>CM057467.1:73263440-75763440 GCA_030035585.1 Dugong dugon | reverse complement strand
ATTCAGCATTTATTGAGCATGCATTATGTACCAGGCAACAGACTCTGTACCATCCAGTTAGAAAGGTAGAATGGTTTTCCTCTGTTTTACAAATAAAGGTATTTCAAAAAACTGATAGGACTTACCTGGAATTACTCAGCTTGTAAGAGTGACCTTACTTGTCTTAGTTATCTTGTGCTGCTGTAACAGAAATACCACAAGTGGATGCCTTTAACAAACAGAAATTTATTTTCTCATAATTTAGGAGGCTAGAAGTCCGAGTTCAGAGAGCTGGCTCTAGGGGAAGCCTTTCTCTCTCTGTCGGCTCTGGTGGAAGGTCCTTGTCTCTTCGGATTCTGCTTCCTGGTTCCTTGGAGATCTCCATCTCGTGCTCTGCTCCGCTCTTGTTAATCTCTTTTATATCTCAGAAGAGACTGACTCAGGATATACCCAACACTGATCCTGCCTCATTAACATAACAAAGACAACCCATTCCCAAATGGGATTTAACCACAGGCATAGAGGTTAGGATTTACAACACATATTTTTGGGGGACACAATTCAATCTGTAACAACACTTAATCCAGATTAAGAGTTATCTGACCTAACATTCCACATCCTTTCTGCTTTGTCTTACTCCCATATGATCAGTGCACTTCTGGATAATGAAGTTGTATGTGGTCCTTGAAGGCAGGCACTACAAATTGTCTGGAGCCTTTCCCTAGCCTTTGAAGCCATCACCCCATGCTTAGCCACAGCAGGGAGGCACAGGCAGGGACCTTGAGCTTCGCTAGGGCTCAGCTGGGTTGGTAGTAACCTGGTTGGCTCTCAGGGACCAGGCAGGCTTGTTTTTGGTTATTTAAGCAAATGGCTAAATTGCTCATTAGCTGTCATCACAGACAGGATAGTGGATCCTGATATTGGAGACCTACTCCCATAGCATTTAAACGGCTCTGGTGTATTCAGGGAACCATCTTTCCTCTCTGAACCTAGCTGGGGGTTAACCAGCCAGATTCCACATTGCTCTCATTGGATTCTGGGGAATACTGCTCCACCTTCAGGAGCATTGAACAGTGTGCCCCCCCCCGCCCCCCAACCCCACGCTGCCACACAAACATCTGATTCAACTCAAAAAACACTTAGGGAGTGCCTTTCTCCTTATCCTTTCCCTCCAGAAAAAAAAAAGTCATTTTAGAAGCAAATCCATTAGAGATCATTCCCTTTATTATTAGCCTGTGTATAGAAGCAAAGCTGTATTCAGACTAACCAGACCCAAGTACGAAAGCCTGTAGCTAATTCTACCTCATGTATATATCTTCCTTTGAATTCTCTTTGCCGACAAGAACAACTGATCTTCCTCACCTATTCACTTCTGAACATAGCTGTAGTTATTAGTTATTACTTCCTTGTCTAACTAACCTAAATTTGACCTCCATACTGAGATGTCAGAGCTGTCTGAGGTCTTCTGTGCTCTTTCTTAGAGGCTGAAGCCTCCTTTTGGGGATCTCTTTTCTTCCTTTGGTCTAAGACTAGGAAAATACAAAGCACTAACTCCCTGGTATATGGAGACATTTCTGCAGTTAAAGGAATGAACAGTTTTGAATAGTAACTGAAGTTGCCCATTAGGATCTGAGCAAAAAGCCTGGTGTCCCTATTTGATGTGAGAAAAGGGATTCTGGTGGTCCAGGGGCCCTTAGAGGCCAGAGCTTCTGTGTCAGCTGTACTAACTTTCTCTCCTTCTTCCAGGTTGGTTTATAAGTGGTTCCTGCTGATCTATAAAATCAGCTATGCCACTGGCATCGTTGGCTACATGGCTGTCATGTTTACTCTCTTTGGTCTTAACTTATTATTCAAGTGAGTACCTTCTGCTTTTGTTTTTACTGGTGTTTAGGGAGGAGGGGCTAGTGAGATGTACTTTCTTCGTAAAAAATTATTTTTTATTAGAGAAGACTGTAACAACAAAAATAAGCATAATGATGTTATAGCCAGTTACCCATAACTCTGTCACTCTAACAGAACCATTTTCCTTGGTCATGTGGGTACCATTTATTGTAACTTCCACACTGCCTGAGAGGCGTAGGTTCAGCTAGACCAGGAGTTGGCAGATGACACCCACAGGCCATATCCAGCTTGCCATCTATTTTTTAAATAAAGTTTTAGGGGAACAGAGCCGTGCTCATTCATTTATGTATTATCTATGGCTATAGCAGAGTTGAATAATTGTGGCAGGAACTCTGTGGGCCACAAAACCTAAAATATTTACTATCTGACCCTTTACAGAAAAGAATTTGCCAATCCCTGGATTAGACAGTTGACTCTTGCGACCACAGTTGGCCACACCTAGCAACAGATCACTTAGAACGATACAAGACAGGAAACAACAGCAAGACAGTGTCTGCAGGAGTCTTCTCAGCCATCTCAGGGCTGTTAAACAGCATGACAGCTGAGGTGTCAGGGATGTGGGGAGCCACCCTGGCTTAGAAATCCCGTGTCGCCCAAGAGACACATCCAGTTTCAAGAATGCACCACATTCATGGAAGCCCAAAACTACTTCCCACCAAGTATTTATAGATCATTTATAGATCTCCCAGTTCAGATGCAGTGTACTTATTACCGATTTTGTTTAACACGTAAGCGTTGTTGCCTTGTAACACAGTTGACGTCGCACCTTTATCAAGTTTTTAAGGACACAGTTCTAGAAAATTAACTCGTGGACATTTAAGTCCTGCTTCATTGTTGGGCATGTAGATTGTTTCCAATTTAGTACTATCACAGATAACACTGCTGTGTTGCTTCCTAAGGATACATTCCCAGGAGCAGGATTTTGGCTGTTGCTTCATATTATCATGAAGCTTTCCTAAAGATTTATACTGGTCCCAGATTTGTACAACTCCAGTTGAGGCAGAAGCTTCTGGGCGATGGGACTGGAGGGTATAGTAGGTAGGTGAGACAGAAGAGAGTGCACGTGTGGTTTTCTGGCTGAGATGGTGGCTGTGGGTTGTGGATGATGAGGAATCCTCAGCCTGGAACAGTGTACTGAAGCTAAATGGATTTAGGATTCAAATTTAAGTTCATGGATAGGATGATCACTGGCCTCTTCCCCAAACATAGGACACTGTAGGCAGGAGTCTGTTTGAAAGTTTATTTTAAGACAAGTAAAAGTAAGTCCTAGTTTACAAAGTGAGAGAACACCCATGGAATTCCTTCTTCCAGAAGTAGTATGGGCTGAAATATATAACAGGTTCCAGAAAGGTTTAATTGCCATTTGTTTTTACTTGCCTAAACTATACAGGGAGGAAAACAAAATTGGGAATCTTCATCGTGTTTATGCCACTGATTAGGTTAATTAGTATAAGAGCAATAATGTCTAGTCAGTGGGGTAAATATTACAACGTTAATGAGAAGTTCAACTTTCTGTGATTAATATAGGAGCCCTGGTGGCAAAACGGTTAAGCACTTGGCGGCTAACCAAAAGGTTGACGGTTGGAACCCACCCAGTGGCTTCGAGGAAGAAAGACCTGGCTATCTGCTCCCTTAAAGATTACATCCTAGGAAACCCTATGAGGCAGTTCTACTCTTTCACATGGGGTTGCTGTGAGTCAAAAATCAACTCAATGGCACCTAACAACAACATGATAAATATAATTTACAACTTTAAGTGAACAAATATAGTTCTTTGCACAGCTATTTTAACAGACATAGTTTTCTGTAGCAATTGTAGACTCAAGGTTGCAAATTATTGGTCCTTGGAATTATTAAAAGAAACCTCTTAATATTACAGGCAAGATCTATATCCTTCTTAGTAGATAGAGTTGAACCAAAATTTAACTTTAATAACATAATGTAGAATATGTATAGATGTAACTTAGAATTTTATAGTACTGCTGTGCAAATATTTACTAACCTGTCTTATTTTCTAAACTTGTGATTGGAAAATTTTTCAATAAGGGGCTACTAAATAGTCAGTATTTTAGGCTTCGTGGGCCAAAAGGCAAAGATCTAGGGTATTATGTAGGTATTTATATAACAAGAGGGAGTCCCTGGCTGGTACAGAAGATTAAGCACTTGGATACTAATGGAAAGTTGACAGTTCATATCCACCCAGAGGCCCCTTGGAAGAAAGCTCTGGCGATCTACTTCTGAAAGGTCACAGCCATTGAAAACCCTATGGAGCACAGTTCTCTCTGAAACACATGGGCTGCTATGAGTCAGAATTGATGTGATGGCAGCTGGTTTGGTTTTTCCTTTACATAACAAATTAATAACAAGAGAGAAAACGCCTGCCCTGCCCCATCCTGTTTGCCTGGGGCAGACTGTCCTGAGTGGTGGGCATGCATTATGCTCAGTTAACGCTGGCTGAGACATTATCAGAAGGAGTGGCCTGACAGGGGGGTGTGTGGTCACTGTGATCATTTTCACTCTCTGCTCCAGGGATACCCAGGTCCTGGCATGCCCTTCTCTCCTGGAGAGCTTAGCCATTTCAACTTGGGCAGCTGGCTGAAGGCTAGGCGCCTCAATGAGTTGCCAACTTCCAGACTGAAATTCTGCAGCTTGGTACCCAGCAGATGCCAACAGTGGAGTCCCCAGCATGCAGGTGGCAACCAGTACAATTCCTGGGCACCTTTGAGGCATAGCTGCCATCAGGGAGTCAGACACAGGGAACTGAGTGGGAAATGGGCAGAAGCAGATGCCTCTGCTTGGTCTCCACAGCTCACAATGTTAGCTTATTCAAGCAGTGCCCACAGGTCATATAGAAAGGGGCAGCAGGTCAGATTTGGCTATAGTTTGCCAACCCCTGCTCTAACCCTGAAACTTCCAGCTTTAAGCCCTGCCTTGTGCGTTCCAGAGTAGTGATGCAAAGCAGTTGTGTCTCAGGACAGGCCTTACTGACCATGCTGCTCCTTTACAGAATCAAACCAGAAGATGCCATGGACTTTGGCATTTCACTCCTCTTCTATGGCCTCTACTATGGAGTTCTTGAGCGAGACTTTGCAGAAATGTGTGCAGACTACATGGCGTCTACCATAGGGGTGAGTTCACCTGGGCTCCTAATACTGCTACCTCCAGAAAAGTTCAGGATAGCATCCTTGAATGACAGAAGAGAAAGGGACTAAAGAGATAAGCCATATAAAATTCTTCAAGTTGTGGATGATATGTATGGAAACTCCTTCCTGAAAACTTGGAAATTCAGATCTCAGATGTACCTTGGAATTTTTAACTTTAGGATCATTATAGGAAAGAGCCACTTTAAGAGCAGATAGTTAACACCCATTCAGCAAATATTTATTTAATGCCTCCTGTGTGCCTGAGCTACCAATAACTGTGAGGATGGCGCAGGACCGGGCAGTGTTGTCGTTCTGTTATACATAAGGTCATCATGAATGGCCGCCGACTCAATGGCAGCTAGCAACAATATGTGCCTGGGCACTATACTAGGTGTGGAATTATAAAAGTGTACAAAAATACACATGGTTCTTGCCTGAAAGGGGTTTACTTTCTAGTGGGAGAGGTGGATATTAAAGTAATAAACACACAAATAAATATAAAATTACAACTTTCCTAAGTATTATGAAAGAAAGATTCATGATGCTATGAACAGATACAGTGGCATTTGACCTAGTCTGGGGGCTCAAAGATGGCTTCCCTGAAGATATGACTATTGAGTTGAGACTTGAACAGTGTGTAGGAGTTAACCAGATGAAACGGGAAATGAGTCTACCAGATAGAGAAAATAGCATGTGTACGAGTTCTGTAGTGGGAGAAAGGGTGGGCATTTTTGAGAACTAAGAAGACTAGGTTGGTTGTAGGGATGAGAATGTGGTAGAAATGTCTAGAGAAATAGGAACTAGGTCATAAAAAAGCCTTATAGGGCAAATTAAGGATTTTCATTTTTATACTAAAAACACTGGGAAGCTTTGGAAATATTCTAAGGTAGAGAATGACATTATCAGATTTGCATTTTGGAAAGATTCTGACTTCTTGGTAGAAAGCAGATTGGAGATGGGTCTGCAGATAAGAGGGGACCATTGAGACCATTTAAGAGACAATTGCAGTGGTCTAGGCAAGATGAAGGTAGCTTGGATTAGGGTAAAGATGGTGGGAATGGAGAGAAGCAGACATATTTGAGAAGTATCTTGGACTTAAGTTTGACAGGATTTGGTGATAGACTGGTTCTGGAAACTGAAGGAAAAAATATGAAAGAAAGATAGGTATCAAAGCTGACATCTCAATTTCTGACTCGAGCAACTGCTTGGATGACACAAGAGAAAGGCACTGAGGGATGAGATAAGCCATATAAAATCCTTCCAAGTTGTGGGTGGTGATCATGGTGACTCCTTCCTGAAAACTTGGAAATCCAGATCTCAAATGTGCTCCAGAATTTTTAACGTTAGGGCCATTATAGGAAAGAACCACGAGGATTTTGTAGTACATTTCACTGAGAGGAAATGCTACAAGAGGACTTGGTGGAGACCATGCAGAGATTCCTCAGGCTTAAAATATGCTAAAGTTAACAACTAATATAACAAGCCCAAGCTTATTAGTTCAACTAAATATCCCTAATTTTTTTCCAAAATGGAAGTATATCTTTGTTGTTTTGCTATTTTGAAAGTAGTACATTCTCTTTGTAATTAAATAAGATAGAAGTGCTTCCAATTTCAGTATCATCCTCTTAGCCCCCACCCAAATAACCGCACCCTGAGAAGGGATATTTCCAAATTTAATGGACTTTTCCCCAGTTCTGTGCTGAACTATGTGTGGCTCTGCTGAAGGAGGACTGAAAGGCATTCAGAAGTTCTTGGCACACCAAGGTTTGACAGTTTGGGTAGATACAGTAGGAGAGTATCAGGAAAATAAGTTTTCTTGGAGTATCGAGGTACCAGTCCTAGCTTTTAGGCAGCAGATATCGGTGGAAATCAGATAAAAAGAACAGGAAAGGACTGGCACTGACCTTATATGAGGCACCTCAGGAACTGGTGGGGGCTATGTGCCATGCAGTTTTTTGTGTATCATTGCTAATGTGATCTCATTTGTGGTTAGGGAAATTCAAGTTAAACATCCCTCTCCTTGGGTAGCATCAGTCAAGTACAATTTTAGAGCAAGGACTTTGCTTTTCAAAATCATGAAACTATGTTTATTTTTCCTATACAGAATCAAATTTAAAATGAAGTATATTGAATCACTTTATAGGAAGCCTGTTAGATTCTTTTTTGAACAATTGTTTTATGTTTTAGCTGCATTCACTGTCTTTCATCTATTAGTGTTGACTTTGGGTCTTCCTTTGACCAGTTCATTCCCCAGAAGAGATTTCCAGGGCTTAGGGTGTCTAATTATTAACTTCACTCTTGGCAACAGCTGTGCACTGAGACTGCATCTATGGTATAGCCAGCTTTTCAAAGCATCTCTTACCAGTATCTTACCTTTTGTCCTCTAGGGATTTGTTTTTCTTGTCATTCTCTTTTCACAAGACCAATTTTCTGATTTTCCCAGATTGTTGCGGATATTACCTCAAGGTTAGTATCAACTGCAATCTAAGTATATCCTTGATTCTCTTACATGGGTCACTAATAACCTGTTCTTCAGAGTCCCTCCTCTTTTCAGATGGAACTGAGCTCAGAGTTGATTCACAAGCTAGCTTCTCCTCTAGAAGGCTAAATCATCATATTGGCCTCCCAAAGAGGGGATTTGAGCTGGGGCCCCTTTCCATGCTTTTTTGGGAAGAATTTTTAGATGCTCCAGTGACTATAAGTGATAAGGAATTGCTGCTTTCCTAATAATGATCAATTCCAGCTTCATCAAAGACCTGGTCAAATAATTTCTTGTTGAGGTGGGGAGTACCTCAGACCCAGCTCCTGATTTCTTATATTCTCTCTCCTTTTATGGGATCTTACTAGTAACCACCCCACTCCATGCTCTCCATGCTGATGCATTATCATTCTGGCCCAAGGATAAACCTGGGTATTGCTCTCTATCTCTTAGCACAGGAATGTAAGTACCAAACAGTCACATAGGACTTTAATGAAGGGTTGAGGATGATAGCAGGAAAATAGACTGAGTACTTGAATAAGGTTAATCTGACTTACCAGACTGCCTGCTTTCTGTTGATTCCAGACCCCACCTCATCTGACTCTCAGCCTACCTCTATGTAGTAGGTGCCATCTTAGGACTCACCACTTAGAATTCACATCTGGATAACTGCTGTCCTCCAAATATGTAGACCCAGAGCTGCGTTCCTGACAAAAAAAAAGTATTATCTCCACTTTTCCATGCACCTCCACTCCTCCCCCAATACCTCAGGCCAGCCTTCTGAATCATGATATCTTATATGAGGGTCTGCCTCTTCCCTAGGCAATTGACATTGAGAATGACTGCCCCTTTCAGAGACCACTTGCCTATCTAAAGGGATGTGACCTTGCTGACCCTAACTGTGGACAAGCAGTGTGTCATTTCCCAGGCCCACACTGGGGGCTGGGAGACCCCAGGATAACTTGTGATAGTACTGGGTGAATCACCAGGAGTTAATTCATTTATTGTTTCCCACAACAAATGTTGCTGAGACTTACTCAATAACAGACCCTCTGCTAGGGCTCAAGGTGCCAACAGATCAGACCAGGCTGGGATGTGGAAGAGGGGACTCCAGCGTTAGGTGAAGGGATGGATTGTGCTTCCTTTTTGGTTCTTTCCAACCCTGAGAATTCCTGTATTCTCTTATTTCTGCCAAGTCTTTGGTCAGGTGGGCCTTGCTCTACTCATGATCACCTGGGTGCTTAAGCCATGACAACCTGAAATTCAGGAACATCCCTGGCCTTGAAGCCAGAATCTGATCAATGCTTTTGGGAGGGCAATTCAAGGAAGCCAGAAAACTCCAGCCTTACGTGCATTCATTCATTTATTTATTTAATCAGTAGTTATTTTTCGAGCACTTACCATGTACCAAGTATGGCCAGATGTAGCCGTTACTAGCGCCACTGTCGCCCGCTGCCAGTAACAGTGCTAGCAACCCAGGGACCTTCCATTTTTCAGTCTTTTGCACATTCTGTGATCATGGCTCCTTACCCAAGAGAGCTGTTTCCCCTACCAGACTTCAAGGTCAGGAACTAGGTCTGATTTATCTCTTGGTCCCCAGCACATCCATCTCTGAGAATGGTTGGACCTGAAGAGATCCCTGCGATTAATTAATTTCAGGGTTCCTAGAGGTGAAATCATGAAGTTTTATAATTGTATTACAAGCATTCTCACTTCCTTTTCACAACTTTATAGTACTCTGTGCTCTTCTGTTTAGTGTAGGATAGCTCTTTGTTTCTCCTCATAGAGAAATCTGTAATCTGAACTAAAAGAACTCTTCTTGAGTCAAGGGGACCCTGGGTGGTATCTGTTTTTCCCAGCTGGTCACTGTCACTATGAGGTCATAAGCTTGTGACAGCCAGTCAATCTAGTTTCCATTCACACGTAAAAAAGTTGTGGGTGGCCACGGGCAGCAGAGGCAGAGATTGTGCAATAAGTCCACTTTCTGGGGCTTCTTCCTCTGAGATAGTCATTGGGTGGGTGGGATAGTCATACATTGTTCATGATGCACTGGGCCATACATCCTACCTCACACTTCCCTCTAACTTCTGAGTAAGTTTCTGTGCCCCAAATTTACCTCATGGATCCTCAGAGGCCCCAGATAACACTAGGACAGGACTAACGTATCCATTCATTTGGCTTGAAGTAATGGAAAGAGCCAGGGGTTTGAAGTCAGACAACCCTGGTTTCAAATTCTAATCCACTTTTAATTAGCTGTGTACCCTTGAGCAAGTTACTTTACCTCTCTGATCTTGTTTCCTTAGTTGTAATAATACCAGACTTAAAGAATTACTGTAAGGATCAGATGAGTTAATATAGAGCACCTAGTAGAATAGCCTGGCCCATGGAGTCACTCATTTGATGATGATGGTGATGATGATAGCTACCATTTATTGAGCACTAGGTGACTTATAAGGAGCCCTGTGGTGCAGTGGTTAAAGCACTTGGCTGCTACTTGAAAGGTCAGTGGTTTGAACCCACCAGGCGCTCTATGGGTAAAAGATGTGACAGTCTGCTTCCGTAAAGATTATAGCCTTGGAAACCCTATGGGGCATTTATACTCTGTCCTATAGGGTCACTAAGAGTTGGAATCGACTCTACGGCAGTGGGTTTAGGTGACTTATAAAATAAATATTTTTTATATGTAATCACCTGGGGCACAAGGGCCCTGTAGGATTTGTCTTTGAATCTTCATCATGCCCAGCACACAGGGCAAGACATGTTGTTTGGTACGATGGAGTCGATTCCGACTCTGGTCAAATGCCCTTTGTTTCCTATGACTGCCATGACAAATTAACATAAATTACCACAAACTGGGTGGCTGGAAGTCTAAAAGCAAGCTGTCGGCATGGCCGTGCTCTCTGAAGCTCTTGGGAAGGATCTGTTCTATGCCTTCCTCTTCTCTTCTGGTGTTGCCAGCAGTCCTTGGTGTTGCTTGACTTGTAGACACATCACTCCAATCTCTGTCTCCGTTATCACATGATGGTCTCCCCATGTGTTTCTGTGTCTGTATCTCTTTTCCTCTTTTTGAAAGGACACCAGTCATACTGGATTAGGGCCTACCCTAATGACCTCATCAACTTGATTACATTTGCAAAGACCTTATTTCCAAATAAGGAGCCGTGGTCGTGCAGTGGTTAAAGAGCTCAGCTATTAACCAATAGGCCGGTGGTTTGAACCCGCCAGCTGCTCTGCGGAAGAAAGATGTCACAATCTGCTTCCGTAAAGATTACAGCCTTGGAAACACTATGGGGCCATTCTACCCTGTCCTATAGGGTCACTGTGAGTCGGAATCAACTCAACAGTAGTGGGTTTGGCTTTTTGTTATTTCCAAATATGGTCACATTCACAGGTACCAGGGGTAGAACTTCTACGTATCTTTTTTAGGGACAGATTGAACCGATAACACCCTTCCTCTGAAATGACTTTTATTCTGGCCACCCGTGACTCCATGTCACTAATTCTGGTGGACTTTTCAACAGCCATCAGCACAGTTGACTCAATTAACCACTCCCTCCTTAAAAGGCTTTTTCCCCACTTGACTTTTGTGACATTACCCTATCCTCATTTTCTTTCTTTCCCTCTGATCTTTCTCAGTCTCCTTTGCTAATGCTTCCTTAACTTAAATGTTATTGTTCCCCTTAGCTCAAACCTAAGGCATCTTCTCTACTCTTTGCCTAGGCATTTCCCTTTTATTTTTCAATGGCTAACTCTTTTCTGAGCTCCAGACCGTTAAAATTCGACTATTTATCATCACCAATCTGTCCGCTTTGCTTAGTTTTCGCAAACAGCCCAAGCCATCACCTTAGCGCAGGCCTCCATCAGCTATTGCTTTTTAAGAATGAAAATGGTCTCCTAGCTGGTCTCTCTGAATCCATGTTGACCTCATTGCCAATCCATTCTTCACATAGAAGACAGAGTGATCTTTAAAAAAATTTGAGTCTGATCACGTTACTCTCTACTTAAAGCCTTTAAATGACTTCCCATTTCAAGTCCCATGTCCTTAATGTGGCCAAGGTTTTAGTGCTTTCCTCTTTCTCACAACTCTAGCCACATTAGGCCTCTTTCAGTTTCTCAAGTACATCAAGCTCCTTCCTGCCTCAGGGCCTCTCCTCTCTGCCTTTCTTCATCTGACTAACTCCTACCCATCCTTTAAGTCTCAACTTCTAATGTCACTCCCTCAGAGAAGCCTTCTCAGATGACCTGTGCTTAGTAAGAAACCCCTTTCGTCATACAATGTTCCTTCATAGCACATTTAATGGTTATAATTAGTTCTTATTTTATGTAAATATTTTTTAATGTCAGTCTTCCTACCTAAACTGTAGGTTCCAAGAGGCCAAAGGCCAGGTCTGTGTTTTTCCAGCATTATATCCCAAGTACTCAGTTCAGTGGCTGGCATTTAGTAGGCACCCAATATATATTGACAGAACTCCGAAGTAAGAGTTTGGGCGATTTGTTCAAACTCACTACGACAGTAAGTGACAGAGGGTTGAAGTTAGGCCTATCTAATCCCAGCATACCACACGGACCCCTGAAATGTGCTTTCTACTGAGGGATTGGGCTCTTGAGGTTAGACGGAAATATGCCTCCTGGTACTTTACCCAACCCAGCGTCAGTGCCTCCTGTGTGCTCCTCCTATGTGGTTTCTGTGATGGTAGGGTTGCTGGGACCTTCCTGACTTGGCAGCCTTTGCTGATCACTTCATTGAAACAGCCTCTGGGATTTGACCCTGCCTACTTGTTGCCACATTTGCCTCATGGGGAGAACTCTTGAAACCAGGGGCCTAACAGACATTTTCCTGGACTTCCCTCCTACTATCATTGCCTTATCCCAGTCCCCTTTGATCCTGTACCGTTTCTTCCAGGGTCCTAGGGCTAGAACTCTGGTAAAAATTGAGGTAAAGCTCTTCCTCAGAGTGCTAACCCATCTTCTGAGTTGGGGGATTCCTACTTCTTTTACTGCCAATGCTGTGGGTCACAGTGAGAGGTCGTGTGCCTGTGTTACATGATTGTATAGAGACTCAGTGCTGGATCTGGACCCAGGACCTTGATCTCTCTTCTCTCTGTTCATTTCATGTGCCTAGAAATTGTAAGTCAGATCACATTTCAGAAAAGGCTTTCTTTAACCACCATCTGACTCCATCCTTTACTTGTTCATTTATTCATTCAATAAGCAAGCAAATACGCAAGCAGGCATTTGCTGAGTGCCTGCTGTTGTATTTGGCCAGTGCCAGGCTCTAGTTCAGTGGCAGATTTTTTTTCTTTTCCTGGGAGATTCCCAGCTTCCATTCTTAGCTGATACTAGTGTTATCTCTCATGAGAGATGAATTAAAAGACTTTTGGGTTCTAGTACCAGCTCTGTCACTAACTGCATAGAAGACCCTGGACAGGGACCTAATTAAGCCTTTTGAGCTCTGTACAAGTGGATCTCAGAGTTGTTCCCCAGTGCTAACTTTCTTAGATTGCAGTGTTTTGAGAGTTGCATGATCAGTAGACTCCCACAGCTCTGGGACCTGCCCTCTGATTCTGGCTTATCTGTTTCCATTGCCTTTGCATTTTTGATAAACAAATCAGGACCTTTTGGATAACTAGCCCTCAGTGAGGTAGGTTGCTGGTCATTCTGCAACATTCAGCAAATGTTGACTGCCTTGACCAGTGGGGTGATGGGTAGATCTTGGGTAGGAGTCTGAGGTTCTGAGTTCTGGTCCCCAACTTGTTTCTTTCCTTTGCTGGGCTTTGGTTTTCCCAGTGATAGAGCTGCTCTGTTTTTCTGTGATAGTGAGCTCACCCTGAGTCAGAGAGTATTGCAGGAGTGTGAGGTGAGAGTGAAGACAGAGAGCTTTGTGTTCCAGGGGTCTTGAGGCAGCGTGCCATCTCTGCCTTCTACCCTCGAGGACTCTTAGGATCAGGTAGCAGTTCTCTAGGCTGAGAGAGGCCATTCCCTAGAAGGACAGCTTGGAGTAAGGGAAGCTCAGATGTTGCAGAAAGTTTCTGCCTGGTGCAACTGTTTCTGCTCTGGGGGATCATAGTGTCCTTCTCCCTTACTCCCTGTTCCAGCACCTGTGTGCCTTCCCTCCTCCACTGCTGTCCCTCACCCAGGCTTGGGGCATGGTGAACTAAGATAGACTTTGACTTTTTCAGAAGGCAGTTGCTTAGCAACAAAAAGAAAAAATAGAGCAATCCCAAATCAAGAAAATACACAAAGCTAAGTGCAGTTTATCTACCTCACAGGTACAGATAAAATCGTAATAATAAATGCAGAAGGCTTTTAAAAATTCCGTTATAAAAGTAATATATATTCATTAAAGAAAATTTCAGTACAGAAAAGTAGGCAAAAGACAAAAATCACCTGTGATCCTACTACCAAAACGTCATTAGTGTGAATACATTTCCTTCTGATCTTTCTTCTTTGCATAGATTTGGGCTTGTTACATATGGTACCAATCCATACTGTGTATCCAGTTTTGTACGGTTTTTGACACTTAATAGTACATTTTTTTTTTATTGTACTTTAGGTGAAGGTTTACGGAACAAGTAGTTTCTCATTAAACAGTCAGTACACATATTGTTTTATGACATTGGATAACAACCCCACGATATGTCAACACTCTCCCTTCTCAACCTTTTTTTTTGGTGAAAATATACATAGCCAAAGATACACCATTTCAGAAACTTCTACATGCACAATTCAGTGACATCGATTACGTTCTTCTAGTTGTGCTGCTATTCTCACTTTAGATGAAGGTTTACAGAACAAAATAGTTTCTCATTAAACAGTTAGTATACATGTTGCTCTACGACAATGGTTAACAACCCCACTACATGTCAACACTGTCCTTACTCAACCTTGGGTTCCCTGTCACCAGCTTTCCTGTCCCCTTCTGCCTTCTAGTCCTTGTCCCTGGACTGCTGTGCCTCATTAGTCCCGTTTTGTTTTATGGAGCTGACCAATCCCTGGCTGAACGGTGATCCTCGGAAGTGACTTCACCACTGAGCTAAAAGGGTGTCTGGTGGCCATACTCTCAGGGTTTCTCCAGTCTCTTTCAGCCGAGTAAATCTGGTCTTTTTGTGTGTGTGTTAGAATTTTCTTCTGCATCCTTCTCCAGCTTTGTCCAGAACCGTCTGTTGTGATCCTGGTCAGAGCAGTCAGTGGTGGTAGCCGGGCACCATCTAGCTGTACTGGACTCAGTCTGGTGGTGGCCTTGGTAGCTGTGGTCCATTAGTCCTTTGGACTGATCTTTGCCTTGTATCATGTTTTCTTCATTCTACCTTGCTCCCGAAGGGGTGAGACTAGTGGAGTATCTTAGATGGCCGCTCACAGGCTTTTAAGACCCCAGATGCTACTCACCAAGGTAGAATGTAGAACATTGTTTTTATAAACTGTGTTGTGCCCATTGAGCTAGAGGTTCCCCGAGACCGTGGTCCCCACAGCCCTCCGCCCAGCAATTCAGTCCCTCTGGAAGTTTGGATGTGTCTATGGAGCTTCTATGACCTTCCCTTATACAAGTTGTACTGGCTTCCCCAGTATAGTGTACCATCTCACCCTTCACCAAAGATAACCCTTATCTATTATCTATTTAGTATTTCCCCCCTACCCCTCCCATTCCTCGTAACCAGCAAAGATTGTTACTTTTTGTGTGTAAACTTTCTCATGAGTTTTTACAGTAGAGGTCTCATACAATATTTGTCCTTTTGTGGTTGACTTATTTCACTCAGCATAATGTCCTCCAGTTTCATCCATGTTATGGGATGCTTCACAGATTCATCATGGTTCTTTATTGTTGCCTAGGACTCCATTGTGTGTAGGTACCATAGTTTTTTTATCCATTCATCTGTTGATGGGCATCTAGGTTGTTTCCATCTTTTTGCTATTGTGAACAATGCTGCCATGAACATGGGTGTGCATATGTTTATTCGTGTGACGGCTCTTATTTCTCTAGGATATATTCCTAGGAGTGGGATTGCTGGATCATATGGTATTTCTATTTCTAGCTTTCTAAGGAAGCTCCATATCATTTTCCAAAATGGTTGTATCATTTTGCATTCCCACCAGCAGTGCATAAGACTTCCAATCTCCCTGCAGCCTCTCCAACATTTGTTATTTCCAGTGTTTTTGATTCGTGCCAGTGATGCTGGGGTGAGATGGTATCCCATTGTGGTTTTAATTTATATTTCTCTAATGACTAGTGAACGCAAGCATTGCTTCATGTGTCTGTTGGCCACTTGAATGTCTTCTTTGGTGAAGTGTCTGTTCATTTCCTTTGCCATTTTTTAATAGGATTATTTTTCTTTTTGTTGTAGAGGTGTTGGATTTTCTTGTAGATTATGGAGATTAGGCCTCTGTTTGACTTGTACTGTCCAAAAATTTTTTCCCAGTCTGTAGGTTCTCTTTTTACTCTTTTGCTGAAGTCTTTTGAAGAGCATAGCTGTTTGATTTTTAGAAGAGCCCAGTTATCTAGCTTATCTTCTGGGGTTTGTGTGTTGATGGTTATGGTTTGTATCCTGTTAATGCTGTGTATTAGGGCCTGTAGCGTTGGTCCTATTTTTTCTTCTATGACTTTATAGTTTTTGGCTTTCTATTTAGGTCTTTGATCCATTTTGAATTAGTTTTTGTATATGGTGTGAGGTATGGGTTCTGTTTCATTTTTTTGCGGATGGATATCCAGTTTTGCCAGCACCATTTGTTAAAAAGACTGTCTTTTCCCTATTTGGTGGACTTTGGGCTCTTGTCGAAGATCAGGTGACTGTAGGTGGATGGATTTACATCTGGGTTCTCAGTTCTGTTCCATTGGTCAATGTGTCTGTCGTTGTACCAGTAGCAGGCTGTTCTGACTACCGTAGCTGTATAGTAGGTTCTGAGGTCAGGTAGTGTGAGTCCTCCTACTTTATTCTTCTTCTTCAATAGTGCTTTACTTATTCCGGGCTTCTTCCCTTTCTGTATAAAGTTAATGATTAGTTTTTCCATCTCTTTGAAGAATGTTGTTGGTATTTGGATCAGGATTGCATTGTATTTGTAAATTGCTTTGGGCAGAATTGTCATTTTCACAATGTTGAGTCTACCTGTCCATGAGCATGGTGTATTTTTCCATTTATGGAGATCCCTTTGGGTTTCTTGCAGTAGTGTTTTGTAATTTTCTTTGTATAGGTCTTTAATGGTACACCTTAAGCATCAATTGAATGATTGCCTGTTAGTCCCTTGAGTGTGTACCATGATTTATTTAGACATTCTCCTATTGTTGGTCATTTGTGGTTATTTCCATTTCCTTGCTTGTTCTTTAATTATAATGTTTAAATGAGTATCAGTATACACAAAGCTTTTTTTTGACATTTCCTCTTATTTCTTTAAATTCCTTGAAGTGAAATTAATGGGTCAAAGGGTGTGACAGTTTGAGACATCATGCCCAATGCTGTACAAAAGAATTGAACCTGTTTTGCTGCTGCCACAAGTGTCTGAGAATGTCCTTTGTACTAAACGAACATCACACTGGATGTTTCACTGTTTTAAATCT
Source organism: Dugong dugon (assembly GCA_030035585.1). Lineage (NCBI taxonomy): Eukaryota > Metazoa > Chordata > Mammalia > Sirenia > Dugongidae > Dugong > Dugong dugon. The sequence goes on along the minus strand of CM057467.1, from coordinate 75,746,390 downwards.
TGAAGAATAGATATTGTCCATCTCTGATGGAATCATAGTCTGGCCACAGAGTGACTTACCTAACATAAGCCACTCCTGAGCTCAGTAGCTCCTGAGCACCAGCCCTGAGACCTTCTCCTCCTCTCTCCCCATCCCCCTTGTCCCTGATGCTAATCCAGCACAGTCTTCGGGTTCTGTTAGATCTAACTTCCTCATACATCTCTGCTCTCTTTTTCTCCCCATCACCCAGCAGAGATGAGGTGAAGTTGGCTTATAAAAGATGTTCTCTAGCTCTAAGGCCTCCCCCTGCCACTTTGCCTCCTGTCTAGAAGACCTAAGGCCTCTGTGTGCCTTCCACTTTGGCTGATTCTCACAACTTTTCCTCCTTTTCTTCTCTAGTTCTACAGCAAGTCGGGCATGCCCACCAAACACCTTTCAGACAGCGTCTGTGCTGTGTGTGGGCAGCAGATCTTTGTGGATGTCAGTGAAGAGGGCATCATCGAGAACACATATAGGCTGTCCTGCAATCACGTGTATCCTGCCTTGAGCTCCTGGGCTACATCTCTTCTGCCACATATGTACTCCAGTCAGGGAGGGAGGGGGGTGGTTGTGACCCTGAGCATGCTATCCAGACCTTTGAATGTCAGAGAACCACAGGAGGGCAGAAATTTGGGTGATATGTCTTGCTGGAGAAGGGTCCCTGGGTGGTATAAACTGTTAACACGCTCAGCTGCTAACCGAAAGGTTGTAGCTTTGAGTCCACCCAGAGTTATCTCAGAAGAAAGGCTTGGAATCTAATTCCAAAAAGTCAGCCATTGAAAACCCTATGGAATACAGTTCTACTCTGGTACACATCGGGGTTACCATGAGTTGAAATCAACTTGATGGCATCTGGTTCTGGGTCCTTGCTAGAGAAGATGACATCCAGGAGTGGAAACTTCAGCCTTCCTCTCCCTTTGCCATGGATTAGAGCCACCTTATGTAAACATTGGTTATAGCCTGGCTAGGTCAGAAAGGAGTGTGAGGCTGTACTAGCTGACCCAAGATTGGATCCATCACAGGAGAGTAGGATCCTCTAACTGGATCCCTCAGTTTTTAGAATCAAACCCCTAGAATAACACTTCTGATATTTATCATATATTTACTCAGTTCCCATTCGGTGACTATGTTGGGAGATTCAGTTATTATCTCCATCTTGCCTCATAACAAACCCATTTCCTCACTTCACACATGAGGAAAAAGGTTCAGAGAGAAGAGTGCCCAAGATTACACAGCTAATAAGAAGTGAAACCAGGATTTGGACATTTCTTCAGAGGTTGTGCACAGGCTCCTTGAAGACTGCCATGGGGCTGGAGTGCCATCCTAGCTGCCTACCATTTCCTTGACCAGTGGTGCTTAGATTCCACGAGTTCTGCATCCGCGGCTGGTGCATTGTGGGAAAGAAGCAGACATGTCCCTACTGCAAAGAGAAGGTAGACCTCAAGAGGATGTTCAGTAACCCGTATCCTTTGTTTGGGTCCTTGCTGGGAGTTGGCAGTGGGAAGAAAGTACTGGCTAAGACTTTCAAAAAAAAAAAACCTTCAGTTTTGAACATTAGAAGAATCTTAGAGTTACCTCATCCCTGCGTTTGCCTGGGACCCTGCCTCCTGCCCCCAACCTACTACATGTCTACCAATCTATATGGCTTCTGTTCTAGGGAAGTTAGGGGTGGGACATGGGACAGGACTAGCAGCTCAGCTTCCCACCAAAATTCTGTATCCCTCGAGGGTAAATTGATTGTAATAGCAGCTACCATTTACTGCTTGCTAACTGTGTGCTAGTTACTGTGTTGAGTGCTTTACTTGCATTAACCGATGTGATTCTCCAGCAATTCTCTAGTAATATCATCCTCAGTTTCCAAATGAAATGATTTAGGTTGAGTAACTTGTTCAAAAATTGCATACTAATGAACCATGCCTTACCTATGACATGTAGTACTAGAGACCAGCTCAGTGCCTGTGCAGGGCCTGCAAAGCATGGGGAGAATTGAGGGGCTCCATTCCCCTTCCACTTTCCACTTTCAGAGTCTGTGCTACTCTGAGCCAGCCCTCCCCACTTTGGCTTCACCCTCCTCTTCCTCCTCACAGCCTGTCTGTTGGAAAGTTCCCAGCCACTCTTCTGGCCCCACCTTCAGTTCTCCTGGGATTCAGGGACCCAGCCTTCTCCCTGTCTTCTCCCAGCTGCTCCCTATTACCTATTCACTAGCTGTGCTGTGCAGGGAGAATACTATGTCCCCAGCCTACTCTCATAGTCCCTGAATAGAAGCCTCTGGACCATCTCCTTTAAGGTTCCCTGCTTGGTTCCTCCAGGCCCTAGTTTAGGAACAATTAAGTAACTCCGTGGTCATGCTGAGGCTTGGGGCTTCCCCCAGTTCTCAGGAAACGATTGTGGTCTTTTTGATGCCTTTGGAGCAGTTCCCCCACAGGTGTAGGAACTTCTCTCCGTACTTTCCCCAGACTGGGGCTCCCCAGACCCCTGTTCCAGGTCTCTTGCCCAGCATTAGCCACAGGACAAAAGGAAGTGTACTCATCTCCAGGGCTGCTTGGCTTCAGTTGGGCCTGATGCTTAATGCCCCTGGTGGGGACTCCTTAGAGCCTCTGCTAGGGATTGTCATCCCTTTGTGACTAGCCTGTTGGTCCCTCCTCCCTTCTGGCTCTCTCCATAAACTCAGTCCCTTCCTTAGAAAACCTTCAATTTTGAACATTAGAAGAATCTGAGGGGTTACCTTATTCCATTCCCCATGTATTATCTCCAGTTTGCCTCGTAATGACCCTATAGAACAAGGGTCATTATCCTCACTGCAGCCATTGTCACAGATACATTTACAGCAGTCTCAGGCTGTATTTTTTACCACTGGCAGTCAGCTTAGAGACAGTGTTACATGGGAGGCCCTCCCTGCAAGTTGGTATAGAGAGCTCATTTTTACCTTTCTACCTCTCATGTCTGTTCTGTTCTCCACATCAGCCCCCTTTGCCATCCTTCCCCCACTCTCTGGGTTCAGCCCTTCTTTCCAACATAGAGAGCTGATGAGAGGCTGGGTGGACCCTTCTAGAAAGTAGTTTCCATTCCTCATAGGCTGATTTCTGTGGGCCGGTACAGAGAAGACCTGGGGAGACTCTCCCACCCACCCCATAGACCAGCCATAGCAGTTCTTACATATAACCTCTTCTTTAACACACTGACAGCTGGGAGAGGCCTCATGTCATGTACGGGCAACTGTTGGATTGGCTTCGATACCTGGTAGCCTGGCAGCCTGTCATCATTGGTCTGGTACAAGGCATCAACTACATCCTGGGCCTGGAATAGTTAGGAAGAAGAACTTCAGAGAACCCACCCCACCCACCATGGACCTTAGGGCACTCTCCTTCCTGCCCACAAAGACCTCCTGGGTGGGAAAGACTCAAAGGGGCGCTTGGGCCACTCAGGACCCCCTCCGGCTGTGTCCGGGCTGGGGAGGGATATGATGGAGAGCCAGCCAGTGGGCTGCCAGCAGTGGGGGGCTTTTTAAAAGAAAAATATTTTGATGAATATATTTAAAAAATCATTTTTTATTGTAGAGCATAGAAATTGCCCCCACCTCCTCCAGGCCTCACCCTCCCTGCTTGAGCAGGGTGGAGCAGAACCACATTTTTTCTTTAAAGGGGCCTTCTCATCTCTGGTTAAGGGTACTGGTGGGTTCTTGGGTAGCTGAGGGCCTCAGCCCATCCACTCCCCTTTCCTTTCTTCTGTGGGGCTCAAGGCTGGTACACTCGATATGGTTATCAAAAGAGCTTAGACTGGTGCAACAGACAAGCACTGAGAGGTGAAGTGTCCTCTTTTTCCCTGTCTGGAACATGGAATGGGTGTTGTATCTGAATCTGTCTCCGCCTGTTCAAGAGCTGTAGGCTCGTTGAGGCAAGTGGAGTCTTATAAGTGACATTTTAAACAGAAAGCCCTGGGGCCTCAGAAGTCATTGAGGATCTGTTTTGGGGCAACCGGAAGCAGCAGCAGCACAGATAACCTGCCCCTGCACAGGGCTGTACTCAGCCAAGAACAGAGCCCATCTGTAGTTGGGCCATGGGGGCTACTGTTGGCAGCAATGATTGAGGGCCCTTTGTGCAAGCGCATGCTTCAACCTTGGAAGTGGTGACATGTGCCAACGGCCACTCTGGTAGGCTGCCACATTACTTCCTTCTCTGAAAGCCAAGTGAGTGTGTATGTGCGCATGCAGAGACAGTGACAGATGTGGAACTTTTCCCTGTCGTCAGTCCGCTCTTGAAGCTGCGGGGGATTCTCAGCCCAGGGAATACCCCATTGTGAGCCTCGTTACCCATGGATCTTGCCCAGCCAGACAGGCAGCAGGAGTGGTGGGTGGTAGGAGGAGGGATAAGGCTGGGTGAGCCTGGGTTCTGAAAAGGAGCTTCCAGGCAGGCCCCAGCCCTGGTTCTAAGAATTCTGAAGAAAGTGGGATGGCAAACATAAGCTTTTTAATTCTGGGCTCCTAAAGAACATGGCGTATCAGGGCCTGTCCCTTCAAGGGCAGCAAGAACCAAGCAGGATCTTGTCATTCTGGTCTGAATAAAGCTCCATGAGCTGGGTTGGAAAGCTGAGCATTCATCTTGCTTTTCTTCTTCCCACCTCTTTCCCTGGAGTCCCCTGTGGTGCCTTGTCCTTGCTGCCTTTGCTGTTCCCATCTGAGAGCTGGGGCCTGAGGGTGGTTGGCCCTGACTTCCTGCTACTCCCAACATCTGTAAGAGTGGTATAATGCTGGGCTCCTTGGAGCATCACTGGACCCCCTTCAGACACCACCTGAGGTCGGTGCCCTGCCACCACCCTTACTCCTCAGGCCACTCCCAACCTCAGCTTCTCTTAGCCAGCTGTGACTTCCCACATTGCCCCACTGCTTATGCTACCCATGGGCCCAATTCGGAGAGTGGAGTGGGGGCTAGTCGAAGGGCACAGGGATCACCCTTCCTTTCACTTTCATCCTCGCTACCCTCATGTCAGGCTCATGTGAGAAGCCCAGGCCAGGCTGTCCAGGGCTCTGTTTCCATATTTAATAGTCCCATGACCTCCCAGTGGCCCAACTCTACTCTTGGTTACACTCTAAGATGGAGTCCTGTCTCTTCTCCGTCCTCCGCAGGAGACTTGAAGAAGAGGATGTGACTTTTAGCGTGACATTTGAAACAGGTGACCTAATACGACTTACAGACCAAGCCTGGGACAGCTCACTCCTCCACCCAGCTTGGTCTGGAAGTTGGTGGATTACATTTCTGGAAGAGACACTGTAGGTCTATATTAGAAATGGGAATCTGGCTTTTCCACAAAAAAAAAGTGGGATTACAACAGGCTATGTTCCTGATATATAGTCCTACTCTGACACACATGGGGTTACCATGAATCAATGACTCAGTGGCAACTGGTTTTTTGTATTCCTGATGCACCCTCCAATTCCGGTTCTACCTCCTGGCCTCTCTTGCTCTGCAACCAGCACTCTTACCCTCCTGATCACAAACATCAGGCACTCCCAGCTCTTATCCTTCTCCCATCATATACGCATGCATTGGATCACCCAGTCCTGGTTTTGTGTCCATAGACCCGCTACCCTGAGAGTGAGCACCTCCTTAAATTTTGCATCCAAGGTTCCTCACTTGCCTCACCTTAGTGTCCTGGCTTTGCCATAGACTCCAACCAACCTCTGCCACAGCCCCAGCTCCATTTCTCTTATCAGTGACCAGATTTACAGAGAGTTATATACCTTCTAGAGTCAGTGCTGGGCCACTCGATTACCCTGCTTCCCCCTCTTGCCTCGGAAGTGCCCTCCCCCTACTTTCAGGGCTAGTTCTCTGTAGATTGTGTCCCAAGTTTCTCAGCACAGCTGTGAGATTACTGCAGACAAGGCAGGTGAGCACTCTCAGCATATCCCCCGTGGCATGGCTCACATGGGCTAGACACAGCTGAATTGAGCCTTGGAACTCCAAGAAGAGGGGCTTCTGAGAAAGGAAGGCTCCTCAGGAGCCAAGTAGGTGGAATCTACTTACTAATAAACCTGTTAGCTCTAGTCAAAGTGGCTAGGCTGAGGGAAGTGAGGGGGATTTACAGGTGGGATGGGTGTTGGGGAACCTTGGGGCTGGTGGTTGGGGGAGTGGGGCGCCTGAAAAAGGCCAGGATGTGGATGTGCTGGTGTGACATTGAGCCTAAAATTGTCCAACTTGGAGTCCCCAGTGCCTAGGACAGTTGTCCCCTTGAATATTGGAGTGAATGTGAATGAGGTAGCAGAAGGCCTTCTCTGAAGCATGAAGGGTTGGGCACAGAAGTCCTGACCCTTGCCCAGGATGGAAGAGTTAACCTGTAAGGGACTCCCTGGAATCTTGTTCACACACTCTGACCCTGAGGGGTAGGGTGTGTGGTAAATTAAAGATCCTAATCTGATACCATCTGGAGAATAGGGGAGCCTGGGAATTAGCAGGAAGGTTCCTGACTGCTGTGAGTTTTGGTTCAAAAAGAGGTGGGCAGAGTGCAAGCACCTTGAGGGTCGGGGCCTAGGACTGTGTCGCCAGTGCCTGCTCTGGATCCCCTGAAAGTGAAACTGAAATAGGCCAGTTCTTTCCCAGAAGAATTTCACTACACATCCTGCCCCTCCCAGAACTAGCTCTGGCCAGTTGTCAGCTTTTGTCTACCACAGAAAGCAGTGAAGAGAGCATTGCCTCCCTATGTGACTAGGTAAGTCCTTGGCCCCTCTTTGGGCCTGTTTCTCCATGCGTTTAACAAAGGGGTTAGACTGGACTAGATAACAGCATAATATTGATGGTATTAAGAGCTAGGGTTGGGAGAGGTTGTCACTAGATGATCCCCCAGCCTTGTTTCTAAGTGCTGAAAGAGCTCCAACCAACACTAGATGCCTGTCCTCCAGGAGTTAGCGTTTGGGACAGATGGACATGACAAACAGGACAGAGCAAATAGCAGTGCCTGGCAGCCCACTGAGTGAAAGTTCAGAGCTAGGGAGGGGCTGTGGAGCTTATAAGAAGGAGAGGGCCACATGGATAGTTTGTCATTCTCCTCCTCCACATCCCCCAGAGGAAGGGGGAAGTTGTTACACCAGGCGCACCAGCACCTGACACATGCACCATGACCCTGAGACAGCACAGGAGATCAGGTAGGGCCTGGGGTTGGGCATGGGCGGGTGGGTAGGGTGGGATCTGTGAATAGAATAGAATGTGGCGACCCCTGAGCCTTGGCCTCCAGGTGAACTCCAACCAACCGCTGTGCTATTGCTTTAAGCCTCTGTCCAGGTGCTACAGCTCTGGCTCCATTCAAAAAGGGGTAAGGGGTAGGGGCAGAGGGATCCTTCTGTCCCTCTGATACCCTGAGCAGATCCCAGGAATCTCTGGACTGGAGTTGTATCCTTACCCATGCAGTAAATCCCTCTCCATCCAAGATCCACCCTTTATGAGCTAGGATGCTGAGCATTACCAGGCAGCTCAGACAGCTGTTGACCTCTGTGACTGTCTTTTCCTCAGACCCCAGTCCCTTGTGGGTCCTGCTCCTGTGTGTCCACATCGTCAGTCTCCCAGCCAGAGCCACGCCTATACCTCAGAGCACCACAGCTACCATTGCCTCAGCTGGGATCACACCGGGCCCCTACTCCTCTTGGCTTCCAACACTTCTAACAGCTAAGCAGTGCCCAGCATTAGAGGTGACCTGGCCAGAGGAGGAAGTACCACCGAGTAAGGAGCAATTATGCTGGGAGCCCTGGAGGGCACAGTGGTCAGAGGGAGGGCTATGGGCACAGATGGTCCAAGGGTGGGGTTGATTTCCCACCCCCCCACCTTCTGCCATGTAGCCCACCACCAACCAGCCCAGGTTGGCTGAGCACTCACCATTCTCCATCCCCCACCCAGCATCAAGGGTGGAGGCTCAGGGCCCAGCTTCCAAGGCACTCCCTATGTAATGGGATGGAGAGAACTCAAGACAAAAGGAGTGTTCATAGGACCTTGAGCCTTGCTTGCAGTGCACCCCAAGGGTTAACCCCTCCCCCCAGAGCCTGCTTGCCTGCTGGCCACCTCAGAGGAGCAGCAGCCTGCTAGCACTGCCACCTCAGTCTGGGTGCCTAGAGTCACAGAAGCTGAGCGCTTAGAAAAGGTCATCCTGAGGAAGCGGGCTCAGAAGAGGAATTGCCACATGAACCAAGGGCCCTTCTCCAAATCCCCCTTGTTCAGGCCTCCCTAGTGGGCAACTGCACTTCCCTTTTAACAGACTTTCCTGCCTAGGCAGTATGCACAGAGACACTTCAGGTTCCTTATTGTGGGGAGGGAGGCAGGGCGGAGCACAGCAGAGGGGAGGGCCGGCTTTGTAAAGGCTAACACTGCACCTGTCCCTAGATGGAACGCTGACACTGTCCTGTACCGGCTGCAGCCGCTTCCCCTTCAGCATCCTCTACTGGCTGGGCAATGGTTCCTTCATTGAGCACCTCCCAGGCCGGCTGCGGGAGGGCAGGACCAGGTGAGGGACGAGCAGGGAGGCCAGCAGCGGGAGGGAGGCTTCCTGTGGTTCTCTCATGACTGGCCCTTCCTTGCCCCCTGCTCTAGCCGGGCTCGTGGGAGCACAAGCACCTGGCTGCGGAGGGCCTTGGTGCTGGAGGAGCTGAGCCCTGCCCTGCGCAGCACCAACTTCTCCTGTGTTCTCATGGATCCTGCACAGCTTGCCCAGCGTCACGTCATTCTGGCCCAGCTCAGGGTGAGGAACCCAAGGGAAGGTTTCCGGGGGCAAGAGGAGCTCTGCTTCAGTGTGGGCCACATGGCTAATGTGGGGAGGGAGGGATGGGTTCTGCTCAGAGCAGCCCTATAGCTCATACCCACCATCTCCCAAGGTCCGAAGCCTGAGGTGGGAACAAAAAGAAACTTAGGACTGGGGTGTAGGGGGGGTATACAGCCTGGAGGAAACTGCCAAGAGATGTCCTTCCACCCCTTGGGCCTGATCCTCATCTGCCTTCACTTCTCCAGGCTGGGCTGAAGACAACCCTGCCTCCCACTCAAGAAGTCCTGTCCTCCAGCCACTACCCAGGGCCACAGCTGCCCACATCAGCAGGGCCAGGAATCAGCACACAGTGCCAGCAGCAGGACAGCAACCTTGACCAGAGCCCGGGTCCTGCTTACCTGGAGGGTTAACATAATCCTAATCGCAAGCAGCACTTCCTCCCCCACCATACCCCTGCCCTGGACTTAGCTTGGGAGCCCCCCGCCTCCGAAGGTTCCTGTACTTGTTCCCTCCTCTCCAGCTTCCCTGCTCTCACCAACTTCAAACTCTTCTCATCTACCTAGAAAATCCTAATAACCTCCTGTATCCTGCCTGCCATTCTCTTTCCATCCACTTATTTTCCCGATGTCCTACTCAGAAACCTCCAAGATCTGTCAGGACCTTAGCCCAGTATTCAAGGAACCTGGTTACATTTCCAACATAACCTTCCAGCATGCCCACAAGTATTCTTCCTTGTTCCCAGTCAAGTCTCACTTCTGTTCCTTTGGTCATTTGGTTTCCTCTACCCTATCTCAGCTCTGGCCGCATTCTGTATGGACTTACTGTTGTATTTGTATTTTACCCTCTAATGGACTGCCCCAGGGAAGAGATGAGGGCAGAGGCTGCTTCTGATCCACAACTGTGGAGGGCCCGCAGTGGGCACTCATAAATCATACTCCACTGAGACATCTTTTGCATCTGCTTATTTAGGCCTAAGTTCCACCTGCAGGACCTTGGCCTCCCTATGAGGGAGTATAAGAAGAGAAGGACTGCCACTCAGAAGCTAACGACAAAACCAGACTCAGGAACATAACCCGTTGCCGTCGTGATTCTGACTCATAGCGACCCTGTAGGACAGAGTAGAACTGCCCCATAGGGTTTCCAAGGCTGTAAATCTTTATGGAAGCAGACTGCCACATCTTTCTTCCATGGAGCTGGTAGGTTTCTAACTAACTTTTCAGTTAACAGCTGAGTGCTTAACCACTGCACCACCAGGGCTCCCTCAGGGGAACATAGGTCTTCAGAAGAAAAAGCCCATAATGCTCACTAGGAGCACAGCCCAGAAATGGAGTGTGGCAGGATCCGGGGAAAATGTGTCCAGAAAAGGGAAGACTCAGCAGGGACAAAAGGTATATATGCTCCAGAAAGCCCAGATTTCCCTTATTTTCCACATAGCTCAAGGCAGCTCAGCACTAAAGGGCGAAAAATAGACTTTATTTACAAGTAATAACATTTAGAAAAGATCCATCCCTGGCCCTTAAAAGCCTTCCCATCACTCCAAATCCCACCCCAGTGCAAGTCCGGGGAAGTTGGGGGTGAGCTGCCTGTGAAGGCTGCCACCCCACCCCACCCCTGAGGCATGGGGCACGGGGTGTGGGAGGCATTACTGTCTCTTGGGGTTTGGCCACCGTTGGCCTGGGAGCTGAGAGAAGGCACTGAGAGGGACAGTAGAAGAAGGACCAGGCGAGGGCAGCATTGGGGACACAGGTGGGGCCGCTCACTGGTACTGGCCCTTTAGTGCTTTGCCTGAAAGAGACAGTCACATGGCTAGATCAGACTTGGGATGCCAGCCTGCAGCAGCTGGCTTAGAAACCCTCATCCTGCTCCATACACCCCTGACCCGGATACCATCCTTGGGGAGGCCCTGGACACATCTGTTTACAGTTTACCAATTGCTGGCCGTGCCTAAGAAACACTGGGTGTTCTCAGTAGGAATGGAGCTATTTCCTTCCCTCAGTAATAAGCAGTTAACTAGGACATGGAACACCTTTTAACCCCCCAACCCTCCTGTGGCCTAGCTTGACCCTGCCTTGGATGCCGCCGCACGGGGCAGTCTGGGAAAGGCCCATCCTCTTTCATGAAGTTTCCTACGAGTCACACTCCCCCCGTCTCCCACCCTCAGGGCCTCCACCTTGCCCTTGGCCCGAGGGGCGGCAGCGGCAGCACTGGTGGCGCTGGCTGTGGTGGTGGCGATGCGAGGAGAGCGGCGGGTTCCACTGCGGGTGTTGGGGGAGGCCTTGGATGGGGCTTTCTTGGAGGACCCCCTCCGCAGAAGGCTGTTCCCGAGCTTCTTGGGCGTGTTGAGGATGCTGAAGGCCAGTGACTGGCGCCGGTCAGCCTGTTGGGGAGGGGCTGTCAAACCGGGAAACCCAATGCTGCCTTCCCAGGTCAGCCTGCTAAACCAGGGCTCTGCCAGCAAGGCCCCTTGAGGACCTTCCATCATCCTCCTTCACTCCCAGACTAACCTGTTTAACAGCTGGAGCTGCTTTCTCCTGGGCCTTGGTAGTGCTCTGTTTGCGCCCTTCATGTCGGTCACGGGGAGTCATAGGGCGTGGGAAACAGCTGCTGGCCTTCTTAGACTATGGGGAAGAGGATAGTTAGGCAGACAGCAGCAAGAAGACTTCACATCCTAAACCAGGTCTCTTGGCCTTTCAGAGCTGAAGAGGACTTTATAAGTCAACATGTCTAACTTGCCCCCCAAAACCCTGAACCAGAGGCTTCCCTTCCAATAGTCCCCGTCCCTGCCTGCGTCAGGCCCTTGGCGAGAGAAGCCTTCCCTTGAGTCCACTTTTCAAATGTGAGCTGGGCCTGACCTGTGCAGGGTGCTCGACAGAACAAAACACAGAGGAGCCAACGTCACCCACCTCAGGGGTGCCGGGGCCCTGGTGGGACTCTGAGGAGACCCGTTTGCGCTGCTGCCGGGTTGTGATGCCAGTGCCCTCAGCGATCTGGGCTGGCTGCATGCTGGCCCGGCGCAGGGTCTCCTGGGGATCACCAGTTTTCATTTCCTCATCTGTGATGGTGGCCAGGCTCAGGGAAGGCTGTATAGGATGGAAGAAGAGGTCAGTGGACCCCAGCTGTATGGAAATGGAGCAGGAACTGAGGCTGCCCCAGCACTCTCTTCACTGGGCTGACATTCTGAAGCAGCTGGAGCCGCCTTTTCTGTTCTCTTTTCCACCACAACCCGGACAAACAGCCATGGGAAGCACAGTCCCCAGCAGACTCCTCTTCAAGCTACTGCCCTCCCATAGTAACTTCATTCTTGATCGCCCTTGCTGCTGGCTATCCCATCTGGGTGCATAAGAAGGTGACCCTCCTCAGTGGTCCAGAGACCCGGGACACGAGTACTCAAGCTAGGTCAGCAGGTAGCACTGGAAGGGTAATGCCAAGGGAGGAAGGAATGAGCCAGCATGAACAGGTCCTGCTCAGATGACCCAGGACTCACCCTGGACTCTATGGGATAGCAGGTCTTCAGGTGCGGGGGGCATACTCGATTGCGCCGCTGCAACTCTGCAATGCGGTTCCAGTCATCCAGCTGCTCTGGCTCATCCTGGCAAGTGCCCATGTAGAAACTGTTCCTTCCTGTGGAAGGCAGGGAAGCGAGTGAGTGTAGGGGCTGGAGGACCAAGAGGAGTGAGGGCTAGAGTTGGCAGGTCACCCACTGACTCTGGGTCTCACCAGCCTTTACTGCCACCACTCCCCCTTCTGCCTACCCCGTGGACGTCAAGCCCAGTACACCAGAGTCGCCCTCTGACCTGGTGCTGTAGGTACAGGAGTGGGGCAGAGACACCCTGTCTACCGTGGGGGCTTACTCACTTGCAAAAGTGTGGTGCCCAACACCAAGACAAACTAATTGAGGAAAAGGAACTGATAACCCAGAGGGGTCCCTAAGGCCCAGAGAGCAAAAGCCTCCAAGCAGTCTCTGAGGATAGAACACTGGCTAGCCTGGCCCTTCCAGCAGCCCATCATCACCTGAGAAGGGGCACGAAGGACTCTCAAAAGCAGTTCAGCTGTCACTATCGTGCTGGGAGTTCTAGACTACCCCTGGTGCGCATCTCTGGTTTACCCTGGCTGAGGTGAGCATCGGCCCAATTGCGCCAGCACAGCCCCTAGCGGACGGGGAAGGCCCTGAGACTGTAGGGAAAAAGAGGGAGAAGGTGCTAGAAGGTGGCAAGGTGGCCAGCTTTGCATTTTTAAAAGCATCTTGTCTCTTCCCTGTGCCAGGATCTGCTTCTAGTCTAACTTTTGGGTGTTCCCACAGTCCCCTCACCTGAAGGGGCCCCACTGGACACCCTGGCCTGGGAGTGGCGAGCAGAGCTGCGAGTGGTGGGCCGGTAGCCAGGCAAGCTGAGCAGAGCTGAGTTGCCATCGTTGGCAGAGCTCAGGGAGGGTAGAGACTGTGTAGAGGACGTGGTCCGCAGGCTGGCCTGGGATGCAGGGGCAGACTGCGTGCTGTGGAAGGATGAGTTGGCACTGTCTGGCTCCTCCACATCCAGCTTCTGGAAGAGAGTATGAAATCTGTTGTGATGGGTGGGGTGGGACCCTGGTCCTCTATAAAGAAGTCTCCCACGGACCCTCTTAAAGCCCCTCAGATCCCATGCATATCTGCACGTGTTCCCACGCTGCTTAGCAAGGGGCCTTGGTTTACACTTCACTGCAGAAAATGGGCTTTGTTGCCAGAATCCCACACTAGGTGCTGAGATTTGATGTCAAGACTCTTCCTTCCATTTTTCCACTGAGTCTATTAAAACAATGCTTTGAGGGGGGCAGGCAGGGTTTATCAGCCCATTTTAGGTGTGACGCAAAGAAATAAAGGGACTGGCCCAAGGTCAAACAGCTAGAAAGTGGCACAGCTGGGGCTAGAACCCATGTCTCTTGAGCAGTAATCAGGCTTGCCCCACAGCTTCCACTGCCCCTCAGACCAAGGGCACTGACCATTTTCTAGAGCTTCTCCAGCTTCTTGTTAGCAGAGGGCACCCACACACAGAGGTCTCTCTGCTGCACCAAAGCACCTCTCCTCCCCAGCCTCCTCCTGGGATAGGGAAACAAGGGCAAGAGTCCACAGCCTGGCAGGCACCCACGATACAGCTTAGCCACATGGGGCACTGGGAGGCACAGGATGGGCTGCAACTTGCCTATTCTCTCCCTTCGGCCTGCAGAGGATCAGTGCTACACATGGAGAGGACGCTCTAGTCTCAGTGGAGACAGGATCAAATTCCATTCCTGCCCCTTACTATAAAAGAGGCCCTAAACACATCACTTCCTTTCTCTGGATCTGTTTTCTCATCTGTAAAATATGGGCTGGTAATCCCTGTCTGCCTGCCTCCCTCCTCAGGCTATTCTGAAGATCCAGTATAAAGATGCCCTTCAGAGGAAGTGGGCATTACTGCCCTCAGGCTGGTCACTAGAAGTCTCTGCAGCCCCTCTCCCAGCAGCCTGACCTTGGTCATGGTGATGTTGATGATTTGTGTGGTGCGTCGACGAGCCGAGCGGGTCTTACGGCCTGAGTCCAGGAAGACGTCCCCCAGGGAGTCCAGGCTGCTCTCCAGGGGGGCCTGACTCCGAGTAGAGATGGGGGTGAAGTAGAGACTCTCCAGGGATTCTACCTTAGGGGGCAGGCGCTGGGAGATAGGTGAGGCTGGCTCTCCAGGGACACTGGTGCCATCTGGCTGGGTACGAGGCAGCTTGCTGTGGAAAGGAAACCTGCTGAGGTGAGACTCCGAGGGCTAGGAGGCATTTTGTCCATCCTTTTGTTTCCAAGTGATCATTTCTACATTTATTACAAGCAGACAGGGTCAAGCACCCCGTTCTCTGATTTTTCAGAGGCAACAAGGAAAGTCCTTGACCTGGGCCCTCCCTTCAATCCACTCTTGCCCTGGTGAGCTCATCTATCCCCCATGGCTGCTCCCAATGCCTCAGTGCTGGCAACTCCCTGATCTCTGCCTGGGCAATTCCCAGAGCCTGAACTCCAGACCCATATATCCAACTGCCCTGAGATATCCCCCCTAGATGCGCACAGTACTTCACAATGAACATATTCCAAACTAAGCCCATGTATGTGTCCCTCCTCTCGCATTCCCTCTCAGTGAATGGGAGCACCCTCTTCCCAGAGCCCCAAGCCACGAACATGGGCACAATCCCTACCACACCCCTCTCTTGCCAGACCCAACCACTGAGTCTCCTAACACCTGACCACACCTCACTCCATTCTCACGTCCTTTCTGGTTCAGTCTCATCTCTCATCTAGACTGCGAGAGGCAGCAGAGTGGTGACAAGCAAGGACAAGTGACCACCCCTCTAAGCCCCAGTTTCATCTGTTAAAGGAGGTGACAGCAGAACCTCAGAGGGTTGTTGAGAGAAGTGAATTAATATTTTTCAAGTGCTGTAAAGTGTCTGTAAGTGCCATATAAGTGTTTGCTTAATAAAAACAATAAATGTATTTCCACTCTTATCCTCTACTGTCTATCAGAATAATCCTTCTATGATGCAAGTCTGACCATGTACTCCTCAATTTAAGCCCCGTCAGAGGTTCTTCAGTATGTTTAGGATCAGGTCTAAATGCCCGACTCCTTCCACCAGGAGTACAGTGGTCCCCTGGGATCTGGGCCTGCTGAGCCCTCCTAGCCCTCTCTCCACAGCCCACGCAGCTGTTTCTCAGCCTCTGCTCCCACTGCTCTCTCTGTTCACCAGGCACACACATCTCTGTATTCTTTCAAGACACAGAGCAGGAGTGACTGTCTCCACAGAGCCTTTCACTCTCACTGCTTTTCCCTCTACCTGTGTCCTATACAGTATCACACCTGTAATACTTTCTTTTTCTTTCTCATCTAAGAATAAGCTTCCAGAAGGCAAAGGGACTGCATCTTATTTCTCTTGCTAGCCCCAGTGTCCAGGATACACAGCCTGATCAACAGGAGGCAATCTATAAGCAATAGGCTTAGGGAGGGAGGGTGCCCCAACCTGGTGATAGCAAGCGGGGTCCCCTCCTCGCAGCTCAGGTCCAGGCTGTCAATGCTCAAGTCCAGCTGGGGCTTAGCCTGGGGCTCCCGGCTCTTTAAGGCGTCAGTCGCCACTTGGAACTTGCCCAGGTCTCGAAGCTGCTGGTCAGCATGGGCAACCTGGGAAGGACAGGGCCAGGAGGAGAGTGCAGGAAAGCAGGAAGGCAGGAATGGAGGGCACAGGGGTCCCATATGCAGGGTAAGGGGAGTCTCTCCAGCTAGACACTTACCTGTGCCTCCAGACTATGCACCTGGGCAGTAAGGTGACGGCAGGTCTGTTCAGCCTCCTTGGTCTTCAGCCCAGCCTGCTGCAGCTCCTGGCCCAGCCTCTCAGCTTCAGCCCGCAGCTCCTTGTTTTCTTTCTGTAGCTGCTCCAGGCCCCGCAGCTGCTCCTGCAGCTCTTGGTTTTGCTGCTTCTTGGCATCATAATGGGTCTTGGCTTTTTCCATCTGTGTGTGAGCAGACAGGGCGGAAGGGCTGGTGGGGGTGGGGCAGAGGCAGGAGGGTGGGCAGGATGGGCCAGGGCAGGGCTCCTCACCTGCAGCTTGTAGTGCTCAGCTGCCTGCTCCTTCTGGCTCAACTGGGCCTGCAGCTCATTTAGCTGGGCCTGGAGGCGCTGCGCCTCCTGCTGGCTCTCGCTTCCCTGGGCCTGGGAGCGTGGAAAGGCTCATCAGCAGGGCCCATCTGGCTGCTCCACCCAAACCCACTGTCTTGGCCTGGCCCTTGGGCTCTGTGGCTGTTCACATGCAACACTAACACACTTTCCCCCAACTCCATCCTACTCAAACACCACTCACCCTTCAAGGTCTACAGTCTATGGAAACTTTCCCTGGCCGACCCGTGCCACTTGCTATCTCTCTGGCACAGTTCTAACAGCCCTACTTTGGCCTTCTTTTGAGACTGGGCATAAACTGTCTCAATCTCTTTCTATGAGAACACAGTCAATCTCCCAAAGAGGAAAGGAAACGGATTCCCAGGGACACCTTGGGGGCAGAGCATGGAGCTAGGAATTTGGCATGTAAGCTCTCTGAGGACACATTTGTTTATCCTCAAAACCACTCTGGGAAGTAACTTCATCCTCATTTTAGAGATGAGGAAACTGAACCCAGAGATTTAGGCAAAATGACCAGGGTCACAGTGACTAAATGGCAAAGTAAGATTTGAATCTTGCTTCACCTAATGCCAAAGCCTGTGTGGGCTCATTGACTATGCCAGTGCTGCCTCCCACCCAGACACAGCCTCCTTCAGAATAGGGGCTGTGTATGAGTCTCTGCCCACCTGCTATGCCTCGCACAGTGCTCAGTCTGTTACAGGTGCTGGGCTGGGCCATCCTGCCCTTGCCTCTCCTACGCCTCTTAGCACAGGGCAGGCCCCACAAGAAGCATGAGAGACATCTGTTTATGTCTTAGGCATGATGTGGGTGCATATGGAAGGCGAGCAGGGAAACGATGCTCTGAGCTCCCATCAACTCCTGTGGCCCATCGGCGCTTTAGTGAGCCCATTTTCTTTGTCCCTGACTAAAGGCTATGAAGTCTACAACTGCAAACAGCAAATACTGAACAAAAGAAGACACAGTTGAAAACACCAGAATACTATTAAATTGCAATATTAAATATCAACACGCTCACTCCCTGGGCCCAGACTATCTAGACCAGCACTGTCCAATAGAACTTTCTGGGATGACAGATATGTTCTGTATCTGCGCTGTCCAATACTGTAGACAATAGCCACCCACAGCTACTGAGCATGTGAAATGTAGCTAGTGTGATGGAGGAATTATAAATTTTGTTTAAATTAATTTAAATTTCAATAGCACATGTGGCTAGTGGCTAGTTACTATACTGGACAGTGGAGGTCTAGAGGGATGGGAACTGCTCCAGCCTTCCCTCAAGAGCTCCCAGAAGGCACACGTGGGGTTCCTGAGCCAAAGGCAGATTTCCAAAGGCTGCCAAGCACCCAGGGTGCCCCTCCTCTGTCCTCTCACCCATCACAGCCCGAGGACGTACAGGGCCCCTTCCCTTCCCCACCCTGTAAGGCCAGGCAGAGGTCAGGCCTAGTCCCCATCAGCCTCACCTTCAGCTTCTGCTGCTGCATCTTGCTGGCTTGGTCATGGTCAGCTAGCTTCTTACTCAGTTCTTCTACCTGGGGATAGGGGAGGGAAGAGGAGAAGAAAGACTCAGGAGGCCATCCTCTGCATGTTCAGACAAAGTCTTACGTTTCCCCAGACCAGTATCCCCAGTGTTCCTGGAACAGGAAACTCAGGTCCTTTCTCTGGCCTCCAATTAGGGAACAGACTCAATGCTGGCAAGGCTGGGTGGCATAACCTGAGTAAAGTGATCCAACACACAGATGTTCCTGAGCCATCTGCCATACTCACCTCCACCCCAGCCCGCACAGAGGCCTGCCTGACCCCTGCAGCTGTTAGAATCAGCAGAATGGACTCTGCGAAGCTGACACCTCATCACCACTCTGCTGCTGCTGCCACCGCTGCTCCCCAGCCCAACCTTCCCAGGTTGGGGTAGAAACAGGGGAACTAGTCTGTAACTCTAGCAGACATGCATGAGTATCCATTCCTCTCTCTAGTCCTAGAAACTGCCAAAGCCAAAGCCCATAAACACTCAGGCTTCTTCCCAATAGCATAGGTTGTTAGGGCTGGGGGTAGCAGTGTGGCCACTGTGGTTAGCACTGGGGAAAAAAAGACCGCTGGAAGACAAGAGCAGGGGCAACACACATACTAAAAGCTCACCCTGTTCCCACAAAGGAAGAGCAAAGGGAAGCGGAGAACAAGAGGGAGCATAACGGCTGGCCACCCCAAGCACCCCGTCTCCTCCAGGCATTTAAGGAGTTCAAGCATGATAGGCAGAGGGGAGACGGGGGAGAGGCAAGGGCTCCATTGCTAACTGTTTGCTCTTCTGTTTGACTGTCCCCCATCATCTCAGGCTCCTCAGAGAAGGCGACAGGAGGAGAGGATAGGAGGCCCCAGTTCCTCAGCAGGCCTGAGGGGACTGGGTAGGAGGATGGGTAGAGAAAGGGTGCTCTCACTAAATACCAGCTCTGCAGCCATGATGTCTAGCGACCTCCTCTGTCTGGTGTAGACCCCTCCTGCTCCTCTCAACCTTGGCCTTCCTGCTCCCAGGTCTCTCTATACCACGCTCTCGGGAAGCAGTCCTGTCCTGGTGGACGATGGGCAGGCCCCTGAAAGCTCACGGCCCTCCCTAACTCTGAGGGCTGCCTTGCATATCACCATTACGGCTTCAGTAAATCCATACTCTCTGTGGGAGAGAAGGGGTTATGTTAAAACAAGGCCCATAAGTCATTCTACTGTTCCTCTTAGCTGAGTATCTTGAACCTGGAACATGACTTGGAGGGTCTAGAACCCTGAAGACTGATTCTGTCCCTGGTTCAGATATGGGAAACATGAAGCCCATCCTATCCCTCCTCTCTGACAGGCAGATGAGAGAAAGTGCAGAAGGGTGAAGAGGCCGACCTGGGATGGGTGGGATGAAGCCCGAGAGGGCCCAGCACCCCGCACTCCTGGACAGCCTGGGCCTGGATTCCATGGCTTGACCCTGCCCCCTTCACAAACAGTTCACAACGGGGGCTGGTGGAGGCAAGCTGAGCTGGTGCCATGCACTGAGACTGGTCACCGCTTAAGCAGCCAGCACTTAGCAAGCACCCCAGGCATTACCTGCTTAGTTTGCTCTCTCTGAAATAGCTCTAGCTGCTCCACCTGTGCACAGGGGCAGATCAGTGGAGACAGAGTGAGACGGGGCCAAAGAGGACTGGACTGGCTGCCAAGCTGACGTCACTGAGCTCTGATACTTGCCCCCAAGGCACTAGACATCTAGTAATTAAACAAATACCAGTTTGGCTCATCTGAGTTCCCAGTGGCCTCCAGGGCTTCCAGTGTAGGCACACCTCCTCACAACAGTATGCCTCTGGAAAGGGCTGACGGCCTTCACAACATAACTCTCCAGGGAGAGAGCCTTCAGTGAAGGGGAAGATACTGATCTTTTTCTTGAAGACAGTAGGGGCAAAAGACTTGAACTCTACTCCTCCTCTGCCACCCGGTGACTGAGGGAAGGACTTTAACTAGCTTAAGGCCATAATGTGGGAGCCAAAGGCCCTGGTCCCCTCCCTCTCAGGTTTGATCTTTGGGGGTATGGCTGGATGGGGCACCTCACCTGGGCAGTGAGTTTCTGCCTCTCTTCCTGGAACCGCTGCCTCTCCTCCAGGACCTTGACCTTGGCACCCTCGTACTTGGCAGTCATCACTTCCAGCTCCCGGGCAGCGTTCTGGGCTTCCTGCCGCACCTCAGCCAGACGGGTCTCCGCGTCAGCACGCACAGCTGCCAGCTCTTGGACATATTTCTCTCGAGCCTGATCCAGCTCCACTTCTAGAAACTGCCGGCCAAGGTTGGCCCGCTCCCCCAGGCCCCGGTTCTCCTCTGCCAGCAGGCCATGGGCCTTTTTCAGCATGCTTAGCTGCTCAGCATAGCTGGCCTTCTCTGCCCGCAGCTGCTGGGCTGCTCGCTCCTGCTCTGCCACCTTCTGCCGGAGGGGCACCAGCTCCCCAAGCTCCCGCTGGACCCGCATCAGCTCGGCCCGCAGCCCACCAGCTGCCTGCTTGCTCTGCTCCAGCTCCTCACGATGGTGCTTCTCAGCAGCTGCCTGCTCGGCCTGCAGCTGCTGGCACAGGTGCTTGACAGGCAGCAGCTCACTCACCAGGGCCTGTGTGTTGGTGTGCTCAAGCTGCAGGGCAGAGAGGGCCTGCTCTTTCTGGAAGAACTTCTCCTGCCAAGCCTTCAGTTCTTGGCCTAGCTCCTCCGCGCGCTCTGCCTGTGAGGCCAGCTCCTGCCGCAGGTTTTCTGAAGCCACTCGCTGTTTCTCTGCTTCGTCCCGAAGGGTCTGCACCTCCTCTCGCAGAGCAGAGCTGCGCTCTGCTGCTCTGGCACTGCTGCTGGCAGTCTCTGCCTGGAGCAGACGCAGCCTCTCTTCCAGCTTCTGGCTCTTCTCCGACTCGGCTACCACCAGCCGCTTCAGCTCCTTGCTCTCCCCCTCCTTCTCCAGGACCTGGCGGTTCAGAATGGACACCTCCTCCTCCAAGCTGCTGATAAGGCTGTTTTTTCTCTCGGCCTCCTGCTGGCCCCGGGCCACTTGGGCCTTCCACTCATCCTCAGCCTTGCTGTGGTCTTGGGCCTTGGCACGGTGGGTGGCCAACTCCCTTTGGGCTGAGGCTAAGGCATCCTGACTGTGCCCCAGCTCCCGGGCCTTCTCTTCTAACTGCCCCCTCACTGTCTCCAGAGCACTGTCCCACTCTGCATGGGAGGCTCGCTCAGCCTCCAGGCTGCGCTCCAGGCTGGAGGCCTTCTCCTGATGGCCCCGGCACTGCTGCTCCAGATTACTCACCTCTGCTCGCAGAGCTTCCAGCTCCGCACCTGATGGATCTGTCTTTCCAACAGCCCCAGACGAGGCTCCTGAGCCAGAAGCATCTTCTCCACTGGCCATTCCTATAGGCTGCTGGTGCTCCCTTTCCTTCTTAGCCAGTTGTTCTTTCAGTTGCTCCAAGGTTTGCCGAAGCTCCCCTAGCTCTGTTTTCTGGGCTGCCTCCTGACCACGAAGCTTGGCCAGCTCCTGATCCTTCCCTTCCTTTTCCCTCAGGGCATGGGCTAGCGCCTCTTGCAGGGCAGCAAACTCCACACGCTGCTCATTTAGGGCATTCTGCAGCCGCATCTCCAGCTCTGCCTTGGCTGCCTTCTCCAGAGCAAGGTCAGCTTGGGCCCGGCCCCGCTCTTGGGTCAGCCGTGCCACTTCCCTCTCCTGCTGCCCACGCTCCTCCTGCTGCTGGCCCTGGCTCTCCATCAGCGCAGCCCGCAGCCTCTCCAGTTCACTGCCCATCCGCTCTGCCTCACGCTCCATGGCCTGCAGTGTGGCCTGTGTGCTGCAGAACTGGTGCCCCTGCTGCTCTTCCAGCCACTCTGCCTCTCTATCTCCTGCTCTCGGGTGCTCCTTGAGTAGCTCACGGGAGCCTGTTTCCTGCTGCTCTCCTGCCTTGCGCACCAAGGCCTCCAGGCGGGCCACCTCCTTGCTGGTGGCAGCCATCTTTTCCTGCAGAGTGGAGAGGTCATCAGCAAGCTTCTGGGCCCTGACCTCCTTCTCCTGGACCTGCTGGAGGGCTCTAGCCAGACTGGCGTTGAGCTGAGCGAGCTCATTCTGCTGCCGGCTTATCTGGAGCTCGCTGTGGGCCTCTATCCCTGCCACCTTCTCCTTTGCCTCCTGCAGCTCCTGGCGGGCCTTCTCACATTCCTCCTTCAGGGCCACCAGCTGTTCCTGGAATATGGCACCATACTGCGCCTCTTCTTGCTGGCTATCCTCATACCGCTCACGCCAGGTAGCTACGTCCTTGACGAGTTGCTCATATTCACTCTCGCTCTTGCGTTGGGAGGATATGGCCTCTGCCAGCTCCCGCCGCAGGGCCTCCATCTCGGCCTGATGGGCCTCCCCAAGCTGCTGTAATTGGGTCTCCAGCCCCTTGCGCCCAGCCTTCTCTTCTTCTAGCTCCTTCTGCTCCTGTTTACGCTGCTCTGCCAGGCTCCGGGTTTCTGCCTCCAGCTCAGAGATACAACGCTGTTGCTCCTCCCGGGCGTCGGCAGCCTGGCGCTTTTCCTCCTCAAGGCTGCCCTTGGCGGCCTTCAAGGACTCCTCAAGGGCCCGGAGCTGCTCCTGGAGTTGGTCCTTCTCCTGGGCCACCCCTTCTCTCTCAGTTGCTTTTTGCTGCTCAGACCTCAACTGGGCCTCCAGCTCTGTCACCTGGACCTGGGCCTCACGCTGCTCCTGGCGGGCTGCCTCCATGCAGGCATGGAGTTCCTCAACCTTTTGGCTCAGCTCTGCCTTTTCCCGCTGGGCCTGTGTCACTGAGGTCTGGGCACTATCCTGGGCTTCATTAGCAGCCTGAAGTTGCTGGTGCAGAATCTCCAGCTTGGCAGCATTGTCCTTCTCCAATGCCTCCAGCTGCTGAAGAGCTGTGTTCCTCTCTCTTAAGGTGGCCTCTTGCTTCTTGGAAATAGTGGCCAGTTGTTGGGCATGGTCCTGCTTAGTTGCCTCCTGCTCCTTGGCTGCCTCCTCCAACTGCTGCTCCTTCTGCTTCAGGCTGCTGCTCAACTGCTCCACCTGGTGGCGGAGACCCTGGGAGGCCTGTTCTTGCTGCTGGAGAGTCTGGGCTAGCTGGGCCTGCTCTTTCTCGGCCTGCTGTTTCAGGCCAGTCAGTTCTTGATCCTGTTGCTGGAGGGTGGCATTGAGCGTGGTGAGCTCGGAGGTCAGAGCGGCCACCTGGGCAGTCAGCTGGGCATTCCGAGCCTGTGAGGCCTTCTCCAGGTCTTCCTTGGCCTGGGTGAGGTTGGAGATGGAGCTCTGCAGGTCAGCAATCAGGCCAGCCAACTGCTGCTTTTCTTCTTCAAAGTGGCCCCGCTCGGCAAGTAGCTTGGCTTCCTGCTGGCCCCGCTCAGTCTCCAGTTCCCCCACCTTGGCTTGGAGCTGGGCATAGTTTGCAGCAAGAGTGGCTGCCTCTTGCTTCAGGGCTTCCAGCTGGTGGGATAAAAAACAAATGGGATGAGCATGACTCCTCAGTCACCAGGCCCTCTGGGAATGGGACAACCAGGAATCTGAATGTGCTGAATGTGGGGCCACCCAATCCCAGCACACGGGTCCTAATGGCTACTCCCCTGTATTCCTACCTGCAAGGCGTCACCCAGCACCTCACCCTTCTCCTGGGGTGGGTTCTTCTGCAGCTGGGTTGAATGTTCTTCCATCTGTGAAAGTTTTCCCAGAAGAATTTCATTCTTCTCTTCGAGGTATTTCTAGGAGTAAACAAGAGACCCATGTGAACAGAGGGGTGGAGTAGTCCCTGCATGACCACACAGGCCCTTGTGGACATCAGCAGGTGACCCTCTCATCTTGTGACCAAGACTTCCTTTTGCCTTGGCCTAGAAAAGACTCAGAAACCATAGACCGGGGACCCTGAGGGACTTGACTTTCTAACCTTAGTTCCTGGGCTGAATTAAGTTATAATGTGAACTACTTACTTATCCAAAGCTACTAAGTTTAGTTCAAATTTCCTTACTCTCTCCTCAGACAAGTCTTGGCTTCCAGATTATCCAAAAAACCAAAAATACTCCCCGACTGTCTGGGCATCATAGCCAACAGCAGCAGCAACAGCATCACCCCAGCCTCACACCCACCTCCCCACAACTGTTCACTAAGCATCTACTACAGGCCAGGCACTGTGCTGGGTAAGCCTCTGAATTTCTAATCCATATAACTAATCTGAGAGGTAGCTATTAATGTCTCTCTTTTACAGGGCAAGACATTAAAGGTCAGATATTAAGTGCCTTGCCCAGGGCTACATTGTTAATAAGCACCAGAATTGGGTTCTTTAATATTAACAACAACAACAGCTAATTCATTCAGCGCTTACTTTACACCATACAGTGTGTTAAACGCTTTATATGTATCATCTCACGGTAACTGATGACGCAGCTACTCTTATCACCACTCCCATTCTAGGGAAAGGATACCTGGAGAGATTGAGTAACTTGCCCAAGATCCACACCTTGTAAATAGCAAGACAGGATTCAAACCTAGGTATACTGGACTTAAGCCCACAAGTTTTCCATTTTAGCACACTACTAAACCTTGAAGAGAAGTTAGCTTAGTTCCCAAAAGACCCAAAAGAACAGTGGTAAACTGAATTCCGCTTTGAACACATGATCGAGATGGTGGCCCTGACTCCCCGAAGCAGAGCGTTACCTTGTCCTGCAGGCTTGTGCTGAGCTCCTTCTCGAGATGGGCCTGCTTCTCCACCCACTCCTGGGTGGCCTTGCCATGCTCCTCTGTCAGCTCGTTGAGGGCGCCCTGTAGTTGCTGCAAGTGACTGGCAAATTCCCGCAGCTGAGACAGACAGGTGGGAATCCCCATCACCCAGGGCCAAAACTGGCAACACCACTGCTGGTCTGCTCCCTGGCCTCCAACTATCATTTCAACCCCCCTCAAAGCAATCACATCTGTAACTTAGAAGTACAAATCAAAATTTAGGGCCACAATCCAACATCCTATCGAGGCACTTAACATACCCAATTATGGGACAAGGAAAGGGGCAAAGTATGCAGGGTCTCTCGAGAGATCCTCTTTCAACCCTCTCTTGGGGAACCTTCCAGACCACCTCAGCCCTTACAGGCCTCAACGTGTGGATTAGGCCCCCCACCACTCACCTTAAAGGAAAGGTCGCCATTCTCCTCAGAAAGCTGGTTGATCTTGCGATCCATCTGGCTCTTCTCTGTCTTCAGGTCCTGGCACTGCTTTAGAGTCTCATGCAGCCGCATAGTGAGGCTGCGAGGGAGGGAAGCAGTGAGAGAAGAGTGTGGCCCACCAGTGGGTGCAGGAAGGGACTGGGAGCTGATGGCAGGCAGGGAAGGCTATACCTCTCATTCTTGCCACGTAGCTCCTCAAGCTCCCTCGTTTCCGGTGGGCTGGCTGCCTGCCTCTCATTGAGCAGAGCCAGACGGTCAATGCGTTGCTGCATCAGGGCTATCTGTGCATCTGCCCCGGGGTGGGGGAAGAGGAGAGTGAGCACAGAGCAAAAGAAAGTAAAGGGGAATGGGAAGAGTAGGGTATCCAATCCTTATGGGTAGGGAGGATGGGGCAAGGACAGAATCCAGCTTACAGGTCAGTCTGACCCTAGGCACAGGGCTGAGCTTCAGAGCCAGCAGAGGGAACAATACGGGAGGCTAAAGGGACATTCCCCAGGCAAGTCCAGCACTTCCCTGGATGAAAATCTTAAATGCTGCTCATTCACACACATCTGCCAGTGTACCAGGCACCTACCCTTCTCAGTAAGGAGCTTGCGGTTCTCAGCCAACTCCAGCTCCAGCTCATCCCTATTGTTTCTCTCATCTGCAAGTTGCTTCTTCAGCCGCCTCACCTGGAATTGTGGGGTATGCAGGATGTCGCCCATGGGGGAGGCTGGAGAGCCTACAAGGAAGCTGAAGAAGAAGATGGCCCAGAAGTCATGGTCAGAGCCTGAGATCTGAGGGCTGAGGCACACAGCAATAGCCAGGTATAGTGTGGAGGAGAGGGGTCTATGGCCAAGCACTGGCTTGACTCTCTGCAGTACTGCCTCAGGTCTCATGACATGACCTTGACAGAACTTTTCATTTTCCTTCTCCAAGTCTTAATTTCTTTGTTCCCCTCCCCCAAAAACTGATGAATTTTCCTTGCCTCTGTAGAGCTGCACTGAGAGAAGGGATGTCAGCATCATCTCAAAGGAAGAAAGGTATTCCATGAACAGAGTAATTGCCTTTGCAGATGGCCTTCTGCCCAAAACAGATCCCAACCAATTCTCTCAATTAGTGCTGGGTGAGGTGAGGAAACGCAAAATCAAAAGGATACTCAGAGCTCCCAGCTGATATAAGAGGCTGGTCACAGCTTAGCCTCTGGACTACAGGGATAAGAGGACTGGATACTGAGGCCCTGCCCCAGGAGAAAGGCCAGCACATACTTGTTCCCACTGGAAGAGGAGGCAACATTCTGTAGCTCTAGGAAGCGAATCTCCTTCTTGGTCTGGTGGCTAGGTGGGGAGAGCTCTTCAGAGATGGTGCTGGAACAGGTGGAAGGGACAGGAGCTGGGGGAAGAAATGGACAAACAAACCACAGAGTGGTTTCTAAGAGGGTGAACAGATGGGCATCATTATGCACTTTGAGAACTTGCCTTGGTGGGAGTGAATCCACGAACAGTTATATGTAAACTACATAGGGCGGCCACTGGGAAGAACCTAAAGCCTGGTGTGTGGGTTATCCAGGGATCAGCGTCCCTAAGCAAAATTGAAAGATAGGCTTCCATCTCCACAGATAATCAGCGTGAATGCTGTGGAGTGAAGGTCCTTCCCATGCTCAGAACTGGACCAGGTGCTCATGCTTTTCCCTCAAGTCACCAGGACAGAGGCAACTTGCGATCCCTAAGCCAGGACCACCTCTCAATACCCAACAACCCCTCGCATCAGTCACTGACCTCTGGTCTGAACTCTCCCATCCTGAAATCTCACACCGCCAGCACGCCCTTTCTCAAAACCATCTCTTTCCTTGGTTCCCATAACCACTTTCATATGGCTCTCCTACCTCTCTGGCCACCCATTCTTAGTCTCCCTCATTTGCTCCTCCCTCCTCCACCCACCTTGAAATGTCTGTGCTCCCCAGAGTTCTGATGAGGCCTCCTTGTCTCTGCCCACAGTGCCCACGGCTTCAGTGGCCATCCATACACTGACTTTCAAACCTTTATTCTGGCCCAGGACCCTCTCCTGCACTCCAACATCTCCACCTGAGGGTCTCACAAGGAACGTGAATTTGAGGAACATCAAATTCAGTGGCTACAACAGAACTTGCCTATACCCATTTTTATATACCTATCATCACTCGATGATACCTTCATTAGATGACTGGCAGAACCATCACTCTTTCTACTGTACTTCCAGCCAGGGTATTTGAGACACCCACCACCTCTCTGTTCTAGCATTTACGTTCCTTATCACACTTACTGGTTTATGTATCTGCCTTTTCACCTAGAACACAAGCTTCATGAGGGAGGAAACCACTTTTATAGACTGTGCACTCCCAGTTTCTAAGCCTACAGTAGTGTTTGTTTCAAAAATAAAAAATTAAAATAAAAGGGGTGGGGGAGTCAAGGACAACCTAACAGCAGACATAATCGGTTATAAAAAACCTGCTAACTGCTGCCAGGCAGCCAGGAGGAGCTCCTTAGGAACTGGGATGACTGCAGTAGAAATGTACCTACCCCACTACACACACTCTTCCTGAGCACCAACTCTGTGCCTTGTGTTGGAATTAGAAACATCCCCCCATTGCACATCCCAGCAGCTCAGGATCCTAGCAGCCCCCAGCTCAGAGATGAGGGGGTCCTCAGGAGTGCGCCTCTACTTACCTTTTCGCAGGAAGCTCTCTAGGTCCTCATTAAGATTTAGCCCATCCTCATGGTCCAGCACAAATTTGAGAATGACAGCTAACTCAGCCTAAGCCACACAGAGAGAAAAAGAGCATCAGTTATGGTTACAGAGGCCCCTGAAGAGATGGAGAGTTCCAGCCTGGCATTTCTATTCCCAGCTTTTCTTGAGCCCCAGGAGCCTGCTGGATCCCATTCTTCCTCTCAGATCCTGAAACCATGGCCCAACCAGGAACATTCGACTAGAGACATTTCACCCTACTTGCCTCTTCCCCCTGTGCACTCAGAGAGTCAGAGTTCCTGACTGACTTCACTCCTGGCTACAAGGGAAGTGAACAGGCAGAGAGAAATATAGTCAGAAAGCTCTGATACCTAACTACGTTGGCCTCTTCCAGATTACCCTGATTGTTGTTGTTTGTCTAAGTGAGAACACCTCTGGGGCTCATCCAAAGCTTATCTACCAGCTCAGCTATAAAATCTTCTCTTCTCTGAATTCCAAAGCTACAGAGTTGATCTCATTTTCCAGGCCAGCTCTGCTGTTGTTCCTTATTCCTTTAGAATTTGTTTCTACCAAGTCTATGACCAACTTGGAGCAGAGAAAAGGTTGAAGGAAGGAAGAACTACCCACCCATCTCATGCCACTAAATTCCAACCACAATCCCAGAAAGGAACCATGAGATAAGTGAGTGTGAAATGGGATAGTATGCAGAGATGATCCAACATTTCTACCAATACCTGAAAAGACTACAACTCTCTGGACACTGCTCCAATCAATCACCTAGGTTACCCACTCTGGACCCCACCTGTTTCTGCTCTGGAAAATAAAGGACAGCTGTTGACACAGGAAGCAAAGCCAACATGGCAGGTGGTTCCTGGAAACTATGTCAGTTCCCTCTATAATGAAGCTGGTGTACCAATTCCTCTTCATTTAGGGATCACACAGAGGAGAGTAGGAACTAATCGCCCTGAGCTAGATTATCACAGCAAAGACATGCCTGCTCTCTCACTAATCCTTCCTACTACAGGAAAGGATGAGATAAATGGAATAATAGTTTTGTGTAAAACATACACACATACATATATGAGTGTGCTTATATACACACCAGAACGCACAGATGAAGAGAGTAAGAACAATTTCTACATATTATCCAAACACACAAGGGTACAGTTAAATATATGCCATATTAAAAGGACTTTGGAGTACAGTCTTTAAAAAATTAGCAGATATCTTTGGTAATGAGATTACTGGCAACTGTTATTTCCTTTTTTGTGCTTTTCAATATTTTCCCGATTTTCTACAATGAATGGCTGTTATTACTATAATCATAACTTAAAATAAAACAATATATGCTGTTTAAAGAAAAGCAAATGGTGCAGTAAAACACAGGCTACGCCTGCTAGGTGGCGTGGAGGTACAAGGGCTTACCTGAATCTTGTATTCAAATTGGTCCCAGTCCCTGAGGCTTTTGGAGCCCATGGTGAAGTGGTATAAGAGCAACATGGTTATCTAGAAGCCAAATGGGAGGCAGTCACTGAGCAGGCTCTGCTCAGTGCTCCCCCCCTGAGCTGTTCTGGGGGCTCTGAGTTATTATGGACTCTTCCAAAGCCCCTAGAAGAAAGCAGCCCCAGGCCACTGCCCTTAACAGCACCAGGAACACTTTTTTGAGGACCCAACGCCCACTGTGCACAAAGCCAAGTGCTAGGACCTCATGGCTT
This sequence comes from Dugong dugon, assembly GCA_030035585.1. Lineage (NCBI taxonomy): Eukaryota > Metazoa > Chordata > Mammalia > Sirenia > Dugongidae > Dugong > Dugong dugon. Next base: position 75,716,877 of record CM057467.1, on the reverse strand, counting down.
AATTCTTGCCATCATGGAACCCTGGGTATGAAGCTCAAGGCATCCTCTATAGGCTAGCACCTGGAAACAGCAGAGGGAACGAAGTAGACTGAGCTTAAAAAAAAAAAGATAGCCAGTGTAGCCTGATTCCTACCAGGTCTCCACTGAGACACGCAGTAGTGGTCTAGTAAACCTCTTTGTCATAAGGCCATGGACTCCTAGAATTCTTGGACTGAATTTGCTTCTGCCTCAGACAGGTGGCTGTCTGGTCCTACCTCCAAGAGTCCTGGAAATCAAGCACCCACAATCTCCCTGTGGGTTAAGAGAAGGCCCTTCAGGTCCCTCGGGTACCACCCTTCCCACTCCACCAATCTAGTATTCCACATGTACCTTGGCCATTTCCAGCTCTGACCCCTCCATCAATTTCTGCATAGATACCAGGCATTCTGGAGAAGAGGGATGTTTTCGATTTTCTGCATGGCAACAATATAGAAAAGAGGGTAAGCTTCCCCAAGAGAAGTACAGGAAAGTCTGAGTGTCTGAGGACCAGAATCGCTGCCTCTCGTAGGGCGATGAGATAGAGGCCTCCATATTCCCACGTCCTGCCTCCCCCAGCATATACTTTTCCATCTGAAGTCTATCCTAGGCTAGTCCAAGGGTTATAGTGATAGTTCGAGAAGAAAGCAGGCTGGGAATTCACAGCACCTCTGGGTCATGGAATTGTACTCACCTACCAACTCCCACTTAGCACTACAGAGAAGGAGCCTAGAGATTCCAGGTCACCCTAGATTCCTGTTCCAACAATGATCTGCAGCTGAGCCAGGTTAGGAAGCCTGGGACACATCTGGCTCTTAAGCTGCCCCAGGGTCTGGGCCCAAATACTAACACCTTACTTTATCGAAATATATTATCATCTTCCCTAGAAATTTCTTGAGATAGAAATGGGGGATAGCTTATCATGTTAAAAATGAGGATTCTGTGGCCCAAGGCTGTATGAGGGGAAGGGAACTTCTAGCACTGTGCTGGCTTTGCATGTGTTCTTATTTAATATACCAACAAACTTAAAGAGCAATTATTATTTCCATTTTATAGACAGGGAACTTATGCCCAGAAAGGTCACACAGCAGTGAGTAGAAGGGCTAAGATCTAAACCTAAATCTGTCTCTCCCTCTACGTCTACCACCTGAACAATTAATTCAAACTTACCTTGAAAACTGTTTTTCTTATGAGAGAAAAAAGGTAACATGGACCCTTCCCTCTCCTCTGCTTCCTCATAGTGGGGGGAATGGGAATCTAAGGTGATGAGTCTCAAAACAGACTCTATGGCTCTACCTGGATCTCTGAGATGGACTCTGGGTCTGAAGGGGCTGCTCTTCTTATGCCTGGCTGGTGTAGGAATTACCCAACCCAGGGAAACTACTCAGTTGTATTCATCTCTGTGCTAAAGAATAGGGAGCCTTGGACCCCCAGACACCTGTGAACTGGTTCCTCCAGACTCCAAGTCCCAGGAACTGATGAAGCAGCCCCTTCCCAGCCAGGTAAGAAAGCTGCTTACTCTGCAGAAAACTGCACACAAAGTCCCATCTCTCTGGTACTGGCTGCTTCATGATTTGTTGCCCCTCTTCAGTGCCACGGCTAGAAAAAAAGAGCAAGCGTTAACACAAGAGTACTTCACAGTCATTCCCTCCTTGCTACTGAGTTACATCATATTACCTTCCCCTTCCTTCAGGGCTTGGTCTATCCTGGGTCTGGGAAGAGCACCAGACTAGAACCTGGAGGCAGGGGAGAAGATGCCAAGATACCACATATTCAGTGGAACTGTGTGGTGAGTAAGATGTGGGGACTTGAGGAATGAGGTCCTTCTGGAAAAGACCGAACTCTGCCATACTACTTGTGAATATGACAAAGCTATGTGGGTAAGAGACTGAGAGGAGACGGAGGCAGCAAAGATGAATAGGAAGCTAGGTTAAATAGTCTGGCATGACTCAACTGTAAAAGGTCAGGAATCCTGAAATAACAGAGTGAGAAAGGACTATGGGAAGGGAAAAACAGGTCCAAGAACTGAAAGAACAGGAGAGAACAAGGCTCTGAAGTAATAGGGCAAAGTTCAACACGCATTAAGCTGAAGGCTGAGGTGGCTCAACCTCCTGGAGGCTGGGCAAATGGACAGTCATTTTTGGTCAGCAGATGTTTACAAGTGTTTAACTAGAAGGGGAAAAAAAAAAATCCACTGCCATGGAGTCAATTCCACCTCATAGCAGCCCCATAGGGTTTCTAAGGCTGTAAATCTTTATGGAAGCAGACTGCCACATCTTTCTCTCATGGAGCGGCTAGTGGTTTTGAACCACCAAACTTTCAGTTAGCAGTCGAGCACTTTAACTACCACATCACCAGGGCCCCTTAACTAGATGGCAAGTGCAAAAAGAGCAACAAGGGGAGAGTCAGCAGGGGGAGCTCGTACACAGCCCAGAGACCTGGTCCCTGGACACTTGCTGTAACTGCAGTTTCGTTTTCAGAGGTATCTTCACTCCAAGTAGAAAGCCACCAAGAAGAGCTGACTCTCTATTTAGGCTATGGCTGGAGATGCTAACTAAAGGGCCCCCTGATCCTCAGAATCTGAATCTCCAGGTTTCAGGCAACTTTCTAGGGGACAAGGCAGGCCCTAGAATGTTCCAGGGCCAAAGACATCCCACAAAGCACAAGAAGCCTCCAAGCTAAGATGAGTGTACCTCCCCCATCTCCCAGTTGATTACGAAGGCTTCTTCAAAGCTGAACTCCCCACAACAGGCATTTGGGGTAGCTGATGCTAATCTCATGGACTCCCAAACAAGTCATCTGCTCTACCTACCCACCATCTGGAATATTGTGACCCCTTCCCTGAGCGTACAGTAGTATTTACCTAGGTAAAATACAGAGATGATTCTCAGGTTAAATGTTTGAGAAATGCTGGGTTAAACTAAATGGAGCATTTTCTAAAGAAGAGGATATAATTATTTCCTAAACCTGTTTGACCACAAAACCTCTTTTTCCCACTAAGCCTCTGGTATAAGTAAAGTTCCACGGAACATGGTTCGGTAAATGCTGGCCCTGGAAAAATCCAGTCCATCTTTCAATACTATGTTCAAGTATCATCTCTGTCAGGAAGTCATCCAGAACTACTGCTAGTCTTATCTCTATCCTCCTTCTCAAGAATTCCTACAGCACTCATGATACAGCTGCATACTGCTACAATTGACCACTCTGTGTTTAGCAGAAAGCTAGGGATATAGTAGGTGCTCAGTACATATGGGCTGACTGACAGATGAGAGAAGCTTTTTACTGGGATTAGCATAGGTCAATGTCAGGCAAATACCCAAACTTTAGGTTTTCTGGCTAAATGCCTCCTCCACTGAACTTTGCTACTGAAGTCTCACAGATATCAAAGAAATGGGACAACCTTTCTGCTTTAGTCTATTCTCACAAGAAAGAACACAAAGGGAAACTTGTCTGAGAGGTTGATACCAATGAATTTCACCACAGAGAAGGCCAGTGGCCAAGGAACAAGCCCTATCAACTCACATAGCTTCTACCTGCCCACCCACCCTGCCGTCCTCCACTGCCTTTGGCTGAGAACTAGGGGTCTGCTTTAGGTTAGCACCAGTAACAGTATCAGAAATGCAGTAGCCAGAACACATTAACCAACAATCTCTGTTTTCCATTCCCAAAGGAAGTTGGTCTGCATTGTCCTGGATTTGAGACAGAGATGAGGGTTAACCTGGTATTTCAATAGCCACATCTCCAAAACACACACATTCCCTCCTAGTCTAAGGCTGAGGCAGCACACTAAAAGACAACTCGGAAAATGAACATGTTGAATTTTTGACCCTCTATGAAAATTTCTCACCAGATTACAAACCTATGGTGGCTAAACCAAGGACACATACCCTTATCCCTGGACACATCTACTGCTCTTGTCATCGGGCAAAGGAAACTTATCTCCTCAAAAGCAAAAGCTCCCTGATCTATTCATAAGTCCAAAGAGCATGCTGCACCCTATTGTGTCACAACATAGGTTATATCTCATATCTGGCTGCCTCTCTTTTGTCGTTGTTGTTAGGTGCCATCGAGTCAATTCCAACTCACAGCAACCCCACGTACAAAGGAAAGAAACACGGCCTGGTCCTGCGCCATCCTCATGATCGTTGTTATGCATGAACCCATTGTGGCAGCCACTGTGTCAATCCATCTTATTGAGGGTCTTCCTCTTTTTTGCTGACCCTCTACTTTACCAAGCATGATGTCCTTTTCCAGGGACTGATCTCTCCTTGATAACATGTCCAAAGTATGTGAGACAAAGTCTCACCATCCTCGGTTCTAAGGAGCATTCTGGCTGATCTTCATCTCTTTTAGTAATGCTAAAATTAAACGGTGAGTTAGGTATTTTCAGCCTAATACAGCCTTTCATTTAATCAACCTTTCATTTAATGGTATTACTATCCATGGATGTTGGTTGCCTAGATCGACCATTTAGTTTGAAAAACAATTTTCATTAGGAATTGGCAAAATGCTGATTTATAGGCGGCACACAACTCCACCTATTAAATATCCTTGCAAAAAAAAAAAAACTTTAAAAGCTAATCAAACTTAGATGCAATTACTGATTTATAGATAATAAGGGGAAAAGAGAAAAAAATTAAGCAGCACCATGATTATGCAATTAACAAAATCCAGAATTTAGGATTAAAAAAAAAAATGGGGGAGAGCGAGTAGGTCTCGCTCCTGATAACATGTTCAAAGTACGTGAGACAAAATCTCCTTGCTTCTAAGAAGCATTCTGGCTGTACTTCCCAGACAGATTTGTTCATTCTTCTGGCAGTCCATGGCATATACAATATTCTTCACCAACACCATAATTTAAAGGCATCGATTCTTCGGTCTTCCTTACTCATTCTCCAGTTTTCGCATGCATTATGAGGCAATTGAAAATACCATGACCTGGACCAGGAGCACTTTAGTCCTCAAAGTGCCATCTTTGCTTTTTAACATTTTAAAGAGATCTTTTGCAGCAGTTTTGCCCAACACAATATGTCGTTTGAGTTCTTGACTGCTGCTTTCATGAGTGTTAATTGTGGATCCAAGTAAAATGAAATCCTTGACAACTTCAGTCTTCTCTTTATCATGATGTTGCTTATTGGTCCAGTTGTTAGGATTTTTGTTTTCTTTCTGTTGAGGGGTAATCCATACTGAAGGCTTCATTAGTGCTTCAAGTCCTCTTCACTTTTAGCAAGCAAGGCTGTGTCATCTATATATTACAGGTTGTTAAAGTCTTCCTCCAGTCTTGATGCTGTGTTCTTCTTCATATAGTCCAGCTTCTTGAATTATCTGCTCAGTACACAGACTGAATAAGTATAGTGAAAGAACACAACCCCGACGCACACCTTTCAATTTTAAACCACCCAGCATCCCCTTATTCTGTTCAAATGACTGCCTCTTGATCTATGTATAGGTTCCTCACGAGCACAATTTAGTGTTCTGGAATTCGTATTCTTCGCAATGTTATCCATAATTTGTTATGATCCACATGGTCAAATGCCTCTGCATAGTCAATAAAACACAGGTAAACATCTTTCTGGTATGCTCTGCTTTCAGCCAAGATCCATCTGACATCAGCAATGACACCTCTCCTTCCACATCCTCTTCTGAATCCAGCTTGAACTTCTGGCAGTTCCCTGTTGATGTACTGCTGCAACCATTTTTTAACTACCTTTAGCAAAATTTTATTTGCATGTGATATTAATGATATTGTTTGATAATTTCTGCATCCTGCTGGATCACCTTTCTTTGGAATGGGCACAAATATGTATCTCTTTCAGTCAGTTGGCCAGGTAGCTGTCTTCCAAATTTCTTGGCATAGATGAATGAGTGCTTCCAGCATTGCATCCGTTTGCTGAGACATCTCAATTGGTATTTCATCAATTCCTGGAGCCTTGTTTTCCGCCAATGCCTTCAGTGCAGCTTGGACTTCTTCCTTCAATATCATTGGTTCTTGATCATATGCAACCTCCTGAAATGGCTGAACGTCAACCAATTCTTTCTGGCACAATGACTCTGCGTATTTCTTCCATCTTCTCCTGATGTTTCCTGGGTCATTTAGTATTTTGCCCACAAAATTCAATACTGCAACTCGTGGCTTGAATTTTCTCTTTAGTTTTTTCAGCTTGAGAAATGCTGATTGTGTTCTTCCCTTTTGTTTTCTAACTCCAGGTCTCTGCACATGTCATTATAATACTTTACTCTGTCTTCTCAAGCTGTCCTTTGAAATCTTCTGTTCAGCTCTTTTACTTCATCATTTCTTCCATTCACTTTAGCTACTCAACGTTCAACAGCAAGTTTCAGAGTCTCCTCTGACACCCATTTTGGTCTTTTCTTTCTTTCCTGTCTTTTTAACGACCTTTTGCTTTCATCATGTATGATGACCTTGATGTCATTCCACAACTGGTCTGGTGTTCGGTCATTAGTGTTCAATGTATCAAATCTGTCCCTGAGATGGTCTCTAAAGTTAGGTGGGATATACTCAAGGTTGTACTTTGGCTCTCACGGACTTGTTTTAACTTTCTTCAGCTTCAATTTGAACTTGCATATGAGCAACTGATGGTCTGTTCCACAGTGGACCCTTGGCCTTGATAGAGGATATTGAGCTCCTCTATCGCCTTTCCACAGATATAGTTAATTCGATTCCTATGTATTCCATATGGCGAGGTCCATGTGTATAGGCGCCGTTTCTGTTGTTGAAAAAAAGGTATCTGAATGAATAAGTCACTGGTCTTGCAAAATTCAATCATGTGATCTCCAGTGTCGTTTCTATCACCAAAGCCGTATTTTCCAACTACTGATCCTTCTTTGTTTCCAACTTTTGCATTCCCATCACCAGTAATTATCAATGCATCTTGACTGCATGTTTGATCAATTTCAGACTGCAGAAACTGGTAAAAATCTTCAATTTCTTCACCTTTGGCATTAGTGGTTGCTGAGTAATTTGAGTAATACTAACTGGTTTTCCTTGTAGGCGTATGGATATTATCCTATCACTGACAGCACTGTACTTCAGGATAGATCCTGAAATGTTTTGACAATGAATGCGACATCATTCCCTTCAATTTGTCATTCCTGGCATAGTAGACCATATGATTGTCCAATTCAAAATGGCCAACACCATTTCAGCTCACTAATGCCTAGGATATCGATCTTTATGAGTCTTGTTCATTTCTGACTTCCAATTTTCCTAGATTCATACTTTGTACATTCCCCGTTCCAATTAGTAATGGATGTCTGTAGCTGTTTCTTCTCATTTTGAGTTGTGTCACATCAGTAAATGAAGGTCCCCAAAACTTTACTCCATTCAGGTCATTAAGGTCGACTCTATTTTGAGGAGGCAGCCCTTTCCCAGTCATATTAGAAAAGCTTAGAAAGGGGAATATCTATGTCATGCTAACAAGTTAGATATGAGATTTCTAGGTGCTGCTTAAGGAGCCCTGGTGGCACAATGGTTAAGTGCTGGGCTGTTAACTGGAAGGTTGGTGGTTCAAACCCACCAGTGGCTCCACAGGAGAAAGACCAGGCATTCTGTTCCCATAAAAATGACAGCCTAGAAAACTCTATGGGGCAGTTCTGCTCTATCACATGGGGTTGCTATGATTTGAAATAGGCTCTACAGCATCTAACAACAACAGGTACCTCTTATTTCCCTCAAGTGTAAAAGCTTCCCTTTCCTCCCTCCTGACCCCAGAGGCTGCAAAGAGAGGGATTGTCAGCTAGTGATGAGTCAAGAACAGACAGCTGTAAAACACTCCCATGCAGACAGGAGGACAGGGAGCCCTAGAGCACGTTCTGGAAATAATGTGAGAACACAGAAACCTGGAGGCCCCTATGTGCAAGAGTGAGGAAACCTTAGGATGGCACAGGAATGAAACCTCTCCCATACCCAAAGGCACAGAGGTGGGAGGATAAGGTCAATGTGTTCTTCTTGTCTCTGGGCCCCACACTGGCTTATGACATCCCAATCCTTTCCCATGCTTTTTGGTCACAGCTATCACCAAGGAAAAGGAGCACATGCAGTCCCCACCCCAGCATGAAGCTTTGAGGCTGGAGAAGGGTGCGGGTGCATACTCACATGCTGTCAATGATCTTGAGGAAGATGCTGCAGTCCTGGAGCTGCAGCACAGCCTCCACAGGGTTCGCCACGCGCAGACTGTTCACCTGTGAGACAAAGGGAAGAGCTTAGTGAAACAATTGCTGTATTAGAAATGCCAGGAGCAGTGTGGTTTGCTCCTTTTCCCAGATGTTGACAATTCCCTGCTCAGTGTGAATGCCTACAGTTGTAGGCTATAGGAATGAAGAAACAGATGGTTCCAGGATTTTTAGTTTCAGCAAAGGAACGCTCCTGCACCCCATTTACCCAGTTAATGCTTTCCAATGACAGCCCTCTGAAATGCTACCAGCAGAGCCCTTCCTTTGGCTTAAACTAAGTAATAGCTTAAATTCTTCTGGGATGTTCCAGCACCAGGGGTATACTTTAAATATAATTAGGTTCTGTAAGGATATATAAAGGACCCCTGGTGGCCCAATGATTAAGTGCTCAGCTGCTAATCAAAAGGTCAGTGGTTTGAACCCACCAGTCGCCCTGTGGGAGAAAGAGGTGGCTGTCTGCTTCCATAAAGATTACAGCCTTGGAAACCCTATGGGGCAGTTACACTCTGTCCTATAGAGTCACTATGGGTCGGAATCAGCTTGATGGCAATAGGTAAGGATATATAAGAAACTGGTACCACCAGTTCCTCCTAGAGAAAGGAACTTTATGACTAAGAGTCTGAGGGGTGAAAAAGAAAGGCTTTTTATATTATGACCCGCTGCACCTCCTGAATTTTTATATTTTAGCTCTTTGTGTCTCTTGGATTTTTACATTATAATTCTTTGTACTGCTTGAATTTTGAAATACCTACTCAAAAATTAAATACTACGTATATTTTATACACTCACATGCATATATAAAATCTTATTATTTATGCATTTCTGATTCTTTCCAGATATAAAACTTTAGCTGAGGGGAGTATCCTGGGAGAACAGCATAATCAAAGAAAAACGGAGGAAGGAAAAGAGCTGGCAACTCCAAAGAAAAAACTTCACAATTCTGATTCAACTGCCCTGCTCCCTTTCTTTGGCTGCAGGTGGGGATCCATCTAAATCAGTCCACACAACAAGAAATTTGCCAGGGGCCACATGCAAATGAGTCAGGTACACAGGCTATTCAACAGCCATTTACGGTAGACTTCTACAGGAAAACCTCATAAATTCCAGAGGCACTGAGTTCAGAAGTAGCCCAGGCTGAAGTTTACCTTTATATTACCAAAGGAAGGAAGGGTTTGCTAAGCTAATTAATCACATACGCAAGACTAAGGGGGGAAGGGAAGACTTAGTCTCCTTAAGAAACCAGGTATTTTTCACCAGTGAATGCCTTGACAGGGAACACAACAGAGAGTCCTGACAGAGCAGGAGAAAAGTGGGGTGCAGACCTCAAGTTATAGTAAAAAGACCAGACTTGGTGGCTTGATTGAGACTGGAGGAACCCCAGAAGGCATGGCCCCTGGACTCTCTGTTAGCCCAGAACTGAAACCATTCCCAAGGCCAGCTCTTTAGACAAAGATTAGACTGGACTACCAGACATAAAATGATACTTGTGAAGAGTGTGCTTCTTAGCACAAGCAGAGACATGAGACTAAATAGGCAGCTCCTGTCCAGAGGCAAGATGGAAAGGCAGAGAGGGTCAGGAGCTGGTTGAATGGACACGGGGAATCCAGGGCAGAAAGGAGGAGTGTGCTGTCACAGTACAGGGAGAGCAACTAGAGTCACATAACAATGTATGTATAAACTTTTGAATGAGAGACTAACTTGAATTGTAAACTTTCACCTAAAGCACAACAATAAAAAAAAAAAAGAAAGAAACCAGGTATTTTTGAGAACTTCAGCACAGTGATGATGTACAAACAAGTCATGGACTGTTTATAAATATGCTCTTTAAAAAGCACTAGGCTGGGAATCCAGATGTGGATTTTAGGCCCAGATGCTCCACTAACCTGCTGGGAACTTTGTTACCAACTTCATCTCTCTGTGCCTGTTTTCTCACTAGTCAAATGATTGGAATTTCTACCTTATCTACCAAAGGAACAGTGTGGGCTCAAATGGGATTATGGATGCGAGAACACGTTAAAAAAATATAAAGTACTAGAAACAAGGTGGGAGTCGCTGGGTGATGCAAATGGTTAAGTGCTTGATTACCAGCCAAAGGCTGTTGGTTCAAACCTGCCCAGAAGTGCCTCAGAAGAGAGGCCTAGCAATCCGCTTCAGAAAGGTCACAGCCTTGAAAACCCTATAAGGCAGTTCTACTCTGCAGAACATGAGGTCGCCACGAGTCAGAATCGACTCCAAGGCAACTAACAACAAAAGCAAGGTACTGTTACCAAAAGGGCAGCAGTTCGAACTCAGCAGCTGCTCCAAGGGAAAGAAGACCTGGTGATCTGCTCCCACAAAGATTTCAGCCTAGGAAACCTATGGGGCAGTTCTACTCTGTCACACGGGGTAGCTATAAGTCAGAATCAACTTGACAGCACACAACAATAATTATGATTAATAAAATTGAAATAATAAAGTAAACCCATCAAACATTCTACCATTTAGCAGTTAAAGTAGCCGTGTGCACTGAGGAATCAATTTAAAAATAAATAAATAAACTACTGATATGATAGTATTTATTTCTGTTAAATATTAAAAACAACTTCTAGATATATCTAAATTAAAATAAAACTAAAAAGATCAAGTGTGGAATATAAAACATGACCTCTTATTGAAGTCGAAAAGACAATAAATATATTTACACCATCTTTTGAAAAAAGCTCCATCTAGTTGATAAGGCCAGGCTAGTGTAAGTTTTCTAGGCAGATTCTGAATACGCCAGGGCAAGATTCCTTTTTTACCAGCTGAAATTGAAGAGACTGCCAAGACTTAGGCATTCAAAAAATCTCTCTCTATAATATCTGCAATCTAAGCAAAACATTCAAGGGCTATGAATGCTGGTTTACTAACAAGACTTGAAAAACCATACCAATTAGCTGATTTAGTCATCTGAAGAATGTGGATCCATCTCTAACACCAGTGAAAGGATAATACACCAATAGTTTCTTTCGTGGATATAAAAATATTTTTTTCCTGTGAATTATTTGTCCTCAAATAAGAAATCATTTGAAAGTTGACTAAGTAGGGAAACTTTTTCATCCCTGTTTGTTGTGGCGGAGTCGATTCTGGCTCCTGGTGACCCAATGTGTGCAGAGTCAATGTATAAAGCACACAAGTGAGGACTGAGCTCACTGCATAACCCAGGCGTTGCCTGTAGTGCTCCCATGGGTGCTTAAGGTTGTCGAATCTCAAAATTCCCTATAACAATTTCTTCATTATGACTTCTGGCTACAGAATAATTTCGAGCGACAGTAAGTTAAAAAAAAAAAAAAAAAAAAGGTATTTTTACATTACAAAATAATTACTGAAAATTCAGAAGACCAAAAAAAAAAAAAAAAACCTATCTGACTCTAGTATTTTAACACAAGCATTTTGTTGTATTTCTTTCTCATCTTTTTTCTTACCTATGTGATTTTTTAAAAACCATAAATGTAATTACCATGTGTGTTTTCTATGCCACTCTTCTAACATAACAGAAGCATTATTTCTTGCTGCTACAGTTTTATAAAATTCACTTTAACTGCAATAATTTTTGTTTAAATTAAAAAATTCCATGTAACTATAGTTTAAGATTTTAATGCATGTGCATTGTAATTCTTGAGAAAAGTATACAAGTATTTGCTGTTTTTTTTAAAAAAAAAAAAAAAAACTAGTCTTGTGTCTGTTCTTCTCCGTAATGGTAGTAGTCCTCATAAAAACAAGCCTAACCTAAATAAGTAAATAGATCAACTTGGAGCAATATGGCTAAAGAATCCCACAATATTCACAGTTACACCCCACTGAACTAGAGGCGTTGCTCATGGTTCCCCACAACCCAACCAGTCTTTTCTTTGTAGGGGGGTAGCAGAAGGAAGAGACAAAGTTTCTAATATGGGTATAAAACATTGAAATATAGAGAATATAAAATATAAACATTTTTAAATACTCATTTTAAACTCTAAAACTAAATTTTGAAACTGAAGACTAAGAATGCACATTTTGTACATTAAGCACATTGTTTTATAAAACTGTAGCAGCAAGAAATAATGCTTCTTAGAGATTCGATCATAATTAAAGACAATCTGCCTTATTAAGTATACTCCAATTGGAAACTCAAGCCCTGGTGGTACAGTGGTTAAGAGCTCAGCTGCTAACCAAAGGGCTGGTAGTTCAATCCACCAGCTGCTCCTTGGAAACCCTATGGGGCAGTTCTACTCTGTCCTATAGGGTCACTGTGAGTTGGAATCGACTCAATGGCAATGGGTTTGTTTTTTGTTTTTGTTTTTCGGTTTCAATTGGAAATTAAAAATTTATTTCCTTTAAAATATTCTCTAACTTAAAAAAAAATAGTGATTCTTCTATTGGCCCTTATTGGTCAGTAGTCAAGGTGACTACGAAAATACCCTGTGCCAACTAGCATGCCCTGATAGTATTTTAAGTATCAAGAGTCTAATATTCATTGAGATATTATGATAAATGGTTTTGTGTAAGGCTGTGCTAAATGTTTTTTATATACATTATCCCATTAACCTCATAATAATGCTATGAGGTGGTATTATTATTATTATTAACCCTATTTTAAAAATGAGGCACTGAGAGGTTAAGTAACTTGTCCTGGGTCACACAGGGGCCAGAGCCATGATTCTTGGCCAGGTTGTCTGACTCTATGCTCCTTATCACTATACTCTATGGCCTATTCTGTTTCTCTGTAGCTTTAAATACCCAATGCCCTGTATCACTTTGTCATTTGCATTATCTCTGGCAGAAAAACCTAGCAGAAGGACAATGGAAGTAAACAGTCAACAGAAGTCAACAGAAACACAGTGAAGAGCATGACGAGAACCTTGCCCTAGGATTAAAGGCCTTTGAAGACCAAAGTCCTTGCATCTGTCAGTCAGTAAGGTTCAGGGTCAACTCTTATAGTCTGAAAAAATGCACAAGGTACAGACGAAGATGAGTTTCCATGCAATCCTGCGGCCAATCTTCTCATGGCCAGAGGGGAATACATATACCTCAGAAAAGTCACTCTTCTAAGCTACAGAAGTAGGGTCACAGATCATTGTAGCAGCAACATCCTCAGAAGTAATAAAAGTTAAAAACTAAGGGGAAAAGCAAAAAAACAGAAAAAAACCTGTATTTACTTACTCTGGAAATGAGAAGATTTTACCCAGCGCTGCCTCCTAGAAAACTCCTTGCCCATCCCTCCCAATCTTCCTGGAAAAGCTTAGCAGATAAAGGAAAGGAAGACCACTCACCCATGTGAGGAGTGCAGCTGCCCGGGTAGCATGGAGCGTCATCTTGGTGATGCCAGTCACCCCAGCGCACCTAGAAGACGAAGAACAGTTAATAATATGATATCCATGACGAAGGAGGAGAGGGGAAACAGTTCCATTTACTAGCTCAGAACACTTAAATCACTCTTCGCTCATCACTTAATTCAACAAGGCACCATGAGAGTATATAATTTATCATACCAGAGCTGACAGTAAAGAATCTTGCATTTAACTCAATGTCCACAGGCTCCAATAGCAATCTTTCAGTTCCATGGAAAATATAACATTCAAAGCTTGCCTTCAACCCTGCTCTGTGGCACATGGTGCCCATAAATATGGAACAAACATGACTTTTCAGACAGACCTCAGTGTTAGTGATGATTCCAAGTGACCATGGTCATATGACCTTGGACAAGTAACAATCTCTGTATCTTCATCCACAAAATGGGATCTGCAAACACCTCTCTGGGTTATTGTGATGCTTAAATATAAAAAAAACAGCACAATGCCTGATACACGGTAGGTGTTCAATATATGATCACGGTTCTTAAGCAGATTTTTGGCTCTTTCTGAAATTATTCAAATTCCACCTAACTAATAATAAGCAAGTCCTTGGGGGAAAACTCTGGAGTTTTATATCCCCCACAGAAATGTCAAAGGCATGGCATGGTTCAAACGGGGGATTGGGCATATGCAAGCCAAGGCCTCCAGATGAGGCCAAGCCCAGTTCTGGAGGAGATCCCACGGGGTATCTAATGAAAGATTAGGTACTTGTCCTGGTATTCTTACCCCCAATTCCTCTTTCCATTGGGAATCTGCCATCTGCCTGCCAACCTACCCAGGAGAACACAAATTGGTGACTAAATATTCCCCAACATCTCCCAGCAGCCCCCACACTTCTCACAAATCCACACAGGAGCACTGAGTCCCACTCCCACCTGCTGCCTTAGGTGCTCAGTCTGTCATTAGTCTAGGAGGAGGAGCAAGAGTGGCATAGCCATATTACCTATAAATCCCCCCTGCATCTTAGCATCTCCAAAGTGGGGGCTCTGTGGAACTAAGATTTGCTAAACTCTTACTGTATGCAAGGTATTGGGGATAAGAAAGACACAGTTCTTGCACACGAGGTGCTCACTGTCTACTCGGGAAGAAAGATACACAAACGTGATCTTTCACTCCCCATCATCTCTTGGTCCCTCCTAGGCTGGTGTACTCTCATTATCAACCAACCAAAAATGGTATTTCCTGAGTCCCTACACATGCTTATCCTGTGTTGGAAGCTCAACGGGAAATGGGAGAAAACTACATGGTCCCTGCCTCTGAGGGGCTTACAGCTAGGTTAGGAGTAAAATTAAACATGCACGAAGCACTACATAATAGAAAATAATTAAATGCTAAATATAGTTAAATGTTAATTAAGTATTTCCTGACCCTGCAAGACTCAACATGATTTCCTCGGTCATACCAACGTCACAATCTTCGAAATGAGCCAATGCACCTGGGCTTTGGCAAGACCAAGTGAAGTAGTTAAGGGAGTTCTCAGAAGGGCAGAGATGTTAAGGGTCTTATGTGTTCCTCAGTCCTGGATGATTTTCACCAAGTACGACTTACCCTTGGGGTCAGACAAGGATGAAGGCAGATGGCTTCAACTACTGTACTGCAATAAGGCTTTTCAGGTGGCTGGCCAACCTAAAGCTAGGGGGACCACGCTTGGCCCCTGTGGTGAAGGGGCAACAGCCAAATGCTCAACTCAAAGTCTGAGCTATTTAGTAATATGGGAAGCAGATCACCTCCCCCTCATCTGGAGTGGGCTGCCTATAGATCTGCCCTCCTTTTGATGAGGCCCCCTCCTTTTGATGAGGGCCAAAATGTCAGTCAGAAATTTTATTTGCAACCTGGCCTCTCTGAGAGATTCCACAGCTGTGCTGCTAAAAATGACCTGAGGTTTAACCAACTTTTTCCCTTCATCTTAGAGGCAAAACATACAACCCCTTACGTCCTCCCAGGAGAGCCTGACTAAAACTAGGTCCACCAATGCTCAGGAGAACCCGGTGTCAAGGCCTAAATGCCTTTTTCTGTGCTCCTCAGGCATAGAAACAGAGGAATCCAACACTAGAAATGAAGGTCTTTGTCAGCTCAAAGCCCATAAAGGGGCACTTTCTCAGGGACAGGACACCCAGGTGAGACGTTTTAGGTGAGCCCAGTCACTCACTCATCTCTGGGTAATGAATGACTGAAGCCAGGCATAGCTAGTCCTCAGCACTGGGACTATAGCTTTAAACAGGTCTTGGCTTGGAACCCGAGGGCTCCCAGCCAGAGCACCATCCTCCCCCACCCTCCTCCTGAAATCCGAGGCAGGCCCCACCCAGAAGACTGGGTGATGGCGATGGAAAAACAGATCCCCGGGACTGTAAGCCTGGAACTATTTCACAGAAGGATCTGCAGAGACCCATCCCAACTCAACCATGTACACCCCCAACCCACAATCAACAAACAAAACACTGGAATGCAATGTGGGATGCAGGCCCTCTGGAGCATATTCAGAGTTCCCACCTGGTTCATCAAGAAAGAGAAATGCCCCCAGAATCCAAAACAGAAGCTTCACAGAGCTGGCAAGCCACCTTCTATTTTCCCTGGGCTCAAGAAAGAACCAAGACACAGAACAAGCTGCCTTACAAACTAAAGGCCTTACATCCTCTTTACAATTCCAGAATTGACATAATGCAACTCCCCAACATCAGGACCAACTCTCACACTTACAGTAACCCACAGAAGATATATCAGGACAAGGAAAATCACACTCAAGAGACATACAGCCACTTGGCTTGCGCCCACTCTGGGTCACAAAGAGTTAAAACCTAGTTGAGGTTCCCTACCAGGGCTGAAGCTAATGCAAACCACCTGCTCAGATGTAGACACCAGGGCTAGACTAGAGGGTCAGGTTGCTAAGCTCTGGGGTCTGGTTTGAAAAAGCTTCAGTTTGGGGGTAGACCAAGTGACAGACTGAAGGCCAGAGGGCTTTAGTTGTGGCAGCACTACTCTCCTCACCCAGCCTCCCACCCTGGGCACCAGCTCCTTTTGAGACCATCTCCGAGCCACTTACTGCCTACCTAAACGCCAGCCCTACCTCAAGATAACACCAAAGTGACCTCTGGTCCCAGAAAGCTGCTAAACTGCATTGCTCTCTTAGTTCATGGGCCCTTACCTGCCCTGAACCCTCCTTCCCTTAGATGCCAGCTCCTACCCCCAAAATTTCAGGACCCAAAGCCTACACAAGCTCCCACCTCAAAGGGTCCTTCCCCCTGAGCCCAACTTTCTCTCTACCCAGTGCTTCTAAAGGCCCACAAATTCATAGCTCATAAAGGAAATGGCTGCCCCACCTATGCCCATGCTCAATGGCAAGATTTACCGCCACTTACCCTGAGAGCATGCCTATCTATAGCCGTAAGAATTCCACTATTTGCATCCTTTTCTAAAAGGGATACTCCTCTATCTGAAAGACATCCAAAGAGTGAATACCCTGATCCTGGGCTCCTCCTCCTCTAACTCAGGGAGGGATCTATCAGAAGGCACAGGCAAGTAAGCACCCAGGCCTCATCTGGTAGGTCACTCTAGAAACCAAAAAACAAAGCAAACTCATTGCCGTCCAGTCAGTTCCGACTCATAGTGACCCTACAGGACAGAGTAGAACTGCTCCATAGGGTTTCCAAGGAGTAGCTGGTAGATTCGAACTGCCGACCTTTTGGTTAGCAGCCCAGCTCTTAACCACTGCGCAGCCCAGCAAAGGCCAAGCTATATGGCCACAGGCTATCTTGCCATTAAGAAGAGAACAGGAATTATCTTGCTGGTGCGTACCCTGCCTCAGTGAAGGTAAAAGGCCAAAGGACCAGCAGTTCCAAGGGAAGCTAAGTAAAGAAAAACACAAACCTTTTCAACTCCTGAGGAGTCCAGAGAAGTCTGTTTGGCCCAAGTCCAAAGGGTCCCTATGGACACCTGAGGTCAGGAGCAAACCAAACAGCTAGCTGGGTATATTCCCTGGTCTCCCTAAAGGGAGTAGCTCTGGGCTCAGGCCTGCCCCTCTTCACACAGACCACTCTCTCTTTTGGGAGAGAGCCCCACAGCCCTAGAAAGGAATGAGCAAGAGACTGCAGGGGAAACCAGGATTTCCCTGGTTTCTTCAAAAGTGGCTTACTGATATCCTCCCTTCCCCTCATGCCTCTGTAGGGTCTAGATCAGAAGAATGTGGGAAAAAGGGCCGCAATCTTGAACTAGAGCTGGGGCCAGCCACATGAGATACACACACACACACACACACAATGGGGCCTGCAGCCACACTACACACACTGGGGCCTGCAGCCACACTACACACACACACACACACACACACACACACACACACACACACACACACACACACACACACACACACACACACACACACACACACACACACACACACACACACACACACACACAACCCGAGCCCACTCCAGCAGTTCATCAGCACCTGCCCCCATCGCTATATTCACAACCCCTCGTCCCCACCAGCTAAAAAAATGAACTTGTTTTCACTCCCCACCACCACGTACACACCCAGGGCCTCACGCAGGAACGAAGCCCTCTCCTGAGCTCTCTCTACAGCTCAACGTGCAGGCGCACACGCTTTCCCCCTCTGAACAAAAACACTCTGACATCTATGAGAGGGGGGAAGAAAGCAACCCTCTGCTCTGAAAGGCGCCAACTCCCGGATGTTGGCAAGCTCAGCTCCCAGAGCCTGCTCCGGGTATGTTTACTTGCTCTCCCTCTCCTCTCCCTCCCCTTTAAGGATGGCGCAGGAAAGGGAGGTGAGGGGGGAGAATCCACCCCAACCCCTCGTCCATGTTTGAACAAAAACCCAGAGAAAGAGTGACGGAGAACAAGTCTTAGTGCAGGGGGGCCTTACCAGACTCCTAAAGCCAAACGTATCTACAGGTTTTAATCCGCCATTAGCATTTAAATCTTGAAGGGGGGGTGGCTAGTGGAAAGTAACCCCACACACAAAAGAAAAGTTGTTGGTTTTCTTCTCAGTCAGCCTGGCAGGAGTGATCTTCCTGGCTGACAGCCAGAAGTGCGTCACAGCCAGGAGTCTGCTTTCTTTAAAGGCACAGCAAGCTTCCGCGATCTGGGAGCAACAGCAAGCAGGGAACGCTCAGCAAGGGGGGGAGGGTCCCCCTGCAAGGAGAGAAGGGGCTGGGAAGGCTTGGCCCACAAACAAGAGAATAAAACACATTTAGGGGGAGAGGGGGAGGGGGCCACGAGCCGGCAAACACAATTACTGAACTGCAACAGCGACAAGAGCCAAGCCAAACCGTGGCCTAAACACACAAAACACATTTCCCAGTGGCCTGCCTGACAAACCTGTTATCACCGACACTCCCCCTTTGCTCTCTCCTCTACCCAGGCCTTAAGACAACAGTGACAGCCTGTCCATCTCTCAGGCCAGCAACGGAAGGGTAGGCCCAGGGCTGCCCTGAGGATTAGATCAGCCTTTGCCTGGTGAAGCAGAGCAGAGAGGAAGACTCAGCAACGGCAACGGAGACTTTGAAGAGCAAGTGAAACGCAGGCCCTTTTCACAGGGCAGCTTCCTGCTGGCTCCAGGGTAGGCTTTAAGCACACACATGCAGCTCACACACAAAGCGCCTCACCTCCTTCCGTGGGCACGGCTGCCCTGGGACACGGCCACCCCCCAAGCCCATTCCCCAAGGGAGTCTCTCCAGCCCGTACCTTCTGAGCGGCAAGGCCAGGATGCCGTGCTGGGCCCGCTCCTCCCCCTCGGCTACCCAAACAAGAAGCCCAGGCAGATTCTGGCCCTGGAGTGCAGGCCTGCGCTGTCCTGTCCGGGTGGCTGTGTGCTATTGTTGACTGTAGAATGGCCGCCAAAATCCCAGCTGTGCTGCCAGAGCCTAATCCCCTGTTCGGCTGAGCATTTGTAAGGGAGGGGCCGAGGGGCCAAGGCACTGACCGAGTATGGCAGGCACTGGCTGGAGCCCCTTAACAGACACAGGCACTGTGACCCATCAGCCAAGACTACAGGCTCTGCCTCTCCTACACAGCAGAAAAAATGTCTGCCTCTTAGCAGGCAAAACCACAGCGTTTCCACCAGTGAGCAGCAACCCTCACCAAGGCTGAGAGAAACCCACCACACAGTTAACAGGAACCCTCCCCCATCTGACTTTTACTCATACTTCTAACATTTATTGAATACCTACTACTTGCAAGGCACTGCTATAGGACACTATAAGGAGTATACAAGGATGAATTAGACCCAGCATCTGCACTGAGGCAGCTTATAATTCAACAGGAGACTCAAAATGTAACGCAAAAATTATATTTTAAGACAGTATGTGCTAAATATAACAAAAACATAAAAATTCTAACCAGTTGAGGGTAGAGAAGGACTAAGAAAACCAATTGATATTCTAATATAGATCTTGAAATAAACCAAACCCATCGCTGTTGAGTCAATTCCGACTCACAGACCCTATAGCGACCCTATAGGACAGACAGAGTATAGAACTGCCCCAATGAGTTTCCAAGGAGCGGTGGATTTGAACTGCCGACCTTTTGATTAGCAGCCGAGCTCTTAACCACTGGGCCACCAGAGCTTCAGATCTTGAAATACACAGGTAGAATTTTCCCGAGATGGAAATGGAGAGGAGTGGGGAAGAAGGGAAAGCAGAGAGGAGATGTGGAGGCAGCGGGAGAACAGGCTAGAAGGGTGAGTTGGGATTAGAGCGTTGGAGAATCTTGAACTTCAAACCAAGGAATCAACTAAAGGTTTGAAAATTTATTTTGTTGGTTTTAACACAGAGATGTGGTACCATGAGAACTGTGCTTTAAGAAGATTAACCTGGTATATAAATGAATAAGACAAGCAGCTGGGAGATGATGAGTCAGGAGGGCCACAATAGACAAGAGACAGGTAATCAGAACTCGAAGGAAGGTAAAGTAAAAGAGAATGGAAAGAAGAGGAGTGAGGAGACATTGTGGAGACAGAATGAAGAGACCTTAATAACTGACCGGAAGCAGGGAGAGGAATTGTAGAGGGAGGAAGGTGTCTAAGTCATGGCTGGGAGAATGGAGAGGTCATACACAGAATTAAGTGGGGACTCAGGTTAGGGAGAGACAATGTGAATCGTGTTAGAACAAGAAAGGAAGCAGAGTTAATCAATAGCAGCTAATGCTTACTCGCTGTATACTGTGTGCCAGGCACCATTCTAGAGACCTACTGTGTATTAACTCATTCATCTTAAAAACTCTCTTAGTGAGGTAGGTACTATTATCACTCCACTTTACAGATGAGAAAACTGAGCTACAGAGATTAAATATTTTGACCAAGATCACATAGCTAGCAGACTGCAGAACCCTATACCACTTGCTGCTAACTATGTGACCCTGGCATATAACCTCTGAGCCTCAATATCCCTATTTGTAAAAAAGGATAAAGATACTTACTTTATAAGGTTATAATGAAGATTAATCAGTAACATCTATAAGGTGCCTAACACACAGGTTAGCACATAAGACACAGGTGGGTGCTTAACAAATGTTCGTTCATATTTGGGCACGTTGGTGGCCTGTCACAATTATCCAAGCAGAAGTTAGATCACCATTTGTTAGGGAAGCGGGGGGCACTCCTCCCTGGATCCTCAAGATGTCCACCTTCTTCCCATCAGTCTGCTTTTCTGGATTTTATTTAAAGGTCCAGCTCAAATCCCAACTCCTCAAGTATTGCAAACAGATAACAGTAGTTATCTTGGGAGAGAGTTAGATTATGAGAAACTTTAACCTTCTACACTATATGTTTCTGTTAGGTTTGATTTTTTTTCAAATAACCATGTATTACATTGGTGATCAGAAACATCTATCTTCATCTTGCATTTGGCACTTGTACCGTCTAACATGTATACAACATGAAAGTATTGTCTTCACATCTAGAATGTAAATCGCTTAAGAGCATAAACAGTTCTATCTCTCTCTATGATCCTCCATAGTACCTAGCACACTAGGGCTAGCAGAATCTGTTGCACTCAACTATACCTGGATGGCAGGTTCCATATCCAACCTGCTGGCCACCCAAGAATGACTGTGGCGAGTGGTGGTGGTCGTCAGGGGTGGGGGTAGTCAGACTGAAGCCCATTGCTGCAGAGACCTCCCATCACCCTGTTTCTCCTCACAGGCCCTTTAGCCTATTCCCACAGTATCGCTTTTAATCTGTGGTTAGCAATCGCTATTAGTAGAAAGGGAAGTTCTTACTCAAAGGAGCACCGCAAAGGCAAAGGCAAAGCAAAAACCAAAACTTTTTATAGAAAAGCAAAGTGGCAGACGCAACTTAACGAGTGGCACAATCAACATTCCAGAAAAACGTATGAGGTGAAAACAGAAAGCAGGCCTAGCTAAAACCGCCCTAGCCACATCTGGCATTGTGTCAGCCCCTAAGCTCCCTAACATATGACAGAGTTGATACTGTGTCTCAAAAGAGGAAGAGAAATCTCCTCACCCCACCCCCATGCTCCAAACAGAAGGCAACAGCTTCCAGCTGTGCAGCCTCAGACCGGCTCAACTCTCCTCTGAAACCTCTCTTCCAAGCTGGCAAGCTGCCACACTGGGCCAGCCCTTCAGGACAGCCCAGAGAGCCGGGCCAGTTTCTCTAGCCTCGCCCTCCCCCACCGCAATACGCCACTCCCCTCTGGAGGCAGGGGCAGAACTTCCCCACCCCTCCTTGCAGCCTAGCCAGGCGGCAGGCAGGCCACATGGCTCCTGCCTGATTCCACATGCCCCTGCTCATTGTCTCACTGTCCCCACAAGGCTGGGATATGAGTGGTAAAACCGTTAAAAAAAGGAAAAGAAAAAAAGGGGGAAAATGACTAACACAAAATTCAGGATAGAGGTTAGAGGGTGGGGGACGGTGATAATTCATAAACCTACATGGTGCTTCAAAAGGTCTGGTAATCTCCTGAGCTCAATGGCAGGTGCATGGGTATTCATTTTATTATTATTGCTCAAAATGTAAACATAGTTTTTAATGTATATTACCTTTTTATAAAAGTTTAAACAAGAAAGACAGAGGGAGAGCAATTCCCCTAAGATTGTGTCCTGGAGTGGGATGGTTCTAACATAAATTAATTAGCCTGGCATTCAAAGTCCTCCATGATCTGGTCCCAGTCTTACCTTCTGGAGTCATTTATGCCCTTACCCAAGCCCTCCACCCGCCAGGCTGGTTATCTCATTGTCCTCTGATGTCCTTCTGAACTTTCCCTTCAGCCTGTCAGCCTAGAAGGGAAGCCTGCTGGAGGAAGCCGTAAGCCAGGGCCCAATGAGAGCCTCTCCCACAGTCCCTACACGCCCTCTCACCAAGGAAGTTGGCAGGAAACATGCTTTTATGGGTCCACTGCTCTATGCAATACCTTCTAGTCTTTTCTCTGCCACATGATGTCCTGGCATAGTAAATATCTAAAGACTCTTATTACTGTTGTTATTACTATTGTAATTAACAGCTAACATTTATTGAGCACTTACTATGTGCCAGGAACGATGCTAAACACTTCCCATGCTTTATTTGTTTAATCCTCACAATAACCCAATGAGTTAAATACTATGATTATCCCTATATTACATTAAAGGAAACAAGAATTAGAAAGATTAAATAACTTGCCTAAGGTTACAAAGCTAGTAAATACTGAAGCCAAAATGCACCCAATTGGATCCGTTTCCAGAGCCCATCCCCTTACTCAGTCACCTTACATAATCCTCAGTACAATCTAAGGGTAGATTTTATTTCTATTTTAAAGATGAGCAATCTGAGGCTCAGGAATCAAATGACTTAGTCATGTAGTAGTGAGTTGTCTATCTAGTTTCTAAATTATTCTCTATTGCTCTTAAAGAAACAATCATGAATGAATGAATAAAAGCTAGCACATTTTCAGTGGCTCAAAGAAGCCTTTACTTCTACTACTTATAAAAATCTGCTTTTTAATCAAAAGAGAATCAACCCATTCTAATTTCAAAGATAACCCCTAAAGATGTTTTCTGAGTGTACAAGAACTTTATAAACATTAAAGGACCAACACTCCTCTGAAGTAGCAAGCATCTAAGAACAGCAAAGTCTTCTACTAGAAGGGACTTGGAGAGATGTCAAAGGTGAGAAGCCACGGAGAAAGCAGGCTGGAAGGAAACAACGTTGGCTAGAGGGAAGGACTGCCGTTTCAGAGGTCTGACATGGAGCTTATTTACCACCTCCTTATTCTCCCTCTCCAGAGGATAGTGACTAATTAACGAGGCAGTGTTGGTAAGCCCGAGACTTCCTGGGGAAAAAGGCAGAGGGCAAATCAAAACCCAGAGAGGATTCATTATAATATCCAAGAGGCCCACTCAATTCTCCCTCAAGAAGACGTTTTCTACAAAACACCTAAGAACCTGCTCACTCTGTTTCAATGACACAGAGGAGTACATGGATCTGTCCCTATAGGCAACATATCCAGCACAATGTTTGCTCACAAACACCAACCTAATGATGAGAAAGGCAAAAGAAACTGAAGCAAGGAGGAAAAGTTTTACTGGTAACGATTTGTAACTCTTTTGAGACAACCTGGCTAGTGGGGGAAACCACACTAGATACCGTGTTGGTAGCCTCTGGAGATAAGTCCTGGATTGGCCACTTCCTAACTATGGGCTTGAGAGAGGTCACTTCCCCCAGCTTGGGTCTCACCAGAAAAAGAAGGGGGTTGCGTTAGATCATATTTAAGGATACCTTTACCACTCTAAAAAAAAAACTTCCCATGATTCTTTCCCCAAGACTTCCTTTCAAAATAAATAACAAATTCCCCCAAAATAGGCATTCTGTTTGTTAGCCTGAGTCCCATCCTCAAAGTGAGACACATGTGATTCATTAATACTGATGAAAGGAGGATGTCCTTGGAAACTGGTAGTACCAACTTTGCATGAGGTGAATGGAGCTATACTCAGAATGCTACAAGGCAGCTTTTCATAAATAAAAGCCACAGAGAAAATGCAACTTATAACAACATCTGTCTACACAGTTTAAAGAAGTGAAGCTTTCTATACCTGGTCAAAAAGAGCCCTGGTGGCCTAGAGGTTAAGAGCTTGGCTCCTAACCGAAAGTTCAGCAGTTCAAACCTAACAGCCACTCTGCGGGAGAAAGATGTGGCAGTCTGCTTCCATAAAGATTTACAACCTTGGAACCCCTAACGGGCAGTTCTACTCTGTCCTACAGGCTCACTATGAGCTGGAATTGGGTGGCAATGGGTATACCTGGTCAAAGGAGCCTAGGTGGGGCAATGGTTAAGCACTTGGCTGCTAACCAAAAGGCTGGCAGTTCGAACCCACCAGTCACTCCACAGAAAAAAAGCCCTGGTGCTCTGCTCCTGTAAAGATTACAGCCCAGGAAACCCTATGGGGCAGTTCTACTCTGTCATAAAAACCCATTGCCATCGAGTAGATTCTGACTCATAGTGACTCTATATGACAGAGTAGAATTGCCCCATGGGGTTTCTAAGGCTGTAATCTTTATGGATGCAGACTGCCATATCTTTCTTCCATGCAGTAGCTAGTGGGTTCCAACCACCCACCTTTCGAGTTAGCAGCCAAGCGTCTAACTACTGCGCCACGAGGGCTACTCCTATTCTGTCATACAGGGTCACTATAAGTTGGAATCGACTCAACAGCACACAGCAACATACCTGGTCAACAAAGCACAGACTCTCAGGACTGAAAGTGACCTTAATAATGAACTAGTCTAACTCTTCATCTATATGACACCCCTAAAAGCAGAAATTTTATAACTTATATGTATGCCTTGAGCAAGATCTGCTGATATGAGCCAACAAACTTGTGACTGATTTCAGGAGGACATAAGCTTGGAGAACAGCGACTCTGACTAAGATCTGGTTTGTCTCAAATAGGCTGTAGTAGCTCCAAAGCTCAGACTAGATATCTTTCTTTCTCTCTCTGCTTTATCTTATCTTCCATGTCTCTACCTCCTACACAGCACTGAGACCCATGTCTTTATGGTTCCACTTCTCCTTCTACTATACCAGGATGCTTTCTAAACACTGACAGAAAAAAACAAACAAAACAAACACAAATATTGATAAGGGTTGGGGCTTTTAAATAAAATGTTCGTATGACCCAAGAACCAAATGTGTCAATATGTCACTAAGTAAAATAAATGGAAATTATGTCTAACATGGACATGATAAAAAAACAAAACCCTGACATTTGAACAGATTTCAAGAATTTAAAGATGGCATCTCTCACATCTCACATCCTCCCAAAAGGACCCTAAGGAAAGTGAACTTCTGTTAAGGGTGATGGGAAAATTTGGAAACAGATAATGGTAATGGTTGAACAACATGATAAACATAACTCATATCACTTAATTGTACATGTGAAGAATGTTGAAATGGTAAGTGCCATTTCATATTTGTTACATATATATTTACCACAATTTAAAAAAAAAAAACAAAAAACCTAAGCGGCAAGCATGTTTATTCTAATTTTATAGATTAGGAACCTAAGGCTCCGAAAGAAGAAAATGCTTGCCTCAAGGTCAACTGCCAAGGTCACAGAGCCAGAACTCAAACTTAGAGCCTTCTAAATCCAACGCTCTGTCCAGCACATTTCAGCTACATCCTATACCTTTCATCTGTATAGTTCTTATGCACATTCACTGTTCATATTGCTTCTGCCACAGCTCACAAAATGGGCAAGGTGGGTGCTATTATCCTCCTTTTTAAAGATGCTAACTAACTTGATCATCATTAGATAAAATAACATCCCATGTATCAGGCATCACTGAGAGATATAAAATTCCACACAAGCAATTCTTCTAATACAGTGACATCTGTGAGAGCCAGAACTTGACGGGACTGCCTTGTTTTTATGGGTCTCACAAGTTTCTGCCTTTGACAGGGTGCAGTCTTAACACTTTTCTATTGCTCACTTCAGTGGAAAATATTTGAGTTTTCCTTCTCTGACAGATTTTCCCCTTACAAAGTTTCCGGCTTTCGCAGGTTTACTGTAACTGAAATTTCCCCCTTATTTTTTTTTTTTTTTTTAACATTTGTGATACAAATTCTCCAAAATACATAGGACATTTTTACTTTTTACATGGAATTAACGAAATTTAATCAGGGACATTCAACTACAAACACGAAACAAATACCTCTACATAACTATTCTGAGGATTCAAAGATGAATTAGACAATCTTTGAACTCGAGTTTATAATCCTATGGAGAAGGAAACATATCCATAACTAACCATAATACAAGGCCAAAGAACATGGGGGTGAGAAGTGCTGAAAGGAAGGTGAGATTAACGCTGGAAAGTCTAGTGGAGACCAACATGTAATGACCTTGAATACTGTACTAAAGAGGTGAAACTTTACCCAGTGGGCAGTGAGAGCTGAAGTGTTCTGAGCAGGAGAAGGGCAAACTTACGCATGCTTTTTGAAAAGATGACTCTGACACGACAGTGAGTCCAGAGACAGGAGACAGAGTTAGGCAGCAGTAGTAGTGGTAGAGATAAAACTGCTACTGCCAGGGCAGGGGCAGTAGGTATGAAAAAGGAATGCATACTTGAAAGTCATTACAGAGGTGGACTCAAAAGTCTTGGCACGTGGGAGTGCGGGAAAGGTGAGGAGTTGAGGAGGCCTCCAAGATTCTTGTTCTGGAGAAAAGATTTCAGAACGCGAAAATAAGTGAACGTACTGGTTTAAAGAAGCTGAGGGACTGATTAACTCAGGGTGGGCTGTTGGAAGAGCTTTACAGAGGAAGTAACACTTAAGCTGGGTCTTAAAGTATGAATAGGATGAGTAGGGTTTCACCAAAAGAGAAGTACAGAAAGAGCATTCTAGGCAGAGAGAACAGCATGTGCAAAGACAGAGAATATTATATTTGAGCAATGGCATGCAGTTTTAAGAAGGTACAGCAGATGATGAGAAGAGTAAGTATACCAAATCACGAGGCAGTACACTCATGCTTGGGAATTCAGATTTTATCCTGTAGGTGATAAAAAACAATCAAAGTTTCTAAAGGGGAGTAAGATGATCAGATTTATATTTCACAATAAACACTGGGAAAGAAATACAGCAAGGCTAAGAGCAAAGTCTGGAGTTAGACTGCCTAATTCAAATCCTGGCTCTATAGCTTACTAGCTGTGTGACCTTGGACAAGTTACTTAACCTCTCTGTGCATCAATTTACACATATGTAAAATGGGAACAATGATAGTACTCTTTCAGAGGGTTATTATAAGGAATTAACAAGATAGTATGTGTAACATGCTTACCATTCTACAAAGATAAACACTAGCTGGTATTAGAGGCCAAAATACATGAGTAGATGCTTTGAAGTAAAGATGTATGAAGCCCTGTCCCCTCAGTTTCTACCTGGTTCCTAAGCCAGTTCTGTAGTTCTCTTAAACTTTTCAGACCACAGTACAAAAACCACTGTTTATTCCAAGCAAGAAGTGATGTATGTCTTATGTAAAGCAGTGGCAATAAAGAGGAGGCAATAGCTTTAAGAATTACTTTAACAGGCCCCGACAATCCTAAGTGAAGAATAAAAAAAAGGAAAATTCTAGAAGCACCTCTAAATTTCCTAGCTTGAGTGAATGGGTAGATGGACATGCATGCCATAAACCAAGAAAAGATTACAAGAGTTATAATAATAACTTCCATTCACTGAACCCTAGCATCAACCCAATCAAGTACTATTAATACGTCAATCTGTAGAAGAGGTTTCAAAATAGCGAACAACTTGTTCAAGATCATGAAACTAAAAAGCAGAATTAAGATTCAAATCCACGTCTATCTCACTCCAAAGTCCATAGTTTAAACCATCATGCTAACTCAGGTGGCGTACTAGTTAAGAGCTACAGCTGCTAATCAAAAGGTCAGCAGTTTGAATCCACCAGACACTCCTTGGAAACTCTATGGGGTAGTTCTACTCTGTCCTACAGGGTCACTATGAGACGGAATTGACTCAACGGCAATGAGTTTGGTTTTTCTTTGGTTTTATATATTAGAAGCATTTTTAGAGTTTGGTTTAAATATGAGATATCTTCTGGATTTACTATTAGAAATATCCAGTAACTAATCAAAAACATGATTCTGGGCTAGAGATTTAGATTTGGGTCACATTTGGAACAGTGTGAGTAGGCAGGGTCTATGGTAGAATCATCGTTGTTTATCAGGCTTGTAAAGGGGCTGTGTGTGCATCTGCAATGGAGATGTTGATCTGCCAAAGCCTCTGCAGTGCACAACTCCAGGGGGCACCAGCATTAAGGGAGGGAGGGCGAGATTCTGGGAGAAATTCCAGATCTCTATGAACTCCTTTCAAGTCCTTTACATTACATTATCATTTCCATTTTAGGAGAATTTAACACAAAGCCAGTGACCACACCAGTGTCAATGAAAAAAGGAAGCAGTATATACTGATGGTTAAGAAAACAAATTCTGAGACAGACAGACTTTTCTCTGCTTTACTTCTGACTCACATAATCTCCCACTTGGGATTCTACCTCCTTCACCAAAATGACTAGCATTTGTGTACAGCACTTTAGCATTTACAAAGCATTTCTCATTTACAAAGTAGTTCACATGATCCTCACAGCTCTCTATACTTGTTATTTTAACAAAGAGGAATGAAGTTCAGAAAGGTTAAGTACCTTGTCTAAGGTCACACAGCTAAAAAGCAATAGGACCAAGGCAAAACTCTAATCTCTGGCTCCATATTTGGAGTTCTTTCCAACAGACTCTTACCCAAGATAACCATGAGTTTACCTACTTATGAACCAACAGAGATACCATCCCTAGGTACACTTTCACTACCATTTAAAAGGAAAATAGCAGGGGGATAGTGACTGGAAAGGGGCTAATCAGATACTGGGAATATTCTGTTTCTTGATATGGGTACTGGTTACACAGGTGTGTTCACTTTATAGCAGGTCATCGAGCTGTATACTTATGATTTGTACACTTTTATGTATGTATGTTATACTTCAACAAAATTAAAAGGAAAAAAAAAAACACCAGGTAAAATTAGTATAAAGAGATTAATCAAAGCTCAGGAGCACGAAGTTGGATGCTTCAGGGCTATACATATGTTTACCTTACTTCTAAAACAGCAGCTACATAGGACATATACCAGTTAAGGAAGGATGCACAAAATCCTTGCACATTCAAGTAATATGTCCAACCACTTCTCCCTACCCTGAGTCTCTTGGAGATGTGAATGAATCTGATGGGGTTGGGAGTAAAGAAAGCCTAGGAAGGGGCCAAGATTGTAATCAACAGTAAAAAACAAAAAAACCTGGCATTGAAAAGTGGAACTATCCTATATCATCAATGATAAGAAATCTCAACTTCAGATATTAAAATGTGAAAAAAATGGCCAATAACAATTGAAAGATGCCACCAATTATAAAATACATCCCAATTTCAGAGTGTTAAATGTGAAAAAATAGCATTTTAAAATAAATGAAATACAGTATTCTAATCTCAAGAGGTGGTTCAAATGTAGGATCACAGACTTGGAGAGTGTTAGGGCTAGAAAGGACTTTGGAGAGCAAATCTGCTTGCGAAAGTTCTTTATTTTAGAGATGAGAAGACTGGAATCCACAGAAGTTAAATGGCCTCATTAAAGTAAAGCTCATGCATCAGAAAGTTGAGAACTACAACTCCAAAGTTGGTTCTCTGACTCCTGTGTCCCTTTCCACTACACAGATGCCTCTCTAAAAGCCAAGAGAAAATTCACATATTAAGTATTTTCACTTTCATAAGTCTTTACTTCATTAACTCACTAAAAAAAATAAGACATACCTCTTAAAAAGCAATTAAGATGAAAAAATGTTTAGGAAACTCTACTTCTTACTTATACAAGTTTATTTTCCTTGTTCTCCAAAACCAATGAAGCAATACAAAGTTAGATAAAAGACAATATTAATAATCTCCCATTCCCCTTCAAGCCCTCCTACAAGATAATAAATGTTAACAGATTTTTCCATGCTCCAAAAAACATAAGTACACATGTAGTAAAGATGATTTTTTGTTGCTTTCTATTTGTGGAAAACTCAGATTATACTACACAATGCTCTGAAACTTGCTTTTCTCACTTAACAATTTATCATGGATATCCCCTGCAGGGTCAACAAATAAAATTCTAATTCATACTTTTTAAAAGCTGCATAATAACCACTCATAAAACGGATATACTGTAATTCGTTCCATGGCTTCGATCTGGTTCTTCCTGGTTCAATCATGGCCAAGGAAGCTACATTGGAACAGACGTGAATTTTTAAAATTTGGGTGAGCTGGAACGATAACTGGAATGGGAAAAATTGTAAGTCGAAGCCTTGCTAGAAACTTAATCTCCCCCTTAGAAAAAAGGGCAGCGTATGCATTGCATAGCTACCAAATCTCCTGCCCATCAGACTATACGCAGAGTCTGAAACAGCGGTTCCCCGCTCAAAGCTGGCAGCCGACCATGCCACTTTGAATGTGTGTTGCTCTCCTCAGTCCTGGCAATAACTCAATCTTACGCATCAGGCTCCCGAAAGGGCTCACTATGCTTCTTCCTAATCTCCCATTCCGGGGCTTCGACCTATAATTTTTTCTGTTCCAGTTATGGTTCCAGATAACCCAAATTTAAAAAATTTGGGTCTGTAAAGCTAAGAAGTTTCCTGAATACAGCCAAACACTTTGAGGGACAGAGTAGCGGGGCAGGAGTCTGGGGACCATGGTTTCAGGGTACATCTAGGTCAACTGGCATAACCAAGTTTATTAAAAAAATGTTCTGCATCTCACTTTGGTTGAGTGGCGTCTGGGGTCTTAAAAGCTAGCGAGTGGCTATCTAAGACACATCAATTGGTCTCAACCCACCTGGAGCAAAGGAGAATGAGTAACATCAAAGACACAAGGAAAGTATTAGCCCAAGAGACAGAAACGGCCACATAAACCAGAGACTGCATCAGTCTGACACCAGAAGAACCAGATGGTGCCTGGCTACCACCAATGACTGCCCTGACAGGGAACACAAGAGAGAGTCCCTGACAGAGCAGGAGAAAAGCAGCGTGCAGAACTCAAATTCTAGTAAAAAGACCAGACTTAATGGTTTGATTGAGACTGGAGGGACCCCAGAAGACATGGCCCCTGGACTCCCTGTTAGCCCAGAATTAAAACCATTCCTGAGGCCAACTCTTCAGACAAAGATTAGACTGGACTATGGGACATAAAATGATACTTGTGAGGAGTGTGCTTCTTAGCTCAAGTAGATACATGAGACTAAATGGGCAGCTTCCGTCCAGAGGTGAGATGAGAAGGCAGAGAGGGTCAGGAGCTGGTTGAATGGACATGGGAAATTCGGGGTGAAAAGGAGCATGCTGTCACAGTATAGGGGGAGCAGCTAGGGTCACATAACAATGTATGTATAAATTTTTCTATGAGAGACTAACTTGAATTGTAAACTTTCACTTAAAGCACAGCAATTAAAAAAAAAAAATTGGGGTCTGTTCTGGTTTTGCTTTGTCAGCTATGACTGAACTGGTTCGAACCAGTTCAAAGCCTTGGTGTATCACATATTTTCCTACTGATGGACGCTTGGCTACTTTCAATCTGTTACCATTTCAAACAATACTGCAATGAATATCCTTGTACATTTCTTTTTAAATGAAAGAAAAAACTATTTTTGCACACACACATTCCTTGCTGTCCCATGCTTTGATTGCTTCCTTTCCTATCATCATCCCTACTTTGACAGCTCACAAAATTATCCTCAGGGCCCAGTGTGATAACAGAGGGCAAAGCAATTTGGAGAATGTCAAGACGCGACATGCGAGAGTTACTGTTGGTAAATCAGAATTGCCCTGTCTTGGCTGTCTCTGCCAGCCACCAGCACATGCTGCACACCCCACACATGTGCTCCCTGTTTGGATCTCAGCAGCTGCTCCCAACTTGGCTGATGTGGGCCAGGGTCAGCTTGGGGAATTAATACTACGTTGTCACACTCCTGACCCTGGCAAGTGCAGACAGGCCCACCAGCTATTCAAACAAGTAGGGAGAAGAAAGAATACATTATTACTATAAAATAATATAACACAGAAGTGTCTAGAGTAAAATGCAAAACTTCCCATTCACCAAATCCTTTAACTAACAATGTTACTCCCTTCCTCAGAGGTCACCACTGTTACCAGTTTATTGTATAACCTTTCAGACTTTTCCTACAAACACACACACGCATATATATATATATATATATATATATATATATATACGAGCCCTGATGGCACAGTGGTAAGCGCTTGGCTGCTAACCAGAGGTCAGCAGTTTGAACCCACTAGCCAATCTGCAGGAGAAAGATGTGGCAGTCTGTTTTCATAAGATCACAGCCTTGGAAACTCTGTGGGGCAGTTCTCCTCTGTCATATAGGGTTGCTATGACTCTGAATCGACTTGACAGCAACAGATTTAGTATGTACATAGTGTGTGTGTACATATATACACGCATAGATATATGTATACACTCACACACAAGTACATGTGTGTGTATTTGAACTATATACCTATAATTATACTGTTTAATTTGTTCTGCAACCTGCCTTTTTCACTTAAAAATTTCTGCAACATGTTTCCATATTAATATACAATGGATTCCCCCCACACTTAAAAGCTTGAGAAAATTCCATAATGTACATATGTCACAACTCTATTTTCCCATTTTGCTATGTCTGGACATTTAGGTTGTTCACAGTGTTCTGTCATGACAAAGAATGCTGCACTGATTATCCTGGTATATACTTCTTTTTACACACAAGCAAATATTTCTCTAGGACATATACCAATAATTGGAATTGATGAGCCAAAAAGTTTGTGTACATAAAATATTACAGGTACTTCTAAATTATTATCCAAAAAGGTGTACCAATGCATACTCCCACCAAGCAAACCAAAAGACCAAACCAATTGCTGTCAAGTCAATCCTGACTCATAGTGACCTTCTAGGTCAGAGTAGAAACATCCCATAGGGTTTCCAAGGAGCAGTTGGTAGATTCGAACTGCCAACCTTTTGGTTAGTGGCCAAGCTCTTAACCACCGTACCACCAGCACTCCACTCGCACCAAGAGAGTATAAAAATTCTTGTTTCTACACCCTTCCATCAACATATTATTTTTTAATTTTACTAATATAATGGATAGAAAACAATGTATGACCATTGTTTCAATTTTCATTTTTCCTGATTTACAGAAAAGTTAAACATCTATGTGTAATTGCTCATTTTTATTTCTTACAGGAGTTACCATTATGATTTTAAACACGAGGGCTCAGAGAGGCTAAGATTACACAGCTAGTAAGTAGCAGATATCAAAGCTAAGTTTTTAAACAACTTCTCATCAAAGCTAAACATTCTGACTCTGTTTAGTGTACTTACCACTACCCAGGGGTCAGCAAACCATGGCCTGCGAGACAGTCACCTATTTTTATAAGTCAAGTTTTACTGGAACATAGCCATGCTGATTTGTTTATGTATTGTCTATGGCTGCTTTTGCTCTCCAATGACAAGGGTGAGTAGTTGCAACCATATGGCCTACAAAGCCCAAAATATTTACTATAATCTAAATAAAAACAATAACTCACGTTTAATACCTAAAGAAAAGCTTCTCAATAGGGATTAATTGTGATTGATACAATTGACTAAAATGTGACTCATTTTCCAAGGAATTTATATTCAGGGCAGGTCTAGTATACAGTACTGAAGGAAAGAGTCCGAAACATTCGAATGAAGTCAAAAGACATCCCTCTACTTCTGGGTAGGGACACTACTCCAAAGGGTTTCCTCTGAACTAGCTATTTTTCATCTTCCTTGTCTCTTTAATTTCAAGTGATGGGAAATGGACAGGCAGATCTGGTTCCTCCTGTCCTTCACGTAGCTCCCACCCAAACACCACAATAATATGAAACCAGAGCAAGTCCCACAGTATCTACTGCTAAACACTCCCAATCAGTGCACACACACACACACACACACACAACATTGCTGTCTCTCCTTCCCTCTTCCTTGTAAACAGAAGGTTCCCTAGGAAGCTGCTGAAGATTTCTAGTACTTCTAGCCAATGGCTAAGAGCTAGGGCCCTGGCCCTTGAGGAAGAGGAAACCTGATTCTTCTCTCTAGCTCCTACGCACACTTCTGAAGGTCTTGGCCATGGAAGTTAGAAATCATTTCTATGAGGAATGTTAGATCATTCAGTTCCTGTACAGTATGCAGGGAAAGTGCCTTCATCCTCATTTTATAAATGGGGAAACTGAGGGTCATGGACATTAAGTGACTTGTCTCCTTTTCCTTTCCTTTCCAAAGATCATTTTAGCTAACAGGGCTTCATACCTGTGACCCCTCTCCTCCCATTCTCTCCCCAAAATTTCATTTTATATAATAATGGCAAAAAAAGCTATCATACTCTCCAGAAAAGTTAACTTGGTCTAATATTTTAACTGAGAAATTGATGATCAAGGAAACAACTGCACAGTTTGATTAGGCAAGTTCACCTTCTTACACTAGTAAGCAGGCATTAAGTGGTTCTCTGGAAAGAAATTTGGCAATTCGTAGCAAGAATCTTAAAAATGCTCGTATTTTTTGACCAAATAATTCCATTCACGGCAATAAAAGCTTAGGAAGTAATCTGAAATACAAATAAAGATTTATGTATACTAATAGAATTATTTATCATAATAAAAACCTGGAGAAAAAGTAAGTATCTAATAATAGCAAATAAACTACGATACATCCACGATAAAACATTATGTAACCATTAAAAATGTTTTAATTAATTTTAATGACATAGGGAAATACTCATTAAATGCTGAATTAAAAAAGCAGGATATAAAACTTTATTATGGCATGATTCCAATTTATTTATACACACACACACCTAGCATGCTTGTGAATGTGTATATGTGTGTGCATACACACATATAAGGAAACATACCAAATAATGTAATAATGTTTATTTTAGACCTGTGGAATTATGAATGGCTCTTGTTTTCACCCCTTAAAACCTTATTTTTCATGTTTTTTAAACTTTACCATAATGTACAAACAGGAAAAAAATTAATTTCATATCCTCTGACCCAGTAATTCACTTGCAGGCACAGATCATGAGAAAATAACCAAAAATATGGACAAAAACTTATTCATAAAAATATTCATGCAATGATGCACCAGAAACTATTAATAGCGGTTATCTCTGCAGACTAGGATTGGGGTAAAGGATGAAGTGCAGGGGACTTACTTGTTACATAGTTTTTTTATAGTTTGAGAAAAAATTTCCATTACAGCATTATTTAAATTGGAAAAAAACTGAAAACACTATTAAAATCCTATATGATAAACTATTATGCAGTCATTAGAAATATTTTACTAACAGTTCTAGCAACATTATAAATATGTGTGAATTTATATAATGGGAAAAAAGTAGAATATAAAATTGCAGGTAATATATGATCTCGACAATGCAAAAACAAATACACAGAAATACAAAATGTTGGAAGGGAATACACTAAAATGAGAATAGTCATTTTCTCCAAAAAGTAAGATTATAGGTGATAGTCGTTTTCTTTATAGTTTTCTGTATTTTTAATATTTCCTAAAATAAGTATATAGCATTTTTTAATCAGGTTTAAAAAAATGTTTTGGGTTTCCAACCTCCAATCGAAACCCCGCCCCTTTTTTCCCTCCCCCTGTGAGATATTCTATCCTCAAAGGATTAGCAGTAGTTAGCAACCCACTAGCAAGAAGACTGTGCGTAATGTATATACCTAAGAAAATCTTCATCACTGGGGGTGGAGAACTCAGTTTAAAGGGACAGAGCTCTGACGACTTCCTGCCTTATTGCTTTTGGAGTTGCTTTAGTAAATATAACTGAAATCAAGTACTCAAACAGGAGACACCTGACTAACTTTATACCCTGAGAACCAGATCCACCCACCTTTCAACCCTAAAATCTAAGTCCTTACACTTAAAAATAGACCAACACCTAAGTAACACAGATAGGGGCATGTTATGCCTTACATCAAAAGCATTCAACACCCATAAAAAAAGAGAAAAAATAAAAAATTCAACAAATGGTCAACAATTACTCTAAAGCAATTGTTCAGTGACACTGGATACATTTTTCACGTGTTAACATTCTCATTCATTCCATGTATTTAACTGTGCGTGCAGTCCCTTTCCAAAGACAAAAACAAAAGTTAGACCACCCTGACAGGGAACACAACAGAGTCCCTGACAGAGCAAGAGAAAAGCGGGGTGCAGAACTCAAATTTTAGTAAAAAGACCAGACTTAATGATTTAATTGAGACTGGAGGGATCCCAGAAGACATGGTCCCGGACTCTGTTAGCCCAGAACTAAAACCATTCCCGAGGCCAACTCTTCAGACAAAGATTAGACTGGACTATGGGACGTAAAATGATACTCGTGAAGAGTGTGCTTTTTAGCTCAAGTAGATACATGAGACTAAATGGGCAGCTTCTGTCCAGAGGTGAGATGAGTAGGCAGAGAGGGTCAGGAACTGGTTGAGTGGACATGGCAAATCCGGGGTGGAAAGGAGGAGTGTGCTGTCACAGTACAGGGTGAGCAACTAGGGTCACATAACAATGTAGGTATAAATTTTTGTATAAGAGAGTAACTTGATTGTAAACTTTCACTTAAAGCACAATTAAAAAAAAAGTTAAATAAAATCATTTGTGTAAATGCTAAAGGAAAACTATTATATATTCTTACAAATTACAAGCATATCTTGCTTAGGATTTCAAATAAAAGACAATGGTCAATAAAAGTAAAACAAAACAAAAAACAAAAACATTCAACAGCTAACTCCATGCGGAATAAAATCCAAATCTCTTATAGCATAGTACTTAAGAATCTCTAGGATCCAGCCCTCAAACTTCCTTTCCAGTCTCATCTTCAGCTCATTCTTCTTAAATACCCTCTATTAATATGCCAGGCACTTTCTAGGCTCTGTGCTTTTGCCCATGCTGTCACCTTTCCCAAAATGCCTTTCTTCTAAACCTAATGAACTCCTACTCACCCTTTATAATCTGGCTCAATGCTTTCTTCCCCCAGAAGCTCTCCTTCATCCCCTCAATCAGGATCAGTTGTTGTTTCCTCTATATGCTCCCATATTGCTTGTTCCCCTATGAACTTTTTTTCATTTCTCCTTGCGTTGATGCTAGCTGTCTATGTGTTGTCTCACTGGACTAAGCTCCTGGAAGGCAGAAACCAGCTTATTACCCTATCAGCTCCACTCCAGCACATCACTTGCACATGTTGTTGTTCTTGTTAGTTGCTGACCAGTCAATTCCAACTCATCATGACTCCACGTGTGCAGAGTAGAACGGCTCCATAGTTTTCAAGGTGGTGACCTTTTGGAAGCAGATCGCCAGGCCTGTCTTCCGAGGCACCTCTGGGTGGGTTCCAACTGCCAACCCTCTGGTTACTAGTCAATCACTTAACGATTTGTGCCACCCAGGGACTCCTTCACTTGCACATATAACCCATTGCCTTTAAGTCAGTTCCGATTCATGGTGACCCCATGTATTACAGAGTAGAACTGCCCCATAGGGTTTCCAACGAGTGGCTGGTAGATTCAAACTGCTGACCTTTTGGTTAGCAGCTGAGCACTTTAACCACTGTGCCACCAGGGTTCCTTCCCAGGGACCTTAACCAAACCTGTTGCCGTCGAGTCAATTTCAACTCGTAGTGACCCTATGAGGACAAAGTAGAACTGCTCCACAGGGTTTCCAAGGAGTGGCTG
The DNA here is from genome assembly GCA_030035585.1 of Dugong dugon. Classification (NCBI taxonomy): domain Eukaryota; kingdom Metazoa; phylum Chordata; class Mammalia; order Sirenia; family Dugongidae; genus Dugong; species Dugong dugon. The sequence continues at coordinate 75,678,520 of CM057467.1, read as the reverse complement.
GTGGATTCGAACTGCCAATCTTTTGGTTTAGCAGCTGAGCTCTTAACCACTATGCCACCAAGGCTCCCCCAGGGAGCTTAAAAACCAAAAAACAAACCCATTGCCGTCAAGTTGATTCCAACTCATAGTGACCCTAAAGGACAGAGTAGAACTGCCCTGTAGGGTCTCTAAGGAGCATCTGGTGGATTCGAACTGCCAACCTCTTGGTTAGCAGCAGTAGCTCTTAACCACCCAGGGTTTCCAGGGACCTTAAACCAAACTCGCAGCTGTCAAGTCGATTCCAACTCATAGCGACCCTACAGGACAGAGTAGAACTGCCTCGTAGGGTTCCAAGGAGCACCTGGTGGATTTGAACTGCCAACCTTTTTGGTTAGCAGACATAGCTCTTAACCACTACACCACCAAGGTTTCCTCAAGGGACCTTAGTACGTACTAAATAATGCTGTCTGCCTGAATGACAACCAACTGGCCCCAGTCTAGCAAATTCTTTCAGTGAGGGAACCAGTAAAGGCAATGTGTCAAAGAGGACAATTCCTCTAGAGTCACACACCTAGCATGAATGGCCAGCAGAAAATGTCATGGGTCTGCCACTTTCAGAGGACTGGCAAGCTAACTGTGTTTACACAATCCTAATTGAAATTAAAGGGCACTGAGGGAAAGAAGAAAGAAAGGGAGGTTAAGAAATGTGGATTCTACAGTTCTCTGTGTGGAGCCCAAATCTCCCAGCCTGGTGCCTAGCAAACTCACTAAGCAGTCTATAGTTCCCTTGGGATCATCTGCAGAATGTAAGTACTGAAAAGCAACTGATTTTGTCTCTTTAGCAACTGGCTCTGCTCTTGGATATTTGTTTAACTTCTAATTGTGGTTACATGGGGCTTTTTCTCTAAACGAATCCCACTGTACCAATCATTAAGGGAACCCTTTAACAAAAGGGGCTTCAAATTAACAACAACAGCAGGGAACAAAGTCTTCAAATGCTCTAAATTACAATATCCAAAGCTGACCATTTTGATGAAATTCACACACACACACACACACACACACACACACACACACACACACACACGCACACATGCACGCACACATTTTCTCTCTCTCTCTCACACACACACACACACACACACGCACATGCACGCACACATTTTCTCTCTCTCTCTCACTCACACCCTGCCTTCAAACAATAGGTCCTACCCAGGAATGACTTCTCGCAAGACCAACATGTCCTGTGATTGTTTTTTGAGTTTTAAATTAAATAGCTACTTCATGTTTGATCACCTAGCTGTGACTGGAAGTAGAGAGTAAAGCCACTATAATCTAGGAGGTCAAAAGAAAATTCCACTCTACCCTCAATCTAAGAGTCAAGCAGTTGAGAACAAATAGACACTTCCCTATTCAAACCTCCTTAGATCTACCTGATTTCAGATCTAGAACAACCCTTATCTCTTAACTCTTTCAATATAAAAATGAGGAAAATGAGGCCTAGAATAAGAAAGAAAACTACAAATGATCACAACAGTGACTTAGCAACAGAGCCTTTTAGCCAGGCTGCCTAACATCTCAGTTAACTTAGGAGTTATCAACAAGACCACCATTTCTAAGAACTGATCCCAAGCTACTAATGGCCTAACTTGAACGCATTCAAGCAGCCCCTCTGCTCTTGCCCCCCTACCACCAGTCTCTCATCCACCCCACAACCATTAACCAAAAAATAAACAAACAAAAAATCAACAAAATGATTTGATACAGTAAACCCCACAAAAGCCAGAACCTCTGTAAGGCGGAAATCTGTCAGAGAAGGAAAACTCAAACATTTGCCAATAAAATGAGTGACAGATAAGCGGTAAGACTATCCTGTCAAAGGCAGAAAACTTGAGATACCCGGAAAAACAAGGGAGTCCTGTCAATTTCTGGCTCTCACAGGTTTCGCTGTATATCATTTCTCCTACAAAAGACTGGAGCTACCAAACCACCTCCTTCAGCTGTACCATGTGGGAAACTGACTGCTGTGCTGCTGAGCACAGTATAAGGAACTGCTGGCAGTGGGTCTTTTGGAGATGGGACTGCAATAGCTCCTCGGATACTATTTCCTATAGCAACACGTTCCAATCCTCTTTGGCCTTCAACACCTTTGTGATTTTGGACTGCCGTGAGAAAGGCTAATTTTCTCCCCTGTCTAGTTACCTGAAATGCACTTGGCTGCTAACTGAAAGGTTAGAGATTCAAGTCCACCCAGAGGTGCCTCGGAAGAAAAGCCTGGTGATCTACTTGTGAAAAATCAGCCACTGAAAACCCTGTGGAGCACTGTTCTACTCTGACACATGTGGGTTTGTTTTTTTTTTTTATTATTGGTTTATCTATTTACCTTGACCTAGAAGTAAGCATATGAATAGTAAATATAAAGGAAAGTGACTCCTTTATTACCAAACATTTCCAATCTTATTAAATCAAATGACAACTGTAATCAAAATAGTCTCCTTAGGAAGTTATTTACTTATTCTAACAATTTACTTTTGCTCAAAATATTTATAAAACACTCCTTTGGGAATTGCCTTTAAAGTCTACTACGAATAAGACACACACAAAAATTAGGTCTTACTGTTTTACAGTCACACCTCGTTCTTCACCAAAAAAAGTATTGCCTTGCTTAATTCTGTGGCTCACAGTACCTTCTGGCTGTTTCCAAAATTTGAATCCACCAAGCAAGAGTGAAGATTTGCTACCAATGAGGATACTCAAAAAGTTGGCTCAGAAGCCAAAAATGTTCTGAGCACCGTCAGCATTACCAGAATAAATGTAAAAGCTGAGAAGACAATTTCTTTGAGGAGGATAAACTTCATGTGGATGTAAAATAGCTGTCACATAATGTCTGTGTTAAAAATAAACTATTTCAGAAAGAGAACAGCAAAAAAAGTCCACAGCCACCAGAAGAAAGGAAATAATAAAGATCACAGCAGAAATAAATGAAATAGAGAAAAGAAAAACAATAGAAAGCATCAACAAAACCAGAAGTTGGTTCTTTGAAAGGATCAACAAAATTGACAAACCACTGGCCAGACTGACAAAAGAAAAACAGGAGAGGATGCAAGTAACCCAAATAAGAAATGAAATGGGGGACATTACAACAGACCCAACTGAAATAAAAGGATCATAACAGAGTATTATGAAAAACTATACTCCACCAAATTTGAAAACCTAGAGGAAATGGATAAATTTCTAGAAACACACTACCTACCCAAATGACAACAAAGTGATATTGAAAACCTGAACAGACCCATAACAAGAGAAGAGATTGAAAAGGTAATAGAAAAAACTCTCAACAAAAAAAAAGGCCCTGGCCCAGATGGTTTCACTGAAGAATTCTACCAAACTTTTAGAGAAGAGCTTATACCAGTACTACTCAAACTATTTCAGAACATAAAAAAGGAAGCAACACTTCCAAATTCATTCTATAAAGCCAGCATAACCCTGATACCAAAACCAGGCAAAGATACCACACAAAAAAAGAAAATTACAGATCAGTATCTCTCATGAATATAGATACAAAAATTCTCAACAAAATTCTAGCCAATAGAAGTCAGCATCATATCAAAAAAATAATACACCATGACCAAGTAGGGTTCATACCAGGTATGCAAGGATGGTTCAACATTAGAAAATCAATCAACATTATCCACCACATAAAGAAAAGAATCACATGATCATCTCAATTGATGCAGAAAAGGAATTCGACAACGTCCAACACCCATTCCTGATAAAAACTCTCAATAAAATAGGTATAAAAGGGAAATTTCTCAAAATAAAGGGTATCTATGCAAAACCAATGGCCAACATTTTTCATAATGGAGAGAGGCTGAAAACATTCCCCTTGAGAACAGGAACAAGACAAGGATGCTCTTTATCACCACTCCTATTTAACATTGTGCTAGAAGTCCTAGCTAGAGCAATAAGGCAAGAAAAAGAAATAATGGGCATCCAAATTAGTAATCAAGAAGTTACACTGTCCCTGTTTGCGGATGATACTATACATAGAAAACCCTAAAGACTCCATGAGAAAATTATTGGAACTAATAGAAAGATTCAGCAGAGTAGCAGGATACAAGATAAGCATAGAAAAATCAGCTGGATTCCTATACACCAATAAAGAGAAGGATGAAAAGGAAATCAGTAAACAATACCATTTACAATAGCCCCTAAAAAAATAAAATACTTAGGAATAAATCTAACCAGGGATGTAAAAGACCTATACAAAGAAAACTACAAAACGCTACTGCAAGAAACCCAAAGGGATCTCCATAAATGGAAAAACATACCATGCTCATGGGTAGGTAGACTCAAAATTGTGAAAATGACAACTCTACCCAAAGCAATTTACAAATACAATGCAATCCTGATCCAAATACCAACAACATTCTTTAAAGAGATGGAAAAACTAATCATTAACTTTATATGGAAAGGGAAGAAGGCCCAGATAAGTAAAGCACTACTGAAGAAGAAGAGTAAAGTAGGAGAACTAGCACGACCTGACCTCAGAACCTACTATACAGTTACAGTAGTCTAAAAAGCTTGGTTCTGGTACAATGACAGATACACTGACCAACGGAACAGAATTGAGAACCCAGATGTAAATCCATCCACCTACGGTCACCTGATCTTCAACAAGGGCCCAGAATAGACAGTCTTTTTAACAAACGGTACTGGCAAAACTGGATGTCCATCTGCAAAAATATTAAACAGAACCCATACTTCACACCATATACAAAAACTAATTCAAAATGGATCAAAGACCTAAATACAAAGCCAAAAACCATAAAGGTCATATAAGAAAAAATAGGATCAACGCTAGATGCCCTAATACACGGTATTAACAGGATACAAACCATAACCAACAACCCACACTCCAGAAGATAAGCTACATAACTGGGATATTCTAAAAATTAAACACTTATGCTCATCAAAAGACTTCACCAAAAAAGTAAAAAGAGAACCTACAGACAGGGAAAAAATTTTTGGACGCTGCAAATCAGACAAAGGTCTAATCTGTAAAATCTACAAGAAAACCCAACACCTCTACAACAAAAAGACAAATAATCCAATTTAAAAATGGGCAAAAGAAATGAACAGACACTTCACCAAAGAAGACACTCAAGTGGCCAAGAGACACATGAGGAAATGCTCCTGATCACTAGCCATTAGAAAAATGTAAATTAAAACCACAGTGAGATACCATCTCACCCCGGCATTACTGGCACGAATCAAAAACACTGGAAATAACAAATGTTGGAGAGGCTGCGGGGAGATTGGAAGTCTTATGCACTGCTAGTGGGATTGTAAAATGATACAACCATTTTGAAAAATGATATGGCACTTCCTTAGAAAGCTAGAAATAGAAATACCATACAATCCAGCAATCCCACTCCTAGGAATATATCCTAGAGAAATAAAAGCCATCACATGAATAGATACATGCACACCCGTGTTCACTGCAGCATTGTTCACAATAGCAAAAAGATGGAAACAACCCAGATGCCCATCAACGGATGAATGGATAAACCAACTATGATACATACAGACAATGGAGTATTATGCAACGATAAAGAATAATGATGAATCTGTGAAGCATCTTATAATATGGATGAAACTGGAGGACATTATGCTGAGTGAAATAAGTCAATCACAAAAGGACAAATATTGTATGAGACCACTACTGCAAAAACTCATGAAAAGGTTTACACACAAAAAGAAACAATCTTTGATAGTTACAAGGGAAGAAGGTGAGTGCGGGGAATACTAAATAGACGACAGATAAGTGGTAACTTTGGTGAAGAGCAAGACAGTACACAATACTGGGGAAGCCAGCACAACCTGTACAAGGAAAGGTCATAGAAATGCCATAGACACATCCAAACTCCCTGAGGGACCGAACTGCTGGGCAGAGGCCTGTGGGGACCATGGTCTCAGGGAACATCTAGCTCAATTGGCATAACATATTCTATAAAGAAAATAAAATGTTCTACATTCTACCTTGGGTCTTAAAAGCCTGTGAGCAGCCATCTAAGATACTCCACTGGTCTCACCCCTTCAGGAGCAAGGGAGAATGAAGAAAACAAGATACAAGGGAAAGATTAACTCCAAAGGACTAATGGACTACAATTACCACGGCCTCCACCAGACTGAGTCTAGTCTAGATGATAGTCGGCTACCACCACTGATTGCTCTGACAGGGATCACAACAGAGGGTCCTGGACAGAACTGGAGAAAAATGTAGAACAAAATTCTAACTCACATAAAAAGACCAGACTTACTGGCCTGACACAGACTGAAGAAATCCCAAGAGTATGGCCCCCGGACACACTTTCAGCTCAGTAATGAAGTCATTCTTGAGGTTCACCGTTCAGCCAAAGATTAGACGGCCTCATAAAACAAAACGAGGCTAATTGGGCACAACAGTCCAGGGACAAGGACTAGAAGGCAGGAGGGTACAGGAAAGCTGGTAACAGGGAACCCAAGGTCGAGAAGGGAGAGCGTTGACATGTCGTGGGGTTGTTAACCAATGTCATAAAACAATATGTGTACTGACTGTTTAATGAGAAACTACTTGTTCTGTAAACCTTCATCTAAGATACAATTTAAAAAATTGATAAAAGTAAGTAAATAAATAATTTCACCAGTTTACAATCACATATTATATAATCATAAATTCTGGCACTGGAAGAAATCTTTAAGATCATATACTAAGCCAAACTGATTATTTTTACGTATGAGAAAACCCCAACCCATTGAGATTAGGCAATTTGTCCCTGATCACACATCTGGTTGGCAACCAGAAACCCAGTCACCTTGAATCCCAGCACAATATACAAACATATACCTACCCATACACCACCATTCTTCCCTGCTCCTCACTTCTATCATTCTCCTATCAAAGAGGGAGGGAGGCAACTCAGGACGCTAAAGCACACCAAGCATGGTTCTGAAACCCAAAAGCTGAGAAAAGACAACTTAAGACCAAGATCTCTCTGTAGCTGCCACCCCTATGGGTATGAGCCATTGTTTAGTGTCTGATTCACAAGAGTTCTGGGTGATCTACATCACAGCAGGGGCCAGCAAAAACCTCTGGATACCCAGCATATAATGAAAAGAATATATTTTTTAAACCTCTCTGCCTACCACCTGGCAGTAATCAAGCCAGCTCAAACCCTATTCACTTCACGTGGCTGAAAGGTAACTTTGATCAGGGAAAAAAGAAAGTAGGATCTCCTGCTCAGAAAAAAGAGCTGACCTTACAACAAGGCTGAGAGAGAGCAAGAACCATCCTGACTTACCTCCTGGCAAACAGCCTCCTCAGGCTTGGACAAACTGATATCCGGCAGTCTGGCCTGGAATTAGCGTCTACCCAGGAAAGGGGCAAATGGACAGAAATGCTTGTTTATTCCCCCATCCCACCCACTGCTGGTCAGCTCAGCTTCACACCATCCTGGACAGGCCCAGTGTTCTGAAGATCAGACAGCCACCAGAAGGGAAGCCTCACAGCCCAGGTCAACGGAGTGAGTCAGTGGCAGAGCAGGAAGAGTCACGGGGGCAGAAATTCTGGCCTCCTGTAGGAAGACTGCCAAACCACACCCCCAACGTGGTCAGCACTGGGAAAGCCCTGCCCTATCAGGATTTTGGACTCCAAACCAGGAAAGATCTTTCCTCAGGAGACTCCATAACACTCTCACTTCCAAGTGTCTCGTTCCTGCTCAAAAACCTCCACGGCTGTCTTCTGCCTGAAGCATCATATCTAAATTTTTTGGCTTCACTTTCCAAGTCCTCCATTATCTGGCCTCAAGTCATTTATTCAGCCTTATTTCCCATTCTTCCATAGTGTATACTCTGAACTAACCAAGCCAGTCTTCCCACTTCTCTCTGCATGAGCCAAGCCATTCTCATTTCCATGCGTCAGTTATCCAGAAGTGATAAATTCAAACACCTTCAGGGGTCAGGCAGGTAATAGAAGTGAATGCCCTTGTGATGCCTATGGCAGAACTAGGGAGCATGGCCCCATCTAGAGGCATTCAAATACTCTAATTCAAACATTTATGCAATATTTCATTGTGAGCATCACAATAACCTTTTAAAAGTTATTAATACTCTTTCTATCTCGCAAGTGAGGAAACTTCCTTAGGTTAAGCAGCTGGCAAATGGCTAGACACTGTCTCTAGCCCTGTCTGAAGCCACAGCAAGAGTCTAAACTACCCAGTACTGTAAACTCCACAGAAGATACAGAGCTCTAAACTCTGAACTGTGATTGGCCGCTAACCTAAAAGTTGGTGGTTCAAACTCACACACTGGCTCCAAGGAAGAAAGGCCTGGTGATTTGCTTCCGTAAAGAATACAGGCAAGAAAACCCTATGGAGCAGTTCTACTCTGTAACACATGGGGTCAACATAAGTTGGAATTGACAGAAAAGGATTTGGTTTCTTGGTAAACTCTGAAGAAGAAATTCACTTTTCACAATATGCAACCTCAATCCAAACCCACTGCCGCTGAATTGATTCCAACTCACAGCGACCCCCTCGGGTTTCTGAGGCTGTAAATCTCTATGGAAGCAGACTGCCACATCTTTCTCCTGTGGAGCTGCTGGTGGTTTCAAACTGAAACTGCCAACCTTTCGGTTAGCAATCGATCACTTTAACCACTGTGCCACCAGGGCTCCTTGCAACCTCAACAGTGGGGTGGAACCTCCAAATCATGGCTTATCTACTAACCATTCCCCAACTGCCTTAACTTCCGTCCATCTTCCAAACTCCATCTTCCTACCAAAGTCTTTCCTAGTTATTTCGGGATCTACTGATTCCCTCTCCTCTCAAGTCCTATAGCATTTACAGATTAGACAACACAATCAAGTGCTGAATTATACTATACTGTTTTGTAAAATTGGATACTTTTCCCTCATGTGCTTTAGTGTTGGCTTCACAAATCAAATCGCTGTATTAACCTATATAGTTCTCCTGCCAAAAATGTCTAAGCTGAATCTAATCAAGAGGAAATAATCATACAAATCAAAAGTAACAGACTTTCTGCAAAACTAACCTGAACTCTTCAAAAATGTCAATGCTATGAAAGACAAAAAGGCATTCAAGATTAAGCAATTAAAGAACTGTTCTAGATTAAAGAATAATAAAGACATGACAAAATCATGACGACTAAATGTATGCACAATCCTTCAACAGATCCTGAACAGAATAAAAAATTTATAAAAGATATTACTAAGAAAATTTGAATACACCCACTCCTCACTTATCAACTATCTCGTTATCTGACATTTCCCATTTCTGACAATAGTAAAAAGTCTACTATACAACTCTTCTGTGCATTAACAACATACGCCTGGCAGTAACAAATGCCGAGGTGTGAAGCAGAGTAACACTGGCTGTGGTGGTTAAGGTTACGTGTCAGCTTGCTTGGCCATGATTCTCAGTGGTTTGGCAGTTATTTAACAATGTAATATGGCAGTTATGTAATGATGTAGTCATTCTTCATTCTGTGATCTGATGTGGTCAACCTCCATTTTTGCATAACACTGATTTCTGCATAATGACCCGGTCTTTGGAACCTAATCATGTTGATAAGTGGGGATTGGGTGTACTGTATAGTGGATGTACTGAATCAATGATAAATTTCCTGAGTGTCTTAACTGTATTGGGCTTATACAGGAAGATACCCTTATTTTAAAGAAGCACTGGTGGCACAGTGGTTAGGTGCTTGGCTACTAACTGAAAGGCTGGTGGTTCGAACCCATGGCCACTCCACAGCAGAAAGATGTGGCAGTCTGCTTCTGTAAAGATTTACGGCCTTGGAAACCCTATGAGGCAGTTCTACTCTGTCCTATAGGGTTGCCATGAGTCAGATCAATGCAATGGCAATGGGTATGGGACCTTTATTTTTAGGAGATACTGGCTGAAGCACTTAGGGATGAAGTAACATGATATGCACATCTAACAGTTAAAAGGTTCAGAAAATAAAAGAGAGCAAATGTGGCAGAAATGTTAACAGCTGGTAAATGTAGGTGAAAAGTACTTAAGTATTTGTTACATTATTCAAGTAGTATCTGTAAGTTTGGACAGTCCTGGTGGCGCAAGTAGTTTCAGCTTGACTACTAACATAAAGGTTGGTGGTTCAAACCCACCCAGATGCACCGTCGAAGAAAGGCCTGGCAATCTGCTTCTGTAAGATTATAGCCAACAAAACCCTATGAAGCAGTTCTACTCTGTCATGAGTTGAAATTGACTTGACAGCAACAGGTTTGGGATTTTGGGTTTTTTTTTTTTTAATCCGCAGGTTTGAAATTTTTCAAAGTAAAAATTGGTAAGGAGGGAAATCCTGTATTATACACTTCTTCATATATTCCGCTCTGTGAGAGATATAATAGGTATTCATTAGTTATTTGCTGACTGCCTAAGGAAACTGGACTTGAGGTCAGCAACCAGATCCACTTTGCTGCAGTTCACAAGGGGTACAGTGGGAAACCCAAAGCGAACAGGTTGCCTCCAAAACTCACATCTCCTCACACTGGGAAATACTGAAAAGTAGGGAAATCAACCCTTCACTGAGGCCATCACAGAAGTGCAGATACTCAACAAAAGTCCACTGACAAGGCAGAACACAGCTGGTGCCCACAGATAGGACCAAGAGCTGAGATCACATTGCATCTACACTGCCACCAAAAACTACCATCCCAGTCAGTGGACAGGGGTAGAAGGCACTCAAGTGGCCAAATAAATTAAATACACCTGAAAGAAGCAGTCATTACTCTTTATCAGATAAATCAGTCCTCTGCTTCAAGAAGGCAGAAGAAATCTGCAGGGCTGAATCACTGGCATTTCCTGCACTGGCTTCAAAGAAATTGGCCCTTAAAAAGGATATAAAGCACAAGTGACACAGCTGCCAACAGAGGCCTCAACCAGGGAGCATGATGTGCAATAATGCCCTCATTCCCTTGTGCAATCAACGGATCATCTTACTTATGCCAAGTGGCCCTTTATTAGAGTGACTGACTGCCCAATGGACAATTCTTCGTCTTGGCTCTCTCCTCCTCTCAAAGACAGCCAAAACTGCCATTCCCAGATAGCCCCTAACCTAGCTAACCAGAAGGAATCGTCAAAACTCTTCTCCTAAAACCTCCATCAACGGGAATAAGATCTATCTTATTACACAGAGCTTGCTTCTCAAACCTACCATGTTTAGCATTTTTACCAAAGACTTAGAATGAAAGTATGTAAGACCTGCTTATCAAGCTTTGGAATTATAAACTATGAAGGAGAGAAAATACAGTGCTTTAAGATAGGCGCTGGATTCAAAAAGATCTCAACAGATTTAATGCCATCAGTAATAACAAGATATGATTTAACAGGAATAAATATAAAGGCCTATATTTAGCATAAAAGAATCAACCAAATAAATCTAGGATGGAAGAGACCTAATACAGCAATTCATATTAAAAAGCTGTTTCAAAAAAAAAAAAAAAGCTGCCTGATGGGAGAAGTGGAGAGACTTACTAAATGCACTCTCAATGAACCATGAATCTGACAGAGCTACTGAAAACATCAACATCAAGTTACATTAACAGAAGACAACTACACTCCCCACCTTTGAACAGCAAAGTCAGGGTACATGCAGAGAAAGAGTGTCAGCAACTGAACAGAAGGTCCCAGAAATCATGTCATGTCAAATGTGGGGGAAGAACTGCAGGTGTTTAGCCAGGGGAGAACATGAAAGCTTTTTCCAAATATATGCATGCCTATCATGCAGATGAGGGGAAAGATCTGTGTCCTCAAGAAGACAAAACCAGAACTAACGGGTGGAAGTTATTAAAAGGTAGATATTGGCTCAGTACAGAGAAGAACTTTCAGCATAACGTAGCAGTTAAGAATGTGAGATATGAAATCCAGACTGTTTGGATTAGAACACCAACTCTACCACTTAGAAACTGTATGGCTTTGGGCAAATTACTTAACCTATATGTGCCTCAGTTTCCTTGCCTGTAAAGGGAATAATAATATTATTATTACCTACCTCACAGAGCTTTCGGGAGTAGTTCACATAAAATGCTTAGAATAGTACCTGGCACATGGTATGTGCTGAAAAAAATGTTAGCTATTGCCATTACTGTCAATATAATGGACCAGGTAACCTGAAAACCTTCCTACTAAATACACCTGGAAATGAGTTGTAAAATATAGTGGTAAACATCCTTTTAGATTATGCCAGTTATTGTCTCTCCATGTTAAGTTACTGTACCTCCACACCTACACTGTTATGCTCTGCTTTGTGATGCTGGGGCTTGGACTGCGCCAGCTCCATTTCACCTCTGCCAGCAAGTTCCCTGTTAGACTCTGTCAACATGGGGCGCTAAAGAAAAAAACGGAAGGCAGAGGGGTCTATAAGGGACTTCCTCCCTCCTGGGGCTTGCTGTGTCTTGACAACAGCAGTTGGTTCCTCCTAGCTTCTATCTAAACTCCCAGAACCAGCCTCGTTGTGCCCCCTCAGATGTACTAGCACCAGCTGGGCAGGGCTCAAGTGAACCTAGCCCCTCCAGGCCCCTCCTTTGAGCTCCTGAGAAATCAGCAGCATCCTGGCAACACCCTCTCCTCAGAGAATCTGGGCGTAGCTCCTCCAGATTCCTCTGGACTTCTAGGTTCTGGTAACCTCAACCTCCTTCCTTTGTTTCTCAGTCTTAGAGAAGCAGCTGTTTAATGCAGTTATTAAATCAAAAGTTACTTTGAGATTTCCTTTTTGCTTTTTCAGCCCTCCAACAAGGGTTTAAACTAATTCCCTTTATTGAGCTCATTCTATTAAAATAACTAGTGTGTGGTTTCTGCTTTCCTGACTGGATCCTAACTGACAGATAGATAAACTGAGATCACCGGAAAATAAGGGAAATTCCAGGAAACAGAAACAAAGAAGAAGCTAAAACTGGAGCAGTGAGCTGAAGATGGCATAGCTGTCCTAACAGGGTGAGGAATATATGATACCCTCACAGGTCCAGGAGGCAGATTATGGGCCCACAAAAGGCAACTGAAAATCCTGTATACAGGCTGAAAATCTCAGGGTTACACCTAGTGAAAAGACAGACTAGAAAAAAGAAATCTGTCCACAGGGACATAAGGAAACTTGCCTTGATCATCTTCTGAAGTGGGAGGAATAAAACTTCTAGAAATTTAAAGCCATAAATGTGTAAAATCTGGGCTTGGAGTACAAATTTATATTAAGCTTGTGGTCTGGAAGTCCACAAGTAGAGAAAATTTATATATTCTGGTCCAAGTTTGGGAACAGACTTGAGTGTGCAGCAGAAGCAAACACAAAGCTACTGTAGGCATTATATAATGGCCAATAAACACATGAAAAGATATTCAGCATCACCAGTTATCAGGAAAATGCAAATTCAAACCACAATGAGATACTTTTATACCTCCATAAGAATAGCTAAAATTAAAAAGATTGACAATGTCAAGTGTTGGTAATGGAGAAACCGGAGCTCTCATACACTACTAGTGGGAACATAAATGGTACAACCACTTTGAAAAACTGTTTGGCAATCTCTTTAAAGAAAAATATATCCCACTCAAAGATGTGTACATGAATGCTCACAGTAGCTTTATCCACAATAGTAAAAAACTGGAAACCACCCAAATGTCCATCAACAGGTGAATGGAAAAACAAAATATGATATAAAAGGGAGATGGACTGTAAAGTGGCATGAGGAAACTTTTGGGGGTTAATGGAAATGCTCTGTATCTTGATGGTGGCAGCTTTATGTAGGTGTATACATCTGTCAAAGCTCTTTACACTTTAAAGCTTATTGTATACAAATTATACCTGAAAAAAGCTGATTAGGGGAAAAAAAACACTCTAGGGAGACATGACCTCAATCCAGGCCACAAAGGATTACCATAGATGATACTCTTCTGAACATGAGCTCACAACCCAAAATTATAAAATACTTTTGGAAACAATTCATCATGAGCACAAGTCAATTACAACAAATAGGACTGTACTCCTAAAAACTTCAGATAACTGAATAATATGAAGAGACTATAAATTGTTTACTTAAAATTATTATAGACATAAGAACGAATTGAAAATATGAGACAAAAACAAGATTCCATGAAAAATGGGCAGACTTGAAAATGAATGAAAGAGTACTTCTAGAAATGAAAGAGACAGCTAATAAAAATAAAAACTCAAGAAGCAAATTAGACCTGAAAAGTAAATTAATGTACTAGGAGATATATCTAAATACCCAAAGGTAATAAAGATAGAGATGAAAATTATGAAATAAAGATTAAGAGCTGTGGAGGACAAAATGAGAAGGTTCAAATAAGTTAAATATGAGGACTAGGAGAGGCACTACTTAAAGAGGTAATGACTGGGAATTTTTACAAAATTGATGAAAGATATGAAATCTCAGATTGAGGAATCACTATATGCCCCCAGTAGCATAAATAAAATTAAATCCCCACCATATAATCAAACTGTAAAACACAAATGACAAAAAAATAGGATCTTAATAGCAACCAGAAAAAAAGGCAGATACTTTCAATGAAATAATTAAATTGCAAGCATATTCTCAAGAGCAACAACAAAAAGCCAGAATTTCAGTGAAATACTTTCAAAATGCTGAGAGAAAATAATAAGAAGTCTAGTACCCAGCTAAACTATCAATCAATACTGAAGATGACGCAGACAAAAACAGTAGTTACCTCTAACAGATCCCTATTGAAAAACATTTAAAAGATGTATTCATCTATTTGACACCAAAAGAAGGAATAAAGTGTAAGAAGGAATGGTGAAAAAACAAACAAGAAACATATATGAGTAAAACTAAACAATCATGGACAGCACAAAACAAAAATTATTAATTAGAACTGCTCAACATTGGGGCGGACTGCATTTTGGAGTGATCCTCATACTACTGGAAGTGTTTATTTTGAGCCTGGACAACAACTTTTGGTAAGAGACTGAATTATATGACCCCCAATTTATCTTCTGACTGTAGAGTTTTATCAGAGGTGTCAAAACATTCCCTGATCAACAAAGTTCAGCCACTGAAGCAGGGCTTTGCCCCCATTCTAACAGTTCTAGAACTCAATCTTGGTTCAAGGCATTCTTCCCACTCCCCATTCCATAAATAAAAAAGAACATTCTAAATAGAAATGCTTCTTAATATGAGTTCTCAGATGAGATTTTCCAGCTTTTGGAGAATACAGCTTTTGGCTTTGGATTAAGATTCAGGCATTACAATTGGTCATCCTTTGCTTGAACTTGGGCCAAAAGATGAGTACTTCAGAAATTTTTACAAAAAATATGTTCCTTCCTGTCAAAGGAGAAAATACCACACAGGAAGAGAGAAGGAGAGTACACATACACCCAGACTGAAAGCTACCTTATTTGATCTGAATGTTCCCCTCACATTCCCCATATATTCACAGCAGTAAAGATCTCCACAATGTAGGAAGCCCAACTCCCTTACCATCAGAGTTCTGACCCACCAAGGAGTAACATAGTTGACGGTCCAGAACTTTAGAAACATAGGCAAGAGAAGTAAAAGAGAGAAGCATGGAGTAAAAAGCAAATAAACATTACCACGTTTTTCAGGAGGTAGTGCCATTCCAAGCAAGAGGACAGCTTAATGCTAGGGCTCAAAAGCCATCAAATGAAAACGTGAAAGCCAGGCTCCTATTCCCTTCAGCCCAAGAAAATTCGTTCATTCCAAAGCATACATGAATGGCCGTGTCTCAGATCTGGGTAAGCATCATACAGGGACAAAAGACACTGTCTCTCATTACCTAGGAGGGCGGACAAACACGCAAAGAAAGTACCGGATGACAAGCGCTACCTCATGGGTAAGGAAAAGAGGGAGCCCAGAGGAGGCAGCATGAAACCAGGTGATGCTCTCTCCCACCCTCAGCCTTCACAGTCACATCACTTACCTTCATAAATTTGTACTCTACAAGGTGCTTTCACAGTTTATCTGATTTGACCCTCACAACCACCCCAGGAATAGGTAAGGCAGGTAAGATCATTGTTTACACATATGAAAAGTGAGGACCAAAATAAGTTATGACTTGTCCAAGACAACCCCCACCCTCACAGAGCCTTCCAACCGTCCCCACGTATGCCCAACCTTCAAAAACCCTAAGTATAACTAACCACGCACTAGCTATGTGACTTTGGTCAAGTTAAACATTATAAACCTCAGATTCCCTACCTGTAAAACAGGGGTGATAAAGTATAATTAAGGTCGTTAGGAAGATTAAAAAGATGATCCATATAAAGGGTGTAGCATAGGCCTGAAACGTGGTTGGTGCTCAGAAAATGTCAGCAGCGGCAGCTGCTGCTACTACCACGATTACTATTGTTAACAACAATAAGGTGAAGACTTCCTATTATAGTACTCCTCGGTTACAAACCTTTCAGGAACCTGCACCACCGGTCGCTCTCAGACAATTTCATCTGCAGACACACTCTCAAACAGACCCACCCTCTTAGGCACCTCGAACTTCTCCCCGTCGGACATGCCCCTCTCCCAACAAAACTCACAATTGATTCTCCCCTCTCAGATTCGGTTACGAAGGAGGCGTCACACTCGCACCGGCCTCTCCAGCACCCCCTTTAGGCCTGGGCATCCCTGCGGGCGCCGAAACCAGACACCAGCAGCGAGCCCGCGCCGGTTACCTGGCCGCGCGCTCCCGCTCTACTCGCGCTTCCCCGGATTGCATTTCGCCGCGGGCTCGCGCCAGCACTATGAGCCCACAATTAGTTTAAACTACGGCCCCGCCCAATTCGCTCCGCCCTCTGATTGGCCCCCGTCGGCTCTTGTCGCACGGTAGGTCACGCTTGAGATCCCAGGAAAAGGAAGTGTGCCTAAGGGCCTCTGGGAAGGGGCTGGGGCGTCACTACTTCCGGATCCCGGCCTGGACTTGAGGGCAAAGGCAACTACAATTCCCAGCACCTTCCGCGGTCTTGGACCCCGCCCCCCACGGGTGGCAGGGAGAACTACAGGTCCCGGTAGGCATAGCCCAGCGAGTACGCCGCTTGTCCGGGATTTGGGGGCAAGGTAGTTACCATAGAGTTACGCTCTGTAACCCTGACGTAGTGGGACGCCGTGACTGGAGGGGAAACGACTGTGGGTGAGTCGGGAGGAAAACAGGGAAACTGCTCAAGGGGACAAGAGCTCTATGAAGGGGCGAGGGGCCACCACAGAGAGACTAAGAACTTTTCTACTCGAGGACCTGAGACCGCACCCCCCACCCCTACTCTTACCCCCTTTCACTTTGACCTAGACACAGCACACATTTGGGATGGACGGGGCGGGAGGAAGGCGCTGCTATACATACCTACACAGATCTAGCGGTGCCGTAAGAACTTCTCCCATCACAAACAGGGGCCCCATCATACGGATGCCTCAAATTCCTGACACACCCGGAGAGATCTGAAACGCCCTCAAACATGGGGTTGGTTTTCCTCTGAGGAACTGAGACCCTCTTCAAGAGAGAAGATGTAGCAGTAGAGTACATTACAGTCCTTAATTCTGGAGATGTAGGTGACTTTATGGGGCTCGAAGTGTCCCCTTCCCTTCCTCTTCCAGACAGGAAGATCCCATGGTAGAACCTTCTCAGAGAGTCAGCAGGAACCTCCCACACACATTCCTTAAGGGCTCTGCCACCAAATTACCCAGTGTTCTACACCTATGCCATGGTCAGCTTCTTGGAGTTCTACAGTTAGAGTTTCATTCCTTATACAGTCCCCATGACAGATCTATTACCTTAGTAACTTACCCAGGTCTTTCACATCCAGTCCCTCTTTGGATAATCATAACAACTCTGTAAGTCAAGGATATTTATCCCCATTTCACAGATTGGAAAACTGAAGCCCGAAGAGGAACAGTGACTTGCCCAAGGCCATGCACCAAGTCAGTGATAAAGCTAGGACTAGACCTGGTTATCCGACTTGCAGCCAAGTCTTTAGCCCTAGCCTACTGTCCCTGTAGCTTCAGAACTTGTACCAAGGAATAGGTTAAATTGCCCCAAGGAAAAGGAACCTGAATGGCCTGCATTGGCCTATTTACAGTTCAGCCTGAATGAGTTTCAGATCCTTCCTTGAAAGTTTAAATGGGAAAAGGGAACTAGAGAAATTGAAGACACTGGGAATCAACCCAATTTAACTAAACCAGAAATAGTCTGGCTAACACAGAACCCATGATTAGCTGGCTTTTGGTTGGCCCTGATCAGTCCACTTACTATCTTAAAGTTCCTCCAGGCGGGGTCCTAGACCCGAGTCCTCTCTCACTCTGTATTCTCTTGGGTGTTTTCGTCCACACCCACCACTTCATTTATCACTTGTATGCAGATATATACAAGTATATATCTCCAGCCCAGTCCTCATCTCTGTAAGTTCCACATCTGTATAACCAATTGCCTCCTTGATGTCTCCTTCAGAATAACTCAAAGGCAACCTAAACTCAACATGCAGAAACTGAACTCAAAATCTTTATACACCCCAACCCTCTCCTCCCAGCCTGGACCTTTTCCAGTGTTCACACGTCTATATACCCATGTACACAAACCAAAAACCCAGGAGTTAGCCTTAATGCCTCTTCCATTTCTCATTCATCATAAAGTCCTGTCAGTTTTACTTCCTAAATATCTTTTCTCTTATCCTAGCTACTGTCATCTTTTGTCTACCCACATCCTTCCAGCCTTCCCTCCCATCCATTTTTGCATACTGCAGCCAGAATAATCCTTCAAAATGCAAATCTGATATTGTTCACTCCCCCTCCCCAACCTATCCCCATCCCTGCTTTAAAATACACTTTGTGGCTTCCTATTTCATATAGCATAAAGCAACATCTCAGCCTGGCTCCTGCCTACCTCTTCAGCCTCCTGTCAAACTACATGTCCCCCTCCCCCTCTCCCCACCAGTTATATGGCCTTCCTTAAAGTCTTAAAAATTCCACGTAATCCCCCACCGTTGGGCCTTGCACACGCTGTTTCTTCTGCCTGGTATGCTCACCTTTTTCTCCTGATGGAGATGATTTGTACTTATCCTTCAGATTTCTCTCAGTCATCACTTTTTCAGGCAAGTCTTCCCTGACTGCTCAGTCTAGGTCAGACTCCTCAATTAGAGCAATATCGTGTCCCTCTCTTTTACAGTACTTATCACTGTTGCAATTTTTTATCTATTTGTTAAGCATCTACTACTTGCCACAACTGTAGGGCTACAGCTATGAGGAAAACATGGCTCCTGCCCTGGTAGTTTAGGGACATTTAGATAGTAAGCAAGGAGCCCTGGTGGTGCAATGGATAAGCGCTCGGCTGCTAACCAAAAGGCTGGAGGTTTGAACCCACCCAGCAGCTCCATGGGAGAAAGAACTGGCAATCTCACATAAAGATTACAGCCTAGAAAACCTTATGGGGCAGTTCTACTGTCACATAGGGTCACTATGAGTTGAAAATCAACTCGACAGTACCAAACAACAACAGGTAGTAAGCAGATAATTAGTGTTATGAGTGCTACCATGGCAATAAGTATAGGGTGCTGTGGGAGCCCAGAAGAGATGTTCCACATCCAGATGTGGAGATAAGGGTAGGCTCCTCAGAAAAGGTGACACCTTTTCTGATAATCCTTAAGAATTATCAAGGCAAAGGAAGAAGGAAGAAACTGTATTCCAAGCAGAGGCCCAGAAGCAGATTCATAAAACTTACTAAGAGTAGTTGCATTTGGCTGGACTGCAGAATTGGAAGTGAGGATAAGAGATGGAGGTAGAGAGGTGAGCAGGAGCCACGTTGAATCTTGGGCGACCCTTTGGCACCTGGGATATATAACCTCCTCAAATACATTAGATTATGTCGCAAAGTTTTCGTGGCTTCTTTGATTTTCTACCTGTAGCCCATAAACAGAAATCCTCTCTAGACCAGGTTGTTTAATCTCCTGTGAGATCTCCTCAGGCTGTGGGGTTATTCTTCAAAGCATCCTGCACTATCATGTTGCTACTTGTCTAAGAGAGGGCAGGAATAGGCCATCAATAAATCAAATTCAGATTGTTTGTAATTTCTAAAAACTTGAGATTGGTTAAATAGTTAAGTAAATAAAATATGACACATACATACTATGGAATACTTTGCAGCTAAAAGGGTAAGAATGTATAAACAATATGAAGAGAAAAAAAAGGCTTGCAAAGGAATGAACAGTGTTATGTGTTTATATAAAAATACTCAATCTTCTTTATGTATGCATTCTAAGAGGTTATATTCTCAAACTGTTAATAGTGATTGTTAGAGAGTAAGATAGAGATCCAGACTTTCAGTTTCTACTTGACGTACTTCTCTGATGTTCACATTTATTCAGCTGTCATGTTTACCCTTAAAATTAAAAAAAAAAAAAAAGATATTTCCAATTTGGAAAATAAAATTCCAGTTCAAAAACAAGGCAGGTTTGGATAACCCTGTCATCCATCAAATCAGTCTGGACAGATGAGGATGGTGCTGGGATCTGACTAGCATCCTGGTCATGAGGCAGAATACCATCTGGAAAGAACTGACTCCAAAAACACAGCCATGGGAGTGAGCAAGGCAGCATCTAGACTTTGTCAGTTCTCCCTAAAGTTGGGCCCACTGTGTCATCTTGAAGACACCATTCATATACTCCATTTTTTCCCGTGTCCATCAAGCACTTATTGAATACCCATTGTTTGCCAGGGTCACTGCAGGGTAATTGTGGAAACAGAGAAAGAGGTCTGACTTTCTATCCTCATGTTTCCAATTCCTTGTTTTGGAATTGGAATTTTCTTTTCCAAATGTGAAGTATCTTTAACTTTTTTTTTTTTAATTGTAAGGGTAAACATGACAGCTGAATAAAGGTGAACAAAGGTGAGGTCTCTATCCTCATGTTTATAGGGAGGGACTGGGAAGTAGGTTATAAAGAAATAAGTACAGAGACCGTGGTCCCGGGGAACATCTAGCTTAATTGGCATAACATAGTCTATAAAGAAAACGTTCTATATTCTACTTCGGTGAGTAGCGTCTGGGGTCTTAAAAGCTTGTGAGCGGCCATCTAAGACACTCTACTGGAGCAAGGGAGGATGAAGAGAACCAAAGATAACAAGGGAAGGATTAGTCCAAAGGACTAATGGACCATAACCACCACAGCCTCCACCAGACTGAGTCCAGCACAACTAGATGGTACCCAGCTACCACCAACCAACTGCTCTGACAGGGATCACAATAGAGGGTCCTGGGCAGAGCTGGAGAAAAAGATGGAACAAAATTCTAACTCACAAAAAGACTACACTTACTAGTCTGGCAGAGACTGGAGAAACCCCGAGAGTATGGCCCCCAAACATCCTTATAGCTCAGTAATGAAGTCACTCCTGAGGTTCACCCTTCAGCCAAAAATTAGACAGACCCATAAAACAAAAGGAGACTAATGGGCACACCAGCCCAGGGGCAAGGATGAGAAGGCTGGAGGGGACAGGAAAGCTGGTAATAGGGAACCCAAGGTCAAGAAGGGGAGAGTGTTGACATGTTGTGGGGTTGGTAACCAGTGTCACAAAACAATATGTGTATTGTTTAATGAAACACTAGTTTGCTCTGTAAACCTTCATCTAAAGTACAATTTAAAAAAAATAAGTACAGAGAGTACAGCCGCTTCCACTTACTGAGCACTTGCTGCAGGACATACAGCAGCTGTCAAGGTAGGGTTTGTCTCCATTTTACAGATGAGGAAATGGGCTGTGATAAATTGTTTGAAGTCCAGTGGAGGTATGTATCAGTTAGCTATTGCTGTATAACTAACCATCCTAAAACATAGTGGCTTAAAAACAATAAACAATTATTATTGCTTCCAAGTCTCTGAGTCAGCATGGTGTTTCTTCTGGTCTTAGCTGGGCTTACTCATATGTCTGCAGTCACCTGTAGGCTGTGTGACTCTCTTGATCTTTACTGGGGGTAGGCTGGCTATTGGCTTGTCTAGGATGGCCTCAGCTGGGATCACTAGCTCTCTTGTACATGTCTCTCAATGCACATGTCTCTCATTTCCTTCCAGCAGGCCAGCCATGTTCTCATGGCACTGGCAAGGAGCAAAAGGGCAAGCCCCCTTTTTAATCTTCTGTTTGCTTCCTGTTTGCCAGCATCCCATTGGCCAAAGCAAGTCACATGGCTAGGCCTTGCATCAAAGTCAGATGGAACTACCAAGTTATAGGGCAAGGTGCTGGATACAGCAAGACACCATGAGTAGGGATCATGAATGTCATCAGTCTAACACAGGACACAATGATCATTTTTAACTGGAAAAGAAAGGCTTCACAGAAGAGGGTACACTACAGCTGAGTACTGAAACATGAGAGTATTCACTAAGCGGACAGCTGTTATTTAGAACTGGACGCAGGCCGTTTTGCCACAATCAGTAGAAACCCAGCAGGTCTTTCTGTGCTTAGGACAGACAGGGTTTTATTATTTGTATCTCGGCTTCATTCCTTCTCGTCAAGCACAGGGCAGCAGGCATACAACAAATGTCTGTAGAATTGAATTGAATATCTTAGTGTGAATGAGGTGTGGACTGAAACAGCTGAACCTTGGAGCCAATTGTTAGAAAGAACAGCTTAGCATCAACTCTCCCAAAACAGAAATTCTTGTATTTGGCAGTTTCTCATTCACTCATCCCACAAACATTTTCTGAATGCCTGTTGTAAGCCAGGTTCTGTGCTGAACAATCAAGAGGACACAACACACACCGACAGCCTGGGCTACTGTTTAAATGGACAAGACTAATAACACCTTCCAACTGGCAAATTTATCCAGTTACTTGGGGCTCCATTTTTAATGCTATCTAATCCAGAAAAATGTATCAGGAGCTGGTGCTACACAAAATCAGAACTTCTTAGGAACTGCACTGAGGTTCTCTGATGATCAAGGAAGCTGAGTGGTAAAAATCTACCCTCAGATACTTTAAGTTAAAATCCATGTCCAGTGGTACAAAATCTGGGGTCCTAATCCAGGATTTACCTAAGACCTAGGGCAGAAAGTTCTCAGGTAGAAAAGTATCCAGTCCTGCTCAAAGGCATCAAGCCTCTTGTAGGTGTTGAAGTGGGATGGGCTTCTGTTTGGGTAAGAACAGAAGCCAGGGTCTTTTGTACAAAAGAATGTGTTTGTTGACTGCCTGTCAATTTGACATCTGAAGATTCAGGTCTCCCTAGTCGACAGCCCATGCCCACCAGGCCAGTCCAGCACTTTGCAGAGAATTCATCTGCGAAATGACTCAAACTGGCACTTCCCCAAAGCTCAGTTGAGACTTTTTTGAAAAGATGGCCATTTTCTATCCCTCTAAAGTTGTTAAAGCTCTATCCTTGCATAAGTTAAATCACCAAAAATTGATGGAGTTAATTGTACTAATTAAGCTAAAACTGAATTACAAGTTATTAGATCCTTGGTTTTTAACAGAAATTCCATTTTAAGAACATTTGCTGATTTGTCTTTGCATACAGACTATCTGCTTCTTTGAATCAAATGATGAGAACAGCATATTCCAAGGTTTCTGTTTTTTTGCTTTGCCTGCCAGGAATTTCAAAGCTAAATATAGGCTGAGTTTCCTAAATTCCCTGGTCTCTCTCTCTCCTCCTTTAATCTGGCTTCTAATCTTTTCCATTTTAAATTTTCTACATCCGCACTGTCCAGAACATGTGGCTATTGAGCATTTGACCTACTGCTAGTCCAAATTGAGATGTGCTGTAAATAATAATTCTTAATATTGATTACATGTTGAAGTGATATTTTGGGTTAAATAAAATAGTAAAACTTTGTATGTGTCACACACAAAACCCCTTAGTAAAGTTTGCTTTCAGCTCTCTCTTCCTCAGGTGAGTAGTGTTCTCCTGGCTCTTCCTGATCTCCTGCCAGATCTGTTCTAGGCTTTACTTAAGCTAACATTGGAAAGCATCTGATGAGACAATTCACACATTGTAAATGACTGGTAACATTGTGTTCACCCCTCTTCTTAGGGGGTATTTCAACAGGGAACAATCCCTGAACCCGAAGGAATGAATCCCTAATGGTGGAATTTCAGGCCTCAGTGACAGGTGAGTGAGAGGTAGATTGGTTTTTTGTGTTTATATATGTTTGACTACGTTCAGGATGTGGCTGAAAGTAGGGTCTTTGGATGAAAGGTAATGAGGTAGACAGAGCTGGGTCAGACTGCAAAGGACTGTCATCCAGTGTAGGCCCTTAGGGGTTTGTTAAGCAATAGAAGAGCCCAACTGATGTCACCAGAGGTTAAATAACAAGACAGTCTTCCTGGTAACTACAGTGAAGTAAAAGAAAGGGCCTCAGTGTAGGAATCAGACCATGTTTGCAGTCCACAACTGACTCACTGGCTTAACTTTGGGCAAGTTCCTTCACCCCTTGGGTTTCAGTTTCTTCATCTGAAAAATGGAAATAGGTGTTCTATCAAATGAGGTTTAAGAGATGTGATAGTGCTGTGGGAAACAGGCCATTCTCTACAAATGCAAGGAACCGGGATTAGTATCTTAAAATGGAAATGTAGTTGAGCAGGCCTGGAGTAGTGGAGGTTAGAAAGCAGGGGCCAAGGGCTAGGGGGAGGACTAAGGGAATTACGTCCCTTATACCTGGAACACCAGTCCTTCTCTATCTTTGCAGGCTGCACTCGGACTCCCAGGGCTCATGCTTCCACATGACATGATGGCATGAGATATGAACAGACGGGACTATATGAAGACTTCAGTGCAGGAGCCCCCCCTTGACTACTCCTTCAAAAGCATCCATGTCATCCAAGGTCAGCCCACAGGGCACAGCACTTCACTTGCCACAGAAGCAGGTCTGGGGTGGTCCCTAGGGATAAACCAGTCTTCTATTTGAAAGCCCAAAGAGATTCTTCCCAAATACTTGCAGATTTTTTTTCTTAAATGTCATTTTTTTAGGGGGGGCGCAGTAAGGACGTAGGAATGCAAGGGTTTTAGCCTTTTTAAAAAAAATCTGAACGAGCCAGGGGCCTCTCAGGGTAGTTGATGGATAGTGTTCAAAAGAAGCCAGGCTGCAGCAAGAAAGTCAGGTGGAAGAAAATCAGGAAGGCAAGCTAATAGTTTTATTCTTCTGTTTTTACCTTGAGAGAGGAGGAAACAAGTGAATGGAAAATACCCGTAGCTGCAGAGACCCAGCCAGCAGGCAGAACCCTGTCTCCTCTGGGGACACACGAGCCTGTTCTGATCACTGGTTGTAAAACACAAGAAGTCTTATCATCAAACTGGCATGTTTCCAGTTTAAATATTTATTGACGAATTTCTTATATTCATTCCAACCATATGTAAATTTATTCCCTCATCACCCACACTTATTGCAGGTTCCAACACTACTCATACTCATTCCCACTTTACCCTTCAATAGCTTTGTAAATGGGCAGCTAGTATGCTTCAGGAGGAGTTACAGGGAGGCTCTCAGCAATATCATGCTCTCCAGAAGTCACCATTTCTTCCTAGGAAGTTCTGCTGTCCCTGGCTTATGTTATCTGATCTCTCATAAAAAAGCATCACTACCTCTGTCTTCACAGGAACACGTGCATCCACATATCCTAGACCCGTTACCAGCTTTCAACTTCTCTCACAGTCAATTTGTGGCCACCTTTAAGCTCAAGAAGCTAGCAAATAGTTACCCAGGAGGTACCAGCCTTCACTTAAGTTTAGGGCACTACTTGAGTTGGCATCTGCCACAATGGTAACTCATATTCTTTCATAAGTGCACACCTACCTGCTATGATCTTTATAATGCACAGCACTGTTTCTGATGTAGTCCATGTTTCATAAAGGTTTTGGCTACAATAATAGCCATGTACAAGATAGCTGAGGGGACAGAGGAAGGGAAGGAAGTATAGCTTCTACCTACCCTGGGAATTCCCAGCTCTGAAAGGGGAGATGTAGCTCTGTCCTCTATGGAGTCCTCAGAATCAGGAGAGAGACAAGGTACTAGTATACAGCACAAAACAATCTGTACAGATGCTCTGTCCTTCATTCACTAGTTGAGCACCTACTACTTAAAATGTATCACATATGTAATATGTATTACATCTGTAACTAATAACATATGTATTAATAAGTAGTAGCTGGCTTAGTGGTTAAGAGCTACAGCTGCTAACCAAAAGATCAGCAGTTCGAATCCATCAGCCATTCCTTGGAAACCCTATGGGGCAGTTCTACTCCGTCCTATAGGGTCGCTGTGAGTTGGAATCAACTCGACAGCAACAGGGTTGGTTTTTTGGTTTAGCTGCACACTAATATGGGGGGGGGGGGGGTGCGTGTGCATGTGTGTGTGCACGCATGCGCGCACGTGAAG
Organism: Dugong dugon; assembly: GCA_030035585.1. Lineage (NCBI taxonomy): Eukaryota > Metazoa > Chordata > Mammalia > Sirenia > Dugongidae > Dugong > Dugong dugon. The sequence continues at coordinate 75,652,145 of CM057467.1, read as the reverse complement.
CTTGCTGAATGAATGAATATGAATCAACAAACTCAGACAAGCCTGTTGGGTACAAAGGGTGATGGGAGAGGTGCATCCAGGCCCCAAAAGGCTAGAGCGCCCTCAAGTTCCCCCAGAGCTTCTGGAGCACTTATTTCAAGCTGAGGTTAGAAGACAGGACAGTTTGGGAGTATCTGCCACACCCTTGACTATTTGCTCAATTAACAGATATAAAATCTGAAATGGCAGTGACTTCAGACAGCATCTAATCCACACTACCCCCAACCCACAGTCCTCCAACTTCTGTTCACAAATGTATAGTGTTAAGGGAGTTCCCCACCATACTCACATACCAACCCCATTACTGGGGTTAGGGGTAATCCAAGGAAGTTCTTCAAATCAAACTGACTTCTGCCCTCTGGAGACATATGAAACAAGTTGCATGGCAGCCCTTCAAAGATACCAAGACAGGATCGCTTTTTCCCCACGTCTTCCTGGGGCTGAATGCCCTCCAGTTCTTGAAGCTTTGATACTCATGGTCCAGTTTCCAGACTATCAGTGCCCTTGGCTTACTCTAGATCCTCAAGTATTGCAGTGCCTGCTGGAGTCTGAGGGGAGTAGTTAGGGGCAGATTAATCAGTAAGCAAGGCACACAAGGACTTGTGTTTCCTTCCTAATCTCTAGTGCACAATTTCACCTGATGTGGTGAAACCGAGGTGAAAGTGTGCACTACAAATTATTAAGCAAACCTGTGTGTACCCTGTTTATTGGGTAATCCATCTCTGGGAGCAGTAACCTGTAGCAACCTGGATACCTCACCCCACCCCTGTTAACAGTAGCTCCAGGAAGCCTCAAGTTTTAGGCATCTCCATCCCACCAGTGGCACCCTCTGAGCATTGGTAGCATTCTCCAAGCTACTGCCTCATCAGACTGGTTGCTTGTCCATATGTGGGCTTATTTTGACCTTAACTTTTATTCATTAGCCATTTCATCTTGGGGTTCTCATAAGGTGTGGGGGATAGCAAGCAGGATTAGGAATTTATTCGTGAACTGGGGTACTCTGCTCCAGAGGGGACAAATAACCCTCTTCTGCCACCTTCCCTGGAAACCCTGGTGGCTTAATAGTTAAGAGTCTGGCTACTAACCAAAAGGTCAGCAGTTCAAATCCACCAGGCGCTCTTGGGAAATTCTATGGGACAGTTCTAGCCTGTCCTATAGAGTTGCTATGGGTTGGAATCAACTTAAAGGTAATGCGTTTGGTTTGGTTTTGGTGCCACCTCTCCCAACCCAGGCCCCAACTGTGATCTGTTCACCCCAGGTCTGAGGCAGAGAGCCCTCTGGTGGATGCTACCTGACCTGCAGTTGAAGAGAGGAAGTTAATGTTGGATTGAGGGGGTGGAAAGAAGACAAGTGTGCCTAATGAGAGAGCTGGGGGGAGGGTAAAGACAGGCTGGCCAGGTTTAGCAACTACCAAGTACTTCCTTCCCCAGAAACAGTTTACGCTAGAAATCAACGGCTTAGAAGCAGTGGGAAAAAGTCACTTCAGGCAGAAGATGACTGTTTCTAACTGCCACTGACAGAGTTTGGGCAAGGTCCATCCTCTCTTGACCTCATTTGTTTTAAAAAAAAACAAACAAAAAAACGGAGAGGTTGTCCATAAAGATGGGTTCTAACATTCACCCTCCAACCACTTCCTTATTCCCTCTCCTCCTCAGCCAAACTTTTTGTGTATGTTTATGCTACTTGCTATTTCCTTACTTTTCATCACTGTCGAACTCCCTTAAATCTGGCTTTTACCCCCATGCCTTTGCCATTCCATTGAAACAGCCCTCACCAAAATCACCAGGGACTTCTTAGCTACCAAAATAATTGTCTTTATCTTTCTGAAACTTACTCCTCCTATAAACTATCAACTTCCTGAACATCTTCGAAACTGTACTCTCTTGGTTGTCCCTATCCCTCCCGGACTATTCTTTAACTTCTTTCATGGACTCTTCCTCCTTGACCCTCCTCTCTCCCCCGGGGGAATCCCATCTACTCCCCTAACCCTGACTTTTGTACACCCTCTATGCTAATGATTCTCAAATAGTCTTCTGAGCTTCAGACCTACATATCCAGCTACCTACTTGGCTTCTCCATCTGGATGTACTACCAAAACGAAACCAAACCTGTTGCCATTGAGTGGATTCTGACTCATAGTGACCCTACAGGACAGAGCAGAACTGCCCCATAGGGTTTCCAAGGCTGTAATCTTTACAGAAGCAGACTGCCACATCTTTCTCCTGTGGAGCAGCTGGTGGGCTTGAACCGCAAACCTTTTGGTTAGCAGCTGAGCACTTTAACCATTGCACCACCAGAGCTCCTTGGATGTACTATCAAAAAAAATGCCAAAACCACTGCCTTCGAGTCGATTCCCACTTACAGCGACCCTATAGGACAGAGTAGAACTGCCCCATAAGGTTTCCAAGGCTATAAATCTTTACGGGAGCAGACTGCCATATCTTTCTCCCGTGAAGTGGCTAGTACGTTCCAATTGCCAACCTTTCCATTAGCAGCCAAACACTTTAACCACAGCACACCTCAAACACCCAAGGCCAAGACTGAACCTTGGGCAACCCTTCCCAACCCTGTTCCTCCTTTTATAACTCATCAGTTAATGCCCAATCACCCAAACCAGAAACCTGGCACCACCCTTGAATACTTCTCTACCCTTAAGTCCAGTCAACCATCAAGTCATGCTGATTTTATCTCCTAAATAGTTCTTCATCCCTATACCCGTATTGTTTCAGGTCTCTCTCACCTTTCTTGGATGCCTGAAATAGCCAAATTTGTCTTCCAATCTTATCCTCTCTAAAATCCATATTTCACAGTAAAGCTTCAAAGTGATCGTTCTGAAATGAAACATTTTAATCATCTCATTTGCTTTAAATCCTCTGGCTTCCAATCACCTTGGAAATCCAAGATCCTAGCGTGTCATTCAAGGCCTTCACGACTGGACTTCTTTTCCCTCGATTGCCTTGTGCAGCATGCACACACACACACTGTGATGTTTCACACTACTATGCCTTTGCTCATGTTCTCACCGTAATCCTCTGAGATCCCTGGGAAACTTTCCTGAGCTCCTGGACTGGGTTAGAAGCCCCTCTTCTGTGCTTCCATGACTATTATAAAGCACTTATCACACTATTTTGCCAGCTTCTTCCATCTTGCCCACGTGAGCTTCTCTAGGGCAGAAACTCATACAGAACCTGGCACAAACGATCTCATTTTGTTCACCAAGTGTATCCAGTATCTGGCACACAGTAGGTGCTCAACACTAACGGAAGAGAAGAGAGACATCAGAGTGTTTTACACGGAAGTGAATTTTATAGGCTCTATCAGTGGATAACTGGATTCTGTGCTATTATCTTGGTTAAGCCCAACAACTCTAGTTCTTGGTTTCCTCATCTATAAAATTCGAATGGCTGTCTCCTCTACACCAACATGGGGTGGGGTATGCAAAGGCCCCAATCAGACAGTAGACATGAGATGACCTGGAAAGCCAAGAGTTTGGGTGAAATCTTTGAGTACTTAATCCAAGCTTACTCTGCTGGGCCCTAGCAAACCGAGTTCTTAGCTAACAGCAGATAGGGTCACACTAAGCTCCAGTACAAGGCTATGACCCTGTGAGCCCCTCTAGCTACAGCTTGGGCTATTAATCCTCCCATCTCTGCCCCTTCCCACCCCTCAAAGCCAAGAAAGCAAAGATGATATACCTAAGCCTTATTTTATTCCCACAGACCTGGTAAGTGAGGAGCCAAGGACAGGGCTCCGACCACTGAGGCACTCTAAGTCGGGGAAGTCGTTGACTCAGTCGCTGTGGCTGAACAACAATGTCCTCAATGAGCTGAGAGACTTCAGCCAGGTGGTCTCACAGCTGCTGGAGCACCCAGAGAACCTGGCCTGGATTGACCTGTCCTTCAATGACCTGACTTCCATTGACCCTGTGAGTTCTCAGCCCATTAAGTCCAGTCATGGTGGCCTGACCTCACCTTGTTCAGCCCCCAGCTTCTCCACTTCCTGTTATCAAGGAAATAGCAAGGCATCATGATACCATGCAAAGCCCATTGATGTGGGGTCAGACGGATATAAGTACAAATCCTGGGTCTACCTCTTATTGGGTGTGTGACTTTGCGTAAGTTACCTAGCCTCCCAAAACTTTACAGTATACCAGCTTCATAAACGTTTTGTGAGAATTAAATGAAAAGTATAAAAACTTCAACTGACCCACAAGAGGCTGAAATAAAATGGTAGCTCTCATTATTAATCACCCACTGTGTCTTATGCCAAATTCTGCTGTGGAAGAGGCAGGTGGTAAATGTGCAGTACGTTTTATGAACTCAGACTCAAGTTTTAGGAAATAAACAAATGCGGCTCCCTGGTAGGGGTGAAAGGAGCTGGATCATGACTTGGGAATCATTCCCGATTTAGTTGATCTCAATTCAAAGCTTCTCCTACGTGCCTAGCTTGATACTCTGTGTTCCTACCCCGTTGTGGCAGTATCTTAACTCATAAAAGCTGGAAAGGTCCTCAGTGAAGGGGCCAAGAGACAACTGAAGCCCACGGACAGGCAGGGACTGGCCCAGTCACCTGCCAAGTCTGTGCCAAGCCCATATCTCCTGCCTCTCAAATCACGGCCTTATTTCAGTGTAATGTTCCTGTACCCCTTAGGTACAGGAACAAAGGAAAGGAAATCAAAGTAGGTTAAGACTCATCCAATATGGCTATGGGGCTTCACTGCCAAACGCTTCCTTCTCTGACCACAGGATAGTCCTGAGCTTTGATCCAGGGCCCTTTCCACCCTAGCTTTTGGTTTCCCTCCCCAACAGGTCCTGACAACTTTCTTCAACCTGAGTGTCCTCTATCTCCATGGCAACAGCATCCAACGCCTTGGAGAGGTAGATAAACTGGCTGTCCTACCTCGGCTCCGAAGCCTGACACTCCACGGGAATCCCATGGAGGAAGAAAAGGGGTATAGGTACGTGCCCTTCTCCTGGAGCTGGGATCCCTGAGGAAAAGGGGAGGGGAGACAAAAAATTCAAGACCATTCTTCTGCCACCCTGGGGCCAGGGAAGGGAGTAGCAGACCTTTAAGCATTTCTTGCTGTCAACTATAAGCCCAGTCTCCCCCAAACTATACTCAAACCCATCCATTGCTTGCAGTCAGGAGAAATAGCAGCAACTGGTAAGAGGGGGAAGGGAGTTCTGGTGGGGGGGCTGGCCCCCAGCCCAAGTCTTCCCCACAGGCAATATGTGCTGTGCACCCTTCCCCGTATCACCACATTCGACTTCAGTGGGGTGACCAAAGCAGACCGCACCACCGCTGAAGTCTGGAAACACATGAACATCAAGCCCAAGAAGGTCCGGATCAAGCAGAATGTACTCTGAGTTCCCAGGACCCTAGCAGTCCTAAAGGCCTGAAGATGGTCAGCTTGGTTTGATAATAAATGATTTGAGCTGTTCAGCAGATTCGAAGTTACTCGTATCTTATAGAGACGCCCTCCTACTAAAGCAACTTCCAGGAGCTCTGGTCTTACTTCACTGAAACAGTGAGGCAGACCTGGGTTTGTTGCATGGCCTTGGAAAAGTTAGTTAGCCTCTCTGGATCTCTTTTTACTCCTCAGCTCAGATATGCTGGGGTTAGAGCTAATCAGTATTTCCAAACTCTTCACAGAGTAGAAAAGTTCTGCAGAAATGCCTGAGGCGTCTATGATGGGAGGCCAAGAAGACGGACTGTGATCTCTAAATCCTCCTCAGTCAGATCAAAGTAGGTCTAATCTCGTATTTTATATTTTAGGATTCTGCTTAAGACTCCATTTGGTAAGATTCTTCTGCTTAAAACATTTGTTTGCTGACTCCAGCTCAGGTGCTCCCAAGTGAACTGGTCCGGCCCTCATGCCTGCCCACTGCTCTCCAGCTGTTAGGAATTCCACTGAGCCTGAGGCAGGGCCCCCAACAGTGACAGCTTCCCGAGACTCAAGTCTGTCCAGCTTTGACACAGTCCCCATCACTGGAGAAAGAACAAGCAGAGTCTTTTTATTGCCTAAATTGAGGTTAACCCAGGCCAAGTCTCACCTGGGAACAATGAGCCCTTATCTCCTGGATTCATCCTAATGGCCCTAGAGGATGCTCCCCACTCCCCCACTTCACAGGCTGGAGTAGCCAGAATTAAGTAGTAGGGTGATGGGCAGGACAGAGGGGCTGGAACCGGCACACAGATGAATACACTTCCTTTATCGAGGGTGACAAACCAAAACAGAAAGACCAAACATGTAAAAACCCAGGATGCTGGAAATACAAACTCAATTCATTCAAATTTAAGCTTGTCCAGACCCTGGTCACAAACCTCGTGAGGTGCATATGGGCACCAAGTCAGGAAGAGAGGAACAGGAGGGACTCTGAGGCCCAGAGAAGGGGTGGGAAGGGGCCCCCAAGGCCCCCTGGTGGTCACCCCCACAGTGGTACCTCTACCTTCCCAGGCTCCATCCTTTTGGCCCCCACCCCACCCCTGGCCAGGGCTTCAAAGGCCAATTTCAAACAGTTCTACCCTCCCTTGCTCCATCCTCACTTGTTCAGGCCGCTAGCCTCACTCTTCTCCTCCATTCTTCTCCATGATTAGTAGCAGGTTAGAGTACTGTATGCGCCGCAGTGAGGCTGGGGGCCAGGGGAGGTGGGGTGGAGACAAGGTGGAGAGAGAAGAAAAAGAGCTGTCCAAGGACCCCTGTCTTCATGGGATCCCAAACTGTACAACCAGCTCCTCTTTTGCATCCACACGGATCTGAGAAAGTGCACTGTAGGCATAAGCAGCTATCCTGGAGACCTGAGACAGACAGGGCCGGGGAAGGGATGAACAGAAAGACAGATAAGAGGGAGATCAGGAGCAAAAGAGAAAGGAAGGGATGGGAAAGACAGACAGGAAAAAAACAAAGGGGAGAAAAAGAATAAAGGTGTGTGTCGGGGAGAGGAACAGGGGAATATGAAAAGAGAGTGAGTTGGGAGTGAGGAGGGGCCAACAATGTACCCGGCCCCCTAACCCCACATCCCTATCTCCTTCGAGGAAGGGAGGGTGAACCCTTCTGCCATACCCGGGCTGAGGGGGTGGGGGGGCTGGGATTAGGGGTGGCTCACCTGCTGCAGATCGGAAAAGGGGACGGGCTCGCTGGCCAGCACTTGGTGGGGCTGGCTGGTGAGAGATGGCAGTGGTGGCAGCTTCTTCCAATGGGTCAGGCTGCTGCTAAGCACAGCCAAGCGGGTGCTGACCGAGATGGAGGGATGGGGTGGGCAGAAGTCAAATCAGTCTGTCCGGCTTAGGCCAGCCTCATTCCCCTCAGGCCAGAGAAGCAGGGTGATGGGGAGCCTCAGCCCATCACAAATTCACTGAACCCCCCTCCCTGGGCTTCAGTGCCCTCAAGGGTATGACAAGGCAAACAAAGCTGACATGAACATCTACTGAGGCACCCAAGTGATTTGTGGTCAGTCTCCTGGACTGCACTCAAATGAGCATGGACTGGGTCCAGGTGCCAAAGCAGGATCAGGGGTGGGGGAGGGAAGGAGCTCTAGTAGCCTGAGGGACCAAGTTGGCCAGGTGCTCACCTGTACTGCCTTGCCCGGTCCATGTACTCATGCTGTTCCATGCCCTGGGAGTCCGCAGCAGACACATCAATGATGTTGCTTTGTGGGAAGGAGACAGAGACGACATGACAGGTGCTCCCAAGAGGAACAAACAGGATTCACTGCCAGCCAACTGCAGGGCTGTCTGACACCAATGTCCCTGCCTGCGCGCTGAAGCAGGGCTAGGCCCAGATACACTGCTCCCCACTGACCTTGTCCCAGCTCCCATGTCCTGGGCCTGGCTCCCTCATTCCCAGCCTTGACTCTGGATGGAAGAGCTCTGCCCAGGCTTGGTCCTGTGAGGCTCACCTGGCTGTCTTGGCAAGGATGGAGGAGAGCAGGGCCTGCTCATCCGTGCGTGCAGAAGGCAGGCTGTGGTAGTTGGGCTCAGCTCCATTGAGCGCTTTGGTTGGGGGGCTGCTAGGGTCCAGCAGCAGCTTCCGCTCCTCTCGGTCCTAGGAAAGGGTGTAAGGAAGAAGTCAGCCCCAGGACCCCTTAGTCCAACCTGCGTTTCCTGAGGCTCTTCTCTCAGTCCAACTCCGATCTTTAGGCACCAATGATATTTTTACTAGGAAAATCCAAAGTGCTCAACTTTGTGGAATGTCAGATAAGACTCAGTTTCTGCCTGCCCTTGAGAACTCAACTAACTGGTGCTCTAGGATGAACTAGAGTAGAACCAAGATGTCCTAGAGAGCCTGAAAGGATGGACAGAGGGGCTTGGCCTGGATGAAATGGCCCAGGAGCCACCGACAGTTGTGAACAAAGCGGGATTCAGCAGCAGCCATGGAGCTCAGAAAACAGTCCAGCACCCAATGAAAAGACGATATTGAAGGCTCGGACAGAGAAGGTGGGAAATACCAAGACGACAGTGGGTCTATAGGGAAGACTGATCAAGTCAGAAGCCCAAGGATGGCTCTCCTGATCCCCTAGGGTCCAGCCCTCCCAGGAAGGCTGTCTGAGCCCAGGATGGTGAGGCCAGACAAGGCCCCAGGCCCTGGGGCAAGGCAAGCTCAACCTCTCAAATGCCTTTTCTCAAATGATGTCAGGACAGGAACCCAGGCCCCAGCGCCGAGTCACATGATCCGAGCGCACTCCTTTCTTGAGAGCAAGTCCCTTCTACTCTCAGGTATTCACCCTCCTCTTCTCTGACTGACTCCCAGAACCAAACTCTGTGCCTAGTATATCCTGACCTGAGCTGAACAGTACAGCAGTTCCCTCCCTTGCCAAGCCACCACCTCTGTTAATCTGGCCTGAGAGGCCTCCTTAATTTTCAGCACCCGTTACTGCTAGCCCACTCTGATAATCATAACCCCTGAACCTGAGCTGGGACTAAACCAAGTCATCCCAGTCTGGTATATTTCTGCGTGTATTTTCCTTGTCCTGTTTCAGTCCCTTGTTCTAACCACTGCTATCTTCCTAGATACGACCCTGCCTTGAGCCATGAGCTGCAAATCCCTGCTGGCTTTGTGTCAGCTGTAAATTGGATAAGCAGGTCTGCTGGTTATCTATCTAAGCCATAAACAGCAAAGATCCCCAAGACAAAGCCAAGAATGGGAGGCGGGATCCATGCTTGCTAATGCTGACTCACTGACCCTCAGTGCCAGACCACTGGAGTCCTCACTGCTCCATCCTAGGCCTATCTCAGTTCCCACCACAGACTTCCTGCTGCAGGCTCCCAGTCTAAATGCCCACAACTCTCTGCTGAGGGCTACTTCCTCCTGCCCTGCCTGCCCCATGTCCTCAGGCAGTTTGATCCAGTTCCCAACAGCACAAGACTGAAGCTGTGGGCTTCCTCTTCACCTCCAAACTCCCAAACATCCTCCCTCCTCCCAAGTACAGACGCTCAGAATTAAAGGGCTAGAAAAAATGCTTGCCAAAGATTAAACTATCTCAAAGGAAAGCTGGCTCCTACTAAGACGTGAGTTTACTTCCTATATGTCTGTCCTTCCTCCAACCCCCCTCAGACAAGTCTTCTTGCAGGACAGGATAGTTCCCCCCATTAGGAGATCTCCAAGAACAAGACGGTTTTCCTGAGACCAAGACTCCCAGAAGAGGCCCTGCTACCCCCATCAGAGTAAACAAATAACATCACTCCACCAAGCGGAACATGGAGGAAGCAAAGAACGTCACGGCTTATTCCTAAGTCCATGGAACCCAGGAGTCAGGGATTCACTCTCTACCCTAGCATAGACACACATGTGGTCTGCCCATGACTGGCCACCTGGTCTGTGGGCATGGCTAGAAAAGACACTTTGGCCCAATGGATAAAGCACGTAGCTTGGCATCACACAACACCTTGGTTATGCCACTTCTCAGGTTTGTAAACTTGGCTGAATCACTTAGCTTCTCTGAACCTTCTCCTCAGTGTAAAGAGAGAGAACCTAAAATCAAATAGGATAACTATAGCAGCCCTTTGAAAACTATAATGTGTTGTACATTTCTTATTATTATAATAAAGAGACAGACAAAAGTGGGACAGAGACTTGCCCAAGAGCTGAAAAGAGGGGCTTCTGGGCCAGAACCCCCATGCCCATGACAATAGAATAATGAATGGTTTTGACCTGTAGACCAGGTAGATAGGCCTTCGCCACATGGAGCCTCAAATCACCCAGCACTAATCAAGTGCCTTCTCTGGGGGTTAGAAACACAAGTGAGAGCCCATCAAGGGGAAGGTGGAGATTCAGGACAACAGCAAGCCTGGATTTCCCTTTCTTCTAAAAGCTGATATCCTGTTTCTCATAAGGTGTTAACTCTACTTGACCCATTCCTTGCAAGAGTTCACATTTTGCTTTAAGAAATAATGTTCCACTAGGCCACAGTTCTTCCAGTAGGCATGGATAATGTCTCCTCCTCTAACAGGCTGTGCTGAAGACAGTGTTAGTCAGCATGATGCATACCTAACATAACCCACTGCCATTGAGTCAATTCTAACTCCTAGCGCCCCTACAGGTCAAAGCAGAACTGCCTCATAGGATTTCCACGGAGTGGCTGGTAGATTCAAACTGCTGACCTTTTGGTTACCAGCTGTAGCTCTTAACCACTGCACCACCAGGGTATGTGTTCAGTGGGTGTTTGCTGAATTAATGAAGACCAGGAGCCGCCCATGCCTCCCACACAAATGACACTTTCCTGAGCTTAATCCCTTATCCAAAGAACAAGTTCACGTGAATCTTTGAGGAAAGACTGACTTTCCCAATACTACTGACATAATCTATTTCTGTGCCCCTCACAAAACTGAGCCACTTGATAAAAACTTTCTGTTACCTCTTGTGCCCAGTATGTGTTAAACTGCAGAACCCAGGCTTAGAGGATTCTACTGGCCAGCAGCTTGAGACGTCATCCTTGGAAAGGTCTCTCCCTTCTCAAAGGTGGTCAGGCCAAGTAGGGCAAGGATTTAAGGAGAGAATTGAGAACTCACCAAAGTGAAGATAATTTAAAACTGTACATGTCTCCCAGCCTAATCCTTTCTCCCCGAGTATCAGTCAAATCCACACCTAAATTCTCAGGATAGGCACCTCTCTAGCTAGAGGAACCCTCAGGCCTCACTCACTCAGGGACTGCAATGAGGCAGACCAAACTCAGTACCAAATGAGTTCCCACCCCTGCCTTGAGTCAACCCGATTTGTTGCTTCCCAAACAATTACCCACACATCCGGATGTCCTTTGTCCCTACCTAGTAAATCCTTCATTGGCCAGCTCAAATGCCACCCCCTTTCAGAGGCCTTCTCTGACCCCAAGGCCAGTCGTGACCTTCCTTCTCCGTACCCAGGGACTGAGAGGATACACAAAATCCTGATTCATCTCGGAACGGGCTAACTCAGAGCCTCAGCTTACCTACCTCTACAATGGATTCAAAATGCTCGCCAATACAAGCACAGAGAAGGCTAGGAGTAAAGAAAGTGTGAAGGGAGGGGGAGATGGAGGCAGTGGGAGCGAGAGCAACAGGGGGGCTGCCTGCACATCCCAAAGCAGGGACTGTGTAGAGAGATCTGGGCTTTTAACAGGGGTCAAGAGCCCGGCCCAGCGTCCCTTCACTAATCTGTCCCCTTCGGGCCTCCGTAGTCAGTAATCCCTGCAGTCCGACTCACCTACTTCGGTAAGGTTGCCTTTTTTTTTTTTTTTTTTTTTGGCCCCAAGACCTAGGGTCTCAGCCCTCATTCCCAAGCCCCGCCCGCTGCGGCCGCACCTGGTCCGAGTCCTCGTTCTCGCTGCTGTAGCAGCACCCCATGGCCGGGGTCGAGCCGGGCGCTCAGGAGGCGCCGAGGAGGGACAGCGAACGTCAGGCGCCTTTCCGGTCACATGACCCGTGGCTGCATCCCGCAGGCAAGCACCCAACTCCGCGTTGACGCCTTCTCAGTCTTTTGGCCTTCGTCTCCGCCAAGCTCCGCAGCCCCGCTTCCGGTCCCGCCCCCCAACGCGTGATCATCACCAACCAATGGAAAGGCGCGCCCTGCGTGACTAGAACCGAGACATGTGATGCGAGGAACGGGGGGCGGATCACATGACTTAACAGTCTTCTCGGTCGCAAATAGGCACTCCGGACCAAAACAGGTGCCCGTGCGACTCGTGTTTATTGATCGTGTGGCCTCGAGGCCGCCTTTCTGGACCAGAGAACGAGCTCTTATACCAAATACGGCGCTGATATGTTCTTCTAAATGCTGTGCGAGGGGCGAGCGCAGTCTGGGTGCACACACACAAACCCCTAATGAATGGTGCTGAGTTGAGGAGCACATAAGCGGGTACGACGCCCAGCGGAGTTTCCAACCTGACCTGGGAATCTGAGACATAACTGGAAGAAGCGACCTTTTACCTTCCCCAGACAAAACGAAGTGAAGATCAATCCTGGTAGAGGAGATGGAGGCTTCCTCACTGATCCTGCCCTCAGGCGGTTCCCTTCAGCTCAGTCCTTTTACAGGAGCCCATAGAGTCTAACACAAAACTGACCATCAGTGCTCTTTTCTTACAGCCCTCTCATGTCTTCCCTTGAGTCCTAAACACGAGGTCCAAGTCGCATTCTACACCTGTCTCCCACTCCAGAGATGGGAGTGAGGGTAGGGCATCTCTCACCAACCATAGAGAAATACTTAGAACAGTTTCCAGATTGACCTCCTGGACTATGCACATGCGCCCTGGCACAATGTCGCCCCACCAGGCCTATTTTCTAGCTTCAAGAGTCAGTACACACACGATATCCTCCTAGTTGCCTTTTCTGACAACCATTCTCTGGGCAGCTCCACCTTCTTGTGCTTTAACACTGAATATCTATTCAGTGTTAAATCATTCATTTATTGAATCAACAAATACTTTCTACTATCAAGTGCCAGGCATTATTCTATCTGGATATGCAGCAGTTAACAAAACAGCCAAATATCCCCATACTCATGGAGCATCCAATCTAGTGATCACGCTATTATCTGTTTCTGGGTCAGTCTCTTTCACCAAACTGGTAGCTCCTGGAGGACGGGGTAGAAGCTAACTCCTCTGTGACCCATTCCCTGGCACTTGTTTAAAGAAAACTTGAAATTTGAATTGAGTAAATTAGTTTTCCCATCACCTTGGCTTACACTATGCCCCATGTCCTGAACCAAGGGGTTGGAAGAGAGGTCACCAGACCCCGCAGCTCTTAAAAAAAAAAAAATCTCCTACCCGTTGTGGTCGAGTTGATTCCAACTCATAGCGACCCTACAGGACATAGTAGAACTGCTCCATAGGGTTTCCAAGGAGCTGGTGGATTCGAACAGCAGCCAAGCTCTTAACCACTGCACCACCAGGGCTCCCCGTAGCTCTTATTACCCCTCAGATCAAGACCTTCCAGTTTTGTAAGTTCTTTAAGGGCTCCTGAAGGGTAGGAGGCAGCTCCAGCCTGTCACTGCAGTTAGTAACTTGAACTACAGGTCTCAGGTGACAGCAGCAGCCTCAGCATCAATAATTGAGAGTAGGTCCAGCCTCTTGTCTCATGGTTCTTCCCCATTCCAAGGACTCCCCCTCCTCTCCTCTGCTCTTTACCAAGCAGAAGCCTCCAGCCCAGGTAAGCAGGGCCCTTGAGTATGGGTTCCCAAACACACCATCTCAAGCTCACCACCACTCACCTATTCACACCCTTTCATACACTCTCACTTTCATTCTTAGTCTCCATCACTATCAGGGTCCTTGCACCCATCCCTTATAAGGGGACCCTGAAGAGGAGGGCTGCCTGGGGGAAAGGTGTGTGGTGTGTGTATGTGTGTGTACATGTTTGTGCAGGAAATCTTGAGAGAACAGGGAAAGGGGAATGCAGGGGAGAATAATTGCACAAATGACAGGCAAATGGCGGGTGTGGGTTTCCCTCCCTCCATTCCACCCCAGGGCCCAGGTGGGGACATGTCCCCTGCCATCGCGTTGGCCTTCCTGCCACTGGTGGTGACATTGTTAGTGCGGTACCGGCACCACTTCTGGCTGCTGGTGCGCACAGTCTTGCTGAGAAGCCTTCGAGACTGCCTGTCAGGGCTACGGATCGAGGAGCGGGCCTTCAGCTATGTGCTCACCCATGCCCTGCCTGGGGACCCTGGTCACATCATCACCACCCTGGACCACTGGAGCAGCCACTGTGAATACCTAGGCCACATGGGGCCTGTCAAAGGTTAGTGTTCCCTAGCCTTCTGCTCCAGGAAGCTTCCCCAAGATGGTGAATGAAAGAAGGTCTAGGATCTGCCTCTGCCTTATGTGTGAATTGGGCAGGTTCTTTTTACTCTCTGGGTCTCTTTTTTCTCATCATTTATTCATCCAGCAAACATTTCCTGCCACCTCTTTTGTACTAGGTATGTGCTAGGTGCTGGGGGAGAAGCAGGTAGAAGCCAAAGGGATGAATAAGCCACAGAATGCTGGCCTCAAAGAGAGACAGAATACAGGGGAATAACCATCACACCATCTATCCCATAGCTTTGTGATCTATGTCTCAGTCTTTCTCCCCCACCACCTCAAGGTGGCTGTCTGCCTGGATTGATATGAGTCCCAGCTCCCAGCACAAGTGCTTTAAGAGTCCTATTTAAGAAATTCTTCTAACTCCAAGATCAGAAAGATATTTGATGAACAATACAAGGGGGAATGAAACTAGAAGTTATAGGAAAGGCCTCTCAAGAGGCTGGAAGATGGAGTGGTTGTTTTTGCCTGGGCCCTCCTAGAGGAAGCAACATTTGAATTGAGTCTGGAAGGAGTCTTTTGCGTTGGCCAGGCAGAAAGGGATGTGGGTAGGGAAGAGCAAAGCTAACCACATATACAAATGTGGTATGAAGGATTAAGCAAGCATAGTTGATTCTGGACATAGTTGTTTAGGATGGCCGAGGTAGAGGCTACAGGTGGGGATAGTCAAGACCTGAGGCTGGAAAGATAGGATAGGATCGGGTCTCAGGAGGCCCTGAATGCCACGCTGAGGATCTCAAGTTCAATTCCAAAGGCCTTGAGAATCATGGAAGCTAGAATGCGATATGGTAAGATGTTAGAAAGATTCCTAGTGGCTGGTGTGAAGACAAGACTAGAAGAGGCAAGCTTGGAGAGAGCAGTGGGGGCATGGGGCAGCTGGAGCTGTGGCCCAGGAAAAAGGTGACACCCCAGTTGGTTGGCGACTGCAGTGAGGTAGGTGGGCATTTGAGATCCCTTTCTGTCATGGGTCTGGCAAACACATGGTAGTTCTGCAACAGCTTTCTCTCCCCTACAGGCCAGGTCCTGATGCGGCTGGTGGAGGAGAAGGCCCCTGTCTGTGTGCTGGAGCTGGGCAGCTACTGCGGATACTCCACGTTACTTATTGCCTGTGCCCTACCTGCTGGTGGCCGCCTTCTCACTGTGGAGCGAGACCCACGCACAGCATTAGTGGCTGAAAAACTCATCCGCCTGGCTGGCTTCGATGAGAGCACGGTCAGCCCCCCACCTCCCCAACCTTAGTCTCTTCTCTGCCACCCCAAGCCTTGCCCTGACCAGGCCTCCCCTATGCGGGGATCCCACCTAGGGAGAAGGAAGCAGCTGTATTTGGGGGCTCTGATCCTGGAGTATGGATGAGCTCATGTCTTCCTGTCTCAAGTCACTTGCATTTTTCTGCTGGGTGACAGAAAAGCAGTTAAGAGGATGGTTTCTGCAATTGGCAAACCTGGGTCCAAATCTTAGTTCTGCCTCGTTAGCTGTGTGGCTGAGGGCAAAGCATTTATCCTGTGAATCTCAGCTTCTTCACAGCAGAATGGGAATCACAATGCTGGCCCTGACTTTTGGGTCATGAGACCAGAGGAGATGTGAGAACACTCTAGTGTGAAGGAAGCCAGATCTTAGTGGGGTATGGGGTAGGGGAGCAGTCCCTCCCGCCTCACCTTCAACTCTTCCCACCCCCACAGGTGGAGCTTATTGTGGGTAGCTCAGAGGAGGTGATCCCATGCCTGCGAACCCAGCATGGCCTGAGTGGAGCAGAACTGGTGCTCCTGGCACACCGGCCCCGGTATTACCTGCGGGACCTGCAGCTCCTGGAGGCCCATGCCCTGCTGCCAGCTGGTGCTACTGTGTTGGCTGACCATGTGCTCTTCCCTGGTGCACCCCGCTTCCTACAGTATGCCAAGAGCTGTGGCCACTACCGTTGCCGCCTCCATCACACTAGCCTTCCAGACTTCCCTGCCATCAAGGATGGCATAGCCCAGCTCACCTACGCTGGACCTGGCTGAGGTCCAGGCCCAGGGTTACTTACTGCTGTCCCCCCACCCTTGCCCAACCAAGACTTTAGAACATCCCCTCCCCTCCCTGTTTGTGGCCTGACACATGCTGAGCTCAGGGCCTTCTTTCTTCCAGAGACAGCCATGACCTGAGAAGCAAGAGGCCTGAGCTCCCAAACCCAGCTATGTCACCAATTTACTGGTGACTCTAGGAGAGCCCCTGCCTGCCTCTGAGATTTAATCCTCTCTCCTAACACTAAAGGAGGTGACCGGGAGAGCTTTCTGGACCTCCTAGCTTTGACCCTCAGAAAGCCACCCCTCCCAGCCCACGTCATTCTGGGTGGGAACAGAGGAGACAGCAGACACTGGGTGAGAGGCCCTGCAAGGGGGGCTGGGTGCAAGTTGGCCAGAGGAAATGGTATAGGAGGCTTCCCCAGCCCCAACCCACCTGCCCAATTAGGTCTTGCCTGGAGTCCCTTCAGTGCCCTCTCCTCAAAGCCCAAGAGAAGACACTAGACTCCTCTGGGCCTCACCAAGAGATAGAGAATAGACAAAGGGAAAAATAATCAATCAGTCCTGTGTTTTTATTAAAGGGAGTGGGAAATAAACCTGACCTGGCAGCCAAGGGAAGAGGTACTGGCCAGGAAGGTGAGGTGGGCTCAGGCCTTGGGGATTCAATGGCAGCCTGATGGCCTAGGAGAGGCCAAGGAGACCAGGTCCTGGAAGCAGCTGCAGAGGTATCCGAGATTAAGGTTTCAGGAACTGTCAGCTGGTTCTGCAGGGGGTGCAGGGTGGGGTGGGCTGGCCTGGGATCTCCCTGAGGACATTCCTGCCCTGTCTACCTAGATCATCCACTGGTCCTGATCCTGCTCGTTGCCTTCCATGTCCACCTGAGGAGGAGGCTGGTGTGGGTGGGAAGGGGCCTCAGCCGCCCAGTCAACCCAGGCCCAAGGGCCTCATCCACTCTGCCCCCAGGTGGATCTAGGATTTCTGTATCCTTTGACCACCAATTAGGTCAAGGGAAGGGGCCCAGGAGCAGAGGCCTTCCCTCCACACCCCTATCTACCTCATTGACCTCTCCATCATCAGGTGACTCGTTGTAGTCGTTCATCTCATCCATGTCCTGCATGTCCTCATCATCTTCTGAGTCCTCCTCACTATCTTCATCATCTTCATCATCTTCCTCCTCCTCATCATCATAGTGCTGGTGGGGCAGGGGAGAGCCTGTGGGCACTATAGGCCTGCCCAGACCAGTTCAAGGGCTGGCCCACTTACAGCCTCTTTCTGGGGTCAGTGACTGACCTCCCAACTCCCCAGTGCTGCCCACCTCAGGTCTAGCAGGCTGGTACATGTTCTGCAGGACCTTAGTGCTGGGGACAAGAGACCAGCCCTCCACTGGCCTCAATGCCCACCTTCTGTAATTCCTCTTTCTGGCCTTCACCCAGAATGCTCTGGGACCAGAGGCAAGACCTTCAAAATTAGAGCAGAGCCTTGGCCCACCCTGGGCCCCACACCAGCGCCACCTGCTGGAGCCACTCACTTCTGAGGCCGGCTTGCCAATAGGCACCAGGTTGTTGTCTTTTTCTGCGATGCTCTGGAGCTATAGCCAAAGGGAGAGGGGAGCAAGGCCACAATCCAATCAGGGCAGATCAGGAGCACGGGACTGGCCCATTCTACCCTCAAGAAGACCCTGAAGTGTGGTGAGGGAGAACTTCCTTCCAATTCACAGGAAGACCCAATCCCCTTCTTTCCTTCTGCCCTTCTTTCTATCTGCCAGTTAATTATGAACTTGATCCAACTACTTAAACTCTCTGGGCCTTTATTTCCTCACAGGATCAGTGAGGGTGAAGTGAAAGGATATCAACCTAGAACATGGCATCTGCTAGGTCCTCAATAAGTAATCAAAATTATTATTTCCTGTGCTTTAGGAAAATGAGCCTGGACTAAGTGTCAGATGCCCGGGGTTCCAATCTGGCCCAGAGGTCCCATGGTACCCCAGCAACTAAGGGCAGGGCAAAGATGAGAACCTGGACCCCTGGGGCTCCCAGCTCCAGATTCTTCCCAGCTCAGGACAAACAGCTACTCCAGGGGAGGTCTCCAGAACAAGGTGAGGTCATGGTCCAGTGGAGGGGAGGGTCCCTGACTGAGGTTCCCACTACTGTGTCCCTACCAGGCTAAATCCTCACTCACCCAGGCCTGATGCTGCTGTTCCTGCTGTTGCAGTTCTGTCTCCTCCACACACGGTCGATCCAGATTAAACCAGAGTGTCTCCGTCACACGCGGGAAGAGTGAGGGGAACAAAGTGGACATGGCTCCTAGACTGTGGGAAAGGATCAGGTGAATCCAACTCTCAGATGTGGGTTTTTTTGTTTCTTTTTGATGGTTATTTGATATGGAAATGGGGTATAGTGGAGGGTAGCAGGGGAAGCAGCCCTTCCCTCTGGGAATCAGACAGACCTGGGTTTGAGTCCTGGCTCCACCACTTATTAGCTGTTTGACCTTGGCCAAGTCATTTAACCTCTCTGAGCCTCAGTTTACTTGCCTGTAAAATGGGGAAAATAGTAATTATACCACCCTTCTAGTTATTCTGATAATTAAATAAAATAATGGATTTTAAAAGCTCTTTGTAAGCTGTTTAAAGAGGAAAGAGAATGGGAGGAAAGTGTAGAGATAAGAATTCAGAATGCAGATTGGACTTACAAAATTATAACGGGTCTCTACTGCCTCCTCAAAATACTAAAAACCTTCTTTCTGCTTGTCTATGATGGTCCATACCACACCCACCTAGTGTCAGAAATTTGACACTAAATCACCTCTCTCATGAACCACAGCCAAATGCGGGAGTACCATGTGCAAGCAGGGGTTCAATCAGACATTTCAGAAGCCATGAGTAAATAAGTGGATACATAAATAAATTCATGGGAAACTGAATGGATGAACTAACATGTAACAAAAAATCAAGTAAATTAAGCTCTGACTGAGTAGCTGAAGGAGACGACCAGGAAGGTCTCAGAGAGTCTGAATTTAAATCTTTCAGCTCACAGATGGGAAGACTGAGGCCCAGAGAGAGGCAGCGATTGGTTGTAGGCCATATAATGAGTCCGAGCTCAGAACTCCCGAAGAAAAAGAATCCAGGCTGGGCACTAGGGGAGACAAACAGGAGAGAAAAATCTATGTCTAGTCCTGCTTTTGCTCTGATTCATTGACGGATCCGGCGACAACCGCTGCCCTTCTCGGAACCTCAGTTTCCAGTCCGCGGAACGGGCATGACGTCATTTGCCCTCACCTCTTAGAACCACCGAGAGGACAGAGACCATGACTCTAAAAGCCCAACCCACCGCCCATTCTTCCAGAGAGTTGTTTGCTCATTATGATAATGACTGTGGGGTTGACCAACAAGGGAAGGGCGGGGGCGGGATTCGGACAGGAATTTGCCCTAATAGGGTTGCTAATCGCGAAAGAAGCCGTGTCTGGGAAGGGCCAATTGACTAGAAGAACTGTCGGGTGACAGGAAGTGACACCAATGAATGACGGATCTTGTATGGCAGGGTGCGGCTTAGTCTCGGGGAGGCGGCCAACGAGCTGGAGATCTATAAACGGAAAAGGGAACGTGGAGCTCCTTAGGAGACAGGTCAAGAGAACTGGGTTTCTCTGGGGAAGGGAGGAAGGAAGGGGCAAGGAAACAGCAGCCACAGCCTGCTGCTGTACTTACCGCGCCCACAGGCGGCAGCCGGCAGCGACCCGGAAGCACTTCTACCTGTCTGAGCGGAAGAACCCGCCAAAATACCGAGACACACCAAACGCAGGCGTCCTTGGCCTTCTCTAGTTTCCCGCTCCAGCCTCACCTAACCGGATGTGACGTTGACATACCTTAGTCTCTTTAGGGGAGTATATTTGCCACGCCTGCTCCAGGGACCCAGCCTTCAATCTCAGCCAATCGACCTCTTCATCCTGGCCCCGCCCCAACGGGCCGTTTAACTCCGCCCCGTTTGTCACCCAGGGAGTGCTGTATTTGCTCGCCAACCCCTGCTGAGAAGTAGCTGCCGGCGCTACCTGCATTTGTAGCGGGAAAATTAGGCTGCTTCTATCCCAGAGAATCGCTGGGTTATTTTGAGCCTCTCCTGCCCTCTCTCCGCCTCAATTTCCCGTTTGAGCACATTCATCCGTTCATTTATGCCTTCAACAAAAGTATTTGCGTCCCTACTATATTCCAGGCCCTGCTAGAAGCTGGGGATAAATTTACAAATGTGCTCCCAGCCCTCAAGATCTTAAGAGTCCAGTGGGAAGCTAGACCATGCATTCCCGCAGTGGACTAGTCTCTTAAAATTGCATATTCAGTCTGACATTGGAGATTCTGTCCAGGCTTGAGTGACTAGTCAACCTTAGCCACAACTCTCGGCTGCTGGCGAACTTAACTGCCCTCCCCTTAGTGGTCCTTTGCTGACGCCTCTGTGCTAGTAACCTCTGACTCAATCTCTTCAGAGATCCTCAAGCCTTCTGGCAAGAGAGTTCCTAAGAACCCAACTCCTATGTACCCACCAGCCCCTTCCAGGACCAGCAGTCATCCACAGTTCCATTCCTGCACTGATCAGATGTGTGGCCTTTGGCAAGTAAGTCCTTTTTCCCTGTCTGGTCTCAGTTTCCTTTTCAACCAGCATCATAACCTCAGCCCAACCTCCTTCCTATCCTGGGCTCATGTTATCTGAGGAGATAACAGGTGTTTAAACAGTTGTGTATTGTGCACATCAACTATGATTATGTTGCCCAGCAGTTCTGGTTGTTATACTGTTTTTCATTAAGGAGTAAAATTTGCCTCATCCACCCTTTTCATTCATTCATTCACTCACTCATTCATTCAACAAATATCTATTGAGAGTACCTTACTGTATGCCAGTCAGTATTCTAATAGTGGGCATGCAGTAGTGATCAAAACAGACCAAAAAAAAAAAAAAAAAAAATCCCTTACCTCATGGGGCTTCCATTTGAATGAGAGAGAATAAACAATAAATAAATAAATAAAATATATAATTTTTAGGTTGTGATAAATACTGAGCAGAAAAAAATAAATCAGAGAAATGGGGACAACATGTAGGCAGGAGGGGGTATTTTATCTTAGGTAGGGGGCCAAGGAAGACCTCACTGAGAAAGTGACTTTTGAATAAAGATCCGAAGGAAGAAAGGGAGAGAGAGAGCTATGCTGACAACTGGAAGAGAGCATTCTGGGGAGAGAGAATAGCACGTGAAAAGGGCCTAGAGTGGCTGGAGCACAGTGTCCTATGGGGAGAGTAGTAGATGAGGACAGAGGGGTAGCAGATGTCAGATAGGTGCAGCCTTGCAGGTCATAATAAGGACTTTGACTTTGACTCTCCTTTGGGGAGCCAGTGAAGGTTTGTTTGCAGAGGATCCATACAATCTGATTTACTTTTATTTACATTTTTAATAATATTTTATTGTGTTTTCAGTGAAGGGGTACACAGCAGTTTTGGTTCCCATTCAACAGTTTCTACACAAGTAGCTTAGTAACATTGGTTACATTCTTCACAATGTGTGAACATTCTCATTGTTTCCATTCTGGTTGTTTTGTTTCCATTAATCTAGTTCTGACTTATATTTATTAGGGTCACTGTGGCTGTTCTAAGGAATAATAGACTTCAGGAGGACAAGGGTAAAAGAAACAAGGAGACCAGTTGGGAGCCTATTGTAATAATCCAGAGGTGGCAGATAGTAGTGGTTGATTTTGGAATATATTTAGAAGGGAGAGATAACAAGAGTTGCTGGCAGATTGGATGTACAGTATCAAAGAGCAGAGCCAAGCATTCTGGCCTGAACAACTTGGAAGAAGTCACCGTTTTTTGAGATGGGAAAGACTAGGAGATGCTGGTTTGAGGGGAAAGATCTGGAGTTCAGTTTTGGGTTTGAGGTGTTGAGTTTAAGATGCCTGTTAGAGTAGAGATGTCAAGGAGGGTTTCACATCAGGGAAGAGATCTGGGCCAGATATATCAGATTAGGAGTCATCAACATGTAGATGGTATTTAACATCATGAGGCTGGATGAAATCACCAAAGGAGTGACTATAGATGGAAAATAGTTTCCTCCAGTATTCAGAATTTGAGGAAACCAGAAGCAGCACAGCAAACAAACTGAGGAAGGTCAGAAAGGTAGGTAGAAAGCCAGGTAAATTGAGTGGTGTCCTGGAAGCCAAGTAAACAAAGGGTATCAGGAAGGAGGTAGGGATCCACTACAACCTAGTTCTGAGCAAAATTGGGTTTCTGTTTTTTTCCCCAGCAGACGATGAGAACCTTGAGGGCCAGGGCTGAATGGTCTGTATGTCCCCAGAGTCAGCCTGACGTCTTCCATTTCCTGGGTCCCTCTTGTGCGCCTCCTGTGTCTCCATCAGTCTCTTCTCCTGTTTTTCTTCCTTACAGATTTCTACCTCAGGCACCCTTTGCCTCCTGTCCTTCCTAGCGCTAGCCAGATGGGAATTCCCCCAATGACCTGTAGTTTCTTTCCAAGGTCCTCAGCCAGGTTCAACAAGTCATGATGACTGGTTAGTTGAAAGGAGGAGGGAAGGGAAAGAGAAATGGAAATTTTGGGCAACTCCCTATTTTTTGACTCAGGCAACTGAGTCGAAGATGCCATTTGCTTTCCATGCATTATACCTCAGTTATCCTTGCCAAGTTTTATGACTCCCTTTCATTTCAAGGATAAGAAACTAAGATTGAGTAATTAAGAAATTTACCTCATTCATTCATGAGTAAATGAAATTTACTCATTCATTTGTTCCACTGTTAGGTCAACTTTTATTGAGTGCCAACTGAATGTCAGACACTTTGGTAGGCCCTGGGGATAGAGAAATGAATCAGAAATAATCCCTGCCCTAGAGAAAAATAGTCTAGTGAGGACCAAGACAATTATAGAAGAGTATAGTAAATGTTAAATCTGTATATATGGTGTTATGAGAGCACAGAGGATGAAGGAATGAATGGGTTCTGAATAAACTAAGAATTTTTTCCAGAGAAGGAAACATTTAAGTGGGCTTTGAGGGATGAGTAGGAGTTCACCTAGTAGGGAAGTGGGAGAAGGAGATTATCTTAGTATCCTAGTGCTGCTGTAACAGAAATACCATGAAAAGGAGAAGCAGCAGACCAAACTCACACTCTGTTAAAACTGAAACTAAAGAGTTTTATTGAGGACTGGAGAGGTTTGTGAATCGGGATACCATGCAGCTCCCAAGCAGAGTACAAAGGTGCTCCAAAATACAGGAGAGAAGTGAGTTTTTTATAGGGTGGAGTAAACAAAGGCTTATGTGCTCCCAGGCACGAGAAGGGTGCATGACAAAAAAAAATCACAAGAGGGTCATAAACCACAATATTTCTTAACATTAGTAATTCTGTTTGTTAGCATCTTGGAACATCCTAAACAAAGTATTGTTCCGTGACCATTTGTGTCAAGCATTCTGTAATAACTGCATATCTGGTCCCTTCCTCTTATCTTAAAATAACAAGCTATGCTTACAGATTTACAAAGAGTCATGAAAAAGCAGAAGTAGAGCAAAGGTCTTAGTGAATAAGTCAAAATGGAGTCTAATTTAGGTCAGGCCAGCCATTCCGGTTATGCCAGGTGCCTCAGGTTTGGGGTCTGCATATATTTCCTCCTTTTGAGCAAGCCACCACTAGGGGGTGCAGATCACCCACAAAGGAGTTACCCATCTTCTGCAGACTTTATATCTTGGGGATGGCTGCTCTGTTGAGCTTTTAGGACCCTAGACTTCAGCTCTGTTATTAGAGGTGGCTGGGCACCATCCTGTGTTACCTTTCTATAGATTCAGGTCTCATCTTCAGGGTGAGTTGGTCTTTGGCCGGGGTAAGTATTGCAAACAAGGCCACATTAAAGGAACAGCTAGGTATTTCTAAAAGGGTGTGATCCCAGAACTAAAATTCATTCTCCTTTGAAAAATTAGTTTCTTCCAAATACGTAATTTGTTACATAACTGAATATTTCTTTTTTTCTTTTTAGGTTACAGCTCAAGTTAATTTCTCATACAAAAATTTATATATATATTGTTACGTGACACTAGTTGCAACCCCTATAATGTGACAGCACACTCACCCTTTCCACCTTGGGTTTCCTGTGTCCATTCAACCAGCTACTCTACCTTCCTACCTTCTCATCCTGCTGCCCTTTTGGTCTCGTGTATCTGCTTGAATTAAGAAGCATGCTCTTCATCAGTATTATTTTATACTTTATAGTCCAGTCTAATCTTTATCTAAAGAGTGGGCTTCGGGAATGGTTTTAGTTCTGGGTTAACATAGCATCTGGGGGCCATGGCTTTGGGGGTTCCTTCAGTCTCAGTCAGACGATTAAGTCTGGTCTTTTTACTGAATTTGAGTTCTGCTCCACATTTTTCTCCCTCTCTGTCAGGGACTCTCTGTTGTGTCCCCTGTCAGGGCAGTCATTGGTGGTAGCCAGGCACCATCTAGTTTTTCTGGTCTCAGGCTGATGGAGTCTCTGGTTTATGTGGCCCTTTTGTCTCTTGGGCTAATATTTTCCTGTGTCTTTGGTGTTCTTCATTCTCTTTTGCTCCAGGTGGGTTGAGACCAACTGATGCATCTTAGATGGCCACTCACTAGCTTTTAAGATCCCAGACACCACTCACCAAAGTGGGATGAAGAATATTTTCTTAATAAACTTTGTTATGCCTATTGACCTAGACATCCCCAGAAACCTTGGTCCCCAGACCCCAGCCCCAGCTACTCTGTCTCTCAAAGTGTTTGACTGTGTTCAGGAAACTTCTTAGCTTTTGGTTTAGTCCAGTTGTGCTGATTTCCCCTGTATTGTGTGTTGTCCTTCCCTCACCTAAGATGATTCTTGTCTCCTATCTAGTTAGTGAATTCCCCTCTCCTTCCCTCCCTGCCCTTACAACCATCAAAGAATGTTTTCTTCTGTTTAAAGCTTTTTTTGAATTCTTATAATACTAGTCTCACAATATTTGTCCTTTTCTGACTGACTTATTTCACTCAGCATAATGCCGTCCAGATTCATTCATGTTGTGAGATGTTTCGTGAATTCATCATTGTTCTTTATTGTTGTGTAGTATTCCATTGTGTGTGTGTACCATAATTTGTTTATCCATTTGTCTGTTGGTGGGCACCTAGGTTGTTTCCACTTTTTTGCTATCATGAACAGTGCTGCAGTGAACATGGGTGTGCATATATCTATTCATGTGACAGCTCTTATTTCTCTAGGATATATTCCAAGGAGTGGGATTGCTGGATCGTATGTTACTTCTATTTCTAGCTTTTTAAGGAAGTGCCAAATCAATTTCCAAAGTGGTTATACCATTTAACATTCCCACCAGCAGTGCATAACTGTTCCAGTCTCTCCACAACCTCTCCAACATTTATTATTTTTTGTTTTTTGGATTAGTGCCAGCCTTGTTGGGGTGAGATGATATTTCATTGTAGTTTTGATTTGCATTTCTCTAATGGCTAATGATTGTGAGCATTTCCTCATGTAGCTGGTAGCCAACTGAATGTCTTCTTTGGTCTGTTCATATCCTTTGCCCATTTTTTAATTGGGTTATTTGTCTTTTTGTTGTTGAGAAGTTGCAGTATCTTGTAGATGTTAGAGATTAGACCCTTATCAGATATATTGTAGCCAAAAAATTTTCCCAGTCCGTTAGGTTCTCTTTTTACTCTTTTGGTGAAGTCTTTTGATGAACGTAAGTGTTTGATTTTTAGGAGCTCCCAGTTATCTAGTTTCTTTTCTGGTATTTGTGCATTGTTAGTTATGGTTTGTATTCTGTTTATGCCATGTATTAGGGCTCCTAGCATTGTCCCTATTTTTTCTTTCATGATCTTTATCGTTTTAGATTATATATTTAGGTCTTTGATCCACTTTGAGTTAGTTTTTGTACATGGTGTGAGGTATGGGTCTTGTTTCATTTTTTTGCAGATGGATATCCAGTTATATCAGCACAATTTGTTAAAGAGACTGTCTTTTCCCCACTTAACGGACTTTGGGTCTTTGTCAAATATCAGTGCTCATAGGTGGATGAATTTATGTCTGGATTCTTAATTCTGTTCCATTGGTTTATGTGTCAGTTTTTGTGCCAGTACCAGTACCGTGGTGGCCTAACAGGTTTTTAAAATCATGTAGGGTGAGGCCTTCCACTTTATTCTTCTTCAGTAATGCTTTACTTATCTGGGGTATGTTCCCTTTCCATATAAAGTTGGTGATTTGTTTCTCTATCTGGTTAAAAAATGTCGTTGGTATTTGGATTGGGATTGCATTGTATCTGTAGATTGCTTTGGGTAGAAATGACATTTTCACAATGTTGAGTCTTCCTATCCAGGAGCAAGGTATGTTTTTCCACTTACATAGGTTTCTTGCAGTAGCGTCTTGTAGTTTTCTTTGTATAAGTCTTTTATGTCTCTAGTTAGATTTATTCCTAAGTGTTTTATCTTCTTGGGGACTATTGTAATTGGTGCTGATTTGGTGATTTCCTTTTTGAAGTACTCTTTGTTGGTGTAGAGGAATCTAACTGATTTTTGTATGTTTATCTTGTAGCCTATACTTTGCTGAAATCTTCTGTTAGTTCCAGTAGTTTTCTTGTGTATTCTTTGGGGCTTTCTGTGTATAAGCTCATTATATCTGCAAATGGGGTTACTTTTACTTCTTCCCTGCAAATTTGGATGCCGTTTATTTCCTTTTCTTGCCTTATTGTTCTGGCTAGGACCTCCAGCACAGTGTTGAATAAGAGTGGTGATAAAGGCATCCTTGTGCATGACTACATATTTTAAGGGTTAGCAGCAGCAATGAGAGATGCTGTGCATAATACATTTAACAAATCCTATAATAATAATAACTATTATGATTAAAAGGGGTAAGAAAGCTAGTAAACAGGAACATAAACAATACTTTGAGGTAACTAGCTAAAAATATCAGAGAAGGAAGGAACGGTCATGGAGAGATGATGTGTAACCAGGAGGCCTTCTGGTATATTTTAGCAATATCTTGTTTTATTTCTCCAGAGGTATTTATCTATGAACAACAAGAGGTATTGGCAATAGCACAAACTCCTCTTTGTTCAGCCAGGATAAAATCAAGATCTATTCTTTAACCAGGGATTCTAAGGATTTCTGTTGAGCTGCAATTCAAATTGTCAGCAATTTGAGCCATGGTAACAGATGGATTGTGAATAAATTTATCTAATTGGACTCTATGATAAGTAGAGACAAATGCCCTGAGAAATTACCAGTCCTACCTAGGCCCATCAGCAATGGGATTATCTGAGAGGACAAGTTCTTTTTTTTTTGAAGGATGGTACATTCATTGGGATCCACCTAAGCATGAGTAAGATTGAAACGGTGCTGATGGATAGGTCGATAATTCTGGAGGTAGCCATAATTTAACATGAATGGCCCATTTAAATGATGTTTCAAAATCAATGGTAAAGTTAGGTATGAATTTACAATCTAAAACTGGGACAATGAGAGGATCAGAATGGTCTTGAGTACATTGAGGGGAAGAGTGACATATCCAGTGTTCGGCTGGATTACTGGTACTAGCCATTGATTGGACTAATTGTATAAAGGCGTTCATGTTCCAAACATTAACAATGGTTTGATAAACAAAAAGAAAATACTTATTAAAAACTTCACAATGGAGAAAATGTCAACTAAAAGTAATATAATACAGCAAAGAGAAAAATAATGAGTATTAAACTTGTTCTTCTTTTAGTAATTTACCAGGAGATGAAACCAAGCTGGTAAAATAAAGCTATTTCAATGGCTATAAGTATTATGCAAAGCACAACAATTTCAATTGCTGGCATAAGGGAAAAGATTTCTTAATGAAGTTAGATTTGATAATTACCAGAACCACCAAGAAATAACACCACAAATGCATAATATAGCTAAGACCATTAGAATACCAATAGCTAAGAAACAAAGTCCAAAAATTTTTGTGCTCTTGGGATCAGCTGTATACTTCTGAAGTTGTCTGCTTCTGGCCAGTAGGGCGTTTCAGTCTGAGTTTCAAATCTCCTGTTGATCAACAAGTCCCGATAGGTGCTTTAGCTTTCTATGGCTGTGATAAATGAATCCAAGGGTTAATTCCTTCTAGTTTTGCTGCATAGGGGTTAGTCAAAAGAACTAGATAAGATCCTTTCCAGTGAGATTCTAAAGAATCTTTTAATTGATGTCTTTTCCAATAAACATAATCTCCTGGAGTAATATTAAGTAAAGGAGGAGAAATTAAGTTTTTCGTCTTCAAAGGTTTTTTAAAAAAATTTTGAAAAATGTTTCTTAGAATATTGCATTAAAGATTGACAATATTTCAGTAATTCAGGATGTGCTAGGTTAGGGTCTGTAGAGGCAATATAGGGAAGGATCATAGGCCTTCCAATAATTGTTTCACAAGGAGTAAGCTTATGAGGTTCAAAAAGAGTGCTTCTCAAATTTAAAAGGACTAAAGGAAGAACTTTAATCCAAGACAAACTTAAGGATTCAGAAAGCTTAGCAAGTTGGGTTTTTTATTATGCCATTGGTTATTTCTACAAGTCCAGAGGATTGAGGATGATTGGGACAATGCAATGTCTGATATATAGGGAAGATTTGGCATAATTCTTGAGTAACTTGGCCGGTAAAATGGGTCCTTCTGTCATTGCAAAGAGTCTTTGGTGCACCCCATGTACGTATTATGTTTTTGAGGAGATTTTTGTTACAAAAGAAGCAGTGGCACGTTGGCAAGGAAAAGCCTTTATTTATTGTGAACATCTACAAATCATTATTAAGCCATATTTATAACCATTTGATGGTGGATGTTGGATAAAGTCTAATTGCCATTCAAGCATAGGTCCAAAAAGTAAAGAGTATTGCCCAGGTAAAGTCTTAAGATGCTTACCAGGGTTGTAACGAGGACAAGTAGAGCAATGAGTAGTCACATGTTCAGCTGCCTCAGAAAATTTTCCCCACCAGTATTTTTTTTTTTATTTCAATCATTTTATCTCTCCCCAGATGAATGTTTTCATGTAGGGGCTTCATCATGGGGACATGTAAAAGTTTAGGAAGAATGCTTTTAGAGTTGTGCCCTAACCATAATTCAGTGTCAGGTCTTGATAACAATCTGATTTTTCCCATGTTTCAATTTCATCTGACTTGGCCAATTGTTGATGTTTCAAAAGTTTCTTTTTGGTGGGTACAAAAATACTAGTTACTTCATTAGAATAATTTTCTATTGGTTCTTTTAAAAGGCCCTTTTATAATTCCTTGTGTTATGATATGGGCAACAATGATTTGGGAACCAACCTGCTTAGCAGCTGCATCAGCAAGGTAAAACTTATCTGTAGGTTACAAACTTAAAAATGGTTAGAGTTAACTTATAATAATAGTTCTGAAAAGTAAAAGACTTGATGGGACTTAACTACATAACTAATGCAAAACCAACTAGAGTCAATAAAAAAAATTTAGATGATATGTTTAAGTTGGAAAGACAAGAGATAACTAAATTCTTTTCCTTCTAATTTTTATTATTTTCTTAGTACACAGTTTAGCCTTTTCTCATGTTCCAGTTTCTTCTGTTTGAGCTAACTGTTGATGTTTTAAAAGTCTTTCTGAAGTTAATTCATGAAAATTAGAGTCATCAATAAACAAATATGGGAACTCTCTTTCCTTACTAATTATAAGGGCTAGAATAATTTGGGAAGCAATTTGTTTAGCTGCCTTGTCTGAAGGGTTGTTTCTCTTAATTTCCTCAGTCTTAATTATTTCTGAAATGCAGCTATGACTATGATGAAAAGAATTAATCTTGGCAGGGACAGTTATCAACACATTCTAAAGGGAGCCTCTAAAGTCTTTTCAAGGGTGCTCAATACAAGCCTAACGTGAAGGATTTTTTACTTTTTTTTCTTGCTTTGCACTGGGTGTTCTCAGTTCTGGAAGTCCAAGGTATATTCAATATTCTTCACCAACACCATAATTCAAGGGCATCAATTCTTCTTCAGTCTTCCTTATCCATTGTCCAGCTTTCGCATGCGTATGAGGTGACTGAAAATACCATGGCTTGGGTCAGGTGCACCTTAGTCCTCAAAGTGGCATCTTTGCTTTTCAACACTTTGAAGAGGTCTTTTGCAACAGATTTGCCCAACGCAATAAGTCATTTGATTTCTTGACTGCTGCTTCCATGAGCGTTGATTGTGGATCCAAGTAAAATGAAGTCCTTGACAAGTTCCATATTTTTTCTGTTTATCATGATGTTGTTTATTGGTCCAGTTGTGAGGATTTTTGTCTTCTCTATTTTGAGGTGCAATCTATACTGAAAGCCTGTAGTCTTTGATCTTCATCAGTAAGTGCTTCAAGTCTTCTTCACTTTGAGCAAGCAAGATTGTGTCATCTGCATATCGTAGGTTGTTAATGAGTCTTTCCCCATTACCGATATCCCATTCTTCTTCATATAGTCCAGCTTCTCAGATTATTTGTTCAGCATACAACTTGAATAAGTATGGTGAAGGATATAACCCTACCACACACCTTTCCTGACTTGAAACCATACCGTATCCCCTTGTTCTGTTCACATGACTGCCTTTTGGTCTATATACAGCTTCCACATGACCACAATTAAGTATTTTGGAATTCTTATTCTTTGCAATGTTACCCATAATTTGTTATGATCCACACAGTCGAATGCCTTTGTGTAGTCAATAAAACACTGGTAAACATCTTTCTAGTATTCGGTGCTTTCAGCCAGGCTCGATCTGACATCAGCAGTGATATGTTTCATTCCATGTCCTCTTCTGAATCTAGCTTGAATTATTTTTTTTTTTAATATTTTATTGTACTTCAGGTGAAGGCTTACAGAACAAACAGTTTCTCATGTAACAGTAGTACACATGCTGTTTTATGACTTTGGTTAACAACCCCACAACATTTTAACCCTGTAAATTCTCAGCTTTTTTTTTTTTTTTTTTTGGTGAAAATACACATAGCCAAAGATACACCATTTCAAAACTTTTTACGTACACATTTAAGTGACATTGACTATGCTCTTCTAATTGTGCTGTTATTCTCAATTAAGATGAAGGCTTACAGGACAAAATAGCCTCCCATTTAACAGTTACTACAAATGTTGCCCTATAACAATGGTTAACAATCTCACAACACATCAACAGTATCCTTCCTCAACCTTGCGTTCCCTATCATCAGCTTCCTACTCCCCTTCTGCCTTCTGGCCCTTGCCACTGGACTCCTCTTGTACCTTGTTAGTCTCATTTGGTTTTACTGGGCTGTCCACTCCCAGGCTGAACAGTGAACCTCGAAGGTAACTTCACCACTGAGCTAAAAGGGTGTCTAGGGGCCATAATCTTGAGGTTTCTCCAGTCTCCTTTAGGCCAGTCAATCTGGTCTTTTTTTGTTTTTTTGTGAGTTAGAATTGTGCTCTACATCCTTCTCCAGCTCTGTCCAGAACCCTCTGTTGTGATCCTGGTCAGAGCAGTCAGCGGTGGTAGCCAGGCACCATCTAGCTGTACTGGACTCAGTCCAGTGGAGGTCTTGGTAGCTGTGGACAATTAGTCCTTTGGACTAATCTTTTCATTGTATCTTGTTCTCTTCATTCTCCCTTGCTCCCGAAGGGATGAGACCAGTGTAGTATCTTAGATGGCCGCTCACAGGCTTTTAAGACCCCAGACACTACTCACCAAGGTAGAATGTAGAGCATTATCTTTATAAGTAGTGTCATGCCAATTGAGCTAGATGTTCCCCGAGACCATGGTCCCCAGAGCCCTCCGTCCAGCAACTCAGTCCCTCGGGGAGTTTGGATGTGTCCATGGGGCCTCCATGACCTTTCCTTGTGCAGGTTGTGTTAGTTTTCCTTGTATTGTGTACTGTCTCAACTTTCACCCAAGATACCACTTATCTATTCCCTATTTAATATTTCCCCCCGCTCCCCTCCCATCCCTGGTAACCAACAAGGATTGTTACATTTTGCAGGTGAACTTTTTCATGGGTTTTTACAATAGAGGTCTCATACAATATTTGTCCTTTTGTGATTGACTTATTTCACTCAGCATAATGTCCTCCAGTTTCATCCATGTTATGGTGGTTCACAGATTCATTGTTGTTCTTTCTCGTTGCATAGTACTCCATTGTGTGTATGTACCATAGTTTGTTTATCCATTCATCTGTTGATGGGCACCTACGTTGTTTCCATCATTTTGCTATTGTGAACAATGCTGCCATGAACATAGGTGTGCATATGTCTATTCGAGTGACGACTCTTATTTCTCTAGGATATATTCCTAGGAGTGGGATTGCTGGATCGAATGGTACGTCTATTTCTAGCTTTCTGAGGAAACGCCGTATCATTTTCCAAAATGGTTGTATCATTTTGCATTCCCACCAGCAGTGTATAAGAGTTCCCATCTCCCCGCAACCCCTCCAACATTTGTTATTTCCAGTATTTTTGATTCGTGCCAGTAATGCCGGGGTGAGATGGTATCTCATTGTGGTTTTAATTTGCATTTCTCTAATGGCTAGTGAACGCGAGCATTTCTTCATGTGTCGTTGGCCATTTGAATGTCTTCTTTGGTG
Source organism: Dugong dugon (assembly GCA_030035585.1). NCBI lineage: Eukaryota > Metazoa > Chordata > Mammalia > Sirenia > Dugongidae > Dugong > Dugong dugon. Next base: position 75,619,265 of record CM057467.1, on the reverse strand, counting down.
AAGTGTCTGTTCATTTCCTTTGCCCATTTTTTGATAGGATTGTTTGTCTTTTTGTAGTAGAGGTGTTGGATTTACTTGTAGAGTATGGAGATTAGACCTTTGTCTGACTTGTACTGTCCAAAAATTTTTTCCCAGTCTGTAGGTTCTGTTTTGACTCTTTTGGTGAAGTCTTTTGAAGAGCATAGGTGTTTGATTTTTAGAAGATCCCAGTTATCTAGTTTATCTGTTGGGTTTTGTGTGTTAATGGTTATGGTTTGTATCCTGTTAATGCCATATATTAAGGCCTGACGTGTTGGTCCTATTTTTTCTTCAATGAACTTTATAGTTTTAGGCTTTATATTCAGGTCTTTGATCCATTTTGAAGTAGTTTTTGTATACGGTGTGAGGTATGGGTCCTGTTTCATTTTTCTGCAAATGGATATCCAGTTTTGCCAGCACCATTTGTTAAAAAGACTGTCTTTTCCCCATCTGATGGACTTTGGGCCCTTGTTGAAAATCAGGTTACCGTAGGTGGATGGATTTACATCTGGGTTCTCAATTCTGTTCCATTGGTCAATATATCTGTTGTTGTACCAGTACCAGGCTGTTTTGACTACTGTAGCTGTATAGTAGGTTCTGAAGTCAGGTAGTGTGAGTCCTCCAACTTTATTCTTCTTCTTCAGTAGTGCTTTACTTATTCGGGGCTTCTTGCCTTTCCATATAAAGTTAATGATTAGTTTTTCCATCTCTTTGAAGAATGTTGTTGGTATTTGGATCGGGATTGTGTTGTATTTGTAAATTGCTTTGGGTAGAATTGCCATTTTCACAATGTTGAGTCTGCCTATCCATGAGCATGGTATGTTTCTCCATTTATGTAGATCCCTTTGGGTTTCATGCAGCAGTGTTTTGTAGTTTTCTTTGTATAGGTCTTTTACATTCCTGGTCAGATTTATTCCTAAGTATTTTATCTTTTTAGGGGCTATTGAAAATGGTATTGATTTCCTGATTTCCTTTACATCATTCTCTTTACTCGTGTATAGGAATCCAACTGATTTTTGAATGTTTATCTTGTATCCTGCTACTCCGCTGAATCTTTCTATTAGTTCCAGCAGATTCCTCGTGGAGTCTTTAGGGTTTTCTATGTATAGTATCATATCATCTGCAAACAGGGAGAGTTTAACTTCTTCATTACCAATTTGGATGCCCTTTATTTCTTTCTCTTGCCTTATTGCTCTAGCTAGAACTTCCAGCACAATGTTAAATAGGAGTGGTGATAAAGGGCATCCTTGTCTTGTTCCTGTTTTCAAGGGGAATGTTTTCAGCCTCTCTACATTAAGAATGATGTTGGCTGTTGGTTTTGCATAGATGCCCTTTATTATGTTGAGAAATTTCCCTTCTATACCTATTTTATTGAGAGCTTTTATCAGGAATGGGTGTTGGACTTTGTCAAATGCCTTTTCTGCGTCAATGGAGATGATCATGTGATTTTTTTCTTTCCTTTTATTTATGTGGTGAATTATGTGGATGGATTGTCTAATGTAAACCATCCTTGCATACCTGGTATGAATCCTACTTGGTCGTGGTGTATTATTTTTTTGATATGATGCTGAATTCTATTGGCTAGAATTTTGTTCAGAATTTTTGCATCTATATTCATGAGAGATATTGGTCTGTAATTTTCTTTTTTTGTGATGTCTTTGCCTGGTTTTGGTATCAGCGTTATGCTGGCTTCATAGAATGAATTTGGAAGTGTTGCTTCCTCTTCTATGCTCTGAAATAGCTTGAGTAGAACTGGTACAAGCTCTTCTGTAAATGTTTTGTAGAATTCTCCAGTGAAGCCATCTGGGCTGGGGCTTTTTTTGCTTGGGAGTTTTTTTATTACCTTTTCAATCTCTTCTCCTGTTATGGGTCTGTTCAGATTTTCAGTATCACTTTGCTGTAGTTTGTGTAGGCCATGTGTTTCTAGAAATTTATCCATTTCCTCTAGGTTTTCAAATTTGTTGGAATATAGTTTTTCATAATATTCTGTTATAATCCTTTTTATTTCGGTTGGGTCTGTTGTAATGTCCCCCATTTCATTTCTTATTTGGGTTATTTGTGTCCTCTGCTGTTTTTCTTTGTCAGTCTGGCCAGTGGTTTGTCGATTTTGTTGAGTCTTTCAAAGAACCAACTTTTGGTTTTGTTGATTCTTTCTATTGTTTTTCTGTTCTCTATTTCATTTACTTCTGCTCTGATCTTTACTATTTCCTTTCTTCCGGTGGTTGTAGGCTTTTTTTGCTGTTCTCTTTCTATTTGTTTGAGTTCTGTAGTTAATGTTATGATTTTGTCCCTTTCTTCTTTTTTGATATGTGCATCTATTGCTATAAATTGTCCTCTGAGGACTGCCTTTGCTGTGTCCCAAAGGTTTTGGTATGATGTGTTTTCATTTTCATTTGATTCTAGGAATTTTTTGATTCCATCTCTGATTTCTTCTGTCACCCATTGATGTGTAAGCAGAGTATTATTCAGTTTCCATGTAGTTGATTTTTTTTCCTTGCTCTTTCTAGTGTTAATTTCTACCTTGATGGCCCTGTGGTCAGAGAAGATACTGTGAATTATCTCAACGTTTTGGATCTTGTTGAGGATTGCTCTGTGGCCTAAGATGTGGTCTATTCTGGAGAACGTTCCATGTGCATTGGAAAAGAAAGTGTACTTTGCAGCGGTTGGATGGATTGTTCTATATATGTCTATGAGGTCCAGTTGGCTGATTGTGTCCTTTAGGTCTTCTGTATCTTTGCTGAGTTTCTTCTTAGTTGTGGTGTCCTTTACTGAGAGTGGTGTGTTGAAGTCTCCTACTATTATTGTGGAACTGTCAATTTCTCTTTTCAGTGCTGTTAGAGTTTTTGTTATGTATTTTGGAGCCCTGTCATTGGGTGCGTAGATGTTTATTATGGTTATGTCTTCATGATGTATCATCCCCTTAATCATTATATAGTGTCCTTCTTTGTCTTTTATGGTAGATTTTGTTTTAAAGTCTATTTTATCTGAGATTAGAATTGCCACTCCTGCTCTTTTTTGGTAGTTGTTAGCTTGATATATTTTTTTCCAACCTTTGATTTTTAATAAATTCACATCTTTGTTTCTAAGGTGTGTCTCTTGTAGACAGCATATTGATGGATCCTGTTTTCTTATCCATTCTGCCACTCTCCGTCTCTTTATGGGTGCATTGAGTCCATTTACATTCAGTGTAATTATTGATAGATGGAAGTTTGTTGCTGTCATTTTGTAGTGCTTTTTTTTGTGGTGCCGAAGTTTTCTTTGTTCTTCTTACTCTCTTGTGCTGAGTTACTTTTGTTTGTGGATTTTGTGTTCATTTCTTTTGTTCTTGTAGGTTTTGTTTTTGCTGAGACTTTATGTTTTTCCTCTTTATTTTTATGAGTTGGTTTGTTAACTTTCTTTGTGGTTACCATGAATTTTACCCTTATCTTTATAAGTTTGAAGCAGTTTACCCTTACTTGGTATCGCCTTGCCTTCCTCTCCGTTAGAAGGTTCTATACCTATGCCGTTTATTCCCTGTTTCATTGTTTTGATGTTGTTGTCATCCTTTGATTGATTGTTCTGATTCCCTGTTGTATTTCTTTTGGTTTTGGATAGTCCTCGAGAGTTCATTTCCTAGAATGGTATCTGGTTCGTATGATCCTGCGTCCTAGGTCCTGCCTGAGGGCTGAAGCTGTTTGTCCTCAGATCGAAGAACTCCCTTTAATAATTCTTGTAAGTTTGGTTTGACTTTTGCATATTCTCTTAGCTTCTGTTTATCTGGAAATGACCTAATTTCACCATCAAATCTGAATGAGAGTTTTGCAGGATATATTATTTTTGGCTGACAATTTTTTTCCTTCAAGATTTTATATATGTCATCCCACTGCCTTCTTGCCTGCATGGTTCCTGCCGAATAATCTGAGCTTAGTCTTATTGTTTCTCCTCTGTATGTGACTTCTTGTTTTTCACGAGCCGCTCTCAGGATTCTTTGTTTGTCTTTAGTTTTGGCTAGTGTGAATATGATATGTCTTGGTGATTTTCTTTTGGGGTCTCTTCTATATGGGGTTCGTTGAGCTTCTTGGATGGTCAGCTTTTCATCTTTCATGATATTGGGAAAGTTTTCTGTCAGCAGTTCCTCAATGATCCTCTCTGTGTTTTCTGTTTTCTCCCCCTGTTCTGGGATGCAAATCACTCGTAAATTTTTGCTTTTAATTGTGTCCCACATAACTCTAAGGGTCTCTTCATTTTTCTTTGTTCTTTTTTCTGAGTTTTCCTGAAACAGAGTTGTATCCAAGTGTTTGTCTTCAGTTCCACTGATCCTGTCTTCCACGGTTTCAAATCTACTTCTCAGCCCTTCTATGACATCGTCCATTTCTGAAATCTTGTTGTTTATCTTTTGGATTTCTAATTGTTGTTTTTGTATAATTTCTAGTTGTGAATTTGTTTTGGCATTTTGTTCCTGCATCATCTTCCTGAATTCTTCCAGTTTTTTGTCTGTATTTTCCATAAATTTGTCTATTTTTTCCTCATGTTTGTCAGCTTTTTGCCTCAGTTCTTGGAAAATTCTGAGTATTAGTGATTTGAGTTCCCTATCAGGTAGTTCTAGTGCATTTTCTTCCACAGGAGAGTTATCTGGTGTTTTAATTTGAACGCCTATTGGAGCCATCTTGTTTTGTTTTTGTAAATGTTTTGATATTGTTTGCTGTTTTCGGGGCATTCAGTAGATATTTCTCTCGTTTATTGATTGTAGATTTTTTTGTTTCATCCTTGTGGTACAGCTGGGCAGGTCTAGCTGAAGAGGAGCCACTGGGACGGGTTGTTTGTGGCACTCACCGCAGCCACCAGGACGGTCGGTAGTCAGTGCTGGGCAGGTTCCAGTAGGGCATGCCTGCACAGCTTGGTGGTGTGATTTCAAGTGCAAGGTGCAGGTAGGCAGAATGCAGCGGGGAGATGGTTATGTGTGAAGCTAAGTGGCTGTTTTGTCTCCCACTGGATGCTCCGCGAGGCTGCTCTCCCATTCTCCCGTTTGCTGGTCTCCGATAGGAGTCCAAGATGGTGGATCCGCGCTGCGTTAGCTGGTAGGGGACCTCTGCATGAATCTCTCCTCGCTCTCCATTCTGTTTCAGTATTCTCACTCCGTTTGGTGTTTGGCTGAGTTCTTCATCTCTTCATTTGATGTTCTAGGGTTTCAGGATTGTTGATTCTCTGTTTGGCTTAGTTTTTCGGATCTTTGCTGTGGAGGGACTGCATGGTGCTTCTGCCTAGAGCGCCATCTTGCCGGACTCGTCTAGCTTGAATTTTTGAGAGTTCCCTGTCGATGTACTGCTGCAACTGCTTTTGAATGATTTTCAGCATATTTTTACTTGTGTGTGATATTAATGATACTGTACAATAATTTCAGTATTCTATTGGATCACCTTTCTTTGGAATGGGCACAAATATGGATCTCTTCCAGTTGGTTGGCCAGGCAGCAGTCCTCCAAATTTCTTGACATAGATGAGTGAGCACCTCCAGTGCTGCATCCATTCATTGAAACATCTCAATTGATACTCCGTCAATTCCTGAAGCCTTGTTTTTCGCCAATGCCTTCAATGCAGCTTGGACTTCTTTCTTCAGTATCATTGGTTCGTGATTGTATGCTACCTCCTGAAATGGTTGAACATCAACCAATTCTTTTTGGTGCAGTGACTCTGTGTATTCCTTCCATCTTCTTTTGATACTTCCTGTGTTGTTCAGTATTTTCCCTGTAGAATCCTTCGATATTGCAACTCAAGGCTTGAATTTTTTCTTCAGTTCTTTCAGCTTGTGAAATGCTGACTGTGTTCTTCCCTTCTAGTTTTCTAACTCCAGGTCTATTCACGTTTCATTATAATACTTTACTTTGTCTTCTTGAGCTGCCCTTTGAAATCTTCTGTTCAGCTGTTTTACGTCATCATTTTTTCCTTTTACTTTAGCTACTCTATGTTCAGGAGCAAGTTTCAGAGTCTCTTTTGACATCCATTTTGATATTTTTTTTCTTTCCTATCTTTTTACTGACCTTTTGCTTTCTTCATGTGTGATGTCCTTGATGTCATTCCACAACTCGTCTGGTATTCAGTTAAAAGTGTTCAGTGCATCAAATCTGTTCCTGAGATGGTCTCTAAATTCAGGTGGGATATACTCAAGGTCATATTTTGGCTGTCATGAACTTGCTCTAATTTTCTTCAGCTTCAACCTGAATTTGCTTAGGAGCAATTGATGGTTTGTTCCACAGTCAGCCCCGTCCTTGTTCTAACTGATGATATTGAGCTTTTTTGTTGTCTCTTTCCACAGATGTAGTCAATTTGATTTCTTTGTATTCCATCTGGCAAGGTCCACATGTATAATCGCCATTTACATTGTTGAAAAAAGGTATTTGCAGTGAAGAAGTTGCTGGTCTTGCAAAATTCTGTCATGTGATCTCCAGCATCATTTCTATCAACAAGGTCATATTTTCCAACTACTGTTCCTTCTTCGTTTCCAACTTTCACATTCCCATCATCAGTAATTATCTATGCATCTTGATCACATGTTTGATCAATTTCAGACTGCAGAAGCTGGTAGAAATCTTCAATTTCTTCATCTTTGGCCTCAGTGGTTGGTGCGTAAATTTGAATAATAGTCCCAATAACCTGTCTTCCTTGTAGGCATCTGGGTATTATCCTATCACTGGCAGCGTTGTATTTCAGGATGGATCTTGAAATATTCTTTCTGACAATGACTGCAATACCATTTCTCTTCAATTTGTCATTCCCAGCATAGTAGACCATATGATTGTCAGATTCAAAATGGCCAATACCAGTCCATTTCAGCTCACTAATGCCTAGGATATTGATATTTATGCATTCCATTTCATTTTTGATGTTTCATTTTTGATGATTTCCAATTTTCCCAGATTCATACTTTGTACATTCTGTGTTCTGGTTATTAATGGATGTTTGCAGCTGTTTCTCCTCATTTTGATTTGTGCCACTTCAGCGAATGAAGATCCTGAAAGCTTGACTCCACCCATGTCTTTAAGGCTGACTCTGCTTTGAGGAGGCAGCTCTTCCCAGTCATATTTCAAGTGCCTTCCAACTTGTTTAGGTGCCGTTGAGTCAGTTCTGACTCATAGTGACACTATGTGTTACAGAACTAAATACTGCCTGGTCCTGTGCTGTGCTCACAATTGTTGCTATGCTTGAGCCCATTGTTGCAGCCACTGAACATGGCCTCATCCAGCCTGAGACCAGAACTAGATGGTGCCTGGCAATTACTATCAATCATTCTAACCAGGGACACAATAGGAAGTCCCTGTTAGAATGATAGAAAAATCTGGAACAAAACTCAAATTCCTAAAACAGGCCAGACTTACTGAACTGATAGAGACTAGAGGAACCCCCGAGACAACTGCCCTAAAATACCCTTTGAACTTGGAACTGAAGCTACTCCCAGAGGTCACTTTTCATCCAAATGTAAGATTGGCTCATAAAAATAAACAATATCACTGTGAGTAATGTGCTTCCTTAACTAATAAACTATATGAGACCAAACGGTCAACATTCATCCTAAAGCAAAGATGAGAAGGTAAGGAGGAGCAAGGAAGATAGAATAATGGAAAGAGAACAAACAGAATAGACACATTGTGAAAAATGTAGGCAATGCCACGGAACAATTTGTACAAAATTGTCAAAGGGGAACCTAATTTGCTCTGTAAACTTCCATCTAAAACACAATAAAATATTACTAAAAAAAAAGAGTTTTACTGAGGAACAGAGAGATTTGTGAATCGGGATACATTGTAGCTCTGAAGTAGAGGACAACAGTGCTCTGAAATACAGGAGAAGAGTGAGCTTTTTATAGGATGGAGTGAACAAAGGCTGATGTGCTCCCAGGCACGAGATGGGTGCATGACAAAAAATCACGAGGGGGTCAGTAAACTACAATCTTTTTTAATGTTAGCAACACTATTTGTTAACAGCTTGGAACATTCTGAGCAAACATTCTTCCGGGAACATTTGCTTGCATTGGATTTTCTGTAACAACTGTATATTTGGTCCCTTCCTCTTATCTTAAAATAATAAAGCTATACTTACAGATTTACAAAGAGTCATGGAAAAGCAGAAGCAGAGCAAAGGTCTTAGTGAGTTAAAATGCAGTCTAATTTAGGTCTGGGCCAGCCATTCCAGTTATGCCAGGCACCTCAGGTTTTGGGGTCTGCACACACTTTAAAGGACAGAAATTTATTTTCTCATAGTGCAGGAGGATAGTAGTCCAAATTCAGGGTGTAGCCGTAGCGGGAGGTCCTTTTTTGTCTACATCAGCTTCTGGTAGCTGGCAATCCTTAGAATTCCTGGGCTTGTAGATTCATCAGCCTCTGTCGTTGTCACATAGCATCTGTCTTCCTCTGTGTCTACACACAAATGTCCACATCTAATCTTTTTATAACTCAGAAATGGTTAGATTTAGAACCCACCCTACTCAGGTATGATCTAATTAACATAAGAAAGAAAACCCTATTTCCAAACAGAATTGTGTCTACAGGTATAGGGGTTAGGATTCCAACATGTATTTTGGGGGGACACAATTCAATCCATAACAAAGATGCACAAAGAGGTACATAATGTGCAAGGGCATGGAAAGCAGATTATGTGTTTGAAGAACAGTGAGAATCCATTTGAGCAGAACTAGATGTCTGGGAATGGAAAGAGAGATAAGAAGGAAAGTTAGGGGGACCCAGATGGGAAAGGACCTTGGTGGCACTGAAAGGAGTGGACAGAATGGGAGCTGGGCATCCTGAGTCTCACCTTGGCTCTGTTGCTGACATGCTGGGGACCACAGACAGATCTCTTCTCATCCCCAAGCTTCAGTTTTCTCTAACATAATATCACAACCATGCTTCCAGCTCTGATTTGAATCCCTGGAAGGGACTCCCCAGTCCTGACCCTTTATGTGCTGAGATTTTACTGTCCCTTCTTTGTGTTTTGCACAATCCAGGGCCTGTGAATTGAAAGAAGCGGCAAGGTGAGTATTTCCCAACAATTAGAAATAAATCAAGAACCCATAAGCTGGAGAGGGAAGCCCATGGCTCTGTTCAGAAAATTCTCCAGGGTCAAAGAAGGGCCAGAGCTGTGTGACGGGGATTCTACACCAGCAAGGGCTGTTTACTCATTCATTCCACAAGCCTTAAAGAGCATGACTAGGCCCTGGTGGGGGACATACAGGAGTGTCATCATCATCATCCCTCATGCATACTGAGGGATATTTGGTCTCCAAAAGGCTTTCATACTCATAATCTTCTCTTAACTTCCAGCCCTGGGAATCCTGCCCCCACTTAGCAAATAAGAAACCTGAGGTAAAGGAAAGTGAAGTAGCTTGTCTGAGCTGAAGGTAGAATGTCAGTCTTATGTATACTCCACGAAATTTTTCTGTGGGGCTGTCTGTGCTTGGTGATGAGGACTCACAGAGAACTTAGATCTAAGTCTTAATCCTTGGGAAGTCCCCAGTCTGGTGGGGGAGGCATAAAGAAAATAATTAGGCCCCAGAGGGCAGGTCTCTGGGTCATCTCTAATTCCCCAGCTCCTAGCATGGTGCTTGACACAAGATAGTCACTCAATAAATGTTTATACAATATCTATATTTTTCAGTCTAAAGAAATTGAATTATCATTCACATAATGGAAGTAGGTTCTGAGAAGAGCAGGAACGTTGAGAAGAAAAGGGCAATGTGTGGGAGGGGAGGTAGGGAAGGTTCCTTAGAGGAGATGAGGCCTTGCAGGAGGAAAAGTCAGGAAAGGACATTCCAGACAAGAGGGAACAGCACGTGCAAAAGCACAGAGCCTGAAAGGGCATACGGGCTCAGGGCCTGGCACTGACTCAGGGCCTGCTGTGCAGCCATCTTGGTGACAGGACCAGAAGACACACATCCTTGGAGGAGAATGAGAAGACATCAGGAAAGACTTCCTTGAGCAGGGGAGACTTCAGTGGGGCCTTGAAGGATGCTTCTGAATTGGAGAGTCAGAGACGAGGAAGGAAAGAGGAAACATTCCAGGTGAGAGGGAACTCCCTGAGCAGACATTGGATGTGGGGTATGTGAGGAGAACACCGAGGTGGGGGCAGGCTGTGTGGATGGGATGCTAGAGGCAAGGCTGGAGAGTGCCTCTGGGTGGGCTGGCTGAGCAACTGTACCTTAGCCTAGGTGTAAGGTTTGTTCCACTTTGAGGTCAGCACATGGTCACGGAGGCCTCTCTGGGCCTGGTTTAGAAGTGCTCTTTGTGGATTCTCTTCCAGTTCCCTAGAGGGCCCATCCCAGGAGAGGTGCTCAAGCCAGGCCCCTGTTTGCATGGTGAGTTTGCATGTATTTGCTTATTGCAGCTAAGGTTTCCTCACTCTGACCAAAGCAAAAATAGACAAAAAGTGTGAAGACAGGGCCTCTGTGTTGGAGAGAAGGACTGAGGAGTTATAAACCTACACACAAACTTTCACACACATTCACCATCATGCTTGCCCAGCACACACAGATGTGGTAGGCAGAACAATGGCCCCCAAAGATGTCTGCATCCTAACCCCAGAACCTGTGTGTATGTTACCTTACATGGAAAAGGGGACTTTTAGGTGAGATTAAGGTTAAGGACTTTGAGATGGAAAGAGAAGCCTGGATTATCCAGGTGGACCTAATCTAATTATATGAGACCTTAAAATCGGTCAGAAAAAGAGACATGACAATAAAGAAGGTTCTGAGAGATGCTACATTGCTGGCTTTGAACATGGAGGAAGGAGACCATGAGCCAAGGGATGAGAGTGGTCTCTAGAAGCTGGAAAAGGCAAGGAAATAAATTCTCCTCTCCACCCTCTAGAAAGGAATGCAGCCCTGCTAACACCTTGATTTTAGCCCAGTGAGACCTGTTTTGGACTTGTGACCTCCAAAACTGTATAGTAATAAATTTGTGTTGTTTTAAGCCATTAACCAAAAGTCTGTGGTCATTTGTTACAGCAGCAATAGGAAACTAATACACAGGCATACACCTACAGCCTCAAACAGATAGACCCAGAATCACACCGTCATACACACTCAGACGCACACAGGCAGGGAGACTCAGAGATATCCAGAGGCTGTCAGTGGGAGGCTGGGGAGGAGTGAGCCTTCAGGTGTGTGCTTTGGGGCTAGAGGTGTAGAAGTGAGGCCTGCTCCTTGGTAATTATGAAGGAAGCATATAGCAAAGGCCCCACCCTTTGACCACATTTCTCAAGCTTGCCTTCACTCTGCTCCCTCTAAGTCTGGACCTCATAGTTTTAACAACTTTAATTACTCTAATGTTTTACCTTAGTAGGCACCATTTTGGAGAATGGGTTCAGAGGGAGCAACCAGGCAACTTCTCCTTAGCCATGCTGCTGGAAACACAGAGATTCTGGTTCCCTAACAACAACAACAAAAAACCAAACCCATTGCCTTCAAGTCAATTCTGACTCATAGTGACCCCTATAGGACAGAGTAAAACTGCATCATAGAGTTTCTAAGGAGCAGCTGGTAGATTCAAACTGCCAACCTTTTGGTTAACACCACTGTGCCACCAGGTGTTCCTAACACCTCTCTCTTACTCCCACCCCACTGCTACATCCTTTTCTTTCTATCTCCATGACCCACTCTAGTCCAGACTGTCATCACCTGTCACCTAGGCCACTGCAATAACTTACTACCTTCCCTCACCTACTTCAACCCTCACCAGAAAAACCGGTCACCATTGAGTCAATTCTGACTAATGACAGCCCCATGTGTGCAGAATAGAACTGCTGTCCATAGTCTTCAAGCCTGTGACATTTTGGAAGCAGATTGCCAGGCCTTTCTTCTGAGGCACCACCAGGTGGGTTCAAACTGCCAACCTTTCAATTAGTACTCAAGCACTTAACGATTTGCACCAACCGGGGAGTCTCAACACCCACACAGTAGTCTAAAATGTTTCCCTGGCTTCCCATTGCTTTTAGACTCTGTCTTAGTTTCCTAGGGCTTCTGCCTCAAAACCTAGGGTAGCTTTAAACAACTGAAATGTATTGTCTCATAGTTCTAGAGGCTGAGAGTTCAAGACCAGGGTGTCAGCTGCGTAGATTCCTCCCGAGGCTTTGAGAGAGAATCTGTTCCATGCTTTTTCCCTAGCTTCTGGTAGCTCCAGGAGCTTCTTGGCTTGCTACTACAGCCTCACATGGTGTCCTTCTGTCTTCTTGTCTCTGTGTATCTTCTCCTCTTTTATAAGGACACCAGTCATATAGGATTAGGACCCACCCTGCTCCAGAAAGACCTCCTGTGACCCTAACTGATAATATTTGCAAAGACCCTATTTCCAAACAGGTACAGGGATTAGAACTTTAATATATCTTTTTGGGGGCATAATACAATCCATAACAGACTGTGAAATCCTTGCCAGACAAATTTCGGCCCGTCTTCCTCCCCTTTGCTTTTAGTACCCCAACCACACCTCAACAGCCTTGCAGTTCTCCAGACCCAATAAAATTCTTCCTGCCTCAGGGCCTTTGCTCAGTGGTTCTATCTACCTGCAGTAATGTTTCCTTCTTCTCTGGGCCAGCTCCTTCCCTGCCTTTAGGCTTCAGAGAGGCCCCCCATGAGGCCCCAGACTAGGATAGTTTTCCTTCTTGCACACTTCCCAGCATCCTCTCTCTCTTTATGTCTTTTCTTTTCTTTTTTTATAATTCATTTTATTTGTTGTTGTTGTTGAGAATATACACAGCAGAACATACACCAATTCAACAGTTTCTACATGTACAATTAATGACATTGGTTACATTCTTCAAGTTGTGCAACCATTTTCACCCTCCCTTTCTGAGTTGTTCCTCCCCACTAACATAAACTCACTGCCCCCTAAGTTTCCTAGCTAATCTTTCAAGTTGCTGTTGTCAATTTGATTCCTTACAGATAGATCTTAAAAGAGCACAATGCTCAAGGCAGACATTCTTTACTAGTTAAACTAAACTATTGTTTGGTTTTAAGAAGACTTCAGGGGATATTTTTGGTTTAAGGTTTGAAGATGATCTTAGGGCAATAGCTTGGTGGGCGGGCGGGGGGGAGGGTGTGGGCAGGCGTCTCCTCTTTTTCCTTTCCTTCCTGATTTTAATTCTATATTTAAATGTATGTGTATTTGCTTAAATTGTGTCTCTGTTACTAGTCTCTGCACATCATGAGTGTTCACCGGTGTATCCTCAGCACCAAGCGCAGTACCTGGGATGCAAATATTCAGAGAATATTGTTGAATGAATGAATCAATGAATTAATGAGACACACAAATGTATGTACTCAGACACATTACAGTGTCTGTCATGTACAGAGAAGGCAGAGGACTTGAGTTTGAGCCCCAGTTCATTGATTCTACATTGTGGGCTCTGACCTGGGCCAAGACACTTCACCTCAGTTTCCTTAGTATCCCCAAGTGTAAAATAGGGACAATGCCTGCCCACAGTGTTCTTGCCAGGGTCAAACGAAACTAAACATGTGATGAGGGTCCAGTTACTGACACAGATGGAGGCCTTAGCCTAAGCACAAAGGGAGAGAGGAGACCCTGACTGGGAGAGGTGGGCTGACTGGGTTCTAATCCAGCTCCATGGCCACCATCAGTCCCCCAGCTGACTTCAGCTACTATATTAGTTTCCTATTGCTGCTGTAACATCTACCACAAACTTAGTGGCTTAAAGCAACATGGATTTATTCTCTTGAGGTTATGGATGTCAGACGTCTAAAATCAAGGTGTCAGCAGGCTACCTTCATGTTGGAGGCTTCAGGGGAGAATCTGTTTTAGTGCCTTTTTCTGCTTCCAGAGGCCACCTGTATTCCTTGGCTTATGGCCCTTTTCTCCTTTCACTCCAACCTCTTGCATGCCCCCTCACAAGCCTGTGCTCTCCTACTACTGTCTCTGATCTCCTGCCTCCCTTTTTTAAGGGCCCTTGTGATTACTTCAGGCCTACCCTGATAATCCAAAATAATCTCCTCATCTCAAAATCTTTAATTTAAACACATCTACAAAGTCCCTTTTGTCATATAAGGTAACATTCACAGGTTCTAGGGATTAGGACATGGACATCTTTGAGGGACCATTATTCAGCTTATCACAGATACTGTCCCTCCCCCACTCTGGACCTCAGTCTCTTCTTCAGGAAAATAATAGCATCAGTCCTGCCCTGTCCTACCTGCAACCACCCCTTCCTGGAGCTCTCCCAGAGGAGGCAGGATTGCTGGATGGAGACCAGGGGTTTAGTTCCTGCCTACCTGACCACCCCCAGCTCATAGGCAGTTACAGCCCCAGGGCCTAACTGTCTCCCAACCAGTGCTCTACCTTTTCCCTTCCATTTCCTGGGCACTTCCAGGCAGGCAGGCGTTATGTACACCCGCCCCGTGCCCCCCCCCCCGCCCACTCCAATTACTTGCCTTTCACAAAAACCACTCTTTATTACTAAAAAGCAAACATTTCTATGTCACCCTACCCCTACCTGCAGCACCCCCTCGGCGCTCCAGGAACCTTGATCCGTCTCTTTCTCCCACACCCCATATCCAAACCATCACTCATAGCCTCTGAAGGAAGTTATACTTCATTTTACATTTATCCTTATTTTACAGGTGAGGAAACTGAGGCTACACTGCTTCCTCCTCACTCCAGTTCCTCTTCCCCGCTGCCATCACCTCTTCTGCTCTCAACATTTAAGGCCAGGTCAGGTTCACCAAGACTTGAATAGTCCAGATTGGGAGCTGTTGTTGTTATTAGGAAGGAGCCCTGGTGGTGCAGTGGTTAAAGCACTTGGCTGCTAACTGAAATGTCGGTGGTTGGAATCCACCAGCTGCTCCGTGAGCTTCCATAAAGATTTACAGCACTGGAAACCCTATAGGGCAGTGGCTGTGAGTCAGAATGGACTTGATGGCACTGGGTTTGTTTTTTAGGTAGTTCTTAGGTGCCGTCAAGTTGGTTCCAACTCATAGCAACCCCACGTACACCCAAACAAAATGTTGCCTGGTCCTGTACCATCCTCACAATCATTGCCATGTTTGAGTTCATTTTTGTAGCCACTGTGTCAATCCATCTTGAGAGTCCTCCTTTTTTTTGCTCTCTATTTTATGAAGCATGATGTCCTTCTCCAGGATTAGTCCCTCCTGATAACATGTCCAAAGTAAGTAGGCAAAGTCTCACCATCCTTGCTTCTAGGGAGCATTCTGGCTGTGCTTCTTCCAAGACAGATTTCTTTGTTCTTCTGGCAGTCCATGGTATATTCAATATTCTTTGCCAACACCATAATTCAAATATGTCAGTTCTTCTTTGGTCTTCCTTTTTTATTGTCCAGCATGCATGTGAGACGATTGAAAAGACCATGGCTTGGGTCAGGCACACGTTAGTCCTCGAAGTGACATCTTAGCTTTTGAACACGTTAAAGAGATCTTTTGCAGCAGACTTGCTCAATGCCATATGTGGTTTGATTTCTTGACTGCTGCTTCCATGGATGTTGATTGTGGATCCAAGTAAAATGAAATCCTTGATAACTTCAATATTTTCTCTATTTATCATGATATTGCTTATTGATCCAGTTGTGAGAAATTTTGTTTTCTTTATGTTGAAGGGTAATCCATACTGAAGACTGTAGTTTTTGATCTTCATCAGTAAGTGCTTCAAGTCCTCCTCACTTCCAGCAAGCAAGACTGTGTCATCTGCATATTGCAGGTTGTTAATCAGTCTTCTTACAATCTTTTTTTTTTTTTTGCACATTTAACTTTCATCATTTATTTATTTACTGATTGATGTAATCAAATGAAGTTTACATTTCAAGTTAGTCTCCCATACAGAATTTTTTTTTAAATATGCATTGTTATGAGACCCCAACTGCTCACCCCATTCTGTGACAGCACATTCCTCCCTTCCGCCCGATTCCCCATGAACATTCAACCAGCTCCTCACTCTCTTTGCCTTCCCCTCTCACCTCTGGACAGAAGCTGCCCCTTTGGTCTCTTATATCTACTTGTCTAAGAGGCACATTCTCCACGTGTATCACTTTATGTCCCACAAACCAGTCCAATCCCTGTCTGAAGAGTTGGCGTTGGAAATTGTTTTAGTTCTGGGATGATGGAGAGACCAGGAGCCATGCTTTCCGGGGTGCCTCCAGTCTTAGTCAGACCATTAAGTCTGGTCTTTTTACTAGTATTTGAGTTCTACATCCCATCGTTCTACTGCTCCATCAGGGAACCTCTGTTGTGTTCCCTGTCAGGATGTTCATTGGTGGTAGCTGGGCACCATCTAGTTCTTCTGGTCTCAGGCTGATGAAGTCTCTGGTTTATGTGGCCCATTCTGTCTCCTGGGCCAATACTTCCCTCGTGTCTTTGGTGTTCTTCGTTCTCCTTTACTCCAAGTGGTTGGGACCAATCGATGCATCTTAGATGTCGGCTTGCAAGCTTTTAAGACCCCAGACGCCACTCACCAAAGTAGGGTGCAGAACATTTTCTTAATAAGGCTTGTTATGCCAATTGACATAGATGTCCCCTGAAAGCATAGTCCCCAGACCCTGCATCCCTGCTACTCTGTCTCTCAAAGTATTTGATTGTATTGAGGAAACTTCTTAGCTTTGGTTTAGTCCAGTTGTGCTGGCTTCCCCTGTAGTGTGTGCTGTCCTTCCCTTCACCTAAGGTCATTCTTATCTACTATCTAGTTAGTGAATAACCCTCACCCTCCCTCCCCACCCCCGTAACCATCAAAGAATGTTTTCTTCTGCGTTTAGATCTTTTCTTGAGTTCTTATAATAGTGGTCTTATACAGTATTTGTCCTTCTGTGCCTGACTAAATTCACTCAGCATAATAAGTTCTAGCTTCCACCAAGTTATACGATGTTTCACAGCTTCATCATTGTTCTTTATTGTTGCATAATATTCCATTGTGTGGATATACCATAGTTTGTTTATCCATTCATCCGTTGATGGGCACTTAGGTTGCTTCCATCCTTTGGCTATTGTGAACAGTGCTGCGATGAACACGGGTGTGCGTATATCTGTTTGTGTGACGGCTCTTGTTTCTCTAGGATATATTCCAAGGAGCGGGATAGCTGGATGGTACGGTACTTCTATTTTTAGCTTTTTAAGGAAGCGTCAAATCGATTTCCAAAGGGTTGTATCATTTTACATTCCCCCCAACAGTGTATAAGTGTTCCAGTCTCTCTACAACCTCTCCAGCATGTTATTTTGTGTTTTATGGATTAATGCTAGCCTTGTTGGGGTGAGATGATATCTCATTGTAGTTTTGATCTGCATTTCTCTGACGACTAATGATCATGAGCATTTCTTCATGTATCTGTTAGCTGCCTGAATATATTCTTTGGTGAAGTGCCTGTTCATATCTTTTGCCCATTTTTTAATTGGGTTATTTGTCTTTTTGCTGTTGAGGTTTTGGAGTGTCTTGTAGATTTTAGAAATTAAACACTGATCGGATTTGTCGTAGCCAAAAGTTTTTTCCCAATCTGTAGGTTGTCTTTTCACTCTTTTGGTGAAGTCTTTGGATGAGCATTAGTGTTTGACTTTTAGGAGCTCCCATTTATCTAGTCTCTCTTCTGGTGCTTGTGCATTGTTACTTATGGTTTGTATTGTGTTTATGCCATGTATTAGGGCTCCTAGCATTGTCCCTGTTTTTTCTTCCATGATCTTTATCATTTTCGATTTTATATTTAAGTCTTTGATCCATTTTGAGTTAGTTTTTGTACATGGTGTGAGATATGGGTCTTGTTTCAGTTTTTTGCATATAGATATCCAATTATGCCAGCACCATTTGTTAAAGAGACTGTCTTTTCCCCAATTAATGGACTTTGGGCCTTTGTCAAATATTAGCTGCTTATAGGTGAATGAGTTTACATCTGGATTCTCAGCTCTGTCCCATTGGTCTATGTATCTGTTATTGTACCAGTACCAAGTTGTCCTGACTACCATGGCGGTATAATAGGTCCTAAAATCAGGTAGTGTAAGGCCTCCCACTTTGTTCTTCTTCTTGAGTAGTGCTTTATTTATCTGGGGCCTCTTCCCTTCCCATATGAAGTTGGTGATTTGTTTCTCCATCTCATTAAAAAATGCTGCTGGAATTTGGATCGGGATTGCATTGTATCTGTAGATTGCTTTGGGTAGAATTGACATTTTCACTATGTTGAGTCTACCTATCCATGAGCAAGGTATATTTTTCCACTTATGCAGGTCTCTTTTAGTTTCTTGCAGTAGTGTCTGGTAGTTTTCTCTGTAAAGATCTTTTACATCTCTGGCTAGATTTATTCCTAAGTATTTTATCTTTTGGGGGGCTATTGTAAATGGTATTGATTTGGTGATTTCCTTTTCAAGGTTCTCTTTGTTGGTGTAAAGGAATCCAATTGATTTTTGTAGGTTTATCTTGTATCCTGAAACTTTGCTGAAATCTTCTATTAGTTCCAGTAGTTTTCCGTGTATAAGATCATATCGTCTGCGAACAGAGATACTTTGACTTCTTCCCTACCTATTTGGATGCCCTTTATTTCTTTTTATAGCCTAACTGCTCTGGCTAGGACCTCCAGCACAATGTTGAATAATAGTGGTGATAAAGGGCATCCTTGTCTGGTTCCTGTTCTCAGTGGGAATGCTTTCAAAGTCTCTCCATTCAGGATGATGTTGGCTATTGGTTTTGTAAAAATGCTCTTAATTATACTGAGGAATTTCCCTTCTATTCCTATTTTTTTGACAGTTTTTATCATGAATGAGTGTTGGACTTTGTTGAATGCCTTTTCTGCATCTATTGATAAGATCATGTGGTTCTTGTCTTTTGTTTTATTCATGTGATGGATTACGTTGATTGTTTTTCTAATGTTGAACCATCCCTGCGTACCTGGTATAAATCCCACTTGGTTGTGGTGAATTATTTTTTTGATATGTTGCTGAATTCTATTGGCTAAAATTTTGTTGAGGATTTTTACGTCAATGTTCTTGAGGGATATCGGTCTGTAATTTTCTATTTTTGTGGTGTCTTTACCTGGTTTTGGTATCAGGGTTATGCTGGCTTCATAGAATGAGTTTGGGAGTATTCCATCCATTTCTATGCTTTGAAATAACCTTTAGTAGAAGTGATGTTATCTCTTCTCTGAAAGTTTGGTAGAATTCTCCAGTGAAGCCATCTGGGCCAGGGCTTTTTTTTGGTGCAGTTTTTTAATAACCTTTTCAATCTCTTTTTTTGTTATGGGTTTATTTAGTTGTTCTACCTCTGTTTGTGTTAATTTAGGTAGGTAGTGAGTTTCTAGAAATTTGTCCATTTCCTCTAGGTTTTGAAATTTGTCAGAGTACAATTTTTTATAGTATTCTGTTATGATTCTTTTAATTTCAGTTGGGTCTGTTGTGATATCACCCATCTCATTTCTTACATGGGTTATCTGCTTCCTCTCCAGTTTTTCTTTTGTCAGTTTGACCAGTGGTTTATCAATTTTGTCGATCTTTTCAAAGAACCAGCTTTTGGACTTGTTAACTCTTTCAATTGTTTTTCTGTTCTGTATTTCATTTAATTCTGCTCTAATTCTTATTATTTCCTTCCTTCTGGCACCTGTAGGCTTCTTTTGCTGCTCTCTTTCTACTTATTCCAGTTGTAGGGTTAGTGCTTTGATTATGAGCCTTTCTTGTTTTTGGATGTGTGCATGTATTGCTATAAACTGACCTCTGAGCACCGCTTTTGCTGTGTCCCAAAAGTTCTGGTAGGATGTGTTTTCATTCTCATTTGATTCTATGAATTTCTTTATTCCATCCTTAATTTCTTCTATAACCAGTAGTTTTTGAGCAAAGTGTTGTTCAGTTTCCAAGTGTTTGATTTTTTTTCCCTGCTTTTTGTGTTGTTGATTTCCACTTTTATGGCTTTATGGTCAGAAAAGATGCTTAGTAGTATTTCGATGTTTTGGATTTTGTTAAGGCTTGCTTTATGGCCTAATATGTGGTCTATTCTGGAGAATGTTCCATGTACATTGGAAAAGAAAGTATACTTGGCTGCAGAGTTCAGTACATGTCTATGAGATCAAGTTGGTTGATTGTAGCATTTAGCTCTTCTGTGTCTTTGTTGAGCTTCTTCCTGGATGTTCTGTCCTTCACCGAAAGTGGCATGTTGAAGTCTCCTACTACTATTGTGGAGCTGTCTATCTCTCTCTTCAGAGCTGTTAGAGTTTGTTTTATGTATTTTGGAGCCCTGTTGGGTGCGTAAATATTTATTATAGTTATGTCCTCCTGGTGTATTGACCGTTTAATCATTATATAGTGCCCTTCCTTATCTTTTGTGGTGGATTTTACTTTCAAGTCTATTTTGTCAGAGATCAATATTGCCACTCCTGCTCTTTTTTGAGTGTTGTTTGCTTGATATATTTTTTTCCATCCTTTGAGTTTTAGCCTGTTTGTGTCTTTAAGTCTAAGGTGCATCTCTTGTAGGCAGCATATAGATGGATCATGCTTTTTGATCCAGTCTGCCACTCTCTGTCTCTTTATTGGTGCATTAAGTCCATTTAAATTCAGCGTAATTATTGATAGGTATGAGTTTAGTGCTGTCATCCTGATATCCCTTTTTGTGTGTTGTTCACAGTTTCTTTGTTCTCCTCAATTTTCTGTGCTGAGTCGTTTTTCTTTATGTATTTTTTTTTTCATCTTTTTCTTTGTTATAGATTTTGTGTTTGCTGGGTCTTATATGTTTTTCTACTTTTATATTTTGATTTGTAGGATTGTTAGATTCCTTTGTGGTTACCTTAATATTTACCCCTAATTTTCTAAGTTTATACCAGTCTTTTATTACTTTATAATGCCTTAACTTCCCCTCCATATAGAAAATCAATGTCTCCATTTTTTAAGTCCCTCTTTTTTTGTTTCAATATTATCCTTTTTTTTTTTTTTTTTTTTTGCATATTGATATCTGTTTCCCTATTTTCAATGTTTTAGCTTTGATGTAATTTCGATTTCTGTATCTGAGTCAATATCTGGTTGCTCTATCCTGTGTTCTGGTCTTGTGTTGTTAGCTGGTATTATTGATTATCTAACCGTAGGACTCCCTTTAGTATTTCTTGTAATTTTGGTTTGGTTTTTGAAAATTCCCTGAACTTTTGTTTATCTGGAAATGCCCTAATTTCGCCATCATATTTGAGAGACAGTTTTGCTGGATATATAACTCTTGGCTGATGGTTATTTTCCTTCAAGGCTTTACATATGTCATCCCATTGCCTTCTAGCCTGCATGGTTTCTGCTGAGTAGTCCAAGCTTATTCTAATTGAGTCTCCTTTGTAGATGACTTTTCTTTTATCCCTAGCCACTCTTAAAATTCTCTCTTCATCTTTGGTTTCGGCAGGTTTAATTATAATATGTCTTGGTGACTTTCTTTTGGGATCTACCTTATGTGGGGTTCGATGAGCATCCTGGATAGATATCTTCTCATTTTTCATGATATCAGGGAAGTTTTCTGTCAACAAATCTTCAACAATTTTCTCTGTATTTTCTGTTATCCCCCCTGTTCTGGTACTCCAGTCACTCATAGGTTATTTCTCTTGATAGAGTCCCACATGACTCTTAGAGTTTCTTCATTCTTTTTAATTCTTTTATCTGATTTTCCCTCAAATAAGTTGGCATCAAGAGCTTTATCTTCAATGTCACTAATTCTAACTTCTACTGCCTCAATTCCGCTCCTATGACTTTTGGTTGAGTTGTCTAATTCTGAAATTTTATTGTTAATCTTCTGGATTTCTGATTGCTGTCTCTCTATGGATTCTTGCAGCCTATTAAATTTGGCATTATGTTCTTGAATAACTTTTTTAAGTTCCGCTACTACTGTGTCTGTATGTTGCCTGGCTGTTTCTGCGCTCTGTCGAATTTCCTTTCTTATTTCTAGAAGAGTTCTGTATATTAGTCTTTTGTATTCTGTCTCTGGTAATTCCAAGAAGTTCTCTTCCTCCAGAGAATTTATTGATTCTTTATTTTGGGAGCTTGCTGAAGCTATCATGGACTGCCTCTTTATGTGACTTGATATTGACTATTGTCTCTGAACCATCAATAATTTATTATAATTTTATTTTGTGTTTGCTTAGTGAGACCTAGCTTCTTATTTTGTTTTGTTTTGATATACCCAAATAGGCTGTTCGTGTGCACTAGTTTGATTTTTGACACCTTTTGACCTCTAATGTCCTGTCACCAGGTAGTTGGTTCTGTAACTAAGTATGGGCACGCCAGAGTTTGTTAAAATTTCCTATATGGGATCAGCTCGGGTGTGCAGGCAGTTGATCACCAAGTGTGTAATGCAGGCTCTCACCCCCAGTCCTAGAGAGACATTGGTGATTGGTGCAGGCACTGGCCTCTGGCTGTGGTAGGAGATCACGCTCTGAGCCAGGCAGGGGGCCGACGGCTGCCCCTGAGAGTCTGAAAGAAAAGTGTGTCCCTTTTCTCTAGGGTAAATAGGTAGGTGAGTTTTGCAGCCAGGTTAACAGTGCCCCACTATGTTGGCTGCAAAGACTCGAGGGCACTACTTTATCTTGAACTCCTGTAGCAGGTGACTAGGCACTTTAGGAGCTATCACCAGTCCTCAAGACCCTGCTGCAGATCGATAAAAGTGCCTCCTTGAGGGGGCAGGGCTGTTTCGAGGATCACAAATCTGCCCATTCACAGCTGAAGCAGTTGAAGTTAAACTTCAGATGTTTGCCCTCTTGTACTGTGCTAGTGAGGGCTAACGCTGTTGAGATGGGTCCCCACAAGTCTATACAGGGGTGTATGGCACTCAGAGTCTGCAGACCCCTGATTTCTATGGCCAGCAAAGGAGTTGTGCTGACCCTGTGTTCCTGGCCTAGGGGAGCCAGCAGCTTATTTGTTCCCTCTCCAAGGCCAGGAGAATGGGTCAGGGCACCTTTTGGGATCTATTTCCGGCCCAGTGGGCTCCCGGTGCAGAGCCGGGAGGGAGACAGTAAAAGGAAGAGAGGTTTTTCCCAAATCCGGTGCAGAGCGCAGAGATAGGAGGTAAAAGGGAGAGAGGTTTTTCCCAAATGGGCTTTTTTTTTTTTTTAACTCGCCGCAAAGGGTGCGCGCGTGTACTTAATCCTAGCCTCTTGGGAGCTGCTCTTCACTGGTTCGGAGTGTCCAAGCAGAATCTCTGCTGCCGGGTCTCTCTCGATGTGGAAACTACTTCTCCAGCGTGCGCACAGCACAGTTGTTTGCCTGCTTCACCGCAGCCCGGCACGGCTGTGTCTCTGCTGTGTTGCTGCTGCAGATGTAGCGCTCCTCACCTCTTCCAAACGATTTTCCTCTCTGGTATGACTCAGATGGATTTCTAAACCTTGCCTTGTTCCGGGCTGCCAGATGTTCACATAGAATCAAATCACTTGTTTTTCCAGGTCTTTGTTGTAAGAGGGATATAGGAAGCGTCTAACTAGTCCGCCATGTTGACCACGCCTCCTCTTTTTACAATCTTAATGCCCCATTCTTCTTCATATAGTCCAGCTTCTCAGGTTATTTGCTCAGCATACAGATTGAAGAACTATGGTGAAAGGATTCAACCCTGACACACATCTTTCCTAATTTTAAACCATGAAGTATCCGCTTGTTCTGTTCAAACAACTGCCTCTTGATGTATGTACAGGTTCTTCACAAGCACAATTAAGTGTTCTGGAATTCCCACTTTTTGCAATGTTATCCATAATTTGTTATGATCCACACAGTTGAATCTTCTGTGTAGTCCATAAATACAAGTAAACATCTTTCTGGTAATTGGAGGCCATCTCAAAGAAATAAATAAGGGGACATCTCTACAGATCGCTCTAGCCCCTATCACCACCTCACCCTCTACTCAGTGTTTGTCCATTCATTCAGACAACAAATATTTACTGAACACTCACTGTGTGTCAGGCACTGGTCTGAGTGCTGGAAATAAAGTAGGAACCAAAACCGGCACGTATTCCTGCCCTTGGCACGCTTACATTGTAGTTGAGGGAGACAATCCAATAGTATCAAGTGGTGATAAATGTGATGACAAAGAATAAAGTTGGAAAGGAACTGCAGAATGAGACCTGAGGGTGAACACAAGATTTAAGAGAAGGGGATCAGGAAAAGCCTTCCAAATAAGGTAACATTTAAGCAGATCCCTCAAGCACTGAGGAACCAGGTGGAAGTGGGGGAAGAATATGCCAGGCCAGAATTGGCTTCACCTCCAGCAACTGCCCACCCAGATTTCTGATGTCCTGAACTCCTGCAGGAGTCCCTGGGCAGTGCAAACTGTTAATTGATTTGGCTGTTGACCAAAAGGCTGGAGGTTCTAGTCCAAAGAAAGGCCTGGCAATCTATTTCAGAAAAATTAGCCATTGAAAACCCTATGGAGCTTCAATAGAAGAATTCTGATCCAAGGGAGGAAATTGCAAGAACAGAATTTCAAGTTCTCATGGAATTCAGACTTTCTGGATCCATGCAGGCTGGATGAGCCCCCAGAACTATTGCACTGAGATAATCTTTAAACCTTAAACCAAAAATATTCCCTGAAGTCTTCTTAAAACCAAACAGTAGTTTAGCTTAACTAGTAAAGAATGTCTGCCTTGAGCGTTGTGTTCTTTTAAGATCTATCTATATGGGATCAAACTGACAACAGCAACTTGAAAGATTAGCTAGGAAACTTAGGGGGCAGTGAGTTTATGTTAATGGGGGAGGAACAACTCAGAAAAGGAGGGTGAGAGTGGCTGCACAACTTGAAGAATGTAAGCAATGTCACTGAATTGTACATGTAGAAACTGTTGAACTGGTGTATGTTTTGATGTGTATATTCTCAAGAACAACAACAAAATAAAATAAATTCTATAAAAAAGAAAACCTTATGGAGCATAGTCCTACTCTGATACACAGGATGTCACCATGAGTGAGAATTGACTTGATGGCAGCAGGTTTGGAACTTCTGCAGCAACATCAGCCAGCACCTCCTCCCCCACACCCAATCTTCTCCGTCTTGGAAAATTGCACCAACATCTCGCCAGTTTACAAACCAGAAATACGAGAGGTTTTTTTTTTTTTTTTTTTTTTTTTTTGTCCCTTCCCTCTCTCTCCTCCGACACCCAAGGAGTCCCCAAGTCCTATAGATTTTATTTACTATCTCCTGGACCCACTGTTGTTGTTGTTGTGTGTCATTGAGTTGATCCTGACTCATAGTGACCCTAAGGGACAGAGTAGAACTGCCTCATATGGTTTCCAAGGTTGTAAATCCTTATGGAAGCAGACTACCAGATCTTCTCAGAAATATTCTCATGATTGAAGAAGCCTCGAGGAAGCAGTGTCTCTGTCTATGAAAGCTCCCATTCGCTGGTCACAAGGGCAATGACTAGTAAATCAGAAAGTAATTGAGGAAGTTCTGATTTCCTGAGCAATTTTTAGACCACGATCTTAAAGCCGTTGTACAGAATATTCTAAGAGGGTAGAAATAAGTGTGAATGTTATAACTACTCAGTTTTTTAACTGATTGAATTTAAATATTAGTGTGGTGAGTGCTCTGTCTTTCCTTGGAGCCTTGTTTTAGTAACTGCTGTGTGGCTATATTATGGTTAAAAAACAAAATGTTGCTCAGAGCCTAGAAAAGACAATATTAACCTACGCGGTGTTACCAGTTATCTATTGCTGAAAAAACAAACTATCCCATAACTTTGTGGCTTATTGTTGCAGACAAGAATGGATGCTAAAATACGTAGATGAAAGTATGACAAGAAACGGTATTTGCATAGTCTCAAAGTATCTCCCCCACAAGATACAGATTAATCACAAAAGGAAAACTAATAATTTTTTTAATGGTTATTGATTGTTTTAAGCCACTTATCTTTAAGATTTTTTTCTTTTAGAATTAATTTATTTTTTCTGTTTCTTCAATTAATATATATGTGTGTGTATATATATATATATATATATATATAAAATCTTTTTTCTTGTACTTTGGATGAAGGTTTATAGAGCAAAGTAGTTTCTCATTAAACAATTAATACACATATTGTTTTGTGACATTGATTGCCAACCCCACAACATGTCAACACTCTCCCCTTCTCAACCTTGGGTTCTGTTACCAGCTTTCCTGTCCCCTCCTGCCTTCTTGTCCTTGACCCTTGGCTGGTGTGCCCATTGAGTCTTGTTTTGTTTTATGGGCCTGTCTGATCTTTGGCTGAAGGGCAAACCTCAGGAGTGACTTCAGGACTGAGTTAAAAGGGTGTCAGAAAACTAATAATTGTGTGGTGGAGAAACCACCTTAACCAAGTGATCAAAGTTAACATCATACAGCAATAAGACATAGCAACATCATGTACCCCTTGATCTGAAGCACTTCTCTGGGTTTCTTGGCAAAAATGCATAATCTCAATCTAATTACAAGAAAATATCAAGCAAACCCAAATTGAGGAACATTCTAGAAAATAATTGACCAGTATCTTCAAAAGTGTCAAGGTTATAAAAGACAAAGACAGACTGATGAACTGTCAAAGACTGGCGGACCCTAAGGAGACATGATGGCACAGTGGTTACGAGCTCAGGCTGCTGACCGAAAGGTTGGCGGTTCAAATCCACTAGCTGCTCCTTGGAAACCCTATGGGACAGTTCTACTCTGTCCTATAGTAGTTCTGGAATTGACTCGACAACCATGGTTTTTTAAGGAGACATGACAACTAAATGCAGTCTGGAATTGTGGCTTGGATCCTGGACCATGAAAAGAACATTGCTGGGAAAACTGATGAAAATGGGATAAGATTTGTAGATTAGTTAATAGTATTACATCAATGTTAATTTCCTGATTTCTAGACTTGTACTTTGGTTACATAAGATGTCAAGATTGAGGAAGCCAGATGAAAAGTATACAGGAACTCTACTACTTCTACAATTTTTCCGTAAGTCTAAAATTATTTCAAAATGCAAAGTTAAGCAAATAAAATTAGTGGCTTAAAGTAACTATTTAATTCTCTTTCAAGCTTTTGTGGGTCAGGAATTCGAGTAGGACTCCACTGAGCAATTCTTCTGTTCCATGTGGCAGTGACCAGGGTCATTGGGAGGTATTCAGCTGGTGGCTGAGCTGGTCTTGAGCATCCAAGATGGTTTTGATGTTTAGCACCTTGACAGGGACAGCTGGAAGGCTGGGCTCAGCTAGAACCCCCTCCTCTCTGTGTAGTTTCTGGGTCTCTCAATGGAGTCTCTCTAGCAATCTGACTCTCCAGAAATCAGACTCCTTACATGGTGGCTCAGGGCTCCAAGAGCTAGAATTCCAAGAGACAGGAAGTAGAAGCCGCTAGTCCTTGAAAGCCCGGGCCTGGAAACTGGCAGAGTGTCATTTTCACCATATTCTGTTGTCAGAGCAGCCACAGCGCTGCCCACATTCAAGGGGATGAGGACACAGACCCCAATTCTCAGTGGTCAAAGAATTTGTGGCCTTCTTTAATACACCACACATGGGGAAGGGCTTTCTTTTTCCCTCTCCTAGCACAGGATTAAGAAGCCCTGGTGGTACAATGTTTAAGCGCTCGGCTGCTATCTGAAAGGTTGTCGGTTCAAAACCAACCAGCTACTCCATGGGAGAAAATACTTGGCAACCTACTCCTGTAGAGATTACAGCCTAGAAAACCCTATGGGGCAGTTCTACTCTGTCTCATGGGGTAACTGTGAGTCAAACTTGATGGCACCTAACAACAACAGCACAGAATTGGATTAATCATAACCTTCGGTTCTTGATCTGCTCTCATCATTGCTCCAGGCATGGACTGATTTATTTACTTATTTGTTTGTGTTGATGCTTAGCTCTTTTCAAAAAAGCAAAGGAAGTCCTTGTGTTTTTCCTTTCTGTGTCATTTGTGGTTTGTATACATGCTTGATAATATGACAAGGAAGGATGTCTGATGGAAAACATAAGCTTATCTGTGGTTGGGATGGGGATAACAGAATGCTCTTATTTCTTAAAGTATCTTACTTCTTCTGTTTACACTATTTGGCAACACTTATTAGCAGAACTTAAAAAGAAAAATTGTACAGTCTAGGGGGTTCCGGGAGGGGGTTCTGAAGGCTGTTCTAAAAAGTAGACATAGGCTGTGTTGGTTTTCTGGGTGATTTCTCAGCTTAAATTTGCTAGAGGAAAGGCAGGAAAATAAGAGCCTGTACCTGGAGACAGTATTACAGGGAAAGAGCATGGGCTTTGCAGTCAAATTGACTTGGGTTAAATCCTGACTCCTGTATTTTCTCGCTGTTTGACCTTGGGAATTCACCTAACTCTCAGAGCCTCAGTTTCCTCATCTAAATATTTGGGAATAATAATGCCAAACTTTCAGGGTTGTTGTGAGGATTACGAGATGTAACAATATAAGTAAAGCATCCGATGTTTTTTCTGGTTTCAAGTAGTTCTCAATATATGACTACTAGTGTGATTATGTAGAGCCCTGGTGGTACAGTGGTTAAGAGCTTGGCTGCTAACCAAAAGGTCGGCAGTTCGAATCCACCAGCTGCTCCTTGGAAATGGGGCAGTTCTAATCTGTCCTATAGGGTCACTATGAGTTGGAATTGATTCGATGGCAATGGGTTTGTTTGTATGTTTTTTTAGTGTGATTATGTACATTAATGTTTTGTAGGCTACAAAATAATTTCACATACACCTTCAAACTACCTCTAAGAGAGGGAAGACAGATAAAACAAAACAAAACAAAAATATAACAAACCAGTTGCCATGGACTTGATTCTAGCTCATGGTGACCCCATGTGTGTCAGAGTAGATCTGTGCTCCATAGGGTTTTCAATGGCTCATTTTTCAGAAGTAGATGGCCAGGCCACCCTTCCAAGGCACCACTGGGTGGATTTTAGCCTCCAACATTTTGGTTAGCAGCTGAATGTATTAACTGTTTGCACCACCCAGGGACTCCAAGAGAGGGGAAAACAGATACACATCTTTATTTAGGAAGCAAAGATACTAAGATCCAGCAACACATTCAAGGACACAGGCTAGTATAATGGAAGAAGGGCAGAGCCCTGTGACTTGAGATTTCTAGAAAAATCCCAGTTCTGAAGCAGAAAACTTCTACAGAGGCAACCTGTGAGCCCTGAGGGAAGTGGGGAGATGAGTGGGACAAGGTGAGCACCTTATAACCAGACACTAACTTTGTCACCTTAGACTTACCTGTAGCAGGACCAGCTACTGAGAACAGATTGAAACCACAGACCCTGCCTTGGGAGAGGCATCGTACTAGTTGAGTAAGTGATGACAGGATTTGGAGGTTTTCCCAACATTACATTGGGAGAACATTAATACTCTTACTACATAAGCAAAAACAGGAGTAGAACCAGTTATTTTCCTGGGTTAGTAGGAATTTTACTGTCTGCAACAAGATTTGAGAAGTAAAGACTCATGATTAAGCACCTTTAACTTGAAAAAGTGAAGTTTTCTTTCAAAACATTTTTTTAATAATGGCTAATGAAAGGGATTTTGCCATACAGAGCATTTCAATTAATTTCAGACCATACAAAGCATACAGTAGCAACTTTAAAGTTATGCTGTCAGACACAACAGTAAGATTCAAGGGTATACTTATGAATAACTTGGGTTCATGAGGATTTTTCCTTTTGTCAAAAACATAACTGTTAGTGAAACTACCCAAAAAAACAAAGTGGAGACCAGTATGCTAATTTTATGCACAAAAATGGGATACATGGCATTTGTTGTTGTTGGGTGCTGTCAAGTCGGCTCCAACTCATAGCAACCCCATGTACAGCAGAATGAAACACTGACCGGTCCTGCGCCATCTTCACAACTGTTGCTATATTTGAGCCCCGTTGTTGCAGCCACCGTGTCAATCTATCTCATTGAGGGTCTTCCTCTTTTTCACTGACCCTCCAATCCTGATGTCAAGTTCTTCTTCATATAGTCCAGCTTCTCTGATTATTTGCTCAGCATAAAAATTGAATAAATATGGTGAAAGGATACAATCCTGGCAAAAACTTTCCTGGTTTTAAACCACTCAGTATCCCTTGTTGTGGTCTATGTACAGGTTCTTCATTAGCACAATTAAGTGTTCTGGAATTCCCATTGTTCGCAGTGTTATCCATAATTTGTTATGATCCACACGGTCGAATGCCTTTGTATAGTCAGTAAAACATAGGTAAACATCTTCCTGGTATTCTCTGCTTTCAGTCAAGATCCATCTCACATCAGCAATGATATCGTTCATTCCATGTCCTCTTCTGAACCTGGCCTGAATTTTTGGCAGTTCCCTGTTGATGTACTGCTGCAACTATTTTTGAATTATCTTCAGCAAAATTTTGCTTGCGTGTGATATGAATGACATTGTTCGATAATTTCCACATTCTGTTGAATCACCTTTCTTTGGAATGGGCGCAAATATGGGTCTCTTCCAGTCACTTGGCCAGGTAGCTGTCTTCCAAATTTCTTGGCATCTCAATTGGTATTCCATCAATTCCTGAAGCCTTGTTTTTTACCAGTGCCTTCAGTGCAGCTTGGGCTTCTTTGTTTCCAACTTTTTCATTCCAATCACCAGTAATTATCAATATGTCTTGATTGCATGTTTGATCAATTTCAGACTGCAGAAGTTGGTAAAAACTTTGATTTCTTCATCTTTGGCATTAGTGGTTGGTGTGTAAATTTGAATACTAGTCATGTTTACTGGTCTTCCTTTTAGGCATATGGGCATTATCCTATCACTGACAGCATTGTACCTCAGGATAGATCTTGAAATGTTCTTCTCGACAGTGAATGCAACCCCATTCCTCTTCAATTTATCATTCTCAGCATAAAGTAGGCCATATGATTGTCCAATTCAAAATGGCCAATACCAGTCCATTTCAGCTCACTAATGCTGAGGATATCGATGTTTATGTGTTCCATTTCATTTCTGATGATTTCCAATTTTCCTAGATTCATACTTCGTACATTCCACTTCAGATTATTAATGGATGTTTGCAGCTGTTTCTTCTCATTCTGAGTCATGCCATCTCAGCAAATGAAGGTCCTGAAAGCTTTATTCCATCTACATCATCAAGGTCGACTCTACTTTGAGGAGGCAGCTCTTCACCAGTTGTATTTTGAGTGCTTTCCAGTTTGAGGGACTCATCTTCTGGCACTACATCAGACAATTGTCATGGATTGAATTGTGTCCCCCAAGAATGTGTATCAACTTGGCTAGGCCATGATTCCCAGTATTGTGTGGTTGTCTACCATTGTGTGATCTGATGTGATTGTCATATGAGTTGTAAATCCTAACCTCCTTGATGTTAATGAGGCAGGATTAGAGACAATTATGTTAATGAAGCAGGACTCAATCTACAGGATTAGGTTGTATCTTGAGTCAATCTCTTTCGAGATATAAAAGAGAGAAGCTAGCGGAGAGGAGAAGGGATCTCATGCCACCACGAAAGAACAGCCAGGAGCAGAGGGTATCCTTTGGACGTGGGGTCCCATTACTGAGAAGCTCCTAGACCAGGGGAAGATAGATGACAAGGACCTTCTCCCAGAGCCAGCAGAGAGAGAAAGCCTTTCTGGGAGCCTGTGCTCTGAAATCAGTCTTCTAACTTTCTAAACTGTGAGAGAATAAATTTCTGTTTGTTAAAGCTGTCCACTTGTGGTACTTCTGTTATAGCAGCACTAGATAACTAAAACAATGTTCTGCTGCTATTCATAAGGTTTTCACTGGTCAACTTTTTTTAGAAGTAGATGGCCAGGTCCTTCTTCCTAGTCTGTCTTAGTCTGGAAGCTTTGCTGAAATCTGTCCACTGTGGGTGACTCTGCTGGTATTTGAAATACCAGTGGCATAGCCTCCAGCATCACAGCAACACTCAAGCCACCACTGTATGACAAACTGACAGATGAGTGGTGGCTACATGGCATAAATGCATATAATTTCTCTTGAAGTATACCCAGAGAACTACTACTATTAGTGGCCTTGTTTATACTTTTACAAACACATGTATAGTATCCATAACCGATATGTAGCATTACTTTGTGCAAACCTTTGTTATGGAAATTTACATAAATAGTATCAAATCAGATAAATCATTCTGTATCTTGTTTTTCATTCAACATTTTATATATTTATATACATACACATAAAAACATATTTTATTTAAAATCAGGCATGCATTCACATGGTCCAAAAATCAGAACAGTATGAAAAGTTTTGCAGAGAAAAGTCTCACTCCTACTCCTGCTCCCCACCCAGATAATCACTTTTATTACTTTCTTTTGTACTGTGATGGTTAATTTTATGTGTCAGTTTGGCTAGTCTGTAATTCCCAGTGGTTTGGTCAAACACTAGTTGCTGTTCTATAGTGTAATCTAATGCAATTTAATTAATCACTTTCCATAATGTAATCAAGCCATCAGTTGAAAGGGAAGTTTTCCTGGTGTGTAGTCTGCCCCAATGCTATAAATAGATAATTTTGGTAGAATTGGCTCTCTCTTCCTCCTCTGCACTCTTCTTGTCCCTGACCTATGGATCTTGGGACACAAGCCTGCAGAAGTCTCCCATCTGCCACCTGACCTATGGATTTTGGACTCGCTGGCCCCCTACAATCACGTGAGCCAATCCCTTGAAGTAAATCTTTCTCTGTTTCTCCCTCTCTCTATATATATCACTGGTTCTGTTTCTGTAAAAGGAGCCCTGGTGATGCAGTGGTTAAGCCCTCAGCTGCTAACCAAAAGGCTGGTGATTTGAACCCACCAGCAGCTCTGAGGGAGAAAGATGTGGCAGTCTGCTTCCATAAGGATCACAGCCTTGGAAACCCTATGGGGCAGGTCTACTCTGTCTTACAGGGTCACTATGAGTCAGAATCGACTTGACAGCAGTGGGTTTTTCTTTTTCTTTTTTTTCTGTTTCTCTAGGTATACCTACCAGAATTTTCTTTTGCAAACAAATGTTTTTCCTCCTTCTTTTTTTACACAGAAGATAGCATTCTTTTGACACCCAACTGCACTTTTCTTTTTTCACTTAACCAAGTATTTGGAGATTTTTTCACATTTGTACATGAAGAGCATTCTTATTCTTTTTTACCACGTTGAATCCCATTGGGTGGATGTCCCATAATTTATTTAACTTGTTCCTTATTGATACACAGCTATCAATAGGAAGCTAAGCTGCTTCCTAGACAAAACCTGCCCTGCCTTCCCTGACAGTTCAATCAAATAGTCAGGATAGGGTTATAAAGAGGGTGAGAGGTAGGGGACACGCCTACCTAGGTGGGCTGAGAACAGAAGTTAGGCTCTGGTACAGGACTAGGAGGGAAAGTGGGGATGGGAGATGAGAAGCAAAGTGAGGTATTCCCCAGGCCTCCTAGGAAGCTGACTTCTCTGCTGGGTTGTACTCTGGTGCCCTCACTGCCCACTGTCCTCGTTCAGTTCCATCCTCTTACCTGTTGGCCTTCGCCTGGCTCTGAATCTGATTGCCTGGCTTCCTTAGACCTCACTGGGGAGGGTGGTTGTGGTATGAGGAACTGGGGCCTGGCTCTCTGGGTCTGTACTCTCACTGGCTCTCACCTGGACAATGATCATGAACAATAGCTGAACTGGTCAGTGGCCTTCACCTGGCCCAGGCTCAGCTTCCCTGTCTGCCCCATTGCCAGTTCTGGGCCTCTAAACTTCAACTGTCCTGGGGCAAGGGGGATAGGCTGAGAGAGGGGAAGCCTGAGGTATTGTGGAGTCATCTCCCCTCCTTACTCCCTACCCCCATCAGCAGATCAGTGGCATCACTGGAGGGTGCGGGGGGTGCTGACTGCACCAGGTGACACTGTCAGAGGGGGTAACACCAAAATGACTGTCTATAAAATTTTCGTCTAGTGTTTCAGCAGAAATTTATTATTTTTAATAAAAATATCCCTGTAGTTAGTTATAACAACAAAAACATTTTTTGTAAGCCCAGCTTGCATATATCCATAGACCTACAAGGCTAAAACTCTATGTCAGTTTATTTTTTGAACCTTCTAATGCCTTCCAGTCAGAGCTATCATTATTACCCAATTACAGGGACGCTTCGAATCGCATAATTTTGTCTACACTCGCTACAAGCACACACTATTGTTTTTGTTGCTGCTGGTGTTTTTATAGTCACTGATTTTGTCAAATTTTCTGATGTTTTAGCTACAATATTGTGGTAATTAGTATTTGTGAACCTATATCAATAGCTGTTTTGAGAATGAAGTAGTAATTAAAGGAAAAGAAGGAGAAAAATAAAAAATAATATCGTAACTAATAATGCTGTAATTCAACGTAGAGAGATTTTACAAAACAATTTTGTTGTTAGTATTCATATAATCTAAGAAATATTACATTTAAGCAATTTACAGCTGTATTTATCACATATTATTCTATGATTAAGATTGATAATAAACATTTTTAAGGCTTCTTTGTGGTCT
Source organism: Dugong dugon (assembly GCA_030035585.1). NCBI lineage: Eukaryota > Metazoa > Chordata > Mammalia > Sirenia > Dugongidae > Dugong > Dugong dugon. Next base: position 75,584,897 of record CM057467.1, on the reverse strand, counting down.
GGTAGGGAAAGAGGTTCATGGGGGTTGTGACACCATGAGTTACCACACTGGGTGACGCCACTGCAGCAGACGGCGCTCTGTGGTTCCTTCCTGCACAGATTCGAGAGGAACTGCAGAGCTGGAAGGCACTCAGATTCTGTACAAAACACTGGGGAAATTCAGAGAGAGGTAGTGGCTCCCCTCAAGATCACAGAGCAAGCTAGTGTTGGAGTGGTGCGAGGGCTGGAGAATCATGCAGGGATTCCTGCCTCCAGACCTGGGATGACCCTGGAAGGGCTTGCTCTCAACTTTACTTCCCCCTCATTCCTTGGCTCAGCTGCCCTGTGGGCGTCTCTCCTAACACCAGTGAAAATGCAGAGTTGGGAGGGCCGAAGATCTGGGCTTGAGAAGAGATCAGGACATCTGAAGAGATTCAAGCATTTGCTGCCTCTCCCTCAGGCCTTGCCCACCTCTGACTGTGGCTCCCCCACAGGAGCAGACAGCCATGGCCTGGCAGATGACACAGCTGCTGCTGCTTCTGGCTTTGGTGGCCTCTGCATGGGGTGCCCGCCCCAGGAATCCCCAGGGAAGAACAGATCTGCTCAACGTCTGCATGGACGCCAAGCACCACAAGACAAAGCCAGGCCCTGAGGACAAGCTGCATGACCAGGTGAGCATGGAGTGAAGGCTGACATGGGGCAGGGGGCTGACCCTGGCAGGGAAGAAGTTAGGGGGATGGAAATGTCAACTGTGGGGGGAGATAGAAGCAGCAGGTGACTGAGGTGTTCCGGGAGGGCCTCCCCCACCAGGAGACCACCAAATCTACAATAACAGAGGGACCATTTCCCTAGCATCCACTATGAGCCAAGTGGAAGCCTTGGGTGGTGAAAACAGTTAAGCACTTGACTACAGGCTGAAAGGTTGGCAGTTCAAATCACCCAGAGGCACCTCAGGAGACAGGCCTGGGCGATCGGCTTGTGAAAGTTCAGAGCCTTGAAAACCCTATTAGGCAGACCTACTCTGCATACATGGGGCCGCCATGAGTCGAAATGGCAACTAACAACAACAATATGAGCTGAGCTAAGTGCTTTCCTTTTGCCATGTCAGTAAACGTGCCCAAAGGGTCTGCTTGGTAAGTGAGTGGTGTTCTCTACTTACACAAATGAGGAAACTGAGGCTTAGAGGAAGCACAGGTACAAGTGGGAATTGAGAGACCAGTCATTAGCAGGGGCTAGGAGGGAGACTGACAGTCCTGTTCCTAACCTTGATTATGTGCCATCCCTGGAGCTCAGAGGCAAGGTAGAGGGGGAGACATGTCCCTCATGGCCATGCTATAGCAAACATTGGCAAACAGGCTGGGTCCCCACTCCCAGGGAGATGGATGATTATAATTCTGAGTGACATGGGCTATGATAGTGGCCATTTTTGTTAAGCTCCTACAGGAAGGGGGTTAGTGCTTTTCATCATATCATTAACTCTTTCAGAGGCAGGAATGCTGACCTGACTGGCAGGTTAGGGATGATGTAGTTTGGATTTTGCAGGACGAGCAGGAGTTAGGGCATTTGAAGAAGTACATGCATGAAGTCAGGGAGGCCTGAATGTTCTGTATTGCTCAGCACCTGGTGTGGGCTAAGTTGTTGGAGAGGGCTAGATGTGGCCCTATCCCCATGGGTTTTCCTTCTGGTTTCTCCTGTGTGCCCTGACCTGTCACATCTCCCTGCTCACTTGACCGGGGAGGTGGAATTCATCTCAGAGAGTTTAAGCAGTTGGCATGTAATCACTCAGCACTTCAGCTCTTCTGAGTCCAATAGAAACCTCTACCACTTTCCTGTCTTACTTGCCCTTCCCCTACGTGGGTCAGGTCCCTGCTCACGCCCACGTGCAGGCTATAGTTCTTGTTCCCCTACGGCTTTGGAAACCTGTCGGGAGACTCCTAGTTTGGAGTTCTAGACCTGGGAGAGCCAGATCAGTACCCTTGACCTCTACCTCTCACTGCAGCCTGGGACCAGGTTCCTTTCTTTCCAGTCTTGAGTTAAAATCTTTACTCCACCATTTGCCAGGAGGGCCGCTTGCTTAAATTCTGTGAAAACTGGGGTAATGATTTTTTTTTTTTTTTACTGCATTGTTGAGAGGATAAAGTGCAAAAGCTCAGGGCCTTTTTGTACCTGCTGTTTTCTATGCCTAGAATGTTTTTTAACCCCTCCCACTCCTGACTAAAACCATAAGCTCCATGAGGGCAAAGGTTTTATCTGTTTTGTTCACTGCAATAGTCCCAGCCCCTAGCACATTGCCCGATGTATAATAAGCACTCAATTAATATTGGCTGGATGGAAAATGAATAATGTAAATAGCTCAAATAATGTGAAATAACTTTGTAAAGTGTTAACAGCTGTAGAAGTAGTAATTGCTCCCCCAGACAGTGGCTCCCCTCGGGCTCCCACGGCCCTTGTATTACTCTCTGTTAAAAGATAATACTCATACATACAATAGAATATTATTACACAGCCATAAAGAGAAATGAAGTCCTGATGTGTACCAAAACATGGATGAACCTTGAAAATATCATGCTAAGTGAAATAATTCAGTCGGAAAAAGACAAATACTCCATGATCTCATTTATATGAAGTAAACAAATATATAGAAACCAAAGACTATCAGTGGTTTTTGGGGTGGGAGGGAGGGGACAGGGGGAGTTTTTGCCTAGGAAGCATTGAGTTTATGTTAATGGTGGTGGAATAAGCTGGAAAAGGATAGAGATAATGGTTGCAGAACATGAAGACTGTAATAAATGTCACTGAATTGTACATGTGGAAACTGTTGAATTGGAAAATGTTTTGGTGTGTGTATTTTCACCATCATTTTTTAAAAAGGGCTAATACTTTTAACAGCCATTCCTTCAAAATGGGGGCCCCTCAAGGGGCAGACCTAGCAGGGCCCTCCCCAGAGATGGTTCCTCTGGATGTCTTACCTGGGGCAGGGGAAGCAGAACATGGAGGAGATGGCTGTGTCAGGGAAGATACAGCCCTGTGTCTTCCCCACCCAGTGCAGCCCCTGGAGAAAGAATGCCTGCTGCTCAGTGAACACCAGCCAGGAGCTGCACAAGGACACCTCCCGCCTATATAACTTTAACTGGGACCACTGTGGCAAGATGGAGCTCGACTGTAAGCGCCACTTCATCCAGGACACCTGTTTTTATGAGTGCTCTCCCAATCTGGGGCCCTGGATCCAGCAGGTATGGGCGCTGTCCCCACAGACATTCACCGTGGCACTTGCAGGGAGGGTGTGGTCCAAGCATAGTAGAGGCACTGCCTTGGCCTCCAGCTCTGGTCTTCTTCAAGGCCTGTGGCTGCTGAGATGCGTGGCTGACAGGGGCTCTTCTCCCTCCCCACCAGGTGGATCAGAGCTGGCGCAAAGAGCGGATCCTCAACGTGCCCTTGTGCAAAGAGGACTGTCAGCGCTGGTGGGAAGACTGCCGCACCTCCTATACCTGCAAGACCAACTGGCACAAGGGCTGGAACTGGAGCTCAGGTGAGGGCCTGAGCAGGGAGGAGATGAGTAACAGAAGTGGTGATTCTAATTGGCATTGGGAGAGATGAGGTCTCAACCAGAAACTAAGTAGCTTTGTTCCTACCAGGGATTAACGAGTGTCCAGTCAAGGCCGCCTGCCACACATTTGAGTTCTACTTCCCCACGCCTGCTAACCTCTGCGAGGGCCTCTGGAGTCACTCCTACAAGGTCAGCAACTACAGCCAAGGGAGTGGCCGCTGCATTCAGATGTGGTTTGACCCAGCCCATGGCAACCCTAATGAAGAAGTGGCGAGGTTCTATGCTGAAGCCATGAGTAGGGCTGGGCCCCATGCAACTGGGCCTCTCCTACTCAGCCTAGTCCTGATGCTGCTATGGCTCCTTGGCTGAGCCGCTTCCATTGCTGACACCTGGACATCTGGACAGCAGAGCCCGGACTGCATCCTTGACTCGTACCCAGCCTGGGTGCCTAGGCTCAGCCCAGCTCCACTGTCTCAGATAAGGGACCTCACAATCAGTTCAGTCCATGCCCTGATCATTGGTTTATAACCCAAGGCGGGACCCCTGGGATTCCCCTGACAGCTTATTTTAATACACAGATTCACGTGTGTCTTGTAAAGAATTTGGGGATGAGTGGCTCGGGAAGACATGACTCACTGCTTCATCACTCCCACTGAGAGCCCCAAAGAAGGGGTGGGACTAGCCTGAGGTTCATCAACAAGTAGGGGGTGGAAGTTGAATTAGAATCCAGGCACCTGATCCCTTAGCTTGGGTCTCTTACCCCTGCACCTGCCTGCCCTCATGCCAGGGTCACTACTCTCACACCACTAGGACTGATGGAAGAAGGAAGGTGGGCAGAGATTGGTGGAGGAGTCACTGGGTTCCCGGAAGGGAAAAAGGTTGCTTTCTCTCCTTCCCTTACTAGATGTGGGGTGGGAAAGAGACATTGATGGTGGGATCTATGATGAACACTTGCATTGTTTCTTTTTTTAAAAACTACAAATAATTCTACAATGAACAAGCTGGTACTTAGTGGAATGTTATACTTGGAGGGTAAATTCCCAGAAGAGGGATTGCTGGGTCAAGGAGTAAATAAATTTATAATCCCCCCCCCACCCTGAAACTCAATCCCACCACCCACTGATAGACTTTGGGAGCTGAAACCCTTGGGCCTCAATTTTCATATCTGCGAGCTATCTATCCTTGTTTCCCAAACTTCTTCTAAGGGTCATATCAGGCAGTCTATTGAAAATGATGTGTAAACTTTAAATGCTCTTGAAAATTAGTCCTGCACCAGGCACTAAGTTACACATTTTAGCGCATAAGGAAACCAGATTCTTCCTTGATTCCCTCCCCAAAACCTCATACATTTTTTTATCACCCCCAACTCATTGATTCTATTTGGGAGTCTCCCACTCTCCTCTCCATCCCTGAAGCACTGCCTTCATTGCCCTAGATCTGACCCAGAGCATTTCTCTCTTGAATTACTGAACAAACAAAAAGAAAAACAAACCAGTTACCGTCAGGTTGACTCCGATTCATAGCGACACCATGTGTACAGAGTAGAATTGTGTTCCATATGATTTTCATGTCTAATCTTTCAGAGGCAGATTGCTAGACTTTTATTCTGAGGCATCTCTGGCTGAATTTGAACCATCTGGATCTTTCAGTTAGTAGCCCAGTGCTTAACCGTTTGTACCACCCCAAAACCAAAACCCATTGCCATTGAGTAGATTCCAACTTCCTATAAGACAGACAGAATAGAACTGCCCCACAGGATTTCCAAAGCTGTAATCTTTACAGAAGCAGACTGCCACATCTTTCTCCCACAGAGTGGCTAGTGGGTTCGAACCGCCAACCTTTCAGTTAGCAGCCAAGCTCTTAACCACTTTGCCAGGGATCCTTTGCACCACCCAGGGACTCTGAATTACTGACAAAGAAAGAATCTTTCTGCCTTCCAGAGTGATCTTTTAGTCCTGCAAATCTCGTGAAGCCACTCCCCTAATATGGTCCACTGCCTCCTCTACAACTTAGCTGGGCAGGAATTGCCCCCTGTCCCTAGCCTCCTTCTCTTCCTCCCCTCATCCCACACATTCCAAATGCTCTGAAAGCTGCTCTTAACCCTCCTGCCATCTCCTAATCTCTGTGTCTACCGACCCTCTCCCCTTCGCCTGGAGGTCCCTACTGGGGGGCTTAGAAATAGCTGAACCTCTTCCCTGAAATAGATTTATAATTTTGATAGTTACAACTTTACAGGGGTTATATCAATTTGGCCTTCCACCAGCAATGTCTAAGAGCGCCCATTTCCCCACAGTAGTATGGGTACATGTGTAATACAGTGTTAAACTTTGGGATTTCTGCTAAACTGATAAATGGAATAAAGAGCATCAGTGTAATTTTCATTTGCTGTATGTCTTTTTATGAGACCCCTGTTTCTGAGATCTTTCCATATTGATCTATTGAGGTCTATAATTGCCGGGTGTCTTAGGCTGGGTTCTCTAGAGAAGCAAAACCAATGAATATACCTATATCTATCTATATAGATAGATAGATATAGATATATATATGTAGAGAGAGAGAGATCAAGGAAATGGCTCATGTGGTTGCAGAGGCTGGCAAGTCCCAAGTCCATGGGTCAGGTGTCAGGCTGGAGGCTTTTCCTGACTCACGTAGCTGCAGGGACTGATGAATCCAAGATCAGCAAGTCAGACTGTAGGCTGCTGGCTCATGGGCTGCAGAGGCTGACAAATCCCAAGAACTGGAAGTCAGATGATGATGAGCCAGATGCAGGATCCAGAGCAAGCAAGCTAGCCTTGTCAGAACATTTATATATATATTGGATGCAGGCCACACCCCCGAGGAAACTCCTCTTACAACTGATTAGCTGATCACATCAGATCACATCATGGAGGATGATTACAGCATTGCATAACTGCCAAACTACATCATTACATAACTGTCATGGCCCAGCCAAGGTGACCGACAACCTTAACCATCATACTGGATAATATTTCAGTCTATGTATACATCACATTTTATTCAGTCCTCTACTAGTAGATATTTGATGGAGGGGAGTGATTTTATGACCTTGACATTTTTGAAAAGCACAGACCAGTTATTTTGTTAACTATCCTTCAGTTTGGATTCCTCTGCTCCCTCATGATTAAATTGAGGTTATGCATTTTTGACACACATGCCCCAATAGTAATGCTGTATCCTTATTGTACATCCTAGTAGGAAGCATATGATGTTGGATTTTCCTATTTTTAGTGATGTTAGCTTTCATCTTTTGGTTGAGATGGTGTCTGACAGGTTTCTTCTCTACTCTTTTCCCTTTGTAATAAATAAGTATTTGATAGGGAGGTCTTCTGAGAACTGTAGATATCTATTCCTCAACAAACTTTCACAAATGAGCTTTACTATCTCATGGGCATTTTTTAAAAGTAAAAACAAAAGTCCAAAATGTCTTATTATGTGACAGCTCCCTCTCCAAACTTTCAACACTTTCCCATGGTATTTGTCATAAAAACCAAATTTCTTCAATGACATAGAAGGCCCTGCCCCATCTCTTAGATCTCATGTCAAATCACCACCCTATACTCCCACTCCCATCCACATAGATGAACTCTATCCACACTTCCTACCTTGGGACCTTTGTTCCAGTAATTCCTTCTCCCTGTGCCTGGAATGGAAGTCCTAGGTGGTGCAAATGGTTAATGTACTTGGCTACTAAACAAAAGGTTGGAGGTTCAAGTCCAGCCAGAGGCAGTCCAGAAGAAAGTCCTGGCCATCTACTTCCATACAATCAGGCATTGAAAATCCTATGGAGCACAGTTCTACTCTGACACATACGGGGTTTCCATGAGTTGAAATCAACTTGACAACAACTGGTCTGGTGCCTGGAATGTTCTTCATTCATTCTCTGCAGGCTGGCTCCTTATAGCCACTTAGACTCAACCTAAAATGCCCCCTCCCGCCATGACTTTTCTGAAGAAGCCATCCAGGCACTTTCTAGCACATCACTCTCATCACTCTAGCCCCCTTTACATAGATCTGTCTACTATATTTATTGCCTGGCTTGTCCTTAACAGAAGTCCCTGGGTGGTGCAAATGGTTAACTCACTCGGCTGCTAACGGAAAAGTTGGAGGTTTGAGTCCACCCAGAGGTGCCTGGTGATCTACTTTCAAAAAATCAGCCATTGAAAACCTTGTGGAGCGTAGTTCTACTCTGACACACATGGGGTCGCCATGAGTCAGAGTCAACTCAACAGCAACTGGTAACTGGTGTCCCCAACAAAACATGCACACCTGAAAGCAGAGGCCATGCCTATGTTGTTTAGTCCCAGATCCTCAGGGCCCAGATCAGTGCCAGGCGTGGAGTAGGTGCTCAGTAAGTTAAGGAATCCATGCATTCATCTGTCAGTCAACAAGTGCTTTCTGAACATCCAGGGCTGGCCTGTGCTAGTCTTGAGGATAAGAAGAGAACTGAGTCTCATGTGATGGCTTGGTGGAGGCAGACAGACCTAAGAACCAATAACTATTAGAACAATGAGGTGAGGCTTTGATAGAGGGATAGTGTTGCTCTATGGGAACCCAAAGAGGTTAGGGAAGGCTTGCAGAGGAGTCATGTTTGCCAAGCAGGAAACCACAAGGGGAAAAGGCATTCCAGGGAGAGGGTATGGCGAGTGCAAAGGCATGGAGGTAATATAAGCGCGAGTAGAATTTCGGGGTGGTAGAGACAGAAGCTTGAGGGATTGTGGACAGGAGATGAGGCCAGAAAGGGAACACTGGATCTGCGGTGCTGATTTTAGGAGTGTCTCTCCTGAAGCTGCTACGTGAAAGAAGCCAGGCTCAGACTCAGATCTGAATCCTAGCCTCTCCACTTGCTAGCCTGGGCTCCACAGTTTCCACCTCTGAGAGGATGGGTAATAAGAGACATGCAACATCTCAGGAAAAGCTTGAGTTTCTCCCTACCCCACTCTAGGGCTGCCTTCCAGCTCCTTGCAGCCCAGAGCCCCCACCTTTGCGCATCAAACACTTTTAAGTTATCTTGGCCAGGTCACAGGGCAGCCTTCAGGTTGGGGTCTGATGGAATGCTGATGGCTAATCTTCCCAACATTTTGCCTCCAGTCTGAGTCAGATACTCTCCTTCCGCTCACAAGGCAACTGCCTGGGGGGTGGGGGTAAACCTCTGGCCACAGGGGAGGGCTCATAAAGTCAGTTAATGATCAGCTCCCAGTGCAGGGGTAGAGGATATGGGGGCAAGGGTGGGTCCCAGCTAGGGGAACTCCCACCTTTCAGACATTCTTAGACGTCTGTCCCACCCTTCTCCAGTCAGCAGGCTGATTATAAAGCATGGAGGCTATAAAGTGAGGAGGGAGGCAAGAGGGCTGCTAGAGTCTTCAGAGCACTTAGCATCTAGATTGTCCCGGGATTCAGGTAAGGCTCAGACTGACTGACAAGGGACAGGGAAAGCAGGGCTCTGGCTTGGGGCAGGGTCTCCTGGAAGTCGGTTTCTTTGCAAATCCTTTAGGGTATTCCTTCTTGATTGACTTTCCTCCTCTGGCTCCTGGTTCCTCCCTTGCTCCTTGGGCATTCTGCAAGGTATTGGGCTCCCATTTCTTGAGTTTCTACTGCCATCCTTATCCTTCTGGCTCCCACATCCAACCCAGACCCTCTGCACCCAACCCAGACCCTTCCCCTGAGCCCTAACCTCTACAGTCACCTCCCTCTGGTTGACAAAATGGAGTTTCGTGTTTCCTCCAGCCAAAATTTGCTCCTCCCTTCTTCCCTTTTCCCACCAGGGATCACCATGGTCATGGTCAAACGAGGGCTCTGTCCTTGACAGGGTAAGAGGGTAGGGGTGAGTGAGGTTGGGGACTGGAAAGAAGAGTCTAAATTAGATCAAACTCTGAACCTAATACTGTAGAAAGGATTTTTGGGAGAAAGGCTGAGAGGAGGGCACACCTTGGAACAACCCCTCTGGTCAGAAGATTCAGAATGTCTGTAATTCTGCTGCTGGAAATAGGTGGACCTGGGGCTGATGGGGTTGGAGGAGTTGGTGGCCCTGTAAGTTGGGGACTTGGGAGCTTCTTGTTGTCTACAGCTGGCTGGGAGGCTGGAAGCCTGAGTTTCAACCCTTGCTCTGCCATTGGCTCTGCTCTACTTCTCTGAGTCTCATTCTCCTCATCTGCATAACAGGTGAGGGGTGGTGGAGGTGGACCAAATTATCTCAGAGGATTCCAACAGCTCAGGCTGCAAGATTTTATCAGACCTGAGCTTTGGGAGAAACAGGATAAGTGGGGCTTGGGCACTGGCCTTAAAAAAAAACCAAACCCGTTGCCCTCGAGTCAATTCTGACTCATAACAACCCTACAGGACAGAATAGAACCACCCCATACGGTTTCCAAGGAGTGGCTGGTGGATTCGAACTGCTGACCTTTTGGTTAGCAGCTGAACTCTTAACCACTGCGCCACTGGGGCTCCACTGGCCTTAGGCCTGCACTATTAATCCAGCCCTATGGAGGCCTGGCTGGTGCCCAAGTGCAATAATTAACTGCTGAGTGGCCTTCGCCTGATCCCAGCTCCACTCCTGGGCTTCATTCCTGCTGCCTGCCCCACTGCCTGTCTCCTAGGCCACTAAACCGCCACTGCCCCCTGGAATAAGGCAAGGGGAGTATAGAGCAGAGTAGAAGCTAGAGCCAGACCGAGAGTCGCCTCCTCTCCCAGGTATGCCGCTCCCCAACCCATCAGAGGTGTCACATCCTGTGGTACTCCCAGTGTGTGTTAAAGGATTTGCTGAGCTGGGCGGGCCCTGTTTGCCTAAACCCTAGAGTATCCAGAAGGGGACACTGAGGCCCAGACCGAAGTGGTCTACAAGTCAGTGCCCATCCCTGAACTAGAGTCCAAGGCTCTTGTCTTTCAGCCCAGCACTGTTCTAGGCTCTTCCAGTCTGGGGCCCCAAGGTGGAGGGGTGTAATAGTTAGACGAAAATTTGAAGGTAGAGCTAGGAGGGTGGAGAAGTGGCTTGCTGGGTGATATAGGTCACAAGGAGAAGCGGAGAACTCTGGCCCCAGAAAGCAGCCACAGCAAGAGAGACTGTCAGCCCCCGCCCCCAGCACTTTACCCTTGTCAGCTGCCCTGTGAGTGCCAGCACAGAGAAGGTGCAGGAGCTCTGAACTTGAGGGGCAGATGTGGGTGGTCCCTGCTGTTTGACTTTGGGTACATCTATCCCTCAATTAGTGCCCAACTGATTACACAGAGCCCCACTGGCTATTGTTTTTTTGTTCCTCCATTTAATCCTCAGATGAAGAAACTAAGCCTCACGATAGAGTTTTTCCCCAAGGTCAAGCAGGAGGTGGAGTGAAGAATGAGTCCCTGGAGGCTAACCTGAAACCTTGTGCTCTAAGATGCTAGGCTTTGTTTTCCCAAACTAGCCTAATCTGAAGAGTCATCTGGTGTTTCCTGAGAGAAGGGGTTTCCTTGGCTCTGCTTCCAGGGATTAGTGAGTGCACTGGTCAGAGAAAGGGATGATTGAGTCCTGGAATGAATGAATTAGCAAGTGAGAGAATGAATGAATACCAGAATAAACAGAGTAGTGAAATAATGGATTCCAGAAGGGTAGGGCAGGGTGGGGAAGGAGAGCTGGGTGGGAAATAATTCTAGGTTTACCTGAGCCCTCCAGTCTGCCCAGTGCTGGGCTAAGTCAGGAGAGACAGCCTTGCTCAGGCCCTGTCAACAACCCTATCTAGGAGGCCCAGGCAAGATGCTGAAACCCTAAGGGCAATGGGGGCACTGTGGGGCTGGGAAGGTGCGGGAACTTCAGTGAATCCCCATGTGAGTGAGTCAGAGGAAAGAGATGGAGAGGACCTATGGGAAATTCCAAGCATTTTAGGAAGTGTCAGGCCCCTGGTTGACCATAGGTGTGAGGGGAAGGGTCACTTCTCACAATTTAGTGACTGAGGTCAAAGGATTGAGGTGTTGTGAAGGCCCGCCGAGAAATGGACAGATCTGTTGTCGGGGGCTCAGCAGCCTCCCGAAACGCCAGGGAGGCTGCCCCATCCCCTGGAGCTTCTGCCCTGTGCCATCCCCCAGGTCACAGTTGTTAGCTGCCATTGAGTTGATTCCCACTCATGAGGGCCCCATGTTTGCAGAGAACTGCTCCATAGGATTTTCAAGGATGTGACGTTTCCAGAGCAACCTACAGAAAGGTTGGTAATTCGAACACACCCAGTGGCTCTGCAAGAGAAAGACCTGGCAATCTGCTCCCATAAAGATTTAAAAAAAAAAAGAAAATTCCTATAGGACACAGTAGAACTGCCCCATGGGGTTTCCAATGAGCGGCTGGTGGATTCAAACTGCCAACCTTTTGGTTAGCAGCCAAACTCTTAACCACTGCACCACCAGGGCCCTGTGTAAAGATTATAGCCTAGAAAACCCTATGGAGCAGTTCTACTCTGTCGCATGGGATCGCTGTGAATCGGAATCGACTTGATGGCACTGAACAACAGGGGTGGGGCATGGCCCGCCTCAGGCTTCATTGTCCAGGCCCCACCCAGCTGGGGCTGTTCCCACACCTTGAGGCCCCACCCCCCCACCTCCGCATTCCTTGGTGCCACTGACCACAGCTCTTCCTTTAGAGGCAGACATGGCTCGGCTGATGACAACACAGCTGCTATTCCTTCTGGTGTTGGTGGGCGCTGGATGCAGTGCCCAGCTCAGGACTACGCGGGCCAGGACTGAACTGCTCAATGTTTGCATGGACGCCAAGCATCACAAGGAAAAGCCAAGCCCCGAGGACGAGTTGCATGACCAGGTGGGCCGAGTGGGGCTCTGGGGGTGGGAGGAGCTGACTCAGGAAGAGGAAGTCAGGAGATGGAATTGTCCAAAGCGCCTACATGTCCAAAGATCTGGCAATTGGCTCCTGTAAAGATTACAGCCAAGAAAGCCCAATGGGGTAGTTCTGCTCTGTCACATGGGGTCACTATGAGTAGGACTCAATGGCATCCAACAATAACACGTGTTGAACATACTGTGTGCCACATGTTGCCTGTATAATGCCAACAGCTCTCCTTAGTTGTTGGGTTTCTGCATTACACAGCTAAGCAAGCAGGCCCAGAGAGAAGCCTGGGAAATGAAGTTGGGGAAACCTGCCCTGGGGGTTGATGTAGGGGCTTGAACTGGGAAGGGTCCTCCAAGGATCTGCAAGGAGAAACTGCACGCAGTGGCTTGCTCTCTGCCAGCCCTCTACAGCTCAAGACAGACAGAGGCTGGGTGCGAGTCACCTTGATTTATGCATCTAGCATTTATACAGTGGCTCTAGATCCTATTGATCCTGAGGTCTCCTTCAACAATTGTTTTTGCACCAACCTCTTTAATGTCATGAACCTATCTATAAATATGATTTTTAAAGTCAATATGATGCCATAACTGTAAAAAAAAAAAAAAGAAAGCAAAAGGAAAATAATTTCAATATGTGAATGTTCAGCATGACTACATTAGCAGATAATGACTACAGTCCCCTGTTTGCACTGTTTGAATTACTGAGCCCACAGCTGCAAGTGCAGAATGACAGCTGGTGGTGTTACGTGAATACCTTGAGCAGTCTATATATTTTTTTAAACGTGTGGATTTTAATATTTTCTTTTTACTAAATGCTAGGCTGTGGATTTTCATTTAATAAGTATGTGTTGAGTGTTTCTGTAATTGGAACTATTCTGAGGATAACCAAAACCAGTTGCCATCAAGTCTGTAAGAAGCCCTGGTGCCCAGTGGTTAAGCACTTGGCGGTTCAAACTCACCAGCCGTGAGACAAAGATGTGGCAATCTGCTTGCGTAAAGATTTACAGCCGTAGAAACCCTATGGGGCAGTTCTACTCTGTCCTATAGGGTCACTATCAGTTGGAATCGACTTGATGGCAACAGGTTTGCTTTTTTTTGGCTTGTCAAATCTTTTCTGACTCATGGTAACACCATGTGTGTCAGAGTACAATACACTCCATAGGGCTTTTGAGGCTATGAACTTTCAGAAGCAAATTACCGGGCCTTTCTTCTGAGGTGTCTTTGGGTGGGTACAAACCACCAATCTTTTGGCTAGTAGCCCAGTGCTTAATCATTTGCACCATCCAAGGACTCCTATTCTGGGGATACAATTTATTTGGCTTGCTTCCTCACCTCCAGGTCTTTGTCACCGTCTCAATGAGGCTTAATCTGACCATCCTATAAAACTGCAATCTGTCTCACCTTCCTTGCGATATATTTTTTCCAAAGCACTTATGTGATAAGTGTTCCTTGTTGGCCCCCAGTTTCTAGAAAAGTGCCTGGGTTAGAGTAAATACGAGCTTAATAAAAATTTGAATCAATGAATTTTGTAATGTCTTCCCCTCCAGGCAGTGGTTTCTTCCTGGGCTTCCACAGCCTCTGAAAGCCCTCTCCAAAGAGGACTCCAGCAGCAAGTATTTCCACAAGAGGCTTAATTGGGTTGGGGAAGCAAGGACTAGATGGGGAGAGGCTGTGTGTGGGAATATTCTGGCCATTATGGATGTGGGAATTAGTCCCTGATCTTCTCCATTCAGTGTAGCCCCTGGAAGAAGAACTCCTGCTGCTCTGTCAACACCAGCCAGGAAGCCCACAAGGATATTTCCTACCTGTACAGATTCAACTGGGACCACTGTGGAAAGATGGAACCTGCCTGCAAGCGGCACTTCATCCAGGACACCTGCCTCTATGAATGCTCCCCCAACTTGGGGCCCTGGATCCAACAGGTATGAGTTTCTCCCCAGCACCCTAACCCAGCAGAAGAACCATACTTTCCAGACATTGCTGCAGGCTGCTCCCCCAACCTCCCTCTAGTTCCAGTTCTATTCAGATCTGGGCTGCTGAGATTTTTGAGTCTGAGCCCTTCTTCTCTACCCATGCTCTTCAGGTAGACCAGAGCTGGCGCAAAGAGCGGATCCTCAATGTGCCCCTGTGCAAAGAGGACTGTCAGAACTGGTGGGAAGACTGCCGCACCTCCTATACCTGCAAGATCAACTGGCACAAGGGCTGGAACTGGAGCTCAGGTGAGGGCTGGTGGAGGGCTTGGAAGTGGAATGAAGGTGGATGTGTAGGGGTGTGGAATGGGTGTGTATTTGGGGTTAAGGGCTGGTGAAGTCAGAAGTAGTTCTGGGCTCCTTGGATGAAGGTCTTTCATCCTGCTTACAGGGCATAACCAGTGCCCAGCAGAAGCTCAGTGTGCCCCCTTTGATGTCTACTTCCCTACACCTGATGTTCTGTGCAATGAAATCTGGAGTCACTCTTACAAGGCCAGCAACTACAGCCGAGGGAGCGGCCGCTGCATCCAGATGTGGTTCGACCCAGCCCAGGGCAACCCCAACGAAGAGGTGGCAAGGTTCTATGCCAAGGCCATGAGTGGCGCTGAGCCCTGTCGGGCTTGGCTTCTCTTGCTCAGCCTGGTCTTGCTGCTCTGGCTGCTCAACTGAGCTCCTTCTATCTTCTGATACCTGGACATCACAGCCCTGTTCATCCCCAGAGCTCCCACTTACTCAGTTTGTGCTCTATAGTAGGGCCCTCTGAAAGCCAGTTTAAATAAATAGACACCCCACATGTGTCTTGTGAATTATTAAGGGGTGACTGGGGATGCCACTGATTTGCTTACCAATTCCCATTGACTGAAACCAGTTAAACTTGGTCAATTCTCAGCTCTGACACTTTGCTATGAACTGAAGCCAGATACTTAACTAGTCTTCTAATCTAGGATACATTCATAGCTCTAAATTTCATTTTTTACTATATCTCGAACCTAGAGGCAGGCCCAGAATTTTACCATTGAAATTGTTCCCAAGCCTCCCAGTGTTGCCTGTTCTGAAATAAAAGAGATAGAAATGGGGTTGCCCAGCATATTCTGGATGGGTAACTGGGAAGAGGTTAAGAGGGCCAGAAAAAGCTATTCTCTGCTAACAGCTAGTACCCACAAAGCACTATCTGTCAAGAACTGTTGTAAATGCTTTGTCTTTGTTCCTATAAGGTGTATGTACCGCTGTCTGCATTTTACATATGTGGAAACAAGCACATAAACGAAAGAAATTGGCCAAAGTCACCCCCTCCATAAGAGCTTGCGTTTCATCCCATGCAGCCTGGCTCTTGAGAGTAAGCTCTTTCCCCTTGTGAAGTGGACAGATATGTGTGCCTTGAAGGAATACTGTGTCCCTGCCTGACCAGAGGAACTGGGCCTGAGCTGGTCTCTGGCAGAGCTAGGACTAGAAGCCAAACCTAGACTCCTAGAGTAGGTCCCAAACCAATGATTTGAAAGGTTTTTTTAGGCATTGTTCCCACATTAAGTATAGTTTGTAGCAGTTTAAATATGATAGGTTATGTTAACAGTAACATCCCTAGTATCTCAGTGGCTTAACTCAAACCCTTATTTCTTGCTCATGCTACAGTATTTAATGCGTGTTGTGTGGCGGGGAGGAGTCAGCCTCTTAGTCATGACTCAGGCTTATGGAGGCTCCATCTTGTCACACACTTTCATGAGATAAGAATCTATAGGATACTCTCCCTTGCAAGGGTAGTATATAGGAAATTTTATAAATCTGAATTTCTGTGGAGTGTTTGAGGGAAAGTATTCTAAGGAATGTAGTATCTGGCTTCACCAAAATCTATCATCTGAGTCAGACCCTATTCCACCATGAATTTCAGGGGATTGGCTCGAACAAAGTGTCAATCAAAGAGGGAGTCTGTTCTTGTTGTAGACGTTGCCAATGCCAGTAGAGATATTTAGGAGAGTAGTGCATTTTTTTTGGAGAGAGTGTTTATCCCAGCTGGCACAAGGATAGTCTGCTAAATTGAGGGTTAGAGACCAGAGCCAGAGCTAAGAAAAAGGGCTGCGTCAGATGACTAATCAAAAGAAGAACATGAAGCACCTTACCAAAAATACCAAAACAGTAACCACAATCAATCTCCCTCACTAATTTTACTCATTCCTTTAAAATTATTTGTTGTTCTATGCTTGCAAGTTCCCTCCATAGAAGTCTTCTACTTTGGGACTGGAATTTTTCTGGAAGTCTCAAGTCACAGGGCTCTGACAGGTTGACTCATCCAAGTGTTAGTTTATTTCTTGTCAGTAAATTATGGCAGGGATCTTTAGGCAAACGAGGGGAGAATAGAAACTACCTGTTGACAGTACCAAACGGTCTGGTCACTCTAATACAGCAACTGCTTATATGAGAATGAAAGAAGAATTTTCACTAGGGTGTAATACACAAGTGCATGGGCCCACTGGTAACTGCTGTGTTTCATAGTCTCAGTTGATGACTACTTTGAGGAGAATATACTACCGGAACCCAAGTAAGAAGAGGGGGACAAAGAGAGTCTTCTCTATTGATTTAACCAACTTACTTTTTTTTTTTTTTTTTAACTTTACTGTGGTAAATATATAGGTAACAAAACATCTGCCATTTGCACAAAATTTACATGCACAGTTCAGTGACACTAATAACGCTCATCATGTTGTTCAACCACCACTGTTAACCATTCCCGAATTTTTCCCTCACCCTTAGTAACTTATTTTTGATAATTCCATTTATCCTTTCTACTTTGCCTGATCTCTATGAGTGATACAGACAGTGAATGTATTTACCAATATTGAGGATTTTATAATCTATTTTGTAAGATGTGTACCAAAATTGCTACCAATAATAAAATGTTATTTTAAACCAAGCAATAAAATCATCTTGGAAATAAATTTGTTGACAGTCATAAAAGCCCTTGCACATGAACACAAGTGTGTTTGCCCATCCAGGAATGTCCACAGTCACTGATCATTCATAGTCACACCTTTAGCTTGTATAAAAAATCATCTAGAGAGGATGAGTTTCCTTTTTTTGCTTTGACAGCTTTCTCTGTGTTGTAGACACAATGGACAGGGCAGTTATTATCATACTGATGAACTAATTTGAAAAACATGGGGCATACTAATTATACTTAATTATTTTTAGCATCTCTGTTTATGAGTACCATGCTGCAAAGGAGCAAATTTTTGGTGTAATCTAGGAGTCCCTGGGTGGTGCAAACTGTTAAGCCCTCAGCTATTAGCCGAATGGTTGGTGACTGGACCCACCCAAAGGTGCCTTGGAAGACAGGCATGATGATCTGCTTCTGAAAGGTCATAGCCTTGAAAACCCTATGGAGCAATTCTATTCTGCACACATGGGGTTGCCATGTGTTGGAATCAACTTGGCAACTAACAACAACAACAGTGTCTAAGAAGTGTTAAGAAGATTTTGTTGTAAAAGATGATGTGATCTTTTTTAAAAATTTTGTGGTAAAAATATACACAGCAAAACATATGCCAGTTGAACAATTCCTGCATGTATAATTCAGTGACATTGATTACATTCTTCAAGTTGTACAACCAATTTCACTATGCTTTTCTGAATTATTCCACTACCATTAACATAAACTCACTGCCCGCTAAACCAAAACTCTCCCTTTCTCCCTCCCTCCCACCTCTGGTAGCCACTAACAATTTTTGGTTTCTGTCTATTTGCTTATTTCATATAAGTGAGATCATACAGTATTTGTCCTTTTGGGACTGACTTATTTCACTCAGCATAATGTTTCCAAGCTTTATCCACGTTGTAGCGTATTTCAGAACTTTATTTCTCTTTATGGCTGAGTAACAGTCCACTGTATATGTATACCACATTTTGTTTACCCATTTGCCTGTTGATGGACATTTCAGTTATTTTCACCTTTTGGCTATTGTGAAAATGCTGCAATGAACATTGGTATCTATACATCTGCAGGGCCAGATTAAGGCATATGAGGGCCCTAAACACTGAATCTGTGGTGCACCCTCCTCTGCTAATTTACCCATTCGAATGGGACATGTGAGTTATATACATATACGTATATATATATATATATATATATATATATATACATAACTGTGTGTGTCTTAACTGTTGATGATGTAACTTCTTTTTAAATGTGATTTTAATATTAGCGATTGAACACAAAAAGTGGCATATGCCATTTTAGCAGAATGAGATGAACTGGATTATAAAATTTCTGGTGGTACTAAAATTGTTTTACTATATACCACATTTTCTACAGAAAGCTATTCCACATATTGTACAACAAAGAAAATGAATGAGTCAGTGCACTTGTTTCAACCATTAATTGACTTTCACCAGTTTTGCTTTAAACGGCTCATCAATTTTGATGCTTGTTTCAGAATAAATGCTACACTTATAAATGAACAAATGAAAAGATGCCATAAAAGAAAATTTAATGATCAGAAAATAAATATTACAACAAATTACTATGTTTTAATTTTAGAGAGATCTTTCATATCTAACACGTTGCAATTAAAAACATTTTTTTCTATTCTTTGCTCTTAAAAATTCCTCGATGATTTCTTCACAATTAAGCTGCTGAATAGTAACTACTTCCATAATTAATAAGGATAACGATTCGAGTATTTCTTGAATCATTGTTGAATGCTGAGGGTTTTTGAGTCTTTTCAGGGATGAAAATGAGTGTTTTGTTGTGCAGTTTGTGATCATTAAAGTTAGGAATATGCATAGAACAATTTCAACACTGGGAAATACGCACTGTATTTTAACTTCTAGTATGGAATCATGCACACCTCCATGAGTAAAAATTGTCTTTCCTCAATCTGTAAACTTAGTTTTCATGTAAGAATGAAATTGTCCCGCTTCTCCATAAAGGTTTGTATTTAAGTCATCAGGATAAGTTTGCACTCATTTTCTGGAAGCCTTCATGCGTTCTTCATCAGGTATAGCCACACCGTCTAAGAAGGAAAACTTATTTGAAAGAACTTCATACACTTTTGCCCTTTTTTCATGCAATATTCAAGTGTGTCGATAATGGTATAGTATGTGGTTGCATGAAATTGCTCTTTGGCACCGAATGATACTTCTGGAGCACTTCCATCATTTACCTGTTTCTTTCTAACGCTTCTGTGACAGTGAACTGCTTGATAATCAGTGTTTGACAGTATTTGTTTTGGTTCTGTTTTCACAATCTTCTCTTAAATTACGTAAATACCCTTTTAATGATTGTAGAGATCTGTGCCTGTCTTTAAATTTACTTCTGAACCTTGGAGAGCTTGACTCATCTGATTAGACTGTTGCAGTGTATTATTCCACATGACCAACATAGATACATACTCTCCTGTTTGCATTTTGTTGTTTTCAGCTTCTCTTTTGGCATCTCCTTTTTGTGTCTGGTCTTCAGCAATATTTTCTAAGGCAACTAGAATCTGTGTGTACAATTCCAGGATTGCACATGTTGCTACAGCATGTGCTCCCCAATGTGTAGTACAAAGACATTTTAATACTCAATCATTGCCTAAATATGTTTTAAGAACTGCCCATCAATGAGTAGAGGTGGTAAAACGTGAGAATAACTGAACAGCAGAAAAAAAATCACCTGCTTCTGGACGACATTCTACTGTACTATGTCCTACAAGATTAAGTGAACGCACAGCACGTGGTATGAAAATGGCATATTCATTATGTTCTAAAATTTTCTGTTGTGTGTCTTCATAACGTCCTGACTTATGAGCAGCATTGTCATAGGACGGGTGTCTGTATTTAGAAAAATCAGTTTTGCTAACTTGACATAAGTAGTGAAATACTTGATCTGCAATTCCTTCACCAGTATGACTTTTTAAGCTAGTAAATGTGACAATTGCTAAACAGGTTTTCCATCTGTTGGAAATATATATCTTAAAACAATACGTAGCTGATTTGTATGAGAAAGATCAGGAGTGGAATCTACAGACAAACTGAAATATCAAGCTATACTCATCTGACTGAAAATAGTTGATTGAACTTTATCATTTACTAAGTTTATTAATTTTTCATGTGTTGTTTTTGACATATACAATGGGTTGCCCTTTCCTGTGTTACCATATTTTGAGATGTGACCTGCAAAAAATGGATCAACTGTGCAATAAGTTCAAGTAACCCACCAAATTTCCATTTTGTGGAGACTCAAACACTTCATTTCTTCCTTGAAAAAATAGTCCACGTTCAGCGGTTGTTATAATGACAGCAACAACGCATTACAAAATAGCTTTCCAATACTGACATTCTTCATTGTGTTGTTTCCAGTTCATGAGTTAAGCCAAAACCATATCTTTGGTTTATGACAACATACAATCTCTGTGAATTGAACTGTTTTCACATCTATCGATCATATTCAAGTTGTGCCAATTGCTAAATCCATCCATAACAAGTCAAGAATTAAATTATTTAGGACTGATTGAAAAAAAAAAAAGGTCGAGAAGGGAGAGTGTTGACATGTCGTGGGGTTGTTAACCAATGTCATAAAACAATATGTGTACTGACTGTTTAATGAGAAACTATTTGTTCTGTAAACCTTCACCTAAAGTACCAGAAAAAAAAATAATTTAGGACTGAATAGTTTGCAAACAAAATAATACACAAAGCCGACTGATGGAGAATACAGTAGCCACTCCCTTTTATAATTTTCACCATTAGCTTTGCACCCGAGAAATACATTCTGGCTACAGAACCTTGTTTGTTTACCATCAAGAAATTTTCAACACACAGTTTCAAGTGGTCCACTGTGACGCTGACAATCACCTGGCCCTTTTTCAATCCAATAATTTACGGTATTAGAAGAACAATTATTCTACAAAGCAAGATCTGTATTTCTGTTATTTATGGGGTCTGCAGATGCAACAATTGCAGATTCTAAAATAGTTTCACTTTCTACACCACTATCAATTTTTTTTTACTGCAGCGAAGAATGGATTTGTATTGCGAAGAAAGACTTGTGTTGCTATTAG
Source organism: Dugong dugon (assembly GCA_030035585.1). Classification (NCBI taxonomy): domain Eukaryota; kingdom Metazoa; phylum Chordata; class Mammalia; order Sirenia; family Dugongidae; genus Dugong; species Dugong dugon. The sequence goes on along the minus strand of CM057467.1, from coordinate 75,563,551 downwards.
TAATTGCGGCACTGGTGGTATTAGTACAACAATTTGTATCCATTGAACTAGAGTGTTCAACGGAAGTCTCTTATTTATTACCGTTTAGAAAGGAAGTTAATTTTGGAATTGTCTTTATGGATTCACAAATCCTTTTCTTTTTATTTTCTGTGGGCTTTCACTTTTGTGCTCCACTCGGTTGTTGCCATTTCATTTTACCTGGATATAAAATTATGTCACTTTTTAAATTTGGTTCTACTGTAGCAAATAAATCTGAATAATTGAAAATGAATAAAATTTATAAAACAAGTAAAATAAAAGAAAATTTACATTTGAATGTGAATATTAACACAAAAATTTACACTTGAAAATTAGTAAGTAAAAAAATTGATTTAGAACATGTAATTTTGTTCTTTAGGTCTGAGATAGGCAAAAGAAATAGTACTTACAAGGCAGCAGAAGTAATTTCACTCATTTGTCTTACGATGTTTGTTGGCGGGCCCTTTAAAGATCTCCACAAGTGTTTTTCGTCTTGAAATAATACTTTAACAACTTGTGCACTCACCTTCCATCCTCTGATGCTGCGTCTTCACGGTTCACTGGGCTACAGCTGATACCCACCCGGGGCGAGAATGATCTTGCAAAGAGCATGATACAAATTCAAGGGTATGCGCAATCTGTTGGTTCGCTTTTGCTGCAGGACAAAATACGTCATGACTCATGTGATTCTTGTGCCACTGGCGTGTCCTTATGTGGTCGACGAGAGAGAACTGAATATGAGGTTATACCCAATCGGTCCAAAATGAAAAGGAAAATACAATTGTTATCATACACAGAACTTACATACTGGTATCAATTTCATTTAGTGCCCTGCCAGTTTCCTTTTACTGCAGTACTCGTTTTTCCTTGTGTCCTGTCTGCTTGGCATCTATGGGTCTTTGCTTTGGACAACTGGTGTCCCTGTTCCGTTGATACCCTAAGCATGAGCTTATCTCACTTATTGGGTAATCCGTCCCAGTGTGTCTGTTCGCGTTGCTGCTTTCAGAACTTTTGAGTATATACCTAAAGCGGAATAGCTAGGTCAAATGGTAGTTCTATGTTCAAGTTTTTGAGGAATCACCAAACTGTTTTCCACAGTGGCTGTACCATTTTCCATTCATACCCGCAATGGATGAGGGTTGATAGTTTTTTTATTCTGAATTTAGGACCTAATCTTGGAGAAGGGCAACAGAAAAAAGTGTTGTCGGGTAATGGCTTTAGTTTTGGGTGTGTTATTAATAAGAATAACAACCTTATCAAGCAATCTTCTTAAATTTTAACTCCTCTAGAAATAAGGAACTTATTATTTTTATGATATATCATGACCTGAGAGCATGATGTGTGTCAGTACAAAAACACAAAAATTAATATGCTATTTGAGAAGTGAAAGTTCACATTCAGGCTGAGTGAGGCCCAAAACTCATCATCAGGGGAGAACACAGGAAACAAAAAAATAGCTTTTACTTCTTCATGTTAACAACAGACTATATACTCAAAACCCATTTTTCTTATGAGCAACTAACATTATTTAAAGCTTTAAACTTTACTTCTTAAGATAGAATTAATCTGAAAAAGCACTTCTGTAAATATGGCTGAAAATCCACTCTTCCGTAAAAGAAATAAGAACACTGGAGGGGGGAAATGGTCAAAATCAACTTTTTCAGAACCTGAAAATTAACCAAAGGCTTTCAACAATCTGAGGAGCATTTATTCAAGAAAAATGGCTATCATAAGAATGATGAGCTTAGTGGCATTTTGACTTGCTTTATTTCAGTCCTCCTCTCCCCAACTCTACAGTAGCCTTCAAAATCAGCAGCCTCACAACTACCAAAACCAAACCAAACTCATTCTCGCCAAGTCCATTCTGACTGATAGTTACCGTGCAGGACAGAGTAGAACTGCTCCCATAAGGTTTCCAAAGCTGACTGCCACATCTTTCTCCCCTGGAGAGGCTGGTGGGTTTGAACCGCCAAACCTTTGGTTAGCAGTCAAGTGCTTAACCACTGCGCCACTAGGGCTCCTTCTCACAACTACAGTAGCTATGAAAACCAGCAGACTAGGGTCACTATGAGTCGGGATCTACTCAATGGCACACAACAACAACAACAACAGTAGCAGGCACTAAGGCTGGTCTCTGGGTGGTGCAAACCATTAGGTGTGCAACTACTAGCCAAAAGGTTGGAGGTTTGAACTCATTCACAGCCACCTCGGAAGACAGGCCTGGTGATCTGCTTCAGAAAGATCACAGCCTTGAAAATTCTACAGAGCAGTTCTATTCTGCACACATGGAGTCACCATGAGTCAACTAACAACAACAACAAAGCAGCCACTAAAGGGGGAAGAACGGGTTTGGAGATCCTCAAAAAGCTCCATCCCCAAAGAATTGTCACTGTTCGACCAATCTGGCAGCTCCTTGTAAAAGTCCCACTCACAGGGCTAGTCTTTATTTGACCTGATTCAGAGCTTGCTCAGTGAGAAAAACTTAGGCCCACATGTCTCACTGGTGAATTCTATCAACCATTTAAAGAAGAAATAATACCAATTCTTCACAAACTCTTCCAGAAGAGAAGAGGAGGAAACATTTTCCAACTCATTCTATGGGGCTAGTACTACCCTGATACAAAACTAGACAAAGACAGTGCAAGAAAACTACAGACCAATATTCCTTTTCAATAAAGATGCAAATCTCCTCAACAAAATACTAACAAATTTAGCAACATATAAAAAGGATTACACACCATTACCAAATGGAATTTATCCCAGAAATACAAGCTGATTTAATGTCCAAAAATCAATGTAATACACCATATTACTAGAATAAAGCTCAAAACCACATGATCATATCAACTGATACAGAAAAAATATTTGTTAAAATCCAACCTCCTTTCATAACAAAAAACACTGAACAAGCTTGGAATAGAAAGGAACTTCTTCAACCTGATAAAGAACATCTATGAAAAATTCACAGCTATATCACATTCAATAGTGAGAGACTAACTCCTTTTCCCTTAAGATCAGGAATAAGTTTATATGGAAAATGTTCTGCATCCTACCTTGGTGAGTAGTGTCTTGGGTCTTAAAAGCTTGTGAACAGCCATCTAAGATTTATCTACTGGTCCCACCCCATCTGGAGTGAGGGAGAATGAAGAAAACCAAAGACACAGGGGAAGGATTAGTCCAAAGGACTAATGGACCACACTACCACAGCCTCCACCGGACGGAGTCCAGCATAACTAGATGGTGCCTGGCTACCACCACCGACTACTCTGACAGGGATCACAATAGAGGGTCCTGGACAGAGGTGGAGAAAAAAGTAGAACAAAATTATAACTCACAAAAAAAGACCAAACTTACTGGTCTGACATAGACTGGAGAAACCTCAAGAGTATGGCCCCCAGAAATCCTTTTAATTCAGCACTGAAGTCACTCCTGAGGTTCACCCTTTAGCCAAAGATTAGACAGGTCCATAAAACAAACAGTAATACAGGTAGCTCACCCTTGTATACGAGACTAAATCGGCACACCAGCCCAGGGGCACTAACAAGAAGGCAGGAGGGGAAAGGAAAGCTGGACGAGTGGAAATGGGGAGCCCAAGGTTGAGAAGGGGAAAGTGTTGACATGCGAGGTTGGCAACCAATGTTACAAAACAATATGTGTATTAATTGCTTAATGAGAAACTAATTTGCTCTGTAAACCTTCACCTAAAGCACAATTTAAAAAAAAAATTCCTACCCCCTCCAAAAAAAAGATCAGGGTAAGACAAGGATATCCACTGTTACCATGTCTCTTCAATACTGTACTAAGCGTCTAGTTAGGGCTATTAGACAAGAAAAAGAAATAAAAGGCATCCAGATTGGAAATCAAGAAGTAAAACTATTTCTATTTACAGGTAGTATGATATTGTATATGGAAAATCCTAAGGAATCTACATTCTTATTATAACTAATTATTATAATTATTATAACTACATAATTATTATAACTAATGAATAGTCCAGCAAGTCTACAGGATACTAGATAAATATATAAAAATTAATTGTATTTCTATAGACTGTCAATGAACAATCTGAAAATGAATTTAAGAAAACAATTCCATTCATAATAACATAAAAAAAATACTTAGGAACGAATTTAACCAAGGAAGTGTAAAACATGGACACTGAAAATCACAAAACATTATTGAAAGAAATCAAAGACCTAAATAAATGGAAAGAAATTCCACGTTCATGGCTCAAAAGACTTAATACTGTTAAGATGGCAATATTCACTGCTAGATCACTACTGATTCAACTCAATACCTCTCAAAATCCCAGTTGGCATTTTTGCAAAAATTGTCAATCTGATACTAAAATTCATATGGAAATGCAAGCGACCCAGAATAGCCAAAATAATCTTGAAAAATTAGAGGACTCATGTTTCCTAATTTCAAAATTTACTATAAAGTTACAGTAATCAAGATAGGTGGTACTGGCATAAGTTAGAATTGAGAATCCAGATTTTTGACAAGGGTGCCAAGATAATTCAATGGAGAAAAAATAGTCTTTTGAACAAATGGTGCCGGGAGAACTGGATATCCACATGCAAAAGAATGAACTTGGACCTCTACCTCACACCACATATAAAAATTAACTCAAGATGGATCAGAAACCTAAATGTAAAGGTGAAAACTAGAAAACTCTTATAAAAAAACTTAGAGGTAAATTTCTGTGACTTTGGGCTATGGCTTCTTAGATATGACATAGTGACAGAAGAAAAAATAGATAAATTGGACTTCACCAAAATTTAAAACTTCTGTGCACAAAGGACACCATCAAGAAGGTGAAAAGACAACCCACAGAATGGGGAGAAAATATTTGCAAATCATGTATTTGATAAGGAACTTGTATCTAGAATATATAAAGAACTCTTAGAACTCAATAATCATAAGACAAATAACCCAATTTTAAAAAATAGACAAAGGATTTGAATAGACTTTTCTCCAAAGAAAATATACAAATGGCCAATAAGCACATGACAGATACTCAACATCACTAGCCATCAGGGAAGTGCAAATCAAAACCGCAGTGAGATACTGCTTCACATCTGCATGGATGGCTAGGATAAAAAAGCCAAATAATAACAAGTATTGGTGAGGATGTGGAGAATCAGAACACTTGTACACTACTTGTGGGTTTTAGGATGGTACATCGCTTTGGAATGGGTTGTCTTTGTTATGTTAATGAGGCAGGATTAGTGTAGGGTGTACCTTGAGTCAATCTCTTTTGAAATATAAAAGAGGTTAAATAAGTGAGCAAAGCAGAGATGGGGGAAGAGAGATGCCAAGCACATGAAGATCGCCCAGGAGCAGGAGCTCAGAAGAGACAAGGACCTTCCTCCAAAGCCAACAGAGAGAGAAAGCTTTCTCCTAGAGCCAGCACCCTGAATTTGGACTTCTAGCCTCCTAAACTGTTTACAGCAGCTTATTCATAATCACTAAACACTGGTAATCAAGATGTCCTTCAATAGGTGAATGGATAAACAAACTATGGTACATCCGTACAATGGAATATTATTCAGAGATAAAAATAAATGAACTATCAAGCCACAAAAAAGATGTAGAGGAACCTTAAATACATCTGCTAAGTGAAAGAAGCCAGTCTAAAAAGTTTACATACTGTATGATTCCAACTATATGTCATACTAGAAAGGCAAAACTATAGAGGTAGTAAAAAGATCAGTAGTTGCCAGGGATTCAGGGGGAGGCAAGGTAGGAGTGAATAAGTGATTTTTAGGGTGGTGAAACTATTCTCTGTGAAGCTGTAATGGTGAATACATACCATTATGAAGTTTTCAAAACCCATAGAACGGTATAACACAAAGGACGAACCTTAATGTAAACTATGGATTATAGTTAATAACAATGTATCAATGTTGGTTCATTTATTGTAACAAATGTACCACACTAATGCAAAATATTAGTAATAGAGGAAACTCTGGGGAGAGAATCAGGAGGTGGTGGATATGTGGATATATACTATGAGTCGGTATTGACTGGCAGTACACAACAACATGTAGTATTTGATCAGTTATTCTACAAATCTAAAACTGTACTAAAAAGAAAATCTATTCATTATTTAAAAAATAAAATAGCATTAATCTTATCAAGCATCCTATCAGACAATGTTACTGCATTGATTTTAGCCTGTTAAATCAAGTGGTGTGCAGAACAAATATGTTTACATATAGACAAAAACAAAAAACTAGTTGCTGTCTGGTCAGTTCCGACTCATGGCGACCCCATGTGTGTCAGAGTGCTCCATAGGAGTTCTAATGACTGATATAGACAAAAGTATGTAAAAACACATTTCTGTGGTTACAAAGTACTTTAAAAAATGGGTTTTATGAAAAATTTCAACACATAAAAGAATAGCAGTATAATGAATCCCTGTATACTAACACAAAGTCAAGCATTATCAAGGTTTTGTAACACTTACCTTATTTATATCTTTCTTTTTTTTTCTGAAATATTTTTTTAAAAATTTCAAAAATTGCTTCTAGGCCAGAGAATTTAATTGCTAGTGTGAGTCTCTCCAGAACTCTCTTTCCTGCCACAGTGACTAAGCAACATTCAAAATGGTGGCTGCTCCTTCAGCCTGGATTCCAGAGTGAGGAAATGTGGAACAGAGCCTCCATTGCACCTGTGATTGACATTTAGCATGAGTCCTCTCCGCCCTAAAGAAAAAGGTTTTATTGTTTTAAGCCACTTAGATTCTAAGGTTGTTTGTTATAGCTGTATAACTTTACCTACCCTGACTCATACGTCTTCTGTATTAAGACTGTTAACCAGTATGTATCAAGTTTTAATATTACTTGATTTTTCAGTCAGAATTGCCAAGGTTATGCCGTGGCAGAGTCTCTGGGTGGTGCAAACGGTTAACAGGCTCTGCTGCTAAACACAAGGTAGGAAGTTTGAGTCTACCTGGAGGTGCTTGGGAAGAAGGGCCTGGCCATCTACTTAAAAAAAAATCAGCCATTGAAAATCTTACAGAGCACAGTTCTACTCTGACACACATGGGGTCACCATGAGTCCAAGTCAACTGGATAGCAATTGTAGCTAATGTGGTAGTATGCTGTGGTAACAAAACAAATCTCAAATCTTAGAGGCTTAAAGAACAAATTGTGTTCCAGGTCCATTGTGGGTTGGCTGGGAGTTTTGTTCCTCATAGTCACTCAGGGATCCAGGATGATAAAGCAGCCATGATCTTGAGCATTGCACAGTGGCCAAACACTGGAAATTTCCTCCTATAAGTAAAGACAAACATAGGTAATCACAGTTCTGCAGTGGTCATTTGCTCACCTGGCCAGATTTTTCCCCCTTGGTACTTTGATGATCTCTCAGACACATAACAAACACTCAGAGGTCTCTGAGCCACAAATCTGCCTCCAGCCTATGGAATTTCACAGCTCCTTTGACCCAGGAACACAGATGGACACCTGTGGGCTGATACTCTATTCCACTTTTTGGAGCTTTCATGGTGGTATTAGTTGCCTGTGGCTGCCATAACAAAGTACCACAAACTGAGTGGCTTAAAACAAATTTATTCTCTCACAGTTCTGAAAGCTAGAAGTCCGAAACCAAGGTGTTAGCAGATCCGTGCTCCCTCTTAGTCTCTAGGGGAAGATCTTTTCTTGCCTCTTACAGCTTCTGGTAACCCTAAGCCTTCCCTGGCTTGTGGCAGCGTAGTTTCAATCTCTGCCCCAGTCATCACATGGCGTTTTTCCCTGTGTGTGTCTGTGTCTATTCTCTTCTTATAAGGAAACCAATCATGTTGAATTAGAGCCCACCCTACTCAAGTGTGACCTCATGTTAACTAATTACATATGTAAAGACGCTATTTCCAAATAAGGTAACGTTCACCTGTGCAGGTGGTTAGGACTTGAACATATCTTTTGCAGGTACACAAATCAACCCATAACAATGGCCCCTCAGACACAAAACATCTTTGATACCACAACCATCTCCAAAATCTCTAAATGGGGATCACTGATGTCAAACCACCACTACAGGTTCTTACCTTGAAGGATCATGTCACCATGGTGATGCCACCACAAGGATACTTAGTTCTCTAGGGGCTTAAAATGCCCCTCAGAGTTCTGAACTCCGATGGCAAGAATGTCCCGATCAGGATAAAGGATCTTTAAATAGCCATTTGACATCAACACTTTGAACTGGTCCTTAAAGTTGGCCTGTTAGCGAGGCAAATAATATTGCAGTAATTCTCAGGTGTACATTTTTCACCTCTCAACATCTCTGAAGGTTGGAATGCATCTTATAATTGATGTGATAAGAAAGCATTGTGTTGATTTAATTGGAAGTATTTTTTCTTTCTTAGTGGTACGTTAAAGAACGGTGTGTCGTACAATAGACAGTGACTCAGATTTGATGAAATACGGTACTACCAGTTGGTAGAAACATCAAACAACAAAGTTCTATTTAAAACAAGTGATTAAAAGTTGCTTAATTATGTTTTCAGAAATATCGGATGGTGAAATATTGTCATTCATCATTTTTATCTGTTTTTTATTGTGCTTTAGGTGAAAGTTTACAGAGCAAATTAGTTTATCATTAAAAAATTTATACAACAATTGTTTCATGATATTAGTTGCAGTTCCGCCATTGTGTCAGCACTCTCCCCCTTTCCCTTTCCATCCCGAGTTCCCCGGTTCCATTCATTTATCACTTTTGAGATAATTTTTTTCCTCTGTGACCCTGAGCAAATCCCTTGGCTTCTGTACTTCACCTTCCACCTGTGTTCAACTGGATGCTCATAAATTAACGTGATAGCTGTGATTTAAGCCCACTCAGTATGTGCCAAGGTTCTCCATAAGTAATTCTCAATAATTTTCTGGTGACAAAACTAAAGCTCAGTAAGATTCAGTGGTTTTTCCTAAATTTGTGCAAGGGATAGAACTATCATGGTTCCTTTGGCCTAACCTTAAAGTCTGGATTCTTCTCCACCAGGCCTTGTCTCCACCAGGCTAGCCTTACCCTAAGAACCACTTGGTACACCTTAAAAATTCAGATTCTCTCTTGGAGATAAGAGATTCTGTAGATTTTGATGAATGTTAAATGTGTGGATCCTGATGTGCGTGAAGCAACAGGAGATGAATGAAAACAAGAATGAATAAATGGACAGACTAATGGAGCCTTGAAGAGGGTGGAGTCTGGATGGTTAGGGAAGGAAGAACAAAAGGAGAAGACCTGAAGAGGAAATTACATTGTGTTCTTACCACAGCTTTTATAGTCTGTCCTACCCTGAGGACAGAGACCACTGAGGATAGTCCAAGGGCCTGGAGCTGTTGCCAGCCTGGAGAGAGGCCAACCCAGACACAGCAGAGTGTGCTCAGGGCAGCAAAGGAGGTTCAGGCAAGTGCCCTAAGGAGGGAAGGGTGACAAGAGCAATGGGGAGACACGGTAGGCTTGTGTGTACGGGAGGGACATATCTTTCTTTAGAAAGATCACTCAGGCTTCTGTGGGGAAGGAGACTTGGAGGGAGAAAAATTGGAGGAGGGAAGATCTAAACCCAAACCCAGAGCCGTGGGGAGTGAATTTCAGAAAGGTTTTTGGAGGGACCCTTGCCAGGGCTTGGTAGCCAACTGAATGTGGGAGATGGTGACTAAGAGGAAAGGGATTCCATGATAAACTCTTAGGTACTTCAGTGACAAAGCCCAAAAAGACATATCTGTAATGAGTTGGGGGTAAGGGTAGCATGAACAGAGGAGGGGGGGGCTGTCACTTTTGGCTAGGTGCCTCCCACAACTCCAAGTACTCATTTGGTTGACTGCTCTAACACAGGGGACTTTTCTGCTGTACCTCAGACTCAAGGGTCTCTGTGTTTGTTTTTCGGAGGATAGGGTGGGGAGCTGGTATGTTTGCCAGAGAGAACCGAGAATGTCAGAGTCACGATGGGGTAGAGAGATGGAATGACATTTCAGAAACTAGGGAAGAAAAACATTTGAGGAAGCAAACCCATTGCCACTGAGTTTATTCCGACTCATAGCAACCCTACAGGACAGAGCAGAACTGCCCCATAGAGTTTCTAAGGAGCACCTGGTAGATATGAACTGCCAACCTTTTGGTTAGCAGCTATCACTCTTAACCACTATGCCACCAGGGTTTCCAAAGCTGTTTAAAAACCACAACTCTTCCTATTTCAGTATCATTTCCTATGTGTTGGGGGAACCCCCCTTGCCAACCTTCTCATCTCCAACTTCAGGGAGCATCAGGACACCAGCACTGAAGGGACACTGTGGAGATGGGGAGACTGAGGCAGGAGGTGAAGAAAGTACACCGCATGGGGTTCTTTTTCCTCAGACCTCGGTTTCCCTAACCACAACTCCTCCTGCAGGGACAGAAAGACATGGCCTGGAAATTGACACCACTTCTGCTACTTGTGGCCTGGGTAGCTGCCACGTCCAGCGCCCGGGACAGGACAGACCTGCTCAATGTCTGCATGGACGCCAAGTACCACAAGACAAAGCCAGGCCCGGAGGACAAGCTACATGGCCAGGTGAGAATGGAGTGTGGCTCTGGGCCGTGGAGGTGGCTGGTTCTGACAGGAAGAGGAAGTCGGGGTGGTAAGGGAGGGGCTGAAGGGTTTGACACCCCTACGCCCTGAGTTATTGCTGTGGGAGTGGATGAAGGTGGGGTGAGGTGCCTGAGGTGATCCTGGTGCCCCCCTCGAAAAGGACCTCATGTCAGTAATAATATCGGATAGTCATTTGCTGAGCACCTAACATGTGCCATGTGTTTCCTCTACATGATTTCATATTCCCAGTGGCCCTTTGATGTAGGTCAATGATGTTCTCTTCCAAAATACACAAGTGAGGAAATTGAGGCCCAGAGAAGCATATGGGCACACACAGGAATTGGACATGACCAGCCGTTGTGGTGGAATAGGGGGAAGAGTGGAGAAGATTCCTCTAGGGATTTGGAGGGTGAGAAACTGTAGGGGAGGATGGCTCTTTCTACCTTCACTACATGCCAGTCCCTTGGAGGGCCAGAACTAGAGGAGGAGAAGACCCTTTACTACAGAGATAGAGGGCAGAGGTCCTCTGCGTTCCACCTTCTCTATAAAATTTATGTCAGTGGATCACAACCCCATTAGTCTCAATGTTTTATTTTCATGACAAATATTCTTTAGACTCCTTACTATCCTAGAGTGAAATTCAGAGCTCATGGAACCTATTCGCACATATAATTTTAAAATACGAACATAATGTTCTATCTGTAATACAAAGGAGAAGCAAACAAACTAATTTATGATAAAATATTTCAATATGTAAATTCTCTGGTATGACTACATTAGAAACCAAACCAGTTGCCATAAAGTTGATGCTGACTCATGGGAACCCCATGTGTGTCAGAGTAGAACTGTGGTCTATAGGGTTTTCAGTGACTGATTTTTTGGAAGTAAATAGCCAGGCCTTCCTTCTGAAGTGACTCTGGGTGGACTCCAACCTCCAATCTTCTGATTAGCTGCCAGCTACTGTACTTAACTGTTGCACCACCCAGGGATTGTGAAATTGCACATGCTTGCTTCTGTTTACAAAATCACTATGAATGGAGCAACCACAGATGAAGATTGATTTGAAAAAAAAAAAAAAAAACAACTGCCGTCAAGTCAATCCAAACTCCCGGTGACCCCATGTGTGCAGAGTAGAACTGTACTCTGTCGAAGTTTCATAGCTGTGACCTTTCGTAAGCAGATCATCAGGCCTTTCTTCCAAGTTACCTCTGTTGTTGTTGTTGGGTGCAGTTGAGTTGGTTCTGACTCATAGCAACCCTACAGGACAGAGCAGAACTGTTCCATAGGGTTTCCAAGGAGGAGCTGATGAATTTGAACTGCTGACTTTTGGTAAGCAGGCAAGCTCTTAACCACTACGCCACCAGGGCTCTTCTGGGTGGGTTCAAACTGCCAGCTTTTCAGTTAGTAGCCAAGTGTTTGGTGTTGAAGGAAGAAGTCCAAGCTGCACTGAAGGTATTGGTGAAAAACGAATCTCCAGGAATTGATGGAATAACAATTTAGATGTTTCAACAAATGGATGCAGTGCTGGAAGCACTCACTTGTCTATGCCAAGAAATTTGGAAGACACCTACTTGGCCAGCTGACTGGAAGAGGTCCATATTTGTGCCTATTCAAAAGAAAGGTGATCCAATAGAATGTGGAAATTATTGAACGATATCATTCGTATCACACATAAGTAAAATTTTGCTGAAGATAATTAAAAAATGGTTGCAGCAGTACATTGACAGGGAACTGCCCGAAATTCAAGCCAGATTCAGAAAGGATGTGGAACGAGTGATATCATTACTGATGTGAGATGGATCTTGGCTGAAAGCAGATAATACCAGAAAGGAGTTTACCTGTGTTTTATTGACTATGCAAAGGCATTCAACTGTATGGATCATAACAAATTATGGGTAACATTTTGAAGAATGGAAATTCCAGAACACTTCATCGTGCTCGTGAGTAACGTGTACATAGACAAAAAGGCAGTGGTTCAAACAGAACAAGGGGATGCTGTGTGGTTTAAAGTCAGGAAGGATGTGTGTCAGGGTTCTATCCTTTGACCATTCTTATTCAATCTGAACGCTGAGCAAATAATCCAAGAAGCTGGACTATATGAAGAAGAACAGGACATCAGGATTGGAAGAAGACTCATTAACAACCTGTGATATGCAGACGACACAACCTTGCTTACCGAAAGCAAAGAGGACTCGAAGCACTTACTGATGAAAATCAAAGACTACAGCCTTCAGTAGGGATTACTCCTCAACATGAAGAAAACAATAATCCTCACAACTGGACCAATGAGCACCATCATGATAAATGGAGAAAATATTGAAGTTGCCAAGGACTTCATTTTACTTGGATCCACAATCAACGCCCATGGAAGCAGCAGTCAGTAAATCAAACGACGTATTGCATTGGGCAAATCTTCTGCAAAAACCTCTTTAAAGCGTTAAAAAGCAAAGATGTCACTTTGAGGACTAAGGTGTGCTTGGCCCAGACCATGGTCTTATCAATCACCTCACGCGCATGCAAAAGCTGGACAATGAATAAGGAAGACCAAAGAAGAATTGATGTCTTTGAATTATGGTGTTGGCAAAGAATATTGAATATACCATGGACTGCCAGAAGAAAAACAAATCCGTTTTGGAAGAAGTGCAGCCAGAAATTAAAAACGAGGGTGGCAAGACTTCGTCTCACATAGTTTGGACAGGTTATCAGGAGGGACCAGTCCCTGGAGAAGGACATCATGCTTGGTAATGTAGAGGGTCAGTGAAAAAGAGGAAGATCCTTAACAAGATAGATTGACACAGTGGCTGTAACAATGATTGTGAGGATGGCACAGGATTGGGCAGTGTTTCATTCTGTTGTACATAGGGTCGCTATGAGTCAGAACAGACCCGATAGCACCTAACAACAACAAAAGCCAAGTGCTTAACCATTTGCACTACCCAGGGACTCCAAAGATTGGTACAAGTGTGTTCTAATGGCAACTTAAATGCTATAAGATACAATAAGCAGCACTGCCATTGTTGACACAATTTTCTGAAGTATTGAATGACTCCAGTAAAACAAAACGCATAATATAGCCTTCTATTGCATGATATTTGCAGTCCTGGAAAATTCAGTCTATATTAAAAACTTGTAAAATACAGTGTGTCTATATGTAAGACGATGTTAGGCTCTCGATTTAGGAAACCATAAATAGGTTTATCATTTATATTTTCAGCAAAATTTTTTTAATTGTACTTTAGATGAAAGTTTACACAACAAATTAATTTCTCATTAAACAATTAATACACGTTATTTTGTGACATTGGTTGTCAACCCCACGACATGTCAACACTCTCCCTTTCTTGGCCTTGGGTTTCCCACTACCAGCTTTTCTGTCCCCTCCTGTCTTCTTGTCCTTGACCCTGGACTGGTGTGCCCATTTAGTCTTGTTTTGTTTTATAGACCTGTCTAATCTTTGATTGAAGGGTGAACCTCAGGAGTGACTTCATTACTGAGCTATAAGGGTGTCCGGGGGCCATACTCTTGAGGTTTTTTCCAGTTTCTGTCAGACCAGTAAGTCTGGTCTTTTTTTGTGACTTAGAATTTTGTTCTACATTTTTCTCCAGCTCTGTCCAGGACCCTCTATTTTGATCCCTGTCAAAGCAGTTGTTGGTGGTAGCCGGGCACTATATAGTTGTGCTGGACTCAGTCTGGTGGAGGCTGTGGTGGTTGTGGTCCATTAGTCCTTTGGACTAATCTTTCCCTTGAGTATCTTAGATGGCCGCTCACAAGCTTTTAAGACCCCAGATGCTACTCATCAAAGTAGGATGTAGAACATTTTCTTTATAAACTGTGTTACGCCAATTGACTTAGATGTCCCCCAATACCATGGTCCCCAGTCCTCAGCCCAGTAATTCGGTCCCTCAGGGAGTTTGGATGTGTCTATGAAGCTTCCGTGACCTTGCCTTGGTTAAGTTGTGCTGACTTCCCCAGTATCATGTACTGTCTTACCCTTCACCATCAGCAAATATTTTTGAGGGCCTTCTAGTGTCTAAGGTCCCTGGGTGTTGTAAACGGTTTGCTCTCAGCTACTAACCTAAAGGTTGGTGGTTCGAACCCACCCAGCGGCACTGCAGGAGAAAGAACTGACAATCCATTTCCGTAAAGATTACAGTCAAGAAAACCCTGTGGAGCGCAGTTCTACTCTGTAACACATGGGACTTCCATGAGTCAGGATTGATTCCAAGGCAATGGGTTTGGTTTTGGTTTTTTCCCCTATATGTCTGGCACTCGCCAGCCCCCGGGGTACAGATCTTACTACTTGTCCAGAAGAGTACATTTAGTCAACACTTTTACTTTAAGTCTGCGTTCAGATGTCACCTTCCAGTGAGGCTTTTCTCACCCACAACATTTAAAATTTCAACAATTCCCCCGTACTCCCCAGTCCCTGCTTTAATTTTCTCTGTATCATTTATCATAATCTGACAGAATTTATGTTTCAGTGTTTCATTGTCTGTCTTCCCTGGCTAGAATGTAAGTTCTCTGAAGGCATATTTCTGTCTGTTTTGTTCTCTGCTGTACTCCCAGCATCTAAAACAATAAAAAAATAATTACTGGGCACGCAGTAAGTGCTCAATAATTGTTTTTTACATGTAATTGTATCTCCTCTAAGATGGGGGTTTTTGGAGGTCAAGTACAGAGGGGTCCTCACAGTGAGCATTCCCTGGGACAACCTACCTGGGGCAGGGGAACAAGAATCAAGTGGGGAGAGGTTGGAGGTGGCAGATGGCTGTGGCAGGGGAAGGCTTAGCCCTGTGTCTTCCCCCCCAGTGCAGTCCCTGGAGGAAGAACGCATGCTGCTCCGTGAACACCAGCCAGGAGCTGCACAAGGACATCTCCCGCCTGTATAACTTTAACTGGGACCACTGTGGTAAGATGGAGCCTGACTGTAAGCGCCACTTTATCCAGGACAACTGTCTCTATGAGTGCTCCCCCAACGTGGGGCCCTGGATCAAACAGGTACAGTGTCTCCCTCATCCCACTCCAACAGGCTGCCCTCCAGCTTGCTCCCCTTGCAGGCTGTGGCTGCCAACATCCTTGGCTGAAAGGAGCCCTTCCTTTCCACCTCCAACCCAGGTGAACCAGCGCTGGCGCAAAGAGCGTTTCCTGGACGTGCCCCTGTGCAAGGAGGACTGTCAGAGCTGGTGGGAGGCCTGTCGCACCTCCTACACCTGCAAGACCAACTGGCACAGGGGTTGGGATTGGACCTCAGGTGAGAGCCTGGGGGTGGGGAGATAGAGGTGGGGTTCAGGAAAGGGGATTTTGAGGATTTGGGGCGGGGTGAGGATATCTGGGGACAGCCAGAAATGGGCTGTGGGCCCAGGGGCTGAAAGTCTGTGGCTACCATCTCTCCCTTTGCAGGAGTTAACAAGTGCCCAGTTGGGACCACCTGCCACACATTTGAGTTCTACTTCCCCACACCTGCTGACCTGTGTGAGCGCCTCTGGAGTCACTCCTATAAGGCCAGCAACTACAGCCGAGGGAGTGGCCGCTGCATCCAGATGTGGTTTGATCCAGCCCAGGGCAACCCCAACGAAGAGGTGGCGAGGTTCTATGCTAAGGCCATGAGCGGGGTTGAGGAGTGAGCCCTATGGGACAGGGCCCCTCCTGCTCAGCCTGGCCCTGATCCTGCTACTCATTGGCTGAGTCCAGCCCTCCCAGCCCTCCCATCTGCCTGCCCTTAGCCTGGATGACCAGACTAGACTTACCTTAGCTCCCACAAATGAGGGAGCCTTACACATGCCTCCACTGTCATTACCTACCCCTCCATTCATCATCCAGTTCCTGCTCTAATGGTGTGGTATGGGGTTCCTCTAGCCGTCAGTTCTAGTAAATAGATTGACACATTCAAGCGTCTGATGAACCATTTTGGTGGTGAGTTTATAGCTGGGTGGGGGAAAGATTCCATAGCTTTTGGATTCCTTCAGATTAGAGCAACTAGACCTAGGTTTGAATCCCACCTCTGCCACTTGCTATGTAAAAGCGAGTCACTTCACTGCTCTAAACCTTAGTTTCCTCCTCAGTGAAATGGGGATAACAATCCTTCCCTCAGGGCTGTGAAAGGTAAAAGAGCTGTTGCCTAGAAAGCACAAGAGCCCAGCACCTGTACACTAGTTTTCAGGGATCCTGTTGCTCTTGCAGCTCCAAAAGAGTGCTAGACCCAGACCCAGACCTGACCCAAGACTTATTATTTATATTGGTCCCAAAACTCCCCTCCTACCCCTCAATCCTAGTCTGCCTGGCCCTGTGCTCAGCTCTGCAACAGGAGAGCTGGGAATGGGATTTTAGGGAAGGCTCTGGACTCCCAGGAGATCATACTGCTCAACATGATGTGGATGGGGGCAGTGACGGTTCAGTGGTAAAATTCTCACTTTCCATGTGGGAGACCTGGGTTCAATTCCTGGCCAATGTACCTCATGCACAGCCATTACCCATCTGTCAGTGGAGGCGTGTGTGTTGCTATGATGCTGAACAAGTTTTAGTAGAGCTTCTAGATTAATATAGACAAGGAAGAAAGGCCTGGCAATCCACTTCCAAAAATCAACCAATGAAAACCCTATGGAGCATAACGGTCCAGTCCACACGGTGCAGGACCAGGCAGGTTTAGTTCTTTGTGCTTGAGGTCGACCTGCGGGGAAAGAAGGGTAGGGGGGGTGCCGGGGGGGCAGGTGGTGGGCAGAGGGTGGGGGGGCGACTTGACATGATGTGGATTAAAAGGGTAGAGCTGGGGCTTGGATCCCTCATAAGCGGGAGAGAGCTGATGGGGGAGGACAGTTTGGGAGGTACCTAGAGAGGGAATATTCAAGAGCATGGAACAGGTCCAGCCCTGCTGTGTCCTGGAGATGTGGCTGGAAGAGGGTTGGAAACGCTTGGGGCTTCCCAGGGGCAGGAGTCAGGCCTCCTCTGGCACCTTTGCCCCTACCCGGGATTGGTCGATATGCCTATTCCGGAGGATTGCTGCGTCTCTGCCCAACCCCAAGAAGCTGAACCTGTGTTGGTCTCTGAGTCTCCGGCGTCCCCGCGCCCCGCCCCCCCTTCCTCTCCACACTCCGACTGCAGTTTCCCCATCCCCAGAACAGTGCAGGGATCTGGGTAGCAGTTTCCCCATCCCCAGAACAGTGCAGGGATCTGAGAATACCCGTCAGCTTGGTGGCAGCTCGGTGGCAGAGCTAGGACTGGAACCCAGGTATGCAGTCCAGGCCTCTCGCCTCCGCACCAGGGTGTCCTTAGGCGAGGCTTACCCTCCCTCGAACAACTGATGGGGGAAGCGGGGAACTGAGTGGAGAATGAGTTACTGGGTTTTTGGCAAGTTCTAGAGACACTGTTAGGTGTGTGGAGGAGCGGGGCCTCATGTTTATTACATTTATCTGGTCTGGAAGGTCCCACAGAGCGAGCCACCTCCACGTCCCAGGCTTTGTTCCAGCTGGCTTAAGCCAACGGATATTCGAAATGGAGGCAGGACCTTGTCAGGACTGACCTGGACTCCGTCAACAGGTTTAATTTAGTAAAGTGAAAGTTGTATCCGAGGTTAAAGGGGACCCTCCGACGCTGGCCTAGGAGTTGGCGGGAGTGGGCGCCGGGCTGGATGCCTGCGCCTTTAAGGAGCCAGGGGGCGAAGGGGCGGGGCAGGAAGCAGACTCCCAGGAGACGCCGCCAAGGGCTAGGTCTTTTTTTGGGGATGGGGCGGGCCAGGCCCGCCTTTGGGTCTCGCCCCCTTTCC
This sequence comes from Dugong dugon, assembly GCA_030035585.1. NCBI lineage: Eukaryota > Metazoa > Chordata > Mammalia > Sirenia > Dugongidae > Dugong > Dugong dugon. The sequence goes on along the minus strand of CM057467.1, from coordinate 75,545,207 downwards.
GGGGGCCCTGTCCTCTTCCCGCCCACAGCCAGAGGGGAGGGGGTGGGGCCGGGGCGTCAGAGCGTACCCCGTCCCGGGAGCTCCCAGCTTAGGGTTCCGCCCACAGAGGCGCAAGTTTGTTGACTTGGAGGGAGTAGCTGGGACCCGGGCGGGTGCTAATAATACCCGTTCGTCCCCCAGCCGCGCTTTACAGCTTACACAGCTGTCACTTTCGTTACTCCTTAATTAATAATAAAAATAGCCGTCGCTCTGGAGCGCCTGCTGGATGCCAGGCCCTGTGCTGAGAGATTTACAAGCACAGTCCCATTGAGTCTCCCCTCATAAAATTATCCCCATTTTACAGAGCGAGAAGCCAAGGCTCGGAGAGGTGCCGTGACTTGCCCCAGGTCACTGCGCGGGCCAGCGGCTCCGGGGCCGAGCGGGGCCGGGGGAAGGCGGAGCGCGGGTCCTATCCTTGGCTCCGCCAAGCCGTGGGGGCGGAGCGGCGGGCGGGGCGGAAGGCGGGGGGGCGGTGGCGGAGGATGGCCATCTTAAGTGGTCGCTGAGAGTCCAGGACCGCTTCCCCGGGGAAGGAGACACCTGAGCAACCCCGAACGTGGGGATCTGTGCGCGACCACTGCGGCTCCGGGGAGAGGTCGGGAGCCCGGGGGTTTGGGGGAACTCTTCTAGTAGGGTAAGGGGTGGGGACCTCCTTGCCTCCGACTGCTTAACCCTTCAAGGCCCTGGCTGCGGGTGTGGGAGGTGGTGCCAGGAACTTGGCCCAGAGGGGGGAAGGGCTCTCTGCCCGGGCTGCGAGGGGCTGCCGGGGACCCAGCGTGAGGGGTTCGAGGGCACAGGACTTTGTCTGGGGGCATATGGGAGGGGATTGGATCTCTGTGGGGGAACCCCCCCCGAGGAATTTGTTGGGGGGCCAGACCGAGATGAGTATGGGGGTTCAGATCTGAGAGGGGGCTGGACTTAACGGAAGTTGGGGGTCCCCGCCCATTCGGATGCTTGGGAAAGGGATGGGGGGAGATTCACCCTGCAAGCTTCGCAGGTTTTGGGAACCTGATCCTTCGGAGCTGTAGCGGGGCAGGATGAAAAGGATTTGGGGTGGAATGAGACCTTTATGGGAGTTAGGGGTCATGTTATTGCGGGTGAGGAAAGGGGGCTTAATTCTCTGGGGGAGGAGGACGGGACCCCGAAGTGTCAACATTCACTATGGAGGGACCCAGACCTCGATGGGTGATTCGGCGACTGGATCTCCGAGGGGTGGTGTTGAGGGGCAGGATCACTGTAAGGTCTATGAGGCCGGTTAGCCCCCGTGGAGCGTCCCAGGTCCAGCGGGAATGTGGGGAGCATGATCCTCGCAAGGAGGAGATGGCGGGCGGGGGCGCTCTGGGCCTTGGGCCGAGTGAAGGGGGAGGGGGCCGGCCTCCGCTCTGCGCTCCGCTCCCGCCCCTCCCCCGCCGCCTCTGAACAAACTTTTCTTTCTCTTCAAGTTGAGGCCGGCGCTGCAGGCTGCGGCGGCTGTGCAGCGCACCAGGCGGCCTGTGCGGCTGGGCTGGGAGCCCCGAATCCCCGATCCTCAGGCCCGGCGCTCGGCCCCAGCCCCAACCCCAACCCGCAGCGGCCCGGGGCGGATGGAGCGGGGCTGCTGGCGCTGAGCCCTGCGCGGGCCATGGCCTCGGCATGCGGGGCGCCGGGCCCTGGGGGCGCCGCGTCGGGGGGCGCCGCGCTGGGTGGCCCGGCCCCCGCCTGGTACCACCGCGACCTGAGCCGCGCCGCTGCCGAGGAGCTGCTGGCCAGGGCGGGCCGAGATGGCAGCTTCCTGGTCCGAGACAGTGAGAGCGTGGCGGGGGCCTTCGCGCTTTGCGTGCTGTGAGTGGGGCGGGGGCTCCTGGCTGGTGAAGGGAGGGGTCGTGGGGACATGGCCGAGTGTGTGGAGAGGGCCCAGGTAACTGAGGTAGTGGGGCGCCAGCGCCCCCCAGAGTGCGGGCCTTGGCTTTATCCTGGAGCTGAGGTGGATGCAAGGGACACTTCCTTCCTGCTCTGTATCTGGGGGCACTTTCTTGGGGCTTTGAAGGCTGAGTATGTGGAGTCCTGTGGCCCACGGTGGCTGTGATGGGGAAAAACACAGGCAGTCCCAGGTACTCTCCAGGTAGAAGGCGCTGGAGTGGTGAGGATGTACTCTCCAAGGCGATATTCAGTTCAGTTTATATTGGGATTGAGTGAGTGGTAGGCAGTAGAGGGAGTTGGGGGCAGAGGGCTTGGGGAGGGGGTGTGTGAGAGGATGTCCTGTAGCATTTGTGCCCTCAGGACTGAGGTTGGGGACTGCCTGGCTATGTATGGCTGGGGGAAGTAGCTGGTGTTAAAGGAAGCCGTAGGGGATGGGGTGAGGCTGCATGGGGCTGTGTCATTATTTCATGAATCAATGAATGAGTGTGTGTGCCCCTGGCTCTGGGTTGAGCCCTGGGTATCTAGCTGCTCTAGTCCTGAGCTATGTATGGGTGCTAGGTGCTGGGCTAGCTGTGGCAGCTCTCTGAGTAGGCCTGGTCCTGTGGCTGTGTCTAATAGCTGTGTGTGGTAGTGGTGTTGGGTGAGTTTACACTTTTGGTTTTGGAGTCTCCCCCCTGACCTGTACCCCTTGCCCCAGTCAGACATTGAGTAGGCTCCTGTGGGCCTCTGGACTGGGAGGGACATGAAAGCTATAGGGGCTGCTTTGTTTAGATCTAGTTATGTTCCTTCCTTAGCCCTGTGAACCCCCCTCCTAAACCCCTGTCCCTCTTTCTCCTCCTTCCCCCTCTGTCCTCCTGGCATCTTTGGGGGTGCAATGGCCAAGGCCAGTGGTTCTTAATTGGAGTTAACCACCCCCCCCCCCCCCCCACAGGGACATTTGGCAGTCTGGAGAAATTTTTGATGGTCACAACTGGGATGGTGCTACTGGCATCTAGTAGGTAGAAGCCAGAGGTGCTGCCAAACATCCTATAATGCACAAGACAGTCCCCCACCACAAAGAATTATCCAGACCAAAATGTCAATAAAGCTGAGGCTGAGAAACCCTGGCCCAGGCAGTTGACTTGAAGAGGAAGGGATTCCTTAAGTCTCAATTCCTGCCCCAAGTCTTAGGCCCAGTGGGGGCCCGGGGGGCGCTGAAGAGGGACAGCCAAGGCAGATGAACATCCTAGGAGTCCTGCCTCCCAGTCCTCTCTGAGGCGTACCCCCTAATTAGGGAGAGAGGCAGGCAGGTGGTGGGTCAGCTGTTGAGTGGGAGGGGGACAGCTGTGGCCTATGTCTGGGTGAGAGACATTGTCCGAGGAGGGAGAGAATCATGGCTCCATTGCGAGGCAAGGGGGTGGGGAGGGTGAGGAGTCTATCTATGTGGGGGGCTTCAGCCTTGCCAGCTGACTCTGGCTGCTCCCTGTATCTCAGCAGCTAGGTGGTAGGGATCAGAAATGGTTGACTTTTTAGACTTCCCAAACAAATACATACTTGCTCACCTGTATATGCACCCACATGTACATAGATAACATCCAAGAGACACCCCTGCCCAGGCACTAGCAATCTGACCAGCAGGCCGGGATACAAGCCCAGGCTTTAAATCCCAGCTCTGCCTTTTACTTGTCCCATGACCTTAGGCAAATCATTTTTCCTCTTTGAGCCTCAGTTTCCTCCTCTGCAGATTGGACATAGTAATATCAGCTGCAAATTGTCAGGATTAAATGAGATCATGTCTGTGGGACACTTAAGTATCCGGCCTGACACAGATAGGATTCAGTTAATGGGATAGTGTTATTGTTATAAACACAGACCCACAGTCCACAAACCAACACCCAACTACACATAGACATAGCTTAGGAGAGCCCCTTGAAGGGAGGGGATGGCCCTGTGGCCAAGGGTATGGACTCTCTTCAAACAGGTATTTGGCCCTCTCTAGTGCCCACATGCCCTCCTGCTCAACACATGCACTGGCCTGGGTGACTTTCTTGGGTAAACCTACCCTGAGGTGTGGTGGAGGCAGAAGGCGTCTTCTGCCCCCCTTCCCCCGCCCCCGCGTGTGTGCCTGTGTGGAGGCCTGGCTCAGCTGTCACCTGCTCAGCTGTTGCTGCCGTCTGTTAGCATCCCTCTTGCCCCTCCTCAGCTTGGGGCTCCTAGAGGCCCACGTCTCCCATGAGAGGGCCCCCTTGGATCATCCCAATTCCCTGGTGTCTGGGCGAAGAAGGGAGAGGAAGCCCTAGGGTGATGCCCCCATACTGCCCCACAAAACTGCTAGAAACACACCAACTCCCGCAGAGCCAGACACCAGTGTAAACACAGATGGTAGGCGCACACGTATGAGCACGTTGCCCATACGTGGCACACAAGGTTAACTCGGCTTCTGTGAGGACTCTTACTCTGGCCGGGGGCCCAGGCTGGTACCACAGCCCAGAGGGGCTGTTTAGACAGCTGTGGAGGCCACAAAAGAGCTGCCTATTGCTTCCCAAGCTCTTTGGTGGATGTGGAATCTATGTGGGTCTGAGGGTAGTGGGGGTGGGGGGCCAGCACTAGGGCGGTGAAAATGGACTGGCTCCATCATTAACACTGTACAGCCTAGGCAAGCGGTTTTAGGGGGACCAAACTGAGAGGGCTGGAGGTTAAGCCTGGTGGAGGAGGAGTGGGTGCCTTGGGGCTTAGACCCCAGCTTGGGGTGACAGATTCCGACCCCCGCCTTGCCATCAGGTATCAGAAGCATGTTCACACATACCGCATTCTGCCTGACGGAGAAGACTTCCTGGCTGTGCAGGTAGGAGCTTTGACCCCTGACCCTGATCCCAGCCTAGGGGTTTGGGACCCTCTGGCTGACCCCTCCTCCCACCCTTTGCCACCTGCAGACTTCACAGGGCGTGCCTGTACGCCGCTTCCAGACCCTGGGTGAGCTCATCGGCCTGTATGCCCAGCCCAACCAGGGCCTCGTGTGTGCCTTGCTGCTGCCTGTGGAGCGGGAGCGAGAGCCAGACCCGCCGGACGACCGTGACGTCTCAGGTGCTGCCCAGTGCATGGCTCATCCTTTCCCTGCCACACCCACAAGCACTGTGGTACCTCTTCCTGTCCCCATTTTCATCCACTCCTCCCTGAAGCCCCTCACCTGCCTAACCATGGTGCTAGGGCCCGTTACCCCTTGTCCATGGAAGTCTCTGGCAGCCATGGCCTCCCCCATACCCACTGAGGGTAGGAGGCCCAAACTGCTGCCCCCTGACCCCTGTCCACAGATGGGGAGGACGAGAAGCCCCCACTGCCCCCGCGCTCTGGCTCCACCAGCATTTCTACCCCCATGGGGCCCAGCAGTACCCCGGCAGTTACTGAGACCCCCACAACTCTGGCTGCTGAGAGGTGAGACCCCAGCCCCATCCACTGAGCAGGAAGTCCTTTTCTCCTCTGAGAACTGCCTCCCCAGGGACCTCCACCTCCCCAGGGCCCCCCATCGCATCTCAGCCCCAGAGGCAGACTTGGTCCATCCTGCTCCATTTGCCCCCAGTGCCATCTCCTGTTAGGGATGGGTTGAGATGTGGGGACAGTCAGGCAGGGCCTCCACTGACTTCTTACCCCCTCCCCAAAGTACTCCCAATGGGCTGAGCACTGTCTCACACGAGTACCTGAAGGGTAGCTACGGGCTGGACCTGGAAGCTGTACGGGGTGGAGCCGGCAGCCTGCCTCACCTCACTCGCACCCTCGCCACCTCGTGCCGGAGGCTGCACAGGTACCTGGGACATCCAGCCCCATGCACTGAACCCTAACCTCTGACCTGTCCTCACCTGCTCCTTTGCTGCACAAACACCCTGCTCTCTGACCCCTGACCCTGTACAATGAACTAGCCTTTGCTTCCTAGCTTTTCCTACCCTGTGTCTGTGTGTGCTCACAGTGGAGGCTGGGACTAGACACTCAGCCCCCCTCCCCTGTACTGAAGCTGGGGTGGGGATTCTTCTGACCTGATGTCTCCCCTAGTGAGGTAGACAAGGTCTTGTCAGGCCTGGAGATCCTGTCCAAAGTGTTTGACCAGCAGAGCTCACCCATGGTGACCCGCCTTTTGCAGCAGCAGGTAGAATTGTGGGGGGACCCTAGGGGAGTGGGTTCATTCTCTAGGGCTGGGTGGGGGACCTCCTGCTTGGTAGCCTCATGCACAAGCCTCATTTTTTCTTGCCCCAGAGCCCACCGCAGACTGGGGAGCAGGAGCTAGAAAGCCTGGTGCTAAAGCTGTCAGTGCTCAAGGACTTCCTGTCAGGCATCCAGAAGAAGGTGGCCTGATTCCTCACCTCTGTCCCCTGACCCACCATTCCCCATCTACTTGCATTGGCCGAACACTGACCTCACCTCTGAACCTACAGTTTAGCATTAATCCCAACATCAACCATGCCTCTCCCCACCCCAGTCCCAGCGTGCCCCCTGACCTTGCCTGCCCCTGCCCCTTCCAGGCCCTGAAGGCTCTACAGGACATGAGCTCCACAGCCCCCCCGGCTCCACTGCAGCCATCCACACGTAAGGCCAAGACCATCCCTGTGCAGGCCTTTGAGGTACATGGCAGGGGGTGCCAGGTGGGGCCTCAAGGGACAGAGGGTGCTTGGAGGTGAAGGAGGTGCTACCTGTCCCAGGGTCTTGTCAGCAGCCTCCCCACATCCTGCCCCTGGGCTGCAGGTGAAGCTAGATGTGACCCTGGGTGACCTGACCAAGATTGGGAAGTCGCAGAAGTTCACGCTGAGCGTGGATGTGGAGGGCGGGCGGCTGGTGCTGCTGCGGAGACAGCGAGACTCACAGGAGGACTGGACGACCTTCACACATGACCGCAGTGAGCCAGGGCCACAGCTGGGCAGGGTGGCCAGGGTGGGGCCTCCAGGTCTAGGTGCACAGGCCTATGTGACCTGTCCTCCATTCCCTAGTCCGCCAGCTCATTAAGTCCCAGCGTGTGCAGAACAAGCTGGGCGTTGTGTTTGAGAAGGAGAAGGACCGGACGCAGCGCAAGGACTTCATCTTTGTCAGTGCTAGGGTGAGTGGCAGGGCAGGCCAGGCCAGGGCCTGCTCTGATGGCCAGGCTATTAGGCCTGTAGGGATCCGAGAGGGACATTTCCAGCTGAATGGGAAGAGAGGGAAGGCATGGTATAGGCATGTCATCCCTCTTGGCAGAGATGGGTCTGGCAGAGTTGAAAATATCTGTATTGAGAGTAGGAGGCTCGAGGTTGGAGTCAAATAGTCACTCATTTAGTGAGCACCTTTTATGTGCTTGAGTAGTGGGTAGTATATGGTGGTGAACCAGACAGGCATGACCCTCCCCTCATGGTACTTGCCGTCTAGTAGAGTATCCCTGTGGGTGGTGGGGGTTCCTGGCTGCCCCTTTACAGGCTGCTGTCCCCCCCCAGAAACGAGAGGCCTTCTGCCAGCTGCTGCAGCTCATGAAGAATAAGCACTCAAAGCAGGACGAGCCTGACATGATCTCTGTCTTCATAGGCACCTGGAACATGGGTCAGGCCCGGGCAGGGGGCTGCAGGGGGAGAGGGACAGCCCCAGGGCAGGGGCCTGACCCTACCCCTACCCACCCCCTCCACCTGCAGGAAGTGTGCCACCTCCGAAAAACGTGACATCTTGGTTCACATCGAAGGGTCTGGGGAAAACCTTGGACGAGGTCACGGTGACCATACCCCATGACATCTATGTTTTTGGGACCCAGGAGAACTCGGTGGGCGACCGCGAGTGGCTGGACCTTTTGCGCGGGGGCCTCAAGGAGCTCACAGATCTGGATTACCGCCCGGTGAGGGGGGCTTGGGGATAGGGAAATGCAACATGACTGACTCTCCTTCTAGTCCCTGGGCACGTCCCCTGGGAGATCTAACCTGAGACTTGAATGCTATGGGAGGGCCCATTATTCTCTGGCTGCTCAGGAAGAGGGGTGGCTGGCATTCTCATCCTGTGACTGACGTAACAGTCTATACTATAGGCCAGGGGCAGTAGGGACAATGGCTCCAGCCCAGGCCAGGGCTGACCCCACGCTTTGTATCCAGATTGCCATGCAATCCCTGTGGAACATCAAGGTGGCTGTGCTGGTCAAGCCAGAGCACGAGAACCGCATCAGCCATGTCAGTACATCCAGTGTGAAGACTGGCATTGCCAATACCCTGGGTGAGCACAGTGGGCAGGATCCCTCTGTCCACACCTCCTGCTGCCTCTCTGGCCCAGTGGTCTGAGCTCTGTAAAGCATATTCATGTTCTAAGTCTCTTCCAACCCCGCTAGAAAGGTAGGGCCAGGATTATTACCCTCATTTCACAGATGGTAAAACTCAGGCCCAGAGTGGTTGAGTGACTTGTCCAAGGTCACACAGCAAGTAAGTGGTGGGGCCGGACATAGTGCCTAGGTCTCCTGATTTGCAGTCCAGTGTCCCCTTGCTCAGATAACTGCAGGTGCTTTCAGTCGCATGCTTGGGATCCCCGGCAACCTCCAGGGTCTCTGCTAACACAGACACACACTCTCAGGCCTTCCAGATGAACTGCATGTACCCTGTGTGGACTCTTAGGGAAGGTGTGGGTGTGTATTCAGGGCCCTTCTACCTCATAGCATCTGGAAGGGTGGGCAGGATCCTCCCACTGCTACTTCGATGGGCAGCAGGGAGAGTTGGGAGCCCTCCGAGGGTAACCTGGGTCTTCCTCTCTCACTTGCCCTGACAGGGAACAAGGGGGCTGTGGGAGTCTCTTTCATGTTCAATGGCACCTCATTTGGCTTTGTGAACTGCCACCTCACCTCAGGAAATGAGAAGACTGCCCGGTGAGGGGCGCCTTCCCCATAGTCTCTTTACTCCCATCCCCTATTCCCGAGACCTAGTGTCTCTCACACATCCCAGTATGAGACCTTCTATATCTCTGTCTCCAGGGACCCCCTTCTCCTTTAATCCCAACTCAAGACCCCTCTATCTGTCCCTGTCCCTGACCTTAACCCCAGCTCTTCCCTCTGTCCTCAGGGACCCCAATCCCTACCCCATTCCTGATCCCAGAGACCTCTTACCTTTACTCCTCTCCCTGAGTCCTGACCCTGGGGACCCCCGCCACCCTAGGCGGAACCAGAACTACCTGGACATCCTGCGGCTGCTCTCACTGGGTGACCGGCAGCTCAGTGCCTTTGACATCTCTCTGCGTTTCACTCACCTCTTCTGGTTTGGGGACCTCAACTACCGCCTGGACATGGATATCCAGGTGTGAGCAGGGCCTGGCAGGAGCTAGTGGGGAGGCTGGGCTGAGGGCCAGGTGGGCTTCCACACCTGGCTCTGGCTCAGAGGGATGTGACCAGTCTCTGTGTCCCCTGCCCCAGGAGATCCTGAACTACATTAGCAGGAAGGAGTTTGAGCCCCTGCTCAGGGTGGACCAGCTCAACTTGGAGAGGGAGAAGCACAAGGTCTTCCTTCGATTCAGTGAGTGTGGGGCCTGGCAGGTGGTCCCTGTGGAATCCCTAGGTCGTTAGGGCCGTGACCTGTTCCCTACCTTCCCTAGGTGAGGAGGAGATCTCCTTCCCGCCCACCTACAGATACGAGCGGGGTTCCCGAGACACATATGCCTGGCATAAGCAGAAGCCAACTGGGGTGAGCAAGGAGAGCAGGGTGGGCCTTGGGGGACCCCGAGGACTGCAGTGAATCAGAGTGCATGTGGGGTCAAGGTCTGGGCCTCTGCAGTTACCACTCCAGCTTCTCTGGCCCCTCCGAAGCGTTGTGAGGATCCAAGAAGGGAGGTGGTGGTGGGGCCTGGTGTGATGTGAGTGTGGGGCTTCATCAGCTCTGGGGTGGGGCCCATGCTGAGATGCTCCCACCTGACTACCCTGCCATCCACTGCCCCAGGTCCGGACCAATGTGCCCTCATGGTGTGACCGGATCCTCTGGAAATCCTACCCTGAGACCCACATCATCTGCAATTCCTATGGTCAGAGCGTCCTGCGTGGAGTCAGGGGAGATCGGGGGCACTCACTGTCCTGACAGCCCCAGCTCTGGGAGGTGACCCGCATTCCTGTCCCCCTCAGGTTGCACTGATGACATTGTTACCAGTGACCACTCCCCCGTGTTTGGGACATTTGAGGTCGGAGTTACATCTCAGTTCATCTCCAAGAAAGGTGACTATTTTGGATGTGCTTGTGGGCATGGCATCCATCTAGGTGGGCACAGGTAGTGGCCTGGGGGTGTGCATAGGTCTGAGTATACACGAGTAAGCTTGTATGTGTGCTTCGGTGTGTGTACATGTGTGTAGGAGTGTTTCTGAATATGCGATGTGTGCGGGTGTCTGTGTGCCTGGGCCATCGTGTGAGATGCATGCCCACGAGTGTGTGTGGGGTCAAGGGTCTGGGCCTCTGTGTGTGTGTGTGTGTGTGCGCATGTGTATGTAAACATATGTGTGGCTCTGCCTGGGGCCACATGTGTGCCCATAAGTGTGCCTGGCAAAATTCCCTTCAGGCATTCTGATCCTCAGTCCCTTCTTAGATGGGTCTCTCGTCCTTGGGTTGTCTGTTTGCTTTGGGGTCTCCCTGTTGGTATCATAGGGTTGGGGCCTTCTCTCCTACACTCTGCCAAGACTTCTGATTTTCCGTCCAAGGGCTCAGCCCCTGTCCTGTTCTTCCTGTAACCCTTTCCCTGTCATGCCCTCTCGGTTGCCCTCCTGTCTTCCCACTTCCCATTGCCTCTCAGGGCTGTCGAAGACTTCAGACCAGGCCTACATAGAGTTTGAGAGCATCGAGGCCATTGTGAAGACAGCCAGCCGAACCAAGTTCTTCATTGAGTTCTATTCCACTTGTCTGGAGGGTCAGAGGCGGGGCCCAGGGCTGGGTGTGGGCCAACGGGGAGGGGAGGCCAGAGGGCACCAGAGCAGGCATGGGGAAGGGAAGAGAGCGCGGTGGCATTCAATTGAGTGTCACCTTCCAAACCCAGAATACAAGAAGAGCTTTGAGAATGATGCCCAGAGCAGTGACAACATCAACTTCCTCAAGGTGCAATGGTCCTCACGCCAGCTGCCCACGGTGAGGTTTGGGCAGGGCCTGGGCTTGTGAGCGCGGGCACAGAGAAGCTAGAGGCAGAGTGCGTGCGGGAGCCTCCCTCAGGAGGGCAGGGCCTGGTGGAGCCTGTGTGTGCACACTCTTGCTAGTCTGTTTGTCTGGGCATGAGTGAGGATAAGGGATTTGCCAGTATTTGGGTGTGTGTGGAACCAAGTTGCAGTTTATTCATTCACTTGTTCAGTAAATACTTCTGGAGCCTTTGCTAAATGTCAGGCCCACTGAGAATGCAGAAAATTAATTAGTTACAGTGATGTTAAAGGCTATGAAAGGCCCGTGTAGGGCCTTGTCTTCCACATTAAGGATTTGGGATCTTTCCTTAAGAGTTGCGTGTGAGTGAGTATGGAGGAGCTTCAGGGTAGGGGTGAGTGGTGTCAGGGCAGCATGTAGGAGGGACAGCAGGGGTGGTGGTTAGGGTTTGCTCCTCACTGGGCGTCTCCACTCCCCAGCTGAAGCCGATTCTGGCTGACATTGAGTACCTGCAGGACCAGCATCTCCTGCTCACAGTCAAGTCCATGGATGGCTACGAATCCTATGGTGAGGGGTGAGGGTTGCCAAGGGGTACAGGAAGCCGAGCAGGGGCCTAGAAAGGTTTGGCAATTTGCTGGTCTGTCCCACCATCCTTCAGGGGAGTGCGTGGTTGCACTCAAGTCCATGATTGGCAGCACAGCCCAGCAGTTCCTGACCTTCCTGTCCCACCGCGGCGAGGAGACAGGCAACATCCGTGGCTCCATGAAGGTGCGGGTGCCCACGGAGCGCCTGGGCACCCGTGAACGGCTCTACGGTGGGGGCTCCATTGGAGGAGAGTGTGGGCATGAGAAGGGATGGTGTGGAGGCCAGGGCAGGCCTAGGAGGGGAGGAACCTCAGGGGCATGTTGGAATTCCTGGGATGCTTGGAAGTTCTGTAACCACAGCTGGGAGTGGGCTTGCCCCGGTAGCTGGGAAGGGGCTGGCAGGCCTAGTGGGTGTTGAGCCTCCCTTCCCCCATCCCCAGAGTGGATCAGCATTGATAAAGATGAAGCCGGAGCAAAGAGCAAAGCACAATCTGTGTCTCGGGGCAGCCAGGAACCCAGGTGAGTTGGGGCTATGGTAGGTGTCATGTGCCTGGGGGCTTTTGGTCAGCCCTTACTGCATCTCCCTTTCCCTGTGCACCCCTGGCAGGTCAGGGAGCCGCAAGCCAGCCCCCGCAGAGGCCTCTTGCCCACTGTCCAAGTTATTTGAAGAACCAGAGAAACCACCACCAACTGGGAGGCCCCCAGCCCCACCCCGAACAACTCCCCGGGAGGAGCCCTTGACCTCCAGGTAAGAGGAAGAACCTGTCATCCCCTCTCCCTGGCATCACCCCCCTTCCACATCATCTCCCCACTTCAGCCATCACTACGTTTGGATCTCAGGATGAGCCTGGGGATCGTTTGCTGTTTGGGAACTCTGCTGCCCTGTGGCCAGAGGTACTGTGCCCTATGTCCATGGCCACTCTGGCCAGCTGGGCCTCCCTTAGGTGTGGCTCCAAGTCAAAGGGAGCACAGTCAGCCTTTCCTCTCAATTCTGCCTTAAGAAAATACAATTAGAAATTGTTTTTAAAACAGCTCTCTCCGTGTAAACAGACTTAGCTAGAGCCTTCTGTTTGTAGGAGTCACGTGGCGTAGCACGGGATTTCCCAAGGTGTGTTTTTTGGAACAGTGTCCTACAAGATGTCCACTAAGAACGGGTTTGTGGTTAGATGAGTTTGGGAAATACCTCTTGCTAGATTCTTTTCTTAGATATTCATAGCACACATTAGTTTTAGCAAAAGCTCTGAGCTTGTCTCCAGGAAGGAAACTTTTTCAACTTTGTTTAACCTAGTTTCCCAAATTTAATGGGCCAGGAAACTTTTTCTCCACATATTAACTATTGATATCCTGTGGAACTAGTGTTTGTGGACTATAGGAAAGCGAGGCTTGTTTCCTAATGATATGTTACTGTTGCTTGAACTTAAATAAAAACTCCTTGGTACCTTTTCACTCATCTTCAGCAGTCATCAGTCACCTTGGTTTAATCCCCAGGCATGAGTAAAACTCACCTGAATCCTTGTCTAAGATTCCTCAGTGGATAGATCTCAGGTGCCTCCAGCCGCAGGCCCAGTCCTCACCGAAAGTCTTTATTGCCCTGCTGTCCGGCATCTCTGTTTTCACTCATTTGACCTCAGGTTTCACTCAGTAGCAAGACTTTCACAAACAGTCATAAAAGTTCTGAGAATCTTAGCAAGTGAGGCAAGGGAGTTTAGGGGTTATCTATTCAACTCCCCCCTCCAAGATTTTAGAGATGAGGAAACAAAGGACCAGAGAGGGAAAGTGACTTGTTCACGGCCAAACACACAGGGCCCAAGTCTCCTGTTCTTCCACTGCACCTATGCCTTCCCCTTGGGTTTCTGGGTTCTGACTTAGTTATCCTGCTGCAAAACCCAGGTTGAAGCCAGATGGGGCTCCAGAGCCGGAAGGGGTGGCGGCGCCTCCACCCAAGAACAGCTTCAACAACCCTGCGTACTATGTCCTTGAGGGGGTCCCGCACCAGCTGCTGCCCCTGGAGCCACCCTCGCCTGCCAGGGCCCCTGTCCCACCTGCCACCAAGAACAAAGTGGCCATCACAGTGCCTGCGCCACAGCTTGGACGCCACCGGCCTCCCCGTGTGGGAGAGGGGAGCTCATCAGATGAGGAGTCTGGGGGCACACTGCCCCCTCCAGACTTTCCACCCCCACCACTGCCAGATTCAGCCATTTTCCTGCCCCCCAGCCTGGATCCTCTGCCAGGGCCAGTGGTCCGGGGTCGCAGTGGGGGTGAGGCCAGGGGCCTACCACCTCCCAAGGCCCATCCAAGGCCCCCACTGCCCCCAGGCCCCTCGCCTTCCAGCTCTTTCCTGGGGGAGGTAGCCAGTGGGGACGACCGCTCCTGCTCCGTGCTGCAGATGGCCAAGACACTGAGTGAGGTGGACTATGCTCCTGCTGGGCCTGGCCGCTCAGGGCTCCTCCTGAGCCCCCTGGAGATGCAGCTACCCCGTGGACTGCCCTCAGACTATGGCCGGCCTCTCAGCTTCCCTCCACCCCGCATCCGAGAGAGCATCCAGGAGGACCTGGCAGAGGAGGTGTGTGGGCCAGGGGTGGCTGGCTGTGCGTAGTTGAGGTGTGTGTGTGCCCATGGTCTGTAGTACCCCTCCACTATACAGCACTCATGGGTACCCCCTCTGCCCTGAGCTGGGCACTGGGGCGTGGAGGACACATGAATCGGCTCCAGCTCTTTTACCTACCTTCCCGCAAGAGCATGCAGTGGAGTGTGGCCGTCTGCAGGTGCCTCTGCGTGTCTGTGTATGTGGGCGCCTTCCGTGTTCCCCCTGACACTCCCTGTTCCCTCAGGCTTCTTGCCCGCAGGGCGGGCGGGCCAGCGGGCTGGGCGAGGCGGGCATGGGCGCCTGGCTGCGGGCCATCGGCTTGGAGCGCTATGAGGAGGGCCTGGTGCACAATGGCTGGGACGACCTGGAGTTTCTCAGGTGGGGGCGGGGCTGGAGGCGGATGGGGTGGGTCTGGCCCCGGGGGCGGGGCTACGGGCCTTTTAGGACCCGTTCGCTGACCACCCAGCTTCTGTTAACCTCCACAGCGACATCACCGAGGAAGACCTGGAGGAGGCTGGGGTGCAAGACCCGGTTCACAAGCGCCTCCTTCTGGACACCCTGCAGCTCAGCAAGTGATGGCGGTGGCTGCGCAAAGCTGCGGACTCAACGCCCTTCCGCCCCCTTCACGAAGGCCCAGCCATAGCCCCGGGGTTGAAAAGTCATGAGGGGGCGGGGCTGTGACTCTTCCTGCCTATTTATTGGGGAGCCGCGTTCCTCACTGCCCAATCAGTTGGAGCGTCCTAATCGGGACATCCTGCCCCTTACCTTTTAGGCCCAGGGCTCCAGAGGTCAGTTGCCACGGTTACCAGGGGCCTTGGTTACTTTGTCTGGTGCTGTCCTCCCTTTTCTGGGCTCCTCTTTCCAGCCCCAGGGATGCCTGTGAAGGGGTAGGGGGCAGTTGGGTACGTCTGGACCCCACTTCCACCGCTGTTTCTGTTGCTCTCAACAGGGCCTGAACCACAGGGGGAGGGGGCTCAGCTAGGTCCTCTCTCCAACCCCCCACTTTAGGGGTGTCCGTCCGGAAATGAAGGAAGAGCCCGAGGACCGGGCTGACGTTTATTTAAGCTTTTCTGTGTGGGACTGGGGGTGGGGAGGGAGGGCACTTTAATATTATCGGGGTGGGTTGGGAGGGCAGGATCTCGGCCATAAAGTGGTAGTTTGTTTAGAGGAGCATGGCTGGCTGAGCCCCGAGGTTCCTCGCAGGTCGCAACTGGGGACGCAGCCACCCTATGCCCATCCTGGGCACTCAAAAGGGCTGCCGGCGTGATGTCTTCAATAAATTAAGTTTTATTTGGATTGAGCAGAGCTCACCTCAATAAATTACAGAAAAGTTTTTCAAAGGAAACAAAAATCAGGATAAAGGGAAACCCCTCTGTCCCTTGCCCAGGCAGCTGTCCACCTCTCTGATCTGCCTGCCTTCTGCGCCAGACGGCGCTGGGGATGGGAGGGAACGCATGAGGGACGAATTGGCGGCGGGACTCCGGTCCACGACCATCCCAGCGACGACCTACGACAGGCCCTTGCACAGGTGGGGTTAGTGTGGGTGCGTCGGAGGAGTAGAGCAGCGGGCACTGATGGTCACCAGGGTGAGGCGTGACTTAGCCGGCTGCAGAGCCGCGGGGGGGGGGGGCCAGGCCGGTTCTCCGTGAGGACCCTCTCGTTGGGGGACAGTGTTAGAGACGGGTGTTAGTTGATCCTGGTTCCAAGGAAACCCAAGTTAGAAGAAGGGGCTCTGGGCTCTCCTGGAAGATGTCCCGGTGAAAAGTATACTGCTTTGCTGGGCGGGGGTGGGTGAGGACGAGAGTGGCCCTGACTTGGTCTCCAAAGCTGGGAAGAGTACACCTAGGGGCCAGAAACAGTCGGGTTTGGGGGAGGATGGGGACTTCCAGGCAGGCAGCCGGGATGGGGAGGGACTCTGACAGGTCCTGGCGGGGCAGGGGCGTCTTCTGGGGGTAGGCCCGGAGCCTCCAGAGTCGCGGGGCTAGAAGAGATTGGTCTTCAGGGCAGGGCCGGGCTTCCGGTGGAAGGATGACAGAACCCCCGAAAAGGGCCCGGGGCCGGGCTCCGCTGGCTGCCAGGCCTTAAGCAGCTCGGCCGCGCCCGCGCCAGGCCCGCCGCCCCCACCGCCAGTCACGCCAGCCCACAACGGGCCCTTGAGCGGCTGTGGCCCCGGCCCGGGCCCAGAGCCCAGCGCGGCGGGCAGCGGGCTGGGGCTCAGGCGCGGGCTGGCCAGGCCGGGCGCGGGCGGCGGCGGCGGCGGCGGCGGCGGCGGCGGCAGCGACGCGGTGCTGTCCGGCGTGGGGCTGCACGTGGACTCCTTGGAGTCGTCGTCCTCTGACGAGCAGCGCGCCTCGCCCTTTTTGGTGCCCGCCGCACCACCCGCGCCTTTGGCGCTGGCCGCTCGCTCTTGTTTTCGAAACTTGGCCCGGCGGTTCTGGAACCAGACCTGCGGGCACAGGGACTGGTCAGCCGGGTCGAGGGTCGGAGAGGCAGGGGTTCAGCCTCGGACCGCAAGCCGTTTGTAGGACCTCTGTCCGGAAGGGGCCGAGGCCGTCTCCACGCAAGGGGAAGACCCACAGCCGTCCGAGCATAAGCCGCTCAACCCTCCCCCACTCAGCCAGTAGCCCTCTTCGTCTCCCTGCTCCTCTCCCCTGCTCCAGCTGACCCTTCCCCCAGGTCCCTAGGATCTTCCCCTTTGGGATCCGCTCATTGGCAGATCCCGCTGCCTCCATTGTTCTCAGTCTCCTGGGAGGGACTCCGGCTCTCCTCGTCACCCTCAGGCCTGCCCCTCGATCCTCAATTTTAGGAAGTTCCAGGAGTTCCCGCCTGGAGTGCCCAGGGTCCTGGAGAGCGGGTTAGGACTCCAGGGGAAACCTTTTTTCTCCAGACCTCCAGCACAGGGGGGCCGGCTGAACAGTTGTACTCGTGTACTCTGGATTTGTACAGATAGACAAGAGTCTGCCTGGTCTGGCTCTCCTTGACCCTGAGCCTACCCCAACAGGCTTCCTCAAACCCAGAGGTTTCACAGTTGTAGAACGGAGGAGGGGGCGTGGACACGCTGACCCGCCTGCGCCCCGCAGGGCTCGGTTCTGAAGCTGCCTAGGGTCACCCTTCCAACCACTCGGCCTCCGTCTTGGGCTTCTCAAGTCCTCCCGGCCCTACGAGGGAGACTGAGGGGAAAATCTAAGCGAGCTAGTGTGGGGCCAATCGACTCGAGTCGGCCTATCTTCTTCTGGCCTGCTTCCCCCGGACTGCACTCTGGTCTCTGGCTCTGAGCTCCCCACCTCTAAGCAGCACTTGCCCCGTGGCCTGGTGAGGTCCCTTTGTCCGGCGAGCACCCCAAACGTCTGGCACTAACCTCCCATTCCCAACCCGCCCCCCCCACTC
The DNA here is from genome assembly GCA_030035585.1 of Dugong dugon. NCBI lineage: Eukaryota > Metazoa > Chordata > Mammalia > Sirenia > Dugongidae > Dugong > Dugong dugon. Next base: position 75,527,656 of record CM057467.1, on the reverse strand, counting down.
CTATACACACACGTGCGTGTGCACGCACCTGCACGCGAGCCTCGGTGAGGTCAATCTTGAGCGCCAGCTCCTCGCGCGTGTAAATGTCGGGGTAGTGGGTCTCGGCGAAGACGCGCTCCAGCTCCTTGAGCTGTGCGCTCGTGAACGTGGTGCGGATGCGCCGCTGCTTGCGTTTCTCATGCAGGCCCGACGGCTCCGGAAAGAACTTGTAGGGCACTGCGGGTGTGTGCAGGAGGAAGCCAAGGTGGAGGGGGGGGGGGAGGGCGTGAGGGGCTGAGTTCAGTCCCTGGGTTCTTCCCGGGTTGGGGGGATGGACACTGCCTCCCACCCCCACCCCCACCCCTGGCCTGGCCCCTAGGTCTCGTCCTCTCAGCTTCAGACAGAGGACCCCTACCTAGCCCTAGCTCGAAGGAGCCGGCGGCGTGAAGGTGGTCAGGGAGCGCGCGGGGAGATCTGGGGCCCAAGAGCTGCCACAACTGAACCAGAATCCGACCCTCCCGACCGGTCGTCGGCCACCCGTCCTAGTCGGTCCACTCCCAGCCAGTCCATCTGCCGCTCCGATCCTCCCCTTCTTATGTCTCTCCCTTCTCCTGTTCCCGGTCTGCCCGCCCCACTTCAGGTCTTGCTGCATCCACCCGGGTGTCATCATCCAGTCTCCCCGTTAGCCAGTCCTGGGCCACTGCCGACTGAGACCCTCCTGCCCCAGACTACTTTCAGCCTTGCCATGGGCGCTCTGGGAGTAGGAATTTGGCCCCCTCTACCTTGCCCTTCCATATATCTCCTTCCAAGGCCTACCTCACACCCATTCCTGGTTCCCATTCTCCTCCAGGTGTCCCCCTCCCCCTTCCATCTCATCCCCATCTCTCTTCAACTTTCCCCTTCTGGACCGCTCTTCTTTTTGTGCCCCTTGAGAAAGGTCCGTATTTCTCCTCACTCAGGTTTGTCCATCTTTCCTTCACCCTTCTTCCCTTCAGGCCCTTCTCTCAGCCTCCTATCACCCCAAAGCCGCCCCACCCCTCCTTCTCTTCCTAATCCCCATCCCAGTCCCCATTGCGCCATCAATAGTGTTTCTGACTCTCTCCCCGTCTCTATCTCCAACTCCCATTTATGTCTCTGTATTTTCTAGGGGTCCCCAATCTCCTTCATCTTTGTCCCACCTCACCAGGTCCCATCTCCCCTAATCCTTGTCTCCAACACCCCATTCCTATCTCTATCTTCCCCATCTCTTTCTCTAATTTTCCTTGGTCCCCACCCTCCATAATTCCTTTCACCATTACCTTGTTCTTATCTCTATCTCCCCAGCCCTGGGTCCCCTTTTCTCCCAGCCTCCTCAGTCTTCCCATCTCTGCTTCCACTCCCCAATCCTGGTCCTTATCTGGCCCAGGTTCCCCAGTCTGACCATCCCTATATTCCAGTCTATGCCCCTATCTCTCTGGTTCTCATTTCTCCAAATTCAGCTGTCTAGTTTTCTCCTTGGGTCCGGCTGGTCTTCCCAAGAGGAAAAGAGACTGGGTGGGGCAGGCTGGAACTCTTTCACCAGAGAACTGGGGATGGCTGCGGGGCTCCATGAGGATGAGGGTTCAGTGAGGATGGGGACTTGGATCAAAGGGCTTGGGGATGTCAGGGCTGCTTCTGGGTTCTGCAGGACTCTATTTGGGAGAGACTCCAAGGGGACTGGGGAAATGCAAGGGGCTTAAGGATCTGGGCCCCATTTTCTGCAGAGTGGGCCATGCCATGGGTTCTGGTGAAAGTGGCACAGGAGAGTCTGGGCCCCGGTAGGATGGAGTCAAGACAGGGCAGGAGTGGCAAGAGGGGCCTGATGGCACAGGGGCTGTAGGAAGGTTCCCATCTGGACAGCTTAGCTGCCATAGGGGTCCTTGCTGGAGGTCTAGCATGATGTGCGGCAGGGGTGTAAGGATGGGAGTCTGATTAGGCTGAGGTGGGAGGCTCTTTTGAGAATACCCGGGGTGGAGAGATCTGGTGGTTAGTCTTTGCAGGTGGGGAGTGGAGGGCCTGTGAGGGACCTCGGGCGGGAGGGGGGATTTATTCCCTTGACCTGTAGGGCAGGGGATAGGGATATGGCAGCGAGAAAGAGGAGCGGGAAGGATGAGAGGCTGGGGCTGATCCTGTTCAGGAGAAACCTGTTGTACAGGGTAACTGTGGGTCCCGCGAGGCGTGGAGGGTCTGACCAGGGCAAGGATAGGGGCGGCAGTGGAAAACAGTCGCAATCACCTGCCGAGTAGGGCAAGGGCTGGGGGGTGCGCAGGATTTGGAGGGAGGGTTGGACCGGGGCAGTGCTCACCTGCTGAGTAGGGCGCTGGCTGGTGGTCGCGGAGGGCGCCAAGCGCGCAGTTGGAGGAGCTGAGCGCGGGGCAGGGTGGCCCCGCCGCGGGGAAGGCGGGCCGCAGGGGGCTGTACTGGAAGCCGCCGGGCTGGCTGCAGGCGCCGAAGTCGCCGTAGGCGGACGCCTCCATGGCCGCCACGCAAGAGTCGTACGAATTGAGGTAGGAGTAGTCCATCGGCCCGGGGGGCGGGGGCGGGGGCCGGGCTGGGCCGGGTTGGGTCTGGGTCGGGATCCCGGTCCGCGTGGGGGTCAGGATGGGGGGCCCAGGAGCCTATGCTGAGGACGCGAGGCCAGCTCTGAGCGCCCGCGAGTCCGCCCGCCCCGTCGCAGCAGCGCTCTGCCCCAGTATAAGGCAAGTGCCGCCCGGCCCGGCCCGGCCCGCGCGCCTTTTAACGCGCAGGACCCCGCGAAGGGGCGGGGCGGGAGAGCTCCGCGGGGGCGGGGCCTGGGCCGAGCAGGCCCCGCCCCCAGCCGCCCCCGACCCCCACCCCAAGGGTCCCCCCCCCCCCCCCGGCTCTCTTAGAGCTCCCGAGGTGCGGGGCGCGGCTGCGCGGGGCCCCATCCCCAGAGTCCCCATCCCGCTCCAATCCAGACTAGACCTTCGGTCTGTACGCATCGTACCAGGCCGGAGGGTCCTGACCCCTTTCCCGGGCCTCCCCACCTGCGGCTCAGCGGAAAGGAGGGAAGACAGGCCCCGCGTCGCTCGTGTGAAGAAGTTAATCCAATTCTCCTTGATAACCGAGTTATTCCTATCCGGCCTCTCGGCCCCGCCCCCCAGCAAGGTCCCATCCTGGCGGGGTCCGCGGAGCCAGGCCCAGGAGAGGAGATGGAGACGAGGAGGAGGAAGAGACGCCTGGGATGGGGACGGGAAGGGGATGTGGATGAAGAGAGGAGACGGAAAGAAAGTGACAGAAACAGTGATGAGACAGGGGCAAGAGAGATCCAGGTACACAGATGGAGACAAGGATGAAACCTGGACGAGAGAGAAACGGAGATGGAGCAAGAAGGAGACAGGGACAAAGACGGAGGCAAGGGTGAAACCTGGACAAGAGAAAGACAGGGATGGTGGAGGAGGGAGAGAAAGAGGGAGAGGGAGAGAGAGAGAATGAGATGGGCATGGAGACGGGGACAGAGAAAGAGGTTGAGCCAGGCATGGAGACAGAAGGGATAGGGATGAGACGTGGACAGAAACAGGGATTGCGATGGGGCCAGGGAAAAGGACGAGACAAAACAGAAACAGTAATAGTGAGACAGGCACATACAGAGGGACAGTCTCAGAGAGACAAGGCCACGGATAGACACACAAGCGGAGGAATAGAGGCTGAGGGGCGGAGAGAAGGAGCCTCTGGAGAGCTGAGACCCGCGAGCTGGAGCACAGAAGGGGCTGAGGGAGGCTGGTGAAGGTGCTGGGGGTGGACATGCCACGGGGCTGCCGAGGGGAAGGGTCGCCGAGGGGCTGAGGCCCCTCTATCCCAACGTCCCCCCGAAGGCCACACGACCCTGCACTGCGACTTCAGGGCCCGGCCCTCCTCTCCCCTCCCCCGCTTCCCCTAGCGCCAGCGGCGCGTAGGGGTGTGTGTGTGTGTGTGTGTGTGTGTGTGTGTGTGTGTGATGAATGTTAGGATGGAGGAGTAACCGAGTGACTCCTTCACTTTCCTTCAGCCCCTCACCTCTTCCCTCCAGAGACTCTTTTCTTCTCTGGGAAAACCACCCAGACTCGCTCCCGACCTGGCCGGGGAGGCTCCCCTCCACGGACCACGCAGGGGCCCTCCGGCTTTGGGACAACAGAAAACACTCAGAATCCTTACCAGGGAAACCGGATCGAAACGGCTTTGAACTGGTTTGTTCCGTTGGAACTGTTGCTGGGAATTTGCATTTCCACTCAGAGATATACTGAATCAGAATCTACATTTTAACAAGATCCCCAGGTGATTCTTACCTATAATAAAATTTGAGAACCACTACTCTACTGGTGGTTCTCAGCACTGGTCCCTAACCAGCAGCATTAGCATCGCCTGGGAACTTGTTAGAAATACAAATTCTCAGCAGGGGTTCCAACCCGAAGGAACCCGGTTCTGAGCCCTGCGGGAGCTTTTATGCCCCTGCCAGTGTTGTCACCTTAAGCGGAGTGGATAGCTTCCCGCAGCTATCCAGCCTTCTCCACCTGAATCTTAGCAGGTCCTGCAGATGGGGAAGTCTGAGAGGAAAGACACCAGGGGAGTGTTCTTGATATCAGCCAAAGTCCTTTGGTGTTGGTTTACCAGCACAATGCAGAATACCAGCGCGTGCGCGCCCCCCTCCCTGAGGCTACCCCTTCCCTGGCTATCCATTCCTTGCTTCTCACAAGGACCACTGATCCTTGATTGCTTTACTCCATACTAGGGGGTTCTTTGAGGTGTTTTCTCAAATTACTTTTCAGGTCTAAACTTCCAGGAGTTTAGATCTGATAGCCCAGCCCCTTCAACAGGTTCTCCCCACTGGTGTTTGACGTGCACCCTTCCCCTTTGGCACACCCGCTACAGGGAGCCCAAGGGATCTCAGAACTGGGAAATCAAAGGTGCCACCCTCTCCTTAGACCCTCCCATGGCTCTCCATTGCCCTCAGGATCAAGTTCCAGCCTTTATGCTGGCCCACAATGTCTTTGGTGCCAGTGCCCCTGCCTGCACCCCCCTCACCCTGACTTCCTTTGCAGTTCCCCATGCTGATCTTCTTTGGTTCAGAGCTGTTCTCTCTGCCTGGATGCTTACCCCTCCCCCTCCCCCTCAAAACAAAAACAAAAACCTGATCGATTCCCGTTTATCCATTAGGTCTCTACTTGCACAACACTGCTTTCTGGAAGCCTTCCTTGATGCTCCTAGACTAGATTGGGTATTCTTGTTTCAGCACTTTTTCTTTTGGTTGCACATGTCACCTTGTTAAAGTGTTTCCAATAAAGTGCAAAGTCTCCAGGGCAGGACTGTGTCCTCTTGTTTATCATTTTCTCCCCAGCCCCACTATGGTGCCTTGCATATAACTCTTTACATTGCAGGTTTTCCCATACCTGTCTGTTGAATGAATTAATAAAGACAAATCTGAAATCTTTGTGTTGGGAACCCAGCCTTCAACTCCAGGGGAGGAATCCCAATTCCCTGACTCCCACTCTGCAGTCTTCAAAAAGAAATCGTCTGTCCCTCGTCATTCCTCTGCTCCCCAGGGACAGAAAACATCCTCCCTCCTGAGTCTGCCTTCTGCCTGGAAAAAAGTCATCCACCTGAATTTGCAGGTGGCCATATCCCTTCCCTAGTAGCTTGCTTGCAGCGACAAGCAGAGATAGGAGGGGAGGCAAAGAGGCCCAATGCTGCTTAAAGCCCCGGTTCCAGCTGTCTCAGAGACTATGATCCATCCCTGTCATTTCAGCCAATAAATTTCCCTTTCTGTCTAAGCTACTTTTAGTTGAGCTTCTGGTACTTGCAACCAAGAGCTCTGATCAATACAGTCTCTAAAGGCATGACACCTTTATAGGTAATCAACAAATGATAGTGGGATTAGAAATCTTATTGTGAAGTGCATGTTACAAGGGAGACTTGGCTGGGGAGGCACTGATTTTCCAGAGCCTCAGGAATGTGGAATTGGGGGTTTCCCCCTTCGCAGGCAGCCCTTTGCACCTGCTGATTGGCATAGGAGCTAAGAAGCGTCCCAAGCAAGTGCTTTGAACTTCTCCCACCACTGGCCATCTATAAATGGCATCTGTCTTCCCCAGTATGTGCCCTCCTCTGTCTAATCTGCTCTTTTTATAACTCAGAAGTACTTAGGTTTAGGACACACCCTACATTGTATGGCCTCATTAACATAACAAAGAAAACCCTATTTCCAAACAGGATTACAACCACAGGAATAGAGGTTAGGATTCCAACACATATTTTGGCAGGACACAATTCAATCCATAACACCAAGTGACTGAGCTTCTCTTACCTGTTACCCCTGATACCTGGATATGTAATACAGACATAGACCCCTATCATTTCACTGCAGTATCACCTATACCCCCAGGATTTCAGAAGCTACTAGGGCCCTGCACGCTACCCAGACCAACTCCTCAATTTTTGCAGATGAAGAGACTGAGGCCCAGGGAGGGATCCTGTAGAAGAGTAGTGGTTTTTCAAAGGGAAAACAGTGGGGAGTGGTACAGGGTAGGAGGATTCCCATGACAGAGGGAGCACGAGAATACGGGGATGAATTAATCCTGAATGCTTTCCTTAAGGATCTCCCAGTCTGGTGGGCACGTGGACATTTGTCTATTCTCCTTGAAATGTTGTAGTTGTTTGTGCAAGAGAATGACACAAAGAAGGTGAGTTGAATCTTTAAAAAAAAAAAAAGAAGAAGAAGAAGAGAAAGGAGAAAAAAAAAGATTTGATTTTATAAACCATGCCATATGTTGCTAAGCTTATCCAGGTTACGAGCCCTGGTGGCGCCGTGGTTAAGAGCGTGGCTGCTAACCAAAAGGTCAGCAGTTTGAATCCATCAGCTGCTCCTTGAAAAACCTTATGGGGCGGTTCTACTCTGTCCTATAGGGTCGCTATGAGTTGGAATCGACTCAACGGCAACGGGTTTGGTTTGGTTTTTACCCAGGTTATTTTGCGTGGGAAGAGCCTTGCTGCTGCCATAGTGGACACTTATGGTATGGTTGGCCCAAAACAACTCTTGTCTTCTGGAAACTGTCCCCTCCATCTGCATGGCTACCCATGGAGCCCTTGTTCTTACATAATCCACACCCCCTCAGCTGTGATTGCTCCAGAAGTGGGCCCCTGTCCAAAGATGGGTCAATAAAACTCCCCCTCACCGTTGTTCATTATTTAAACTGAGAAACAAGTCATTCTTTTTTGAATGGTGAAAACTATAAAATATAAACCTCAGAAATCGTTCGCAGCCATGTTCCCCATTACGAAGAGAAGGAAGGTGGTCTGCAGTGAGGAAACAAAAAAACAAACATACATTAAGAAGTTGAGTCACAAGATTTAAAAACAAAATCTTGTTAGAATTTAAGTCCCTAGTTCCACTTATTCCAGAGACAGTCTTACTCTTTTTGCAAATTAGTTGTTTACCCCTTTATTGGATTTTATTAATAACACATTTTTCTCTATGTTTAATCTAGTTCAAGTTAGATTTCTGTCACTTCCAGCCGAGGGAATTCAAATAAAAAAAATTGGTAAAGGTGTGTAGTGATGCAAATGGCAGACCCTAAAATGTGGAACTGGCCCTATGGATGGAGGATTGGATGCAGTGAGAGTCCCTTCATCCTGAGCCAGGAAATGAGACATCCCTGTTAGGTGGTAGTGAAGCAGCTGGGAAAACTATTCCATATTTTCTCTTAGAACTCAGCCTTCCCACTCCCCACCCCGTGATTGCAGCTTCAGGAGGTTAAGCAGGAAAATGGTGAAAGACTGGAATGCACTGTCTACGTTTGGCAATATCAGGCAGCTGCTTGAAGAGCAGAACAAGCAGATGAGGAACAGCACTGCAATTTGTAACTCTGGTAGGGAAGCTTCTGCCTGTGGCCAGCAAGTTGATGCTGCTGCAGGTGAAGACTCATGAGCTTTGCAGATTGGCCATAATCAAATTCTTGGCCACACCCTAAAGTGAATGCATTGGTTAGGAAAATGTGGATGGCTCATAGTTGAAATGTGGATATCTGGGAAGATCTGGAGGAATCAGGGAAGTGTGATCCCCCCAGCTCCTCTCGGCACCCTGGCCTGACAGCAGAAAAGAACTGACATTTGTTATTCTTTTCTGGCATCCGGTACCTGGCATCTGAAATGACTTTCTAAGTTAGGGGAATTCCCCACCTAATAGAAGCCAGATACTTGCTTTCTGAATCTCTCTCGAAACCAGGGTGCAGGCCCTTGACCTAGTCTCTGCTAGTCATGTGCACTGATCACAGGTTTAATCTGTAGCTAAGGAAGTGAGGGATCAGAAACCATAAAAACTCTTCCCAGGGGCAATGGGGTTGTAGAAAGATCTAGTTCCAGGGGCAGCAGCGGCCTACAAAGCTTGGTCTTGGCAGCATCCAGAGTTCAGGGCCAGCCATGTCAGCTCTGCAAGGGGTGGTAGTCACAGTGAATCCTCATGGAGACAGTACTGCAGCTTAATTTAAGGCATTATTTCTAGTTGTGTGGCACTGGCTCTGGTTTCTGTTATTCTCGGAACTCTTTGTGATACTTGTATTTTTAAAAATAAAACTCTTTTTGTTTTGTTTAAATCAGTGTTACAGATTGAATTGTGTCCTCTCAAATAAGTGTTCTAAATACTAACTTCTATATTTATTGTGGTTATGGAGCCCTGGGGGCGTAGTGGTTAAGAGCTCTGCTGCCAACCAAAAGGTCAGCAGTTCAAATCCACCAGCTGCTCCTTAGAAACCTTATGGGGCAGTTCTGCCCTGCCCTATAGGGTCGTTATGAGTCAGAATTAACTCCATGGCAATGGGGTATACCTGTGGTTGTAATCCCATTTGGGCAGAGATGAATTACCCAATAAGTAAGGTACTCATGGGATTATTTGTGTTTATTTGCTAATCTGTAGTGCACAATGAAACCCATGTGAAATTGCGCACTACAGATTAGTAAATAAACACAATTAAGCCTGTGCATACCTTGCTCTGGTTAATCTGCCCCTGCATTTGGGAATGGGTTTCCTTTGTTATGTTAATGAGGCAGTGTTAGTGTAGGGAGTATCTTAAATCAATCTCTTTTGAGATATAAAAGAGCAGATTTAAGCAAGCAAGCATAAATAAAGAGGCGATACATGCCACATGATAACCCAGGAACCTAGAAGCTAAAAAGAGACAAGGAATTTCCCCCTGAGTGGACAGATTGAGAGAAAGCCTATCCCTAGATCTGGCACCTGAATTCAAACTTCTAGCCTCCTAAACTGTGAGAAAATAAATTTCAGTTTGTTAAAGCCACCCACTTGTAGTATTTCTGTTATAGCAGCACCAGATAACTAAGACAGTCAGACAGAGTCAATTTCTGTTGCTTGTAACTAAGAACTCAGGCCAGTATAGAAATTGGTATTCGATTGGCTGAGGCATCAGACTCTCAGAGAAATGACTGGAATCTGGGAATGGTTGTATGACCTGGTTGGGACTGAAGGCAGGGAAAATCCAGGGATGGAGTGGCATTCAGTGGAAAAACAGTTAATTAATCTATTACTGTGGCACCTGGAATTAAGCGCCCATTGAGAGCACAGATTTGGGTGGCAGTCCTAAATCAGTGTGCAGGGCATGCGGAATGCAAGGAGGTTGTGTGGACAGCTTAAAGACGGAATAAAAGAGGGTGAAAAATCAAACTCAGTTTTCTTCTGGGTGAGAGTTCATGAATGTTGCTTGGAAGAGAGCAATACACTTTGGGATGGTAATATATGAGAGGATTTGGATGGCTGAGTCCAGGAGTTAGGATTAGGTTGGGTGCACTTACGGGAAAACCCAAAATAACAATAGTGTAAACAAAATACTAGATTATTTCTTCCTCACTTAAATAAGTCTGGAGGTAGGGAATCCAGAGATGGGGTGGCTGCTTCGTGGTCATCAAGGACTCATATTCCTTCCTTCTTTCTGTTTTACCATCCCAGAGTGTGGTTTCTATCTTTGAGGTTACTTCATGTTACAAGCTGGCTGCTGAAAGTCCACCCATCACATCCATATTCTGTGTATTAAGAATGTGGAAGCAGAAAAACAAAAATGTGCATCTTTCAGTGAGACACCTCCCTATAAGGAACCTTCCTAGAAGTTCCATTCAGTACTTCTGCTTGCTTCTCATTTGCCTGAACTTAATCATATAGGCACATCAAACTGAAAGAGAAACTAGGAAAGGCAGGATTTTAACTGGGCAAATTGATATTCCAAATAAATAGTGGTTCTATTGCTGAGGAATAAGGAGAGGATGCATTAGTTATGTATTACTGTATAACAAATTACACCAAAACTCATCCGCTAAAAACAACATATATTTATCATCTCATAGTTTTTATGGGCCAGGAATCTAGGCACAGCTTAACCGAGTCTTCTGCTTCAGGGACATTTGAGGAGGATGTAGATATATCTACCCTATTTATTCCTTATAGACTTCCCCAAAGGGACCTTTGGTTGTTTCTCAGGGTAACTGTGCCCTGGGGAAAGGACTTCTTGGAGATTATTGGACATTGACTCCAATGCTAATCTTTGGGGCTGTAGTTGACACAGTGGTCTACCACTTAGCATGGAGGCTTATGGGGGTCAAGTGACAAACTGACTTTTGATTCTAGTCTACCTTACTGTCAGTTCAGTCATACCTTAAACCCATGATCCCATGATTTTCCAGCTCCTAAGTGTGTATAGTTAGACTAGGTATATTCAACAAGAGGCAGAATCTGCATGTGTCTCTCCAATCCATTGAATATGGCTATTATTGTTGACAGGGCCCAGTGGAAGACACTAGAGCTCTTTCCTTATCAAAATTATAAACCAAGAACACTAATGCATTCCTGGGGAAGATGCAAGGCTAGTACAACCACCAAAGACCTGAAAAATTCAGAGGAGATGATTCCTATTACATACTCATTTAACTCACCTGTATGGCTTGTGCAGAAGTCAGAAGGGCCTTGCAGAATGACAGGTGATGATTCCTGTTCCAGATTGTCCTAAATTCTTAGTGCTCCTATAGCAGAAATACCACAGGCGGGTGACTTTATTTTCTCACAGTGTAGGAGGCTAGAAGTCTCAATTTAGGGCACCGGCTCTAGTGGAAGTCTCTGTCAGCTCTGGGGGAAAATCCTTGTCTTAGCTTCTCTAGCATTCTTCTCAGAACTTTTTGGAGATCTTCACGTGGCATCTGTCTTTTCCCCGTTCGTGCTTGCTTGCTTCTGTACCTAGTCTGCTCCTTTTATGTCTCAAATGTCATTGACTTAAAGCACACTCTACACTGATAGGATCTCATTAACATGACAAAGAAAACCCTATTCCCAAATGGGATTACATCCATAGGTATAGGGATTAGGATTTACAACACACATTTTTGACAGACACAATTCAATCCATTACACAGATGCTAGAAAAAATCAACAGAGTCTCGGTCACCTGCAATAAAGTTAACTTGCAGATGTTTTTTCTCTATCCCAATGAGCAAAGAACAGCAGAGGTAGTTTTATTTAACCTGTCAGGGATAGAAGTATATATTCACCATTTTGCCTCAGGACCATGTCAGCTCTCTGCCTCTGTGCCATAATTTAGTCCACGGGGACTTTGATCATCTCAGCATCCCACAAGACATCATACTGACCCACTATGATGATGATAAAATGCTGATAAAACCTAAAGAACAGGAAGTATCAGGTACCCTGGGTGCCTTGCTGAGTTGCATGCCAGAAGGTAAGAATTATAGAGTACTGCCACCTCAGTGGAGTAGAGGTCAGTAGCCTGGGGCATGATGATGAATTCCCTCTGAAGGAGAAAACATATTGCTGCATCCTATACTCTCTATCAGGAAGAAAGAGGCACAGTGCCAGGCCCCAAAAAGAGAATCACATCAGAGTCCTTTCCCTAGTATTTGGGAGCTTGTTTGGCAACAGTCTATTCTCCTTTTGAGAAGCAACTCTTGGCTTGCTATTAGGCTCTGGTGTAGACTGAATGCCAGACAACAGGATTCCACATAACCGTGAGAAGCACACACTAGTTGCCCATCATGAACTAATTGTTACCTGAACCATCAACCACGAATGTGGTTATGCTCATTACCAAGTAGCAAGGTCTCCTCCATTTGGGTCTCATTTTGAGCTGATCCTCAGGGCAAGGGAAGCTGTATGAGCACATGGCTATCCATCCCAGAATGCCTCCTCCTTCCCTGCTGCCTCCCCCACCTCAGACCGTATCTGTCTTAGTCATCTAGTGTTGCTATAACAGAAATACCACAAGTGGATGGCTTCAACAAACAGAAGTTTATTCTCTCATTGTCTAGTAGGCTAGAAGTCCAAATTCAGGGCTTCAGCTCCAGGGGAAGACTTCTGCTCTCTGTCAGCTCTGGAGGAAGGTCTTTGTCATCTGTCTTCCCCTGGACTAGGAGCTTCTCAGTGCAGGGACCCGGGGTCCAAACGACACGTGCTCCCGGCTCTTCTTGCTTGGTGGTAATGAGGTACCCCTGTCTCTTTGCTCGCTTCTCTCTTTTATGTCTCAAAAGAGACTGACTCAGGATACAGCCTAATTTTGTAGATTGAGTCCTCCCTCATTAACATAACTGCCTCTAAACCTGCCTTATTAACACCATAGAGGTAGGATTTACAGCACATAGGAAAATCATATCAGATGACAAAATGGTGGACAATCACACAATACTGGGAATCATGGACTAACCAAGTTGACATTTTTGGGGGACACAATTTAATCCATAACAATACCCACGACCTCACAAGAGGATTCCTATGATCAGTTGACAGATAAGGGGAAAAAAATCAAGCCTGGTTTATAGGTGGCACTGCACAAAATGCAGGCACTGGCTGGTAGTCGACTATTGTGGTGTGAGGGGCTCACTCAGGTGTGGCCAGGAAGAGCCGTAGGAAATCTTTCAAGGGGCAGAACTCTGAGTAGTACATTTTGTCTTTGTGTGACAGGAGAAGCAGCACCTAAGGAAGGGCAGAAGCTAGTGGTTTGGTTAGGATCTTTGAAGGATGAAGACAAGAAATTTTTGGAAGAAATATGTGGATGGACCTCAGAAAAGACCCAGAGTGTAAAAACGTTTTGGTCCAGGTGAACGATCATCAAAAGGTCTTCATTGCAGGAGGCTCTCAATAATCAGTGGACATGATGACCTGCTCTAGCAATGTCACTCATCCTCTCTCTCCAGCCACCCCAGAGCTTTCTCAATGGGCTTTTGGAAAAAGTGGTCTTGGGGGCATGAATGAAGTTTATGTGGGCTCAACAATAGAGACTCCCTTTCACTAAGGTTAACCTGGCTGTTGCCACTGGTGAGTGCTTGGCTTGATGGCAGAAACTACCAACTCTAGTCCCCAGTATGGTACCATACTGGGGACAACAGCTAGGCACCTGGAGGGGTGTTTATTTTATTGGACCTCTTCCTTTAGGGAGGGGGCAGGGATTTGTCCCCATGGGGATAGAAACTTATTCTGGATTTGAATTTATTCTTCCCGCCTTCCATGATCCTGCTAGCAATATCATCTATGGACTTAATGAATGACTTATTTACTAGCATGATTTTATACAACATTGCTTCTGAACAAGGAACTCGCATTATAGTGAAAGAAGAGAGGCCCATGCTCATAGGATTCTCTGGTCTTTCCATGTACCTCATCTTCCAGAAATGACTTGCATTATAATAATTAGAATGGCCTCTACAACAAAGTGATGTTGAAAATCTGAACAGACCCATAACAAGAGAAGAGATTGAAAAGGTATAAAAAAACTCCCAACCAAAAAAAGCCATGGCCCAGATGGCTTCACTGGAGAATTCTACAAAACATTTACAGAAGAGCTTGTACCAGTTCTACTCAAGCTATTTCAGAGCATAGAAGAGGAAGCAACACTTCCAAATTCATTCTATGAAGCCAGCATAACGCTGATACCAAAACCAGGCAAAGACATCACAAAAAAAGAAAATTACAGACCAATATCTCTCATGAATATAGATGCAAAAATTCTGAACAAAATTCTAGCCAATAGAATTCAGCATCATATCAAAAGAATAATACAGCGTGACCAAGTAGGATTCATACCAGGTATGCAAGGATGGTTCAACATTAGAAAATCAAGCAACATAATCCACCACATAAATAAAAGGAAAGAAAAGAATCACATGATCATCTCCATTGACGCAGAAAAGGCATTTGACAAAGTCCAACACCCATTCCTGATAAAAGCTCTCAATAAAATAGGTATAGAAGGGAAATTTCTCAACATAATAAAGGGCATCTATGCAAAACCAATGGCCAACATCATTTTTAATGGAGAGAGGCTGAAAACATTCCCCTTGAAAACAGGAACAAGACAAGGATGCCCTTTATCACCACTCCTATTTAACATTATGCTGGAAGTTCTAGCTAGAGCAATAAGGCAAGAGAAAGAAATAAAGGGCATCCAAATTGGTAATGAAGAAGTTAAACTCTCCCTGTTTGCAGATGATATGATACTATACATAGAAAACCCTAAAGACTCCACGAGAGATCTACTGGAACTAATAGAAAGATTCAGCAGAGTAGCAGGTTACAAGATAAACATTCAAAAATCAGTCGGATTCCTATACACCAGTAAGGAGAACGATGAAAAGGAAATCAGGAAATCAATACCATTTTCAATAGCCCCTAAAGACATAAAATACTTAGGAATAAATCTGACCAGGGATGTAAAAGACCTATACAAAGAAAACTATAAAACACTGCTGCATGAAACCCAAAGGGATCTACATAAATGGAAAAACATACCATGCTCATGGATAGGCAGACTCAACATTGTGAAAATGGCAATTCTACCCAAAGCAATTTACAAATACAACACAATCCCGATCCAAATACCAACAACATTCTTCAAAGAGATGGAAAAACTAATCATTAACTTTATATGGAAAGGCAAGAAGCCCCGAATAAGTAAAGCACTACTGAAGAAGAAGAATAAAGTTGGAGGACTCACACTACCTGACTTCAGAACCTACTATACAGCTACAGTAGTCAAAACAGCCTGGTACTGGTACAACAACAGATACATTGACCAGTGGAACAGAATTGAGAAGCCAGATGTAAATCCATCCACCTACGGTCACCTGATCTTCGACAAGGGCCCAAAGTCCATCAAATAGGGAAAAGACAGTCTTTTTAACAAATGGTGCTGGCAAAACTGGATATCCATTTGCAAAAAAATGAAACAGGACCCATACCTCACACCGTATACAAAAATTACTTCAAAATGGATCAAAGACCTGAATATAAAGCCTAAAACTGTAAAGATCATAGAAGAAAAAATAGACCAACACTTCAGGCCTTAATACATGGCATTAACAGGATACAAACCATAACCATCAATGCACAAAACCCAACAGATAAGCTAGATAACTGGGATCTTCTAAAAATCAAACACTTATGCTCTTCAAAAGACTTCACCAAAAGAGTAAAAAGAGAAGCTACAGACTGGGAAAAAATTTTTGGACAGTACGAGTCAGACAAACGTCTAATCTCCATACTCTACAAGAAAATCCAACACCTCTACAACAAAAAGACAAATAATCCTATTAAAAAATGGGCAAAGGAAATGAACAGACACTTCACCAAAGAAGACATTCAAATGGCCAACAGACACATGGGGAAATGCTCGCGATCACTAGCCATTAGAGAAATGCAAATTAAAACCACAATGAGATACCATCTCACCCCGGCATTACTGGCAAGAATCAAAAATACTGGAAATAACAAATGTTGGAGGGGCTGCGGGGAGATGGGAACTCTTATGCACTGCTGATGGGAATGCAAAATGATACAACCATTTTGGAAAATGATATGGCGCTTCCTCAGAAAGCTAGAAATAGAAATACCATTCGATCCAGCAATCCCACTCCTAGGAATATATCCTAGAGAAATAAGAGTCGTCACTCGAATAGACATATGCACACCTATGTTCATGGCAGCATTGTTCACAATAGCAAAATGATGGAAACAACGTAGGTGCCCATCAACAGATGAATGGATAAACTAACTATGGTACATACACACAATGGAGTGCTATGCAACGAGAAAGAACAACGATGAATCTGTGAACCATCTCATAACATGGATGAAACTGGAGGACATTATGCTGAGTGAAGTAAGTCAATCACAAAAGGACAAATATTGTATGAGACCTCTATTGTAAAAACCCATGAAAAAGTTCACACACAAAATGTAACAATCTTTGTTGGTTACCAGGGATGGGAGGGGTGGGGGGGAAATACTAAATAGGCAATAGATAAGTGGTATCTTGGTGAAGGGTGAGACAGTACACAATACAGGGGAAACTAGCACAACCTGTACAAGGAAAGGTCATGGAAGCCCCATAGACACATCCAAACTCCCTGATGGACTGAGTTGCTGGGCGGAGGGCTGTGGGGACCATGGTTTCGGGGAACATCTAGCTCAATTGGCATGACACAGCTTATAAAGACAATGCTCTACGTTCCACCTTGGTGAGTAGTGTCTGGGGTCTTAAAAGCCTGTGAGTGGCCATCTAAGACACTCCACTGGTCTCATCCCTTCGGGAGCAAGGGAGAATGAAGAGAACAGGATACAAGGAAAAGATTAGTCCAAAGGACTAATTGTCTACAGCTACCAAGGCCTCCACCGGACTGAGTCCAGTACAGCTAGATGGTGCCCGGCTACCACCACTGACTGCTCTGACCAGGATCACAACAGAGGGTTCTGGACAGAGCTGGAGAAGGATGTAGAGCATAATTCTACCTCACAAAAAAAGACCAGATTTACTGGCCTAAAGGAGACTGGAGAAACCTCGAGAGTATGGCCCCCAGACACCCTTTTAGCTCAGTGGTGAAGTTACCTCCGAGGTTCACTGTTCAGCCTGGGAGTGGACAGCCCCGTAAAACCAAACGAGACTAACGAGGTACAGGAGTCCAGTCACAAGGGCCAGAAAGCAGAAGGGGACAAGGAAGCTGGTGATAGGGAACCCAAGGTTGAGTAAGGATATTGTCGCTGTGTTGTGAGATTGTTAACCATTGTCATAGGGCAACATATGTAGTAACTGTTAAATGAGAAACTATTTTGTTCTGTAAGCCTTCATCTTAAGTGAGAATAACAACACAATTGGAAGAGCGTAGTCAAAGTCACTGAACTGTGTATGTAGAAATTTTTGAAAAGGTGTATCTCTGGCTATGTGTATTTTCACCAAAAAAAAAAAAGGTTGAGAATTTAGAGGGTTAATATGTTGTGGGGTTGTTAACCAATGTCATAAAACAACATGTGTACTACTGTTTCATGAGAAACTATTTGTTCTGTAAGCCTTCACCCGAAGTACAATAAAAAAAAAAAAAATTAGAATGGCCTAGTGAAGAGCCAGTTATGGGACCAGCTGGGAGACAATTCCTTGAAAAGTTGGGATGATGTCCTGTGGTATGCATTATATGTTCTAAACAGGCAACTAATAATATTTATGATGCCGTTTCGCCCAACGCCATAGTACATAGTACTGAAAAGAACACTTTGCCAAGGGGACAAAACAATGGTTTAATTGAATGGGAAACTGACTGCCACCTGGCTTTCTTGGGTTCCTCATTCTTCTAGGAAAACAGGCATTGGCATTGAAGTTATGTTGTTGACTGGGGTGATTATTTCTGATCAGTCAAGGGGAAATAAGAGGTGCTGTTACATAATGGAGACAGAGAAGGGTATGGGAACTAGAGGACCCTCTAGGGTACCTTTTAGTGCTATCATATCCAGTAGTGAAAACTAATGGAAGACCACATCAACTCTACCACCAAGGGCTCAGAGTCCTCAGAAATGAAAATTTGGGTCACCTTATCTTGTAAAGAATCCCAAACAGCTGAGGTGCTGGCTGAAGGCAAAAAGGATGTGGAATAGGTAGTACAGGAAGGAAGTCAGTTTTGTGAGTAGTTGCAGAAATGAGGACTGCAGCATCTACCCATATTTTTTTCTTTGCTGTGTCACTTATACATGTATATTTTAATAATTATGTTTATTTTTATAGGACAAAACATGTACATAATTTAAAAAATCAAGGCTTATAATGAAAAACACCAGTCCTGTTTTCTACCACTTCCTATTCCCAGATCCCACTCTCCAAACAATTTTAACTATTTCTTTTGGTATTGATCTTTATATATTTAAATAAACAAATAATAATTACAGCTAACATTTATTGAATGCTTACAATGTGTCAGGTTCTAAGTGCTTTGCACGCATTGTTTAATCCTCATAAACTAAAAACCAAACCAAACCCATAGCTGTAGAGTCAATTCTGACTCATAATGACCCTATAGGACGGAGTAAAACTTCCCCACAGGGTTTCCAAAGAGTGGCTGGTGGATTTCAACCACTAACCTTTTGGTTAGCAGCTGTAGCTCTTAACTACTGCACCACCAGGGCTCCACTGTGCCACCAGAGCTCCTTAATCCTCATAATGACTTTATATTGTAAGTATTATTTCTATTCTCATTTTTAGAGATGAGAAAATAAGACAAAGAGGTGTTAGGTAATTTGTATAAGGTCACAAGGCTAGCAAATGGCCGAGTTGGGATCTGAGCCTAGGCTGCATGCTCTCTTAGTGTAATATCTTTACCCGATGATTTCTTGATTTATCAATTTTAGACTATTTATTGACTTCTTAGTATGAATATTACAAGCTCCCAGTTTGTCTCCATTATCCCAAATTGCCATATTTCACTGAATCTAAGACATCAATGCTTTCTTTTTTTAAACTTTATTTGTTGTTCTTGAGAATATACACAGCAAAGCACATACCACTTTGACAGTTTCTACATGTACAATTCAGTGACATTGAGTATATTCTTCGAGTTGTGCAATCATTCTCATCCTCCTTTTCTGAGTTGTTCCGCCTCCATTAACATAAACCCGCTATCCCCTAAGTTTCCTATCTAATCTTTGGAGTTGGTGTTGTCAATTTGATCCCATAGAGACAGATCTTGAAAGAGTGCAATGCTCAAGGCAAATATTCTTTACTAGTTAAGCTCTCTTATTACTTAGAATTTTTATATGTATTGAAAGAGCTCCTATAGAATTTTGAAGTATAATTTATTATATAACACTTTTGTGGGTATACACAAAAGGGAAACTATAAACGAATTGGTTAAGGTATTTCTAAAACTTCTTCACATTCAGAGTCCCATATTTTTGAATAATTTTTTGTCTCAAAGATGTCAATTCCCACGTTTATCAACAATATTATACTCCATGCTTTGAAGAGTATTGGTGATGTAGCTTTTTTTTTTTTTAAAAAAAGAAGGATCCATTATCACTGGGATTTTCTTCCAAGCCACTGATATTCATTCTGCAAATTTTGATACTGGTGTTTTCTTGATTTTACCAGAAGGTATAAATGAAAAATTTTTGGACAACAACCAGCACTTACATTCTTCCCTCACATGGTCCTTAAATAGTTTGTGGACCGAAATGTCAAGGAGTAGCAGTTATCCAGTCATGCCACTAGGAATAATAATCATGTTTGCACGTGGCAATGTCAACTATATCATGACTGTTGCCAGGCCAACAGCATTTATGATGAATCTCGATTTAAGATTTTCAGATTTCAGTTTTGAAAACACATGCACATTGGAATCTATGAAAAATAGTAGTTGTATAAAAATTTTATTAATATCAACATTTAGTGTGGGCCTTATATCTGAGTCATGCATGTATCATATATGTACCGTGATCACATTAACTTCCTTGACTTCTTTATACATATTTTTGCATTTCCTAGAATTAATAATTGCCTTTCCCCCATTTGCTTAGCTTTCTAAGTCTATCATTATCACTCTCCTAAGGACTTGTAGAAGCCTTAGAGATACTCTTTTCCACACAATCAGACATGTCAGGTAGTCTATCAGTCCCATTATTTTTTTCCTGGAGACATCTTTCCTAGAGCTTTCTGGGGATAGATTGGATTATTGTTCCCAGTTCTTCACTCCCTCCAGTTATAGAATTATACACCCATGCTTTTTGCCATGTGACTTTGCAGTACAGGCAGTCCCCGGATTACGAACATCCGATTTACGTAAAACCAATAGTTACTAAACCACCCCCCACCCTCCGGCCCCAAAAGTCTATCAGGAAAAAACTGACGCGGTGTTTCGGCCGGGCTCTCACGGTGCGCCGCGCTTCTTCCGCGTGCGCAGGTGCCGCAGCAGATCCTTGGGCTGCCGCTGGCGGCGGGCGGGCTCCTGCAACATGCTGCGCCCAGCTGCAGCCTGCGGCAGTGAGCGGAGAGTCCGCGAGCACCAGCCTCTTTCAGGGCTCGGAAAAGAACGGCCTCACCGTCTTAGTGCCCCAAGCACCACAGCTCCGCCCCGCATGGCCGGCCTGCAGGTGGTGGAGGCCCAGTGTCCGGGGTCACTGGCCCCGTGCTCTGCATGTTCTCCAACCGGCCTTGGCGGCGCCCCCTTACCCCGCTTGGCCCCACCCCATCCCACCAGGCCGTCCGTGCTGTGCAACCTCTCTCTCTGGGCTTCTGTTTCCCCTACTTTACACGTGTGGGATTTCACTATTGCATCGGTTCTTGGCCTTTTGGTGGCTGAAAGGTGCCGTCTTGAATTCCTGACTTCTGTATGTCCATATGGTTTCCGGGTCCGTGGAGAACTTTAGATGTGGGTTTCCCCAAGCGTCCCTTCCCCACCCTTGGGCACTGGCTTGCTCTTAGCGCACATCCTGAGCGGCACTTTATCCCCTGCACCCGGGCGCAGGGCCCTCATAGTTGGTGCTTGGGGTTGACGGGTTTGGTGAGGAGGTGATGGGGGAATGATACGTCTGGCCCCAGCACTATCCTGCCTACACTCGCAATCCTCCTTGCTTCTGCTGAGGAGGGTTCAAAACCCAGAAGAAATTTGGCCCAGTGGTACACCGTAGATTTTTTAGTTCAGAGTCTATAATAAAGCATCTGACTGAGCTCAAAGATTTCACAGAACAGAATCTTCTGAGTATTTTGGGTAACATTTGCCCTGTAGGTATCTCTTCAGCTGTGGAGAAGGTACATAAAATGGTTCTTAATAACAAACTGATGCCACTTTGCAACACATCAAAACATTATTATTATTACTGTATTATTATGTTTAAGATGTTTTAGTGTATCTGGAAGTGTTTGTTCCTTTAATGTATTTTTTTGCATAGAAAGGTACACTATATACTAAGACAAACGTTTCACTAACTGACATTAGATACGAACTGTACCTAACTCTTCTGATTTATATACAAATTCGACTTAGAAATTTAGGAACAAACTTGTTTGTAACCCGGGACTGCCTGTATCCCGCGCTAGAGTACCCCATTGCCGTTGAGTCCATTCCGACTTATACCAACGCTATAGGACAGAACTGCCCTATAGGGTTTCCAAGACTGTGATCTTTGTGAGGCAGGAACTATGGTGGTGCAGTGGTTAAAGCACTTGGCTGCTACCCTTAAGTTACATGGTTCGAATCTACCTGCGGGAGAAAGATGTGGCAGTCTGCTTCTGTAAAGATTTACATCCTTGGAAACCCTGTAGGGCAGTTCTACTCTGTCTTTCAGGGTCACTATGAGTCGGAATTGACTCGATGGCAACAGGTAATCTTTATGGGAGCAGACTGTCATGTCTTTCTCCGGTGGAGCAGCTGGTGGGTTTGAACCGCCAACCTTTCCCTTAGCAGGCAAGTGGTTAACCACTGCACTGCCAGGGAGTATATTTCCCTTTCCCTGTTGAGCTTGGCCCTATGACTTGTTATAGACAAGCATGCTAATAAATATGAAAGGTGCAGAGACTTTAAATGTACTTGTGTAATTTAGTTTGTTTCTTGAACCTCTGCCATCCATCGTGAAAAGAACATGCCTTGTGTAGCTGTTGGTTCAAGGAGAATGAGGAAACATGGGGAGAAGACCTGAACCCAAACCTCAAGTCTAGACTGAGGCCCAGCTAAGCTCAGCTAGATTGGCTGAATGCCAGTTGTCTTAGTCATCTAGTGCTGCTCCAACAGAAATACCACAAGTGGATGTTTTCAACAAAGGAAGTCCATATTCTCACAATCCAGTAGGCTACAAGTCCAAATTCAGGGTGTCAGCTCCAGGGGAATGCTTTCTCTGTTGGCTCTGCAGGAAAGTCCATGTCATCAATCTTCCCTTGGTCTGGGAGCTTCTCTGCGCAGGAACCTCAGGTTCAAAGGACACGCTCTGCTCCCAGCACTGCTTTCTTGGTGGTATGAGGTTCCCATGTATCTCTGCTTGCTTCTCTCTTTTATATCTCAAAAGAGATTGCATTAAGACACTGATCTTGTCAACCTCATCAGTATAAACTCATCACAGTGATAGAATTTACAACACATGAGGAGATCACATATAATCTCATCATAGTGGTAGAGTTTACAACACTTAAAGAAATCACATCAGATAACACAATCATACAATACTGGGAATCATGACCTAGCCAAGGTGCTACACACGTTTTTGGGGGGACACAGTTCAATCCGTGACACCAGCCAATATGCAGACCCTAAATATGAAAAATAAATCTTCGTTGCAAGCCGTTGAAATTTTGAAGTTTTCTTTTACTACATAGAAAAAAAATGACTAATATACCTCTGTCCTCCTGCACCAATCTGAACTAATTGTTGCTCTGCAGAGCTATTGTCCTGGGATACCCCTTTGCCTATTTCTTAGGCTGGATCCTCCGTTTACTGGATTCTTCAGCTTCTTTTTTCTTGGTTTATGTCCTTGCTTTAGTGGAGCACGTCCTCAAGAAGATTCCTGAAAATGGACACATGGGAGAAATATTTTTTGATATTCTACATATCTGAACACATGTTTATTGTGCTATGATACTTGACTAACAATTTGGTTATGTATAGGTTTCTAGGTTGAAAATAATTTTCTTGCAGAATTTTGAAGCCATTTCTCCATTGTTTTTCAGCTGTGTTGCTTTTGAGGGCTGTAGTATGATTCCCTATTCTTTGTATATGTCTTATTTTTCCTTTGGAAGCTTTTAGGATCTTCTTTATGTCTTTTTTTTTTCTTTTTTTTTTTATTGTACTTTAGGGGAAGGTTTACAGAACAAATAGTTTCTCATTAAACAGTTAGTATGCATATTGTTTTATGACATTGGTTAACAACATGTCTTGAGGGTTCTGATAATTCATGATGATATATGCCTTGGTGGGAATATGTTTTCAATCACTGGGCATTTGGTTGAGGAATTGGAATCTCTCAATCTAACTTTCTGGTTGGATTCTGTTATGTATTGGACTGTGTCCCACACAAATTTGTGTTGGAATCCTAACCCCTATTCCTGTGGAAGGAGCTTTGGTGGCACAGTGGTTAAGCTCTCTGCTGCTAATGGAAAGGTTGGTGGTTCGAACCCACCAGCCACTCCATGGGAAAAAGATGTGGCAGTCTGCTTCCTTAAAGATTACAGCCTTAGAAACCTCTGGGGTGGTTCTTCTTTGTCCTATAGGGTCTCTGTGAGTCAGAGAAGACTCGACGGCAACATGAGTCTTTTATACCTGTGGATGTGATCCCATTTGGGAACAGGATTGTCTTTGTTGTGTTGATGAGGTCATATCAGTGTGTTGTTGTTGTTAGGTGCTGTCCAGTCGGCTCCAACTCATAGAGACCCCAAGTACAACAGAGCAAAACACTGCCTGGTCCTGTGCCATCCTCACAATTGTTATGCTTGAGCCCATTGTTGCAGCCACTGTGTCAATCCACCTCGTTGAGGGTGTTCCTCTTTTTCGCTGACCCTCTACTTTACCAAGCATGATGTCCTTCTCCAGGGACTGATCCCTTCTAATAACATGTCCCAAGTATGTGAGACAAAGTCTCACCATCCTTGCTTCTAAGGGCCATTCTGGTTGCACTTCTTCCAAGACAGATTTGTTTGTTCTCCTGGCAGTCCGTGGTATACTCAATATTCTTCACCAACGCCATAATTCAAAGGCACTAATTCTTCTTCATTCTTCCTTATTCATTGTCCAGAGTTCACATGCTTATGAGGCGATTGAAAACACCATGGCAGTAGGGTGTCTTAAACCTACTCACTTTTGAGATATGAAAACAGCAGATTAGGCAGGCACGAATGGGGGAAAGAGCTCCAAAGAACGCTGTGAAGAATGCTAGAGAAGTTCAGACAAGGATTTTCTGTCAGAGCTGACAGAGGGAGCCTTCCCCTAAAGCCGGCGCTCTGACTTCAGACGTCTAACCTCCTAAACTGTGAGAAAATAAATTTCTGTTTGTTAAAACCACCCACTATAGTCTTTCTGCTATAGCAGTACTAGATAACTAGGACAGATTCCTTCGCAGGCTTAAACTTCTGTCTTCTGCCCCTGTGGTGAAGGGGTATTTGGCTGAAAAGAATCAAGGAAGGGATCTGAAAGTCTTACTACATTAAAAAAAAAAAAAATCCCTATTTTCAGCCTCATGTGTCATCCCACATTCTCATAGCACCTGGTGCTCTACATTCCTGAGCTTTCCTGGGGTTCTGGGGTATAGATTTGATTCTTTCTGATATCCCCTCTGTAGCTATTTGGTGTTCAGTTCTCTCAATCCTGCTAACATCTCTATTCATTTTATCATAGTTTACATTTTTAATGGCTACATAAATTTGTATTAGAAAGAAAAAAAGAGCCATAATCTTACTGACTAGATACTTCCAGATAAAAACACATGTTTTTTTAATTGTGATGATTCAAAAAGTAAAGAAATAGAAAGTAAATAAATTAATAAATGAAAAGTAAAAATCTCTCTCCTTTCTTTTCCTAACCCCTGTCTCGAAAGATAATCTTGTGAACATTTTCCTGATTTCTTCCAGAAACAGAAAAAAAAAAAAAAAAAAACCCGCCTGTATGTATAAGTATGTGTATACAGGTGCATACACACAAAAAGGATAAAAATACACAAATATATAGACTAGCTTTTTCACATAATATCCCTAGAGATATTTTACTATTGGTCCATGCAGGTAAGGAGCCCTGCTGGTCAACGGTTAGGTGCTCAAGTGCTCGGCTGCTAACTGAAAGCTTGGTGATTTGAACCCACATAGTGGCTCCATGGGAGAAAGACCTGACAATCTGCTCCTGTAAAGATTATAGTCTAGAAAACCCTATGGTGCTGTTCTACTCAGACACATGGGGTCACTATGAGCAGAAATCAACTTGATTGCACCTAACAATTATCAATAACAACATGCAGACACATCTTGTTCCTTTTTAATGCTGTATAGTATTCCATCATATGGATGCATCATGATTTATTGTGATGGACATATTGTTGATTTTTAAACAATATTTTTAGAGCACTAAGAAAATTGTAATTTAAAGGATTTCTTCCAGTAAATTCTTTTTGTAGAACAAGCAATTATTTCAGCATGTGAATACTTATTCATTAATTTTCAGGTTTGTACATTTGTATTTTAATACATCAAGCTTTTTTAAAGTGATCCCACCTATAAATGACGGCTACATATATAGTTACAGGGATTTCAGGTGAAATCTTCATAGTAAGGCACACCACTGCCACCCACTACCATTGAATTGATTTTGACTCACAGCAACCCTTAGGACAGAGTAGAACTGCTCCGTAGGGTCTCCAAGGCTGCAAATCTTTAAGAAGCAGACTGTCACGTCTGTCTTCCAAAGAGTGGCTGGTGGGTTCAAACTGCTGACCTTCTGGTTAGCAGCTGAGTGCCTAGCCACTGTGCTACCAGGGTGCCTTTCATAGCAAGGCAGAGAGCAAAATTATTGGGCATCTTTTGGTTGCAAGAAACAGAAATTCCAGGAAAATTAATTTTGAGGATAACCTGTTGCCTCACAGGATATAATGGCAGGTGGGCTTCCCAGAAAACTGAGATCAAGGACCCAGACATCATCGGAATTCTCTGACTTTTAGCTTTGCTCCTCTCTACACTCCTTTCATTCCCTCTCCCTGCCCCCACCCCCAGTGGGTCAGTTTCCTTCACTTTTCTGGCCCTGAGAGTAGATACCTTGGTGAGGACAGCTCCAGAGCTTTACACTCTAAAGAGAGCCGTGGAAGTCTTTCTCAGTTCTAGTTTTAACATTTCTGGGGGAGAAGGGAGTCTAATTGGTCCAGTCTGGGTCAGGTTGTCACATCAGGACCAAAGAAATGTATCCAGAGATATCCAGGGAGCAGTGTCATTGTGTACTAACATGGCAGCAACCTTGGTAAGCATTTGGATAGCAGGAGTGGGGCAGGGTAACAGTGTTGCTATAAGAAGGGGGGCACTGAGTGAACTGTCGCCTGGGGGTGGCCATTGTTGGATCTTCTAGTTCTCTGATGAAAGCTTCCTGGAGGGGGTAGGATTTCAGCGGTGCCATCATTTGAAGAAAATCCAAGCCCTTTGTGAAGGTTTTATAGTGATGACACCAAGGACTCCTCACAGAGAAGAGACCCTACCCAAACAAAGATACCTTTATCAGTTTGGAGTCCACAAGCACACACTTCCCTGGGCCTCCCAAGCTGTGTGATCCTTCCAAGCTAAAGTGGAAAGCAATAAAAACAAGGCCAGGCTTTGCCCACAGGAGCTGGTAGCATAGGGCCTTCATTTTAACCATTTATGGAGATCTTCATTTCTTTATGTAAATCCAAGTTTCTCTCTGATACCATGGGAACCCTGGTGGTGTAGTGGTTAAGAATTTGGCTGCTAACCAAAAGGTTGG
Organism: Dugong dugon; assembly: GCA_030035585.1. NCBI lineage: Eukaryota > Metazoa > Chordata > Mammalia > Sirenia > Dugongidae > Dugong > Dugong dugon. The sequence continues at coordinate 75,500,938 of CM057467.1, read as the reverse complement.
CAGTTCAAAGCCACAAGGCGCTCCTTGGAAGCCCTACAGAGCAGTCCTGCTCTGTCCTATAGGGTCGCTATGAGTTGGAATCGACTTGATGGCAATGGGTTTTTCGGTTTTCTGGTATCATATTCTATCTGCCTGATGTCGTTGTTGTTAGCTGCTGTAGAGTTGGCCCCCTACTCATGGAAACCCCATATGTTACAGAGTAGAACTGCTCCATAGGGTTTAATCTTTGTGGAAGCAGTTCACTAGGTCTTTCTTCTGCGGAGCTGCTGGGTGGGTTCTGACGGTCAGTCTTTTAGATTAGCAGCTGATCGCTAACTGATTGTGCCGAGCAGCCTCCTATCTGCCTGAAAAAATTCCTTTATCATTTTTTGGAATGCAGGTCTGCTGGTAATGAATTCTCTCAACTTGTGTTTACCCAAAAAAGTATCTCACTTTAATTTTTGAAAGATTTTCACAGGGTATGGAATTCTGAGTTGACTATTTTCCCTTTCAGCATTTTAAAGGTGTCACTGCTATTGTTTTCTGACTTGCAGTTTCTGGTGAGATGTGTGCTTTATTCCTCTGTATGCAATGTATCTTTTTTCTTAAGTTGCTTTCAAGATTTTATCTTTGGCTTTTGGAAGTTTGATTGTGATATCTCTAGGTGTATATGGTGGTTTTAAAATACCCTTAATGCTTCTTTCTTTAAAAGATGGAGCTCAATTCCTCTCTCCTTGAGTTTGGGCTGGACTCGCTTCTAATTAATAGAATATGGTGGAACTAATGGTGTACAAAGGAGCCCTGGTGGTGCAATGGTTAAATGCTTGGCTGCTAACTGAAGGGTGGTGTTTGAATCCACCAGGTGCTCGTGGAAGAAAAGACCTGGTGATCTGCTCCTGTAAAGATTACAGGCAAGAAAACCCTATGGAGCAGTTCCACTCTGTCCTATAGAGTCACTGTGAGTCGAAATTGACTTGGCGGCACACAACAACAATGATGTGCTACCCCTGAGACCTAGGTCATAAAAGATAATGCGGCCTCTGCCTGCCTTTCTCAGATTGTTCTGAGAGAGCTAACTGCCATGCCCTGAGAACACTCAACCATTCCTATGGAGAGGTCCATATGGAGAGAAACAGAGTCCACCTGCCAACCACTGAATGAGTGAGCCATCTTGGAAGCAGATCCTCCAGCCACAATCAAGCATTCAGACTACTGCAGCCCTGGATGATACTTTGACTGCAACCTCTTGAAAAAGTATGAGGCAGAATCACCCAGGTAAGCTGATCCTAGATTCTGACTCTCAAAAACTGTGAGATAATAAGTGAATGTTTATTATTGTTTTAAGTTTCTAAATTGGGGTATGCAACAATAAATAATACAGTATTTTTTTTTATGGGGGGGTATTTATCCTGCTTGGGATTCTCTGAGTTTCTTGGATCTATAGTTTGATGTCTTTCATTATTTTGGAAAAATTTCAGCCATTATTTCTTCAAATATTCATTTTGCTCTGTTCTCTTCTGGAACTCCAGTTACTCATATGTTAGACTGTATGATATTGTCCTCAGATAATCTGCTCATTCTCTCTATTCTTTTTAACTCTGTGTTTCAATTTGGGTAATTTCTGTTGACTGATTTCAAATTCATCGATTCTTTGGTTGGCTATGTGAAGTCTACTGATGAGCTGGTCAAAGGAATTCTTCATATCTGTTGCTATGCTTTTTTTTTTTTTTTAATTTCTAGCATTTCCATTCGATTCTTGTACACTGAAACCAGGTCTTGCAAGTTTTCCACCTTTGACAAGGTGCTTATTAACGTTCTCTATTAAGAATCCTACCTCATTTTAGTTTTGAGTTTTCCTTCTCTGGCAGGTTTCCACCTTACACAGTGTTATAGATTGAATTGTGTCCCCCAAAATATGTGTTGTAATTCCTAACATACCCTAGGAGCATAGTGGTTAAGAGCTCCAGCTGCTAACCTAAAGGTTGGCAGTTTGAATCCACCAGGCGCTCCTTGGAAGCTGCATGGGGTGGTTCTACTCTGTCCTATAGGTTCACTATGAGTTGGAATCGACTTGACGGCAACGGTTTTTTTTTTTTTTTATTTTTTTTTTTATGCCTGTGGTTATAATCCCATTTGGGAATGGGTTGTCTTTGTCATGTAAATGAGGCAGGATTAGTGTAGGGTGTGTCTTGAGTCAATCTCTTTTGAGATATAAAAAAGATTAAGCAAGGAAGCTAGCAGAGATGGGATAAAACAGATGACAAGACACCTGGAGATCTCCAAGGAACTAGGAAGCAGAAGCTGAAGAGACAACGAAATTCCCCAAGAGCTGACAGAGAGAGAAAGACTTCCACTAGAGCCGGTGCTTTGAACTAGGACTTCTAGCTTCCTAAACTGTGAGAAAATAAATTTCTGTTTGTTAGAGCCATCCACTTGTGGTATTTCTGTTATAGTAACACTGGATAACTAAGACACACAGATTCCAGCTTTCATGTGTTTTACTGTAGTTTCTATCTATCTGCTGAAGTTCCCCATCTGTTCATCCATGTTGTCCACCTTTTCCTCTAGACCCTTTAATATATTAATCATAGTTATTTGAAATTCTGGGTCTGATAGTTTCAACATCTTGGTCCTTTGGGTCTGCTTCTATTGATAATTTTATCTTTTGACAATGCCTTGTTTTTCTCCTAACTTTTTGGTATGTTTTGTACCTTTTTTTAAACATACTGACTCTATTTTATTCAAAACACAAACAATAGCAGTTATTTGGCTTTTGTACACATAGATTAGAAATAAAAATTCCAAGTGGAGAGCTGATAGAGCATAACGAAGTGACAGCCTGTTGATGAAGAGGCAAAAGCAACCTATGGTATTGCAGTACAACACAGCAAGCAATATTTGTGATGATTGTTACTCATAAAGAAGAGATTAAACTGTGTTTGTATGTAGGTTATTTAAGAAAATTGGAAAATAATACTCTTAAAAGTAGTTTCATCCTGATGATTAAAATACAGTTCTGGGCTTTAAGCTGGTATGCTTCAGTCATCAGAATATTATACTTATTTTAAGTATTTAATTGCCTGAAAATGCCAGATGAATGAGCTACTGCAATGGGAAGAAAATACCACAAATAAAAAACCCAAATCGCAAAATTATGCCATAGAAAGTTTTTTGATTCATTTGCTCAGTGAAGAATTCTAGTTCTTTGGAATCAAAGAATATGGGATTGTCTTAGTCATCTAGTGCTGCTATAACAGAAATACCACAAGTGGATGGCTTTAACAAAGAGAAGTGTATTACATCACAGTCCAGTAGGCTACAAGTCCATATTCAGGGCATCAGCTTCAGAAGAAGGCTTTCTCTCTCTGTCAGCTCTGGAGGAAGGTCCTTGTGATGCATGAGTCTCCCCTTGATCTGGGAACATCTCAGCGCAGGAACCTCAGGTTCAAAGGATGTGCTCTGCTCCTGGCACTGCTTTCTTGGTGGTTTGAGGCTCCCATGTGTCTCTACTCACTTCTATCTTTTATATTTCAAAAGAGATTGGCTTAAGACACTATTCAATCTTGTATACCTCATCAGTATAACTGCCGCTAATCCATCTTATTACATCATAGTGATAGAGTTTACAACACGTAAGGAAATCACATCAGATTACAAAATGATACACAATCATACAACACTGGGAATCATGACACAGCCAAGTTGACAGATATTTTTGGGGGACACAATTCAATCCATGACAGGGATCTTTCGTGTCTGTCTTCTTTCACTTAGCATAATGTTTTCAAGTGGTAACACGAATAGTACTTCATTCTTTTTATGGTTGAATAATATTCTATTGTTGAATACACCACATTTTGTTTATCCATTCATTAGTTGATGGACATCTGGGTTTTTCATTTTTTGGCTATTATGAATAGTGATTCTATGGACATTGATGTACAAGTCTTTGTGTGGACATATGTTTTCATTTCTTTTGGGTATATACCTAGGAGTGGAATTGCTGCGTCACATGGAAACTATGTTTAACCTTTTTAGGGACTGCTAGATTGTTTTCCAAAGGTACTTCATCATTTTACAGTCCTACAATAGTGTATGAGGGTTCCAATTTCTCCACATAGTCACCAACACTTGCTATTGTCTTTATTCATTTTTATGATAGCCATCCTAAAAAAATAAAACAAAACAAAACAAAAACCCATTGCCATCAAGTTGATTCCAACTCATAGTGATCCTATAGGACAGAGTAGAACTTCCCTGTAGAGCTTCCAAGGAGCACCTGGTGGATTTGAACTGTCAACCTTTTGGTTAGCAGCCGTAGCTCTTAACCACTACGCCACCAGGGTTTCTGATAGCCATCCTAGTGAGTGTAAAATGGTATTTCATTGTGGTTTTGATTTGTGTTTCCCTGATGGCTGATGATGTTGAACATCTTTTCATGTGCTTGTTGGCTATTTGTATATCTTCTTTGGAGAAATGTCTGTTCAGATCCTTTGCCCATTTTTTAATTGAGTTGACTTTTTATTGTTGAGTTGTTTGAGAGCTCTTTATCCATTCTAGGTACAAATCTTCTATTAGATAAACGGTTTTCAGGTATTTTCTCTCATTCTGTGGGTTGTCTTCTCATTTTTTTTTTAAATTGTACTTTAGGCAAAAGTTTACAGAGCAAATTAGTTTCTCATTCAAAAATTTATACACAAACTGTTTTGCAATTCCTGCATTGTGTCAGTATTCTCCTCCTTTCCCTTTCTACCCTGGGTTCCCTGGTTCCATTTGTCCAGTTTTCCTGTCCCTTCCCACTTTCTTGTTTTTGTTTTTGGGCAGGTGTCGCCCAGTTCTGAGTTAGAAGGGTATCCAGGGGCCATAGTCTTGGGGGTTCCTCCAGTCTCTGTAAGACCAGTAAGTCTGGTCTTTTTTGTGAATTTGATCTTTTGTTCTACATTTTTCTCCCACTCTATCCAGGATCCTCTATTGTAATCCCAGTCAGAGCAGTTGGTTGTGGTAGCCCAGCTCCATGTAGTTCTTCTGGTCTCAGGGTTGTGTAGGCTGTGGTTCATGTGGTCCATCAGTCCTTTGGACTAATTGTTCCCTTGAGTCTATAGTTTTTTTTCACTCTCTTTTGCTCCAGACTAGAAGAGACTGATAGTTGTATCTTGGGTGCCACTCGCAAGCTTTTAAGACCCCAGACACTACTCACCAAAGTAGGATGTAGAACGTTGTCTTTAAGAACTATGTTGTGCCAGCTGATGTAGATGTCCCCTGAATCTACGGTCTTTTGCCTTCAAGCCTGGGAATTTCATCCCGTGAGGTGTTTAGTTATGTCTAGGAGGTTTCCCTGACTGTGCCACTTGTGTGCTCTACTGTCTATATTAGTATATGAGTAGCACTTACAGTCATGTATTTAGAAATTTCCACCACCAAACCTGTATCTGCAGGTGGGTGTGTTCCCTTACCCCCTCCTTCACCTCTTGGCATATCTACGTATCCGTTAGTAGATTGTTTGTTAATACTATTGTTGCAGGATTGTCTACGCTAGTTACCATAAAAAAAAAAAAAAAAAAGACCAAAAAAAACCCCAAACCTGTTGCTGTCGAGTCAATTCCAACTCATAGCAACCCTGTTAAGACATAGTAGAACTGCCCCATAGGGTTTCCAAGGAGCGGCTGGTGTAGTTGAACTGCTGACCTTTTGGGTAGCAGCCGAACTCTTAACCACTACGCTACCAGGGCTCCAGTAGTTACTACAGTTGTCCTTTATTCTTGCGTTCCTCTCAGTGTCATCTCTTGCCTTGGTCATGTTGTGCTGACTTCTCCCGTATTGTGTATTTCCTTTCCCTTCACCAGTATTAACACATGTCTACTATCTTTTTGATAATTTCCCCTCCCTCTCCCTCCCATCCCTGGTAACTATCAAAGAGTTCCCCCCCGCCCCCGTGTGTAAACCTTTTGTTGTTACTTTATACTAGTGGTCTCATACAATATTTGTCCTTTTGTGATTGACTTATTCCCTCAGCATAATGTCCTCCAGATTCATCCATGTTGTGAGATGTTTCATGGATTTCTTTATTCTTTATCATTGTGTAGTATTCCATTGTACGTATGTTGTCTTCTCATTTTCTTTCTTTTTTTTTTTTTAATTGTACTTCAGGTGAAGACTTATAGAACAAATAGTTTTTCATGAAACAGTAGTACACATATTGTTTTATGACATTGGTTAACAACCCCACAACATGTCAACTCTCTAACTTCTCAACGTTTTTTTTTGGTGAAAATACACATAGCCAAAGATACACCATTTCAAAAATTTCTACATGCACAGTTCAGTGACATTGACTACGCTCTTCCAATTGTGCTGTTATTCTCACTTAAGATGAAGGCTTACAGAACAAAATAGTTTCTCATTTAAGTCACTACACGTTGCCCTATGACAATGGTTAACAATTTCACAACACATCAACAATATCCTTACTCAACCTTGGGTTCCCTATCACCAGCTTCCTTGTCCCCTTCTGCCTTCTTGCCCTTGTCACTGGACTTCTGTACCTCGTTAGTCTCATTTGGTTTTATGGGGCTGTCCACTCCCAGGCTGAACGGTGAACCTTGGAGATAACTTCACCACTGAGCTAAAAGAGTGTCTAGGGGACATACTCTCAGGGTTTCTCCAGTCTCCTTTAGGCCAATAAATCTAGTCTTTTTTTTGTGAGTTAGAATTATGTTCTACATCCTTCTCCAGCTCTGTCCAGAACCCTCTGTTGTGATCCCGGTCAGAGCAGTCACTGGTGGTAGCCAGGCACCATCTAGCTGTACTGGACTCAGGCCGGTGGAGGCCTTGGTAGCTGTGGACAATTAGTCCTTTGGACTAATCTTTTCCTTGTATCCTATTCTCTTCATTCTCCCTTGCTCCTGAAGGGATGAGACCAGTGGAGTGTCTTAGATGGCCGCTCACAGGCTTTTAAGACCCCAGACACTACTCACCAAGGTAGAATGTAGAGCATTATCTTTATAAGTAGTGTCATGCCAATTGAGCTAGATGTTCCCCGAGACCATGGTCCCCACAGCCCTCCGGCCAGCAATTCAGTCCCTCAGGGAGTTTGGATGTGTCTATGGGGCTTCCATGACCTTTCCTTGTACAAGTTGTGCTAGTTTCCCCTGCATTGTGTACTGTCTCACCCTTCACCCAAGATACCACTTATCTATTTCCCTGCACCCCTCCGATCCCTGGTAACCAACAAAGATTGTTACATTTTGTGTGTGAACTTTTTCATGGGTTTTTACAATAGAGGTCTCATACAATATTTGTCCTTTTGTGATTGACTTACTTCACTCAGCATAATGTCCTCCAGTTTCATCCATGTTATGAGATGCTTCACAGATTCATTGTTGTTCTTTCTTGTTGCGTAGTACTCCATTGTGTGTATGTACCATAGTTTATCCATTCATCTGTTGATGGGCACCTACGTTGTTTCCATTGTTTTGCTATTGTGAACAATGCTGCCATGAACATACGTGTGCATATGTCTATTCGAGTGACGACTCTTATTTCTCTAGGATATATTCCTAGGAGTGGTGTCTTCTCATTTTCTTGATGGTGTCTTTTGCAGCACAAAGTTTTAAATTTTGATGAAGTCCAATTAATTTTTTTCTTCTGATGCTCATGCTTTTGATGTCCTATCTCAGACTTTTCTTTCAACATTTTGCACATACCTATTTTAAATTCTTGGGAGTGTAAATTGTCTCATTGTTTGCATCTGCTGACTTTTGTTTACAGTAATTTCCTTTTTTGTGTAAGTTTTTCCTGTAAGCTCATTTTTAGCAGGACTTGTTTTTCCTTATGAAAACTGGATTATGGGAATATCCTTAATCCATAATTTATTTAAGGCGTATGTTGACAGTAAATTTATTTACTACCTTTGCAGACTATTAAGTTTTGTGTTTGCTTCTATGGGATCCTATAGGTTTCATTGCCCCAGGATCAGCTTTTTGTTTATATTTCAACTAGACATCCTAGCAACTTTTGGGTATTGTGAGTTTGGACCACTCTCACAACCAGCAAAAGTATGAGTTTCTCCTCAGGTGCACTTTCTACTCATATTCTTGGGCAGCTGTAGACTTTCTTGCTGATTTCCAGGTCAATGAGCAGTGTTTTCTAGTCTTTCTTCCACAAGTAAACAGTTTTATGAGAATCTCAAGTCATTCTCATTGTTGAAGCCCTAGTCCCTAGTCATTAGGCCTATATCCTGGTCCCAAGTTTCTATGAACTCCTTGATCTCCACTCCCACTCAACCTCTGACTTTTGGGTTCCTATTCATTTCAGACACGTAGGATTTCCCAAGTTTCAAGCCTAGTTGTGAGTTAATTTTTGTCGTTGCTACATATTACCCAACATTTCTGTGTTTGAGGTGGGAAGGGAGTTTGCCTGGAACTATGGTCTGTTGTATATGGATCAGAAGTTATCTCCAACCACTTCTCACACTGCAATCAGAGGGTCTTTTAGAAACACAAACCTGGTCATTCCATTCCCTTAAGTATGGCATTCAAGGCACTTTGAAATCAGGAAACTTACCTCTCTAGCTTCATTTTCCACCACTTTCTCCTCTTCTCCACACTCATATCCAGCCTCTACACTTCTCTTTTCTCTCTCATAATTGTACTTAGCATGAGTGCTGATGGTAATGAAGTTTACTTATTCTCTACTTTGCTAACGGAATTGTGACAGTAGTAGTAATGAGAGCCTAGAACCAGAAAACAGTAGCTCTATCTATATGGCATCACCTCTGAACATAGTACTGAATGTGACATTAGGCTAATTTTATCCAATTAAAAATGCTGTTGAGTTTAACTAGGTCTGCATTAGATTACATATTAAGAATTGGCATTTTACAAGAGACAGAAAGGGCCACATAAACCAGAGACTTCATCAGCCTGAGACCAGAAGAACTAGATGGTGCTTGGCTACCACCAGTGACTGCCCTGACAGGGAACACAAGAGAGTCCCTGATGGAGCAGGGGAAAAGTGGGGGTGCAGAACTCAAATTCTAGTAAAAAGACCAGACTTAATGGTTTGACTGAGACTGGAGGGACCCTGGGAGACATGGCCCCTGGACTGTTAGCCCAAAACTAAAACCATTTCTGAAGCCAAATCCTCAATGATTAGACTGGACCATGGGACATAAAATGATATTCACTGTCTTAGTCATCTAGCGCTGCTACAACAGAAATACCACAAGTGGATGGCTTTAATAAAGAGAAATTTATTTCTTCACAGTCAAGTAGGCTAAAGTCCAAATTCAAGGTGTCAGCTCCAGGGGAAGGCTTTCTCTGTCGGCCTTCTCCTCCATGTTCCCCCAGACTAGGAGCTTCTCTGCGCAGGAACCTCGGGTCCAAAGGACGCGCTCTGCTCCTGGCACTGCTTTCTTGGTGGTATGAGGGCCCTGTCTCTCTGCTCACTTCTGTCTTTTATATCTCAAGAGATTGCCTCAGGACACAATTCAATCTTGTAGACTGAGTCCTGCCTTACTAACACAACTGCCACCCATCCTCCCTCATTAACATCACAGAGGCAGGATTTACAACATATAGGAAAATCACACAATACCAGGAATCATGGCCCAGCCAAATTGATACACACATTTTTTGGGGGACATAATTCAATCCGTGACACTTGTGAAGAATGTGCTTCTTAGCTCAAGTAGATACATGAGACTAAATGGGCAGCTCCTGTCCGGAGGGGGGATGAGAAGGCAGAGAGGGTCAGGAGCTGGTTGAATGGACATGGGAAATCTGGGATGGAAAGGAGGAGTGTGCTGTCACAGTATAGGGAGAGCAACAAGGGTCACATAACCATATATGTACAAATTTTTGTATGAGAGACTAACTTGAATTATAAACCTTCACTTAAATAAGCACAATAATAATAAAAAAGAATTGGTATTTTAATGATATGTTTTGAACAAGCAACAAATATGGCTCAAAATTTAATAAAAGTATAAAAAGAAATATAGTATGCCTTCCATTGCTGTCCCCCAATCACCCAATTCCCTTCCCTTTCCAGAGGTATTTTATGCATATATAAGCAAATATATACACAGATTTGTTGCAATTATGAATGGAATACTTTTCCGTTTTGATTATTGCTAGAAAAGAGAAAAACTATTGATTTTTACACATTTATCTTTTATTTAGTCATTTGCCACATTTTTTTATTAATGCTAATAGGTTTTTACAATAGCCTCTTAGATTTCCTAGATATCAGTAATATATCAGCAAAACAAGGTAATTTATTATTTTCCAGTATTTATATTGATTATTTAGTTTTCTTGCCTAAATGCTTTCACCTGGACCTTCAAAGCAATGTTGAATAATAAAGGTGTTAGTACGTATCCCATCTTATTTCGGACTTTAGGTTTACAATAAAAAATGATGTTTGCTACTGGTTTTTGATGGTCTATCACATTCAAATCGTTTTTTTCTTGTTTTACTTACAGCATAAATTTTATCAAACTGTACTTAAGCTGCAAAATTTTATCAAATGCCCTTTCAGGATATGTTGATGTAATAATGTTTTTTCTCCCGTAAAAAAAAAAAAAGTTTACTTTGAAATAATTTTGAACTTACAAAAAAGTTGCAAAAATAATCCAAAGAATTCTTATGTACCCTTCATTAAAATTCTCCAAATGTTAACACTTTACTTTTGTTTTATCACTTTCTGTGTGTATATATACAGAGTTTAAAATTTGCTGAAACATTTGCAAATTGCCTTTACCTTTAAACTCTAAACACTTCAATGTATGTTTTCTAAAAGCAAGAATATTCTTAATCACAGTATAATTATCAAAACAAGAAAATTGGCATTGATACTATTATGAAATCTACAGAAATTCAAATAACTTTTAAGCTCTTGATGTAGTGGATTATACTAATAGATTTCCTGATACTGTGCCTTGTATTGCTGAAATAAATTTTATGTGATCTTGGTGTACAGTTCAACCTGATTTTATTTGGATAGCGATAAATAAGACTAGGCGATGGCATTCTTTTTTGGCACTTTATCAGGTTTGAGTATTAATCTTACATTGGCTTTTAAAAATCAATTGGGCAGCTTTCCATTTTTTTCCACGGTATGAAATAGTTCATAAAATCATTAAAAGTTAGAACTCATCTATTGCTTGGGAGGGGTGGTGGCTACAGGAGTGTGTTCACTTTGTGGTAATGCATTAAACTGTGATTTACGTACTTTTCCTTATATATTTCAATAAAAAGTTTAAATAAAAGAGCAGCCTTTTAAAATGATACATTTTTAATCATCTTTGCAATTTCCTCTTTAGTAATCAATTTGGCTATCCAAACTTTCTATTTCCTGAGTCAGTGTTCCCTAGAAAATTTGCTGTTTTCAAATTGGTTGCCATAGTGTTCTCTTAAAATTATTTCCAATTCTTCTATATATATGGTTATGTCTGATTTCTCATTCCTAATCTTGTCTTTTTGCTCCTTTTCCCTTTATCATGTTCATGATATTTTATCTATTGATGCTTTCAAACAATCATCTTTCTATTTATCCCTTTTGGTTTGTTTTTTCTTTCATTAACTCCAGCTTTTATCTTTATTGGATCCATTTTCTAATGGTTTAAATGTTACTATCACAATCTATACAGTCACTGCACACCTCTGAGTTTTTCTTTTTGAGCGATAAAGGCATTACACTTACATTTCCAAGTCCAACCTCATATATTCCAGGATCCTCAATAAGGTATCTGGGTCTCATCTTGCCCCAGTTGCTCAAGGATCCAGTCCTGGGAGGTAGCCTCGTTGCCTGGCTACAAGCACATGCCAAATAAACATGTGCTGAGCGAATGAACGATACTACTCTGTCCCACGGCCCACTGTGAAGATCTGTGCTTGCCGCAGAGCCCACCTACCCATCAATCCAAATATTTCTCAAGCAGCCATCAAGTGCTGGCACTGTGCCAGGTTCTATGAATAGAACAGTGAGCTGAACAGTTGGGTATCTGCCCTCTTGGAGCTTCCATTCTAGTTATGAAGACAGACATGGTATAAGTAATTCAACTGAGTTGAGTATTGCCTATGGTGCTATGGAAGTATAACATGGGTCCAACATCAGCTAGGAGGTCTGGCAAAGAATCCTAGGAAGAACTGATACTTAAGTTCCTCAGAATCTGAGGGTCTACCCTGTCCCCTACCCTCTCTTCTCAGGAAGGTGGCCACTGGGTTTTCCTGTATAAAAGTTATCTGGTTTGGAGTTGTATGCCCGCTGCTTCTGGCCACAGTTAACTGAACCAAGGGCCTGGCAGCCAGGCAGTAAGAACTTTGTCCAATAGGAATGTTCCATATAGGATGGTGACTGACTGACTGAATTAGAGGCTCTAAGGGAGGTCTCAACACCAAACAGAGATAAAGGAGAAGAAACAGATAGCAGGAGCAAAAGAACTAGAGAAAGAATAGTAAAGTCATAAAAATGACTATCATGAACCCAGACAATCCTCTGGTGTTGGATTAGAACTTGAAGTACCAATATGTACTTACGGTTTTTAATAAATATACAGATAGATAGGTACAATAACAAATTCAGATGTCTGTGCATGCGTGTGTTAACATACATATATGTATTTCCTAGTTCTGTCTGCTGAGAGGGCCTAGAAGCAATAACCCTAGTAGCAATGAGTATACCTAGTACCCAGATCTTAGTTTCTAAGAACTAATCTTGAATAAAATAAACCAGGGGCTTCTTGGAGAAATGGAAAATACAAGGTGAGCATGGAACATCTTGTGCAGAAAGTAAAGAAGTGCTCAAAAGATGATGGGAGCAATGCTGAAAAGACAGGCGCCAACTTGAAAGAGTTCTCAATGGCCAAGTCTGGGACAATCTGAGTAGCAAAGTAAACTATGTTAGTATTGGATTATAACCTATAGGATGAAACAAATATCCATGAATCCACATTGATATGGATAAATTACTGAATAAATAAATGGCTGAAAGGGACAGCTCTTTCTTAAACTGTTGTTATTAGGTTCTGTTGAGTCAATTCTGACTCACAGTGACCCAATGTGATAGAGTAGAACTGCCCCATAGGGTTTCCGAGGCTGTAATCTTTACAGAAGCAGGTAACCAGGTCTTTCTCCTGTGGAGCTACTGGGTGGATTCGAACCACCAACCTTTTGGTTAGCAGCCAAGCACTTAATCACTGCACTGCCAGGACTCCTTAGACTATCAATTATTAAATACAGAAGGAATAAGGGAAACAGAAAATCATCATTAGGCAGATACAATATTAATACTTACTGTGAGCAGGAACCACTGATGGATGCTAAAATCAGTGAATGAAATTCTAAGCATAAGAGAGTTGCTTAATTTCAAAGTATCTTCCCACAAGATTCTCACTGCTTTCAAAGGGCAAATTAATAACTTTATAGCACAGAAACCTGGCACACACCACCTTAGCCATATGATCAAAGTTAACATTATCTCCTATATAAGGCACTGAGAAAGGCAAATCACCTCTATGATAGACTCGCCAAAAATGCATAGCCTCAGTCTAATCACGTGAAATCATTAGATAAACCCAAACTGGGGGACACAACTAGCCTGGACTCTTCAAAAGTACCATTCTCAAATACATGACCTTCAAAAGTGTCAAGGTCATGAAAGACAGGAAGACTGAGGGAACTCTTACAAAATGAAAGAGATGTAGGAAGCATGACAACAAAATGCAATGTGGAATCCTGGACTGGATCCGGGACCAGAAAAAGGACATCAGCGGGAAGGTGGCAAAATCTGAATAAGGTCTGTCTGGATCAATACTAATTTTCTGGTTTTGATAATGATATTATGGCTATGTGAGATGTTAACATTAAGCGAAGCTGGGTGAAGGGTCTATGGGAATACTCTACTATTTTTGCAACATTCTCTAAGTATAAAATTATTTCAAAACAAAAGTTTAAGAAAAGGGAGAGATGTTGCTTACGGGACACTGAGCTTCTTTAAAGGTGATGGAAAAATCTAGAAACAGGTGATGGGATGAACAACGTGATGAACATGATTAATGTTACTGAATTGTACATGTAAAAAATGCTGAAATGTTTTGTTACATACATATTTACCACAATTAAAAAAAAAAAACAACAAAAAAATGAAACAGATCAGCAGACACAGATCCTTGAGGGGCTAGAAAGTGACTGCTGGAGCAACTGCTGGAGCCCACGCCCTGGCCTGACTGCCTTATACCCACCATGTTGTTATGACATACTCTCATCACCCAAGGGAATTTGATTCCTGCCCCCATTTTCTGCCTATTGAAAGAGATTAGTTAACAACTAAAGGAGAGTTCCAAGAAGGCCTTGGATGACGGGTGGTCATCAGCAGTGGCTGCTGCAGAGGGTGCCTGAGGATGCACCAGGCCTTGCTGTGCCTTGCTAGACTTGGGGTGAAACACGGCTGGTCTGTGGAATGCCCTTGGGGGATGGTGTCCAGACCTTCTCCTTAGTGACTAACACAAAGAGTGCATGGGGGAGATGTTTATTCCAGGCTAAGCAGGCTGGGACAGCATTATACACAGGACTGGAGCAGACTCCATGGCCACCTGGGCAGAGCCCGATCCCATGATCTTCTCCCCCTACAGCTTCCCAGTGTCTATGTTGTTAGTCCCCTGAAGGAGGACACTGTCGACCTGAGCTTGCTTGCTTGTTTGGGACTGTTGTCCAGTCCCAGAGTTGGCGGGGGGGAGGTAATGAACCACTCAGGCTCCTGTCCTAGAGGTGTCCTATACTGGCCTAGTTCTAAGGCTGAAGAAAGATGGTCTGGCCTAATCCTAGGACATGGGGTGGGGAGGGATCGTAGGTGTGATAGGGCACTGGAAAGAGGCAAGAGTGCAATGGACCCCTTTTCCTTGGAATTTTCGGGCATGGGGAAGGGCCATCTGTGCCTGAGCCTCTATACTCCTTCCCCACTCGCCACGGAGACATTCTGGGGACTGAGCTGCATGAAGGCCAGCAGAGGGTAGGCAGGTCACAGCCTGGTTCCTGTCTTCTTCCAGTCAGATCTGTTCTCAGCTGCTATACTTCTGAGCTTCCTGGGTGCATGAGAAAGTTTCAGAGACCTTGGGTCATGGGATCATGCTGAAGAACAGAGGTGAGGGGTCCCCTCCCTGCCTTGAAGGGAGTGTAGGGGCAGCTCCTCTCCTGGAGACTGGTTAGCAGATTATAGGCCCAGAAGAAAGGGGCCAGAGTAGGTCAAGATTCCTGCTCAAGACTTTGGGGCTGAGCAGCGGTCTTCAAGGGGTTGTGAGGAGGCAAGCAGTCCTTAGGCTGGGTAGAGAGGAGGAAAAGGCATGAAGGGAAGATACGTCAGTTGCCATGCCACAGCCAAGGGGCCTTTATTGGATGTTGAGGGCACGTATAGCCAGGTAGGTAGATGCTAGAGTGTGTAGCACACCTTCTCGGGGTGTAATGGTGCTCGGATGTCCAGTTTGTGGGTCTTGCTGTCCTTATCAATGATCTCCAGTCGTAGCTTGGGTGGACGCTTCTCAGCCTGGGGTGAGGGCAGTTCGGGGCCCTTGAAAAGCTGCTTGTCTGAGTCCTCCACAGTAATGCGCAGAGTACAGCCACCTGGCAGCAGGTCCTGCTCGTAGGCTGCCGCCAGCTGGTTCACCACACGGCGCTCTACCTGCAGGTGGTGGTTGAAGTGGTCATCAGTGCCTTGGCCTGGGCAGTCTGTGGCCTGAGCTTGAGGCCAGGCACTATTGCTTACTGCTGAACTCCCTGGGGCAAGTTTGAAAATTTCTCTGAGCCTCAGTTGTCTCATCTGCAAAGTGGGGCTAACAACACCTAGCTTGCAGGGTTGTGCTGAAGACTCAATGATGTCAGTTTCTGATGCTCCCACCCCAATCCCCTACTTCTGGTAGGGGTTCATACTTGGTCACCCTCTAGGACAAAGGTTTTACTTAATATTCCTGTGTTTTTGGTTCTAAAGGGACATCTATTTTGGGTATGGACAATTCAAGCAGTCAAACTAGAGGGAGTCAGGCTGGGAGACCAGGGGATGGGTCTGGGGGCTCCAGGGAGGGAGGTGTGGAGGCAATTCACATCTCTTAGGCTTCTGTGCTCTGAGAGTTATGACTCACCTCATGCTTGATGGAGCGGGCACCATAGTGCACATTGTAGCCGTCGACCAACACGTCTGCTACCTCGCGGTCCCAGAGCAGCGTGATGTTGTGTCTCTGCTTGGCCTGAGACAGGTCAGATAGGAGCATGCCTACTTGTGGCCCAGTGCTTTCCATCTCTCACCACTCTGGCCTGAGGCCAGAGCCCAGGGCCACTGCCCCACACCACTGTGCTCCCCCTTGTGTAAGTGTGTTCATGCATGTGTGCATGCTCCCAGCCCAGTGTTTCCTGATTTCCACTGGGCAGCTGTCCTCACCCCGCCCATAGGCAGACCCTACTCTTACTCTTTTGGCCCAGAAGTTCAGTTCCTTGTTGACTAGTTGGATGAGCTCCGAGTGGCAGAAGGGAAGGAAGTAGACGATCTCATTGATCCGTCCCAGAAACTCATCCCTTCGGAAGTGAGCCTGCAGGGCCAGGTTAGGAGTAGGGTGAGCTCGGTGACCCAGAAGGGATAAGGGGAAATATTGGGCCTCAATGGGGCGGACAGTAGGGCTTCTGTATCTTTAGAATGGCAATACCGCCTCCCTCCACAGCTCCAGCAGTATGGACGAAGAAAGACCTCTTACCTTTAGGATCGGGCGAATCACATTCTCCTTGAAGTTCTTTGAGATGGTAATCTTGTCACTAATCTGGACATCCCCTGTGGCACAGAATCATAACCTGCCTACTGCCCACACCTAGGAAGTTTTGAGGGCTGTGCCTACCCCTTGGTCCTAACCATGAAAAGAGCCCTGGACCTGCCTGACTCTATGATCCTGGTCAAGGCCTGGTCTCCTCACCTGAACAATGAAAGGATTAGACTGGGTACTTTCTGAAGCCTTTTAGTTCTCATGTGCTACAAAGCCTGGGATTCCTTAGGGTGGGGGTTGTATGAGGGAGGGGACAGGAGAGGGAAAGTGCCAGGATCAAGACTTAAGTTCTGACTTGGAGGGAGGGGACTGTAGGGTTCAATCTAAATAGAAAGGTGACAGACACAGCCTCTTGCCCGATACGTTCCTTTTCAGCACTCTCCAGGGCACACATATACAGGAATGTTACCTGGGAGAAAACAGGCTGTGTGTCTAACTCCATACTGTTTCTGATCTGCTGTCCCCTCACTGCACCAAAGCATTGCTATCTGATAAGTGTGCATCTCTTCAGTCTCCAAGACCTTGGCTTTTTCCTGGCCTCCCACCCTGGGGTGGCCCTGTCCATCCATCTGTCTGGAGCTCTCCTGATATCCAACAGACTTGGGGCTTTCTTAAGGAAGTGGAGGCACTGTTTTCTCTTGTCTTTCTCCCTTCACCGTCTGGTATGGTGCCTGGTATCTGGTCAGGATCAGCTAAGGACAAAGCTGCCTACCAGGACCCTCACCTAGGCCCAGGACCCCCAGGAGATGTGCTAGTGGCTTGATCACTTGCCCAGGCAGCTCAGGCCATGTGCCATACCAAGGTTCTCGGCGATACGGTTATGGCTCAACTCCAAAGCTTCCTGCCTCAGCTGCAGGGCATGCTGTGCAATCTCATCGCTGGCCACATTGGAGGTCATGATGAAGATGGCATCCTTACAGTCAATGGTCTTCCCTTTTCCATCTGTCAGCCGGCCCTGGGAAGGAATAGTGACTATTCAGTCAAAGCTACAAGCCTGGGCAGATTTTAGCACTCTCAGTATGCACCTCCTCCAGAAGGCCTCCCCAGAACCCCGTGTGCCTCCCCCACAACCAGCAGTTGGCTGCTCCCTCCCCTGGGTTCTCTGAGCACTGTATTCACACCTTGCTGCAGTGCACGCTGCCTTGGGTTTAACTGCTCTCCCTACTGAGAGTGCCTCTAGGTGAGACTGCACCTACTGTTTGGCATCTCTCAGGCACCAGATTATCCCTGGCACTCAGGAGTCAGTCTGTTTATCCATCCAACTAACCACTTTCTTGGAGGCCCACTCTGGGTCAGGCTCTGTGGTAGGTTACTGGGGATTCACTGAGCCTTCAACATTCTCCCAGTATAAAGAAGTGCCCTAGAATCTGGCACAGAGTAAGTATTCAATACCTGCTGGCCAAATGCCTAAGACTCACAACCACCCTTAGAAGTATGTGTAATTATGATCCTTATAAAGAAACTGAGGCTCAGAGAGGTTTAAGTAACTTGTTCAAGGTCTCAGAGCTAGAAAATAGAAGAGCTGAGACTTGAGCTGCCTGACTCCAGATCCCATGCCCCTCCCTCTGCACCAGACAGTCAGACCCAGTGAATAGTAATGACAAGTCAACCTCCTAAGTGTTATGATAAAGGGAAGCCCAGGTCAGGAAGCCCAGGTCACTGTAGGGGTTCAGAGGAGGGTATTTTACAGGGTTATTGTGACTAGATGTGGCCCTACTGGTGAAAGATCCTTACTAAACCATGCAATGCACATAGCTCAGAACTATTATTACCGTAGCAGATACTTAATATGTATTTGTTGTATCAAAATGAACAGAATGAACTGAAACAGATATAATTCCTACAATCTTTGGAGCTATCCTCTGGCCTAACAGAAGGGTAGAAAATAACGCCCCTCTTTTAACCAACTTGGGAAGTTTCCCTGGAATCTTCAGCTCTTTCTAGAAGTGACACAGCAAGACTTCAGCTTGCTTACTTTGGACACACAGTCGCGAAAGCTCCATCCCTAGAAAAGGACATCACGTTTGGTAAAGCAGAGGGCCAGCAAAAACGAGGGAAGCCCTCAGTGAGATGGGCTGGGATGGGCTGACACAACAGCCACTACCATGGACTCAAACATACTGACGATCACGAGGATGGCACAGGGCCGGGCAACGTTTGGCTCTGTTATACATAAGGTTGCCATGAGTTGGAGCTGACTTGACGGCAACCAGCAACAAGAAGTGACACAGAAGTACGTATATGGGAGGTAGACACACCAGGAAAAGCGAAAAGGAGCAGAGAGAAGAGACAGAGGAATTATAAAAGTATAGCAGTTCAGGGGCACAGAGCTCCACCCACTCAGCAAACCTCAAGGTTATCACTGTACAACAGCACTTTGTAGTCATTTATGACAAAAGCAACATTGGAGACTCACTGAGACAAACCGATGTAGTAACAACAGTGAACATTTATAGGGCACTTTCACTTTCGTTTATAGGTGCTCTGTTTAGTGCTTTCCATGAACTAGGTCACTCCGTCTACTACAATGTAGCTCCACGAGGGCAGAGGCTTGGTCTTGTTCATCACCGAGCACTAGAATCTGGCACAGTAAGTATTCAATACCTGCTGGCCGAATGCCTGAAGACTTACAACCACCCTTAGAGGTACATGTAATTATGATCCCTACAGGGCTCAGAGAAGTTAAGTAACTTGTTCAAGGTCTCAGAGCTAGAAAACAGAAGAGCTGAGACTTGAACTACTGACTCCAGATCCCATGCCCCTCCCTCTGCACTAGGCTACAGAGCTCTCACACCCAGACAGTGCTGGGTAAATGATGCTTCATGCAAATTCTTTCTCTAAATATATTTTTTTCTCAGAATTCTGCCAAATTGTTTGGATTCTTTGATTCTCATAGAGAGAAGCAACTGGGACAGGTGCTAGGGAGGAGACCTGCCTGGGCTCGTCTGGGCTGCAGACAAAGCACAGCTTCTGCAAGCCAGAGAATATGGCTCTGGGCGTAGGTCACTGCCAGGGACAGATTACCCAATAAGCAAAGTATGAATGGGCTTACTTATGTTTATTTACTAATATATAGTGTACAGTTTCAAAGATGTGGCGAAACCCATGTGAAATTGTGCACTACAGATTAGTAAGTAAACACAATTAAGCCTGTGAGTACCTTGCTTACTGGTCACTGACTTCAGCCTGTTGGCTCCTGCCTGATGCCAGGGATGCCGAACCCTGTCCCAGCTTTAGTCAGGAACCAATCCTCATTAAGCCTTTCCTTTCCCTGTTGGTGTGGGCCTGATTCAAGGTCAGCCTTTGCTTCTCAAGCCAATGTAATGGCAAACCCAGTCTGCTTCTTACAGGCAACAGAAGAAGGAATGCACAGTAACTGAGCATCTATTGTGTGCTAGGCATAGTCCCAGGTGCTCTGCAACCTGGCTTTACACTGGCCCTTAGCACTGGTCTCTGAGAAAGTATGAGTTTCAAAGGGGTCTATTACAAAGGGGCCTGGTGATCCAGGTCCTGGGGCTGGTCACTTTCTCGTCCCTGCTTGGGGTGGGGAAATAGGAAGGCAAGGGTGCAAGTGGATGTACTTGAGCTTTCACCTTCAGCTTTCCACTTGCACCCCCTGCTTATGAGTTAAACCAAAACAGAAACCATTGAGGGCAATCCTAGCTTTGGGGCCAGTCTGCGTGCATGTGTGATGTGCCTGAGCACCTGCATTTGATACTGTGTGTCTTCCCCACTTGCCTCAGTGGAGCTCACCCCTGAAGACTGAGTTCACACACTGCTGTCCTGGCCAGAGCAATAACCCAGTGACAATTTCATTCCAAGAGATCAAAGCTCTGCTCGTAACTGGGCCTGAGGATGGGTCCCAGGTTGAGTGAGGGGAGCAGATGCAGTGTATGAGTGACCCCGAGGGTGACTTTTACATTGTTCATGTCTCCTTCTCCTCAGTTTTCTTGGCAATAAACATATGTCCCAACGAGGGAGCTGTCACTGTCCCCACCTCACATGGGGCTTGGGATGCTCACCCAAGGTAATGGGGGCTACTTTCCCATGGTCTCATGTGAATCCTTGAAGGGAGGAGGGTGGGTTCCTCTTCTGGGGGAGGGGGCAGTCTCTTTCCAGGATTCCGGCCCTGTGCTGTAGACTCGGAGGTCACCTGGGAGATGGCCAGTATTAGTCCTGCTTGGCTTTTCAGTGACAGCATTCCGGTTCCTGCTCTTCTAGGCCCAGGCTTGGGGGAAGTGAGCTGTGGCAGGGATGGTGGGCTTCTGTCCCCTGCTAATTTGCCCCAGATCTCCTACTAATCCTTAGGCATTCCGTCTTTAGGGAGTCTTTCCTCATGCCCCTAGACTGGATTAGGTGCCCTCACAACTCCCTGCACTTGCTACTTATCCCTAGCGTGGCATTTACCCAATAACGTGAACTGCTTTTTAGGTGCCTCTCTCCCTTGCTGATTCCTGAGCACTGAGGTAGGGACTGCATCTGCTTTGTCTGTGTCCCCGTGCCCCACAAAGTGCCTCAAGAATAAACAAATGAACCACATTCTCTTGGTTGTCCTCATACCTCTCTAGCGATTCCCTCTTTGACTCTTTCCTGGTAGGTTCAAGGCTCCTTCTTAGCCCTCTCCTCTTCTCCTCACACTCTGTGTACTCTCCCCAGGTAAGCAATCACATCCATTCCAGTGGCTTCTGTAACCCTCTCTGTGCGGAGTGACTCCTGAACCTCTATTTCCAGTCCAGGCCTTTCTCCTAAATAGAATGACGTCTTGGACGTCTCCATCTGACTCTCCCACAGGCATCTCATTTTCAACAATTCCAAAACTCAGCTTATCACCTTCCTCGCCAATCTGCTGCTCATCCTCCTGTTTCCCTGCCTCAGCTGATGACAGCAGCAGATGGTCCATTATCCAGGCTAGAAATCTAGCCACTGGCCATCTCTGATGCCCCCTCTCCCTACATTTAATCACTCAGCCCTGTACAGTCAACCTGCTAATCGTTCTCTCCATCCCCACCACCCTTGCTTTAGAACTAGCCTCCCCATCCTAAGATCCTAAGCTTGGACTATTCAATAGCCTCCTTGCTGGTCCCCTTCTCCCCTCCTGTCCATTCTCTATACCTCTGCCTATAGGATCTTCATACAATGCAAATCTATGTTTCTTTATTGCTTAAAGTCTTTCAATGGCTCCTCACTGTCCCCTGGGTAAATCCATACTCCTTTGTCTGGTGTTCTAACTGGCTTCTCTCTACCTTGGAGCCCTGGTGGTACAGTGGTTAAAAGCCACGTGAGCTACGGCTGCTAACCAAAAGGTTGGCAGTTCGAATCCACCAGCTGCTCCTTGGAAAACCCTATGGGGCAGTTCTACTCTGTCCTGTAGGGCCGCTATGAGTCAGAATCAACTCGATGGCAATGGGTTTTTTTGGTTTTCTCTACCTTATCTGCCTTATCTCCACCACTCCATTCTCACTTTTCCTTTGCAGTTGAGCCATACTGAACAGCTGTAGTTCCCTGAATGCGCCAGGCTGTTTCATGCCCCTGCGTTTCTGTGTATTAGCTTTCTACTGCCAGCCCTTCTCCACTCTGTTCACTTGGCGTATGCTTATTCTTCCTTTGAAGATGTGTAAGTATTGTTGAATTCAGTTAATTCATACAGCTTTTCCCCTGAGTTTGTGGGCTCTTGGAATTGTTAGAGTGAGTAAGACAAGGTCTCTGTCCTCAAAGAGTGCATATGCATAAATATGGCTAAGTAAACTAGGTGCCACCATCCTTCTGTTAGTTTGTCGCACTGTAGTGGGCTTGCATGCTGCTATGATGCTGGAAGCTGTGCCACCAGTATTTCAAATACTGGCATGGTACAGTTTTCCAGGGAGCTTCTAGACTAGGACAGACTAGGAAGAAAGGCCTGGTGATTAACTTTCAAAAATCAGCTACTGAAAATTCTGTGGATCACAACAGAACACTGTCTGATATAGCGCTGGAAGATGAGCCCTCCAGGCTGGAAGGCACTCAAGATACACAGTCGCCACAACAGTGGACTGGAGCATACCAATGACTGTGAAAAGACGGTACAGGACTGGGCAATGTTTCATTCTGTTGCACATGGGGTTGCCATGAGTTGAAGCCTACTTGATGGCAACCACTACCACCACCAACAAACCTGGATGGCAGCTTTGGTCAGCAGCATCAAAAGGATAAACACCAGAAACTGTAGTAGGCTGGTTGGGGCTGCAGGAAGGAATCATTATCAACTCCTTAAAAGGCAGTCTGTGGAGTGAGAGCAGCAAGAAAGGGGTGGACAGGGCTTACATGTGGAGGCTGTAAGCTTCTTCCAGGTGGGGCTGGTTGTATTTTAGCCAGTGGCTGCTTGCCCTCTTTCTGGGCCAATGATGCCATCAGAGGCACCTCTCCAGGGATATCAGCTTTCATGCCCACCCTCTCTGAGCTGGACTCTCCTTTCCTGTGATGGCTAATTTTATCTGTCCACTTGGCTAGGCTATGGTGCCCAGTTGCTTGGTCTAACACTAGTCCAGATGTTGCTGTGAAGGTATTCATTAATGTGACTGATGTGATTAACATTTATAATCAGTTGACTCAGTAAAGGAGATTACTCTACATCCATAATGTGGTGGGCCTCATCCAATCA
The DNA here is from genome assembly GCA_030035585.1 of Dugong dugon. Classification (NCBI taxonomy): domain Eukaryota; kingdom Metazoa; phylum Chordata; class Mammalia; order Sirenia; family Dugongidae; genus Dugong; species Dugong dugon. The sequence goes on along the minus strand of CM057467.1, from coordinate 75,477,521 downwards.
ACTGAAGGCTTCAAGAGGAAAAACCAAGGTTTCTCAGAGAAGGAATTCTGCCTCAAGACTCTAACACAGAAATCCTGCCTGAATTTCCAGCCTATCACCTGACCTACAGATTTTGGACTTGCCAGCCTCCACAATCGCATGAGTCAATTCCTTAAAATCAATATATCAATCTCTCTCTCTATATATATAGGTTCTGTTTCTCTGGAGAACCTTAATACACTGCCTTTGAGTGCTTCACTGCAGAGCAATCTCTCTCTCAGCCCTAGCTGCGTGGTAGTTATTTAAACAGTGTTAGGAGTGCAGGCTCCAGAACTGCACTGCTTGGATTCAAATCCTAGATTCCCCCTTTCTAGTTGTGTGACTGTGGGCATATCACTTTGCCTTAGTTTCCACATCCTTTAAATGGCAGCAATAATATCTGTCTTCACAGAGCTGTTGGGAGGATTAAATGAGTTGATACATGTAAATTTCTTAGAATACTACCTGGCACATAAAGTGCAAAAATGTCAGCTACTATTATGCCCCCTTTCCACCCTTCTACTAGGCTGGGAGCTTCCAGAGGGCAGGTTTGGGTCTGCTCCATAGCTGTGTACCTAAATTCCATCAAGAGGCTGGAACTGAGTTAGGAGATCTCTGAGAACATGTGTGAATAACTGAACATATGACCTTTGAAAGACTGGCCTTTCATTCCTGGGTAGGAGGTCCAGGGGGCAGGGAACAGCAGAAGAGCTAGAAAGACAGCAATAAAAGGATGCTGGACAGGCAGGGAAGACAGTGGGCAGCTAGTGGGGAGATACGGATCTGGGTGCTCCTAGCTTCGTACCTGGTGTGCTGTTTGGTCCGGGGAGTCCTTCCCTGCACCTCATCTTGTGCATCTGTGACATGGGAAGCAGAAATCCTTCCCATTTTCTCAGGGCTGGAGGGGGCTAAGTAGAAAGGTGGGCTGGACTCTATCTGGACAGGTGCTGGCTAATATAGCCCCTGCACTGGGGTAGGGGTGGGAAAGTTAAGCCCTTGGCTCCTCACATCCTTTTGGCAGAGCAAGGTTCCTGGAAGAAGCTGAAGGGCCTTCTCTCCTATGGTCATAAGTGCTCCCTCCTCTGGACAAGGTAAGGAGTGGTACAGAAGGGGAGAACTAGGATTCTGGAACCAGGTATGTCTGCAGTTCAATCCTAGCTCCTCCACACCGTAGCTCTGTGGCCTTGGGCAAGTCATTTATAACCCTCTCTGAACCTCAATTTCTTCATCTGTAAAAATTAGATAATTTCTACCTTGCCTGGCTATTGTGAGGACTAGTGATAGTGTCTATAGTCTTCAGCACAAGCCTAGTGCATGCTATGTGCTGAATAAAAGGGACTTCTTCTCCCCATACAGTACTCACCCCTTCCAGTGAGGGGGACTGCCCAGTTTGTGAAGAGCTGGGAGCTCCTCAGAAGAAAAGGGCTCCATGAGCCAGAGTGTCATCTCATCATCATCATCATCATCATCATTAGCAACAGCAGCAACATGAACATTTTAAAGAACTAGTGGAGATAATGTTTGACACACAGGAAGGATCAGGAGCTGTTTGAGCCAGAAGGGTCCCTGGACCTTATCTGGTCTGGCCTCCATGTTTGTCACATGAGTTCTCTGATGCCTAGAGATGGACAGTGATTTGCCAAGGCCACAAACCCAGACAGGAGCAAAGTGGGAACTAACAACTCAGGTCTCTTTCTCTCTCCTGGCACCTCTGTCACAGGTGCCATGAAAGGTCAACTCTATGGCAGTGCTGATCTTCACTCGAGTGCCCAGCCCAGGCTCTGGTTCAGAGAGGGGGCTAAGCCACATCCGCTGAATGAATGAACGCAAACATGTGGGCATTGTAAGTTGAGGAAGATCAGATGGGCCTCTGAGCCCTTGGTTCCTGTTGGTCCCAGCTCCCCATGCTTCTAGGAGTTCTCCCACCTCATCCTGGCCCTAGCTCCAAGCTGACTTTCACCTCATCAAACAGCTGCAGCATGATGGTAAGCACATCTGGATGGGCCTTGTCCACCTCATCAAAGAGCACCACGGCATTGGGACACTGCTTCAACTTCTTGGTCAGCTGGCCACCTTCCTCATGGCCGATGTAGCCTGGTGGTGACCCAATAAACTTGGCCACCTGGTGGAAGGAAGGAAATAAGCTAAGAAGGCCTTTCTAGGCTTTTAGTTTCCAACATGGAGCGAGCATGGGATGATGGCTTTATACACTGTTAAGAGTGCCTTTCACAACAAGGACAGTTGGCTGTCTCTCTCTTGGTCTGGCAGGGATTTTGCCATGATGGGAGGGCAGGCAGATCTTCTGTTTATTCCTTAGAACAAATTCCATGCAAAACAATCTGTGGTCCTGATGCATACATATGCCACCACAGGACAAGTCCCCAAACTGCTGGAATTATCGAGGCCTAAAGGCCCAAATGGAGCCCTGGTGGTGCAGTAGTTAAGAGCTCAGCTGCTAACCCAAAGGTCAGCAGTTCGAAATCACCAGCTGCTCCTTGTAAACCCTATGGGGCAGTTCTACACTGTCCTATAGGGTCACTATGAGTCAGAATCAACTCTATGGCAACGAGTTTTGGGTTTTTAAAGGCTCAAATGACACGTCACATTAAAAGATCAAGGCAGAGTCATGCTGACAGGTCCTCCAAACCATGCTTTACTGAGGCGTTTCTCACAGGACTCAGACTCACCTCATGTCGCTCCTGGAACTCAGACATGTCCAGTCTGATGAAGCCCTGTGTGGAAACAAGCAGACACTGAGTCCACTTGGAGGCAGGAAGGTAGAGGGAAGGGTTAAAGAGGACAGCATCTTAAATATCCTACTAGGTGTTCAGCCCCCACCAACCCTAGATCTTCTATCTCATTCTCATGACAGATTTTTTTTGGCTCCTTGCCTCCTTCTCTGTCTACTCACCCCCCACCCTCACATGATTCACCCACTCCCTACCTTACTAAACCCAAGTAATGTCCTGCCCTTCTAAATCTGGTCAGAATTCCTCTTCTTTCAGGCAAGCTTCCCTCCTTCTTTCCCTCCCACATCTCCTGAGGGCATCCTGTATGTGCTGGGCACTGCAGCTACAACAGTTAACACATCTCGATCTCTGTCCTTGAGGAGCACACCACTGAGTAGGGCAGGCAGAGATAGACAAAGTCAGTCATAATCAGCATGAAGCATGAGATGGAGGGAGCAACAAATGCCCAGAGAGCCCCACAGTGCCCCTTGACTTTGCAAGTCTGTGTGGGCACAAGCCCTTTCATTTACTTTTTATAAAAACTAACGCATCTTTTAATTTTTTTACATTTTTCATTTTGTTAGAAAAGAAATCTCTAAGTAGCTTGTAGCCTCTCTCTCTCCCCCTTGGGTATGGGGGTAATTTTCAGGGGAACAGCCACCTGGGGTGGGGGCCCAACCATGATTAGTCCCAGGGGAAGAGGACACCTTATAGTGTGTGATCTGGAGAGGTAACACTGGCAGTGCATTCCCTCCTTCTCATGAAGAATTAACTGACTTAGGGAGTTTAAGAGCTGCAAGGACATTTACAGGTGGCCTGTCTCTCCACCCAGATCAGGGCTCCCCAGTCTCCCCAGGCCTTTGCTCCTCTCCTAAATGGCCCATGTTTCCACATAAGAGATAGCATTCACTGACTACTGCTGCTCCTGAGAGCTGGGGATGACAGAGCACCAAAGACCCTGAGAGGGAAGCAGTTGTGTCTGAAATTCAGGGCCATCTTCTAGCTTAGCCGTCGGTCAGAAATTCACTTAGTAATGCACTTCTAGTTCTTTCTCTGTCTTGTCACTCTGCACCTGAGGTATAAGGTGGTGGAAAGAACCTGGGCTGGAAGCCAGGGGGCTTAGCTTCCAGTCCCAGTCATGCACTGTCTGTGTGGCCTTGGGCACACTGCGTCCCCTTTGTGAGCTGTGGTTTCTTCTCATGTAACTCAAGGCCCCTGGCTCCTCTGTCTGTCTCACCAGGGGTCTGTGGAGAGAACCTGACACAAGAACTGGGAAAAGGCTTGGAGAAGTTATTAAGGCCAAGTAGGGGAGATCACTGCTATCAGAGCCAGTAACCATTTCCAGAGGGCCCCAGGCACTCAGCCAAGAGAAACACAGGCTTCAGGAAGGGTGGACATGGGGAAGCTGGGAGTGCTGCCCAGAGGGAGCAAAGAGCTGGAAACCACAAGATAGCTATCTGGTTAATAATAGCTGACAGTCGCTGGTGCTTACTCTGTGCTTGGCAATGTTCTAAGCAAGCTTTAAAGGGCTTAGAACATGTACAAGTCTGTGAGGTAAGTACTCTTATTATCCCCACTTTACAGATGAGAAAACTGAGTCACAGGTTAAAGTAACTTGCCCAAGGTCACACAAGCTTGGCAATCAGGCTCCAAGTCTGTGCTCTTTGCCATTATGCTCTACTGCCTCATATTTTCCTCTGCCAATCAGTCGGGCTCTCGGCAGTCTTCATTTGAAGGGCTCTGAGCTTTGTATCCAGATGCCAGTCAAAGCGCCAGGATACAGGGAGTAGACTCAAGTGCCTACTTACATTAAGCAACCTGGGTTTTCATCCTAGTTTATCTACTGATTTGCTATGTAATTTTGGACAAGTCTCTGGGCCTGGTTTTCTTGGCTGGAATAATTTTGCTTTCACATTATCTTAGCTTGTGGTTATCTACAAAGTAATAATAACAGTAAAATCCAACATGCACTGATTGCTTACTATGTGCCAAGAATGGTGTTTAGCATTTTATACCATTATCTCATTTAACTTTCACGATAGCTACCATTATTGAACTCATTTTATAGATGAGAAAACTGGTGTAAATATTCTGGCCAACTCCACCTAATAGGGTAGAGTTGGGATTTGAACCCAGGCAGCTGGACTCAGATCCTTGATTTTAATCCCTATCTCATACAGTCACTATAATGGCAAGTCTTTTGGGCTCTACCACCCTACTTCACGGTGGGAGCACAGAACATCATTAAGGTTCTTTCTCAAGGACTATTAACTCTAGTAATGGAAGTTAACAAAGTTGCTCAATTTGGAGGAAATAGTACAGAGGCCTAATGAGAGAAAAAAATAAGCTCATAGATCTGATAAAGAAATTATAAAAATGTACAAATAATGCCTTGTGAGTCAGCAATGTCTGGAGGTCCTAGTGTCTCTTTACAAATAAGAAAACTATCAGAGAGCAAGAACTAGAATTCAAGTTACTGGACTCCTGGGCCAGTACTCTGTTCATTTGGTCAGTCATCTTTGAAGGAAAATGCAAGGAAACTCCTGTTTGGGAAGAGCCTATTTTATACTGGGCCCTGCACGTGGCACTTTCCATACACCCCTCTTTGGGCCCTGGAGGCATCAGGCACACTGGCCAGGCATCTTATAGTCCAGGGACTCTCTTGGATTTTGAAGGCAAGTCTCAAACACGCTTGCCACGTGGCCAGAAAATGTCTATGCTAAACACAAATTCTGTAATGGGCTGGCCCACAGGGCTGGTACAGGTTGTCGTTATTTGTGGTTGAGTCAATTCCGACTCATGGTGACCCCATGTGTTACAGATTAGAACTGTTCCATAGGGTTTTCTTGGCTGTAATCTTAATGGAAGCAGATCGCCAGGTCTTTTCTCCCACAGTACCGCTAGGTGGGTTCGAACTGACAACCTTTAGGTTAGCAGTTGAGCACAAACTGCATCACCTAGGGACCTCTGGTATAGGTAGGAGTTTTATATAAGCACCAGCTGTGATTTAAAAATAAAACTCATGGATGGTTGTATTGGGCTTTTCATGCCTATCATCAATTGACAAGTTTATGATCCTGCCTCCTAGAGATGCTGAGAACAATAGTATTGAGAGAGAAATTAAGAGACTGGCTTTTGATTTTATTTCTTCCCCTAACAAGTGACCTTGGATAAGCCCCTTAATGCTGTAGGGCCTTAGTTTTCTTATCTGAAAAGTGGGTCTAATTTAGCATTCTTCCTTATAGGATCAAATAAGATAATAGATGGAGTACTGCTGTGTACAGTACAAAATGATGAAGAAATGTGAGACAAGGGAGTAGGCACTTATCGAGTGCTAGAGCCTGAGCTAGTTGCAATTCATGTTATCTCACTTGACGCTCACGACGACCTTAGACACAGGATCTGATAGCTTGGCTTTGAGGCAAGAAAGCTGAGACTTTAAGAGGTAAAGTAACCTGTCTAGGGTCAGTAGAAGTAGAACTGGAACCTGAGCCAAGGAATGGCTGGCTCCAAAGCTTTGTTCACTCCACTCCACTGCCTTCAAGGAGTGATGCGGTTACTTCCTTCTGAAGCATGTACTCCACCATTATGTCTTAGGATACCCTGTGTTGGTGTACATCTTCCTTCCTTTAGATGTTCCACCTAAAAAATCACTTGCTTCATCAGCCTTTTAACAAATTTCCTCCCCTTTCTACACTAGCAAGTCAGCAGATACTTTTATTCTACTTCCACTGTGTATGAAGACATATTAAGACAGCTTGGATAAGGAGATTATAATTTGTAATTAAATATTAACCTTTCTGACAGTATTAAAATTAAACCACCCAGAATTCTTCATCCCTAATCAGGTGGTTCCTGCCTGTAACTGCATCTTCGCTAATAGTCTTGCTAGTTTATGGCCCTTTCCAGAGTGCTAATTGTTTCAATCGCTGCCAATGTGATAAACTGTCCTTAAAAATGCTACTTAGGTTGGAGCATATTAGTAAGCCATGCGCAACTTCCTGCCTGCCTGCCTATCAAGCGGGTTTGCTCTAGGCTTGGCTGAGGCAGAACACCACAACTGGCAGAGCCAGGGAGGCTCAGGAGTTTTTGGCCAGTTACTAGGGAGAAGGAGGTGATGCTGGGGCCATGAAGTTTGGCTCAGAAGGCCACAGCCTGAACTACCTTTTTTCTGTGACTGCCAGGCTCTCAGAAAGGATGTCAAGGGGGCAGCTAGGCCAGAAGAGAGACAGGAGGTACCCAGGACTGTGCTGCTGGGGCCACTGGCTGGCAGAAGCCTGAGAAACTCCTCATTGCCTCAGCTGGGGAGGCTTTCCACAATCAATAGGCAAAGGCATCTTGGGTCATAGGCAACCTCTGATGGTGGGCAGGGGGACCACTGGTGCCTTAGTCCCGATACTGGGAAGGCTGGTAGAAGAATGTCCGGCTTTAGCTGAAATATTTCTGCATTCTCTTTGAGGATTGCTCTCTCTGACATTTCTCTCTGCATGACAGTATTTTCTGTCAACCTAGAAAGACAACCTGAGCAGGCATAGGAAAGTGAGAGTCTGAACAAAAGGGATGGGGCTGGCCCCCTCCTATGGAGAATACAGAGCTCCAAGCCATGGGCGGGGAAAGGAAGAACTGTAACTACCTTACAGGAGAAGGCATAAAAATGTTTAAAAGTTCATGCAGTACAGAGAGAAGAAATAAGGCATCCTCTGATTCCTGCCTGTTCCATCTTATAGTCCCCAGAAACCCCTCTAGCACAGCCTTGAATGCACTGGGCAATAATGTTATGTTTCTAAAGCTGTCTCCCTCTCTAGACTGCATTCCTTGGGACAGGGAGAGTATCTTAATTGCTGCTGTATCATCGGCATGTAATATGATACCTGGCACAGAGTAGGTGCTTGAAAAATGTTATGTGGGTGAATGCCTCAAGAGGCAGACAGGGCAAGGATTATTCTTCCCATTTCATAGATGAAGAAATTGAGGCACAATGACGTTGGGTAACTTGTCCAAATTTTTTGAGCAACTGGTGGCCAAGTTGGGGCCAGAGCTGAGGCCTCCTTCCTGGCCCGGGGCCCATCTTTTTGATTAGCTATTGTTGGATTCAGGGACCCCAGGTTTTTTTCAGACAGCAGGAGTGGTGAGGTATCCATGACCTGCAGATCAGGCTTAGGCCCCAGGCCTTACCTTTTTGGCATCTTTATGCATATATTTGGCTGTCTGCTTGGCCAGCTCTGTTTTTCCTAGTAAGAAAGAAGGAACAGGAGGTGGGTTAGGACCAGATGCCTATCTCTAGAATCAAAGAATATCAGAAATGCATGGACACAGGAAATAATATATTCTATGGATGGGAACACAGAGGCTCAGAGAGGGTCAGTAACTAACCCAAAGTCACCTAAGGGATTAACGGTGAAGCTGAGACCAGAATCAAAGTCTGCACTACATCTGGGTTTACTGTGGAGTGGGAGGTAGACTCCTATAATCCAGAGCCAATGTGTCCTTTGAAGCCCAGCACAAACCTCACCTTTTCCAGGAGTGCCCTGACTTCCTGGCTCACTGCCTAGTATCTCGCGGGACAGCCATGGCCCTGCCATCCAGATCCTGGAGCCACATGCCAAATAGAGGCTGAGAGAGGATAAAGAACACCTCACTGGCTTCACAGCCCTTCTTTGTAACAAAGAAGAAATGACAATATTGAAGTGGTGGCTCTGAAGGGCCATTTGATATGCTTAAAGCCTTTGGAAGCCACTGTCTAGTATAGGAAGCCAAGTTATCTTGGTCAGGCTGTGTAATCTTCTGGGATGCTGTATCTGAAGGAAAGCTAGGCCGTGAAGATGTCTGGAGGGAAGCGGAGAGCCGGGGGTGGGGTATGGGGTCTGTGAGGGCAGAGAATGAGGGGATGAGAATGCCTCAGATGATCCAGCCCAACTGGCTAGGAAAATACCCAACCCATTTTAGTGCACCTGGTAATGTGCTGGTCAGCAGGGGCTTTACTTAGTTTCCTAAAGGGGGATCTCCCAGGCTGTACTGTATATGGGTGGTGTGGCTGGGCAGTGCAGGTGATTCCATTGTTCCCAAAGGGATTCAGAGTGGCTGAACCAGGGCTAACAGGCCCTGAAGGACCTGGTCCTCCAGGTGAATCAGTCCCTTGCACCACAGCTTCCAGAGGGAGGGGCATAATTCCAGCTGTTTATGACAATGGTCAAATACAGAAGGCCCTCTTGGTGATTCTATAATTTGGAGGCAGCTGTTGTGGGGCCAGATGCAGAGCTGGGAGTTGAGGTGGGTCGTATGACCGTGGCCTGTAGCAGCTGAGGCTGTCAGGCTTGGGCTGGCCTCTCCCCAAGCTCTCCCTCCCCACTGGCTATCTGCTCCCAGTTACCTATTCCAGATGATCCCAAGAAGAGGAAGACCAGAGGGTGTTCTTCGTCGTACCAGCCATTCTCCTTCCTCCGAATCGCTATGGCCAAACACACAAAACGGGGGGACAGAGAGGGAGGCAGATAAATCAATGACACAAAAGGCAGGATAATTATCACTAAGTATACAATATGTTTTACTGCTCTGCGCCCACTCAAAGTCCTCACTACCATTAGTGCTGCCTAATCTGATTAGCTGGCAAGGCCCCTAGAGATACCTAATCAGGTTAGCATGGATTTGGAAAGCTGCCCAGAGCAGATTTCGGATAAAGTTTTCCAGGATGAGCACTCAGCGTTGCCAGGGAAACTGAAAGGCGGGTGGATGGTGAACGGAGGTGAAGGGGGTGGGGGGCTGGTGAAGAAGAATTCGAGAGGAACTTTAGCCCAGCTGGTTACCCATGTACTCATCATAAGAGAAGCCTGCCTCCTATGCAAATAGGAGCAGCAGAAGCCCATGGCAGACTGTTGGGGATCTGGGGTGTGAGCTCTGGACTCTCTCATTTAGGAGACCAAGGCCTACTCCACTGTCTGGATCAAGAAGTGGAAACACAGCCAAATCACTTTCTGGAAGCCAATCAAAGGTAGTGTGGGCTCAGGGCATGGAAGGAGTAAGCCACTTGGTTAGCATCTCTGGTGGTTAGCATGGCCTTCAGTAGGGTGTGAGGACTGGGACAGGTCTGTAGTAGGTTCCTAAGGGACTCAGCTCTGCTTGAGGGAGACCTGACTTCTCCTTTTCAAGAGGAAGTATATAATCAAGAGCTATACATTCCAGGTGAGGAAATTAAGTGCCAAAGTACAGAGGGGAAGAGATCAGGCTCAGAAGTATTGCTCAAGTATAAGAGAAAGGAGTGGCAGCAAGGCAGAACTATAAGAAGAACGATGTACTGAACATGCTACATGCTAAGCATAAATGGAAAAACTGCCAACTTCTCATTTACCCAAGACCCACACAAACACTCAGAGAGGGTGGTATTATTTTCAACTCTATTATACTGAACAGGAAACCAACAGATAAAGGGACTTGCCCAAGTCACACAACTAGTAGGTGGTAGAGTCACTTCTCTCTCTAAACCTACCTTCTTTATTGCATATTGCTGCTAAAAAAAGTGAGTATCAATTTGGGTTGCATTAACAAAACCATGGGGACAGAGTACTGTACAACGTCAAGGTAAGTCTGCAGATGGAGCAGCATGCCTGGTCTTGTCCCCAGAGTGTCAGCGGGAGATTAGCAAAGGGATCTGTGTCATAGGACATGGGCCTCAGAAACCAAGTTGATCGAGAAAGAGTTGACAGTCTTGGGGATGTGTCTGTCTTTCCTGAGGTGTTAATATCCTAAATGCTAGGCTGTAGAGGTCAGGGAAGACTTTCTGGAAGAAGTGGGACTGATGATAGATCATGAAGGCTGGGCAAGTGGCCACCAGGACAGAGGTGGAGAGACAAGAAGGAACACTAGTGGTGGGTAGGATCAGATTATGCAGACCTTGAATGCCTGCCTTAGTAGTTCAGTCCCATGTTTGTGGTCTGTCTCACCTTGATCTCTAGTGCTGCACCCAAGGCACTTTCTAGTTGAGAATCTTGAAAGGGGCTTGAGAAAACACTCAACTCAACCCTCTCCCCTGGGCTAGCATCCAGATCTTCTCTAAACTATCTGGCCCAGGTCCTCTGGAAGGGCTGGCTAAATGGGAACCCACAGGCCTCAAAGGCACCGGAAAAGCTGGGGATGAAGAGGGAGAAGTCAAAGCCTGGCTGAGGGGAAAGTACCTGGTGCAACAATGGAGGCAGGAAGGTAAGGGTGAGGGTACCTGGGGAGATAGGAGTGTTATAAAATGACAAAGGCTAGACTTTGGTGAACATTCCCACAGTGTATGTGGACGTGTGTGTATGTGTGCTGGGACGGGGTGAGAAAGGGGTCACCTGAGAGGAGCCACATTCTTCCAAAAGTTGGCTGAACTGAGAATTTAAGTTGAGAAAAAGCTGGGTACAAACTGGGCTCAGGCTTCATGTGGTGTTTGGAGAGGTAGAGGTACTCAGGTATCAGCTAGAAAGGTACCCTGGGGGAATGGGGTCCCCCAGGGTGTCATGTACCTGAGGTTCTGCTCTTGGCTTCTCTTTCAGAGAAACTTCCCAGCCTACCGAGAGCTGCACATTGCTGGGCTGTGCAGTACAAAAATTGCCACAGAGAATGTGGAATTGGATTATGCCTGGGGCCATCTTTCCCCCTTCTCTTCTAATAATGCACCTGGGATAGGGCTCTTTATAATGCCAGGCAGACTCCACTGCACAGCTGTCCCTGGTCAATTCTGCCAGACCCAGGGCATGAGTCTGGGGTGGGCTTGATCTGGGCCCCCCATGAAACAGGCGAAATGCCAACCATTAAACAATTACAACTCTGGATATTTCTAATAATATCTGAAGAGAAAAACGGCCAAGCAGATGGAATCTGACAGACTGAAAAATGGAAGCAGCTAGCAGGGACTGGGGGAAGGATGGTCCCAGTATGTGTGGCCGGCAGGGTGGTTGGGGACCAAGGCTGGGAGCTCTGAGGTTCCTGCTCAGGCCAGGGTAGAGGCTGGTACAGAGACCTGGATGGGCCCATTTGGGATATGGTCGTAGGTGGTGGTACTCTTACTGTGGACCAGCAAATGTAGCAACTTACTCTGCTAGCCCTTTACAGTTTATGAAGAACTTCTGTAGACATAATTTCATTTGAGCCTCATTCTGACCCTGTGAGGCAGGCAGGGCAGGTAATTTGATTTCCATTTTATAAATGAGGAAATATGTGCAAAGAAGTTAGGTAACCTGCTCAAGGTTACACACACTGGGCTTTAATCCCAGCTCTGGCTGACTCCTGAGCCTGAGCTAGTGCTTGAGGAGTTTAGGGAAAGGAGTCATCTCTCCATTACCACAGCACCTCCTCATACCCTCACCTCACCCAGAAAACAGTTTCTCTGTGGTCTCTCAATCTGGCCTGCTCAGCCTTTCAACACATGGCCTCCAGGAGACCCCGTTCCTTAACCCTCTGCTGACCGCTGCTCTCAGCGCCCTCTGAGCAGGCAGATCAGCCCCCTTCCTTGGCTGGCTGCAAGCTACACCCAGGCTCCTGTGCCTCCTCAAATGCTGTGTTAGTGCCAGTGCCCACATTGTGTGTGTCCTTCCCTTACCAGAATGTCTTCTCCTGGCCATGCCTATCACTGCTGGACCATCTTAAAACTACCTGCAACAACTCTTTTTTATGAACTCCACACCACACCTATCATCATTTCTTTAACTCGCTGAGTCTGTGTTCTCTGGTAAGTGCTCATCTGCAGAGTGGTATGGTGGAGAGGGTAGGAGTTACAAGGTTTAGTTTGGAGTCCTGGCTCTGCCACTTACTAGTTAATTGACTTTGATTAAAACACTTAATCCTTCAGAGCCTCAGTTTCTTCATCTATAAAATGGGAACAGTCATGCATCCTGAGTCATCCCCACATGAAGATTAAATGAGTTAATGGACATGTAAGTGATCTGTAAGCTGCACAGAGTGGAATAAGAGGAGTAAAAATAATGGTAGTCACAGCAGCAGTAGTGATGGCAGCCATTAGGCTTGGTATTTTACAGATCTCTCTCTCATCCTTATAATAATTGTGAGAAGTAGGCATTATCCCCATTTTACAAAGGAGGAGGCTGAGGCCGAGAGAGGGGCAGTGTAAGGGGTTTCATCTACTTCTGCCCTTGTATTCAGGAGGGAGGGTGTACTTCCAGTCTCACTGGTGTTTCAGGGGAGCAGGTGCTGGGCGTTCTATTTCCTGAGGAACCCCTGAGACTAGCCCAACACTGGTTTAATGCTTGTTGGCAAAATGAATTAATTCTTGGTCTTTCTGGAATCACAAAGGAGAAAGAACAGAGACTTAAATTCCCATTTTACAGAGAACAGTGAGGCCTGGATTCGAGAAATCTCTTAGCACTCCAGGTAGCTACTAATGCCCTTGGGTGAAGAAGGCTTTCTCTCTTTCCTTAACCTCCTCTCCAAGGAGCCTTAAGCATCTGCTCAGCTGTGCCTGGTGTTGGAAAACCTATAAAGGGGCCTGTAACAAGGTTTGTGCCTTTGAGGTAAATGCTGCTTTGAAAACTGTGAGTTCCAAAAGGAACGGGAGCACTGGGAGAGGTGCGGGAAGAGACATTTGTGTCTGACTGACACTTGGGTCTAAGGATGAGGAAGGAGATTGCCAGGCAGTCAGGGGTATGATGGGACATTCCAGGAAGAAAGACCCAGTGTGTGCAAAGACCAGGAGAGAGGAAAGAGGGGTCTTTTCCTCCTATCCCAGGCCTTTGCTTCTGTCCACCTCAAGGCTCTAGCTGCAGCCTGGGTGGGCTGACTCACTCTTCTTGAAAATTTCTAGTGATCTAGTGTCGGCAAATTTTTAACTAACCTGGAACGTGTTTGCTTCATGCCTGTGGCATCCCTTAGGGGAACCAGTCCTTCAGAGAGACTCTAATGTTTGGAAGTCACCCAAATGTCTACTAGCCATTTCCTGTCTATTGCTTATAGGCACAGCAAGTGCTCAATAAGGGCCTACTGACTGAGTGGATACCGATGTCTCGGGTTTGGTGGATCATGGGAGAACAGCTCTTTTTTAGTTTGCAAGGATTATTCTTTCTGTAGCAATCTATTGCTACTGAGCAGTTACATCGCAAATGCAAAAGATAGATTTTGCTCAGCCCTTCCGTGTGTTTGTGTGTATGTGTATTGTGGGTCAAGTCACCTGAGGCAAGAGCAACATCCTTTCAGAAAAAGGCTGAGATGAGACTCTGTGTTGAGAAAGAATGTCAACATGGGTTTGGACTTCATTCACTTGAGTGCAACAAAGTTTTACACGTCTGTGTGCCCAACCCTGGGAAAACAGCTGAATTAGAGGAAGTTCCTGATCTTTGGAGGTAGGAAGACATACAAACATATGAGCTAACTATGTGGTAAGTGCAGTGACAAAGAGTGTTCATATGAAGCCTAGAGAAAGGGTCCTGAATCCAGGTGGAGGACTAGGGCAGGCTTCCTGAACAAATCCTAGGTTGCAGGTGTTCTGGCAGGCAAAGTGGAAGAGTCGAGCAGTCCAGGCAACAAAAGCAGCAGTAGCAAAGGCAGGAAAGTCTGGAAGGACATGGCGTGTGGATGGAACTACAAGCAACTTTGTAGGTTAATCACACCACTCTACAACTCAGGGATGACCTGGATATATTTCTCAGATCAGAAACCAGGACTCAAAGGAAGGGTCTAAAAAGGTGCAGGGCTTGGGAAGAAGAGCATGTTTTGGACTAGTCAAAGAGGGAAGTGAAGAATGAGGTAGGATGGTGTGCACACTGTGTGCTACATGGCTGATGCTGAGGTTCCATAATTCAGGCCAGAACCCAGCACAGAAAGGAGGCTGAAGTGGCAGAGCTTCCGCAAGGGAGTGCATAAGCTTCAGAGTCAACTGGGACCAGGTGGAATGGGTGTTGAGGACAGGTCTCCGGTCAGTGGGAGCATTGAGGAAGTTGCCAGGTATGTGCAGCTGACCTGCTGCCCAGGGGAGGCTTCTTGGAGCTTCTTGGGGATGGCCTGTCCACTCAAGGGGTCAAAGGTCAAGCAGTATGCTAATGATAATTAATTATTTCAGTAAAGTCATATTCCCAGTAGGATTGTGAGCTACTAGAGAGGAGGCTGTACAGCTTCTCTTCTTTCCTCAGAGTGCATCATAGAGATGGACAAGTGGCCAGACCAAATTAGTTAATTCAACAAACTAAGCATCTACTTTGAGCAGGGTGCAGTGCCAGGAATTGGGAAAACAAAAACAATTAAGCCACGACCTATGCCCTCAAGGAGTCTGCAGTCTATCGCTCCCAAACTGAGTTAGGCTAAGTAAAAACCAGCCAGAGTAGGGGCGATAGGCAGTGGTGGGGTGTGGGAATTCCAGAAGAAAAGGAACCCCAAGCAGAGAGGACAGTGTCAACAAATGCAGCAGGAGATAAACACAGTGTGCAGGGATGCACAGAGGCAGCCTGGTATTGCTGGTGTGTGTCGTGCACAAGGGTGAGCCAGCAGCAGGGCCAGGCCTTGTACACCAGGTTGAGGGCAGCAAGGATCACTGAAAGGTTTTAAACAGGGGAGTGACACTCAGATTTGTGTTCTACAAAGATCATTCCAGCTGGTGAGAAGAACTGATTATACGGGAAGGAAAAGAGGAAGGAGACCAGTGAGGAGGCCACTGCTATGGTTCAGATGGGGGACACTGATAGCCTGAGCTAGGGCAGTGGTATTAGAAACAGAGGGGAGAAACCAGGTTTGAGAACTATTTAAGAGGTGCAACTTAATACTTGATGGGCTGTAAGGGGTGAAGGAAAGAGAGAGGGGCCAAGGGAAGGCCTACATTTCTATTTGGGAGACCAGTGAGTAGTAGTGTGCTTTTCTGAGATATGAACATAGGAGGAGACAGGTTTGGGGTGGGGGAGGACTCTAGTTCTGAATAGGTAGCCGGCTGTCTTTCTGAGGAGGATGGTGGGGCATAGGGGCTGCTGAGTTCCCGGGAGGTCAGCTCGACAGGGCAGGCATCCTCCTCACTGCCTGGGACCAATAGCAGCTCTTGATTCTGGCGGAACCGCCTCCTTTTCAACGCCAAGGCTCTGGTGTGTGATATTTAGGTTGGCTCTGCTTTGGCTCCATGACCCTAGGCAGACTAGAGAGGCCATGGGGCCTGGGCTATGGGGTTGGTGCTTTATCGCCTCCATTTGTAAGGTGGTAACTGTGCGCCAGCCTTGCTGAGAAGCCCTGCAGCTGGGGATCACACTGATAAATTCACTGTATTACTTTGCACAAATCAATATCCCAGCACTTACCAGGGGTTGATGTGACCGAAATTGGTTTCAGCCAATTCGTGAGGGTAATAAATGGCCATTTATCAAATCAATTCATTCTGCAGCACTTCTCTGGCTGCCCATCCTCATAGTACCCATGGGGTGCCAGGCTCCATCCAGCCAGCTCACATGTGACACTAGCCTAGAGGTCCCAGGGAGGCCTGGCCTACGCTCTTGATCAGCCTCACTTTCCTGTACCTGCTTCAGTTTTGAGGTCTTGAGGTATTGGGTGCTGCTTGCCTCCTCATGCTTTTCCTGGGCTGGTAGTTACAGCGACCAGGCAGCCTTATTCACTGATGCTTGGGTCCAGAAGCCTCTGAGAACTGGTCACAGAGACTGGACATGACTTTAACAATATCAGTGTGATCCCCAGCTGCAGGGCTTCTAGCAAGCTGGGCACACAGTTATCACCTTACAAATGGAGGCAATAAAACACCAACCCCACAACCTAGGGCCCCATGGCCTCTGTCTTTCCAAGGATCACTGGAACCATAGTAGGGTCAACCTGCGTACCACAGGACAAGAAGTATGGCCTTCCTGGGAAGCCATTTACTTCTAGCCTGAGGCAGAGTTCAAGTGACAGAATGGAAGCTTTGGGTAGAAGGAAGCACTCAGGGCAGACACACTGACAGCCCCTTGGGAGGTGGGGCGTGGAACCATCTACTCTTGCTCTGGGCCACTGGCAAAGAGAGACAAGATGGGTGGTATATTCAGAGGTCCGTGTAGAACCAGGGGAAGCGGCAAGCCTGGGGCTGGAATTAAGGATCAGTCCCAGGTTAAAGGATATAACTGCGGGCTTGATCTAAAGAGCACAATACCCAACCCCATACTGTGAGCGTCTTGGGGACAGGGACTAGGTTTTACTCATTGATGTCTGGTACACACTGGAAAGAGCATGTGCTTTATAGTCAGATGGTCCCAGACATGGCTCCCCGTTACACAGGTGAGGAAACTGATGCTCAGAGAAACTAAGCGACTAGCTTCAAGTTGCACAGCTGGTAAGTGGCAGACCTGCTGTTTGAACCCAAGTTGGTCTAATTCTTTCCATCGCAATGCCCTCCCCTATCTCTACTTCTGTGGAGCTTCACATTTTATGGGCTTGAGGAGTTGGTGAGAAATAGGAGGTCAGACAGGAGCATGCAGCCTGCTGGGAAAGGGCTGTGTAAGAACCTGCAACAGCAGGTGCAGTCCTGGCCAAGGAGACATGAGAGTCCAGCAGAGACACTTTCTTAGACCTCTGCCCAGGTAATCTGTCTCTCCCACAGGCTCCCTTCTCTCTCTCCAACCCAAGGGGGCTCCCAGAGTCTCCTCTCCCTCCATCTCAGACCAGGCTATGGCTGTCTGAGTGAGGGGTTGCCACCTCCCAGGTGGACCCAAAAGGGTAGCCTTACGTGGTTTGGCCTGAGCAGTGGGGCCTCGTACACTAAAAAAAAGCTCCACCCAGCTCCTGTGTATGTGTCTGCAGGCAGCCTTCTGACCTCTAGTTGGTCAGGTAGCTCTGGTCTATGGGCTCCTTTTATCCGCTGATAGGCTCAGTCCCTGATGAGGGGCTCACAACTCCTACGTGAGTCCTCCTGGTGTGTGAAGATGGTGACTAGGCTGGGCCCAGTGTGCCACAGGGCGGCTGCCTTCATTTTTCAGTTACTCTTCTAATTGGTATCCTAGGGCTGACAATGCCACCCCAGAATGTTCCAGAGGGGCCACCACAGTTTCAGCCCGGTGGCTCCTTGTATCAGTGAGCTGAACCTGGTACTGTCCTTGGCACTGACATACCATCTGGTGGGACTAGGTGCTTAGAGAAAAGAGGTGAGAATATATAAAGGGGACTGACTGAGACACTTCAGGGTAGTGGTTTTTAAACTTCAGTGGAGCATCAGAATCACCTGGAGGGATGGGCCCCACCCCCAGAGCTTTTAATTCCATAGATCTGGGGTGAGGCCTGAGATTCTGCATTTCTAACAAGTTCCCAGAAGATGCTGATGCTACTGGTCTGGGGACTATGCTTTGAGTACCACTGCCTTAAGGGATACCCCCTTGTCTAAGCCTGGCATGGGGTTCCTCTTCCTTCCCAATCACCTGTCTGAAATTGCCCTCAGGGAGTTATGCATCTGAGTCAGAGAACAAAAGTGAGGCCACTGCCTTCAGCAGAACCCTGGTTTTATATATTAATCCAGTGGGGTCTGCACAGGAAGGAGGACTGTTAGATTAGGGGTTACACCAGAGTCTGGCTCCCAGGGGTCAGAGTATGGGAAAACAAAAACTTCTAGGGAAGAGAAGAAGGCACTCCTGAGTTTTTCCTAAAAACTGGGCCAGGTGCTGACAAACTATACTGAAGAGTCCTGGCTGGGAGACAGAAGACATGAGTTCTAGTCCTAGTTCAGCCGCTACCTTGCTAGTGACCAGAGGCAAACACCCACCCCTCTCTGGGTCTGTTTCCACATCTGAAAAGTGGGGTGTGGGATGGGGGTAGCAGACCAGATGAAGGTAAGAGCTAAATTCTAAGCATAGGAAAGCAGCCCTGAGCAAATTATTTAACTGCTCTATATCTCAGCTTCCTCATCTGTAAAATGGAGACTTCATGGTGCTGACTTCACAGAGTTGCTGTAAGGACTAAATGACACAACATGTATAAAGAGCTCGTAACAATGCCTGGCATGCAGGAAGTTCTTCACGAATGTTAACTTTTACTATTATTAACCACCTCTTTCCATAGTGTGGTGGCAGCAGGATGTACACCTTGTTACAGCAGACCCCGAGGCCATGTGCTACCCTGCCCTTTGTGGTGCTGGCTAGTGTTGCACAAACTCACCGGCACCCACTGTGGCGATGGCGTTCTCCTGGCCAATGATGTGTTCTTTCAGCCGCTGCTCCAGAGGGAAGCGGCGTCGTTCCTCAGCCTCACGCTTCCGCTGCTTCTCCTGGTACTGTGGGGAGAGAAGGAAAGTAGCTTAGAAGCTCTGGGCACTATAGGAACCTAGTTTCATTCCATCACCCAAACCAGGGGAAAAAACACCCGTCTGGATCTGCAGGGGTTCCTGCTGCACAGCTCTAGCTCATGAGCACTGGAGCTGGCCCTGTCCTTCCTACCCTCCCCTTGTCCTGGCCCTCACATCATCTCTTCACCTCAGGTAGCTATTGCTCAGGGCTCCTACTCACCCTGCTTAATTGTTAGTAAGATAAGTACTGCTAGTAGACTAACCCTTGGCTCTCAGTCTGACAGAAGACCTGGGTTCAAATCCCGGCTTTATCACTCACAAGGTATGACCTGGAGCAAGTTACTTCACCTTAGTTTTCTTATCTGTAAATTGGGGATTAAATATAATTATGTATATAATGTGCCTAGTATCACCCTGGCATACAGTAATAAATATAAGTTCCTTTCTTTTTCTTCTTTTAAATAATCTACTTTATTTTTGTTGTTGTCGTTGAGACTATGTACAGCAGAGTATACACCAATTCAACAATTTCTACAGTGACACTGATTACCTCCTTCGAGTCGTGCAACCATTCTCACTTTCCTTTTCTGAGTTGTTTCTCCCTCATTAACATAAACTCATTGCCCCCTAAGTTTCATATCTAATATTTTGAGTTGCTGTTGTCAATATGATCCCATATAGATAGATCTTAAGAGAGCACAATACTCAAGGCAGACACTCTTCACTAGTTAAGCTAAACCATCAGCTAAACAAACAACTGTTCAGCAACTGCTGTGTGCCTGGCCCTGTGCATGGCCATGATGGAAGGGTGGGGGTGGGATAAGGAGGAGGTCTGTGGCTTGTCCCTGGGAGGTTTTAATTGATGCTGAGTGCCTGGCATGCATCTGGCCCTGGGCTTGGCCCATGTCAGGAAAGACACAATGTGGAGGTCTGAGCTTGGTCACACTGTGAGGGAGAAGATAGGAGAGCCAGATCTTGCCCTCAGGGAGCCCAAATTGTTGGGCAGGGGAGGCAGGGTCCCTACATAAATACTTCTCAGGCAGAATCAACTATTTTCCTCATGATTCCAAAGCATGACTGCCTATTACTAGCAGTGCACCTAACACTAAAAAAAACTACTTGAAAACAAGTTTGTTGCATTTGTGAATCTGCTCCCTGAGGGCAGGCACTGTCTTTTACTCACAACTGTTTCCAGCACGGGTCCTGGCACAGTGGAGGCATCTGGTGAATGCTTGCAAAAATGAATTTGATGACAGAAACAAGAAGAGAATTAACAGCTATACTGCGTAGTGTAGGAGAGCAAAGAAAAAAATAAAGAGTGGAACATTTTTGGGGAGGCTTCTAGGGGATGGGTGGCTTGCAGAAGCCAAAAGAATGGACTAGGTGGGAGCTACAGCACTATCCAGAGAATGGGCAGGGAGCGATAAGAGCATGGACCTGTGGATAAAGCACTTATGGTGGCTGGGGGATGGGGCGAGGAAGCAGCTCTTGGAGTGGGAAGGAAAGACCCAGGTCTTCAGGAGGCTCCTCTTCTCTAAGACCCCTGTAATACTGACATCTTTCTAGAAAGAGAGCTGCCAAGGTAAGGCCCTGTCAGAAAAGTTGTGGCTGCAGATTCCTCTTGTGGGCAGAGTGGATGAAAAATACCTACTGCTTGGGCAGTGTTTTCCTGTTACGGTACTGACCTTGACAGAAGTTAAAAAAAATAAATAGCAAACAATCCAATTTTGGCTGTTGCCATCAGTCTGTAACTGAAAGCCCCCATCAGTTCTGGGGTTTCATATGGAGCAATAATTCGGCGCCGATCCCAGCGGAGCGACGCTTGCCAGTTGGAATCCAGAGTGTCACTGTGCAGCTCCCTCAGGCACCACATACATCACCTGGCTCTGGTGACTCCAGCCATATATCTGTCTCGTCCTCCTCCCTGCCACCCAGCCTCTCTCAGCACTCTGGTCCACTGGGCTGGGAGACACACATACCAGCTGGTGCAGCACTGGTTGGTGGCCTGATTGGTTTGCAGTTGGATAGGCCAGGGAAGGAGCTTGAAGGGACAGAAGCTGGCCTCTGAAGATTTGTTGGGTTGGTCTCTTCACTTTCCCTCAGTGATAGGTCTCAGAGTACTCCTGCTTCTGGGCCTTTGCTCACATTGCTGCCCCATTACAAAAGTTTTCTGTATTCCCCCTGCCTCCAGGTGCCCAGTTTATCTCAGCTTAAATGTCATATTGTCTAAGAAGCCTTTTGTAAGGCTTCATGCCTGCCCCTGGTCCCTGGGACCTTTGATGCACTTATTGAACTGCCTATTTGTCTCTCCTAACTTAACCATGAAGTCCTTAGTTATAAAAGACCATGTTTTCATCATGCCTATAGCTCCAGCACCTAGCACAGACCCTGGCTAGAAGTCAATATATGTTGCCAGCTGAATGAAGGCAACTACCTTTGTAGAAAAGCTGCCATGTGCCAGGGTTACAAACATCCGACTTATAAACAACCCGTCGTTATGAACCAAGCCCCATACAGCCTATTATATTAAAAATTTGAGGTATATACAATGGGTCATAATAACAAACGGGCTCTGCTTATTACAGGTAGTCCCCAGGTTACAAATGAGATGTGTCCCTGTGTCTTTAAGTCTTTAAGTTAAATTAGTAGGTAAGTCAGAACAGGTGCATGCGGTTCTTATTTAGCCTTACTTCAGTGCAAGATATTGCTCGAAGCCATTTCACTGATTTAAAAGCTGCATGTGCAGCAAGTGAAGGTGATTGTGATAAAGAATTTGTTGTGAGTAGGGGTTGGTTCAACTGTTTCAAAGGAGGGCAAATTTATATAACAAAAAGCAAGTACGAGTTGGCTGAAGTCAGACATTTTAACCTGGGAACTGCCTGTACTGTATTAATATGTTAAAGATGTTTTAGTGTATCTGGAAGTGTTTCTTTAATGTTTTTTTATGCATAGAAAAGTGCACTATATACTACAGACTAAGACAAACATTTGACTAACTGATGTTAGATATGAGCCATACCGAACTATTCTGACTTGTGTACAAACTGAATTAAAAGACAGACTTAGGAACGGAACTTGCTCATAATTTGAGGACTGCCTGTAGCTCATTTAATTCTTAGTCATTCCCCACCTGAAGTCTGGCTCTTCTTTTGGCTCACAGAGAAGCAAGGTGGTATGGCAGAAAGAGTACAGCTTTGATCCAGACAGAGCTGTGTTCAAACCTCACCTAATCCACTTGAGAGCTAGGTAATGGGGTGTGTGTGTGTGTGTGTTTAATCTGCCTCCCTGAATCTTAGTTTCCTCATTTGTAACACAGGATAATACTCATACCTATCCTGAAGGATTCTTGTAGGATTTTAGGGAGGATTAAATGTGATAATATATATATAAAGTACTTAGGAGAGTCTGGCACATAGCCAAGTGTATATACGTAGAATAAATGGTGGCTGGTGTGACTTAAGAGGCTCGCACAGTACCTGGCCCTTATTAGGCCTTTGCTGAATGTTAGTTCCTCTCTTCTTCACTGAATTCTAATAACTGACTGCTTAACTCAGTGCTTTTTTTGGGGGAGGGTACTGGAACCCTTTTAATTAATTTAATCTTCTGTGTGGCACTCCACAGATAACAAGAAGAGTTGCTCTGGTTCAAGCAGAAGCCAGAAGCCAAGTCTGCTTGAGTACCACCCCCAGCCCCAGAAGAGTCTCACAGGGGTCCTTCCTCTAAGAACCCTCGGTCCGCTATACACAGTCTCAACACTAACCAGGTCCTAGGGACGCCTCTACTGCCTGAGGAAGCTCACCTCTGGGTGTCAGTTTTCCCTACATGGTACAGAATTCTACCTCTAGCTACTTTTCATCCATTGGTCTGTAGGGCCACATAAAACATACCTTTTTCTTTTGCCCCAGCAAAGCCTAATATGACTTTCACTCCACTTTGTTGATTTGGGTACAACCATTGTGGTCTCCCTAAGTCTTCTCCAGGGTAAACCTTTCCAGTCCCCGAAGTCTTCCTTCAATGTCATGATTTTAGGTTGTCTTAGTATTCTTGTTATTTTCTTGGACAAGGGGGAAGGGTCCTTGACTTCTATGGGGGTAAAGGTGAGGGAAAAGTTCTCAGGAGCTTTTTAGAGGGTTCAGGAAAGGGTCAAACTATAGCCTAAATCTCTGAGCACACCCTGATTCTCCCCTAGCCTGGAACCCCGAATGGTATTCAGCAAAACTCTGAAAATGAATCAGACTTCTTGATAAAAATGTACAGGAAACGGGATTAAACTAGGTAGAACACCACTGCTTCATGCTCTTTTCCAGTGCTAAGCACAGGGTTTGTATCAAAAAATTTGTTGAATGAATGAATGACTTTTTAAGGCAAAAGCCATGAGTCCAGCCTTGTGAAAGGCTAGCTAGTGGAGGAACCTAGAGAACGAAAACACGTGTCTGTATATATTCTGTTTGGGGGAGAGGAGAGAGAAGGATGGAAGCAGGCTACTACTGTTCTGGCTCTTTGAGGAGATGGGGAGGAAGGCTATGGGGACTGGGGTCAAGGCCCTGCTTAACTCTGGCTGGATTCCACTGAAGACGAAGATAGGGTGGGTGATCCAGCTAGTGGCAGTATAGGGCACTGGGCAGAGAGGCACTAGGAAGAAGCCACCCCAGAGAGCAGGCATAGGGGAGTGATCATCTTCTTCATAAAAGTCACATGCAATTAGCTTCAGAAGCCCTCACCTGGAGATGGCAGCCACCAGCTCCCCATGCTGCATCTCAGCTGGATAATCATGGCTACTGGTTTCCATCAGTCTTGATTTAATATGGCACCCCTCCTGGCTGTGAGTGCATTTACAGTAAAGGGCTGAGAGGCTGAGGCAAAGCCTGGCTGGGCTTGCTCAGAGGTGAGTGGCTCTGTGGGGGAGGGTTACAGGGAGAAGGGGTATGGCAGGCATCCCTACTGTTGGACACCCCTCAGGGGACAGGTCTGACAATGAACCTGGCAATGTGTTCACCAAGTGGGCAGCTGGGGTGGGAGTGGGGGTGGTGGGTAGTCAGAATGAGACCCTGGGAAAGAAGAGATAGGTACAGAGGGGGAAAAGAAGCAATGCCAAGCTCCCCAAGAGAGCACTGGGGAGTTGGGCCTACAGAGCTTACTTCATAGCTCAGACAGACTAAGATATGCCCATAATGCTGACCCTCTGACTCAGACCCTAATTCATTTCATAGTTGGGGTTTCTACCATGCCCCGAAGTTGGTGATGACAGAAAGAACTGGGCAAAGAGATCAACAAAGGAGACCAGGGGGCAAAAGATGAGATTAGCGGGATGATGGAGAAAACTCGGAGTGGAAAGGATGATGAAGAAGAGACCAGGTGGTCCAACAAAGTAGCCTGGGAATGCAGAACAGATGGGAAGAGGAGATTGGGGATGAGAGAGGCACCCAAGCGACCTGAAAGTCTCTTGAACTAGCCCATAAAGTACATGTCCCTGTAGAGGAAGGCTGGTGCCGAGCAGGTGTCAGCCCATCAGAGTTGGTGACCACTAGGTCAGCATCCTGGATTCTGCTCTCCTCTCTTCCAGTCTATGCTCCTTTTGCTGCCAGAGCTATCTTTTTAACATGTAAATCTGATCATGCTACTCCTGCAAATAACTGGGTTGATCCAGAGACAAGACTGGTAAGAAAAGGCTAAGAGGGGCAAGCATGGTTGAAGTGATGGACCAAGGCATCTAAGTTGGAATGGGAAGGAGACAGAAGGCGGCTGATGAAGGGGTCAAGGGTTGGAGTCCTCAGCGAGACTGAAGGATGGGTGTAGAAGGAATCAGGAAGTTAGCAATGATTTGATGGGAAGTTGTGATCAGATCATTGACTTTTATGATTTCACAGTGTCCACATGATAACAAGGGCCTGGTATGTGGCCATATGAGTGGCTAAGAGCCCCCAGAATGAAGGCCAGATTTGGGGTGGAGAAGATGACATAAAGTGCAAGTTACCAGGTATAAGTAACAGTGACGAGGAGACGGCAAGAAAGTCAGATGTTAAGAGTGGAAGTTTTATTTTATTTGAATCGAGATAATGGTCTGAAAGCAGCAGTGGAGAGCAAGGATGCAGACTCTTTTCTCAACCCCAAAGGCCCTGGGGGTGTGGGAGAACACACAGCCAGCACAGGAGGGGCTTTGGAACAAGTAGGGTAAGTGGGGTGTCTAGGGAAGGTAGGTTTTCACTAAGGTTGGAGGTGGAAGTAGTGTTTGGTAAGAGACTGAGGAGGGAGTGATTTTGTTTGTCACTGACTTGGATTCTAGAGGCACAGGGGAGAAGGTTGAGACAGTAAGGGAGCAGATGTGGAAGTATGAGGATGAGCGTAAGGGAGAAGAAAGATAACTATATCTCAGATACTATCTAAGAATGATAGGAAGGCCTGGGGGTGGGCCACTTGGCTGGCAGCAAGGTCCAAGAGAATTAGACCAGGCAATGAAAAACTCAGCTTGAACTGGACTGACTGCATTTCAATTCAATCTGGTCCACATGAGCTGGCCAGCAACGGTCTTAACTGGCTTGTGGGAGTTTCACTATATGTCGAAAATAGCAGCAGATCCTGCAGTCTCCTATCCATCTCTTGCACGTTTTAATTCCTGCCTCTGTACCTTTGCTTATGCAGTTCCCACTCCTAGAATGCACTTTCTCTTCATTCTGCTTCTCTAAGTGAATGGCAACATCATCTGTCCATTTGCCCAAGCAAAAAATGTGGAAGTCACCTTGACTTCTCTCTCTCCCTCAGCTTCATCCAATTCATTACCAAAGCCCATCAATTTTATCTCCCAAGTTTCTCTTGTAGTCATCCATTTTTCTCCAAATCCCCCTTCTCCACCACCATCACCACAGAACCAGCTACCATCATCTCATGCCTCGGCTAAAGCAATCAGCTCTGGACTTCTCTATCTACATCCACTCTGACCCACTCTTATCCCCACACAGCAGTCAGATCGATTGTTTCGAAATTCATATTTCATCACATCACCTATTTATTTAAAACAATTTATGACTTCTCACTGCTCTTAAAGGCAAAACTTCACTCTCATCTCACCTTGCTCTCCCTCTTGCTCTGCTAGTTGTAGCCATACTAGTTGTTTTTTCTTCAAATTTGTTGAACTCTACTACCACAGGGCCTTTGTGCATGCTAGTACCTTTGTCTGCAATGCTTTTCCCTCCCTGGAGTTCAACTCTTCCTCCTCCCTCAGCTCTAGTTCAAGCATCACCTCCTCAGGGAGTCTTCTCTGACCACCCTGACCAAGTCAAGAACCATTTCATAGGCTCCCCTAGCACCATCCAAAGACTGCTGGTGGTGCAATGGTTAAGCACTTGACTGCTAACTGAAAGGTCGGCAGTTTGAATCAACCAGCCACTCTGTGAGAGAAAAGACCTGGTGATCTGCTCCCATAAAGATTTACAGCCTAAGAAACCCTACGGGGGTAGTTCCCTCTACCCTATAGGGTCTCTATGAGTCGGAATCAAGTCAATGGCACACAACAACACAACAGCACCATCCATCTCTCCTTTATAGTTATACATGGTACATTCACTTGGGGATTACTGCATTAATGCCTAACTTTCCCACTAAACTGCATGCATGCCAAGAGGTCAGGCTGGTGACATTGTTGGCCACCATTGTTTGCCTGTGCCCAGCTTAGTGGGTACTCAGCATCCTAACTGAGGTTCCATTTAAGTCTCTTCTAGGAAGTTTTTTTCTAATAACTCCAACACAGCTGATTTCTACTTCTCCAGGCCTCATCTGTAGTGTAGAAACTGTATGGTTTTGCCTTTGGTTCTATCCTATCATTCATTTATTCTCAATAAATCATTACGTAGCTCTATGCTAATACACCTACTCCTCACTTATCAACTATCTCATTAGTCAACATTTCACATTTACAACAATAGTAAAAAAATCTATTGGGCTATTTTGTGCATTAACAACGTATGCCTGGCAGTAACGAATGCTGAGGTGTGAGGCAACAGTAACACTGGCTGTGATGGTTAAGGTTTGTGTCAACTTGGTTGGGCCATGATTCTCAATGGTTTGACAGTTATATAACAATGTAATTTGGCAGTTACGTAACGATGTAGTCATCCTCCATTTTGCAATCAGATGTGGTCATCCTCCATTTTCATATAACTCTGATTTTCACATAACAACCTGGTCTTTGGAACCTAACCATGTCGATAAGTGAGCAGTGGGTGTAGTTGGGATATAAAATTTGTGTTTTAGTTCTCACCTCCCTAAATAGACTCTGAACTCCCCGAAGACCGGGAACAGGCCCTTTCTTATCTTCAGGGAGACAGTGTTGCAGTGGTGAAAAGTGCTGGCAGGCTCTGGAGTCAGACTGCAAGGATTAGTGTTCTCTCTCTATTACTTGCTACTAGTGGAATCTTGCTTCAATTTGCTTAATCTCTGTAGAATGGGAATGATAGCACTATCAACTTCATGGGGAGTGTGAGAATTCAAATAAAATCCGAAACCAAACCTATTGCCGATGAGCCAATTCTGACTCATGACAACCCGTTGTGTTATAGAGTAGAACTGTGCCACAGAGTTTTGATGGCTGTGACCTTTTAGAAGCAGATGATCAGGCCTTTCTTCTGTGGTGCTCCTGGGTGGGTTCAAACCAAGGCTTTGAACCTGTTTAGTCTGGTCTGAACCCCTGCTGAGAATCTGCATTTCTAACAAGTTTCCAGTTGACGCTAATGTTGCTGGTTAGGGACCAATTCTGAGAGCCACCAGTAGAGCAGTGATTCTCAAAATTTGGCATACATAAGAATCATCTGGGGATCTGGTTTAACTACAGATTTTGATTCAGTATATCTGGGGTGGAAATGTAAATTCTCAGCAGGGGTTCGAACTGAAATGAACTAGTTCGAATCCCTGGTTCGAAATGCCAACCTTTAGGTTAACAGTCCAAGATAAACAGAAATCAAGGGAATTTGTAAAAACCAGGCCATCCTTACAAGAAATATTAAAGGCAATCCTTCGGATAGAGAACCTACAACAGCAGACAACAACCTGAGAGCATGGGACATGACAACATCTCCAAGATGTCAACCCAGAAAAAGAAATCTCAAAAGTAAAATAAAGCTACAGAGCCAAAAGCAGGGAACCAGAGATGTCAATCTGAAATTGACGACAACCTTAAAAACAAAAAAGGAGAACGAATGGTATAGTCACAGAATTTCCATGTGGAGAGGAAGTCAAGGCGATATCTAAAAATAACAGACTGTTTTAAACATAGGATGATAAAGGTAAACCTCACAGTAACCACAAAGAAAATTAACAAATCTACTCACCAAAATAAAGAAGACAATAAAGACCCAGAAAACACGAAATCGACAAAAACAAAGGAAATGAAAAGATAACCCATAAACAAAAAGAACTCAGCATAGAAAATTAAGCAAAACACAGACACTGTCAATACCACACACACAAAAAACACAACAAATGACAGCAGTAAATTCATATCTATCGATAATCACATTAAATATAAACAGGTTAAATGCACCAGTAAAGATACAGAGAGTGGCAGAATGGATAAAATATGACCCATCAATATGTTGCCTACAGGAGACACACCTTAGACACAAAGACATAAAGAGGTTAAAAATCAAAGGATGGAAAAAAATATAACAGGCAAACAGTAATCAAAAAAGAGGAGGAGTGGCAATATTAATCTCTGATATAACAGGCTTTAAATCAAACTCCATTATAAGAGACAAGGAAGGACATTAGATAATGATTAAGGGATCAATTCACCAAGAGGACATAATCTTAATAAATATCTATGCACTCAAGGACAGAGCTCCAAAATACATAAAACAAAACAGAAATGAAAAGAGAAATAAACAGTTCTACAAAATTGGAGACTTTAAAATACCATTTTTGACGATGGACAGAATAGCTAGAAAGAAACTCAACAAAAATACAGAAGATCAAAATAACACAATCAACCAGCTTGACCTCACAGACATATACATAGCACTCTACCCAACAGTAGCACAGTACACATTCTTCTCCAGTGCATATAGATCATTCTCTAGAATAGACCATATCCTAGGCCACAAAGTAAGCCTCAATAAATTAAAAAATTTAGAAATAATACTAAGCATCTTCTCAGATCACAATGCTATAAAACTAGAAATCAATAACAGGAAGAATAAGGAAAAAAAAATCAAATACTTGGAAGCTGAACAACACCATGCTTAAAAACAACGGGGTAACAGAAGAAATTAAAAACGAAATAAAAAAATTCCTAGGATCAAGAATGAAAATGTAACATACAAAAACCTCTGGGACACAGGAAAAGCAGTGCTCAGAGGCGAATTTATAGCAATAAATGCACATATCAAAAAAAGAAGGGCCAAAATCAATACCTTAACCCTACAACTCAAACGAGTAGAAAAAGAGTAGCAAAAGAAGCCCACAGCTGCCAGAAGAAAGGAAATAATAAAGATTAGAGCAGAAATAAATGAAACAGAAAACAATTAAAACAAACAAGACTAGAAGCTGATTCTTTGAAAGGATGAATTAAATCGACAAACCACTGGCCACACTGACAAAAGAAAAAAAGAAGATGCAAATAACCCAAATAAGAAATGAGATGGGCAACATCACAACAGAACCAACTGAAGTAAAAAGTATCATAACAGAATACTACAAAAAATTATACTTCAACAAATTTGAAAACCTAGAGGAAACGGTGGCATGGTGGTTAAAGTGCTCAGCTGGGAACCAAAAGGTCTGCAGTTCAAACCCACCAGCCGCTCTGCGGAAGAAAGATGTGGCAGTTTGCTTCCATAAGGGTTTATAGCCTTGGAAACCCTATGGGGCAGTTCTACTCTGTCATACAGGGTCTCCATGAGCTGGAATCATTGACTTGATAGCAGTGGTTTTTTTTTTTTTTTTTTTTTTTTTAAAGAGGAAATGGACAAATTCCAAGAAACAAAACAAACTACCTGCCTAAACTAACATAAACTGAGGTAGAAAATCTGAACGGCCCATAACAAAAGAAGAAATTGAAGAGGTCATTAAAAAAAACACTACTAACAACAACAACAACAAAAGCCCTGGCCTGGATGGTTTCACTGGAGAATTCTATCAAAAATTCAGAGAAGGGATTATACCAATACTACTCAAACTATTCCAGAACACAGAAAAGGAAGGAACACTCCCAAGTTCATTCTATGAAGCCAGCATAACTATGATACCAAAGGCAGGCAAAGATACCACTAAAAAAGAAAATTATAGACCAATACCCCTCGTGAACGTTGATGTAAAAATTCTCAACAAAATTCTAGCCAATAGAATGCAACAACATATCAAAAAAGTAATACATCACAACCAAGTAGGATTCATACCAGGTATGCAAGGATGGTTCAACATTAAATCAATGTAAGCTACCACATAAATAAAATGAAGGAAGAGAATCACATGATCATTCAATAGATACAGAAAAGGCATTTGATAAAGTTCAACACCTATTCCGGATAAAAATTCTCACCAAAACAGGAATGAAGGGAAATTACTCAACATATAATTAAGGGCATATATACAAAACCAACAGCCAACATTATTCTCAATGCAGAGAGACTGAAAGCATTCCCCTCGAGAACAGGAACCAGACAAGGATGCCCTTTATCACTACTCTTATTCAACAAGTCCTAGCTAGAGCAATAAGACAAGAAAGGGAAATAAGAGGCATCCAAATTGGTAAGGAAGAAGTAAAACTATCCCTATTCACAGACACTATGATCTTGTGCATAGAAAATCTCAGAGAACCTACAAGAAAGCTACTGGAACTAATAGAAGGATTCAGCAAAGTGGCAGAGTACAAGATCAACATGCAAAAATCAGTCGGATTCCTCTACATTAACAAAGAAAACTCTGAAAAGGAAATCAGGAAAACAATACCATTTACAATAGCCCCCCAAAAGCTAAAATACTTAGGAATATGCCTGGCTAGGGATGTAAAAGACTTATACAAAGAAAACTATGAAACACTACTGAAAAAAAACAAGCGATCTTCATAAATGGAAAAACATAACATACTCATGTATAGGAAGACTTAACATGAAAATGTCAACACTACCCAAATCAATCTATAGATAAAATACAATCCTGATCCAAATTCCAACAACATTCTTTAACGAGCTGGAAAAACTAATCACCACCTTTATATGGAAAGGAATGAGCCCCTGGATAAGTAAAAGATTACTAAGAAAGAAGAACAGAGTAGGAGGCCTCACAGTACCGGACCTCAGAACCTACTGTATAGCCAGAGTAGTCAAAACAGCCTGGTACAGGTATAATGACAGACACATAGACCAATGGAAGAGAGTTGAGAATCCGGAAATCAATCCATCCACATATGGACACCTGATATTTGACAAAGAGTCAAGTCCATTAAATGAAGAAGAGATAGTCTCTTCAACAAATGGTGCTGGCAAAACTGGATAGCCATTTGCAGAAAAATGAAACAGGAATCCATACCTCACCCCATACACAAAACCTAACACAAAATGGATCAAAGACCTAAACAGAAAACCTAAACTATAAAGTTCATGAAAGAAAACACTCGAACAACGCTAGGGATCCTAATTTATGGCATAAAAAGAATATCAAGCATAACTAAAAATGTACAAACTGCAGAAGATAAAGTAGATAACTGGAGCCTCCTAAAAATTAAATACTTATGCTCATCAAAAATCTCTTCCACAAGACTAAAAAGAGAACCTACAGACTAGGAAAATAGATTTGGCAACGGCATATCTGATAAGGGTTTAATCTCTAAAATGTACAGAAAACTTCAACAACTCAATAAAAAGATAAGCAACCCAATCACAAAATGGGCAAGGGAAATGAACAGACATTTCACCAAAGAGGACATTCAAGCAGCCAACAAATACAGGAAAAGATGCTTGTGATCATTAGTGATTAGATAGATGCAAACCAAAACCACGATGAGATACCATCTTACCCCTGCAAGAATGGCACTGATCAAAAATTCAGAAAACAATAAATGCTGGTGAGGCTGTGGGAAGATTGGAATCCTCAAACACTGCTGGCGGGAATGTAAAATGATAAATCACTATGGACAATGATATGGCACTTCCTTAATAAGCTAGAAACAGAAATACCATATGATCCAGCAATCCCACTTCTAGGACTATATCCTACAGAAATAAGAGTTGTTACATGAATAGACATAGGCACACCCGTGTTCACTGCAGCACTATTCACAATAGCAAAAGATGGAAACAACCTAAGGGCCCATCAACAGATGAATGGATAAACAAATTACGGTACATACACACAATGGAATCCTATGCAATGATAAAGAATAACGATGAAATTTGCAAAACATCTCACAACATGGATGAATCTGGAGGGCATTATGCTGAATGAAATAAGTCAATCACAAAAGGGCAAATACTGAATGAGACCACTACTACAAAAACTCAAGAAAAGGTTTACACACAGAAAGAAACAACCTTTGCTGGTTACAAGGGAGGGGAGGGGTGTGGAGGGCAAATCACTAACTAGACAGTAGACAAGTGTTAACTCTGGTGAAGGGAAAGACACACAATATAGGAGAAGTCAGCACAATTTGACTAAGGCAAAGGCAGACGGAGGAACATAAGGAAAAAATAAAAAGAGAGAGAGGCAACCACAGTAAATTCCATAGCAGATACAACCCTACAACAATAGTAAAAACAAATAATAACTCACAAGCATATACATCAACAGAGACATATGCTGAATAGGGGAAGATGGGCACACAGGAGTATACCCACATACATATACAGGTTAGGCTGTAGATATTTTTACATATACGTATGTACAGTATGTATATTCATATATACAATAGAGCACAGTCATAGAAACTTCCTAGACATATCCAAACACCTTGAGGGATCAAGTCACTGGGGCTGAAGGCTGGGGATGATGGTCTCAGGGGACATCTAGGTCAACTGGCATAACACAGTTCATAAAGAAAACGTTCTACATCCTACTTTGGTAGGTAGCATCTGAGGTCTTAAAAGCTTGTGAATGGCCATCTAAGATACATCTATTGGTCCCATCCTGTCCAGAGCAAAGAAGAATAAAGAAAACCAAAGATACAAGGAAAATATTAGTCCAAAGGACTAACAGAGCACATGAATCACAGCCTCCATTAGCCTGAGCCCAGAACTAAATGGTGCCCAACTACCACCACCAACTGCTCTGTCAGGGAGGGATCACAATAGAAGGTCCCGGACAGAGCAGGAGAAAAATGTAGAACAAAATTCAAATTCACAAAAAAGATCAGACTTACTGGTCTGGAGGAACCCCCGAGGCTATGGCCCCTGGACACCTTTCTAACGCAGAACTGAAGACACTCCTGAAGTGTACTTTTCAGCCAAAGATTAGACAGCCTTATAAAACAAACAATAACACACATGAGGAATGTGCTTCTTAGATCAATCAAGTATACACGACCAAATGGGTAACACTTGTCCCAAAGCAAAGATGAGAAGGCAGAAAGGGATAGGAAAACTGTATGAATGGAAACGGGGAACCAGGGGCAGAAAATGCTGACACACCACGGGGATTGTCACCAACGTCATGAAACCATTTGTGTATACATTTCCGAATAAGAAACTAATTTGCTCTGTAAACTTTCACCTAAAGCACACAGACACACAAAACAAAAAACAAACAAAACAAACTAACAAAAAAACCTGGCTTGTACTCATTAAAATGTCAAGGTCATGAAAGAAAAGACAGAGGAACTGTTCCAGATTGAAGGAGCTAAAGAGACACAACAACTGAGTGCAGCTTGGGACCTGAATTTTCTCTTCCTGTAAAGAATATTATTGGGACAACTGGTGAAATCTGAATAACATCTGTAGATTAGCTAAATCAATATTGTTTTCACTTTGATAATTATACTGAGACTATATAAGAAAATGTCCTTGTTCTTTAGGAAACAGATACAAGTATTTAGGGTTAAAGGAGTATCATGTGTATAACTTACTCTTAAATGATTCAGACACATGTATCTGCATGAATATATATATATATATATATATGTATGATAAAGCAAATGTCATAAAATGTTAACATTTGGGGAACCTGCATGAAGGGTTTACAGGAATTCATTGTACTATTCTTGAAATTATGTCAAAGTAAAAAGTAAAAAAAAAAAAAAAAAAAAAATTCAGGATAATGCTTACCCTTGGGGGAATAGGTGTCCCTGGGTGGTGTAAATGGTTTGCGTTTGCCCACTAACTTAAAGGTTGGCAGTTCAAATCCATCCAGCAGTGCCACCAAAGAAAGGCCTGGCAATCTGCTTCTGTAAAGATTACAGCCAAGAAAACTCTATGTAGCAGTTCTACTCTGTAACACATGAGGTCACCATGAGTTGGAATTGACTCGATGGCAATGGGTTTCGTTTTGGTTTAGGGGATGGGTAGTGACTGGAAGGGGGCACGAGTGGGCTTCTGAGTGCTTGTAATCTATTTCTTGATCAGGTATATATAGTTCGTGAAAATACAGTGAGCTGTATGTGACTTTATGCCAGTATATTTCAATAAAAACATTTTTTTTAAAGTTACAAAGAAGAAAGAGCTGCCCCCCGTAAAGCACTCAGCACTGTGTCTGGCACATAGTAAGCTTGCAGTAAAGGTCAGGTAGTGTTGTCTTCCGAACAGGCCTAGCACAGGGCCAGACATGGGATAAGCTGGCACTTGTAGTGAGTTGCACAGCAGGGAAGAGGCTGAATGAGGAAGGGGTAGGGTCTGTCTTCACCCTAAGGAGGAACATAACCCTCCTATCCTCCTGTGTACCTCAGCTCTGCTCTCCTGGAAGGTTCCCTTCAACTCTGATGGAAGCACCCAGGCTCTCAGCCTGGAATGTAGGCCCAGGGGAGAATTACATCCCCAGCTACCCCCGAAGCAAATGAGAAAATATAGAGATAGGAAATATGCTTGTGATTCTGTCACTGGGATATGCAAATAAAATATATATGATAGGTCTATCTGCCTAATATTCCTGCCAATTCATTCTCTGGGTGTGATTAAAATGAGCAATAAATTCCTCGTGAGTCTCAGCGGAGTCAGGATCTGGGAGTGGAGATGCAGGCTGGCACCCGCACATCCCCCTCAGCTGAATATTCATTATGGAATAGCTCCCCATATTTTTGTTTTATCTGCCATCATGTGCAGAGAGATATATTTCTACCTCTCCTTCATGTCTTAGTTAAGACATGAAAATGGTGTAAGCTTTTAAGTATTAAACTCTCCAGCTACTGAAATCCTTCAAAGTGAGATCACAGGCTACTTCCTCTATGAAGCCTGCATGCTCGTCTACCTGGAGGTGATCCACAGCTTCTTGGAGCCCCCACCAACTCTGTGTGGACTCTTCTTCAGGCACAAGCCAGCATGTGGGTATTCTATCTGAGAGCACCTGCTTTTCCCCAGCTAGAAGGCAAGCTCAGGGGACCAGACCTCATTTACCTCTGGATCTCCCCGAGGGGCTGGTGGGGCGAGGGGCATGAAAGCTATAGTATACAGGACTGCTGGGAGAACTGAGGGAACCAGTAGTGAGCGAAAATCATACAGGACACTTAAGTCTGCCAGTGGTTCTTAGGGCTAGTGACAAAAATTTAAAAGGCAGAATGCAACTAAAAATTATGCTTATGGGTAATTTTTAAATGGGAAAATAGTAAAGAAATAATATTAAGTAAAAATAAAAGCGGATTCCAAATATATACCCAGTATCATACTCAAATGCCTGTAGGGCCACACAGAAAATATAAATGTCTGTCAGGTAGGCATATAATACAATAGGGAACCATGTGGGGCCTGTGGCTGGAGAGTCCATGGCAAGGCATTAAATTCAAACTTTTAAAAAACTCTGGGTTAGCGAAACAAAACATGTTTGCCAGTTTGAGACCTCTGGTGTATATAGTAGGATGTCAACCATGTTAAAAAAGAAAAAAAAAAGAAAAAGCACATCTATATAAATACATATCATTATGGTCCAGAAAAGGCAAATACAGTACTGTAAGAGGAAAGCTCTGGCTCAAATCCTTGTAATAGTGACTTAGAATAGCTTGATTTTATCTAAGTCACTTGCCTTCTCTCTTACAGGTTGTTTTCCCATCTATAAAACAGGGGTAATAATGGCTACTTCATACAGTTGTTATAGGATGGGGGCGGGGGGAGGGGGAAGCACACCTGCCACAGTGCCCAGATACCCTCAATAAATGGTAGCCATTATTATAAACAATTAAAAATATTAATAGTGCTTATGTCCAGGAGGGAGGACTAAATGCTTTTTATTGAGATCCAGCTCAGTTGTCATCTCTACCTGGAGTCCTTCCTTGATCTCCCAGGAAGGATTAGAAGCCACCTCTGGGTGTGTCACAGTTTACTTGCCTGTTTCCCCATCAGACTGTAACTCCTTGAGTGTTTTTTTTCCCTTCTCCAAGCTGCAGAAAACTACATCTTCAAAACTGTGAGGCAGAGTTTCGTGGGAAAAGCACTGTCTTCCTTCCATGTAGCCCAGGATCTGGCCCGTGGATGCCATTAATAAATATGTACTCAATTATTTAATTATGTTCATTATCCTTTCTACCACTTTCCAAGTTTTCTGTAATGAGCACATGTGACTCTTATAAGTACAGAAAGACATGTGACTACAGAGTGGTAGGTGAAGGTGGAGGAGGCTGAGCTGGTAGCAGGGGAATGCTGGATGGACAGAAGGGGAACAAGATCAGATGAGAACGGCAGCAACCAGTCCTAGACAGAGTCAGGAAATAAGGCTTCAGGCTGAGTCGTTATGTTACAGATACGGGGCCTGGACTCAGAGAGGGGCAACTGCTGGTTATTTTATTGTCAGACTGGAAAAAGAACCCAGGTTTAAAACAGTGCTTTTCCCATGAAACTCTGCCTCGCAGTTTTGAAGATGTAGTTTTCTGCAGGTTGGAGAGAAAAGCAAAAAGCTGAGCAGAAAGAATGGGTGACCAAGTCGATGATCAGCAACTGAGAAAAAGAAAATGCTGCTGACATCCTGGGCCGAGCTGAGGGGTGGCTCACATGGATAGATCTGAAGGAACAGTGGAGCTGTCAGGTGGAGATGTTCAGTAGACAGCTGGACATTTAGGATACAGGAAATGTAAACTGGGTGAACACATCAAGTGCATAGAGGTCAGCAACAGATGAAATGGTCTTCTAGTTGAGAGGCTACAGAGTCCCTGGACTGGCTCTAAGTGGTCATCTGGCCTTTAAAGGCAGCCCCTTCCACTGTGAGATAGCCCTGTTAGGGAGCTCTTCCCTGCAGCTGCCGCCCACTGAGCGTCCTAGCTTTGCTACTGAACGAATCTCATCCCCTCTTACACACAGCTGTTCCCATGCCTCCTTCTATATTGCCTTCAGCTTTTCCCCATGGTACAGGGATCCAGTTCCTCTTGCCACCTTTCCTGCCCTCCTCTGTACAGATTCTAAGAGCTCAACATCCTACTTGTCTGCAATTGCCCTAGGTGCTCCAGACAGGGTCTGACATGCACAAGGGACAGCAACTGTTATTTGTTCACTCTGGACACTAGACTTGTACTAACGAAGCCAACATCAAACCACTTGGGCGGCCAAATCTTGTTTAGGGTCCCTCAGTAGCCCTCGTTCCTCCACCTGTGCTGGCACTAAGAAGCCCATACTCTTGCTTCATGTGAACAGATCAGTGCCTGCCCTATGTCACACCACCTGACAAACCATGGGTGCTTGTGGCCAAGGATCAGTGCTTATCTCTCAGGGGACAGCAACTCAGTAGTCCCTGAGATTATTCAAAACAGTGCTTAGGGATTTCGTTAAGGTACTTGGGAAATCTGGCCTGACTTTCAAGGCTGCTGCTAGGGGTGGAAAACCTGACTGAAGGGAGGGAAGCATTTGCCCTCTGGGATTTAGTAGCTCCTCCTGGTCCTAAGGCCCATTTGGGATGTGTTGTGAAAGTGAATTACCCTCCAACCTCCTTTCCTGCTCTGGAGGAAACTACTGCAAGACAGTTACTAAGGATCCCAAGGAGATAAACACTGTATGGTTAACGCTGGTTGTGATGCAGTGAATTATTTAATATGGTCCTTCTAGCCATAGACTTTTTGGCTCCTACACAATGACTGGATGAGAATATGCAAATAAGGTGCTTGTGGCTTACCAAGGAGATTAGACAGCTTGCTGCTAATGCAAATAAGGTGCATGGCACCCTAGTGGGGGTAGGACCATGCCAATAAGGTGTACGGAACTCTGACGAGGGGACTGGTCAGTTTGTCATCCCACTAGGCTTAAAATGAGCTATCCAAGAGGTGGAAAGGGGGGACCTCACTACCAACAAGAAGAAGAGACGGCAGTGGAGTGCATCCTTTGGACCCCAGGATCCCTGTGCTGGGAACCTCCTAGACCCAGGAGACAGAGAGCGAGAGCTGTGGTGCTGGTGATGGTGCAGGATGGTGAGAAGTGGTGGCAGAGAAATGGCGGCAGCAGAACCAGGAGACCAGCATGAGGTGGTGCAGTGGGCTTCCAGGCCCATGGAGCAAGGCAGTTACAGTGGGTGTGCTGATCCATGGAGCAAGAGAGCTGAGTGCCTTCAGGCAGAAAGCTTCCTGGTGGAGTAGGGTGTCTCCAGGCACTTGGTGGAGCTAGGCTTGTTGACCCTCAAAACAAGAGAGCTGAATGCCTTCGGGCAGGAGGCTTGCTGGTGGAGTGGGGTGCCTCCAGGTACTTGTCGGCAGAGCTAGGCAAGCCAACCCACGGAACAAGACAGCTGAGTACCTTCGGACTGAGGCTTGCTGGTGGAGTCAGGTGCCTCCAGGCACTTTTTGGTGGAGCTAAAGAGTTTTGTAACATTTGCTCAAATAGGGCAGATGCTGGGCCGAGGCGCTGAAGGCCAGAGAAAGGCCTGCCTGCAGGCACAACTGAGAAGAGGCTGTCCTGATCGAAGAACTGTTACTTCCTTAACAAACCCCATAACTCTGTATGGCTATGAGTTCTGTATGGCCATTGCAACAAGTTATCAAACTCAGAAGAGAAGTATACAGTGCCATGGGAAGGATGGCTGGTGTTAGAACTGGTAAAAGAAGTTGGAGAGAAAAGGTATATCTGACCTCTGCCTCACAGGAATCAGCTCTGGGCTGTTGATCTTGATTCTCCTTCCCCCTTGTCAAGTTAGAAAATGGCCACCATGCCATTTTCACACTGGTTACCAAATATTTCCAGTTCTCCCCCTCCTAGGCACAGGGTAGGATTACTCACTCTTCTTGGCCCCTCATGATTGAGTGGGAATATGGGATTAATTCTCGCCAATGAGATGTGAGTGGAAGTGAACGTTTCCACTCCTAGGTGGAGCATTTAACTGCAGATGCAAGACCTTCCAGAGCATTCTCTTTTCCCTCTGGCAAGCAACCAGCAACATCTCACATGGTGGCTGCTCTGTCAGTTGGGGTCCCCAAGTGCCTATGATGAGCAGAGCCCCCCGTGCTGGCCTGTGATGGACACGAAGCATAAGACAAAAATAAATCTTTGTTGTTTTAAATCACTGAAATTCGGGGTTGTTTGTTATCACAGCATAATCTAGTTTATTCTGACTGACACAGAGCCAACTGCATAATGAATGGAGCCTTAGAAACCATTTGGTCCAATGTTATCATTTCACAGGGGGAAACTAAGGTTCACTGAGGGGTAGTGCTAGCCCAAAGTTACGCAGTTAGTGGTGGAGCTGGGATCAGAACTCATGTCTTCTCTGTCACAGTCCAGTAAGCTAAGTGCTCTTACTCAAGACACAGAGAATGTCTGCCACTAGGTGGGACCTGCCACACTAAACACCATATTTTTATGCAAAAAATACATGTGTTATACGTTTTTTGCCAACCACACAACCCCCTTGTACGTGATTTTCCTAGGCGTGCTGTGCACGTTACATGTGTGGGCATTTATGTGGGCATGTTATATTCAAAAACACACGGTAATCTCAAGGCACTTTAGCCAGTTTGCTCACAAGAGATTCCATGATTCTGGAAAGAACACAAGACTGAGAATCAGAAATGAGGTTTTCTAGTCCCAGTCCTGCCATTGAACCTACTACATGACCTTGTGCTCAACCCTGTTTCAATTTTGATGTGATTTACTCCGGGACCAAAGGCAAGCCACATCCCATCTCTGGGCTCCAGTTTTCTCATGCCAGTTAGTCAAGGGTTCAGTGATTTAAAACTTGTGCCCCACAGAAAGCCCCTTCAGAAGATATCCCAGGAGGGAAGGAATGGGCCAAGTGGGCTGGGCTCTGGTCCACCTCCTCTTCAACTAGAACAGCTCTATTTTTCTCTGATTTGTTTATACTTTGGTGAGATTTCCAATCACTGGACTTAATGATTTCTAAGATCCCTGCTGATTATGAGATTTGTGATTCTAGTTCTTGGATTCTGCCAAGTATCTCCTTAGTTACAACTCTGTGGCTAGGAGGAGCAGAAGACAGCCTGTTTTCATGTAGTTTAAAAGTCTGGTTGAGAAGATCAAATTAAGATGGGGATTTTTTTTTTTTTGGTTCAGACTCTAGACTAGGCTCTCTGGAGTGTGTGTGGAGGGGAGAGATTCAGGGAATGACTCTAGAAGGAGTGATGATGGGAAAGAATTGCTTGAGGAGGTGGTAGAATACATGAGGCCTAGGAGAAACACTACTTGGGCTAGCTCCCTTCCTGTGAAAAGGAACCGGGAGGCCCATCACGGCAAAAGCTGAATTCTAAGGTTTATCTTTAGAAGCCAGAAGTGGGCCAGGCCTCTTCCTGGTCCTGACAGTGTACCCCTGTTCTTGATGAGGCTGGAGGTTGGATTTTTATTTAAATAGACAATAATCACTTAAGGAGAAGTGGTCTTTGGTGTGGAGCCTGACATAATTTAATGAGCAAAAAGATTAAATGATGCATAGAGTGCCCACAGGCCTTCTCTTTTCTCTGAGACTTACCTTGGCCTCAGAAGTCCTCAGAAGCTTCATCACTTCCCCTTCTCGGGCATAATCCAAGGGTGTGTGTCCCATTTCATTCCTCTGCAGGGGACTGGCTCCTGGTAGGAGGAGAAGGATAAATAGTCAGAGGGTCCATGAGTGATCAGTGAGATCCTTCCCTTGGAGTTGGCTTAGGGCCCTGATTTCAGTGTGAGGAATATTCATGGGAATATTTAACATAAAAACCTAAGAGACATTATAATGATGGGAAAACACATCAAGCCACTCTGGGAGGACAGTTCTTAGTCATTTCTGAAACAGCTGTCACGGGTATTGGGGCTCCTACATATAGCATGCACACATGTGCAGAAACACACTAACCACATGGAGAAGTGCTGCACGCACACATAGATGTGTTATGCACAGACAGGTATGCTATGCAGACACAAACACACACAACTGAACATGCAAACAAATATACCAAACAAATACATAGATTAATACATTCCAACACAAATACACGTGAACATACAAACTCATATATACAACATTCACTAACATGCTCACATTTTCAAACACATTTGTTTACAGATGAAATTCACTCACAAAGCTATATAAAAAGGGTCCTTTCTAAAGCACAGAATAACCCAAATAATTAAAAGGTCCCCTCTTTCTTCTCCTGCTCCTTTCCTCTGAGACTCTCTTATTGCCGGGCATTTCCTGTCTGTCAGAGTCAGCTGAGGCTTCTAGAAGGATATGGGCTTCACCAGCAACCTGGCTATGCCAGCCCACAGTTCAGTGCCCTTAACAACGGTAGCTGTTGGTGTGCGTGTGGTGGTGGGGGTGTAAAGAATATCCCCCAATTACTAGTTCCTGTGATTTGAGGACAAAGTACTCTGAGTATGACAAAAAGGTTAGCTAGGGGCTATGCATCCACCTTCCTGCTTTTGAGTGCCTGCAGCTGGTAATCCTGTATGAACTGTCTACTGTGCGCAAGGCTTTACAGGCATGGAGAAAAAGCTACTCTGCCCCTCCATGCTGTCAGGGAGGGAGTCTCACTCTCCTCTTCAAAAACCATCCATCCCATTCAATTTGGCAAACACTGAATGAGTGGAGCCTGGGGACACAGAAGAATCAGATCTGGCCTTGCCCCAGAGGCACTCCTATCAAGGCAGAAAGACAGAATTGCAAGAAGAAAGCTGTGCCTTATACACAGCAGATGCTCAATAAATATGTGTCAAATGGAACATTAAAGTAATAGTTAATTAGTATTCCTTGAGCTTCTTTCTTGTTAGGGAAGCACTGTATAGAAATAAAGAAGTGTCAAGTGATGGGATGGTGGGGGAAAGTAAACACACAGGCATGGCCGTGTCAGCACAGGGCCTGGCTCAGAGTGGGTGCCCAGCCACTGTTTGTTGATGGACAGTAAAAATCAGTGTTTCTCAACCCCAGCCTGTGAAAATATTTTTACCAGGATATAAAACAATTCCTACTGAAAGTCTCTGCTTCTTAAAAAACCTATAAACTTACCAACAATAGTAAACATTTGTTAAGCATTTAAATGTAGCTGTCTGCCTGGGCTGCAGAGAAGAGGCTACGTAAGTGTGGAAGGAGGAGGAGAAGGGGGGGAAGAAGCAGACAGCAGGAAGCACAATCTAGGTAAAGGAATCTTTTATTATCAATAAGGAAAAGTTTACACTTTTATACACAATCCTATTTTCTAATAGAAATTTAGTACTATTTTTTAATTGAGGTATAATTGACATACCATTCTTATACCATAAAATTAAACCCTTTAAAGTGTAAAATTCAGTGGTTTTTAAATATATTTACAATGTTGCGCAGTCATCATCACTATTTAATTCCAGAACATTTTCACCACCCCAAAGAGAAACCCCATACCCATGAACAGCCACTCCCCACTCCTCCCTCCCCCAACCCCTATTTTTCTTCCTTTCTGTGGGTTGTCTTTCTACTTGTTTTTATAGTGCTTTGAAGCATGCTATTTGTTTTTTCAAACTGTTTCATTCATTTAACAAATACAAACTGAGTGTCTACCACATGCTGGGCCCTATGTTGGGCACTGGGGACCCAATGGAGAATGAGACTATGTCCTCATGGAACTTCCAGTCTCCTGGGAAAGTAGACAACAGAATTAATTATATAAAATCATATGAATATATGTAAAGTTAGATCCTGATAAGTAGCATGAAGAAAGGACTCATGGGGCTATGGAACCACATCTCACAGGGCAAAGGAACTGTAAAATAACTTCCTTCTACACAGACCCTTTCCCCCTCATCCTGCTCTCCTCTCTTCCACTCTCTGGGACAAGGTGTCCCTGGCTTTCCTCAGAGGTGGAGCCCTTATGACACAATCTCACTGGGTGCTCTGGATCCTATTCATTCCTATTTCCTCTGAGGCCACCTGCCGTCGGGCTTCCTTTTCTGTCTGTATCTTCACCCTCTCTTCACTGGCTCTTTACTCTTGGTTCAAACAGATCAAATTTTTTCCATGTTAAAAATATTTCCTTTAAGCCTGCTTTCCCCTCAAATTTATTTTATCATTAAATACCTTGAGAGTTGTTTACATTTGCTGGCTCTACATCTTTAGCTCCTATTTACTTCTCAACCCACTCAACCTGGCTTTCATTCCCATCTCTCCATTAACATGCTCTAGAAAATGCCTTCACAATTTTTCAATGTTTTTGACTGCCTAACTGGAAAAAAACAATGAATAGATCTCTTTTTCATATTAGTTGATTTCTCATAGCAGCTGATACCTTGGCTACTCCAACCTTTGAGTTCTGTGATACCACCCTCTCCAGGTTTCCCACCCCCTTCTCTGACCATTTATCCTCTGTCTCTTGCTGATTCCTCTTGCTCTGTCAGTCCCTTGAGTGTAGAGGCTACCTAGAGTCAGTCTTTGGCTTCTATTTTGACTTTAGAGGTAATTTCATCTACTCTCATGACTTTAGTTACCACTTAGGGACTGATGACCCTCAAATTTCTATCTGCTAGCTGAACATCTTTATCTGATCACCCATAAACAGCACTTACTTAACATATCCCCAACCAAAATTCATCATCTGCCCCTGATCTTGCTCCTCCAGAGTTCTGGTCTCAAACAATGAGTTTGCCACCTAAATACCTACTGAATCTATCTTCTCGTCATTCTCACTACCGTGGCTCTAGTTTAGGCTGTC
Organism: Dugong dugon; assembly: GCA_030035585.1. Lineage (NCBI taxonomy): Eukaryota > Metazoa > Chordata > Mammalia > Sirenia > Dugongidae > Dugong > Dugong dugon. The sequence goes on along the minus strand of CM057467.1, from coordinate 75,433,369 downwards.
ATTGTAGCCATCCAGACCACTCTAATGGTCTCCTAATAAACACTACTAAGCACCTACTTATCTGTCACGTTGTGAAAGATTCATTACTTCTGCTCTTGAGGAGCTCTTAATCAAAGGGGAGAGACAAAGACACAGACGATTATAGTGCTAGGTGATGAGTACTTCAAAAAATGTAAACTCAAAGTGGTATAGGAGAACACAGTATGCAATGACTGGGAAAAGGCTTCCCAAAGGGGTGATGTATATACTGGGCTTGAAAGATACAAAGGTATCTTTTGTTCATGAGACAAAACTGCTAATAATAATGATGGTAGTAATGGCCACTGGCATTTATTGAACGCTATGTGCCCATCACTATGCTTTATACTTTGTATTATATCATTTAATCCTCACCAACTACCCTGAGGAATAGGAGTTAAAATCTCCATGTTACAGACATAGAAACTGGGTTCAAAGAAGTGAAATAACTAGCCCAAGATCATAAAGCTAGTTATTTGCTTAGACCAAGAGTCAAGTCTATCTCCAGGTTTTCCAAACACCAATTCTCCACACTCTCACCACGGTGGTCATTACACACTCCTGCTGAAAAATCCTTCCGTGGTTTTTCATCACTTACAGGACAAAGTGTACCCTCCTTAGTGAGGAGAGTGTCTGTGGTTAAGTCGCTGGAGGCTCAGTTGGAACCTCATTCTTGCAATTCTGTTGGCATTAATTGGGCACTTTATAACTGCAGTGCCCTGCATGTAGGATGATGGGGGATTGGGAAAACCAATGAATAGTTTTATTTTTTATATTTCTTGACTTCTCTGTAGTAACTGAAACTTTGGCCACTCTCTCCTTGGAGTTCAATGAAACCACTTTTCAGGTTTCCCTCCTACTCCTGTGACCATTCCTTCTCTGTCTCTATAGCAGACCCCTCTTCCTGTCTTTAAGATTAGATGCTATCTAGAGTTCAAGTCTCCAGGAGCTAATGGGGATGAGAAAGGAGTACCTAGCTATAACACAAGATGTGTGTGGTCAGTGCACTGAAGAAGAACAGACAGGACTGTGGGGGTTCAGGAAAAAATAAAGTGCTGAGGGGCTTGTTAACCTGGCCCAGCCCTCCTGGCCCCACCCCCACTGTCTGGTACTGAGCACTGAGGGGGCTATGAAGGGTTAAGAGGCCAGTGGCAGACAGCCTCCACCCTTCCCTCCAGAGCTCCGTACAACAGCAGGGTAGAAAGGGAGCCACAATTAAGTGATAAAAAGGCCTTTCCTTTCTCAGGCAGCCTCAAGGGGAGCTCTGTCACTGGACATGGGCTGGAGTAGAAGCAAGGGACTAGAGAGAGTCCTCTGGAAGGGAATAAAAAGAAGAGCAAAGGAGAGATGAGAGGAGAAATGGGTAAGGAAGACAGAAAGAAATGGTGAAAGAGGAGGGCAAAGACAGAAGAAGAAAGAAAAGAGGGTGAGATTAGCGGCTTCAAACAAGTGCTGTCAGTGATCTATATTTATTTACAGAATGAAAAACGTGTGCCATGAACATTGGCCACTGAGTAATTTCTAGTAGGAGTCATGTCTCTTCTCATAAAGGACAGGATGGGGACAGGTAGGACATGTCTGCACGTGGGCCAGCCAACATAGGGGTGCCTTTCAAAGCAGTGGTGGGCTGTCTCCAATCCTGAAGGCTCTCGGCTCAGGACCCATTCCAACCACTCATGACGGGGGAAGTCAGTCTGGCTCCTCAAGGTTTGGGAGCCTCGGGGTGGCACGTCTGTTTCCACTTTAGGAAGGCTGAGGTGGGGCACCACGGATAATGTCCATCTAATATGAGTCCCTCAACCCCTGCACCCTCTCTCTGACTTGACTAATTGCTGTAATAATTGATAGAACCTGACTTCTATAACTGATCGATTTCACCTCCACAACCAACAGCCACAAACCATTACACTCCAATAAATAGCTATGTTGGGTCTCACCCGCCTGCCCTCTCTAGGGGTATCACGATGGCCCATGCCCTGGCCTGACCTCCCCTTGCCTCCGACCCAGGGCCCCTCCGGGCTGAGCAGCTGGTCTGGAGGGCCAGGCCTCTGGGAGCAAGTGAAGGGCTGGACCGAGGTGGGGAGTGCTAATCGCAAGCCATCCGTCACCTCCCACTGGCTGTCCGGGGCCAGGGCAAACACCTGGAGCACCCCAGGCAGTATGTAGCAAGACCCCTCCCCTCAGTTCCCTGCTCCAGATTAGTGTGTCTCAGCTTATAATATTTGATAAATAGCAGACTGGCTTCCTGGCAGCACTGCTGCGGCTGTGCCTGCCCGCTACAGCTGTGGAAGGTCACTCATTGGGGAAATATGTTTCTGTCAGTGGTATTGAAAAAAGTTTAGTGGAGTGACAGGCCTCAATTTTTCAAATTTTATTAACTCCATCCTCTTAACCATTTGTCTTGAATTCCTTCAGATTCTGGGGATCTGTCAATAGGGCTTATGCCAGAAAAGTAGGGTGGAGGGTCAGGGGCTGACCCTCATTGATGCTGTGTGGCTGGCCTGGGTCTTATCACCCAGGGCAGAGAGAGGTGGTGGGGCTGGTGTTGGTGGAAGAGAAGGCCTGGCCCACCTGTGCCCAGGGAGTCCCCTGCTCTTCTCTGGCACAGTGCCAGCCTTTGATTTGACACAATCATAGATTCTCAAGTGGAAAAACACTTTAATGGTGAGCTCTTCCAATTCCCTAAGAGATTCCTCTCTACTACATCAGAAACAGGTGGGCACCCTGGCTCCCTTGAATGTTCCCAGTACCCAGCCCCAAGTTCATGGCCCTTCAAGAGGTTCCCCCACTAAACTGAGGGCAATTCCTTCTTGTACTGAGCCCTTACCTCTCTCTCCAGCCACACTCCCTACAAACACCTGCTCATCTTTTAAGACTCAGTTCAGGCTTTTCCTCCAGAAGTCTTCTTGTTTCACTCCCACTCCAGGATGGGTACCCTCCTTTGTGTTCCCACGGGCCCTTCCGCCTCTATCTTACTGCACTGATCACTTGGCATTAAAACTGTCTGTCTCCCTCCAAGGCTGGAGCTCTGAGAGGTCAGGACTGTGTCTGATCCACTGCTACATTCTTGTATCCAGCACAGGGCCAGGCACAGAAAAGGTACTCAATAAATACTTGCCAAACAGATGAAATATATTCTCTCCATGGTGCTATCTTATGAGGTCACACAGAATGTGGCTGTCCTTTCTGCTCCAGAAGAGCTCTTCTGACAGCAAGTCTGTGACTATGTCCCTTGCTCCTGCAGGCCAAAGTCCCTAGTCTCTTTGATGGACCTAGACACCTCTCTGCCTGGATGGCAGAATACATCAGTCCAGGCTCCAACTCCCTTTGTGTTCTGTGGGTGTGGAAGTGAGGAGGAACGGTTGGTGAGAGAGGCCCACTTGCTCTGCCTGAGAAGAGTGTGGGAATTAGGGAGGAAGGAATCACTGGGTATGTGTGTGTGTGGGGTGTGTGAGTCAGGAATCAGATCTTCTCTGTGCTGGCAGGAAGAGCTCACAAACTCTGGGAGGTGGAAAGGAGGGAGGAAGCAGCTAGTCACTCCCTCCTCTCTAGATTTCCTTGCCACCACCCTGACTTGGTCCTCCGCCTACCTCTGTGAATATCAAAGAAGATGGCGTGTAAAAGTGGGCTTTCAACAACAAAAAACTCCACAGTAAATGCCCTATACAAATCTGTTAAGCTATTATTATCAATAATATTGACATGCTCACACACTCCCCCTACTCCCCAAGTTCTGTCAGCCATACTGCCCTTCTCTTAGAGATCCAATTCTACAACCACAGCAGTTTCCTCAACTCACCCCTTCCCTCTATATTCAGCCCACTCCCAGCCCTCAGCAAGAGCATCAGACTGGTGAGTCAGGGGCAAAGGTTGGGAGGAGGGGAAGACTATCACTCACTGGCTATGTGATCTTACTTCTCTGGTGGTAATGACTGCTGCCCTGTCTACCGCTAGGGGTTTTGTGAGGACTGAATAAGATAAAAAGTTCAAAAAGGATTTGAAAAGCAGACAGGCTGTACAGCATTCTTCATAATAACTTTTACATTCACTTTTCCTTTCCATTTTTACTACCAGCCTCCTTTATGTCCTGATTTCCACTCTTTCAGCAGTCCATTTACTATCTCCAATGAAAAGTTTTTTTTTGTTTTTTTTTAAATTTTTATTGTGTTTTAGGTGAAAGTTTACACAGCAAATTAGGTTCTCATTTAACAATTTTTATATGAATTGTTTTGCGACATGGGTTACAATCTTCACAATGTGTCAACATTCTCATTATTTCCAATCTGTTTGTTCTGTTTCCATTGATCTAGCTTCCCTTCCCTTCTTATCGTCTCATCTCTGCTTTTGCGTAAATGTTGACTGTTTGGTCTCGTACAGTTGATTGACCAATGAGAAGTTTTTTGTTGAATACAAGGGAAATCTTTCCCATGATCAGAGATGTCAATGTGGACTCAGACATGTCAATGCAGACTGATCTATTCTTTTTGGTTGTGAGCTCCTCATCAAAGGAAGTGTTCAAAGAGAGACAGAATGACCACATCAGAGAAGCTGTGCACCTTCTCTGTCTCCACACTCATCTCTACACTCCACATGCCTGGAACTCCGTCCCTTGTCTCTGATGATCTAGATTTTACCCACTGGTCAGGCCCAGTGCTGACACTTCCTTCCTCTGGGAAGCCTTCCCCACCTTTGCTGGCTCTCAATGCTCCCCCTCCCTGTACTCCTGTAGTCTTCCCTACTTACTTCCTTTCCTGGCCGAGGTTTCAGGGGTCCTGTCCTGCAATTTTCATGTCTCTGTTTAATCTTCACAGCTAGTCTTTATGCAGCACCTTAGGTCAGAGATGAACCAGTTCCCCTCTGTATGCCCAGAGGCTGAGGGTGAGAGAGGAGAGGCTTGTCCAGAATGCCACAGGAAGTGCGGCAGAACTGGGAATGGAGCCCTGGTCTCCCGATACCTTATCTTGAACTCTTTCCATAACCCTCACTCCTGAGCATTGCTTGGCATATGTGCACACACACACATGAGCACCTGCAGATGTTTCCCTGTAAACAAGAACACTCACTGAGCACTTAATACATGCCACTCCTGGGCTGACTACGTTCACGTATTTAATTCTTAGCAACAATTTGATGAAGAAGGCAGGAGAAGCATTATTATTTTTTTTATTTTACAGATGACTTAACTGAGTCTAGGGGGAGAGCAAGGGGAAAGGAGACAGGCTAACATATGCTGGTATAAGGCCTTTATATACAGTGTCTGAATTATTCATCATACAAAGACTGAGAAAACGGGTTCAGAAAGCTGAAACAATTTACTCATGGTCACACAGCAGGTAAAGAGTAAAGTTGGGATATAAATCAGGGATTTTTATTATACTCTTCTCTCTTTATTGTATATGTTTGAAATTTTACATACTAAAGTGTTTTTTGTTTTTTTTGATTTTTATTATACTCTTCTCTCTTTATTGTATATGTTTGAAATTTTACATACTAAAGTGTTTTTTGTTTTTTTTTAAGAAATAAAGTCTGGTTTTCCACCACGCAGTGCAAACCTTCAAAGGCCTGATGATTCAAAGGGAGGAAAAAGTCATCTTTCCTCTCCCATTTCAGTCATCTTTCCTCTCCCGTTTCAGTGTGCTCAGATGCTCCAATGCCAACTTAAAGGAACTTCCAGTGGTAGGTTTGGGATAGACAGCTTCACTGAAGAGGTAGAAAAAGAGGCTCCCTTTTCTCCCATTCAGGACTCGGGCCCTGTCTGGTGGCCAGGTCAACAGCAACCCAGTAGGTCCTAGCCTCCCGATGGACACTGTCTGATGGGATCCCTTGCCTTCAGGGAGGTGAATTTCTAGTTTAGGGAACACAGTATATTGTCTCATGGCTGGATTCAGCCATTCCATTAAAATGTACTGAGCATGGACTCTGGGCCAGGGGCTGGGCACACAGTAGAATCAGACTAGGTCTGCCCTTGAGAACTGGTGGTGGGAGACAGGCAGGGACAGAAAAAAATGACAATACAGTGTGGTAAATGTCAGGTGTGGTGAGGAAATCAACTCCGTCTCTTCCTATAAGGGAGCCACATGGAGTACAGCTGGGGAGATGAGAAATCACAGCACTAGCTGGAGACAAACAGAAGGTACTACACTGAATAAGCAGAGTCCTGAGAGACTGGAGAAGACTGGGGAAGGGAAGGTTAAGTTCCAAGGTCACAGAGAATGAGTGGCAGAGACTGAGCTAAAAGCCAGGCCCACTAATCCAGGGCTCTTTCCACCCACCCACCTGTCTCTGGGCAACCCCCTTTATCTCCACTTCCAGCACTAACTGGAAGGCCTAGATTGTTCTCTTCAGTAGTGCTAATCTCCTCTTTGCCCACCATTCAGATTCTACATTTGGCAAGGCCTAGTTCCTTTCCCCCAATCCAGAAGCGTTCCCAGACTAGCCTACATGGATCACTTCCTCCTTTGAACCCCTAGAACATTTATCTGATCACCTACTTTTCACACCTATATGCTGTCTCCAAAATCAGATATATTATTAAAGGGATGCTTTGTGAATGTCCAGAAAAGGAAATGGTAATGGTCACTAGGCATCAGGATGGGTCACAGAAGCCAAGTCATGCCAGACTAACCTCATATCCTCTCTACTTTGTCGGGATTACCTGTTTGCTCAATCAGGTACAATTAGGGTAAATGTGGACTTCATCAGGCATTTGATGGAATGTCTCAGAACAACTCTGAAGACACAGTGGAGAAATGTGGACTGTACACAGTACAGTCTGGAGGGTTAGTAAGTGACTGGCTGACTAACCAGACCCAAGGGGTGGGGAGGCTGACTGATAGATCAGAGGTGAGCTGGAAAAAAGTTTCTAGTAGCAGCAAATAGGTTTGATCCTCTTCACCACGTCTATCCTTGACTTGGATATCACAGCGATGGCCTGTTTTCAAATCTGCGGATGTCGTTAAGGTGGGAAGGGAACCAAATATACCTGATGGCAGACTGACGCTAAGAGCCGAAACAAATGAGATAAAAATTACAGATAAATGGGAAGTCATGGGTTTTGGAAGATTCAAAGTGGAGACTGTTCTGAGAAGAGTGATTGAGACAGTAAAGGGTTTAGAAGCCCCGTGAGGATAATGGTTTAAGGAACTGAAAGGTTAGGCTGGAGATAAGACAGTTCAGGAAAACATGCCTGCCATTTTCAGGTATTTGAATAGTCATCATGTGGAATAGGGATTAGAGTCACTTGGTGTGAATCCAAGTGTCATGGATTGAATTGTGTTCCCCCCAAATATCTGTTAACTTGGCTAGGTCATGATTCCCAGTATCGTATGACTGTCTACCATTTTGTCATCTGGTGTGATTTCCCTACGTGTTGTAAATCCTATCACTATGATGTAATGAGATGGATTAGTGCCAGTTATATTGATGAGACCTACAAGATTAGATAGTGTCTTAAGCCAATCTCTTTTGAGATATAAAAGAGAAAAGCGAGCAGAGGCATGGGGACCTCATACCACCAAGAAAGCACCACCAGGAGCAGAGCACGTCCTTTGTACCCAAGGTTCCTGCATGAAGAAGCTCCTCAACCAGGGAAGATTGATAACAAGGACCTTCCTCCAGAGCCAACAGAGAAAGAAAGCCTTCCCCTGAAGCTGATGCCCTGAATTTGGACTTCTAGCCTATTAGACTGTGAGAGAATAAATTTCTCTTTGTTAAAGCCATCCACTTCTAGTATTTCTGTTGTAGCAGCACTAGATGACAACAGCACAAAGAGTAAAATTAAGACCCTTAGAAGGAGAGTCAGATATGGCTGAATATAAGTAAGTTTTAACCATCAGAACATCTAAAGACAGAATATGAGAAGCCTCAAGAACAAATGAGCTCCCTAGCACTGGAACTGTTCAAGGACTGAATGGATGGCCACTTAGTAGGTTTACTACTTACACATCAGTTTACAGATGTTTTCTTAAGATAATTGGTAATTTGTGCTTATTCATTCATTCGAAAATATATTTTGAGAGCCTTCTATGTGTTTGGCACTGTGCTAGGTGCTAGGGATACAAAGGTGAATAAGAAGACATTGTCGTTGCCCTCAAGGAACATGTGATCCTGCTGTGGGGAGAGGGACAAGTTTATTTCAATAGTATCTTGTGTTCTGATACAGGCCTCAGACACAGTAGCTTGGCTTAGGTTAAGTCAAGGAGTTCCTGTGGAAATTCAAACACATATTTAGTTACTAAAGGCCATAAATAATTTAATCAAGGCCAAACCAACTACTGATTGTGAGAACAGAAGTGTATACTGAAACACAATTTGGGAATTTTTGTGCATGATGTTTTGTTCTTATAGCCTGAGTTCTGGCCTTTGGCTGGGACTTGTTTATGTACCTACAGATTGTCTTACAAGTGGCTGTGGTGTCACGGTGAAGTGATTTAGCCAGCAGACCTACCCAACTCTCCATTTCTTACCCACCCTACGGGGACTGCTTCAGCACAGACATAAACATGCTCCTGCCGTTACCTTATTGCACTCATCACACAGGGAGGCTAGAAGGCTTGATTCAGAGATATGATTGGATTTTAAATCCCAGTCTCACAGGATTTTAATTACTGGTCTGGGGCAGCAGGGATAGGCACTGGCTGCCTTTGGATGGAGGAGGTCGATATACCAGTCCACAACATATTGAGCCACAATGCCTGCAGACTCTATTGCTCTATTTAATCATCTTTTGCAAAATTTACAGTGGAACAGGAGGGATCAATACGGAATTTATCACATTCTCTTATAAATATGAGCCAGGAAAGGGTTCCAGGCAGTTTGTTACTGAGTGGGAGGGAACATGTCTGTGTACAGCTGGGCATTAGGAGATGATACAAAATCCATACTTCTTGGCATAAGCTACAGACGCTCAGTCAGTCCCTCTTAAGCCTGAAGGCAAGTTCAACGGGAAGAACACAGATTCACTCATGCATTCATTCAGAGCACCTACTTCATGCCAGACCTTGTGTAGGCTCTGGGGACACAGATTGGAATTCTGTCCTTGAGATCATAATTACAGGTACACCACAATGGCTCTGCCACTTACTAGTGGTAGACCTTGGGCAAATTACTTAACAGCCCCACGCTTTTGTTCATGCATATGGAAAATGTAGAGATAAGTACTTATCTCACAGAGTTACTTTACAAAAAAAAGAGCTAAAAGTCTTATTCCAGAGCTTGGTAGATAGTAAGAACTCAATAAATGATAGCTGTTATTACTTTGGAGCCCTAGTGGTGCAGTGGTTAAGAGCTCGGCTGCTAACCAAAAGGTGGGCAGTTCGAATCCACCAGCTGCTCCTGGGAAACTCTATGGGGCAGTTCTACTCTGTCCTATAGGGTCACTATGTCAGAATCCACTAGACAGCAACAGGTTTGGTTTTGGTTTTATTATTATTTTTATTACAATTACCATTATTAAGCATTTCTTTCTATACTGGGTGTCACCAATGGTATATGTACAGAGATGGGATGTTGAGCAGCGAGACTCAGCAGACAGAGGGGAGACCGAGTGGCCTTCCGAGGGTAAGAGACCTGGCCAGGGCTACTGGCAACAGGATCAGAGGAGCAGGGGAGTGAGGGTGTATAAGAAGATACATGTTAAGCTCTATTTTTTTACAGTTTCAATTTTTTAAAAATTTTATTGTGTTTTTGGTGAAAGTTTACACAGCAAATTAGGTTCTCATTTGACAACTTCTACACAAATTGTTCAGTGGCATTAGTTACATTTTTCACAATGTGTCAACATTCTCTTTAATTGCGTTCTGGTTGTTCTGCTTCCAGTACTCTAGTTTGCCTGCCCCCTTATCTTCTCATGTTTGCTTTAGAATAACTGCTACCTTTTGGTCTCATATAGATGGTTTTTCAATGGAGCATTGTACTCATGTATAATATCTTTTATTTTGTGTGCCAATCTGTTATTTTGCTAAAAGGCGACCTCAGAGGATAATTTTGGTTCAAGGTTTAAAGGGTGATAGTCTCAGGGAGTTCTCCAGTCTCAACTCGTCCAGTAAGTCTGAACGTTTTAAGAATCTGAGTTCTGTTCCATGTTCTTCTCCCCTTCTATCAGGGTCCACCGATTGTGGCTCTGAACAGAACGGCTGGTAGTGGTAGCCGAGCACCATCCAGTTTTCTGGTCTCAGTGTAAACAGTCGTAATTTTTAAAACAATAAAAATAGCCTCCTAAAAGTGTTGGGGGGGAACAGAGTGAGGAGTGATTCACTTCATGTGGGCAAGCCAGGGAAAATTACACAGAAGAGACACGATAAGTTGGGTCTTGAAGGCTACATAGGAGTTTGATAGGTGAAGACGTGGGGAAAGAAGTGGGGACAGAAAAAAGTGGATGAGAAAAGGTATGGAGGCAGGAAAGAACATTATGTTAGGGAAAGAGTAAGCAGTTCAGTGGGCCTATAGCAGAGTTGGCTCCTGTCTCTCCAGGTCCACTTGGCTGCAGGCATCCTCCCAGTGGGCCCACCAAACTCTGGTCCTAACCCTAAAGCAAGTCATCATTCCCAATCTGGCAGCAGATTCATGCCAGACTGCAGAGTGCTTTGCATGCTTACCTTATAGGCATGAGGAATTACTGAAGGTTTTAAAGCAGGGGAGCAACAGGGTTTTGCGTGACAGAGGCTGTTTTGAAGGCGAGACTGCAGGAAGGGAGACCAACAAGAAGGCTGTTATGGTAGTCCAGGTGAGAGATGACGAAGCCTGAATTAGGGTGTTGGGGACAGAGAGGAGAGAATGGATTTGAGAGAAAACTCTAGGCAATACCGGGCTTGGCGAAAAGTGAGGGAGAAGTCATCAGACTTATTTATAATAGTTTCTTACTTGGGTGACTGGATAGATGATGGTATCATTCACAAAGTACAGAATCCAGAATAAAAATGTGAGGAAAGTTAGGTTTGGATACCTTGAGTATGAGATGTCGGCAGAACATTAAGCATCAACAGAGCTATCAGAGACATGAAAATGCTTGGTTTATGCTAAGGAAAATACGTTGGCCAGTCTAGTTAGAAAAGAGAAGGGAACAAAAGGCATGGAAATGGATGTTCAAACATACTCCATATACAGATTTAGGTGAAGAAAAGGGCAAAAGCAGAAACTCCTGCCAAGGATTTCTGCTCAGTGTAAACCTAAGGAAGGGGTTTTCTAGATGGGGGATAATGCTCTGCACAGCATGTGACACAGGCACTGGAAATGTGGGGATCTTGGCTCATTTTCATTTTAGGCAAGTTTCTTGGAAGTCGTGGGCTTTCAGAAGGCCAGACCCACCCCTCTGTCCCCACAATCCAGCACAGACTGCCCCCAGAGATGGCGGCAGCCTCTGTGGCCAGAAAGCAGCTGGGACCAATTGTCAGTGGGGAAGGAAAGGCTCTGGATAAAGCATAGTTCAAAGTGGACTATAATAAGAGCCTGGGTCCCAGGGCTTCTGCAATCCCCCTCCCCCTTCCTGCAAATGACAGCTGAGACCAAGGCAGCCGAGCCTGGGGTCTGGGCTGAATTTAGCAGTCATAATTATACTGCTGACGTCTCGAGCAGAGCCACAGTCTCTGCAGAAGGCGGCAGCTTTTGTTCATGCACTAAAAACACATCATCTTCAAACATGCTAATCGCATGTCTGCTTCCATCTAACAACATTGGAGGGATGCTGAGGAAAGGGCAAACAATGCCCACACATCTGGCTAATTCAGTTAAGAGGCCAATCAATCTTGATGGGGTGTCTAGAAAACACCAACTACCCCAAAGGACTAAGCTGACCAGATGTTTAGGCTTCTGTTGACCAGTCCCAGCCTAATGTCTGTAGCAGGGCAGAGGAGTTATCAAGGGATGGCTTACGCGTCCACTTACATGTTTATTCTCAAAGCTAAGGAAAGCTTTCTGCTCAGATGATATGTTATCAGCACATTAAAATGGGCTGTGCCAGGCTCCCTGGAATGAGATATACTTCGCTTATTATATTTTACATTTGAGTATATTCAAATGTACAGACTTTCACTCCGACCTTAAGGAAGGCAGGAGGCCTTACTTACAGTTGGCCTTGAGAGTACTTGAGAGCAACCAATGAAATATTTTTGCTAATTGCACTTCCCAGTATAGAAAGAATCAGGAGCATGGAGGGGGTATCTTTAACTACGTTATCAAGTGGCACAGGCTAAGTAAGGTTTTTAGATGCTCTGGGTACAGGAACTGTTCATCTGCTGATGTCTGCTTTTCAAGCCCCCATCAAGGCTACAGGTCTCACTCATCTTCCTCATAAAACTGCTGCTTTTTTTAAAAGCCAGAAGCTGCTGCCAACAAGGAGTCTTCCAGTTTATGCTTCTTCCTCTATGCCCAAACACAGTCTCCAGACAAGTTACCAAAAATAAGAGAGGAAGGATGGTGGGCAGATGAGGGGTAACGAAAGGACAGAGAATACACCACAAACACGGAGGGGACCATTTTTGACCCACAGGTCCTAGTGATTCCATTTTCCTCAAGAGTGCTTTTCTCTAATTAATTCTAAATACTTTACTAAGTTTGTCTCAGAGTTGAGGCTGCATGACAAACCATATGGGTGGACTCGGATAAAGGAAACCACCTACTTTTTAGAAAGTGATGAGGGAGAAGCAGAAGTATAAAATGGAGTCTTTGTTGTTATATTCTGTGCCTAGAACAGTGCTTGGCACTTAATAAGGGTTCAATAGATATTTGCTGACTGAAAAATTATACCGCAGTTATGATACAGCTAGGCTATGCCCCTTCAGTTTGTTTGTCGGGAGAGGCCTCCTATAGTCACTGACAATACTGCTGGAAAAAAATCACTGCACAGAGATTGGGAGGGTTCTCTCAGCCTCTACGACCATGCATGAAGTTATGTTGGAAAGTACGGACATGGATCGTATTACCACATACAGCCACCTCTTCTTCCTCTTCCCCATGGTTACAGTAATCAATGCTGCTGACCAATCCTGCCCCCTTTTGATTCTTTTCCACCACGACTTCCATGATATACAATATCCAAGACTGTCTGTCTCCTTTGCAGGTTCCCGGCCATCCTTCTGTCCCAAGTTATGGGTGTCCCCCAAGGCTGAGTCCTCAGTCTCTGTCCTTTTCTCTATGTGTTCTCCTTTAAAATTTAGTTCCAGTTTGCATTGTTTAAACTAGGCTATTGGTTCTCAATCCTGGCTATGTCTTGGTAGAATTATACAGGGATTTTTAAAACCATACCAATCTACAGTGTGAGAAAAATATTTGCAATACATACCATAAAGGGCATATCCCTAACATTCAAAGAACTTTTAAAAATCAAGAGAAAAACAAAGACCAAAATTCCTATATAAAAATGGGCAAAAGACATAAACAAACAATTCACAAAAGGAGATATAAAGTGGCCCTTAAGCATATAGAATGATGTTCAACTTCATTCATAAGAGAATCAAACTAGAACTACACTGAGATACGATTTCTCACCTATTAGATTGGCAAAAATCCGGAAGTTTGAAAACATACTGTTAGAGAAGCTGTGAGAAACAGGTACTTTCATACACTGCTGGTGGGAATGCAAAACAGTACAGCTTTTATGGAGGGGAGATTTGCATTTACCCTTTGACCCAGCGATACCACTTCTAGGACTTCACTGTAAAGACATACTTCCAATAATACCAAAACATACATGCAAGAGGTTATTCAGTGCAGCATGATTTGTAATTGAAAAATATTGGAAACCTCAACGTCCAGGCACAGGACATACGGCACACACATACAATGGAGTACTATGCAGCTGTAAACAAGAATGAGGAAGCTCTCTAGAACTGATAACTTGTGATTTCCAGGAAATATTGTTAAGAAAGCAAACTGCAAAAGAGCATATATATTATATGTTACCTTTTGTGTACAAAAAAAAGAAAAAAGATGAAATAGGAAAACACATATATCTGCTTTCAAAAAGAAGCACCGGAAGGATAAATCAGAAAACAATAAAATTGGTTAACCAACCTACAAGGGGTTGGGGGTAAGGCGGGCAGAAAAAGGGTGAAAGGGATCTAGGAGGGAGTTTCACTTCTCTGAGTAGACCTACCTTTTTGAATAGTTTTGACTTTCAGAAATAAATTAACGTTCTACATATTCAAACAATAAAATTAAATCAATACGGATAGGTGGGTGAGAGGGGATAAAACTGAAGGCAAACTGAAACAAAATGAACCTGGCTGTATTTTAGATAAATAACAAAAACACACTGAAAGGAAAAAACAACAACAAAACTAATCCAAGTGCGGATGCAATCAATTACTTTTGTGTATGGCCTTTCTAGCCATGGTCTTGTAACTCCCACCCAGGCGTTTGTGTGATATGGTAATTATGTCCTACCAAGGGGATTGGTCAGTTTTGCCTTAAAAGAGAGCCAATTCCAGAGCAGAGAGGAAGAGCCCACCAGCAGGAGACGGCGAGGTGGGCTTTCTAGCCCACTGAGAGGAAGCTGAGTGCCTTTGGGCAGAGACTGAAGGCCAAGGAGAGGTGTGCCTGCGAGCAAGGCTGGGAAGAGGCTATCCTGATGGAAGAACTATATCCGGAGTGTTCCTGAGCCTGAATTCTAACTGTTACTTCCCTAATAAACCCCATAATCAGGAGAATTGACTGTGAATTCTGTGTGGCCATTGCAATGACTTATCAAACCCAGTAGAGGGTGCTGTGCGAGGGACAGTTGTGAGAATTAGTAAACATGGTGGACAGAGGAGGCTTGTCTGGCCTCCACCTCAAGGGAGTCAGCCTTACGCAGTTCTGGGTTCTCCTTCCCCCTTGTAGGGTTGGAGGAGGTCAGACACCATCCCCAAGCCATTTTTACACCAAGTAACTTATGAACCCAGTATGTGACTATATACCCTCAGTCTTGGATAGAGTAGGGGAGAGAACCTAAATAAATCTTAACCTGAACTCTTTTTTTTTTATTTTATTTTCTCCCATACAAAAATTTATACATACATTGTTATGTGACTCTAATTGCTTTCCCCATACTGTGACAGCACACTCCTCCTTTCCACCCCTGATTCCCCATGTCCATTCAATCAGCTCTTAACCCTCTCTGCCTTCCCATCTCACCTCTGGACAGAAGCTGCCCATTTAGTCTCTTGTGTCTACTTGAGCTAAGAGGCATGCTCTTCATGACTATCACGTTATGTCCCATGGTCCAGCCCAATCCCTGTCTGAAGAGTTGGCCTCGGAAACTGTTTTAGTTCTGGGCTGATGGAGAATCCAGGGGCCATGCTTTCCGGGGTTCCTCCAGTTTCAGACCATTAAGTCTGGTCTTCTTACTAGAATTTGAGTTCTGCACCCCACCTCTCTCCTGCTCCATCTGGGACTCTCTGTTGTGTTCTCTGTCAGGGTGGTCATTGGTGGTAACCAGGGACCATCGAGTTCTTCTGGTCTCAGGCTGATGAAGTCTCTGGTTTATGTGGCCCTTTCTGTCTCTTGGGCTACTACTTTCCTTGTGTCTTTTAACCTGAACTCTTTTTAGTAAGTTTGTTTTCTACAGTGGTATGGGTGAAGGAATTCTGAAACTATTTTAGATACATTATAAGATCGAGCAAATGAGTAAATACATCAATTACTCACTACACTTTTTGTTTATGATAGGTACTCTGTCCTGCAATACTGTGTGCTTTGTGTATGGCCCTTATCACCAAACTCACTCTACAGAATGCAGAATGAAGGAAGGGACTGTATCTTTTCCTGTTTTATTTCCTGTAATACCTGTTGTTGTTACTGGTTGCCATCGAGTCACCTCTGACTCATAGCGACCCCATGTGTACAGAGTAGAACTGTTCCACAGAGTTTCTGAGGCTGTGACCTTTTGGAAGCAGATTACCAGGACTGTGTCCCGATATGCCACTGGGTGGGTTTGAACTTCCAACCTTTCAACTAATAGTCGAGTACTTAACCGTTTGCACCACCCAGGTACTCTGCCTATAATGCCTAGTGCCCATTTATAAAGTAACTTACTCAACATGTATTTACTGAGCACTTATTGTGTGCTAAGGACAGAACTAGGTGCTGGGAATATAAGCACTAGAGATCCAGACCCTATCTTCAGGGAACCCACTGCAAGGTGAAGGAGAAAGATATTAATCAAATAACTATATAACTACATGTTATAGTAAGGGTGATAAAGAAATTATACAGGATACTTTAAGAGCATATAGCAGAGGAACATAGAATAGGGATTAACTAATAGCTGCTGAATAAATATGAACACTTAGATTTGCAATTAAATGAATCAGAGGGCAATTATTCACTTAGAATCACAAAATATGAAAATGGAAGGGAGCTTTGAGATCACAGATTTACAGATGTGGAAAATGAGGCTCAGTGAGGAGGAAGATCCCACTGCAAGGTAGAGTTAGTGCCAGAACGAAGTGCCAGCTCACCTGACCCCAGTCAGCACTTCCCATCACACAGAGCTCCATGACTTCAAAGGGAGTCCCTGAAGGATTCCTTAAATAGCAAGCATGCTTCTTCTGCTACATTTAAAAGAATTCATTTCCAAAATGACATTAAGGAATGGGTGGTACAAACATACACAGCATCTCTGCCGTGTTCTTCCCAGGATACTGACAGGCTTCTGTGCAGAGGAAGAGAGCACATGGATGCTTGCAGCAAACTCCTTTTGGGAAGGGAGTCTTGGTTCTGGCCCATCCCCTAGTCTGACCCTCGGATGGGGCCTTTGCTGCTATTTTGCAGGCCTAGACCTTCAGATCAACATTCTCCCTTTCTTAAAGCTGCACTGTTACCCTTTTCTCTATGCATTCTGCCCATGAGCACATGCACTGGAGGGGGTACAAGAGGGCTGGCAAAAGGCTATTGGCCCTGCCTTGGGAAATCTGAGTCCTACCCAGCTCTGTTTCCAGGCCCAATACGGTGGGGGAGAGTACAGGACTGTACATGACTCAGAACAGACTCGGCCCAGCCGATGCTGACCTCTTCCTCACCCAGGAGAGCCTTGGCCTCCAGCTGCCACTGCTGGCGGTGATGAGGTCATGCCGGATACCAGCCAGGCTCATTGGAGGACTGCTTGGAGCCGATTAAAGCCTTGATGAAATGTGGGTGCCTGGATGCACGTGGCTCTGGTGACCAGGCTCTCATCTCTAGCTCAACCATGCAGTGACTTCTCTGTATCCACAGGAGCTGGGATATAGAAATCCCTGAGGGTGAGCAAGGACAGTTCCTCATTCGGCACTAGGTCAAGGGCAGAGAGAAGGACTCAAGGTAACCCAGGGCTGCTTTTAGCCCTGAACTAATGGTACCACATGGACTGCAATTACAATAACACAGAACCCCTCCATTCCCCATAATGCTCGATTGGGCTGGTGGGCCCCTTCTGGATGACTAAAGGCCATTCCTCTCCACAGGCTTTTCTCAAGTTAAAAGACAGACTAACATTCATATTTCATGTCTCAACGTAAATGTCATATGCTCAGAGGAGACTTCCCTTACTCCCTTCAGACTAGATTAGGTCCCTGTTACATAATCTCATACTACCCCCTACTCCCTTTCTTCCTTAATACTACATACCTCAGTGGTAATTAACTAATACTCTTGTAATTATTCCAGTTATTAATGGATGTTTGCAGCTGTTTCTTCTCATTTTGAGTCGTGCCACATCAGCAAATGAAGGCCCCGAAAGCTTGATTCCATCCACATCACTAAGGTCGACTCTACTTTGAGGAGGCGGCTCTTTCCCAGTCGTCTTTTGAGTGCCTTCCAACCTGAGGGGCTCATCTTCTGGCACTACATCAGACAATGTTCTGCTGCTATTCATAGGTTTTCACTGGCTAATTCTTTTCAGAAGTCAAGTGCTGAGTCCTTCTTCCAAGTCTGTCTTAGTCTGGAAGCTCCGCTGAAACCTGTCCACCATGGGTAACCCTGCTGGCATCTGAATACCAGTGGCACAGTTTCCAGCATCACAGTAAGCCTCCACAATACGACAAACTGACAGACATGTTCTATTGTACATAGGGTCGCTATGAGTCAGAACTGACTTGATGGCACCTAACAACAACAGCTTGTAATTATATGCCTGATGTCTCTACTCTGCCAGACTTTAAGTTTCATAAGAATAAGGACTGCAACAAATACTTCTTAAAGTAATCATAACAGGAAACCAATAAAAAGACTAATAAGGACAAGAGAGAGGTTTACAGTTAAGCTTTCAAAAGTATTCTTTAAAAAGGAAACTCCACCCCCCGGCAACTTCATATAGAATGGGGGAGCTCTTCTTAACCACCACACTAGCTATGGGACCAATCAGGTCCTCCTGGCTTTCCAGCCTGCTCTTAGGCAACCAGTCACCCATCCAAGCCAATCTTTTCTGGTTCTGAGTGGCATGGAGGGTTTTTCTTTTTTTAATAGCCTTAAATTGAAATATAATTTACATACTATAAAGTTCACCCATTTAAAGTGTACATTTCAATGGTTTTAGTATTTTTACAGAGTTGCACAATCATCACCGTCATCTTAAATTTTTGAACGTTTTCATCATCCCTCCTAAAATCTTGTACCTGTCAGCAGGCAGTCCCCATTCCCACCCCTCAACTGTTGGCATGGAGGGTTTGTAGCATCTGCACCCAAATAATAAGAAGAAACTTTCAGAGTTCAATCATCTGACATGATCTCTTTATCTTATAGGTGAAAAGAGTGATGCTAGAGAGGGGCAGTGCTCTGCCAAAGGTCCTACAGGGGTGCGAACTGGCAGAGCGGGTTGGTCACAGTCCTTGAAGCCTGCATTGTAATGGCAGTGCTTTAACCTCTTGGCCATGCAATATGAATGAGTGCCCAGGACTGCTGACCCCATGGACTTTAAGTTACTTGAGGGCAGAGCCTATATTTTGCTCATTTGTCTTCCCTCCCTGCCTGCAAGTCCTACTAGAGAAGTGATGCTTAAAGTGTGGTCTGCGTACTGGGGCCAGTCTGTGAACTTTGCTACCAGTTCTAGATGACATAAGTACAGAAATCAAGAGTAAGCATGTAGAAGCTTTTACAGAGACTTGTCAGAGTAATTCTGTATCTGTTGAAGCAAAGACAAGTTTGGGTCTGTACTTTGTATGCCTTTTTTTTAAATATAATTTTTCTAATAATTAATTTTTAGTGTATTTTATAAAAGTATTAGTCCGTGACAGACTGGAAATTATGAAATATAGATCTTTCATAGATAGTTTGGGAAGCACTGCCTTACAGCAACCCATCTCCCACTCTTTTCTGCTTTTCCTTTTCTCTCTCTGTTTCCTTGAGTCTCTTGCACTGGCTCCTCTTCTCATGCTCACCTTTGAAATATAAGTTCTCTCAAATCTTCATGTCCAACTTAAGAGCCCTTTCTTTCCTGAGCTTCAGACCCATTTCTCCAACTGCCTGCTGTATCTCTCTAGAAGGGTGTCCCACAAGTTCCTCACAGTAAACTGGTCAACAGCTATTTATTAATCACCTACTGTATGCCAGCTGTGAATTTTTCTCTAGGAGCTGTGAATATAGCAGTAAAATACAGACAAGGTCTCTGTGATCACAGAGCTTACTTTCTTGTGGAGGAGAGGTAGATGATAAACATATAAACAAATAAATGAGATCATTTTCAGGACTGGTAGGTGGTATAAAGAAGATAAAATAAGGTGACATAAAAAGTAAAAAGGGGAGCTACTTTTACTAGGGTGGTCAGGGAAGAGGACATCTGAGTTGAGACCTGAATGATAAGGCAGCCATCCAAAGAAGGATAGTGTTCTGATCACTAGGAAAGGGAAGTGCAAAGGCCCTGAGATGGGAAGGAGCTCAGTGTGTCTGAGGGACAACAGAAGGCCAATGTTACTAGAGCACAGTGAACAAGGGAGAGAGTGGATAGAGATGAAGTTAAAGAGGTAGGCAGGGTCTAGATTATATACGGCCTTGTAGGCTCTGGGAAGGAGTTTGGATTTCATTTTGGTTTCAATGTGAAGCCAAAGGAGGATCTTAAGCAGGAGAATGACATGATTTACGTTTTAAAAAGATTCCTCTGGCTGTCATTTGGAGGATGGGTTTAGGCAGTAAGAGTAGACATCATGAAACTCGTTAGGAAGCTGTGGTGATAGTCCAAGAGAGATGATGATAGTTTGAACTGAACTAGAGTTACAGTGATGGAAACAGCAAAAAGGGGATGGATTCAAGATGTACTTTAGAGGCACAACTGACAGAACTTACTGAAGAACTTGACATGGAGTATAAGAAAAAATGAGAACCTAAGTATGATTATAAGGTTTTTGACCTGAAAATGATGGTATCATTCACTGAGATGAGGAAGACCTAGGGGATGCCAATTTTTGGAGAAAACTTTTTAAAAGTATATTTTGGCCATGTTAACATTGAGGCTGAGGAAAGAACAGGAACTAGGGAAGTGGAATAAGTGGATATCGATAACTTTTTAAAGGATTTTTGCCATGAAGGAATGCAGAGAAATGAGGTTGAATATGGGATCAAGGGAAGTTTTTGGTTTTGTTTTGCTGATGGGAATGAGTCAGTAGAGAGAAAAAAATAGTCAACGTAGGAGAGGCAGGGGACAACTGGAGGAGCAAAGTCCTTGAGAAAGCGAGAGAAAATAAGAGCCGGAGCTCAAATTCAGGGATTGGTCTTAGGAACTCTCTCTACTGTAGAGGAAGGAAGGCAGCTGTACAGGCGTACAGATACAGGAAGGCTGGTGGAGGTGACCATATGAAGATAAAGTAGTTCTTCTGATTACAATCTATCTTATCTATGAAGTGTGAAATGAGATCATTAGCTTGGGAGTTGGGAAGGGGGGTGCTGAAGATATGAGGAGGAGAAGGTATAAAAACTGTCTCCGTTCAGAATCAGGAAGTGATTTTACTCATGAAGTGTAGTGGGGTGGCTGGCTGTGGTGACTGTCTGGGATTTATGGTCATAAATGTGAAATGAGTCCAGTTAGCATGGCTGTGTGATTCTTCTCCAGCAATATTCAGTGCTTCAGGTACAGATATGAAGTACTTTCTAGTGGAGGGGAGGGAGATGTAACACAGATGAATGGTTTTGAAGTGAATATATATAAAGAGAGTTGAGTTTATGTAGGGTTAGTGTTTTGTCAGGTGACAAAGAAGAGAGAAAGAAGTAACGGAGCAGTTATAACGCTGGACAAGGGGAAGGAAGGGAAGAAGGAAAGAAGGAAAAAAGGAAGGAAAGATATGTGTAAAACAGAACTGGCCATTCCTCTGCTGCCCACCATGGCTCCTTCCAGTGGTGGTTAGAGGGCACTACCATCTACTCGGCATCTAATCCAGGATCTGGACTTCATCATGATTTTTCCTTCTCTTTCACCATCTGATCCTACTCGTAAATATTTCTGGCATCAGTCCCCTTCTCTCCTTTCCCAATGTAACTGCCTTACTTTAGTAACTGTCACCTACACAGTTACAACAGCTTTCAAATTAAGTATTTTCCGTTTCTCCAATCATGCCCCTGCTAATATTTTTCTGTTTTTTAAAACCCTTCTTTCTAACATATATACAGAAAAGTTCAAAAAGTACATAAGGGTGTAGCTCAGTGAATTTTTATTAGGGTATACACCTGCATAACAAGCACTTAGAGAAAGAAGCAGAACATTACAGCACCCCAGAAACTCCCTCGTGCCCTCTCTGTCACTACTCACCCCTTTGAGGGCAACCATTCCCCTGATTTTAAGTTTCAAAATTTTTTTAAATTGAAAAATAAGTAAAACATGCTTGATCTAAAAAAAGGAAAAAAAAAGACATTAAAAATGTGTAAACTCAGAAAGTGACAGTGCTACCCCCGAAACTGTGGCCCCTGAATGCACTGCCAACCCAGAACTGAAATCATTCCCAAAGCCCACTCCTCAGACAAAGACTCCCTTGACTTCTTACATCACTGATTATTTAGTCTATTTGTGAACTTTACATAAATGTTGGCATATAATAAGTACTCTCCTATGTCTGGCTTGTGACCAGAATGTTAAGTTTGTGAGATTTGTCAATATTGTTATATAGTACAAGAGTTTATTCATTCCCGTTTCTGTGTAATATTCCATTATGTAAATTTCTACAATTTATCCATTCAACTACTGATAAACATTTTGGAAGCTTCTAAACCATCTTACACATTAAATACAAGTCCAGTCTTGTCCCACCCCTGAATCTTGATGGTTCCTACTGGAAGATGAAGTTCAATTTCCTTAGCAGAGCTTCTGTTTACAGACCTTCATTATTGGCTCCTGCTTTCCATTCTTTTTTTTTAATTTAAATTTTAGTGTGCTTTAGGTGAAGGTTTACGGCGCAAATTAGTTTGTTTTCCATTCCTGCCTTCTGACCCTTCCATACATACCTGATACATCCAGCTCTCTGAACTACCTGCAATGTATTGAATAAAGTATGCTTCTTCAACCTCCACGCCTTTGAACATGCTGTTCCTTCTGTCTTTCTCCCTCATCCACCTGGTAAACTTGTATTCATCCTTCAAGACTCAGTGCAAACACCATCTCTTCCGCTGCCATGCTTTCCCTGCCCTTCCCAGGGATTTAAAAGGTCTTTTCTTTGTGATCTCACAGCACCCTCTATACATCTCCATTAACTCAGCAGATAGTGATTCTTTGTTAAAATGTCTGATTTCCTCACTGAACTATGAGTTCCTTAAGGGCAAAGACCAGGTTGGGATCATCTTTATTTCCCTGGTGCCTAGGGCAGGGCCAGTGCCAGGAGATGCTTTCAGTAAGTGATAATAAGTGAAAAGACTTGCCCAGAGGTTACAGAGGATGCTGAGCTGGAAGGGGTCCTTGGGATCAGCTACCCTAGCTTTTTCATTTTATTGAGGAGAAAGGACTTGCCTAAGGTCATATTGTTTGTTGGTAGCACAGCCAGAACATCTGACCCTCAGCCCAGGGCTCATTCCCCTTCTCTGCATTGCTGGCAAGAATTAGAGTGTGAAGCTTCACAGAGGACAGATGGCCTGAGGCAAGGCTGATTTCCTGAACATCTGACAGTGCAGCCAGATGGACACACAGTGAAGTGGAACAAGAAAGAGAACCCTGAGTTTGAGGTCCTGACAATAAGTTAACAGGCTGTTAAAGGGAGGGTGTCAGCACTGCAAAGGCTCTTTGCCTCAGGCGAGGATGGTGGGGAATGTAAGGATTCATATGACCATGGCTGGTTAACACTGACAACTGGGCCATGTGCCTGCAGAGAGGGGCAAGGAAGAGCCACACAAGTAGGTAGGAAAGAGGCTAAGGGAGGAGGCTCTGGGGAAACTGGCATTAGGTTTCCTAAAGCCCAAGCGTTTTTGAGGTGAGGAGCATGGATGCCCGAAAAGGAAGTGGCACTACAAGGAGAAGGGAAGACAGCTGGAAAGAGATAGCTCATACTTCACATGTGGGTGAAGCCAGATACATTATGACACTGAACGTGGGTGGGCCAGGAAGCAAAGATACCACATCTCCCAAGAGAAAATCTACAGTGGTTCTGGGTATTTATCAGCGCATCCAAAATGGGCTGAACTACGTGTGGGGGCCCTGTGGCAAAGGAGACAGAGATAATCATCACACATAGTCCCTGTCCTCAATCTACCTTCCTGCTCTAGTAGGTGAGACTGGGCCCAAATTCCAGGGAACAGGGAAGACATCAGAAGGGAGGTGGCATTAGAGCTGGAAACTGACTGCTAGAAAGGATTTCACCAGATTGAGAAATGAAGTCTTAAAGGGAAATGAGAAGCAGAAAGAACTGCAAGAGTAAAGGCAGCAAGGCAGGAACAGGTGATTGGCAATTCAGTGTAGCTGCAGGATTCGGGCAACAGCGGGAAGAAGTCAGCTAGGTAAGGGTCAGACTACAGCAACTTTAAAACCAGGCTAAAAAGTTAGGATGGTTAGGATTCTTTTTTCTTTTTTCTTTTTTAACATATTTGTACTGAATGTTTCTGAAGTTAATAATAACAAATACTATATATAGCGACTTTTCTGTAGAAGGCACTGTACTATGACAGGCCCACCAACTAAATCTGTTCTAATCCTTCCAAAACCTTAGAATATGAGGTTAAAAAAAGAAAAAACAAAAAAACAAACAAACAAAAAAACTACCTCAGAATGGTAGCTTCTCCAGGACCACACAGCTACTAAGCGTGTAGTGATGGTATTTAGATCTTGACTCCAAAGTTCATATGCTTTCCTTATAGCCTTTCTCAAATGGGATTTCTCCTTTGAACCAAATACAGAAAATCATTTGAGTAATGATTTTCACAATTCTCTCAAGAAT
This sequence comes from Dugong dugon, assembly GCA_030035585.1. Classification (NCBI taxonomy): domain Eukaryota; kingdom Metazoa; phylum Chordata; class Mammalia; order Sirenia; family Dugongidae; genus Dugong; species Dugong dugon. Next base: position 75,409,064 of record CM057467.1, on the reverse strand, counting down.
GGTACATAACTACTACCATTTTAGATGCCTGGAAGAGAAATTAATTCCTTATATACAACAAATGCCTTAGGAAATTAGGGCTCAATTTTCAGGAGGAACCCTGGCTGAGAAAGGCTACCACGATTAGAGAGAGATGTTTTAGGAAGACGGACCTGGAAATGGGCTCACATCCCTGACAGGAAACAGATGCTAAAGCACCTTAAAAGTCCTGAAATTATTGAAATGAGTCAGTTTCAGGTCTGAGGGAGGAAGTTCCTGCAATCTTCCTTAATTTCTCCTTTTCTCAGTGGTCCTGCCTCTCTCTCCCTCCTGCCATCCCTCAAATCTTTTCTTGTACTTTCAGTCAAGTGCTGAAGCAGAGCCTGCCTGCTCATAAGCCTTTAACACAGCCAGAAGTGGCATCTTCAAAGATAAAAACAGGCCTGTGTACCTACTTTTCTGTGAAGGTTGGAGGTAGAAGACTGGTGCCGGTTAATTCAAAACCCTTTCATAGAAATTTATCTGGCAAACTCCCACTACCCTTCCTGACATGGCTTAAGCATCCCCTGCTCTGGGAAGCTTTCTGTAACTGACTTACCTAGGCAGACTCAGATGTTTCCTCCTCTGTGTCCCCAGAGCCCTTTGTCCAGCCTTCTTCCAGAGCATCTACCCAGCTGTAATTGCCTGTTTCTATATCTGTCTCCTCTGACAGTCTCTCAGGGTCAGGGACAGTTTGCCTAATCCATCTTAGGAGCCCCTGAACTCCATGGTCTCAGACATGGCAAATGGCTGTGAGGTAGGTGTTATTTTACAGATTAGAAAACTGAGGCTTAAAGAGGCAAAGTAACACGTCCAAGGCAAAATACAGCTAATAGGGGAGGGAGAAATAAGTAGGTTAATGGCTTGGCCCTTGAGGTGAGGAGGCTAGGGCAGAGAGAGTAAACGAGTGCTGGGTAAAAAGGCAGGTGAGAGCCATAGAGCAGAGCTCAGATTTAAACCCAGTCACACTATGCAATGGGGCCTCCTGAAGATAAGAGAAGTGACCTTTAACTGCTAAGCGCCTAGTCCAACACTGTAGGAGTTTAAAGCAGGATGTATTAGAGTGGGCCAGACAATCAGGAGAGGCTTCCTGGGAGAAGGAGGACTTGAAGGGTCTGAGGACTCAGATGGGAAGAGAGGTAACACGATGGCATTCTAGGCAGAATGGGACGTGGACAGAGACAGAATTAAGAGGCCTTTAGGTGGGAGTACAGGTTCCAATTTGGGGAAGAATGGGATTATAGCTGCCAGGGTGAGAGTTTGATTTCTTTTCTTTTCTTTTTTTTCTAAAATTTTTTTTTATTGTACTTTAGATGAAGGTTTACAGAACAAACAGTTTCTCATTAAACAGTCAGTACACATATTGTTAAGAGTTTGATTTCTTTGTACAACAAGTCATAACGAAAACTACCAATCATGAAGCGACTACCACATACCAGGGGTTTTTACAGACATTATCACTAATCGCCTCATACCATGTATTACTTTACATGTAAGAAAACAGAGGCTTAGAGGTAACAAGTTCAAGTCAAAATACAGCTAATAGGTGGTGGAGCTGGAATTCAAACCTAAGCTGACTTGACTGAAACCTGAGGTTCCCTTTCTGTTACTCCATGCTGCCTCCTAATGGGCCAGTGAACTTCCCACATTATCAGACTGCTGCTGCTGCCTGAATCTCCTCCCAGCTCTCAAATGGAGACTGCTGGTCAGAGGGCAAGGAAAGCTGCCTACAGGCCACTCTAGCTCTAACCCTCTAAATCCCTGTGGACTAAGCAATTTCAAGGAAAAAGGTTCTGTGTAGACCTCATGAGCATTGGCTGACCTGTGTCTAGGCCTGCATTGGACCTCATGAAGCGCCTCCCTCTAAGCTGCTGCAGCAAAGCTGGTGCCAAGTACAAACTAAGAAAGCTGGATGGTAAGGAAGGCAGCACTCCTACCATCCCTGAGATCCTCTGGAGAAGGTCAGCTGAGGTCAGAGACTTAGGAAATGTTACCGGCAAGAGCCCCCAGGACAAGGCAGCACGATCCTGCCTCTCGGTTGGCTGGTCACATACACAGGCAGACCAAGAGAGGCTGAGTGGGGAGGGAGGTCAGAAATTGGCAGGCCTGCAGGCCCTGAGTGACGGCCACTTGTTCAGGTTGGGGAATGAGAAATAAGAGTGGGTTAATGGTTTTGGCCCCTTATGCTGGGAGGCTAGGGCAGGGGGTGTAAATGGATGCTGGGTAAAAAGGCAGGTGGGAGAAATGTAAAGGTTGGGGCTAAGGGCATCTGTTCCAAGTCAACAAGCAGGAACCATGCCCCTGGAAGAGCTCAAAGGGCTAGCCTAGGCCTGGGGGATGAGGGCGGGGTCGGGGGGAGCTTCATAAAAGGCCCACATCCTCTTCACTTCAAAGGTGTTCGATCTGGGAGGCTGGGGAGAAAATCTCCTTTGAAAGTGAACTCTCTAGCTGTTTGGGGGTTAGGGGGAAGGGAGTAATGTAAACTACTGAACAATGGCTGGGGGTACTGACTGATTTTAAGGCATGGTAGAGAGAGGCCTCATGGTGAATGCTCTGATTCTTAGCTACAAATGTCTCACCAGAGAGCTTTCCAAAGGATAAAGTGAGAAGTATCCTGCTTGGGGACATTTTCTAAGTCCCTGCTTTTGAGCTCCCAGAGTGAACTCTCGCTCCGAATGCATCTGTCATCCCCGGTGCTGTCACCATATCCATGAGTAGTCCTGTCCTTCACAGTGTATGTGCCCCAGACCAAGACACATTCTGGCGCTCTGGGCAGGTCCCTTGTAGGCTAGGGGTATGGGCCAGGCCTGAGTTTTAAGCGAGTGTGGCTGAGGCTGACTGTAGGTGGCAGGATTTGGGGTTTACTGGGAAGTCCCTCCAGCCCAATCACATCGCAAGGGCTAGAAGAAGATCTGGGGATGTTGGGCCTGGAGAGGCAAGGCTCTGGGACTGAAAGAACTTTATTTGAAGACTGGCTTTTGAAAAAGGAGTTGGGCTGCATATGACAGTTGACAGAAGTTACAGGGAAGAAGATCATAGGTCATTAAAAAGAAGATGTTTCAAACAGTTAGAACTGAACTAAAATGGACTGGTCTACCCAGGGTCTTCCTGGGCCTATCACTGACAAATCCAAGAAAATGCCAGACAGCCAGCTGTTTCTGCTGGGATAGAGGGCAGGCAATCAAGGTGGCCTAGAGTACCTCTGAGGATCCTTCCAGCTCTCAAGTCATATTAAGAATGACCCCTCACAAGGAGGACCGTGGGGTCTAGCCCCAAGAAAGAGTTCCTAGGCCCCAAAGAAGTGGCAGCATAATAGGTGCCTGATAAGATGCTTCCCTCCCTATCCTAAGGAAAGGTTAGGGTGGGATAAGGGGAAGTGGGAGGAGTGACTGCTGGTGAGGTACCCAGTAGGGTAGCAGGTAACTCTGCACTCAACCTACAGGACCAGATCAGCCGGAGCCTGTGAAAGCATATACTGTCCCTCTAATAATAACTGATGCTCTCCAAAGGGAGGTTATTCAGTCACTCAACAAATATTCTTTGAGGTATGCCAAGAACTATGCTAGGTGCTGGGGACACAGGGTTGAACAAATCAGCCATGGATCTTGTTTTCAGGGAGCTCAGAGTCAAGTTAGGGAGAAGGCTATTGAACAAATAAAAACAACTTCCAGTTATGAAAAGTGCAATGACAGTAAAGAATAGGGTGCCATGACTCTGAGTATGGAAGGGACCTAATTTAGACTGGGGTGGGTGTGGGGATCAAGGAGGACATCTTTGAGATCTGGGTTAGTAGGAATTTGAAGGGCTTCTCCACTGTCCCACTAGCCCTGCTCTGGAGGTCACACGGGAAAAGAGAGGACACTTTTGGTAGGGAGCAACAAACAAGAAAACTTTCTGAGCAAGGGCAGACAGGCAGGATGGTGTGGTGTATCACAACCGCGCGTGCGCACGTGCGCGTAGGCAAAGAAGACAGACACCACAGAAGGGCAAATCACAAGTGCACAGAGGGCACTCTCATGAAGTGCAGCCACTCTTGAGGCATGTTCAGCTCTGGGAAGGTCACAGGGGTCTGGACAAGCGTGGCATTTCCAATGTGGAGAGGCTGCCAAATACTGTCTCCCCCTGCCATCCCCCCAACCTCATCCAGCTGATGCTCTCACCTCCATCAAGCAGCTCCTTGACAGTGCGGTAGTCGTCGGCCAGGACTGCGTAGTGCAGAGCTGTGCAGCCCTTGAAGCTGGCACGATTGTTCAGCCGGTTGTTGAACTCATCCTCTCGAGTGACCAGGACTGGGGGGACAGCGACACAAACACTTCCATTACTAACATATGCCATGAGTTGCCAATCTCACCTTGTTTCTCTTGGCATTTTAATTTACTCACTCACTCATCTACCCACTTACCAAACATTTAACAGCACCTACTGTGTGCCTGGCCATCTGTGCTGGGCAAGAGGAGGTAAAACAGAGGCCAGTTACTTCAACAAATATTTACTGACATCTATTATGTGTTAGGATTTGTCCTGGGGACACAGAAATGAATCAGATATGGTCCCTGACCTAATCTGATGAGGGAGGCGACAACAAACAGATGTTTAGAGTATTGCTTGAGATAAATGCTATGTTACAGGTATAACAGGATGATATAGGAAGCCAGAGCATGGCTTATTTCAAATTGGGCATGAAGAGAGGATCCCAGAAGATGAGAATCTTCAAGGGTGAAGAGGAGTTATCCAGGTAGGGAGGCTGGGGTAAAATGGGGGGTGGGGGAGTGGCACGGAAGACAGAAGGCTATTCTTACCAGATGAGTAAGACATCCCTCTGTTCTTAAGATGTTTACAATCTAGTGAGTATTGAATTTTTATTTTTAAAGGATTTTTTTAAATTTATAAAAGTAATATTTTAAATTACAGAAAAGTGCAAAGAAGAAAATAAAAGGTACAAATAATCTCAGCAACTTGAGAAATTTATATATAAATACAGTATTAGCATATATAGTCTACAACCTTAGAATTTACTGTATGTATATTTTATAATCTGCTTTTTTACCCTTAAAAAATACACTGTGAATATTTTTTTTGAAAGGTAAAAATAATAAGCATTTTGTGTGGGTAAAGAACCCAAAACCCCAAGCTCACTAGTGCTAATATTCCTGACACTCTCTCTGCTGTGATAGAAAAGAGCCTAAAACCAGTTCCATCACTTCTACAGGGCCCTCTGGGTTGGGTGACCACATGTCTCTGTTTACCCAGGATAGTCCTGGTCTATGTTTATTGCCCTAGAGAGTCCCAATTTAGACAATAAATTGGAAGGTTACCTTACCTCTGGGGCCTTCCCTTGGGAACTGAGATCCCACAGAACAATATCTATTCTGCTCAGGTGATGAAGTTTCTTTCTGCCTCATGATGAAGTTTCTTATCTGGCCATAAGTATGTGCCTCATGTAGAAATTAGCTAATAACTGTCTTATGCTCCTTCCTGAGTGGCTTTGTTATAGGTGGAATCTGGGTCCTGCCTATATTTATCTCTTCTCCCCAGGCATTGGGTCTCTGCAAAGGGTAGGCTCCTCTTACCTCCTACTGGATAAAGGGGTGTATTGGCCAAGAGGTGACCTTGCTTAGGTAGTCGAAAGCACCAGACACTTGGAATGGACTCTATGTGTTTTCCCTTCCTGAGAAACTAAGCTACTTAAAGTCCCAAAAGCCAGAAGACTGTCATGCCTCCTCCTCTCCCTAATACCAACAGATTTCATTTATTAACCTTCTACTCTGTGCCTGGCACAGTCACTGCCCACAATTGATCTTATTCAATTCTCATAACTACCTTACACAGCAGGTATTATTATTCCCATTTTATAGACAAGGAAACGGAAGCACTGAGGTCATACAGCTAATGAGCAGTTGAGTGAGGATTAGAATCCAGGTCTAATCTGTTTGAGCCCTCACTCTTTCTTTCTATCATTATCATGCTGTCACCCTCATTATGCAAATGAGGGAATCAGAACTGAGAGAAAGGAACCCAGTGCAAGAAGTTCTGGTCCCAGCCTTGGCTGTTACCTCTTCTTCTTTCCCTGTTTAGGTGAAGGTGCAAGCACAGATCCTATGGAACTTGCCCTTAATAGAGAACGGCCTGCAGTTTGTAGCTAGCACTCGGATACACTAGGCTGGGTAGAAACATTTCAAATGTTTGGCAAAAGTGAATTTGGTGGAGTGTGTAGCTGGCGAACAGACCACACTCTCTTGGACTACAGAGTCAGTAGCCCATCAGCTCTTCTACTCCAGACAGGGACTCTCCAGAATGATGATTGGTTCCCCCCCCCCCCCCCCCGGGTATTATCTGACCTTTCTTGGGGCAGGGAGAACAGGAAGTAAGAGGGCTTCTGAGCAGCTAACAAAAAAATCTCGTGTGCAATGGTGTCTACATTTTTCCCATAAGAGAGCTTCTTAGGACTTAACTCAGAGATTACTCTTAGTCACAAATAGTCTTATCAAATCATGCTAGGTGATCTTGTTTCCAGCCCACTGTAGACTAGAAGGGAGTAAGAACACTGGGGAGAAGGCTTTATAATCAAACAGATTGATTATAATCAAGTGCTGGCCTGGCAGGGAGGAAAAAGAACAGCACAATGAAAAGCTGAAACAGGAATTCAGAGTACAGCACCTCAGAAGCCCCTAAGAGCATCACTGAATTGCCACACAGGACATTAACTGCTGGGTATAATGATGAACCTGAGGAAAAGTGATATCTGGCCCAAGAAAGCAGGAAGGATGTAATTCATTTTACAAAGAAAACACATCATTCATTCAACAAACAACATTTAATGAGCACAAATACATGGTAGTAGCTTCTAGGGGTATATAAAGAATAAGACACATTTCCTGACTTTAAGAAGTTAACAGTCTAACACAAGAATCAAGATCACTGAATAGACAAACTATAATATAGTTTCACAAGTGTGATGATAGAAATATATACAAGCTGCTTGCCATAAAAAGCAGATGAACATAGTTAGCTGGGGCTATTTAGTTCAGGGGCAAACATCAGTGGAGTGCCAGCATTGCAGCCCTAGCCACTGAAGAATGTCCAAGAGGAGGGCCCCCACTCACCTCTGAAGTCTCATAATCTCACCATCCCCTTTCTTGATTCTGAGATTTTGTAAATACCACTCCACTGCCAGGTAGATTTTCCCCTTTCTCACACCTTCAGTTGGCTAACTCCAATTCATTTTTAGGCCTCTTATTAGAAGTCACTTCCTTTAGGGTTCTGAGAGAAGTCACTTCCTCTAGTGTAAGGTAGTTATTGCTCCTAAGAACTCCTCTGGCACCTTAGGTATCCTTCAATTACAATATTTATTACATTCTATTGCAATCACCCATTTACTTGACTATGTTCTCCACCAGACCAAAAGCTCAATGAGGATAGGAAGTGTGATTCTCTTCTCCAGTTGTATCTCCAGTGCTCAGCATAGTATCTGGCCATAAGTATGTGCTGGACAAATATTTGTTGAATCAACAAATACATACATACATACATATGGCCCTGATATTATTTTTGTTTTTGGAATATAATAACAACAGTAATAATAATAATAATACCACCACCCAACATGTATTTAGTGGAGGCAGTAGAGTGTGGCTGTTGAATAAGTGAGCTTTGGAGCCAGATCACTTATGTCTGAATCCCACATTCGAATTTACTTACTGTGTAATCTTAAATTACCTAACCTCTCTGTGCCAAGTTTTGTTATCTATAAATGTAGATACTAACAGTACTCCTTCATGGATGTTATAAGGATTAAACAAGACACTATGCGTAAAGGGGCTTGGAAGAGTGCCTGCCATGTAGTACCTCCCAATAAATGTCAGCTATTATTACTACTGTCTAGTCTTAATGCTTCCAAAAGTATATTCTCTGTGAGAAAAGGTTTCATTTGGGGAATGCTGCAGACACTCTTCTCCTCAAAAAAGCACAGTGAGTATGAGGATGTAAAAAGTTCTGAGTTAGAACCATCTTCTTAATTTGGTGTCACTCAGGAGTTTCCCAACTTGTTTGACCCCCTTTTCTCACCTAACCCTTGTTAAAATCCTACAGTACTGGTGTTCCATGGAACACTCTTTGCAACTGAATAGTGCATTATAACCTATAAAGCATTTTCATTTACTTATTTATTTTAGTATAACACTGTGAGGTATATGTTTAGAAGGATGACCCAACTAGTTAGTGGTAGAACTGGGACCCAGCTCAGTTCAGCTGGGACCATTTTCCTGGTCCTATCATCAAGCTCTTTCCCTCACATTACTCAGTTTTAGGAGCCTTATTCCAGAAGATCTTGCTGGAGCTCCTGGCTCTTTGGATCTCATACTTTTCCCTACCCAAAAAGTGGCCAAAGGTGGAAAGAAGGTGGGGGAGAGAGGTGTAGCACGTGTCCTCCCGCACATACACATACTTACCCCACCCTCACTAAAGAAGAGTAAGCAAATCCAGGGAAGCTAAAGTGACTCATCTAAAATCGTCTCACCAGCTGGCCACCAAAGTGGTCTTTTCAGGCCCCAGGTTTACAGCTGGTGCTCAGCCAGTGAACAGTCCCCTTCCCAAAAAAGACATCTACAGACCTATCTCCAGCACAGGGTGAGACGGGCTCAGCATCCTGCCATCCCTTCAAGCCAGCCAGCCATTCCTGTCTCTTCGGTCGGTCGGTCTTACATCCCTCTGACCACAGGGAACATGACAAAGTATCACTTCGGCATCCTTCTGCTCCAACTCTTTCTTTTTTTTTTAAATTATGGTAAATATGTATGTAATAACACCTCAGCCTTTTTTTTTTTTTAATGTTGTACTTTAAGTGAAAGTTTACAATTCAAGTTAGTCTCTCATACAAAAATTTATACATACATTGTTATGTGACCCTAGTTGCTCTCCCTGTACTGTGACAGCACACTCCTCCTTTCCACCCTGGATTTCCTGTGTCCATTCAACCAGCTCCTGACCTTCTCTGCCTTCTCATCTTGCCTCTGGACAGGACTGCCCATTTAGTCTCACGTATCTATTTGAGCTAAGAAGCACACTCTTCACGAGTATCATTTTATGTCCCACAGTCCAGTCTAATCTTTGTCTGAAGAGTTGGCCTTGGGAATGGCTTTAGTTTTGGGCTAACAGAGAGTACGGGGGTCATGTCTTCTGGGGTCCCTCCAGTCTCAATTAAACCATTAAGTCTGGTATTTTTACTAGAATTTGAGTTCTGCACCCTACTTTTCTCCTGCTGTGTCAGGGACTCTTTGTTGTGTTCCCTGCCAGGGTGGTCACTGGTGGTAGCTGGGCACCACCTTTTTCTTCTGGTCTTGGGCTGATGGAGTCTGTGGTTTATGTGGCCCTTTCTGTCTCTTGGGCTAATACTTTCCTTGTGTCTTTGGTGTTATTCATTCTCCTTTGCCACCTTAGCCTTTTGATGTTGAAAAATCTGTGTGTGTGTGCTGTGGCCAGGGTCAGTCTGGGAGCTTTTGGCAGATGTGTGCCAGATGTATATGCTGCAGGATTCCCTGGCCTCATCAGTGCTGAGAAGTTAGCAGAGGTAGTAGTCCCTCAAGCCCTTCATGCAGCCCTGGCCACTCCCCAGCAATGCTTAAACTGCACAAATATACTGTCTCCCATGATGAGAAACAGTTATTTAAGGTAAACAGTGATTTAGAGTAAAGGAGTCAAACAGACCTAAGTCTTAGCTCTGCCATTTACTAAGTTCTTCTATCTGTAAAATGGGTATAATAAGTAACGATTTGAGGAATACTATTTAAATACTTTAAGAATCAAATCTCCTAACAGGTTTTTAAACACTACCATGAACATTTACTAATGTTGGCTTTCTCCCTTGTGTCAGGCACTAGGGACACAGATGAATCACACATGGCTCCTTCCTCACATTGCTAAGTCTACTGGGGAAGATTGTGAAAAAAGGTTTAAGAGGTAAGACGGGTGGTTTCCAGATAATAAGTGCTTTATTTACCACATGTGCAGGGTAAAGGTAACTCTAGCTCCGAATCCCCCTCCCTCAGGCTCAGTCTCCACACTCCACTTCTAGGAGCTTGTACCATATAACATTATAAATGTCTAGCAATGCCCTTGCCTTTCAAAATGTGAGCATGTCTCCATGAGAGGAAACCTCTACAGTTAATATGATAAACACAATAATCCCTTATATTTGTACAGAATTTTACAGTTTAAAGAGCACTGCAATGCAACTGTTCCCTCACCCTCATAACAACCCACATATAGACTGGCCAAATACTATCACCCCTGTAGAACGGATGAGGGAACAGAGGCTTAAAGATGTTAAGTGGCCTGTCCAACTTGCACTGCTAGTCAGTGATGAATTAGGACTAGACCCTGAGCCTGTCTGGCTCCAAGGCCTATGCTCCATCCACCATACTGCACAGCCTCTGCCAATGCCCACAGGCTCGAGCTTCATACAACCCAGGGTCAGCTGACTGACTTGGAGCTCAGTGCTTAAGCTAACTTCTTATCAAGAGTCCCTAGGCTGAAGCCTCTGGACTCTCAGCAATTTCCCATCCTCAAAGCAAGTTAAGACAAATAGACATAATGAGGCTTCACTAGCACTACAGTAGGAGGAGCCTTGGTGGTGCGGTGGTTAAGTGTTTGGCTGCTAACCAAAAGGACAGCGGTCCGAATCCACCGCCGCACCACGGGAGAAAGATGTAGCAGTCTGCTCCTGAAAAGATTTACAGCCCTGGAAACCCTATGGGGCAGTTCTACTCTGTCCTATAGGGTCACTATGAGTAGGAATTCGACTTGATGGCAATGGGTTTTGGGTTTAGCACTAGAGTTAGAGTCCCTAGGTGGCACGAATGGTTAAGGTTGGCAGTTCAAACCAAGCCAGTGGTGCCTCAGAAGTAAGGTATGGCAATCTGCTTCCAAAGGTCACAGCCTTGGAAACCCTACGGAGCAGTTCTACTCTGCACACATGGGATCGCCATGAGTCAGAGTCAACTTGATGGCAACCAATAACAGTTGGAATCAGAGCACTTGCCCCGCAAGCCACTGCTCAGAAGCCCCACCTACAATGAGGTAGTGTTAGGGGGGTGGTTATCTAAAACCTACCAGCGAGGACTTTGACTTCCCAACTTGGAGAAGTGATGTCATTTCATCATTTTCATCTTTTCCACCACCACTCAAATCAGAAAAAGTATGGGGAGCGTCAGCAAAAAGTGAATTCAAAGTAATTTTCTTTTGGGAATTCATAATACTCGAGATAAATGGAATCTTTTCTGGTAGGTGTTTTATATGTTATCATCTCATCAAATCCTCACTATAACCTGAGAGACAGCTATCCTACTACCAGGATCAGTAGGTTGCCTCCTCACCCTCTGCGGGAGCTGTCAGCTCTGCCTCTTGCACCTATCTTCAGCCAGGGGAATGGACAAGAGGGAGACTCCCTGTGCTGGGTCAACATGAGACCATCCCTGGAGAGGGCAAGTCCATTCATTTTCTTCCATAGCCTCCACAGCCTTTTTCCTCTCCAAATCCTACCTGTTCTTTAAAGCCCAATTAAAGTCTTCCTCATCTAGGAAGTCCTATCCTCTCAACTCTTCTGGGAATGCCTATAACACTGATTGTGCGTACACATTTAGCAGTTAATTATTTACTGTCTTCCAACACCTCTTGTAATACTTTTTTTGTGTTAGATTTTTGTCCTCTGCTCTGACTTCCCATTGAGATCCTAGGATCCTCATGGATGACGGTACGAACTCATAATACTTTCTGTATTTCATACAGCATCGCTTCAGTATTCCATGTAGCAGCAGGAAATAAACCTTTTTTCATCCACCCAAATACCCATGAGCACATCATTACTGAGCATCTACAGTACCATGCAGGTGCAATGAGAGAAATACACACGCACAGGGGCCCAGAGGGAGCATGGGTAATCTGGCTTGGAGAAGAATCTCCCAGAAGGGTCCTGAGGATGAGGGAGAGCTTGCCAGGTAGAAGAAGGGCTTTCCAGGAGAAGAAATGGCATTTGCAAAGGCCAGGGAGTGAAAGACTGCACTATCTGTCCATTTAAGATACTGTGAGTACTGCAGTGAGCCAGGAATGCAGTGGGCAGAGACGAGGTTGGCTAGGTAGGCAGAGACCTGATTCTGAGAAGGGTTTTGGACTTTATCCCAAAAGCTATGAGCACCCAGTGGGTTTTGCATGAATTAAGCAGTATGGGGAACAAGAACAATGGACTAAAAGACAAGATAAATGGGTTAAAAGATGGCTCTTTCATTAACCTGATATCTCTCTACCCCTCTGTGCCTCAAATTCTCTATTTGTAAAGTTAAGGAGTTTTTCTACATTCTCTACATTCCTGAACTTTAGTAGGAACAGAATTATTTGGGGAACTTGTTTTAAAAATGTTGATTCTTGGGCCCTCACTTCAGCAATTCAGTAGGCAGGGCCTGGGAATGTGCATTTTAAAAGCCCACTTCATTGGTCCTCAGAGAAGACTCTGAGGAGCACTAGACTAGATGATCTCTGAAGGTCCCTCCCACGCTAATGTTCTTGAGAAGAACACAAGATAGACTCAATGCTGGCCAAACCCATCCCACCTCTATCTGCACTGTCCAGGGAAGCCAAGGATGCCTGGGCACCAGAAGTAGTCTTCACAGGCTCCAAGTTGAGAAAGTTAGAACAAAGCCCCTAGGGCACCACCCTTGGGATGAGACCCCTCAATACTCCAGCCATACCTTCCCCCTGCAAAAAAAATCCCAGTTGGAGGGTCTTTCTACACCATATACTCTATCTTCTCATTCATACAACCAAACATTTATTAAGTACTGCCCATGGGCTTGGCCATGGGAATGGAAAACAGGCTGCCCTCAAGAGCTTGTCAATGTTACAAATGACATAAAATTTTTTTTCTACCTTTTACAGAGTATCTCTGAAAGAAACACTTCAGAATTTGGACTCTGAGAGGCCTGGATTCTAATTCTGGCTCAGCTAAGTGATTGGAAAATTACTTCATCTCTCTGGGCTGCAAATTTCTCATAGGTAAAATGGAGACACTGATACCTATTAATTGGATTGCTGTAAGGATTAATGATGATGCAGATAGTGAGGGACACAGGAAATGACTGGCACTTAGAAAATGGCACTTTTTACATTAACACGTCCTTCTCTTGTCTTAGAACCCAGCAACAAACACATCCACATTCCTCTGTTTGACTTTCAGAGGCTTCTCCTAGTTAATCTCTCCAAACAGACTTCCCACTCCTCCCTTCCCTGCTCCCTTCCAGCTGGTCAAGGTCCCCATAAGAAGGCCCTGGTGATCCTCATTATGACTCTTCAGTGGGCAGCACGGTGTATTAGAAAGAGCATGGAGGCTGGAGTTAGACTGGGAAGCAAAACTTGCTAACTATGATTTTGATCAAAATACTTAACATCTCTGAGGTTCAGTTTTTTCTTCTGCAAAAAAGGGACAATATCACCTCACAAGATTCAACAGCAAACCCAATTGAAAAATGAACACAGGATTTGAATAGATATTTGTTCAAAGAAGATACACACGAATGGCCAATAATCATATGAAAAGATGCTCAACATCATTAGCCATCAGAGAACTGCAAATCAAAACCACAATGAGATACCACTTCACACCCACTAGAACAGCTAAAGTAAAAATACAGACAATAACCAGTGTTGGTGGGGATGTGGAGAAACTGGAACCCCCATACATTACTGGTAGAATGTAAAATGGTGCAGCAGCTTTGGAAAACAATCTGGCAGTTTCTCAAAAGGTTAAAGTTACCATTAAAAAAAACAAAAACAAAAACAAAAACCCATTGTTGTCGAGTCAATTCTGACTCATAGCAACCCTAAATGACGGAGTAGAACTGCCCCATAGGGTTTCCAAGAAGCGCCTGGTGGATTCCAACTGCCGATCTTTTGGTTAGCAGCCATAGTTCTTAACCACTATGCCACCAGGGTTTCCAGAGTTACCGTATGACCCAGTAATTCTGCTCCTAGGAATATACCCAAGAGAAATTAAAACATAAGTTCACAGAAAAACTTGTACATCAATGTTCATAACAGCATTATTCGTAACAGCCAAAAGGGAAACAACTCAAATGTCCATCAACTGATGAATGGATAAATATAATGTGGTATATCCATATAATGGAATACTATTCAGCCATAAAATGGAATGAAGTACTGATACATGCTAAAACTTAGATAAAACATTATGCCAAGTGAAAGAAACCAGTTGCAAAAGACCACATATTGTAAGATTCCATTTATAGGAAATATTCAGAATAGGCAAATCTATGGAGACAGACCACCACCCCATCTGTCAGTTTGTTGTACTGTGGTAGCTTGCATGTTGCTATGTTGGAAACTATGCCACCAGTATTTCAAGTACCAGCAGGGTCACCCATGGTGGACAGGTTTCAGTGAAGCTTCCAGGCTAAGACGGACTAGGAAGAAAAGCCTGGTGATCTACTTATAAAAATTAGCCAGTGAAAACCTTATGGTTAACTAGTAAAAAATGTCTGCCTTGAGTATTATCCTCTTTCAAGAACTATCTACATGGGATCAAATTGACAACAGCAACTTGAAAGATTAGATAGGAACTTTAGCAGACAGTGAATATATGTTAACGGCACGGGGAACAACTCAGAAAAGGAGGGTGAGAATGGTTACACAGCTCGAAGAATTAATCAATGTCACTAAATGGTACATGTAGAAACTGTTGAATTGGTGTATGTTTTGCTGTGTATATTCTTAACAACAAAATAAATAAAATATGTACATATATGTGTATGTATACCTATCACAACAGAATACAGGTAGTCCCCAACTTATGATGGTGTTCTGTTCTGATGACTTCATCATAAGTCCGTTCTGATCTAAGTTGAATACCTCATTTTTTTTTTTTTTTTAGTTTTCATTACTATTGCCTTTTATTATCAATATCTCTATAAACTGGATCTTCATTTGTCTTTGGGGTTGAAAACATTACATATAAACTTAAAGATATATTTTAATACATACATACTGTGGTGCCATGAATTACTTAATACGGTCCTTCTAGCCACAGTCTTGTAATTCCCACCAAATGACTGGGTGGGACCATGCAAATGAGGTGCTTGTGGCCCACCAAGGAGACTGGATAGCTTGCTAATAAAGTAAATAAGGTGCATGGCACCCTTGTGAGGGTAGGCCACGCAAATAAGGTATATGGAGCCCTAACGAGGGGATTGGTCAGTTTTGCCATCCTGCTAGCTTAAAAGAGTAGTCAATCCCAGAGCAGAAGGGGACCTACTACCACCAAAAAGAATAGCTAGGAGTGGAGCATGACCATTGGACCTGGGATCCCTGCACTAAGACCAACTAGACCCACGGGACAGAGAAAGAAAGAGAGAGCTGTAACACCAGAGATAGCAAGAGATGCCAAGAAGCAGTGGCAGAGACATGGTGGCAGCAGAGGTAGCTGAATCAGGATACCAGCAGGGGACAGCGTGGTGGGCTTCCTGGTCCATGGAGCAAGGTGGTTACAGTGGGTGTGCTGACCCAGGGAGCAAGAGAGCTGAGCGCCTTCGAGCAGGAGGCTTCTGGGTGGAGTGAGGTGCCTCTGGGTACTTGGCAGCAGAGCTAGGCTCACTGACCCATGGAGCGACAGAGCTGAGTGCCTTTGGGTCAAGGCTTACTGGCACAGTGGGGTGCCTCCAGGTATTTATCAGCAGAGCTAAAAGAGCTTTGTAACATTTGTCCGAGCAGGGCAGAGGTCACTGGGCCAGAGAGAGGCGTACCCGTGGGTACAGCTGAGAAGAGGCTGTCCTGATCAAAGAACTGTATCCTGAGTGTTCCTGAACCTGAACTGTATGTAACCTGTTACTTCCCTAATAAACCCAATAATCACGAGTATTGTCTGTGAGTTCTGCGTGGTGACTGCAACAGATTATCGAACCCAGCAGAGAAGTAGACAGTGCTGTGGGAGGGATGGTTGGTGTCAGAACTGGTAAAAAGGTTGGAGGGTGGAGGCATGTCTGACCTTCACCTCACAGGAATCAGTCTTGGGCTGTTGATCTTGATTCTCCTTCCTTCTTGTGATCAGAGGAGGTCAAACGAGCCCACCCTGCTATTTTTACACGTACATACATTAAAAAAAACACACAAATCATAAAAATTTATTCCGATGATGAAGAAAAGTTGGATGACATTGGCATTTTGTCAGTTGTGGTAATAATCCCACTTGTGGAAGGTTCTAGATCATTTGGATTACCCCTGGGAATGGGGACAGCGTTTCTAGTTAGAAAATTAGTAACAGCTGTCTGTATGGCCCTTTTCTTTCCTCCTTCATATACTGCACAGTAATATCTCACTACTTCCCGAATCTGCCTATCAACTTCAGCAAAGCCATCACCGTTTGGGTCCATGTTTTCAAGCAACTAAAGCCCCTGATTTAGTTTAGAAAAAAACTCCAGCTAATCGTTTTACTGTAAAAAATTTTGACTTCTCTCCTTCTACTTCCTCATTATTTTTCTTCTTTCCTCTTCAAAATCCATTAAGTCCTGATCTGTCAATTCCCCTTCTTCATGATCTATGAGCTGTTCCACATTGGCGATATCAAGTTCTAAATTCAGCATTCTCGCCATATGAACGATTTTTCCACTAATCTCTGCCATCATATTATCCTGATCAAATGCTTAGAGCATGTTCACATAACTCAGCAATTTTTTCCATTTCTCCTGCCTGCACCTTCCTCCCAGGAAGATGTACTAACAGTAAGATGTACAAAACAACAACGAAAAACAACAATGGACGGTCATAAGTGTGGTTTGTCATAACTCAAATATGTTGTAAGTCAGGGACTATATGAATTGTCTGATATAGTACTGGAAGATGAGGCCCCTAGGCTGAAAGGCACCACACAATAGTAACAACAATGGTCAAATGTACCAATGATCATGAAGATGGTACAGAACCGGGCAACTTTTCATTCTGTTAAACATAAGGTAGCCA
The DNA here is from genome assembly GCA_030035585.1 of Dugong dugon. Lineage (NCBI taxonomy): Eukaryota > Metazoa > Chordata > Mammalia > Sirenia > Dugongidae > Dugong > Dugong dugon. The sequence goes on along the minus strand of CM057467.1, from coordinate 75,392,033 downwards.
TGAGTTGGAGCTGACTCAAAAGCAACTAACAACAACCTGGAGACAGAAAGTAGATTAGTGGTGCCCAGGGATGATGGAAGGAGTGCTGGCAGTGCAATGAGTTAAGAGCTTGGCTGCTAACGGAAAGGTTGACAGTTTGAACCCTCTCAGCTGCTCCACGGGAGAAAAGACGGCGCAAAGATTACAGTCTAGAAAACCCTATGAGGCAGTTCTACTCTGTCACATGGGGTTGCTATGCTGACACCTAACAAAAACAAGGGCTAGTGGGGTTGAGGGGAAATGAGGAGTGACTGGTAATGGGTATAGGGTTTCTTTTTACGGTGATGAAACATTCTAAAATTGACTGTGGTAGTGGTTGTACAAGTCTGTGAATATATTAAAAACCATTGAATTGCACACTTTAAATGGGTGAATTGTATGATGTGTGAATTAAATCTCAATAAAGCTGTTAAAAAATACATGTAAGGAGCTGAGCATATTGCCTGGCATATAGTAAGGACTCAATAAACGGCAATAATAAATTTATTATTACTGTGCCCTTTCTTTTCCTACTGCCACCCTACATCTGGCCAGAACCACCTCTAACACTAGTACCATAGACTGTCAGGCTCACTGAGGCAGGGGGGCACTTCACACTTTCTGAAGGGTCACAGGTGAGTCCTGAAGGCTAATATCCCAGGACTAACAGTCTTCTTCCATTAGTCAGATAACTAAATACATAACTCTTAGAATACCAAGAAACTAATGACTGCTACTTAGTGAGCACTTACTATGTGCCAGGTTCTATGCTAGGAACTTTACAACAATTTTCCTCGTAAGAACCATACGCTGGTATTATTATTCCTACTTAATAAACAAAGAAACTGAGACGTAGAGGGATTATATAACTTGTTTAAGGTCACATCAGTAGTCAGTGACCGAGCTGGTATGTTCAATTCCGAGGCTTGTATTCTTTTCTTTGTGTGATCACATGGCTTCATTATTCTTTCCTTTTACTTATCTAAGCTTTACCCATCCTTTACAACTCAAGCAGCCTGATTTTCACTGGTCTCCCTTTCCTCTACCCTAAATTAGTTAGCATTTTTAAAATACTCTTGAACATTGCAGATGCTCAATAAATATTTCTTCCATGTTTCCCAAGCAGAAGAAAGGTTCTTGAAGGACAAAGACGGTGCCTTATATTTCTCTTTATTCTTCATACAGAGAAGGCACTCATAGTCATCTGGGCTGGCCTATGGCTGGAGGACCAGACCCCGCTTGAAAATGGTTCTCAAGACACCATGCTCTTTGCCCACTGACTAGACAGATTCTCAAGAACAGGACCCTGCTCACCTCATTATCACCCTATTGTAGCACAGCACGGAAGCTGGCACACAGCAGGAGCTCAGAAAAGGTTTGATCAGTCAAAGAAAAGACTGGGTTAGCACTTACTCTGTTAGAGAAACATCAAGGAAAGCTTTCCCGTAAGGCCCCAAGTCCATCTTCTCTCAACCCCACGTAAGGGGAGAGGGAGACCAGGAAGGTTGGCCTGGAACTTTAAGAAGACAGGCCATTGACCCTGCCAGTGGTATAAGACAGTCAGTGTGGCAACATCTCTGGCCCAGGACCCTGGTGGGGTTTTCCAGAGTCCATATCTCTCCTTCACATCATCACATTCAAAAGATAGGGCAGGGGCTTAATGAAAGTAACAAGCACCCAGGGGCAATCTTTAAGGTGTGCCCCCTTCTCCCCACAATTTCAAGCCAAACAGATGTTGATAGTAGTGACTCGTCAGCAGAAACACCTTTCCCCTTCTAGTTTGGCTGCTTCAGTCAGGTGCCTTTCATATTTGTGGTGCATCGAAATGCCATTCTGTGCCTCATCTTGTACCCCCCTGGACTTGTGCCTAGGGGCAAGTGCCCCCCTCTGCCCCTCTTCACTATGCTTCTGGGGTGTGATAAACTCTTAAGAATCTGTTATTCATTTATCTAAAGTCTCATCAAAACTGTTTGAATCTCTTCTACTTCCCATCTCTCCTAACTTTTAGAGTAGCAACATACTCACAGGCATCTAGATTCTCTTTGATTTGTCCTGTAATTACTCAGTTCACCCTCTCCCCTTCCCCCCATCCTAACCAAAGCAGTATTCTTTCAGCTCCAGGGATCCTCAGGGGCAGGGCTGGCAACAAGAGGAAGGAGCCTCCTCTCCTTACCGCTGAGCTAGCTATGCTGCTTGGTTGGTCAAACTTGGTCCCTCTGTGCTCCCCATCCCTACACCTGCTTACCTCTCCTCTGCCTTTTCTTCAAGATGTTAAAAACTCGCAATAAAAAACAAATACAAAATGCTGTAATTAATAGCCAATTCCAAGCCAACCCAGCATCCCTACTAATAAACCTCAACATTTGCAAAAAGAACAATAAATTCTGCCCCTCTCTGGTTCTGAGGTGGTCTCTTTTATATACTCCGTGTGTGTGTATGTATGTGGTAAGTGTGTCTACATATATATTTATTTTCCTTTATTTCCCATCCAGGGAGGGGCAGAATAATGAACTGCGTCCGTCAGGGAAGATGAATCTGAGATACTAGGGAGCAGTGCAGTAAAAAGATTAAAGTGTTATTATTGTTGGTTTTTTTTCCCCCATGGTCCATTGTGACAGCTCGACCGTCATCTGTAAAAAATGTCTCAGCGAGAGATAATCATCGGAAACTCAATAAAGCGTCAGGGGGAGCCTCAGCCCCCATCAATCACTGGGTGCCTGGAAAATTTCAGCCCTCTGTCTCCCTTCCTGCTATCCATATAAATGTCTCTAATATATTTTGTGTGGTGTGTGGGACCTATCCCTGATTTGGAACTTTTGATGAAAAAATATTTATACACAAAATATGTAAGTCAGTTAAAAATCACAAGACTAGTTCTTTGCTACCCCCCCAATTGTTCTTATTTTTATAAATGCAACAGAATTTATTCGTTTTAATAAAACATGTCAAGTAGTCAATCTCTCTCTCCTAGTCAAATATGTATATAGGTTTGGAGGGCTAAAAGGATGGAAGCAATTAACTAATGGGCTGACAGACTTAGTCTTCAAGGTGGCCAAAATGCCCGATGGACTGACAGTGCATTGTCCATGCTGGTAACTCTGCAATGGCCAAGGCTGCTGAGAAATGACATGTAGAAACACCAGCCCTGGAGACATGACAAGGCTCTGCATGGGCCTGGACAATGATGAGGAAGACGCAGAGACAGTGATTAAAACTAAAAACTTGTCAAGAAGTTTTTGGCCTGGTAGGTTCCTAAGCCTCCTAAGACTTTGGACAAGCCAGAGGTTCTAAGCTGACTAAGTATGAGGCATATACAAGTTGATCTGTTGTTGAGTTCTATACAAGAGCAGGAGACAGTTCTGCTGTCATTTGGCATCATGTCTCTGCCTCAGTTTCCTTTGGTGCCTACATCAGAGGGTTGCTGTGAGCATATAGTATCAGTAAATGTTACCTGTTGCTGCTATCATCATCACTGAGGTCTCATCATCATCTCCCCCTGCTTCTCCACCCCGGAAGAATCAGTTCCTGCAGTGCCCTTCTTCTAGGACCATCAAGGCTCCTCTCTGTCTAAAGGATAAAGTCTAAGCATCTTGATCTGGCCCCAGTCTATTACTGTTTCATTTTTACTACTCATACTCTCTAAAACGAATCTTCTGCTGTGTGGATACGTCACCATAAGAAGTCCGCTTGCTGGCCGGAAACTTATTTTTCTGTTTTCCATCTGAGTGTTTTAGACATAGAACATCCCTTCTCTACTCACACCCAACCACACCAATCCACCAAAACCCTTCCAAAACCATCCTATACTTTGAGGCTCAAATCTCACTTTATTTCCTGGACTGCTTCAGCCACAGAGATTCTCTTTTCTGAGCTCTGATAGTCCGTGTCATCTGTACCTCTGACTGAATCCCTGTCAAATACTGTCTTGGTCATGTCTTCAATCCTTATTATTATTAATTATCGTTATTGATAGCACTTACATTTGCATGATGTCTTACATTTTCTCAAGTGCTTTCAAAAATACTTCAATTTGATACTAAAAACAAGCCCATGGAGTAGGAAATATTATTCTCTACAGATGAGAATAGCAAGGCTCAGAGAGATAAAGAGAACTGCCCAAGGTCACACAGCTAGGTAATGGCCAAGCCATTCCTTGGACTCTAAATAATATTTGGCTGTTTGTCAGTTAACAGTTTGCTACCACAGAAAAGCATTCAGAAGGCTGTTTCAAAGACTCTGAATGTAGTTCCACAAGGGTATGATGAGGATAATGATGATGTAAAAACAGAAGCTTACATTAATGGAATTCCTTCTATGTTCTAGGCTTTAGGTTAGGGATAAACATACTACCGCTAACTCTCCCAATAACTTTTACTTTACAAATTAGGAGACAGCCTCTGAGAGGCGCAGAAAAGTGCTCAAAATGTCACAGCATCAAGTGTTCTACGTACCCATAATACCCTGGCTTAGGCACATAGCCTCTCTAGGAGTGAAGCTTAAGGGGGCAAAATAAGGTCTCTTCCAGGGAGGTGAAGGTCCACATGAGTTTTTTAAGCAGTTCAAGCACAAGGACACAATACCTGTATTCTAGACCACGCTACTCAAAGAGTGGGAATCTTAGAAATGCAAATTATTAGGCCCCACCCCAGACCTACCAAATGAGAATCTCTGGGGGTAGGGCCCAGGAATCTCTTTTAAACAAGCTCTCTAGGCAATTCTTATGCATACCACCTGACAGTCTTATTTTCTTGAGTGCCTCATTACTCCCATCTAAGTTTGAACTCTGCTGTGCCTGTGCAGGGCTGGGCATGCAGTAGGTGCTAAGTCAACACATACAGCAACCAGATGAGTAATGAGCCCATTCTTTGGCAATGTTTTAGGCAGGGGGAGAAATATCATAGAGAGCAGTTCCATTACCGCCAGTGGCGACTCCTAGCCACCTCCTGAACGCCAGGGCACTTGTCCACTGGTTAGTGATGCGCCAGCCTGCACCGTCTTGTCCCTTATCTGAAGACACAGAGATGGGGAGGTCAGCTGGAGCAGGCCAGGACCTGCAGCCCCTGGAGCTGGGGGTATAAGGAAGGGGCCCACTGGCGCAGGTGGAGTTGGCCCTGGCAGGTCAAGCCTGGTAAGCCAGGCCCTTTACCACCAGAAGGGACCTATGCGGACCCAGCCTCTGCACAACTCATCTTTATGCAGTCACCACTTGGAGCTGAGAAGAAAAGCTGATTTACAGCCTTGCTCTGGCCACGTTTCTGCCGTGTTTTATTGTTTTAATTGTACATATGAGAGGCGCTCAGAGTGCTCGCTTGCATTTCTGACAGCCCCAGACACCCAATGTTTATAACAGTTACTTACAAGCAGCCAGCGGCATCCTCGGCTGGGCGACTTGTTTACTGTTACCACTAATTTACTGCCTCCTCCACCTGAGGATTGGGGCCCACCACCCATCAGCCAGCCACAAGTGGAACTCTCCTGGAGTGGGCACAGGTGGGGCTCAGGGCACTGAATGGAACGTGGCTGAGACAGGGAATGAGTTGGCAGAGGGGAAGCCTTGATCTCCACGCTCCCCTCTACATTTGTCCCATTTCTGTGCCTTGCTCAAGCTGTGGCCTTACTTAGGATATCTTTTCTTGTTTTCCCTCCTTTTCGCCTTCCAAAGCCGAGCTCAAATCCAACTTCTAAGTACACTACTTGCTCTGATGGTGAGGCTAGAGACTTCTAGAACCCTAGAAATCACAGGACTGATGTGGACCTTGGAGGCCATATAATCCAATGCCCCAGGGCAAGAATCCCCTTTACAACATCCCTGATGAGCACACACCCAGCTTCTGTTAGTCACTTTGGAGTGGTGCGTTGCTCACTCCAGAGGCAGGCTTCCTACCTTACACTGGGCCAAAATCCAGCTCCACAGAGAAATTCTTCATCAAACCTCACTGTGCTTTAATTATATATCTCTAATCATCATAACAACCCTATAAGATGGGTTACAGATGAGAAAACTGAAATTCAGAGACCGTAAGTTACTTGCTCAAGATCACATAGCTAGTAAGTGACAGAGCTTGGATGAACCATGAATGCCTGGCACGGAAGCCTGACCTTCCTCCAGGGCACCATCGTGCCTCTGAAGATGCCAGTCTGATGGCTGGAGAGTATGGACAGAACAGTCAGGCCAACGAGGTTTGCACACTAAGCAGACAATGGGTCACCTGCACTAGCAGGTCTGATCTCTACCCAGAAAAACCAACCTTGACTAGGGTGGAGGATGCTGTAAGGCACTCAGCTGAGCAGGCTTCTTTCTAAGGGCAATACTCATACGTAATATAGGAGAAAAGTTCCCCTAGGAATGGAACAATCAATGACGAAGGCTCAGCGAGGGAGACAGAGAAGTTTCTGTCCTTCCTAAACTGGGTCTGTTCTCAGCAGGTAGAACAGATACAAAGCTTCTCTGAGCGAAAAACAACTCGACTTCTCTGATACCTTTTAGTCTTGTTGCCTGGATCCACTTCCCTCCACATGCCTTAAATGCTGGCATTCCTGAGTGAGGGACCTGTCCTTAGCTTATGCCTCTACCCTCCTCACTTTAAATCCTTTCCTTGGGCAATTTCACTCACACCCATTGTTTTAACTATCAAGCAAATGCTGGTGACTCCTAAATCTCCATCTCTTGCCAGACTTCTCCTTTGAGCTCCAGACCTACAAATCAGAAACTGAGGTGTCACCATGGATGCCTCCTCTTCCATCAAGTCCCACATTCCACTAAGTACTCAATTTCCTCCTAATATTTTTCTACCTTCTATTTTCTCCATTCCCAAAGATCATTTTTAGAAATTCTCAGAAAATTATAATGCATTTTGAGGAAGAGAAGCATAGCTTCTCAAATGGACCCATCACCCCCAAAAGGTCAAGAACCACTGCTAATCTCTCTCCTCCAATTTCATCCTCCACCCCTCCAGAATGGTCCCCTGCTTACAATCCTTTAATGGCGTTCAGGATACAATATGCACTCCCTAGAATTGTCTTACAAAGTCCTTCCCATGTGTAGCCCTGCTTGCCTCTCCAGTCTTGGCAAATGATTCTACCTGCCACCCCCCTCCCCACCCCCATGTCACTGTAATGTGTTATTCCTTCTGCCTGGAAAGTCCATCCCTCTCAGCCTGCCTGGCAATGTCTGATTCATCCTTAAAACCCAATCCAAAGTCACCTACCCTGTGATACTTCCCAGACACCAGCCTGCTCCCAGGCAGAGTTCATCACTCTCTTTTCAGAGTGACCTGTATCCTTTATACGTCTACCTTTGTGTTTATCACTCTGTACTGTGATTCCTTGTTCATAGCTCTGTCTTCTTCCTTGACTGGCAGCACTGTGAGGGCCTAGACCACGTACATTCACTTTTATATTCCCAATACCTGGCAGAGTGCCCAATACTCAGTAAATGCATGTTGAGTTGTAAGTACAAGAAACTAATAAAGCAATTACAACCACAGAACACTTCACAATTCACAAATCACACATTTTATCTATTGATCTTCATAACAATGCTGAAAAGGTAGACAAGGGATGCATTACTGGAGTTCAAGGAAGGGCTCGCCAGGGTCACAAACTACAACTCACCACCTTCCCTGAGTACTGGGCACAGGATGAGGCTCACAGAAATAGCTATCAAAAATCTAATGAACTTGATGGTTTGGCATTGACTCTATGCTCCAATATTGAAGGTCTATCAACTTTTCTGAGCCTACACATTCTAGGCAAGGGAGGATGTCATGTACCTCTTGTTCTACTCCACCCTTCTCACACCCTCCGACCCCATAACTCAGATAACTGCTCATAAAAAAGTCAATCTAATTCAAAGAAAGGAGAACCAACAGGATTCTCTACTTCATCAATGAGAATGACTCAGAGCTAGGTACAGTGGTTTGCATATAGTATGCATTCAATACATATTGGTTGAATAGATGAAAGAATGAAATTGCCTTAAATAGAAAAAGGAAAGAAAAAAGTGGTTAAGAAAGAGTTAAAGGCCTTGAGTGATAAGGAGAGAGGACAGCCCTAGGATGGTGCTAAAGGAATGGAATTCTTCAGGCCCCAGAGTAAGAAGCAGAAGCAGGGTACATGAAGTCAGAGAGCAGAGCACATCCAAACTGATACACCAGGGAGAATAAGATAAGCTGCCGGAAAACTGTGGCAGGCAAAGGTAGAGAGAGGTAGAGTTCATAAGCTGAAGCACAGTGAATTTATCAATAATTCCTGACAAAATTCTCGAATGTATTTTTTAAAATAGTTATTAAAACACTTCAGAGATTACTGGGCCCCAGTATGGGTTTCCTAAGAACAAGACATGACCATGTGAGTATATCTATTTTCCTTTTTGGAAAGGGTTATTGGGAGAGAAAATCAAACAAATGCTAGACACATTTTAATTTTTGCAAGAAGTCTGAGAAATTTCTTACAATTTTGTGGGCAAGATGGAAAAATGGAGGCTGGGAAAGAAACAAGTTTGGTAGATTTATCACTGGTTGAACGAAAATAATATCGTGAATGTTAAATAATGGATCAAAATAGTCCTGAAGGGTAATTTTTTGTCATGTGCTTTGGGATTCTGTACTTAGTAGAGTTCTAATGAACATTTTAATCAAAGACTAGCACATAAAGTACATGATGGCAGGGATCTTGTCAGTCTAACTCGTCAGTGCCTAGAACAGTATCTGGTATACACAGAAATATGATCGATAAATATTTATTAAATAAACAAATGAGTTCACAGAAAGCCTACTCATTAAATTTGTAGATAATACAAAATGAGAAAGATAGTTAATATTTTTATCTTTATTTCATGAGAGATATGATAGCTTTTCCAATATTTTTGTTTCTATGTATCTGGAACGAGGTTGGCTCATATAAGAGTTACAAAGAATTCAGAGAAGGCGGACCAAAAAGAAAATACCTAGAACACGTATTGGCAGACAATAGCCTATGGGCCAAATCTGGCTTACTGTCTATTCTTGTAAATAAAGTGTTACTGGAACATTGCCACAGTCATTCATTTATGTACCATCTAGGTTGCCTTTGCACTACAAAGGCAAAGTTGAGTCTTCACAACAGAAACTGTCTAGCCTGAAGAGCTTAAAATATTTACTATCTGGCTCTTTCCAGAAAGTCTGCCAACCACTGATCTAGAATGTTGAATATGAGTTTCAACCTGGAGAGAACTATTAGAATGCAAAGCTACAAAATTTGAATGCAGACATGGTCTGCACTGGGAGAAGTATAGAGGGCAACTCAAGAGAAGTGATATTTCAGTAATGACCTTGAGGAAGTACAGTCTACCCAGAGGATGAGATGAGGACAGACTGAAAATAACACCGTTTGAAAATCAGTTGAAAGAACTGTAAAAGAGAAGAAAGTAGGAAATGGTGACTAACTTAAAATAGCTGAACCACAGGGGAGAGAGACGTAGCACATTCTGTATGGTTTCCAACTTCAGTACAAACTGACCGTAAGAGAGAGTTCAGGAAGGCAGACTTCTGAACAAAACAAGGTTCTTTTACACGATTACAGCTAAGAATGAAATGAGTTGCCTTAGCAAACAGAGGCTGACGCTAGGGTCAGGAGGCTGCAGCAAAGATTCCTACACTGGGTGGTGGGGACTGGTGTGACAATAGAGGTTAGACTGCATAGCCTTCTAGCTCTGAGATTTTGTGAAATCAAAAATGTTTACTAAACCTTTTCTGGGATTTTGAGAGCAGATGAGAAGGCACCCAAATAATCTTATCCCTCCTACGTGGCCCTACCCTCAAAACAAATGCTCCTTCTTGATTTTTGGTGAAAGCACCTGAACAACAGATGGAGCTGAGGGTAGCAAAGACGTGCTTGAGCAAGGAGAAGACAGCCCATAAGCTAAGCCCCCACACATCAGGCTGCAAATACAGGACAAGTCTGGTACTCATGAGACTCTACTGTGTTTGAAACATAAAATGAACATAATTCTTCCAGGCTCAGTGGGGAATCCAACGAGGCATAGCTTATGGTCTGCACACGCAGGGAACTGTCAGCTGGGAGGTGAGAAAGACATAGGGGCAGATGAGAGTTCAAATAACGGTACAAGAGGCCAAGATTTAGAGAACATTCAAAAGAGCAGCTGAGGGCAGGTTACAATTACTGCCAAGTACAGGGAAGGCTTTTGTGGAGGATCTAGTCATAGCAACGGAGCCTTGACAGAAGGACTAGGTTTCTAGAGGTGGCAAGGCAGGGGGAAGGCAACTTCACACTTCACTAGGGCAGCAATGCTCTGATGCTCTTGGACACCATCCCTCATGTCGCTGATCTGAGAAGCTTTCTCCGTGATGCAGCAATGACAGCTCTGCTCTGGGGTTACCACATCCAACATCAGTCTGGCAGCCTCGCTGGCAGCTCTGAGGACTGGGCACTGCTCCCCTTGGCTGAACCTTCCACCAGGCCAATTTTCTGACTGTCAGGCAACCAGCAAGTCTGTCTGTCCTCCTGGCATCGCTGCCAACCCTAAAGCAGCCACTGCTCACATGCCCTGTGTTGGAAATCTGAGGGGAATCTGAATAAGTGATGCAGGATAATGGGCAGACAGTGGAGACAGCCTGAATAAGCAAAAACTCAAATGTAAAATACTCCACTTCTGTCTGTAGCCAAAACAACCTGCTATCTTCTTGACCCCACTTTCAAAGAATTACGCACTGCAGGCAACCCAGACTGACCTGCCCAGAGGCCCTCCAGCAGACATGTGACTGAGCTCTGGTACAGGTGCACACCACCCTTTCTTCTGCAGATCTCCAAACAACTATGCACATAGCATCCCGGAGGAGGCACTGATGATGACCCCATTTTCAAGCATAGACATCACAGCACAGAGAAGGCTGACTACTTGTCCTGAATCATACAGTAAGTTGAGGGGCCAGTCCCATCGAAAGGATTATATTTTACATATTGGGATGGGGGAAGTATTCAGAGCAGTGTTGAGGGATTTCCTGAGGCTCTGAGGTTTCTTCATGAGGAAGCAGTGAGGCTGTTTTTAAGTTCTAGGGCAGGGTAAGTCTGCCAGAAGTGGAAGAGGACCAAATCCACATCCCATGCAAAACAAAACAAAACAAAACAAAACAAATCTGTTGCCATCGCACTGATTCTGACTCATAGAGACCCCACAGGACAGAGGAGAACTGCTCCATAGTGTTTCCAAGTAGTGGCTGGTGAACTTGAACTGCTGACTTTTGGTTAGCAGCCTGAGCTCTTAACCACTGTGCCACCAGGGCTCCCATGCAGCTGCCTTAATTATTTACTGACATCTGCTCCACTGCCCACTCATCGGAGGCTCCACAGGTTCAGTGCCGTTGCCTTAGAGAGAACACTAGTTGAAATCAACGTTCTCCCCTCCCCATAGGTCATAAAATCAGACCTCTACTTCATTCTCCAAGACTTTTGAAGTGACATAAATTATAGATCCAGAAGGGCCTGTGACGAGCATCTGTTCCAAGCCCTCTGGGTGATACATGACTTCCCAGAGGAGAAGGGACTGGCTCTCACCCTGAGCTGTTGGTCGAGCTGGCACAGAGCAGGGCTACAGGAAGCCACAGTGAGGAGAGCTCCCAGCGCAGCAGGGCAGTCCACACTTACCTTCCAAAGAATGGATTCCTTGCTCCTTGGAGGTCTTGTAAACACTGCTGAAATCGTCTCCAAGGTTTGGGTCAGCCCCAGCAGCAAGCAGGACCTGTACCACACTGGAAGAAATGAGAAAGGAAGAAGTGTCAGAAGCAGTAAAGGCCCAGGAAGCAGACCCAGATTCTGAAGCATTTTGCAGGTTGTGTTTGCCTCTGCTCATGTGCATGGTTCAGTGGAAAAGAACATGAACTCTGGGAGTGTAAAAGACCAGGGTAGGAAAGCTGGCTTGGAAACTTACTAGCTGAGAGCTCTGGACAAGTTACTTAACCTTTCTTAAGGCTTAGTTTCCACAATTACAAAATATAAACTATGTATTCAACAATTATTTTCAAATAGCTTATTTGGTACTAGTCACTGTTCTAGGTGCTGGGATTTGTGCCCGCATGGAGCTTACAGTCTGCTAGGAAGGATAACAATTCAGCATAAAATTACAGTGAAACGTGTTGAAGGTTACGAAGGGAGAAGTCTTGTGTGCAGTGGGAGAACAAAGGAGGGGATCAGGCAAGGCCTCCCAGAGGAAGTAGTATTTAAGACATTTAAGACTTGAAGGCTGAGTAGCCAGATGTAGTATGGTAAAGCAGGAGAAGCCAACACATTTACAAATCCTGGTGGCAAGAGAGCACAGCACTAGATATGAACAGAAAGAAGTTAGAGTAGAGAGTGTCAAGGGGAAGAAGAGTGGGAGATGAGGTAAGCAACTGAAGGGTTGAAAGGAGAAGTGACATGATCAGATATTCTACTCCGAATCACAAAAGATATACTTGCTTTTAAAAACGTTCAAGCCATACAGAAATATATTAAATTTAAAAATTAAAATGTCCCCTTATGTCCACCTCCTTAATCTAAATTTCAAGAGTAACCACTATTTAGAGTTGGGTGTATTTCCTTGCAGACCTTTACCATTAGAAAAGTCACTCCAGCGGCTGTGTGAGAATGGACTGGAGGGAGCAGGCCCAGAGGCAGGGACCTGCCCTAGGTTGTTCCAAGGTTAAATCAGATACGTTTAAAAAGAACTGTGCACAGTGCTGGACCTAGGAAGTGCTCCATATGTTAGCTTCCCTTCTTCTTTCTTCTTTATGCAATATTCCTGCTAATGCTTTCCTTTTTGCGCTGATAAAGTAAAGGCTCATGTTCACAAAATTCACAAAATACAGATAATCAAGGACAAGAAAATACTTTTGTATATATAACATCCTTCCAGTTTTTCAAATGAGTATATACATATTTTTATTTATAAAAATGGGACCATACATACACTCTCTCTCTACACACACGCACACCCCCTTCCAGAAGCAGTAATTAAATATTCATCTATAACACTGTTTTTAATGGCTGCACAGTATTACACTATAAGACTATTCCACACTTTATGTAATCCGTCCCCTACTGTAAAACAATTAGATTGTTTTTAATATTTCAATATTATAAATAACACAATATCCCTAGTTATTTGCTTTGGATAAATTTCTAGACAATGAAGTTCTAAAGTCAAAAAGCATAAGCATTTTTAAAGGTTTTGATAAATATTACTATATTGCCTTTCAGAAAATTATACCAATTTTTATTTTCCCTAGCAAAGTATAAAGTATGAGAGTAACTGCTGTGCCTTCCCTTCAACAAAACGGGGTGTTTATTTTTCTTTTTCAGAATGTGTTCGTCTGGTAAACAGGAAATGGTATCACACTGCTGTTTCAGCTTGAATTTCTTTGATTATTAGTGAGGCTGAATTTTTTTTTTTTTATGTTTAAAGGTCAGTTGTACTTCTTTTTTCATGAATCCCTTATTTATATCCTTTGCCCATTTTTCTCTTAGTATGTTAATCTTTTGCATACTGACCTTTAAAACTGTTAATGCCTTTGAAGGCATAAATGGTAAGTATTTCAAACAAATTACTCTTACTACCATAACTATTAAAAAACCAAAGTAAGTTTTTAGTTTTTTCTTCTTTGTTAGTTTTTCTAATATCTTTAAACCAGCAGTGCTGATGGTTTTCCTTGTACCACCTGGTTTGATTATTATTACCTTCAACGGACATAGCACCTGGCTATCCATTTGCCAAATGAATGACTGGATTCCAATAACTTCCATGCATACCAACACAGACTCATCATTATAGGTTAAGCCAAAGAACCAAAATCCATCTTCTATGTAACTGAGGTTCTTCTACATCTGATCAAATATAGCCAGGTGAGTCTCCTGTGTCTATTTAACCTTACCTAAAAGGATTTTAAAAATTACCTTTCACAGGTAAATTATCCAGAATATGGATTAAGATCTCAAAGAAAAGGGAAAAGGGTCTCCGAGCAGCTAAAATCCATGTTTAAACTCATACATTTAATTCATAGTAGAATTCTTCAGGTTCTACCTTGGAGACTCTTTACTCTTACTTTACACACAATTTGGATAAGATTGCACTAGTCTTCCTGTTTCTCAGAAGATTAAAGCCAAGAGGGTATAAAAAGGCTGTTAACGATAGGTACACTGACTGAAGGCAGTGAGAAGCAGTATCTAACAGAGAGGTAGCATGGTGCAGAGGTTATGAATACTGGCTTTAAAGACTGGGACCATCTGAGCACTGAAATGAATAATGACACTAATGGATTATAACCCATTAAATAAGATTCCATGAGTCCCTACTGAAAATAATAAACAAATGAGGGAGAAGGGAAAGCTCCTCCTTACTTTAGAAAGACAACTAATAAATGTAGAAGGAATGATGAGATCAGAAAAATCACCATTTTGTAACAGTAATTATCAGGGATAAAAAGAGTATCTAGTTCATACAGCTGTGTTTACGTATGTAAAGTGCTTATAACAGTGCCTGACACATAATAAGTGCTCAATAAGTAACAGTTATTATTACTATGTAACTGACTCTGTGACTGGGCCCTGGGGAAGTCAACAGAAGTATTAACTATGACACTTAAATTGAAAAGACAATATGGCTGAGTTCAAAACAAAGCTCTACCATTTCCTTACCAGAATAATGGGGATACCGACGCCTCTTTCAGGTTATGAGTGAAGTAAGTATGTAAAACTTTGTGTTGTTGTTGTTAGGTGCTGTTGAGTCATGTACAACAAAATGAAACACTGCCAGGTCCTGTGACATCCGCATAACTGTTGTTATGTTTGAGTCCACTGTTGCGGCCATTGTGTCAATCGATCTCATTGAGGGTTTTCCTCTTTTTTGCTGATCCTCTACTTTACTTAGCATGATGTCCCTCTCCTGGGACTGGTCCCTACTGAAAACATGTCCAAAGTACGTGAGATGAAGTCTCCCCATCCTCTCTTCTAAGGAGTATTCTGGTTGTACTTCTTCTAAGACAGATTTGTTCATTCTTCTGGCAGTCCATGGTATATTCAACATTCTTTGCCAACCACAATTCAAATGCCTCAATTCTCCTTCAGTCTTCCTTATTCATCATCCAGTTATCACATGCATATGAGGCAACTGAAAACACCATGGCTTGGGTTAGGAGCACCTTAGTCCCCAAAGTGACATCTTTGCTTTTTAACACTTTAAAGAGGTCTTTTGCAGCAGATTTGCCCAATACAATAAGTCGTTTGATTTCTTGACTGCTGCTTCCATGGGCGTTGACTGTGGATCCAAGTAAAATGAAATCCTTGACAACTTCAATGTTTTCTCCACTTATCATGATACTTCTTACCGGTCTAGTTGTGAGGATTTTTTTTTTTTAATTAGAAATTTTATTCTGGCCATACAACTCCCCAAATTAACAATACTACTTTTTTTTTTTCCAGGGCAGGAAATACATATGGAAGAATACTGGAATGACAGGGCAAAGAGGCAGAACAAAAAGATGTGTCCCCATATTTCAGCATCCACCATAAAAGTTCAGTCCAGTTACAGGCTAGTCCTGGGTTTGAAGCAAATGTGGAAGGTGAGTCAGCTGTGGAAACAGAACTGGGAGTTGAGTTCAGCTCAGGCTGGAACCCAAGGGCTATCTGAGTCTTCACCCATAACAGATCCCATATCAACTCCAGGACTCTTCTGCTCCACTCAAGTTCTTCCGTACCGGGTATGACTAAGCCATTTGATCATTCACTTCTGCTGTGTTCTATGATGTGGGCTAATCTCTGGGGATGGACAGTTGTGAGGATTTTTATTTTTAGGTTGAAGTGTAATCCATATGAAGACTGTGGTCTTTGATCTTCTTCAGTTAGTGCTTCAAGTCCTCTTCGCTTTCAGCAAGCAAGGTTGTGTCATCTGCACGTCACAGATTATTCCTCCAATCCTGATGCCCCGTTCTTCATATAGCCCAGCTTCGGATTATTTGCTCAGCATACAGACTGAATAGGTATGGTAAAAGGGCAGAAACCTGACACACACCCCTCCTGATTTTAAACCATGCAATATTCCCTTGTTCTGTTTGAATGACTGCCTCTTGGTCTATGTACAGGTTCCACATGGGCACAATTAATTGTTCTGCAATTTCTGTTCTTTGCGATGTTACCCATAATTTGTTAGGATCCACACAGTCGAATGTCTTTGTCTAGTCAATAAAACACAGGTAAACATCTTTCTGGTACTCTCTGCTTTCAACCAAGATCCATCTGACATCAGCAATGATATCTCTCGTTTCTCATCCTTTTCTGAATCTGGCTTGAATTTCTGGCAGTTCCCTGTTGATGTACTCCTGCAACTGTTTTTTGAATTATCTTTGGCAAAAATTTACTTGCATGTGATATTGATGATACTGTTTGATAATTTCCACATTCTGTTGGATTACCTTTCTATGGAATGGGCACAAATACAGATCTCTTATAGTCGGTTGGTCAGATAGCTGTCTTCCAAATTTCTTGGCATAGACACGTGAGCACTTCCAGCATGGCATCTGTTTGTTGAAACATCTCAACTGGTATTCAGTCAATTCCTGGAACCTTGTTTTTCACTAATGCCTTCAGTGTAGCTTGGACTTCTTCCTTCAGCACAATTAGTTCTTAATTATATGCTACCTCCTGAAACGACTGAATGTCAACCAATTCTTTTTGGTACAGTGACTCTGTGTATTCCTTTCATCTTCTTTTGATGCTTCCTGCCTTGTGCAATACTTTGCCCACAGATCCTTCAATAGTGCAACTCAAGGCTTGAATTTTTTCTTCAGTTCTTTCAGCTTGAGAAATGCTGACTGTGTTCTTCCCTTTTAGTTTTCTAACTCCAGGTCTTTGCACATTTCATTACAATACTTTACGATGTCTTCCTGAGCCACCCTTTGAAATCTTGTATTCAGCTCTTTTACTTCATCATTTCTTTAGTTCGCTTCAGCTACTCTAAGTTTAAGAGCAAGTTTCAGAGTCTCTTCTGACATCTATTCTGGTCTTTTCTTTCTTTCTTGTCTTTTTAATAGCCTTTTGCTTTCTACATGTATGATATCTTTCATGTCATCCCACATCTCATCTGGTCTTTGGTCATTAGTGTTCAATGCGTCAAATC
This sequence comes from Dugong dugon, assembly GCA_030035585.1. Taxonomy (NCBI): domain Eukaryota; kingdom Metazoa; phylum Chordata; class Mammalia; order Sirenia; family Dugongidae; genus Dugong; species Dugong dugon. The sequence goes on along the minus strand of CM057467.1, from coordinate 75,374,872 downwards.
TATTCTTGAGATGGTCTCTAAATTGAGGTAGGATATACTCAAAAAGTTGTACTTTGGCTCTTGTGGACTTGTTTTAATTTTCTTTAGCTTTAACTTCAACTTGCATATGAGCAACTGATGGTCTGTTCCACAGTCAGCCCCTGGCCTTGTTCTGACTGATTATATTGAGCTCTCCATCATCTCTTTCCACAGATGTAGTTGATCTCACTCTTGTGTATTCCATCTGGGGAGGTCCACGTGTAGAGTCGCTGCTTATGTTGCTGAAAAGAGGTATTTCCAATGAATAGGTCATTGGTCTTGCAAAATTCTATCATGCAATTTCTGGTGTTGTTTCTATCACCAAGTCTGTATTTTCCAACTACTGATCCTTCTTCTTTGTTTCCAACTTTTGCATTGTAATCACCAGTAATTATCAATGCATCTTGATTGTATGTGATCAATTTCAGACTGCAGAAGTTGGTAAAAATCTTTAATTTCTTCGTCTTTGGCCTTAGTGGTTCGTGCATAAATTTGAGTAACAGCTGTATTAACTGGTCTTCTTGTAGGTGTATGTATACTATCTTATCACTGACAGCGTTATGCTTCTATATGTGCAGCATATAGAAGAAGCCCCACAAACATGAGCTCTTCTTCCTTCGTCCATATAATCTTGGTGATAATAACATGTATCTGGGTCTTGGTGGGTACCAGATCTATACCTGACCACCCCCATGACTTATCTCACACAGCCCTGTGTCAAGAAGGCAGCTCTTCTATATTCTGCCCAAGTCGGCTTGTTTTAAAATCCAAGAGATAAGATTTAAACTCAAAGGGACAATAATTTGGTTAATCCTCAGCTGTTGTGTCCAATCAACATTCAATCACACCCTCTCCCATGGCAAGCTGTCCCTCTAGGCAGCTGGTGTCACTTACTCTGCTACCTGGGTCTCTCCAAGTTCGAGGGTATTGATTCCATCTGTCCAATTTGCAGGCTTCAAGACGTGTCCAAGCAACCAAGTACGCTGCCCTTGGGGGCAACAGTAGTCTAGCAGGATGGGAAAGAAGAGTGACTAGGCTCGGCCCTGGGGCTGCTAACCCAATCAAAGCAAATGGGCAATTCACTTCACAAACTTGGAGGCCAACAAGGGTAAGCATCCAAGCTAGTGACTCATCCTGCAACCTCGAGAAGATTCCCTTCACTTTTAATAAAATTCACAATGCAGCAGCCCTAGAGAAGTACTTTGGAAATAAGATGACTTCTGCCTCTTTTACGTTTTTTGCTGAGACAGAAACAAATTCCCAAATTCAGACTTGTATTTGGGAGAAGTGACTTAGATGGGGAGATGGGGAGATGGGGAGTTAGCCCACCTGGCTGACAAGGAGAATATAGGGTCAGCAATAAGAATAAACTCTAATGGGCACACAGGAAGGCAGGCACTGCTATTAAGAGATGATCCACCAAAGGACAACCGTAACCTCCCCTCTGTTTTGAGGCTGGCATACTGGCTGCCATGTTATAGGCTTGAGTTTAGGGATGACTGCCTTAAATTTGAATAGCTGGTACCAAACAGGCTGTGGTATATGAGCCAGGCCTCTGTGCTCTTAATAACCCAACTAAAGGGGACAGAGTATACCATGCCACTCAATCATGTTTTCTCTATAGCAGGAACCATCTCCATTCCAAGGAACTATATTGACTACCCCATAGGCAACAGCTGGGCAAAGGCTTAAGAATATCAGTTATATCTACCAATGCCAATATCAACTTCAAATGCTAGAGATAATTTCCAGATATCCAATTTCCCTTACTAATTTGGGGAATTGGAGAATGTCCATAAGAGCATGGGGGTTTGCAGTTGTCCATTGGTGATTTGGCTCTAGTAGCCTTCCTGTGTGCCCATGAAAATGTATTCTGTTCTTATTTCTGCCCAAGTGAGTTGACTCACCAAAAATACTGGGCCTTGCAAGTATTGAAGGTGAAGTTTGTGAGGGATAGCATCAAACTGACAGACTGGCATGGGAGCAGCAATAGGACACAGCTAGCCATGCCGGGGGGTGGTGGCCACTGTAGGCCTGGAGATCTAGCTAATTTTAGGTTTTGAAAGTTTGCCTGGGACAGGGAAGAGAAGGCAAGTCCAGAACTTAAGACCTTGGCAAGAGTTCCACATGTGAGCAGGATTGGTGAGCTCTGACTCTAGGCTGAGAGCCGTGTTCTTTCTGCCTTGTTTCTACTTCCTGCTGGTACAAGTATCTACTTTTTCAAGGGTGCAGAATGTGGTTAAGTAGGAGGAAGACAGCAGTCTAATAATAATAGCTAATGTATATATACTTCCTACATGGAAGACACTGTTTTAAACATTTTATATACACGAACTCATTTAATCCTCAAAACAATCCTAGAGGTAGGTTACACATAAGAAAACTGAGGTACCAAGGGGTTAAGAAACTTGTTCAAGGTCACACAGCTGTAAGGAATGGATGGAGTTGGGATTCGAATCTAAGGAGCTGGAATTCGAACCAAGGCTACATACTTCCTGTTCTTATCACTATGCTATGCTGCCTCTCATTTCCCTGTGTTGACTCCCAGTACTTAACAGTCTTTGGGAGTGTTTTGTCTCAACTCAGGGTTTAGTAGAAATGCTAGGATCAGAAAGCCCAACATAAAAATGAGGCAAGATTATGAACAAGCAATTCCCAGAGAAGGAAACCCCGAAAAAGATGATTAAGTATATGAAGAGATCCTCAAGTTCATTTGTTATTAGAGAAACGCAAATTAAAACAACGAGATATCACTTTGAATCTAACATATTGACAAAAGTTAGAGCTGAAAAACGCCAAGTGTTGGGGAGTACATGGGGATCCAGGAAGCTTCACATTGTCAGGGTATAAGCTGGTACTACCATTCTGGAAGCCAATTTTGTAGTACTTTGTCAAGTTAAAGTACCTCACTCTATGACCCAGCACTTCTGCTCCTGAGTTTATATATCCCAGAGAAATTCTCACACAGGTCTATAAAGGGACACATTGGAGATATTTATTGCAGCATTTTGTGTCAAAGGGGAGTTGCAGGCAATCTAAGTGCCCACCACGGGGATAATGGGCAAGTTAAGTGTGGTGACATACACTATGAAACACTATGCAGCAGTCAGAAGCAACAGCTGGATATATGTGTAGCAACATGGATAGACAATCAAAAAGGTTGGTTTCCCTATTCCTTTCTATTTATGCATATAATTGAGCCTAACCATTTGTTCCAAAAGTTTATTCCTTTCAGGGAATCTCTGAATTACAGAACTTCTAATTCCTGTGCTGATCTAGTTATCCTGGGGGCTACAGAATTAAGGAGCCAGTAAACACACTGGACCCTATGAATTTCACCAAAGGACATCAAATATGGTACTCCCTCTGCTGGGAGTGTCCCCCCTGCTTCAACTGGTTATTGCTCATTCATCTTCAGGTCTCCTCAGCAACACCGTCACCAGCTCCACTGAGTCTTCTTTGACTCCCAGCCTGGGACCATACCCTTCCTCTTTGTCTGCACAGCACCCAGGACTCACCTCCCTTGCAGGTGGCCCTCATCATACTGTGTCATGATTACCTCCTTAGTTGTATCTGCCTTTCCCACTAGACTATGGGGTAAGGGCCATGTATCAACTTTATTTCCCAGCTCTCTGCCCAGTGCCTGGATCATAATAAGTGGTCAATATGTTTTCTGAATGAGGTATGAATAAATGAAATGATTATTTTACTTGGTGGGAAATGGGGGAGAAAGGTGGAAGGCAGATTTTTCAACCCTGTGCAGCCGTCTCTCTCCTGACAGTCTAAAGCAGGCTACAGGTGGTTTAGCTGTGGATAACCTCTATCTTCCTCTCCTGAACACCAAGCCCTTCTTCGGCTCTGGGCAGTTCCCAGACAAAGCAGAGGAAATGAACAGAAGAAATGTCCCTATGTGGCAGCTCCTCGGACTCGCGGAACTCCCTCTGGAGCCCCAACCCTCATGAGGCGTGTTTTAATTTGCTGATCAGGATGTAATTAGATTAGAGGTGGGAGCACATGTAGGACTTGGCCTGCACTGACCTTGTTGAGCTCTTGCTTTCAAGGCAATGAGTAGTCACAATGCATGGGAGGGCAGTTAAATCAACTGAAGTTAAGGCTGTTTTCAGTGGCTGGAGGGGCTTGGGGTCCTCACATTGTTTAGGGAAGAGCGAGAAAACCTGTGGTGTGAGCTGAGGCTGGTGCTGGGCCAGGCGCGTGTCAAAGATGGCTAGCGAGCAGCTGGAGTTAGTGAAGCAAGAAGGGCAGTGATCCCAGCTCCAGGTCGTCCCCACACAATGTCAAGCTTCAGAGGATGCTCTTCCAATCTTCCCCACCACCCCAATTTAAAACAGAGGGTGAAAGTGAAGAGTGTCATGGGTCCCAACGAGAAGACAAGAATAGACAAACCTATTCTCAACTCAGTGCACAGCTCACTGAGAAAAGGGAGCAAAAAGGTCACAATTCAGGAGGTTTGCTGGAGAATCAAACAAACTGTGGCTCATTCAGTACTACTGGACTACTGGCTGGTCAGGAAAGCAAGGTGGCCTGACCAAAGCCCCCGGCATGTGTTAAATCTAGAGGTCCTATGGCATGGGGGCATGAGCTCCAGGTGGAGAGGGCAGGGAGAGTTTTCATTTTAAAATCAGCTTCCTTAGGAAATAAATAAAAGATTAGGAAGGAAGTGAGGTACCGTGCAGAAAATGTGCACAAATTTCCTCAAATGAGGATAATAATCTTTTGTTTACTTATCCCAAAAGATAAAGGTCAATAATCATAACAACGCAGCTACAGTGTGTTAGGCACTTTACATTCATTATTTCAGATGCTTACAACAACCCTGCAGTGAGGTACTATTCCCAAATGAGAAAACTGAGGCTCAGCAAGATAACGTGAGTTGCCCAAGTGTATGCATAAAATAAGCAAAGGGACCAAGATTCAAACCCAGGCTTGTCAGAGTTCAAATCTGGTGCACATTCTGCTATACTACACTGGTTTTCACCCATCTGACCTTCTATTAGTTTGTCTTATCATCCCATAGTTATTGAGTCCCTTCTATGTACCAGGGACAGTGGTATTTCTAGATGGTAGTTAAAGCAAAGCAGGCCATACCAGCTGGCTGGGGGGAGTGATTCAGATGAAGAAAGATCAAAGTGGTGGGCCCATACAGAGGTGAGGTTATTTGGGAGCAAGGCTCAAGGAGGCATGGGATAGTAAGCAGAGGCCAAAGAATCAAGATCACCCATCACAGGGTTTCCAGGACAATCCTAATTTTACATACTTAGCTTGTTCTAAATACACATCCATGTCTTTCAAACTATAATTCAAAATATATAGATGTCAAAGCAATGGGCCAATGTGGTCAAACTCTGGTGGTTAGGGTTTTTTTTTTTAACTGCAGTATAGGCATGGACTAGGCTCTCTCTAGGCAAATGATCCAAAAGAGTATGATGGCGCTGGTATATCTCTTAGACTTTGGATGAAAATAATAATAATAATAATAGCAGCAGTTGACACCTATTGTGCACTTAGTACGGGCTAGGCATTGCACTAAGCAGTTTTATGTGCATTAACTTACTTAATCTTCACAACCACCCTATGCTGAGGTAGGTGTCATTATTATTCCATTTTGCAGATGAGAGCTAGTAAGAAGCAGAGCTAGGTTTTCAACTTTGGCTGTCTCATTCCAGAACTGGTGCTCTTCACCACCATGATATACACAACTAGACTGAGTCTCCCCCAAGTAGGGACTGACTGTGCCTTGACTTTCTCTGCTTCCTCACGCACACGGCTAGCACAGGGCAGTAAATGCTTACTGAATCAATTCACTTCTGGGGCCATAACATTGCACTGCTGACTCACACACTGAGTTTTTAGTCAACACCTAGGCTTTCCTTCTTAATGTTGCTAAACTGGGCCTTCCTCATCTTGGACTTTACAGTTCATTTTTTGGTTTTAAGTGTAGATCTATACACATTTATCCTCGCTAATTTTTACTGCCACAGATTTAACCACTGCATCAGCATATTGAGATCTTTTTTATACCCCCAGTTCTTTCACCCAACATAATAGCTATCTCTTCACACTTTATTTAATCTGCCAATTTAGTTAACATTTATCAATGACCTTAGTGAAATCACTAACTATTGAACAGGACAGAGCCCTGTGGCTCACCACTACAGTCTTCTCTCCAGTCTGATGTCCATTCATATATAAACAGTGAACCAGGTCATTCACCACTTACTAGTCTGACAAGACTATTGTCCACATCCTACTTCATTCATGTGGATATCATGAGAAATAGTCAATACCTTCCTGAAACCCAGACACACCCACCGTATCTACTGCAGACCTCTGACCCACCAGCCTGACAGCCCAATTTAAACATGCAGCTCACGTCACAGGGTGGGTCTGGTGTCTTTTAAAGAAGAGGGGCAGGACTGGGCCATATCACAGTCCCTAGAACGGAACAGCCTCTTCCAAATCAGCTGAACTGGATGACCACTGGGTGCTCTCCTGTCCCCAAATGACACATTCCATGAACACAGCACTGAACATAGAACCCCAGGACAGGATGTGGTATTGGGGGGATATGTGCCCTGAGACTGTCATGTTAGGCAAATGAGCTGGCATTGCTTTCCAGGGAGCAGTATCTTAAGTTGCTTGAGGTCAAGGCATGCATCTGCAAACTAGAAACGGGTGCATGCTGGAATTGGAATATCATTACTATGAAACAGGATTATCTTGAGCAACGATTCCAAATGGGATTAGAAATGACTCTTTGTTACTTAGAGATAATCGGCCACAGCAGCAGGGGTGGGAGAAACATTGAGCCCAGCACACTTCTCTGGGGGCATGGTGCTGACATCCTGGGCACCTGGCCAGCACTCCAACCACCCTTCCTTGCTGGGAAATACTGGGCACTCTCCTGCGTTGGGCAGGGGGCCACCTGGGACAAGAGCCAGCCCCACATCAAAGTGCCTTGCTCTGGAATCCCAGGTTCTGGGACCAGCTTCTTGGATGAAAAGAACTTACAAGAGACTTGCCAAACTACTGCTTCTGAGTCACTTACAAGATGTTGATGAGAGACAGGTACTACTCCCACTTTAGGCAGAGGTAGGTTTACCTACAGGCTATTCACTAACTTCCACCTGGGGCTACCCACAAACAGCAGCAGGCAGAGTATTGGTAATGATAATAATTGAGGTACTATTACTACTATTAACTAAGGTAGCAAACCCTTATTGAGTGCTTACTATATGGCAAGCACTGTTCTATGTACTTTACATATATTTACACATTTAAACCTTACAAAAACTTTTTGAAGTAGATCTGTATATTGTCCCCATTTTATGATGAAGAAATAATCACAGAGAAGTGAAAGAACTTGCCTGAGTACATAACTAGTAAGAGGCGGAGCTTGGATTTGAACCCAGGTGTGCTCAACTGTTAACCTAAAGGTTAGAGGTTCGAAACCACCCAGTGGTACCATGGAAGAAGGAAAAAAAAAGACTTGGTGATCTGATTCCATTAAGAGGAGAGCCAAGAAAACCCTATAGGACAGTTCTACTCTGTAACACATGGGGTCATCATGAGTCAGAATCAAGTCAATGGCAACTAATAACAAGACATCTGGTGCTCCAGCCCATGGATGTACCATACACTACGCTGTCACAGCCTGACAGGGTCATGGCCAACCCTATTGGTTAAGGCCTTTCCTTCACATTTTCTGGTCTCCAGGCCCTGCCAGTTTCTCCTACTAGCTCTGGCACATTCCTACTTTTTCACCTCTGTACCTATGCTCGCACTGGTCCTTCTTCCAGAAACTCTGTCTTTCTACTAGCTACCTTTGTCATTCAAAATCCTATTCATCTTTCAAGGCCCAAACCCATGTAAAAGGGCCTCGTTTCATGGTCATCTCGATACAATGTGACATCCCCCCAATTCCAGTACTCTATGTGGTCTTCCCAGTGGCACTGACCACATTCTGCCTCATTTTACAAAGTGGGAATTATCCCTTTTCTGTCTATCAGCTTCTTGAGGCCAAGGTGTGTGATTTGTCTGTTTTTATATTCTCAAAATCAGCACACAGTAAAGTCATCAAGAAACTCTGACTGAGCTGACTTGACGATTGGTCTATTCTATGGCTTTGCTCCTTGCCCGTTCCCTCCAGAGGTAGTGTAGTCCAGTGGGAAGTACAAGCATTTTGGGTTCAGAGAGACTCAGGTTCAAATTCTGACTTGCCTTTTCACTAACTGGATGACCCCTGGCATCTGAGTTTCATTTCCCCTACCTGTAAAACAGGGATAATAATCCCTCCCTTTCAGGGCTGTAGTGAGGATTAGAGATAACACGGGATGTGCTTGACTTGGGCCTGGCACACGGATAGCACCCAATCAACTAGAACCATCATCATCACTATAGTCAGGCGATCAGACAGCACAAAGCCCAACTTCTTTGGGCAGAAGGAAGTACTACTCTGCAGTACGAAGCTAGGCTGAAAACAGGCTGGTGACTCTGTGAAGAGGCTCTAGGGCCCCTAAGGCAGGACAGAACTCCATGTGCTCAGGCCCTCTGAGGACCTGCACACAAGCACAGGTGCAGGGGTGCTCTTCCTGCTCTGCATCTGGCCAACTAAGAAGGAAGTGGAGCCTCCCAAGGAGGCTGCCACTGGTCCTACAGTGAGGGCAGCACCTCCCTGCTCTAAGAACACCTGTGGAGCTGTCATGTGGTGTCTGAAAACAAAGGCCTGTAAAACCTCTCCTGCAGGACAGCAATCTGGCTTGGGCTGTTGGCTTTTTAAAGATGGGCTTCTTAAAGATGGAGGGAAAATAAGCAAATGCTAAGAATAAATGACTGCTCTGAGAGAGAATTAAATGGTCTTCAGCCAAGGATGGCGGCATTTTAAAATTAACAAAGCCCAGGTACCACATCCAGGAAGGACTTGGCAAATGCGTGTTATCCACTCATTAGCTCAGTTCCTCAGGGACCCCGGCCAAGCAGGGAAGGCAGTGCCGGGAACCAGTCCTTCCGATGCTGATGAAATGCACTCTGGAAGAACAGACAGAAGGAGGGAGGGAGACTCTTGTGGGGAATTTCAAACAGTTCTGCTAGAGCCCCATGCTTTGCCTTGTGCTTCTCACCTTCTCCTCTGAGGCAGGGGCCTGTGAAAACAACCAGCAAGTTCAAGCAGATTCTAATCTGAACTCTCCCTGCCAACCCTCCTTTAGGATCTTTGGTTCCTAAAGCACCACAATGGCCTCATTGTAAGAGGTAGTCTTTCTGCATGGCAGTCCAAAAACCAGGAGCCCAAGAATTTGTGCGAGTACAAGTTCCCAGTCCTGCAACCTAGAACTTTTTCCTTGCTGTAAAGAATAATCATATGCTTTGTAAATTTATATAAACCTACCAGATATCACTATAAAATGAATTTATCACTACATCTTCTGCAATCATACTTCATGATATCATTGATGGTGTGAATTCACGAATCCTCAGTCTCTAATAACAATCAGAATATATAGTACTATAATGTGAGACACCATCAACAATAAGAATTTAAAGCATTCCAGTGACCATTAACAATATGAATTCATTTTGACGTAACTACAAACATGAATTTTCAGTATGCCACTGGACACAATTAATAGTGAGAATTAGAGACGTATGACAGCTTTTTAAACAGTTTTTAAAGTCAGTTTATTGGGGTATCATTTACATATGGTAACATTCATCCTTTTTAGGTGAACAGTTAGATGAGTTTTGACAATTGTGTACGGTTGTGTAACCACCACCATAATCAAGATATAGAATACTTCTATCACTCCCAAAAGTTCCTTTGTGTCCCTCCTCCCACTCCTTCCCCCTGGCAACTACTGATCTGATTTCTGTCTCTAGAGTTCTGCCTTTTCCAGACTGTCGTATAGATGAAATCATATAGTAGGTAGTTTTTTGTGTCTGGCTTCTTTCACTAAGCATAATGCTTCTGAGATTCATCCATGTTGTTGCGTGTATCAGTAGTTGGTTCTTTTTTTATTCCTGAGTAATATTCCATTATATGGCCTTACCACAATTTGTTTATCCATTTATTAATTGATGGACATTTGGGTTATTTCCTGTTTTTGACAAGTATGAATAAAGCTGCTAGAAACATTTGTGTACAGGTCTTTTTGTGGACATAGTTTTCATTTCTCTTGTGTAAATACCTAGGAGTTGGGATTGCAGGGTTGGAAATAAATGCATGTTTTAACTTTATAAGAAACTGCCAAAGTGTTTTCCAAAGTAGCTGTCTATCAGCACTGTTCTAAATGAAGAAGAACGGGGCATCAGGATTGGAGGAAGACTCATTAACAACCTGTGTTATGCAGATGATACAACATTGCTTGCTGAAATCGAAGCATTTACTACGAAGATCAAAGACCACACCCTTCGGTATGGATTACACCTCATCATAAAGAAAACAAAAATCCTTACAACTGGATCAATGAGCAACATCACAATAAATGCAGAAAAGACTGAAGTTGTCAAGAATTTCATTTTATTTGGATCCATAATCAACACCCATGGAAGCAGTAGTCAAGAAATTAAAAGATGCACTGCACTGGGCAAATCTGCTGCAAAAGACCTCTTTAAAGTATTCAAAAGCAAAGAGGTCACCTTGAAGACTAAGGTGTGCCTGACTCAAGCCATAGTGTTTTCAGTCGCCTCATATACGTAGGAAAACTGGACGATGAATAAGGAAGACCAAAGAAGAATTGACACCTTTGAATTGTGGTGCTGGCAAAGAACACTGACTAGATCATGGACTGCCAAAAGAATGAACAAATCTGTCTTGGAAGAAGTACAACCAGAATGCTCCTTAGAAGCAAGGATGGCTAGACTATGTCTCACATACTTTGGACATGTTATCAGGAGAGATCAGTCCCTGGAGAAGGACATCACGCTTGGTAAAGCAGAGGGTCAGCAAAAAAGAGGAAGACCCTCAACAAGATGTACTGACACAGTGGCTGCAACAATGAGATCAAGCATAACAACGATTGTGAGGATGGCGCAGGCCTGGGCAGTGTTTTGTTCTGTTGTACATAGGGTCGCTGTGAGTCGGAAGCAACTCAATGGCACTTAACAACATCAGCAAAGTGTGAAAATTGCTTTAAGTCTTTGTCAGCACCTGGTATTGTTAGTTTCTCTAAATTTTAGCCATTATAGTGTGTAGTAGTAACTCACTGTGGTTTTAATTTGCATTTTCCTAATCACAGATAATTCTGAGTATCTTTTCATGTGCTTCTCTGCCATCCATCTCTTCTTTGGTGAAGGATCTGTTCAAATTGCCCATTTTTTAAAAAGTTACATTGTTTGCCTTATTATTAAGTTGTAAGAGTTCTTTAGGAGCCCTGGTAGTGCAATGGTTAGGTGCTTGACTGCTAATCAAAAAGTTGGTGACTGGAACCTGCCCAGTGGATCTGAGGGAGGAAGACCTGGTGATTTGCTTCTATAAAAACTACAGCCAAGAAAACCCTACGGGGCAGTTCTACTCTGTCACATGGGGTTGCTATGAGTCGTAATAGGCTCGATGGCACCACCACCAGCAAGAGCTCTTTATATATTCTGGATGCAAGTCCTTTATCAGACACGTTTTGACAGTTTCTTTTTTGAGTAATTAGAAATTATAAGGATATAAATCATACCATTTTTCTTCCAAACCACTATCTCCTGCCCATAAACTCTGATGAATGGAATAGGAAGAACTTAAACTTCCAATTCACAGATAGCTTAGTGCCCTTGGAGCCCTGGTGGCATAGTGGTTAACAGCTTGGCTGCTAACCAAAAGGTCGGCAGTTTGAATCCACCAGCTGCTCCTTGGAAACCCTATAAGGTAGTTCTACTCTGTCCTATAGTGTCATGATGAGTTGTAATCGACTTGACTGCAACAGGCTTGGTTTTTGTTTTTGTTGTTTTGGTTTAGTGCCCTTGGACAGAGGATCAGGCAGTGCTTGGTAAAACTCATGAGACTATTTTTACCTCCATTCTAAGACTCAACCAACACTAGGGCTTTAAGGAAAGCTACATCTGGAGCAATGATTGTCCTATAAACAGCTTTTGGCCCCCCAGTTTCTGTCTCTCAAAGCCCTGTTCTGGTCCACCAGATTCCTGGAATGGTCAACAGTTGTCACACTCCATTGCTGGCCATTGTCCACTGGTAAAGGTAGGAGGCTCCCAATCCATCCCTCAGTGAATGAGCAAATAGTGGGGCCTGTGGCTGCAAGGACATCAAAGTTGAGCAAACAGGCCTGGCAGGCCCTGCCTCTCCGCCTACATATCCTGCAAATGCCATCTGAAGGAGCTTCCCCAAGGGGGTCATGACTTTCAGCTTGTCATAGCACACATCAAAGTTTGCACCACACACGAACTGGGTGCACGGGTTCGAATCAAGTCACCCGAGAGCGGATACTCAGCCATTGTGTCCAATTTTAATCCTGTGTTTTCCCAAGTAATTAAGCCTTCTTGCTTATGAACTTGTGACTAAGTAAAGCATCACTGAGAGGTTGTAACATCAAAGTGTCTTCCACCGTCTGTCCTTGCTTGGTAAAATTGGATTTTTTTTCCCTTCTTAAAGAAAAACTAATTGAATTTAGCTGAAAGCTGGGTGTATTTGCACGAGCCAGTGAAGGCTAGGCTAAGTCACAGTGATCATCCTGGGATCCTGTGGCTTAGCCTTAGCTGGGCTGGGTCAGAGTGCAACACAGAATGAGGCACCCAGACTCAAGCTAAACAAGTGCTTTGTGGCACGGGGCTCACAGAGAGCTCTCTGTAGAGAAGGGGCCAGTGCCCAGTGACTACTCCTTGCGTCCATATTACACCCCAAGCTGTTACTAGAGCTGGCAAAAGGATTGTCCTGGTAAATCTTTGGCAGAATAGCTACTGAAGACAATGGCCATCACATTACTCAAGTCCTTGATGTCACGAGTCCAAGTGAATGTCTTAAAGGGCTGTCACTGCTTATTCTATGAATCCCCCAAAGCCTATCAGCTTAGCTTTAAATAATGTTTGCTGGATGCATGAAACAGTAATATAAAGGAATGCAAGAACATAGTTCTCTCCTACAGAATCAAAGCTCTCTAGGTCTATCTTTTTGTCTTATTTGTCAAGAAATGTAAATTTAAATCAAGTATTCAATTTCAATAATTACCTAATTTACAGTAAGTATAGTAAGGTCCCATTTATGTAAAATTATATACACACGTAGATAAACGTGTAATGATCAATCTCTGGATACATGGATTTAAGATGATTGCTACTTTTCTCTCTATATTAGTTTTATAAAAAAAATAAACTCGCTTTCAGAAAAGAAAATCTCTGATTTATTTCTGATACAATTATCTTCCCTTTTATCAATACGATTTCTAATCTTGATCTAGTTTTAACTCTCCTGTATATCCTTATACTTGTATTTTAAGTCACACCTCAGCCCTTTCTGTAAATAAAAAGAGGGAATAAATTATAAATTAAATTCTCATACATGTTTTTTTCCATTTTTTTACTGTAGTAAAATACACATAACAAAATTTTCCATTTTAACCATTTTTAAGTATACAATTCAGTTGCATTAATTACATTCACAATGTTGTGCAATCATCACATTATTTCCAAAACTGTTCCATCATCCCAAACAGAAACTCTGTACCCATTAAGCAATAACTCCCATTCCCTGCCTCATTCCAGTCCCTGAGCCCCTGGTAATCTCTGATCTGCTTTCTGTCTCTATGAATTTGCCTATTCTACGTATCTCACATAAGTGGAATCATACAATATTTGTCCTTTTCTGCCTGGCTTCTTTCACTTGGATGTTTTCAAGGTTCATCCATATTATAGCATGTATCAGAACTTCATTCCTTTTTTTGGCTGAGTAATAGTCCATTGTATGGCTATATCACAATTTGTTTATTCAGAAGTGATGATGGACACTTGGGTTACTTCCACCTTTTGGCTATTGTGAATAATGGTGTAATGAACACTGATGTGTAAGTATCTCTTTGAGTACTTGTTTTCAATTTTGGGGGGCATGTACCTAGGAATGGAATTGCTGGGTCATATGGTAAATCTATGTTTAACCTTTTGAGGAATTGTCAAACTCTTTTCCACAGTGGTTGCACCACTTTATATTTCCACTAACAATGTATGAGGGTAACAATTTGTTAATATCTTTGTCAACACTTGCTAGTTTGTGTTTTTGATTTGCATTTCCCTAATGACTAATGATATTGACTATCTTTTCATGTGTTTATTGGCCATTTGTATACCTTCTCTGGAGAAACATCTATTCAAGTCCTTTGCTCATTTTTTAATTGTGTTGTTTATCTTTTTGTTGTTGAGTTGTAGGAGTTCTTTTATATTCTAGATGTTTAACCCTTACCAGATGCCTTAGTTATCTAGTGCAGCTATAACAGAAATACCACAAGTGGGTGGCTTTAACAAACAGAAATTTATTCTCTCACAGTTTAGGAGGCTAGAAGTCTGAATTTAGGGTGCCAGCTCTAGGGGAAGGCTTTTTCCGTGTCAGTTCTGGAAGAAGGCCCTTGTCTCCTTTCAACATCTGTGGGCCTGGCGTTCCTTGGAGATCTCCATATGTCTTAGCATCAATCTTCCCCTGGGTCTAGGAGGTTCTCAGTGCAGGGACCCAGGGTCCAAAGGACACGTTCCACTCCTGGCTCTTCCTCCTTGGTGGTAGGAGGTGCCTCTCTCTGCTTGCTTGTCAAGATACAACCTAATCCTGTAGATTGTATCCTGCCTCATTAGCATAACTGCCTCTAATCCTGCCTCGTTAACATCATCCTGTTGCCATCAAGTTGATTCCAACCCACAGCGACCCTACAGGACAGAGTAGAACTGCCCCATAGGGTTTCCAAGAAGCAGCTGGTGGACTTGAACTGCTGGTCTTTTGGTGAGCGGCCAAGCTCTTAACCACTATGTCACCAGGGCTCCATTAACATCATAGAGGTTAGGATTTACAACACGTAGGATTATTACATCAGATCATATAATTGAGGATAATTACATCAGATCACACAAGGGAGGATAATTACATAATACTGAGAATCATGGCCTAGCCAAGTTGACACATAATTTTGAGGTCAGTTCAATCCATAACACCAGATACATGGTTTGCAAATATTTTTTCCTGTTCTGTAGGCTATCTTTTCACTTTCTTAATAATGTCCTTTGATGCAAAGAATGTTTTTTAATTTTGATGAAGTTCAGTTTATCTATTTGTTCTTTTGTTGCTCATACTTTTGGTGTCATGTCTAATAATCCACTACCAAATTTAAGATCATGAAGATATATGCCTCTATTTTCTCCTGAGAGTTATATGTTCTTAGCTCTAATATTTAGGTCATTGACCCATTTTGAGATAATTTTTGTAGATGGTGTGACATAGGGGTCCCATGCATACTTTCTGAATTTTGTCTCATAGTATTGCATTTCCTATTCAAAATTAAATAATATATACATACATAAACAAAAGTTCACAAGAAGTTAAGCTCCTGAAGGATAACGGACCATTGTACTAAGGATTTAACACAGTAATTCATCCCTTAAACAGGTCTCACTAAAGGTATGTTGAGGGGATGAAATGATTGAGCTACTCTCAGGATATCTCTCTTGAGCTTGAGGCTACCAGTATTCCCAAGGAGGTGAAGGTTCTCTGCTTTCAGCCTTGAATCAAGGGCTTCTGCCCCTCTACTTTCTTCTACTCCAAAGCCAATCTAAAGATAGTAACTTTTTAAGAATGGCCAATATGATTCCAGAAGGGTTTGGTGACTAATTATATCAGAATCAGCACTCTTCTAATAAGGAGAAACTTACTGGCAGACTCTGCTGGTACAGACACTGACAACCTTCAAGACTCTACTCACATGGCACCTTTCCAACGAGGCCATCTCACATACCACCTTTCCAATGAGGCCATCTCACATACCTTGACCAGTGAACCACTGGCACTCCTTTTGATACAGATTCTACTTTTCCTTTTTCCACAGCACCTCTTGCCTTCTAATAGATAGTTAAGTTATGTATTATATTTATTGTTCATTGTCTGTGTCTGCCTCACCCTACCCACCAACCACCACTAGTATATAAATAAGCTCTATGAGGGTAAGGGTGCTTGTTTGTCACTGATGTATTTCAGTTACCTAGAGCAGCACCTGGCAAAAAGGTAGGTGCCAAAAAATATTTGTGAAATTAATAAATAAACTCAACCTGAGAGTGCTATTTTCAGTAAGAATCTGTCCTTCTTGGGCACTGGAAAAACAGGGGAAGGGGCACAAAATGGGTGCTTATAAAGCCAATGATTAGTCCTAGGAACAAAAGCAAATAAATACAAGCCATCATTCTCACTTTGCCAGGGTCAACAAACATCACTGATCTACTAATAGTCCTGGATAAAGACAGAGCAATCAGTTAAACTAACAACTCATTAGATTCAGAGAGAAATATCCCCAAAAGCACATCTACTAGCTATCTGATTACTAATTGAAAGTACTTTTAAGTATAGTGTTAGTTCCTATTCAGTCTCACCCCTGAGAATACTACATATAGAAGAGAATATAACCCCTCTCCCTTCTCCACCAGTGGCTGTCTCTTGCAGATGGTAATGCCTGAAAGCTGGGCAAGAAGACTGGTGGGTCAGGGTGGGATATCAGTGGGTCATAAGGAAAATGCAATAGACTTTGGAATTAGATATACAGGGATGCCAATCCTGGATCAGTTGGCTTAAATGACAAACTCCAGCGAAGAGTAGAAAGGGCACAAGCTGGAAACTATCACTAAGTCTTCCCTCAGTTGACACTGGTGCCCAAGAGGACAAGGTGATGTCTGCAGAAACTTTCAGCAGCTTGAGCAAACAGGACTGCTGGCACTCGCTGGCTGTTAGCGCTACTGGTGTAGGCCTTTAGCCCAGCAGATCCTCAATATATTTCTTTACTTGATTTCTAAACATTCGAATGTTGAACGTTCAAATAGTGAATCAACTGATAATTGTTTTTAAGCGCTTTACTAAGTGCAAAGAACTATGTCACTTTGCCAGGTGCTACAAAGGATGTAAAAATGAGTCAGACAGAGATCCGCTTCAGAATAATCTAGAGGAGGAGAGTACAGATGAACTAAGATTAGCCATGATTAGATAACTGCTGAAGGTGGTGATGGTTACATGGAGGCTCATTATGCTATATTCTCTTCTGTGTATGTTTGAAATTTACCATAATCAGAAGTTAGGAGAAAAGGTCCTAGCCGTCAGGAAGCTCACTGCCTGGTAGGAATTGGACATGTATATGAGTAACTGTAAGAAAAAGGAGAAGTTAAATGCTTCCGGAGCTCAGAGGTGGAAGAACTCCCTACAGGTGAGATAGGAAATGGGATCAGTCATTGAAAGGTTTACAGAGGGCAAGAACTTGAGCTGGCACTTGGGTGCAAATGAGGAAAGAGAATATAATGAAAATGTCCGTTGATTCTACACTTTTCCAAAAACCTCCACTTTACAATCTCTGAACTTCCAAAAACTCTAACACCACATTCTTGGGGTTTTAATAAAACAAATATACTCAAACTCCTCTTTCTGAAAGCAAATTTTTTTAAAAAATGAAGTATTATTTTCTCACAGTGCAAAGGAAAGCCAACCTGGGTCCTAGATTGGTGCTGGCACATAGCAGACATTCACAAAATATTATCTGAATGAATGAATGCCTGATATTCTGACTGCATGCATGTGCACATGTATTTTTGTGTATAGAGAGGTCTAGTGGGAGTACAGGAGAATAACAACTCACCATTTATAACCTATAGCTCACGTATTATCTTACTTGATTCTCCTAAGAATATAGCAAGAATCAACTCTGCCTCCAGATTCGGCCCCCCTCACACCCTTTACTTCTGTAATATCCTGTACACACTGCTACTGCATCACTGACCACACTAGACTATGTCTCTTTACCTGCCTTTCTTTTCCACATTAGATTCTGAGCTCCCCAAGGTCTCTGATCCCCCAAAGATTAGCGGAGTCTGGGTCAGAGCAGATACTTACTAAATATTTGTAGAAATAACTGATTAATTTCAGATAAAAATGTAGAGTGTCTGTGGAGTTGTGAAATTCATGCAAAGTACCTCTACCACTAATGATCAGAACCAGGAATGGATTCCAAGCCTCTCGGTTATTTACATCAATTTTTCTTTTAAAGAGTAAGCACCTGGTGCTAAAGAAGGCAAATAAGGAAACTGAGTGGCTGGGAATAAGTTCACAACAGGAGCAAAGAAAGACCTATCTCAAGTACAGCCAAGTGTCTCTGCCAGCCTGAGGCAGGTAGTGTCACATCTGTATTATAAAATCCCAGGTTTTTTTTTTTTGTTTCCACCACATATATAACTCTCCCAAAGGTAGCTATTACTGGCTATTACTTAAAGACCTTCTTGAAGAGACAATTAAAATTATTGCCTCTACCTATCAATTTCAATGTCTGCTATTACAAGTATCCAAAGTCTACTTTCTTAAATAGGTCAAAGAATCCCCTTTCGTTCTTATGTAATCAAATTTTTTGTATAATCACAGCTAGAGCTTCTCTAGTTCCCCCTACCTTCCCTAGTTTTCATCAGCAGCTTCAAAGAAGGTGCCCTAGTGGAGCCCCCACTGAGGGCAGGGACTGCAGACTTCTCAGCATGGATAGATGGTGGATAATAAAAATGATGATGATAATTCACCATGCATACTTCATCATTTACAAGAGGCTTTCAAACATTCGGTTGCCACAATAAGCCAAGTGACTTGCCTAAGGTCACAAAGTCAATGAGTGATAGAGCTGGGATCCAAAGCCACATCTTCCCACTCCACATCTCCTACACTTTCTATTGCACCAGGCACAGTTCATTACCTTAGATTAAGTGCATCTCCCTGCCTCTAGTAAAGACAGCAGAGGGAGCAAGCAAGGGTGGGAAAGGGTTCATGCAGATATCTGGCTAAGGGAGCTCTGTGTGGAAAGAGATTTCTTACCTGTAGTTTCGGCTGATGGCTGCCACCATGAGAGCTGTCCAGCCAAGTTTGTGCCTTGCATTGACATCTGCACCTTCTGACAACAGCCTAAAGAGAAAGACATATTTTCATTGTGTGACTCACCATGAAAGGGGCCCTGGTGGTGCAGTGGTTAAGAGCTCGGCTGCTAATTGAAAGGTCGCCAGTTCAAACCCACCAGCCACTCAGTGGGAGAAAGATGTAGTAGTCTGCTTCCATAAAGATTACAGCCTTGGAAACCCTATGGGGCAGTTCTACTCTGTCCTATAGGGTTGCTATGAGTCGAAATCAACTTGATGGCAACGGGTTTGGTTTTTGGTTATGGGCTCACCGTGAGGAGAAGAGTGGAAAGAACTACAAAAGAAATGATAGTCAATGAATTGGGAGGCTGAGTGAGTCTGGAAGTAGTAGAGGCCTTGGAGAACTAAACCCCCAACCCAGCTCTTCTGGCCACTCTCCTCAGATCCAAGGTTCTCCCCAACTCTGTCCTTCTTCTTTAAAAGAGTCTCCCCCGGCTGTTGTTCTTCCAACCTTCTGAGAAAAGAATGTGCCTGCCCTACTTTCATACCCTGACATTCATCACTCCCTCGGTCTAGAATGCTCTCTCTCTCTCTGCCTCTTTGCCTATTCTAGTCCTACTCTCATGCTATGCAATACAATCCTGGTTTGAGGACTCTTTGTCTTGAGAAAGCTTCTTTGACTCATCAAATCCAGTGCTTAGTACGGAACACCTAATGATACTTCTTATCTAGGTAGTTCCCAGATTACAAATGAATCACATTCACCAAGTTTATCTGTATGCTGACTGTTTGGAAACTAGAAATCCTTTAACCCAAGGAAAGAAGCAAAGAATGCTAGACTATGTTCCTCAAATAATCCACATGAGCTTATTTAAATCTATATGCCAGTGCCTGGCACATGATAGGAGCTCAATAATTATTTGTTGAAGAAATTAACAAACACAAGGCTTAAAGCATAGGACAAAAAGTCTGAATTCTGGGTCCTGGGAACAAGGAACCATGCAATGAGGAGGTAGGTAGACAGAAGGGGAAGAACAGAACCAACACTTACTAAGCACCTATTGCAGATAGGAACTGCCCTAGGCACTTCACATACTTGATCTCATTCACTCTTCACACAACTTTAAGAAGCTGATATTAATTTCTTCTTTACACGGACATGGTAACTAGGCACAGAAATGAGTTGCTCAAGGTCACAAAACTATTTAAGGGGCAGTACAGTGACTGGATTCAGGTCAATAATGACTCTAAAGCTGAATCCCTCTCACCTCACCATCCTTCCTCTAGACAGAACCTGGCTCCATGTAACATAAAAAACAAACTAATTTTGGTAAATCAGTCTGATATGTGCTTGGTCCTACACTAGATATTGGGTTCAGGGGTAAGGGAAGACATGATATGTGTTAGGGAAGTATACAATTTAGTTGTGGAGGCAGGACTCAGACATGGAATAATGAGAAGACAATACAGGACAGCATGAAATCTAGACTACAGTGTCTGGTTTCTGACCGTAAGTGCTGCAGGAGGCCAGGAAAGGGAGAGACCAAAAGTCAAGCAATTTATCAAGGCAGGACCTACTTATGAGGACAGGGTGGGGGTGACTGGGATATTGCTAGGTTACAGCTTATGACTGGAAGACTGTCTTCTCTTTAGCAAGTTTTAGCACAGCGAGCACTAGGCAGAGCCTGGAGACTTGGGTTTGAGTCCCAGCACCATTATTCTGCCTCAATCTGTTGTAAACGCTTCTTTGACCCAAGTCAAATGAAATTTCTGTGCTGCCAGCAGGTAACTAAGACTTGAGAGGATGCTGAGACACATCATGTACTTCTTCATTTATTCAGCCATGATGTCTACATGATTTTACAGTGCTGATGCAGTGGGAAGACAGACTACTAAACACACAATTACACATTTGATGAGTGCTAGCCCTGGCAACACAGTGGTTAAGAGCTACGATGCTAACCAAAAGGCTGGCAGTTGAAATTCACTCCTTGGAAACCCTATGGGGCGGTTCTACTCTGTTGTATAAGATCGCGATGAGTCTGAATTGACTCAATGGCAATGGGTTTGGTTTTGGTTTACAATCGGGGACCAGAGGTGCACAACAAGGGAATCTACCCTCTGAGGAGGTGGTGATAATAAACGGGAATGAGCCAGACAAAGGGGGTGAAAAAGGGAAGGAGTGTTGCAGGCCAAGTCTCCTCACCCAGAGGTGAAGAAGGCATGGGGTATATGAGGCCCTGAAAGAGGTTTAGTATGGCTGGGGCATAGAATGTGAGAGGAGAGTATTGGGAGGAGGTTATGAAACCTTCATCTCTCACCTCTAGTTTGGATGATTTCTTCTGGTGAAAGACCTGGGTCTCTTACCACATACACTGTTAAACTTCCTTTACCCAAAAGTAATCTTCTATGGCCAAGAATGTTAAAAAGGCTAAGAACTATGGGGATGAAATTTTCCGTGAGACAAGAGTTGCTTTTTGCAGAAAACCTCCTTCCTAAGTTAGCAAGCCACGTGGTGCAGTGGAGAGCTCATGGTTCTGAGAGTCAAAGAGACTGGATATGCTAACTGTGATTTTGATCAGATGATCTCACTTCTCTGGTCTTTAGTTCAGAAGGGCTAGAAAATCAGGGGATGCAAAATCAGGACACGCTGAAGCCAATCAAGGACCCCTTTATGAGGGAAAAGACTTGAACTGTACCTTGAAGAATAAGAACTGTTGAGAGAAGAGGAGGAAAACCATGCCAGTCAAGGCAAAAGGAACAGGATAAGATTCAGAAGCAGGAAAGGAACAGCAAGGTATATTCAGAGACCATCAAATAGCTCCACCTGGGTGACAGTTCACAGCAGAAAAACAGACACTTGCAGGGTATGCAGGGGCCACACAGGGCCTCAAATGCCAGGCTAGGAGGCCAGGGCAGTGGGCATGGGCCCTTTTTGAGCCACAGACTCCTTTGAGAATATGATCAAAGTTGATGACTCCCCAGAAATGTGCATAAGGAAGCGCACAATAAAAAACAATATATTTTATACATGTAAAGTCCAGGGGCTCACAGACCCCCTGTGAAGTCAATAATGGACCTCAGGTTAAAAACTCAGTCTAAAAAATTGGCAAATGCCTGGCAGGTGTGCCCCTACTCTGTACTTCTGCCTCTAAGGCAGACACTACAAATCTCTCACAGCAGCTTTTTTTCTTGTGAAGCCTTTGAAAGAGCCTCAGTATCCTCCTCAATACAGGTTCCAATCAGCCACCATCAATCATCTGAAGGGGGCAACTGAGAGGAAACCTGTTTGCCTTTCTTTAAACTTTTACCACATGCAGGGTTGTCATCAAAGGTTTTGAGACAAGAGAAACTATGAAATTAACCTAATAGCTTAAGCAGGCTGAATTTGAAAGGTGTGGTGGGGGGAGCAGAAAATGAGGACAAGGAGACTAGTCAGGAGGCTGCTGTAATAAACCAGGGAGATGAACTAGAACAGGGAAATGAGAAAGCAGGGAGTGACAATGAGAAGCTCAGTAGAAGCAAAATCCCTCATGCCTCCAGTAGTCACTGACCCATGCTCCCCTGCCTGGGCCTGAGAATTCTGGAAGCAGCACTGCTCTGGAGGCAGGGCTGAAGAAAGAAGACTGAGATGCCTTGTTGTCCTGCCCTTTGAGGGCTCAGTGTAATGTAATAAAAACAAAGCATTAATAAAGAGCTGTGAAGTAAGTTAGACCTGGATTCAAATTCTGGTCTGGCTATATAACCTTGAGCAAAGCACTTCTCTGAGTCTCTGTTTTCTCATCTACAAAATAAGCATAACAATCTCTAATTTGCCAGGAGATCCCAGCCCAGCACCTGGCATACAGGAGGTATTCAATACCTGGTGGTTTCTGCCTGCCACCCTACCTCTATTTCCATCGCTTTGATGGAACAAAGTGTTCTAGTCTCAAGCTGGTAGTAGCAGGTTGGCCAATTTCCAGGATTCTAAGACATGATCACACAGGATGACCTGGATAATTAAGCCAGGCTGGCTCTAGACACCCCTTTATTCATTCAGCAAATATGTGCACACACCCACTCTGTGCCAGGCTCCATGCTGGCTACCAGGAAGAGACAGATAGAAGTCCTGGTTTCTAGGACATGAGCCAGGTGGGAATTTCTTCTGCGAGGGACTGCTAGGAGAGAGGGAATCTCTAAACTTGCTATCCTCTCAATGAAGAGAATAGACTTTCTCTGCAAAGGGCAGGGTCCAGAGAGCAGGGTTCAAGTCCCAGCTCTGCCACCTACTACTTCTAACACCCTGGGGAAGGTGTATCATCTTACCAAGCTTCAGTTTTTTCATAGGTTCACTGGGGAACATAATTCCCTGCCAGCTTCACAGAGGTTTTAGGAGGCCACACTGAAATATGAAGGAAAGGGCTCTACAAATCTGAGGGGTGTTCTTAGGAGGCAAATCTTGGTGTTCTTCTGTGAGACTTCAGCTTCCTGACTATCAATCTGTGATGATGCCTCTTAGGGCTGAGGTGTAATGGAAAAAGCAATGACTCTGGAGTCCAAAGGCCAGAGTTCAGATTTGGGCTCTGTCACTTGCTCGCTGTGAAATGGGGGACACTAATCCCTATTGTAAGGATGAAAAGAGACACCATATAGTAGGTCTCCATAAGGAGTGGTGGACCTGGTAAATGAAGGAAAGACCAGAACAAATGTCAAAAAACATCACAAACCCAACCACAAACAACTCTTCCTCTTTCACATCTGGGTAGACCCTTCCCCCACTTCCCCTCTGTATGCAGAGCAGCCCAAGAAGTTAAGATTTCACAAACCAGGTCTCCTCTGTTTCATTTTGTTGCTTTGCAAGTGAATGCCCAGCGGGCAGTCATTTCAAAGACTTGGGCCAGCTGGGCGGGTGGCTGCCTGCTGAGAGTGGCTGAAAGGGCCTCTGAGGCCTGAGAAAGCCACCCTTGCTCTCTCCTGTGATTTTCACCAACGGACAAATGCGGCAAGTGAATTAATCTCTTTTAAAAAGAGCAATGCTTGTGACAGAGCACGGTGTCTCCGAAAAGGTTAGGATTCCATCATCCCTGAGATGATGAGTAGAATGCTTAATGTGTGCTGCCACTCAGGGCAGAGCAGCCGGTGTCGGGGGCTGGGAGTGGGGGTGGGCATGGTAGGCCTTTCTGGGCTTCACTCCAGACCCTGTGGAGGGCCCTTCCCTAATGAACTAGGTCTCATGCTTGGCAGGGCAGAGGCGGGTGATACTAATTGAGGAGGTGGCCCAGGGTAGTTGATAGAGAGGAGACCACACTAGAAGTCCAGAGTTGAATCCTAGTTCTTACACAACTCTCAGGGCAAGAGAATAAGCCAGAAAGATCTTGGTTCCAACTCAGGCTCTGCCACTTACCAGGTGAGTAGCCTGGGATGAGTGAGTGACTTAGCCTCTCTGAACCTCACTGGGTTCCCTCCTACTCTCTGAGCCTGTTTCCACCTATGTTAAAAAATGAAGACGACTCTACCAGCCCCACTACGTATATTGCATAGGGTGCTGTGATGAAACAATGAGACAAAATATGTGAAAATACTTGGTGTGCAATAAAGCACTGTACACACAGAAGAGCCTATGCTGCCATTATTGTTATTATTTTCTAATCTGTGTTTACCTCATTTTAAAAAAGAAATAGAGTAAATTAGGATGATATATGAAAGGTGCACACAGAACTTGGAAGATAGTTAAGTGTTCAAAATTATCTGTTGATAGATAAATGATGAACTGGTTCAAACCTCCAGGCAAGGGCAGTAGAACACCCTAGCCCCAGAGCTGAAGATTACCACAGGAGAGTAACAAATCAAAGAGGAAAACAAAGCCTACTCCCACCTATCAGGGATCCAGAGTGTCAGGAGGTTACAGACCAAACAGGTTAACAGTGATTACCTATTATAGAGGAAGGGAGATGTGGGAGTCAAACTTTTACTTTTCACTGTGACTGCTTCTGTATTGTCTGAAGTTTTTTTTTTTTTTGGTGTGTGTGTGTGTGTATGTGTATACTGTCTATCAATGAATATACTTAAAAGAAAAAAAAAAAAAAACTTTCTTGGGGGAAAAAAAAGATCCTACACTTTCCTCCTCCAAGAAGCCTTCCCTAAGACATCCTTGATGCTGCCAAAATCCCGTGCTCACCTGTGTCAGTACAGTTACACTGTTTAGCTAACTCCCACAAAAGTCAGTGTGTTCCTCTAGAAGCCAGGAGGTATCTTCATCTCTTTAGTCCTGGTACCTGGCACACAGGAGGGCTTGGGGTCTAAATGAATGACTGCTACAGCATTTACATATATAATCTCTCACTAGGCACCCATACTTCTGTCCTGTATTGGAAGTTACCTGTTTCATAAGGTCTTTTTCAGAGAACTCAGGCTCCTGTGTGTATGTGGGAGGGTGAGATGCGGCTTCTCAGTCTCAGGGCTAAAGACACTGCAGACACAGGCCTGAGGGCTGTGGGTCATGGATTCTAGTCACAGCTCTATCAGTAACTAGCTGTGAGACCCTGGATAAATCTCTCACTCTGGACTTTACTTTTCTCTGCAGTAAAGTAAGGGAATTAAATAGTTTCTAAAGTCCCTGACAGTTCTAAAATCTTACGATTTCAAATATGTGTAGCATCAAAGTGCACAATGAGAAGTGGATTCCTAGCAGAATGTGCACTTAGCAAGACTTCCAAAGAAAAAACAACCCCTTGGGCTTGCTGTTTGTAGCAGGGCAGAAGAGGACAGGGAACATGGGGGCAGTTTTGAGTTGTTCTTGCTAACCAGCTCTCTTACTCCAGGAAGGGAGGTGCCACTTGATTTTTCTTCCTTCTTTTCTTTATGACCAATCAATACAAAGCGGTCACTGAACTTCAATCGTGCATTGTTCCAACTGATTTCCGGATCCTTCACGTGAACGAGCCCTCAGCTGCAGCTGGGGAGGGAATTCAAAGGTGGGGGGCCCAGTCCCACCTGCATCTGAGGCCTGGAAGCAGTGAGCCATGCAGACCCAATCACGATTGCTATCTGGGCAACGGGGCCCTGGATGGAGCCACGCAGAAGGCCCTGTTTACAGTAATAACAGCACCAGGCCCCGCTGTCTGAGCAGAGGCAAGGCGCCTGGGGCTAGAATCCACACGCAGCTTCCATCTGCGCCTTATCTACCCGGCTTGCCAGGGCTGGTGGCAGTGGGGGGCCAGGGAAGGGGAGGAAAGGCTGCTCTCAGATCCCAGCTTGGGCCAGCAGGCTTCAGGCAGGGTCCTGGTACGCTAACTCCACGGACACTGGCCGCTGTGGCATCTTTTGCATATTTCACTACTTGAACTGACCACCTTCCTTCAACGCCCAGCTCAGGACCCTTCCTCTAGGAAGCTCTCCAGATGCCAAGGCTCAGTTATGCCTGGGCAGTGAGGAAGAAGAGGGACTAGCATTTATGCAGCACCTACAACGAACGCAGGGCACACTGTGTAATGTGTCTGCATGCTTCATAACTGATCATTTCCTATCACACACAGTTTTTAAACGTCTGGAATTAGAGAATGATCTGTACAGATCAATCAGTCCAATCCTTCCTTTTATACGTACAGATACAGGACTCAGAAAGCATCATGCTTGGAAAAGACTGACCCAAATATGAGCCTATATCTAACTCTTCCAGGCTGTGGCAAGTCACGTTAACTGCTCAGAATCTAAGTTATCTTATCAGCCTCCTAGACCCACCTAACAAGGATGCTAAGATGACCAAAGGAGACAATGTATGTGACAACACTTAAATTTTCCAAATGTTAGCTGCTATTATTAAGGAGTCCTGGTGGCTCAGTGGTTAAAGCTGACTTCTAACTGAAAGGTCAGTGGTTTGAAACCACCAGCGGCTCATCGGGAAAAAGATGTGGCAGTCTGCTTCCATAGAGGTTTACAGCCTTGGAAACCCTATGGGGTCTCTATGAGACGGAATCTACGGCAGTGGGTAAGTTGCTATTATTACACTAACTCTGTTTGTTCAAGGGCAGGCAGTAGAGAAGCTCAACGAATATTTGCTGGATTAAACTGAATAAAGTCCAATGCTGGTATCACTATTCTTTGTTCCATCTTACAGTTTCTAGGCAGGAATTTAGCACACGTTAAGGTGTACTGATTATTATTTTTCAGAATCTTTTATTTTGAAATAATTTCAAAATTACAGCACAGTTACAAAAAGATTATAAAAAATCTTCACTCAGATTCTCTTTACATTTCACCTCATTTACTCTACTACTCCTTTTCTCCCTATGTAACTTTTTTCTGAATGATTTGAGAGCCTATTTCAAATATCATGCCCCTTTACCCCAAATACTTCAGCATGTGTTACACAGTACAAGAACATTTTCTTACACAACCATTACATAATTATCAAAGTCAGGCCATTTAATACTGATATAGTATTTTTATCTAATATATAGCCCATATTAAAATTTCTTCAATTATCCCAATAATAGCCTTTACAGCAATTTCCACTACCTAAGTGAGATCCGGATTACAAGCCAGGAACAACGTCAGGATCAAGCATTGCATGTACCTTTGGTTTCCCTTCATCTAAAATAGTTCCTCAGCCTTTCTCTGATTTTCATGATACTGGCATTTTTTAAGAATAAGGCTAGTGGTTAGTAGACTATCTTTTAATTTCAATAGCAATTTTTTGAGGTACCATTTCCTGTTATTCATCCATTCATTCCAGACACTCCTCCTGAGGAGTGCTGAGCACAGTGCTGAGGATGCTTTGATGAATTCTGCAGTATTCCCGTCTTTAAGGAATTCACTGGACAGTTACACGCCTAGAAAACAGTTAAAATACAAGCAAGGACCCTGGAGGAAGATGGCATGGGATCGTAGGTCAGAGCAACAGAGCCACAAGGACAATTTCCTGGAGGCAGAGGCATGAGCTGTGCCAGAAAGGATGGGCAGAAGCACAGATCCCCTAATGATCTCCTGGGGATCCTCTATGGGAAACACCTCTGCTTCTCCAAGCAGTGTGTGTTGTGGCTGGGACTGAATAAAATACAAAAATCAAACCATACAAGACCAGTTGGGGGAGGCCACCCTCATCTGCATATCTCTGCCCAGGGTTATATGGAATGTCCCAGAGAATCAGCACTTGCCTTGGTGACTTGGGAAAAAGGGAAGGCCTGTCTAGGCAGCTGAGGTGTGGGAAAGGGCTATGGGCGCCACCTACTGGCACCAAAGCAAGACTCTAGACTGCTGCAGATGGTAGCTGGGCAGCTGGCTTGTTGCCAGGAATCAGTGAGCCCCAGAAGTGGCTCAAACTTCATAGACACGGTTGGCACTCGAGCCACCACTGCCAAGTTCCAGATCCCAGGAAATTTTTCAGTAAAGAATGGACTGTGCAAAGCAACCACAATACCTGATCCCCTGGAGGGGTCAGGTCAAAGGGTTGGCCTTCACTCATTCAGATTCACTCTATCAACAAAACTTAAGTAACATCTTCTCCATGCCAGGCTCTATGCTGGAGACTGAGGGCTGAGATGAATCAGACATGGACTGTGCTCCACTGGAGGTGGAAAAATGGGACAAGTAAGTAGGCAAATAAATGCTCTAAGTATCACAGGTGCTCAGCGATGTTTGTAACAGTCAGTGAGCACAAAAGCATGCTTTGCTCTTCATGTCTTGCAAAGCTCCTGAGTGGCAGACTTCAAAAGAACTCACATTTCTTGAGCTGCCTACTATGTTTCAGGCCCTACTACATAGTATTTATAATCTCATATGAGATCTCAAAAATTCACTTCTGTATTTGTGATCTCAATTGATCCTGTGATTAGAGAAGGAGCTGAAGCTTACAGAGGGTAAATGATTTGCTTAAGATCACATGGCCAGTGAGCGGCAGCATTGGCACTAGAGCCCATGCTCTCTACTGAACCACACTGCCTTCCAGTACATGCATCCCATCTGCTTCTTTCCTTCTTTCCCACATTCAGCATGGGGCCAGCATACCATAGGCATCTGATGGAATCAACTAGCTGACAGAAAATGATGAAAGAAAAGCCTTAAGTGGACAGGAGGTTATCTGAGCGACGGAGAGACTCTCTGCTCAGTTCTGCTTTCTAGAACCTTTTCCCTTGGAAGAGATACTCTTCACTTAATCTCAGGATGAGAAAGGCCCAAACCATCCCATCTTCTTCTTCATGGTAGTCTTCACATCATCACCACTTTCATATTCACATGGCAATACGATGCTTTAAAGTGGTCTTGCCTTTAGGTTAAAACAAACCCAATAAATCCAATTAAAAACAAACAAACAAACAAACAAAAAAAAACAGGAAGCCCTGGTTCTCAGGAGGTTGGGCTGACTGCATGCAAGCTTAACAATCTAGGAGTGCAATGCAGCTGTCAAGAAAGCTAATGCAAACTCAGACCATATAAAAGAAACATAAAATCTCTACCAAAGAGGATAACCGCCCTGCTCTTCACAATAATGGCCACGCCACACTAGAATTCAGAGGGGGCACTAAAACTCTGTGGCCATTTCGTTAGAAAATGAATAAGATGAGGAGACTTGAAGCCACAGTTTAGGGAACCAAGGCTTATTTAGCCTGGAGCTCTGTCTCTTCGTATTTTAAGGTCTGTAGCAGGAAAAAGGGAAGATGTGGGTTCTCTGTGGTCCTAGAGGGCAGAGCTGAGACCCAAGGGGATGAACTTACAGAAGGAGCTAGCATGTAAGGACAGCCTATCATGTGTCGAGTGCTATGTTACATGGTTTCATGCATATCACTTCAGAATTCATCATAACATAAAATACTTTTCTACTAACTACAAAGTGCCTTTGCTTAAACTACTCTAAAAAAAAAAAAAACCAACCCCCCCCCCCCCAAAAAAAAAAAACCACTGTTGCCGTTATACCAACTCTATAGGACAGAGTAGAACTGCCTCATAAGGTTTCCAAGGCTGTAATCTTTATGAAGCAGATTGCCACATCTTTTTCCCATGGAGCAGCTGGTCAGTTCAAACCACTGACCTTTCAGTTAGCAGCAGAGCATTTAGCCACTGTGTCATCAGGCCTCCCTTACATTACTCTAATTGCCCAGAAATTCTTTCTACCAAGCTCCTTATATCCAAATGCTACCGATCTCCAGGTCCAGCCTAGATGCCATGTTGTCTATTGAAGCCCTAACTTTTCACATGTACTAATTACAATTGTCTTACCAAACTGCAAGTTCCTTGAAGGGCAAAGGTCATAATGAAACATTTTTATGCTCTTTTTCAATGCCTTATGGGGCATATTGATCATAATGGGCCTTAAGAATGAATAAATGCCAAAGAAGATATACAACTGGCCAATAAGCACATGAAAAGATGCTCATCACTAGTCATTAGGGAAATGCAAATCAAAACCACAACGAGATACCACTTCACATCTACTAGGATGGCTGTAATAAAAAAAAAAACAGATGATAACAAGTGTCGGCCAGGATGTGGAGAAACTGGAGCCCTCATACATTGCTGGTGGGAATGTAAAATGGTACAGTCACTTTGGAAAACAGATTGGCAGTTTTCCTCAAAATGTTAAACATAAGTTACCACATGACACAGCAATTCCACTCATAAAAACATACTCAAGAGAAATGAAAATGTAAGTCCACACAAAAACTTCTACAAGAATGTTCATAGTTTCATTACTCAGACAGTCAAAAAGTAGAAACAACTCAAATGTCCATCAACTGATGAATAAATAAAATGTGGTATATCCATATATGGAATATTACTCAGTCATAAAAAGGAATCAAGTACTAATACATGCTACAATATGGATGAAACATTATGCCAAGTGAAAGAAACCAGTCACAAAAGGCCACATATTGTATGATTCCATTTATATGAAATATCCAGAATAGATAAATCCATAGAGACAGAAAGTAGATTAGTGGTTGGCAGGGTTGGGGGGTGGGGTGGGGAATGGGAACTGACTGCTAATGGGCCTGGGGTTTCTTTTTGGGGTGATGAAAGTGTTCTGGAATTAGATAGTGGTTGATAGTTGTACAACCTTGTGAATACAGGTAGTTTCCGACTTATATTCGAGTTATGACGAACTTACGATCATCTGTTGGTTTTTTTTTCTCTTCATCTTATCAGTTAGTAATATATACTACATAGAATGTTGCAATTTTACTTACATCAGAACTGACTTATGACAAAGTAGTCATTGGAACACAGCCCCATCGTAAGTTGGGGACTACTTGTATACTAAAAACCAATGAACTGTATAATTTAAAAGGGCGAATTTTATGGTATGTGAATTGTATCTTGAATGAATGAATGCTTATTCAATCAGAGTCTTCTCATTCTTCAAGAGGCAGGGAACACCTCATGCCTAGAGTTGCCCAACTGAGGGCTGGATGTTGACCATCAGAGACGTTAAAGAGGGGACCTGAATACTGGAGAGGAAGGGAGGCCAGAGACAAAAATGCCTTGGATCCTGCCTGAGCTGTGCAGGAGCTGTGACTGAGCCCAAATCTGCTAGCCTAGGAAGATCCTGCCTGCCTGACTGGACTCTGAGTCCCTGGGAATTCCAGGGGCCTACTCCAATTGTTTGTGTTTTGCATCCTGTCTCTGCTCACTGTCCACCTGCAAAGGCTGGTCAAACACACATACAGCCCAGGAGGCCTGGGTGCTGTCCCCCCAAAACAAAAGGGCATTGAGATGGAAGTCTCAGCTCTGCCTCAGAGAGGATTCTTATGCAGCCTTCCTGGGCCTCCCATCCACATGAATGGAGGATCCTGGAGGCCAGTCAGCTAGCTTAGTGGCTTCATAGGGCTACACCCTCCTGCTGGGTAGCCTTAAGAGAATAAACAGGTTTCAATCAACCAATCAATCAAGTGGCCAGGCCTTATCTGTACTATGTGCCTTCTGAGGGCCCAGGCAGCTATGCTACACATAGGCAAGAGATGGAGATACCATCTACCTTATTGTGGCAGGGATCACAGCCTGGGTGAGGAGACATATGAATGAAGCAACTGAGGAGAAAAGGCAAGGAGGGGATCACTAGACATGCTACTGTATGGCTCAGACTTTTAAGATCTATGGGAATTCTGATAAGATCAATGTGAATCAGAACAAGCAGAAAACTGCAATGAGAAAGGACATATCTGGATTCATGTAGACCTCAGTTTAATCACTAAATCTGTCTCGGCCTCAAGTTTTCTCATCTGGAAAATGGACACAACACAATCTGTTCTGAAATAATGTGGCAAGGAATAATGATAATACATATAATCAGCGCTCTGCCTCACACAGTGGGTATCTAATAAATGATAGCCATTATTATTAGTCAGGGTGAGCTTTCTGGGAGAGAAAGGACTTAAGGTGAGCAATGAAGCATGATTAGGATTTAGAGACAGCAGGACAGGGGTAGGGTTGGAAGCACTGCACGAGCAAAGGCTCATAGGTAGGCATGAGTTAGGTGTATGCTTTCAAGTCTGACCAGAACAGGGCTCTTCTTGGGAAAGAGGGAAAGCTCAGCTTGGCTGGTGGGTATGGCGGGGGAGGGGGGCAGTGAGGAACAGAGTTGAGGGGAAGACAGATAAGGGGTCTAGATTCAACAGTTTATCCTTAGGAACCTTGTGGACTCCCAGTAAGGCAGACAGAAATGATTCTCCCTTTCTCCCTCTAGCTAGAAAAGGAGACAGATGTGGCAGTCTACTTCTGTAAAGACTACAGCCTTGGAAACCCTATGGGGAAGTTTTACTCTGCCCTATAGTGTCACTATGAGTTGGAATCAACTCAATGGCAATGGGTTGGTTGGTTGGTTGGTTTTAGCTAGAAACGGTCCCCCAGAGCATGGAAGAGTGCTAAGAGAAAACATGGCCTGGGTGACACTCTCTTCTGTTTGCAGCCTCACAGACTCCTCATCTATAAAGTGAAGTGGTGGGTCACTTTTCAAGCAGGCAACTTTGGGCAAATAACTTAAGCTCTCCAAACTTCTGCTTCATCATCTGTGAAATGGGGATGTATTACTTGGCAGAGCTGTTGTGAGGATTTACTGATTAAAGCCTCATGTAATGCCTGCCATAAAAAAGGCATTCAGTAAACGTTAGCCATTATTAGTAATATTAACAATAACAAAGTAACATGCTATTAATATAAACATTCTAAATATTCTGAATATCTGCGTCCTCAAAAAAAAAGGGTGGTAAAACTAAACATAGTAGGCTATTTGTGAGGTTCCCTCTCTCCCCCTTAATATCTACCTTGTAGTTGGTAGTCTGGGGTCTCTGAATGCTCACACTAGTGGTGTGGAACCTAAGAAAAATGTAGGGCAAAAACTGAACATCAGGAAAATTCTACCCATTATCTTAATTTTGTTAAGTAGGGGGGAAGAAAGCCTTGTGTAATTAATAACACTCGATAATACCTACTATGCACTGAGCATTTACTAGCTGGCTTACATGTTATTTTCTCATGTACTACCACAACAGTATGAGGTAGGTCAATTATAATCCTTACTTTGCAGATGAAGACTCTAAGGATCAGAGAGGTTTGGTAACTTTCCCAAGGTCAGGGAGCTAATAAATGGTACAGCTGGGATTTAAACCTTGTTTTGTCAGACCCCAAAGTCTTTATCATCGTGATTCGTGCCAATGCTACAAACACCTATTGGGCAGATCCAGTAATAAAGCCACAGGAGAGAACAACTCATTGCCTTAGGAGGACTTGGGCTTGGGACCCCTGCTCAGAAGGAAAAAGAATGTAGAAGAACTTCAAAGTTCGAAAGTGAGATTTTCTGAGGAGGCTTTTCAGATAGGACAGGGACAGAACAGGGACTGTGACGCAAACAACTAAAGTGAATACTGTAAACTCAGCAACATGTTAGCTTGACTGCTGCCAATATTCTTGGATTTCCTCTGTTCCTCAGTTTCCAGGAAAGTTTCTTGGGGAAAAATCCAGCTGGTTCCAGCCATGCTGACAGAATTTGCATTACGGCCATGATTGAGCTGGTGTTTTAAAGGAGAAGCTGCATGTGGGCCACAGCAATAGTAGTAGGGAGACAGAGCCTAACAGCTGTCCCTGAGCCCTGGGGGATTACAGCTTTGTGCTCTGCCCCTGCCTAAAGGGGCTGAAATGAAGGCTGGATTGGTGCCCAACAAGATGCCCAGCACATACAAGTAGGCAGTTAGGAACTTACATTGGTCCCTAATGTTTCTCAGCAATCAGAATGCTTGATGATCATATCCATCCCCTCCCAGACTCCCACTCCCACCCCAGTTCGGCTGTCAGAGCTCCTGAACATGGCCTCTAATGCCCTGCAAGGTCTGCTTTTTCTCTAGTCTCCTTCCAGCATCTCCCTCTAGCTCCAGTCCCATCAGCCTTTTTTATACTTGCTACATTTTCTCCTGCCACAGGGTCTTTGTAAATGAAAATTCTTTCTGCCAAGAAAGCTCTTCCCACCCTTCTTCACCTAGGCAAGCTCCGAGCTCCAGCTTCCTCTGGGAAGCCTTCCCTGATCAGAGGAAATCTCTATTAGAGGCTCTCATGAGTCTCTGTACCTCTCCTTTAAAGCATCTGCCACAGATGTAATTGCACATGTATATGATTAATGTCTGCCTAGGCTTTAAGCTCCATGAGGCAAGGTCTGTTCATATTTTTGACTTACCACTGATCCACCAGGACCTAGCACAGTGCCAGCATATAGTAGGCACTATTTGCTGAACCAATAAATGACTGAACTAATTATACATTTTTACTTTATTTTTGCTTTTTCCAAAAGGAGGTTACTCCTCTGTTTACAGCTTTATTATGACTGCATTAACTACTAACATTTGCCTTTATCATTTATAAAACACTTTCAACAATATCCAATAAGTATTTGCTGAATATTTACATGAACTGCAACAAACCACTTAGCAATGGTCTGCCATTTCCAAAACGCATAGTATTGTGGGGGAGAGAGAAAGAAATAAACAGATAATTCCAATAGAGATGGTAGGTGCTATCACAGGGGAAGTGCAGGGTGCTATGGGTGCCCACAGGCTCTTTGAGGGTTAGGGAATGCTTCCTGCAAGACGTGACATTGATGACCCAAGGGATGAGTAATTTCCCAGACAACAGTTCATCTGCCTAGAACTCTTACAAGGTTCTGAGAGGCTGGTCACACAGGTATCCTCAAAGGTATTTTACAGTCCAGCCACTGAGGAAGTTACACAACTAGCCCAAGACTACACAGCCAAGAACCAGTGGGGACAACACTAGAGGCTTAATCCCAGGGCTGGGATCCTATGCAGGGATAAGCCCCCTCCTTCCCTTTCTCCCCCAACCAACCCCACCATGGGAGGCCCTGGTTGTTCTCTGCTCAAGGGTTTTGGCCAACTGCCTGACTTTGCTTGTCTTCTGGGCAGCTGACTGGTTGCTTCCACAACTCACTTATCCATGAAGTTCAGGAAAAGCTGCCAACTCAACATTCCTAATTACCTTCCATCACCAGGAAGCAAATAAGCAGAGACTCAGCAGGTCACACACCTCAGGAAAGTTGCCAGGCCCTGGGCCACTCTGCAGATCTGCCTGCTGGGTGAAGGTGAGTGAGCCCTAGTGTTTCAGTGTGTGATATGGACCCTTCCAAAGGGACTCCACTTTTTCTGCAGAGCTTAACACTGGGAACTTTATTTAAAGGTTTGCAATGGAAACCTCATTAAAAAGATTTGGAAACTAGGCTCAGAAAAGCAGGTTATTATATAGGACTTAGTAAGGGTCACAGAGCCAGTTAGTAACTACATCAGAAGTCACACCCAAAATCAAAGTTAAGAAGTTTCCCGAATACAACCAAACACTTAGAGGGACAGAGTAGCAGGGGCAAGGGTCTGGGGACCATGCTTTCAGGGGACATCTAGGTCAACTGGCATAACAAAATTTATTAACAAAATGTTCTGTATCCTACTTTGGGGAGTGGCGTCTGGTGAGCAGCCATCTAAGATGCATCAATTGGTCCCAACCCACCTAGAGTAAAAAAAGAATGAAGACCACCAAAGTCACAAGGAACGTATTAGCCCAAGAGACAGAAAGGGCCACATAAACCAGAGACTGCATCAGCCTGAGACCAAAAGAATAAGGTGGTACCCGGCTACCACCAATGACCGCCCTGTCAGGGAACACAACAGAGAGTCCCTGATGGAGCAGGAGAAAAGTGGGGTGCAGAACTCAAATTCTAGTAAAAAGACCAGACTTAATGGTCTGACTGAGACTAGAGGAACCCCAGAAACCACAGACTCTCTGTCAACCCGGAACTAAAACCATTCCCAAGGACAATTCTTCACACAAAGATTAGACTGGCCTATAGGACATAAAGTGATACTCGTGAAGAGTATGCTTCTTAGCTCAAGTAGATACATGAGAGTAAATGGGTAGCTCCTGTTCGGAGGTGAGATGAGAAGCCAGAGAGGGTCAGGAGCTGGTTGAATGGACATGGGAAATCACGGGTGTAAAGGGAGTGTGCTGTCATAGTATAGGGAGAACAATTAGGGTCACATGACAACATATGTATAAATTTTTGTATGAGAGACTAACTTGAATTGTAAACTTTCACTTAAACTACAACAATTTAAAAAAAAAAAAAAGGGAAGTCAAACCCAGGTCTTCTAATCCTAAAAATCTTGTATTCTTTCTGTAATTTTATGCCGCCTTCCAACATCCTAGCATTCATACAAACCTGTGTGGGTTACACTCTAGCATTCAAAAATCTGTGATTTTCGGGAGGTCTCTATATAAGCATCAAATTACAAGAGTCAATGCCCTGTGAGGCCTTGACCTTTGGTCTAGGATAAAGGTTTTGTTTCAATCCGCTGCAAGCCACAAGGACATTTACATACTTACTGGTTAAGCGAGCTGGATGTTTTGGTTGCTCTGATGCCATCATTAATATCTTCCCATCCAGCCAAAATGATCCAACAATCGATAAGCACACAGCCTCTCTGAGGCCTTGAGACAGCCAAATGTATTTACCAGCCAGAGTTTTTGTTAATTAGATAAAATCCCTGGACCAATGGGCAGGACATTTACCTATGCTGTAGCTAAGCGCATTCTGGACACCTCAATCTTGGCACCTGGACAGCAAGTGCCTCAAGCCCTAACCTGGGGCATCCAGGGACAAGAATCAAACCAAGCCATCAATGCAAAGCTGGAATAAATATGTTTACCCCTGAACAAAACCCAGTCCTTTCTTCCTTCCTGAACTGTAAACCAAATCATATCTTTTTCCAAAGCGATCTAGAAAACTAGTTTAGCTGGGTAGTCCTTTCTTTTCTAAAACCATCAAAACAGGACACCAGAAGAGTCTGCGAACTGATAATTGAGATATTTTTTGAGAGAGGCAACATGGTATGTATATTTGGAAGAGTCAGAAAGACCCATCTGACTGCTTAGTTGCCGTCACCACTTGAATACTTCACTGGCATGTCAAATTCAGTACATTCAAACCTGAACTCACGATCTTTTCTTCCCCAGCCCAGTCCTTCTCCAGGATCCTCATCTCAGTGAGTGGCAATAGCATCTACATAGCTGATCAAGCCAGAAACCTGAAATTCATTAACACCTTCTTCTCTGTAATCAACCATATCCAATTCTATTCACTCATCATGCATTTACTGAGTATCTAAAACGTGCTAGACGCTATACTAGGGCACTGATATTGTTCTGACCATCACAAAGTCCAGTCTAGCTTACTTCCTCTTAGTCTAAGTCACCACCAGCCATCATCCTCTTTTGTCTGGAACTCTGGTCACATCCCAATCAGTCTCCCTGCATCCACCATCGCTCTCTATCTGTTCTCCACCAAGAAACCCGTGATCTTTTAAAATTATAGATCCTGATCATGTCACCATGTCTCTCTGTCACAAACACGCTCCTACTTAAAATCTTTCAAGAGTTGCCCACTGCTGTTAGAATAAAAATAAAAAGTTAACATAGCCTACGGACCCAGTGTGGTATGGTCTCTACTTAACTCTCCAATTTCATTTTATGCCACTCTTCCCTGCTCTCTAAGAGTCCGGCCATATTGGCCTTCTCTCTATTCCTTGATTTCTCCATTTTGACCCAAGGCCTTCTACTTGCTGTTTTCTTTAACTCAAACTTTCACCTTTCTCTTCATCCTTCAGAGTTCAGTTCAAACTCATTTACTCAAAGATGCTTCCCCTTACTGATCTTCCCTAGCTCCCATCCCCCCAGTCAAGGTTAAATTTCCCAGTGTCTTGTACTTCACTTTTTTTTTTAGCAGCTTTACTGAGATATAATTCACATACCATACAATTCACCCATTTAAAGTGTACAATCCAATGGTTTTTACTATATTCAGAGTTGTGCAACTATCACCACAATCAATTTTAGAACACTTCATTATCCCTCAAAAAAACCCCATTAGCAGCCACTCCTCATCACGGCCCCCTCCAGCCTGAGGCAACCACTAAAGTATGCTGTCTCCATAGATTTGCCTATTCTAGACATTTCATATAAATGGAATCATATTTGATCTTTTGTGCCTGTCTTCTTTCACTCAGCATGTTTTCAAGGTTCATTCATGTTTTAACATGCATGTATCAGTATTATATGGATATAACAAATTTTATTTATCCACTCATCAGCTGATGGTCATTTGGGTTATTCCTACTTTTTGGCTACTATGAATATTATTACTGCGAACATTCATGTACAAGTCTGTGTGAACTTATGTTTTTAATTCCCTTAAGTATATACCTAGGAGTGAAATTGCTGGGGAAACCCTGGTGGCATAGAGGTTAAGAGTTCGGCTGCTAACCAAAAGGTCAGCAGTTTGAATCCACCAGGCGCTCCTTGGAAACCCTGTGGGGCAGTTCTACTCTGCCCTATAGGGTAGCTATGAGTCGGAATCGACTCGACAGCAGTTTTTTTTTTTTTTTTTTAAATTAATTAATTATTTTTTTTATTGTACTTCAGGTGAAGACTTACAGAACAAATAGTTTCTCATGAAACAGTAGTACACATATTGTTTTATGACATTGGTTAACAACCCCACAACATGTCAACCCTCTAAGTTTTCAACCTTTTTTTTTTGGTGAAAATACACATAGCCAAAGATACACCATTTCAAAAATTTCTACAGGCACAGTTCAGTGACATTGACTACGCTCTTCCACTTGTGCTTCTA
This sequence comes from Dugong dugon, assembly GCA_030035585.1. Classification (NCBI taxonomy): domain Eukaryota; kingdom Metazoa; phylum Chordata; class Mammalia; order Sirenia; family Dugongidae; genus Dugong; species Dugong dugon. The sequence goes on along the minus strand of CM057467.1, from coordinate 75,335,637 downwards.
TTCTCACTTAAGATGAAGGCTTACAGAACAAAATAGTTTCTCATTTAAGTCACTACACGTTGCCCTATGACAATGGTTAACAATCTCACAACACATCAACACTATCCTTACTCAGCCTTGGGTTCCCTATCACCAGCTTCCTTGTCCCCTTCTGCCTTCTGGCCCTTGTCACTGGACTACTGTACCTCATTAGTCCCATTTGGTTTTACAGAGCTGTCCACTCCCAGGCTGAATGGTGAACCTCGGAGATAACTTCACCACTGAGCTAAAAGGGTGTCTGGGGGTCATACTCTCGAGGTTTTTCCAGTCTCCTTTAGGCCAGTAAATCTGGTCTTTTTTTTGTGAGTTAGAATTATGTTCTACATCCTTCTCCAGCTCTGTCCAGAACCCTCTGTTGTGATCCCGGTCACAGCAGTCAGTGGTGGTAGCTGGGCACCATCTAGCTGTACTGGACTCAGTCCGGTGAAGGCCTTGGTAGCTGTGGACCATTAGTCCTTCAGACTAATCTTTTCCTTATATCCTGTTCTCTTCATTCTCCCTTGCTCCCGAAGGGATGAGACCAGTGGAGTATCTTTGATGGGCGCTCACAGGCTTTTAAGATCTCAGACACTACTCACCAAGGTAGAATGTAGAACATTGTCTGTATAAACTGTGTTATGCCAGTTGAGCTAGATGTTCCCCGAGACCATGGTCCCCATAGCCCTCCGCCCAGCAATTCAGTCCCTCAGGGAGTTTGGATGTGTCTATGGGGCTTCCATGACCTTTCCTTGTCCAAGTTGTGCTAGTTTCCCCTGTATTGTGTACTGTCTCACCCTTCACCCAAGATACCACTTATCTATTGCCTATTTAGTATTCCCCCCCCCCACCCCTCCCATCCCTGGTAACCAACAAAGATTGTTACATTTTGTGTGTGAATATTTTCATGGGTTTTTACAATAGAGGTCTCAGACAATATTTGTCCTTTTGTGATTGACTTATTTCACTCAGCATCGACAGCAGTGGTTTTTGGTTAAAAGTGCTGGCTCATATATAACTCTATGTTTAACCTTTTGAGGCACTCCCAAACTGTTTTCTAAAACAGCTGTACCATTTTATACTTCCATTAGCAGTGTACAAGAGTTCCAATTTCTTTACATGCTCACCAACACTTGTTATGATGTCTTTTTGATTCTAGGCATCGTAGTGGATGTGGAGTGGTATTTCATTGTAGATTTGCATTTCCCTGATGGCTAATGATGAACATCTTTTAAAGTGCTTAGTGGCCACTTGTTTATTTTTTTGGAGAAATGTCTATTCAGAGCATTCATCCATTTTTTTATTGGGCTATTATCTTTTTATTGTTAAGCTGTAGGAGTTCTTTATTCTAGATACAAGTCAGTTATCAGATATATGACTTGCAAATATTTTCTCCAACTCTGTGGGCCGTCTTGTCACTTTCTTGATGTTACTGTTTACAGCACAAAGGTTTTCATCTTCATGAAGTCAGATTTGTCTATTTTTTCTTTTATTGCTTGTGCTTTTTGTGTCATATCCAAGAAGGCTTTGCCTAACTAAAGGTTACAAAGGTTTACTCCTATGTTTTCTTTTAACAGTTTTATAGTTTTAGCTTTTAGTCTGATTAATTTTGAGTTAATTTTTGTGTATGGCATAAGGGGTCCAATTTCATTCTTTACATGTGGATATTCACTTGTCCCAGCACCAATTGGTGAAAAGACAAAGTGTCCTTCACCTGTGAAGTACATACAGTGAAACCTGTGAGAGCTGGAATTTGATGGGACTGACTTGTTTTTCTGGGTCCTCCACGTTTTCTACCTTTTCTATCACTCTCTACTGGTGGAAAATATTTGAGTATTCCTTCTCTGACAAGTTTTTGCCTTACACAGGTTCTGACTTTCACAGGTTTTACTGTAACTATAATTATGTAACTAGTCATCTTGGCTCCCAGTTAGACTGTAAGTACCAAGAGGGCAGGGACTGTGCCTACCTTGTTCACTACTGTATCTCCAGCATCTAGTACAATGCCTCCTAATAACACTCCTAAATATTAGTGGAATGAATTAATAATTTTATTAATAATATTAACTCTACAACTCAATGGGCTATACGTATTATCATCTCCATGTTACTTAGGCTCAAAGAAGGTAGGCAACTTATTTCGCTGCTTCTCAATTTGACTCAACCCCCTTGACCCTTACCTGGGGGTTGTGAAATCCTCCAGGGCAGGGACGTGCTTCTCCTTCCTCATTGTGTTGCCTCCCATCCCCTCCCCACATTCAGCTCAGGGCAGGATCAGGGTACAGGCTGGACAGATGGGTGACTGTGTGACAAATGGACAGTCAATCAAGGCCTTCCACAACCAGGCCCCTAACTACCTCTAGACACTTTCAGCCTCCTCAGACTGTGATCCAGCAACACCTAATAACAGGGTATAACTCCATCTTCCCCACCACACACACCAGACTGTTCCTTGCTGGGTGCCACCACTCATGCGGTTCCCTTTGTCTGGAATGTCTCCTGCTTCTCCTGGTTATGTCCTACTGATGTGTTAAGACTCTGATCAGGTGCAAGCTCCTCTAGGAAGCCTTCCTTGATCCCCAGTCTGGTTAGGGACATTTTCTGGGCTCTGGCAGTCCCTGTACTGTCTTGTCTCACAGCACTAATCACATTGTGTTGCTAAAGTCAGCCCTAGACTCTTTTATCAAGGGCAGGAACCATGCCTGGTCAGATGTCTCCTGTGCCAAGCACAGGACCTGACATATGGCAGGTACTCAGTAAATGTTTGTAAAATGAAATGAATCTTAGAGAGAAAGAACAGGCGGTTGGAGGCACAAGATTTATCCCATCAGGCTTCCTTCATTAGAGAATGTATGAGCAAATGAAAGACCAAGTTAAGCACTTAGCAGAGGCCCAGCTCCCTGCTGGGAGAAGGGAAATGGGTAGAGGTGTTGTCTTTCATCCAAGTTTGTTCTTAAGGAAATGTGATCTCTAATGGGAGGCCTCATTTCTCGCCCTGACTGCTCCTCTCATGACCCAGCCGAGCCTGGACAGATGTGCCTTCAGTCTGCCCTGTGCCCTGGGTTTCGGGTGAATGGTTCTAGTTCAGAAGCCAGGCCCAGGTTTGGGCTGAACCCAGGAGCAGGGCCACCTGCTCACACTGCTGACAAGTGGGATAGGGGCCCTGGAACCTGAAGAACCACAGCTGAATGTGCTTACAAGGTTTAAGTGCTTTGGGGGATGGGAAGGGAGAAAATGATTACCACATGGGGAGAAAGGAGGCGGAAAGGAAAGAAAGAGGAAGGAACCCACCCTTCCTCTTATATAGTCAATGGGAATATGGAAATAAGACTCAGGAATACTTGCTTCAGGTCTGCTGAAAAGTCAGTAAAAGCAAACGTTCCAAGTTTCTTGCAATCTGGGAGACAGGGTAAGAGACAATGGGAACCAGGCCCTTCCCTGCCCTTAGGAAGGCCCACAATCCAGTGGCTTAAGATGAAGTCAAGCCCAGAAACTTCTTAATACAAAGAACAGAGGGTGGTGAACAGCAGGTCCTGCCCTGTCCCTTTAGCCAGGCAGGCCCACCACATGTTTAGCCAGCCCCACACGAAGCAGGTCAACAGTGCCCACATAGGGCTGCTGTCCAGAGCTGTTGGCTTGATCATCTCATACCGCATGAGGATTCCTGATCTGTCCCTGAGTAGGTCGGCGTCCAAACTTGACTGGTTTTCCTGTTCGTGGACTGCCTGCCTTCGCAGTCCTGATGTTCAGCACGGCTTCTCTTCCAGAAAAGAATTCCTCTCCTATTACAGGCCGGCATGGTCTTTCCTAGCTGACCCTCACACTTTCCCAGGCCAGAGGGAGGTGGGCTGGGACAAAGGAGTGGAGATCACACCCAATTGGGAGGAATTAAGGAAGGCTTCACAATGAAGGCAGCATGTGAGCCGAGCCTTAAAAGCTGGTAGTGCGAGCAGAGGGTGATGAGCACCGAATATGGAGGGCGGTCTATGAGGAAGGCCAGCATCCAGTGCTCAGGTACTGCAGATTCCAGGGTGTCCTTAAAGAGGATGTTTAACACTTGCTCCCTGAGCAGATGGGCCTCAGACTGCTGCCCTTTGCTACAGCTCCCCAGGCCCAAGGCACCCAGAGGAAGAAATAAAGGAATAGCAGCATGAAACACCTGTGCAGAGATCTAGAGAGTAGAAAGGCTGAGTAAGAATCTGCTGTAGGAATTCAGGCACATTCCCTTCCAGAAAGGATGGTCAGGCCCTCCCCACCCCAACCCCCCAGGCCTAGCTCTGTTAGCAGGAAAAACTATATTTGGTGGCTTACATATTCTTTGAGACCGTAGCCTAGGTCAGTCCTATTTCCAGTGACCAGCAGAGGCCCACTCATTCATTCATAAGTGGGACATATTTTTTGGATGGATAATGAACCAGGGAGAAGGAGGAAAGGATGTCCTAGTTCAGGCCCTTCTTCACCTTGAATTTGTCTTATCGAAATTGCCTCTTAACAGATCTGCTTTCTGCCCTCCCCAGATTCAGTTCATCCTTCACTCTTCTGAAACACAGCTCGAACAAGGTCAGTCCCCTACTCAAAAACCTGCCCCATCTCCCCACTGCTTTCAGGATAAGAATTCAAAACTCCTTATCCTGGGCATCCCAGGCCTTGCAGTTCAGCCACTCCCAAACCTTTCCTCTCTCCCCACACCTTCACACCTGCACCAGTACCACAGTAGCCACATCAATACATTCACCAGGTCCAGCGGCCACCTAGCACCTCCTGCTCCTGCCTTTACTCAGCTTGTTCCCCTGCTCTTTCGTTCTGTATGAGGTGGTGGTGTGGGGGATGCTGTGCTGAAGGACAGGATCTGTGCCTTACTTATCTCTGATTCCCTCAAAAGGGGTTGAAGGGAGATTCCGAGTCACTCTAACCAAGGGAAATGGGACAAGAAAAGGGGCAGGAGAAAAGCAGGTCAGAGACTGGGGGATACTCATATGAAAGGTCCCTATGGACACTATCCAAATGGACAAGAAGGAATATTCAGAACAATTCCCTGAGTCACGCACACAAAGTTCTGAAGTTTGGGGCAGGTATTTAACTTCTAGCAGAAAACATGTATTGGAAAGAGCTAAAATAATCAGCAACCGGGGGCATAATGGAATAGGTTAAACTCAGCCTCCCCAGGGCGATGGAAAGGTGGATTCACAGTGCTGCTGCTCTGCAAATACCCCCCTACACAGGCCAGCCAGGGAAGGCAGCAGCTGGGCAGACTTCGGCAGTTACCAATAGGGTATCCCAGGTCCGGCAAGGGCCTGCATGGGGGGCACAGCTCATTCTACTGTGCTGCAGTAGAGTGAAGCAAAGCTCATTTGTTTCTGGGGGAGTGAAGATGCCACACACAGCCTGCAGTTATGAATGGCTCTTATAACAACAAGCTGACATCTGTGCTTGGTTTCCAAGATGCATCATCGCATGTTTATTAAACTATTGCTCCATCATATTTATTTGGCTACGAAACAACTCCCAGCCCATACTTTCAAAAGTGGTTTATTAAAAACTAAGCCTTGAACATTAATACTCAAACGCACCCTTGAGAATCAATAATAATGCTGCAGATAAAATGAAAGGGAATCAAAGCAGTAAGTCTTGGTTGGGGCTGTGGCTGCCTTTCCCTGCCTACTTGTATATTCATGCAGCTGCTGGGGAAGAGCACCAAGGGTGCGTGGTACTGGTACAGGGATAGCCACCTCAAACACCTGACTTCCTGCCTAAAACATGGGTATGGTAGCAGGGAAGAGGGGGGTGTACTATGGCCTCCTAGCTCCAAAGGGCCAACAACACCAAAGTTAGTTCAGTGGGGGCCACTAGTTTCACCCAGAATAAAACCTCTGCCCATAACCAAAAGCCCTATACTGAGGCCCTATGGTGGCCCCTGTGTGAGCATCCATCCTGGCACTATGCTGAGCCCTAAGTCGAGTCTTGCGCCCGCCCAAGAAAAAGCCTCAGATCCAACCTGTCAGTGGTCATAAGAAGACTAGCTGAGCCAGGGAGGCTGGAGAAATTCGGTCTGTCCCTGGGCACGGCTCCAGCATCTGTACCCCAACCCTACAGGCAGGACGTTTTAGCCCCAGAAGACTTTCTGGCAGAAAGGCCTCTTCCATCTATCTCCCTGCTAAATCTCCAACCTCCTCCATGGGAGGCCACCTTCACCCCTGTCCAGGCAGCAACCAATAACACACGGCCAAACCCACAGAGAAACAAGGACAAATTGGAAGATCCAGAGAAGAACCCATAGAATGTGGAGGGGACTCCTGGGAGGAATAAAAACAGCTGAAGGACCAAGGGATGTTTGAGGTTAGAAAAAAGGAGACACAGGGAACTAACTCCCTACTTTAAAATATGTAACGGTTGACCTAGGCCACGGGAGCCAACATGCTTGGTGACTACAGGGAAGTCACAGGGGACAGTTCCCAGCTTAGTTTTAAGGAAGGACTTCATCCAACGCAAAGTCATCACACAAGGAAGGGGCGTACCCCCTCACCCCTCACATGAGGGAGAGCAAGGCCTGGATTTCAACACTCACCTGCGGACTTCCTGGACATCGTTGGTGCGAGCAGCTTCCATCAGGGCTGTATCTGAAGAGAGAGGGGCACTGGTCAGATCCCTGGCCAGAATCTACCTCAGGGCTGCCTGGTGAGACACTGGAAGTGGAAGCACTTCACAAACACGGGCTTTAGCAAGTGAAACAATACCACGATATATAAAGAAAAAGCTAATCACTCCCTCCCTCCCCACATGGTATCCACTGTTAACAACTTGTCCTTCCACATCTTTCTATTTACAGAGCTCAAACTCCTAACAACTCCTTCACATCATACAAAGTAATGTGCGTGAAGTACTGGCAGCTATGTCTATGGTAAGTACTCAACGTGTGAATTATCCTCTTTATAAGTTATAAAGCTCTGTAGAAGTCTATTTTGTTACTGTCATTATTATTAATAACCATTCCCCTACATTGCTCCCACTTTCTTCCCCAACTCTAGTTACTCTGCCCAGTTCTCAATCTTGGTATCACAGATCACAAACCCAGTGGGAGGGACAGGATGAGGAGCCCGCAGGGGTGTGAGCCCCTCTGAGAGTGGAGAGAAAACCTCGACTGAGAGTCAGGAGACCTGGCTCCAACTCCTCTACCACCTACTCACTGTGTGACTGTAGCAGCCCCTTTCCCTCTCAACCCCATCTTTTTTGACTATAGAAACAACAGTCCTTGCCTTAGTAGCCTCACAAGGCTGACACGGAAATGAAATAATGGTTGAAAAAATATGCAAACTCCCTGGAGCCAAGCCTAGCAAAAGGAGACGCAGAGAAGAGTATTCAGATTCCTTAGGAATCAGCAGACCTAGCAGAAAAGCTGCTAAATCTGCCCTGGCCTGGGCTCCGTGCTGGCCATTGGCACCACCTTGTGGCTGCCTGCCTCATGAAAACAAACTCAACAGCAGAGACAAGTTTTTCAAACACCAAGTGCCCATGGAGCCCTCTGTGCCAAGCCTGGTTCTGAAGTACATGGTTGGGCCTGAACAGACTCCTACCCAGCCCTGCCTAGGGAGTCTCCCAGTCCAGCCAAGAGTCTCACCCAGTGAAATACAAGAGGAGGCGGTGGAGCAGAGTGGAAAAAGAAGCATCTGGAGGCAGACAGACCTGGGCTCCAGGCCCAGCTCTGCCGCTTACCTGTATGACCTGGCCAACTCACCTATCCTCTCTGAGCCTGTTTCCTCATCTGTACAACAGGGATAAGATACCCACCTTACTGTGCATATGAAAGTCAGTTCTGTGGTTCAGACATTGGTGTCTCCATCCCATGTCCTGGCCTAGGCTCCAGAGCCAGGCCTTTCCTAGTTACCTTCCCCGATTGCTCTCCAAGCATACACTCAAGCATGTTCAAGCAGCCCCCAGCTGGAAGGGGAACGAGCCTTTCTCAGAGATCACTGTATCCACTCCTCCCTCACTCTACAGAAAGGAGTGGCTTCTGCAAGGTCAGAGTGGGTGAGGAATGAGATGAAATTAAAACCAGAACCTCCCTGCTCCTAAAAATAGTTTCTTCTACACTACACTGAGGGTCTTGGATCACAATTCCAAGTCAGGAGACAGGGTAGCTGGTAAGTCAGAAGGGGCTACTACCTTAGGTACCAGGAATGGAACTAGTTACCGTCATTATTTTGGTAAACAGACCCTGGTCTCCTTGTTGGGGTTCACATGACACTACCTCAATGTCACAAAGTCCAGCCTGAAGCCCCCAGGAGCCTCTAAGGTAAGATCTTGGAATCTAGGTTCTATGGAAGTCATGTCCCCAGTGGTTTTCAACCCTGACTGCACATGAGAATCACCGATGATGCTGTGAAAACATGCTGATGCTAAGGACCTACATAGATCAATTAAATCAGAATGTCTGGGGGTAAGACCCAAGTATTGGTATTGTTTTAAAAGCTCTCCAAGTGACTCCAAACAAGGTAAAGAACCATTGGTCTGGCCCAAGCCAAACAGTACCTGAGGAGAAGGACATCTTTCTCTTACAAAGCCAAGCCTCTCAGGACCACACCCCTATGTCATCTTCTTCCCAGCACTGTCACAGTCTCTTCAGGCTTGTCTCTCTATGGCCCCTTGACTTCCCCTCATTCCATCCAAACACAATGGCCTCAGGACGCTGATTGCTCATGAACCTCCCATGGGCCTCCATCGCCTACAGGAGAAATTCCAAACCCTCCAACCCTCCTATCATCCAGGGCCCACTCCCTTTGCTCCATCTGCTCTCACCTTATCCCAAAGACCTCCTGTCCTCCAACCAGGCTGGCCACTCTGCTGGCCCCTGCACACACCATGCTGACCTGTGTGTGTGTCATATCTTCATTCCTGAAGCCTCTGCCTGGAATACAATCCAACTCAAGACACATTTACTGAGTACCTACTAAGTTTCAGACACTATGGTGAACCATGTGTTGGTACTGGGAAGGGAGATGGTACCAACCTAAAAAAAGAACAAAAAAGATGCATTCCCACTCTCATTGGGGCTCCCAATGTCCCTCTTCACTCTTCTCCTTTTCATCTCTTGCCTTATCCTTCAGGACTCAAGTTAAAATTCCCCATCCCCCATAGGTCTTCAATCCTCCAGGAAGGCTTTCCTGACCCTGCTAGTTTTCTGATCCACCAACAACACATATAACACCACTCACCAGACCTGCAGGCCTAACTGCCCTGTACTGCTCCCCCGTACCCCCACCCCAACTGATTTTATGTTAAGTTAGGAGTTCCCACAATACCTAGCCCCAAACTAGGCACACAGAAAGTATTCAAAACAATGATGAAAGTTATAGAATCTTAGTATGCCTAAGCTACAACTCTTAGACTCTCTAGCTCAAAATCCTCATCTTGTAGATGAGGAAACTGAGGCCCAAAGAGAAGAAGCCAGAATCCAGTCACAATGGTAATTAGAAGCAAAACCAAACAAGATCCCAGGTGTCCTGACTCCCAGTCCAAGGCCCGTACATTATAGTTGGCCACATTCTGCTGAATAAATAAATGAATGTCAAACAGTCCCCACTGCATGGATTCTATGAACACCATGCTTCAGTCTTACCCTTTAAGGAATAACTGAGAATTTGAGTGTTGACTTCATGTAGGCCAGAAGTCTAGCTCTCTGCCACTCCCCTCGTTCAGTCCCATGCACCCAGCTGAGATGCCAATCTGGTTCAGCCAGCCCCTATGGTTGCCTTGGGTCTCTATAGATCCTCTTGCCAACTGCCCCACATGGCAAGATCCTGAGACCAGGCACAACAAAACCCTGGGAGACAGCAGAACAGTACTGTAAGAGTACTGGGAAATTATCCTTCACTGTATAAGTGGGGAAATTTATAGGCCAAAGAGGAGCAAACGGGTCCCCTAGTGAGCAGTGGTAGAACTGGTATTGAGACCAAGTCTCTTCGTTTCTTAGGCCACGTTAGGCTTAAGAACTTCTCTAAACCATCTGGTGGTTGCCCTTAAAGCATCCCGCGGTTTCCTGGAGACCTCTTAAAAGAGGAATTGGACCAGGCAGAATATTACAGCATAAAGAGACCATGCTCTAACATCAGATGTTTTACTTCAATGCCCTCCATCGTACAGATGGACAAAATCATGGCCAAAGAGGGGAAGCTGATCTATGGGAGATTATGCAACTCAAAAGGCAATGAGCTCTCCACTACAACCCTCTACCCCTGTGATCAGATGATGCCTGGGTCCCCCCAGGCCTGAGGCTCTCCGGGTCTAAGACTATAAGCATCTCCCATCCTACAAGGATGCGGGGTCAGGACACTCCTCCCGCCTCTACCTTCCTCGAACCCAGACAGTCCCGATAATCACCCTTGTTGGACGGGTTCTTGCTGTAGCAGTGAGCCACCAGCGCCGTGGCCAGGGCCCACATGCCCAGTCCAGCTCTGTTGGGGACCCTGCTCCAGCCGTCTTGTCCAGGTAGCATTTCTTCAAGACTGGGAAGGCGTCCCCACGTGGTGGCTGCAAAGCACTGAGTCTCCGCATGTCCTCCCCGGAGCCTCCCGGTGGCTGCCCCTTGTCCTGCAAGCAAGGCCTGCGCTGTCCCAGGGCGCCCCCCGGCGGCTGCCCTCAGCCATTGCGGCTCCCCGCGGCCCCCGGTGGTTACGCTCCGGCTGAAGGCGCCTCCATGGCTCCTGAGCGATGGAGATGTAAGCAGTCGGATGAGGAGCCGCGGCGCCAGCACTGTTCTCAACGCCAGGGACCCCAGCATCATGACAGCTGCTTCTTCTACAACCCCCTGGTGCCGGCCCCTGTGCTGGCCACATCCAACATGGCTGCCGCGGCGCGTTCGAAGACGCCGCGAACGGGGTGAACTGCGCACTGCCTCACGGGAGTGGTAGTTCACAGCCCTAGAACTTTCCGCAGCTGACTCACAAAGAAACGACATATCCCAGAAGGCTGCGAAACTAGTGTCACAATGACTGCCGACCTATAAGAGTCCGGAGCATGTTGGGAAGTGAAGTTCGGGTTGGAGTGTGTGGGCGGGGCAGGAAGGGAAATGCCAAGGAGGGGCGTGGCTATTGGTTACGCTTCGGCCGCAGGCGGCTCGGTGCGGTTAAAAGTTAGAATCCTACGGCATGTCTACCTGTTTAGTTAGAACGCGCGTGACGCTATTTCTGGCCAGGGTAAGTTAGGGAGGGACCTTACTTAGAGACCTATTGTGAAGCTTAGACTTATTTCTTTTAGACTATTTCTTTTTTCAGCCTGATATGGCTTTTCAAAAAGGAGGTGTGAGGGTAACTGGTGCAGCTGAAGTAAAATTCCTTTTAGTTTACTACACAGACCTCCGCTTCTAGGTGTTGACTCAAGAAAAATAAAACTTGTGTTCATACAAAGACTAGTACCTGAATGTTTATAGCAGCTTTATTAGAAACAACCCAAGTGTCTATGAACACATGAATGGATGAACAAATTGTGGTATATCCATACTTAAAAAAAAAAAAAAATGTTGCTGTCAGTGTGTTATGGAGTAGAACTGCTCCGTAGGGTTTTCTTGGCTATAATCTTTATGGAAGCAGATCACCAAGCCTTTCTTCCGTGTTGCTGCTGGGTGGGTTCAAACTGACAACCTTTAGGTTAGAAGTCAAGCACAAACTGTTTGCACCACCCAGGGACCTAGATGTCCATACTACTCAGCAATTAAAAAGGAATGAACTATTTATACATGCAAGGACATGGATGAATCTCTAATTATGCTAAGCGAAAGAAGCTAATTTTTTTTTAAAAAGACTGTATACTGTATTATTCCATTTATGTAAAATTCTACAAAATAAAAACAGAAAACCTAGAAAATAGTAACACAAAGAAGACTAGTGGCTTCCTGGGGATTCAGGGTCAGGGAGGATACTGGGAGGGAAGGAATACAAGGGGGCTCTAGGAAAGCTTCTGGGGTGGTGGATGTATTCATTATCTTGACTGTGGTGTTGGTTTCATATGTCAATTTAAACATGTGCAATTGATTGCATGTCAATTAGATCTCAATAAAACTGTTCTAAAAAACAGCTATCTCTTTTTACTTTACCTATCAGATGGGCAAAGATTAAAAAATATATATGTATGACCACTTTGTGGCAAGTTTGTGAAGAAAAAGACACTCGTATATTGTTGGTGGGAGTGTAAATGGGTACAACTTCAACATAGGGCTAATTGACAATATCAAAATATTGGATTTTAAAATATAGATATACTTACACATGTGTAATATGAAGAATGGGGATATTTGAAATAGCAGGAGATTGGAAACAGCCTAAATATTCATCAGTAGGAGATTTTAGCCATTACAATGGTAGTGCAAACTCATCTTCTACTGACAGCATCCCACCTCAAAGCAAGAGTCAGCTTGCATCATCACTTAATGTTTCATTTTTTGATATTTAATATCTACTAGAACCCAGTAGCAAGTCAAGATTTTCTTTACAAATGGGGAATAGCCAACAAAAGAGGGCATGGTTTTACATCAAACTCCTATGGGTCTGCAATGTGATTCTCCTATTGGCGCTTGCCAGAGGCTTTCCATATCTTTCTGTTACGGATACTTCCCATACCACTGGGTCTGCTGGATCTCAAGACTCAAGTGGCAGGGCAGCTTGAACCACAACTTAGACCTGCTGCAGAGGTCTTTTCTTGCTCTGAGCCCCACTTAAAACTGGCAGCCATTTGGGTTACTTGGTAAACGGATTGGAGGAATATGCTGAAATGTAGTATATGTTGCCTTCAAAATCCAAACAGGACTGCCAAGCTTTGTGCCACTTTATTCATGGTGGACAGCACAAGGTGATGCAAACTGTCTCTTATTTTAAAAGTTATATTTCAGCATACCATTAGACCTCTAGAAACGTAACCCATGTGTCAGGTCCCTGAATCTTCACAAGGTTTATCTCCTATCCTCTGGGATGCATATGTTCTACTAAAATGTCCGGGATGTTTGCTACTTCCTACTCACCAGGACAAATTAATATACTGTCATCAATGTGATGAACCAGCTTGATGTTCTGTGGGCTATCAAGATGATCTAGGCCCCTTCTGATTATTTTATGCTAGAAAGCAGGAGGTTGACATAGCCCTGAGGACAAATAGTAAAGGAATACAGCTGTCACTACCACATGAAGGCAGATTGCTTCTGAGTTGGAAAGAAAGCATTTCCCAGATGCCAAGGGCTATATTGATTTGCTCCAGTAAAGATACCACATCCAGATTGCAGCTGCAATTGAATTTACTACCTGATTACATTTACAATAATCCATAGTCATTCTTCAAGATCCACCAAGCTTTTGCATCTGCCAAAAGGACAAATTAAACGGAATTGTAGTAGGAATAACCACCCTTGCATCTTTCAAGCTTTGTTGGTGGCACTAATCTCTAAAGTTCCCTCGGGATGTATTACTATCATGATGATGGGTGGGATGGTCTGTCTTCCCAATAGCTAGAATACATAGGTCTGGGAATGAAGAAGTAGATGTAGGATTTCCCTTAATACCGTTACTCCCAGTGAGCCACTTGGGTAATTTGTGCTTCCCGTTCTGTAACCTTAGGCCCTGACAAGTTAGAGGTCCTATTCCTCTGTGAGTGTGTGTATGTATGTGCACCCACATACACATACACACATGTGCACGTGTGCACAGTAAAGTTTCTACCGAACTGGAAGCTGTAACCATTGTTTGACTACTCTGAGCTCCTCATGCCAGTGGACCAGCAGACAAAAAAAGGCATTTCTGTACTGGCAAGGGTAGTCAACCCTGATTCCCACAAAGAGCTAGTGCTGGCATTTCACAGTAGGGGAAAGAAAGAGTATGTCTGGTGTTATGGATTGAATTGTGTCACCCCAAAATGTGTGGGGATCCTACCACTTGGGAATAGGGTTTCTTTGTTATGTTAATGAGGCCATATCAGTGTAGGATATGTCTTAAACCTAAAGACTTTTGACATATAAAAAGAGCAGATTAGACACAGAGAGAACTAAGAACCCATAAACTGGGGAAAATAGAATCACATATGAGAATCACCAAGAAACTGAGAAACACCGGGGTTACATAAGCTGAGACAAGTTGTCTTCCCCCAGAGCTGACAGAGAGAGAGCCTTTCCCCAAAGCTGGTACCCTGAATTTGAACTTCTAGCCTCCTAAACTGTGATAAAATAAATTTCTGTTCTTTAAAACCACCCACTTGGGATATATCTGTTAAACTAAGACATCTGGAAATAAGGGGATTCATGGGGGCATCTCTTGGTACCTCCCTGCCCAGTGATAACAGTAAGTAGGTAATCACAGCAACCATGGCCTGACAAGAGCAAGACAAACAAGGACTCCAGAGGACTGAAGGCAAGCAACTAAAAGTGTGTGTAGGCAAAGTCCTGAGGGTGAAGGAAACCTAGAATGGTTGGAGGAGGAGGGAAATGATGATTATCAATTATGGTTCTGGGACCCCCTGTAATAATGGGGATGTGACTTTGTTTGCCAGCCTCCCTTTTTAGGAGACTGCAACTGGCCATTAGCTTGAAGAATTGGATTTAAATCTCCCTTCTTGGGGAAAAAAATGAGGAAAGATATAACCAGGTATGAGCAGATCAAAGTCATGTGATGTATGGATGTATAAGATCCAGGTTATTTGCGCCCTAGATATGCTCAGCCTTCCTTGTCTACTCCCCTCCTTTGGGCCTAAGCCACTTGCTCCATTTTTCTAAATTGGCCCCAGGGATGACTCATTTCATTATAGCGGTCATAGACCTTGCCACCACATCTCCTACCTCTGGTCATCTCAGCCTCCCCTCAGGGAACACAGCTTCTGGCACATCCACTGCTATAGGAGCCACAGCAGCTCCAGCGTCAGGTCTGACCTGACTAGACCCATGGAAGCTCTGGCTTCCCCCAGTGACTACTCAGATTGGTCAAGTACATGACCTGTAAATTATAAGGAATTAATGCCTTAGGGGGATGATTTTGACCAATGAGAGAGAGAACATGGGAAAGACCCCACAGATAAATTGTTTCCTTTTCTTCTCTCTGATGAGTAGTTTTTAGATGTAGTGGTTTCCATATGGCTTCTCTGGAGATGTCTGCTAGCAACCTAGTTGAGTGTTCTTGTGAGGATGGCCAGGTCGGTGAAGCACCACCTTGTAGTTACTCTCCAGACATCCCTGTCTAACTATTCCTTTTCCCTCACTCTTACTTCCCTTTCAATAAAGCATTAACACATATGCTGTGCCTCAGGCTGTCTCTGTGTTCTAGGGAACTCGGGTTAGAGAAGAGGTGAGGTCAGAAAATGGCATACTTGGAATTGAAATTGTGGAGGGATTAAAGTTATTGTAATGAAGGTCTAGAATATGACCATGGAAGGGAATGGTTTAGGTAGAACGGACTGCAAGTTAATTGGAGAAGAGAAGATTAAGGGATTTAACACAAGTCCTTAGTCCAGGGTGCTGAAATAATCATCTAGGTGGATATAGAAATCTCCAAGGATTATGTTGGAGTGTTGGAGAGACTGGAGAGACTGATCCAGCAGCTAAAATCTTCAGAGCATGGGGGCAGGGGGCCCAGGGAAGCCTGCATAAAGAGGGATTGTAGATGGTATAATCTCTTGGAATTAATAATGAGGAACAAAGAGGACATGTAACTCACCTCTAGGCCCAGTGGTACAAGGGCTATAGGAGAGCAAGAAACTACCTCTTGAGAGGATTGCAAAAAAAGCGGTATCCTAAAACAAGAATTACACTTCAGACAAGAAGATGAAGAGAACATTCATGAAAGAGGATGAGGATACAGAATATTCTGCTGATGAATGACTTTGAGCTCCAGAAGCCACAGTGGAAAGGTTTCAGGAGATGAGAAATTGTAGAAAATGGAGTTAGAAAAGGTGATGTACAAACTAAACAGACATTGAAGATTGGGGAATAAGGGATGATTTAGGAGTTGAGCTTCTTGTGGGGTCTACATGCACAGGGCTAAAAGGCTGAGTGAGGAGTCCCTGGGTAGTGCAAATGGCTAAGTGCTCAAGTACTAGCCTAAAGGTTGGCGGTTCCAATCCACCAAGAAGTGCCTCAGAAGACAGGCCTGACAATCTACTTCTGAAAGGTCAGAGTCTTGAAAACCCTATGGGAGCTGTTGTACTCTGCACACATGGGGTTGTCATGCGTCTGAATCGACTTGACTCGACAGCAACTAACAACAACAAAAGGCCTAGTGAGGTTTGTCCTGATGGTCCCCAGCAGAGAGTGATGGAGCAGCTGCAAGTGTTCAGGGGAAGGAGGACTATGAGCTCTTGCCTGGAGTATGCAGTGTTCCAGCGCCCTCAGCCCTGCTACTGGAGGCGTGGAGTCCTGCAGGAGTGGGAGATATATCCTGCTCTGAAAGCACAAGCTCTTTCCTCCTTGACTTCGGCGGCCTAGGATTCCTCTAGGACAGCAGAAGTGTCCTCTTATTCTAGCTGATGGTCACACTAGACCCCTGCCAGTCACAATTATATAAGCACTGGATGTTCTCTTCCCATGAGATCTTGCAGGTGTTGATTTTAAGGTGACCTGTTTTTTCACGGTCCTTTGGCTCTACATTCTGGCAGGGGACTTTTTGTTTTCTTGCTTTTGGCATGTGTCTACTTGTTTCTAAACACTGTTAAACTTAGGCAAACTTTCATATCTTTTTATTTTTCTTCTCATTCCCTCACCTGTCTTACATAACTCTCTGATTCTTTATCTTCTGTTGAAAAGGAGACTATATTTAATTTCTTGACGTTTCCCTCATAGCCTACTCTTCACTTTTTCTGTTACTCTGACTTCTTTTACCTTAACTGACTTTGTACTTGTTTGAGCTCATTCGCCTGACACAGCTAGCCCAAACTGTTGCTTACTTTTTCCAAGCAATGTGTAAACCTCCCTCTGCAATTTGACTGATTCTTCACAGGGATTATGGTGACCTGAACACAATAACCAGAATTTACTGACTTTGTGTATTTTATTTCTATCAATTAACCTTGATATCTTTCCTTCTTGCAATACAGTGGATTTCCTCTCTGCTCAATATTGCCTGCCTAATATTCCTCCACATTTTATTTACATTCCCTCATCTTTACACTTCCCTCATCTTCTAAAAGTATGCATTCACTTTTTATAAATATTTCCCCACCTTCTACAAGCATACTCCTACCTTTCATAAATATTTCCTTCCCATGATTGACATGTGTCTTTCTATGATTTTTTCTTCTTCTTCCTACTCCTACTCCTATAGTTGAAATTCTGGGGTTTGACCAAATTACCAGTGCATGACTCACATAGTATGGGCTGATCAATAAAAAACTTTAAAAATAAGTAATATTGCAAACCAGTATGCACATTATTCAACCTTTAGTACCTTTTGTGAAATCTTCCCCCTAACTATTTAGGATCATTATGAGCTGATGGTTCTCTTGATGGGCTGGACTAGTTTTGATTCACTGTGGCAGTTCTTTCCTTCTTTGAAGTTCAGATGGTCTCTCATTGGCTGGTCACAACTCTGTTGTTAGGCTGGCCTTGCTGCCCTTGTCAGGTCTGCTCCAGGTATCTCTGAAAGTATCCTTGCTTTCTTGAATGACAGGATGAATCTGGGACGTAGGAATGCACATTAGTTTGTGCCACTCATCAGCCAGAGGAAGGCGGGTTGATTCTAGAATTTTCTCTGGCCATTTTGATGATATAGTTAGCATTTTCTTTTCTTTTAGTAGATCATATTGATGTTGCCAAGTTACTTCTACTTTTTACTAGGGTTTTTTTTTTTTTTTTTTAACTTTTCCCTAATGTGAGATATTATTAATCAACTTACCGTCTGTTTTCAGCTGATGATTTTTCCATTTTCCTACCAACATTGATGTGCAAAATTGTCAAACCAAACCACATATTTAAATTATAGTACTGTCCTCCAAATTACAAGTCTCCGTTTTTATTTTCTCTTTTAATCTTCAATTCAAGCATCTTTGGACTCCAAAGTGTGCATGATCCAGATATTCTGGATGTTAAGCATCACTTACATACCAACTGTCAGAAAAGAAAAAGAAATTCCAAGCTTCCTTGTGCAACTTCTACCTCAAAGGGAGTAGCTCCAAATGCTTAATAAAGGTAGATTAAAGACAGATACTGAAACGATGCTGGAGATCACATGAAATAATTTTGCAAGACCAGTGACTTCTTCATTGCAAATACCTTTTTCAACAACATAAATGGTGGCTATACACATGGACCTCGCTGGACGGAATACACAGGAATCAAATCAACTACATCTGTGGAAAGAGATGATGGAAAAGCTCAATATCCTCAGTTGGAACAAGGCCAGGGGCTGACTGCAGAACAGACCATCAACTGCTCATATCCAAGTTCAAGTTAAAGCTGAAGAAAATTAGAACAAGTCTAAGAGAGCCAAAGTACGAACGTGAGTATTTCCCACCTGAATTTAAAGAACATATCAGGAATAGATTTGACGCATTGAACTCTAATGACCAAAGACCAGACAAGATGTGAAATGATATTAAGAACATCATACGTGAAGAAAGCAAGAAGTCATTAAAAAGATAGGAAAGACCAAAGTGGGTGTCAGAAAAGACTCTGAAATTTGCTCTTGAACTCTCAGTAGCTAAAGCAAATGAAAGAAATGATGAAGTAAAAGAGCTAAACAGAAGATTTCAAAGAGTGGCTCAAGAAGACAAAGTAAAGTATTATAATGACATGTGTAAAGACTTGGAGTTAGAAAACCAAAAGGGAAAAACATGCTTGGTATTTCTCAAGCTGAAAGAACTGAAGAAAAATTCAAGCCTCGAGCTGCAATATTGAAGGATTCTGTGGGCAAAATACTGAACAATGCAGGAAGTATCAAAAGAAGATGGAAGGAATACACAGAGTCATTGTACCAAAAAGAATTGGTCAGTGTTCAATCATTTCAGGAGGCAGCATATGATCAAGAACCAATTGTATTTAAGGAACAAGTCCAAACTGCACTGAAGGCATTGGTGAAAAACAAGCCTCCAGGAATTGACAGAATATCAACTGAGATCTTTCAACAAATGGATGCAGCGCTGGAAGTGCTCACTCCTCTATGCCAAGAAATTTGGAAGGCAGCTACCTGGCCAACCAACTGGAAGAGATCCATATTTATGCCTATTCCAAAGAAAGGTGATCCAACAGAATGTGGAAGTTATCGAACAATCTTATTAATATCACATGCAAGTCAAATTTTGCCAAAGATCATTCAAAACTGGTTGCAACAGTATAGCAACAGGGAACCGCCAGAAATTCAAGCTGGGTTCAGAAGAGGACATGGAATGAGGACATCATTGCTAATGTCAGATGGATCCTGGCTGAAAGCAGAGAATACTAGAAAGATGTTTACCTGTGTTTCATTGACTATGCAAAGGCATTCGACTGTATAGATCATAGCAAATTATGGATAATACTTCAAAGAATAGGAATTCCAGAACACTTAACTGTTTCCATGAGGAACCTATACATAGATCAAGAAGCAGTCATTTGAACAGAACAAGGGGATACTGTGTGGTTTAAAGTCAGGAAAGGCGTGCATCGGGGTTGTATCCTTCCACCATACTTATTCAATTTGTATGCTGAGAAAATAATCCAAGAAGCTGGACTATATGAAGAACAGGACATCAGGATTGGAGGAAGGCTAATTAACAGCGTTCGATACGCAGATTACACAACCTTGCTTGCTGAAAGTGAAGGGGACTTGAAGCACTTACTGATGAATATCAAAGAATACTGCCTTCAGTATGGATTGCACCTCAACATAAAGAAAACAAAAATCCTTACGACTGGACCAATAAACAACATCATGATAAATGGAAAAAACATTGAGGTTGTCAAGGATTTCATTTTACTTGGATCCACAATCAACACCCATGGAAGCAGCAGTCAAGAAATCAAATGACCTATTACATTGGGCAAATGTGCTGCAAAAGACCTCTTTAAAGTGTTGAAAAGCAAAGATGTCACCTTAAAGACTAAGGTGCGTCTGACCCAAGCCATGGTGTTTTCAATTGCCTAATATGCATGTGAAAGCTGGACATTGAATAAGGAAGACCGAAGAAGAATTGATGCCTTTGAATTATGGCGTTGGTGAAGAATACTGAATATATCATGGACTCCAAAAAAGAACGAACAGATCTGTCTTGGAAGAAGTACAGCCGGAATGCTCCTTAGAAGCGAGGATGGCAAAACTTTGTCTCTCATACTTTGGACATGTTATCAGGAGGGACCAGTCCCTAGAGAAGGAAATCATACTTAGTAAGGTAGAGGATCAGAGAAAAAGAGGAAGACCCTCAACGAGGTGGATTGACACAATGGCTGCAACAATGGCTTAAGCTTAACAACCATAGTGAGGATGGCACAGGCCTGGGCAGTGTTTCGTTCTGTTGAACATAGGGTCGCTATGAGTCAGAACCAACTTGACAGCACCTGTCTTAGTCATCTAGTGCTGCTATAACAGAAATACCACAAGTGGATGGCTTTAACAAAGAGAAGATTATTCCCTCACATTCAGTAGGCTACAAGTCCAAATTCAGGGCATCAGCTCTAGGGGAACACTTTCTCTGTTGGCTCTGGAGGAAGGTCCATATCATCAATCTTTCCTTGGTCTGGGAGCTTCTCTGTGCAGGAACCTCAGGTCCAAAAGATGTGCTCTACTCCCGGAACTGCTTTCTTGGCGGTGTGTGGTTCCCACGACTCTCTGCTTGCTTCTCTCTTTTATATCACAAAAGAGATTGGCTTAAGACACTATCTAATCTTGTAGATCTCATCAATATAACTGCTGCTAATCCATCTTTCTACATCATAGTGATAGAGTTTACAACACATAAGGAAATCACATCAGATTACAAAATGGTACACAATCATACGATACTGAGAATTATGACCCAGCCAAGTTGACAGATATTTTTGGGGAACACTATTCAATCCATGACGGCACCTAACAACAACAACTGTTTCTCAAAGTTTCACTTAAACTTCTTTAGTTTTGTACATCTGAGCCCAACAATTTAAATCTATTTTCTCTTTGTATTTTCCCTTTTACTTGGTGCTTTTTAGAAACAAAAAAAATTTTTTTTTATTTTTAGTAATTGGTAGTTTTAGAATGGAACTCCATTTTCTCATAGACCCTAGGATATGTGTCTTTTACTCTCTTTCCTAATTCTTCCGATATGCATATAACACTGTTTTTGGTTTCTTTATTTACTACTTTTATAACTTTAAATGCTAATTTACACTTTGTTTTCTTGTTTCATCACCCACAGACTGTCTCTTGACCTCAACTTTATAAGATACTGGCATTCATTCTTCATTTATCTTTCCGTCCATTTTCCAATCTCTGTTTCTATCATTTGTACTTTCATTTTTATATTATCAAAGTGTACTCGTTTCCTAGGGCTGCCATGATAAAATCAGGTTATGTGTCAACTTGGCTGGGCCATGATTCTCAATTGTTTGACAGTTATGTAATGATGTAATTTGGCAGTTATGTGATGATGTGATCAACTCCATGATGAGATCTGCTATGAGCACCAATTAGTTGAAAGGAGTTCCCTAGGGGTGTGGCCTGCCACCAGTATAAAAATGGATGTTCCAGCAAGGCTCTTGCTCTAGTTCCTGCACTTGGCTGGTCATTATCTGACCTTTGGTTCTTGGGACTTGAGCTAGCAGCTTACTTGCCAATCTTGGAATTTGTCAGCCTCCGTAAACTGTGAGCCAGCAGCCTGTCCTCTGACCTTCCAATCTCAGGTTTGTCAGCCCCTGCAGCTAAGTGAGTCAGGAGAAGCCTCCAGCCTGATGCCTGACCTACGGTCTTGAGACTTGCCAGCCTCTACAACTGTGTGAGCCATTTCCTTGAGATAAATCTCTCTCTCTCTCTCTCTCTCTCTCTCTCTCTCTCTCTCTCTCTCTCTCTCTCTCTCTCTCTCTCTCTCTATATATATATATATATATATATATACACACACACTCACTGGTTTTGTTTCTCTAGAGAACCCAGCTCTCTCTATGTATATATATATGTATATATACACACACTCACTGGTTTTGTTTCTCTAGAGAACCCAGCCTAAGATAGGTGGCATCTAAATAGTAGGGAAAGCTTTGGTTTTCTACTTATCTGCACCCCACCCTCTCCTTAGCTCATCATGGTTGTCTTAAAGCTGCAGTGGCCTGCATTCCCAGAGAGGGAGGCTAGTCTTGGCTCCAGAGGGAGCAGAGCAAACTTTATTCTCATGTTATTGTGTGTGTGTCTGTTTTAACCTGTCTGGGATCTGCCTGAAGAACTGAAGTAAGATGCTTGGCCTGTGTTGGAGTCCAAGCAAGGGAGAGGGGCAGCAGGCAATGCCTGAAGGCTGTAACTGCCTGTAGCCATCTGAGGCTAAAAAATGCTACTAAGGCACACGATAAACACCTGAAGACTGGAAAGAAAAGCCAATAAAAGAGTTTCTTTCAGAAATTAGAGCATTCAAAAGCACTGGGGAATTGAGAGGGTCACATGCATGCCCAGATTAAGACACAAGCTCAGAAAAGACAGTGGGCAGGTCTTCTACTTTAACCCTGACTTGCTGGTCAATTGGATATCATATGGAAGACAATGAAATTTGACTCCTCCTTCAACCATGCCTCAAAATCAATTCCAGGTAGATTGGTGATCTATATGTGAAAGATAAAGCAATAGCCTTCTAGAAGATAACAATGGAGAAATTCTTCATGATCTTGGTGTTGAGAAAAATTTCTTAAATAAGACATAATAAACACAAACCATAAAACAATAAATAGAAATATATTAAAATGAACAATTTCTATGTATATAAATGGAATCCCTGAGTGATGCAAATGGTTAAGCACTCTGGTGCTAACCGAAAGGTTAGAGGTTTGAGCCCACCCAGATGTGCCTTGGAAGAGTGGGCCTGGTGTTTTAGTCATCTAGTGCTGCTATAACAGAAATACCACAGGTGGATGGCTTTAACAAAGAGAAATTTATTCTCTCACAGTTTAGGAGGCTAGAAGTCCAAATTCAGGATGCCAGCTCCAGGGGAAGGCTTTCTCTCTCTGTCAGCTCTGGGGGAAGGCCGTTATCATCAATCTTCCCCTGGTCTAGGAGCGTCTTAGTCAAGGGAAACCAGGTTCAAAGGAAGTGCTCTGCTCCCCGCTCTGCTTTCTTGGTGGTAGGAGATCCCTCTCCTCTCTGCTTGATTCTTTCCTTTTATATTTCAAAAGAGATTGACTCAAGATACAACCTAATCCTGTAGATTGTGTTCTGCCTGATTAACATAACTGCCTCAGATCCTGCCTCATTAACATCATATTGTTGTTGTTAGGTGCTACCGAGTTGGTTCCGACTCATAGTGACCCTATGTACAATAGAACGAAACACTGCCTGGTCCTTTGCCATCCTCACAATCATTGTTATGCTTAAGCCCATTGTTGCAGCCACTGTGTCAATCCATCTCATTGAGGGTCTTCCTCTTTTTTGCTGATCCTCTCCTTTACCAAGCATGATGTCCTTCTCCAGGTACTATCCCTTCTGATAAGATGTCCAAAGTACGAGAGATGAAGTCTTGCCATCCTCCCTTCTAGGAGCGTTCTGCCTGTACTTCTTCCAAGACAGATTTGTTTGTTTTCTGGCAGTCCATGGTATATTCAATATTCTTTACCAACACCATAATTTAAAGGCATTTTTCTTCGGTCTTCTTTACTCATTGTCCGGCTTTCGCGTGCATACGAGGCCACTGAAAACACCAGGGCTTGTGTCAGGCCCACCTTAGTCCTTAAAGTGACATCTTTGCTTTTAACAGTTTCAAAAGATCTTTTGCAGCAGATTTGCCCAATGCAATGTGTCATTTGATTTCTTGACTGCTGCTTCCATGGGTATTGATTGTGAATCCAAATAAAATGAAATCCTTGACAATTTCAATATTTTCTCCATTTATCATGATGTTGCTTATTGGTCCAGTTGTGAATATTTTTGTTTCCTTTATGTTTAGGTGTAATCCGTACTGAAGGCTGTGGTCTTTGATCTTCATCAGTAAGTGCTTGAAGTCCTCTTCACTTTCAGCAAGCCAGGTTGTTTCATCTGCGTATTGCAGATTGTTCTTGAGTCTTCCACCAATCCTGATGCCATTGTTCTTCCTCATATAGTCCAGCTTCTTGGATTATTTGCTCAACACACGTTGAATAAGTCTGGTGAAAGAGTACAACCCTGACACATACTTTTCCTGATTTTAAACCACACAGTATCCCCTTGTTCTGTTCGAATGACTACCTCTTGGTCTATGTATAGGTTCCACATGAGCACAATTATGTGTTCTGGAATTCCCATTCTTCTCAATGTTATCCATAATTTGTTATGATCCATACAGTCAAATGCCTTTGCCTAGTCAATGAAACACAGGTAGACATTTTTCTGGTATTCTCTGCTTTCAGCCAAGATCCATCTGACATCAGCAACGATATCCCTCTTTCCATGTCCTCTTCTGAATCTGGCTTGAATTTCTGGCACTTTCTGTTGATGTACTACTGCAACCGTCTTTAAATTATCTTTAGCTGATTTTTATTTGCATGTTATATTAATGACAAACTACCACCCATCTGTCCGTTTGTTGTACTGTGGTGGCTTGCATGTTGCTGTGATGCTGGAGGTATGCCCGTGGTATTTCAGATACCAGTTGGATCACCCATGGTGGACAGGTTTCAGCGTAGCTTTCAGACTAACACAGACTAGGAAGGAGGACTTGGAGGTCTACTTCTGAATAAACTGGACAGTTAAAACCTTACGAGTAGCAGTGGAACATTGTCTGATATAGCGCTGGGAGATGAGCCCCTCATTTGGAAGGCACTCAAAATACGACTGGGAAAGAGCTGCCTCCTGAAAGTAGAGTTTACCTTAATGATGTGGATGGAGTAAAGCTTTCAGAACCTCCATTTGCTGATATGGCATGATGCAAAATAAGAAGAAACAACTGCAAACATCCATTAATAATTAGATTGTGGAATGTATGAACTATAAATCTAGGAAAGTTGGAAGTCATCAAAAATGAAATGGAACCCATAAAGAGCAATATCCTAGGCATTAGTGAGCTGAAATGGACTGGTATCGGCCATCTTGAATTGGACAATCATATGATCTACTATGCCAGGAATGACAAATTGAAGAGGAATGGCATTGCATGCATCGTCTAAAAGAACATTTCAAGATCTATCCTGAAGTACAACGCTGTCAGTGATAGGATAATATCCATATGCCTACAAGGAAGAGCAATTAATACAACTATTACTCAAATTTATGCACCAACCACTAACTCCAAAGATGAGGAAACTGAAGATTTTTTACCAACTTCTGCAATCTGAAATTGATCAGACATGCAATCAAGATGCATTGATAATTACTGGTGAGTGGAATGAGAAAGTTGGAAACTATTAAGAAGTATCTGGATGTAGCATTGGAGAATGTGGCCTTGATGAAAGAAATGATGCCAGAGATCTCCTGATTGAATTTTGCAAGACCAGTGACTTCTTCCTTGCAGATACCTTTTTTCAACAACAAAAACAGCAACTATACACATGGACCTCACCTGATGGGAAACACAGGAATCAAATCAACTACATCTGTGGAAAGAGATGATGGAAAAGCTCAGTATCATCAGTCAGAACACGGCTAGGGGTTGACTGCGGAACAGAGCATCAATCGCTGATATGCAAGCTCAAATTGAAGCTGAAGAAAATTAAAAGAAGTCCACGAGAGCCAAAGTACGACCCTGAGTATACCCCACTTGAATTTAGAGACCACCTCAAGAATAGATTTGATGCATTGAACACTAATGACTGAAGACCAGACGAGTTGTGGGGATGACATCAAGGACAGCATACAAGAATAAAGCAGAGGATCATTAAAAAGACAGGAGAGAAAGAAAAGACCAAAATGGATGTCAGAAGAGACTCTGAAACTTATTCTTTAATGTCAAGTAGCTAAAGCGAATGGAAGAAATGATGAAGTAAAAGAGCTGAACAGAAGATTTCAAAGGGCTAATCTAGAAGACAAAGTATTATAATGAAATTTGCAAAGATCTGGAGTTAGAAAACCAAAAGGGAAGAGCACACTCAGCATTTCTCAAGCTGAAGGAACAGAAGAAAAATGTAAGCCTCCAGTTGCAATTTTAAAGTATTCTAAGGTAGCACAGTGGTTAAGAGCTACAGTTGCTAACCGAAAGGTCTGCAGTTTGAATCTACTAGCCGTTCCTTGAAAACCCTATGGGGCAGTGCTACTCTGTCCTGTGGGGTCGCTATGAGTCAGAATCAACTGGACAGCAATGGGTTTGGTGGCGGTTTGGAAGGGCAAAATATTGAACAATGCAGGAAACATCAAAAGGAGATGGAAGGAATACACCGAGTCACTGCACCGAAAAGAACTGGTCGATGTTCAGTCATTTCAGGGGTAGCATGTGATGAAGAACCAATGATATTGAAGGAACAAGTCCAAGCTGCACTGAAGATGTTGGCAAAAAAAAGGCTCCAGGAATTGATGGAATACCAATCGAGACATTTCAACAAATGGGTGCGACACTGGAGGTGCTCATTCATCTATGCCAAGAAATTTGGAAGAGAGCTACCCGGCCAACCGACTGGAAGAGATCCATATTTGTGCCCATTCCAAAGAAGGGTGATCCAAAAGAATGTGGAAACTATCGAACAATATCAATATCACATGCAAGTAAAATTTTGCTGAAGATAATTCAAACATGAATATAATACTGTAGAAGCTAGACACAAAAGAATGTGTTCCATATGAGTCCATTTATATACAGTTGTAAAATAGGCAAAATTAGTGTATGTTGTTGGAAGTTTGAATAGTGGTTACCCTTGAAGGAAGTAATAACTGATGGCATTGGAGGGATAGCAGAGGGGCTTCTGGATTGTTGGTAATGTTTTGTTTCTTGATCAGTGTGCTTATTATATGGGTGTGATCATTCTGTGAAAATTCATCATTATAATTTATGCTCTTTTCTGTATGTATGTGAAAGGATAGCTCTGAAGATGAGAATCAGCACCAAGCTAGTTCCTGTGAGGTGGAGGTCAAATATATCCCCATTCTCCAACTTCTCCACCATTTCTGACACTAGCTTCCTTCCCCCTCCTCCCCACATGGCACTCCTTCTCTATTGGGCTCGATAATTCATTGCAATAATCACAAAGAACTCATAGGAACACCGTATCTGCAATAACAACTTTAATATAACAGAGAAGGATATAAACAGAAATAAAAATATGCATATGATGAGGTTCAGGGGGTCCTCAACATCTCAAGGGGACCTGCTTATATCTCAAAGGGACCCATTCACCCTTACTGGAAACCAATGTTCATTCTCAGCCATCAAGAAATTTTCAGTCAGGAAACTCAATGACATCACTTGGTGGGCTTAGCTATTTGCTGCTCCTCTTAGCTGGTTCCTGGTTCCTTCTGGCCAGCTTCAGGGCAGCTGTCAGATGGCCCCTCCTCTGTGGGTGGCCCCCTGCCCAGCGGTCCCCTGCTCGAGGTGCTCCAGCTCTCAGAGAGTTACAGCTCTCAGCCAGGGTTCGGCCTTTATACTCTGCTGCCACTGTCTGGGTCTGCTTGCTGTCTCTTCTTCTCACAGCGCAGGACCATAGTACAGGGTATCCATGTCCTATGGAGCACAGCTCTCATTGATCAGGAGACCCCATCTGAGCCTTAGTGTTCTCAGATTTTTATCAGTAACCTGGTGGGCCCCCCCAGACAATCTGAGTAACGGTCAACTAGCACTTCCTCACCCCAGCCAATCTCTGTAAAGATCAGCTACAAGTTAGGGTCCCAGCAGGCAGGGCTCAGAAACCAGGACCAAAAGGCCAAATTGCTTCTCGGTATGGTGATTCCACACCATGAAGCATGCTACACTTTAATAAAACATTTAAAAAATAATAATAATGATATAATCTGCCACTGCTTTTGGAAACTCCAGATCTACCTCTTTTTGGTTACCTCTGGTTACCTTGAGGAAGCATCCTCTTTTAGTCTTAGTTTTCTTGTTCATAGAATGAAGAAGATTCATTTATTCTTGTTCATAGAATGAAGAAGATTTCCTAAGCTCCAGCTAGGAGTCCCTGAGTGGTGCAAACAGTTAATGTGCTCAGCTGCTAACTGAAAGATTAGAGGTTCAAGTCCACTCAGAGATGCCTCAGAAGAAAGGCCTGATGATCTATTTCCAAAAAATTAACCACTGAAAATCCCATGGAGCACAATTTTCCTCTGACACACATGGGGTCATTATGAGTCAGAATTGACTCAGTGGCAACTGGTGGTTGGTTAATTTTCTGCTACATGCCAGACATTGTTCTAGGTGCTTGGGATATATAGGAGTAAGCATACAGAGGAGCACCACGCTTCATGGAGCTTAAATTCTAGAGGTAGGAAGAGACAGGTAACTAAAAAAAAAACCAACATAAAAAATAAAGTATATAATATGCTTGGATAAGGAGTGTGGAGGGGGCAGGTTGCAATATGAAATAGTGTGAAAAATGTAAATAGAATTTTAGATTGTGGCAAGCGCTAAGAAGGAACAAAGCAGGGAAGGGGGAGATTTTGTATGTGTGTGTGTGTGTGTTTGGGTGTCAACAGGGGAGGCAATTACAATTGTAGATAGGATAGACATGGGAGGCCTCACTGAGAAGGTGACATTTGAGTAAAGACCTGAAGTAAAGTATATAAGCCATGCAGTTATCTGTTGGTGGGAATGGGAGTAAGTGCCAGGAGGCAGAAACACCCATCAAAGTCTCTGAGACAAAAATATGCCAACATGTCTGAGAAACTACAAGCAGGTGAGTATGGCTGGAGCAGAGTAGACAAGCTGGTGAGCAGTAGTAGATGAGGCCAGAATAGTTATGGGGTGACAAATTGTATATGACATTTTCACAGCATCGCAAGGATTTTGGCTTTTACTGTGAGTGTGATGGAAACCATTTGAGGATTCGAGCAGAGAAGTGGCATGCTTTGATGTGAGTTTACCGGATCACTCTGGTGGGCAAGAGTAGAAGCAGGGAGACCAGTTAGGAGGTTGTATCAGGAACAGTCTATAAAGGAAATAGAAATTATTCTAGACATTTCAAACAGAAAAGGATTCAATACAGGGAATTAGATGCTTACAAAATTGTTGGAAGAGCTGGGTAAGTAGAAGTCAGGGGTCACCACTGGCAGTGGACTATTGATTTCAAGGTGACATCACTGTAACTGAACCCAGTTATCAGGTTCTTTTTTTTTTTTTCTTTTAATTGTTGTGCTTTAAGTGAAAGTTTACAATTCAAGTTAGTCTCTTATACGAAAATTTATACACACATTGTTTTGTGACCCTAGTTGCTCTCCCTGTACTGTGACAGCACACTCTTCCTTTCCACCCTGGATTTCTGGTGTCCATTCAACAAGCTCCTGACCCTCTCTGCCTTCTCAGCTCACCTCTGGACAGGAGCTGCCCGTTTAGTCTCAGTATCTACTTGAGCTAAGAAGCACACTCTTCATGAGTATCATCTTATGTCCTATAGTCCAGTCTAATCTTTGTCTATCAAGGTTCTTTTACTCCTGCAATTACTGCTACACCCACAACTGGCTCTCATACTCATGAAGCTGGTGAAGAGACTCTAGAAGGAAAGTGGGTCCAGAATCTGACCACCAAAATACTCAACATCTGTCTACCTTTGCATGCTAACAGCCACAGCAGCAAAAAGATGGTGTCTGCTTCACTTTCTACTGTTTATATTTTGTATATGTGTGATTATTGTGGGGCAGACCCTAGTTGCAATGGAATCTGGGAAATGTAGCTTGTAACTTTCCAACTTCTCCAAATGTAAGAAGGACAATAGAGGAGGTTGAGAAAGACACTCTAACTACAACATTGGTTAATGTAAAGACGCAGGTGAGAAACGGTGGTGGCTTAGATCAGGGAGGTAGCAGTGCAATGGTGAGAAGTGGTTGGATTGGATTCAGTGTATAATTTGAAGGTAGAAACAATAGGTTTTGTTGATGAATCAGATGAGAGAAAAATAGGAGTCAAGGATAACTCTGAATTTCCTAAACTGAACAATTCGGAAAATGAAAGTCCTCAGGGAAGAGAGATGTTTCAGTTAGAGCAAGAAGGTGAAGGGAAAGTTTAGAGAGAGGCTGAGGATATAGGGCATTTTACTGACCAACCGTGACTTCCAGGAGGCACAGTGGAAGGGTTTTAGAAGGTGGGGAAATGTATGATATGGGGATAGAGAAGGCATCACACACTCCTTGTGCATGCTTGAATTGAACTAAAAGTTGTACAAAATACTGCACTGATTTGGAAATAATGGTTCATATGTCACAGTATTGACGATAAAATGTTACACAAGTTGCAGCCTTAAAGGATGCATCAAACAGTTTCTCACCTGGATATTAAATAAGCAAATAGGGAAAATATGGAATCTCCTGCAAATTCAAAACTGGGATAAGATATTGCTTAAATAGCAATAGCTTGGTAATATCTAGTGGCCAGTCTTTTAGGTGAAATAATAACTCATTTCAACTGAAGTTTGCATTCAAATGAGCATTTAAAAATGTTTGTGGGTCATTGGTGAATTGTCGAAAAGTTTTCTAATTTTTCTATCGTTTGTCATTTTTTATTGACTTATAGATGTTTTTCACGTGTTTTAAATCTTGCAAAAATTTTTTCCCAGGATACTTCTGCATTTTAAGTTTGTTTATTGTGTATTTTGCCATTTAGAAGTTCAAATTTTTGACCCTGACTTTACTTACTAGCAGTCTGAAAGGAAAATTTTGATTTACAAAACTACTTGCCTAGGCGATATCAAAATTGAAAGTTTTATTTCATTGCCCCCAGTTGGTACTTTCTAGCTGACTAAAGTCAATAAAGCACCATGAATTTTTTTTTGTTGTTGTTGTACTTTAGATGAAGGTTTACAGAACAGTTTGTCATTAAACATTTAGTACACATATAGTTTTATGACAATGGTTAACAACCCACAACGTGTCAACACTAGTCTTCTCAACCCTGGGTTCCTTATTACCAGCTTTCTTGTCCCCTCCTGCCTTCTAGTCCTTGTCCCTGGACTGTTGTGCCCCTTTAGTCTTGTTTTGTTTTATGGGGCTGTCTAATCTTTGGCTGAAGGATGAACCTTGGGAGTGACTTCATTACTGAGCTAAAGGTGTGTCTGGGGGCCATACTCTCAGGGTTTCTCCGATTTCTGTCAGGCCAGTAAGTCTGGTCTTTTTTTGTGAGTTAGAATTTTGTTCTACATTTTTGTCCAGCTCTGTCTGGGACCCTCTATTGTGATCCCGGTCAGAGCAGTCAGTGCTGGTAGCCGGGCACCATCTAGTTGTACTGGACTCAGTCTGGTCGAGGCCGTGGTAGTTGTGGTCCATTAGTCCTTTGGACTGATCTCTTCTTTGTATCTTGTTTTCTTCAATCTTCCTTGCTCCCGAAGGGGTGAGACGAGTGGATTATCTTAGATGGCTGCTCACAGGCTTTTAAGACCCCAGATGCTACTCACCAAGGTAGAATGTAGAACATTTTCTTTATAAACTGTGTTATGCCAATTGAGCTAGATTATAAACTGTGTTATGCCAGCTGAGCTAGAAAAACACCATGAACTTTTAACGACTTTTCCTGAAACTTTTTCTGGACACCACATCTAACTTAATACTCTTTCCTGACCAAAGAACAGTAAGATTTTTTTTAGCCAATTGTGTGCAGACCTATGGACTCAAATCCATTCTATCTGGATTGCTAGTTTTCACTGCTTAACTAGCCTAATCACCAGGAAACACCCCTTCTAACACTTAAGGGCCCCTGACTTCTCTCTGGTATATTCCTTTCTCTTATTTCTTGGCTCTGTTTTATTATTTGACAGTCATTACATAACCACTCAGTACCACAGCTTCCTCTACTGTAAAATGGGAAAATAATAGAACCTACCTATAGGGTTATTATGAGCATCAAATGAGTAAACATACAAAGTGCTTAGAACACTAAATGCCTCATACACAGTAAGCATCCAATAAATTTTAGTTATTCATATGGTTATTATTATGTCAAATTTATTTATATTTTTCTTTATAGTTTGTGCTTTTTGGTCTTATTTAAGAAATACTTCTCTAATCAATAGAACTTGTCACAAATTTTCCTCTTCTCTCCTTCCAGTTTACTGATAGGCATCTTTTGAAGTTAAATGTGGTGATCCAACTTGCTTTCACCAATGAAATGTGAGGAAGAGTGATGGCGTCACTTCTAGGCAGAGGTGATAAGATCCAGGAAGCTGATCACCCTTTCACCCCATTCCCTTTCCCTGACTCAGAATTGTGAAAGTATGTGCCGTGATGGAGCCTCTAGATTCCTGCATCCCTGAATAACTATGAACAGAGCCCCACTGTGACCTGAATTATGCATGAACAAGAAATGTTTTAGGGGAAGAACATCACAAAGTCTAGTAAAGCAAAAAGAAAGTTTTATTCAGCATATATTCAAGGGGGCAAAAGTGGGAAGCGGACAACCATGCTGCCAGAGCCATGTCTGCCCGAGTTCAAGGAAATATCACAGAACAGACAAATGTGGGAAAACGGACAAGTATGCTGCTAGAGCCATGTCTGCCCAGGTCCAAAGAATATTACAGAATAGGCAAGAGTGGGAAAACAGAGAAGCATGCTGCCACAGCCATGTCTGCCTGAGTCCAAAGACCATTACAGAGTCATCAGTATATATTAACATTACAAATGGACAAAACCACTGAAAACTTCACCTTTTCACAGATTGGCTAGAAACTGTGATCCTACATTTTGAATTGTCTTTCTTAACAATCATTGGTACAGGTTTCAGTAACAACAGTCAGGAGGGTCTTCATTGGTCCAACAAATTTCTATTCACTAAATGCTAATAGAAAAAGAGTAGAAAGTTAGTCTTTTGTGTTCTGTTTGATTGGCTTTATGTGAAAGTTTCCCTGAAAGATATTTTCCAAGATTATCTTAGCTATTGTCTTTATAGCTCAGGGCCCAGTTGATGTGTCCTTCTGAGCACTTGTGAGCCCTTGTGAGCCCAGCTCCAGCTGGGTCACATTCTCTATGCTCAAGGATAGGGAATAATAACTCCAATATTATTTCCTAAATCAGAAATAAACTTTGTCCTTGGCTTTATTTGTTTTGTAAGAAATACCTTCTTGCTCTGATGTTAAAAATTTTTTTTTCTACATTTTTTTTGTAATAGTTTTAGCGGTTTATTCTTCACATCTAGGTTAATCTCTTTGGAATTTATTTTTATTCATGGTGCAATGTAGGGATCCAATCTTTTTTTTTTTTTTTCATGTTGAGAGCCAGTTGTCCCAACACCATTCATTGATGTGTCCTTTTTATCCCCCCTCATTTGTGAGGCCACCCTTGCCACATACTAAGTGTCTGTGTTTGCATGGTTCTTTCATTTGACTTTTTATTCTGTCCAAAGATTTTTTTTTTGTATATTAACGCACCAGTTTGCTGTATGGTTTTACTTGTCATTTCTTTGTAATTTGTCTGCAGGCATGAAATGTGGAGAATGAGGAGTAAGCTAAGTTCTGTGCGTCTTAGCCAAACTCACCTTTGCTAAGTAGAGCACCAACCTCTGAATCTAGACTTCCTGGCCCCATCCACACATAAGAGCATGTCTAGCCACTTCCTCAGAGATAATCAGAGGGGATGAGAGTCAATGAAGGAATAGATTTGAGAGCTATTGTTAAAACTAATTGACAGGGCTTGGTAACTGCTTGAATTTCTGGTAGGATGGTATAGGGAGAGGGATTTATGTTAAGACAGTGCTTGTATTTCTGGCTTGATCAATCAGCACTCCAAGGATATTTCTGAGAAGTACATGGCATGAAAGTTTTCATTGTGAAGAACACAAGCATCAAGTCTAACACTGTGGGAGACTTTTTTGAGCAAATAATAAAATCTGTAGAAAGATCTAGTTACAGAAAAGCATGGTGATGATTATAAATGTACAAATGGTTTATTTCTTTAGCTGTGACATTCATCACAGTGAAATTGTATTTTTAAGACTGTTGTTGCTTACAGTGAATGCAAATATTGTTTTTTCATCATAGTGAAGCATCAAGAGACCAGGGACTTACTCAAGTAGCCATTTTAAAGCTAGAGCACGTGTTTATGTAGTTAGACCCAATAGATTTTTTAAAAGTCTGTTGGGGACATGAGCACTAACATAGACCACAAAAACAATCCTATGTCCCACTCTTCCTGTCCCACTGCCAATGACACCCTTGCTTCACAAACTCCATGAAGAACCAGGCACCAGGAGGGGAGGGTATCTTGTAGAATTTTTATCTTAAAAATAAATAAAGACATGCTAGGTTTGTCATGCACGAATTCATTTAGTTCACTGTAAGGTAGTCATGTCAAGGCATGCAAGTAAGACCTCAATACATTCATTTAGAACTGAAGAATGAGAACTAACAATTATAATGTTAGTTCCATGATTAGAGTCCAAATCTTTAGACTTCAGGCATTTGCCTTTAATGAGTGGCCTTGGGAGAAAGACTTGAACACAACTTGAACTCAGAGGAGATCCCCCTGCAGATTAGGTCTGAGGTCAGCTGTGGTGGGCAGTATCTCAGCAGGTTTTTTTATCTTCAGAGAGAGTGAGAGTCAGACAGACCTTTTGTCACTGTCTTTTCTCAGCAAGTGAGCAGAAAGTGAAGGTTTGTATATAATTTTCTTACCTTGACTTCACAAGATAAGGGTTATGCAATATAATGCTTAACCAAGATTAGTATGTTTTATCACCAATCGAAGAGATTGTTGTATGACATATTTATGCCCCAAGATCAATTTATAGAGATTTGGTTAATTAGAAATTAAGGGGTTATCATATGACATACTTATGTCTCAAGGCCAATTACAGAAACTTGATTAATGTTACATTTCTTTGTCTCAGCCTGCAGGTGCACAGCTATCTAAGAAGTTGTTTACTACATACTTCACATACTTCTATTATCTATTTCCAAGGTTAGAACAACTTTCTAATGACTTATACTTTATAATGACTTATAAGTTTCTAGTGATTTACAGTTAATGGTTAGAGAGAATCATAGAAATATACGTTTCTGTTTGTAATTTCAAAAATTATTTCTAACTTCACATTATAAGTAACTTATACATAAGTGTTTAAAAGCATTATAAAAAGCATCATAACAGTACAAAAAGCATTATAGAAGCATACGTAATAGTGACTAACACATAGCTTATTTGAGAGCATCACAAAAAGCATACTTAACAGAGGGCTACAGCTCCGCAAGGAGGAGCAGCAAAACCAGGAGACCAGGCAGTAGCAAGAGGAATGCAGGGCCTTCTCTCATTCCTGGAAATGGCAGGAAGGAAAGAAAAGGTTTCTATATAGTTTTCTTAAGAAACGGGCCTCCCAAACTTTTTGAGCTTCACTCAAGTTTCAAAAACCCAAGGAGGTAGCTCTGGAGGCTGGTCATACCTAAGCAGCAATTAGACTCTCCTCTTGCCTTGAGGGATCTCTGAAGTACTCAGAAATACCAGGGAAAGGGGGAACTGTGTGGACGCATTCTTTGGTTCTCTAAGTTTAAGATCATCTCAAGTTGACTTGAGTTCTCAGACCTGATGGGTTTCTCAGCCCCTCCCATAACCCATTTCCCAGGCCCCTGGGCTCCAAGCTACAGATGCAAAAGGCCTTCCCCACCTGGTGCCAGAAGCTCCTCTGGCCATCGTGGGAGCCCTTCCATGCTTGTTTTTCTCCACCATGGAAAGCGTTTCTGGGTCTGTGCTTCGTGGAAGTCCAGGGTTTGCAGCAGCATAATACTCCTTTCTCTACCAGCAACTGTTAACTGGGAGTTCTGTCTCTTAGTGAAATTTGGCTTCCTCACTTGGGGTTCTCAGCTTGCTTGATTCTGAACATCAACCATTTGGCCTGAGATGGTGGTTTCCACTGCTGGGCTGTTCAGTTTACCCGACTATCCTGTTTTTACTAGGCTTGTTCCAAACACAAAATTCCTCCATGTAAAAGTTCAGAGTTTCCCTGTAATTACTCTCTGTGTACTCATTTCTATCTTCCAATTTTTTCTTGTTTCCAGCACTTCTTTCAGAGCATAATGACTAATATACTCTAAACTTTTTGTACACTTGGTCCCTCTGCAGCTCAGATCCACTTCTGGTTGGACCCCTGGCATCTCAACAAAAACTTAACCTACTTCATCAACATATACTGGATTCCTGATTTCAATCCAGGCATTATGCCAGGCCCTGAGTGCAGATGGGACAGGGAGACAAAGCCACTGGCATTAAAGAGATCACCAGGCTGTAAACAAATATGATCATATAAATGGTGACTGCATGGCTGAGATGAGTACAAGGTTCTTCTAGGGAAATAAAAAGTTAATATTTGTTGAGCAATGTCTATGTGCTGGGCACTAAGTCATAAACTTCTCTCTTTTAATTCTCACAGCGGTGCTACTGAGATATTTGTTATTTGTATCTCCATTTTACAAATGAGGAAATTGAGACTCAGATTGCTCAGGTAACTTGCCCAAAGTCACAAACCTAGTGGTAGTTGAGCCTGGATTGCCTCCAAACCTATGGTGTGGAGCATGGTGGAATGTTTAAGTTTTCCTGAAAGTATCAAGGACGGCTTATCATTGGAAGTCATAGTTTAGCTTGGTCCTGGCAGATAATGACTGTGCTAAAGCTGATGGTGCCTTAAACTGGATGAAATATCATACGTTGTGAAAAGAAGGAGGCGACTTCAGGGCAGAAAGAATGATGAGTCAAAATTCATGGAGACCTGAAAGCCAAGACGCCTTGGAGAAGGAAAGGTAAAGGATAGCTAAAGCGAGGTTGCTCACTGTGGCACTTCTCACCCATCACAGGGCTGGGAGAGGTAGTAGCCTTCCCTGATGCTTTCCATTACTACTTCCAACCATTACTAATATGTCTCTACTGTGTTTCATATCCTCTGGTTTTACCACCTCTCCCTTTTATCAGTCCAGCCATTGTCCCTGTGCATGTGCTCTACTGTATGGCTTGCACATCCAAAACCTTTCAGTTCTTTGACCTCCTCAGCTCCAAGACTATTCACCTGCTGCTCTTCAATCTAGCCAACCACTTCTAAGGAAATATCCTACAGCCTACTTAGAATCTGCAAACTATCCACACTGGAAAAAAAAAAAATCCACTATCATTTTTTCTGACCACACCCCTCAATCCATCCAGCTTTCACTTTCTTTCTCTCAGGATACCTGATAGAGAAAGGCCAGTCTCAGACCTCTCTCCATCACCACAGGGCCTTCTTCAATTCAGGCACTTTCTAGGATCTCTTGCTAGGATTACTGCAGCAGCCATACCATCCTGCCTGGAACCAGGTCTCCCGACTCCCCTGAACTTTCCCATTGCCACACATATTGATGATATTTTCCATGACTTATTTTGCTTTGTGCCCAGTAGATCTTTCTGAAATTTCTGCACAGCGGGGAATTTGACTGGACTAGAAACTACCATGTGTCTCTGATCCTGAGCTCTGCTATCTATTCCAGGACATCAGCCCTATCAGTTTAGGAACATAATACTCTTCAGCAGTTGATTGGAGGTCCCATTGTTCTCTGCCCTGGGTGGCTTCTGGCAGAAGAGCACACTCTCTTGTATTTCATGATGGCTCCATCTCTCCTATCTCAAACACAGACCCAGACTTACCTGAGCTGTTGAAGTTGCTGTCTTGTTCACTGGGATTTTTAGTAGAACTATAGTAGAAGCAATTGCAATTACTCTTACTTCTTTTGGGATCTTCAAGCCAAATTTTATTGTCTGTTTCTACGATGACTTTCTGGTACACCTCATACCCTGGAATTAATACTTCATTTTCATTTGGATAATAAGAGAATGCTGTAATATCAACACCCAAGCAGGTTCTGATGACAAAGAGTGTCCCATTAAAAAATGGCAGAGAAATAGCTATATTGTTAGACAAAGATGATGAGGTAAATTGCCCAAAACATACATTTCCTCTCCCACTGTAATAAAACGTGGTCTTACAACCTCTATAAACTGTGTAACACTTCCCAGAATTGAGAAGCTGAAGAGCTCTTGTCAAATAATAATGGAAGGCTTTGAACTGAAAGTTATGTGGATTCTGATGAAATTCTCTCACAGCTCTGTTAAATTCTGTTGCAATGTTCCCAGGATAGGCCACGATAGCTGTTCTGCGGAAATCATTGAATTGTTTCAATAGCTTATTGTATTCTTTATTTGCTTCCATCTTTGCTCTGCCTTTTCCCTCTCAGTTTTCAAATATTGATTTGCTTCCAGTTCTTCTTTTAATAGCTGGGGTGACTTTCCCTCCATTTCTTCAGTGCAGCCCTCATACTCATCATTAAACATGTTATTGGCCCGGTCTAGCTTTGCCTGGCCAACCACCTGTAAAGAAGGAGTGATGTCCCTTGTTGTATTCACTGAGGAACTAGCATGTGCTGGATGCTGCACGGAGCCCACTGCATGGGCTTCTTGCTCAGCATGAAATGTCATGTGTTCCTGTCACAGAGCTCATGTATGAAACATATATGAACACAGTCTTATCACACTATGAGTCATGTAAAAGCTAAGGTTTGTGACTCTGTTTTGTTTCCTGATACTATTTTTTAAATACTTTTCAGATTCATGCTCTCTGACTGGCTCTAGACACAGACTCAACTCTGAGGACTATTGTCTCAAAGATGTTAGGTCAAAGCAATGTCAGCAGGATGTGGGTTGGTATATATTACTTATTATGTTAGCCACCAAGTAAGTATCAACAAGTGAACTGCTATGTCTAGAAGAGTTGTCATCTCCAAGTTCAAAAAGAGCTGCATATAAATACAGAACAGTGAGAGGGAGGCATGAACATTAGCTCCACTGTGAGCATGTGGATACATCAGTTCTGTGTTAATGAATCCACAATTCAGGTCCAGAACTCCAGGCTCATATGTATTTACACTGCTCCCTGAACAGCTGACTTGGATTCCCTATCAACAGCTCTGACTGGATCCTGCACACAGGGAGGAGGTGAACCTGAAATCAGGCCCCAGTAGGGATCTGGTACTGAGACAGTCTTTTGTAATAGGCAGAGCCACTTGTCACGCAGACTGCCAGTGAGAGAAACAGATCACATTTTAGTAGACCCTTTTTAGGCCTTAACATATTATACCCTCTTAGAGCAATACCGTGAGCCCTTTCACAAATGCTTAATAAAATTGTTCTCAAAGTTTTGCTAACCTAGGGCTGGATCATAAGTCAATATTTCTGAATATTGCTTGTAAGTGGCCATCTGAGATATATCTACTGGTCCCACCCCGTCTGGAGCAAAGGAGAATGAAGAAAACCAAAGACACAAGGAGAAAAAAAATATATGTGTAATTTTTTCTCAAATATTTCTTAATGTTGTCAATTTTACCACGATCAACTTGCCTTATTAATTACTGTATCTAATGAAAATCCTTTATTTCCAACTTTTAGTTTTTGAGGGGTAAGGATATTAACTGCACACTTAGCAAGGCAAGTCAAAGAATGGGTGTGATGCTCACCCAGTTCTTGGCTTGTGCTTGCTCCCTTCCTTCCTTCCTGCTTGCAGCTCTTGGCAAATCAAGAAAATCCTCCTCTACGCTCTGAGCCCATTGCTTACTTTTCACAATATTTTGACTTAGTCTTGCCAGAGTATTGCTTGATCCAGACCCTAAGAATGGCAGAGTGGGGCTACGGACTATGGTTAAGTAGCCTCGTTAAGACCCTTTGCTGTGACTCCTGGCTTCTCCTTCTACCTCAGCTCCCCATTCCCTGAGCCATTTGGAGGACACGTTAGAGAAATAACAAACTTAGAAGTTTTGTACTCAGTGGAGGCTATCCCACCCTCCAATTCAATCTGGATAAAAAAGAGACTTTAATTACCATAAATTAAATGTAATCAACTGTTTAAACTAAGAGTGGACCTTGGAGTAATCTTTGCTTCCATACAATTATCGCCCTCATGGACACCAAAAACTCACATCAGCATAATATTAAAGACAGAATGAACAAAATATCCAGAATGCATTATTTGTAGAAAAAAATGTTCTGAAAGAGAAGTGTGTACGTTGTCTGTTAAAGGCAGAATATTTAAGTAATTACACCTTTCACAATTTTTTTACACTGTAGAAGGCCAGGAATGACAATTTTAGTCTAGCAAGAGGCACTGAGAAGCAGATTCCTAATTTTCACACATTTGGAGCCCCTTTCCCCTCCATAGGTCAGAGTTCAGAGTTGTCAGGTACCTGATATCCTGGGAATCCTCGGTGATTTGGTCCTTGTCCACTTCTGATGGCAATGTCTGGCAAGGCAGTACTTTGCCCTTTTAAATGGTGAAAAATGAACTTCCAGTTTCAGATTGGATTTGGAAGGGAAGCAGGGTAGTTCATGAACGAGTTAATTTGTGTTTTGCTCTTGAAACTTTTCTTTTTCTTATTCCAAGAAGAGAGCTAAAACCTTTATGCTCTCTCCTCATGGGATTAGGGTATGTATGTGTGTGTTTCACAAGGCTAAAAGCAGAGGTTACTGGTAGATCCTTTCTCCATACATGTTATTTCCCTAATTATCTGAGCCATTTGAGGTTAGGTAAAGGGGAAGGTAGAGAGGTGAATGCCTTTGAAGATCCTTTTTGCATCCTTAATCACTTGCATACCTTGCTATAATTTACTCAGGAACTGTCTAAATAATACAACCAAACTCGTTGATTTTTTACACAACTTTCTTTGGGAGGTACCCAGCTTCTCTTGCTTCTAGCTCCTTGCAATGAATCAATTGGTTTCTTGGGTAACTGGGCTCAACCAGTAGGTGACTTCTTAGATGGCAAATATCACAACAGACCAGGCTGTCAGAAATCTAAAACTAATCACATCATATCTAGAAAAAAAAGGAGGGGTTTTACTGAAAACTTTTGTTGTAGCTTTTGTAACTGAACTTTCACAGAAATAGAACTTGGAAGAGGACTATGGTATAATCCTATTAGACTTGTGCATATTTGAAGGAAGTGCCATGCTCACAGATCTTACAACAGAGATATATAATTTTCCTTTTGCTTTAGATCTACCTTATGATCTTGATGCTACAAATGTCAATGCCTGGTGCAGAACTACTCTTAATGAGTGGTGCCAAAACGTGACAACACTATTTGACAATCCCTTAGGGGTATTTTGGGCAAAAACAGATCATTGGGTGGTCCCAGTGACTGGTCATTTGATTTGACTAGATGTTCACAATTGCCTATTTCTTACCTTTTGCTTTATCTTGACCAAATTTGAATCAGGTTCTGTTCTTCCTACTGGCGTCTGAACTGTGCTTGCCCCCAGGCCTGTGCAAGCACTAAAAAAGTGGAATTTGCCCCTCTTAGGAGCTTCTCATGGAAATTGGCTGACCACCGTCAGATACTTTTTCTGTCAGATCCTGTTGGTCATTCTCCTTTGTGTGTCTGGCTTCCCCCCCTAAAAGATTCTGCTTATTTCTGCA
This sequence comes from Dugong dugon, assembly GCA_030035585.1. Classification (NCBI taxonomy): domain Eukaryota; kingdom Metazoa; phylum Chordata; class Mammalia; order Sirenia; family Dugongidae; genus Dugong; species Dugong dugon. Next base: position 75,294,016 of record CM057467.1, on the reverse strand, counting down.
TGTCTCTCCTTACCTTATAAAAGAAATCTTTTTCTGTTTGATTTTGAGATGCTAGCAGATTTCTGAGATAGTATTTTTTTTCTGAATAAAGCCTTTCCCTATCTAAGTCCAGACTTGTTCTTTGACAGATTAAAGACACAAAAGCCTACCGGTTATATCAAAGGAAAAAAATGCAAATTTGGACATTAGTAAGGAAAGGCCTTTTAAGGGGGACTAATGGAATAAGGAGAGGTGGCTATTGCAATAGGGAGAAAATCAAAGCCTAAGCCAAAAACATGTCAAGGAAGATTGGGCAAGCAAAGCTTTTATATGCAGAGACTGTGTGATAGCTGGCTGTGGAAAAAGGAAGGAGGTTCTAAAAATGGTTAAAAGGGCTGGTGGTCTTGAAATTTAATGAACTACATCAAACAGTGCAATAACCAATAATGGGAAAGTCGAGGCAGGCAATGCTATTTGTGGTCAAGTACACGAGGTGGGTTTGGGCCCGATATGGAATAGATAAAGTACAGTAAGTTCATATCAAGTTCAGTGCCTGCCTGTCCTAGTCAAATCAGCCTAAAGTTATGTGAAGCACAAGGTTTGTGTCAGTCCTTCCTTTTATTTAAGACAGGCTCAGTGTCCTTCAACAACTCAGGGATAAGGAGGAATCTGAAGCAGGGCATGGTTAAATAACTCTTGAGCATGCTAGCAAAGGTCAGTTGTTTAAGGCTCCTACAGGTCAGACATCTTGAAAGTGGGATACCTAAAATGAAAAGAGAAGTATTAACACAAAAGACCTTATTAAATTAAAGAGCCAGGAATTGAACCTTGAGGATATCCAGTCCAGTGGATTCCAAGAGGTCCAAACCCAAACCCAAACCCATTGCCGTCAAGTCAATTCTGACTCATAGAGACCCTATAGGACAGAGTAGAACTACCCTACACAGTTTCCAAAGCTGTAAATGTTTAAGGAAGCAGACTGCCACGTCTTTCTCCCCTGGAGTCGTTTTCATCCGAGCAGTTAAACACTGTACCACGAGGGCTCCTTCCAAGAGGTCAGTGGATGAAAATCTTCTGATTATGCAGCACTGCTTGTTACATTTCTTAAAGCTAAGAAATCGATGCTGTTGGTGATATTGTCCACAGTCTGAGTTACCTTCTATATAAAGGCATGCGTAGCCCAAGCATTTTCTAGACTTCCTTAGTGGTGCAGACAGTGGATTGTCCAGGCAGAAATCTGGCTCAGGCATGGTATATTACGGTGATGAATCCTTCGAGGTATACATCAAGTTGGGTCCTCCAAGGTGTATATGAAATTTTGGGGCTTTAGCTTGCAGTGTTCTTTTTTTTAAATTCAAGTGTATCAAATTTTATTTTTATTTTGGTGAAAGTATACACAGCCAAAGATATACCATTTCAAAAATTTCTACCTGTACAATTTCAGTGACATTGACTATATTCTTCAAGTTGTGCTACCGTTCTCGCTATCCTTTTCTAAATTATTCCACCACCATTATCTTAAACTTACTGCTCTAAACTTCCCATTCAACCTTTTTTTTTTTTTTTTTAATTGTGCTTTAGGTGAAAGTTTACAGCTCAAGTTAGTTTCTCATACAAAAATTTATACACATATTGTTATGTGACCCTAGTTGCCATTCCTATAATGTGACAGCATACTCTCCCTTTCCACCCCCAATTTCCTGTGTCCACTCAATCAGCTCCTATCCCTTTCTGCCTTCTCATCTCGCCTCCAAATGAGATCTGCCCGTTTAGTCTCATGTATCTACCTGAACTAAGAAGCATACTCTTCACAAGTATCATTTTATGTTTTATAGTTCAGTCTAATCTTTGTCTGAAGAGTTGGCTTTGAGAATGGCTTCAGTTCTGGGTTAACAGAGTCTGGGGGCCATGTCTTCTGGGGCTCCTCTAGTCTCAGTCAGACCATTGAGTCTGGTCTTTTTACATGAGTTTGAGTTCTGTACCCCACTTTTCTCCTGCCCCATCAGGGACTCTCTGTTGTGTTCCCTGTCAGGGCAGTCATTGGTAGTAGCCAGGCACCATCTAGTTCTTCTGGTCTCAGGCTGATGGAGTCTCTGGTTTATGTGGCCCTTTTTGTCTCTTGGGCTAATATTTTCTTTATGTCTTTGGTGTTCTTCATTCTCCTTTGCTCCAGGTGGTTTGGGACCAATTGATGCATCTCAGATGGCCGCTTGCTTGCTTTTAAGACCCCAGACACCACTTACCAAAGTGGGATGCAGAACATTTTCTTAATAAACTTTGTTATGCCAATTGACCTAGATGTCCCCCGAAACCATGGTTCTCAGACCCCTACCCCTGCTACTCTGTCCCTCGAAGCTTTTGGTTGTGTTCAGGAAACTTCTTAGCTTTTGTTTTAGTCCAATTATGCTGACTTCCCCTGTATTATGTGTTGTCCTTCCCTTCACCTAAGGTAATTCTTGTCTACTATCTAGTTAGTGAATTCCCCTCTCCCTCCCTCCCTACCCTGGTAACCATCAAAGAATGATATCTTCTGTTTAAACCTTTCCTTGAGTTCTTATAATAGTGGTCTCATACAATATTTGTCCTTTTGCGATTGACTAATTTCACTCAGCATAATGCCTTCCAGATTCATCCATGTTGTGAGATGTTTCGTGGATTCAGCATTGTTCTTTATCATTGCATAGTATTCCATTGTGTGAACATGCCATAATTTGTTTATCCATTTGTCCGTTGATGTGTACCTAGGTTGTTTCCAACTTTTTGCTATTGTGAACAGTGCTGCAATGAACATGGGTGTGCATGTATCTATTCGTGTGATGGCTCTTATTTATCTACGACATATTCCAAGAAGTGGGGTTGCTGGATCATATGGTAATTCTATTTCTAGCTTTTCAAGGAAGCCCCAAATCAATTTCCAAAGTGGTTGTACCATTTTACATTCCCACCAGTAGTGTATAAGTGTTCCAGTCTCTCCACAACCTCTCCAACATTTATTATTTTGTGTTTTTTGGATTAATACTAGCCTTGTTGAGGTAAGATTGTATCTCACTATAGTTTTTATTTGCATTTCTCTAATGGCTAATAATTGTGAGCATTTCCTCATGTATCTGTTAGGCACCTGAATGTCTTCTTTGGTGAAGTGCCTGTTCATATCCTTTGCCTATTTTTTAATTGAGTTATTTGTCTTTTTGTTGTCGAAGTTTTGTAGCATCTTGTAGATTTTAGAGATTAGACCCTGATTAGATATGTCGTAGACAAAATTTTTTTCCCAGTCTGTAGGCTGTCTTTTTACTCTTTTGGTGAAGTCTTTTGATGAGCATAAGTGTATAATTTTTAGGAGTTCCCGGTTATCTAGTTTCTCTGCAGTGTTCTTTAGATCCTAAAAGGCCAGCTACAAGGCAATCTAGAGTCCTGGTAAGGATCCTGGCAGTCAGGTTTTAGTTCTCAGTGATGCCAAGTCAGGAGAGAGGGAGAAAAATTGGAAAATTAGTTTGGAAGGTTGTAACCATACAGTGAAGGAAACTGGAAGAATTGAAAATTTAGTAAGTGTTGAACATTTTGGTGAAGTAACAAGATCCAGTCTGATTTACAGATATCTGTAAAACCCGTTGCCATCGAGTTGATTCTGACTCATAGCATCCCTACAGGACAGAGTAGAACTGCTCCACAGGGTTTCCAAGGAGCAGCTGGTGGATTTGAATTGACAACCTTTTGATTAGCAGCCAAATGCTTATCCACTGCACCACCAGGGCCCCAATTTACAGGCAAATACCAAAATTGGTGGGGTTTTTTTCACAACGGGAGAGGAAGTCATTTCCATGTTTAGCAGACATTAGAGAAACATGTTTTAAATATTTTCCTGAGAGGCAGATGCCTGGCTGCTGGGGTTTATGGCGGATGGAGGTTGGGGAGGGTGCAAGCAGTGTAGAATGTTCTATTTACAGAACTTCAATTTATTTCCCAGTTTTCATGTTCATGTCTTCCTTCTTGTGGCTGTTTCTACTGTTTTAAGTCTTATAATTCTTTTGGGTTCTGATGCTATTCAAGTCTGTTCGTTGACCCCCTTGCCTATCTCAGGCTATAGATACCTGCACCCTTGCTTCATTAATAAATATTCCAACCACTTACTTTCTTTAGAAATGTGCTGAAATTGCTCTTACATTGATATCCCTTCTCTTGTTTTCTTTTTGTGTGTGTGGGTTTATACCTTTTTAATTTAATTTAATTTTTTCTTACATAATGTGTTCTTAGGAGGGAAAACACAAACATGTTTTCAATCTTGAACTGGAAGTCAAGAGATTTATTCTAATCGTGTATGAGGACTAAAAAAAATTTTAAAAAAGAATAGAAATGGAATGAATCTTTCAGTACCACCTGGCTTCTTATAGGGAAACGCTGTAACATGCTTCCCTTCAAGATAAATGTGACTTACTGTGAACATACTGTTAATGGCTACTCCTGAGCTGTGACTCAGTTCTACAGACTCCATTTTCCCTGTCTTTGGGGAAAACCATAAGAGAAAGGTTGTGATGAAGGGGTATTCTTAATGGGATAGATGCAACATAAATCATATTGGCCCAAGAATGAGATCAGGGCTCAGACAATTTACAGGATCCTCTCCAGTCCACTCTGTTCCACTCCTACACTTATGAATATTCAAACAGAATCTGCTTTTCACGAGTCTCTCTTCCCCAAAACTTTTCCATCAGAAGAGCGAAGCTTTTCATTCACTGGCTTATTTCTCTCAAGATTCAGTCAAGGTCTGACACTCACTTGGCTCAATGATTTAATTTTACTTAGGGACACAAGTTTAATAAATGAGAATATTCTTCTGACTCTATGTTGACCAGTACAAAATGACTTTTCATTCTTATACATTGTGTACCAAAACATACTTCTGGACATTACCTCTGCATTAAACAGGAGTAAAACCATTTGAAGAAAGGGTTTCCATAGATTGGATGAAACTGGCTTCACTTTTTTAAACGCTAACCCTCAAGTTTTGATAACCACAGACAAAACTTTATGAAATATTCTTACCCTAAGTAAAATGGATATTTGCCATGGAAAGTTCCTATTATTTAGTGCTGTGCCTATCACATTATGGGTACTTAATAGACATTGGCTGGAGCACTAAGTGTCCTAGTCATCCAGTACTGCTATAACAGAAATATCACAATGTAACCGAATTCCTCGGGCTCTTATCCTGTCCTATTAGCTGATGGAAATAAGATGGATGCTAATTGCAAGGGAAACAGAAAGTGGCAATTTATTGTCTGCGCAGACAAGGAGCAACATGAGGCCTAAGGGCCAAAAGACTGTGCTCCTCGCTGGAGATGATCGAGTGACCTTTTGTGTCCTGGAGTCCCCAGGGGGCAGGGATTGGCGCCTGAAACCCTACAGGCAGGAGCCCTCTCATGCCCAAATTTGGAGATCCGGGTGCTGAGTCATGCTGAGTCACTCTTCACAGGAAGTCTGCCTTGTGGGACTTCTCGCTTTGCAAAGGGTCTCCAGCGAAACTGTCTGCTGGAGACTATCCTCCTCTCCGGTGATGTTCAGGTCTCAGGTCAGGTAAGCACAGGATTCTCCAGATGTGCGCATGCATCAAAATCCTGGCCGGGGCATGCGCAAAGATCTGGCGCCAAATTAAAAACCACAGTTAGAGGCTGTGGCTTGAAAGTGCGGTGAAGAAAGGGCGGGGGAAGCTGTTGTGGAGTAAGGGGAAGCTGTGGCAGAACGGGATTTCAACAAGTGGATGGTTTCAACAAACAGAAGTTTATTCTTTGACAGTTTAGTAGGCTAGAAGTCCAAATTCAGGGCGTCAGCTCCAGGGGAAGGCTTTCTTTCTGTCGGCTCTGGAGGAAGGTCCTTGTCATCAGTCTTCCCTTGGTCTAGGAGCTTTTCTGTACAGAAACCTCAGGTCTAAAGGACATGCTCTGCTCCCAGCACTGCTTTCTTGGTAGTATGAGGTCCCCAACTCTCTGCTCGCTTCCCTTTCCCTTTATCTCTTGTAAGATAAAAGGTGATGCAGACCACATCCCAGGGAAACTCCCTTTAGCTTGGATCAGGGATGTGACTTGAGTAAGGGTGTCACATCCCAACCTAATCCTCTTTAACATAATATAATCTTGCTTCATTAACCACAGGCAGAGGTTAGGATTTACAACGCATAGGAAAATTACATCCATCTCAAAATGGAGGACAACTACACAGTACTGGGAATCACGGCCTAACCAAGTTGACACATTTTGGGGGAACACAATTCAATCCATGACAATGAGTATTGGGATAGAACTATTTAAATACCCTTTGCTTAGGTTAGGATTCATTATGTGGGTAGTATTAAGTACTATATGCTTTAGGGAGGTGGGGTCTGTGAGGCTGAAAAATACGGGAACCTGTTGCTGAGTGTTTGGAAGAGGGAAAAGAGCAATTATTAGAGTTTATCTACTGTCTAGAGAAGCAAAATCAGTGACGTGTGTATATGTATACGTGTGTGTGTGTGTGTGTGTGTGTATCAAGGAAAAGACTCACATGGTTGTAGAGGCTGGCAAGTCCCAGCTTCATGTGTCAGGCATCAGGCTGAAGGCTTCTCCTGATACATGTACCTGCTGGAGTTGACTGCAGCTGCTAGCTCAAGTCCCAGGAACCAGAAGTCAGATGATGACAAGCCAGATGCAGGATCCATGGTGAGCAAAAGCCAGTGAGCTTTGCCAGAACATCCATATATATTGCATATATATTGGATGCAGACCACACCCCCAAGGAAACTCCTCTTAAGACTGATTGGCTACTCATAGCAGGTCTCATCATGGAAGTGATTACATTATATCAGTTCTCATCATGGAAGTGATTACATTATGGAAGAGCAATCAGTCCAATGTCTGCCAGATTACATCGTTACATAACTGCCAAACCACTGAGAATCATGGTCCAGCCAAGTTGGCACATAACCTGAACCATCACACAAGTTTTTAGGCTTACAAATAAATTGCACAGAAAGCACAGAAATTCCTATATACTCCCTCTCCACCTGCACACAGTTTTTCCTATTATTAACATCTTGCATTAGTGTGGTACATTTGTTACAATTGATTAACCAATACTGATATATTATTTATGCACATTTTTCTATGGAGAGGATCCATAACTTTGTTATCAGACTCTTAAAGTGATTTGTTAACCAAAAAGGGTTAAGAACCACAGATGTAAATAAAGTCAAATCCTGCCAGCCTAGCTACTTCTTTCTCCTTAAAATGATTTTGTATTGTTTCTGCTCTGATTCATTGTATGCAATTTTAAAGCTGACTCTTCTAGGGCACTCTTACTTCTCTTACTTCCAGGTTAAGGGAGAAAAGGGTTCCTCACTGTAACCATGAAATATTTGATAATAAGAGAGAGATGGGAGGACGCTCCACACAGAGTGATCAGTGTGAGCCAAAAGAGAAGCCTCCTGCTCATCAGGAGTTTTAGAAGTTCCAATTGACACCCTATTATTTTGGAAGTTCCTAACTTTATTTCTTTCTTTTTAATGGTTAGCCTGAGTGAAAGGTCAGAATGAATAGGGACTGTCATATCAAAGCTGGAAAGCGTGTGTGGAAATGGATTCTAAGGGCGTTAGACCAAAGAGGTTGAAATGTAAGTTCACATAGGCATGGAATTATCCACAAGAGTGTACTCAGTCAGATTCAGGCTACAGTATTTAATTTGAGCACCCCACAAGTGGCCTTAACAGCTTGCTTGACTAGCTTATTGAAGCCTGGACTCAGTGTCAGCCTACAGTCAATGAGGTAAAGACGTCAATGCCCAAAACATCAGGGAGACAGGATTCTTGGAATGGATTTAAATGTGCAATTTGCTCAGCCACCCCCATCCATGCCCCTGAGAAGGTTCAGAGGATGCTCCATTTACCACAGCATTAACAGCTACATGAGTGCTGGAAGCACTCCTGAAAAGCAAAGCCAAAAACAGTAGCAGAAGATGCCACCTTAGAACTGAGCTCCCTGATCCCAGTGGGAATAATAGGATTCTGGATTGAGCGAGGCCAAGTGGTGGCTCTTAAACTTCAGAGTCAAGGTGGGTGATTATCATAATAGGCGGGGGGAACAGAAGGGCCATCCCAGTGTTTTGACTCTCAGAGGTCTGTGATAGCAGCTAGTTGATCATGGGGTCCCTAGGAATGAATAGATGTGCAGCCTACTAAGGTGTGTCTTTTTCTATATAATTGGAAAAGCAGAAACCTGATTCAGGTCACCACAGGGGGAATTCACAGCCTCTCACCCAATTTCCAGACCTAAGCCAGTTCATAGATCTAGAGCCCCTTGATTGAGGGGAAGGCTGGATCTCTTTAAGGAAGGGCTGTGCAATGTGGCTGAAAGTATATGCTGTAAACTTTTCTCCAAGTCTCCCTTGTAAAGAAGCCAATTACTAGGCTAGCTGTGCATTAAGGAGGGAAAATACTCAAACCTTCTGGGGGTTATTAAGTCCTGGTATTGAGTTGATGCTAATCATTGGGGGCACAAAATGCCACCCTGGTCTGCTGGTCAGAATGAGGGCTGAAGGAGGCCAGATGATAAGTGAGTCTTGACCTAAGTCCATGTCCAACAGTCTTAGTTCCCAAGGGAGAACTTCAACAGGAAAACAGTCATGGTTCTATACAGTTGCCAGCTGCGATTGCTCATGCATCATTTCAGGCTCCTCATTCTACTGAGTCAACAGGCAGAGAGACATGAGGTATAATACTGACTGGAGTAACCAATCCTGATATTAAGGGGAAAATGGGTTATTGTATGTTTCAGGACATCATGGTCCAAGAAAGCATCAAGGAAAAACTCTATAATTTTGATTCATTGCCGGTATACCAATTGTATTATTTTAAATAACCTTGATAATATAGGGGCGTATGGTCTAACATGAAACGAGCAGAGCTGGGAATTCCCTCCTAACATTTGGACCAGGGAAGGCCCAAGAAAGGTCGATCTAGCCTAGGGATAAAAACAGAAAACTCAATATCTTCATGAGTCACATAAAAATGACAGGAAGTGAAGAGTCTCAATTTATGATCACTCCCTGAAATGACAAAGCTTTCTGAAACAAAAGCAGTTCAGAAACGGAGTCAGAGCAGGGAGAGCTGAAAGACAACCAAGACGCTTACCATGAATACTCTGTCTTTATCCCACAGGGCCCCTCTACCATCCTCAAGCTCCATGGTGCTCCCAGTTCAGTCAAGACTATGTCAGATTGTGCATGAAAATATGACCACAGATTCACAGATGACAGTAAGGTTCTGTTCTTTGATCAAAGTTCTATACAGGAAGAAATAAGGGAATCCTCCCCAGAAAGAAGCAGTTGATCATAGGTTCCCTAGGACTCCTTGCCTTGCTAGGCACATGGTATATATCTTCCAAGGGGAAAAAACGATAAAGGACTTTTTTTTTTTTGGAAGTACTGTATCATAAGGCAAGTTGGTCAAAGAAAACGATTACACCATTGAGATATTTTCTGTGGGACTTACTTAAGAATCAAGGTGTCGAGGATGCTGGTATAAATAAGAGTCTGGAGTTCTGGACCCTAGAATGGAGGTTATATTAGTTTCTAGGAAACAAATTACCATGCACTAGGTGGCCTTAAAGAACAGAAAAGTGTTCTCACAGTTTTGGAGGCTAGACGTCCAAAATCAAGATGTTGGCAAGGCCACGCTCTCTCTGAAAGCTTGAGGGGAGAATCTGTCCCATGTGTTTATCTTAGCTTCTGGTGTTGCCAGTAATCCTTAGCTTTCCTTGGCTTGTAGACTCATCACTCTAATCTCTGCCTCCATTGTCACAAGCCATTCTCCCTTTGTTTCTGTCTCTGTGTCTCTTCTCTTGTAAGGATAATAGTCATATTGAATTAAGGCACCAGCCTGCTCCAGTATGACCTCATCTTAGCTTAACTAATTACGTCTGCAAAGAACTTATTTCCAAATAATATCACATTTTGAGGTTCCAGGAAGGACATGAATTTTGGGAGGACGCTCTTTAACCCAGTACAGAGATTGAGCGTCATCAGTATAGAGATGATGCACCGACATACTCAGAATGGAGCTAATCTAAGGCTCATGCCTCACTTTCATGGTCACATCTCTTTGAAGTCCTTGTTCAGCTTGGAGATGACATCAGTTTTAGACACAATTCACCTTTTGATCCTGATCCAGTGGCTTCAGTACAGGTAATGTTTCCCACCCCTGGACCTGCATCCTACCGACAACTACTCTCCTTTCATATCTTCTGGGACAGGAAGACCCCTGGGATGGACACATGACTGGAGTCTGTTAGAGATTGTGAATCCTAAATATAAAATCATAAAGCTAAATAAAAGCCATAAAATTTAATTTTTCATAGGGCAATTGATGTGCATTCATCATGCATGTTTCATACATGCGCTCTGTGACAGGAACGTGTAGAGTCTCATGATGAGCAAGAAGCCCATGCAGTGGGTTCTGTGCAGCATCCAGCACACTGATTCATCAGTGAACGTGACAAGGGACACCACTCCTTCTTTACAGGTAGCTGGCCAGGCAAGGCTAGACCTGGCCAACATGTTTGATGATCAATATGCAAGCGGTACTGAAGAAATGGAGAGAAAGTTTCCTCAGATGTTAAAAGAATTGAAAGTGAGTAAAAATTTAAAAACTGGATGGGAAAAAGCAGAGAAAGAATGGAAGCAAATAAAGAACAAAATAAGCTATTTAAAACAATTCAATGTTTTCCATAGAACAGCTCTAGTGGCCTATCCTGGGCCCATTGCAACAGAATTTAATGGAAATGTGAGAGAATTTTGTCAAAATCCATACAATTTTTAGTTCAGAGCTTTCCATGATTATTTTACAAGAGTGCTTCAGCTTCTCAATCCTGGTAAGTGTTACACAGTTTATAGAGGCTCTAAGAACAACTTTCATTATACTGGGAGAGGAAATGTACATTTTGGACAATTTACCTCACATCTTTTCTCAACAAATAGGTATTCATCCACCATATCTTAATGGAGAGGGCTCAGTCTTTGTCATCAGAACCTGCTTAGGATTTTCTATTAAAGAATATGCTTTTCATCCATGTGAAGATGAAGCACTTATTCCAGGCTATGAGGTGTTTCAGAATGTTCCCATAAAAAATGAAAAATACAACAATATTAACCTTGAAAATCCCCAGAAACATAACAGTAGTTTCAACTTCTTTTCCTATATTGCAGGAGAGTCTGGTTCTAGGTGGGAGTGGTGGGGCTGCATAAAATAGAAGAGGGGGTTCTCTCCTATCAAAAGCCACCCAGGGCAGAGAACAATGGGGCCTTTGACCAACTGCTGAAGAGTATTAGGTTCCTAAACAGATGGGGCTGATATCCTGGAATAGAGATCAGAGCTCAGGATTGGAGATACATGGTAGTTTCTAGTCCAGCCAAGCTCTCAACCTCCCTGTTTTGCAGAAAGTTCAGAAAGATCTGCTGGACACAAGGTAAAATGAATCATGGAAAATACCAGTGTGTGTGGCAATGGGAAAGTCAGGGGAGTTGGAAGACCTGGTTCCAGGCAGAATGGTGTGGCTGCTGCAGTAATCCTGGCCAGAGATGGTGATGCCTGAACTGAGGAGGGAGCCAAGGGGATTGAGAGGGATCTGGGGACTGACGTTCTCCATGGGGTGCTCTCAGAGGAAGAGAGTGAACGCTGGATGGATTGAGAGGTGTGGTCAGAAAACAGGATAGTGGCCTTTGAGATTTCAAAGGTAGAGCAGTTTCAAGTTTCTGTTAGATTCCAAGATATTTCCATGGAAATATGCTCTGAAATTTCTCTGGAAAATAGAAGCATTATAGAGAAACAAACCCTCAGAGAGAAATTTCAGGGAAAGGTTAAAGTTTTTGAAAGAAGGAATTTTTAATTCACATCAAGCCTTAATGGAAATGGAAGTTCAAGTAAATATCCCACCAGAAGAAAGATGATATCCTGAGAATCATCCTAGGCCAAGGTTACTTGACCTTGGCACTACTGACATTTTGGACCAGATAATTCTTTATTGTGAGGGGGCTGCCCCATGCTTTGTAGGATATTTGGCAACATCTTTGGTCTTTACCCCGTGGATTCCAGTAGCATACCCCTCTCAGTTGTGACAACCAAAAATGCCTCCAGACATTGCCAAATGTCCTCTGGGGCCAGGGACAAAATTGCCCCCAGTTGAGAAGCACTGTCTTAGACAAATCCATCTCCCTTTCTCACTGGAAATTTAGTTAATCACAAAGTCCTGTCAAATCCTCCTTGAATTATCTCTGAAATCTATTTATTCCCTCTGCTCTGTCTCCAATGTTCCTGATTTCCTAAGGAAAAACACAGGGCAGTTCTTAAAGTATGGGTGGAGCAAGGAAGAATAACCCTAGAGTGTGCAGCTCAGGCTGCAGTAGCAGATGGCAGCCGCCAGATGGTGGCCGTGCAGCATCAACGCTGAAACCAAGGAGCTTGGCCAGAGCTAGGACCAGTCTTTGCTCTAGGAGCAGCTGTACTGACTCAGCGAGACTGAGTCAGCAACCCTAGTCACCATCTACCGACAGAGTATCCACTATGTGCCAGGCACTGCTGAAGTTGTGTTACCCATAATAATAACAATCATAGTTAACCTTTATGGAGCATTTACTCTGTGCCAGGTTTTTTGCATTGCATAGATTATCTCCTTTACTTCTCACAACAATTCAAAGATTTATTAAATTATTATTAATTTTATAGATGAAAAACCAGACGTACACAGAAGTTAAGAAACTTGAAAAAAAATTACGTTTAATTCTTCCACAAATGTTCAACAAATTATTTTAACTATTGAGTACCTACTAGGAGTCAGGCACTGTTGTAGGTGTGAGGTGCTATTATTATTAACCCAATATTAGAAAAGAGAAAGCAGATTTCAGAAATGTGAGCATTTTAGTCGAAGTTTGCACCGTTTGCTGAGTCAGTATTTCAACCCAGGGCTATCTGTCTGATTCCAGCACCTTCCACTGTATCCATATTAGAACACAGAGAGGAATCCTGAGTCTGTGCCTCCTCCCAGCTAGTCTGTTCTGCTGGTCTGCTATGCGACAGGACTCTCACATCATCTACTGTATGTCAGGCACTGTTCTGGACATCCAAAGGTGAACAAGACAGACCTAAAATAAAAAAACCCAAATCAGTTGCCTTTGAGTTGATTCTGACTCATGCCGACCCTGGGTGTGTCAGAGTAGAATTGTGCTTCATAGGGTTTTCAATGGCTGATTTTTCAGAAGTAGATCACCAGGCTTTTCTTCAGGGGTGCCTCTAGGTGGACTCTTACCTCTAACCTTTTGGTTAGTAGCCGAATGCATTAACTGTTTGCACAACCCACACACTCCAAGACAGACCTAGACCTTGCTTTCGTGGAGCCTACAGTGGGAGAAAGGGGTTTGGGAGGACAAGGAAGAGAGCTAATAAGAAAATTCTTTCAGAAATAGTTAAATACAATAGTTTTGAATGCTGAAAAGGAGAAGCACAGGACAGGAAACTGAAATCGTTTTAGAGGAAGCCAATCCTGTGTAGGAGGTTGGGACAGGCTTCCATGGGGAAGGGACATTTAGGCTGAGAGTTAAAGGTTGAATAGAAGTTAACTGATGGGTGAGTCAGGGAGGAGGTGTCTAGGCTCAGAATAAAATGCCTATAGCTTGGGGTGGGGGGGAAACTTGGCCCTAAAAGTCAAATGCGTGAAGGGTAGTAGACCCGTTGCTGTCGAGATTCCGACTCATAGGGACCCTATATGACCAAGTAGAACTGGCCCCATAGGGTTTCAAGGAGCGGCTGGTGGAGTCAAACTGCCAAACCTTTGGTAAGCAGCTAAGCTCTTAACCAAGCATAGGTAATGAAAATCCTGTCTCACAGACATAAACATGGTTAATATTTTTATGTGTCTTGTTCTAATCATATTTGGTTACAAGCATGGACTCTGGAACCAGACTCCCTGGGTTTGAATTCTAGTACCACCGTGTATTAATTGTGTGACACTGGGCCAGCTACACTCTCTCTGCCTCTGTTTCATCATCTGTAAAATGGGAGTAAAAATCATCCCTATCCTTTAAGGTTGTTGTGAGGATTCAATGAGCACTTGGTACATAGTAAGTGCTGTATAATTACTGTTGCTGTTAGTTGACGTTGAGTTGATTCTGACTCATAGTGACCCTATGTGTGCAGAGTACAATTGCTCCATAGGGTTTCCAAGGCTGTGACATTTCAGAAACAGATCACCAGGCCCGTCTTCCAAGGCACCTCTGGGTGAGTTTGAACTGCCAGCCTTGCAGCTAGTAGTCCAGTGCTTAACCTTTTGTGCTACCCAGGGACTTCCATATAATGAATAATAATTATTATTATTATAATACAATGTGGCAGGTAAAAATTTATATTCTATTTTCTTCACTTCACAAGGGAACATCTCCCATATCAGTAAAAACTCCTTTACAAATTCATGCTGTGTATGAATTTGAATGTTTGTGAGAGCATGGAGGAAAGATAAATTCCTCCCAGAGTGATAATGTCACTCAGAAGGGAGTGTGTGGGGGGACTTTATTTACTTTTTCTTTGTACATCTTTTTATTGCTCCACTAGGAACAAAAACAGAACAAATAGACCAAAGGAATTGAATAGAAAGTTGAGAAACAGACCCACATGTGAACGTATGGGTGGGATTTATGGCAAAGGCTCTACTGCAGTTTACTGCAGGTCTTTTTAATAAATGAGTTGGTTGAATAACCGGATTGGAAAAAAATGAATTTTGACTCCTCACAACATTTAAAAATTAATTTAGGATGGATCATAGACTTAAACATGAAAGCTAAAAGCAATCAATCATCTACAAGAAAACATAGATGGAGAAGATGGCTCACAGAGAACATAAAGGATTGACAGATTACACTTAATTAAAATTAAGAATTTATGTTCATCAAAAACCACCATTAAGAGAGCAAAAAGGCAAGTCACAGACTGGGAGCAAATATTTGCAATGTATATATATATCTGACAAGTGAATCATATCAGAATATTTAAAGAATATATATATATATATACATAAAAACCAGTTGCCATAGAGTCAATTCCTAGCAACCCTATAGGATGGAGTAGAATTGCCTCATAGGGTTTCCAAGGAGTGGCTGGTGGATTCAAATTGCTGACCTTTTGGTTAGCATTTGAGCTCGTAACCACTGTGCCACCAGGGCTCCTGTATATGTATATGTATATGTATATATATATATACGTACATATGTAATCCTATGAGACAATTCTACTTGGTCCTATAAGGTTGCTATGAGTTGGAATAGATCTGACTGCAACAGGTTCTTGGGATATATGTATATGTATACACACACACACACACACACACACACACACACACACACACACTCACTCGTCACTTACAGACATAATTAGCTTCCAAAAACCAGATCAATGGGGATAGCCAAGTAAGATCATAAGACAGAAGATTACTACATCATTACATAACTGCCAGATTACATCTTTAGGTAACTGTCAAACCACTGAGAATCATAGCCCAGCCAAGCTGACACATAACCTTAATCATCACAGCCAGCGTTACTCTCGCCTTGCACCTCAGCATTCTGTATAATAGATTTTTTACTATTATTGTAAATGCAAAATGTCAGATAACGAGATAGTTGATAAGTGAGGAGTTGATGTAGTCAATTCTCATTATTAGTGGTACTTATGTTCTGTAAAAGATCCCTGGGTGGTACAAATGGTTTGTGCCCAACTATTAACCTAAAAGTTGCCAGTTCGAACCCATCCAGCAGCACCTTGGAAGAAAGCCCTGGCGATCTGTTTTCATAAAGATTACGGCCAAGAAAATCCTAGGGAGCAGCTCTACTCTCTAACACATGGGATCACCATGAGTTGGAATTGACTTGATAGCAATGGTTTTTTTTTTTCTTCCAGTTTTATGTTCTATAAAGTGCTGGTGAACACTGAAGTAGTAAATACAGAACCTTGCTTGATCTCAGCTGAAAACACACATGTTGGGTGACTCAAATTTTTTACTGCTCTGTGCATGGTCATGTCCATGAATGACCACAATAGCACTGGTAGTATTTTTAGTGAATTTGCAAATATGGAATCTGTGAACAATGAGAATTGACTGTGTATAAATTATGAAATATTACATAGCAATGAAAAATCATAAACTACTGGTATATGAAAAACATAGAGTCTCAAAGAAATAATGTTAAATGAAAAAAACCAGACTCAGTTAAGTAAATGCTGTATAATTCCATTTGTATGACATTCAGAAACAGGCAAAACTAATGTATGGTAATAAAGATCAGATTAGTAGTTACTGTTGGATTAGGTACTGATTGGGAGAAGGCACAAGGAAGTCTTCTAGGGTGCTGGAAATGTTCTATATCTTCATCTGGGTGATAGTTCCACAAGTGTATACGTAAGTAAAAATTCATCTAACTGTTCACTTAAAATTGGTACACTTCACTAATGTAACTTATATATCAATAAAAAAAATTTCTAAGAAGTTTCACAAATAAAATTCAAAGAAAAGTAATCAATTCACAGTGAAAAATGACCACACCAAGAAATAAAGTACCATGAACAAGAGGTAGTAGAAACAACAGCAGAAAGAAATGCAGAAGAAATTCTAGTAATGGAATTACCAGAGTTTATATAACATGTTCTATAAGTTTTTATAAATAAAAGAAAAGTTTGAAAAATATGTGTAAGAAATAAGAAAGTATAAAGAATTACCAAGCATATTTTAAAAAGAAGAAAATAGACTTTCTAGAAATAAAGTCATAAAATAACCAAAATTCAAAACTCAATATATGGGATTTCCACTTCTGGGAAGATGGAGTAGATATACATTTCCTTATTCCTACTATAAGTACAACTAAAAACCCTGGACAATATATATAAAACAAACACATTGTTGTTAGGTTCCATCGAGTCGGATACGACTCATAGCAACCCCGTGTACAACAGAATGAAACACTGCCCGATCCTGCTCAAACAATCGTTGCTATGTTTGAGCCCGTTGTTGCAGCCACTGTGTCAATCCATCTCGTTGAGGGTCTTCCTCTTTTTTGCTGACCCTCTGCTTTACCAAGCATGATGTCCTTCTCCAGGGACTGTTCCCTCCTGATAATATGTTCAAAGTACGTAAAACAAAGCCTTACCAACTTCCCTTCTAAGGATCATTCTGGCTGTACTTCTTCCAAGGTAGATTTGTTTGTTCTTCTGGCAATCCATGGTATATTCAATATTCTTCATCAACACTGTAATTCAAATGCATCAATTGTTCTTCAGTCTTTCTTGTTCATTGTCCAACTTTTGCATGCATACGGGCAATTAAAAACACCATGGCTTGGGTTAGGAGCACCTTTGTCCCCAAAGTGACATCTTTGCTTTTTAACACTTTCAAGAGGTCTTTTGCAGCAGATTTGCCCAATGCAATACATCGTTTGATTTCTTGACTGCTGCTTCCACGTGTGTTGACTGTGGATACAAGTAAAATGAAATCTTCGACAACTTCAGTCTTTCTCTGTTTATCATGGTTTCGCTTATTGATCTAGTTGTGAGGATTTTTGTTTTCTTTATGTTGAGGTGTAATCCATACTGAAAGCTATAGTCTTTGATCTTCATCAGTAAGTGCTTCAAGTCCTCTTCACTTTCAGCAAGCAAGGTTATGTCATCTGCATATGGCAGGCTGTTAATGAGTCTTCCTCCAATTCTGATGCGATGTTCTTTTTCATATAATCCAGCTTCTTGGATTATTTGTTCAGCATACAGATTGAATAAGTATGGTGAAAAGATACAACCCTGATGCACACCATTCCTGATTTTAAACCACACACTATCCCCTTGTTCTCTTCAAACTACTGCCTCTTGGTCTATGTACAGGTTGCATGTGAGCACAATTAAGTGTTCTGGAATTCCAAACAAAATATACATGACTTTGAAAGATGAAGAGAAGAAGGCAGACTAGCCAGGGACTTTGGGACCTAAGGTATGACATAGTGATGAGTTTCCTGGATTTTCTTTTCACCTTATATATCCCAGACTTGAAGCTGAAGAAACCAGCGATTTGGAAAAACAACAGATGCAGAAAAACAACAACAACAACATTAAAAGCCTGCTCGCTGTAGCCAAAGGACCAGGAAACAGGCAGCCTGGAAGGACAGAAAACTTTTAAACAATAACTGCTGTACTGTAGCTAAACACCCTGGAAAACACTGGCCACACCTTCACCCATACCAGCAAAGGCCAAATGGGGAATGTAGGTTTCCACCCTAGGGTGGCCCCAACGCCACCTGCTGAGGTAGTGCCAGAGAGGGCTGAGTAGGCAGCTGAGATTTTCATCTCCACTGGGCAGTAACAAAGAGCTTCCCCACTGTGATGTCAGTGGAGATCATATGGGGAGGCTGGACTACAATTCCCACCCAGCAGTGATGAGGAGCCCCCCACTTTTGCGTGTCAGTGGAGTCTGGATGAGAAACTTTGACTGCTACCCATACCTATCAGTAATGAGGCGCCCCCCACCCCTCGCCTTTCCCTGGTGGAGCAGTGTCACAAAAAGTCGGCTAAAACAGAAGATTTAAATAAGATCCATAGTCTCATAACATAATACTCCAAATTTCCAGGATTTAAATAGAAAATCACTTATCATATGAAGAACCAGGAAGATGTCAAACTGAACGAAAACAAAATTCATAGATGTCAACACCAAGATGGTAGATATGTTAGAATTATCTCACAAAGATTTTAAAGTAGCCATCACAATTTTTTTTTTAATTTTTGCAAGTTTATTAACTGGGTAGAGCTGATGCTGGAAGCTATGCCACCAGTATTTCAAATACTAGCAGGGTCGCCTGTGGTGGACAGGTTTCAGTGAAGCTTCCAGACTAAGACAGACTAGGAAGAAGGGCCTGGCAATCTACTTCTAAAAAAATTTTGGCCAGTGAAAACCTTATGAATAGTAGCAGAACACTGTCTGATACAGTGCCAGGAGATGAGTCCCTCAGGTTGGAAGACACTCAAAATATCACTAGGGAAGAGCTGCCTCCTTAAAGTAGAATCGACTTTAATGATGTGGATGGAGTAAAGCTTTCAAGACCTTCATTTTCTGATGTGGCACAACTCAAAATGAGAAGAAACAGCTGTAAACATCCATTAATAATCAGAATATGGAATGTATGAAGTATGAATCCTGGAAAATTGCAATTCGTCAAAAATGAAAATGGAACACATAAAGATCAAGATCCAGACTTCCAGCAAAATGGCTCTCTAGGCAGAAGCACCACGCCGTCCCCCTCCGAAAAACTAAGCCGAACAAAGAAAACAACAATCCTGATACCCTAAAACATCAAATGAAGAGATAAAGAACTCAGCCAAGCACCAAATGGAGTGAGAAAACTGACAGAGAACAGAGAGCGAGGAGAGATTCATGCAGAGGTCCCCTACCAGCTAACGCAGCACGGATCCGCCATCTTGGACTCCTATTGGAGACCAGCAAATGGGGTACGAGAAAGCAGCTTCACGGAGCTTCCAGCGGGAGACAAAACAACCGGTAATTTGTGATATACGCTTTCCAACCCCCCACCTTTCTTCACCCCCACTCGGCCTCCTCTGCTTCCCGTGGCCACAATCTCTTGTCCGGGAAACACCGGCTGCTTGGATTCCACACACCCAAACGGGCCGGCTCTCTGAGTGCCATTTGTTGGCTGCTGGTGTTGCTTTTCTCCACTTCTTTTGATTTCTTCCTTACCTCTCACCACCTCCCCCTCCTTTCGCTCAAATACCTGGCTCCGTGCACCATCTTTGCTTCTTCCTGAGGGGCTGCAGAGCTCTGGTAATTTGTGATATATGCTTTCCCACTCCCTATCCTTCTTCACCCACATTTGGCCCCCTCTGCTTCCCACAGACACAGTCTCTTGTCCGAGAAACACCGGCTGCTTGGACGCCACCAGCCTGCACTAGCTGGCTCTCTGAGGGTCATTTGTTGGCTGCTGGTGTTGCTTTTTTTTTTTTTTTCTGCTTCTTTTGATTTCTTCCTTACCTCTCACCACCTCCCCCTCTTTTCGCTCAAATACCTGGCTCCGTGTGCCATCTTTGCTTCTTCCTGAGGGGCTGTGGAGCTCCGTTGTTCAAGTGTGGAGCTGCTTCCTGGTCTGGGCTGCCGTGCTGGTGGGATCCCGGGGCTTTTGTTCATTTGTTTGTTTTGAATTGTTTGTTTGTTTTCTTTTCCTTTTCTTGAGTTGGGAGCCCTTTCTGGCCAGGCGGTGCTGTGTCGCAAGGAGACTACCCCCTTGGCTTGCACAGACGTGCAGGGGATCCCTGAGGGCATTTCTTTCTTTGTTGGTTTTTTTTTTTCCCTGCTTTTTCTGGGGGCTTTTCTTGTTCCTTTTTTTAATTTGTTTTGTTTTCTTTTCCCTTTTTGTCTTTCTTCATTACTCAGTTTCTCGTCTCTTTATATCTTCCTTCTCTTTCTGTTCCCTGAAAACCTGGCATTGTATGCCTCTGCACCTTCTGGCCAGGCTGTACTGCAACACCTGAGAGCATCTTCCCCAGACCTCATGGCTGCACCGGTGGGATCCCTGGGAACTTTGCAGTTCTTTAACCTTTCCGATTTTTATTTATTCATTCTTTTCTTTTCTTTCTCTTCCCCTTTCTGTTTTACTCCATTTTATAGTCTCTCATCTCTCCACTCCAAAGGCAAGCTCCCCTAGCATTCTTTTTTGTTTGTATGTTTTTGGCTCCTGTTCCTCTCTCCTCTCTCCCATATCCATCTTAGCACCACACATAACAATCTCCTTGCTACATCCTGCCTACCTGCACTGTGCGCTTAACATCACACCACCAAGCAGCACAGGCATGGCCTACTGGAACCTGCCCTGCACTGATTGCCGACCTGCCCTGGTGGCTGTAGTGAGTGCCACAGACAACCCGTCCCGGTGACTCCTCTTCAGCTAGGCCTGCCCTGCTGTACCATGTCTGAGTGACTGACCCTGCCAATTGGAGAAGGAGGCAAAAACTATTGTGCCCACAGACGAGCAAACAACAACACACAGTCCGCCTGCTCAGACATGGTCAAATTTTAAAAAAAACAGGGACAAAACAAACAAATCAACAATCAGTAAACGAGAAAAACAGCTACTGAATGCCCCAAAGACAGCAGACAGTATCAAAACATTTACAAAAACAGGACAGCATGGTTCTAGTAGGTGTCCAAAATAAAATACCAGATGACTTTCCAGTGGAAGAAAATGTACTAGAACTACCTGATAGAGAATTCAAATCTCTAATACTCAGAATTCTCCAAGAGTTGGGGCAAAAAACTGACAAATATGAGGAAAAAATAGACAAATTCATGGAAAATAACAGACAAAAAATTGGGAGAATTCAGGAAAATAATGCAGGAACAAAATGCCAAAATAAATTCACAACTAGAAATTATACAAAGACAACAATTAGAAATCCAAAAGATAAACAAGATTTCAGAAATGGACGGTGTCATAGAAGTGCTGAGAAGCAGATTTGAAATGGTGGAAGACAGGATCAGTGGAATTGAAGACAAACACTTGGATACAACTCTGTTTCAGGAAAACTCAGAAAAAAGAACAAAGGAAAATGAAGGGACCCTGAGAGTTACGTGGGATACAATCAAAAGCAAAAATTTACAAGTGATTGGAGTTCCAGAACAAGGGGAGAAAACATAAAACACAGAGAGAATTATTGAAGAACTGCTGACAGAAAACTTCCCCAATATAATGAAAGATGAAAATCTGGCCATCCAAGAAGCTCAACGAACCCCATATAGGAGAGACCCCAAAAGAAAATCACCAAGGCATGTCAAATTCACACTCACCAAAACCAAAGACAGACAAAGAATCCTGAGAGCAGCTCATGAAAAACAAGAAGTCACATACAGAGGAGAAACAATAAGACTAAGCTCAGATTATTCAGCATAAAACATGCAGGCAAGAAGGCAATGGGATGACCTATATAAAATCTTGAAAGAAAAAAATTGCCAGCCAAGAATAATATATCCTGCAAAACTCTCATTCAAATTTGATGGTGAAATTAGGTCATTTCCCGATAAACAGAAATTAAGGGAATATGTAAAAGTCAAACCAAACTTACAAGCATTATTAAAGGGAGTTCTTCTATCTGAGGACAAACAACTTCAGCTCACAGGCAGAATATAGGATGCAGGATGGTACCAACAAGATACCAATCTAGGAAATGAACTCTCGAGGACTATCCAAAACCAAAGAAATACAACAGGGAATCAGAGCAGTTAATCAGTAAATGACAACAACATCAAAACAATAAAAGAGGGAATAAACAGCATAGGTATAGAACTTTCTAATGGAGAGGAAGGCAAGGCAATACCAAGTAATGGTAGACTGCTTCAAACTTAGAAAGATAAGAGTAAAATTCATGGTAACCACAAAGAAAGTTAACAAACATACTCACCAAAAAAAAAAAAAAAAAAAGAGGAAAAACATAACGTCTCAGCAAAAACAAAACTTACAAAAACAAAAGAAATGGAAAAAAAAATCCACAAACAAAAGTAACACAGCACAAGAGAGTAACAAGAACAAAGAAAATGTCAGCACCACAAAAAAAAGCACTACAAAATGACAGCAACAAACTCACATCTATCAATACTTACACCGAATGTAAATGAACTCAATGTACCCATAAAGAGACGGAGAGTGACAGAATGGATAAGAAAACAGGATCCATCAATATGCTGTCTACAAGAGACACACCTTAGAAACAAAGATGTGAATTTATTAAAAGTCAAAGGTTGGAAAAAAATATATCAAGCTAACAACTACCAAAAAAGAGCAGAAGTGGCAATTCTAATCTCAGATAAAATAGACTTTAAAACAAAATCTACCATAAAAGGCAAAGAAGGACACTATATAATGATTAAGGGGATGATCCATCATGAAGACATAACCATAATAAACATCTACGCACCCAATGACAGGGCTCCAAAATACATCAAACAAACTCTAACAACACTGAAAAGAGAAATTGACAGTTCCACAATAATAGTAGGAGACTTCAACACACCACTCTCAGTAAAGGACAGAACAACTAAGAAGAAACTCAGCAAAGATACAGAAGACCTAAAGGGCACGATCAGCCAACTTGACCTCATAGACATATATAGAACACTCCATCCAACCACTGCAAAGTACACATTCTTTTCCAATGCACATGGAATGTTCTCCAGAATAGACCACATCTTAGGCCACAGAGCACTCCTCAACAAGATCCAAAACGTTGAGATAATTCAAAGTATCTTCACTGACCACAATGCCATCAAGGTAGAAATTAACACTAGAAAGAGCAAGGAAAAAATCAATTACATGGAAACTGAATAATACCCTGCTTACACATCAGTGGGTAATAGAAGAAATCAGAGATGGAATCAAAAAATTCCTAGAATCAAATGAGAATGAAAACACATCATACCAAAACCTTTGGGACACAGCAAAGGCAGTCCTCAGAGGACAATTTATAGCAATAGATGCACATATCAAAAAAGAAGAAAGGGACAAAATCATAACATTAACTACAGAACTCAAACAAATAGAAAGAGAACAGCAAAAAAAGCCTACAACCACCGGAAGAAAGGAAATAGTAAAGATCAGAGCAGAAGTAAATGAAATAGAGAACAGAAAAACAATAGAAAGAATCAACAAAACCAAAAGTTTGTTCTTTGAAAGAATCAACAAAATCGACAAACCACTGGCCAGACTGACAAAAGAAAAACAGGAGAGGACACAAATAACCCAAATAAGAAATGAAATGGGGGACATTACGACAGACCCAACTGAAATAAAAAGGATTATAACAGAATATTATGAAAAACTATACTCCAACAAATTTGAAAACCTAGAGGAAATGGATGAATTTCTAGAAACACACGACCTACCCAAACTACAACAAAGTGATGTTGAAAATCTGAACAGACCCAAAACAAGAGAAGAGATTTAAAAGGTAATGAAAAAACTCCCAAGCAAAAAAAGCCCTGGCCCAGATGGCTTCACTGGAGAATTCTACAAAACATTTACAGAAGAGCTTGTATCAGTACTACTCAAGCTATTTCATAGCATAGAAGAGGAGGCAACACTTCCAAATTCATTCTATGAAGCCAACGTAATGCTGATAGCAAAACCAGGCAAAGACGTCACAGAAAAAGAAAATTACGGACCGATATCTCTCATGAATATAGATGCAAAAATTCTTAACAAAATTCTAGCCAATAGAATTCAGTATCATATCAAAAAAATAATACACCACGACCAAGTAGGATTCATACCAGGTATGCAAGGATGGTTCAACATCAGAAAATCAATCAACGTAATCCACCACATAAATAAAAGGAAAGAAAAGAATCACATGATCATTTCAATTGACGCAGCAAAGGCATTTGACAAAGTCCAACACCAATTCCTGATAAAAACTCTCAATAAAATAGGTGTAGAAGGGAAATTTCTCAACATAATAAAGGGCATCTATGCAAAACCAATGGCCAACATCATTCTTAATGGAGAGAGGCTGAAAACATTCCCCTTGAAAACAGGAACAAGACAAGGATGCCCTTTATCACCACTCCTGTTTAACATTGTGCTGGAATTTCTAGCTAGAGAAATAAGGCAAAAAAAAGAAATAAAGGGCATCCAAATTGGTAATGAAGAAGTTAAACTGTCCCTGTTTGCAGATGATATGATGCTATACATAGAAAACCCTAAAGACTCCACGAGAAATCTACTGGAACTAATAGAAAGATTCAGCAGAGTAGCAGGATACAAGATAAGCTTTCAGAAATCAGTTGGATTCCTATAGACCAGTAAGGAGAACGATGAAAAGGAAATCAGGAAAACAATACCGTTTATAATAGCCCCTAAAAAGATAAAATACTTAGGAATAAATCTGAGCAGGGCTGTAAATGACCTATACAAAGAAAACTACAAAATACTACTACATGAAACCCAAAGGGATCTACATAAATGGAAAAACATACCATGCTTATGGATAGGCAGACTCAGCATTGTGAAAATGACAATTCTACCCAAAGCAATTTACAAATACAATGCAATCCCGATCCACAGACCAACTAGATTCTTCAAAGAGATGGAAAAACTAATCATTAATTTTATATGGAAAGGGAAGAAGCCCCGAATAAGTAAAGCACTACTGAAGAAGAAGAATAAAGTTGGAGGACTCACACTACCTGACTTGAGAACCTACTATATAGCTACAGTAGTCAAAACAGCCTGGTACTGCTACAACAACGGATACATTGACCAATGGAACAGAATTGAGAACCCAGATGTAAATCCATCCACCTACGGTCACCTGATCTTCGACAAGGGCCCAAAGTCCATCAAATGGGGAAAAGACAGTCTTTTTAACAAATGGTGCTGGCAAAACTGGATATCCATCTGCAAAAAAAATGAAACAGGACCCATACCTCACGCCACATACAAAAACTACTTCAAAATGGATCAAAGACCTGAATATAAAGCCTAAAACTATAAAGTTCATAGAAGAAAAAATAGGACCAACACTACAGGCCTTAATACATGGCATTAACAGGATACAAACCATAACCATCAACGCACAAACCCCAATAGATAAGCTAGATAACTGGGATCTTCTAAAAATCAAACACCTATGCTCTTCAAAAGACTTCACCAAAAGAGTAAAAAGGGAACCTACAGACTGGGAAAAAATTTTTGGACAGTACAAGTCAGACAAAGGTCTAATCTCCATACTCTACAAGAAAATCCAACACCTCTACAACAAAAAGACAAATAATCCTATTAAAAAATGGGCAAAAGAAATGAACAGACACTTCGCCAAAGAAGACATTCAAATGGCCAACAGACACATGAGGAAATGCTCGCGATCACTAGCCATTAGAGAAATGCAAATTAAATCCACAATAAGATACCATCTCACCCGGGCATTACTGGCACGAATCAAAAACACTGGAAATAACAAATGTTGGAGGGGTTGCGGGGAGATGGGAACTCTTATGCACTTCTGGTGGGAATGTAAAATGATACAACCATTTTGGAAAATGATATGGAGCTTCCTCAGAAAGCTAGAAATAGAAATACCATTCGATCCAGCAATCCCACTCCTAAGAATATATCCTAGAAAAATAAGAGTAGTTACTTGAATAGACATATGCACATCTATGTTTATGGCAGCATTGTTCACAATAGCAAAATGATGGAAACAACCTAGATGCCCATCAACAGATGAATGGATAAACTATGGTACATACACACAATGGAGTACTATACAATGAGAAAGAACAATGAATCTGTGAAGCATCTCATAACATGGATGAAACTGAAGGACATTATGCTAAGTGAAATAAGTCAATCACAAAAGGACAAATATTGTATGAGACCTCTATTGTAAAAACCCATGAAAAAGTTCACACACAAAATGTAACAATCTTTGTTGGTTACCAGGGATGGGAGGGGTGGGGGGGGAGAAATACTAAACAGGCAATGGATAAGTGGTATCTTGGGTGAAGGGTGAGACAGTACACAATACAGGGGAAACTAGCACAAGTTGTACAGGGAAAGGTCATGGAAGCCCCATAGACACATCCAAACTCTCTGAGGGACTGAATTGCTGGGCGGAGGGCTGTGGGGACCATGGTCTCGGGGAACATCTAGCTCCATTGGCATAACACAGTTTATAAAGACAATGTTCTACATTCTACCTTGGTAAGTAGTGTCTGGGATCTTAAAAGCCTGTGAGCGGCCATCTAAGATACTCCACTGGTCTCATCCCTTCAGGAGCAAGGGAGAATGAAGAGAACAGGATACGAGGAAAAGATTAGTCCAAAGGACTAATTGTCCACAGCTACCAAGGCCTCCACTGGACTGAGTCCAGTACAGCTAGATGGTGCCTGACTACGACCACTGACTACTCAGACCAGGATCACAACCGAGGGTTCTGGACAGAGCTGGAGAAGGATATAGAGCATAATTCTAACTCACAAAAAAAAAGGACCAGATTTACTGGCCTAAAGGAGACTGGAGAAACCCCGAGAGTATGGCCCTCAGACACCCTTTTAGCTCAGTGGTGAAGTTACCTCCGAGGTTCACCGTTCAGCCTGGGAGTGGACAGCCCCGTAAAACCAAATGAGACTAACGAGGTACCGGAGTCCACTGACAAGGGCCAGAAGGCAGAAGGGGACAAGGAAGCTGGTGATAGGGAACCCAAGGCTGAGTAAGGATATTGTTGATGTGTTGTGAGATTGTTTACCATTGTCATAGGGCAACATTTGTAGTAACTGTTAAATGAGAAACTATTTTGTTCTGTAAGCCTTCATCTTAAGTGAGAATAACAGCACAATTGGAAGAGTGTAGTCAATGTCACTGAACTGTGCCTGTAGAAATTTTTGAAATGGTGTATCTTTGGCTATGTGTATTTTCATCAAAAAAAATAAAAGAGGTTGAGAAGTTAGAGGGTTGATATGTTATGGGGTTGTTAACCAATGTCATAAAATAACATTTGTACTTCTGTTTCATGAGAAACTATTTGTTCTGTAAACCTTCACCTGAAGTACAATAAAATAAAAAAAAGAGCACTAAAAAAAAAAAAAAATACATTGATAATTACTGGTGATTGGAATGCGAAAGTGGGAAATAAAGAAGGATCGGTAGTTGGAAAATATGGTCTTAGTGATAGAAAGGAACCCCGGACATCACATGATAAATTTTGCAAGAGCAATGACTTCTCCATTGCAGATACCTTTTTTCAACAACATAAACGGTAATTATACACATGGACCTCACCAGATGGAATACACAGGAATCAAACCGGCTACGTTTGTGGAAGGAGACCGTGGAGAAATTCAATACCATCAGTCAGAACAAGGCCAGGAGCCCACTTTGGAACATACTATAAATTGCTCATATGCAAGGTCAAGTTGAAGCTGAAGAAAATTAAAACAAGCCTACAAGAGCCAAAGTACAACCTTGAGTATATCCCAGCTGAATTTAGAAACCATCTCAAGAATAGATTTGATGCACTGAACACTAATGACCAAAGACCAGACAAGTAGTGGTATGGCATCAAGGACATCATACATGAAGAAAGCAAAAGCTCATTATAAAGACAGAAAATAAAGAAAAGATCAAAATGGATGTCAGAAGAGACTATGAAACTTACTTTTGAACATAGAGTAGTTAAAGCAAATGGAGGAAATGATGCAGTAAAAGAGCTGAACAGAAGATTTCAAAGGGCAGCTCGAGAAGACAAAGTAAAGTATTATAATGAAATGTGCAAAGACCTGGAATTACAAAACCAAAATGGAAGAACATGCTCAGATTTCTCAAGCTGAAAAAACTGAAGAAAAAATTCAAACCTCAAGTTGTAATGTTGAAGGATTCTATGGGCAAAATATTGAACTACCCAGGAAGCATCAAAAGATGATGGAAAGAATACAGAGTCACTGTACCAAAAAGAATTGGTCGATGTTTAACCATTTCAGGAGGTAGCATATGATCAAGAATTGATGGTACTGAAGGAAGAAGTCCAAACTGCACTGAAAGCATTAGCAGAAAACAAGGCTCCAGGAATTGATGGAATACCTACTGAAATGTTTCCACAAACAAGTGCAACACTGAAAGCACCTACTTGTCTATGCCAAGAAATTCAGAAGACAGCTACCTGGCCAATCGACTGGAAGAGATCCATATTTGTGCCCATTCCAAAGAAAGGCGATCCAACAGAATGCGGAAATTGTCAAATAATATCATTAATATCACACACAAGTAAAATTTTGCTAAAGATAATTAAAAAATGGTTGTAGCAGTACATCAACAGAAACTGCCAGAAATTCAAGCCAGATTCAGAAGAGAACGTGACACAAGGGATATTATTGGTAATGTCAAATGGAGCTTGGCTGAAAGCAGAGAATACCAGAAAAATGTTTACCTGTGTTTATTGACTATGCAAAGGCATTCAATGGTGTGGATCCTAACAAATTACGCATAAAATTGGAAAGAATGGGAATTCCAGAACACTGAATTGTGCTCATGTGGAACTGTACATAGACAAAGAGGCAGTAGTTTGAATAGAACAAGGAGATACTGCGTAGTTTAAAATCAGAAAAGTGGTATGTCCGGGTTTTATCCTTTCATCATACTTATTCAATCTGTATGCTGAGCAAATAATCCAAGAATCTGAACTGTATGAAGAAGAACGCGGCATCAGGATTGGAGGAAGACTCATTAACAGCCTGCCATATTCAGATGACATAAACTGGCTTGCTGAAAGTGAAGAGGACTTGAAGCAGTTACTGATGAAGATCAAAGACTACAGCCTTCCCTATGGATTACACCTTAACATAAAGAAAACAAAAATCCTCACAACTGGACCAATAAGCGAAACTATGATAAACAGTGAAAAGACTGAAGTTGTCAAGGATTTCATTTTACTGGGATCCACAGTCAACTCCCATGGAACAGCAGTCAAGAAATCAAACGATGTATTGCATTGGGCAAATCTACTGCAAAAGACTTCTTGAAAGTTTTAAAAAGCAAAGATGTCACTTTGAGGACTAAGGTGTGCCTGACCCATACCATGGTGTTTTCAATTGCCTCATGTGCATGCAAAACTGGGCAATGAATAGGAAGACCGAAGAACAATTGATGCATTTGAATTGTGGTGTTAGTGAAGAATATTGAATATACCATGGGCTGCCGGAAGAACAAACAAATCTGTCTTGGAAGAAGTACAGAGAGAATGCTCCTTAGAAAGGAGGATGGCAAGACTTTGTGTCATGTACTTTGGACATGTTATCGGGAGGGATCAGTCCTTGGAGAAGAACATCATGCTTGGTAAAGTAAAGGGTCAGCAAAAAAGAGGAAGTCCTTCAAGGAGATTGATTGACACAGTGGCTGGAACAATGGGCTCAAACATAGCAACAATTCTAAGAATGGCACAGGACTGGGTGATATTTCGTTCTGTTGTACATAGGGTCACTGTGAGTCGGGACTGACCGGTTGACACCTAACAACAACAGAGTTTGTTAGAACTACTACATCATAGAATCTGAAAGTTGTCTGTGGTCCAATCCTGTTTTGTATTTGTTTTTGTTTTTAAATAATATTTTATTGTGTTCGAGGTCAATGTTTACAGAGCACTTTAGGTTCCCATTTAACAGTTTCTACACAAAGTATTCAGTAATATCGGCTACATTTTCCACAATGTGTCATCATTCTCATTCATTCTGTTATTGTTGTACCATTCCGAGTACTGTCGTTTCCCTGCCCTCTTACCTTCTCATTTGCTTTACAGTAATTTTTGACCATTTGGTCTCATATAGATGATTTTTTATAGAAGCTCATTACTCATGCGTGATATTCTTTATTTTATGAGCCCATCTGTTATTTAGCTAAAAGGTGACCTCAAGGGATAATTTTGGTTTAAGGTTTAAAGAGTATCTCAGGGTGATAGTCTTGGGTAGTCCTCGAGTCTCAACTTGTCCAGTGATTCTGGACTTTTTAAGAATTTGAATTCTATGTCACATTTTTACCCCTTCTATTAGGATCCATCTGTCGTGGCCCTGATGATTATGGTTGGTAGGGGTAGCCAGGCTCAATTTAGTTCTTCCGGTCTCAGGGTAGATGAGGCCACAGTTCATGTAGACTATTTGTCCTGTAGACTACTTTCTTCTCTGAGTCTTTGGTTTCCTTCTTTCTTTCTTGTTCCAGATGAGTAGAGACCAATAGTTGTGTTTCAGATGGCCGCTTGAAACTTTTTAAAGCCCCAAACATTACTCACCATATCGAGATGTATAAGATACACTTTATGAACTGTATTATGCCAATTAACTGACTTGTCCCAAGAGATTATGGTCCTTAGCCTTCAAACTCAGAAAACCAATCTCATGAGGTGTTTAGTTATGTCTAAGAAGTATCCAAGGAGCCCCGGTGGCACAGTGGTTAAGTGCTCACCTGCTAACCAAAACGTTGGCTGTTTGAACCCACCAGCTGCTCCATGGGAGAAAGATGTGGCAGTCTGCTTCTGTAAAGACTTACAGTCTTGTAGTTCAACCATGTATACGAGACTAAATGGGCATACCAGACCAAAAGCAAAGACTAGAGGGCAGGAAGGGACAGGAAAGCTGGACGAATGGAAATGGAGAAGCCTAAGTCTAGAAGGGGAGACTGTTGACACATCGCAGGGTTGTCAACCAATGTCAGAAAACCATATGTGTATTAATTGTTTAATAAGAAACTAATTTGCTTCATAAACTTTCACTTAAAGCACAATTAAAAAAAAGATTTACAGCATTGGAAATCCTATGGGGGCAGTTCTACTCTGTCCTATAGGTTTCTATGAGTTGGAATTTGACTTGATGGCAATGGGTTTGGTTTGGTAAGAAGTATCTGTAACTCTATCCTTTATATGGTTTATTATGTGTATGAATATACATGCATACACATACATACCTGTCTTAGTCATCTAGTGCTGCTCTAACAGAAATAGCACAAGTGGATGGCAAAGAGTAATTTATTCTCTCACAGTCCAGTAGGCTACAAATCCAAATTCAAGGCATCAGCTCCAAGGGAAGGCCTCAAGTCCAAATTCAGGGCATCAACTCCAGGGGAAGTCTTTCTCTCTGTTGGCTCTGGAGGAAGATCCTCATCGTCATCAATCTTGCCCTGGACTAGGAGCTTCTCTGTGCAGGAACCTCAGGTCCAAAGGACGTGCTCCTGGCACTGCTTTCTTGGTAATATGAGGTTCCCATGAGTCTCTGTTTGCTTCTCTCTTTTATATCTCGAAAGAAATTGGATTAAGACACTATCTAATCTTGTAAACCTCATCAGTATAACGTCATCATAGTGATAATTTACAACATATAAGAAAATCACATATAATCTCATCATAGTGATAGAGTTTACAACACATAAGGAAATCACATTAGATTACAAAATGGTAGACAGTCATACAATACTGGGAATCATGACCCAGCCAAGTTGACTGATATTTTTGGGGGACACAATTCAATCCATGACAATACCTGTTTATATGTATGCCTATAGATACATCTACCTGTGCACACATATGTAGCCACATATTCATACCCATACACATATATCTGTATATATGTATTTGTGTGACCACACATAAATTTTTTTTGTTGCTATTGGTGTTGTTGCCAAAGTATATTTGTCATATCCTTTACCAAAAATGTCCTTTTCTCTTGTGAACATCTTAGTGCATCATTTACCTTGGTCAAGCTGCATTCCCTGCATCCACATTCAATACTACCTTTTCCATCACCAAAAATACTATCTCAAGATAGTGTCTACTATCTCAAGAATCTTTCCCTTTCAACCCCCCACCCATTCCTGGTAACCACCAATGAGTGTTGGTCTGTGTATGTATATCTATTCTATCTTCATATAAAAGTGCAATAATACAATATTTGTCCTTTTGTGCTTGACTTATTTCACTCGGTGTGATGCCTCCAGATTCATCCACATTATGTTTTGAGAACTATCATTATTCTTTATGGCTGCATAGTATTCCATTGTATGTATGTGCCACATTTTGTTCATCTATTCATCCATTGTTGGACATTAGGTTGTTTTCATCTTTTTGCTATTGTAGTAATGCTTCAATGAACATAGGTGTGCATATGTCTGTTCATGTCTCTTTTATTAGATCTCTAGGGTATACACCTAGGAATGAGTTTGCTGGATCATAGGGTATTTCTATTTCTCACTTTTTGAGGAAGCACCATATTGTTTTCAATAGTGGTTGCACCATTTTACAATCCCAGCAGCCGTGGATAAGGGTTCAAATCTCCCAACGTCTTTGCAAGCGTTTGTTGTTTTCTGGTTTTTTAATCAATTGCCATTTTTGCAAGGAAGTGATGGTATATCATCGTAGTTTTGATTTGTGTCTGTCTAATAGCTAATGATCATGAGCATCTTTGCATGTGTTTGTCGGTCACTTGAATGTCCTCTTTGGTCACTGTTCATGTCCTTTGCCCATTTTTTAATTGGATTGTTTCTCTTTTTGTTGTTGAATTGTTGAAGGTTTCTACATATTTTAGAGATTAGACCTTTATTGGATATATTGTTCCTGGAGATTTTTTTCCTAGTCTGTAGGTTGTCTTTTTACTCTTTTGATAAATTCTTTTGATGAGCATAAGTATTTAATTTTTAGGAAGTCCCAGTTATCTAGTTTGTCTTCTGTTATTCATGCATTTGTAATTGTGTTTGATAATATATTTTTTAAATTAGGTCCCATAGCATAAAAATGTTCTAATGAGCAATTACGAACACACTTGAAACAAATAAAAAATAGAAAGTATCAGCAACAAAATAGAGTGTGTAAAGAAGAATCAAATGGAAATTTTTAAACCAAAAAATAGAATAACTGAAATGCAAAATGCTCAGTGGATGTGATTAACAGCAGAATGGAGGGGACAAAGAAAAGAATCAGTAAACTGGAAGACAGAACAACAGAAATTACTCAATCTAAACAACAGAGAGAAAATAGGCTGAAAAAACATTTTACCAAAGAGGATATGCAAGTGGCCAACAAGCATATGAAAAGATGCTCAACATCATAGTCATTAGGGAGATGCAAATCAAAACTACAATGAGACACCACCTCACCACCACTAGAATGGCTATAATAAAAATAAATAAATAACAGATGTTGGCAAGAATGTGGAGAAATTGTAATCCTCATCCATTACTGGTGGGAATATAAAATGGTACAGCCACTGTGGGAAACAGTTGGTGGTTCCTAAAAAAATTAAACGTAGAACTACCATATGACCTAGCAATTCCAACCCTAGATATATACTCAGAAAAAGTGAAAACAAGAATGCAAACAGAAATGTGTACACCAATGTTTATTGCAGCACTATTTACAATAGCCAAAAGGTGGAAACAACCTAAATGTCCATCAGCTGTTAAATGGATAAGCAAAATGTGATATATACATGCAATGGAATATTACTCAGCCATAAAGACAAGTGAAGTCCTGATACATGCTACAATATGGATGAACCTTGAAAACATTATGCTGAGTGAAATAAAACCCAAAAACCCACTGCCGTTGAGTCGCTTCTGACTTATAGCGACCCTATAGGACAGTGTCAAACTGCCCCATAGAGTTTCCAAGGAGTGCCTGGCGGATTCAAAGGGGCAACATTTGGTTAGCAGCCATAGCTCTTAACCACTATGCCACCAGGGTTTCCTGAGTGAAACAAGTCAATCACAAAAAAACAAACACTGTATGATCCCACTTATATAATAGGTAAATGTATAGCGACCAAAGCTTATTAGTGGTTACCAAGGAAAGGAGGGAAGGAGAAAGGGGGAGTCATTGCTTAGAGGGCACTGAGTTTCTGTTAATGGTGGTGGAATAATTTGGAAAAGGATGTTTATAATGACTGCATAACATGATAAACATAATCAATGTAACTAAATTATTATGTTGTTGTTGCTGTTGTTAGGTGCCATTGAGTCTGCTCCAACTCATAGCCACCCTGTGTATAACAGAACAAAACACTGCCTGGTATTGAGCCATCTTCACAATCATTGCTATGTTTGAGCCTGTTGATGTAGCCACTGTGTCGATCTGTTTCATTGAGGGTCTTGCTCTTTTTTGCTAACCTTCTACTTTACCAAGCATGATGTCCTTCTCCAGTGATTAGTCCCTCCTGGTGACATGTCCAAAGTAAGCAAGACTTGCTATCCTCCCTTCTAAGGAGCATTCTGGCTTTACTTCCTCCAAGACTGATCACTGAATTATACATGTAAGAATTGTTGAATTGTCAAATGTTTTATTATACATATTTTTTCCACAACAAAAAATTAATAAATGGAGGGTAAGAGAGAAAACTCCCATGCAGAAAAAAATCCAAATAAATTAAGTAGATATTCCACCCAAAAGGAGGGGGAGCTTAACTTTCTACTCCTTAAATGTGGGCTGCACATAGTGATGTCCTTCCAAAGGGTACAGTATGGAAAGAGGGGAACAAAAGTAACTTTCCAGTGGAGAAACTTGACAAACACTATGTCTTAGTTATCTAGTGCTGCTGTAACAGAAATACCACAAATGGATGGCTTTAACAAACAGAAATTTATTATCTCACAGTTTAGGAGGCTAGAAGTCTGAATTCAGAGTGCCAGTTCAAGGGGAAAGCTTTCTCTCTCTGTTGCCTCTGGAAGAAGGTCCTTGCCTCTTCAACTTATGCTTCTTGGTTCCTTGGAAATCTCCATGTGTCTTGGCATCTATCTTATCCTGTGTCTGCTTGCTAGCTTGCATTTAATCTCTTTTTATATCTCAGAAGAGATTGATTCAAGACATACACTACACTAATCTGGCCTCATTAACATTACAAAGACATAGAGGTTAGGATTTATAACACATATTTTTAGGGGACACAATACAATTCATAACATACTAATTTGGACAGTAGTATTTCAAAGTCATCAAGGTCAACATGAACAATCATAATCATGTTGATAATATGTTCCCTTGAAATGATGTGATGAAAATGACACTTTACCTCTGTGATCTTCCTCCAAAAAACCCATAACCACAGTCTAATCATTAGAAAAACAGACAAATTCCAATATGGGGGCATCCTACAATATACCTGACCAGTACTATTCAAAACTCTCAAGATATCAAAAATAAGGAAAGTTTGAGAAAGTGTCACAGCCAAGAGGAGACTAAGGAGACATGACAACTAAATGTAATGTGGTATACTGGATGGAGGAGTCTCTGGGTAGTGCAAACGGCTAAGCACTCGGCTACTAACCGACTGCTAACAGAAAGATCGGCAGTTGGAACCCACACAGAGGCATCTCCAGATCTAAAGGCCATGTGATCTACTTCTGAAAGGCCACAGTCTTGAAAACCCTAGGGAGTGCAGTTCTACTCTGCAACACATGGGGTTGCATGAGTTGGAATTGCCTCCATGGCAACTGTTTTGTTTTGTTTTGTGTTTTAATCCTAGTTGGGATCTTGGAACAGAAAAAAGGCATTAAGTAAAAATTAAGGAAATCTAAATAAACTATGGACTTTAGTTACATTAACGTATCAATATTGGTTCATTAAGTCTTACAAATTTATCTTACTAATGTAAGATGTTCATAATAGATGAAACTTTGTGCAGGGCATATGGGAACTCTCTGCCGAATTTTTCTGTAAATCCCAAAAATTGTTCTAAAAAAATAAAATCTATTAATAAAAAAAGTAACAAGTGATTTCTTGGATATTAAGAAAAATGATGACCAACATAAAAGGAATCAATAGAAAATGCCAAAATGTTGCCATTATCTCATAAAGTTGAACATTTATGTACCATTAGACAAAGCAATTATATTCTTAAGTATTTGTGAGGTTTCTAATACAAGAATATTTATAGCAGCAAAATTCGACAGGAAAATGGATGAATATGTCATAGTATACCAAATCAAGCAAAGACATTTCAAGAAAGGAAAATTGCAGGCCCATTTTATTCATGAATATGGATGCAAAAAATCCTTAAGATATTAGCAAATCTAATCCAAGAGAGTATGAAAAAGTAATCACATCAGTACTTAATTGAATTTAACTGAGGTATGAAACGCTGGTTAAATATTAGAAAATCCACAAATGTAAATCACTGTATTAACTAATTAAAAGAGACACATACTCTTGTGTCAATTGATTTTCAGAAAAATCTTTAGATAAAATCTAATTCTCAGTCATGATAAAGACTAACAGCAAATTAGGAATAGAAAATACCACCTAATAAAGAGTATCTATTCTTTAAAAATAGAAGAACATTTTCCTAAATGGGGAAATGTTGGAAGCACCCTTCTGAAGTCAGGAAAGTTACACAAGAATGCCTGCTAAAGCACCCTTCTGAAGTCAGGAAAGTTACACAAGAATGCCTGCTATAACCACTTTTATCCAATATGGAACTGGAGATCCTAGCCAGAACAATACAACAAAGAAAAAGGATACTAATATATAAGGACTGGAAAGGAGGACGTAAAGATGTTATTGTTTGAAAATAACAAATCCAAACGAATGTATAAATTATTAGAAATATTTTATAGCTGGTTATAGAT
This sequence comes from Dugong dugon, assembly GCA_030035585.1. Lineage (NCBI taxonomy): Eukaryota > Metazoa > Chordata > Mammalia > Sirenia > Dugongidae > Dugong > Dugong dugon. The sequence goes on along the minus strand of CM057467.1, from coordinate 75,256,852 downwards.
ACAAGATTAGCAAACCAGTTGCCATCAAGTTGATTCTGACTCATGCCGATCTTATATGTGTGTCAGAGCAGAACTGTGCTCCCTAGTGTTTTCAGTGACTGATTTTTTGGAAGTAGATCACCAGGACTTTCTTCTGAGGTGACTCTGGGTAGACTCCAACCTCCAACCTTTGGTTAGCAGCCTAGTACGTTAAATATTTGCACCACCCAGGGACTCCAAGATTATCAAAAAAGAAAAAAAAAAAAAACCTGTTGCTGTCAAGTTGATTCCAACTCACAGTGACCCTATACAACAAGGTAGAACTGCCCCATAGGGTTTCCAAGGAGCAGCTGGTGGATTCAAACTGCTAACCTTTTGGTTAACAGCCAAATGCTTAACCACTACACCACCAGGGCTTCTGATTACCAAAGTCGGTTGTATTTCTACATACCAGCAACAGTTAGAAAATGTAATTAAAACTGAAAATAATACTTAAAATTGTATTATAGAATATCAAGTCTCTAGGAATAAATCTACCAGAAGATCTTCAAGACTTCTACAGAGAAAATTATGAAGATGCCAATTCTCCCCCAAATTGATCTGTAAATTTGATGTGATTCCAATAAATATCTCAACAGAGTTTTCATGGAGCTTGATAAGATGATTGAAAATTTTATACGGAAAAGTAAAGGTCCAGGATTAGCCAAGACATATCTGTAGATGAAAGAAGGGGAAAGGTGGTTTCTGGGGGAGAGACAGAAGGACGAGAGAACCAAAGATCTATACAGTGTCCATTCTCAAGTTACTTGAGGAACTTTTGTCAGCTGACTACATTAGCCGAATTCCAGGTTGAGATCAAGATGACATTTCCCTTTCTAGAACGGAAGCACTAATTACTAATCTCATTTTATTCTAAGAATAAAGTTGGGGAAGGAGAGGACGAGTTTAGAAGAAATGTCCTTCTACCTACAGTTCAAAGCATGCAGCCAAACTTCAAATGAGCCCCAAACCCCCTGCTTGTGGGTTCCCATCTACTGTTTTGGAGTTAGTATTTGCTGACTATCTGTCAAAAACTGTGCAAGTGTGGGAGAGAGAGATAAAAGCTAAGTCTTCGGTATTTATAACAGAATCGACTTAGAACATCATAAAAAAAAATAATTTAAATTTTACTCATGAGATCAAGCATTTTGACCAGGAAACTATTTTTATTTCCTTGTGTTTCTTTATAGTTTTTATTTCTGTCATAAAATGTATGCACACAATTGTTTTTGCATGGTCATAATTTATTTAAGCAGCTCCTGTGCAATAATTGGGGCCCTGGTGGTGCAGTGGTTAAGAGCTTGGCTGCTAACCAGAAGGTCAGAAGTTTGAATCCACCAGCCACTCCTTGGAAACCCTAGGAGGCAATTCTACTGTGTCCTACAGGGTTGCTATGAGTCGGAATTGACTTGATGGCAGTGGGTTTGGTTTTTGGTTTTAGTGCAATAATCACTGATAAAACAAACATTTATCTAGAATCAACTATGTGACAAGCAGAGTGCTGAAGATGGCCCCTCCCAGACAAATCCCTCGATCACTTAAGACAAAAAATATTTCCTAAACTTTTGTCTGTGATTATGTGCGTTGAGCTAATGATAGACTAAATCTTTGGAGAAATAAGCCACCCTCTTCTGATGTAATATCTTTGAGAAAGCAAGACCAGAGGTAAAGATTCTTTTTCTACGGATGAGAGCAGTAGGGGTGAAATGATGGAATAAAAAATATCTCAGCCCTGGTCACATACTGGGCCTAATGTGACTGATATTAGATCCATCTCATTTGAAGAAATTCCATTTGACCCAGCTATCCCATTTGATTCCCACTTCTCAAATCCGTCCTATTTGACCCAACTTTTATTCAGCTGTCTTCAAAACTGGGAAGTTGAGGCCCATGGAGCTGAGCCAGGACTAGAGATAGCCATTAACATGTATTGTCCCTAGGGGAAAGATACTGCATTCTGGCCAGTAGCTACTAGACCACATCAAAGCAAAGGGCAATAATAAGTAAACCCAGTACACCTACCTAGAGCCCCCAGTCAGGTCTTTATGGCCTTATTCTTAAATATAAACAGACAACAAAGATAACTAGACATTTGACGAAAGTCTTCAAGATAAAAGAGAACGACCGAAATAAGAACAAGATGCTATAAAAAAAGAATAATCAAAAGCCAAGAATGGGCTCTTAGATATTAAAAATATGGTTGTCAAATGTTTAATAAGTTCAATAGACGTGTAGGAGATAAATTCATGTGAATTTCCCAGGAGGTAGAACAAAGACAAAAAATCAGAAAACATGAGAGAAAGATAATGAAAATTCAGGATCAATCCAGGAGGTACCAAAACCAAACCCAAACCCACTGCCATCAAGTCGATTCAGACTCATAGCGACCATGATGATTAATGTTATGTCAGCTTGGCTAGGCCATGATTCTTAGTGGCTTGGCAGATATTATGTAATCATTCTCCATTTTGTGATCTGATGTGAGCAGCCATTCAGTAGAAAGGGAAGTTTCCTTGGGGGTGTGGCCTGCATCCAATGTATATGGATATTCCAGCAAAGCTTGCTCTTGCTTGGTCCTGCATCCAACTCATCATCCTCTGACCTCTGGTTTTTGGGTCAGGCTACCACGTAACCTGCAGATTTCGGGATTCACCAGCTCCCGCAACCCCATGAGCCAGTAGCCTTCTGCTTGACCTGCTGTTTTTGGTTTTGTCAGCCCCTGCAATCATGTGAGTCAGGAGAAACCTCCAGCCTGATGCTTGACCCACGGATTTGGGACTTGCCAGCCTCCACAACTGTATGAATCATTCACTCATTCCTGTGCTGAGAAGCTCCTAGACCAGGGGAAGATTGATGACAAGGATCTTCCCCCAGAACCAACAGAGAGAGAAAGGCTTCCCCTAGAGGTGGTACCCTGATTTTGGACTACACACTCCTGATCCTTCTTGTCCTTCTCTGTATTTTCTTTTTACCATAATATTTATTACCTTCAAGCATACTATACACTGTATTTATTTATTTGTATATTGTATTGTATATTTGTATATGTTTATTTGTATATTGCCTGTCTCTCCCCCACCTCTAGAACATAAGCTCCATGAGGGCAAGGACGTCTGCATGTTTACTTCACTGATGTACCCCAAGAACTTAGAACATTGCCTAATATATAGAAAATCATATGTAAGTGCCTAGCTTAGAAAATCTTTATTGAGTAAGTGAATTGTTTTCACTCTATGAATCAGAAAACTAAGGCTTGGAAGAGGATGCTCTCAAGGTACCCAACGAAAAAGAGGTAGATATTTTTGGCTGGGTACCTTGGGCAGTGGGTGAACTGCATTATTTTTAAAAATGTTTTATTAAAGTATAGCATGCATATAGAGAAGTTCATAAATCGTAAATGTACAGCTTGATGAGTTTTCACAAAATGATCACACCCATGTAACCAGCACCCTGATCAAGAAACAGAATACTACCAGCAACACAGAAGCCCCCTGTGCACCCCCTCCAAGTCATTACTTCCCTCAAGGGTAACCACTATTCTGACTTCCAACAACAATGATTAATTTTGCCTGTTTTAGAACTTTATAAAAATGGAATGACACGGCTTCATTCAATAGTACATTTGTGAGACTCATTCACGTTGTTCCATATAGCTATATTTCATTCATTTTCATTACTCTGTTACATTCCATTGCACGAATATATGACAATTCATTTACCCCTACTACTGTTGATGGGCCTTTTGCTCTTTCCAGATCTTGGCTATTTGAAATAATGCTGCCATGAACATGAGCTGTTAAATGGGTAGGGTACATTTTCTTACAGTGAGAACAGAGGATATAAGATTGAAAACCTTGGCACCTGCTACCCATTTTGGTATTTGGCAAGGCTTGATAATGTTCTTTCCAATGAAGTCTGAGTGATGTCATCCTAAAATGATCCTTAAACCAAACCAAGAACCTAGAAAACATTATGCTGAGTGAAATAAGTCTGTTGTGAAGGGACAAAGACAGTATGATCTCACTTAAAAGAAATAAGCGAGTGTATAGAAACTGAAAATTATTAGTAGTTAACAGGAGTGGGAGGGAGGGGGACAAAGGGAGTTTTTGCTTAGGGGGCATTGAGTTTATGTTAATGGTGGTGGAATAAGTTGGAAAAGATAGCGAGAATTATTGCACAACTTGAAGAATGTAATCAATGTCACTGAATTATACATGTAGAAATTGTTGAGTTGGCATATGTCTTTCTTAAGTTGGGTTCTTGAGAGAAACAAAATCAGTAAAGCATATAAATATATATAGAGAGAGATTTATATCAAGGAAATGGCTCACACAGTTGTAGATGCTGGAAGGTCCCAAGTCCATGGGTCAGGATAGAGGCTTCTCCTGATTCATGTAGCCACAGGGGCTGGTGAACCCAAGATGGGTAGGTTAGAGAGCAGGGCTCTTGTTCACAGGCTTCGAAGAGCAATGAATCCCAAGACCAGCAGGCAAGACTGCAGGTAAGCTGCTATATCAAGTCCCAAGAACCGTAGGTCAGACAAACAGGAGCCAGCTGCAGGATCCAGAGCTAGCAAAAAGCCCATGAGCCTTGCCGGAATGTTCACTCATATTTGATGTAGGCCACACACCCAAGGAAATTCCCTTACAACTGATTGGCTACTCACAGCAGAACCCATAATGGAGACGATCACATTATACCAAATCTCATCATGGAAGTGATAACATGATACAACTACCAAACTACATCATAACTGCCATCATACATCAACACTGAGAACCATGGCCCAGCCAAGTTCCATCACAATGTCTTATTTTGTATATTTTCATCAAAATTAAAAAAAAAAAAAACTTGAAAAAAAGAAAAAGCTTAGTGAGAATTGACACAAATGCTCACAGGCTTTTGAGAAGTGAGAGAGTACACATTCAGGAGAGGCAACAAGTTATGCTACTTGTGCAGAAAATGCAGAAGAATTTTTACTATCTCTTGTTGAGAGTAGACGGCACAACTAACGACTATTTTTCTTTTCTCTAAGCAACCATTCCCCTCTCCTTCACTATTCATGAATTAAAAAAAACATTAACTTTAATATACCTTAATATGTATGCAGGTACACTGTATCGAACACCTTTTGTGCACATCCTCTTGGCCTCACCTACAATTACAGTCACAGCTGCAGTGAACAGTCCCATGCTGGCTCCAGTTGATGCACCTCTCCTCAGGCGATTGATGTCTCGACCTCCTACCTAGAAGCTTCTCGGAAGCAGAAGCACAGGATGTCTGGGGCAGCAGACTCTGTGTTCACGTGTGCAAACTCAGAAGTGTAGGGAAGCCAGAGTTCCATGGGGCAACCCTCAACCAATGGAGGACAAGAGCCAAAGGATAAAAATGTCTCCCTTTCACCCTCAGGTAAATATTTCTGAGACTCATTGCATAAGGCTCCTCAGAAGGCCCCAGTAGTGTCAAACCCAGACTGCCCACAGCAGGGGTCCACTCCATGATGCTGCCTTCCATATTCCACCCTCCTGGCCCTGCCCCCAACCCCCAGCTTTCTGAGATCACTTTCCAAATAAGCTGTCTGAATGCAAGCCCATGGCTCAGGTTAAACACACATGTATTACACGTATACCTGAATTATACAAACAACATTCTTAAAGGGCCATATCACATTTTCAAAACATAATGAACATTATCAAACATATTACAAAGCAGAGACCAGAAGAACTAGATGGTGCCCAGCTACCACCAGTTACCACCCTGACAGGGAACACAACAAAGAGAGTCCCTGACGGAGCAGGAGAAAAGTGTGGAGCAGAACTCAAATTCACATAAAAAGACCAGATTTAATGGTCTGACTGAGATTGGAGGAACCCTTGAAGCCATGATCCCCAGACACTCCGTTAATCCAGTACTAAAACCATTCCCAAAGCCCACTCTTCAGACAAAGATTAGACTGGGCTATAAAACATAAAATAATACTCACGAAGCATGTGCTTCTTAGTTCAAGCAGATACATGAGACCAAATGGGCAGCTTCTGCAGGATGAGAAGGCAGGAAGGGACAGGAGCTGGTTGGATGGACACGGAAACCTGGGGTGGAAAGGGGGAGTGTGCTGTCACATTATAGAGATTGCAGCTAGTGTCATATAACAATAGGTGTATAAATTTTTGTATGAGAAATTAACTTGAGCTGTAAACTTTCACCTAAGGTACAATTAAAAATATATATATTACAAAGCAATGGATATAATACATTGATTAAGTTTATCTTCTAAATTTGAATGTTTCAAAGATCAAATGTGTTTATACATAGAAAAGAATTTGTTGTTGTTGTAGCTACTTGCTGTCAAGTCGATTCCGACTCCTGGCTACCCCAGGGTAGAACTGCTCCACAGGGTTTTCAAGGTTGTGACCTTTCAGAAGCAGATCGCCCAGTCTATCTTGGCACCTCTGAGTGGGTGTGAACTGTCAGTCTTTTGGCTAGAGCCCTGGTAGTTAAGAGATCAGCTGCTCCCGAAAAGGTCAGCAGTTCCAAACCACCAGACTCCCCTTGGAAACCCTATGGGGCAGTTCTACTCTGTCCAGTATGGTCACCGTGAGTTGGAATCAACTTGATGGCAACGGGGTTGAGCGCTTAACCATTTGCATGACTCAGGGATTCCTAGAAAAGAATACACAGGTTAAAAATCTGCTGGGATTATGTGGTAACCACATACTTTATTTTCTTTGCCTCTCTAGATTTTAATTTATTTAAAAACCTTTAGATATATAAGAGTAACTAATTAATTACCTCAATATTTCATTAGTCTGTGATTCAGAGTTATTTACAGATTTTAAAAAATATACTAAGTTAACATTAAACAAAGAGTCCCTGGATAGCACAAATGGTTATGCATTTGACTACTAACCAAAAGGTTGTCGGTTCAAACCCACCCAGAGGCACCTCGAAAGAAAGGCTTGATGATCAGCTTCTGAAAGGTCATAGCCCTGAAAACTCTATGAGGTGTAGTTCCACTCTGCACACATGGGGTCACCATGAGTAGGAGTCAACTCAATGGTAATTGGTTTGGTTTTTTTGGTTTTAACATTAAACAATTCAGTCATTGTTGATTATAAGAATTTATAACAAAAATATGGTAACAAAACATTATCCACTTTCAAGTAGCATAACTGTGGGTAATTTGCAATATGACATAACTATTACATAATTTCCAGCAGTACAAGGACCAATGTATAAAATACTGGTTCTTTAAAATAGTTCAATTTGGTTGAATACTCATGCTTACATTTGCATACTCTTAAATATTAGTGCAAGTAATAATCAGGAGTTTCAGAAACTCCACTTAATTAGCTTTAAGGGGCATTAAAAAAACTAAATTCAAAGACTTGCAGAAACAAAAATACCACATTTGCATTTTTTTTCCCACAAAAGTAAAATCAGGGAGAAGACCTATAATCAGCTTTAACTAAAATTCACAAAACAACTTATTTTATCAAAGGGTTTGCCTTGACTGAGAGTATTAAGAATGCATGTATTAACATTTAATCTCCTGCATTTATTTTTCCACTTTACTCTTGTTTATTTCAGAGCTTCACCTGTAAAATCCGTAATTGGTAAGGCACATTGTTGCAAAATACCTGGGGGACAAATAAGGCAGAACTCCTTCTGATGAAGGGTGTACACACCCAAGAGTAGAGAAGGCCTTTACTTTTGGCTTTTGCCTTTGCACACCCAACTCCAAATCACAAACAGGAGCTGACTTGAAAGCCAGTCTCCTCCACCCAGCCCCACTCTTGCTGTGAGGACTTCTGTTACATGCGTTTAAAATGAATTCCTTAGCAGGGAAGGATCGTACAAACACACATACCTACCCGGAACATATTCTTCCTCCTGAACGTAAGGATTCTCAGAGATCCTAACCAAAAAAAACCCATTGCCATCTAGTCGGTTCCAACTCACAGTGACCCTGTAGGACAGAGTAGAACTGCCCCATAGGGTTTCCAAGGCTGTAAATCTCACGGAAGCAACTGTCACATCTTTCTCCCACTGAGCAGCTGGTGAGTTCGAACCCCCAGATTTGGTTAACAGCCAAGCTCTTTAACCACTGCACCCCTAGGGCTCCTCTCAGGACCCCATGCAGATCAAAAGGCCGAGACTGGGGATTCTGGCAAGATTCTTGACCAAACAAAGCAACTCCCCAAGGGTGAGGGCAAGTGATGCTGGAACGGAATCAGTAGTTACTCTCAGTAGGTCCACACCACCGAGCTGGTCAAAGGGAGTCCTTCTGTCCTTGAAGGACACACCCTCGGCCTCTGCCACAGGGAAAGCTGAGCAAGTTCAAATACCAGATACTGACTCAGCAGAAACCAACATTTTTCTTTTAGCATTCAAACAACTAAATTTTTCCAGGTATTTACTTAGGAAATGAGAATGAGAAGGCTTGAGGGGGAAACAATGGCTGAAACGTTTACGTGTAGGAGAGGACAGAGGGGTTCCCACCCACAGAGCAGCTTTGTGTACAGCTTAGAAAATACTCTGGTATTTGTTTGAATTAGGAGAGTGAAGGGTCCAGCCCTCACGCAGACACTTATGAACTCCTCCAGGATCTATCAGGAACTGAGTTTGCTCCATTACCATTTAATAGTCTGTTACAAGGAGTCCCTGGGTGGCACAAACGGTTAAGAGCTACCAGCCGAAAGGTTGGTGGTTTGAACCCACCCAGAGGCACCTCAGAAGACAGGACTGGCGATCTGCTTTTGAAAGGTCGCAGCCTTGAAAACCCTATGGAGCAAATCTACTCTGCACACATGGGGCCACCATGGGTTGGAATTGATTAACTTCAGTTCAACGGTTAGGCAAAAGCAGCCACCAGGAGACGTGATGTGCATGTTAACCCAGCTGCTTCTGAACACCAAGGAGCATCACAAAAGTCTTTCAAGGTGGAACTCTCAGGCAGTCCGTCCGGTAGCTTGTTTCCCTTGACTTGTGAAAGAGGCAGATCATCAACAGAAAATAAAGTGTCTTCAACACTTCTAAAGAGACTAAACCTGAGAAGTTCAAGGGCAATGTCGGTAATAAGTGTACTCATTGTTATTTACCCATAATATTCTCCAGATACTTAAACAAGGACCACCCTTGCCAATACAGGATGAAATTGCTTTAGCAAAGGGGAACTCTGGAAAGGAAATGAGGGAGCTTGGGGCTTCCCAAAGGAGAATTCAGATGAAGACTATGCTGAATCTCTTTGCAGCTGGGTGGTGGAGTCATGTGTAAGAGCAGCAAAAGGAAGTCCCACAATTCACAGGCCCTGGGAGGAAGCACCTGGGGCATCGCTTCACACGGGCCACTTGGCAGAGTGGCTCAAAGGCTTCCTTATATTTATTTTGCAGAGTAATATAATTCTCTAACAGGGCCCCAGTGGCACAGTGGTTAAGAGCTTGACTGCTAACCAAAATGTTGGCAGCTCCAATCCACCAGATGCTCCTTGGAAACCCTGTGTTGCAGTTCTACTCTGTCCTGTAGGGTCACTATGAGTCAGAATTGACTAGATGGCAACGAGTTTGATTTTTTTTTGGAGGTAGTGTATATAATTCTCAAAACTTTAATTAGAAATCTTAGTACTGAAAAAACCCACTGCCATTAAGTCTATCCATAGTGACCCTGTAGGATAGAGTAGAACTGCCCCCCAGGGTTTTCAAGGCTGTGAATCTTTAAGGAAGCAGACTGCCATATCTTTCTCCCAAAGAGCAGCCGGTGGGTTTGAACTGCTGACCTTTCTGTTAGCAGCCAAGCATTTAATCACTGCACCACCAGGGCTCCTGCTTAGTACCTAGGGGTTTATTAAAACCTTCATGACTATCAATTTTTTGTCTGATGTTAATTTGCATATCATTGTGCCTAATCTGCATATTTATTTTATAACTTGGCAGGAACCTTGAAGCCATTAAACCAACATTAGATTTTCTCATTTCCCATGCAAAAGCATTTTGAAGAAAGGGCTTAGATTTTAAAATAAGGATAGTGTTTAAATTTTTATTAATAACCTACTTTGGAGCCCTGGTGGCAAAGTGGTTAAGAGATCAGCTGCTAACCAAAAGGTCAGTAGTTCGAATCCACCAGATGCTCCCTGGAAACCCTATGGGACAGTTCTGCTCTGTCCTATAGGGTCACTATGAGTTGGAATTGATTCGGTGGCAATGGGTTTTGTTTTTGTTTTTTTTTAATTATTGTTTTTCAAGCTTATTGATACGTATTTTATTTTATTCTTATAAGAATATAAAATTTACCTTTTACTCAAAGGTTTTAACACTCAGTTGAGTAATTTTAGTTTTTCACTTGGAAGTCATTTTTTTTCTAAGCAGAAAACCATTAAAAGATAAATCATTCTGAAGACTAATTTCTTTAGACTACTTAAATGTATTCACATACATCACAGAGCGCAGATTACAGCTGAAGTCTCTTTGTAAACATGCTGTTCTGCAATTTGGAAGGTTTTATTTTCTTTTCTCTCAGCCTGGAGGGCTTTCCTTAAAGAGCTAGCACATTTACAGTATTAGAGGTGTGGCTTGATTCCCCTTGGGAGACATTGAGTTCCTTAATATAAGCACTTTACATAAGCACTCAGTGATTCCTTGAAACCAATGCAAATAGGAAGTCCACTGAGGTTGAGGGACTATAGCTGTATTTTCTACAAACCTACAATGGAGGCCTAACTAATTCAAAATTATAGTTAAAATTACACCCATTCCTTTGTTATCCGTGGTATGTCCAGACCAATCCTCCAGGAACAAGCTGAAAGATCTACTGGAGTTCCAGAATCCTCTTGGATTCCCCATTCCTAATCCCTCAATTCATACCAGCTTTTTTTTTTTTTTATCGTGGTGAAAATATACACAGCAAAACATACACCAGTTCAACAATTTTTACATATATAATTCAGTGGCATTAATTACATTCTTCAAGTTATGCAATCAATCTTGCTATCCTTTTCCAAATTATTCTACCACTGTTAACATAAACTCACTGCCCCCTAAGCAAAAACTCCCCCCTTCCCCTTTCCTTCCACCCCTGGTAACCACTAACAATTTTTGATTTCTGTGTATTTGCTTGAGGAGCCCTGGTGGTGCAAACAGTTAAGCATGCCTCTGCTAGCTGAAAGGTTGGCAATTCCAACCCACCCATCATCTCCAGGGGACCATCTGCTCCCATAAAGATTACAGCCAAAAAAACTCTATGCAGCAGTTCTACTCTGTCACACATAGAGTCAGAAGCAACTTCATGGCAAACAACAGCAACACATATTTGCTTATTCCATGTAAGTGAGATCATACAGTATTTGTCCTTTTGAGACTGACTGACTTCGCTCAGCTCATGCTTTTACACAGGGAAGCAAATATATTACGCAAACCACAGAATAAATTATTAAAATATTGGACTATCTGAAGATTAAGCAGCATTATTTTTACCCTAAGGAAAAGAGAGAAAAAAATATGCATATAATCAGAAGGAAACCCTGGTGGGTAGTGGTTAAAACACACAAAGCCCCCCTGAGCTTCCTGAACTGTCATAGATATATTTATCCTCTAGGGGGCATTAGTTCCCTGTTTCTGAAGAAAAACAACTTTGGTCCAGAGTTTTGCCTCTCAGAGCCTATAGGGAAAATTCACTTAGCTGGGCCTTAATTCAAACTGAAAGAAAATATTCCAGCTTCGAATGGAATAAAACTCTAAGCTGGAAACTAGAAGCGTTCATTTCAGGAGACAGAAACACCAGACTTCTTCCATCTGATCTGACTGCTGGTAGGCTCCCAGAAGATTCTACCTATATTCCCTGGATGCCTACCCCAGAACATCTGTCAAAGGCCGCAAGACAATAATCCACAGCAACAGGAAGCAGAAACTGCAGTTTTTCACTTCCCTTGCTTTTTGTGCTTAGCTAACAGTTCTTTGATGTCTTTGTTGGGAGCTCGTTAGAAACATCTCACAGAGGGAGGTGCTACAAGACACAGGTAGAGTGTCATAGCCTGAAAACAGCCTGAGACAAGGACTTGAAAGGAGTTTATTTGGGAGGATCCCAGGACATAGGAGTGAAGAACCGGTAGGGTGACCAACCATCCCTGTTTGCTGGAGACTGAGGGGTTTCTCGAGATGTGAGACTTTCAGTGCTAAAACTGGGCAAGTCTCAACCACACAGAGAGGAGTTGGTCAGTATGGGAAGTGGGGAGATAGCCCCAGAGAAGGTGTCTTGGTTATCTAGTGCTGCTATAACAGAAATACCACAAATGGGTAGCTTTAACAAACAGAAATTTATCTTCTCACAGTTTAGGAGGTGAGAAGTCCTAATTCAGGGCGCCATCTCTAGGGAAAGTCTTTCTCTCTCTGCTGGCTCTGGAGGAATGTCCTTGTCTCTTTTGAGCTTCTGCTCCTGGGCAGTCTTCATGTGGCTTGGCATCTCTCTTTCCACCATCTTTGCTTGCTTAATCTGCTCCTTTTATATTTTTTAAGAGATTGACTCAAAACACACCTTACACTAATTCTATTCCTTAACATAACAAAGACAATTCATTCCCAAATAGGATTATAACCATAATGTAGAGATTAGGATTTACAACACAACACATGTTTTTGGGGAACATAATTTAATCCATAATAGGAGGGAAAGCCAACGCAAGGGTGAGCTCCTGAGTTGGTTTGATCCCAGCAGAACCCATTTAGAGTGCACCTCAGAATTGTTCACCTGGAGGACGGAAGTGGGGTGCGTTTATCCACCAGTTCCTATCCCTGTTAGTCAAGCAATGCCCCTTAGGGTGTTAATTCCTCCCACATCCAGGGCTTACATGCGTGAGTGCCTGTGAGTTCCCATAGGTGTTCCCCGCTGTGGCTTCATAGAAGCCCTGGGCAGACAGTGAGAAAAACACAACACAGCCAAGTGAGGCACTGCACTGTCAGGTTGTTGTTAGTTATTGTCGAGTCGATTCTGACTCATGGCGACCCATGTGTGCAGAGTAGAACTGCTCCATAGGGTTTTCAAGGCTGTGATCTTTTGGAAGTAGATCTCCAAGCCTGTCTTCTGAGGTTCCTCTGGGGGGGTTCAAACAGCCAACTTGGTGGCTAATAGTCAAGTTCTTAACTCCTTGGGCTACCCAGGGAACTGCAACCAAGAAAACCCTATGGAGCAGTTATACTCTGTAAAACATGGGGTTGCCATGAGTCAGAACGGAATCAACGGCAACAGGTTTGCATTTTTTTTTTGTTAGTAAGGAAGAAGTGGAGCAAGGCCATCAGGTAGGCATCCAGCAGTGTCTGCCACATGTCTTCTCAGGCCTCTGACCCTTTGCCCAGGCTTTTTCCTCTTCTTCAAATGTTCTCCCCACCCTGGACCACCCAGCCTGTTCATTTATTTAACAAGTATCTAACGCTCACTCCCTGCCAGTCCCAAGGTCAGATTCTGGGGCTCTAACAAAAAATCAGAAATATTTCTTGTTTTTGAAGAGGTCCTAGTCTAATCAATAGCAGAAAGCCAGTACGTAATATCTAAACTTGATACATCCAGAGTCATACAAACACATATTTTAAAGATATAGAAACAACCACTGTTGGTGTTGGTTGCCATCAAGTCGATCCAACTCATGGCTATCTCGTACGTTACAGAGTAGAACTGCTCCATAGGGTTTTCTTAGCTGTAATCCTGATGGAAGCAGATCATCATCACCAGGCCTTTTCTTCCATGGTACGACTGGGTGGGTTAAAATCTTCAACCTTTAGGTTAGCAGTTGATTGAAAACTGTTTTTTCTACCTAGGGACCTTCGAAGTAACCACTAGAAGATATAAAATCAGAAATGGTTAAAAGAGGTTGCCTCTTGAGATCAGACTGGGAGCAGGACAGTGTAGAACTGGGGATTGTTCATACCATCATAAGCTCTTCTGCACTGCTTGGTTTTTTTTTTTACCATGTGCAGAGAAAATAATTCTGAAAAATAACATTGCAATAAACATCTTTATGCATAAAGAATTGTGGCCATTGGGATTATATAGTCTTAGAATTTCTGCGTCCAAAGTTCCTTATACAAATTCATTTCCAGAAAGTTTGAACAGTTTATATGGGATGGCATATGTAAACTACCAAGCACCAGCAGGCACTCAGTACACATTAGTTAGAAACAAATAAATCACTCAGTGTTTTACTGAGATTCCTACCTCTTCCCAACAGTGCAGCCCTTTTGACATTCCTCTGGGTCTTTTGCAAAGACAAATAGTACTGCAGTGAGCAGCCTTGTGCCAATATCAGCTCAGAGCTTGCCAGTGTATATTTGGGATAGAGTCGTAGGAGTGGGTAAATGCATATGTAATTTTACCAGATATTGCCAAGTTCTCCTCCGTAGAGGTTGTACCATTTTTCACTTCCACCAAAATGTGGGGGAATGTCTTTTCCTCACAGTCTCACTAAGATAAATGGTTGTTCAACTTTGGGATTTTTACTAATCTTATGGGTGAGAAATGGTCTCTCAGTGTAGTTTGAATTTACATTTCTCTAACTGGTACATATCATTTCCCTCTGCCACCACAAATTCTAAATGTCCCTTAGCCAGTACTTCAGCTGGTCTAGCTGTTTGCCAAGGGGCTAACCCAGGCCTTTGCCCCTGAGGGGTCTGAGTCCTTGGTTGCTTTGCCATTGTCAGGCCATGGTTGCCTCAGTTGCCCATTCAGTGTTACCACTGAGCATAAAAGCACCAAGAAGCATCCTAGGGAATCTCCTGAACCCAGACATTCTCTTTGTGCTCCCATGAAATGTCAACAGGCCTACTGGCTCATGAAACTCAGGGCTGACTTCACTGCCAGCGTAGTAAATCCATTTTGTCTTTTGAACCACTGGTTCAGAGACCTAAAGGTGACCAGGTAGTAGCTGTAGCTTCAGATTCAGTGGAATCCTACTGTGCCCCTTGATGGAAGAGCTCACCCCTCCTTGGGAACTAGGACTTCTATCCAACAGACCCTAAAGTTGTGGAAATACAAAGCAAAAATTCTGCAAGTGGGTCACTAGGAATGATGGTAAGAAGGAACACTTCCCCTTCTACCCTTGTATCCTTTAAGCCATTCAGGGTGACATGAATTTCTGAGCCCAAACAAATTGCTAAACTGCAAATTCAGGTACTAAGTAAATAGTTTTAGTTTTAAGGTACTAAGTGTTGGGCATGATTGTCATGTAGCAAAAGTTACCTGATAAACATTCAAAAATCAGTTGGATTCCTATACACCAATAAGGAGAACAATGAAAAGGAAATCAGGAAAACAATACCATTTTCAATAGCCCCTAAAAAAATAAAATACTTAGGAATAAATCTGACCAGGGATGTAAAAGACCTATACAAAGAAAACTACAAAACACTACTGCATGAAAGCCAAAGGGATCTACATAAATGGAAAAACATACCATGCTCATGGATAGGCAGACTCAACATTGTGAAAATGTCAATTCTACCCAAAGCAATTTACAAATACAATGCAATCCCGATCCAAATACCAACAACATTCTTCAAAGAGATGGAAAAACTAATCATTAACTTTATATGGAAAGGGAAGAAGCCCCAAATAAGTAAAGCACTACTGAAGAAGAAGAATAAAGTTGGAGGACTCACACTACCTGACTTCAGAACCCACTATACAGCTACAGTAGTGAGAACAGCCTGGTACTGGTACAACGACAGATACATTGACCAATGGAACAGAATTGAGAACCCAGTTGTAAATCCATCCATCTGCGGTCACCTGATCTTCGACAAGGGCCCAAAGTCCATCAAATGGGGAAAAGACAGTCTTTTTAACAAATGGTGCAGGCAAAACTGGATATCCATCTGCAAAAAAATGAAACAGGACCCATACCTCACACTGTATACAAAAATTACTTCAAAATGGATCAAAGACCTGAATATAAAGCCTAAAACTGTAAAGTTCATAGAAGAAAAAATAGGACCAACACTTCAGGCCTTAATATATGGCATTAACAGGATATAAACCATAACCATCAATGCACAAAACCCAATAGATTAGCTAGATAACTGGGATCTTCTAAAAATCAAACACCTATGCTCTTCAAAAGACTTCACCAAAAGAGTAAAAAGAGAACCTACAGACTGGGAAAAAATTTTTGGACAGTACAAGTCAGACAAAAGTCTAATCTCCATACTCTACAAGAGAATCCAACACCTCTACAACAAAAAGACAAATAATCCTATTAAAAAATGGGCAAAGGAAATGAACAGACACTTCACCAAAGAAGACATTCAAATGGCCAACAGACACATGAGGAAATGCTCGTGATCACTAGCCATTAGAGAAATGCAAATTAAATCCACAATGAGATACCATCTCACCCGGGCATTACTGGCACGAATCAAAAACACTGGAAATAACAAATGTTGGACTGGCTGTGGGGAGATTGGAACTCTTATGCACTGCTGGTGGGAATGCAAAATGATACAACCATTTTGGAAAATGATATGGCGCTTCCTCAGAAAGCTAGAAATAGACATACCATTCGATCCAGCAATCCCACTGCTAGGAATATATCCTAGAGAAATAAGAGTCATCACTCGAATAGACATATGCCCACTTACGTTCATGGCAGCACCGTTCACAATAGCAAAACGATGGAAACAACGTAGGTGCCCATCAACAGATGAATGGATAAACAAACTATGGTACATACACACAATGGAGTACTATGCAACGAGAAAGAACAACGATGAATCTGTGAAGCATCTCATAACGTGGATGAAACTGGAAGACATTATGCTAAGTGAAATAAGTCAATCACAAAAGGACAAATATTGTATGAGACCTCTATTGTAAAAACCCATGAAAAAGTTCACACACAAAATGTAACAATCTTTGTTGGTTACCAGGGATGGGAGGGGTGGGGGGTAAATACTAAATACGTAATAGATAAGTGGTATCTTGGGTGAAGGGTGAGACAGTACACAATACAGGGGAAACTAGCACAACTTGGACAAGAAAAGGTCATGGAAGCCCCATAGACACATCCAAACTTCCTGAGGGACTAAATTGCTGGGTGGAGGGCTGTGGGGACCATGGTCTCGGGGAACATCTTGCTCAATTGGCATGACACAGCTTATAAAGACAATGTTCTACATTCTACCTTGGTGAGTAGTGTCTGGGGTCTTAAAAGCCTGTGAGCGGCCATCTAAGATACTCCACTGGTCTCATCCCTTCAGGAGCAAGGGAGAATGAAGAGAACGGGTTACAAGGAAAAGATTAGTCCAAAGGACTAATTGTCCACAGCTACCAAGGCCTTCACCAGACTGAATCCAGTACAGGTAGATGGTGCCCGGCTACCACCACTGACTGCTGTGACCAGGATCACAACAGAGGGTTCTGGACAGAGCTGGAGAAGGATGTAGAGCATAATTCTAACTCACAAAAAAAAAGGACCAGATTTACTGGCCTAAAGGAGACTGGAGAAACCCTGAGAGTATGGCCCTCAGACACCCTTTTAGCTCAGTGGTGAAGTTACCTCCGAGGTTCACTGTTCAGCCTGGGAGTGGACAGCCCCGTAAAACCAAATGAGACTAACGAGGTACAGGAGTCCAGTGACAAGGGCCAGAAGGCAGAAGGGGACAAGGAAGCTGGTGATAGGGAACCCAAGGCTGAGTAAGGATATTGTTGATGTGTTGTGAGATTGTTAACCATTGTCATAGGGCAACATTTGTAGTAACCGTTAAATGAGAAACTATTTTGTTCTGTAAGCCTTCATCTTAAGTGAGAACAACAGCACAATTGGAAGAGCGTAGTCAATGTCACTGAACTGTGCATGTAGAAATTTTTGAAATGGTGTATCTTTGGCTATGTGTATTTTCATCAAAAAAAATAAAAGAGGTTGAGAAGTTACAGGGTTGATATGTCGTGGGGTTGTTAACCAATGTCATAAAACAACATGTGTACTACTGTTTCATGAGAAACTGTTTGTTCTGTAAGCCTTCACCTGAAATACAATTTAAAAAAAAAAAGGGGGGGGGGGAGAAAGTTCCTGAAATAGTTGGATATGCAGATCGAGAACTTAGAAGAGAGATCTGGACAGGGAATGTAGATTTAGGAATGTAGATGGTAACTGAAGTCAAGGGAGTAGATGAGATTGCCCTGGAAAATCATGTAGGGTAGGAGCAGCTTGAGGCTCCCAAAATTAACACTACCAAACTGAGTTCAGTGATTCCTGTCTCAGCAAATGGCACCACCATCTACCCAGGCACCCAAGCTGAAGACTTGAGCCGTCAACAGTGCACGTGATGCCTTTTATGATCTGGGCTTGCCAGCCTCATCTCTCTCCTACACTCGTCATGCATCATCTCCCTACACTCTAGCAAATCTGAGCTTTCTGAGGCTCACCAAATAGGCCATGCTCTTTTCCTACCACCATGCCAATGTCCATGCACTGTCTTCTAATGGAAATATCTGCCCCAGCCCCTTGTTTGTATGTTTGGCTGCCATTGCAATCTCATGTGTCGCTACCTCCGGGCAGCTTTACCTGACTGTTGCCCACCAGGGTAAGTTAGGTTCTCCTCCTTCCACATCTTTCTATGCACGCTGCATAATAGCACACAACATTGAGATGATTGCTTTATCTCTGCCACCCTTCCCATCCTCTTCACCAGACTGTGTGGTCCTGAAGGGCATAGACTGTACCTTTTATGTCTGTAGGCATCTGTGTTTATGTGTAATCAAGTGTTCAGAGTGTCTCCCCAGGAACGAATGAATCTAAGCTGGGTCCTGCTTCAGATGGGTAGATTTCAGAATGGCCAAGCTGAGTTAATGATAAGTCTGATTTTTTTTTTCTTCTTTTACTTCTATAGAGTCTATAGCAATCTTTGTTAATTAATTAATGCAACACTCATTCTCAAACCCTTTTTACTTTGTCAACCTTTTTTTAGGCTGGAAAACCTAAACAGTTTTTTTCCCAGTCTCCCTTTAGATGTAGCCATGCAGTGAAGTGTGGCCAATAAGGTGAAGCAGGAGTCTGCTAGAAGCTTCTAGGAAAGCTTTTGCTTTTCTAGTCAAAATGGCACATGAGCTGGCCTCATCCCTTTCTCCCATCTTCCTGTCTGGAATGCAGATGTGAAGCCTGGAACTTCATCAGCCATCTTGTACCATGAGGCAACAAGCCGACACACTAAAGGTGACAGAGCAGAAAGCCATGAATCTGAATCTCCGATGGCATCCCAGAAGCTCTGCACCAGCCTAGGTCTGCTTGCTTCCAGACCTCTCATTATGCAAGCTAATTAAATGCCCGATTGTTTAAGCCACTGCCTGTCAGGTATTCTTAGAGCACAAAGCATTGCTAACTGAGACAGCATACATAGAGCAGCAGGAACTCACTGCAGCAGAGCGATCCAAGTCCAGGTCATGCTGGAGCCAGTGTTAAAGATAAATCTACCAATTAACGAATCTATATAGTTTTGATTTCATTTTTGTTTTTCTCAACTCAGCTCTTCGTGCTGCGGGGGAGACTTGGATACAAGAGATGTAGCCTCTGTTCTTAAAGTGTTCACAGTCTGGTGTGAGGTGGTCGGATGAAACAAGGCATTGAACAGCACGCAGTTAAGTGCTGGATTTTCTAAAGTTCAGAGGAGAGGGAGCTTAGCAAAGGTGAAGTGCCTTAGATGAGAAAGGTTTCCTGGAGGATGAAAGGCTTGAACAGGGCCTCCAAAGAGGAATAGGATTGATAGATGTACCATTATCCCACACACGATTTCTGACATGAGAAGCACACGAGCCATAGGAGGTAAACTGCCTGGCAAACCTCTCACAGTAAAGGCTCATAAGTATTAATGCCCTTCTGATCCTGAGTACAAAGTCCCTGGGTGGCACAAACGGTTTGCAGTCGGCTGCTAACCTAAAAGTTGGCAGTTCAAACCTACCCAGCAGCACCTAGAAAGAAAGGTCTGGCAATCTGCTTCCGTAAAGACTGCAGTCAAGAAAACCCTATGGAGCACAATTCTACTCTGTAACACACGGAGTTGCCTTGAGTCGGGATCGACTGGAAGACAACAGGTTTTGTTTTGTTTTTTTCATCCTCCATACAAGGCAGTTTAGCAAAATGTTTTTCTCCCTGTCCAATTCATTTATTCAACAAATATTTAGTGAGCCTTTACCATTGGTGAAGAAATGCTTTAAGGGCTAGGATACAACTGTAGGCAGAACACATAAACAGTGCTGACCTCAGAAAGCTTCCATTTTAATGAGGGAGACAGATGATAAACAAAAGAGAAGCTCAGAGGACTGGAAGGGACAGTATTAACAAATTCAGGACTGGGTGACTTCCTTCCCTTTCCTTAGGGCTCTGCCTTTGCAGATTGGTTACACACCTGGGTTCCTGTTGCCCAAGCCCCTCACTAGGCAGCCCTGCTTCTTGGAGTACATGGGAAATAGTGGCCTGGGGAGGGTACTCGCTGTGGGTGCTATGCACAGCCTCCTCACCGCAGGCCACTCCCAGTGTCTCCCCAGCCTGCAAGTCTGTCCCATTCCTTTCTGCCCACCCTTGTACCGCCACCCCCCTCAGCCTTTCCTCATCACCCTTACAGTGTGGGCCGCAGTTTAACTTTATATTGCCCTAAGGTGTTCTCTCATTCTTCCTGATGTGCGCTACATCTCCCCAGCCAATACACTCTGACCACACTGTTCGGCTCCTTCTTTCTACCTGGATGTTATGGATTGAATTGTGTCCCCCAGAATATGTGTTGGGCTCCTGACCTCTACGCCTGTGGATGTAATCCTATCTGGAAACAGGGTTTTCTTTATTATGTTAATGAGGCCATATCAGTGCAGTTATGTTCTAAACCTAGGCACTTCTGAGTATATAAAGAGCAGCACAGACACAGAGACATGCAGGCACAAACGGAAAGATAGATGCCATGTGAGGACTGCCAAGGAACCAAGGAACACCGGAGCTAGAGAAGTTGAAAGAGACAAGGACCTTCCTCCAGAGCCAAAAGAGAGAGCAAGACTTACCCTAGAACAAATTTTCTGAATTCAGACTTTGAGTCTCCTGAACTGTGAGAAGATGAATTTCTGTTCTTTAAAGCCCTCACTTGTGGTATTTCTGTTACAGCAGCACTAGGCAGCTAAGGCACCTGAGAACACTCTCCTCCTCGTCCAGAGCTGGGTAATGGCACAGCTGATCATCCCAGACTGGGACAGTTTGGAGAGTAAAAGGGGGCACCGTTAATAATTATAACAAACAGGCAAACCAAGCCCAATTCTAAAGTCTCGTCTTCCAGGCGACTTCTTTGTTAGATTGCCATTTCCTAAACTGTGTTCTGTGAAAGATTCAGGGGCTATTAATAGGGGCTTCACAAAAACAAAAACAAACTAAAATTTCCACATTGAAATGATCTTGAGAGACTCTGAGTTAACCCAAGATAAATGAATTTCCTTACTGTAGGATTTCCCAAAATAAATACGTATTATTAGGACTAGAGTATGTCATGTTTCCCAAACCCACTTCACCATGGGAATCTTTGTGCAGAGAGTATCTCTTGCAAGTAACACACTTTGAGAAATGCTGTCCTATACAAATGGAATTATTCCCAAAGCTTATACTTATTTCTGTCCTAGTATTTATCATTAGAATATAAACATCAGGATGGAGATGGGCTCATATCTAGTTTTGCCCCTTACCATCTGGGTTCCATTTTGCATCAGGATGTTTGGGGCTGCAAGTAACAGATGTCAGTAGGCATCATGGTTCATTACTCTCATAACAAGAACTCCCGAATCAAGTGCCCTCAGCATGACTTTGTCTTCAAGGACTCAGATGCTTTCCATTTCTTCACTCTGCCACCTTCAGCATGTTGTCTGTCTCCTCTCATGGTAACAGGATGGCCACAGCAGCTCCAGCATAATACACAGAAGCAAAGACATCCAGCAAAGAAGGAGGGTATTTCTTCCATGTATGTCCTTGCCATTTATTCTTAGCAAGAAAAAAGTTTGCCAGATGTCACCCCCACCCCTGTAAAAGTCTGTTCCTCAGAGCTCAGTGGCTAGTAGGGTGAACAGCCATCCCAGTTTGCCCAGGACTGAGGGGTTTCCTGGGATGCAGTACTTAAAAAACACCAGTTGCTGTCAAACTGAATCTGATTCATAGCAACCATGTGTGTCAGAGTAGGGCTGCAGTCCAGAAGGTTTTCAGTGCCGAATTTTTCATAAGTTTATCTCCAGGCTTTTCTTTCGAGGCTCCTCTGGGTTTACTTAAATATCTAATCATTTGGCCAAGCACATTAAACTGGGGAGAGTTGGTAACTGGCTAGGAACGGATCGTGTGACTCTGCCTAAATCAATCATTGAGTAGGGGAATGGTATTATGATGATTGGTTAGTATCTTAGTTATCTAGTGCTGCTATAACAGAAATACCATAAGTGGATGGCTTTAACAAAGAGACATTTATTTCCTCACAGTAAAGTAGGCTAAAAGTCCAAATTCAGCTCCTGGGGAAGGCTTTCTCTCTGTTGGCTCTGGAGGAAGGTCCTTGTCCTCAATCTTCCCCTGGTCGAGGAGCTTCTCAGGTGTGGGGACCCGGGGTCCAAAGGACGTACTCTGCTCCTGGTGTTGCTTTCTTGGTGGTAGGAGGTCCCCCTGTCTCTCTGCTTGCTTCTCTCTTTTATATCTCAAAAGAGATTGCCTCAAGACATAATCCAATCTTGTAGATTGAGTCCTGCCTCACTAACACAACTGCTGCCCATCCCCCCTCATTAACTTCACAGAGGCAGGATTTACAACATATAGGAAAATCAAATCAGATGACAAAATGGTGGACTATCACACAATATCAGGAATGGTGGCCCAGCCAAATTGATACACACATTTTTTAGGGGGACATAATTCAATCCATGACAGACTAGTCAGGATTTACACCATGAGGCTAGAGAGAGGCCACCTTCCCCAGCATGAAATGGTGAACACCCAAATAAAAGTTCCTTACAGTGAGGAAGAGGGGAAAGGCTGCTGGATTGGCAATCAACAGGGCTGCCTTATCTATAAAATGAGAGACCATGGTAATTCTCCCCTCATGCTGTTGTTATGGGGGTTAGATACAATGACATATGACAGTGTCTTACAACAAATAATAGCATCTTTTTATTAAGCACTTACTTTGTGCAAATCACTGTGCCAACATTATGTGTTATGTCACTACATCGGTACAACGCCCTAGGAGACAATGATGTAAATCCCATTTTACAGATGTTTTTGAGACATGAAGAGGTTAAATGACTTGCCTAAGTTCATACAGCTAGTAAGCAGTGGACCCAGGTGTCAAAACCAACTCTGACTCCAAGATGCATCTCTTAACCTCTTCACCCGGCTGCCTCCCAGAGTTGTGCATCAAATGCTAATTTCCTTCCCTGTAATCTCTAGCGGCTGGCACACAGCCCAGCATATAGCAAGTCTTTATTAAATATTTTTGAATGAGTAGATGGTAACAGCTGACATTTCTGTAACCATTATATTTACAACGAACTTTTGCCTTAGTTCAGGATTTTCTCCCTCAAACCCAGTCCTCTTCCAGGAATCCTTGTCTCAGCAAATGACACCAGCATCTATCCAGGTGCACAAACCAGAAACCTAAGAGTCACCCTCACCATTTCTATTCCCTCTACCCATCATATCCAACCCATCACCAAAGTTATCTCTCATATCTATGCATTTCTGGCCATCTTCCGTGACCTTGGTCCAAGTTACTCTCATATTCTCACCTGAACTGCTGCCCAGTCTGCCCACAGCACTGCCCCCATCCTCCAGTCTCTTCTCCAAGCCGAGTGGTCATCTCAGTTTCTGACCAGGTCAACTGCCTACTTAAAACCCTGAATTTTCATTCCTTTTACATAGCCTGGCCTCTGCCTGCCTCCGTTGCCTTATCTTACACACAGTCTCCTCTCTCATACTCTCCCAGTCACCTCCTTCCAGTGACTTTCTTTAAGTTCCTCCTTGCTTTCTCCTGCCTTGAAATCATTGCACACAGTTTCCTCCTCTCCTGGCCTAGCTTTTTACCTAACTCTTGCCCACCTCAAGTCTTAACCCAGGCATTTCTTCCTCTAGGAAGACTCTCTGACCACCATGACAAGGTCAAATCCCTCTATCATAAGCTCTGATAGCACCATCTACTTTTCCCTAATAAACCCGTTGGCCAGTTGCAGTTTTACATTTGCTTATGGGTTTATTTGATTAACATCTGTCCCTCAACTAGTCTGCAAGTTTGATGTCTGGTTCTGTTTACCTCTGCAGCATTTCCAATGCCCAGCTAGAGACAAGGCATAGCATGTTTTCAATAAATGTGTATTGAATTAATTAATTAGCATTTCCCCCAGGTTACTGTGAGCTCCTTCGGAACAGAATACCCACCATATTGCTTTGGCTTCCCACCCCTCCACAGTACCTCACACAGTCCTGAGCCGGAGGAAGTGTGTAATGAACACTCTGAGTGACGGATGACTACGTGGTTGACAGGGATGGGAGTGCTTGTCAGGAGCGACCTGTAAGTGAGTAAGGGAAGCAGGAAAGGAAAGGGAAAGAGCTGAGGAAGGACGAGGTTTAAGGAAACTAGCCTTATCCTAGTGGGAGAAGGAGGGTAAAAGCCCATCTAACAACTTACAAGAGTGTTCTGAAATAAAAAAAGCTTACAAGACAAGAGAAAACACAAATCTGGGAGTTTACACTTTTGTCTAAGCAGCTCTGGTGGCATAGTGGTTAAGCGCTCAGATGCTAACCTAAAGGTCGGTGGCTCAAATCCACCAGCTGCTCCACAGAAGAAAGACGTGGCAGCCTGCTTCCATAAAGATTATAGCCTGGGTGGGCCCAGGGATAAGGACTAGCAGAGTACATGAGGACATGAAAACTTAGGGGCAGTTTGGGGTGACATTTCTTTAGGGAGTGTCTTAGGCTGTGTTCTCTAGAGGAGCAAAACCAGTGAAGCATATATGTATAAATATATAGAGAGAGATTTATCTCAAGGAAATGGTTCATGCAGTTGTGGAGGCTAGCAAGACCCAAATCAGTGGGTCAGGCATCAGGCTGGAGGCCTCTCCTGACTGACGTGGTCGCAGGGGCTGACGAACCCAAAATCGGCAGGTCAGGTGGAAGGTTGCTGGCTCACAGGATCCAGAGAGAGCTTTGGAACAGCATTCATATATATTGGATGTAGGCCACATCTCCAAGGAAACTGATTGGCTTTCAACTGATTGGCTTTTTAATTGATTGGCTGCTCACATTAGATCACTAAATGAAGGATGATTACGTATTTGCCAAACCACTGAGAATCATGGCCTAGCCACGTTGACTCATAACCTTAACCGTTACAGCCTACCACTTGTCAGCTTGGCACAGGTACACATCTCTTTAAACCATACATACCATCTAAATAAAGGCAATTATAAAGTCACACGTGCACCTAACATGATACAACTCACATGTGTACAACCAAAAATGCACTAGCCCCATTTACGTCTTATATTTTATAATAAGTAATGGAATAAGGGAGAGAAGAAAACAAAGATATTTGATAGACACACATACGCCTGTAACAAAACCAGGAAGAAATACTAAAAACAGTTGCAGTCCTCATTTCTGCAACTGGTCATGTGGCCGTAGCTGGTATTTAGAGCTACCTTCTTGCACTATGCATTCTATATTCCCTTTGTCCTCAGCAAGCACCTCAGCTGGTCATGGTTTTTGCCTGGTGGGGTGACCCCAACCCTTCATTCTTGAAGGGTCTGGGCCTTTAGTAGTCATGATGGAATTGGGTTGTTGTAGTTTTCCATTGATTTTAATCACAAGGCATGGTAGTAATAAGAAATGTCCTAAGGGATCTCCTGTATTCCAGACATACTCTTCTTTACCTACATTGTGTAATGTCAATTTGATTTCCTCTTGGTAATCAGGATCAATCACACCAGCCCATACAGTAACTCCCTTCTTTGTCTGTTGATCCAGAGTCATGAGGAGTCCAAAGTGGCCAGGTGACATTGTTAACTTCCAGTCCAATGGAATCAGTGTTATATTTTCTAGTGGGAGAATTCCTCCCACTAGAACTAAGACCTCTAGACCTGTAGAACATATTGGGGGGAGAGGAAGCAAAAATTTTGTGAGTGGGTCACTAGGGGTAATAGTGAGTGGTGCCACTTCCATTTCCACCCCTTGATTCCTGGAATCATGAATCCTGGCTATGGGAGAAATAGCACCATTTATTGGACTCTGGTTTAAAGCATATACAGCCTCCTGAAGAACATTGCCCCAACCCTGCAAGGTATCGCCACCTAGCTGGTGTCATAATTGTGTCTTTAGAAGGCCATTCCATCTTTCCATGAAGCCAGCTGCTTCAGGATGATGGGGAGAATGGTGATACCAGTGAATCCCATGAGCATGGGCCCATTGCTGCACTTTATTTGCCATAAAGTGAGTCTCTTGATCTCAGGCAATGCTGTGTGGGATACCATAATAGTGGATAAGATATTCTGTAAGTCCACAGATGGTAGTTTTGCAGAAGCATTGCATGCAGGGAAGGAAAATTCATATTCAGAGTAAGTGTCTGTCCCAGTGTCTTAGTCATTTAGTGCTGCTGTAACAGAAATACCACAAGTGGATGGCTTTAACAAAGAGAAGTTTATTCTCTCACAGTCCAGTAGGCTACAAGTCCAAATTCAGGGCATCAGCTCCAGGGGAACACTTTCTCTGTTGGCTCTGGAGGAAGGTCCATATCATCAATCTTTCCTTGGTCTGGGAGCTTCTCTGTGCAGGAACCTCAGATCCAAAAGACACACTCTGCTCCCAGCACTGCTTTCTTGGTGGTATGAGGTTCCCATGTGTCTCTGCTCACTTCTTTTTATATCTCAAAAGAGATTGGATTAAGACACTATTCAATTTGTAGGCCTCATCAGTATAACCTCATCATAGTGATAGAGTTTACAACAGATAGGAAATCACATCAGATTACAAACTGGTACACAATCATACTATACTGGGAATCATGACACACACATTTTTTGGGGGGACATAATTCAATCCATGACACCCAGTAAGAACAAAACGCTGACCTTTCCATGATGGAAGCGGTCCAATGCAATCAACCTGCGACCAGGTGGCTGGCTGAATTTTCCATTGGTGATATTTTAAAATTGATTTGATAATCATATAAGGTAAAATTCCATTATTTTTCTCTGCTCTACTTTTCTATGCTCCACTTATTGGGAATTTTGCATTGCATCCCTGAGCCTACCTGTGTCCTGAAAGCCAGTTTGCTTTGATTGCTGCTCAGTGCTCGGCACGCAAGCATGATTCACTGTGAACATGATTTCCTTTGATGGGAGTCCTGACTGTCATCCAAGCATGGTTTTACTGAACAGACTATTTTCTTTCTGTGGAATGAGGTAACTCTTGTATGGCCATAGTCACCACTGAGATACTCCTCAGGATATGCAGGCCAACCCCAACACTCCTCAGTAGATAAAATCACTCAGATTGGAGTTATAATAATAATGAGTAACATTTCATATAAGCATTCAATGAATTTTTTGCTGAGTTCCTACACTGTGTTGGGTGCTGAGGATAGAGAAATAGACCAGATTCAGTCTCCCTCTCAAGGAGCTCACATTTTATTGGAAGAGACAGGCAATTACAAACAATGGGATCAGTGCTTTGAGGACACTGTGTCAATCAGTGTTCTTAGTTGTATACATCAGAATCCACACAGGTTTAAGCAGAAGAAGCAGAGAATAAGGCTTAGTGCTACACAGCTAAAGACAACAGAGCCAGGGACAATATAATCAGCCAAAACCTCCAACCACACCATAGGAATTTTCTAGTGGAAACATCATCACCCTGTCTCCTGTTGCTTAGCACCTATGTGAGGGGCTGAATATTAGAAAGTCCTCCGTGGTGTGTGACCATGGAACACCCAGACACCTTCATCACCGCTGCTTACCCAATGATCCTATCTACCTGCATGGAATCATCAGAGTCCATTATGTACTTCCACCTCCACAGCCCACACTTACAGAATAGAGAGTAATGCTCCATCCCCATGAGGCCAGATATCTACACAAATTATTTGGAATTTTTCTGCTTGAGAGATTTATCTATTCTCCAACATTTATTTATTTATTCAGTCACTTATTTTTCAATATGGAATCATGGATATTTATTTTATACTGTGAGTTAAAATTCAATACTCCTTTTGTATTTTTTTTGCTCAAATTTTGTATTTTTTAGCATTGGCCATTGGGAGCTCTTTCAGTTGACTCCTGTGTCTCTCTGACAAACCTCCATCATTATGGGATGTTTTTGTTTATTTGTTTTGTTTTTGAGAACTTCATTATTTTCTAGCACTACAAGACACACCAGGCTCATCTCGTGTATTTCTTGTCCCAGTCCTAGAATCAGCCATTTCTCCAAGGAGATCTGGTCCCTTTTATTGGAGAATAGAATTAGAAAAAAAGATCTAATAGTATTAGAAAAAAAAGATCTAGGTATGCTTGTTGCTACTGAGGTGTCATTGCTTCTAGGCCCTCTGTGGTGCAGTGAATTACTTAATATGGCCTTTCTAGCCATGGTGTTGTGATTCCCACAAAATGATTGGTGGGACTATGCAAATAAGGTGCTTGTAGCCCACCAAGGGATTGGACAACCTGCTAATAATGCAGATAAGGTGCATGGAACACTTACAGGATATTCGTCAGTTTTGCCATCCTGCTAGGTTTAAAATAAGCCAATTCCAGAGGCAGAGGGAAGGGACTTCACTACCACCAAGAAGAAGAGCCAGGAAAGGAGCAAGTCCTTTGGACCCAGGGTCCCTGCACTGAAAACCTTCTATACCCAGGAGACGGAGAGAGCTGTTACATCAGAGAAGGTGAAAGATGGCAAGAAGAGGCTGTAAGTGTGGCAGAGAAATGGTGGCAGCAGCAGGACCAGGAAACCAGCAGTGGGATTCCCAGCCCATGGAGTTAAGAAGCTGCAGTGGGTATGCAGATCCATGGAGTGAGAGAGCTGAGCGCCTTCAGCCCAAGGCATACTTGTGGAGTGGGGTGCCTCCAGGCACTTATTGGTGGAGCTAAAGAGCTTTGTAACACTTGCTGTAGCAGGGCAGAGGCCAGGTCAAGGGGCCAAGGGGCCGAGAGCTGAGGGTGAGGCCTGTCTGCAGGCATAGCTGAGAAGAAGCTGTCCTGATAGAAGAACTGTATCCTGAGTCGTTCCTGATCTTGAATTGTAAACTATTACTTCCCTAATAAACCCCATAACTGTAAATGTGGTCTGTGAGTTCTGTGTGGCCACTGCAACAAATTATCAAGTCCAACAAAGAAGCAGAGAGTCCCGTGGGAGGGAGGGGTGGTGTCAGAATTGGTAAAAAGATTGGGGGGTGGAGGTAGGTTTGACCTCTACCTCATAGGAATCAGCTTTGGGCTGATGTTGATCTTGATTTCTCTTCCCCCTTGTGAAGTCAGAGGTCTGATGCCGTCATACCCTTTTCACACCCTCTCAGCTGACAGAGCAAGAAAATATGTGTGTATACTAGCCTGTGTATATATGCATACCAAAACCCATTGCCATCGAGTCAATTTTGACTCATAGCAACCCTATAGTACAGAGTAGAACTGCCCCAAAATGTTTCCAAGGAGCAGTTGGTGGATTTGAACTGCCAGCCTTTTGGTTAGCAGCCATAGATAGCTCTTAACCACTGAGCCACCAAGGCTCCACATATATGCAAATCTACAAATATTTCTACATGTAACCATCTGTATATATATATTAAGCTGATCATGGGTTCATACTGATGTCTCCAACTCTAATCCATTATCATATGAATCATTCTAGCCTCCTCTCCTTGCTTATCTGTAAATTCCCACTCCAACAGTGAGAAAACTGGCTCCCACTATTCGCTATCCATTTGCTTCATTGTTCAACACCATTGTCATGTATAGCAGTATCAGAATTATTAATCTGTACCCCCATGGGAAACATCTTTATCAACACTTACATACTATTTCTTATGCCTTTAGTTTTACAGACTACTCACTATTGAAGTTACTGCGGTGAGCACCTTTCCTTCTATACCCTTCAGTGAGGTTGTTTCATGCATTTGTAATACAGTTGGGTTAATTTTTGTTACATTCTATCCTAGGATCCCCCAAACGCCTAAATGGTTTTTTTTTATTTTCATACATAAAGATTCACTCTTTGTGCTATAAAGTTCTGTAGGTATTGACAAATGCATAGTATCATGTATCGACCACTACAGTAACATACAGAATAGTTTCACCACCCCAAAATATTCCCTGTGCTTCATCCATTCAACTCTCCCATGAATCCCTTGTAACCACTGATCTTCTTATTGTCTCTGTAGTTTTTTTCCAGAATGTCATACAATTGGAATCATACATGTGATGATTAAGATTGTATGTCAACTTGGCTGGGCCATGATTCTCAGTGTTTACATGTGATCACTCCCATAATTGAATATGCTGTGAGTAGCCAGTCAGATGAAAGGGAGTTTCCTTGGGGTTGTGGCCTGCATCTGAATATAAGCAGACCTTCTGGCTTTTTGCTCACTCTGGATTCTGTGGCTGCCTCCTGTTGTCTCACCTCTGGTTCTTGGGACTTGAGCTGTCAGCTTATCTGCCGAACTTGGGATTCGTCGATCTTCACAGCCTGTGAGTGGAGCCCTGCTCCTTGACCTGTCAATCTTGGGTTCGCCAGTCCCTGAAGCTACGTGAATCAGGAAAAACCTTGTGTTCTTGCCTGCCGATCTTGGAATTTGTTAACCTTCACAGCCTGTGAGCAGGAGCCCTGCTCTCTGACCTGCCGATCTTGGGCTCACCAGCTTCTGCGGCTCCATGAATTGGGAGAGGCCTCTACCCTGATCCACGGACTTGGGACATTCTAGCCTCTACAATTGCGTGGCCTGTTTTCTTGATATAAGTCCCTCTCTATATATATTTATACTCTTTACTGGTTTTGCTTCTCTAGAGAACCCAGCCTAAGACAATACAGTATGTAGCCTTTTCAGACTATCGTCTTTCACTTAGCAGTATGTATTTAAGATTCATTCATGTCTTTTCATGGCTTGATAGCTCACTTGTTTTTATCACTGTATAATATTCCATTGTATAGATGTCTCAGAGTTTGTTTATTCATTCACCTATTGAAGAACATCTTGTTTGCTTCCAGTTTTTGTCAATTATGAATAAAGCTGCTATGGATATTTGTGTGCAGGTTTTTGTGTGGACATAAGTTGGGTAAATACCTAGGTGCTTCACTTGCTGAATTGTATAGTAAGACTCTGTTTAGCTTTATAAGAAACTTCCAAATTGTCTTCCAAAGTGGCTGTACCATTTTGCATCCCAGCTAGCAATGAATGAGAGTTTTTGTTACTCTGCATCCTGGCCAGCAATTGTTATTATCAGTTCTTTGGATTTTAGCCAGTGGTTAAGAGCTCGGCTGCTAACCAAAAGGTCAGCAGTTCAAATTCACCAGCCACCCCTTGGAAACCTTATGGGGAAAGTTCTATTCTGTCACTATGAATTGGAACCTACTTGACAGCAACGGTAATAGGTGTGTATGTTTTGTTTTTGTTAAACAACAATAGTTTACCAAGTATTTGCCCACTCTTATTTCCCATAACTCTTGTAGTACTCCTGGATTTGTTTACCTTTTGGGAGGTATTTTCTCCAACAATGTTTTCAATGTCTGTTTTATTTGGCAAACTTTCTGAGGACTTGGATGCCTGAGAATATTTTTATGATGCCCCCTTTTGAATAACAATTTGACTAAAAATAAATTCTTCCCCTGCTCCTCCCCCTCCTTCCTCTGTCCCTACCCGTCATTTCCTCCCCATCCCAATGCTCCCCCCTTCTCCCTAGGTGCTGTCCAGAGCCTGGTCTGGGGCAGTAGCTGCCTTGCTCCAGGCTGGGGGCCCAGTTCCTGCCCAGAGCAAGCCTCTAACTCCTCACCTCAGGAGACTGCAGCTGAGCCTATGAAAACAGCATCACTCCACCATCCTCTCTCAGCACACCCCTACCCCGTTCTACCATCTCATGCCCTTCTTGGCTCACTTCCCCTCCCCACACCCAGGCCCACCCCCATCTCTAGGAATTTGAGCCCTGGGATGCTCAGCCACAGGAGGGCAAGAGCACCCTGAGACTTTGGGCATAACCCTCTGCCCTGCCCACCTCCCAACCTCCTCTCCTGGTCTATCTGCAATGCCCTCACTTCCTATCCCAATCTTTGCCATACAAACTTCAAGACCCACCTGAGGCCCAGTCTCCTCCAGAAAGCCCCCTTGACACTCCTGGGGCAGCTTGATCCTTGCTCTGACTGTCCTGCCTCATCAGCATATGACCAGGCCCTGCAGTGCTCTCTTGTAGGTATTTCACAAGCAGAGAAAGGGTTGGGAAGGCAGCAGTTCTGCCCATATCTGATCACAAGGCTCATCCTGCCTTCCCAGGGATCCTTCTGCAGAGGGAGACCACTCAACAGGTGGAAAGAACTTGCAGAGAACTGATGGACCTCAGTCCTGTTCAGAGAGCAGCTAAAGGGGCTGGAGGTCCCCAAGAAACATTTCCCATTTTCCCTGTGGAGTGTGTGTGAATTCATGTACTGCATCTGTGTGTAAGAGAGGGAATGAATGTGCGAGTCTGTGTGTGCATGTGTCTGTGAGAGAATGCTTCTGTGTTTGTGAGTGGACAGGAGTGAGATTTGCACCCACAGCACACACCCCCACAAACCCTTCTCTGACCTCTGGGAAGGTGAGGCCAGCAAGGGTTGGGGCGCCACCTGGTGGTAATAGTCTGTACTACAAGCCACTGTCCCAGACTCCACCCTCCCACTAACACACCCAACACAGAGCTGATCCCAGCGCCTTCTCTGGAATCTCAACCCAACTGCTCACCACCTCTACCCACAACGACAGTCTGTCTGAGACTGTAGACAGAGACCCTGTCCTTTTGAGTCCCCTTCTATCCCAGAGATAGAGCCCTTGATGGGGATTCAGTCGGACCAGCTCGAATGCCAACACTGGCAGATTACTCAACCTCTCTGAACCTTGGGTTACTTAGCTACTGAATGAGAATAATAATCTCTGCTCCACGAACCATTATGAGGCTGCTTAAATAAAATGTAAAATGAAACCATTAAGTTGGGAGGGCAGGGCAGCTACAAGAAGTCAATGGGGGCAAAGCTATGTTCTGTGACCTGGTGAGGGCTGCTGAAAGGCTCTGTGCAGAGGCAGTGCCCTCTTCCCATCTTTCCTCCCATTCCTCCTTCCAACCCTCCTCCCACTCCTCCTTCCATCTCTCCTCCTATCCCCCTTCTATCCCTTCTCCCTTCCCTTCTCCCATTCTTCCTCCCACTCCTCCTCCCATCTCTCTTTCTATCCCCCTTCCCACTGCTCCTCCCTTGGCAAGCTCAGACATCTACCCCACCCATCTTCCCCGGGAGCTCACCCCCTCCCAGAGGCTTCACCCAATACCAAGCTGCAGGTGAGGGTGGTGATGAGCAGCCACCCAAGGCTGGGATGTTCATGGGGTCATATGGACCCCCACCTCCCAGTCCTCCTTCTGCAACTCCCATCCAATTGGCCACCCAGTTCTACCAATCCAGCATCTACTGAATTCCTCCCTCACCCAGCCCAGGGCAGACAGCATCACCCCTAGAATGACCCCTGCCCAGCCTTTCCCCCTGAAGTCATTTCTCCCCTCTCCCACAGGATCTTTCTAAAATGCATCACTCCTGAGTCACTCCCCTGCTGAAAACCTTTCCTGGCTCCCCACTACCTGCAGAATAAAGTCAAACTTCTCAGCCTGGCATTCCAGGCCCTCCATGACCTGGCCTAGTCAACTTTTCTAGCCTTATTGTCCCTACATCTCTCCACTTCCCCCACATACCAGTCACTCCCCCTTCTCTGTGCCTTTCTTTGTCCATGCAATTTCTTTTACCAGGAGTGCCTGTCCCCTTTTGCCTGCAGGAAAACACCTGCTCATCTTTCAAAACTTCATTGTGTGTTTCCTCAGCGTTATGATCCTGCTTGGGGCCCAATGGGCAGGTGTCCCACTGGGTTGTCATGATCTGCATTGGAGTCTGGATCTGTCTCCCCGAGGTACAAGCTGTTAGACCCTCCAGACCAGAGACAAGGGCGCATTAGCTCTGGGCCTCAGCACAGGGTACTGCACACACAAGGAGATGGTAGTGGACTGTTTACTCAATTTGGTGACAAGGAGAGATGTGTCACAGAATGGGCTTCAAAAGATTAAATGTCCTTCAGAGAGGACTGGGGACAAACAGCAGATAGAGGGGGACAAGGCTCCTGGGATTTGCACCCCAGGTTGTTTTCCCTTTGCCCAAAGGCTTGTGTAAGAGGGATACACACACACACATATATTCAGGGTTGGGGGTCAAAGGCATAGGGACAGCCACCTCAGCCCACACCTGACACTGGTGTCAGCCAGGCATCATTAGTGTGGGCCAGGACCTGACTGCCACTCCCACCCAGGGGCCCACTGGCCTGGCCGGGGTCCTGTGCTGTGAGAGAACAGAGACAGACTGAAGGAGCCCAAAGTGGGGGCTGGGCAGGGGAAGGGCTTGAA
Source organism: Dugong dugon (assembly GCA_030035585.1). NCBI lineage: Eukaryota > Metazoa > Chordata > Mammalia > Sirenia > Dugongidae > Dugong > Dugong dugon. The sequence continues at coordinate 75,222,202 of CM057467.1, read as the reverse complement.
ACCCCCTGCCCCCAAAGGAAGGCTAGAGGCCCTGAGACTATTCAACCCAGAGGAGCAGATTCCTAACTATGACAGGCTGTGAGAGGCTGTGGGGCAGGGTGAGCAGACATGCTCCGTGGCTCCAAAGGCAAGGCCAGCACCCAGGGGCATTGGGGTGGTCGCAGAATGGCCCCGTCCATCTCCTCCCTGTCCTCCCTTCCTCCCTTCTCCCAGGAAAGGCAGTCCATGGTCATCCAGAGAAAGGAGGCTCCAGTGCCCTGCCCCTTAACTTATCAACCTTTACTGATCCAAAAGAGATGAGCAGGTAGGGGAGATCAAGGGATGTAGGCAAATGAGGGGGATGGGGCCTGGAGACTTTTCCAGGCCCTCCAACCTGGAGTCTGCCCCACTCTGTGCTGAGGCAAAGACTCACAGCTGGGAGAGCAGGGCTGGAATGGACGTGGAGTCAGATGCAGGGGTGCCCCCTTTGAAAGGACTTAGAGAAACTGGGATGTGGGACTTACGGAGACACAGACAGGCATTCCTTTGCCTAGGAGGGGTTCAGAGGCCCACGCCCTGGCTGTGTGGGCACTCATGACCAAGGCAGGCCAACAGTCAGAGGATCTAGGAGGAGCCCTAGGAGCCACCTCCTCCAAGAAGCCTCTGTTTGCTTCAGCTTCTCGGTTCTCTCTTTCCAGTCCGCAATCTCTGCCAGCCAGTGTGTCCTTTCATTGCTCCATGCCCACGTCTCCTCATCTTCCATCTACCCCCGAACCCAGCCCTCATCATCTGGCACAGGGAGTACCCCCAATAGATCTATAAGCTCTCCCAGAAGAGGGGCTAAGCACCAGAGGTGGGGGCTCTGGTAGCCAGAGAGTTCTGAAGGGCCTTTGCCTCCCTCAGTCCTGCCACCCTGCCCTCCCCACATTCACAAAGCCTGCAAACAGCCCCATGGGCAAGGGTTGATAGAAAGAAATAGATTTATTCTCATGTACAAAGCGGTCAGCTCACGGGACCATATACAACAGTTGCACAGAGTCCTAGAAAAATGCATCTCTCTAAAGGCAACTCAGAATAGGTAAGGCAGGTGGCCCCCCTCCCCCCACCCCACAACACATACAGAACAAAACAAAGACGAGAGAAGCCAGCGGCCGGCTGACCCAAGAGTCTGGCCCTTTGGGGTCTCCTGAGCCCTGGGCACAGGTGGATATGGCCTTGAGGAGGACAGATGCCCTGCCAGGGTTGAGCCAGGCCCCTCTCTGGCTGTAGAAGTGGGGGAGGGGCTCAGGTCAAGGGGGGGCACAGTCAGGGGGCCACTGAGGGACTTGGATTAGCTCTCTGTGCCTTAGGGTGGCAGGAACAGGCCATGGCCTCTCCTGGAACTCGACAGAGCTATGGAACCTTTGATCTAAAACGGATCTTAGAGAATGGATTGTCTTACCCTCCCATTTTGCTAAGAGACGGGGAGGGACTTGCCCAGGGTCACACAGCCAGGAGGAAGCACTGCTGACTAAAAGCAGGGCCTGTCTCCCAGCCCGGGGATCCTTCCTGTCCATCATTCCCATCCCGCTCTCTTCCTGAACTCCCTCTCCCCAGGGTCTGAGCTGCCCCTCTGGCAGCTTCCTTTTGGGGCCCCTGCGTCTATCTCCCCAGGCCCCATACACAAATATGGCAGCAGTCCTCAGGGGCACCTTTGGCCCCACGGCTATTTGCAGTCCCGTGCCAAGCTAATGACTGTTGCTGAGCCCCTTCCCTCTGCTCACTCAGATGCCCCACCTTCTCCTTCCATGAGGACCCTGGAGACCTGGGAGGTACCCCTAGGGGAGAAGGGCACAGGTCCGGGGGGTGGGGATGGGGCACAGGAGGAACAATCGAGGCTGCTTTAGAGAAGGAGTGGCTTGGGGAGGACCTGCCAAGGTGCTGTTAGAGGTGCAGAACGGGGCCTGCTACTCACTGGTCACCCCAGTGCCCTTGAGGACAAATCACAAAGTCTTGGTGAGACTGAAAGCCTTGCTCCCATTCTACAGATGAGAAAGCTGAGGCCCAGGAAGGGCCGAACTTGCCCAGGGTCACATGGAAAGTCCCGGTCTAGAACCCAGGACTCCTGGCTCTGGTTCCCAGTGCTCTGGTCAGGCCAGTGGAGGGTTGTAGGAGGAGGCCTGGGCAGGGAAGTGTCCCGGGAGGAGCTCACTCAGCATCAAGGCTGCAGCAGCCATTGACAGGGGCCCCAGCACCATCCAGCTTGGGCACCTCGTACTCCTCATCCAGGAAGTCCAGTGAATTGTTGCTTGGGAGGCCGCGGATGGTGAACCTGTGGGACACCTTGGTCCAGTGCTCACGGTTAGAGGCCACACGCTCATACAGCTCTGCCGCCTTGGGGAACAGGTCTTGCAGCAGCCTAGGGGCATGAGGGCAGGGTTCAGAGATCAAAAGTCAAGCCAGGGTAGCATGAAAGATTGGGACTGGCCCACAGGTAGAAGGCCCACCAGAGTGTGAGGCACAGGACTGGACACTCAAGGAAAGCAAGATGTTTCTTTCCATGGGACACCAAGGATGAAGAGAAGCCTCCATTTAGGGGCAAAGTAGAAGACAGCTGTGCTGAGGCAGGGAGTAGATCAGATTGACCTGGGACCAGCCAAGCCCAGTACCTGTGTTGCTGTGATGCCCACGGGACTGCCCTGTCCACCTGGCCCTGCCCCACCCCACCTCTCTGTACAGGGTCTTGGCAGCTCACTCACTTGTAGATGGGCATTGCGATGTGCTCCATGAAGCTGATCTGCAGCTCAGGGATGTAGGCCTTCTCCCGGTCCATCATCTCCATTGGCCTGTTGCCCATGGCCTTCTCCTGCGAGCACAAGGTCACCAGCCATCAGGCCTGGCACTCTTGTTTCTTCCATCAGGTACCAAGGTCAGGATAACTCAGCTCCTCCCAGGCCAAGAAACCTCCCCCAGGCTGGACACCATAAGGTCCCTCCACACCTACCAAGTCTCCCTGGGAGAAGAACTCTTTGTAGATCAGCTCCTGAAAGGTCAATACTCTCATCACATCCTGAGTGGGATCCATCCACCCAACCTCCACCGGTAGCCCATTCCCAAGAGGACAAACTGAGGCTCAACGACTCAGGGACCTGAGCTGTGTCCCTTGGTCCCACGCCACGGCCTGCCCTCATCACCCTTGGTGTGGCAATGAGATAGCCCCAGATGATGGGGAGGGATGGCTGTGCCCTTGTCTGAGTCTTCCCTCTGTAGCCCTGAGTTGTTCTGAGTTTTGTCTCACAGAGAGGGTGTTCAGGCTGAAGGGGCCGTTCAGTGCTGGGCACAGTGTACAGCCTGTGCCATCCCCCAGGAGGGGCAGCACTTACTGCAATCTTTCTTGTGGTCTTCCAGCCCTTGGTCTGGTCAGAGAGGTCACAGGAGGTCATAAGGAGGCAGAGGAGGAGGCTGTGGTGCTGTTTGTTGGTTCGGTCATAGCCCACTGTTGGGGGAAGGATGGGATCAAAGAGAGGGGTCCAGCCTCCTTCACCCCTCTCTCTGAGGACAAGAGAGGGACAGGGTCCACTCCAAAATGGTCCAGGGAATTCGGCACCCTTGATGGGAGCCAAGTGGATGGTGCTGGGTCTGCCCGGTGGGGCCTGCAGCCAAGGAGGGGGTTGATTCTGGGAGCAAATCCCATCCCTGGAGTCCCTCCCCAGCCCTGAGGTACAGGGGTAAAAGCAGGTACCTTCGGCCATCTTCTGGAGGTCCTTGAAGATACGGAGGTGGTGTGCCAAGTCCGTGGCCAAGATGATGTCCCTCATCAGGTCCAGCATGCGCTGATAGTCCTGGGTCAGGGCAGGTGGGGACAGGGGTGTCATGGCCTGCACAACCACCCCACCCACTCACCGCCCCTGAGGAGCCTCCACTCCTTAGCTCTTCCTCCTGTCTCCAGCTAGCTCCCAGCTCCCACCCTCTCATCCCTCCCGCCCCATCACCTTCCGGGAGAAGTGGTCGAAGATGTTGCAACCGTGGGTGTTGAGGATGGCAATGGCCTGAGCGAAGTGATGCCTCTGGGGGAAAAGGAGTGATGGGGGCCAAGCAGGGAAGGGGGAACTGCCCCCTGAACGGAGCCCAGAGAGGGAGCAGGGCCCAGCCCAGCCTCAGCCCCCAAGGTCAGCAGAGTGGCAGAATCAGGGAGCTCGGAGACCCACTCCCCTTTCTGAGTGATACCTCGACCTTTTGTATGAACTTAGGCAAGCTGGGGCCCACTCTGAGCCTCAGATTCCACAGCTGTCACATAGAGAGGCTGACAAGGTAAGCTCTGAGGGCCTCTTAAGCTGGAAAAATTCTGAAATGATCCCTTGGAGTCCTAGACACTAATTCATGCAGTAAACATTTGTTTGCTGACAAAGAAAGGCAGTGATGAGGAGAGGGCAAAGCCCTTGTCTCCTGACGCTAAAGGGCTGTCACTTGGAGGAAAAGCAGGCTTATCCTAGCACCCAGAGGGCAGAGCAGGGCTGCACCCGGCTTCCTGGGAGAGTGAGCATACACTTCGTTGTCGGGGGTGCAGGCAAGGGCAGCCTCTGGAAGGGTGCTGTGGGAGGCAGCATGGGCGAGGTGACCTTGGAGGGCCAGAGTTAGAAACGTGGCTCCTGCTCTGTGCCAAGCGCAGTGCCAAGTGCAGGGATCTCAGAGACGTCTGGGACCTCATCCCTGCCCTACAGAGTCCCTACCTGGGGGTGGCAGATCCCAAGCAAACAATCTAAGACAAAGCTGGGTGTGATCAGAGTGTAGCCCATCCCAGGCTTGGCAGTAGGGGGTTGCACAGGGTGTTTTCAGAAGCCAGAAGGGAATGTGACAAATGCAGGTCCTCTCTTCTCAAGGTGGGGCTCAGGCAGAACCTGCAGCCTGACCCACACCCTCTTCCACACCTGCATCCCTTCCAACCCCTCCCCAGGAAATTGACCCAGACATGCTCAGGGTGTGGCTGCAGCTCTCACAGCCCTTCTGGAGAGCGTGGTTGGGATAGGAAGGAGCTGGGTCAAGGCACCAACTGAAAGGGGATAACAGGGGCTGGGCGTTGTGCAGAATAGCAATACCTCCATGACAGAGCCCTCGGAGCTGTAGAGTGCAGCCAGCACAGATTTCTGGAAAAGTCCAGGAAAACTCCTGTCACGCCTCACATCCAGATCCCAGTGCTCATCATATTAGGCTGAGCTTGGCCTTATCCTCCCTGCCGCCCTCCAAAAACGAAGCCAAACCAGTTACTATCAAGTCGATTCCGACTCATAGAGACCCCGCGTGTTACAGAGTAGAACTGTTCCATAGGGTTTTCAAGGCTGTGACCTTTTGGAAGCAAATCACCAGGGCTTTCTACCTAGACACCTCTGGGTGGGTTCAAACTACCAACCTTTCAGTTAGTAGTCGAATACTTAACCAGTTGCGACACTCCCCCCATCTCAGAGTCCACGGGAAACCCTGGGAGAGCCTCCTCCTGTATCTAAAACTGGCTCCTGATTCACCAGCTCCCACCTCTCCTCAGGCTGGGACAGGTGAGACCGCCAGAGACCCCAGGAGGGTTCCTGTCTTAAGGGTCTCACCGAGGCCACCTGGAAGGAGTTGTTGGTGCCCCTGTGGTCCAGGTCATGACACATGCAGGAAATAAACAAGGCGAAGATCTCGATGTCCCTGGTTGAGAGGTGGATGGAGAAGAGAGAAGTCAGCACATAGCTCCCTCCCCAGTCCTCCAAGAGAAGGAGGGAGACTCCCAGGAGCTGCCCAGACAGGGGGTCGGGACACTTGGGTCCCCTTCCTAGAAAAAAGCACTGGCTTTGGAGTCTGGCAGAACTAGGTACAAATTAGACGCATCAATCCCTTGCTATGTGACTGTGGATAATGGGGTTCTGCACCCTCACTTGGCTGTAAAGAGGATCATACGGCAGGGGGTGGATCACACATAAAGGGTTTGGACGCAGGAGGTACTTCCCAGTTCCAGGGAAGGGACCTCCAGCTGCTGCCAGATGGGAGTGGAGGTGCAAACACTCACTCGAGGTAGTTTGCGAGCTCCAGGTTCTTGTAGAGTAGGTAACAGAAGTGGGAGACAGAAAAGGCGTGCATCCAGTTGTGGTAGGGGGGGTCCCGGTAGCCCTTCTTAACCATCAAACAGAACCTGGGGGAGGCAAGAGGGCAGCAGAAGGGCCTCAGCCCTCCTCCTCCAGGAAGCCCTTCAAGGTCTGCCCTGCCCCCTTCCTTTCTTATACTCCCCCCCACCCCCACCTCTGTAGTCACACATCTGGGAATTGCCTCTCATCCACAGTCTTCCCGATCCCCATAGGACTGGGCCTCCCCAAGTAGTTCTCAGAGAGACCACTCCCCAGAATCTTGAGGGCAACGAATGGGAGAGTCAAGGACAGGAGGAGGCAGACTGAGGCTATCTGCACAGAGAGGGGTGTTGGGGGCACATACCGGGCCAGTGTTGGGCAGTCGATTTTGTAGTTATTGATGAAATTCATGTCCTGCAGCATGCTCAGGATAGCCTGGAGGGGACGGAAGGTGGGGTCAGAGGGATGGTCAGCATCAAGATAGAGCCCCTCACTGAATACCAGTGACGGCTGCACAGGAAGATTAATGTAGCTGTTTGCTGTGCAACCATCATGATGAATGTAATCATGGCACTAAATTGTACATGTGAAAAACGGTGAATTGGAAAATGTTGTATTATTTGTATTTTTACCACAACAAAAAAACTTTAAACTAAAAAACTGCTTATGGAACTTCCAGTTATAAAACAGATCCTTGAGTTTCAAACCTGAATTACTGAATCTAAAACACTGAGGGGTAGGGGTGGGGGGTACACCATAAGAAAAACAATTGTACCCCTGGTGATTCTACTTGCACTAAAATGTGGGAATTTATGATTAAAATAATAATATGGTTAGTATTATAAAAAAAGAAAAAGTTGGGGCCCCTGCCTCAGCCCTCCGTGAAATCCTACACACAAAATGTTAGAATTTTTAGAGACTTAGATTAAAATTAGAGAACCATAAACTAATAGAGCCAAGCATTCTCAGAGCAATGAACTATCAGAAATATGTGATCTAAGAACTAAGAACGTTTGGGATCAAACTACAAAATCTTAGAAAAACAGGGAGGGAGGGGCAAACCCCGTGGACACAAGCCCTGGGCATTCAGGAGTAGCCCTTGTTAATCCAGTCCAGCCCCCGGCCCCCAGGCAGGACTATGGCCCGTGATGGCAGATTCCACGCCTACTTCATCTTCTGAGGGAGATCCCATAGTCTTCCTTGATGATTCTGCCTTACCAGGAAGTTCTTAGGCACATCTAACTTAAATCTCTGGCTGCACACCCCCCACCTGCCCAGTCAAGCAGGGGAAGACCAGCTCACCATGGACGTGTCATCCTCGGGCAGAGAGCGAGGGGTGTAGGTGAAACTCGCAAAGTTGGAGTCAATGGCAGCCACAGGCTGGATCCCGTTATAGAGAAGTTTGGTGGACTCATCGTCAGAGACCTAGAGGGGCCCAGCGAGGGCATCAGAAGCTCGCCTCCACCCACCCAGGGTCTCACCCTCAAACTCTTCCTGCAGGAGGTGGGCCCCTTACCCAGAAGGCACCACAGCTGGGTCATCCACTCTGTGCTTGTCACTGGGCAGATCACCCCACCCTCACCCTCACAGCCCTGTAGCCACTACTATCCCTCCCTGCCTGTGGCCATCCTCATCTGTAACAGTCTGTCCTCAGCAAAGATAAAGAACACCCCTTTATGACACCCCCAAACCATGGCAGCCTTTCCTAGACACTAACTCAAGTGTCCTTTTCTTTTTTTTTGCAGGGGGGTGGAGTGTTTTTCCAGTGTCTAACCTCAATCCTTCTGACCTCAGCTTTGATCCTATCCACAAAGTCCAGGGACCCTTCGGCTTGGGCACGAGAGGAAATTTCCAAAGGAACAGTGGTGACCACCACATACTCTGAACTAAAACCTGGGACAGCTTTTCTGACACAGGGGCTGGGAATGGGATGGGATATCAGTAATTAGGACTTCCCAGAGCTGCTTGATCACTGTGTCTGAGGGAAGCTATGGGGAAGGGCCCAAGGTGGGCTTTCCAGCCTTCAGTAATTCCCAAGATGGGAATTACTCCCTGGACATGGGGAATACCTGGCTGAACCAATGTCCCTGGGCTGGGCTCAGCTGGCTGCTTCCAGCCTTGGGGCTAAACCCTGAAACTACCTGGAAGAGGACTCTATAAACAGTGGGGTGGGGGGAGGCTGCCCCTAAGGAGTGACCAGGAGAGCGGGAGGCCACGCTTTCCTCTGGGTCTCTCTTCAGATCTTCAGGAGAGGGCAATCAGAAAGCCCAAACTCTTCCTAAATTGCTGAGGATTTGGGGAGGCAGGGAGAGAGCAAAGAGAAGCAGGTGGCCCTGGGACCCTGAGAGGAAAGACAGAAGCTCCAGGCAGACCTCACCTTCATGTGGTACATCATCATCTCGTTGGCCAGGTGGCTGCGATACTGGGCCTCATTGACTTTTTTGTACAGGAGGGACTTGGGGGAGAGAGGAAAAGATGAGGCTCAAGCAAGGTGGCTGTGAAATCTCAGAAATATCCAGAACTGGGACAAAGAGGTCAGATAGAAATCCCCTTCCTGTCCCGCTCTGGCCTCAGTCTGAGCCTTTGAGCTCCAGCTCAGAGCTCGAACCCCCTGCCCCCACTTTCACCCAGGCCCCCCCACCTCTTCCCCAGGCCCTCTTAGCATTTGATCTGGCACTTAGCAACACACCCTCTTTCCTGCCCCAGTCTTCAGTGATGGAGCCTGGGATCCATGACAAGGAAAGAGAAGGAAGGAGGGGGAACAGGTCAGGGACCTAGGGGCTGGATACCCAGGTCAGAGCTGCCAGCAGGTGTGGACAATGAGTCCCAATGTTTCCCAAAAAGAAGCTGACTAGGGGCTTGGGTTGAGGTTGCTTCCAGAGAAAAACCAGTTGCCGTTGGGTCTATTCCTACATGAGGCAAACCCATGCATGTCAGAGTAGAATTGTGCTCCACAAGGTTTTCAATGGCTGACTTTTCAGAAGTAGATTGCCAGGCCTTTCTTCCCAGTGCCTCTGGATGAACTGACCCTCTAACCTTTCTGTTAGGAGCCAAGTATGTTAACTGTTTGCACCACTTGGAGACTCTGCTTCCAGAGAGGGGATAGATAATGACAGCTACTATTTCAAAGCATTCCTTAGTTTCCCTTCTCTGACTCTCATGGTCCTGGGAGACTGGCTGAGCAGGGCGGAAATACTATTCCCAATTTACAGATGGGACACTGAGGCCAGCATGTACTGACGGTTGCACAGCAAGCAACTCAGCATCAGGGCTCTGCGTCCCAGCCGAGGACTAAACCCATCTGGGAACAGAGCAAGGAGAGTCGATGGGGAGAAGTGAAGGCAGAATCCTGCACCGGCCCGCCCCAGTCGTCCCCTGCTCACATGGGCGATGCTGATGCCGCAATAGATGGAGAAGGCCGTGGCCAGGTCCTCGTCGAACTTGCTGAACCATGGTCCATTGATCTTGTTCACCAGTTCAGCCACGCCAATGACCTCTGCGGGGGGCAGGAGAGGGGCTAGGACCGGCCGGTGGAAGGGTCTGGCAGGGCCCTGCCCTCCCACAGTGTCCTCTGGATACATCTCATGCGTGGGAATCCCCGTCCCTTCTGCCAGGGGTCGCGACCGGCGGTGGGGAAGGTTTCCCAACCCTTCGCTCAGCTCCGCCCCATCCTCTCAGGCCCCACCCCGGCGTGGCCCCACCCCGGCGTGGCCCCACCCCGGCGTGGCCCCACCCCGGCGTGGCCCCACCCCGGCGTGGCCCCACCCCGGCGTGGCCCCACCCCGGCGTGGCCCCACCCCGGCGTGGCCCCACCCCGGCGTGGCCCCACCCCGGCGTGGCCCCACCCCAGCCCAGCCCAGCCCCATCCTGCTCAGGCCCCGCCCCTGTCTGGTCCCGCCCCGGCCTGGCCCGGGTCCTTCCCCGCGCCTCGCAGGGGGCCGACGGGAGCCCGCACCCTGGTTCTCATTCTTGATGGGAAAGCAGAGGATGTTGCGCGTGCGGAAGCCGGTGCTGTCGTCCACGCCGCGGTAGAAAAGCGGGTGCGCGTACGCGTCCGGAATGTTCAGGATCTGGCCAGTAGTCGCCACGTGGCCTGCGATGCCCTGGTCCGCCGGGATGCGGATCTCGTAGCTCTGCCGGGTCAGGGATCGAGTAGCGAGGAAGAAGTTGGGGGCCCGGCCACAGGGCCATCAAACGTCAGGTCTGCTCCCCAGCGGCCACTGTGGACTTCCAGTCCCCAGGACCATGGGCGCACACTCTCTCCGCCATGCCCCGCCTCACCTCGTCATCCACTACGCCCCCGTCGAACACCTTGGCCACCAACTCGTTCTGATCCAGCAGGAACACGGAGCAGCTGTGGGGTGGGGGTGAGGGGTTGTCCACAGGGCCCTGACACCCCCTACCCCCTCCCTCCACTTTTCAGTGACTTGATTTCTGAGGCCTGGGAGGAGTGCTCCGTAGTGACAGAATCTCCTTAGGGCTGGCTGACTCCATCCAAATCATTCACCCATTCAAATGATTTTTTTATTTTTTGAGAGCCAGGCACTGTGTTAGAAACTGTGGACACCATGGCAAACAAAGCCAGCCCACCCCTGCTGTCAAAGTTGCCTACAGTCCAATGAGGGAGACAGGCATGACAGAAAGGACCACACAAAATGTGGCAGGTTCCATAAGAAGGGGATGGGAGGAGGGAGAGCTGATAAGGACAGAGGCCCAGGAGCCTCCCTCTTGCCATCCCCTGGGTAGATTCACTCACATCTCTGCATTGCTGAGGTTTCTGGCCTCGGTGATGATCTCCTGGAGCAGGACAGAGACGTCATCTGGGGGAGTGGGCAGTGCAGGGGCAATGATGAGACCAGGCTGGCTACAGTACCCAGGACAAGCCCTCCCACCTCTTTCCTACCCAGAATGCCAGCCCCCACTCCCATCCCACAGCCAGCACAGAGGAGGACAGTGCACTCACCCAGGTGAGTGAAGAGGTTCTTTGCCACTTGGAGAAGAGCCTGGAATGGAGGAAATGGAGATCATAGGGTGTTCAGGTTGCAGAAATCTCCTTATTCAGCCACCTACCTCCAACAGCCCCAAGGTCTCCTCATTCCTCCCCTAGAACTACCAGGACAGGCTGAAAACTGGCAGTGTCTACTTATATCATTTGACTACTGAGTGAAGAAGTGGGGAGAATAGCCCCAAGGAAGGCACCTAAGAATCCCGTCTTGAGCCTCTCAGATATGCATTCACATTGGGCTCTCGCCACCCAGATGTTGCTGTAGTACCCTTATCTGACACTAGAGGGCTATCATATACAGTGCCTGCGGCCAGTGCAGCTGGAACCACTGACCTCTCTCTATAAGAAGAGGCCTCCAGGTCACTAGGTTAGCTCCTTGCTGTAGGGCAGGGCTGCCGTCTGTCCCAAAAGACATGGACTTTTCCCCTGTGGATGACTCTTGGGCTGAGAGTTGGACGAGTTGTTCCCGCGAGAGGCACGAAGCAGGCCACTCACCTGGCACTCACACTTGAGTTTCTGCTCCTTCTGGAAGGCCAAGGTGCTGGTGAGCACCGTGCTTGTGTAGTGGAAGCAGTGCTGTATCACATGCTCGTCCTGTTCCGTGAACCTTGAGGAGGCAGGAGGGGTAGGGGTCACAGAAGAAGAAAGGGTCTTCTTTCCCCATTTCTCCTTACTTCCATTCCTCTGGGAAGCCACTTGGAAATCCACTAGCTAATATAACCCTCTCTACTGGGGCTGTTCCATGCACTAGTGGCTTGGGCTGGCTTTCCCTCTCAAACTATGGGCTTCCTGAGGGAAGAGTCCTCTTCCTCCTCAGACCAAAATGTGTTTTCCTCCTCAGACTATTGCTTCTTGAAGCCAGAGCCATGTCTCCCTCCTCTGACTTGGGATTCACCCAGACCAAGGCTGGGTCTCTTCCCTCACACTAGAGACTTTACCAGGCCAGAGCTGGGAGGGGCTCCTCCAGCCTTGGAGAGAGGCAGTGGCACTGCCCAAGTATGAGAGCTTGGCCTTGCCTAGTCCAGCTCCTGTCACTGCCTCACTTTCTCTGGACTTTGCTGGCCCAGATTTGATGCCTCCACAAATCCTAAGGTGGTGGTGGGGAGGGCAGGGCCCTCAGGGAGTGAGCTCTTGCCTGACAAGATCAGACCCAAATCCTGCTGATGTCATTCAATCCTGCCACCAGTTGACTGGATGGACCAGGCTGGGTGGGACCTGGGCTTGGGATGTGGGTCTCCCTAGGTGATGGTCATGGGGACTAGGGGAACCAGCCTCAATCATCTTAGCCCCAAGATTTCCCTGCCTTGGTCCCCTCCGTTCTTTGCTGACCTCAGTGTACCCCACTGCCAGGGTATCCCCCACTCATGATTGCTGCCTGGTGATTCAGGTCTAGATCCCAATCCTCAACATGCTGTGCTTGTCTGCCCACCTTCCTTACCATGGCATTCAAGCCCCCTCAGTTTAGTCCCACCAACCTCTCTCCCTCATCTATGGGCGTCTCTCAGCTTCTGCCAAACTAAGATCTTCATCATTCTGAGAAAACGTCAGGCTCATTCACATCTTCATGTTTTTTCCACACTGTTCACTCTGCCTAGAATACCCTTCCCAGCCGCCTCCCTCTATGCCCTGAAAATAAACTTCAAGTCTTGAAGGGAGGGGCCGTGGTTATATTACCTGTGCTCAGTGCAGACCTTGGCACAGGGGAGATATTTGGGAAGTGTTTGCTGAATGTCTTACCTGTACCCTACTCTAGCCCCTGGTGGGCCCTGGCCTTGCCACAAGCCCATCCCCCTCCCAGCTGAAGGGATTCTGGAATTCCTATTATCTGGCAGCAGGGTCCCAGGAAGCTTCTCTGCATTCGCTGCTGTCCACCCTGGTTCATCCAATCATTGAACACTCACTCTCAGAAATTGTGAGACTCAGAGATGTCACCCACCCTGCCCTGGGCCTCAGGACTGTCATGACAGCCCCATCTTGTTTCCCTTCTGATACCAACTGTCTTCCAGCCCCACAGTCAGCAGCAAGAGGTCACAGCCCCTGCTGGACCTCCGCCCACCCTGCACTCCCATCCCCAAAGGCCTTCCCATGGCCTTCTGGCCAGCAAGGACTGAACACAGTAGGTGCTCAATGTTTGTTGAATGGCACATATGCTCCCACCACCAGGCTGCCTGTCTGTCCCAAATCCCATAGATCCTGTACCCAGCCTGCCTTAGCTGGCTCTGACCAAGATCTATCTTGTCCCCATGTTTTCATTCCCTTAGTCCCAACCAACTGCCTACTGAGCTCCACACTACCAGCTCCTACTGCTCAGACCTATGACTCCCGGGTCTCTGCCCTACCCATGCACACCGCATGCCTGCACTTCTAACACCTCTCCAGTCCTGACCTGGAGCCGTTCATCCCTCAGCTTGCAGGAACTCAGGGCCTGCTTGCTTGCCCTCAGGGGCAGCTTCCTCCATCTTGTCAGCTCTCTCTGCATCCTGTACTCAGGACTCCACGCCTCACCTGCTTGCTCCTTCCCACCTGTATGACACGGCACAAGCTGCTAGACTAAGTTTGGTGGCCATGAGGCACTCATATCCTGAGCCTACACCCAAGGCAGACAAGGCTAATGATCACAAGACTGTTTCTCACTGCTAAGATGCATTCTCAACACAATGATTCAGGCAGCTACTACCAATTAATGAGTTGGTATAGGACATGACATCTATTTATGATACCACTTCCAGAACCCAAATCTGACCTCAGTTCTTAAAATATGCTACCTGACTAAGCCTCCAGGTCTTACCTGGATGCTGTGCCCTGTGTGATTCTTAGACCAGTCAGTAGCTCTAAAGACACTCAGTTTATCCCAGCCCCAGCTACCCCCTCTAGCCATTGACCACTGTGTTGATGATGCTCTGTGGGAGAGTTTCTCCATCTCAGAGCTCACCCACCCTTCCATCAGGCAGTTCCCAGACGTAATGTCAAAACGAGATGGTAAACTGGGGAAGGCCAGTACCCTAACAGAGGGTAATCCAAACTTCAGGAAGTGGGGAAAGAGAAGGGAAGCTGGCTGGGGCTTCAACATAACTTTAAACAAGCTGAAGTGGGTGATGGAGAGTTAAAGTTAATGATAACCTGTGCTTCAGCCAGCAACAGCTACAAGGGTTGCCCATAACCCCATAGTCTCTTGCACTGAAAAACTGTTCAGCCCTCCCTCTTTCCCTGCAGCTTCCTTCCTTTTGTGCTCCACGATGCCCCCTGCTACCTCACTGGGACAGTACCCCCTGCCTAGTGCCCTTCTCACACCATTAGCTTAGCACAGCCCTGCCCAGCCTCTCAGTTTCATCCCCCTATCCACATCACCCCACCCAGACTCACAAGTCTCCTCCAAGCTTGTTGAAGGCACAGGCCAAAGCCACCACCTGGTCAGTGGCCCGGCTGATGACAGGGACACAGAGCATGGCCTGCAGCTCACAGCCCAGAACATTTTGCAGCTGTTGCACATCCTCCTGCAGAGGAGAGGCAAAAGGGAGTGGAGTCAGGACAGAGAAGGAGGGAGGGAGTATGCTTCCCTCCTCCATCCCTACACCACCTTCTGCAACAGGCAGTTCCAAGGGACTCATGCAGGGGTGGAAGTGCTATGACATGAGGGTAGTATGTAGCAAGTCCTGGGGTCTTGTCTCATTCCTAGGCTGCCCTGTCCCAGAGACCCTGCTCCGGCGGCTGGGCAGTGGGCTCTCCCCTCTCCTGGTTCAGTTAGGCTGTGGCTTACAGAGGTGAGGTCCTTCAGCTGGATGGACTTCTTGTCTTCCACCACCTGGCCCAGGCGTCCCATTGTCAGCTGGGAAACGGGGAAAGGTTGAGTCAGAGTCCACAGAAGGGATCTCAGCCCTCTCCCCCAAGTCTGAAAGCTTCAACAATCACTTCAATCAGTCCAAATGGCAGATGGGGTCAACTTTAGAGTTTAGAGTCTGCCCTTGATCATTAACCCCCATAGAGGACTCTGGGGTCTTCCCTAACCAGGACAAGCAGACTCCAAGGATTCCCACTGATCTCAACAGATTCTAAGAGATCCAAATCCAGAAATATTTCATCACAAATGAACTGGTCCTAAGCAAGCATAACTTGTCTGATACTGTTCTATAGACGTAAGAGATTTCTCCCAGTGGATTCCGGTGTGCCTCCAAATCATGAGAGGTTATGATTTCTTTTAACATTTATAAGTAGATCCCAAAGTCCAGATAATCCTATCAGATTTCAAGAGGTTCTAACAAATCCTAGCCCTTCCAGGCAGATCCCATGGGTGTCTGTTGTTAGCTGCCCTGGAGCTCTCCCTGACTCATGGCAACCCCATGAACAAGGGGATTGGACCTCTGTAATCCATATAGTTTTCATTGCCGATTTTTTGGAAGTAGATTGCCAAGCCTTTCTTCTTAGTCTGTCTTAGTCTGGAAGCCTCCCTGAAACCCGTTCAGCATCATAGCAACACACAAGCCTCCACTGACAGATAGGTAGTAGGTACATCTGAGGTGCACTGGCCTGGAATAGAACTGGGTCTCCCGCATGGAAGGTGAGAATTGTCAGTCACTGAACTACCACTGCCCCCTCCAAGAGTGCCTGTCCCTGCAGGCCCCAATGCCTCAGGGGGATGGGACACCCAACTCACTGGAAAGCTGATCTCTTCCTCCAGCACTTTATCTCCGATGACCTGAGGGGCAGAGGGGCGGAGGGCAGGGGTCCAGTTAAAGGAAGGGCAGACAGGATTTTGCCCTCGGAGATCCCAGTCCCTCATCCGCCCCATCTCCGTCCTCCCCGCGGACCTGGGCCCTCACCTTGCAGGAAAGCTGGAGGTTGTCCTCGGACACCAGCAGGAGGCAGCACCGGGATGCCTGGGTCTCCTGCTGCAGCTGAGAGGGAGGGACAGAGCAAGGGACTGACCACGGATCTGGAGCCACGTCCACTCCCCACCTTCTACCCTCTCTGAGCCTCTTCAGGAAGGTGGAGGAGAGGGAAGAGACGCGGCTTTGGGATGTGGGAATCTGAACAGAGATGGTGCGCTCCTTGGAGGGAGACAGGGTGGGGAGGTGGGTGGGAAGGGCACAGGGACTCACGTATTGGAGAACTTTGAGCTGCAGGGAAGAGGCATCCAGGTCGTAGAGTTCCCCTGCAAGGGTCCGGCGCGGATCAGAAGGAGGGCCCGCCTCGCCTCCCTGGCCCAGTCGCTCAGGCCCGGCAAAGCCCATAGACTCTCCCTAGGCCCCGCTCCCCTGCCTCTGGCCTGCAGGCAGACCTGCCTTTCAATTTATGCCTCGGCCCCGCCCGCGGGCGCGCCCCACCTTTCAGGCACCGCCCATTCTACCACTGGCCCCGCCCCTCATGTACCGTCCCTCAGATCCCACCCGAGTTCTAAATGCCCCCTTACCAAGAGCCCTCTCACTTGGGCCTCGCCCCACCTGTCAGACGCAGTCCCTCAGACCCCGCCCACATCCATAGACCGCGCCCCACTCCAGGGTCGACTGCGGGACCCTTAGGATCCCGCCCAGGCACCAGCCCTCACCGCACAGTTGCAGAATCTTGCAGTCCTGGTCGGTGTACGCAACTCCGCTCTTCTGGTCGCCCGCCGCCCCCGCCGGGGGGTTCTGGACGGCGCCGGGGCCCTCAGTGGGCCCGCGCTGCTGCAGGGCCTGCACCCTCCGCAGGGCCACCAGGGTCTGGGACGGGCCGAGCTGTCAGCGAGCCAGTCGCCCCACCCTCCCCGCGCTCGCCGCCTAGGGACTTGGCGCCTTTCCCTCTGCCTACGGTGCGCACCGCGCCACCTCACCCCACCCGAAACAACTCATCCCTCAGGGCTCTGCTCCTCCAACGCCTCCTGCGGGACGATCTGTGCCCCACCGGCCAATTCCCTTCCACCCTCCTGCGGGCTCCCACTGCCCCTGGAGCGTCCCTTGGTCCATGAACAGGTAAGTATAGGATCTGTCTCTAGCCCCTAGCCGCCAGACTCTTCCAAGACAGGCCAGGATCAGATTTCTTTGTGTCTCCAGCACTCGTGGGGAGTCAGTAAGTCCTTGTTAAAGTCACAAAATCATAAAATCTCAGGCAGGAAAGAGCCTCAATATCATTGATGTAGATAATCCTATGTGCATTCCCCTTTAGTATTTACAAAGTGTTTGATCACCTTATCTCACCACAACCCCAGGGAGGTCAGTGTTATCATTATTCCCATTTTCAAATGGGGCTCAGAGAGGTTAATTGACTTGCTCAAGGTCACACAGTGCACACATGGTGGAGCTGGAATTGGAACCCAGGTCTGTCCAGCTCCCTGGTCAGATCATCTTTCCACCAGCTATGATGAAGAACATCTGCAGCAGCAGCCCCCACCCCAACCTGCCCTGTCTCCATCCCACTCACATGCTT
Source organism: Dugong dugon (assembly GCA_030035585.1). Taxonomy (NCBI): domain Eukaryota; kingdom Metazoa; phylum Chordata; class Mammalia; order Sirenia; family Dugongidae; genus Dugong; species Dugong dugon. The sequence goes on along the minus strand of CM057467.1, from coordinate 75,204,742 downwards.
CTCCACGGCCTGCAGGCTCCACTCCTCACTGTCACTCAGCTGGCCACAGTGTACCTGGAGAGATGGGGGAGGGAGACCAGCTGTGATCTCCTCCAGCCTCCTGCCTCTGCCAAAGTGGCCTCCCCATGCCCAGCATACAACTGTCCTCACCAGCACATACACACTCCAGCCTGTGAACCTCAAGCATACACCCACCTTCTGACCTAGCAGAGAGCTCCAAGAAAATTAGCTCCTCTAGGAAGCCTTCTAGGGCTGATCCAAAAAAGTGGGGTTTCTCCTCCCATCTCTGCCATTTCCGTTGTTCACCAACAGCACCAGCCACCAAGGGTACAGCCAGGTTTTCAGCAGGTGTGTGCATTTGGGGAGAGGGAGATGACCTTAGACCCCTCTCTAAGTTCCCCAGCCCATGGAACCCTTCAGGGCCTGAGTATGGAATCAGAGGCATTTGACTCAGCCTCCCAGATCCATCCTTTCTGAGTTAGGGTTTGAGCAGCCCCTAGATCTGGGGTAAGGAAAGAGGTCCAACATTTATGATGCATCTGCTATGCCTAAAGATGGGGAGGATGAACGAATGAATAGAGTGATGAAGTGCTTTGCCTTACATGTTATTCTCACCATGCCTGAGGAAGCTTGCACCTTGCAGATGAACCAAGGCCCAGAAAGGTTGAGTGACTTGTCCAAGGTCACACAGCAAAAAGTGGCCGAGTTGGGACAGCACCACTCTTTCCCCCTCTCTGCCCACACCTTCCCGTCTCCAGATCCACTCTCACCACCATTCCATCATCCTTTTCTCTCTCTCCAAGGTTCCTGTGCCAGTCACCAGATGTCCCCTCAGCCCATCTTTCATACTCTGTGAAGCCTTTCCCCACCTCTGCTTGGGAGCTTGGTGTGGAGAATTAGGGAGAGAGAGGGAGGAGTGGCAGTCTTGGGGCACACTGCAGGGCCTGCCAGCAAGGCTCCCCACCTGCGTCACCAGCTTCCAGCAGCTACTCAGAGCTGCTTACCACCTGCGGGGCTCCCCACAGTGTCTGTGCCGGGTCCCTCCCTCAAGCCTCCCTTCCCACTCAGCAGCCCCTGTCCGCCTCTGCTCTGGGTCCCCTGCCAGGAGCAGATGGAGAGAAGGAGACTAGCATGTTCTTGGGAAGCTCATGGTCCAGCTGGGGTAGGATGCAGCAGGGAGCAGCGGGGGAGGCACGATGAGGAGGAGGTATGTGAAGCCTCATATCTTAGGAGGAAGGAGAAGGCAGACCGGGTGGGTGGGACCCTAAAGGCTGTGGAACACAGATGTGAGGGCATCCGCGAGGCTTCCTGAACTAGACACTGAAGCCTGGGGAGGATAGGTAGAGCTTGAAGAGAGGGGCACTTCAGGCAGGAGGCTGTCCTGGGTAGTAGGTGGGGTTGGGGGGAGATGAGGACTCAGGCAGGGGTGAGGTCCATGATGCCACAGAGGGAAAGGCCTTGAGTGCCAAGCTAAGGAATTGAACTTGAGCCTGATGGTACTGGGTAGCCATGGCAGACTTTAGCATCTAAGGGCCATGTCTACAGGCTGTAGAATAAATTGGAGAGGGCAAGACTGGAGGCAGGAAGACCTAGAGGAGGCCTGGGCCACGAGGATGGTGTTGAAGGATAAGCTCTGGATGAAGCTCCATCTATAGTTCCTACAGGGCAGGTGGTCGGAATAGGCTAGAGACATGGCTCATTTGCATATAGTCTGCATAAACATGTTGGCATTTTACTCTTACATCTTTTTTGCGCCTTCCACCCAGACCCATCTCTCAGGAAAAGGGAAGTCTGGCTCCTCCTAGGGCTGTGGGGTCAGACAGATCCTGGGCTGTCAAAACAACCTTGTCCCAAGTACAGAGGACAGAGACTGAAGGAGAGCTCAGAAGGCCAAGGGAAAGGAAGGAATCATGGAGTCCTCCTCCACCCCACTGGGTCCCCTCCACCCCAAGCACACATTCCTGGACTGCCTCGGCCCACCCCCAGTCAGCATGTGCACAAACATACATATACACTCTCAAGAACACCCTCAGGTCCATTCACACACACACATTCACTCCCTCTCCCATGGACATACTCAGACACACACACACACACATTCAGGTCCTCTCTCTCTCTCTCTCTCTCTCTCTCTCTCACACACACACACACACACAGAGTCTCTCATGGAGAACCTCAGGTGCATATACACACACACACACACACACACACACACACAGTGCAGTCACAGACACAAAGACCTCATAGTGTCTACATCCACCCACACCTGCATATCCATACCTGTACACAGGAAACTTGAGTTCATATACCCAAGAGCCATGCTCATACTTGCCCCCCCCCCCACCAACACACCCAATCATCCCTGCACACATACAGCATTTTGCTCCCCAGTAGGAACACACATTTGCTAATTGGAGGTGGGGGTGTCCAGGGCCCAGTGGGAGCACTCCACAGTGGGCACTGGGGCTGCAGGGGGGACTGAAAGCCCAGCACAGCCTCCACCCCTCACCAAGTTTTCCTGACATGGCTAATTGCATCAAGGCCTGTTCCCATGCAAGGAGCTGGTGTGGCTGGTGCAGCTGGGGGAAAGACTGGGCACAAATCAGGCATCAAATACCAGAGATGAAAGGCTGCCCACTTATCAAAGGGACTTACTATCCCAGAATTGAAGAACAGGCCACAGACTCTTTCCACACAAAGCATCTGCAATCAAGGCACCTTGAGCTGCAAGCTGCAGAGGCCCAGAGCTGAGCCACGAAGCCCTGCACCTGGCCAGTGCAGTCCTCAGACGGCCCTCCTTTGACCGTATCTCAGCCAGGCCCTGTTATTCCTTGCAGGACTCCCTGGTCACCCCTTGCTAGCATTTGCCATAGTCTGCAATTCTATCTTTATTTTTGTGCACTTCTCCCCCCACCCCAATAGGCTGGATGATCTGTGAAAGCAGGGGCTTCCTGGTCTACCTTGGCCATTGCTGTGTTCCCAGCACCTGGCACACAGTGCCTGGCACATAGTGAGTTCTCAAGAAATGTTTCTTCAGTAGATGGGCAGATGGGTGGATGGATGGGTGAACTGATGAATACAAAGAGCAGAGGCTCAGTGAAGGGCATGGGGCTTATTGAGGACGGAACTGGCGACTTGGACCTCCCAAAAGATCTGCACTGTGGCACCCCGTCTACCCTCTGCCCTCAGGATCTGGTAGCAGCTGGGGGGACCGGGACTGCTTTTGCTGCCTCTGGGAAGATGTAAGATCCTGTGGCTAAGGAGCACTGGGCTGGGGCAGCAGGATAGGAGCTGGTAGATGTGTATGCACTGGGAGGTGGGGGACGGTGGAGGGGTGGGGGATGGAGGAGCTCCTGGGGAAGTGCTTGTCTACATGAGTGGGAAGGTGCAGGCATGGAGGAGAGGCAGTGCTGTGAATAAGAACACCTTTCAAGAGCTCTCCACTTCCCAGGGTATTCCAGGGGGTGAGGAGAGGATTGTTGGCAATTTCTCCTGGCAGCCAAAGGCCCATAGAGCATCTTCCTCAATAGTATGTACCCCACACCTCAACTTAACCCTGATCACACTCTTTCCCCAATATATCCACTTTTCTTCCCACTTGCCTTTGCTCATGCTATTCCCTCTGCCTGGAATACCCTTTCCTTTCTCTGACTGTTGACCTCCTACCCATGCCCAAAAGAACCAAAACCAAACCCCTTGTCGTCCAGTGAATTCTGACTCACGGTGACCCTACAGGACACAGTAGAACTGCCCATAGGGTTTCCAAGGAGTGGCTGGTGGATTCAAACTACTGACCTTTGGTTTGCAGTCAAATGCTTAACCACTGTGCCACCAGGGCTCCCCATGCCCCAAAGCCCCACTCAAATGCCATCTCCACTGTGACACCCTCCCTGCTGCTGCAGCCTCTGCCACCAGAGCATCAGGTGGCAGCATTTATTTGGCTTGTGGAGGCCTGAGGGCATCCCTGCCTTCCCCAGACTGAGAGCTCCTAGAAGGCAGAGGTGGGTCTGACTCCTTTCTCGGCCTTTCTCTGCTCTGGGCGTGACCCAGAGCAGGGTTCTGCAAAGGTGGTTGAATGTAACACACACACTGGCTTTTTCTCCCCCAGGAGAAAGCTGAAGCCTGGACTCCCGGCCCAACCAAGGTGTGCAGTAGTCATAGCAGCCATGCCCCTGCCCATAGGGTGACCAACCTTCTAAATGGCTTCCCCTTGCAGGAGCTGCTTTGCTTTGGCCCAAGCCCTCATGGTCTCAATATAAGGAATCTGGCACCCCCAGCTCTGGGACAGACTAGGATCAAAGGAGGAAGGGAGCACCTCCATGAGAACTCTGCCAACAGCAGATCCGTTGAGGGAACAGAAGCTGGGGGTGGGGAGAGCAGCTTGTGGGAGAAGCCAGGAAGGGACCACAGCACCCTCAGTCAAGCAGATGGTGAGGGGAGGAGACCAATCCAAGTACCCCAGCCCTCCCTTCCTCTCCTCTCCCTTGCAGCTGCCTCCAACTCCCCACTCCCACCACCACTTTCCCACCAGCAGCTCCGGAAAGGTCAGATGCCTTGGAAATCTTTACTTCTGTTCTAATGAGCCCAGGAGGAGTCTCCTGGGCACACCAAGATGGGCTCATTTATCTGTCTGCGCCTGAAGCCTGTCCTTTATTGGGATGGCAGTCGCCTTATTGGAAGTGGACCCCCAAATAATGATGATTTGGGGGCACTCACCCTTCTGCTCCTAGGACAGGACAAGGATTTTCAGGCTCCTACCCCATACTGGAAACCCTGGTGGAGTAGTGGTTAAGAGTTTGGCTGCTAACCAAAAGGTTGGCGGTTTGAATCCACCAGGTACTCCTTGGAAACTCTGTGGGGCAGTTCTACCCTGTCCTATAGGGGTCACTATGAGTCGGAATCGACTCAACAGCAATGGTTTTTGTTTTTTGTTTTTTTTTTACCCCCATACTGGAGGCAATGGTGATTCATTCAGTGGTAGAATTCTCACCTTCCATGTGGGAGACCTGGGTTCAATTTCCAAGCAATGCACTTCATGCACAGCCAGCACTTGTCTGTCAGTGGAGAACTGTATGTTGCTATGATGCTGAACAGATTTCAGCAGTGCTTCCAGACTAAGATGAACTAGGAAGACATGCCTTGCGATCCACTTCTGAAAATCAGCCAGTGAAAACCCTGGGGATCGCATCAGTCCAATCCCCAACCAATCATGGGAATGGCACAGGAGTGAACAGCATTTCTTTCCGTGGTGCTTGGGGTCAGCATGAGTCAGGGGCCGAATCCATGGCAGCTAACAAAATCTCCAAACTGGAGGGTAGACTGGAAGAGCAGCAGAACCCCACACCCTCTCCAGGCGCCGTCAATACCAGCCAGCAGAGCAGAAACCCAGTGGATCCACGAGGGGGCAGCAGAGGGCAGCACGGAGGCTTGGCCTGGGTTCCCTGGCCAACTCCATTCCACTTCCTGCTAATGCCCCTTCCTCTCCCTGTGCATCACCTGCTCCAGGAAACCCGCAATAGTTGCCCGGCTTCTGCCCCAGCCTCATTCCTAACTCTGGCTTGGGTCCTATGCCCTCCCACGCAGCCCCATCCCCACAGGCCTCCTCTCCTCAGGACTCTTAGCTCCAGCCACCTGAATCTCTGCCTGAGTTTCCCACACTGTCTCTATTTGTCAGTGCCTTATGTCCCCCTCATTCCTCCTTAGTGTCTGTCACTTCCCACTTCACTGTACTTGTGCCCTCTCTGGATGCTGCTACCTCCAACCTACCCCCTAACCCACCCCTCAACCCATGAAGGGGTTCTAAAGAGGAGGCAAGGTCAAGGCTGGGCCAAGGGCTGGGCATTCACAGCTCGATGGGAGCTGAGGATCCAGGTGGGGCTTTCGTACACCCTGTGCAAGTTGCTGACTGGGCCAGCAGCTTCGTCCTGCCCACTCAGGGTGGGGCCAAGGTCTAGGGTATGGGAGAAGCCCCAGACTCCTCCCAGACCCCCATTTCCCGCCACTCCAGCAGCCTGCTGCTATCATATCATATCACACACACAACACACATATACACCCCAGACAGGCTCCAACCATGGCTCACGCCCCTGCTCTCCTCCCCCCACCCCACCCCACAACCACCTGGACAGGCTCTTACCAAAATGACAGCAGCCACAGCACCGGCCTCCTTGTCCACCAGTGGTATGACCAGCACTGAGGGGGAGAGGGCAATGAGGTGGTCCTGTGGGGCCAGTGAGGCTCAGGGATACTGAGCCGGACCCAGGGAGGGAGACAAAGATGCAGACAGAGAGAGACTGGGACAGAGGCACAGAGGGACCCAGAGACCCAGAGGACAGAGAGAGGGGGCCTGAGGCAGCGACAAAAACAACCACAGAGCAACCCCTGCATAGAGGGAAACCCCCTTCACCTGATAACTCTCTCATGATCCTCCCGGCAGCCCTGGGAGGGGAGGGAGATAGGTAAGGCTGAACACCCCTGTTTTATAGATTAGGAAACTGAGGTCCAGAAAGGGGAAGTGACTTGCCCAAAATCACACAGCAAGTCAGGTTTCCTGACTCCCAGTCTTGTGCACTTTCCACATCGATACAGAGGACAGAAACCTAGAGAGACTGAGACATGAGGCAGAGAGACGTGGCGGACAGGGGGCATGGAGAGGAGAAGAGAGAAAAACAGAAATAATGACAGAGAGAGCATGACAGCAACTACAGCCCCAGCTAGCAATAGACACCTGCACATGGCGACCACGGCCACTAGCCGCTGAGCCCTGGTATGTACCAAGCCCTTAACATGCATTGTCTCATTCGATCCTCCTTGCAGCGCCCCCTCGAGGTAGGTACTATTGTTCCCATTTTATAGATCAGGAAACAGGCTCAGAGAGGTTGGTAGCACAATAGAGAGAGAATTAGATGGAGGGATTACGAGAGACACAGAGCAAGAGAAAGAAGGAGACGGAGAGATAAAGACAGAAGAAGACAGATGTGACCTGGGGATCAGGGGCCACAATCCCTCCCTCCCCCTGCCCAGCTCCCAGCTCTTACCTTGGGTGTCAGGGGCCAGTGGAGCCACCAGCCTGCCCAAGGGCTTCCCCAGCAGGTCCGAGGGGCCCAATCCATTGCAGCTCAGCCGTTTCCGGGAGATCACAGCCTCTCTGAAAAGAGGACATGACCCCACCTCTCAACCCCTGAATCAAAGAGGAGCAGGCCCCAAACTGGGGACACATAGCAGGCTGGACCCTGCACATCTGGGAGGGTCTGGACAAGTTCACCTGCTTCAGGGTGGACATGAGGAGGGGCAGGTGGCCACAGCCTGGCCTCTGCTGCCTTTTTCAGCGGACATCGAAAAGGCACATGGGGGCCCAGTTCAGATTCCCAGCAAGGGTGAGAGCAGAGCAAGTAAAAGCAAGGGCTTGAATAAGACTGCCCAAGTTAAAGCCCGCCTGCCATTGCTACTCCTTGTATTTAGACAAGTGTCGTAACCTCTCTTGAGCCTCTGAGAGCACTAGTATGGAGGAGAGTAAAATCTTAACCATCACCATCCTCAGTAAACAATTACAGAGCAACTTTTGGTGCCAGGCACAGGAGGGGCACCTCCAGAGATAATCTTCATAACCAAAGCTTTTGGGGGCATTTCCTATGTCTGTGCACTGTCCAAGAAACTTACACAGATTAACTCAAAATTCCCAACAAACCTATGAATTAGATATTATCATCATCTCCATTTTCAGATGGAGAAACTAGGGCACGGAGAGGTTAGGTAACCTGTTCAAAGTCACACAGCTAATAAGTGGTAGAGCCAGAATTTGAACCCCGGCAGTTGGTACCAGAGCCCATACTCTTCACCACTAGGCTTGAACCTTCCAAAAGAGCTGAAGAGGACTGGCATGAGTGTTGAGGAGGCAAAAGGCATGTGTGTAATGGTGGGAAGGGGAAGCAGGAACTGAGGCAGGATGGGTTGTAGTGGGAACAATGAGTTTCTCTCTGCTCCCACCACGCATACCCTCAACCCTGGTCTCTTGCTCTTCCTGCTTAATTATGTGCCTGAATTTTCACCACATGTCCTGGGTCCTTTATCTCTCATGCTGCCTCCACTTAATTGGGTTTGTAGGAACTGCCTGGCCTGGACAAAAGGGACACTTAGGGGGCTGGGACATCGGTGTTTGCATATGGGGTTACTAAGGGGAGCATGGCAAAAGTCAGGTGAGGAAAAGACAGGGGGTGGCCTGCAAATCTCCAAATCAGGAGGTCACACCCACTAGAAAAATCGAGCACCAACAAAGTTGAGCATCTCATTCGAGGTCACACAGCATTCTGAACCAGACCTGTTCACTTCTAGCCTCTTCCACCGGTTCAGAATCTATAAAAACCAGTAGTACTCCTCCTCCACCACCACCGCCTTTCCACACTCACACCCTGGACCTTCAAGGCTCCTGGAGTGCTGGGCTCCAGTTCTGGGCTGTCTCTACTGTGCCAGTCATCCCAGGAAGGAATAGGGACCTAGGGTGGCAGGAGGGCAACAGAAACCACATTTCCTGATGACAGTACCGATGAAGGCTGAGGCTTCATAGAGGCAGGGGCTGGCCTTGGTGACCCGCAGCCAAGCCCCCTTTGTGTGGACCCCATCCAGCCACTTGGCCTTGGAAATATGGTTATTGGGAAGCCACAAGGTGGCGCTGGCCCCTGCATTGCTAGTCAGTGAGCACTGCAGCTTCATCCCACTGAACCCCGACTCCCCCTTCACCTCCCCTAAACCCAGGGAACCTCTCTTCCCAGGGACCCCAAAGAAGGAATTTGTCCTCAGACTTTTTTCTGCACAAAACTCCCTCCTCTGTGCTCATGGCTTCATAACTTTCCAGACCCCATTCTTGTGAGCTCTAGACCCCAGATACCCAAGGTCTCCTGGAGGCCTCCTCTGGATGTCACCGAGGTATCCCAAAGGCAGCCCATACTATTCTGAACTTACTGTCCCCATCACCCCCAAAGTGGCACAACCATCCACCAAGTCCCTTTCGGCTTGTCCATAAACTGTCCTAGATACCTCCCTATTTCTTACCTCCCCCATTCAATGGGTTGAGTCACCTCCTATGTATCTCTCACCCTGCAGTAGCCCCTCCCCTGCCTCCTGTCTGGGTCCCTTAAATCCATCCTCTATACCAGAGCAAGAGCAAGTTTTCTATTCTAAAGTTCTTATGGGAGCATTCTACTTAAAAGTCTTTCCTTTCAGAGTATTTATTCAGGGTCCTCCTGGGCCCAATTCTGTACTTAGGGCTGAAGATGAGATGAGCTGGATACACACTGACTCACGGAGGCCTAGTGTGGTGGAGGACTGACATACAAACCCACACTGGAGTCCAAGGATGAGGGCTCTGACAATGGGAAGAAGAGCAGGCCCCAGCCTACCCCAGTGCAGGATGGGAGTAGAGTCAAAGAAAGCTTCTTGGAGGAAGCGGTGTCTGACTTGAGACATGCAGAGGTTATGAGGCCAACAGGAAAGGATGTGCAGGCAGAGGGACCTGCTTGTACAAAGGCTCAGAAGACAGAAAGAATGTGTGTCTGCTGGAAGGTCCAGGCACAAGGAGGCTGGTGTGGCTGGACAGCAGAGAGCAAGGCTGGAGAGGGGCCAGGTGCTTGAGAGGCTGGGCTTGATCCTGAGGGCAGTAGGAGGCCCGGAGGAATTGGCAGGGGAAAGTAATGGCCGATCATGCTGACCGCCGGGGTGAGACTCTCACTAGAGAGGGAAAATTTGAGACCGGAAATCCACACTCTCAAGCCACCTCACAGCAGACAGCTGAGATGAGCATTTGCAGGGTCTGGAGGGCAGTGCAAACCCTGCAATATGCTCCCCTTCTGAGCCTTCAGTGGTTCCTGGACAGAGGAGGGGCTGGACTGGGCCAGATCAACCTTAACTGGGCCCAGATCCCCTGGCCAAGCGCTGAGGCCTCTAAGGATCCCTCAAGAAGTCCCTTATCTTGGTACTTTGTTCTACAACCAGCCCTCCCAAGGCCCTGCCACATCCCATAACCTGAGCAGGGGTGTGCCAAGAAATGCTCACCTCAATACCCCCTCTCCTTCCCCCTTCCCCAGTCCCTTTCCTCCTCTGCTCCCACTTCCCAAAACTGCTGTACCCCTGGAGGCTTCAAAATGCCCACAGACTGGAAAGGAGGCGGGGTGCCGAGGCTGAGCCCCCTACCCCAGATGGGGTTGGGGCTTTGTCTACTGCTCAGACCCCCTGATAATTCTCCCCTCAACTCAGAGCCCCCTCCCTGCCTCCTCCCCTCCCTCTCTCCCGCCCTGTGCCCCACCTTCCAGGCTGGTGCTAGGAGGGGTGGGGCTCTACACCCCAGTGCCAGCTGTCCAGGCTGCACCCTAATGACTCAGCCCCGGGTTCCTGGGTGGTCATGGCCTGCCCCACTGAAGATAAAGACAGGTGGGTAAAGAGGGAAGAGAGGAACAGGTGTGGATTTTATGATGGTTTCGTCCCTTTAACAACTATTTGTTTAGTGGAAAAAGGGTGAAAGGAAAGGTTCTCTGTAGTAGGAGTTATGGCCTGGAAGGAGCTAAGTACCCAGGCCTCCATACCAGTCTCTGAGTCATCCTTCCCTGGAACCCTTCTTTGGTAAGGCCCCATCCCCTTTACTGAGCCCTTCTCCCCCTCATTGAGCCACATCCCCCTCACTGAGCCCCATTCTCCTCTCTGAGCCCTCATCCCTCTCACTGAGCCGCATCCCCCTCACTGAGCCTTCATCTCCCTCAGTGAGCCCCATCCTCCTCACTGAGCCCCATCCTCCTCTCTGAGCCATCATCCTTGTCACTGAGCCCCATCCCCCTCAGTGAACCCCAACCCATCTCCCTTTCTGAGCCCTCATCCCCTCACTGAGCCCTCATCCCCCTCACTGAGCCTTCATCCCCCTCACTGAGCCTCAACACCTCTCCAACCTTTCATCTCTCTCTTAGCGATAGATCTGGACCCTCCTTTACCTCTCTCTCTGCCAGAACATGAAAATCCAGACATGGGAATAGACTATCTGCTGGGTCCCTTTAGACAAACCACAGGGACAGACAGATATTGCAGTGAGAGGAAACCAGGTCAGCTCTAAGGAAGAACTTTCTCAAGGTTGGACCCTGGGACCCCCAAGTGCTAGCTGAGGGCGATAACCAGCTTAGGCTGGTGGGGGTGGCAGCTCAGTTGCAGCTGAAAGGCCCGAGATTTTGCTGCTCTCAGCAGTGGGTAATCAGAAGCTTTAAGATGGCAGAAGACACCATAAGAAGAGGAAGGCGGCAGGGCTGGGGACAGAAATAGGCTGGGAGAGTAGGATGGGGGGCACTACCAGGAGGGAGGTGAAGCCTTCCAGGAAGACCATCCTCCAGACAGCTTTCCCAAATTCTTTCCAGCCCTGAGGCCATTTGTCAGCCCTTAGAATGCAGAGCCGGATTCAGAGCCTGATCAGCCCTCAGATATCAGAATGTCCAACATTATCATTTTATAGAAGGGATTGGGATTGTGACCTTGCTATCCTGGATTGCAGGTCTCCTGACCCCCAGTCCAGGGCTCTCCCTCCCACCCTCTTTGCATAAGCAAAGTGTACTCTAGGACCATTTGTAACAGATCCATTCCTGTCCAGACACTTGTTCTGAAAATTGGAACCTCCTTAGTGACAGCGAAGGGGAGCTTTCCACATATGGATCGTGCTTGGCTTCCAAAAGAGGGCCTCTGGCTGGGCCATGAAAGATGAGTAAAACATGGATTGGCTGAGACCTAGATGGAGTAGAAAACGACTTCGCAGAGGAGGAAACAGTCTGAGCCTGCACAAGGAGGCAGGCAAGCCTAACACATGTTTGGGGTGAAACCAGGCATCTGAGAGCCCAGGGAGTGGTAAGGGGCAGTTGTAGGTGGGGCTGGGTGGCTGCCAGGGGTGTCCTCACTCCCATCGTGGCCCATCTCTACCCTGCCTCTTCTCTTAGCCCATCCTCTGTCCCTTCCCTTGGGCCTTATCTGTCCTTACGATTCAGACTTCACGTCATACCTGCTGCTGTTTGCCAGCCCCGCCAGCTCTCCAGGGTGTCCTGGAGGAGCACTCCCCCCACCCCACAGCCACACACACACACACACACCCCAACACCCTCTCATCCCACACCAGGTGCTGCCAAAGCCTCAGACTCCATTTCAGCCTGTGAGCAGGTACCTCCAGCTCCTAATGGGTCCAGAGCCATAGAGGTCACCATTGGAAGGATCCTGCACACAACCCAACACATTTTATAGAAACAGAGAAGGAGGCCAGAAAGGAAGTCATTTTCTCAAGATCTCTCAATGACTTAATCCTGTTTGGACTTGGGAGTGGGGGGCAACTAGCAATCACTGAGCTCCTACTATGTGCTGGGCACTGTGCAAGCACTTGGCATGCATTATCTCATTCAACGATCATGTTGTTGTTGTTAGGTGCCATCATCACTTTTTACAGGAGCAGATCGCAGGTCTTTCACCCTGGAGCTGGGCGGGCTCAAACCACCAACCTTGTGTTTAGCAGTCGAGCACTTAACCACGGCACCACCAGGACTCCTTTAAACCATCATAGCAAGCCGATAGATAGGTCCTACCATTATCTCTATCTTATAGATAAGAAAACAGGTTCAGGGAGGGGACACAGTAAGGTGAGGATGAGTCTGCGCTGACTTCCATTCCAGTGCTCTTGCCTCTTCCACATATCAAAGTCTCAAGCCTGGATCCTGGGGGGAGCTCCCCAGAGCAGGAGTTAGCCACCCTGAGGCCCCAAAGCCCTAGCTGTAGAGGTGGGCGCACCACCAGACACAGAATGGGCTGGTAGAGCACAGATTTCAGGACAGAGAGAACTGGACCCCACCCCTAATCCCTGCCTGCCTGGATGAACTTTGATCTGTGTGTCCCCTGGGACATCCCCCTGCCCTCACCCCTCAAGCCCCTTGCCCTCCTCAGCCTCCTGGAATCTCTGAGCCCTGTTCCCCAGCAGCCACTCGCCTCCCCACTGCCACTGAGCTCTAGACTAATTGCATTTGAGTATTCACTTTTAATTGCTTTTTTTGGTGCCTTTTCAAAAGGCTTTCCTGAGTTTGAAGTGGCTGGGGGCAGGGAGAATGCTGAAAGGACCTCGGATACAGAGCATCCAAGCCCCTCAAAGATGCCTCAACCACACCCCCCTCCGCCTACAGCAGATAGTCTGGCAGGAGTATTTGCGGGGGCTGAAGGGGCAGCCAACCCTGCAGGATGCTCCCCTTCTGCCTTCTGAATCATCATCCTACAACCCTGCCCCAAGAAGGCCTCCCCAGGCTGCTTCAGGGAGCCATCCTGGAGGGGCAAGCTCATATTAAACAAAGTTCTTTATAATTAGGGGTGGGGGTGCTGGTTCAGGGGAGAAAAAGGGACATTATAACATTTTTTTTTCCTTAAGATTCTGAAGACCTTCCAGCACTATCCCACCATGTTACAGATGAGACAGTGGAGGCCCGAGAGGGCCAGTGACTGGCTTGGTTCACATAGTCCTTGCAGGGAAGAAGAATTGTCAGGAGATGCTGAAAGGGAAAGTGTCACCCACCCACACACCCACATGGGGACTCAAGCGGGAGAACAGGAGGTGGGAGGGTTCTGAGCTATCAGAGAGGCACAAACCATTTCCACAGGGAACAGCAGGGGTTGGGGACAAGCATACTAGAATCCAGTGTTCCCAGGTGCCAAGATGGGTCTCAAGACCACAGGCCCAGCATCCCTAAGAAAGAATTCTTTCCATGGCTTCCGTGGAAGGTGAGTCTTCCCCAGCCTAAACTGTTTTGTTGTTGGGTGCTGTTGAGTCAATTCCAACTCATAGTGACCCCATGTGTTACAGAGTAGAACCGCCCCATAGGGTTTTCTTGGCTGCAATCTTTATGCAAGCAGATCCCCAGGTCTTTCTCCTATGGGTGGGTTGGAACCACCAACCTTTTGGTTAGCAGCTGAGCACTTAGCTGTTGTGCCACCACGGCTCCTTCAGCCTCAACTACTACCTAAAAAAGCCACATCACTGGACCACGTGGCCTGTTAGAACAGCCTTCCTCACAGGGAGAGGAAAGCTACCTCTGGTCACCCCCACTGGTACCCACTGTGCCCTTAGCTCCCAATCCCTCCCTCCCCTGGCCTGTTTGTGCTGAGAAGGCAGTGGTCATGTCCTCCAGGGCCAGCCCTTCTTCTGACAAGCATTTCTGCCCTTCAACACTTTCTCATCTGACAAGTTTCACTTCCGCTCATTGTCCCTTGAACGTCCAGGAGCCAGGAGGCCCACGTCCCAGGCCTGGCTCTGCCTCACACCAGGTATGTGACTTGGAACACATCTCATGACATCTGTCCATCTGGAAAATGAGGAGTCTGAAATCAATGGGTTCAGAGGTATCAGAGGCACGGAGAGTGCTGAATCCATGACCCTAAAATCGGTGATTCCAACCTTCTAACATAATCATAATAATACTAAACACTTGTTGTTGAATGCCGTTGAGTCAATTCTGACTCATAGTGACCCTACTGGACAGAGTAGAACTGCCCCATAGGGTTTCCTAGGCAGATCGCAAGGTCTTTTCTCCTAAGGAGTGGCTGGTGAGTCTGAACCTCTGACCTTTCAGTTAGCAACCAAGTGCTTAACCACTGCGCCACCAGGGCTCCTACCAAACATTTAGATAGCATTTATTATGGATCAGGCCCTGTTTTAAATGATTTATGTGTTAAACTCATTTAATGCTTGCAACAACCCTATGAGATAGGTACTATTATTATCACCATTTTACAAAGAAGAAAACTAAGGCACAGAAAAGTTGAAGAACTTGCCCAAGGTTAGACAGCTAGTAAACAGGGAACTGGGACTTGAACCTAGGCAGTCAGGCCTCAGATCCCATAGCAGAACACAGCCTCTGATTTCCCTGTTCTCAGACACAGGGCTACTGACACCATGGGCTCCAGCAGGTCCAGTGTTCTGTGATTCCGAGCCCAGCCTCACAAGCAATTCTCAGAGCTTGCTGGATTCTAACCAATAGCACTGTAGCTCCAACATTCTGAGACTCTGCTCTGAGGAAGAGGCCACAGCAATTCAGAAGAACTATGATGAGAAAACCTCCCAGTTGGCACTTTCCCTGTGTCTGTCCACTTCCCCAACATGAGGGGAGACATCTCTTCTCTGTCCTATGCTGGAGGTCAGCCACCAAGCCAAGGAACAGCCCTCTGGCAGGGATGCCGAGCTTAAGGTTGGATGGGAAGGATCAGACCAGATGACCACCAAGGGTGCTCCAGGCCTGAGAATCCTTGACTGTTCAGAGGACAATGGGGATGGGGAGAATGGCTTACCGGACTTTCCCTTCCTGGAGCAGCTCGTGTGGAGGGTCCTCACACACCAGCCTGGACTCCCTGTCCAGCAGGTAGGTGTAGACGGTCTCCTAGGACAGAAGGCACTCATGAGACCATGTGGAGAGACCCTCCTAGCCTGTAGGGGTCTGTGTGGCGAGGTCATCAGACCCTCTGGGAGTGGGGCTCAGGCATTTGTTTGTTTGTCTGTCTACCTGTTTTTATTCCCCAGGTGGTTCTAACGCTCAGCCAGGGCAGAAAACACCTTATAAACAGAGCACCTCCCCCCCTCCTCTTCGAAGAGGTTCTGGCCATGAACCTGCTGACTTTCCTTACCTATCACACCAAATCCAAGGTGCTGGGGGAAGGGTTTGAAGGGCTGAGGGGCAGACAAATCACCTCCCACCCAGGATATTACCCCACTGTGGCTCCAGTCTCAAGACGTTCAGCAACTAATAACTGAGCATCTAATGCTGGAGGTGCTCAGAATGCTCCTGGAAGCTTACCTCCTCCCTCCAGGGAAACAGATACCTCTACAAAAAACCACACACCCATGACCTGAGCCAGGGTACGACACCCATCATTGAGTGGAGGCTGGGGAGGGCTTCCTGGAGGAAGCAGCCTTTAAGCTGTAACTGGAGTAGGAATTAGACACATTCAGGCAGGGGGCCGGGTACAGAAGAACAGCTTCTGGGCCAAGCAGCATGTGTGTAGTCCCAGAGGTGTAAAGGGCACAAGCATTTCTGGGACTGATGGGGGGGGGGTGCGGGGAGGGGGACAGGAGGCAGGCTGGAAGTCAGCAGGGCCTGAGCTGGAAGGGCCTTGTAAACACAGCTGGGAAAGGATGAAGGGGCTGCTGACGGGCGGTGAGCTGGGAGAGATATGAGCAGATTTGTATTTTGGAACGATCGCTCCCCAGAGTGGGATCAAAGCTCTGCTCGAAGCTTGTCAAGTCTTTGGCTTGCCCATCTGCGTTCCCCAAGGACCCAGAGGAGGCTTGGGCCTCAGTTTGGACCATGTCTTGGCAGACGTAGTTGACGTCACTGACCCACATGCCAAAATCCACATTTCCTCCAAGCAAGATGTGCTACCCTTAGGAATCCACAGCCAAGCTCCATTCAGCACGGCCTTGCTGAGTGTCTCCAGTGCCGACACTGTGTCTGACTAGGCGAGTCCCTGCCTGAAGGAGTGTACTCCAGTAAGGGAGGCACCCACATGCCCAGCCAAGTATCTGGAAGGGACTGGGAGGCAGGGAGGACAGGAGAGGGATCTCCTCCCTGCTGAGGGTATTAGGGAGGGCCTCAGTTGAAGGTGATATTAGAGCTGGGTGGAATTCTCAGCAGAAACAGTTGCCGTTAGTAACTCGAGAGTCCACAATTGGCCAGCGGCTCCTGTTGCCTTTGGAGACCCCAGCCAGCCCCCATGAGGTGCCCCAGCCACCATTTCCAGAGACACTAAGCAAGGCTTCATGGGGTGGGGAATGAAGGGGCCTGAGGGAGGTGGGGGACAGACACAGTCAAGGTCTGGAGTCCCCTTGTCCTCCTGGGTGAGGGTCAAGGTGCAGAGTTCAGGGGTAAAGGAATCAGTGAGAAGAAGGCTACCCACTCTTCATCTATAACCAGCCTACTTCTTGTCATCTGACCCTGTCTGCAGCCTGGGAGGGGCCTGAGGGATTTGGCCCAAAGGGGTTAAGAGACCACCCTGGGGACACCTGGCAAAGAGGGGTGGATAATCCGTGGAGGGGTGAGGGGCACAGATCCTCACTTCCGGGATGTCCTTCTGTCTCCCACCCCCTCACTCACGGCTCTCTGGGTTAAAATTAGCCAAGTTTATTGGAGAGAGGGAGGGAAGCGTTTCAGACACATCAGCACCATCTGTATTCAGGGCTGCTTGCCACAATGGGTGCTAATGAGGGAGCCAGGTGCCAGCTCCCTACCCCTCCCCCACTTGCCCACCCTTCCCTGGGAGCTGAGCAGACACCCCAGCTCCCTGCCCCTCCCTGGGGGCTGAGCAAACCCTTCAGCTCCCTCACCTCCCGGAGGGCTGAGCCTTTCTTGGCAATTAAGCCAGGGCTCGCTGAGGTCAGGGCTCTGGTAACTCATACAGGTCTCTTGGGTGGGCCAGGTAGACTTTTCCCGCTGTCCCATGAACCCAGTTGCCTCAACCACAGCTGCTTTCCCAGCCCCCAGATTTCGGGGGATAGTTAATCCAACGCAGGGCATTTGTGTTGTGAAGACCTGGCTAGTCACCTCCTCCTCCCCAATCCCAGGGCAGCCTCAGTGGCCACAGAGGGCCCCAGAACAGTCCTATGGATGCTAACGTGCCAGTCTCCCCACCCTCCCTTTCCAGATGTGCCCCCACCCACCCTGGGCCAGATGTTACCTCATCCCATCCCTCTCTGGGAGAATTTATTTTTGGGTGCCAACACACCACCCACTTCCTAACAATTTCATGCTCAATAAGGCTCATTCATTAGCCCTTCTCTTGGGCTGTGAACTTCTAGGAGGTTTCAGGGAAGGCAGAGCTGGGGAGATAGAGTGCGGGTGCTTAGATGCTAAGCCCTGTTTGTCTCTGTCATGCTGTGTGTCATTGAGGGATGCACCTTCCCTCTCTGGGTCTCCGGTGGTTCATCCATCAAGCAGATCCAGGGACAATGAGGGGGTCACATTCTGAATTGGCTGTGTTTCCTGGAGCAGAGGCTGCCCTTGGCTGGTGTCTAGAGTAGGAAAGAGGACATTCCAGGCCATGGGGACTCAATTTGGGCATCTCCCCCTCCAGGAAGTCTTCCATGCCCCTTAGGCTGGATCAGACCCTCCTCCCCAGGCTCCCATAGTCCCCTGCTTCTCTCTGTCTGGCACAACTGAGAACCTGTTGCTTTGGGCCTTGAGGGCCAGTTTATCCATCCTCCTACCTAAGGGATAAACCGTGGCCAGTGGAACCAGGGTGGGGAGTGGCCTGGTGCAGCTGAAGGGGAGCACAGTCCCCCTACCCAGGCTCTCTGGACCCAGGCAACAATGGTCACCACCCTCCACCTGCACTAAATCTGTGACCTTATCCACAGTGTTGTGATCTCTTCCAAAGAGAAGCTTAAAGGTTGCTGGAGATCATCGTGTCCAGTCTCCTGTCTCTGGATAGAACACTTTAACCCAGTGTAGACCCATTCATCAAGGCTGAGCTCATTTCAGCATGTTCCAGACCTTTCATACTGGAAGTTCTTCTACATGTCTACCCTCAACCACTCCTGCTGCACAGATTCCAAAACTCACCTGACTGCACCTCGTCCTAGCTGTGTTATCCTAGGTGAATTCCTTCTATCTCTAAGACATGGTTTTTCCAGTTAACCTCTAAGGCCCATTTGGCCCAGACATTCCAGGATTCCTGTATGAGTTCATTCTTTGGGTTTTAGTTTAATTCCTCCTCCTCCAGGAAGGCTTCTCAGAACATCCACTCAAACCCTTCACTTCCTTTTGAGATTCCTCTAGTCAGGGACCCTGTCTATGCTTTCTTCCTCGACTCTATGTGAGGCCCAGCACAGAGCTGGGCAAGGTTTGCCTGAAGGATGGGCAAGTGTGGGGTAAGGGTGAGCACCTACCACTCTGGGGAGCACAGCTGAAAGGGCGTCCTTGACAGCCTGTTGCAGGCCCGCAATGTCGATGACGGAGCCTAGGCTCAGCAAAGCATCCTGGAAGAGAGGAAAGAGCAGTGAGGGGCATCGCCAGGCAGACCAGGGAACCCCAAGGCAGCCCCGTCTGCCCAGAGGGCTGTAAGCATGAACCTTGCAGCTTAGACCCAGAGACCGAGGCTTTCAGACACTCGAATACTGTGGTCTTAGGATCTCAGAATCAGTCTCAAGGCCACAGAATGTCCAAGTTGGACGCGCATCTTCTATTCCCGTCCCCTCATCTTACAGATGGGGAAACTGAAGCTCTGAGAGGGACCAGGGACTTAGCAAAGGCCTCACAGTGAGTCAAGAGGATAAGCCTGGACTCCACCCCAGGTGTCTTGTCCTTCACTCGAGGACAAACGCTGGCATGCTAGGTAAAGCACAGGCCTCCACATTAAAACAAAGGCAGAAAACCAAAAAAACAAACAAATTGGAATCCTAGCGCCACTAGTTATTAGAAATGTGTGTCTTGGGCAAGTCACTGAACTTCAATCTTCTTATCTGTAAATTTGGAACAACTGTGGCTATCCCCCCAACAGGCTGACCTGAAGACAAGATGAAACTGAGCAACAAAAGTGCCTCACAGAGTGTCCAGCACAGAGTCGGTACTCAACTGAGTGTTCACTGATGCTGGGTCCCAGCTTTCCCCAGAAGGGAAGCGTCTCACCCCATCTCATTTTCCAACCTAGTGAGGGGCTGTCCTGGGAGTAGCATGAGTCCAAGGGATGCATGAGCCCATAAGGTGGGAGGAGTGCAGCTGGGCCAGCCCTGGCAACCACAGGAGAGAAAGAAGAAGTCAGCCTTGACCGCCTCACAGCCTTCCGCTCGCAGGAACAGGTCTCGTCCTTGGAGGGCCGGAACAGAGACAACAAAGTTTCCCGCATCTTGCTCTATTAACTTGGCCAGAGCCACAGGGATCAAAGAGAAAGGTAACGGAACAGAGGATCCAGAGCCAAGGCAGGATTGTGACTCACACCATCCACTCAGCCATACCCTCCTCCAGCCCTTGGAAGTCCTTTCTAGTGTCTTCCCTGTGGATGGCTGGGTTTGTGTTCAAAAAGCAAACTGACTGACTATAGGATGAAGGAGACATGGCTTGGCCCCCATTCATGTGAAGACCATATGTGGTCAAGAATCTTAGTGGACCACAAGCTCAGCACAAGCCTATGGTGTAAGCAGGGCTAGTAAAAAGGTGAAATGCTACAAGTTTAGGTCATATTAGTAGAGATCTGTTAACCCAGATAAGGAAGATGATGATGGTCCCCCTACTTCTCTAGGCTGGCCAGACCCTCCCCAGTGCATTGTGTCCCAGGTAAAGACAAGATGAAATGCATCCAGAGGAGGTGACTCATGTAAGGAAGGAACTGAAAACCAAGTCTTGCACGTGACTAAGGCTGGAGAACCTGGGGATGCCCAGCCTAAAACAGAGCAGACTCAGAAGTCTCAGTCTCTGACGCCAATCTCTCAGACCCTCCTGGGCAGGGAGACTGGGTTCTGTGGCCCCAGGGACAGCCTGGGGGCCTATAGAAGTCCACAGGAGGCTGGCCTCAGCCCAGTGGGATGAAGGACCTTTTTGTAGGCAGAGCCATCCTACAAAGGCAGAGGCCACCAGGAGAGAGGGAGGGAGTAAGCTCCCCATCCTTGAGGGAGTACAAGGATGGGATAAATGCCCATTTGTCCTAGAGGCTGCAGAGGGGAGTTTTGCATTGAGGTCTAGACTTCAGCTCCAGATTTCACCCTTGGGTGAAATGTCACTTCTTGGCTGCAGTTTCCTCCCCCACCCCCACCCAATCCTATGCTTCCAGGAGAGGGAGCAGCAGCAGGATTTCTCCCTGAACGCTCACTCAGAATTGCTCTCCCCAACCCCCAGCCTCCCTTTGAGCCCTCTCGCTGTTCAAGATGTGGAGGCACATCTTAGTCTCTGCCTTAGGACACAGGAAACTGTTGATTCCCAAAAATTCTGTCACCAACCTGGATCCCTTGTTCTTTGACTCTTAGGTGCCCCTCACCCCAGTTCACATACCCTCTGCACTACACATACCTAGCCACACAGCCAAAAACCCCCATATCCTTGCAGAAACACCCCAGCATACCTTCAGATACCCTTTAGGCACACACACTCACAGGTTCTAATGGGTTCAGCTATATCTTTGTGAATTCAGGGGCAAGGGCTCAAGTAATACCTGCACACACCTGTATACACATATGCTAGTGTGACCTTTCAATGTCAAACCTTCAGACTAACAAAGGGAAGAAGAACCAGTGTCCCCAGAGAATCCCAAAATAATGTCTGCCAGACCCAAGCTCCTGAGATTGGGGCTCCAAAGGCAGGTGCCCAAAATGTGGTGATGATTTAGGTCAATCCCTGGAGGCAGTGGGGTTGGCAAGCTGACCCCTGAGAGCTCCTGCTCTTTTGTGGAGTCTGATATATGTGTGATGTGGAAATTGGGGAAAAGAGGCCAAGGCAATGATGGATTGAATTTTGACATTGGGCAGAAAATTTTCGAAGTCACAAGCTTGGGACAACTAAGTCTCCCCATTTGACAGATGAGGAAATTGAGGCACCAAGAGTGACCTACCTGTGGTCAGCCAGCCAGTCAGGCCAGGTCCAGAACCCAAGTCTCTGGCCCTCCAGCCCCAGTCTGGTAGGAGCATCCCTCCCCTAGCTGCACCCCTGCACCTCTCCCCCAGCTCCCTCCCCAGGGGGGCTTAGAACAGTCTGTCATTTGTTCTGATTGGTGGGCCCCTCAACCTGTCCTTTGCTTCAACTGGGGGATGCCCTGACCTGTCCTTTTCTGGAGTTGGTAGGTGCCTATCTGGCCTTTGTTCTGATTGCTCAGTTTTCTGTGACTCTTCAGGCTAGGGCAGGGTGATGGCAGGGAGGGAGAAGGGGAAAGGAAACTTGGGGAGGGTTAGAGCAACAGCAAAGACGGGCATTCACATCCTTGGCCAGAGTAGGCTTGATGCAGATATGGCTGATGAAGCCTAGGGCTCTTCATCTGACATCCTTCTGTCCATCCACCTCCTGACTCTGCCCACCATACCCTAGGAATAGGGGGGAGAGTGCTGGTTGCAAAAACTGTAGCTGGGAAGGGCCACTTCATACGTCACCCTCAGAGAGGCCTTCAAGGCTTGCTCAAATGCGACCTCCTCTCTGAACCCTCCCCAGATACACCTCAGCTGCATCAACTAAGGGCAGGAATAGCTCAAATTCCAAAACAAAGCCCATGAGATGGGGGCTGAGAGAGTGAAGGGGCTGCCTCTGTGAAGGGAGGAGAGAATGAGTGGGGCAGCAGCTGAGGATGGGGAGTGGGGAAATTCCTGAATCTAAGGATCAAGTGGGGAGTGAGGCTCAACTCAAGGGCTAAATCTCCAAGAATCTTAGAAAGAGGAGAAAAGGAAAAATGCAAACATAGCCACATCCGCTCACGTGCACATCTATAAATGTCACACATATACTGCCATGTGCACACCTCTGCCCATGCATATACGTAACGCACACACCTCACACAAACATGCATACACACAGAAAGAAATGCAACCATGTAGACAATGCCCACACAAGTACATACTTACATATGTAAACACACATAGCCCAGGCATAGGGTAGAAGGAGATCACATTTCCCACCCTCGCAGTTTTTTTTTTTTTTAACAAACGTCAGTATAAATATCAGCATAACAACCAGGCAAAGGCCCAGACCCCAGGGAAGAATTTGTGGTGTGTAGAAAAAAGCAGCAATTTCCAGTCCCAGATTGTCTACAGACACTCTGCGTGGCCTGAAGCCGGTCCCTTTCCTCCTCTGAGCCTTGGTTTCCTCATTAGCAAAAATGGGTCCTTCCAGCTCTGCAGCATATGGTTCTATGGTGTTCTGATTTAATTCGAAGAGGATGGATGGATGAATGGATGGATGGATGGAAGGAAGGAACTTCTTGTTCTCCCCATCCCCTACCTGTGAGCTGTGCAGGTGGAGGCAGGGCCAGTCAGCACCACAGACAGCACCACACCCTCCACACTTGTCTTTGCCCCAGGTACCGAGCAACAAGAAGCAGAACTGTATTTTGAGTCAGGGCTCCTCTGGAGCCAGGGCTGGGGCTGGATCAGCATTTCTGAACTAGTTTGGGGACAGGAGAGGGTCCTGACTAAGTAACTTCTAGCTCCTTCTTAAAGTCTAAGCATATACGAAATCAGCGACCTTGGCCTTCTCTCTCCTGGAGGGGCAGGTCTGTCACAAGCACCTCTCCTGTGTCATCACCTTGAGTCTCTATGTCTTCTCTCACTTCCACAACCCCTCCTTATTGCTCCCCTCTGCCCAGCATCTAGACTCCAACCCTCCCTCTCTGGAGACGCCCCATGATGTCCCTCACAGTGGCCTGGAAGAAAATAACATCAAACCTAACAGTCAAGTACCTCCCAAGACTCAAGCTATGTCATTGGGGCTGGCCATTCACAGTGGGTCACCCACCCTGCCTGCTAGGTCACCTGTGTGGCCTGGGATGTAGGCTCCTCTCTCATTGGGCCTTGGTATCCCCTTCTTTAAAGGGAAGGGTCCTTCAAGAATCTCCCAGGACCCTGGAGCTCCTCTCCCTCTCTGCTCCGCTTTCCTTCCCTCTGGGTGTTTCTCTCTCTCTCTGGCTCAGCCTCTCCCTCTCTCCCCGCCTCCCACCCCAGCCACCATCCATCTCTCTGTCACAGACAGCTCTCCTGCCTCATCTCAATGAGGCTCTGCATCTTTTCCCACCTCCGCATCCTCTCTCTTCCTCTCAGATGGCATCACCTCCCACTCGCCATCTCTCGCTCTCCCACACTCCCTGTTCCCACCCGCTCCTGTCTCTCCTGTCCACTCCTCCCCAACCCTCCAAGTAGTCACCCCCAAGACGGTAGGGAGAATGCACCTGACCCAAGCCAGGCACCCAGAGGCTGGGGAACACAAGAAGGTAGCTATGGTGGGGGAAACTGGGAGTACCAGGACAGATGCCAACTTCATCTCTTTTGCATCCTGCCTCTTATTCTGGTGGGCAACAGACACAGTCTCTTATCTTCCCAGAGGACAGGGCTCTTCAATGGCAAAGGAGAATTTACCCATTTCTGTGCCCAGCATGGGTCTGGCACTAATAGCACAGCTGCTCAATCTGGGTGACTGACAGAACTCCCCCAAAGGAGGCCTCCTGGAGGCTCAGACCAGAGAAACCCACTTTGGCTGGGTCCTTGGACCCCAGCCTGAACCCCAGCATCCTAAACTGACTCTATGATTCCTGCCTTCACAGCATGCTCAGGCCAGCACAGGCAGGAGACAGTAAGGAAGCAGGACCAGGCTGCCCCTCCTCCTGCCCTCCCCACTGCCCACCACTTGCCACCTGCCCAAGAAGCCATCTCCAACAGACACCGGAGCCTTCAATACTCACAGAAGAGCTGCCCATGAGTGCAAAGATCCTGCTCTCCCAGATCTCCCCTCAGTAAGGCTGGGCTGGACTGATGGCAGGGGAAATTGAGGAAAGAGGTTTGGAGACCCTGGGAGACCTGGTCTAGAGGAAGAGCCAGGACAGATCCCCAGGCCACAGTTAGATTGGCTCAAATGTCAGTGTAGAGGGAGCCCTGTTGAGTAGGCATCGGGCTTTGGGGAAGGGAACACACCTTTCTCAAACACCAGTGGTTCTCAAACTTTAATGTACATCAGAATCACCTGGAGGGCTTGTTACATTAGACTGCTCAGCTCCACCCCCTAGAGTTTCTGATACAGTAGGTCTGAGATGTGGAATATGGAAGAGTGGGGCCCAGGAATTTGCATTTCTAACACATTCCTACATGCTGCTGATGCTGCTGGTCCAGGGACCACACTTTGAGAAACACTGACTTACACTCTCTAATCCTCCTACAAGGCCTGGGAGGTGCCTATTTTGATCATCCCATTTTCTAAGTGAGGAGAATAAGGATCAGAGGAAAGTGGCCTTGCTTGGGTGAGAACAGCTGTCAAGAGGCAGAGCTGGGCACATGCAGGTAGCAAGTCCATGTAGGGAATCCCTCAAGAAGATCCCAAAGGAAGGGAGAGGCTGGGGGGTGCTGGAAGTAGAAAAGTAAAGCAGAGCAATGGGAAACGCAGGACAAGAGCATACAGAAGGGGCTACTTGCAGCTCAGGAGCCCAGACCAAAGGAAGGGCCTGCCAGAGGCCTCTCTTTCCTCCTCCCCTTCTCTCTCTCTTCCTCCTCCCTCCTTCTGTTCCTCCTCCTCCCTCCTCCCCACCCTTCGCAGACTCCAGCTTCAGTTGTTACTCCAACAGGGCCGCGTCTCCAGCCTCTGAGCCACACTGGAGACACGTGCACTGTAGAATACACCTGAGCCCAGTCCTGGCGCCTCCCGCGGGCGTCCCCCTGCCTTGTGAGCGTGACTCCACGCTGTTGCCCCCACCCTTCCATATTCACTACTAGCTCCTCCCAGGCCTTCAGCCCCTCCAAGCCAGTCTCAGCTTCCCTCTAGCTACTGCTCCCTTCAGGAAGCCCTCCTGATTGTCCCAGGCCCCTCAGATCCCTCAAGAGCTAGGTCTGGAAGTGAGTGAAGCGTGGGAAGGGAGAAGAGGGAAGGCAGGAGTTGTCTGAATCATCAGTGACTCCCCTCAGTCCCAAGCACAGGATCTGGAGTCAGGAAAGGAGGGGATAAGGGAACAGTCAGGGTGGGTAGAGGCAGGGTGGCAAAAGCTGACTACAGGGAGGGGGAAAGACGGTTCTGGGAGACAGCAGATTAAGGGGAGAAGGACAGGCTCAGGCCTTCTCCCTACCCCCTCCCCACCTTCAGCTGCCTCCTCAATATGGTAGAACCGATGGCGGCTCCCATCACTGTCACCCACATGCCCCTTGATGCCACAGCGTTCCTCCCAAGCACATCATTAGCACCACCCTCACCACTGCTGTCTCTGTCATCTTAGTCACCTGGTGCCTCTACTCTCCTCATCCTCCTGGCCTGGAGCCCAAGAGGGAAGAGTTAGGCACAATGGGGGAGTCACAGTGAGGCAGATGCAAGCTCACTGTGAATCAGAGTCATGCCACAAGACAGTAACCTGGGCAGGAGAGAGGGGTGAGTTCACTGTCCCCCAGGGTGTTCGCGGAATGGGACCCCTGCTAGGGAGGCTATGTCCTGGGGAAAGGCCTTGGTGGGCTCTGCTGGTCCCCAGATCTGGGTTCCATGAAGCTGAATGTCTATAAACCCTCCTCAGCCTCACCCCCTCACATGGCCTTTGTGGTGGATTGGGAGCTGGACAAAGCAAGTCCAGGAACCTCTGAAAGGCAGGCACAGTGGTTCAGACAGGAGAAAAGGATGGAGCTGAGTGACCTGGCCTGGGCCAAAGTCAGAAAAGAGAGTTATGTCCCTCAGGAAATGATGGCCAAAGGAAAACTGGGTAGGTGAGTGAATGGATGGATGGATAATGGATGGTTTGTTTGATGGTAGGCAGGCAGGTGGATGGGTGGGTGACCTCACTTCTCTGAGCCTTCCTCCAGAAAGATTTGTTGTTGCACCCTCTCCCAGGCAAATCAATCCCTTCCACCTGGGGCTCTCACAAGCCCTGTGCTTCACCCAGTGCATCAACGCATTGCCACTATTTCCCATCTGTCCCCTCATCGGACTGGGAACTCTTAGAGGGAAGAGTTTGTGTCCTATTTCTCTAGGGTCCCCAGCATCACTCAACCCATCAAAGGTGTCAGGAGGTGTTTGCTGAGCTATAAAATGACTGGTTGAATGCCTGCATGCTTATTGCTGTTGGGCTGTGATGGGTGGATGCCACTGAGGAGCAGAGGGGTGGACCCCATGACCCATGGAGGCCCGCAGGCAGGGGAAACAGCTGAGACTTCTCAGTCTCCCAAGTCCGACACAGTGAATGCCTTAGAGAAGGAGCCTGAAGAAGAGGGTGCCTCATGCTGAGAGCTTTTCCTAGTCATCTCCACAGGCCAGGAAGCCCTTTGTGCTTCAGAATTATCTCCCAGTGCAGACAGGGCTGAGGACAGCATGTCAGGAGGGAGGGTGCTGTTCCCCAGGAAGAGCACTGTCACTGCCACCTTCTTTTATGAGTGAAGTCACCTCCTCCAGGAAGCCTTCCTGGGTTACTTGTCCTCCTCCCACATCTCTGGAGAATTCTCACAGGTCCAGAGTTTGCAGGGCTCCAGGCCTCATGGAGTCCAATCTCCAGCTTGACAGGGATAGACCAAGCCCAGAGGAGGCAAGGAAAGGTTTGCCCAGGGTTTTACCAGGAGGTAGGAGGCCCATGCCCCAGCCCATAGTCCTTCACTAAGCCACCTCCTTCTTGAACACTGTTTGGTTTTGGTCGCCACTAATTGCCTGCCTTGGCCAGGGGTTGGGCTGAGCCCCTTTTAGAAGTGAGGTGAACTAAGTCTCTTCCTTCAGGCCAGGGACAGGGCCACTTGCACCCTGCCCTAGGCACCCCCACCTCCCCGTAGCAGACACAGCACCCATAGTAGGAGGTAAGTGTGGAACGGAAGGGCCTTGCACAGGGTTAGTGCAGCTTGCGGAGGGCAGGGAGGAAGGGCCAGCCTGGGAGGGGGTGGCTGGAGTAGAGGGAGGGCAGAGCCTGGCAATGCTTGATGTCCCCAGGCACAAGGCAGGCAAGCAGGGCACAGAGTGGCTGCAGGTGACACCTTCCCTGAGGCTCTCCCTAACTCTGTCTTGAGCTGTCTTTGTTCCCCAGTCTCTCAGTCTCCCTGGGTCCTCTGCGGCTGTCTCTCTTTCCATCCGGCTGTTCTTCTCTGGTGTGTCTCTGGGACAGCCTCACACTGCCTTGTCTCATGACTGTATTTGGCTCGATCCTCAGGGCCTGGCCTATCCAGCTGTTCCCCAAATCCCAAAGGTGGGGAGAGCAGGGCAGTGGGGGATGGCAGTATGAGAAACAGAGAGACAAGGACCGATTCAGAAACAGAGAAACAGACGTGAGAGACAAGAGGAGACCCTGGGGACGGGGACCAGGGAGGCACGCTGGCCGGGGTGAGAAAGCCTCCCAGCCCATAAGGGGAACACCCAGAAGACAAAATCACAGTCAGGGGAGGAAGTGGGTCCACCCTCCCCCTCTGCGCTGGCTCTCTGCCCCAACCCTTGCAGGAATGTGTGAGCAGTTTCATCGTTCCTAAAAATAGCCTGTCTTTATTGGGGGTTGGGGTGAGGAATCTTCTGGGCAGAGTTCACCTCAGGCATCCCCCTGCCCCTGGGCTCCCATCCACTACGTTCCCATAGTGACAACAAGGGCCTCTCTGAGTTGCCCCCACCCCCACCTGCAGTGTGTTTTTGAAACGGAATTCTGACTGTTTCTCTCTCCCTTGTATAAAACGTCCGTGGCTCCTTGGCCCCTTGGATAGGCTCGGAGATCCTTATTGGGAGCTGTTTGCAAAGCACCCAGCACACAGCCTGAGCAGACTACATGCTTACAAAGGGCAGCTGCTGTTCCTTGACCTGAAATCCAGGCTCTGCAAGCTCTGGCCTCCTCCCAACTCTCCAGCCTCTTTCCGCAATCTCCTTCATCCCTCTCCTCCTCCTCCAGGCCTTTGTTCCTGCAGTTGCCTGAACCTGGATAACCTCTCTTCTCCTCACCTGTCCTCCAGCCCAGCCCTGGTCCGGTCCTCCCAGTAGCCCTTGCCCCTGCTGCTCGATTCTGATCCCAGGTCTTGTCCTCCACATGTCCGCTGGATGCTGGTCCCCACCTCCTCCTTCCCATGCTCCCATCTGAAGACTGAACAAGGGGCTGGGTGGCAGGGGCCCAGAGCAGATGTGGGCACTAAAGGACAGAGCCCTGCTCTAGGGAAGGAGAGAATTGTGGGGAGACATTGCAGACTCTGGGGGCCCACACCCTCCCCTGAGCCCTGGACCCTCTTGGCCCCTTCCACCTCCCCTTCCTGGCTTTGGTCTTCTCCTCTGGGTCCTGGGCCCTGTGTCTCTCTGATTCTCTCTCTTTCAGTCTCTAGGAGACAGGACATTCAGCTTCTCCTCCTCCCTGCCTCTGCTTTTCTGAAGGAAGAATCGAGCCCCAAAGCAAGGAGGTGATGGGCCTAGGAGCCCACAGGCCACCTGCATCAGTATGAAGGGTCCCAGTCAGCTGGGCTCCAGAGGCAGGGCTGGCTCCTTACACAGCCCCTGACTCCACCTACTCCTCTTGGACAAGCAGGCTGGCATCCAAAGTTATTTGCCTTTGGAGGGCCCAGGAAGCCAAAGAACAAACATCTGGAGTCTCTGGAACTCCTCCTACTGTCTCTCCTCATATCCCAAGGATCCGGGAGCCACCGTGTGTATACACACACACACACACACACACACACCACCCAGGGCTAGGTAAACACAGGTGCCTTTGTGATCTCGGGGGACTGTGTGTGCCTGTGAATCTGTGTGGCTCCTTTTGAGGCCCAAAGTCCTGAAAAGATGATGATACTGCCCCCCTTCCACCAGATCCTATATGCAATTCCAAATAAATTTTATCTTTAAAGTGAAAATTAAAATAGCTTTTGTGTAGCTTTTCTGATTGCAAATTTTAGATGCATTTCATCAAAACTGACCTTTTCTCTCACTTTGCAGGGAGCTCCTGCTTTGCTGGTGACCGCAGCATGTGGGTGGCCTGCCCGTTAGCTGTTCATAATGGTGTATCCCTCTGGACCACCACATGACCACAGCAGACTATGTCCCTTGGGTCACTAGGAGAATGTCTGTGTGAAAGTTTGCGGGTCTGTGATTCTGTGGGAGAATGTGTGTGACAGTGTGTGTGTGAGTTCCCTTGCATCTATGCCTATGTGTGAGCCGTCTACACGTGTGGGTGACAGTCACCGGCTATGTCCATGCACGTGTAATCTGGGTCGGCGATGGCTCTGTGGGCCTGGGCGTGTGCAGTGAGCATGTGGCTATCTGAGGGACTGTGAGCATGTGGATGCCTGGTGTTCTCTCCAAATGAGTGAATGAGAGTGTGTGGCTTCGAGTGTTGGTCTGTGCATGTGGGAGTTCTAATTCTCCTCCCTGTGCACCCTATCCCCTCCCCAACATGCTCACCTAGACCTGAGCTCACACCCCGGCTCTGCCACACACCACCTGTGCGGCACTGGACAAGGCTTTTCACCCTTCTGGGCTCAGTTTCTGCATCTGTATAATGGTACTTTCTCCCAGAGCTGCTGAGAAGATTCAAAGGAGCCATATAAGTGCTGTCTAAGATGGGTCCCAGCAAGGGACTGGGCCACCTTTGTGCAAGTTAGAAAGAGGTGCCCCCACCCCTCTGGGCAGATGCAGCCCTGCAGGGGCAAAGTTTGGTGAAGGAGGGTAGGCTGGGTTTTAGCAGCCCCTGCTCCTCTGCCTGAGCTCCTGCTCAAGACACACTCTCCATGGATGGAAGCAGT
Source organism: Dugong dugon (assembly GCA_030035585.1). NCBI lineage: Eukaryota > Metazoa > Chordata > Mammalia > Sirenia > Dugongidae > Dugong > Dugong dugon. The sequence continues at coordinate 75,174,384 of CM057467.1, read as the reverse complement.
GGCACTACAGGTAACCAAAAACAGTAGCTACCTTTCTTTCTGCCCCCACATCTAGGTGCAAAGCCTAGGACCAAGAGGGTCCCTGGCTCTGGAATTTAAGTGGACATGTTCCAGATGAGACTTTGAGTACCCTCATTTGTTCTTAACTTCCCCTGGGGAGGTCCCCTTGGCCTGTCCTCCAGCCCTTTCTCCCCAAGGCCCCCTGCAGAAGCCATGATGGGGGCTGACCAGAACTGGGATGCAGAGACCAGCCAGGTGATCAGAGGCTCAGAGATCCCCAACCCAGCTCCCATTGTCAGACTGGGAGACTGAGGCCTGGAGATGGGCAGGGACCCTCCCAAGGACACAAGTGAACCTGAGTAGTCTAGGCTTCTGTCTCCAGGCCTCTGTAGCTGGGGGTGGGTGTAGCTTTGGGTTCTGAATGGAGCACAAGGGAGTGGGTGGGTGTCCTGAGGGACAGGAACAGCAAGCCCTGTGTCCTCGGCTGCTGGTATGGACCTCCTACCCATCCCCGCCCTCACCCAGGGTCAGATCCCCCGCTGGTGTGATTAACCAAATTATGGGTTTTTTTCTTGAGCAAATTGCATCGGCCTAATTGAATGAGGCTGCAGGAGCCTGGGCTGGAGGCTGACAGCGGGTGAGGATGGCAGGAGCCGGGAAGGCAGGGGCGTGGGAGAAAGCAAGGGGGTATTGACAACACCGAGCAGGGGACGGGGGGGGGGGGGGGGGGCGGGGCGGGGTGTGGAAAAGGAGAAAGGCCGTGTGTATAAGAGATCACGACAACACTCATTCGATAAACCCTCACTGTGTACCCACTAACTCCTATGATACTAGGTGCCTGGGTCACGGTGATTGGAGGGGTGGTGCTCCCTAAAAGATCACTGAGCATTTACCAAGTGCCATGTACTGGGTTCACTGTACAAGCACAGTTTCAGGTAAGCCTCCCTACAGCCCCATCTTGTAACTGGGGAAATTGAGGCTCAAGATATAAAACGACTCAGTAAGTGTCAGAGTCTAGATTCTGACTCAGGGCTTTCTGACACCACAGCCTTTGATCTTCCTCATACCTACCTGTAGCATCCCACTGAAGTGCTCCCACCCTGCCTCCAGGAAGCTTTCCTGTGTTGTCCAGAGAAAAGAGGAGGCCTTACTCCAACTCAATCCTAGGCCCAGACACCGTTTCTGTCCCCATTGGGTATTTCCATCTGCCCACCCTATGATGTCCATCCTCCCTCTAACAGTCAGTGGCTGAGGCCAGGGCTGATCCAACTTGGGCTACACACACCCCCATCACCCACAGCATGCACTACTTAACTGTCACTCCCACTCATTGTCTTGCTCTGTGCCACATCTACTACCCCAGGACAAGACACAGTGACACAATCACCATCACCTTCACATGTGTGTCCCATATACTCAGTGGGACACAATCATTTGACAGTGTCCACTGTGTCATACATCACCGAGTATCTCACACCACAGGGTCATATACCCAGTGATACTACTACCACTGTCACTCTCATCAGGGTGGCCCTCACCCTTGGTGTCACACCCCCTGCTCCCAGGGTCCACAGAGTCACCCTACACGGTGTCATCACACAGTTCCACACCGGCTGTGCCACACTGTCACAGACAGGGTGGGAGTGCTATGTCACACTGTCACATTTCAGCATCACCCAGGACCTCTCAGCCTTAAAAAGTACACCACGTCTGGGATTTGCTCTAAAATACCTCAGCAAAGAAAAATGGCGGGAAAAAAAGGATAATGAAGCAAAAGTGACCAAATCTTGATAAGTGTTGAATTTGAGTGATGAGTATATGGCAGTTTATTGTATTATTCTCCCTACAACTGTGTGTGTTTAAAATATTCCATGATTTAAAAAAATATATTCAGTCTCTCTTGGATCCCTCACCTCCTTCCAGCCACCACGCTCTTCTGTGCATTTCTTCACAGCCAAGCTTCTCTATAGGGTTGTCTATGCTCACGGCCTCCCACTCACCGCCAGGCCCAGGCCAGTCTGGCTTCTGGCCCCACCATGTTACCAAATGGTTGACAGTCTGGCTCTTCCACGTGGCCCTGTCCAGCGCCCACTCCCCATATCCCCCTGGCCCATTGCACCTGACCACACAGCAGCCCCTTCCCTCCCCCTTGAACCTCTCACCTTCTTGTCCTCCTCCTCCCTGGACACTCCTCCTCTGTCTCTACCGCCCCTCATCACCTCCCCAACCTCTAGATGACGGTGTGTGCTGGGCTCAGGGCTCAGTTCTCTCCTTTTCTCTCGCTATGCTCTCCCTAGGTCATCCCAGCCAGGTCCACAGTGTTAGAAGCCAACCATGCCTGACAACTCCCAAACATACCCTCAGCCTCACCTCTACTTCCTGCTGGATGTCTCCACCTGGATGCTGGACTTCACACGTCCAAAACAGTCTCTTTATTGCTTCCTTGCCCACCTCTCTACCCCACTAAACCTTGACCTTTCTCCAACAGGAAAGGATATCTCAGTGACATCTCCACCATCTATTACTTGAGTTTTCAAGCCAGAAACCTGGGAGCCATCCTCAGTTTTTCTCTCTTGCTCACCCCCCTGACTCTCATTCATCAACAAGCGCTGTCATTTCTACCTCCCAAATATCTCCAGAATCTGTCCATTTCTCTCCAACTCCTCTGCCAGCCCTAAGCCCAGGCACTGCCATCACCTATATAGATAGCTGTAGTAGCCTCCAACTTGTCTGCTTGCCTCCTCTCGATGCCCTCTTTTATCTCATCCCCCACATATACTCTGCAGCCCGAATAATTTTTCAAAACCATAAATTGACTGTTTCACTTCCCTGCCTAAAACCCATCGACATCTTCCCACGACAGTGTCACACACGGTGCCATGTGCTCACACTTAACAGTGTCATAACATTACACACAGCATCACACCCTCACTGTCAGGCTCAGGTCACCCAGCATCACACCGTCTTCTTCGTGCACTTGATGTGACTCCACATCACACCCTTGGTTGCACACTCAGCTGTACTCTATCGCATGCTTGGGGCACACACTCAGTTTCATAACTCATGCCCAACACCTGAGCCACAAACTCAGTGCCACAGCTGTTGGTGTGCAGGGTCCTGTGCTCATGTTCACATATTTGATTCTCATGGTGTCACAGTGCACCCATCATCACACTCAGTGACACACACTTGGTGGCAGACAGTATCTCACATGCAGTGTCACACATGTAGTATCACACAATCAATATCACACAGTATCACAGTGTCACACACTCGGTGTCACACAGGGTCACACAGTGTCACACACTCAATATCACCTGCTCATTGTCATAACTCAGTGTCACACACTCAGTGACTCATCCACTCCCCATACAGTTTCCATCATTAAGGTCACATACTTGATATTATCACACAACATCACAAGCTCGGTGTCACACACTCTGAAGAACACCCACTGCCCCACAATCAGCAACTCAGTGTCACCCTCAGCATCACCCTAGGTCCCACATGCTCACCCCTCCTTGCGGGGCACAGTCTCCAGAGCTGCTGCCCCATGTCAAGGCTGTTTCCTGTTGTTGCGCTCAGAGCCCTAGCCACTGCTTGTTCCCTCAAGGATTTCCTGTTGTCAGGGCCCCAGTCAGGTCCAGGCCAGCCTGGGAGACACCAAAGCCCAAGAGCTGGCCAACAGGAACCTGGGGGCTGCCCTCCCCCTCATTCTGGATGGGCCTGTGGGATTTTCCACCCTCCCCCCATTCAATCACTATGGATCTCTCATGTGCCTGAGCTTGTGCTGGTCCCACTGAGGGGTGGGCAGAGGAGGTGACCTCTGAGCCCTGCCCACCCCCAGGGTGCTCAGGCCTATGTTCCCAGGAGGGGACTCTCAGGCAGACAGCCTGGAAGAAATCGCTATACTGTCTAAACAGGTGGGGACAAAATCAGCCAAATGCTGGTCTGTGGGGCTCAGTCTGAAACTGCTGGGAGCCTGAGGAGGAGGAGAGGGAAGGGGAGAACAGAGTTAAGCGGTTAGAGAGCTTCCCAGAGGAAGCCAGCTGAGAGCTGGGAAATAATGGAGAATTTCACTTACCAAGGAGTCCCTGGGTGGTGCAAACAGTTAAGTACTCAGCTGCTAAGCGAAAGGTTGCCGGTTCAAACCCACCCAGAGGCTTCTCGAAGAAAGGCCTGGTGATCTGCTTCCAAAAGGTCACAGCCATGAAAACCCTACGGGGTGCAGTTCTACTCTGCAACACGTGGGGTCGCCATGAATGGGAATTGACTCCACAGCAACTGGTCTTAACTGGTTTTCCCTTAGCAGAAAGGAAGGAAAGGCATCCCAGGTGTGGGCACCAGGCAGGAGCAAAGGCTTGGAGACAGGAATCTGGAGGAAGCAGGGCTAACAGGGATTAAGAAAGGAACATGAGAGATGGGGGAAATGATTCTGTGGACTCGGTGGTGTCCAGCCCACTGCCCCACAGACTGTCCTCCACAGCTCCCAAGCCCCCATGCCTCCTGCCCCAGGCTGCCGCAGGAAGGATGAGCAGAGGCCAGCGCACACGCTCTCCACACGGCCTGAGATAAATATTTCCCGGGAAACGGAACTTGTTCTCTCTGTGTTTACAGCCAAGGGCCAGGCAGGGTTGGTGGGGGAGGTGCCAGCCCAAGGAACCATATCCCTGGTCCCACAGCATCCAGCATGGCCTCAGACCTGCTGCAGACCTCAGAGCCAGTCCTTGCCTCTCTCTGCGCCTCCATCTCCTGGGCCCAGGCCTGCCCACAAGCCTGGTGCAGTCTCAGCCGTGTCTTCTCTGGGTGTATGTCTCCATGCTTGCTACCTCCCCCCTCAGACTAGGCCTCTCTGATGGCAAGGCCTATGCTTGCCCACCTCTGCCTTGTCCTCTGTCAGTCAGGGGTGTGAACAGAAGAACAGGTGGACAGTCAGAGAGACAGGCTGGAGTGGCAGCTGAGACCGCCTCTGTGGCCCCAAGTCCCCACATGCCCCAGGACTGTACAGCCCGACAGGTGGGCACAGACAGATGGCAGGGCCTCAGGGCCCCCACGGATGCCAGATGCCACAGCCAACTTGTTGGTAGCAGCTCCCTCGGGGCCCCAAGGCATCACCAATGCCATACGTTCCTGATGTGCTGCTGATGTGCAGAACCCAGAGGGTGGCAGGCACATCTGCCAGTTAGGGGTGCTCACTCAAGAATTTTAAATATGGGCCTAAAGACTGCTGCTGGCAGAGGCTCTTCCAGCCTCACCCCAGTGTTCCCTGCTCCATAACCTGTGCTCCACAGATGTTCCAAGCCTTCTCCCCAGAAACCCAGGGATCCTGCCTGCATGCCCTATGCCAGCTGCTCTTTCTGCTTGCGAAGCCGTTCTCCACCTCTCAATGGTAACGCCACCTTAGCCAACCACTCTGGCTCTTGCCCCTGCGTGTCTCTCTCCCACTAAGCTGGCCCACTTATTTCCCTTTAGTGGCTTCAGCCTCACCCCAGACTCTACAACTAAGCCTCCCTCAGTCCAGGACCTGGGGGCAGGGAATTTTTTGGAGCTGGGCTCTCAGCACTGAGCCAGCCTTCTACAGCCACCTGTGAGGCTGAGTCCTCATTACAGAATCTTCCATCTGCTTGTTCCCAGTCCTGTGCTGGTCCCTGTTGCCCTCGGCTGGTCTTTTCAGAAGTTGACCATATGGACCTCTCTGACTACCCAGCTGATCTCTGGCATCATCCAGTCAACGGCCCTCTTCTCTCCATTCCCCTAACGCCACCTTTCAAAGTTCCAAGGCCACCTCCTCCAGGAAGTCTTCGAGACTGCCCCAATTCAGCAACTCTCCCTTCTTTGAACTACTCCAACTCTTACTCACACGTATTCTCATTCATTCAAGAAGCATTTATTGAACACCTACTCTATACCAGGCCTATGCCAGGTACCACGTGGGCCCAGGAGAGACGGAAGAGACTCAGCCTTGGTCCCTGCCTCCCAGGTGTTTACAATCACATGGGAAAGGAAACCATGACCACGCGGGGTGACAAGTTACCCACCTGTAAGCTCAGGGAAGCATGGGGGCTGTGTGTACCCAATAAAGGAGGAGACTGACTTGACCTGAGGTGGAGGGAGCAGTCTGTGGAGGGACTTCACAGAGGAGGTGACGACATTTAATCTGGGCCTTGAAAAGCCAGTAGGTAGGGAAAGGGGAAAGGCTTTCCAGGCAAAGAGGGGTCAGTGTGAGCAAAGGCAGGGAGGCTGGAGGGAGCTGCTGTGTCCTGGGAAGAGGGAGCACTTCCATGTGGCTGAAGCACTGGCTGTCTGGGGTAAGGGATGGCCATAAGGTGGCCCAGCCAGCAGGCAGAGCCAGGAATGCCATGCCAAGGAGTGTGGTCTTGTCTTATCCCATGCAACAACAGAGGAGCCAGTGCTGGGCAGCCTATTTTGGTGTTAGTGTGTATACCTGTGCCTTTGTCCATGTCTGCCTTCTTCCAGCCCCCATCCCAGCTGGGGCTCCCAAGCACCCAGCACAGGGAGGACATCAACCTGGTGTGCTCAGCTCACTGGCTTGAACTGTCTCGGACCCGACCTCCAGAGAGGGTGGGGAAGGCTGCAAGCCCTGGCCCTGCAGGATGAGCCCAGGCTGATCAGGGAGAGCCCCTCCCCCAGGCTGGCCAGCTGGCACAGGGGCCAGGGAGCCATCCCAAGAGGATGTGCTGAACAGATGCCTGCTGGATGGGGATGGGCACTGGCAGCCTGTCACCCTGCCAGTGCCAGGAGAATGTGCTGTGCCCAAAGAGCCTCCATTAACCCTGACCCAGCCCTGCTGAGCGCTGTCTCATGGGGGCACAGCCTAGTCCTGGAGGAAAGTTCTCTCCATGGACCCACCGAGGACCAGGCCTGGGCCACGCACCCCACACATACTGTCTCTTTCACGTCCCCCAACAACTCTGCTGTGAATATGTCCAATAATAGTGAACATGTCCAACAATAAATGGAGGTTCTTAACCCTGTTTGACAGACGAGAAGACAGATGCTCAGGCCGGTTAAGTGACTAGCTGAGGTCATGCACCTAGGAAGTGGTGAAGCTGTAACTAGAAACTTGAAACCATATTGATCTTAGTCCATGCTCTGTCCACGATCTGAGGCCATCTGGTCTCCCCAGCCTCCACCCTGAGGGGAGGGCTCCTCATCAGGCCCCCCCAGTCCCTCTTCCCTCTTCCCCTCCAGCTGTCCCTATAGCCTGAGCTCCACCCTAGGGTCCCTATTCTCCCCAGTCCTGTCCTCTCGATGTTGGTGAGTTCCCAAGGGCAGCAACCCCTATGCCTCCCTAGCAAGGCTGAGTGTGGGCCTGGGCATTTGGGATGGGTGTGCTGACTGAATCCAGAAATAGAACAGGCTGTACAAGGAAGCAAGGCAGACACCTGGCATCCTTGGTGGTAGTGGTGGGGGTGGGCGGGGGTACAGGGTTTGGAGACAGGACAGAGCTGAAAGCTGAGGGAGCTCATGGCCCAAGATCCTTGATGTGAGGAAGGAGGCAGCAGGACTCAGACCAAGGAGAGGCAGAGAAAGGGCACAGTGATGGGAGCCGGTGGGGCTGATCCAGGGAGGCCTCAAGGAGGAGTGAGGCTTGGCGGGGCTGCGGAAGAGGCGCAAGGCTGAAACCGGCAGAGGGCAGGGCCAAGGCTTAGGCAGAGGAAGTTGTGCATAAGGACTCAAACCTGGAGTCCTGAGGACTGTCTCCTTTTCTCGGGGCCCAGCCCTCAACCACCCAGGAGGGTCGCAGCCTCCTCTTTTGGTGGCTTCCTGCGAGGATGACAAATCCAGTCTTCCCTGGCTGGTGGCAGTGGCTGCTGAGACACTGCCGGTTCCCAGGAACACCATCTGTCCCCAGCTCTGGGGGGAGCCCCCGCCCCATGGGGAATGCCATGGCAATAAATAAATTAACAATGACTCTCCCAGCCCTCCCCTCCCCTCCTCTCTCCATTCCCCAGCTCCAGCTGAGGAACATTTTCGGGGTGCAGCCTTACATTCCAGCAGTGAACTATTCTGAGCCCTCCATGCACCAGGCCCTGTGTGGGCTTCTCCCTCCCCCATCACACCCGAGATCAGCAATAGAGTAAGGCATGGAGACTAGACACATCTGGGCTCCAATCTCAGCTCTGCCCAACTCACTCACTGTACGACCCTGCTGGACCTCCAAAACCAAAACCAAACCAGTTTCCCTGGAGTCAATTCCGACTCATGGTGACCCCATGTGTGTCAGACTAAAACTGCACTCCACAGGGTTTTCAAGGCTGTGAGCTTTTGGAAGCAGACTGCCAGGCCTTTCTTCCAAGGCACCTTTGGGTGGGTTCAAACTCCAGCCTTTCAGTTAGTAGTTGAGCACTTAATCATTTTCACCACCCAGGGCCTCAGCCACTCCAAACGTAAAAGAGGAATAATAACAGCCTCGGCCCTATAAGAATGCATGAGGATTAAACAAACGAGGTGTCTAAAGCTCCTGGCACAGAAGAGGGTCTGATGCGAGCAGCTTCTTCCTCTTCCTCTCAGCCAGACCTGGGCACACAGGAGGGCTCAGCCTACATGCACACACACCTCCTCTCTGCCAATCCCCGCCACCCCCATACCACCCAGTTTCTGCCTCCTCAAGGCACCTCTGAGTTCTGAAGATTCCTACGAGGCAGGATCCCCAAAGGCATGATCAGGGGCCAGGGTGGCACCCCTCATATCAGAGGAAATGTACCAACTGAGCCCTACATTGGGCACCCACTGGAGGGCAGTGGGAGATTCAGGAATGAAAAAGGCACGGTCCCGTCCTCAAGGAGCTCACAGTTCAGAGGGGAGGATGAGCCAGATACATTCAGTCACGTGATGGAGAAAACAGGTGGTTAGTGGCACAGTGCAGTGCACGACGACAGACAGCAGAATGCCCCAGCACCTGGCTGCCAGGGCAGGAGAGCTCAGAGGAGGGAGAGCAAGTGAGTCTGGTTCTGTGGTCATGGTAGGGAGGGCTTCCTGGAGGAGGGGAGGCTAGAGCTGAGCCCAGAAGGATTTGAGGTACTGAGGGGGGAGGAGCCAGCTGGAGGGGTTTTAGGGAGGCAGGAATGGATAAGGGGAGGTTGTGGTCTGGCTGGGGGTGCAGAGGGAACAGGGGAATGGGGAGCTCGGACACTTTTTGAGCAGGAGAGTGACAAGTTCAGGTTTGTGTGTTAGAAAGAACCTTCTGGTAGCTACTTGGAGGATGGGGGTAACTTACAGCAGGCAGGCAGCGAGTGGTCCAGGGGAGAGATGGTCAGGGGAGGCAGTGGGAATGGGGAGGAGAGCAGCTCAAGAACTACTTATGGCAGAGAATCAACAGGGAATGATTGGATGAGGGTGGAAAGGAGGAGAGAGGAGTCTGAAATGACACCCAAGTGAGCTGGGAGAGAGGGTGTCCTCAGTGGGAGGGAATCCCGGGCAGGAACAGGGTAGGGGGAGATGGTCTTTGTTTGGGTGAGCCTAGGCTGGAGGGGGTGGGGCTAGGACACGGCTCCAGCCTCCCAGTCCTCCCAGGTGTGGGGGCGATGCTCAGACTGACCTCCAGCCTGTGCCCCCGCTCACCCCCTCAAGCCCACCCGCTCCTCCCTTCGCTGAGCTCTCACCTCCAGTTGGTCGTCTCTACTCCCTGGGGGTGCTGTCTCCTGTGCAAGGGGGTCCAGGCCAGCTGCAGAGACAAGAAGGCCAGGGGCTGAGGCCTGCCAGACCATCTTCCCTCCTCCCCAGCCTGCCCTTCCCCCAGCCCCCAGCAAGTCATGAAGCCTCCTGTCTCCCAGAGGTGGCCTCCTCCTCCAAGGGGCCTTTCCTGCTTGCATCCCTGCTCTTTGCCTAGACTCACCTCTTGCTCCCTGCTTCTTGTGGGCACGTCTGGGCCTGGCATATTCTCTGCCCCCCACTCTGAGAACAGAGCCATACTCTTTTCTTCAGCCTGGGGTCCCTAGGGAGTTGGAGTGACCACATCTTTACCCTGTCTGAGGCCTCCCTCCACTTCTGCTTCTCTCCAAGGAAATTCACTGCCCTCTTGAAGGCTCAGTTTCCCTATCTATGAAATGGGCACTTTTAAGGTCTATCTCACACAGTCACTGAGCCTCTGCCTTGGGCTGTGTCTTTGCTCACAGACAAACAAAGGGCTCCCAGCCCAGGGCTGCTGGGAATCCCAAATGAAGGTGATTGCGTGTGAGCCCCCAGCCCCAGCCTGGCACCCAGGAGAATATCCTCCAACCTGTGTCCAAGGAGCCCTGGTGGCGAAACAGTTAAGTACTTGGCTGATAATCAAAAGGTTGGAGGTTCAAACCCACACAGCAGCCCTGCAGGAGAAAGACCTGGCGATCTGCTTCCATAAAGATTACTGCCTAGAAAACCTTATGGGGCAGTTCTACTTTGTCACATGGGATCGCTATTAATCGGAATCGACTAGATGGCACCTAACAACAACACAACCCGTGTCCCATCAGCACCACTTCCACAGCTCCTCGAATGCTGGGACCAGAGATGCTGCCACAGCAGTGGCAGCAACCTGACAGAGCACCAGGGATCCACTCAGTCGTTCTCTGGGAGCCCACCACCCAGGCAGTGTCCAGAATCCCTGGCATCCCTGAGAGCCACTGCCCCTCCCAACCCCCACTGACAAGTGTACCCAGGCTTTGGGAAGGCAGTGGGATATTCTGAGCCTGGCTTCGTTCCCGTCAGCTGCTGGCGGCCATGCCAACCTGGCGCAGGCGCAGGGGCTGATTTGATTTGGCAGCTTCGGAAGCGTGTGGTAGGGATGGGGTGGGGGAGGGGGATGAGACACCCATCAGTGCTAGGAAATAAACAGCCTCAGGCGCTCAGCGAACTGGGGGCAGGGCACAGTCTGGTATGGGGTGGGGAGGTCTGGGTTCCCTGCCTGGTGCCCTCCCCGCTTCTCACCAGGAGCGGGATGCCTGCCCATGACTGCTGGAATCTGTGGTTCTCCTCGGTGACCACAGGTGACAGGAGCTGCACCTGGTGTTTGGATGCTTGTGGGGTAGCTGTGGCAGGCTGTCTGGTTGTTCCACATGTCCCTGTGCCCTGTGGATCTCCCCACTCAGCTGTGCCTGCAACTAGCCTGTGTGCCACCCAGAGTGTTACCCAGGGCAACTGGCTTTATGTGCAGGGCAATGGTCTAAGTGTGACCATCTCCCGGGGTGACTGTGGCTGCATGGGCGGGCCTTTACAGGGGACTGACTTCAGCCCAGGGTGTGACGAGGTCAGCTGGCCATGTGCGCCGGCTCCAGCCTGTTCTTTCCCTCTGTAAGATGACCCCGTTAACCCGGCCGTGTCCGGCAGAGGAAATGACGATGGTCACGATAAGTGCCTGACCCCAGGGCCTGTGCCTGTTGTCCACACAGCCTGAGCCTTCCTTTCCACCCCCACCCCTAACTGTCCACCCACTGAGCTGCCTGGGACATCTCCTTCCTTCTTCCCAAGAGAAGGCAAATCAGGTTTCAATTGATTCTCCAACTCCCTCCTCAGGCCGCTCCACCACTCCCTGGAGAGGGTCCTGCCCCAGCCCTCCTGGTTCTCCCTCCACCCAACTTTAAGCTTGGGGGGAGTGAACAGGATGAGGGGAGGCTCAGCTAAGCCTTCACAGCTCCTCCATAATCCCACCCCAGCCTCAGTGTTTACCACCCTCTTACACGCCCCCTCAGCCAGAGAAGCCTTCCTCACCCCTCCTAGACACTCTGGGAATCTGCACCACCCCATCAATATGCTGCTGGCACCCAGGAGACTAGGACTCCACAGCCTCCAGTTAGAGAACCGCCACTAGAGAGTCAGGGGTCATGCACTGAGAGGGCAAGGGATGGGGGTCAAACCTGGATCTTAGTCCTCAGGGGTCCACAGGCCAGGGCTGTGCCCCAGACACCAGACAGGGAGGTCAGGGTAGGGTGGAGTCTGCTTTGGGGAAGAAGCAATGTGTTATCTGTCACCACTTGCCCATTGTCCCACTGTCCTCTGGGAACCTCAGGGTTTCCCTCACCCAGTCACAGGAAGCTGAGCCCCTCCTGAAGACAGAGAGTTCAGTTATCACAAAGGGTTTGGTAGGATGGATATGGCTTGCAGAGAGGTCCTGGGGGTGCTTCCTGGGGGAGGCATGTGGTGGCTCGCATGAAGAGGATAAGGGTCAGGCCAGGACGCTAGGTTTCAGAGTAGGCCTCTAGCTGTGTGAGGACAGGTTCTTACCTGGGACTTGTATGTACTCATCTGTGTCCTCACATGTCTGTGTGTATCTGTGTGTGAATAGGTCCACATCACAAACATGGAGCCTGAGTTCCATGGGTCCCAAGGGCCTAGGTCAGGGTCAGCCAGGCCACAGGGCAGTGAAGGAGAAGAGAGGAGGCTGGGCAAAGGTGGGGAAGGGAGAGCAGCTACTCAGGAGTGTGGGGAAGGGCTGGGCCCCTTGTGCTTCCAGAGGTGCCTGTACTCAGCACTGGGTTGTCTGTAACAGAGTCAGTCCTCAAACCCTAGACACCTGACACCAAGGGCCGTTTGCTTCCTTGCACCCAGGGGTAGAAGGAGACTGCAGAGTCTGCACAGCTACTGTGCAACTTTGGACAGCACCCTTCCCCTCTCTGAGCTAGTTCCCCATCTGTAGAATAAAATGATTGGACTTAGTCCCAAGATGACGCCAACGGTTAAGCACTACCCTACCAGACAAAAGGGTGCTGGTTTGAACCCAACCAGAGGTTCCTTGGAAGTAAGGCCTGGCAAAAGATCACAGCCTTAAAAATCCTACGGAACAGTTCTATTCTGCACACATGGCATCGCCATGAATCAGAATCAACTCAATGGCAACTAATAACAACAACAAATGGTCTCCGAGGGCCCTTCCAGGTCTAACAATCTTTTGGAATTAAGAGAGACTCGCACACAAAGAAAGCCAGAGATGGAGAATTTCAGGGATGGGGAGCAGATCCCAAGGGGAGGTGGAGATGAGAGTGAGGGCTGAAACAGCAGGAGGAAGAGTGTGGCAGAGTGAAGAGAGAAGAGAACCCCAGGGAGGCATGCTGTGGGTTGAGCAGCTGGGGTAGGGGGGTGGGGTCCCTGCTGGAGACCCTATCCTCAGGGCCAAGGCAGGATGCGGTAGACAATGAAGCCTTGTGGATGCCAGGGGAGCAGCTGTCACCTTCCACCTGCTTCCTGGCCTGTGGGAGGAAAAAACTGGAGGGGTGGCAGAAAAGGGCTCTGCTCTCCAGTCTGAGTCCTGTCTCCACTCCTCTCCCCAGGTGCCCCAGAGGAAAAGAAGGAGGTTGTGGACAGTGGGGAGCAGCCAGGACTGGGACTCAGGACACCTGGTGTCAGGCCCTGCTGTACTGTGTCAGCTGGACCAGCTCCTAGCAGCCTCCATCCCCATTTTGTGAATGCACCAGGCTGGGAAGCTGTGGGGCTCAGGCAGCTGCACTGGGCTTCCTGAGGACCCCACTGGGATAGGCTCTTTAGGAGGCTGAGATCCTCCTCAAACTTGAACATTCCCTCCCTAACTCTGGCCTGGGTGCTGAGGTATGTGCACAATCCAAAAGGCAGCGAGTGACTGGACGAGTGGGCTGGCCTTGTGCCAGGCTGGGCCGTGGGCCTGGGCCACAGGAGAGGGCCCATCTGTCATCAGCTCCTCCTGCTCCTCTGACCTGGGACCCCCTTTCTTTGACCCCTTCTCACAGCCACCCCCAGGGCAACAGCGGAGTCTTCCCTCCTCAGCCTGCACTTCAGGGTGCTGATAGGAGGCCCAGCAGTTGCCCACCACTGCTGCTCGGGCTGCCCGGGACTCTGCCTTCGTTGGAGGCCCTTTGTGCTTGGGGCCCTCACAGGCAGAGGTTTGTACGTTTCCATGTCTGTGTCCAGGAAGTGTTCATGTCCTGTTTTCCCCTTCAGACCGGGGCTGCCGGGGAAGGGTGGAGGGGTAGGCCTCTCCTTCCTCCAATGTCTGCCCAGAGACTTTTGGGGCTGAGAGGAAAGGGTATGAAACGGGCTTCTCTCTCTGCTTCAGTCTGAAATGGCAGGGGGATGAAGGAAACAAGCCCTTGCCCTACAAGCTTAGGAAAGTTTTCAAGAGAGGCAGATCTCACGCACGCACACACACCAATTCTGCCATGGTGAGAAAGACAGTCCACGCGACCCAGGATGAAAGGGTCTCAGCCCTCGTAACACCAGCCCCTCTTCTGCTCCCTCACTGGGACAGCAGGGCCACCCACCATCCCAAGCTATCTGTCTCCACTGCTTCTTGTTACATTTTTAATAACTGAACATTGATATTAACAAGGCAGGTGGTTGCAGCTCTCCCCTGCAGCCCCATTTAGAATCATTGAATCATCAACTCCTAGAATCCTGGATTCACAGACTGTCCGCATCTTCGGCTCCTGGAGTCTCTGCATCTTAAACTCCCAGAATGTCAGAATCACACACCACACATCCACACAGCACTGGCTGGAAGCTGAGAGTCGTAGAAGGCTAGACTTGCAGAATCGTCCAAAGTTAGGACCATTGACAGCTCCTGATTCTCAGAATAATACATCCCTAGAGCTGGAGCACATACATCTCTTGGAGATGTCGATCCAACTTTCTCCTTTTACAGGTGAGAAGCCGTAGCCCAGAAAATGGCCTTGTGCAAGATGGCCAAGGAGTGAGGAACCAAGCAATGCCCAAGCCCAAGATTGCCAGACTGAACCTTGGCATTCTGACTTTAGGAAATGGTGCAACCTTTAAATTCTGAAACACCAGTATTTAGTTGGGGGTGACACTGCTCTTTCAGCTTTGCTCAGTTCCCGGAGCTCTCCCTCCAACCCTCCCCAACTCTTCCTGCTTCCCCCACCACTAGCCCCACCTAGACCTTGTAGCCCGCACCTCCAGCCCTCAGCCCCTTACCCTCAGCTCCTGCAAATCCCTCACCCTTCCCTTCTCCTCTTGGCCCCCGAAATAAAGCCAAGCGTGGGCCAGAGGTGTACACAGGGCTACTCCACTATGTTGGTGATTTGGGGTCAGGAAAAGCTAAATGGTTGCTCCCTGAAGCCATCAACCAGAGGGCAGGTTACCCAGAGGAGGGACCCTGGCAACTCCTCTCAAGACAGCTGAACACAGCAGGAAAGTCCTGAGCCCCTGGGGTCCAGCCACATCAGATGCAGCAGCTTCCAGGGAGTCAGAGCCAAAGTGAAAGGAAACAGCTGACGCTTAATAATTTATATTAGAACCAGCATGTATGTTTAGCATTTGTATTTTCATAAATTTACATCTTTACTTGTTTTGGAATGTATGCATACATTTTTGAATTTGAATTTTATTAAATACTACATTTCACAGATTGCTTTCATTTTTTAATTCTGAACACTCTTTGCCCAGGGCAGATCCTGAATTCCTCACGTTACAGATGAAGATGTGGCAGTCCTAAGCGGGCTCCAGGTCTCTGTTTAGCCTCAAAGCTCGTAACCTCCTGCAATGCCTTCCCAGGAACTTTCAGTCCTTAGAGGGCCCTAACACAGACCCTGGCATCTGCCCTCAAAGCCAGCCTTCTCTCGCGTGCCTCTGGGTGACTTACACAACTGCCCACCAACACTCCAGGCTGCAGTCCTCACTCCTCCTTCTCCCTTCCCCTCTATAGCTGACCCATCACGCCCTGTCCCTTCTCCCTCCTCCCCCCATCACCACCCTGTCCCTGCCCCTCCATCCCTCAGCCAGTCCCCTGGCCAGGTCTCATCACAACTTGCCTGGACCACACTGCACCAGCCTCCCCACTGGCCTGCCAGCCTCTCACCTCACCCCTTCCATGCTCTCTCCAGCCCATGGCCGGGTGGGAGCTCCCTAACACGTAGGTCTGATCAGTCGCTCTGCTGCTTTCAACTCTCCTCCAAGTCTTCATTTCCCTCTGGAAAAAGTCCACATTCCTAGGATGGCTTAGAAGTCCTGCACAACTTTTGGCCCTGCCAACCTCACCAACCTTGTTTATCGATGCTCCATTCCCCAACCCCCCCACCCCAATCCCACCTGACAGCCATCCTGGCCCTCCAGGAACCCAGCCACAGGAAACTGTGTGCTTTGCCTCCCTGTCTGTCACCAACAAGCTTTCACACTCGCCGTTCTCTCTTCTCTCTGTGCAGAAATTCCTCCTGGCTCATCCCTTAGCTCTCAGTTTAGATATGTTTCCTCTTGGAAACTCCCCAACTCGTCCCTCCCTTCAGCGCTGGGCTGAATTACGGGTCCCTGCTCTGCATGACCATGGCCCCTGAGTTTATCTCCATCATTGCCCTCGCCACAACACTACCAGAATCTCTCTTTGTCTGTGCCCACTCCAACCCCACCGCTTGTCCTCCCAGAGCCCAGGCACCTAGGTCTGCGCCACTGCCATGGGGCAGATGCACTGTTGCTCAGACTTGGGGGAATGTGTGGCAGAACCTTAAGGTCTACATCTTGCTCATCTCTGCCCACCCTCTCCGTTGGGCACATAGTAGGTGCTCACCAAACGTCCACCTATGAAGCCCTGGCAGGGCACAGTGTGTGGTTTAGAGAAGCAGGGCTAAAAGTGCTCAGTGAAGGTAAGCGTCTCTGGGATAAGCTGGGCTGGGGGCTTCCTGGAGGAGGCATCTGGGAGTATCCCCCATGTGTCAATCCTAAGGCAATAATTGAGGACCGGCTCCAGGGAGTCTCCAGCCCAGCCTTAGGGCCACCAGAGCAAACCACCAGAGAGGGACCAGAGTCTGCAATGAGGGAGATTCAGTGCCCAGTGCCCAGAGTCCAGGGTAGGGCCACTGGAGGGGTCAGCAGTGCATTCAGGGAAGGCTTCCTAAAGGAGGAGCTATCTCTCACTGGTTTGGGGCAGGGAAGGAAGTAGAGATGAGTCAGGATGGAGAAAGTGGTGAGGGGCAGAGATGTGAGAGAAAAAGCTCTGCCTCTTCTTGTCCTTCATTCCTGGGGGATCAGAGGGATGGGAGGTGGATAGGGGCAAAAAAAGGCCGAGGTGGAATGAAGGTAACATCGGTGCTGACACCATAGCCAGGATGGGTATGGAAGGCTGGGGCTGGCAGGGAGCAGGTCCCCAGCTGTGGCTGGGAAACATTTCCTGTCTCCTTGCCAAGGGGGTCATTAATAATCGTTTACCTACCGCAGGCAGCACGGAGGCCAGCCAGGGAGCAGCATGATGCTGGGGCTGGAGGTTGGCCTGGCAGCCAAGAGGGCTGTATACTGGTACCAGCCCTGCCACCTTGCTGTAAGACCTGAACTAGTCAACTGACCTCTCTTGGACTCTAGTAACGCTGGTAAAAGGAGGGTCTGATGAGTACGCTTCCCATTCTGGCCTCAGTTTTCCTAGATGGTGGCAACTGTGCTGCCAACCCTACAGGGCAGTTATGGGCATTTGACTACAGATGTGAGCATCTGGACTATGCCAAGCCCAGCACAGGACACATGGGGCGGAGAGAGAGGAGACCCAGGCTCAGCTCTGAGAAGCTCAAATTCTGGTGGGAGCCAGACCCCAACACTATAAGGGGCACACATAAAACCAGGTACACACCAGGGTGGAGGAACCAGAGAATGGAGGGGCCATCTGCCCAAGGCCTGGGGAGCTGACAATATGGCTGCGTCAGAAAGACAAGGTTTTCCAGACACAGAAGATGGGAGCTCCATGAGGCCTGTCTGGTCACCACTATGATCCCAGCACTTAAGACTGTGCCTACCTGATATAAAAAAAGAAAGAAAGACCAAACCTGTTGCCGTCGTGTCGATTCCGACTCACAGCGACCCTGCAGGACAGAATAGAACTGCCCCCTAGAGTTTCCAAGGTTGTAAATCTTTACAGAAGCAGATTGCCACATCTTTCTCCCACAGAGTGGCTGGTAGGTTCAAACCGCCGACCTTTCAGTTAGCAGCCCAGAGCTTTAGCAACACACCACCAGGGCTCTCTACCTGATGTAGCTGAATAAATGCTTTTAGACAATTTAATGAGTCAGTCTGTTTGTGAAATGACCTTGGAATTTGGAAAGAGCTGCACAAAAGATAATGATGATGATGATGATGATAACAACGAGGATTCCGGCCATATACATTGGGATGGGAAAAGATGAAGTGAAAGTTTGAGAAGGCTGGAGGCCCAGGGATGATCACCTAAAACAGATATCATTGTTTGGGGAAGGGCCAGCTGTCTTCAAGATTTCTTTTTCCAGTTCGACCAGAATCTTCCTCAGCCCCTGGCCACATTTCTCTGTCCACCCCAACACTCCCTTCAAGGCCCAGCTCAATCCCACTCACTTCAGAGAACCTTCTGGGATATGATGTTGATGCCATTTGCCTGACTGATTCTGTTTGTCTCTGTTCCTTCCAACTTTAAGGATTCCTGAACTTATTTTATACTACACTCTCAATACCTGTTGGGAGGCTGCCCAGGAAGGTTTTCCTGTAGCTTTCTCTAGAAGGTATAAACTGGATCCTCCTAACAAGTGGGATCTTCCCCATCAAAGAGGGTCCCCAAAGGTGTGATCATGTCTCCCCTTTCAGATAATGGTCTCTGTGAGGACAGGGACTATTTCTCCTCCATGAGATGTGGGGTCTACAAAAGTAGAGATAGATTGGGGCCTTTCTGTTTGTCTCTCAGCCTAAGGACCCTCTGCCACCACACAGAGAAGGGAAGAGGAGAGGTGAGCAGGTGCTCAACTGCTCAGTACCCCTGAGACGATGCAAGCCAGGAAAGGGTGCCAGGCCACACGTGGGACTGAGACCTGGTGGTTGGCAAACTCACCCAACTCCAAGCCCAGCCCAAGCTGCTCTTGCTCCAAGAGGCACCACCAGGGATACCACCCTGCACCTGGACCCCACCCCCCTGGGAGGCACTCTGAGGTGGCAGTAAACATAGTGACCTTGCCAACATGTGCATCCTCCCCCAACCCCAAGCCCCAGCCCAAAACACGAGACCAGCTAAGAGGAAAAGAACAAAGGTTCCCGGATCGCGACATCGCCTGCCGCCGGCCTGTCCAGCGCCTGCTCAGCCGGAAACCCAAGACAAAGGCCTTGGTCAGAGCGAGGAGGATGAAGGGCAAAGGGTAGGGGCAGCCCGGGCTGGGGGGAGCCATGTGAGAATGTCACTGGGCTTCTCTGGGGACCTAATTGGGAGGGAAGCAAGGACAGGATGGCAGCCAAGTCCTCCCTGCACACACATGTCACTCCACAAACATTTATGGGTCACCTGCTGTATTCCACACACCCCAAACATAACAAACCTCATCCTCACCTCACACGCCTAATGCACACACTCCCTTACCCCATGCAACACATTCCACAGCCCTCACTACCACCTGACCCCCTACCCCTGACACATCCACACCCACCCTAGCTCACTGGGAACCTCTCACACACACTTCTCAACACACATATAAACAGTTCACATGGAGAAAAGATCACATAATCCACACCTCACATCGAAAAGTCACATAGCTCACACACCTACACTTCCCATCACACTTACATTCAACCTCCCACCATGCACCTCACACACCTCACACTCACCTCCTTGGCCACAGACACATGCATCCAATTAAATTCAACACACATACCACCCAGACATAGAGACATGTGCAGATACACCCTGCATAGATAATATGCACATCTCACGTCACACCAAAACGTTGCACAATTTCAGGCACACACAGCTGCTCAGCATAGACAACTCTGCCTGCCCGCTGCCTCCGCACACACATATACACATATACTTGGCTGACCAGCTCCTTGCCTCGGCCCTCCTCAACCCTAGTTGCACATTTTCCTGCCCAGAGTTCCACACACAGTCACCACAAAGACACATAACACTCAAACACCAACACACAGGTTCTAGCACATTCCCCAAGCAAACCCAGGATGCACCACAGTGCCCTAACACCGTTACCTCGGCTGCAAACACACTAGGGCACACACAACCCGCCTACTCCTCTCTCCCAAGACCTGCAGTGCAATCCATTAGACCCTGACAGTGGCTGTTCCTGGCTACACGTAACAGCCAATAACATATACAACCACACACACTATCCCCCATGCAAGCTACTCCTACAACTCTACCCCACAACAGGAATATAATCACACACACACAAGTTCCCTACACACACAACAATCACACATACAGCTCTCACTCCACACTCACAGTGCTGCCTCCCTAGCCACATGCACCACTTAATACCGTACATTCACAATTCTCACATTCCCCATAATCCCTTCACTAATCCCCCAAAATAATCCCCACTCATGATGACACACCCAAGCATACATGACAGTATACACATGATCACACGCAGGGCACACCCAACACCTGCAGCCCATCCTACACACACAGAAACACTCACACAAACACATACACCCAAACTCACCCAGCCAAGGACACCTCCCACCACAGGTGACTGACACCAGGTCACAGTCCATTCCTCCCCTCTCCCAACCCAAGCCCCAGAACTGTTTCCGAGTCAAGACCAGGGCAGAGGATGAGGGGGTTTATTAGTCATGAATCCCAGTACCCCCACCGTGTGAGCCCCACCCACTTCAGATCCCTGGGCACCGCCCGAGGGCAGTGCATTCCACGTTTAGCCCCTTCCACCTGAACCCACATCGTGCCACGTCTGAGGACGTGGGGAGGGGTAGAGATGCTGGGGTCACCAGCCTGGCTCTCTGAGTCTACCCCCTCCTCACCTGAGAGCAGAGGCAGACATAAGGGGAAGGGGTGACCACAGAAAGAAACAGCAGAACAGAGATAGAAACCTAGAGAAATCTGGGAGAGAGACCAAGAAACAGAGAGAGGGGCATATAAAGCAAGAGACTCAGAAAAACTGAGGGGAAAGAGAGAGTGAGCCCAGAAAGACTCAGGTAGACATTAGACAAGAAACCCAGAGGATACAGTGGAATCACCACACCAAGAGAGAAACAAGAAAAGGGGGTGAGACCAGAAGGAAGAGATTAGGGAGCCTCTTGGTTAGAGGAGCGAAGAAGGGCAACATGGAACCAGAGGGGGAGTCCCACAGGGCAAGAGAGAGAAACTCTGATGGGTAGAAGGGTTTAGACCATCTAGCAGGGTCCCAGGTGAGGACCGAAGGTCAAGATGTTTGAGGGGGGATCTAACTGGGGGATGTAGTCGAGGCTGTGGGGCGGGGGTTCAGGGACTTGCGGTGAGGTCCCAGCTCTGAGGTGAGGCCCCTGGTGAGAGCTGGGGGTTCAGGTATTCTGGGTTGCTTGAAGCCTAAGATATATAGTAGGGGTTCAGGGCCTTGAGCAGGGGTCCTGTCACTAATTGGGGGGAGGGATTCCAGACTTTAACAGAGCTCTCAGTGTAGATGGGAAGTTCAGCGCTTGAGGTGGAGTCCCCAGTCTGAAAGGGGTTCAGAGTCTGGAGTGGGGTCTGCACTGTGAGCTGGGGGCTCAAGGGCCCCGGGTGCGGGCTGCAGTCCCAACACAAGAGCAGGGTTAAGAACTAGGGGAGGGGTCCCCTCCCTGAGGATGGTTCAAGGGCTTGGGTGTCCCGGGCTGTAGGAGGGTGGATCATGGAGCCAGCGACTACACACTCCGCGGAGGACTCGGTCCGGAGCTCGCTGGACACCCGGCTCCTCGTGCCCAGCGCGGGGGGGGCCCCCCTACCTGCAGGCTGTCGGCGCATGGCTGCGGCGGCGGCGGCTGCTCGTCCGGCTTGAGGAAGACCTGCTGACCCCGCCTGAGAAATTGGACAACAGCGATGAGGATGTGGTGCAGCACCAGAACCATACTCGCAGCCGCTCGCCAGCCCGCCCGCCCGCCCGCCTGGCCGGCCGCTGCGCTCGGTCAGCGCGTCGGCGACAGCTTCGCGGGGTCCGCGCGAGTGCCCGCCCCGGCCCCGCCCCGGACCGCCCACTTCCCGCCCCCCGGCCGCCCCGGCCCCTCCCACCTACCCGCAACCGTGGACCGCACCTCTCAGGCTGTCCACTCTTCGAACCGCGGCCAGACCCCTCACCAGCTCCCACCTCCCTTATCTCTCTGCTCTGAGGAGTCTTCCAGCTTCTCCGCTCCCCGGATCCCCCACCAGGTAGCCCGCTCTCAGCCTTCGCTCCCTTCCCGTTACCCCATCGCCACTCCTTTCGCTACTTCGCAGGGTGGCCTCTCAGAGCCCGCACCTGTCTAATACAGCTTCTTCCCTCACCACTTTGAGAGTCCTGGGGCCAGGTTAGGGTCCCAAGGCGGATACCAGCCGCAGTGCGGGGGTCGGGGGGGTGGGGAAGACACGGTATAGGGGCCCTGGGCTTGCTCCTCCCCCTCAACCCAGGAGGAGGGAGGCGGCCAGGGAGAATTTTAGAAGTCGCTCCGAGACGGACAGGTCCTGGGAGCAGTAGCAGATCTGCGGGGGGGAACACGTGCGCACAGACACACAGACACACGCGCACACAGACAGGCGCATCCCTCCTGAAGGGGAGACAGCCACTGAGCGCCCAAGACTGGGCAGGCAGGTCTGCGTTGGCGTCCCCAGAGGTCAGAGAGGGTGCAGGCCCCAGGGGCACACGGTCTGCACCTCCGGGGTGGGAACCGCACACCCGGAGCGCATTTCTCCGCAGAGCGGTCTCTGGGCTTGGATGCCTGCGGCAGCCGTGACACTCCTGCGCCCCCTGCTGTCTCATCGCGGCCGCGCAGCTGGACCCCAGTTGCTGTCTGCCTGGCCTGGGGTCCCCGTGGCCAGCTCCCTGTACAGAACCGATACCGTTTCTGGCCTCCGCTTGACATGAGACTGGCTGGGTCGGTGAGAAGTGTCTGGACTAAAGGGTGCACTTGGGTTCTCACCTGGCCATTGCCAGAGACTTGCTGGGTGACCTTGTGTAGATCCCCTCCCCCCTCTCTGGGCCTCAGTTTTTCCATCTCCCTCACAGGACTGCCAGGCCCATCAAACCTGAGAATGACGGGAAGGCAGCCAGTGTCCCCTGACAGGCCTCCGTGTGGTCTGACCCCAATCCTTCCCTCTGCACTGCCGGCCCCTCTCTCTGCAACTCCCTCAACGTTTCAAGGGTGACTCAGTGAGCCCCCAGTCTCACAGCCTCCTCACCTCACTGGTTGATTCATCCTGGGCCCTTTCTCCCTGGGGAGTAATTTCCTCAAGGTTGGGTCACTGAATCCAGTCCCTGGACACGGTCCAGGCACCTGGCACACAGGCTAGGCAGATTCCCACCAGCTCAGGGGGAGACGCACCCATGCCAGGATTTCTCCTACCTCTCTTTCTGAGGCATAGCTATAGACATGCTTCTTTCCCTGCTCAAACACCTTCAGTGGCTCCCTACCACCAGACAATAAAGCCCAAACCCTCAGCCTGACACACCAGACCCCTGATTTGTTTGGCTGCCTCCCCAACAGTCCTTAAATTTATACTTCCTGCTCTACTCAGACCAGTGATTGACTCATTCTCACCTCCAGGACTTTGCTCATGCCACCCCACCCCCAATGCCCTCATGTCAGCCCTGCTTATTCAGGGGCCAATTGGAGGTCCACCTCCTCCAGGAGGGCTTCGCTGGCTGCTTCCTTAGTCCTCTAGGTCCTCCTTTTTGTGTTTTTTCCTGGGCATCTTGGCTGGAGACTCAGGGAGAGATAAGGAGGTTGCCTGTCAATGAGTGATCTGGGCCAAGTCAGTATGTCTTCCTTCATCTGCAAAATAGGGGCAATTTGTCCTATTTATTAACTGTGTAGAAAGCATTAAATGGGCTATGATGTTTAAAGATTCTGGCCCACAAAAGGGACTCCTTTCCCTTTTATGGCCTCGGTTTCTTCCTCTGTAAAATGGGTGACCAATGTAAGGGCTATTGTAAGGACAGAGTTTGAGTTTGGTGCACAAAATCCCTTGGTAAATCCTGAGCATATGTCACCGGTTAAATCCTGGGCATTGGAGAACCTGGGTGGAACACAGGTGCCCAGAATGTATCTGCTATGGTCACTGGCCAGAGCCACTTGTTCTTCAAGGCAGGTCAATGTCAGACCCTTACAGTCAAGAGCTAGCACTGACCTAGGCACAGCTGTCCTCCTAGGGTCATCTCTTGGGCTCCCAACTCTAGCCAGAGCCTTCTAGCACTCACCTTTTGAGAAGTTATTTCTTAAATCTTACTTGAAACTCATACCGCAGCTCAATGGCTTTGTGAATGCTCTATGCCTCCCTCCACTCAAAGCGATTCCTTCTGGGTCAATCTTTCAGATTTAAGCATTCCTCAGAGGGTTTGAGTCCTAACTCTGTCCTGGACTTGCTGTGTGATTCTAAGTGGTCACTGTACATCCCTGGGACTTAATTTCCCCATCTGTAAAGTGTTATCACACTAGACTCAATATCACACAGAAAACTTTTTTTTTTTTTTCAGTGCTTGGCAGGATGCAGAGCCCTTCCACAAACATCCCCTCACACAATCCTTGAAATTCCCCAACCAGACCCCTTAGAGAGCAGGCAACCAAGTCTCCACAAGGTGGCAAGGTGGCAGGTCCCCCGGCCAGGAAGTGACTCCACCAGGCATGATCCCTGCTCCGAGGTTAGGATTCCTCCTCTCCCTCACAGATCCTGGCTCTCACACCATCCCTCCATTCTGTGATTCTGTGCTGGGTTCTCACCCTGGCTCACGTTCGAATCACCTGGGGAGCATTTAAAGATGATAATGCTCAGATCCCCACCTTCACCCTGGATAATTTTAAACATTCCCAGGTGACTCTGAAGGGTTGCCAGGTTTGAAACCCTGGGTTAGAAGCACTTCATCCCAGGCTCCCCTCAGTCCCATGAGGCAAGAGTCAGGGTTGGGCACCTAAGGGCTGAATGTGTACCTCTGCGGGGGGGGGGGGGGGGTCTGTGTCTGAGGGACTTTAACATTTAATGAGCACTTACTATATGCCTCATATTTAATCTTCCCAACAACCCTACAAGATAGGCACTATTACTAGCCACATTTTACAGATAAGGAGATTGAGGCACAGAGAGATTAAGTAATTTTCCCACAGTCACACAGCTAGAGTATAAAAAAAGCAAACAACACTGTTGCCCTTCAAGTCGAATCTGACTCACAGCGATCCCATGTGTTTCAGAGTAGAACTACTCCATAGAGTTTTCTTTGCTGTAATCTTTACAGAAGCAGATTGTCAGGCCTTTCTTCTGCAGTGCCTCTGGGTGGGTTCGAACAGCCAATCTTTAGGTTAGTGGTCGAGCATAAACCATTTGTACCACCCAGGGACCTAGCTAGTGAGTAGTGGAGCCAAAATTCAAACTCAGGCCATCTGGCTCCAATCTGTGCCTAAAATTCATGCCCTGCCTCCCAAGAAAAGTCAAGTAAGGAAAACAGGTTTTCCTTGCTCTCCTTTTGTGCCCAAGAATGCAGCAGCTGGGGGGTCCTGTGTTCCCAGTCCTGGCACCCTCTCCTCATATCTGATGTGAAGAAGCCCAGATCCAGCTTGGGAACACCTGGCCCAGGCCCTCTAGCCACCTCCTCTTGGATCTTAGAGGCCACTGGGCTTATGCCCAGTGGCCCAGCTGCCCTGGGCTGGGTATTTCAGGAAAAGGTGGTTCAGCCACGAGCCTGTCAACCCAGGTACTAGGACCACTCAACCTCAGACCCTGTCTAAGAACAGGCCTTTCCTTGTTCCTAATAATAAAGACACCTCCCATTGGCAGGCCATTGAGCTTACAAAGCACTTCCTCTTCTAGGCTCTAACCAGCAGCCTCGGGAGGCACTGACTCTAGTCCCATATTACAAATGAGGAAACTGAGGTTCAGAGAGGCGTAGACACTTGCCCAAGATTACACAGGAACGTGGACCCAGGCCCATTGGCTCCAAATCCAGTGCTCTTTTCACTAAAGATGAGTATCCATGTGTAACCCAGGCTACCTTGGGTATGTTCACTCTGACCACCTCCACCCACTGCTGACAACCTTCACAGGTTCCCCATGGCCTCCAAGGCAACATCCAAACTCTCAGCATCGCATGCAAAGCTCATCCCCAAATGAATTTTTCCTGCCTCTTCTACCATCAGCCATGCCTGACTCTCAGCTTTACCCTAAACTTCCGGCATCTCTTCCACTTCTTTGCCTTTGCTCAGACTTTCCCCCCAGACTTTGAATGCCCTCCCAAAGGCATATCTGCCTGTCAATATCATGTATTTGTTCAGTCATTCATGTCACAAATATTTGTTGAGACATTGAGGATAAACAATTGAAAAACTCAGCTCTTTCCAGATATAGGAAGAATGTTCCTCCTGCTCAAGATCTCCCCCTGTCTGCACCGTCCTCTCTCACACACATCCCCAGGCCCCCGCTCAGGGGCAGAAACTGTGTCTGATCCTTCGCTTCATCCTCATGGTCCAACCTAGGCTAGGGACTCAGTAGTGCCCAGAGAACTCTGGTTAAATAGAAGGATGGTTTCCATCTCGCCATCTCTCTATCACCTACTACCTGGTACTAGCAAACCCTCGATAAACCCTAAACTTAAGTTCCACTCCCAGCCCCCATGACGATGTGTGCTGCTTCCAGGAGCCTGTCTGGTACCTAACGTACATCTATCCTGTTGCCACTGACTGTGGTCAGACCTCTGGAAGCCCAAGTTCAAATCCAAGTTCTGCCCTGAGATGCTGGGTGGCCCCAGGCAAGGCTCTGGCCCTCTCTGGCCTCACCCTTCTCAGCAGCTGTGAGAGTTGGTGGGTCTCAGGCAGCTCAGGAGTGGGGAGGCAGGGTCTGGGCAGGCTTACTGGGCAGAAGGCAGCTCTCCCGGGCAGGGAGGCCTGCCTGGGCAGGTTAGGCCCAAGGAGTATAGGCAAGGACCAGATTCCAACACAGACAGCTTCTCGAGAGAGTGTGTGTGACTCAGTGTCTCCATGCCCCGGGGCAGAGCCTGTGGACTGAAAGAGAAAGAAACCTGGTCCCACTGTCCAAGGGCCTCCACAAAGGGACAGTCTGAGAACTAGTTACAGGAAGGTGGCGTCTCTGCAGGTTCTACCTCCAATTAGAGCCTTTTCTCAAAGCTACGGCCCTGGAGTGGGCATGGGTGTATACCTGGGCAGGGTAAGCTGCCCTCAGGCAGCTCTGTGTGTGTGTGTTTGTGTGTGTGCATGCATGTAAGGCCCTGTGCCCACTGTATGTCTGTGAGCATGATGTGTGTGAGAGGGGAGGGGATGTGAGTACAGGTTTGTAAGTTTCTGTCGCTGTGAAGGTGTGTGAAATTTCCATGGTGTAGCTGCATGTGTGTGTGTACACACAGATATGTGTGTGTATCTATAGCAGGGTGTGTACATATGTGTGTAGGCAGGTCTGTGTGCAGGTATAAGTGTATCTGCACATGTGCAGGTATGTGCATGTGGCTGTATGTATGCACGTGTGTCCAGGCTTGACATGTGTGTGCATTTATGTATGAATGTGTGTGCACATGTGTGAGTGTGTGTGCCTGATCCAATTCACACCTGACAGAGGTGTTATCCATGGCCACTAGCCTGGGTCCAGCTTTGTATGTCTGTGGCTGTGGCCCCAGGTGTGGGGGGCCCTCAAAGAGAGGAGACCTGACCAGAGGTGGGCCCTGGGGAAATGTGGATTGCAGCACTGGGTGAGCAGGGTCTGCTCCCAGAGCCCTGGCAGCAGCTCTGAGTCAGGAAAGGTACCCACCAGCTGAGTGAACTCAGGTTTGGGGGATGAGGGAGGCGGGCTAGGTCAGCCACAGGTCTCCTCCATTTCCATGTTACTTTCATATACACTTGTTTGGTCTGCAGCGGGTGGCTGGCTCCATGACCCTAGAGGGAGAGGGAACTCAAAGGGTTCTAGTCCAGAACTTGCCAGTTCACTTTAGGGCTAAAGTCCAGGGGGCTTGGCATGCCCCAGGCCTTGGCACACCTTAGGCCTTGGCCTCTGCTCCCCAAGATCCTTCCTTTCCACAAGGTTGCCCCAGGTCATACACAGTCATGTGCACACATACACCGCCACACACACTCATACACACCCCTACACACTCACACGTCTTTCACAGTTATACATATACACGCCCATCACTCCTACACTTAGATGCACACACACAGACACACAGACACACACTTCTGTATAGACACACACACACTCCTATATACAGACACACACACAGACACATGTACTCCTATATGTAGACACACACATAGACACACATACTCTTATACACAGACACACACACTCCTATATATAGACACACACATAAACACATATACTCCCATACACAGACATACATCCTCACACACACACTCACACCCGTAGGGCACAGACAGACGCACTTGCTCTCTACCTCCTTCTGGGACCACAGTGCTGCTTACTCCCTGATGCCCAGACCTGCTACAGTAATCTTTTCTATACCCAAGGCTGACCTTGCCTCACCCATACCCACATGGCTCCCCACTGCCCACAGGACGAAGTTGGAGCCCTGGCTCTGACCTTCACAGCCTTCAAGGCTTTTAAGCCCCGGAAAAGCCTCCTCTCTGCCGCACCCACACCCTGCCTCTGGGAACACTGCACTGCTCACGAATCCTCACACCAACACTTCTCATTCACTCCTCTGTGCTTTGCCAGCCGCTCTGCCTCCCCACTATGCTGTCAGCTTCAGGGGACAGGACTTTTTCTGTTTTGCTCACTGCTGTGTCCCCAGCCCCTAGAACCCAGAAGAATTGCACAAAATGATATCTATCAACTACACAAATGGGTAGAAGAACCTTCCTCCCAGTCTGGTCTGCCCCCTTATGTAGACTTACCCAAATATATTTGTTTCCCTGTGTGCCTCCTCCATCAGACTGGGTGCTCCTCAGGGCAGAGACCAGGTCTGATTCAGCGCCTTGTGTCCATGCCCAGCAGGAGGCTGGGCACAGAGAACAGGAGTGCGGGATGGACCCAGGGTATAGAGCCCAGGCATGGCGACCCTCTCAATGAAGCTCAGGGGTGTTTGGAAAGTGGAGCCACCTCAGCCAATCACACAAAGCACACCTGTCCCAGGTAAGAGGTTTCCAGACTATCTTCTCCACCCCCCTCATCTGAACCCGTTTCTGAAGTCACCTTGACTGGCCATCTAGTCCCTGCTTGCACACTCCCAGGGACAGGGAGCTCACTTTCTTCCCATGTGGGATGCCTCTGCCTGACACTGACTCCTCCCACAGCATCGTCCTGTCAAACCCTGAACATCCTGAGCCAAGGATTCCCATGGAAACCAGGAAGGAAGACAGCAAAAGGAGAGGCAGATCCCAGCTTTCTCAGCAGTTCTGCCAACCTTTCCGGCTCTGGGCAGAGGTGGAAAAAAGGGCTCTTGGTCTACCCCAGGGACAGGCAAGGGGGCTCAAGGTGCTCAGGCTCCTCCCCAGCCACAGATCACCATCCTCAGGAGCCTGGGGTGGTGCAGAGATGGCCTGAAAAACTCCTTGGCAACCTCCACGGAGACCCCATTTACTCACTGAGCCCCACTCCCCACTGAGCCCCACCCCGAACTGAGCCCCCACCCCCTCACTGAGCCCTACCCATGAGTCCCCAACCCACTTACTAAGCCCCTATTCCCTGCTGAGCCCCTACCACTTATTGGGTTCCCACCCCCCAAACTAAGTCCCCATCCCAACATTGAGCCCCACCCCCTCACTGAGCCCCATCCCCCCGCCAGAATCCCCGTCCCACTGAGTTCTCCCAAACAGCAGAGCCCTTGCCCCCTCCAAACCCATTAAACCCATTGCCATTGAGTCAATTCTGACTCATAGCAACCCTATAGGACAGAGTAGAACTGCCCCATAGGGTTTCCAAGGAGTGGCTGGTGGATTTGAAGTGCTGACCTTTTGGTTAGCAGTTGAGCTCTTAACCACTGGGCTACCAGGGCTCTCACTCAGTCCTAAATCCTCACCCTCATACTGACTCCCATCTCCCTCACTGAGTTCCACTCCTTCTCTCACTCCCCATCCCCCACCTGACCTAGATAAAGATTCCACTCCCTCCCACACCCATCTCTTCTCCTCACCAGTGCCTTCTGCCCTCCAGTCTGCAGGATGTGGAGAGTCTGCACTGACTCCAGTCCTAGGAGTGCCACATGGAAATGCTTCCTCCCAAGCCCCGCCTGGCTGGCTGGGTGGATAAGGGGACAAGCCAGTCCTCAGCCAAGGGTGGCTGCCCAGAGCGCCACCCCACTTCACCTCTACAGCTTCACCCCACCAGCTATTTCTGTGCTAGCCCTGCTCCAGGTGTGTCTCCGGCTGCAGCCAGTCACTGACCCCAGACCCCCATTCACACGCGCACACACGCGCGCATATGCACACACACGTGCACAAGCACACACAAAACCAGGGCTGCTTGGAGCTGAGTTCATCTGGGACACCAAGGCAAAGAAAGTCAAAGCAACGGGGACACAAGACCCCATGCTCTGAGAACTCCCTGCCAACTCAGAAATTGTCATAGTGCGAGGCCCCAGCCTGCAGCTTCAAAGTTCCAAGAACTCCCTGACCCTCATGTTCTAAGAAAATCAGAGCCTTTATTACCACGTCCCATTATTCCAAGGGTCTGTGCTTCTTACATTCTAATAGTGCGAGAGCCTTGGGTTGGGAGAATGTAGGAGCCCAAGATTCTAAAGTTCTGTTATTCTAACTGCCTAAATCTCCATGACTCCAGGACTCCAACACTCAGATTCCACGCTGGAGATCCGTAAATACAAGGTAAGGGGAGAGAGCCTTAGCAAGGCCTGGCACAGGCCTGGGGTGTGGGACCAAGAGGTTAGAGAGGGCCCAAGGAAATGAGCACCTCCAGGCAGTGTCTGGGGGGTAACTGGGGCACCCTGGAGCACAGGAGGTGGGAGGCAGCAGGGTCAGTGTGGGTGACTCAGTCTAGCCCCACCACTTTCAGGCTGTGTAACATTAGACAAGTACCCATGCTGCCCCAGTTTCCTTACCTGTAAACTGGGGATCAGCAGGCCTTCCTCACGTGGTGGTCGTGAAGAATAAATGAGATGCTTAGCACAGAGCCTGGCACACAGAACTGCTCATAAAATGACAGTGCTTGTAGTCTTTGTTCCCCAGCAGCCCTCGGAGTCCCCTGGCAGTGCTGGTGCGGATGGTTTGGGCAATGGGGATATTTAACCCTTTCCTGGTACCTGAGTGACATGAGGCTGCTGCTCCTCAGGCTTCCCCAAACCCCACTGCATCTCCTCTCTTCCCTCTCTATCTTCCCTGTGGACTGCAGTCTTTAGTTTAGGAGACAGACCTACAAAGAGGGGAGATCTGGGCTCTAGGACCAGGAAAGCCCCTCACACTTCTGGGCCTCAGTTTTCTCATCTATACAATGACAGAGTAGAGCCTTCCACTGACATTCCATGGCCCCAGGATTCAGGCTGTGTGGTCTTGGTGACCTCAGGGGCAGGCCTGGCGGGGAGAAGAATCCAATAGAAGCCACACTCCTGAGGCCCAGTGATAGGGTGGAGGCAGGGAGGAGTATGGGAATAGATAAAGCAGCCCCAATGTGGCTCCTGCTTCTCTCCCCAGTACTGGAGGAGAATTTGATCAAGCCCATCCCTTTGCACCTGGCAAGAATACACCTTCCAGGAAACCCCCATACCTTCTCCAGACACCCCTTAGCCTGACTGCTTCTGGAAGAACCATTTCCAGATACAGCCCCTGGCCCTCGCCTAATCGCCTCTGCATCTGCAAGCCTCCACTCCTTTGCTTACACTCTTCCTCATACCGGGTACCTTCCCCCTCCTCTCGAAGATTTAAGGAATTAAATCTTAAATATCCTGAAAGGAGAAGGAAAGGGAACCGCCCATCTTCTAAATGCTAGGGCCCACCTCGTTTATTCCTCCATTTAATCCTCAAGATATTATTAGTTCCATTTCACAGTTGATAAAACTGAGGTTCTGAGACATTGTCTAAAGTTTCACAGCTAGATATGGTAGAACAGGGATCTGAATCTGGCCCCTCCAGCTCTCAAGCCTGAGCCTCTTCCAGGAGGCTGACTCCAGGGAGAAGAGCCTGGGACCCACCCTCCTGGCTCCCCCTTCCTCTTGGCTCTAGGGCCACACTAGAGCAGCCCCTCTCACCCTGGCAGCACCCCAAACTCCAGAGGGCAGAGATCATTGTCCTGTCTTCTCCTGCCTCCCCAAGCTGGAGGCAGTGTAAAGCCAGGCCACACTGCTTCCTGATTGATGGAAAGGCACTCTATTAGGCAAAGGCCCCATGGTGGAACTGGGAGACATGGCGTTCTGTTTCTAAGCATCAGTCGCTATGGAAGCCAAGTGCTGCCAGCCCAAGGCCTAGCAACGAGGCGCAGGGCGGAGGGCATTGTGTTGGGGTGGGGAGCTCCGAGGCTGCCCAGTGAGCAGTGAGAGAGGAGAGTGGACTGCATCCGTTCTCTGTTCTCTGGGCTAGAGCGCCTGATTGCTGCCCCAGCTGGGCTTGCAAGGGGAGGAGGGAGGTCAAGAGGTCAGGACCAGGCAGAGCCTGGGGCCAGAGAGACAGAGACTCAGAGATAAGAGCAGAGAGAGACACACAGAGACAGAAAAGGGAGTCCAGAGAGACAGTGAAAAGCAGAGATACCATCAAAGAGAGGGAGACTGACTTGAAGAGGGAGATTCAGAAGGTGGAAGAGGACAAGAGCTGCTCAGACTCGCAGAGATGCACTTAGACAGACAACTGGCAGAGAAGGATGGATTCCCGGGGAGGGAGAGGGTACGCCAGGACAGCGGAGAGAGCCGCAAGGGGAGTGACAGAGATGGACGGACAACTGACAAAAGGAGATAAGCCTGAGGCAGGAGGCAATATAGAGGCAGATAATAAAGGAAGCGAGGACTAGGCACTAGAGACAGGCAGGTCGGGCAGTGCAGACGGCGGCGGCAGCGAGACGACAACGGTGATAGAAGCGCCAGGGCACCAAGACCACAGGAGTCCTGAACTGGCCCCAGTCCTGGACCTTCCCTCCTCACTCTGCCCGTCTGTGGCACAGGCATCACCGGCCTTGTACTTGCATCCTTATGCCCCCACCCCCTAGCCTCTCCCCCGGAACACAGAGTCATCTAGTCACAGACCCTCGGAAAACAGACTGTGGAGGTCATAGGTGCCACATTTCTCTAACTCCCAAGGGGGCAAGTCTTGTCCAAGATCATACCATGAAGCAGTGGCTGAGACAGTAGGAAGTCAGGCCTTGGGGTTCCTAGTCCATTGCTCCTTCTCCACCCCCACTTCACTTGTTTCCCTACAAGAATGAACAAGATGGCAGAGCCTAAGATGGGAACCCCACCTCCATGGGGACAGAGCTGTTTGCTTCCTTCCTCAACAACAGGCCCTGTGTCTGGGTCCTAGGAACCCCAGGATGAAGCAGATAGCATTCAGTGGAGAGATGGACCAGAGCTGACCATGTCAGGGCTGTGACTAGGAAAGGCAGCACACTCTGGGGAACCCAGAGCAGACTGACCCCTCGTGGTCATGGAAGTGGCAGGTACATTTGACAGGCAAAAACCAGTCGCCATCAAGTCAATTCTGACTCATAGGACCCCATGTATGCTGGAGTAGAACTGTGCTCCATAGGGTTTTCAATGACTGATTTTTCAGAAGTAGATCGCCAGGCCTTTCTTCCAAGGTGCCTCTGAATGACTCAGAACCCCCAAGCTTTTGGTTAGCAACTGAGCCCATCAGACATTTACACCACTCAAGGACTCCCTGGACAGGCAATATCACCTTTAATCCTAACCATATCCTGTTACAGATGAGAACACTGAGGCCCGGAGAGAAAATGACTTGCTCTAGCCAATCAGCAGATGCTTAAGTCAGGATTTCAACATAGGTCTCTTGAGGCCATTGCAGGTTGGAAGGCCTGGCAGAGGCCCTTCCCCAGGGGTGGAAGTAGCCACTCCAGAATGGGGGCTACTCAGGCCTACTCAGGGACCCCTTCCAGAGGGAGGGTGTGGGGGCATCCTGGGGGAGTCCTCTTTTGGGAAGAGGACTCTGTCAAGTGCTAATATATCTCTTTCTCTGTCTCATTTTCTCTCCCTTTCTCCCTCGGCTCTCTCTGATGGTGGAGCTAATTGTTCCTGGGATTGTTAACATTGTCAGCAGCACCTGACAGCCTGCTCAGAGAGCTCACAGTGCCCTCTCAGACACCCCATCCACCCCTGCCTGCCTCAGTCTCTCAAGCCTCCTCAAGGAAGAACAAGATGAAGACTAATTAAGTGCCTACTACGTGCCCCTGGCAGTGCGAAGCACTTTACATTCATTATCTCATTAAATTGTCCAGCAAGGTCTCTGAGGGCGCCGGCTCCCCCTACCTCACTGAAGCTCCTGGCCCGTGGTCTCCCTATCACCCCTACTCCCACCCCCAACACTACAGGGCAGCTCTGACTGCACCCACCCCTGGTTCCAGGGCAGGGTGGCCCTATTGCAGTAGACGTGCACAGGTGCCTGGGAACTGGGCATCTGACTCTCAGCGTCTGCAGTGCCCATGGTGGGAGGCAGTGGGGGAAGCAGGGGGAACTGGGAGGGGCAGGAGAAGCCAGGCTTCTGCAAACCAGCCTCACCCCACACACACTGGGCCTGATGCCCAGAAATCAACCTGTGGTGCTGTCCTCCCCTGGGCCCCAGTTCCTGGAAGGCAGCACTGCTGGGGTGATGGATCCAACTGCTCTCGGCCTCCGCTTCCTGCTACCTGGAGGCTGCCTCCTCCATGCAGCCCTCCAGCTGGCCAGTGTCACCGTCAGGGTGAGAGTCTGAGGGCAGTCAGTGGGTGATGAGCAGTGACCCGTCAACTCCTCCTCAGCCCTGCATTCCCCACTCCTCAGGAACCTGGTCCAGGTCCAGGCTGCAAGGGTGGATACGGTAACTAGTGTTTGTTCATGCACGTATGCACTAGTGTGTGCATAAGTGGGTCAGTGGAGCTGAGGAGTTGTGAATGCAAGATGTGAGCCATACAGATCTGGGTTCAAATCCCAGCTCCTCCATTTCCTAGATATATGACCCTGGGCAAGTCACTGAATCTCTCTGAGTCTCAGTTTCCTTGTCTGTACAGTGGGGATACCAATAGTAAGCCACCTGATAGGCTGGATGAGGTTATGCATGCAGAGCTCTGGCACAATGCTTGGCATATGGTGTTTTTTTGATACATGAAAGATTCTATTATTGTGTGTGCCTGTGTGCATGTACATGTGTGCACGTGTAAGTGTCTCTGGGAGGTCCATGAGGGATCTTCGGCACTCCAGCAGGGGAGTACAGGCTGCTCCCTGACTCTTGACCCTACAGAGTAGGGGCTATAGCTGCACTCTCAGACTAGCATCAGGAGGAGGACCTGCTGTACCTCTACCTGACCCCCCCCCCAAAAAAAACCCACCTGTGTGAGGCAGATGGATGGCTTGGGGGCCACCAGGCAGGACTAGTGATTAGGAGGCTAACAGCCCAGCATCCAGAGACAAATGGGAGGGAGGCTGAGCTGTCAGGCCATCCATCAAGGCTGTCGGGCCAGCAGTGCTGCACAGTGGGTGGAGGAGCGGTAAGAGGAGAGTGGGGGAGGGGCCAGGGGAGTGTAGGCATACCCAGGGCCAGGCAGCCAAGCCCAGCCCAGCCATTGACCCTAAATTGTAACCCTGAATGAGTCACTGTTACTTTGGGGCCTCACTTTCTTTATCAGGACAATGGCGCTAAAGGTCTCTCTCTGCCGCATAAATTCCAGCCACAGCAGGCCCAGTATTAGGCCCCAGGGCCAGGAAAAGCCCCTCGGAGAGTATGAGAGGTTCAGGCGCACCCTTGCCTCCTATAGGTACCCAACCTAGTCAAAGACCCCGGAGGGTGGTCTTTGGAATAAATGGATTGAAATAGTGTCTGGGCTGGGAGCCCAAAAACCTAAATTTGAATGAAGTTCTAACCCTAATCCCTTGCTAACCCTTGGCCAAGCTCCTGACTTCCCAGGTCCTTCCCTGGGAGGCCCCAACCCCATGCCACCACACACATACATCCAGGCCAACTGGCCTGACAGAGGCAGGAAGAGCCTCAAGTACAGCCCTTGCCTGTGCAAATTTCATTCAAACTTAGGGCAAAGTCACCCATGGGCCCTCCTCACCTTTTGCAGGTAGCAGTTATCTGGAAAAATCCTGCCCAGCAAGATAAGGTAAGAGGTCCTAGTTTGGGTCTAGCAAGACCCTAGCAAAGCCCACAGTCTCAGTTTGTCTCTAACAGTCCAAGCGGGCTTGTGCAAGTCACTTTTCCTCCCTGGGCTGTTTTCCCCATCTCTAAAATGAACTCTCCCATTTAAAAACAAACAAATGACATCAACAAAATTCTTCAGGGGCTCCTCTTCCCTGTGAGACAAACTGCAAACTCCTCACTGCCCCCACTGCCTCTAGGCCTACACTTAGGTACCCTGACCTTTTATCACACCCCCACCACACTTCATGTTTCACCTCTGGACCCACGCTGCCCCTCAGCCTCTTCCCCTCCTCTCCACTGGACAACCCCTCCTCACTCATCAAGGGCCGGAAGCATTGCCTCCTCTTCAAAGCCTTTTGCACAGACCTGGCAGAGTTGAGCCAGACCCCCTGTGGAGTCACTAGTGCTCCCCTACACGTTCCGTGGGGTCGAGATCAGGATGTGTCTATCCCTCCATCTCACTCTGAGCTCCCAGAGGTGAGAACCAGGCTGGCCTGATTCCCTGGAAGGGGTGGGAGTGGCGTTGGGCAGCCCAGGACCTCAAACAAGGATCCAGCTTAGAGACGGTGGAAGGAAGGGAAGGAAGAAGGAGGAAGAGAAGGAGGGAGGGGCAGAACAACTGTCCTCAAGGTCCCTTTGGATTTAACAATCTGAATTCTATTTCCTTGAATGTCACTGCAGATGGAGCCCCCATGTCCTGGTCCCTCACCTCTCCACTGCCCCTCTTTGGCCCCAGCCTCCCTCGGGATCCAGCCCTCTTACACACACCAGGACAGAGACCCTAAGCTAAAGGGGCCTCTGGTCTCTGCCACTGCATCCTGACTGGACGCTAAGAGCACCACACGGTCGTCATAGCGAGGCTTTGATGTTGTCATCACTAATTCATCGCCAGAGCCCTGGGAGGCGAGTGAGGTGTGAGGAGAGCTGGTCAGAGCTGATCAGAGCAGCCATTGGGGGCAGGAGTCTTGGGGTCTTGGGCCTAGTCGGGGGCAGGGATTAAACTTCATCACCCCATGCAGCTGCGTCCTCCGCTCAGCCTCCCAGCACCTGGCAAGGAAGAGGAGCACAGGAGTCTGTCCTGTGCACCTACTGTGTATTCAGCTGTGTCCAACTGCGGAGTGGGGGGTCAGCGAAGGCCGGGATGGAAGCTTCCACTCTCCCAGCCTCTGTGAGTGGGGCGTCTGGGCCCTGCTCTCCTGAACAGGGCAGGGAGATGTCCTTTCTCATGTCACAGGGTCTGAGGAGGGGCCGGAGTGGAGGAAATAAGGAGGAAGCGAGCCCATATGCTGTACCCCCTCCAGGCAGATGCAGGCCAGACACCTCTAAAAAGCAGCTCATTTAATTCTCCCCAAAACCTGCGGGGTCAGAATTATGACTCCGCTTTACAGATACCTGGATTTCTCTCTGCACAAATCCTTCCAGTCATCCCATTCCCTCCTCCAGGAAACCTTTCAGGATACTTCACCCCCCTCTCACCCCCTTCTCTCCGTCCTCTGAATTCCCAGGGATGGTGGGTGAGGGTTCTGGTCTCCCCACTAGACTGGACTGATGGCTCCTCCTTCTCCCATTTAGCACCCTGGTTTGTAGACCGCCATTAATGCAGACTGGAGCTGTCCATGGTTCTAAACCCTTCCAGACTTCACTGGAAGCTGGGTTTCTTTGTGTTGAAAGTCACCTGCTCATCAACCTGGGGAGAGAGGCCAGGGGAGACGTACCGCCCTGCCTTCCGCTCACCTAGCTCTTAGTGACAAGGAACCTCAAGACAAGTTACCCATTTGGAGCAGGAGAATGGGAGCTTTTGAAACTAACATGCATCCACTCAACAAGCATTTATTGAGTACCTACTATGTGTGGCCCTGTGAAAGGAACTTGGTATACACAATAGTGAACAAAACGGACCTAATTCCTGCCCTTGTGGAGCTCCTGGACTAGTAGAGTTGGCACTGGGGTTTGCTTTACATACATTAACCCCTCGGTCCTTATAATATGTGTGACAGGTGGACATTGTTATGCCCATTTTACAGTAGAGGAAACTGAGGCTTTGGATGATAAAGGAACCTGTCCAAGGCCACACTGCTAGTAACCAGTAAAGGCAGGATTCAAACGCAGATGTGTCTGACTCCCAAGTCCCACTCTTGGTCCATTCCTATAAGAGGTTCACAGACCTAGTCCCCGCCCTCAAAGAGTTTATAATCTAGTTTACCTGCTCCAGTGTTCTTCAATAAGCACCACTGGAAAGTGTCTTTTGAGTCTGATCTGAATCCCTCCTGCTGCAGCTCTGACGTGGCCTTTCTTTGTTGGAAACTCAGTGGGGCAGAGGATCAGCTTTCGTCTCCTTGCAGACACCCGGGGTGCTTCCATGAGCTTCAGCCCCTTCTCCACCCCCACCTTGCACAGAGGCCTCCCCCCACAGGAGGGAGCGAGGTGTGTGATCTAAAAATACCTTAATCCCTCCCTGCTCTCACTCTAATTAAACTGAGTGAGTCACTACTTTAAGTAATTTATTGCTAGTTACATAATTGCTTTAATATTTGGTTCTAGAACTGGGGTACAAAAATGCCCCTCTTCTTTTCAGGAAATTGCTAATCCACAGAGTGGGGTTTAAGGCCCCTGGGGGAGGATGGGGAGCGGAGTGAAGTCACTGGGCCAGCCCCCTGCTCGTCCAACATATGGCACACTTGGTCTGGGGAGAAGCAGTTTGGTGGGTACACAAACTCTCTGTCATCTAATCTGTGGGTTTCTAAGGTCACCTTTCCCAGCTGATTCAGACGTCGGACCTGGGGTTTGCCCTCAGAAGACCATAGTTTGCACATCCCTTCCCTCCCCAGCCTCATGACCTCTGGCCCCAGAGGAACCAAGGCCCAGAGAGGTGTCTCCCAGCTTGCCAGAGTCAGCCCCACTCTAAGTGCCAGACTGTTAGCTCAAGGCAAACCTGGCACCTCTCATAGCCCTGTAAGATATCACATCCTCACCTTCTGGACCCCCATGGCAGTAACACCTGTGCAGAAATGTTAGCCATGCAGAAACAAGGAGGGGAGGTGCAAAGAACCAGCTATGGAGGGCACATAGTAGGTGCTCACATAACAGATGTTTGTTTCACTCCATTCCAATTAGCAAGGAGTTGTTAAGCACCCCCTGCGTGCAGTCACACGTCCTTGATCTCATTAGCTCTCCACCTGCTCTCATGAAGCCCAGAGAGGGAGCCAAACTGTGTACCAGGTGCATTACACTCCGTGTCTCACTTAATCCTCACCACAGCCCTAATGAGGTGGCACTATTGTTATCCCCCCTTTCACAGATGAGGGAACAGAGGTGGCACAACCCACACAAAGTCCTGTAGCTAAGAAGTGGAAAAGCTGAGATTTGAACCAGGAAATAGTCATCAAGGCTTGTGCTTATAATCACCCCCCTCTACTGCCTCCCTTTCCACCACTCTGTCAGTCTGTCGGACTGTGGTGGCTTTCATATTGCTATGATGCTGGAAGCTATGCCACTGGTATTTCAAATACCAGCAAGGTCGCCCATGATGGACAGTTTTTAGAGGCGCTTCCAGACTAAGGAAGACTAGGAAGAAAGGCCTGGCAATTTACTTCCAAAAATTAGTCAATAGAAACCTTATGAATCACAATAGGATATTATTCAATATAGTGCTGGAAGATGAGCTCCCTAGGTTAGGAGGTATGCAAAATACATAACGGCTACAGCAATGGACTGGAGCATACCAATGATCATGAAGATGGTGCAGGACCAAGCACCATTTTGTTCAGCTGTACATGGGGTTTTCATGAGTCAGAGTTGACTCAACAGCAAATAACCACAACAATAACACTGTTAAACAGCATGGGTTAGGAAGCGTTGCCTGTGCCCTCTGACCCTAGGCCTTGAATAATGAGGATTTCACTAGGCTTAGGAGTAGAGATGGAGCACCTCCAAGCAGAGAAAGCAAGTGAGCATGTGCAAACTCAGAGAGGTGGCAAGGGGCAGGGTGGGCTTCAGAAAGGAGTAAACTAGGTCAGGCAGCAAGCCTGGCAGAAGCACAAAAGAAACCAGGCAGAGAATCTGAAAGAAATTGGCAGAGTCTAAAAAAATGAGGCAGAGGGCATCGGGCTGTGTCAACCTGTGGGTTTAAGTGCCTGCTCAGGCCCCAAGCAGTCTGGGCCCATCACAGATATTACTGACTCGCTGCCCCCTAAATCTGTCCCTGTCCGATTTCTCGGCCTTAATAGTCCACTCACACCCACAGTCACCACCTCACTGGGAACAAGCAAAAATCCTTCACCCCAATCTTAAAAGCCTGTGAGCGGCCATCTAAGATACTCCACTGGTCTCACCCCTTTGGGAGCAAGGGAGAATGAAGAGAACTAAAGATACAAGCGAAAGATTAGTTCAAAGGACTAGTGGACCACAGCTTCCACTGCCTCCACCAGACTGAGTCCAGTACAACCAGATGGTGCCCGGCTACCACCACTGACTGCTCTGACAGGGATCACAGCAGAGGGTCCTGGACAGAGCTGGAGAAAAATGTAGACTAAAATTCTAACTCACAAAAAGACCAGACTTAACTGGCCTGACAGAGACTGGAGAAACCCCAAGAGTATGGCCCCTGGACACCCTTTGAGCTCAGTAATGAAGGCACTCCTGAGGTTCACCCTTTATCTAAAGATTAGACAGGCTCACAAAACAAAATGAGACTAAAGGGGCACAACAGCCGAGGGGCAAGGACTAGAAGGCAGGAGGGGACAGGAAAGCTGGTAATAGGAAACCCAAGGTCGAAAAAGAAGAGTGTTGGCATGTCATGGGGTTGGTAACCAATCTCATAAAACAACATGTATACTAACTGTTTAATGAGAAGCTAGTTTGTTCTGTAAACCTTCATCTAAAGTACAATAAAAAAAAAATTTGTTTTAAATCCTTCACCCCAAAACTTGGCAGGGACTGGTCGGAAAACAGACAATGGTGCCTTGTAGCAGGGGAAAGCTCCGGCAGTTGCGGAGTATGGAAGGGTCCCTACCAAGGCTCAAGGAAGCCTTTCTGGAGGAAACATGAAGGGCTGAAGGATAGGAGTTAGCCAGGTGAAGGGGAGGGAGCATCGAGGAACAGTGTTCCAGACAAAGGGAATAGCATAGGCAAAGGCCCAGAGGTTAAGAGATGCAGGGCCCGTGGGACCAGCATAGTTTAGTAGTCTGGCTGTGTTCTTGGCAATCTGTGCGTCCATGCTGAGTGCAAGCATTTCTCTGGGCGTCTGCGTGCACTGTGTATGTGCTGAACCTGTGCCTGGGCTGAATGTCTTGGTGTGTATCCCTGTGTTGTGTGCACTGGTGTTGCCATTTGTTCTGTCTCTTGTTTCTAGGTCAATTTTTGAGATTCATCTTGGGTCTGTTTCTCAGTGTATATTGTGTAAGTGTTGTGTGTGTGTGTTGTGGGTCTCTACATCTGTTTGTTGTGGTCTGCTTCTCGGTGTGAAGGGTTCTTCTATCTGTTGAGTTTGTTTCTGTTTATTTGTGTTTGTGTTTGCCTGTGTGTTCCTATGCCTGGATGGTATGAGTCTCAGCGTGTTGTGGGTTTGTGGCCTGGACACTCAGTCCCTTAGCTCAGGCAGCTGGGGCCAAGGAGAAGCCTGGAGCAGGGGGTGCTAGAGCTGGGATCCAGTTGCACACAACAGTACCTAACGATCGTCAAGCACTTAGTGGGGTGGAAGGCTGCACCGAAGATGCTAATTAATGATGATAATGAGTCAGCGGCCAAAGACCCAGTGGAAGCTGAAAGTGGGTTCCCACTGGCACACATGGATGAGCTGGCTGGGCTGAGGTCCCTAATTCCCCCGCACTATGAGGCGGCCGTCCTCACCGACTCATCTCCCAGGGAGGCTCAAGGCCCAGGTTCTGGACAGCAAGAAGGATTGACGTCACCCTCAAGGAGGAAGGTTTTAAAAGGGAGGACTTTTATTAGCCTTGGCAGTGGAGGGGTCAAAAGTGTTATCAACAGGTGAGTCAGCAGGGACACAGCTTTGCTCTTGCGGGTCATAGGTCTGGGGGAGTGGCTATCGGTGCCATGGATGGGTGCTCTGGAGTATGGAAGGCAGGCAGTGTAAGGCAGAGAGGGGTTTCCTGGAGGAGGGCCGAGAGCTGCTGAACACCCCTGCATAGGTGGGTAAAGCCGGATGAATTAGGCCCACAGCTCAAGTGAGGGGGATGGGGAGTGGAGTAGGGGGGATGGGAAAGACAGGGGGTTGGGGTGGGGGGCTGTCACTCCTCCTCTGACCTGTCTGTGTGACTCACATGTCCTCAGCCACATCTGACACAGCTTATTGCCTCTCACCTGGATCTGTCTCCACACTAGCCTTCTCACCGGCCTCTCTAATTCGCCCTTCATCTGGAGCTTCCTAAAACCCAAAGCTGACCACAGCCTGGCTCTGCTAAACCCTCCTCAGCCTCCCTGTGTGAGCTGGGCCTCCACTACCCTTCCTCCCCACCACCTAGCCCTTCTTCCTGCCCATGAGCTCTATATCTGTTACCCTTGACCTCTTGCTGTCATCTATACCCTTGCTCTGCTGGGCTTTGGGCCTGGAATGTCTGTCTTCTTCTTCTCCTCCTTCTGGAAAACTCTCATTCATCCTTTAAGGTTAAGACTCAGAGAAGTTCCCTGATCAGCTCTCCCAGACTGAGTTTCCTCTTTCCTGGTACTCACCCCACCAGGTTCATTGCCTGGGTCTGGGTGTGCCTGTCTCCAACAAAGATGAGGGCAGGGGCTGTCTGAGCCATCTCCGTGGCCAGGATGACGAGCCTGGGGAAGGAGAGGGGGCACAGGAAGGCACCATCAAGGACGTGTGGGATGAATGTGCAGATGGCTTAGTGGGCTCCGGGGCATACTGAATCCTAAGAATGACATTCTTCAGCAGCCACAGTGTTGCTCAGATAGGTAGCAGGGATGGTCTTGCAGAAAGCAGCTCCTTGCCCCACATCCGGAGGATGACTAGATGCACGTGGGAGCACTCAGAAAACGATGGTGACAGCAGGGCAGCTCACTAGGCCTCAGTGAATGTGACAAACTTTTGGTCCCAGCTCTGAAGCCAACTAGCTGTGTGGTCTCAGGCAAGTCGGTACCCTCTCTGGTCTTCAGTTTCCCTCATCCATTTGTTCCTCGGGATCCAACCTCCACCCTTTTCTGCTGTGCTCTGTGCCGCAGAGGCTGACATCTCCGTGCTGCTTTACTGGGATCCCTTGCCCTCTGGCTTCTAGTTGGCTCTGCCAATGGAAGCAGGGCAGGGGGCACTGGCTAGAGATCCAAGGGTGAGTGAGAGGGCTCAAGGTATTTATCCGCCTCCTTCGTCCCTGCTCAGTGACTGTGACCGAAGCCCCTCCACCATGGCTCTGGCTCTCACAGGGAACAGGGGACACCTTCCTTGCCCCTTCAGGCTTCTTGGATACTAGTCCTAAGTACCTCAACATCCCCTGTGGGTTTCCTTACCCTTGCCCCAGCATCTGTAAATAGCTGCTTCATTAAACTGCCTTCAATTAAACCATCTGAGTGTGTCATCTGTTTCCTTTCTACAAAACAGGGCTACTTCCTTGAAGGATTGTTGAGGTGATTAAATGAAGCAATTTTAAAGATACAAAGGGCACTCCGTAAACACTGGTTCTCTCCATCTAGCCCCAAGCCCTACCCCACTCAGAGTTTTAAAATAACTCCGACTCTTCTGGGCTTGGGAAGGATGTGGCACCTGCCTGCTTCTTTCTCTTGTCTCCTACTTACCCCGCCATCCTCCACCCCCAGGAAGCCTCTACCCTGTCCCCACCCAGAGCCGACGTCTGAGCCCCTAACCCATAGGCTTCCACACTAGAGCCCCCCATGACTCAGCACAAAGGAGGCTGCTGTTGCCCAGCTGCCTGGCTGCCCGAAGGGCTCCCTTGGTGCTGCCTGCCCTGAGCAGCACAGCCAACACAGGGCTGCCCAGTTCTCCGTCCCCCGACTCCCACCCCAGACTGCCATTGTATCTGGCCCATGCCTCCGCATCCAGCCCCAAACCACCTCCAGAGAGACAAATTTCTTCCCAGTTTCCCAAAGAAGAGGATCTCGCTGCTTCCAACTGGGCGGTCTAACCTCACACCTTCCCTCTACCCGGGCCGCCCCGGGGGCGCACTGGGGCGGCTCAAACTCCCCATATGGAGAGGGCTGAGGCATGTTCTCCGGTTCTCCGCCCCCCACCCCCAATCCCGCCCCTCCATGGCATCTACAGCTTGAAAGGACTTCAGAGTTTGCAACCAACTCCCCTGCTAAGGCAGGCGTCTCATCTGCAGCCTCCCTAACCAGGGTGCCCACTCCCCACTCACACACCCACCACACTACTCCCCCATGGACAGGAAACTCATACCTCCCTCCCAGGCAGCCTCTTCCCTGTGAGATGGCCCTGCCTCACCCACATTGGGCTTACCTGAGCCTCCTGGTCTCCCCCACAACCTCAGGGCTGTCTCAGAGCCATGTAACCTCTGTACTAGGAGCCCAGGAAAATATAGGGAGACGCTCAAATGTTAAGAGTAGTAGAAACCTAAAAAAGCACCTGCCTCACAGATGAGGAAATTGAAGCTTCCAGAGGAGGCCCCTCCTCTGGCCCCACCCCTCCGCTTGGAGTCTCCATGCTCCACGGTCTGACAGACTTCACAAGTTCCTGGGAGGAGTCGCACAGCAGGCAGAAGCTCTGGTAGGGACTTCAAAGGTGGCATCTGAGGCTCGG
Source organism: Dugong dugon (assembly GCA_030035585.1). Taxonomy (NCBI): domain Eukaryota; kingdom Metazoa; phylum Chordata; class Mammalia; order Sirenia; family Dugongidae; genus Dugong; species Dugong dugon. Next base: position 75,129,548 of record CM057467.1, on the reverse strand, counting down.
GAAGAGTGGAAATGCACAGGTGCAGGAGGTGGCCTCATGCTGCAGACTTGGACCTCTACTCTGAGTTCCCCACGGGCTCTAAAAGGCTGGAGGACGGCCTTCCAGACCTGCCCTCCCTCAAGCTACACCAGTCAGACATACCTCTCTGCCGCAAGCCCTGCCATCTCCTTCTGAATCGGGCTGTGTGAGCTTGGGTTAATCACTGCCCCTCTCTAGACTTCAGTATTTATATCTATACAACCAAAGGGCTGAGCCAGGAGTCCCTGGAACTCCATTAGTGGGGTGCAAGTGTGATCATTAAGAGTTCCCTCAAGAGAATAGAACCTAGACACCCCTCAGCCATGTCCAGCTCCTCAATCCGATAGCCCAGGATCCCAGTTGGCCCATCCTGAGCCTGAACATGTAGACATACCTGTTCCTCCAGGGCCCTCACTGACAGGGAGGGGCCCGCACGTTACCTGAGGGAAGCCCAGCTCCACACATGGATGATGGGCGTGATGCCCCTTCAGCCTAAGCCACACATACATTGTGTCTCTCCCTTCAGTCCGGTGGGATCCAGGGAAGAAAGTATTGAATAGCCAGACCTTGGCACGGCCCTGCTAGATCAGCAGAGCAGGTGTACACACCTTCACACACACACATTCACTCATGCATGCACACACACATAGTGCACAACCACACGTAGTTTCATTAGAACACATGTACATAACACTTCACACACATACACACATAAGCCATACTCACATGCACACAACCATTTGCCAGTAGTTAGGCATATAAATGGACACTCACATGCTCACACACGTGAATATGTCCACATTTTTTACATGAACACTTATCTATACACTCTCATCCTATCAGACACATGCACAGCCAGAGCTCACATTCAGGCACACACACAGACACACACACACACACACACACACACTCAGAGAGATACAAATAAACCAACCAATCTCACCCATCTCAGTATCAAGCAAACCATGATACAATGGAAACCCAGACCCCAACTGCAATGCTATTTTAAGTCCATTTCCAAATCTATGCATGCCCCAGAACTGTGAGGAGAAAATTTCTCATCCTCTGGTTTAATCCCCTCTTGTCCCTGCTATGTGGGGTCCAGCCTCTCCTCATCCCTATGTCATTTCAGTAGGGCCTTCTCACCCTGGGCCCAGTGGAACTGAAGAACAATGGGCCGCCCTCTCTACACCCTTCATCCCTGCTCCTTGTCCAGCCTCTTCTCTCCCCTCACCAGCCCTTCAAACTTAAGAAAGATCCAGGCTAGTGTGGACTGCCTATGACAGCAACCCCTGCTGGAATCATGTGGCATTACAGCACAGCTCTATTGTACACAACCATCATTCCCCAGGCTGGGGTGGAGGGGAATGTGGGACAAGCGAGTGGAAGAAGAGGAAAAGGAAGAGGAGGACGAAGAAATCAGAAGTGTGGAGGAGGAAGAGGATCGAAGTATTGGGAGCACCAAGGGTGGAGTTAGGAAATCTCAGGCCACCTTTGATTTCTCCACTTCAATCCGTTTAGCACAGGCTACAAAATCGATCCTTCCAAAGCCCAGCTCTAATCAGGTCCTGCCCCTGCTCAAAAGCCTTGGATGGATCTAGGGTCTGGCTAGTTCATCTCTCAGCTTCATATCTCACAGGATTTAGCTCTTGCTTCTGTCCCCTGAGCTAGGCCATTGCTCAGCTATTCCTCTGCTGAGATATCTCACCCCCAGCTTTAATTGTCCGTATCGTGCCTGTACTTCAAACCTGCCTTTGCTGCCTGAAGCAGTAATCTGTGGGGAGAGGAGGAACTCTGGATGTGGACAGACTTGTGCTCCAGCCCTGGCTCCACCCATCACTCTCAGGGCTTCTGTGTCTTCATCCAGAAAACAACAGCCTCTTGGGTTTGTGGTGAGGATTAAATGAGATCATGGTTATGAAAACAGTGCTCGGGAAGCTGTAAAATTCCATGTCAATGTGTGAAGTGACATACTTATGGCTTAATCCTTTTATCCCTGCCCCCACCCACACTCTCCAACATGTAGGAGGCTGGGGGATTCCTGAGGGCAGGGGCCGAGGCTGCTTCACCTCTGGGGCCCCATCCCCCAGAATTCATGGGGCCTGCCCCTAGCCAGCCTCAGTAGCAGGGTGTGGATTTGTGTCAAAAGAGGCAGCATGAAGTGTTACTTACTGCAAATGCACCCAGACTACAACTCCCAGAATGACTCAGTGTGTCATGGGCAGGGCCACGGGCTTAACCCTTTCCTCATCAAGCCCTTTCCTCCACTGAATTCTCCAGAAATCCATCTCAGACCAGACAGGGGCAGCCTAGGGAGGTGGTCACATGTCTCCAAGGTACTTTGGTCCCTCTCCACAGAGCTCCTTGCCACACCTACCACTGATGAGACCTCAGTGTGGGCCTCATTGTCTCCCCCACACTAGCACAGCTTCCGGGATCTGGCTCTGGTCTCTCCTCCTCCAGGCTCCCACGGAATCTGTCTAAAAGTGTAGGTGAGTGTGGGTGGTTCATAATGGCAGCAGGTAACCTTTATGAGCACCTGCTGCATGCCTAGCACTAAGCTATGCACATCTACTGATTCCTCCCGGTTATCCTGCCAGGAAAGTATTGTTATCCCCATTCTTCACATGAAGTTCAGAGAAATTAAGTAACTTGCCCAAGACCACACAGCTACAATGTGATGGCGCTGAGATCTGAAGCTACACCTGTCTGCCTCCATCCCTAATCCACATTCAAGGCCATCCAAAGAGTAAGAAACCTCAGGTCCACACATCCCAGCAACTACACTCTTGGGAAGTCCTTCTGGATGTCTGACTTAAATCTGTTCTGCTGCGTCAAACTCCAGTTGCCTCCTGTTTTTCAGGGAGGGCAGTGAGAAAGGTGACTTCAGGGACTTCAAGAAGTGGGTCACGTCACTGGGGACCTGGCCTTTCCCACGGAGCAGGCAGCTGAACAATAGGAGATAAATGCGTGTGAAAACATTCCTGTTACTATATATATCGACTTCCCAAGAGGATGGGAGTGCTGACAGGGATCCCGTGGCCCTCACCCTGGAGGCCATAGTCTTGTGGCTCAGACAAGCTGGGCGCTCAGAGCAGCAGAACAGGCTGTTCCTGCAGTCCTGGGGGCTGGGCAGAGGGGGCGGGAGGCCAGCATGGAAGGGGGCGACATCGCCTTCTGCCAACCAAAGCTGCCAAGTTCAAGGTGGCTTATTTACATGTTGTTTTGCATATATTTGCATACCACTTTCTAGAAGGGGCCCACTTTCTTCAACCACTGCTTCCACCCTATTTCTCTGTTTGGTCACTGCACACCCTGTTCTCAAGCAAAGAGGGGCCCCTTGGCAGGTGGTGGTTGGGGACACTGGGAGAGACCAAGAGGTTGCAAATTTACAATGGCAACCTAGACACCCACACATCTCAGTGGCAGAAGGCTCTGTCTATAGTCTAACCTCAATTCCCTTGCTCCTCTCCTGCTCCACCTTAGCCCGGCCCTCCTCCCCACCATTGTACTTCATGCTGAGGTCAGTCAGAACTCCTACAGCCCTCGCATTCTTGCTCTCACCTTAAGGTCTTTGCGTATGGCATAGCCTCTTCCTGGAGCCGTCGGTTCCTTCTGCCCTAAGAACAGTGACGCTTCCTTCCAAGGCCAGCCCCAATGGCCCCTCCTCTTAAATTCCTTCCCCTGACACCAGCAGAGGTGGGGAAGCCACTGGGCTTCCCTCCATGTGGTCACTGGCTCTGTCTGTCTCTCTGCAGGCTGCTGTGTTCTGCTGGGCAGCACAGAGGGCCCACCAAGCCTAGCTGATGAATGCATGAACAAACAAATGAATCCTGACCCCCTGCCGTCTCTCTCAGCCCCCAAAGGTGCCCACCAGTCTCCCTCTCCCTAGATGACTTCACTCATCCTCCGGAGTGTCGGGGGTGGATACTGCCTCTGCCTCCAATTCCCCCTCCAGTGCTAGGAGACTTCTCTCCTCATCCTCACAGTCCACTCTCATCAAGCCAGGAGATACTGGCAGGAAGTTCCTCCTGTTGTCTATCCTCACTCCTTTTTCTGAACACGCCTGCTTCTTTATCATTCTTTTTGGAGAGGAGTCAGGGCTTTCTGCCACCTCAGTTTCACAGTCTGTAGCTGGAATAAAGGCTGCTCTTTTCTCCCCAGTCTGTCCAGGATATGTTCACACCACTCCTGGACTATTATGCCTCAGACTGGCCCCTCCCTTAGGAGGAAGGATGGTGACACAGGGTGGAGAAAGGACATAAAGCAAGGCCCTGTAGCCCGGAATAGCCCCACAGGGAGGCCCAGGGAAGAAACAACCACCACAAGGGGGGGCTGCCCAGGAGGGAAGAGATGAGCGTTCTGTCTCTGGGGGTGTGCAAGCAGAGGGCTGGCCAGAACTGGGGGCAGGATGCAAAGAGGAGTAAAGAAACTTCTAGAAGGTGGCCCAGATGCTCTTAATGTCCTTCTCACTCAGAGGCTGCACTGAGCTCAGGTGCCCAGCCTGTGCTGGGAGTGGGGTGGGGAAGAAAGAGGAGGTAGGCCCTGACTTTGAGGAACTCCTTGGCTGGCTAGGTAAGGGATTCACACACAGAGGACTTCGCAGAGGGAGGCCAAGTCTGAGCAACACTCTCGATCCTGTACCATGATGTTGGGGCCCAGGGGAGAGATTTCAGGATGGCATATGGGATCAGAGGGAGGAGGGAATCAAGGAGGGCTTCCTAGAGGAGGTTTCCTAGTCAAAATTCTTTCCCCAGCTCCCTAATCCTGTGAGAAAAAGTCCAAGCCCCTTACCCTGGCATTTGAGATCCTACAGAATCTGGCCCCTTCTGCCCTCTCTTCCTTTTCTCAACACCCTTTCACATTCCTGTCATCCCAAACTCTTTCTGTTCCCTGAATATGCCATGCTTTCTCACACCAACTCACCTTTACACCCTGTTCCCTCTACTATTCCCTGCCTGGGCAGCTCCTATGTATCTTTCAGACCCAGCTCAAGTATCTCTTCCTCTGAAGCCCTGGCTTGTTGTGGAGCCTCCCCTGGGCTTCCACAGTTCCTGGGGCTTCCCTCTGCACAGCACTGCTCATACTGTGGGGTTGTAGGTTTCCACTTCTGCCTCCCTCATCAGACTGAGCACTCCTGAGAGCAGGGTCTGAATCAGTGTCCTTCCTCTCTGTGTCCCTGGCATCAGGGAGTCCCTGTTGAATGAATGAATGCAGGAATGGAACCATGCTGAGCAGGTAAATTATATAGGCCCAAGTGGCAGAAGCCTGGGGAGTACAGGCCTAGCCTGACAGCAGCACAGCTGAGGGTGAGACTCCTAGTCCATTAAGACTGAAGGGGCACTGCCGGAGCTCTGCCTCCCCTCCCATTTGGCTAGATCCCAGCCAAGCCATCAGCAGTCCCTGGGGACAGGAGGCTGGAGTGGGAAGCAGGAAGAGTGGCAGGAGCTGCTTGGTGGGCAGGGGGAAGAGGAGGTGCAAAGAGCAGAAAGATGGTTAACCCTCACTGAGCTGACCCAGAGCCCCTGCACCCTGCCCAGGAGGGCTGATCCCCAGCAGACAGCTCAGCCAACCAAGAGGTCCTGGGAAGCGTCTGAAGAAGGAGACTGAAGCTCAAACCTGATGGAGTAGGTTCAGCCCCAGCCTTGCAGTCAGGGTATATGTGTGTGTGTGTGTGTGTGTGTGTGTGTGTGTGTGTGTGTGTGTGTGTGTGTGACAAAGCCACAGCCTGTTTCCCTGTATGAGCAGTAGGTGGTTCCATGATCTCTGACCCTCTGTACCCTACAAGGATCTCTTCTACTACCTTGGTCCAACATCCAGTTGCCTGAGCCTTCCAAGAGGTTTTCCCTCCTGACATCCTGACTCTCTGAGGTCCCTCCACTGTACCTCCCACCCTAGTCTAAGCCTGAGACACCTCAGTGCTCCTTTCCCCACCCTCTTCTATCAGGTCTTTTCCAAGCCCTCAGACTTGTCCCTTCAGGAAGACCCTGGTCTCATACATCCTTGGCCCATTCCAGCCTGGGCCTCACTGATCCCCACAGTGACCTGACCTCCACACTGGACTCCTGGCTCCCACCTTTTCCTTCCAGTTCAACTTTGACAGTGCCACTGAGGCAGCTTTCTAAAACGCAAATCTGATCACATCCCTCCCCTTCATAAAACCTCCCCAGGCTCCCCAAGTTCCTCAGGATAAACCCCAAGAGGCCTGGAATTCAAAGCCCTGCAGGATGTGGTTCCTGCCAGCCCCTTCAGCCTCTTCTCACTGCTGTCTTCTACACAACCTCCTCACTGTTCCAGGCACAAGACCAATTCCAATCCAGGGCCTTTGCTTATGGTATTACCACACCCCCCACCTGTTAGCTTGCTCCTGATCTTTACTGCTTAATTATACTCAAGCTATTTTATGTCTGTGAAGCTTAGAAGGCCCCAGAGGGTAGAGTCCTTACTGCTTGTTTCTTTTCTGTATCTCCCTACAGGATGTAGAATGATTTGTCCTGGGCTCATGGGGGTAGTCACACATTCAGCCGCCCCCTCCCAGCTGTGTCCTCAACCACCAGGGGAAGGAAACAGCCACCCGCACACACACAGATGAACACACATGTACAGACATACACATGCATGCACACCAGCCACACAAGCACCAGTATACACACTCATGCTATTGCACACTAGCACCCAAACCAGAACACTTATGCTAACATATACATCCCAACACACACACACACACTAACAAATATACACACAAACATAAATGCTCACGGAATCAATCAAACAACACACATATTGAGACACTCTATTTTACAGACACAGCACATTATTAACGTGTATGACAACAAACTCAACACACGCACACATCTACACACATACATGCACCAACCTGCACTCATACATGTACAGATAAACCCTCACAGCCACACAAGGATGCTCACGTACCCTGAGAGGTTGATGCACGTTTAACCATCGGGGACCCCAAAACTCTACAGGCCCCCTTGTGCCACATGTGTCCTCACATACCTCACATGTGTACACACATACACCCTCACACAGCCTGGCACAAACACGCACCTCCACTAACCTGGACACACACACACACGCACACACACACACACCACATCACCTGCCCGCACCTTGGCAGCCCTCAGATGGTGGAGGGGTACCTCCGTGGAACCCCCTTCACTCATCTGCATGTGCACACACACACCCGCACGTGGGTGCACTTGAGGCTGGCACACACAGGCCTCATTCCAACTAGCCCCATGGCTCCCTCTATCCCATCTTGGGGCAGATGCTTTGGGGTAAAGTTGCTTACAGTGACAGCCCTGCACCCCAACTCCATGGGAAGGGTGGTTGCCTCAGATCCGTCATTTTCTCTCTCTCTCTCTCAAAGACACACACACACACACACACACACACACACACACACACACACACACTTTCCGGGACATTGTCCTTCTCCAGGGTCCTGAAGCACCCTATCTCAGACCCCAAAGCTCTTAGAACTCCCTGGCAGACCTCCCCCACCCCCATGCCCTGAAGGGATGGCTCAGGTTCATCACCAAATCCTCCCCCAGCCAGCAGCCCCTCTCTGGGACTCCAGCCTCATTGCCCCCTAGGTTAGTGCCAGGCACCTCCACCCTGCACAGAGTCTCCCAGCAGGCTGCAGTCTGGGAACCCAGCGCCCAGGACCAAAATCGATCCTCCCACGTGGCTCAGCTAAACGCCAAGCCCAGCTCCTTGGAGGGACTCCCAGGACCCTGTCTGTAGTGCTTCCTGCAGCCGCCCAACCCGGACGCCAGCCCCTCACTAGTACTCACGGCTCAGCCGGTCGCGCTGCCGGGTACTGCTGGCTCCTGCAGAGGATGGAGTGGCCGCACGCCTGCCCCATCGCTCCTCATCGTCTGCCTCCCCTGCCGGACTAAGGTGACACCTCGCCCTGTCCACCCTGCCCGGGGTCCCGGGCCAGGCAGCTGGCCTGGCAGTCAAAGGAGCCAAGAGCAGCAGCTTGCCCCTCACTCAGCCTGAACTCAACACCCCAACCCAGCTTTGCTGCCCCAGCTGCTCCTGCCTCTCCTGCTGCCTCTGCTGGCTGGCGCTGGGAGGAGAAGGTTGGAGCAGGTCTGATAATGCAGGAGGGGGAGGGACGAAGGAGGAGGAACAGAGAGAGGCCCAGACAGAGAGATGGAGAGGGAGGGGAAGAGAAAGACTCTAACTGGTAGAGAGGAAAAGAAAGGCTCACACACAGAGGGAGAGACTAAGAGAAGCAGAGACTGGGAGGGGAAGAGAAACACTCAGACATGAAGAAAGAGAGGGGAGAGGTATCGGAGCCTCAGAGACAACAAGATGGAAATAGAGAAATCAGAGAGGCACGTGGGAAAAACACACACACACAGAGGAACAAAGACAAAAAAGAAAAAACAGAAGCAGGGAAATGGAGAAAAAGAGGAGAGGCTGGTGGTGTCCAGAGAGAGGTGTGAGGATGAGGGGCTCACAATCCTCCATGGGCTGGGCTGGGAGATGGAGACCCAAGGGGCAGGTGGAGGGGACCCAGGCCTTCTGCTATCCCATCAAGTCTGAGAGGGCCAGGGCCCCAGGTGGAGCTAGCTGCCACCTCCTCTGGGCTCCCTCACTTGCTTTGTATCCTGTACTAGGATCCATCCTCAGCATGGAGTTGGGCACACAGGCAGCTCAGGGAGCTTTTTGCTCATGGCCATGGGACTCGGAGACTTGTTATGGAGCCCAGCTCTTGATGACTCTGCTTGCCTGGGACACCGTGGGAGATGGTGCCTGAGTATGGACTTCCACTAGGAGTTGTGGACACCTGCGCCACAGCCCACACCACATGGCTTTCACTGCCCATAGGCTATAGGTATGGGGGAAGGCCTGCCACATCTCTGGGCTGTCCTAAGAGGACTTCTCAAGATGAAGCCTTAACCCAAGGAAATGGGGGAATTTTAGGCAGTGGGACGGGCAGGGCGCAGTTTCAGCACAGCTCCTGTTGTACGTAGGATAAAAAGCTCCACACCTTGAGGCAGAAAGTTGAGGTTAAAGTCTGGATCCACCACTAACTTGCTCATTCATCTATTCATTTATTCATGAACACCTACAATGAGCCAACCCCATCAGATGTGGCTCAGACTGTCCGTGCCTTGAAGAAGCACCCAGGCTATGGGGCGGGAGGTGGGGGGGGGGGGAGGCGGGGACTTACAGGCTGTGACAGTGGGAGGCACAGTGAGTGGCTGTGGAGCCCAGAGGGGGCTCCAGGCCCAGCCAAGGCACTGGCAAGCGTTCCCAGAAGAGGGGATCTGAGCTGAGTCTTCAAAAGCAAGGAAGGGGCCCCAGAACAATCAGATATATTCTAGGCTAGAAAAGCTACATGGAACCCTCACCAGTAACCCTGCCTCTCCGGGCTGTGAGTGGAACAGACTACCCCACACAGCAGGCTCCAGGCAGAGGAGCCCATGAGACCCAGTGGAAACCTGGACTATGCTGACAAGCAGGAGGGTGCACACTGAACAGAGGGAGTGGACAGGAATGACCAAGCTTGTGGAGTAAGCCTGTCCAGGCTGAGTGCTACACTAAGCAGTTATTTTGTGGCTTGCGAAGTGTCAGGAAAGAAAGCAAGAAAATGTGAGGGAGATTTTGCTTCCCGTCGTGGCTCCAGAGGGTAGAATTTTAGATCTCTGAAATCTTTGGGAAAAATGTTTTTTCTCTTGAAGGGAATGAGGCCCAGGCTGGTCCTAAACCAGCCGAGTCAGCCCAGAACCTGTCTTGCCTCTCAGACTGACACATCCCTGGGGCCTCGATGTTCCACCTCTGCTGGCGGGGCAGGAATTCTCTGGGCTCACAGAGCCAAGGTCTTGGACCATGCCCAGTGGTGGTCTCTCACAGCTCCCCTTTACCCTCTGAGAGCCCACTCATGGGCCTGAGCAGCCTGGCCATAAGCAGCTGAGTCAGAGGCTCACCCTCCCCCAACACACACACACTACAGTTCCAAGGAGGGCCCCCTCTTGGGCAAGGGTGGGTGCAGGTGTGATGAGGCATCACCTGTCCCTCAGCCTCCTTTCTGTCCTCTCACTCTGGAAATGATGGTGGTGGCCTCATCCTCAGAAACCTCCTGAGAATATGCTCCAGAAAGTTAGGTGGGAGGGAGGGTATCCTCCCCATCCCACTGCCACACCAGACTCCACAGTTGCCCCAGAAGTAGGGAGTCTGCAGGGACGAAGTGCAAGCTCCAGGACTTAGCAGTTCTAATGGGTCCACCAGGACTTAAGGCCAGTGGAAGTTCACACCAGTTCTGCCGCATGTCTTAGGCAAGTTATTTCACCTCTCTGAATCCCACTTTAGTTTTTTCATCTGAAAGATGGGTCATAAATTCCAAGCTGGAAGGGTTGTAAGGTTTGGGAGATGTCTATAAAACTCTCAGTAAATAGCGTGCCCCTCTCCCCACCTCCACCGAAGAGGTTGGACTCATGGGGTTGAGGGCCTAGCAGTCCTAAATTTGGGGTAAAAGTTCCTATAGGGCAGTGCTGGGACGGGGAGGTGCAGAAAGAGAAGAGGCCTAAAGGCAGTCCAAGCCTGCTTTTCCCTGCTACACCTCCAACAAGTGGGCACGCCCAGTTGGTGGAGTAGCCGAAGGTCCTTTGCTCTTCACGGCGAACACCCGCCCCCGCCGCAGGCTCCGCCTCCTGGCGTGGGCCGCTCTCCAGGGTGCTGAGCCCAGCCGACGCGCTCACAAGCCCTGGCATGCCGCCCCGCCGCCCATCAGCTGCTGTTGTTGGTTGCCTTAGAGTTGATTAAGACTCATGGCGACCCTGTATGTGCAGAGCAGAACTCCTCCATAGGGTTTTCAAGGCTGTGACCTTTCAAGATCGCCAGGCCTGTCTCCAAGGCGCCTCTAGATGGATTAGAACAGCCAACCTTTTTGTCTGTAGTCAAGCACCTAACCGTTTGCGCCACCCAGGGACTCAGCCCACCGGCAGACACCGTTTCTTTGCTAGCTGGGGAGTTGCAGGCGGGTGAGAAAAGGCAAGATGCTCCTGGAAGGCTGGGTGACTGCCCAAAGTGATGGGAGGATGCAGCCTCGGGAACCCGGCTCCGCCCTGCCTTAACCGCCTCGCGAGGACTGCAGGCTTCACGGACCCCAGCTGCCTCCTTACTGCCAAAGGGGGCAGCCTCTGCTCAGCGCCCTCCCCCGCCCCTCCTGTGCAGCTCCCTCCCACCTTCCAGACGGCCCCTCCTCTGTCTCCCTCACTGGCTCATCCTATCCTCGCCCCCACAACATGGATGCTCCTCACAGGAGCATCAAGCTCTCCTCACTCCTCATTTTCCACCCCACCCACTCCCTCGGAGGATGGAGCCATCCTCCAACATCCCAACAACTCTGAGTTCCCCCTGCGGCCCAACGTCTCTCTGGAGCTCCAGATGTCTAGTACTGGCTGCCTCCTGGACATCTTCCCTGGGGGTATCCCTTAGGCCCGTCACACAAAAATATTCAACATACAGCACACTTCCCAAAATTTCCTGTCTTTATCAAAGGCATCAGCAAACTTCTAATGCCCGGGCCGGAAACCTCAAAGTCACTTTGCCTCTTCCCCCTCTTCCATCTCCTGTGTCATATCTGTCACAAAGGCCTGGCAATTCTCCTCTGCAATTCCCTCACACCTGTCCCCTCCCTCCACCCCCCATGCCCCAGCTTCCTTCCTCCTCCCTTGTTCATTCCCAAAACACCTCTCCCAGTTCACCCTCTCTATCCCACCTCTACCCTGCACCTACAGCCAGCTTTCTAAGACATGTATCTGGTCATGTAACTCCTCAACCCCCTTGCATGGCTCCCCAGTGCCCTCAGGATAAAGGCAAGGCTCTTCAGCCTGGCATTTGAGGTCGTTCACGATCTGGCCTGACTGGCCTCTCTCCAGCTTCTGCTCCAGATGAGGCAGCATCTGGTCCCTAAACACATGCAAGTCCTTTCCTCTTCCTCAGCATTGTGCAGGCTGTTTCTTCTCCCAGACCGACTTCTCTTTTTCCTTTTCTCTGTCCATCCCACATTTACCCATCCTTCCTGGGCTAGTTCAGCACACATCCTGCCCCCTACCCACAGGAGACAGGGTAGACAGAAGTCATTGGCTTCTGGGCAGAGAACTGAGCAGCCTTTGGCTGCCTCTCCTTTCCCTGAACTTACTATCTGTCCCACCACTTCGCCACTTGCCCTGGTTCATTTGACGTCTTCTACTGGATCATGCTTTCCTTAAGGGCTGGCCCAAGTCCTAGTCACCTCTGCCTGAGTTCCCAGCCTTTGGACAGCCTCAGCAAGTATAAGTGAGACACAGTGGAGGAAAGTTGGAAGGAAGGAGAGACAGGTGAGTGGGGAAATGAGGTGGTACACATCAGAGTCAGCCCAGGGTCAGGTAGGAGGCTGCAGGTGGATGTAGGGACACAGGTGACAGTGGCAGGCCCTCACTGACCTGCTCCATGGGCATTCCCCCCAGCCCTGCCCGGGGCAGATTTAGGCTGCAGAGTGTGAAACAGCCCTAGGCTCTCTGGGGACAGGCTGGTAATTGGTGGAACACGCATTTCACAGCGGGTTGGCCTGAACCTCCCTGAGTGCCTCCCTCTGGCTGGGGGCCAGGATGGGTCCACATCTGGATCTTGGGGACAGGATCCCAGGTATGGGTGGGGGGGGGTGCGGTGCAGAGCTCAGGAAGCCATCTCACAGTGCTCCTCCTCTCCTCAGCTAGGAAGCTGCCACCTGTTAACTCTGAGGACAATGGCTAGAGGAGTCCCATGTCCTCAGGAAATGCCTGGTCTAGTTTTCTACATTCCAGCACTAAGCACACACCCTGTCACACCATGCTTCACAAGGCCTTTGCTGACAAAGTAATGAAAGGCTGCCATAACCTCCAGAACAGCTCTAAGGTGGAGCAGCTTCTTCACACCTCAGGAAGGTGTCTTTGGGGGCCCAGAATCTAGGGTCGAGAGGTCATGGATCTGCTTCAGGCTCCAAAATCCATCACAGCTGCCCTATGAGAGAAGGGTAGTAGAGGTAGGGCACTTCCTGTTCCTGCTTGTTCCTGCTGGGCAGGGGGATGAGGTGGTGGGACAGATGGCAAGTTCAGAGAAGAGGCAGACAGCCCATTCAGTGACTTCTGCCTACCCTGTCCCCTGTGGGTTGAGGGGCAGGGTGTGTGCTGAACTGGCCCAGGAAGGATAGGTAGATTTCGGGACGGGCAGAAGAAAAAGAGGAGAAAGTCAGCTTGGGATAGTGTTGAACCAGACGAAAGTGCCTTCTGCCCAAGGTTGAGATCATCTTCAAGTATATGACCCAGGTAGCATATGATGCTTGAACCAACAGAGTCCAGTCCTTCATTGGATGGGGAAAGTGATGGCGGAGCTGTCCGCAGGTCACACAGCAAGTAAAAGGCAGAGTTGGGCCTAAGACCAGGACTCCTGGCCACTGTCTCACCAGGCTACCTCCCCCTGGTTGTAATCTACCACCTTTCCCTCCTCCTCACTCCCCTCCTCCAGCTGGGGCAGAGGCCCAGGAGAGAAGGCTGTAGGTTCTGTCAGGGTACAGCTTGTGACCCTGGGGAGGCATCCCCAGGAATGTGGACTTTCAGCAGGGATGGGTCAGGCCAGAAGTGGCTCCTGTGGTCTCATATTCTGGGAAAAGTTTTGCTCTCCCCGGAGCCCCAGATCCCTCCCGAACACCCTATCCCCAATACAGCACACAAGCCTCCTCCTTGTCCTGGGCCTCCCACTCAGCCCTGATCTACCTCTTCTCCCTTAACTCCAAGCACCTGGTGGGGGGAGGGCAGAGGGGGTGTGACTCAGTGGAATAAAGGCAGCTGCTATATTTGAGTTATTATGTAAGCCAGGAGGGAGGTAGCTGTAATGTGACTCCATCACGGTGGGGAGACAAGTTGAGGCTAGGCTTGGGAGGCAGGGTTCTGCTCCTCTCCATCCCTGGGCTCCAGCCTGGGCATTAGACCTGAGTCTAAAAGGAGCTGGGTACTGGGAGTCAGTTTCTGCACTGCTGGGCTGCAAGAAAGGTCTTCCCAGGTCTAACCGCAGTAGGAAAGCACTGCTTCCCCCTCCATTTTCTTAGAAAAATAACCTCCACTAGTTGGTTTGTAGAAATTCAAAAGCCAGACACAGACTAAGCCTCCCATCTTCCCCGTGATCCCCTGAAAACACAGTTTGCCACTCATTTAGAGAAAGGTGCCTGCTGGAGAGAGCACCAGGCATGAAGCTTCAGCCCACCTACGGCACCTTGGAAGGGCCTATGTTCCTGTCGCAGCTACACCACTTCTGCCAAAGTCTCCCAACATTGGCAAGTTCATGCCTCATGGGAACATCTTCCTCACAGGGCTTGTTGTAAAGATTAAATGAGATGACACATGCAAAGCCCTCAGCACAGTTGGTGATGGGTGCTCCCTAATGGTATTGCTAACATTATTTGCACAGTCATTATTATTGCCAACACTAACGACCGGCTACAAACCTCCCAGGTGGCTGGGTCCACCCTTGCCCCTGGTAACCGCTGATCTGGGTGGAAGATGAAGGAGAGAGCTGAGGTCTGAGTTGGGAGCACAGCCAGACTCGCTGTGTGATCCTCGGCAAGCCCCTGCCCTCCGCGGCCCTTAGTCTATGAATGAGCCCTCAGGGTTCCCGGCTCTAAGGTGGTGTTGGCAACAGGATTTTTTTCCTCACTGGGATTAGTGACTTGTGGCATTGCAAGCTGCAGTGCACAGCCTGGGGTGCTGTGGGGGTGGTAGGAGCGGGATGTGGACATTGCAGCCATGCTGGGCACGAGGCACAAGGCCCACCTTCTCAAGGCCTCTTGGCGGCTCCTCCTATGCCCCCACAAGAAGGCAGGCTGTACCCACCCCAGTTGTGTTGCCATGACGCTGGTCTCCATGGCACCAGGCACACAGCTCTCCCCTAACCGAGGAGGAGGGACTGGAGGTGACAGGAGCTGAGGTTCAGGTTCCCCTGGCCTGTCCCTCTGTCTCCATCAACCCCTGTGCCCTTTAGGAGGGAGGACAGGGATCAAGAGTAGTTTCCACTTTAGAGGGTCAAAAGAGTGACAAAGAGAGGCCTCAGAATGACTTAGGTGGAGGGAGAGATATACAGGAGTGCAGAGAAGTGGTGGGGGGAGGGGAGGAAGAGCTGGGGAGACAGATGGGGGTGGGGGCAGATTGAGAACACACTATAGTCAGAGGGAGAAGTGCCTCCCAGGCTGACAAGCGGTGGGAGGCAGCATCCAGCCCATTTCTTTGGTCTCTGTTTTCAGGGTGGGTGGTGGTGGGAGGACAGAGTGGAGGAGGAGGTGGAGAAGGAAGAGCAGGAGGGAAGGGGAGCAATTTTCCTAGAGAGCTCCTTGTGTGTGTGTGTGTGGCATGCACTTGCAGATCCGTAAGTGCAGGCTGAGGTGTGCAGGCACCAAGTGTTTGTGTTTGTGTGTGTGTGGCATGTGCGCGCCTTTGCCACTGTGTCTCCAGGGTGATAAACACAGCAGTAGGAGCTGTAATCAGGGCAGAGAAAGTGCGGAAATTTCCACAGGCTGGAAGTTGCGTGGGAGAAGGGGCACACCAGGGCTTGGCCAGTTTGGCCTGACGAAGGGCCTTATCCCTGCCGGCTCTTCCCTGGGCCAGTCCCTAGCTGAGTGCGAGTGACCTGGGCACACATACACATACCCCAAGTGTACGCAGTACACTAGGACAGAGGAGCAGTTCAGAAACAGCAGCTTCCTGACGGAGGTAGACACATGGTGTCATATTGGAGGAGAGGTTGGAGGGTTCACGCTAGCTGTATGTATGTATGCGTGTGTGTATAGACATAGACATACACACACACACACTCTCTCTCTCTCTCTCCAGAGCAGGGTCTGGACTACTTAGGTTATTCAGCTAAGACAAAAGATGCTCATCCTTCTGCCAGGGGAAGGTCCCGATGAGCCCATTTGACTGGGATATGGTCATATCTTAAAAGGCAGGGGGGTGGAGGCAAAGACATCAACACCCGAGGCATGGGGCATAGGTCCTGGGGTGCCCATGGGCACTAATCTCCAACCACAACAGGCTGGAGCTTGGTCACATCCCCTTGCCTCTGCTCATGCCGTCCCCTATCCCTGAGATGTCCTTCCCTCTCAACTCCAACCACCGAAATATTGCCTGTCCTAGGCTTCCCTCCTCCATGGAGTCCATTCCTGATCAGTATCTACCACCAGGAGGGCTCCATCCCTCCCCAACACCACTTACCCATCTGCTCCCCCTCAGTGCTCAGGAAAGCTCTGCACACTCTAGGTGTTCAACGAATGTTTGCTGAACGAAAATATATTGGGCCTGGAAAGGACTCTGGATGCCACAGTGTCTCCCCAGACATATTTGGGGAGGGGGTTAATGGGCTATAGTGTTAGGTACTTCATGCTTGTTAGGTCATTTAACCCTCCAAAACCACCAGGAAGTAGGTGCTATTAATATTTCCAAAGTACAGACAAGAACATGGAGTCCCTGGGTGGCGCAAATGGTTAAGCACTTGACTACTAGCTGGAAGGTTAGTGGTTCGAATGCACCCAGAGGCGCCTTGGAAGGCAGGCCTGGTGATTGCTTCTGCAAGGTCACAAACTTGGAAACCATATGGAGTTCTACTCTGCACACACGGGGTCACCATGAATCGGAATCAACTCATGGCAATTAACAGATGAGAACACCAAGGACCAGAGACCTAACTCACCCAGATACAAAGCTTGTATAGGGGAGAGTTGCCACCTGCCCAGGATTCCACACCCTTTTCTGAGGCAGCAAGCTGCGGGCCGGGGACTTGGGGGCCACCAGAACATGGAGCCAGGAAGGAGGACCTCAGCTCCAGGCCACCCACTTGCCCCTCCTCCGATCCCTGGGCTTAGGGGCAGAGGGAACAGGAGGCAAGACCCAGCTCTTCCCTTCTCTACCCACCCCCCACCGCCCCATCGATTTCCTGCTGAGCCCAAGGGTCTCCTGAGACCCTTCAATGGCTACTGAACTCTGCTGAACATTTGCAGGGTGGGAAGGTTGGGCAGGAGGGAGGGGGAAGGGAAAGATACATAGACATCTCACCCCACCTCCCTGCCCCTACTCTCAACCCTTCCCCCACCTCTCACCAAGGTCTTACTCTGCCCCCCACCCCCACCCCCATCAGCCTCCTCTCCATCCACGGATGCTCTCACCACTCGGGTTCTGACTCATCACTGCCTTCTCTCCTAGGGCTCCCTGTGGTCCCCTGGGATGAAGCCTAGACTTGGTTTGGCTCCCAAAGGCCTGTCCTCCTCCCCTAACATTCAACCCACCCCTACCTCAAATGGCACCCCTCCCCACCATGTGCACCTGACCAGGCTTCCAGTCTTCAGAGGCCAGCTCAGAAGCACCTCGTCCTCCAGGAAGCCCCTTCCTCTCCAACAGCTGCTCCCCAACCCTTAGCAGATCCAGCTCTTCATCCCTCACCTCATTGTCCCCCACCACCCAAACTCAAATGATACGTGAACAAAATACCCCCAGGAGGGCCCATTTCTAGGAATCCTTATGACAAAGGCCAGCAAAACCCCCTGCCCTAACCTATCTAACATAGTCATCCCTGTTGTAATTCATTAAGGTGGAAGCCCTGAAGGTCCCTGTTGGGATGTGATCCCATCCCAAGAGAAAGCACTTCAAGCTATCATGAACATCTGACAGCTCAGATCCCCTTCCCCAGGGCACAGATGGGGCCTCCCATAAGAGGACTACGCGCTCTCTGCGTATTTACAGGGTTGGAGTTAGAATACAAGTCTAGGAGAAAATCCCCTGAAGTGGGGCAGTGGAATGGACCTCAGCCCTGATTCAGGAGAGCTGTGTGACCTTGAGCAAGTCACCTCCCTTCTTTGGGCCTAACTTTTCTCCTTTAATAAGAGACCTGTTGCTGTCAATTGTGACTCACAGCGACCCTATAGGACAAAGCACAACTGCCCCATAGTTTCCAAGGCCATAAATCTTTACGAAAGCAGACTGCCACATCTTTCTCCCGCGGAGCAGCTGGTGGGATCGAACTGCCCACCTTTCGGTTAGCAGCTGAGCGCTTAGCCACTGCACCACCAGGGCTCCTCTACTAAGAGATGATGGTGCATAGAGTACAGGTGCTTACAGTAGGTGCTTGGTAAACAGCTGTTCCCTCTTCCTGCTCCTAGAACTCCAAAGTCGAAGGCACATTCCTGCACAGTGCTGTCATCCCGAATATCACCAGAAGAGAGGCCAAAGGCAGGGCCAGGTCCCACCCCCACCCCTGGCCAAAGCCTGGACCAGCGTGACCACACTGGGGTTCGCCAGACTGTTCTGGGACCAGCAATGCTGTCTACGGCTACCCCCTAGTGGCCAAACGCAGTCACTGCAGCCAGTCCCCAAGCTCAAGCAGTGACACTGGCAGCATGGTGGTGGGTGGGGAGTCTCCAGCCCCACCCCCAGAGGGCAGTCCCATCCCACCTACTCTCTGGGCCCCAGGAATGGTTAGTCCAAGGTCCAATCCAGGGAAGAATTCCAGCCCTCAAGCACCTGGACAAGGGGGGCCCATTAGCCCTGTTCTGACTGTAGGTCAGATGTTCAAAATATCAGTCTGGAGCAGCCCACCCAGGGAGGGACAAGAGGTGGCAGATTCAAGGGGCTTAGTCCCAGCCTGTGAAAGCTGCCAGTGAAGCTCAGGCAAGTCGTCCCAGTCTCCTAGCATCCACTCCCGACAGGGTTCGCACACACACCCAGGCCTTCCCATGGAGCCAGATGACATGGGTCAGAGGTCACCTGGTCCATTCTCTGCCCCTTGGCCCAGCGAGGGGAAGCAGTCAGCCTGTCTGCAGACTGGACCCCTGGAGAGAGGCCAGTAATGAGGCTCCAGGAGAGGCAGGAATGTGGTGTCTGGCACCTTCCCAGGGAGTCCCAAATCCATCTCTAAACAGCTTGTTATCATCCCTGCTTGCCAGGGCCTTGTCTCCCAGTGAGGACCAGACAACACCCAGCAAGGGCAGCTATCTGGTGCAGGGCAGCGCCCATTGCTGAAAGGGTGCACAGGACCCAGAGGGACCTGGAGGTCCTTCTTCCTAATTTATCTGAAAACAGCTCCTGTAATTCTGTGACCTCACGTCTCCAGCAGTGGCTGCTGAGGGACTGCCTCAGCCAGCCACATGCCACACGGCAGCAGGGACCAGGGCTTGGGCCCAGCTGGGGTCTACCCTGGCTGAATCAGGACTGGGCCATGGCTAGACTAGCACTCCCCACCGTGGGTACAGAGTACAAGGTGACAGCATGGAGCCAGGCCAGGCCTTCGCCTGGGGCAGGGGAGAGTGAACAGCTCAGGCTCCGTGAGAGGACCCAGGTCCCCGGCTTCGGGGCACTCACTTCTGGGCCTCTCAACCTCCTGGCCCCTCTACCCCAAGACACCTGATCCCCTTAACCAATCACAGGCCTCAGTACCATGGGGTAAAATACACAGATATATTTATATTATCAAAAAGCCCCCAAAGTCGGGAAGGGGCACTGGGCAGCCTGGGCTCTCCTAGTCAGCCCAGGAGGAAGGGGGGCTGAAGCCCCCAAAGTCCAGCTCTTGGCCATACAGAAGCTCACCCGAGTTCCCTACCCACCCAGCTAAGTGCTCCTTCAGATCACCCACTGCTTGCTGTCTTGGAGTTCATGGCAGGGGGCAGGCTCCCTTCCAGCAAGGGCCTAGGGCCTCCAGCCTCTGAAAGGATAGTGGTCCTCCAGAGTTCCTGATTTACATCCATCTCCTCAACCCCACAAACTCAGTGGGGGTGACCCTGGGGGTGGGTAAGTCAGGCCAGAAGGGCCAAGCCCCTGGACAGAGCAGGCAAGGTTCCTCCCCAGGCAGACCCTGCTGCCCTCACAGACAGGGAACCCCACGCTGCAGCCAGGGCTGGGATGCAGGGGTGCGGCTTCCTCGTGTGCCACCTCCTAGCTCACACCAGGTGCACGGGGCACGAGGGCTGTCAGGACAGGAAGGTAGGCTTCACGGTGGCAGACTCTCAGCACTACGGCTCAGCTCCTGTGCTCAGACGTTGCGGAGGAGCTGTAGAAAGACAGAGAACCGAGATTCCGTAAGCATTACGTGAAGGCTCAGGGGGCCGGTGTGCTCTGGAAGCTTCTGCAGCCACTTTCCATTCCCTGCATGGGAGTGCTCAAGTCAGCTAGAGTTCCAGGGTCTGGTATGAAGGGGTTCTGGTTAACAATGTGAACCAAAGGGGCCTAGTGGATAGAGGGAGGGGGCTGGAGGACACTCAGAGAGAAGCAGAGAGGTGAGCGGTGGGGTACAAGACCAGCATCCAGCCAGGTCCTACCCCACTGCCCACAGGGATAGAGACCCACTCACAGAAAGGGGGTCCGCGGCAAAGGCGGCCACACTCCGGCGCATCTCGTTCTCGCTGCCACGCAGGGGTATCAGTGATACACTGCCCAGCCGGATTTCAGGCACCGCCCGAGAGACACGTGAGGGCTCCGAGGGCCACACTAGGCCATCATGCTGGTGAGCAGGAGAGAGAAGGGGTGCTGAGCCTGGGTGCGGATTCGGCTCACCCAGCCTCTCGGCACCAGGTCCACCCACCCTTCCCAGAAATGCCTTTAGCTCTGATCTGAGGTGACACTCTCAGCTTCGATCTCCAACGATATAAGAAGCAGCTGTTAGGAGAACATGACCACATCCCTGGCAAAACACAGCCCAGTTATGTTACTCAACAACTGCCATCTCAGCATCCACCAAACAACCCCTCCAAGAATGCAGCACCAAGAAAACACTTCTAGAAAAACGTGGCTGTGCTTCCTTTTATCAGGACCCCAGAACTGCAGAACCTACCCTGTTTCCCTTTAGACCTTGACTATCAGGAAGCTCGGGATAAACGAAGAACCTAGCTACAGTAAAGAACTCAGCTGAGGGCCCTGGTCCAGTTTTCTTTCCCTAAGCAATTTTGGGCTCTCATTTAAAAATATTTAACCTATCTGTTTCAAGTCTAACTCAGGCTCTCTGACCCTGCTCTGGCTCAGAAGTCACCACTACCCTGTTCTGGCCTGGGCCACCACAGCAGCCACGTCACTAGCCTCCTTGCCTCCAGGCTCTGCCCTTCAGCCCATTCTCCTCTGCATGCCATACTCAGGATGAGCCATCCCAGACTCAAACCTGCACCCTACTCTCTCTTGTTTAAAACACTCCTGGGGTCCCCTCTGCCTACTGAGTCAAGTTTAGTTTCCCTAGCATGGCACTCAAGGCTCTTCAAGATTTTGCTCCTTGCTCCCTAGCCCCCTTGTTTCTTGCTTTACACTCCACTGAACAATCTCTAGTTCTCTTTCAGGTGCCCATGCCTTTGCTTCAACTGTCCCCTCTGCCTAGCTGTTCCCTACCTCTTTGCTTACTAGAGTCTTCCTCTTCCCCAAAGACTCCCCACTCCCACCCACCACCCCACCAGGTCAGGTGCCTGGGCTTCTCCGTCACCACAGCATTGATCACACTGGGCCATAGCAGGCTACTCTGGGCCTGTTTTTCTCTCCACATGGGGAGTGCCCTGAGGGCAGGGCCTGGATGCGTGGCCTCTCTGTCCTTCATATGTCTGGCTCCAGACTGTACCACAGCAGGCGCCAGCAAGGGTTTATCGAGTGAATCAACAAATGAATTAAAAGCCAACTCAAAATCTCCTTGAGGCAGTGAGTGGCATGAATAATGAAGAAGCAAACATACCCATTGTCCATAAGCTTACCCAAGGCCCACTCCACATCCCACACCTGGTACCTGCACAAACAGGAAGGTGGCGAACCACTCCCGGAGCTCCATTTGCGTGTCACAGCACAGGTACCTGTGGGGCGGGGCACGGGCCTGGATGCTGCCAGGAACCTGGTGGAGGAGGGACCCCTGCCCATCCCCCCAGCCCAGGGTTTTTGGGGCAGGCACAGGTCTGGGCAATGATGGGGACCCAGTCAAGGGGAACTTGCTACCATCTCTCCTCAGCCCAGGGTCTCACGGTGGGGCCCTCGCTCACCACTGCTGTTTCTCGTGTTTCTCCGTTTCATGCACCACTGTGAAGCCCCAGCTGCAGAGGATGGGGGTGAGGGGTCACCTGACAGCTTGCCGAGGCCTCAACGCCCAGGTTCCCGAGGACAGAGCCCAGTAGCTGGACTGGAGCCCAGGGATAGAGTGCAGGGCCTTCTCCCCAGTACAGTACATTCTGACCACTGCCTCTTCCTCTCACAGCCCCCATCAGTCCCCCAGGTCCCTGCCCCTCCCCCCAGCTCCTATTGTACCCCCAGCCTCACCTTCACCCCAGGCCTGTCCTAGTCCCAGAAAGACAGCCAGGCCCAGTCAGCTGATGAGGACAGTGTCAGAAAACCAAGTCCACTGACTGCAATTAATAACGCTAACAGTGGCTAAGTATCACTTTTCAACTTTTTAAAATCTAAAACCACCCTTTGAAATAGGTGTGCCATTATTCTCCCCATGCTACAGATGTGGAAACTGAGGCACAGAAAGGTCCCAGAGTTAGCAGGTGACAGGATTTGAACCCAGGCCAGTGGTTCTCAAACATCAGCAAGCATCAGAGTTACCTGGGGGGCTTGTTAAAACAGATTGCTGGGCAACACCCCCACAGTCCGTGAGTCAGTAGGTCTGGAGTACCTGAGAATGTGTGTTTCTAATGTGTCTCCAGGGATTCTGATGCTGATGGTCTGGGAACCACACCTTGAAAATCACTGCACCAGGGTATACTGGCTGTCAGAGCCTCTCCTGTCAAGTTCAAGGCCCCCAGCTGTGCCTCACCAGATTCTGACCTCCCAAAGGCCCATCTTCCCAGCCCCAGCTCACCAGGTAGGTGGCCGGAGTTTCTTCTTCACTCCTAGGTAGACTTTGAGGCTCTTGATGGGCCACTCTTTCTCAGGCCGATGACTCTGGGATATAGGAAGGTAGATGGAAAGCGGGGCTTCACTCAGTCAGGGCGGGCACTGGGTAGTCCTCCCCAGGTAGGCACCTCCCTCCTCCTACTCCCAGCCCCACTCTGCATCCCAGCAGAGGGTACCTCCTCCAGGAAGCCTTCCTGGCAAAGCCCTCCCTGTTGACAATCCAGCCCAACCAGCCCCCAGCCCTGGACACTCAGCCTCCCTCTCTAGAGTGCCAGCCCTTCTGAAAAGCAGCAACAACAGTCAACCCTCAGTCCCTGCAGCAGCCACTTCAGAGCATCACGTTCCAGCCCCTCTCTACGTCCCTGCAAACTGGAATTGACTTGTTGCATCAATCCGAATTAGATCATTTGTGGAGAGAAAACTGCTCCACATAATCCTCGGGCACTTGGCTGGAACAAGCATGTGTCATTTTAGCACCTCGCTTAGCTGCTTGAGTCTACATTTGTCCCAGATTATTCATTCCTCACCACTTCCCACTCCACGGGGGCTCCAGGGTTGACTGTGTGAACATTAAGGCTTGTGGTGGGGTCAGCAGTTACTAGCTCTTTGGTACCACAAGAAGGCGGCTAATGCCTCGAGCTGAAGCAGAATGGCTGTCCGGTAGACCATAGGAGAACTTCCCAGTGGTCTAGGTCAGGAAGCAAGACCAATGTACTGGGGAGGGGCACCAGATCACTGACATGCTGGCCTCTGGCCCCTGCCTCTGCATATGGGTCTGGGCTTGGGAGGAACAGGCTGGCTCGGAGGCAGGGGGATGGGAGCAATGACCCCTAAAGAGGCTGGTTGGAAATCAAGCTAATGAGCCTTCCTCCTGCTCCAGGGGCCACCTGTTCCAAGCCCTCCCCCCACCAGGCACCCCTGAAGCCAGCAGGGGTGCCAGGGTGGACAGCAAGGGAGGAGGACTCACTTACAACCAAAACTGGGGGTCCAAAACTGAGCCACCCTTATCCTTTTCCCCACCATTGCTCCCAGCCACCCCCAGGCATGGCTCTCAGCAGAAGCTAAGAGAGGGCTAGAGGATGGCCAGGGGAAGTGGAAAGACCTTCAGGAATTGGGGGACTTCCCTGTGATGTCACAAAAGGATGGGCTGCCTAGGGACTGGTGGAGACTTCTGTGCTGTCACAGGGGGTGTGTTAGGAGGAGCTTACTAGGGACTCTTCACCCTGCTTTCACCCTGTTGCTGTTCAGTCGATTCCAACTCATGGTAACCCCATGTGTGCAGAGCAGAACTACTCCAGAGGATTTTCAAGGCTGTGACCTTTTGGAAGCAGATAGCCAGGCCTTATTTCCAAGGCACCTCAGGGTGGGTTTGAACTGCCAACCTTTCAGCTTAACCATTGGTGCCACCCAGGGAATGGAATCAGGCTGCAGATGCGGGAGGAACAAGGCGGGGGGAGAATGCAACAAGGAAGAAACCTGCATGCAATCAGGGCAGAAGCAAGGCTGAGAACATTGAGGAAATCCAACCACCGACTGGAAGACACCGGGGAGTGGGAACAGGGAGATGAAGTCAGAAGCTGTGGAAGAAATTAGGCAGCAGGCCTGGAAAACCCAAGGCTCTGGCCATGACAGGGAAGACTGTAGGGAAAACTGGGCTGCAGGTACGGAATGAATCAGGCTGAGGGGATGAAAAACAGGCTGAAGGCTTGGAAGAAGTCAGGCCATGGGTGTGGAAGGACAAGAACTAGAAGCAAGGAGTAAAGTGACTCCAGAGTGGAAGAAACAAGGCGGTGGGTGTGAGAGGAATGTGGGCACAGAGGGAATTGCGGGAACTGAAGAATTCAAATCCGACTGTGGCTCCTAAGAATCTGAGTCAACAACCCCCAGGCCACTGCTTCCTCGGTCTCCAGGGCACGTGTATGATGGGAGTATGACCGAGATGAGAGGCTGAGGGAGGGTCTTGTTGGGTGAGGGGTGTATGAGTAAATGGAAGCTCCTTTTGTCCCCAAGAGCTTCGTGTTTCCAGCATCTCTGAAGTCACCAGCAGAGAATGAAGTTCACCCCTTGATGCTTACGGACCTGTGCTTGAACCGTTTTTCTAGTACATACCCTTCCCAGGTGTCTCAGGGTCTTTAACAAAAAGTGACCCCAGGATGAGGCTTGGGTGGCCACATATCCTGAATTGCCTGGGATTGTCCCAATTTCAAATATTTTGTCATGTGGCTCATAAACCAATACCAAAATTACTGACGCCTCAGGCAAAGCACACTTTTCAGGGGCTTCTATCAGGTCAAAGGTGCTGCATGTCTCTGGGGTGTGGAGAGCACCGTTTCCCCGCCCCCACGCACTAAAAGCCCCACCCTGCTGATCCTTGAGTTCCTATATTTCAAAGGATACAAAGCTTGGGCTTTGGTGCTAACTAACCTGGGCTTGAATCCTGGCCTACCACCTAGAGATGGCCTTGGGCAAGTCATTCAAAGCCTGTCTTTGCACCTGTGAAACAGGGGTAATACTCCTCCTCACAGGACAATAGTGAGGATTATACGACCCCGTATGTGAAGGGCCTGGCACCAAGCCTGGCTTGATAACGTTAGATTTGTTTCCTTTTTCTAGCTCTTCTGCCTTCTCCTCTCCATGCCAAGAGATTAGCAGGTACTTTTCCAGGTGCCTTAGCCATCCTCCCCTCTGCCCACAGTGGTGGTCTTGCTCTGCTTTATGGGGTTAAGCACCCCAGAGAGAAAGGATGGGGGGATAACATCCTGGAACTTAGGGGGGATGGACTGGAGGAGTGGATGAGGCTCCCAGGCCCAGAAGTGAAGATGTGATTACAGAGGGAGAAAAGAAGAGGCAGTATTTCTCATAAGGGTCAACAGGAGGCCAGGCTGCATTAATAGAGGTATAATGTACAAAGAGAGGGAGGTGAGGGTCCTTGTCCTATCTGCCCTGCTCCATCCATGGCAGACAGGCCTGTTCAGAAGTCCTCAGGAGACACAAGAGGAAGGAAGGGGTTGCAAACACTGGTAGGCAGCTATAGGGGCTCAGGCTATACCACTGGACTTGGAGTCATCTCTGCAGAGGCCTCTATGCTCTCTGGCCCCTGAGGCATAGCTGGGGCCTTCTCCCAGGCAGAATTATCCCTCTAGGGACAGGGCAGTCCCAAGGGAGGGGTGGGTGAGTTCCCCTCCCCCAGAGGTATGCAAACAAGGGCTGGGTAGCCAGTCACAGAGGCTGCAGAGGGACTCCTACCACAGGTGGAGAGTATCCCACAGGTTTTTGTGATCCTACCCTGGCATTTTAGGATGAAGGCAGTAGCGAGGACACTCTGACAGCCCTGGAACTCTCTCCAAGGCTGGAAAGAGAGTGGCTCCCAGGGTGAAAGATAAGGATCAGATCTCTAAGTTAAACCTGAGGACTCCACTGCTGGCTCCAAAGCTGAGTCCTGTGGAAAATTCTATAGCATTGCATTGATGGGGACCCTATCTTGGGGGCAGGACCCTGGGACTGGGGTGGGGATGACAAGCAGAAGCCTAGGTCATGGGACCCAGGTGCAGGCCAGGGCCGACTCGCAAGGGGGCAGGAAACCATGCCTGGAGATGGCCGGCAGCCTTGGCCAAGTCTCCTCTGCTCCCACCCGGCTCACTTGGCCCCCAGGTGGTGTAAGGCAGCTGGCAGTCGACCCACAGCTACTCACGGTCTCAGGGGCCCCGCTCCATGGCCTCTGGCTCTGTTTGATAGAGGATTAGGGTTACGGAAGGAGTCCCAGGTCCAGAGCCGGGACGGTGTGTGCAGTGGTGAATGGTGGGATATGTGCCAAACATGGGGGTGGGGGGGAGGCGGGAGGGCAGGCGGTACCAGGGTGGAGTCTGGTCTGGGAGAACACCAGCACGTGGACAGACTGGGTATGGAGTGTGGGCCAGGAGGGGTATATCCTGGGAAGTGACACAGCATGTCGGCCCACACCTCAGGGCTGTCACCAGGTAAGCATGTTCTTGTGGTTACCGTGACAAGGCCCAGCCCCAGGGGAGACAGCATATGTGTGTGCTATGATGGCAGCTGGGTGCCAAGACCTAGTGAGTCTACAGGGCACAGCAGAGTGACCACCCAGGGTCATAGCAGGAGGGTCCCTGAGAGGCTACAGGTTTCTCGGGAATACTTCACTTGCAGACCAAGGAGGATGTTCGTGCCTGGGTGTCTGAGCATACAAAAGGGTACGGGTACCCGGCCCAGGGCAGAACCCAAGAGGGGCCACTTACCCGGACCTCCTTGTAGAGCCGCAGGCAGCTGCTGTTGAGGATGAAGTAGCGATCGTGGAAGCCACCAGAGGGCAGGCCCAGGCCCAAGAGGCTGCGGTCCTCACGGAACTTCATCATGCCATGCTTAGTGTCACCTACACGGCTGGCTGAGGTGGGGGACTGGAGTGGGCATGGCTGCCCTAACCCCTACCCACAGATCCAGACACCCAGCACAGGGTCGCAGAATGAAGGAAACAGCCCCTCCTGCCCCAGTCCCCGCAGAGGCCTGCCCACCTGGTACCTTCTGCCTGAGCTGCTCCTACCTTGCACCACTAGGTCCCGCCCAGACTCTGGATGGAAGGACAACCCAGCCTGCCCCGGCCCTGCAGATACCACCTACCCAGGTACACCACTTACCCAGGTAGAGCATCATGGTCTCCATGGACTGGTGCTTCTTCACCACCAGATAGCTGTCTGTGCCCAGCCCGTGCAGGATCGGCAGCACCTTCTCCGCAAAGTGCAGGGGGCGCTCTGGGAAGATGTCATACTCACTGTCACCAGGGCTACATGGCCTGGCACCACCAAGAGGGCCAGTGCACAGAGCACACATCACCTATACGACCACTGTCAGCATCCACCCCCACTGCCCACTGGTGCCTTGACATACCAGCATCGTGACCACTCTTCCCGTGGCCTGAGCTTCAGGCTTCACACACCCTGGCTGTGACCAAAACTGCTCAAACTCAACATGTCCAAAGCCAAGTCCATGATCTTCCCGTGTGTGTCCCCATCAGAATAAACAGCATCCCGACCCACCAGGCTGCTCAAGCCAGAAACAAATCCTTCCTCCTTCTCACCCTCCAATCTCAAATCTGTCTCTGTCCATCTCTGCTGCTGCCACTCTGGCCCAAGTCACAGTCTTCTCCTTGGACCAATGCACTCTTATCCCTGTCTTCCCTCCTCCCTCCACCCAGTAACAAGCAGTGACCTTTGCAAAATTCCAATCCCTCCCCTATTATAGTCTTGCATTGTTGTTAGGCCCTGCGTGGCCAGTCTCTTCCTCTATCTCAAACCCTACCCCCCTCTCCACCCTTAGTTCAAGTTCCCTGAAAGCTGTGCCCATACCCACCTCAAGGCTTTTGCCCGTGCTGTTCCCACTGCCTGGGAGCACTTATCCCCCTTCTTCACTCAGTAACCCCAATTCTTCCTTCACATCCCAGCTCAGGGAATCTGAAGTCAGAGACCCTGTTATAAGCTCCTGTGGCACCATGGACCTTTCCTACACAGCAGTTAACACAGCTGTAGTTGTACGTTTATTGGTGCGATGTGGATTAACATCTCTGTCTCACATCAGAATGGAGCCCACGGGAGAGTAGGGACTGTGTGTTTGAGTCCCCATCCCAGTGCCTTGCACTCAACACATAATGGTTAAACAAATGAACAGATATACCCTCATCCTCCACCACCATCAAGACCACCCTCCACCATAAAATGTACTTGCAATCACCCCCCAACCTTCACCACCATGGCCAGTTCACACCACCGTCACAGCCATCCTCACCCACCATCTTCCACATTCATCATCACCCACAACCATGCTCACCACCAACACTGGTGTCACTCACAACTCCATTACCAAATTTAGCACTATCTCCCTTGTAAGCAATACCATTCTCATTGCCACCTGAGAAACATCTTCACAGCCAACACCATCTAACCCCTTTACTATCTTTCACATCAGCCACATTATAGTCATCACTCTCAAAGACTGCCAGCACACCATCACCACCATCACTGAGATCACGGCCTTCATTAGCATGATAGCAGTCATCAAACTCCCCTCTTCACCACCGCTGCAGAGTAGGCGAGGACAGGCCCCACCATGTCCCGCACCAACCCCAGTGGTCACCCACCTGCCTCCTCCCTCTCGTTGACCTCAAAGCAGGTCCAATAGTCCTTCTCCCTGATTCCCACATTCCTGCGATCCAGGATCTCCAGGGTGAGTTCCTCAGCTGTCATGGATGCTGGAATCTGCAGGGCGGGGGAGACCACCCTCACCTGCAGCTCTGCCATAACCTTGCTGTGTGATCCAAAGCCTGAGCCCACCCTCCTCAGGGTCCTGTGGAGTTCAATGGTGTCTCTGAGTGGTCCTGATCAGTTGGATGGGGAGGAGGGGAAAAGAAAAGTCCCAAACCCGAGACTCTTCTTGGGATGGAAGCCCTGCTACCCTGGCCATCTGCACTTGTGCCTACCCTAGTGTGACTCTTCTGGACCCTTGGCTTATAGGTCCCTGGTCCCTACCTTGATATGTTGCTCTGTTTCCGCTGCCTTCTCCTCCAGATACACAGTGCAGATGAAGTCACCAGCATGCTGTGGGGAGACAGGGCTCAGCTGGAGGCCTTGGGAGCAGTTCTCGAGCCCCATACCCTAGGCCTCGTCCTTCACCTGGGTTCCACTGGCAGTGCCAGCCACACGCATCTTCACAATGGCAGTGATTTCCTCCCGCTGCTTCCTCAGCTCCTCCTCGTCCACCTGGGAAAAGAGAAGGGACAGAGACGGATGGTCACTGCCGCCCTGGAACCTCAGCCCTGCCCTCCTCTGCCCGTTGGCTGGGGACATACACTGAACACCACCACATAGTGGCTGATGAGGTCTTCCACCACACGGCCAGCCTTGTAGTCCTGCCCATCTGTCTGGAAGAGTGTGGGCCCAAACACAATAGCCAGGTTGTGTATGTTCATGTGGTTCGTGTCTGAGAAGCACTGGACACTGGACAAGGTAAGAAGATGACTATGAGTGAGGCATCTGGCCCAGAACTTCCCCACTTCACCTTCCCAATTCCTGACAGGTCCAAGACTGGCCACTAGAGTGACACCAGGGAAGGTCCTAATCAGAGCGGCCCACTAATTGGGGCAGTCTTTCTGGTCTTGTCCTGAGTCCTGGCAAGGAGGAGGACAGGAAAGTTGGGAGGCATGCCAGGTACCCCAGCCCCAAGCTGAAACCTCCTCTACTTTCCCACCCTGCAGGAAGTAATTTTAGAGACAAGAGTCCAAGATCAGGGCAGACCATAGATCAACACTCAGTCTCAAGGGCTACCTAGTTCCCAGGGGAAGGAGGGCCACCAGCCAGCTTGGGCATAGAAGACTCTTCTCCACCCATCCCCCTAGAGCCTTGCAATGGTATTGCTCCTCACCAGTACAGGTGGCTGATAAGGGCCTTCACAGTAGCACGGTTGACTGGGGGCAGACGTGCCAGAAGCTCTCGGTACCTAGAGACCTTCTCCTCCTCATCCTCGATCTCTGGGTCAGGGGAAAGAGATCGGGTCAAGAACCCCACTGTAACCACCTCTCCTGTCCCACCATTTTGGCTGCTCTGCCTCTCGTGCTCATTGACATCACACCCTCCAAGTCACAGCAAGCCAGACACTCAGCAAGGACAGGGATTCTCTATCTGGAGGCCCTGGCTCTGTCAAGCAACAATGGAATGAGAGAGAGTGGGGGGAGGTGGCTGTACCCCATCAGCTGGGGAGTGCCTAGTCCAAGTGCATTTTGGGAGGGGAGGGAATCCTGAAACTTGCACAGACTGCAAATCAGTAGCATTGGCCAGGGCTTCAGGCTGCTCATGGGCTGTAGGGCCTACCTGAGGCCTCCAGCCAAGCTAGGCGCTGGGCACGAGTAAAGAGCCCATCAGGCAGGTCCCGCAGGAAGCGCTTTAGCGCAGAGGAGACATCATCCACGTGCTGCTCGCCCTCCTTGAGGCGCACAGAGCGTGCATCCTGCCGCAGGCTATCCAGAAGTCGCTGGGTCTTCGAAATCTGCCCACACTTGCGGTAGATGCCCTCGGAGGTCAGGCCTGGGAAGGGGCGGGGCTGAGCTTGGAGGCGTGGCTAAACGTGCTGGGCCTATGACGTTACGTCATGAGGCGGGGCCACATAGCTGCTTTCAGAGGGAAACTGGGAACCTGGAGGTGTCGTCTGGGGCGGAAGATAAAGGTCTCCCCGTAGGGGAGGCAGTCTATGTCCTGGGGTTGGGGCAGTCACATATGGGGCGGGGCTCACCGCACTGCGTTATGTAGTCCACACAGCGGTACACAATCACCGGGATGTCCGATTCCCCAAGCTGCTGCTCCGACAGCGTGTCCCCTGAGCTGGCTGCTGCTTTCTGGATGGCCCACAGCCAGCCTGTGAAGTCCAGCCGCCGCTCCCTCTGAATGTACAGCGTCCTGGGCCAGGGACAGTGAATCACCGCAGGGCCTGTCCCTGCTCCACCCCGCACCAGGCCTGTAGGACTGCCTCCAGCTTCTCCTCGGCCCTTGGGGAGGCCATGGCTTACCTCCGTCGCTCCACCAGCACCAGCACCTGGTTTTCACTGTCCCCTTGGACGGCTGTGGAGGAGCCCATCAGGGTGAGGCCCAGATCTTGTTCATGGTCCCCAACCTGCTCCCTCCTGAGGCTCTGGGCACACACACTCCTGGGACCCACCCACCAACATATGGAGGCACTGAAATGCACCCAACAGGTAGGGGAGAGCATGAGAGGGGAGGCTGGCTCCTTCTGGCCAGGCTGGGATAGAGTTCAGACTTCCAGGGAGGGGCTGGGGGCCTGGAAGTCCACGAAAGGGTGCCCTGGAGTTTGGGGGCCTGGGTCCGGGACCACGCACAAAGCTCCTGGAGTTTCCGTAGCTGCAGCGCCTCCTCACAGGGCCCCTCTGGGAAGACGGCGCGGAGCTCGGAGCCAGTGAGGGAGAACCAGCCCTCCTGGGTCCGCTGCAGGCTCAGGCCAGCTTTGTAGGGTAGGCGGCCAAGCCGGTCAAAATCCCGGGCTAGCAGTTCTTCAGCCAGGGGAGGCACAAATGCCTGGAAGGAGGGCGGGGGAAAGGGGAGGGGCTCAGAGGAGAATGCATCAGCCAACACCACTATGTGCCCAGGACACCCCAGCTCCTGGGCTTGTGGGTGAGTGCTTTCCTCCCTACTCAGCAGTCCCCCTTTCTCTTCCCAGGTCAGAACCCAGTACAGTGGATCCTGCCCCACTCCCACCTGGTGAGAGCTCTACTCCTTCCTCCACATCCCTCAGAAGTGCCCTCCTCTGGAAAGCCTTCCCAGATGCCATCAGGAATGCCTGCTCTCTGGACTGCCACAGTCCCAAAATATTCTTGCCCTCTGTTACAGCACCAAGTACACAGTTGTTGCTATCTGGACCTCATCTGTCTCTCCCACCAGCCTGGGAGCTACTCAGGAGCCAGGGCCAAGACTGGTTCACCTGAGTTCCCAGGGCTCTGAGGACTGATCCTCAGAGGTTGAACAATGTAACAAGAACAATGAACAAGAGTCAGGCTCTCAGGGCACCTGGCTCTAGTTCCCAGGGCACGGCTCTCCTCTGCAGCCTCTCTGCCTCTTCCCTCCAGCCTCTGCTTGTACACCTCCAGTGGCAAGGAGCTCACTCCCTCTAGAGGCAGCATTGCCCATCCTAAGACAGCTCTGACCTTCATTCATTATTAAACATTAATTGAGCACCTATGGGGTTTAAGGTCTACAGCCCTTCTTCCCAAGGCTGAGATGGGTCTCCTGACCTTCCCCCTGCCCCAGGGGGCTGCAGGTTATATCAGGCCCTTGACCCGAGAAGCCCACCCTGCGTCTGCTGCCCTCCATCCAGCCCCTGCTCTATCAGAAGGGGGATCTGGGAAACATGAGATCTGCCCTGCCTAGCATCCTTCACAAGGCTTCACCCTAGACCCTTTCAGGTTCCCCTGCTAACCCAGACCCACCTTGGCAATGCACTTGACCCACTCATGAGCCAGCTCCGCATTCTCCAGCCCAAACAGGTACAGCCGCTCTCCCTCCGTGTACACCTCAAAGGTGTGTTCAAAGCTGTAGATACAAGCTAGAACTGAGGCCCACCCTGCTACCCCAGCTAACCCCCACCCTCCACACTGCCCTCTTGCATGTCTTTACCCTGGGCAACTAAGAGGTGGTGGAAAAGCTCTGGGCTGGGGTCTGGTTCAACCCTTACACAGCCCTAGCTTGCTGTGTGACCCTGGGGATGTCCTGCTCCTCTATGAGTCTGTTTGTTTCCCCAGTGAGGGCTTGGACCTTTTAGCAGTAATAGTCTGTGATTCTGCCTAGCGGTGCTCACCTGTGTGTATTGGGAGGGGGCACTGCCAGGCATACAATCTCGCTGGCCCGAATTTCTCCATTGGGTGTCACTGCCCGCTCATTCTCGTAGTAGCTCAGAATTCCATCACTAAGGACACACCAGCGTCGGCTGAACTCTGGGGAGAAGTTGGGCAGAGGAGCCATGCTGGAACCTAGCCTCCACCCTTGCCTGAAAACCACCTCTGCATCCTCCCTGGTCCCCCACATCCCAACTGACCCCATTTCCTCTTTATTCCAACTCACAAGATCCCCCTAAATCCATCCTCCTCTCTCCAGCCCACCACCATAACCCAGTCCACCATCATCCTCCCCCCGTACCTCTGCACTGGCCTCCTCATTTGTCTCCCAGCCTCCAGCCTCACCTCTTCTAAGAGCCAAGAGCAGTTTAGCTAAAATAAGACCCCATTCTTCCTCCATTCAAAACCCTTCCATGGCGCCTCTTTGTAATCAGGATAAAGTCCACGGCCCTCAGTCTGGCATTCAAAGCCCTGCACAGGTCTGTCCCGCCCACCTCTTCAGCCACCTCTGACCACACCTGGGCACACCCAGCTCTCTCAGCTTTTGTCAGCCCTGTTCCCTCCACCCACACCCTCTCATCTGTGATCTACTCATCCTTCAAGGCCAGCTCAAATGCCATAGGAAGCCTTCCATGCCCCTCTACAGCTAACCTAACTGCCCCTCTCTGTGCCCCTACCACCTCTGACAGCAGCACTCACGGCTCTGTACCCTGCCTCCTCCCACAATGGCTCTGAGGAGACTTACAAGATCCCATAAAAGAAACAGAAATGGCAATCTGGATCAGGAAAAGAATAGAACCTCAAGGCCATGCAGGCTTGTATAGTTCAAAGCACTGAGCTTCACACTGGCTCAGAGCTTCCTGGCACCCAAGGCAAAAAGGGGAGATGACTCAGGCGGTTACTTAAATGACATTATCAAGCAGAGGGAGGTAAACTAGGGGCGGTATCCCATGGGCAGTGAGGTAGTGAAAGCACAGAGTACGAAAGAACTCCTTCTGAGAGTTGGAGGGCTTCATCCAAAGGTGCTGAGGGATGCAGTCGGCAATGGCCTCAACAATGTTCTATGGCAGACATTGTCTCTCATCCTGTCTATGAAGGTTTGACATTGCTGTCTGAGGGCAGGGTGTCCCCAAGCCTTCCCCCAAGGCTGGGCTCCCTCCAGGAATGCCAGCCCTACAGACCTCATTCTGCAGACATCTGCCAAGTACCCACTGTGGGCTAGGCACTGTTCTAGATGCTGGGGCTACAGTGGTGGCCAACAGGAGCTCATATCCCAGTGGGATACAGGATCAATAGATACCCACATAAACAGACAAATTAATGTCAGATAATTAGTGTGAAGAAAAAGTAGGATAAGGGAAGATGGTGATGGGGGTGCTGTTTCGGATAAGGTAGTCAAGGGTGATATCTCTTACGGAGTAACACTTAAATAAAGACCTGACTGAAGTGACGGACTGATCGTACAATTGTCTGGGGAAAAGCATTTGGGGCAGAGGGAAGAGCAAGTGCACAGACCTTGGTGGGAGTGGCTATAGCAAGTTTGACAAGTAACAAGGAGGCCAGAAAAGCTGCAGCAGAGTCAGCAAGGTAGGACAGCAGTTGTGAGGTTCGAGTAGGATGCAGTAGGGACTTTGGATTCTACCCAGAGTCAGGGAGCAACTGGAAGGCTGAGATCAGAGGAGGCATGGAGCTTTAAGCTTAGTCCTCTAACTTCCCACCATCCCCAAGCCCCTAATACCAGATGCCCAGCACAGGGCCCACATCCAACAGAGGTTCAGTAAAGACTTCTTTAGTCTGCAGGAAACACTGGCAGTGACCTGCTCTGAAGTGCCTAGGCCCTACCACCCCCCGCCAACTCGTCCATTTATTGAGTACCTACTGTATACCAGAGACCATATCCAGGAAGCCTTCCAAGGTGACTCTGCCAGACTTCACTTGGCACCCTTGTGGGTCCACCGGCCTGGCGAGCCCTGACTTCCCTGGCCCTGCAGCCATGCTAGCTGTCATGGGCCAGGGTAGGGTCTGACACAGCACCCACCTTCCCGGGCACGGCGATCCTGCAGTGGCTTGACAGCAGATGCAGTCTTGTAGAGGAAGCCGCTGTGGCTCACAGTGGGCAGGACAACTGAGTAGTGCTTTTCCAGGGGCTTCACTGGGTCCAGCCGAGGTAACTCTTTGCAGGGGGAAGGAGGGAGTGGCTAGTCATGCTTGCCACAGAAGGGTGTCCCCACCTCACCCCCACCTAGTCTGGGCATCCAGGCTTCCTTTCAAGTCCCCAGCCCCAGCTCCCCAGCTCCAGACCAGTCCCTCAGGTGCTCACTCCCACCTTCAGGGGTATACCCACGTTATTTCTCCACCTTTCCCCATCTGTGGGAATTCCACCCCATCCCCAAGGCCCAACCCTAGTACCTCCCCTTCTAGGAATCTTCCCTGACTCTCCAGCCCACCCTACTCTCCCTGTTGGAGGCACAGGGCCGCACACTTAGATGAAGGGGGCCTTGGGCAAACCTAACAATAATCCCTGGACAGACGTTTGTCCCAGACAGTGCAAAGCCCAGGGAAGCAGCCTGGCTCCAGCCCTGCTCCCAGCAGTGAGCAATGAGGGAGTCCTGCCCTCCCAAGCTCAAGCCAGCTGGGTGGTCTCCTGTGACTCCCTGGACACCTGGGCTCAATCCAGCCCTGCACGCCCCACCCACCCATGGCCCCAAGCCCAGAGCTCCAGCCGCTGAGCTCCACCCTTAGTCCTAGGATGTGGCTCCAGAGGCTAGGTCTGGCTATAACCAACAACACTCACTCCCTCTCACCCCCTCTTCACCCACCCTAAGAGTGGGAGCCAAACGGGACTGAACTGCAGTCTGTGACTGAGCTCTACCCCAGGCAGAGCAGTGGACAAGGCTGCTGTGACGGGTCACCCCATCACAGGGAACATACCACCCCACACAGCAACACAGACACAAATGCCAAAGCCTTCCATATCCCCAGGTGTAAGGAAACAGATCCACAGGAGCTCAGAGACACAAACACTGGCATACGGACACCACGCAGAATGGACCACACTGCAAGTCAGGAAGGGACAACAAATGCACAGGTGCAGACACACAGACAGAGACACATATATGAAGAGATGCACAAACGTACACTGACATACAACCCTAAACACACCCAAAATCACACACTCCACTGCACCAGGGACCCTCAAGGAGCTGCAACTCCAGCTTTAGAATGGTATGTAAATCAGCCCCTGGCTGACTCCCACCA
The DNA here is from genome assembly GCA_030035585.1 of Dugong dugon. Classification (NCBI taxonomy): domain Eukaryota; kingdom Metazoa; phylum Chordata; class Mammalia; order Sirenia; family Dugongidae; genus Dugong; species Dugong dugon. Next base: position 75,092,990 of record CM057467.1, on the reverse strand, counting down.
GCCCCCACCCCCCCAAAAGGGCCAGTCCCTGGCATTAGGAGGCCCCATCCCCTGTGATGGACAGTCCTACTGGCCACTCACCTGTGGTCTGGTTATTCCGAAGGAATTCCATCTGCAGCGTCTGCCCTGCCTGCTCGGCGAGAGCCAGGGGCGTGGGGGCCTCAGGGTCCCCTGAGAAGCAGCTGACCCCAGCCCCACAGCCCAGAAGTGCCTGGGTCTCAGCCAGGTCTGTGGTGGTGACTGTAGCACACAGGGCCTGGGAGGAAGGGAGAGGAGGCAGGGAAAGGTCAGCCCAAGCTGGGAGTGAGGGGCCAGCAGGGAAGCGGGGAGTGGGGGAGGACAGGAAGGAAGACAAAGGGGTTACCCAGGTTTGAGGGAGCCTATCCTCAGGATGAAAGAGAACAGGGAGAGAGAAAGGCAGAGGGCGAAGAGGAGGCAGAGAAAGGCCAAGGGTAGGGAGGGTGGTCAGGAGCTGCCTAGCAGAGGCTGGGGTCCCAGTTGCCCAGGCCTCACCCTTGCTGGTGGCCCCTGGAGAGAGCTGCCCAGTTGAGCTGCCCAGCCCGTTCTCTAGAGGATCTCAAACTCCTTCTGCCTTGTGGAGGGGCAAAAGGGGAGTGTGTTTTGTAGTTAATTCCTCCCACATCTGAATTCCTCACCGCCTGCCCAGCCCTCTCAACCAATGGGAGCCACCACCCCTCCTGGCTGGCGGGCTAGACTGGGCTGGGCCAGGGGCTGGACGCCTGGGTCCCTGGGAGGTGGAGGCCTGGCTCTCCATTTGGTTTCTAGCTGGAGGGAGCCTGCCTGGGTGGAGTTGATGGGGGCGGGGCTGAATGCCGACCAGAGGTCACAAGTGGCATCCCTCTGCCTTGGAGCAGGATGCCTCCTGTGCAGGGCCAGTCAGATCAGGGCACGAGCCTTGGCTCCTAGCCTATCAGGGCCTGGGGCCCATACAGGGCCTCATCTTGAGGGGGGTGGGGTGGGGGTGGGCCAGAGCAGCCCAGCTGTTTTTCATGAGCCTGACAGGAAATAGCATCCCCATTGAGTTCACTCCTTTTGGCAGGACTCTGAAGAAGGAGCAGGACAGGGTGCGGGAGACAGAAGAATCAGGAAGGATGGGGAGGGGTAGAGAAGGGTGGGGAGGGGAGGGGTGTGGAGGGAGGTAGATAGATGCTGGGGATGTGACCTTGGCCCAAGGGTCAGGCCTGGCTCCTCCCTGCCTTGCTCCAATTCTCCATGTTCCTGGGGCAGGACCCCTCTGCCCTCTGAGCCTTAGTTTCCCTGTATGCCAGCTTATCACTCCGAGCTGGTAGAAGAGATGGCTGAGATGGGGTGAGGAACAGGGTGGCAGGCAAGAAAGGAGGTCCCAGCCAGTGATCTCAAGGGGCCCTGACAGTGTAGGGACAAAGGGGGCTGTCTCAGGGGCCCCAAAGGCACAGCACCCTGACCTTGTCCAGCTCCTCCTGGTTGCCAAAGAGTGGGTGGTAGCAGCGGTATTTGCCCTCACGATACTTGGCCTCCAGGTAGCGCCGCCGGGCACCAGGGCTGCTGCTGGGCTGCAGGGCCTCACTGGGGGGCACATTGGCTGCCCAGAAGCAGTTCCCGGCACCATTGCCCAGCTGTAAGAAGAGCTGCGGGTGTGGGCAAGAGGTTAGAGAGGGCAGCCTATGGCCAAGGGCCCCTGCCAGGTAAAATTTTGGTTTCTGAGGTTGTCAGGCGAGCGACTGGGAGAGGCAGGCAATCGGCCCACTTTCCCAACGGGAAAGCTGAGGAGCGGCTTGACCTGGTGTGGCCCTGAGTGCTCCCCTCACCAGCCCTGGGCTCTGAGCCCAGTGCCTCAGCTCAGTGACAGGACAAGAGGCAGACAGTCTGACAGGTGGACGCCCCAGGCCTGGCGCCTGATGGAGGAGGGGGCCTTGCTGTTGTCCCACCCAGTCCTACATCTGGAACTCTGTATTCCTGAGGCTATCACAGCTGAGGGGGGAGGGAGGGTGTCTATCCTGTCAGCCAATGGGGTGGGCAGGGATTCTGGAAACATCTCCTGACCCTGACATTCCTCTCTGGAAGGGGTGGGGGCAGATTCTGGGGGAGCCCAAGGTCCAACATTCAGGGAACTGGCTTATTCATTCTTTCATTGTGCTGATCGTTCATTCCACAGCCATTTCCTGGAACCCCCACCTTGCCTCTTTGTCAGGCCCTGTGCAGAGTGCTGGGGTAACAACAGAGAACAAAGATGAAACAGTCCTTTCATCTCCTGGGTGGTGGGGAGGATGCAGGCAAGACCCCCTCTTGTCACTGACTCACTCTGACTTTGGGCAAGTCATTTTCTCTCTCTGTGCCTCAATGTCCTCATCTGTAAACTGGTAACTCACAAGTTTGTTTTGTAGGTCAATCAATTACTGTATGCAAATCCCCTAGCACTTACGGTGCCAAGCAGAGTTAAAGACCTGGGAGATGGATGTGATACCAAAATTGCTCTGGAGTCTGCAACCTGATACGGCCGTCAGGAACACTCTGGTAGGTCCCTGGGCCCAGCTTACCTGTAACTACCACACATACCGGTACCTGGGAACTCCAAGTACCTGGGCACAAATGTACATGTATGTGTGCATCCTAAAATGTACATACTAAAAACCACCTGCGGGTACACGTGAAACGAAGGGTAAGGGGCCCTGAGGGGTGTGCAAGGAAGGGGAGAAGACCCGGGCCAGCCAGGCAGTGGGATGGAAAGGGGCAGGGCTTGATGATCAGTATGGAATTGCTGGGCAATCGCAGGCAGATTATAGCCCTATCCAGGGCCTCAGTTGCCACATCTGTACACTGGGATGAAGAGTTGGACTAGATCAGGAGTCAGCAAACTCTGGTCATAAAGTGCCAAACAGTAAATATTTTAGGCTTTGTAGGACACATACAGTCTCCGCTGCATGTTCTTTTTATCTTTTAAACAACGTGTTAAAATGTAAAATCACACTTAGCTTGCAGGCCATGGTTTGCTGACTTTGCAAAAAACCAGCCTTTCCAAAATCCCCACCCACTAGATAATCCCAAAAGTCTCTTCTAGCTCCAGGGTGCTGGGAGCTGTGGGATGGGGCAGGGGGCTTGGGAGACCCAGGCAGCAGCTGAGTGGGGCAGACCCTAGGTACAAATAGTAAGTGAGGACACCCCACCTCGATGAGTGTTTCCGTCCACACTTTCCTGTCCATCTTCAGGCTCCGCACCTTGGAGATGCCAGGGCCCAGGCCACGGTGCTCTCCTGCAGACAGAGAGCCAGACTTTGGGGTCATCCTGGGCCCTCCCCTCCACATGGTACTCACCCACCCCCACAGCCCATCCAGGGACAAACAGGGATCCAGGTCTACAGCTCCACATTTTGCATGGCTGCTGCACAATCGAGCCGTGTATTCCTGCTTCACAGGACTAAGCCTGTCAGCGTTTCACCTGACTGGGCAGCAGCCCCCACCCTTATAGTCATGCTTGGCCCCCAGCAGGCCACTCCACCACAGTGATCTCTTTAAAATGCAAATCCCCGCATTTCAAATCCCTGCTTAAACCTCCCTGTGGCTCCCTAGAATTAGATCTCAATTCCTTACCTGCCTACCCCTCTGACCTCATCTCAAGCCACCACTCCCAGCATCCCCCCACGAACCCACTCTCTCAGCCACACTCTCTTCCTTCCAATAGCCCAAGCTCAGTACTGCCTCAGGGCCTTTGCACGCACTGTTCTCTGTACTCACTGGACTCTTTCTCCATCTCCTTGCCATTCAGATGTCATTTCTCAGAGAGGGCTTCCCTGACAAACAGCACGTTCTCTGCCAGCACTTGTACTATGCAATACTTCTATTGGTTCATGTATGCATTTTCTGTCTCCCCCCACTACAGTGTAAGCCCATGGGAGCAGGAGCCTTGACTGTCTGGTTTAGGGCTCTATCCTCAGTGCCTACAGCAAAGCCTGGCACACAGTGGGCACTTAATAAATCTCTGTGGAATGAAAGGGGAGATGTGGAGTTGGGTTGCTCAACTACAGACCCCAGAGAAGACCCCTGGAGTGGAGAGGAGGGCTGGGGGCACAACAAGTGCCTCGGCGTCACCTCCCTCTGCAGCCTCCCACTGGGACACCCTATCCACCCCATCATCATCCCCATTCCACGAGCCAATGCTCCCTAATCTGGCCTCCAGCCAGATCATCACATTCTTGCATCCAGACTGCACAGCCCAAGGATTCTGGACACTTGCCCCAGCTGCCTCATAGGCCTCAGGCTTCTTCACTGAGCGCAGCAACTTCCCCCAGACCTGTTCCTCCCTCTGGGTCCCCACTTCACATGACGGCACCCCCAGCCACCCAAAGCCGCCACCTAGGCATTGTCAGCTCCCAGGAGGGCTGGATCCGCAGCACCTAGCACAGTATCTGGTACATAGCAGACCCTCAGTAAATGTTGGTTAAATGGAAAAATGAATCTTGGACTCCGTCCACTTTGGGGAGCTAGGAAGGGCGCTGGGTAGGGGAGTGAGTGCTCTTCATTCCTTCTGGGCCGGGTCTCCTCCTCCTCCTGTCTCTCCTAGGTCCTGCAAGGCCTCCTCACTGGTTTCCAGTCCCACCTCCTCCAATTCAGCCTCCATCCACCAGCCAGAGCGTACCCACAAATCTGATCTCATCTCTCCTGTTTAAAGCCCACCCCTGCCTCCTATCCCTCCAAGACAAGACAACAGCTCCCCCTCTGCATGCCAGCCCTCCCACCTCACCTCCCCCCACTCTTCTGATGTGACAGGGGCACTGGACCCCAACAGGCCTAGACTGAAATACAGACTCAAGTATTTTCTAGGTGATCCCAAACAAGGCAATTTCTCTCTCTCTACCTCAGTTTCCCTACCCATGCTGTGGGAAGTCAAATCCCTGCCTTGCAATGTTGTGTAAGGACTGAAGGTTAATCACAGTGGGAAACGCTTGGCATACAGGAGGAACCTTAATAATGGTGGCTCTTCCGACTACTGCCTTCGCTCCAGCCCCTCCATCCAGCCAGACCACCTGCTCTCCCAACACACCAGCCCTGTCATGCTGCCATTTCCTCTGCATGAGGCCCCGCCCCCACACACACCTGCACAGCGCTTGCAGATGACGACACAGAGGTTGATGGAGGCCCAGTCAGGCTGGGCAGCCCCGCAGTCAGCGCAGAACCTGTTGGGGGCCACAGCCCAGATGCGCTCAGCCACCTCCAAGGTGGACAGGGCCTCGGCAATGGCTCCCTGCATGGCCTCCAGCCACTGCTCCTTCTCCAGCTCCGATTCAGCTGAGAAGCTGGGGACACAGGAGTGGCGGCTGGTGGGAAAGGGCTCAGAAGGATTTGGGGGCAGCACTAGCATCAAGTGGGTCGGGGAGAAAAGGCAGTGGAGTTCATGGTCAGAAGATGGAGGTGTCCTGGGTCTGGGAGAAAGGTTGGCATAGATAAGGGCAAGGACAACAAAAAACCTGACAGCTATATGGGAGTTCAGGGAGCCCCAAAGGACTCTGACCCAGCCCAGTAAGCAGAGAAGGCTGCTGGGAAGAAATGATGCCTGTGCTAAGGCTTGACAGGAGAGAAGGACTTTCCAGGTGAAGAGGTGGAAAGGAGTTCTGAACACACGGAACAGAATGTGCAAAGGGGCAGGATGGTAGTCCAAGTGGACACACTGAAGAGCCTCAGACAGGCAGCCAAAGGGTGAAGAAGCAGGCACCCAGGGCCAGAGAACCCACAGGCCTAGGCCAAAATAGTACAAGAGCAGGAGGATGCGAACACTCAGAGGTGGGAAGTGTGATGGAGGCAAGACAGGTGTGGTGCTACATTTCCACAGGGCTGAGTGGGAGAGGCAAGGACCCCCATGGGTGGGATGGGGGCCTGGGAGGAACAGTGAGTTGAAGAGGAAGTTGAAAGGGAGAGATGTCCACAAAGTTGTTAGACATGCAGGTCTTGAGCTCAGAAGGAAAATCCAACTGGACACAGAGATCTGGGCTAAGGGCCCCAAAATGATGGTGCTGGTGACGCTGGCATTTATTGAACAGTTACTATGAACTGTCAGACAACAGCTTTACAAAGATTACCATGTTTCTACTTCACAGAGGAGGAAACTGAGGCACAGAGAGGCCAAGTGATTTGTCCAGGTCTCCTTCCTGGTCAGTGGTGGACCCAGGATTGGAACCCAGGCACTGCATATGCCTCAGAGGTGGCAGGTGAAGGCCTGGGAATGGGCGAGGCCCACCAGGGAGAGGGCAGAAGACAGAGACAGACACTCGTGGGGAACAAGTGAAGTCAGAGGCCACCATGAGGATAGAGTCTTGGAGGCTCAGGGAAGAGCAGCCAGGCCAGGCCTCACAAGGCCAAGAGTGAAGAGCAGCCTTTGCTAATGAGGAGGTGTTAATGACAGACGTGGACACTTCCGAGGGAGTCAGGGCAGGCTGGTGGGGGCAGTGAGGGTGAGTGGGCAGTGCAGAAACCCAGTACAGACTGAGAAGTGTGGCGGGGAAGGGAGGATGGTGATGGCCAGAGGGAGGTGAAGTGGAGAGTGGGACTTCTCAGAACGAGAGATCAGAGCAGGTATCTGTGAATGCAAAGAACCAGCAGGGTGGGGTGGGACTGGGAAGGGAGAAGAACTCCACCCCAGAAGGCGAGGGGGCAACTCCCACACTACGCGAGAAGGAAATGTGGGAGCGAGAGGATGTAGGTGTGTGGGGTTGGGGGGCTCACCTGAAGATGCGGTAGGGTGTGGTGAGGTCAAAGCTGCGCCGGTCCATTTCCTTCACGTTGCCCACACTCATGTCAATGAAGGTGATGCCAATGCCCAGGTGGTATTCCTGGCAGGTAGTTGGGAAGCAGTGAGAGAGGTAAGGGTGAGGCTTGGAGGGCAGGGCTCAAGGCTGGGGTGGGGGTAGGGGGTTGTACCTTAGGGACTAGAAAGTACCTAGGAAGGACACAGGGGAAGGCTCAGGAATCTGAGCGTAAGTAAATGGGTCTGGGCTCGGGCCAGGTAGACAATGGGTAGGGGGCAAAGAAGCCAGGGTGGGGAATGAGGGGCGATGTTCAGGAACTAGGCAGGAGTTGGGGTCAGAACTAGGGGCCAGACGTAGGGGCAGGCAAGGGGCTGAGCTCAGTGCAAGGAGTGGTAGGGGGAAGGACAAATGGGGTCCAGGTCCAAGGTGGGCACAGGGCAGGGCTGGGGACCAGGTGGGCATGTGGTGGGACTAAGGGACCAGGTGGGCATGGGGTGGGGATGAGGGACCAGGGTGGGCACAGAGCAGGGTTAAGGGATCAGGATGGGCACAGGGTAGGCTGAGGGACCAGGTGGGTACAGGGCAGGGCTGAGGGACCACATGGGTACAGGGCAGGGCTGAAGGACCAGGTCAATAAGCTGCGGGGGGTGGTTTCAGTCGCCTGGCAGACCCCTTTGTACCTCCAGATTCCTGTAGAGCTGTACTTTGTCCCTGACCACGGCCACATACAGTTTACTCTTGAAGCCACGTAGCTCCAGGCTGCCAGCGTGGTCAGGCAGCTCTGGGCCTCGAGCTCCCAGTAGACAGGCATCAGACAGCCGGGCCCGGGAACGCTGCTCAGCCATGGCCTGCTGAAGGGCCTGCATCCACTCCTTCCGCTCAGCTACACGCGAAGGTTAGGGGGTGAGCCTGAGCTTGGCTTGGCAAGGAGTCCCTCAGGGTCCCCTGGCCCCAGGTTCCTTGGGCAACACCTCCACCAGGAAGCCCACCCAGACTGGCCCATCTATCACTCTGCCTGAGCTCCCTGACTTGGACAAGCTCAGGCTCCAACCCCAGCTGTGCCACTTACACTGGGCAAATCACTTCCCCTTTGTAAATGGGAATGTGCTGCAGTCTGAGGACTCAAGGAGTGTCTCTAGCACAGAGCTTGTCACAGAGGGTGTCCCCTTCCCTTCCCCGCCTCACAAAGCTATGACTGCTCTGGGTTTGGCTGGGCAGGGGTAGGGGGGAACAGATGCATCCTGACTCCCTTCCCCCTTATCTGGCCACACCGCCAGTCTTCTCTTCCCCCCATAATCCTCCCCTCCCTATACTCCCCACTCCCCACCATCACTCTCTGCCCGAAAGGCAAATGTCCGGTTGTTCGTGATCACTTCGAACTTCTGGTCCCCGATGGCAGCCACGCGGGAGATGCAGGCCACAGGGACAAAACGCTTGGAGTAGGTGTCCTGGGGAACAGACAGGGGCTTTATTGGGGGTGTGGGGGTGAGGCCCCCAGAGGTCCAGCCCCTCCGACTCCCCTCAACCTCAGCTGAATGAAGCCTGCAGCCCTGTTTCCCACAGGTGGTCAGGGACAGCCCCTACACTGACCCTGACCATGGCCCACCCTGGCCAATGGGCCCGGAGGACACAGTTCAAAGAGTTAGACTGGGATTCTGGCCAGGACTCATCTATGGAGGGACTTCACCCAGGTCCAGGTTTGGGGCTCAGTGTAGGGCTAGGCTCAGGTCAGGCTGGGGCAGGGGTCAGGCCAGGGACCAATGCAGGCCTCACCTTGTTACTATCGAAGTATTGCAGGTACTCAGCATCCAGTCTGACCCATCGCTTCTGATAGATATAAGATCTAGAGAGGGACAGGCAAAGGGACAAAAGAGCAGAGGACTGCGGATGAGAGGAGAGGCTCCAGGATCACCCCAACCCTCCCTGACAGCCATACACTTTAGGAACAGCCAGGTAAAGGCAGGAAAAATTCCAAATGGTCCCTGAGAAGAAAATGGACTTTACCTACAGCAAGAGCAACTGAAGTAGGACTGCCCAGTTACAAAGGTAATAAAACATAGGGCTGCTGGAGATAATAGGCAGTTACAGTTGGCCAGGAGGGAGATCTGTTCAAACCACCTTGGCCCCTGTGGTTTTTGAAGCCATGATACCAGCACCCTGGATACTGCCCACCCCCATGCAGACTACCATCAGGACCCAACAGGCCTCACTCACCCCTGTGGTGGGTTCTTGTCCAGCCAACCAGCCTTGACGACCGGTGTGATAGGGGTGGTACCCCCAGGCAGCTCGTCCATGGGGTGTGGTGGGAGCTCAGGGATCAGGGGGCTGCTGGGCAAGGGCAAGCTCAGGCTGCCAGTGTGCCATCCACTACTAGGGGAAGAGGAGAGAGAATGAGGGCATCTAGGGCCATGTGGTCATTCCCAGGGGCCAGGGCAGGGGCATGGGATAGGGGCTGAGGAGATGGGAGGGCAGGGGCTGGGCTGGGCTTTGGCAAGAAGGATGCCTGGGTGGGTGAGCCACGCAGGAGTGGACACTCACTTGAGGATGCCCTTGTAGGCGTGGTCATCCTCATCCTCATCCCCTTGGTCGTCCCCCGACAGTTCTTCCCCCTCGCTCAGCAGACTGGCCACGCGCACGGCCCGTGGGACTTCGCTTGGTGGGGGCTCCTCCTGCCCCTCCCAGACCCATTCAGCGTCATGCTCTCCTCAAGCCCCAGATCACACACACCCAGAGGCTACCGCAGCCTCCTCTGTCCACTCCACCCCCAGCCCAGACAACTCAGCACTTTTACTTGTGTTTCCTCACACACACAACCTCCCCTGTACCACACCCCCACAACAGAAGCCACACAGGGACCCAGAGAGACAAGGTCCCAGGGACAGAGAGAATCAGTGGCAGACACAGAACTAGGACAGAGACAAAGAAAGATAAAGGGATCAAGAAAGAGACTCAGGAATAGAGAGACAAGACACTCAGAGAGAGGGAGTGACATCGGAACACAGAAAGTGAAACAGAAACAGCCAGAGAGATGGGCAAACACTCCAGGACAGATGTACTCAGAAAACAGCGGAGGGTGCACACACATCCAGATGTAGCCAAAGACTGGAGCCGGAACCACAGACCAGAGCCCCCAGACCCCTGGCCCAAAGTTCTGTGGCTATGCTTGACCCCTGACCCCTGTTTGGTCAGACAATGAAGTGGGGGAGGGGAACCCTCCTGGGAAATGGCTACCCCTCCCATCCTTCTCTCTTTGGCAATCCTCAGGATGGGGGCCCTGGAGCAACCCCTGAGCCCCGAAGGTCTGAAAGGGAGCTAGCTGGGCAGCCCTCCCTCCCTCCCAAAAAGCAGACAGACAGACAGACAGACGAAACCCTAACCACTGCCCTGCCCCACCTTCTTAGTCATCACGCTGGCTGGGGCCCCCGGCCCCTGCTCTGGGACCTCATCGTAGTCAGAGTCATCTGGGGAGAAACAGGGGTGGGGGGAGACTCAGAAGCTAGGAGCCTGGCCTCCTCTCCTGGGACACCTAAGCCTAGCTTCACAAGGCCACCACCCGCAGCCCAAGAAAGACCCCCACCCCCACCCAGGCCTGCCTTTCAAAAAAGGCACAGGAGACAGGAAGTGTTATTTATATCCTCAGGGCCATGCGGGACGGCACTAAGGGGCCAACAGAGGAGAGACCGGCTACCAGAAGGAGGTCTGACCTTGGGGGGCAGGGGTGGGAAATGCCCAAAAAAGGCTAAAAAAAAAAGCAAGATAATCAGACAATTGAGAGAAGTAGACAACCCCAAGAAAAGCAAACCACCCACGACCATGGAAAATATTTCCCAACTTTAAACCATGGGTAACTCAGAAAGTACCATGTCCCCACACTTCAGCCAGGAGGTCAAACAGACGGTGCTGTCTCCATTTTGAGGATGAAAACAATGATGCTCAGAGAGGCTGAATGACTTGCCTACGGTCACACAGTGGGCAGGTGGCATGGCTAGAATCTGGCTCAGGTGTTGAACAATGACCCAGTGTCTGGGCCTGGATCCCCAAGGACCTACCCAGGGCCCCATCCTCTCCCTGCCTGTGGTACTCACCAAACTCTGGGGGCAGTCGTAGAGGCTTCGGGGGAATCTCAGGTGGACTGGGAGGTGGAGAGGGAGGCTGGGGAGGCCCCCGGGGGAGGGTGGATGGGGGCTCCTTAGGCTCTGGCTGGGGAGATGACAGTGATGGCAGCAATACCTCTTCCTCCTTGGAAGGAAGGCTGGGAACAGAACAAAAGTTGGGCACCAAGAGGTTAGCTCAGTGTGGCTGAGTCACTGGGCCAGCGTCACACAGCTAGTAAGCAACAGAGCCGGGACTCAAATCCAGTGAGCTCCCAGCTCACCTGAGCTGCAGCAAAACTGCAGACAGGAGCCTTCCTACATGCAGCCCTCACTCCCCTACCCAGCGCCCTTCCTAGCTCCCCAAAGCCTAAAGAAGCAAGCACCCTCTTTGGCCTGCATGAGCTGGCTGTGTGTTGTTGTGACAAGGTCACCTGTGCCCAGTGCTCTAGCCACATGTACCCACTGGCCTGTGCTCTTGAGGACGGATAAAGACCAAAACTGAGGGGGGAACCCCAGCTGGGGCAGTCAGGGAAGGCTTCCTGGAGGAGGTGAGGCTTGAACTGAGCTTTCAAGGGTAAGAAGGCATTAGTTGGCAAAGGGATTTGAGTAGGATTGAAATGGGCATTGAGGCCAAAGGCATAAACTAGAGCCGTAGAAACCAACTCCTGAGGCCCTGAGTTATGGGTTTCTGGCTCAAGAGCACCTTCTCCTTTGCCTCAGACTTGGATATTCGCCACCTCCTGTGTGCTCCTCAGACTCTCAGATCCTTCAAACTCACTTCATCCCAACACACTCCTGTCCCACAACACGGCTCTTCATGCCTGCTACCACTCCCACCAGGACGCCTTCCCCGGCTCTGAGGCCAGGCTCTGGGCCCCCCAGACTCCTAGCCATGGTGTTCCTTTCTGTCACACTGCTCCCTGCAAGCAGAGTATCTCCTGAAGGGCTTTGACATCAGAGACTTGGCCTGTTAGTTCCTGTGTGTCCTGGGGCAAGCACCTAGCCTCTCTGGGCCTCGGTTTCCTCTTCTGTAAAATGGGGACTATACTACCAACCTGGCCAGGTGGCTAGAGGATTAACCAAGACAAAGCATGTCATGTACCTGGCCATACGATGCTCAGGACCACCAGCAGAGCCCTGGAGGCCTGGCCCCGCCTGCTGTCCCTGCCAGTGTCCCACAGGAGCCAAGCAGGAGCATCAGAGAGGGCAGTAACTTCTCCCACTGGTTATTTTCAGCTGGGGCTGTTACCCAACATTCCTGGCAGTGATTGACAGTGCGTGACTACCATGAAAGCAAGCAAGAGTGGGGTGTGAGCAGTGGGGTTTGCTGGGCATGATCATGGGGCCAGGCTTTGCACCTGTTCTTGTCTCCACCAGGAATACTCTTCTCCCTGTTCTCTCTCTAGGGAACATCCACTCATCCTTTAACTCCAAACTCAAGTCTGCCTTCTCTGAAAGCCTTCCCTGACCTGCCTCCCTCTATGCTCCCCACGCCCCTGGCCATGCTTCCCTCCAATTGTGAGCTTTGTATAGAGGATTAAAAACAAAAACAAAAACCAGTTGCCATCAAGTTAATTCCAACTTATGACGTCCCCAGGTACAGAGTAGAACTGCTCCACGGAGTTTTCAAGGCTGTGACCTTTCAGAAGCAGATGACCAGGCCTTTCTTCCATTCGAACCACTAACCTTTTGGTTAGTAGTCGTGTGCTTAATCATTTGCTCCACCCAGGGGTCCTACAAAGGATTCCAGATAACTTTTTTAAGCATCTCTTTTGGGCCAAGATTTGAATTCTGACTTCTGACTCCACAGTCTATGTGCTTTCTAGGGCCCATGGCTAGTTCCATCTCACTATAATTGTCTCTCCATGTATGGGATAAAGGGTTACCAAACCCTTCCCCTTCTGTGTAAGAACCTGGCTTTCAGGTAGCTTTCTAGCTCTGTTCCCCTAGAAACTTGCCACAGGAGGTATATCAACCATGTTACTAGGCAACACTGCCTTTGGTAAAAACAGCCTGACTGGGGATCTGCGTCTAGACTGGGAGAAACTATAAACAAAACTCTACACCTGAGGGAGAAGTCATAGCTTTGGGCTTCCCTGAGGGTGGTGACTTGTAACTGGGCATGTCCCTTGCAGGCACCTGAAACCAGGCCAGTGAAATTCTTGTAAGAGAGACTGGCTCCTTGGGGCAAGAGGTTTCTAAGCCAGGGTGGCTCCTACACCTGTCCACTTAAGAGTTTCATTACCTTACCCCTGTGATGTCACCTGGGGGCCACAGAGAATGCTCCTGGATGGCTGTGTGGAGTGTGGCATGAACTGCTATGAGGACTCCCACAGAAAAGGACAGCTGACATGGCCCTACTATCAAGCTGTTTCCACCCTAACTACTTCTAAGGGAAATCTGATGCCAAGTGTAGCCTATGGTAGTCTTGAGGGTCTGAATGTTTAGCAGGACCTAAGAAGACCCCCTGGCAGGCATTGCACCAGGCAGTCTCCCCACTTGACCCTGAGACTCTTTAGGGTGGGGGCAGCATCTGACTTGACTTTATATCCCCACAACCCATCATAGGGCCTAGCTGATTCATCAATAAGAGCATGTTAGATGGGTGGGTGGGTGGCTAGGTAGACAACAAATGGAGGGAGGGGTGGGGGGGAAAGCGGGAGGGAGGGAGAGACGGATGGATGGATGGATGGATGGATGGATGGATGGATACATGGATGGGTGAATGGGTGGGTAGATGGTTGGACAGGTGGATGGATGGATGGATGCATGAATGCATGCATGGTTAGGTAGATGGGTGGGTAGGCAGACAAAATGACAGATGATCGGTGAGTGGGTAGGTAGGCGGGTGGATGGGTGGACAAGTAGGTAGGTAGGTAGGTAGGTAGGTAGGTGGGTGGGTAGGTGGGTGGATGGGTGGGTGGGTGGATAGGTTGATATTTAGGACTGGGAGGAAAGTAAATGAAAGGATGAATGATAACGAAGTGGCTGAGCACCCGCAGACCCAAGAATATGACTTGGACAAATCCATGCCTGGGAGTTGGCCCAGCTGGTCAGGTGCAATGTCCTTGGGAACTTGTTGACAAGCAAATCAATCCACTGCACTGCTGCTTCCCAGAGCTCAAGAGGAAGGGGCCCGCGGGAGCCAGGCCTGTGATCAGCTAGGAACAGAACCTCAAGCTTCCTCGGCAGGGCCAGACTGTGTTCTAAAGGAGGTGAGACCAGCCTCTGTCCCTCCAATGCCAAGCAGGGCTGAGGGGCCTAGCTCCCAAAGCTCCCCAGGGCTGGGCCATGGCTGAGGGAGAGGTGGTGGCAAAAGAGCAAAATCTGCCCACCTGCTCCTCCTCATCCTCAGGGTCCAAGCAGCATCAACCCTCCCACCTGGGGCACCTCAGTCCATGCCCCCATCACTGTCCTCATCATCCTGGGAGGTATCTGTTTATCCTGAATCCTGCCTCCCTAGCCTGTGGGCTCCTTGAGGCAAGCTCCACACCCATCTTGCTCGCTTGTATCCCCAGCACTCAGTGGGAATTTATAAATAAATATCTGAATTAATTAATCCTTATTAATTAACAAGTTATAAATAGACGAATACCTAGATCAATTAATTGTTATTAATTAATAAGTCATATAACTATTATTAATCCATTATGCAACTATTATTAAGAATAAATTAATGCAGGAATTCATTTATTTATAAATCCCTGCTGAGTAAGGTCCCCAGGTGGTGCAAATGGTTTGTGCTTGACTGCTAGGGAAAAAGTTGGCAGTCTGAACCCACCCAGCAGCATCACAGAAGAAAGGCCTGGTGATCTGCTTCCATAAGGATTACTGCTCTAAAAACCCCATGGAATGGTTCTACTCTGTAACACATGGAGTCACTATGAGCCAAAATTGACTTGTCAGAAACAGGTTTTGTTTTGTTTTATATGATTTATTCATTTACCCATCACAAAGGATCTGTAAGAATTATTATTATCCTCACTTCACAAATCAAGAAACTGAGGCAAAAAGTCACTAAGTAATTTAATTTGTCCATGGTCCCAAAGCTAGATTTGAACCCAGGTGGTCCAGCACCACAGCTGCAAGCTCAACCACCAGCAATGAATGAGGCTATGGCCAGGATCTGAGGGCTTCTCTGATGACAGCATCCTCACACGGGTCACATGGGCTCGGGATCTAGG
This sequence comes from Dugong dugon, assembly GCA_030035585.1. Lineage (NCBI taxonomy): Eukaryota > Metazoa > Chordata > Mammalia > Sirenia > Dugongidae > Dugong > Dugong dugon. Next base: position 75,077,976 of record CM057467.1, on the reverse strand, counting down.
CCACTCTGGAGCTGACATTCTGTCCAGGAGGGGATGCAATCACAGCTCTGACGGCTTGGTGACTGTGGCAAGAAGGGCAAATTGATGCAAAGGGCTCCACTCCCAGCACAGCCTTCCTAGGGAAAAGCCTGTCCCAAGAAGTGGGATCAAGGAGCCTCCTCATAAACCTCTGGGCCCCACTCTAGCCGCTTCCCCCAGGAAGCCTCCTGGCTGACTTCAGCCTGTCTACTGCAGGGGATCGAATCCTGCTGAGTAACGGCCAGCCCCAGGAAAGGAGAAGTGGTATCAGGAAGGCACAGCGTGTTGAAAAACCCCAGGGGAAGAAGCAGTGATCCCCTACTGAAGACAGGGTCTCCAGAGTCCCCCTTCCTCACCCTACCAGACCCCAGCTCCTCAGTGCCTACTCTCCTGTTCCTTCAGCCCCTTTCTCCTCCATTCAGGTGACATGTGAACCCTTCTGCTCTGCCCCACTAGTCATACTTGATAGAGCTGAATTCCATAAATGCACACTCCCAGGATTTTGCACATGCTGCTCCTTCTACCCGGAGCACCCTCCCCTGTCTGACTCCTACTCCTCCTTCAAAACGGCCAAATCAGAATCACCCCTCCATTGCAAGCCTCCACACCTAGGCTGGGCTGGGGTCTTGTTGGGGCTCCCCCAGTCTCCATGCCTCCCATCACTCAATATAGTTGTATCTGTTGATGTTTGCTTCACTGAGCTGACCTCAGAGGATCAAGGACCCAGGCCTACACCCCCTCCTGGAGTCAGAACCTTTCCCCCATGATGTCACACAGGCCTCAGAGGGATCCGGGCCCAATCTCAGCCCCTGGACTCTTGGCAGTGGGGCTAGGAGGCGTGGCCAGGCCCAGTGACCTGGGGACATCTCTCTCCTACCCTGACCTCCCCTATCCACAGGGACAAACTTTCCCAGCTGCCCACTTCCTCATTTGTGCCCTGGCCTGCTTGTGGGCCTGGGCCCCAGTCCTTGCCTCTTGCTTCCTCCATGGCTGTCCCTGCCCTTCCTCCTCCATCATGAGGCCCAAAGGTCAGCCCTGCCAGCACTCCTCTGGTTCTGTTCTGTCCACACCACAGCACAGAATGCCCTTCCTGGGGTCTCACTTTCCAGAATATGTTGTCTGCAGTCCGCCTCTCAACTTTTGCACATCCTGTGAGCCCCTTGGGCCAACTCCTCTCTGTGCCCTCTGCACCACCCAGCACAGGTGAGTGAATGACCACTAATCCACCAGCATCCTGATCACTAGTGGTCAGCAGCACCCTTACCCCTCCACACAGCAGTACCCAATTAACCTGAAGCCGACCTTCACAACCAAGGCTTCACCCAGTTCTTAGCACTTCTCGCTGGAACAACAACTAACACTTGCTAAGCAGCCACTATGTGCCAGGCATTCTGCTAGGGGCTTTTCTTCATTTAATCCCCACAAAGACCCAGGATCATTGATTCCACTCTGCTCAGGGCCAGGACACGCCCCCACCCCCTCCAGGAAGTCTACCTAACTGCTCCCTCCAAACTCACACAGCCTGTTTGGGCCCTTACACCACCAGGCCTACACTGAGCTTCCCAACATGCCAGCCCTGCCATGGAGGGCAGGAGGAAGCAGAGGCAGGGTCTGATGCCAATCTCCCATGGCAGTGCAGTTTCTGGGCCTGGCCCTGTCCTGGTTCCTGAGGACAGCAGTAGGATGCTCAGCCCTCAGGGACCCCTCCCCAGCCCCCATCCCAAGTGCCCATCCCAGGGCTGGCCTGGTAGGAGGAGAGGGTGCAGGTATCCATTAGGTCCTATGGAAAGATAAGCTGGGGCACAGGGCAGGCCAGGTGCACAAGCAGGATCTGGTTAGAGTCCTCTCCGTGTCCCCAGTGACCCAAGTACAGCATTGCTGGGTTCATTAGGGATCTACAACAACTGGGGGGAGGGGAAGCAGCCCCCACACTCCAGCCCAGGCCCCCAACTCCACAGGTGGCACCCACCACACTAGCAGCCCTGGGGAGAAGGCGTAGCAACCAACACGGATTCCATACCAACTAAGTGCCTGCTCTCTGGATGCTTCCCTATGACCCTGGACTGGGGGTCGGGAGCCAGGCAAGAACTGCCCAGACCACAATGCCCTTAAACTTGACACTGATATAAGCCTCTCTGAGGGACTCCCCAGAGGAGTGAGGCAAGTTAGGAATAGACAGCAGAACTGAGGAGATTAGCACTAGGTTCCTGAAGGGCAGAAACTCCACAGAAGAGCAGCCTATGGGACACAGTCTGGGAAAGGCCCAGAAAATAGGCACTGTGAACTCCCAGTGGACCCAGGGGAGGGGCTTATGAGGAGGTGAGATCTGGAAAAATAGGGGAGAGGGAGTGAAGGAAGAAGGAAGAGAGAAAATTCTAAGGGCAAGAAAGAGAAGGAGGAGGAGAACACCTTAGAAAAGCCAGCCTCAAGATGACAGACAGGCAGGGACTCCTGCCCTCCCAGACCTTCAGCTACAGCCTCTCTCCCACCCACCTCACAGCCCAGGCTGCCCCCTTGCTCACCCTTGGATGTCTGCTGGGTCCTGGGCCCAAGGCCTCACACAGTTCCGGTCAGGCAGACTTAGTGTTCGTGTGTGTGTTATAAGTCTGCCTGCACAAGTCTATATCAGGAGACAGCCTGGCCCCTGCTCCCTGGGTGTGTCTGAGGCCAAGTGTTTTCTGGGAGGTGTCTGCGTGCAGGTATGTCTCTGCACATCTGTGATTAGCGTCTCTGAGTGTGTGTGAATCACTCCTCCAAGTGTGTGTGTGGGTTTCTGTGTATAACTGTGAATCTGTCTGGGAGAGTGAGTGAGTGTGAGCGTATGTATCTGTGTCCAGCTCTGGTCTCCTCCTGGTTTCCTGCTCTCCGCCTCCCGCCCCTGCAGCCCCCGGGCCAACACATACTTCCTGAAAACACTGAGAAAGAGAAAAGTCACCCAGAATCCCCTGGGGCAGAGACTTCCTCCCTCCCCACCCCCCACCCCTCCACCCCACCCCCGCCCCGGCCTGGAAACTGGAATGGGACAACCACCACCCTCCACGCAGTCTTGCTGGGCCTTATGGGGCAAGAGTGGTCGGCAGCCGGGGAGCCCTGGCTGGCCCAGGCAGTGGCCTTGCCCCCTCTCCACCCCAGCAAGAAAGCCCAGAAAGGCTGGGAAAGCAGCTCATTGAAGGGAGCAAGTTCTGCCCTGGCAACAAGTGACAAGCCCTCAGGAAGACCAGGGATTGGCTAGGCTGCAAGGCAGTCAGGGACACAGGAGGGAGGACTTTCTGTGTGACTCCACCTGGCAGCTGCTTCCCTGCGCAAATACACCTCCTTCTCCTAGCTATTTCTGGGCATCCAGGTACCAGGAGGAAACTGGGGCCCAGAGCAGACTGGGAGAACCTGTGGAGTAATCTTGGAAGCCCAGATCAGAAATAAGCCTTCTGCTACTTTCAGGGAAGCAGGCTCAGAGGGTTCATGTCTGTCATTGTTAGGCGCCCCCCAGTCGGTTATGACTCATAGCAACCCTACATACAACAGAACGAAACACTTCCTCGTCCTGCACCATCTTCACAATCGCTGCTATGCTTGAGCCCATCATTTGTAGCCACTGCATCAGTCCATCTCGTTGAGAGTCTGCCTCTTTTTCGCTGACCCTCTACTTTACCAAGCATGATGTCCTTCTCCAGGGACTGATCCCTCCTGATAACACGTCCAAACTATGTGAGATGAAGTCTTGCCATCCTCGCATCTAAGGAGCATTCTGGCTGTACTTCTTCCAAAACAGATTTGTGCACTCTTCTGGCAGTCCATGGTATATTCGATATCCTCCGCCAACACCATAATTCAAAGGCATCAATTCTTTTTCGGTCTTCCTTACTCACTGTCCACTTTCACACACACATGAGGTGAATGAAAATACCCATGGCTTGGGTCAGGCACACCTTAATCCTCAAAGCGACATCTTTGCAATTTTAACACTTTAAAGAGGTATTTTGCAGCAGATTTGCCCAATGTGATGTGTTGTTTGATTTCTGGATTGCTGCTTTCATGAACACTGATTGTGGATCCAAGTAAAATGAAATCCTTGACAACTTTAATCTTCTGTTTATCATATGTTGCTTATTGATCCAGTTGTGGGGATTTGTGTTTTCCTTATGTTGAGGTGCAATTCATACTGAAGGCTGTTGTCTTTGATCTTCATCAGTAAGTGCTTCAAGTCCTCTTCATTTTCAGCAAGCATGCTGTGTCATCTGCATATCACAGGTTGTTAATGAGTCTTCCTCTAATCCTGATACCACGTTCTTCTTTACACAGTCCAGCTTCTTGGATTATATGCTCAGCATACAGACTGAGTAAGTATGGTAAAAGGATACTACCATGATGCAAACCTTTCCTAATTTTAAACTACGCAGTATCCTCTTGTTCTGTTCAAACAACTGCTTCTTGGTCTATGCACAGGTTCGTCATGAACACAATTAAGTGTTCTGGAATTCCCATTCTTCCCAATGTTATCCATAATTTGTTATGATCCACCCAGTCGAATGCCTTTGCATACTCAATAAAACACAGGCAAACATCTTTCTAGTATTCTCTGCTTTCAGCAAAGATCTATCTGACATCACAATGATATCCCTCATTCCACATCCTCTTCTGAATCCAGCTTGAATTTCTGGCAGTTCCCTGTCGATGTACTGCTGCAACCGCTTTTGAATGATCTTCGCCAAAATTCTACTTGTGTGTGGTAGTAATGATATTGTTCAATAATTTCCACATTTTGTTGGATCACCTTTCCTTGGAATGGGCACAAATATGAATCTCTTCCAGTCAGCTGGCCAGGCAGCTGTCTTCCAAATTTCTTGGCATAAACGAGTGAGCACCTCCAGCACCGCATCCGTTTGTTGAAACTTCTCAATTGGTACTCCATCAATTCCTGAAATCTTTGTTTTTCGCCAATGCCTTCAGTACAGTTTGGACTTTTTCCTTCATCATCATCAGTTCTTGATAATATGCTCCCTCCTGAAATGGCTGAACATCAACCAATTCTTTTTGGTACAGTGACTCTGTATATTCCTTCCATCTTCTTTTGATGCTTCCTGCATTGTTTAATATTTTCCCTGTAGAATCCTTCAATATTGTAACTCGAGGCTTGAATTTTTTTCTTCAGTTCTTTCAGCTTGAGAAATGCTAAGCCTATTCTTCCCTTTTGGTTTTCTAACTCCAGGTCTTTGCACATTTCTTTATAATACTTTACTTTGTCTCCTCAAGCTGCCCTTTGAAATCTTCTGTTCAGCTCTTTTACTTCATCATTTCTTCCATTCACTTCAGCTGCTCTACGTTCAAGAGCAAGTTTCAGAGTCTCTTCCAACATCCATTTTGGTCTTTCCTTTCTTTCCTGTCTTTTTAATGACCTTTTGCTTTCCTCATGCATAATGTCCTTGATGTCACCCCACAACTAGTCTGGTCTTTGGTCATTAGTGTTCAATGCATCAAATCTATTCTTGAGATGGTCTCTAAATTCAGGTGGGATATACTCAAGGTTGTATTTTGGCTCTCATGGACTTGTTCTAATTTTCTTCAGCTTCAATTTGAACTTGCATATGTGCAATTGATAGTCTGTTCCGCAGTCAGCCCCTGGCCTTGTTCTGATTGCTGATATTGAGCTTCTCCATCAACTCTTTCCACAGATGTAGTGGATTTGATTCCTGTGTATTCAACCAGGTGAGGTCCACGAGTATAGTTGCCGTTTATGTTGTTAATAAAAGGTATTTGCAATGAACAAGTCATTGGTCTTGCAAAATTCTATCATGTGATCTCCAGCATAGTTTCTATCACCAAGGCCATATTTTCCAACTACTGATCCTTCTTTGTTTCCAACTTTTGCCTTCTAATCACCAGTAATTACCAACGCATCTCGATTGCATGTTTGATCAATTTTAGACTGCAGAAGTTGGTAAAAATCTTCAGTTTCTTTATCCTTGGCATTAGTGGTTGGTACGTAAATTTGAGCAATAGTCATATTAACTGATCTTCCTTGTAGGCATATGGATATTATCCTATCACTGACAGCACCGTACTTCAGGATAGATCTTGAAATGTTGTTTTTTGACAATGAATGAGATGCCATTTCTCTTCAATTTGTCATTCCCAGCATAACAGACCATATGACTGTGCAATTCAAAATGGCCAATACCATTTCAGGCCAATACCACTTCAGCTCACTTATGCCTAGGATATCAATCCTTTTTTTTTTTTTTTAAAGAATATCTTAGCCAATTTATTTCACTTGTATTTTCCTTTTAATATTTGCACAAGAATTAGATATAACAATCAATATATAATTAAATACAAAAGAAGTCTTCTACTAGATACTAAACAAAAATTCCAAGTGATAAGAAAACATGTGTTACAGTTTAAATTGGATGCACTGCTCCTTAGTGGTATATAAACTAATGATGCATCTTACAATGGATGTCTTTAAGACTGGATGAAATATAGTACATACCTAAAAATAATAATTCTCTAAACATGTTCATATAGGATATCAATCTTTAGGTGTTCCATTTCATTTCTGACAACTTCCAATTTTCCTAGATTCATACTTTGTGCATTCTGTGTTCCAATTATTAATGGATGTTTACAGTTGTTTCTTCTCATTTTGAGTCGGCCATATCAGCAAATGAAGGTTCCTAAAGCTTGACTCCATCTACATTGTTAAGGTTGACTCTACTCTGAGAAGGCAGCTCTTCCCCACTTGTCTGTCAGTTGGTCATACTGTGGTGGCTTGTGTGTTGCTGTGATGCTGGAAGCGATGCACTGGTATTTCAAATACCAGCAGGGTCACCGTTGGTGGACAGGTTTCAGTGGAGCTTCCAGACTAAGACAGACTAGGAAGAAGGACCTGGCGGTCTACTTCTGAAAAAACTGGCCAGTGAAAATCTTTTGAACAGCAGTGAAACACTGTCTGCTATAGTGCCGGAAGATGAGCCCCTCAGGTTGGAAGGCTCTCAAAATATGACGAAGAGCTGCCTCCTCAAAGTAGAGTTGACCTTAATGATGTGGATGGAGTCAAACTTTCAGGACCTTCATGTCTATATTACTTGCAGCTGAATAAACCAGGCAGAGGCTAGGAGGTGAGGTCTGAATGTCTGCTCCCCCTCTACTGGGCTAGGTGACTGTGGGCAGATTTCTCAGCATCTCTGGTCTCCTCAGAAGCTCCCTACAGGCTTAAATAATGGTAGGAGGTGCAGACTCTGGGCGTGAAGTAAGGTCTTCCCAGGCTAGGCAGAATGGTGAGCCTGGTTCTGAGTGTCCTGGACCCATCCCAGGGTGGGGAACAAGGAACCCTATCCTTGCTCCTTTCCTCATTTGCTTACACCTTGGTCTGTTGCCCAGGGTCCTAGGCCAGCCTCATTCTTCCCGTCTGCCTCCTCTGCAGGCCCCTCCCTTCCCAAGAGGTCTGGGGTGACATGGGTTGGGTAGTGACATGGAGGAAAGGAATTTGGGGTGATGAGCTCAGGCCCCTTTAACCCTGTAACCCAGTGCATACTGCGGGCAGCTGTGGAGCTGGATCACTGTGGGCAGCACACGTGCACATATATACACAAGCTCCCAGGCTCAGCCCCTGGAACCACATAAGCTCATGCAGGTTGTTGTCCACTCATTCACACAACAAACACTTCTAAGCACCTACAAGGTGCCTAGCACTCTTCCAGTGCTGGAAGTTTCAGCAGCAAACAAAATGGACAAAGATCCCAGCCCTAAAGGCACTGACATTCTAGTGGGCTCACCCTCTCAACAGTACATCCACACAGATGTACACACACTGGCTCACACCAGACAGTACACAAATAACACACATGCCAATTCACACCCTAAACAGCACACGCATCTACATGATGTTGGAATCCCCACCCCACCTGTACACAGACCCCGATGAACTCACACATACCCCACTTCAAGTCACCACTGAAACTTCATGAATTGCCTCATGCTTGGACATATTAGGATCACACACTACTACCCTTAGAACCTGCATGAAGGGGTAAATACAGACACATTACTACCCTTACAGCTTGCACAAACATGCAGGTGCACACCTCTACACATGGGTGCAAACACACAAACGGGCCCAGGCATATCCTCACGATGAGGTACTTCCCTGAAAGCACACACATGCATACATGGCGGACAGCCCCAAAATTCCACTGGGGAGCCTGTGATGGTCCTGGAGCCAGACAGAAATGCTCACACATGGTCACGACATGGTCACCACATGGTCTTGTATGAAAGCGAGCCCCCCATCACCAGGGGGCGCGAGCAGAGGCAGGGAGGCCATGTCAAGCTGGGGTGGGGACTCCTGCAAGGGTGAGGAGAGGCAGGCCAGGATGAACACTCTTCTAGCATGCACCATGGAGCCTGAGGTCATGAGAAGGAGTCATGGCCCCCATCTGCTTCACCGTCAGACAGGCCTTCACCTGTTACACGTGTATGAGGCTCTGTCTGCCCTGAGTTTTTCTTTGTAGATTTTGTACACCTTGAGAGCCCAGGGTGCTAGGACTGCAGACACCCACAACTTTAAGTGTCAAAGACCCCTGGACACAGAAGGTCAGATCTGACAGCCTATCCCCAACTCTAACCTACAGGATAGTCCCAAACTGCAGGAAATAACTTTCTATAAATTTTCTCAGCATGGAATGAATTCTGGGTCCTCTGGCTACAAGGTCCACTCCTGACCATGGTGACCTGACCTCCCCCAGAGGTTGGTTAAGTGGCCTGAGGTTCAGACTCAGGCACTGAGAATGGGGACCGATACCCTGGGACCCAGGAGTGCAGACAGGTCTCTCATCCTTCCCAGCAAGTCAATGCGGGTGTTAATGCCAGGAGGGCCGTGGAGGGCATCTCACCCACTATTCACTGACCTGACGGGGAAACAGGCCTGACCCAGGTTTCCTGCCTCCTAAGCAGGAATCCAAGAGTCCCTGGGTGGCACAAATGATTAAGTGCTCAGCTACTAACTGAAAGGTTGGTGGTTCAAATCTACCAAAAAGCACCTTGGAAGAAAGGCCTGGCAATCTGCTTCCAAAAGGTCACAGCTATCAAAAACTCCACATGCAGTTCTACTGTGAAACACATGAGGTTGCCGTAAGTCAGAATCAACTTGATGGCAATCGGTTTGGTTTTGGTTTTAATCAGGAATCCAGGCCTCTAAACCCCACTGGGGACTTTGTCTCCACAGCCTAAGTGAGCTTCCTAAGGACAGGGCTCTGCCTTCTCCCACAGTTCACCCACTCTGACCTCCCAGAGACAGACAGACAGACAGACACACACACACACACACTTACTCCTGCATGCAGGAGAGTGGACACTAGAGGGCGCAATGGTACCAAGAAATGCCAATCTGGGCTCCTAGGAGGACTCTTAGGGCCTACCCTGTTTTGTGAATTCAGAAAAGGCATGAACCCTTTCCTTGCTTCAAGTAAGCAAACTGAAACACCACAGCCCTGAACCATTACTGAACATTTTGATCAAAGATTATATAGAAGAATTCTGATCAAAAGGGAGAAAATGCAGAACAGAACTAAAATTCTCATGGACTCCACACTTTCTGGAGCCAACACAGCTGGATGAATCCCTGAAACTATTGCCCTAATAATCTTTAAAACTTAACCCAAAAATATCCCCTGAAGTCTTCTTATAAAACCAAACAATAGCTTAGCTTAACTAGTAAAAAAAAAGTCTCCCTTGAGCACAGTGCTCTTTTAAGAAGTATCTATATGGGATCAAAGTGACAACAGCAACTTGAAAGATTACATAGGAAACTTAGGGGGCAATGAGTTTGAGTTAATGGGGGAGGAACAACTCAGAAAAGGAGGGTAAGAATGACTGAACAATTCAAAGAGTGCAATCAACGTCACCGAATTGTTCATGTAGAAACGGTTGAATAGGTGTGTGTTTTGCTGTGTATAGTCTCAAAAACAAATAAAATTTTAAAAAAAAAGGTCTTGGGGAAAAAAAAAAACCACCACAGTCCTGGTTTGACCTTTAAGGCTCCCTGACTTAATGCCCACTCTCTAGGTGTGGAAAATCTCCCAGACACTTCCCACAGGAGCTCCCTAAGCATGTACTTGGCATTGATCCAGCCAATGCTCCCCCTCCTTTCTCTGAGTCTCAGTTTCCTTGCCTGTAAACAGGACACAAATCCCCTGGAAGATTTGCTGCAGGGATCGGATGAGATCATGTAAACAAAGCACCAGTACATTGCTCAACAATAACACAGACATGGAGACCTCTCTCTGCACATTTCTTCCTCCTCCAAGAAGCCTTCCTACATTATTAGCCTGACTGAGCCCAAGTTCTCCAATAAATCCCCATGACACCCCTTGCGACAGGTTGAACTGTGTTCCCCAAAAAGTTATGTCCCAGTCCTAACCCCTGGTACCTGTGACTATGACCTTATTTGGAAATAGGGTATTTACAGATGTAATTAAGTTAAGGATCTTGAAATGAGATCATCCTGGATTTTAAAAATACAGTGAAACCTGTAAGAGTCAGAACTCGACAGGACTGCCTTGCTTTTCTGGGTGTCTGTCGCAAGTTTTCTGCCTTCGACAGGTTGCAGTCTTACCACTTTTCTCTCTCTCGTTTTAGTGAGAAATATCTGAGTTTTCCTTCTCTGACAGGCTTCCACCTTACAAAGATGCTGGCTTTCACAAGTTTTACTGTACCAGATGCCATTGGGTTAATTCTGACTGATGGCAACCCCACACATGTCAGAGTAGAACTGTGCCCTGTGCCCCATAGGGTTTTCAATGGCTGCTTTTTCCTCAGAAGTCCATCGCCAGGCCTTTCTTCTGAGGCACCTCTGGGTAGACTTGAGCCTCCAACCTTTTGGCTAGCAGGTGAGTGTGTTAACCATATGCACCACCCAGGGACTCTATCCTGGATTTAGGGTGGCCTTAAATCCAGTGATTAGTGTCCTCATAAGAGCAAGGACAGACAAATCAGAGGATGGAGGCGGAGATCAGTGATACATCTATGAGCCAAGGAATGCCCCCAGAGGAGGTGAGGGAAGATTCTAGAGCCTGCAGAAGGAGTACAGCCCTGCCAACACCTTGATTTTAGACTTCTGGCCTCCAGAACTCTGAGAGAATAACTTTCTGTCGTTTTAAGCCACCCATTTTGTGGTAATTTGTTATAGCAGCCCTAGGAAATTACATCCTTGAATGCATACATACCCCAGCTGGGTCTGCTTCCTCCAGCGGGGCACCCCAGCAAATGGTAGGAAAGGAGCACCTCTGTGAAGCAGATTGGAATGGAACATCCAAAGAAGTAGGAGAAAACTCAAGAAAACAAAGGGTACCAGGAGCCAAAGAGGGGATAAAACAGTTCTGAGGAGAGTGGATGAGTAGGATGAGGCCTGAGAAGTGTTCCCAGGACTTGGTGGCATTTGCAGGAGCAGTGTGAAAGTGGAGCTGGGGTATGAGACAGCACAAGCACTGGACCCTAGGAGGTCCTGCTTCCCGGCAAGCTCACCCATCCAAGGCTTCCCATTTCCTCCACTCTGCCTCCTGACTCCAGGATGTGCCCTGGGTTCCCCATAGCACCTCACACTAACCAGGCCCCACACTGAACTCCAGACTTCCTTCCAAACCCACTTCTGTCCCTGGGTCCCATCTCAGTGATAGCACCATTGTCCACCTAGCCACCCAAGGTGGAAACCTGGAGGCTGTCATTGCTTCCCCTTCCTCTCCATCCATGCCGAGGAATTCCCAAGCCCTACCCAATCCATTGCCAACATCTCGCTCCGATCTGTCTAATTCTCTCCAGTCTTGTTAGTACAGCCTGAGTGGGGGGGCCTCTTACCTGGCCCTGCACCCCAGCCCTCTCCTTAGTCTCCCAGCCTCCCCTCTCTCCACTTATCAGCCCTCATCAGCAGCCAGTCATCCTTTTAGCCCTCAGAATTTCATCCAATCACTCTGCTTAAAACCTTCCTGGCTCCCCAGCATGGCCTTTATAACACGTCCTGCCAGCCCCCTCCCCAAGCCTCACCTGCACTTCCCCAACAGTTCAGCCCCACTATCTGCTCAGAGTGCCCAACAGGGCTTCCTACCTCTGAGCTTTGCATGTGCTGTTCCTTCCACCTGAAGTCCCTTTCTCACCTAGTGTGAAAGGCCGCAATTCCCCATTTACCCATCAGGATCCTCTGCTTGTGTTCCTCCCATACTGGACAGCATCTACTCACCTCACCAGCAGGCGGGGGGATCCCGTGCGAGGGGGCACAGGCGGCACGCTCAGCTCTGCCAAAAGCCGCTTGGCAGGCAGTGGGGGCAGCACAGGGTCTGGGGCAGCTACGGGTGGGGTGGAGAAGCAGGCAGGTGGAAGGCAGCTCCTTCGGGGCGGGATTGGGGGGGCGGTGGGCAGCCCCTCATCCTCTCCAGCAGTGGGCAGTGGTTCGGGTGGAGTGGTGGACTCAGGTGGTGAGCGGAAGACGTGGCGTTTCATGGGCACAGGCCGTGGGGTGGTGCGAGGCGCAGGGGCTGGGGGTGCATGGGCGCGGAGCAGGCCAGCCAGGATGCGGCGACGATGGCCAGGGAGTAGCATGCCCATGTCCAGCAAGCGAGCATCGCTGAGGCCGTGGCAGTCGGCGGCCCACAATAGTCCATGCTGCTCGAACAGCCCACTGTACTGTTCTAGGTGCAGCGCCCGCAGCCACTCAGCCACCGACAGTGCACCATCCCCAGCCTCTGCCATTGTTCCTGCCAGCAGAGACCCAGCTGGTAGGGCTCTGTCCAGACCTGGAATAGACGGATGGGGCACGAGGTCAGAGGCATGGCTGCCCAGGCATGGTCCCCAGATCTGTATCCCTCTGTGACTCTGCCATGCCACAGGATCAAGTTCTGCCCTTGAGCTTCCTTCCTCATGTCCCATGGGCCAGGCACAGCTGGGTACTTCCAGGTCTCTGAGCACAAAGGTTGTTCCCTTTGACTGAAACCTGCACCCTCTCCCCTATGGCTTCACGGCATCCAGCACGTGTCTCTTTTGCTAGGAAACCCTCCAGGACATCTGGGAGTTGACACATGACCACCGTGGCATGATTGGTGCTATGTCGGCAGCCCCAAATGCCCCCTGCAAAGTCCAAGTCAGGGTCCAATTCCTTCTGAGGCCCCAGTTCCCAGCTGAAAGCCAGGCCCAGGGGCTGAGGGAATATGTGTGGGATTGACAGGCACCACTGCTGGCCCCTCTACATGCCCAGTCTGGGGGCTGAGCCTTGTCCCACCCTCCATGCCTGTGGAGGAAGCAGAATGCTCCAGGAGGTGAGTCAACCCAGCATCCCACAGCCTCTGGCGTCCTGACCCTGTGAGTGACCCCTCCCATCAACAAGTGGGGCCAGGGAGTCAATGTATAGGAAAGGTCATTCAGTTATCCACTCAGAATAGCCTGTGTGGACAATGAGGACTCAGGCTCCAACTCTGTAACTAAAAGTTCCTAACCTGGCGGGAGTCAGGAGATGACACAAAGAGAAGGTGATTAACAGATCAAAAACCAAAAACCAAACCTACTACCGCTGAGTCAATTCTGACTCATAGCGACCCTACAGGACAGAGCAGAACTGCTCCATAGTGCTTAACCACCATGCCACCTGGACTCCTTATTTGCAGATCAAAGGAGAAAAATCATATGATCCTCTCCAGATCCTAAAAAGGCACTTCAATATCCAGCTTATTTAACACACACACACAAACTTACTAAAATAATAGAGTGATACTTCCTTAAACCAAAACCAGCATCTTGCTTAATGGAAAAACAATAGAAAATTTCCCTTCAAAGTCAGGAGTAAGACAAGGATGACCATTTCACCACTATTATTATTTCACATTGTTCTGAAAGTTCTAGATAGCCAAAATAAAGAGGAATAAATACTCGGGAGAAAGAGATAAAATATCCATTTGTTGCCAATAATAGGAGTTTTAAACTGGAAAGCCCAAGAAAATCAACTGAAAAACTATTATAAATTATAAAATAATTTATTAAGGTAGTTGGATTCAAAATTAATATAACAGAAACCAATACTTATAAGCAATAACCAGGTAGCAATAAAGAATTTAGTAAGATAGTTGAGTTCAAGATTAATATGACAGAAATCAATATTTATAAACAATAATCAGGTAGTAACCAGGAAGAAAAGATCCCATTTTAAACAGCATCGTAAAATATAAATACCAAGAATAAACTTAGTAAGAAATGTGTAAGATCCAGAAGAAGAAAACTGAAGGGCTAATAAGAAGCAAAAAGAAGAGATAGCATGTTCTTGGATAGAAGACATCATAAAAATGTTAATCCCCCCTATACTATTCTATAAATACATACCATCCCACTAAATATACACACAAACATTTTTTTTTGAAGCTAGACAAGCTGATTTTAAAGTTCATGTGGAAAAATAAACAAGCCAGAAGAGCCAGAAAAAATCCTGGAAGCAGGAGGGGGAGGATAAAGGGTGGGAATCAGTCTCACCACACACTAAAACATATCATAAAGCTACAATAATTTAAACAGTATATGGTAGCAACACTTGAACAGACAAATCAACTGAAAAGAATAGAAAGTTCAAAAACAGACCAAAATATATACGAGAATTTAGTATAAAAAAAAGGTAGCATCTCAAAGCAGTGGGGGAAAAGATGGGTTATTAAGTGGTTGGCACAGCTGTGACACAATCTAGAAAAAAATGAAGCTGGATCTCTACCTCATACCTTAACTAGTCGTTGCTAACTCATGGCAACCCCGTGTGTGCCAGAACTGTGCTCCACAGGGTTTTCAATGGCTGATTTTTAGAAGCAGATTGCCAGCCCATTCTTCCAAGGAGCCTCTTGATGGAGTCAAACCCTCACACCTTATACTAGGATAAATTCCAGATGGGTTAAAGATTGCAATATAAAATCCATAAAAGGATTTTTTAAAAATCACCTCGGAGAGGTGAAAGCCTTTTGAAAATAACTGAACCCCAGAAGCTATGAAATAAAGACTGAAATATTCAACTACATAAAAACCAAGCATTCCTGTATGGCGAAAAGCACCGTAAGCAAAGCCAAAAGATAAATGACCAAGTAAGGGATACCTGGCACTCATATTCCAAAGGGCTAATTTTACTAAAACATGCAAAGCACTTAAAAATAAGAAACTAATCAATACTATAATAGAAAAATGGGCAAAGAATCTGAAAAAAGAAATTCACAGAAAGAAAAATATAAATGGCTCCTAGACATATGAAAAAGTACTCAATTTCACGAAGATAAATACAAATTTAAAATATTCTGAAACATCACTTTCCACCAATCAGATGGACAAAGAACAAAACATCTGATAATACACAGCACTGGGTAGTGGGGTGGGAAAACAGCATTGCCCGACACATGGGTGAAAGTGCCTCAAGAAAGGGCAATGCCACAAGCACTATCAAAACCCTAAGTCCAAGGTCCCTCGGTGGTGCAAACAGTTTACACTCAGCTGGTAACCAAAAGGTTGCCAGTTTGAACCCACCCTGTGGCACTGTGGAAGAAACAGTCCTGGCAATCTGCTTCCATAAAAATTACAGGCCAAGGAAAGCCTATGGGGCAGTTCTACTCTGTAAGGCGCTCAATCTCCTAAATCACAAAACAAAAACAAAACCAACCACAAAACCCAAGTGCTTCTGCCCTTTGACCCAGCCACCCTTAGGCATTTATCCTGCAGTGGTACAGCATTCATGTGAAATGACCTATATAGAAGGTTATCTGCTGCAGCACTGCGTATAATAACAAAAGTCTGGAAGTAACCAAAATGTCCATCAGTTGGGGAATGGTTAACTAAATTATGGTGCAGTCATACAATAGAATATTGAGCAGCCATTAAAAAAAAAAAAAAATGAGGAAACTCCTAATGTCTTGATAAGGGATAACATCTAAGATATATTGTTGAATAAAGAAAAGTGTAGAACAGTATGTATAGCATTCTGCCTTTTATGAGAGAGAGAAAAAAAAACAGAGGGAGAGGAAAGATCTATATGTATCTACTTGTAAATGCACAAAATATCTCTGGAACAATATGCAAAGGTTGCCTCTGAGGAGGGGAGCTGAGAGGCTGAGGGTACCGGAAGCAGAGCCAGATGTTATGGAGCCTGAAGCTAACCAGAAGGCTGGAAGTTCAAGTGCACCCAGAGGCACCTCAGAAGAAAGGCCTGGGAATCTACTTTCAAAACAATCAGCCATTGAAAACCCTATGGATTTTCAACAACAACAAAAATAAATAAATTATTTTTTTAAAAAAGGAAAGAAAACCCTGTGAAGCACAGGAGCCCTGGTGGTGCCAGGGGTTAACAGTTCAACGCTAACCAAAAGGTCGGCAGTTCGAATCTACCAGCTGCTCCTTGGAAACTCTACAGAGCAGTTCTACTCTGTCCTATAGGGTCACTATGAGTCGGAATCAATTAGATGGCAATAGGTTTGGGTTCTTCTGGTTTTATGGAGCACAACTCTCCTCTGACACACATGGGGTCGCCATGAGTCAGAGTTGACTCGACAGCAAGTAGGTTTTTTTTCTGGAAGCTTACACAATTTGGATCCCTTCTTTAAGAAGAAGAATCCAAAAATATCTTACTTTAGTAAAAATTACAAAAACACACAGCCAGATGCACACACTGCCTGGGTCCTCCTTGGGTCCTGGAAGGAGCCCTGGAGCTCAAGCTCCATCAGCTTCCTGGAAATCAACCTCTGGGTTGGTGGGAGGCTTTTCACTGTATATCTTTGTGTCCTACATTCTGAATTCTGTAAATTAAAAAAAAAGGCTACTGAGGGACCCAAGGGAAGACATAAGAAAAGAGAAATGCATTTCATGTTCTTGGAGAAGATGGTTTAACGTGATAAAGATGTCAACTTTTCCAGGGTTAAGCTAGAATTTAATGCAATCCCAACTAAAAATACCAACTGAAATTTTTTGACGGGTAGATTCTAACGTTCACATAAAATTCTATTAAGGATTTATTGTCAAATGAAAAAGCAAGGCACAGAACAGTGTTACAATATGCAAACATCTGGATTAAAGAAAAAGAAAAAATACACATATACATACACACACAAGAGTCCCTGGGTGGTGCAAACGGTTAAGTGC
This sequence comes from Dugong dugon, assembly GCA_030035585.1. Classification (NCBI taxonomy): domain Eukaryota; kingdom Metazoa; phylum Chordata; class Mammalia; order Sirenia; family Dugongidae; genus Dugong; species Dugong dugon. Next base: position 75,060,828 of record CM057467.1, on the reverse strand, counting down.
TCAACTACTAACCAAAAGGTTGGTGGTTTAAACCCACCTAGAGGTACCTCAGAAGAAATGCCTGGCAATCTGCTTCCAAAAGGTCACAGCCTTGAAAACCTCATGGAGCACAGTTCTACTCTGACACATATGGGGTCGCCATGAGTCGGAATCAACTCAACAGTAACTAGTACTGGTATACCCACACATGTTTACAAAGAATATGTCTGGACAGATACATGAAAAACTGTCTGCCTCTGGGGAGGGGAACTGGGCAGCGAGGAGGACAGAAAAGGGAGGGAAAGTTACCTTCCACTATACCCTTGTGTATCTTTTTAATTTTGTACCATTTTAAAAAAATAAATAAAATTTAAAAGATAATGTGATAGTGTTGAGCTTCTGTTAAGGGTGATGGAAAAATTTGGAAGCAGATAATGATGACGATTGAACAACATGATAAATATAATTGATGCCACTAAACTGTGCATGTGAAGAATGCTGAAATGGCAAGTGTTTCGTTACATATATATTTACCACAATTAAAAAAAAGATAACATGATAGGGTGATAAAAAAACTTTCAGAAATAGACAGTGGTAATGTTCACATAACAGGGTGCATATAATTAGTGTTACTGAACTATATACTTAAAAGTGGTTAAAATGGCAAATTTTGTGTTATACATATTTTACCATAATTTAAAAAAAAAAAAAGATAATGTGATAATGATGAATACAGACTTGGAAAAAGAGACTTAAAATTCACAGGCAAGAAGGGGAATCAATAAGCAGACAGTGACAGAGACACCCTCCTCCTCAATGTGTAGTTCCTGTCTTCTCCCACCCCTTTGAAGTCTTCCTGGAGGCTCTGCAAGATCTCTGGGCCTCACCCTCTGCCTCCCAACCTCAGTTTTCAAAATGGAAAATGGGACCTCAGGGCTCAGCCTCCATGGAGCCACCCTCTTCCCACACCCAGCCCAGCTCCCACCACTGCACCCTGACTCACCAGCTGGGCTGCCAAGGAGGTCCTCCTAGAGGAAGCAGCTACTCAGAACCGCACCCCATCATGGCCTGAGGCAGAAGCTGCAAGGACAGGAAAGGGAGAAAACCTATGAGGTAAGGCCACTAGGGTACTGAGCAGCAAGGATGGCAGAAGAGGTGAGAAGGAAGAAGAAAGAGGGGAAGCGGGTGAAAGATGGGGAAAAGAAAAGAAGAGGAAGAAGGCAGAAAGAAATGAGGAAAGAGCGTGGAGGAAGAAACAGAAGAAGAGGGAAGAATTCAGGGAACCTAAAGGACGCTGGGGATGGAGGTTAGACCAGAGGTAGGCCTTCTGCTGGGGATGGAGGGTAGACCAGAGGTAGGCCTTCTGCTGGGGATGGAGGGTAGGCCAGAGGTAGGCCTTCTGCTGGGGAGGGAGGTTAGACCAGAGGTAGGCCTTCTGCTGGGGATGGAGGGTAGACCAGAGGTAGGCCTTCTGCTGGGGATGGAGGGTAGACCAGAGGTAGGCCTTCTGCTGGGGATGGAGGGTAGGCCAGAGGTAGGCCTTCTGCTGGGGAGGGAGGTTAGACCAGAGGTAGGCCTTCTACTGGGGAGGGAAGTTAGACCAGAAGTATGCCTTCCAGTGAGGGTGAGGAAGGCAACCAGACAGGCCTGTCACAGGCAGGGCCACACAAGTGGTAAAGGGGAGTCAGAACTTCCCATTCTTGGCCCTCCTCCAGGGCCAGTGGTAGGGATGCATAGGCAGGCTGTGGTAGGAATCTCCAGGGCCTATCGAGGAAGCTGGATGGCCCCCAGGGAGGGGATGGGGGAGAATCTGTGTGGCTCCATGACTTCCCCCACAAAGAGCTGGTCAGAGAGAGGTGAGGGACTCACGGAGCCATGAGCGGGGCAAAGGCAGAGGTGGGGTAACTGAGGCAGGGGGCATAAGGCCACAGAGTCCCCATCCCTAAACATGTGTGGGAGGTTGAGGGAAAAAAAAGAGGGTATTTCTGGGCAGGTCACCACTGCTGCTGCTCAGATGGCCAGCTGTCTGGGGATAGGGGTGAGGGGTGCAATGGACAGACTCCCCCTACTCCTAGCCTGGGGCAGAGCCAGGTCTCTTGCCATTAGGGCAGGGTTAACCTGCAAACTGAGGGGCTCTACATGATGATGGCTTTAAAGGGTGTTCATGACCACTTTTTTTTAATTGTTGTAATTAAATGAAGTTTACATTTCAAGTCAGTCTCCCATACAGAATTTTTTTTTTTAACCTACATTGTTATGAGACCCCAACCGCTCACCCCATTCTGCAACAGCACACTCCTCACCTCAGCCCCTGATTCCCCATGAACATTCAACCAGCTCCTAACCCTCTCTGCCTTCCCATCTCACCTCTGGACAGAAGCTGCCCCTTAGGTCTCTTGTATCTACTTGACTAAGAGGCACATTTTTCACAAGTATCTCTTTATGTCCCACAGTCCAGTCCAATCCCTGTCTGAAGAGTTGGCCTCGGAAACTGTTTTAGTTCTGGGGTGATAGATAGACCAGGGGCCATGCTTTCCAGGGCACCTCCAGTCTCAGTTAGACCATTAAGTCTGGTCTTCTTACTAGAATTTGAGTTCTGCATCCCATCGTTCTACTGCTCCATCAGGGACCCTCTGTTGTGTTCCCTGTCAAGTCGTTCATGACCACTTTTAATTTTACTAGTTGGTATTTATCTTAAGTAGACATTACGATTATCACTGCTAAGGATGGGGATAAAATAGGTATATGTTTTAAAAGTGAGCACTTTAAAAAGAAATTCTAAGTAGTGCTTCAGATGATAGAGTTGGCAAAAATGGCAGTGCTACTCAAATGACAATTTTAAAACTCAGACAAACAATGCTTACTATATGCAGGTATTATTCTAAGCACTTTATAATAGCGAACTTAATCCTCACAGCAACCCTATGAGACACATATGAGTGTTATCCCTATTTTAAGATAAAGAAATTGAGACACAGGGAGGTTAAGTAATTCACCCAAAGCTAGGAAGGGGCAGTTTGGGTATAGTCTAGACCTGTGCTGCCTAATACAGTAGCCCATAGTCACATGTGGCTATTGAGCACCTGAAATGTGGCCTTCAGAATGAGGTGTGCTGGAGTATAAAATACACACCTGATTTTGAAGACTTAGTACCAAAAAAAGAAAGTAAAATATCTCATTAATAGTTTTTTCAATCGATTACCTGATAAAATGATAATATTTTAGATATCTGAATATATTATTAAAATTAATTTCACCTGTTTCTTTTCAGTGTAGCTACTAAAAAAATTAAAATTGCATTCGTAGCTCTTTTTTTTTTTAGATAGTGTAGCTCTAGACTTTTAACTACTCTGCTTACTGCCTCTCAAAAGTGATAGGAAACATTCATTGAGCGCCTACTATAGGCTAGGCTGTCTTGGTCTGGAAGCACCACTGAAACCTGTTCAGCGCCATAGCAACACGCAGGCCTCCGCTGACAAACAGGTGGTGGCTGGGCTTGAGGTGCGTTGGTCAAGAATTGAACCCAGGTCTATCATGTGGAAAGTGAGAATTCTACCACTAAACCACCACTATTCCAATATTTCTGAAAATCAGTCAGTGAAAACCCTATGTATCTCAACGGTCATGGGGATGACAAAGGACTGGGCAGCTTTCCGTTCAGCCGTGCACGGGGCTGCCATGAGGTGGGGACAACTTGATGGCAGCTAACAAGAAAGACAGGCCAGGCATTGCTCTGAAGGCTTAACCCAGATTAAATAACGATGGTCTCAACAACCCTCCTCCAATGACAGGTCTGGGAAACAGGAAACCACTTCTCTCCCTGAGAAGGGCCCAGCCCCCTAAGGGGCCTCTCTCAGGTACCTACTCCTGCACTGAAGGACTCAGGCCAAAGCCAGATACTTGGGACTTGAGGCTAGCTTCCCCGCTCAAGGTATACTGGAGGCACAAACAGGAAACAGACCTCAGACCTGGTCCCGCCTCCGCAGAAGCCTCAGCCTGTGTAAATAGCCCAAGGGGACTTTACCAGCATTGAGGTCAGGGAAGGCTTCCCAGAGGAGATAGCTCCTTGAAAACAGAAGTTTGGAGCAGTGCTCTGCTGGGCCACCCTGGAGCCTGAGGCAAAGGAAGAATCAACAATACTAATCCTCTCTTTAAAATTTTGATATTTGAAAAGACCAGATTTACTGGCCTGACAGAGACTGGAGAAACTCTGAGAGCATGGCTTCCCGGACACCCTTTTGGCTCAGTGGTGAAGTCACTCCCAAGGTTCACCGTTCAACCAGGGATTGGACAGCCCCATAGAACAAAACGGGACTAATGAGGCCCAGAAGTCCAGGGACAAGGACTGGAAGGCAGGAGGGGACAGGAAAGCTGGTGATAGGGAACCCAAGGTTGAGAGGGGACACTGTTGACATGTCGTGGGGTTGTTAACCATTGTCATAGGGCAATATGTGTACTAACCGTTTAACGAGAAACTATTCTGTTCTATAAATCTTCATCCAAAGTACAAAAAAAAAATTATCTATGTGAGATCAAATTGACAACAGCAACTCAAAAGGTTTGATGGGAAGCCTAGGAGGTAGTGAGTTGAAGATAATGATGATGGAATAATTTGGAAAAGGATAGTGAGAATAGCAGCACAACTGGAAGAACGTAATCGATGTCACTGAATTGTACATGTAGAAATTTCTGAAATGGTGTATCTTTGGCTATGTATATTTTCACAAAAAAAGAAAAAAGGTCCTCCAAGGTTGAGAAGGGAGAGTGTTGACATGTTGTGGGGTTGTTAACCAATGTCATAACACAATATGTGGATTGTGTAATGAGAAACTATTTGTTCTGTAAACCTTCACCTAAAGTACAATTTTAAAAAAAAATTTTTTTTTTAATTTTTGATATTTTGTTCATCATGGATTTTTTTGCATTAATTTTCACTTTTTAAAAAATATTTATCAAAATATTATTCCTCTTGACTACTGAGTTTTTTGCTGCCCCCCCCCCTTAAATTTTGCACCCTAAGCAAGTGACTCACTTGTTTCACCCTAATCTAGGCCCTGGAGCCCTGGTGGCACAGTGGTTAAGAGCTATGGCTGCTAACCAAAAGGTCAGCAGTTTGAATCTACCACTGCTCCTTGGAAACCCTATGGGGCAGTTCTACTCTGTCCTATAGGGTCGCTATGAGTTGGAACCGACTCAATGGCACCTAACAACAACAGCCTAGACCCTGGTTTGGAGGATTAAGCCTTCAGCTGCTATGACACATCACTGAGTCCCCACGCCCAGGGAAGCAGGGACTTGGCAGAGGGGAGCGTCATCCTGTTGCAACAGCATGGCCGGCCACAAGTTGGGGGCTTCCCCTTCTCCCCCACCCCGAGGGCCCAGCTCAGGTTCCAACACCCCCACCACACTACCTTGCCCCAGCCTCTCCTGTCTCCCTCTAGCCTCTCTCTGCTGTGACACAGCAGGCATCTACAGCAGATGTGACCCCAGTCCCACCCCTGCCCAAAGCCTTTCCAGGTTCCCAGTGCCCTCAAATCCAGTTCCTGGGCCAACCTGGTCCCTGACATTTCCAGGTGAAGAAATGAATACCCACAGGGAGGAAGCAGCTTGCCCAATTTGTTGGGTGACATACCCCAAGCCCCAGCCAGGCGGTGCAGCCCGGCCACAACTCCCTTATATCACTTCTTGCACCAGGAAGGGCCTGGCAGACAATCAGCCCCAAAACTATCTGCTGACAATGAGCAAATGAACCATATTCTCCCACCTCAGGTACTGAGCTCCAGGCTGGGGCCTTCAGGAAATCTTCCTGACTGTCCCCTCGGGCCCCCAGGCCTCTGAGGCTGAGCCACGCAGCTCAGCACTGCTTCCGTTCTATTTCTGGTTGCTCCACTTGTGGAGGCCCATTCACCTAACCCCCACCCTGCTGGGTGTCCTGAGAATCTACACTACTTCTTATCCTCCCTGTCTCCTACATTAGAGCCCAAGACCCAGCTGGGTTCACGAGGGCACTCAGTCCAGAAACAGTCATCTAGAATCTCTAATCCTTGCCAGCCAGTCCTTCTTCAGGTCTTGCCTGAGCCTCTCTTGCTGCAGCCGAAGTTTCACCCTTCCATCCTCTAACTACCACTTCAACCTCCAAAGGCAGAGTTTAAGTCACACTGCCCCTTCTCTATCCTGGTTCCCCCAGCCCAAAGCCTTAGCCAAGGATATGCACATACTGGCCTCCTTCATATCCTAAATGCCCACTGTATGCCTAGCCCCTTGTCAGATTTCCACCTTCATCTCATTCATCCTTATAACAACCCCAAGGCCTGGAATTCTTACCTTACCCCAATCATGGAGCACCAGGTTGAGGCTACGTAAGGTGGAAACTTGCCCGGGTCACTTGCTGGAGCCAGTGGGGCCTTTGGAGGATGTGACTGCCTCTGTCTGGTGGGGTCTGGGAGGCTCTTGAGCTGGGCCTTGAAGGATGTGTAGGAGGTTGCTGGGTGGAGAAGGAACAAAGCCCTCCCAGGCAAAGGGAATAGTGTGTGTGTAAGGCATGGGGATGGGAAAGGACTTGGCAAACCCAGAGATGGGGGAGATTTCGGAGGGGTGGGAATAGGGGGATGTGAAAGGATAGTAGTAATATACAGAGAGGTTTGTGACTAACCCTGGGTCACCCACAGAGCCTGCTGACCCATGTGGGTGTGGCCCTTTCCTGGAAGAAAGGGACAGTGTTGGGGCCATGAGCTCCTCTGCATGCTAATGTGCATGAGTAAGTCAGCCCTGGGCCAGGGCAGCCTGAAAGGTCCTAATTCCTCCACACTCAGCTCTGGAGCCTCCTCGCCAGGAAGACTTCTTGGATTGTATCTTTGGCTCCCACGTCTGCACAGAACCCAGATCTGGGTCCAAGGAAAGACCCAGCACTTGGTGGAAGGAGGCAGGCCCAGGGTTCAGACCTGAGGCCTCAGCTCATCTACCACCCCCCACCCCTCACCCCTGGACCCTAGGTTTCCCAGCACAGGCAGGCTGGCCGGCCAGGGAACCCAGCATCCAGACCTCAGGGAACCCCTCCGAGCTCCCCACAGGAACGAAGACTGGTACACATCCAGCTCTGGCCAGGCCCGGGTCTACAAACACACCCCACCATACCACAAGTACACACTTCACACAACCTCAAGGAACACACACTTCCCAGAGCCACACACCTCCCATCCCACCCACAGCAGCACAGCACATCTGCCCCCCCCCACCACACACCCTTCAGTACCCACACTCCCTACCAACAAGACACTGCATACAACCACCCTAGAGCCCCAAGACGCCCAATACCCCCCACCTCCCCCTTCCCCGCCTCCCCAAGTCCAACTACCAGTGATACCTATGGGCAGAGCCACCTCAGTCCGCCACCCTCCTGGGGGTTCTCAGGACTCCCATAGCACAGACGAGAGGCCTCAGGGACACTTCCCGTAGATATGAGGAACTAGCTGGTGGCAGGGTTCCTGGCCCAGATGGTGCAGAAGTGGCCCCTGGGACACAGTAGCAGTATGGCCCTTGGGAAGGGCGAGGAGCTAACTGGCCCCTGGGCCAAGAAGCCTATTTTCTGTCTCTCCAGGACTGGTGGCTGCCACATGCTGGTCCCAAGGAGGCATACTGGGGTCTCCTGCCTTATCTCAGCCCCATCTCTCTGCCCTGTAACTTGCCCTGGCCTCAGGAGATTCTGTCCCTCCCAACTGTATTATGTCTCATCCTCTGGGGTCCCTGAAGTCGTGGGAGTTGATGGGGGGCAGCCCCTCAGGGCAGTAAGGACTAAGTCGAGGTCCCAGGGCCTGGGCCCATGGTGGGGAGGTGGGGACTCATTGGCAAATCCCTGGACCAGGCCAGAGCCCCCTCCCTACCCACAACGCAAGGCAAACCTGGCTCCATCACTTCTTGCACGATGCCCTGGGCAAGTCATGTCATATGTGGAGCCTCAGTTTCCCCCTCTACAAAGCAGAGCTGTCAGTCCTGCCTCACAGAGCCGGGCACCCAGATGACTGTGACATTTTATCGTATGTGTAACAGAGGCCATATGTGCTCATCATCTGCTCACTCCTCCGCTGCTAAGGCAGTCACTTTCTGTCCCTAGCTCCAAGGCCTTAGCCGGTCCTGACCAGAGGGGTCCTTGAGTATTGGACTCGCAGCCAGGCTTCAGTCTAGGCCCCCTCAGCACTCGAGGTCTCAGTTACCCCAAACACCAATGACTACCACACCCTGCTTCCAGCCCTGCCCCCCTGCAGAACTCAAGACCGACACCCTACTGCCTCCTGACCTCCTCCTGGATGGCCCTGGGCACCGCACACTCCCCATCCCACACTGAGCTCACCAGGGCTGTCTCAACCCAGATAGGCCCTTTGAGCAAATTAGAAAAAGGTGGCTTCTCTTCCAGTAGCACCACGCAGATCAGCAAGCAGGGGATAGGCTGGATTTCAGTACCCCCCACCCTGCTCCCCCGGGGCCCCCTCCCCAGTGGTTAACTGCTCAGCTGCTAACCCAAAGGTTGGCAGTTCAAACCACCCAGCAGCTCCACAGCAGAAAAACCTGGTGATCTGCTTCTGTAAAGACTCCAGCCTAGGAAACCCTATGGGGCAGCTCTCGAGGGCAGCTAACAACAACATGATTTTAAATATGATATGCATAGATTACAAACAGGAGCCGTGAGAAATGAAATTGCCGATTTCCTGGACCATCTGGACCGGAGAATGAGACTAAGACCCAAAGCTCCTCCCCTCCTGGCCTCCCTGAGGTCTAAGACAGCTAATCGAACAAGGTCACTCTCACAGGGCACCAGAGGCCAGCAGCATACAGTGCAGCCTGCAGACTTTCAAATGGGAAATGGAGTGAGTTCTATTAGTAAACATGAGACTCCACAGTCCCTGCGGTTTGTCCTCTGGTCAGCATCTGACCCCGCCTTAGCCCTGACTCTCACCCACCTCCAGTGCTACTCCTACTCCATCCCCCAAACTTCACCCTGGCAGCCTCTCACGCCCAGGCCTCACCCTGGGAAGGGTCAGGCAGGGAGTGAGATCTGAGGTGTGAGTGCGTGAAATGCCCCACTTGCAAATAAATGAAGCTGAAAATGAAAAAATTTGTTTTTTTAGACCTTGAAGTTTATCACATAGTAATCCCTTCAGGTCCTACTCTCTATCCCTACTCCCAAAGGGTTTACTCTGGACCACGCCTTCTCCTCCATTCCCACTGCCTCCACCTGCCCCAGGCCTCCTTGGCTTGCCTGGATCCCTGGGCCCACCTTCTTGCCTCCTGACCTCTATCCATCTGCAGCCAGGACCCACTGGTCTAACCAACCACAAGGCAGAGCTTCTGGGCCTGGTACCTGCGTCCCTCCACAGCCCTGACTCAAGCCCACTCTTCCCACCTACTCCCCCAGTCTTTCACCCTCTGGCCTCAGGCCCTTCCCACTCCAATGGGTGACTCAACCAACCCACAACACCTGCGGAGACCTGGGGACAATAGGCCACCCTGCACTAGGGCATGCCCACCATGAGTACAACTGGACTCTGGCCTGGCCCCCTCAATCACAGACCGAGTGGGGACTTCCCATGGCAGGGCAGGGACAGCCTTCCCTACCAAAGGGTGTAGCACTGCGTGAGGGGGGTGCTTCAGGATGACTACTCCAGGGGGTTCCCCAAAAGATCCTCCTCTGTGACCACTGGCCCCCGTGGGGGAGGCACGAGGGGGACTCAACACAGTAAGAGGCAAAAACAGGAAGAAACAGGGCCAACCACAAGGGGGTTGGGAGTGGGCAGGGCTGACAACAGAACCCGCAAGCAGCGGGTGGACAGAAGCGGAGTCACAGACTTGCTCAAGGGGCCGGGACCCTCACCACCTGCAGAGTGGCCAAGGGCCGTACTGGCCATGACAGGGTGAAGGAAAGAGAAGGAGCTTGACTCACACTTCTCTGAGTTGGCTAGGAATCTGAAGGAGCGATTTGGTAGCCTCCCCTGCACCCCAGAACTAGCAGCCCAGGAGATTCGGGGACCATAGGTAGCCTCCTGGAATAAGAAGCCAGAAGATAAGTACTGTTCCTTGCTGCTGGCACCTGAAAGGGGAAGCTGCCCATGTGGGCGGGGTGCAGGTGACCAGATGGAGGAAAGAGCCGGAAGGGAGAGAGGGAGGCAGGGGGATCAGCCCAACAGGCTCTAGCCTCCAATTTGGCAACCTCCAGCCTCCCTCACCATATAGCCAGGCAATAAACAAGAAATCCTCCTTGCCTCAGCCTCCCCGCTCCAGCCCATTCTCCAAAAGGGTAATTGGGGAGCATTCTCACCTGCTCATCTGATCCAACCCTGTTTAAAACAGCAAGAGCTTTAGGTATGGACTGCATACCATCTACCAGCACTGGGCTAAACTTGTTACGTTGATTATAACAACTTAAAAAGTACATGGTATTAGCCCATTTTACAGATGAGGAAACCAAGCCTCAGAGAAGTTAAATAACTTGTTGAAGATCACACAGGCACCCCCGACGTCCCACCTCCCTCAGAGTAAAAGCCAAAGCCAAGAGCATGGCCTACCAGGCCTGCATGATCTGTTCCTGTCCCCTCCCACCCCCCACCCCAATGGTCCTTACTCCAGTACACGACTGTGTGCTCCCAGACTGTGTGCTCCCAGACTGTGTGCTCCCACCTCAGGGCGTGGCGCTTGAGCTCCCTCTGCCTGGAATGCTCTTGCCCAGACATCTGCATGACTCACACCCAAACTTTTACCGGCACCTTCTATATGAGAGGATTTTCTTCCCTGACCACATTCTAAAAAAGTGTCCCCATCAATCTCTATTTCCTTACTGTTTCATTTTTCAGTATCTCACTCATTACAACCTGACACTGTATTTATCTGTTAATTGTCAGTCTTCTCAACTGGAACATCCAGGAAAGCAGAGACATTGTCTCACTCACAGCTGTATCCCCAGGAGTTCAAACAGTGTCCGCCAAATGTTCAGTAAATATTTGTGAAATGTATGAAGGGATATCTTCAAAGGCCCAACTTGCTGCAGGCACTCAATATGTGGCATCTGCCATTATTTTCAGCATTTGCTGCCCACCCTCCTAAAGTCTCCCTCCTTCTCTGCCTCCCTTATCCAAGTCCTACCCCAGGAAGCCTGTGGATAGCAGCAGGGGCTGGGTACACACACAGGTGGGGAGGGGGTGGGCAGGGGCAGGTCTGCATAAGGCTGGGCTGGAAAGCCTTCCACTGGGGTCTAAGCCCAGCTTACCCTGCAACTAGGGACAGGGGCCTCTCCTTGGAAGGGAGAAGAGGGATAACTGCATGAGGCAGATGTCCAGGTTCAGACCAGAGCTCTAGAGGTCAAAGTTTCAACCCTTTATCACAGGGCCTGTCCCTGCTCTGACCTCTGAGGCTGCTCCCACCACATCCTGCTGTGTTGTCCTGATAAACACTGCTGGGGGACCCCTCACACACACAGGGGAAGTGCTGACTCTTAGATCCCCTCGTTTAGCCTACCTCTCAACTGTAGCCCCAGAGCAGGCCACTGGCAGGTCAGAACCACCCTAGACTTCCAGGAGGCTGAGACAACCACCCCCGACCCCAAGGCAAGTGCTGCCCCTCCCCTGCCTGCCTATACCTTCCATGGCTCCCCATTACCCAGAGGGGCTCAAAGAACCTCCACTTCTGGCTTCTGCCACTCTTCCTCTCTTGTTTCACTTCCACTTCCACTCCCTGAGTCTTTGGTTTTGCTCTTCCCTCTGCCTGGAGCGTCTTTCTCTACCTCACCCTTCAAGCTCAAATGTCACCTGCTCCAGGAAGCATTTCCTGACTCCAGGCTCCTCCTGGTCTCCCATAGCCACAGCCCTGATCACACCAAGATGTCACCATCTGTGACTGTGTCTGTCACACACACTCACCCTAACCTCAGCACCAGCTGGGAGCTCCCTCAAGGCAGGACCAGGGTCTGACTCCCCCATTTCCCCACTGAAGGTCGGCACACAGTAAACATCTATTAATGGAATGAATATTTCCCAATTTTACATGCAGAAAGCAAGCAGCCCATGGAGAGGGCGATGACTTGCCCAAGGTCATGCTGCCAGCCAGTGGCCAATCCACCTCCCAGCACCAGGTGCTTTCCAGTCCCACTAGTGCCCAACCCAGTTACAGCCCCACCTCCTGCCTGCCAGACCCCAGCTCTGCCTTCTCCCAGCACTCCACAACTACCACCCCTAACCTGCTCCTTTAGGCACTTAGGAACCACCTAATACAACCCTCCCCATTTTCAGAAGGAGAAAGTGAGCCCCAGAGAGAAGCAAGAATCTAGCCGGGGCCACACAGCAAATCAGGACCAAGTCCCAGGCTTTAGTCCTCCGGCCTGAGCTCAGCCCCTTGGACGGGGCCTGTTCTTTGAAAGAACTAGGAGGGGCTTTGTGCCCCCCAGGTGACCTCAGAAACACTGGAGCAGCTCCCTACCTGGCCAGGCCCTGCAATGAGAAATGTGGGTTTTCAGGCCACGGGTGGTGGAGGCAGATGAGTGTCCTGGTTCCTGTCCCTGGAACAGAACCACCAGATTCTCCTGGATCTTTGGCCACCCTAGGTTTAGTGCACCCATTTTTAGAGCTGAGGAGACACAGGGAGGAGGAACAGCCCCAGTCTGAGGCGGGAGGTAGGCCTTTAGCTGAGACTCTGGTAGGTACCCAGTCAACAAGCAAAGGAGATCCCACTTCAGAGCTGCCCTGTTGTCATCTGGAAAAGTGTCAGTCTCCGGCTTGGCCCCTCAGAGGAGGCCCCTTTCTCCAAACTGTTGGTCCCTCAGGACCAAACTGTTGCCTTTTAGCTGTAGACTCATGCAGTGGACCTCCTGGATGAAGGCCCCAGTGTAGAGATGGAAACACTTAGGCTCAGTGGATGAAGGCCTTGCCCAGCTCACAAATCAAGGGGTGTAGATCCTGGGTATCCCCTACTCCAGCCCTCAACTGAGACATCAAATGCCAGTCATGTCTGCACAAAGACCAAAGCATGGATGGATCCTCCAGGGAGGTACATCTGCCTGCTCTGGATCGTAGAGCAGAGAGAAAACACACACACACACATGCACACACAGTCCCCACCAGAGGGATGAGGAGTAGAAAGGGGCTGGGAAGCAGATCCAAGAGGGAGCTCACCTAGCCAGGAAGTCTTCCAGGAGGAAGAGGGCACTTCCTTGCAGGACAGGTCTCCTCCCCACAGGGAAGCTCCTGCTCCCTGCCAGCCCTGCCCAGGGCCCTCTGAGGGCAGCTGATGTGTTCCCAGGCCCAGACAGGCACGAGAAAATGCAGGAGGAGGCACTGTGAAATACTCAAGGCTCTTGGTCAAGGCCCAGCCTCCTACACCCTGAGGAGGGGCAAGGCCTCCCCCAGGGGTTCTGCTCAGGTCTCTGCTCACCACAAGGGCCTTGAGCCTGGCTCTGGCCCTTCAAGGCTTGATTTTGGTCTGCTGGGTCACATCTCCTACTAGCCTTGTTACAGTCCACCCAGACTCCCAGGAGGAGTATGGCCCTGACCTTGCTCTGTGGCCAGGCCAGCCACCAGCGCTCTCTGAACCTCCCCTCACCCCTGCCCTGTTGTCCATGGGGGCAGCCTCACTACTACCCGAAAATGAAGTCGAGGCCTGGCCCCTCTCTGTACCACCACCCGCCACCCCCAGATGGCTGCCCTTCTGCTACCACCTAGTCCCTTCCAAGGCCTAGTTCTCAGATTTCTTGAAAGGATGGCAGTTAGGTGTGTACACTGTGGGGTGAAGGGCAGGGTGCAGAGAGTACACAGAGGTAGGATCCTGGCGGCCAGAATGCCTTGACAGCTGGGCTACTGGACCAGGGAGCAGCCCTGAGAAATGCTCCAGGCCTTGTCCATCTGGTGTCAGCGTGGCCCAAATGGGGCCCATGGCTCAGCCTCAACTCAGGGTTGACCCAGCCCAACTCTAGGCTTTGCATGCTCTTGGAACCTAGAATTTTGGAAACTCTGAAGTTGGGAATCACAGGAACAAAAAATTCTAGAAGCCTTGAACCCCCAATGCCTAGAATCTCAGACTCAGAATCTTAAAATCCCAGCTGCCCAATGTTGGGGGAGGGAGTGTGTAGAAAGGGATGAGAATAGCCCCCTCCCCTACCTGCCTCACCCCTCACCTGTCCTATTTGGCTGGTTCCTGTCCTGTCTCCACCTGGGAGCTGGTGAGCCTAGGAGGTCCCAGGAGCTGCTTCTTCTGGCTTCCTCCCTGAGGTTCCAGGGAAGTTGATCCCCTTGAAGATAAATGGCCAGCCCAAGGCCTCTCACTGAACTGGAGGTAAAAGACAGCCCCAGGCTCCAGACTCCAGACCTGACTGTAGGCAGACCCTGCCCTCCTGGATTACGGTGGGGAGGGGAGGAGAAAAGGGGATGCCTAGGGGCGGGGCAAAGCCCCAGGGAGGTAGGAAAGCTGGCAGGGGAGACTCAGGCACCTGAGAGGGGGATATGCAGCAGAAACTTAGCTCTGCTACTCCTCTCCCTGTCCTGTGGGCTGACCCACCTCAGCACTGGCCTTGTCAGAAGGAGATGAGGTGAGGTCAGGTTCCCCCAGGGCTCCTGGGCAGCTCAGATTCCAGGTGTAGCCCTGGTCCCCGCCCCAGGAATGGGGACAGAGTGGCCACATGTCCAGATCCTCCTCTCCCTTTCAGTTTGTTGGCCTCACCTTCACCTTCGCCCTCACAACAATGAAGATGAGGAGGAGGATGTTGTCACATTCCCCTAGAGGAAACTCTCTGATCACCGAGGCCTCCTCTGGGCCCCTCTGGCCTTGAGCACTGCACACTTGACCACAGCTAGTCTCTACTTCTTGGCCTTTTGGCTACAGAGCCATGTTTCCCAGTTCATTCGGTCACTGACACCTCTCTTACCAGGCCCCAGGCACCCTGAGAGGAAGGAGTTCCCAGTCTGGTTGGGGAGGAAGACTTGGAGCTTGTGACAAAGCAGGGTGGGCAGGGCTGCTGTGTCTGAGGGATCAGGAAGCCCTGTCCAAGCCCCAGGCGGTGGAGGTGGAGCTTGGGCTTCAGAGGCCCCTTGCCCTGGTTCCAATCCTAGCTCTCCTGTTCCTCGGCTAGGTAACTCTAGGCAAGTCATTTAGCTTCTACTCACCCCAATTTCCTTATCAGCAAAATGGGGTCTGGGAGAACTGTTGTATTAAACAAAAGCCCAGGGTGCACAGGACAGGACAAGGGCAAGGATTGGATCTGCAGGTCCGAGACCTGTAGGCGCTTATCCTAGGGCTCAGCCCACAGAGACTCAGGACTTGACAGCAGTTAGTCTGGTCTGCAAGCAGGATGCCCTTGCAGGCATCCCACCCCACAGCTGGTCACCAGCAGTGTCACCTGACCAGGTGGCCATCCAGTCCCTGCCTGTCACTCCAACTGGGATTCCCAGGGTACGACTGGGTTCGGATCTCCTCCATTTGCAGAGCTACTCAGTGCTCAGGGTTTTTGCTGTGAAGCAGCAGAAATTTAAGACTCTCGGCTATGCTATATACATGGTGGATGACCTTGCACAAATCACTTAATCTGTCTGGGCCTCAGTTTCCACATCTGTAAAACGGGAATGGTACTTACCTCAGAGACTATTGTCGGGATTAAACGAAACCTATACATTAAATGTTTAGCACAGTGCCTGGTACATAGTCAGAAAGCTTCAAAGAAACAGTAGCTATTGCTACTGCTATTACTACTATCAAATAAATATCTTCTTACTGAACTGGTCACTTAACTTCATATCCCTTCCCAGATATTCTGACTGTCCCAATGGTCTGGGACAGATGCCCTGATGATGGGACAGGCTTTTGCCTACAGAAGTATGGCCCAAAGGATGAGACAGAGAGAACAATTCCACATGAAGGTGGTGCAGAAAGCCACCAGTGCACCGCACCCCCGCCCCCACACCATCCCTGACGCCACTGGTCATCTGCCTCTTTGGGCTGGGACTGTCCTCCTCAGAGCCCTGGGTGGAATGGGCAAGTCTGGGGTCCTGGCCAGGGGTAGGAAGTAGGCGGACAAGATGTCCTCTCTGATCAGAGATGGAGGCACTGGTGTGGACTTAGCAGCAGACCCTGAGCTTTGTGGGGAGTGCACTTTGAATGAGGATCTCTAAAGGCCCCCCATGTCCTTCCGCTATTGAGACCCCTGGGGTGGTCATCCTTAGCCAGAAACTCCTCCCTAAAACAGGAAGCACCCCTCTGTGCAGAGCTGTGGAGGGGGCTGGGGGCAGGCAGGCCAGTGTCCAGCCTGACAAACAAGAAGAGGGAGTGGGAGGGGCAGTCCAAGGGACTGGACTCTGCTCCTGAGGGAGGGGCCAGGTCAGCCTGGCTGGGCTCTGGGATGTCATCCTGAGGCTGCTCCTGAGGTATGCCCCCAACCAAGGTATAATTACACTCTGTTCAAGGCTGCCTTGGCCACCACCAGGGGAGAGCCCCTCACTGAGCCGGACCCTCGGCTGAGTTCAGGGTCAGGTCAGTCTGAAAGAGGGGTAAATGATGCCTAAGGAGGCAAACACACACCTAGGCTGTGCTCCTGTTTCTAGCACTTACTTGCCTTGACTTTGAGCAAATTACTTAACCTCTCTGTACCTCAGTTTTCTCATCTATAGAACAGAACCTAACTTCTAGAGTTGTTGGATTAAATTAACGTACATAAAAGTACCTATAACAACAGTGCTATATGTGTGTTTTCTGCCATTATCATTCTTGTTGATATTACTCAGCTCTCTACGACTGTTCCTTCCCCTATGACATTGGAGGGTGATCCTTGTCTCATGGAATGGTGTAAAGTTAAAAAAGAACAAATGTGCAGTGTTTGGCACATGTTACATACTCAATCAAGGAGAGCTCCCTCCTGTTGCCTCTCCTTTCCCCAAAAGGGGCTGGCCCTGGGAGCCAACTCCAGACTAGGAGTTAAAATCAGTCCTAATTCCCATCATGTCTTGCACTATGACCCTGGGCTGATCTCTGGCTCTTGGCCTCAGTCTCCCCATTTGTGGAAGAAGCTTCTGGACCAGGTGGTCTCTGAATGTTCTCGGTCATACCTGCTCCAGCCTCTCCTCCCCTCCTCATTCCCTCCGTCCTTCCCCATTTCCAACCAATGTCCTACTACGTCCTTCTGCTGCAGCAGGACTGCTGGGAGCCTGGGGTGGGATGGAGGGGACATCTGGTGGGCAAGGGGTACCAGCCCTCCAGCAGCCCAGTACCCAGCCCAGGCCCCCAAGGGTTAAGATCCAGAGCAAGAAGTGGGGGGCTGGGGTCAACGCTGAACAGATGGGCCTGGAGCCCAGGGCCTGCCTCCCCTCCCCCCACCCTTGGAACAGAGGCCACTTGTTTGGGCAGCGGCTGGCTGGCTGGCTTTGAGCTCCTTCCACCAAAGGAAGAGTGGGATGGAGAGGAAAGAGTCCCCAGAGAGCAGAGGGGACTTCCCTTCCTCCAGCCAGTGCCCTAGGATGGTCCACCACCAGGCCCCAGGACCCTCAGAGATCCTGCAACCCTTTGAGCTGACCCCTTCCCCTGAATTTTCCCTTTCCTTCATTCAAACACTCACTGCTGTGAGCAGGATTTAGATTCGGACAAGCCAAATTCTTGCCCCAGCACAGCCTCTCTTTGGGCATGGGGCCAAGGCTTATTACCCCATCCTGCAGATGGAAATGGGAGTCTCTGACGAGCTTAGGAACTTGCAGTCACATAGTGATTGGTGGTCACATGGGGATTCCGGGTCCCAGGTCCCAGTCAGTCCCATTGCTCTCTGTAGGCGCCCTCCCCAAAGAGCTCCAAGAAGACTCTTCCTATGCTGTGACACTACACAGAATTGAAAGGCTAGGCAGGCAGGAGGAGGCATTAAGCAGACTACCTCTGAAACCTGAAGTCCAGCTGGTGGGGGGAGAGGGGGCACAAAGAAAAGGTTGAGACTTGATGTGTGGAGAAGTATGGTTGGAGCCAGGAGTTGGGGGGTGGGAGCGGTAATGCTGGGGGCAACAGGCTTGCTTGAATACTTGAATGAAGGATGGGGACAATCTGAGCCCCTGCTGACCTCATCACACCTCTACCTCACCAGTCGCAGGACTCTGCCTGGGACACCCTATCTCCTGCCCTACCCTGTGAGCAAGCGGCCAATGGGGAGGCAGGGTCCTCCAGCCAGAGTCTGGACAATCTCTAATCAGCTATGGGACATGGAGATGAGCTCTCTCTACACCACTACCCCACTACCCCTCCCAACCACACCCATCTCCTTGCCATTCCTCAGACACACCATGCAAGTTCCTGCCTGTGCATAAGCTATACCCTCCTCTGGAAGGCTCTTATCCCTGTTAATTGCCACTTAACTACCAAGGCCCATTCCAGTCATCTCCTCCTCCCTGGGTCTGCCAAGAGTCCCAGTCCCTGACTCCATCTCTTCACCTGTCTGTACCCTCTTCACGGCTCCGCTAGGCTTCTTCTACCCCGCAATGAGTTTGCTGGGTGGTCTCCCCCAACCTGGGGGCTCTCTGAGGACAGGCATCCTGAGTGCCCCAGTCTGGGTCTCCAGTGCTCGGCATACAGTCAGATCCTTCCCTGAGTGTCTCCACCTAGCCTGGGGATCAGGGATGGGTCTTCAGAGCAAGGGCGGGGGGCTGGTGCATGTGACAGATGCCATACTGTGATGGATCCTGACCAGAGTTCCTCAACATCAACAACCACCCTGGAGGTTTTGGGGACCAAACACTCACACACACACCCTAGGCTGCACACCAAGCCTGCTGTCTCCAGTCCCAACCACCTACTCCCAGCCTGACCCCATTCACTGCACACGCACCTCCTCCTTTTTCCAGCAACCGGGCCAGATAGGGGCTCTTGGGAGGCCATGCCCGCATTGCTAGTGGAGAACTGAGGCACAGAGACCGGAAGTAGCCTGCCCAACGTCACTGGAACCCTAGGTCCATGGCATAGGGTCTTACGGATCTGCAGAGCTAGAAGGGTCTCAGGGTCATTGAGGCGGGAACCTTCCTTTCACAGATGGGAAAAGCAAACCGCCGGAGGACGGGCAAGCTCCGGATCCTCGGAGCCTCATGCCGAAGGGCTATGGGTTGGAAACCCCCTGCCTTACCTGTTCGCCCTCCTCCCCACGGTCTCTGGCCCGACCAAGCATCTTCGGAGGAGACGCCCCACAACCACATGGCAAGGGAATAGACAAGGGGACCCGGGGACCGGCGCCCGCGGAAGTAGGCGCCGGGCGCGGAGTCGCCGCGCGGCCTCGGTGTTTCCTTCTGCGGAATGGGGAAACTCCGGGCCACACCTGGTAAGAGGGTAGCAGACAGGGAGGCCCCGGCAGCCGCACTGACCTGTTCTGAACGAAGACTCCGCGCAGAAACCCGGGGTCCCAGCGCTGCCACTGACTCACGCCGCCTCGGTGAACTCGCGGCCGCCGGCCGGGCGCGCCCACCCCGCGGGGCGCTTCCGCCCGCCCCCACGTGACACCCCGGGGAGGGAAGGGCGGGGAAAGGGCAAGGACCCGCCCCTTCCCCAACCCCGCCCCACGCCTCGCAGCGGTCCTTTAGTCAGCCGGTTTGACTCGCTTTCCGGATCGGTTCGTCTGTGCGTCTCAAAACTCCTGTCGCTGCTCGCTGGTCGGTCTCTTTCTGCTGAGGCTCAAGTCTACACCACTCCCGCCCGCTGAGTCTCCACCTCTCCCCAAGTCTTCCTACCTCTTGCCACCCCTGCCACCCCTCTCCTGGAGAGTCTGCCGCCTGGGAGGAGTGAGCGACAGCCCTCCCCCAGGGGTCCACACCCCCAGGTCGGTGAGGGGCGGTTGGAGGCGGGACGATCGTGGCCCTTGACTTCCAGTAACTCCTTTCCCCACCACATTCTCCCAAGGGTCTCCCACCTCTCTCCTTGGGCGCCAAATCCCTCATAGGCAAGGTGGTGGCCCAGTCATAGCGCTCAAGGATCCCTTAGCTTGAGGGTGCAGTTTGAGGTCCAGATGGCTATGCACCTTTGCTGGACAAGGAACAGACAGGTTCCTGCCTGTCCTTCGAACACACACACACAGATGACAGCTGGAAGCTTGGTAGGCATTCCTGGGTCTTCCATCTAGGGCACCTCTGGTGCCAACCAAGCCAGAGACCCTAACGTCTCTGGGCTTCTATTTCTCCATATGCCCAACGAGGATATTTGAAAGAACAGAGCTCACCTGGATGGGGAATAGGGATTTACCTTGGAAGGAGAAAAGACTCATTAATTTGAGCACCTACTACATGCCAGGCTCAGTGCTAAGCAATTTATTCCTTTTATCTCATTCCTCACACCTCTGCTTGAAGGCAAACATTATCACCCCAGGTTATGGATTAGGACACTAGACTCCAAGAAGTTCCAAGACTTGCCCAAAGTTACAAAGCTGGGATTGGAACCCAAGTCTTGGTGAGTTATAGAATCTCCTGCTCATCCCCACTGGCTGTTCACCCTGCCCCTCTGGAAAAGAGTCGACTCCTAGTAGACTGTAACCTCCAGAGAAGGAGCTTCCAGGGCTGGGAGGACTGGGCCAGACCTTGGCGGGGGCGGGGGAGACTTCCCAACCACAAGTTCAAATGGAGTGCAAAACACTCCAAGGACATGGGGCACAGGGCCCTCTTCTGGACCTGATAACAGGGTGTCCCTCTGGCAGCAGAGGGCGCCTGGGAGCCACAGACAACAGTGGAAGGCCAGTCATCACTCAAGACCTCAGGGCTGGGCGGAGCATTGGCCAGGGGCTGGGAACACCACGCTTACTGTTAACACAGACCTGAGGTCTTCAAAAAGTCTTAAGGAGGGCTTGGGTCATCACACCAGGAGTCTGATGAAGCTGACCTGCACTCCCAACCCTCCTCCTCCAGGACATGCTGCCCCAGCCTCAGCTCTGAGCCCCACAGCCCTGTAACCTGAGACCCAGGGGCCTCTCCCCTTCCCTTCTGTGATGACTGAAGAGTGTCAGACCCATAGTCCAATAGGTTGGGCCAGAGGTCACACATTAGAACCCTGCCCTCTGAACCTTGACACCGGCCTCTGGCCACGCTTGCTCCTGTTAGAGCAGTGAAGGTAACCAAATAGCTTGTGGTGAAATGGCAAAATAACATGCAACAAGGATAAGACAAGGGATGAAGAATGAACTAATGAACAGACAACAGGGAGAAAGGAAAGAGACGATGGACAGAAGGGGGTGACAAACCCCCAAATACACATGGGGAAATGAGGGGGTGCTTAAAGAAGCAAAGGCTAGGCGCTCATTAATAAAATTAACAAAATTAACTGTGGGAGGAGGGGATCAAGGGCGGCGGTCCTGCGGGTCAGGTGAGAAGCGGGTACTATGATGAGCCGGCTGAGGCTGTGGGATCATTTATTGGGGCTGTGTCTAGGCCAGGCCGCCCTGCCCACCTGGGTCTGAGCCTAGCGCCCCCAGGAAATGCGGGGAGAAAAGGGGCAGGGTGCGGGAGGATCCACTGCCCCCGGGCTCGGCCCCCAGGTCCAGTCTCAGTCCCTGCGGTGGTGCCGCGCTCAGGTGAGCGAGGTGTCGTCGTCGCTGCCCTCGCCGCCCGCGCCGCCAGTGCGCTCTTCCCGGCTCTCGGCTACCGAGCTCTCGTCGATGTTCTCCAGCGAGTCCGCGTGCTGTACCGACAACTCCGACAGTGCCAGGCTTGGCAGTGGGCTCTGCTCAGGGTGCAGCCACGGCTTGAAGTGCGGCTGGTGCTTCTGCTTCCAGTCAGGGTACTTGACGCACGCCTTGTACATCTTCTTCATGGCCTGCGGGCCCGCCGCCCCGCCGTGTTAGGGGATAGCTGAGGCGTGAGAAGAGGTCTTCTCCACGTCCCCTCCCGCGCCCTCCAGCAGCCCAGCCCCCAGCTTCCAGGACCCTAACTCTGGCCGCAGTTTCCTAAGCCTGCCCCTCAACCCTAATTCTGCCCCCGACTCCCAGTCCCCATCCTAGACTCCACCCCCTCATCCTTTAGTCCTCTCCCCCAGCCTCTATACCCTCAAAGTCCCAAGGCCACTCACCTTGGGAGCCAGGAACTGAGAAGATTTATTCACCACCCACTTGGGTAAGGAGCCTATAAGGGCAAGGAAGGGTAGTGGGGAGAGAAGGGAAGAAGTGGCCTCAGGAACCCAGACCCCACAAAACACACACACAGCAGCCTCCTCTTGGAAGCCTAGGGTTTCCAGGGAAGCCACCCCCTTCTCCACGAAGGAGGGTGTGTGAGCAAGTCCTACAAGACTTCATCAGCCTCACTTTTTTCCACTTCAGACCAAGGGCCTCAGGCTCAACTCTGTCTGCTCCGTCCCTCTGCTGAGCCCCAGATGGCTTCAAGGAAGAAAACCACGGGTCCTAAGTAACCACAGGCTACATGTGGGTGGAAATCTTGACTCACAGCTCTGGCCTGTCGCCTCCCTCAGCTCACACTGACATCCCTTCTCATAACCAACCCCTCCCAATGCTCAGACCCTCTTCTGCCTGTCCTTCCAAGCGCCCTTCCCCCAGGAAGCCTCCCTGACTACACAGGCCTCTTGGCTGAGCATCCCAGCCAGGCCTGACCCGTAATCCACAGCCAGCTCTCCACCCTGTCTTGTTCCCAAGTGTCTGCTTTGCCTTTGACACCCAACACACTCGATGATGTTCCAGGGGGAGGCCCGGGCCTGGGTCACTCAGCCCTGAGGGGGTTTGGGGCATACCCAGGCAAAGATGCTCAGGGCTTACCCATCCTATAGTCATTCATTCATTCATTCACTCACTTACTTCACATTCACTCAATGACACCAGCCCTGGGCCAGCCTTGGGAACTGGGAGGAGCTCACTGGGGGGCTGACCAGTGTGCCAAGTGCTCTGCTAGAGCGGGATGGGCCCATAGAGCAGGGAGCCAGTGACTCCTCTAGGGGACCAGGGATAGAGGAAGTGACATCTGAAGCAGACCCAGAGGGATGGGTAAGGGTTTGTCTCACAGAGAAGGGAGGAGAGGTGTTTCTAGGCTGAGGGAAAGGAAAGAACTGCCTGGACAGGGAAGTGGGAGAGTGTAAGGTGTGAGGAAGGGCTGGGTAGGGGACTTAGACTTTACTCTGAGGGCAATGGGAGTCACCAGAAGAATTTTTAAGCAGAGTCGAGTCATGAGGAGACAGATGTTTTAGAAAACGTCCTCTGGTGGCCAGTATAGACAGAAACGGTGACCTTGAGTACGGAGATAAATGACAGATTTGGGAGCTATTCAAGAAGTAGAATCAATAAGAACTGGTAACTGGATTTGGAAGCTGAGGAAGAGGGAGGCGTCTCAGATGACTCCCAGGCTCCCGGTATGGGTGACTCAGGAGAAGGGGCGGGTTAGTGGGGAGACACAGTGAGTCTAAGGTGTCTGGAAGGCATCCTGAGGGAAGTGTCCAGGAAGCTGATGGCCACAGGGATCTGGACCTCAGGAGAGAGACATGGTGGTCATCTGGCCACAGAAGTCATGGGAATAGCTGAGCCCTCCCAAGGGCTCAAGGATGGACAGAGAATGGTAATCAGCAAAGCAGACAGAATGAGAGCAGCCAGGGAGGAGGGAACAAATCAGAGCATGGGATGTGCGCACCTAGGAAGAGAGAGCATCAAGCTTTGTCAATGGAGCTGTGGCCACCACTCAGCCCATGCTTTTCAAATCTTGGTTCAAATGATGTTTGGGATGGAGATGCTCCAAAATACAAAAGAGCCCCTAGCAGATGTCCTCCTGGATCCCTAATGGATTAAGTCCCATCCCCTGTGGTACAGGGAAGGATCCCATGACAGGCTTTCAGGGCCAAGCCCTCACCTTTGGGGTCTACCTGGGCCAGGTAGGTGATGATGCAGCTCTTGGGCCCCGTGCTCTGGATGAGGTAGCCCGTCTGGATGGACACAGCTCGGACCAAGTCTTTCCGAGGTGGGTATTTCTGGGGATGGAAGGCACAGCGAGGTGAGACTCGGGGTGGGGACAAAGGTGGTGTCTTTGTGAGCATACATACACACACACACCATTGGTTAGCTCATATCCCCTGGCATCTGCTCCAGGCCTGGTCTAATGCTGGTGTGAGGACAAAGGGAGAAATCAGACTAGATCATCCTTGCCCCTCTCAAGACTTTCCCCATCCCCCTTGGGGAAGCCCCCAGTCTGGGGTCAGGGCTCATGCACACAGTCTCACACTCATGAGCACATGTGTGGGCATCACACACACACACACACATACACTCACTCACCCTTGCCCAGGCCAGCTGTACCTGCCTGTCCTCCCTGCCCACGGAGATCAAAGTGGCCCAGTTTCAGGGACAGCCAGAGGACCCTGTCTCTCATCTCTTATTCCCCCCCTTTCCCAGCCAGCTGTGCCCCAGAGCCCAGCCAACCAAAGTCAGCCCATCCTACCCCCTTGCCCACAGTGATGATCCATACTGCCCTCTTCTGACCTGCCTGAGAGCCCCAGCAGGGAGACAGGAGCCATATCCTCACTGCACAGCAGGGAAACTGAGGGCCAGAGGGGCTCATGCCTGGCCCAGAGTGGTAAGGAAGTCATGGTAGCAGCCATGGCCTCCCCCTAGGCTAGACCTGCCAGCCCAGCTCTGACACCTTCCCCTGTCCATCCAACAGGGAGGGCAGGTCAACTCACAGGATGTTTGACAGAGTAGTTCATAATGATGTAATCAGTGCCCATGGGGAGCCAGGAGCGGAGGGTGATGACATCGCGGTTCTTCAAGGGCTTTGGACACCTCCCTGTGGAGGGTAAGGGACAGTGTCAACCAGACCACTGGCCCACCTGCTTACAAGGTATCTGGGAGTGTCCAGAGCCCTGGACAGGGGACCAGAGGGCAGGCAAGCAGAGAGGGGATGTGGAGAAGGAGGGTAGACAGAGGCCAGAGACACAGGGATGCCTAGTTAACTGATCTAAACAGGTACCCCCACCCACCAGACCACAGTCCCAGAGCTGGAACTAGGAAACAGAGCAGAAGCCTCTTCCCTATTGTCTCTAGCCATCCCTACTCCTAACAACCTCCTACAGGCCTTACCTTGCTGGCCTGTTTGTATAAATGTGAATATGAGTGTATAAGAGGACAACAGTATTACTGTGAGTGTGTGTACATAACTGTGTGTGCACATGTTTGTGTATGTGTATTCATGAACATGTGAATGCCTGTGTTTTTGTGAGTATACGTGTGTGTGTGTGCCCAAGTGTTTGAGAGTGTACAGGGATGTCAGGGAGGGTGGTTGAGCCCTCCCCAGGGAGACCCTCCCCTAGGGCGGCAGCCCTAGGCCTCAGCACTCAGCACTCAGTGACCGCGAGGTAGAAAGACGGGAGAAGGAGGCTCAGTGTGTGGCCTGGATGGAGGGGGCTGGGATCAGCATGCTGCGCCTGCTCACAAGAGTAATAGCCCACGTCCGCGTTGACTGTCAAGCGGGCGATGTCGAAAGTCTCAATGACGTTGCTGTCCCACTTCCTTCGGTACTCGATGTCATGTAAAACGTCGTAGAGTGTCTCGGCGGGCACATCGCGGCACTCCATCCGGCACTGCAGACAGACACATGGGTTGTCAGGGTCACACAGGGCTCAGATACAAGGTACCTGGGAGTCTCCAGAGCCCTGGCCAGGGAACCAGAGGGCAGACAGGCAGAGAGGGGAGAAGGAAGGGGAGAGGAAAGAGCAGGGCCTCTGAAGGACTCACCTCTTTCCACAAGCCCTGTCTAGCCCCTACCAGAAGGCACTTGTGCCAGGAGATAAGCCCTCTGTCCAGAGACCATCTCCCACATCTCAGTTCCCAACAACCCCCCCCCCATTCTTCCCAGTATCTTCCTCCAGGAAGCCTTCCTGAATTGCCCAGCCAGACCTCCTGGGCTCCCATATGCTGAATCTCTATATCTGTGTCTCCCTCCCCAACTGTGAGTTCCTCATGAGGGTCATGGCTGATTCAGCAGGGAGCCTGGCGTGGGCAGATGATAAATGAAACGAAAGCATGAATAAACAAAGAAATGAACCAATGAATGCCTAAGTGTATTATTTGTTTCCTCCCATGGTATTTATCACCTGGCCATACTACTTGCCCTCCTTTTTTTCCATTCAACAAATATCTCTGGATTTTTACTATTAGTCAGCCTTGCCCTCAAAAAGCTTTCCGTCTAGGAGAGAAAACAGCCGAGCATGCCTTGTTTTATTTGACCCTACAACAACTATGCCCGCCAAGAAATCCAAGCAAGAACTGGAGGCTCAGAGAGGTTAAGTAACTTGCCCAAGGTCACCTAGCTGGTAAGTGGCAGAGCTGGGATTTAACCTAGATCACGTGTCTGGAAAGCAAATAAAAACAGGCCAGGTTTCCCTAGATTTGCACTCAGCAAGATGAAACTCAGTCAACGTCATTGTTCTGTGATTTTTTTTTTCACCCAGGAGCAACTCCCAGGGTCAAGTTCCCCTCAGCAAATGGACAAGATTTCTTACTTAAAAAGATCTCCCAGAAATGGGCATTCAGAGGGTACCAAGGGAACCCCAGACATACTACTTTTAATTCACAAGGTGATACGTATGATGGAGGGTCCCATTGCCTCCCCCTAATCCCAGGGTAGGTCTTGGCACCACTAATGGAGATAGGATGCCACAAGAAGGATACCCTAACACCTATTGGTTATTCCAGGTATCAGTGAACTCATCAAGCCTTGGATATAACTTCAGTTTATATCCAGAGGACATAAATACAGAGGACAGAAGGACAAGCTAAGTGACACAAGAATACAACCAGACAGAGCCAGACAGTGAGACATTCTGCAGGCCTACTGGCTCAGGTTCTTCTCCGAGTCAAAGTCATCAAGAAGGGACTGAGAGATTTACAGGACACAACAATCAGATGCAAAGTGTGATCCAGGATTGCATACTGGCTTGGACACACCAGCTTCTAAGGGACATTTTTGGGACAACTGGGAAAACATGAATATGGTTTGAGTATTACATGCACTGAAAGTTTACTGAAGTAAATTGTGGAGATTGCTGCCTGGAAAAAAAAGCAGGTTAAAAAATGGAATGCACAGTATAATCTCATTTGGGGAAAAAACTGTATATGCGTAGGAAGAGATCAGGAAGCATAATCACTAAGGTGTTAACACTGGCAATCTCTAAATGGTAAGAATATGATAGCTTTATTTTCTCTTTTTGCTTGCCCAGGTTACTAATTTTCTACAATGTGCCATACTGCTTCTTCAATGGTGAAAAAATTTTAAATAAAAAGGTGCTTCAGAGATACTGAGAGTTGCACTCCCCATGTGCCAGGCACTGTACTAAGTGCTGCATACACATTACCAAATTTTATTCTTCCAGTAATGCTCTGAGGTATTAGCCCCATTTCAGAATTAAAGAAACTGAAGTTCAGGAAGAGCCTCAAGCCTGCAAAGACTCACTGTGTGATTCTCAACAAATCACCCTCCTTCTCTGCCCCTATCTTCATTTCTGCTCCACGAGGGGATGTGACTAGATCCAATCATTTGGGCTTCACCCCCACCCCCTATTCCAACCCTGTGTTGAGCACAGAAGAGTCAGAAATGAACTTGAGGCCCATCCTTGAGGATGGAGACCAACTTGGAAATGGGGAGGTGCTCTAAACTGTCCAGTGGGGGCACAGAGGAGGAGGTCAACTCTAAAGGGTGGGTTGGGGGATCAGTCTAGAAGGTAGGTGTTTGCCAAGTGGCCTTGGCAGAGACCGCAGCAAGGGCAAAGGCGCAGTGTGTGGCTTGTTGGGGAAATAACCCACACACTGGAAATGAGTTGTCTGGCTGGAGTTTACATGGTGTGATGTAGCCTAATACTCAAAAGGTCTCTGATTCTAGGGCTTTTTGGAGAAATGGCTGGTTCCAGGGCTGAGTCAAAGTATAAGATGAGCCTGGAACATCTTATTGTGCCAGAAAGTAAGGAAGTACTCAAAGAATGATAGGGACCTTGTTGAACAACAGACACTGGAACCAGCTCAAAGGTCTTCCACTGGTAGGGTGACCACCTCATCTAGGTCTGCCTGGGACTCTCCCAGTTCTGGCATTGGAAGTCCCATATCCTGGGAAACCCCTCAGTCCTGGGCAAGCTAGGACAGTTGTTCACTCTACCATAGGCCAAATCTGGGACTATTTGTGTATTAAAATAAATGATAGTAACAGATTATACTCCACTGAATAAAACAGGAAACCAAAATATATACAGATATGAATAAATAAATTGAATCTTTGACGAAGAGTGGGATATTTACATAGTTTCAAAGCAACTTCCCATCAAATACTTATTAACTACAAAGGGAAATTGAGTAACTTCACAGTGGAGAAGCCTGGCAGGTACCACCTTAAGTGATCAAAGCGAACGTCATTAGTAATGGGACACATTGGGTGTTGCCTGATAGGATGAAATGAGAATACACGCATAAAGATGCATAACCTAAACCTAATCAGAAGGAAACATCAGACAAATCCAAAATAAAAGACATTTTATAAAATAACTGACCTATAAATGTCAACTTATAAGTTGACAACTTATAAGTTGACATTTATAGGCCAGTCATAGGTTGTGAAAGTCAAGGAAAGACTGTGGAACTATTCCAGACTGAAGGAGACCAACGAGACATGAGTGAATCTGTCATGGATTGAACTGTGTCCCCCCAAAATATGTGTCAACCTGGTTAGGCCATGATTCCCATGGTTGTATTGTGTGGTTGTCCTCCATTTTGTGATTGATGTAATTTTCCTATGTGTTGTAAATCCTAATCTCTGCCTATGGTTAATGAGGTAAGATTAGATTATGTTAAAGAGGATTAGGTGGGATATAGCACCCTTACTCAGGTCACATCCCTGATCCAATGTAAAGGGAGTTTCCCTGGGGTGTGGCCTGCATCACCTTTTATCTTACAAGAGATAAAAGGAAAGGGAAGTGAGCAGAGAATTGGGGACCTCATACCGCCAAGAAAGAAGCAGCCAAGAAAGAAGCACCGGGAATATAGTGCGTCCTTTGGACCCAGGGTCCCTGCGCAGAGAAGCTTCTAGTCCAGGGGAAGATTGATGACAAGGACCTTCCTCCAGAGCCAACAGAGAGAGAAAGCCTTCCCCTGGAGCTGACTCCCTGAATTTAGACTTCTAGCCTACTAGACTGTGAGAAAACAAATTTTTCTTTGTTAAAGCCATTCACTTGTGGTATTTCTGTTATAGCAACACTAGAAGACTAAGACAGAATTAATAAATGAACAAATGAGTGAGTGATTGAACTA
Source organism: Dugong dugon (assembly GCA_030035585.1). Classification (NCBI taxonomy): domain Eukaryota; kingdom Metazoa; phylum Chordata; class Mammalia; order Sirenia; family Dugongidae; genus Dugong; species Dugong dugon. The sequence continues at coordinate 75,031,610 of CM057467.1, read as the reverse complement.
AGTGATGGAAGGGATGTGATGGTGAGAAAGGGGGTTGGAGAAAACAGCAGAGGGCAGATCTGGCATCCTTAGCATCCAAACAACTTTCTATTAAGCAGCCACATCATGGCCCAGGTGCTGCACCAGACATTCAACACATACTCACTCTCCACCTCCAACTTATGAGGTGCGCACTGTTATTATTCTTGTGCCACAGAACAGAAAACTGAGGCTCAGGAGATTAAGCAACTTGCCCAAATCACACAGCAAGCAAGCAGCAAAGCAGGGAATCGAAACTGGGTCTTCCTGTATTCTTGCTCATTAAGAAGCACTGAAGTGTGACTTCTGAGCAAACTAGAACATATCTAAATTCAAGTTTGGAAACTGGTTTGGCTCTGCAAGTTCTCAAATGTGGTATCCTGGGCAGTGAGTGTATGGACAAGCAGTGACAAGGAAATACTGCTGCTAGGTTAGAATCCAGCCTGGAGTGCCTCCTCCCTCTGGCCAGGCTCAGTGCCCCCAGGGCTAGATGCACAGTGGGAAAGGGCCACACTGCCCATCTGCCCTGGGAAGACTCCTGGCCACAAGGGCTATGGGCTGCCTGTTGTGGCCCCGGAGCCCAAGGTCGCCTGCCTCTGAGGCAGCATGCAGAGAGAGCACGCAGAGCCACAAGACGGACCCAGTGGAGTGGAAACTCAGCATAACACTTTATCTTTAGGATAGAGAGGAACTTCAGGGTTTTCCAGGCTCAAGGCAGGCTCTTGTGGAGGATGGCCAGCAAGAGGCCCTGCAGGAAGGAGGGCGCTGGGAGAGTGAGAACTCTGGCTATGGCAGCGCTGCAAGTGAGGAAACTGAGGCAGGCCAGGTTGCCAGATCAGGTGAGTGTCCACAAGTATTCCCACCCCTCAGCAGCAGCCTGGCTCCTGGCCCAGGCTCTTTCCACAGTCCCCTAGGAGGTAGCGTGTCTGCGCCAAACGGGAGAAATTACATCCGGCATTGTTTCCGCCGCCAGCAGCAGTGGCCACAGCAAGCGAGGTGTAATTCTAAGAGGCCTCAGGAGGGGTGGTTGGTGGGGTAGGGATGAAAGCACCTAGTGGGCGGGCCTGTGACCAGGACCCACAGCCACTGGGCGCTAGGTGAGTCAGTCACCTCAGCCAGGTCCTGCGAGATCCCTCTGGAGACCGGAACTGAGGGGTGGAAGGCTATTTCATCAAGGAGCCAGGCTCAGCTCCAACAGCATTAAAGCCTGGTGACAGTAGGAAGACCGACATGCAGCCATTTTAAAGTTGAGAAAACTGAGGCCCTAAGGGAACAAGTGACCTCTGGAATGACACCAGGAAAACCACTGGCTGTGTCTCCTGTACTATACTGTCTCCAAACCCCCATGAGGTAGGGACCTGGGATTGCCCAGACCCCTGTGACTAGCACCGGCCCCCCAACAGCACCCCAACACTCCCAAGTCCCACAGATCAGCAGTCAGAAGGGACTAGACAAGGAAGGGCTTCAGGGCAGTAACCCAGTCAGGCCTGGAGTCTGGCAGTCCTAGGTTCCAATCCCAGCTCCTCTCCTTGAGCACTAGAGTTAACTCCTCTGGGTCTTAGTTTCTTTATTTGAAAAATGGGGCTAGTAAAAGTATCTAGCTCATGGGCATATGTGATCACATTAAATGAGATAATCTGTGTAATATGCCTAACACAAAGTAAATGCTCAAAAAACGAAAACAGTAGCTGTTATTAAAAGGGCTGGAGGTAGGAGAGGAGGGTGGCCTGAAGCAGGCTTGCACCAGTGGCCATTCACCCTTCCACTGTGCCTTCATATATTTTGTGCCCTAGGCGCCTCTCTTGCCTCACCCTAGTCCCAGCCCTGCCCTTCCATTTCATTCACCACTTTCTGAAGCTGCTGTGTGCCAGACCTGCAACTGGGTAGTGGGAACCAAGAGGCAGACCCAACCTGGGCCCTGCTCCAAAGCAGCCCCTTCAAGTGGTGCGGTGGGGAGAGACAGGGACACAAAAACCCAACAGAGAATGAACAGGGCTGGGAGAGGGAGGCACACAGGAACTGCGAGAGCAGAGATAACCAAGCCTATAAGGATAAGGAGCTGAACAAGTGGAACGGGGAGAAGGGCATTTCAGGCAGAGGACTAGGAGGTGTGAAGGCCTACAGGCTTAAGCTATTAAGTACAAAGCAGGGTCCAATGCTCTACCCCTCACCTCTCTCCCACCTCTTGCCCTATGCTTCTCTGGGAGGCCTTCCCAGTGCTCAGCAGCAGGGACAGAGGCAGCAGCAGTCTCTTCCAAGGCCCAAGAGATAGCCAACCTGAGACAGGAGGAAAGAAGTCAGGCCACCTCCACAGGACTGTGTCCTGGACTTGAGGGACAAAGGCTGGTGCAATAACAAGCAAACTGACACACAGAGAGGTGAACTCCAGCCCCCACCCCAAGACCTCACACAGCAGGTCTCCAATATCCTTGCATATGGGATATGTGGGGCACACAGATTATCCCAAAGTCCTTGGAACCAAGGAGATGATCTCTTCCACCACCATTCTTCAGGTTGCACTGGGGTAACTGAGGTCCAGGAAAGGGCAAGGGATTCACTCGGGCTCTGAAACGTCCCACAGGTTGTGCTGACTTTTCACCACGATGCATTTCAGCAGACAGTTTTGTAAACGGAGTAACTGTTAAGTAAATCACCCTTTCCCAACAGAACCATATTCAAATCAGAGGAAGAGTTCCTGACTGGGGGTGGGGTATCATATCAATCATAGCCTCAACCAACAGCCACAACCTCATAACCATTACCATGTGCTCCAAATCACTAACCAACTCATCACCCTACAAAGGAGAAAGGAGTGCCAGAGACCTCACAGGGGCAAAATTTAGTTGTCATCAAACCACATCTACCAAGTTGCCAAGGGCACCAAGCTGGGTCTTTAGCAGGGATTGCCTCAAACCCTCCCAACAACTCAGTAAGTATCATGAGCCCTATTTTACAGATGTGGAAACTGAGGTTCAAAGAGGTACAATGATTGGCCAAGGTCATATGGCTAACAAGTGGTGGAGCAGAGAACTAGAGCCCAGGTGTGTCTGACCCTAACACGTCAGAACTTTCTGTTACCTTCATCAAGGGGCAAGACAGGCCTGGATAAAATAAACATGCTGGCAATTGGAGATTAAGTTAATTAATGGTTATTATGCAGTGCTCATTGGACTTGAAAGGGTTTGCTGACCAGGGAGGCTGAGCTCATGGATTCTTGCTCTGACTCAATTTCAGACCTCACTGAGCTTAAAAGCAGGAACATGCTTTGCAAAAATCCAGCATAGAGCTCTCCTCCTTGAAGTCCCCTTTGAGAACCCTTCAGGCCTTCACATTTCTGCACCATGAGACCCAGCCAGACCCCACAGGCTCACAGTTGCCACAGCAGCTTGAGACTATATGGCTCAGACAGGCCTCTGCCCTGCCATGTCTTGACTATGTGGCTGTGGCTTCGGCAAAGGACTTCAGCTCTGAATGCCAGTATCTTCATCTGTCAAACAGGGATAATCGTCCCCTCAGACTGGTGTTGTGAGGATTAAATGAGACTTGTACATAAAGCCCTCGGCAGCAGCTAGCTGCCTGTCCTTCAGCCCCAGGCCCTAGAACCAGGTCCCCCACAGCTTTCCCTGCCTTCTCAAACCCTGCGGAGGAGAGCACCTTCCTGCTAATCCCCAAAGGGCGAGAAATACAGGGACGACAAGCAACAAAGTTTAAAAAAAAAAAAAGCCTTGGATCCCTCCACAGGGTGGGTGGGCTAGGAGGGAGGGGCTACCCCCTTACGCCAGTGCCCTACACAAATCCATTCACCCTACTTTCACAACCCAAGCCAAGCATGGTCCTCATCCTGCCAGACCAAGGAAACAAGGCTCTGAGAGATGCAAAGACTGGCCTGGGGCTTGCAGCAGAGCATAAAGGCTCAACGTGGGGTGGGGGAGATAAGAGTCGAGGGGATGGGAGAGCCCTTCTAACCTCCCTGCTCCCAGTTCTCCTCCCCAGGGCCCGCTCATCACCTGGTTGCTTCAGGGCCCTCCACTCTGCCCCTTCCAAAGCCCCTAAGAGGCCAGCATCAGGCCTCTGGATTTCTGAGGCCCCCAAGTCCTTCCCCCTACTCCCTGCCCCCCCCCAAAAAAAAAACCACAAAAACAAACCCTGAAGAGCAGCTCAGGGGCACTGTCAGAAGGGGTCAGGGAAAGGTTTAGTGGAGGGAGGTCTGATCGGTCCTGCCATGAGGGGTGCAGAGACATTTCCTCCTTCAGGCTGCCCAAAATGCCTTCCCTGGACCTCCCCTTGCTAACTCCTTTCCTATTCGAGCTTCAAACTTCAGCCCAGCTGTTCCCCTTCCATGCAGCCTACCCTGGACCTAAATTCTCCAGGTTGGACTGAGGGCCTATTCCTCTTTGTCTCCTCCAATCCATGGTGCTTCTCTCCATCATCAAGGAATTAATTTGACTGCAATGCTGTGGTCCCTTGTTCATCTCAGGATCCCAGTGCCTAGTGCAGGGCCTGGCATACAGCAAATGCTCAGTAAAGAACTGTTGCCTGAATAGAAAGACGGACAGGAGGGCCAACACTTGTGTGCCTGTGGGTGCACTTCTCTGACTTTTAGGGGCTGGGGCCCGCCTCCTTCAGTGCTTCTGCTTCTGTCAAATTCAGAAAAAAGGGAAGTTGTTGTCAGTTGCCTGTTGTTGTTAGTTGCCATCAAGTCATTGTGACCCCTTGTGTGCACTGCAGAACTGCTCCATAGGGTTTTCAAGGCTGTGACCTTTCAGAAGCAGATCACCAGGGCTGTCTTCCAAGGAGCGTCCGGGTGGGTTCAAATTGCCAACCTTTCAGTTAGTAGTTGAGCACTTAACCATTTGCGACATCCAGGGACTCCTAAAAACCTCCTGGACTCTTGTAAATCTCTATGACACTTAAGGATGAATAATACTTCTGCAGTCACCCGCTTATAAAGCAGAGTGTAACTGGGGTAGTCTCAGAAATACCCAGAGACAGGTTCAGGGAGAGATTCTGGGACTTGCTTTAAGATCTTTCATAGTCTTGATAATCAAAGTAAAGTAAATTAATATTGTATGAGGTACCAATTTATACTTAGGAAATTAGCAAAAATATATAAAATACCCAGTGCTTATGAGGCTATGGTAAAATTGTTACATAGTGGCAGCAAAAACTGGTTCCGCTGTTCTGGAAAGCAACTTGGCAAGTATTTTTAAAAATCACCATCAAAATCAATCTTTTGACTCAGTTCCTGGAATCACAAGACTAGAAATTTATACTCTATAGGAAAAAATATAAAATAAGAAAAAAGTTCTGTTACCATATTCATGACTTTTTTTTTTTTTGCATTTGTAATTAGCAAAACATACTGGAGGACGATCTGCAACACGACCAAAAGCACAGACCAGTTCAGTTAAGAATGACACATCATCTTAATGATTATTCCACATCCACTGAGGACTGCGGTCTCCCTGAGGGCCGGGGCAGTGGCTGAGCCAGCTCTGAACCCTAGGAACCCAGTAACAGGCCTGGCATGGAGCAACTGCCAGAAACGTTCTTGAATTAATAATTCCATAGCAATATGGGAAACTTCTACAAATGCAATGTTAAATGAACAAAACAGGATACAAAGTTGTACCTGCACCACGGTTTGAACTAGGAATAAAGTTGGAATCAACTCGAAGGCTATAGGTTTGGATTTTTGGTCTAAATTATCTACACCCTTGAATGAGGGCTAAAAGGCACCAAGGAAAAAAAATTTTCTAGGGAAATTGGAGCTCTGGGTGATCTATTTTTCATTTTTAGATTCTTGTGACTGTTAGTACAATGTAGTTTACACAAGATAAGTAAAAAGCACGCTTTTTCCGTAAGTTAAAAGTGTTGGCCAGAGCCCTGAGGACCTCATTCCTTGGACTCAGCTGAGCTGGGGCCTGAGGCTGCCCACACTGACGGTAGGTTAACTTGGAAATTCTCTGCATCACCTGGCTGGGCTCACACACTAACAGGTTATTCCCAGAGGCCACACAATGCTGGGAGTTGGAGCCAGAGGGGACTCCTACCTTCGAGCAGTCTCCAAGCTGGGAACCGTAGCCCAGGCAATGACAACCCTCGGAGGGCAGGGTAGAGGGAAGCCGGAGACTTGGGTACAGGGAGGGGCACCTAAGCTGAGTCTTAATGGAAGAATAGAAGAGCAGGTGGCACCCAGGTGAAAAGGAGGGGCAGGAGTTCCTGGCAGAGGTGATGGCATGAGCCTGGGGGCTAGAAACAGCCAGGCTGGTTGCGGGAAGGAAAGGGCTCATGCAGTTCCAAGAGTTAACCTGAGTGAATGAGGATGGAGGTGGGAGGAAATGGAGCTGTCCCTTGGGAGCCTCAAACTGTGTTCATTCATTCAGCCATTCAGCAAATGTTAATCATGTGCCAGCTCTGTGCCAGGCTCTGTGCTAGGGGCTTTGCAAATTCACCTAATTCTATCATCTGGATTACCTGGGAGGAGGGAGGATTATGCCCATTTGAAAGATTTGCAAAGATGGCTCACAAAAGTGAAGGGGAGGGACCAGCCTGGAGCACAGTGTGACCCTAAGTTTGCTCTCCAAAAACAGGCCCTGCTCCATGTAGGACTCAAGGAACCCCAGGTGGACCAAGGCCTGTACCCTGAGGGGTCCACAACAGGACTGGGGCTGATGAGGATGTTAGTAGAGTTGGAGGGGAAGTTGGAGCTGACTCTGAATGGTGTCTACACCACCTGCCTGGGGTGGAGGGAGCTGCAAGAACCCAGAGAGCACATGTGGTGTGGAACCAACACAAGGTCTCCCTCCCCCACCTTTGGGCTTCAGTATTCCCACCTGCAAAATGACCAGACAAACCCCATGGCCCTCTTCTCTGAAGAGGAGAAGATCTGGCAGCAGATACCCCCAGCCCATCTTCTCCCCCAAAGTGTGGGCCCCCTGAGACTGGTGGAGAGCAGAAGCGCTGCCACCTCTCCCCTAGAAAGAGCTCCTTGAGCAGACAGAGCTGCGCTCTTCCCTGCTGCTCTCCATCCAGGGCTGAGTAGGACTCATCCCTGCTCTGCTTCCTTCCCATCCCTCCTCCTCCCTGTCTCCAGCCTCCCTGGACCCCTACTCCCACCCCCAGGCTACAGAGCAGCAACCTCAGCTCTTCAGCAGGGGTGAATATTCTGTTCTGACCTCTCAGAAGCTGACCTCCTGCTCTGTACCTCCCACGACCCTGCTCCCATCCTGGGGGAGGAGCGAGAGCTGAAGGGAGAAAGGAGGGCCCAGGAAGAGAGGCAGCTAGTAAATGGGCCTAGAAGAAAAGGCAGGGGGTGGGTAGGGAAGACAAGTGAGACAAGACAGGAGCCCAGGCTGACACAGAGACATCAAGACAGGCAAAGATAAAGAGGATAAATACCACCAGTGGACTGATGCCTCCCAAAGCTCTCTAGTAAGCTCCAGGCTTCTACTTCAACGGCCTTCCCTTTAGACAGCCCACAGGCCTCTCACATGCACCATGCTTAATACTGTCATATTATCTTCCCCCCATGCCCATGCCCCTCCCCTCCCCTCCTGTACCTGGAACCTGGGCATGATTCTGAACTTGTCCCTGATTCTCACCCTCTAGCCAATCCATCCAGCTAATCTATCCCTTGGATTTAACTCAGCCATGTCCTTCCCAACAGCCCCTCTTCACTAACCCCAGGCAGGACTCACCATCCTTGCTTGGACCACTGCAGAGGCTCCTTTGTCTCTGCTCTCCTGGCTCTCTGGTGAATCTGCCCCTGCAGCCAGCTTTCTAAAAAACCAGAGCTGATCATGGCATTGCCCGGCTTGAAAACCTCTGCTATCTCTTTCTCTGCCTTCAGGATAAAATCTGAACTCCAAATGTCCTCTCTCTGGTTCTGCCTCTATTCCTTCCTCAACCCCAGCCCCTGCCCCTGGGGAGCCTGCCTCACTGAAGGACTCACCAAGACCTTCTCAGCTTGCTGCTTGGCTCCTGCTGTCCCCCTAGGGTCTACCCAGACGCCATCACCAGGTGAAGCCCCCTCCCCTCCCCTCACCATGCCGTAAGCCACTGGCTCCCTCAGCCTGAGTTTGAACCTGTTCCAGTCCTTCTTATGAGAGGCTGTCACTGTTTCCATCTGTGTCCCGATCAGGCTTTGAGCCTGTTGAGAGCAAGGCCTGGGTCTGGTCTGTCTCCAGGACCCTAGCACAGCGGCTGGTAGAGTGGGTGGGATGCATGAGAAGAGCTTGTTGAATGAAAAAATAACTGGGATGGAAAAATTTAGGAAAAAGGACAAGTAGAGACACAAGGGAATAACCACGGAGGGAGAGGGGAACAGAGACAGGGATAGAGAACACAACCCCAAAAAAGAGACCCCAAGACAGGCACTGAGGTGAGGACAGGAGGCTTCAGATGAGGTAGGGAGGGAAAAACGATGGCAGAGACGGAGCTGACCCAGGGGCGGGAGCCACCCGGAGACAGCTGAGGAGACATAATTGGATCAGAGACAGCTCTGGTTCTGCAGTGAGGGGGTGTGACTCACACACACAGAGTAACGCCAGGCACAGAAACATACACAGACCCACATTCAGAGGCACAAACACACAACTGTAGGACCCACACATACATTCAACATGGATTTACTGACCCTTGTCAGATGCCCACCTGGGGCAGGAAGGGGGATGGGGAAGCGGGTGCCTGCCCCAGTGGTGCTCACTGTCTGCCCAGCTAAGGGCCATTTCACACAGTCACCCACAACCCAGCTACATATGCAGACATACAATCCACAACCCCCCTTACCTTACCCTGTCCTCACAACACACAACCCACCATGTGGTATCTTACTGAGTTACTACGTTTGCTTCTGTTTTGCTTGTCTCCCACCTTGGGATGTAAAACCCATGACAGCAGAGTACTGATATGTCTGGTTTGACACTCAGTTCCTGGATATAACACAATGCTTGGCACACAGTATGTGCTCAATAAATATGTGCTCAGTGAATAAATGAATGGCTGAATTGTGGAGACACACAAGGGAATTCCATACCCTCTGGCTGTCAGACCTCTGCCTCGACTCCATACCTCCCTGGCCTAGTGCCAGGTCCCAGGCTCTCTGGAAGGGTCCAAAGACAGAGAAGGGGTCCAGGAGATGATGGAAGGGATCTCAGGAAACTAGAGGCATATGGGAGTTGTGGCATGAAATCGAAAGGGGAGGTGGGAGGTGGTGCTCACTCCTTATATCCCATGGGTGGGGTAGGGGTGGTAAGGGTGAGAGGGATGGGTGTGTATGTAGGTACAGGCATTGTTCACCTGCCTCAGGACATAAGGATTCTAGAGAGACATTAGAGGGAGTAAGTACCTGCCTTCAAGGAGCCCAGGCTAAGAAGTAGAGAGGCAATAGTTACGTTAAAGCCCCAGAAAATAGCTCCAGCTGCCCTATGCCACTCACCCCATGCTCTCTTTAATGACAGGTAAGAGAAGTCTGTATTTGGCATGGAACCCACCACTAAGTTCTGGGCCTGCCACTTTCTTCCACTGCCTGTGTTTCTGAGGCTCCAGCGGCCCCAAAGCATCAAGGCTAGTCCAAGCATGACAGAGGGGATAAACTGAGGAACCAAGAGGGGCAGTGACATCTTAAGCCTAAAACTTGGTCTGAGCCACTTACCCCCAACCCGAGTATGCTCATCTGCCCAGGTCAGGGACACAGGTGAAGGGTCAGGGCTGGAGCAGGGCTTCTACTACCCCTGTCTATGCTCATGGCAATCTGGCATACAGACCTGTGGCTACCTGCCCCTCAGCAACAGGCTAGAGCAGCCTAGCCGAGATCTCAGATCCCAAGCAGAGTGCCAGGCTTCTGGGGTCATGGTGTCCAGGGCCCTGGCTCCAGGCAGCCCAACCAGGTGTGGAGACACAGAGGAAGAAAGAAAACCCATCTGTCTCCAGGACTCCCTCCTTTCTCTCATCTCCTGAAACTTTAAAGACTCTCGGCTGGAAACTGAGCTGGGTCTCGTTAAAGTTTAAAGGCTGGAGCCTGGGGAGCTGAGCATAGAGGGCACAGAGCCAGCTAGGGGCTGAGGGCACATCTAGTTCCAGCAGGGGACACAGGCTGGAGGCATCCCCCACCCCACTCCCACACACACAAGTTTCTCGCCACCAGGGCATGGGCCAAGTGGGCTGCACATCCATGAAGTCTTGTACCCCAGCCTGCACACCACTTCACAGTCTGCACATTGCAAAGGGTTACACTAACCACCATGTCCATCCATTACCTAAATTTGGATGCGGCCCTTGCTCCATTCCCAACAGCCTCTGCTTCAGTGCAAGTCTCGGCACCTCTGCCCAGACAAATACAAAAGTGGCATCCTCCTACCAACCTTTTTGTCTAAAACCCTCCCTTGGCATCCCAGAGCCTGCAAGAGTCAAGTCTTGGAGCCTTGATCCAGCTCTTTAATCATCTCCAGTTCCCTTAGTTCTAAGTCCCATACTGAACCACCTGTAGTTCTCTAAATGTACTATCCTGTTTCCCGCCTCTGTGCCTTTGCACAACTGCTCCTCTGGAATAATCCCAATGCTGACTACCAAATGTGTACTCCTTATTCACTACCCAGTTCCAAAGGGACAGCATTGGTTCAGATGCCTCTTTGGGTTCCTACAGCTCCTATGACAAGTGTCTGTCAGCAGCCAACTGGGAGCTCCTTGAGGGCAAGGCTTGGGTTTGATTGCCCCCTCTGTCCACAGCCTTCAGTGCAGAGATGAATGTTCACAGAATGAGCAAATGAGCACGTAAGTGAATGAACAGATGACATACCTGGAGGTAGACAGGACAGCATTACTATACACATCTGACAGACAGGGAAGCTGAAGTCTATGCAGGGGCAGCAACTTGCCCAGGGTCACACAGCCGAATCCTGTGCTCTCTTCCCTATATCCTCAACCCAACGCAGATGCCTCCTCTAGGAAGCCTTCCCTAAAACCTCCAGCCACCTCTGACCTTACCTTTCTCTGAGCTCCCCACCCAGAAGGTCTGGAGCCTGACTAGCTGGGGTCACGTGCTCTGGGGAGCCTGTTCCCTGAGGGCAGCTCTGGAACCACTTCCTCCTGTTGCCCCCATGCCAAGTCAGAGCTGGAGCCAGCCAGCCTAATCCTGGATTCAGGGACCCCATGATGGCACGGGCTGGTAAGGCCTTGGTCATCTGTCCTCACTTCCTCTGTATCCAGCAGTACAGAACCCCCTCCTTCCAGCCTAAAGCTAAGTGGGTCTCTACAAACCACGTGCCCAGCAATCTCCTATAGAGATGGGGAAGCTGAGCCCCAGAGGAGAAAGAGGCCAAGCCTGAACCAGAATTTACCTAATACAAGGCCCTAAAACCAGATTAACTTCTGCCTCTGCCACCACAGATAAGAAGACTGAATCAGAGAGGTGAAGTGACCCCCAAGGTCACACAGTGAGGGCTTGGCTCTTGCCCAGCTGGGTCTTCTCCAGTCTGTCCTCTCACAATGACATAGCACAGGGAGACCCAGGCAAGAGAGTGAAGTAAATTGTGAGCCACTCAGTCCTAGAGTACAAAGGGCCCAATAGTCTAATAACCAGGCGCAAGGGGGTATAGAAAGCTCAGCCTCAGAGACCCAAGGACCTGCGTTCTGATCCTACTTTGGCCACTTTCTAGCTGTATGAACTTGCAAAAGTGAATTCTGGCTCTAAGCCTCAGTTTCCACATCTGCTGGATGGGGCTAATGGGACCTACCCCACAGGATGGTGATGAAGACTCAGTGAGAGAACATAACAAAAGCACCTGGCACTTGATACAGAGTCAAAACATGGCCTTCCTGCCCCTGCCTTCCCTGTGACTCTTTTGAGCTCCACAGACTGTCAAGAGCTAGAAGGCTCCTTAGAAATCCCTGAGATGATCCCTCATTTCACAGGGGGAGAGAATGAGGCACCAAGAGGGAACAGACCAGAGCACTGGCTTGAAGACTTGGAATCCAGGTGGCCTGTGGTGTGAGGGCAGGTGGACGGTGAGGCAGGGCAGGGAGGGGTCACAGGAGCTTTCTCTAAAGGGGAAGGGGAGGAGCTGCAGGACAGGAAGTCAGAGGAGACAGGTCCCCACTGCCCAGCTTCCTGTGGCAAGAGGAACCTCAGGTTCTCAGCCACATTCCCCTAAGACACCTCCACCCCGTGCTCTAGCTTCCAAGCTCCTCAAGGCCCCTGCCCACCTGGCCCACTCCTGTTGTAGGCCCACTCACATGAGGTCCCAGGCCTGCTTCTGTTGGCTGCCTGTGGACATATGTCCCATGCAGGAGGCACTGGGCTGGAGGTCACCTGCAACTCCTGGAACACATTTCTCCACCAGGATCTGGGAACCTCTGAGGAGTGTCCAGCCTTCCTCCTCTGCCTCTCACACAGGCTGGCCAAACAGAGCTGGGCATACAGTGGGCATGAGGAGGAGCTGAGCACATGAGCATCCAGGGCTGGGCTGGGCAGACCCTCCCTGTCACCTCTTGTGTCCATCTCCCCAGCTTCTCATCTCCCTCCCATGGGCCTCAGTACAGCCCCTGAGTTCAGAAGCTTGTTGAGCCAGGAGGGCTCCTTGGTACACATGGAGAAACAGCTCAAAGAGGAGCAGGGACATGCCCAAGGTCCAGCATACCAAAAGAAAATCCCATAGCTAGGACTAAACCCCAACTTCTTCCCTGGATATCCCTGGTTGAATGACAGAACCTCCTGGTTTCCCTTTTCTCACCCCACTACAGACTTGCCTGGGCACTAAGAGACCTGGGTTCCAAGCCACCCTCTCACCTTGTACCCAGGATCCATGTTCAGCAGGAGGTCGTGTCTGCCTCATCATCAGTACCCAGGGCACAGTGCAGGTGTGGGGTCAGGCCAGGCTGGAGGCCAAGAACGGGGGAAAAGATGGAGGTGGCTTCCAACAGCCCCTTCCCTCTGTCTTAGCTCTAACTGCTAGGCCCAGAGCCACAGTGGCTTGCAGAGACTTCTGGACTTAGGGGCAGGGAGAAGATGAGATGTCTGGGGGAAGGGAAATGAGGAAGAGGGAATCAACCAGGTAGATAGATAGGTGGAACCCCACCCCCACCCTGGGACCACGAGCACAGGGCATGTCCAGGGGGCAGCAGGCTCTCCCAGATCAGGGGGCAGGCCCAGAGCAGATTCAGGCAGGAGAGAGGCTAGGGTGGGTGGCAGAAGCTCAGTAAACACCTGCAATGGAGTCTCAACCTCGTGGAGTGACCCAGTCATTGCTGGGAACTCTGGCTTCCTACCTGCTGCATGACCTTGGCAAGCCACTCCCCTTTCTGGGCTTTCTTAGCCATCAAACAAGGATGGGATGATGAGAACACCATGTCCTTCAAAGAGTTATTGATGAGGTTAAAAATGTAATGTTGACTAACAACGTGGGCCCATGCAGAGGGGGGCAGAGGCTCTGCAGCCAGACTGGCTTGGGTTCTGTTGCTACCTTAGCTGCTCTGTGACCTTAGGCAAGTGACATCACCTCTCTAACCCTCAGTTTCTTCGTTTGTAACATGAAGGCAAGCCTACTACTGCCCAGAGCTGAGCTGGGGATAAATTAAGACGATAGAGGAAAATGTTTGGCTCAGAGCAGGGACTCTTATTACCAGAAATGCAATTAGCTGCATAGAACCTGGGAATCCTAGAATCCTGGGGATGGGGAGGTCAGAGACCTCTGCCTATCTCCCAGAGCTCTGTCTGGCTATGCTGGGAGGATCAGGAGTGGGGAGCTGACCCCTTGGGATGCCCATAACCTCCCTTCTGGGCCCCAGCTCTGTTTACCTTCTATCTCCAACCCTCCCTTCATTGTAGGGGGCAGGACTAGCAGGCAGCAATGAGGAGACAAGTAAAATACAGACACCTAGGCTAGGAGGCTGGAGATCTGGGTTTGCTGGGACTTTGCTGTGTGAGCCTGGGCTGGCCCCTGCCCCTCTCTGGGATTCAATCTTCACTTGTACCTCGGGGGTGGGGGTATGTGGGTATGAAATAGGGATTGCAAAGGCCTCTTTGGCCCCTCCAACCTCTGCTCAGTCTGAGAGGAAAGGAGGGTTGGGGTCCTGGCTGGTAGGGAGAGTATATTCCCTGCCCACATACCCACAAAACCCCAGTTTTTCAAGTTCCCCTTGCCCCAAGGAAGGCCGCCTGAGAAGTCTAATTTGGCCACAAGGGGTCTGTCATGGAAGGTTGGCCCCCAGACCCGCCAACTCCAGTTCTGGGCTGAGCTGGTTTATTCATTAACCAAGACAGACGGAGGAGGTAGCTCTGCCCTGTTGACACAGAGGGTGGGGGGTACTGGACCTGGTCAGATCTTCCCCTCCCCTCCCTCTGGAAAGCCAGCTCCATGTGAAAACTACCACTTCCCCACCCCACTGTGCCCTGCCAGCCTTAAACCTTTCCCAGGTCACAGTCAGGCTCTCTTGCAAGAGCCTTGCTCATTTGCTCATTTGTTCCTTCCCTCATTCATTCATTCAAACAACATGCCCTGCTCTGTCCAAGGTTCTGCATTTGATACTGGGGATGCGAAGAGGGATAAAACCTGTCCCTGCCTTCAGGGACATATCGGCTGAGACATACTAGCTGCCTCCTCCTTCCCTGCTCCTCAGGCTCAGACACGTGTCAGGCCTCTGGGAGGCCCTCAGCCCAGGACCTTGGGCGGCACGGGGAGTAGTCCAGGATTCCCAGGCCTGGGCAGGGAGACTCGGACAGAGAGTCCCAGACAGGGGGAGACACACACAAACACCTGGAGAGACAGAGATAGTCTAATGGCCAGCGTATAGACAGAGTCATAGTGGGGAGAAAGAAAGGCAGAAAGGATGGGCTAGAAGATCACATGGGACAGATGGATAAAGCAGTAAAATTCCAAGATAGAGTGATACAGAAAGGCACAGGATCAAAGGGGAAAGGTCAGATGCCTCAGGCTCTGGCTTGAGGCCTAAATGACCCAGCTAGGCCTGAAACCAGTTCCCAGGCAGGAGGGGACAGGGGACAGAGTACAGCGTGGGGGTGTCAGGGGGCAGTGAGGGGAGGCTTTTCTGAGTCTAGTGCCCAGCCCTCCTTGTAACAGGAATGTCCTGGAGAGGAGGGCAGCAAAGGAAGGCAAAGGAAAGGGAGGTGAAGGGCAGAGGGAGCACAGCCCACTGCCAGGAGCCTGCTGAGGGGAGATCTGCCCACCCTCAAAATGTGGCACTCACAGAAATGCTAGTTGTACTGGAGGCAGCTACTGAGTCCCCTAAAGAAGAGTCTCCACCACCTCTATTCCATCTAGTTCCCTGGCAGGGGGGGCTCATGGGGCCCCAAACCCCCCAAGACTGCCTGTCACAGCAAAGAAAGATGGAAAATCGTGGGTCTGTGAGGAGGGGTGCTGGCTGTGAGGGGGTTAATGTGTCTGCATCGGCCCTTTATGCTGGCCTCCTTGACCTCAGGTCCCCTCCTCTTCCAGTCCACCCTCACACTGGCCCTGAGCAAGGCAGGGATATCCAAGCCCTGCCTTCAGTATCTGCCAGCCACATCACAGTCCTTGTAGGAGACTAAGGAAACAGCCAAGGAGGGAAGAGGAAAGAGCGGGGCATGAGGCAGGAAGGATTCAGGACCCTGGCACCCAAGGGTGTGGGGCAGGGGGACAGGGGTGAGAGACCCAGCTCAGGCTGGGATAACCAGGAATTAGGGACAGAAGGGCCCAATGGGAGACTCCCACCTGGGGTGACTCAAGTCAGGGACCAGGTGAAGGCCTCCAGGGTAGAGGGGTGCCTGAGGCAGACAACTTTTCTAGGTGGGCCTGGAAGCAGCCCACCTCCCTGGAGTAGGCAAGGACATGCCCCAGGTTCTGGGAGAGTGAGCCAGAGTGAGTCACATCCCCTTTCCAGGCCTCATTTGGCCCATTTGTGTGATGGGGTCTTGGCCCAGGAAACTGTGCCTCCTCCTGGTCCCTAGCGGGGGGCTGTTTCTGGGCCAGATGCACAACCAGGTGTCTGTGGCCCTGATGGAGGACCAGGAGACTCGGTGTCAGAGGAGTACTATGGGTGGAGTGGGGGCACCACCTATAGCAGGGCAACCCTACCTTGATCTTGTGCAGTGTCCGGTCCATCTCCACAGCCTGGACCCACACAGACACACCGGCTTTGCTATAAGTCAGGTTCCAGCCCACCTCGGCCTCACACTCTGACCGGAAGCTGCGGAAGTCCTGGTCGTCGGGCACCTGGACGCTGTCACGGCCCAGGACTGGCCGAGGCCCTTGGGGATCTATTGAGGCAGCTGGCGTCTCCATAGAGCGTGTGGGGAGGCCCAGGGCGCTGGTCCTACCCGGACTCTCGTGGTCCTCCGCGGAGGCTCCAACAACGTCGACGCGGCTGCAGATGCTGACGCCACCTTCCTGGGACCTGCAAGACCGGTTTGGGGCCGGGAGTCAGTGTGCTGGGCACGCGGGTGGGGCTTTCAGAGCTCCCGGGAAGACACAGAGCTCGAGATAAGCAGGGACTAGCCCCCGGGTGAAGCGGGCAGGCACGGGACAATCACGGAAGCCGCCTCCCAAGGAGTGACCCTAGACCTCCCTGGGACTGGTGTGGGGGCGTATCAGGCGCAGGGGACCCGCGCGAGTCTGTCCGGACTGAAGTGAGGGCCGGGACCCTAGGTGACAGCCGGTCTAGAGGGGCACCGCGCAGTGGTGGCCGGACCAGCTCAACTAACTCGGTAGCGGCGCCGACGCGGTCTGTGCCCCGGGAGAGTGGTGGGGGCGGGGTGGGGCGCCTGCCAGCCCGGCCCACTCACCTGTGCCCGCTGCTCCGCCGGGGCCCACCGCGGCTGGGGGTGCGAGCTCCGCCGCCGCCGCTGCTGCCGGGGCGACCGGGGGCCGCGCGGGGGCTCTAGGGGGGAGGAGCAGTGGGTCCTGCAGCCTGGCCCTGCCCCTTGCCCCCCGCCCCGCGCGCCCCCTCTCTCCCTTCCTCCCTCCGGGCTCTGCTCGCCTAGGCTGGGTATTTTCCAGGCTGCGGAGGTGAAGCTGACCGAGCTCACAGCCCCTCCCAGCCCCGCCCCGCAGGGTCCTAGCGCCCGCCCCCGCCAACCCTGAGACGGGACCCGGGAGGGACCAGTCCTCAGGCAGGGTTGGTGGCGGGGTGGAAAAGGGACAAGATTGAGTGGACTCTGGGAGTGAGGATGAGGAAGGACTGGAAAAAGGATTCTGGAAGTTAATCGTGAACCACTTTTCTCCACCCACCTTCCATTCTCACAGGTACACTCCTCTGCAACAACCCACTTACACATAGACATGGGATCCCCAGAGCAGCCCAGACACCCACACACAGCACCCCAGAGACCTAAAGATGGGCACACACACCCCCACAAGAATTAACAGACTAACTCCAGGGAGCACAGCCCCAGAGCAACTCAGAGATACCCACAGCTCGCATCCCCCACCAACCCAGATTCAAACCAAGCCTGCACACACCCAACCCAATTCCCTGTGAGGTGTGCAAACCCAGACAGAAGGTGATCCAACCCACAAGCCTCAAGAGTCACAAGCTGGCCAGACTTTGGCAAAATCTCCTCTCCAGTCTCACTCCCATCTGGGAACTTTAGTCAGTTTCCCCTCCGGCCCCAGGCTCTTGGCCATTGACCACCTCCCACCCTACCTAAGACACACAAACAGACATCCCATTGACTACACTAGGCTCTCAGGACCTTCTGGCCCCATAGCTCAGGGGGCTCCCCTGGCCCTCCCCAGGCATCCAGGCAGAGCTGGGCAGAGTCCCATAGTCGTAGAGAGATGGGTCTGCCAGTGCTCCAGCCACCCCTTCCAGCCAGGGAGGCTGCCACTTGCCCCCTGGATCCTCGGCCTCCATCTACTCTGTGTGACCTGAGGCTAGGAGCTCAACTTCTCTGAGGCTGAGACATTATGAGTGTGGCAGAGGGCCCAAGCTGAGCATTCACTCACCACAGTGAGATGCCTGCCGACCCTACAGAGGCTGGCTCTGGACCACAAGGCGGCAGGGAGAACCCATGGTGAGGTCCCCTGGAAGGGTAGCTAGCAGGGCCCAGGGAGTGGCCACCACTTGTCCAGTGTCACACAGTGAGTACCTCTGGCCATTCTGACCAGAACCCAGGTCTCAGCCTCCTCCCAGCCCAGGGTTCCTTTCTATGCCCTGGCTGCCCTGGTCCTCTTCTAGGCTTTAGTTTCCCAGCTGTAGAATGAAGGAATCAGAACTTAGAACCCTAAGGTACCTCCTAGCCTCAACATACTAGAGGTCTGCGATACAACAGCTTTTCTTAAAGGTGCTAAGAGAAAGATAAAGAGTTGTCACGGTGGGTTCACAAATAAAGGTGTTTCTTCCTGAAGTGCTCAGGGCTCTGAGATGTTTGTAAATCAGGCCCAATTTTAAAAATGAATGGGGGTGAGCTGGGAGCTGTGATTGCAAGTGACTCCAAGGGGCATTCCACAAAGTGAATTCTGTAAAATGAGCTGCAGGTCCCCATAAGGCCTGCATGGTGACCTTTGGACCTTACATCTATAGGCCTCCCATCGGCAGAGTGGGGGACATAGATAATCACCCCCTCTAACTCACACCCTTTACAGGTCTGGGAGCGAGTGGCAGGAGGGCTGGCTCTCAGCTCAGAAGGCCAGGGCTCTGGCTCTCAGGCATCCACCTCCCCAAGTCAATTATGTGCGTGGCTCTAGGCAGGTCATTGCCCCTTCCCTGGCCTCAGTGGTTTTATCTGACAGCTTCCCTCCCAGGTTGGGGGAGAGCCAAAGCCTGCTCTGTGAACTGTAGCCTCTGGGATCTGCCATGAGGAAAAGAGATGGGAGCAGTGGCCTGGTGGCTCCTGCCTTCTTAGGGCCCCAATACCATAGCATTCCAACTGACAGCAGGCACCACGGCAGTGAAAGGCCCATGCCCACCCAGTCCAAGGTAAAAGAGATAAGGCTGGGGTGACAGCAAGAGCTAGCAGTGAGGTCAAACTGACAGAGCTTCCCCATCTCAGAGAGCTGCCAGTCTAAGCGGGGAGACACTACATAAACCCAGATCCAGGGAGATACAGATGGCAGGAACCAAACTCTCACATCCAAACACGGATTAACCAAGAATGAATCTTTTGGGTCTTGAGTCAGAAAACGTAGGTGGCCTGGTGCCCCTGGGCTCAGGTGGTCATAGCCTGGGCTCAACCCTGGGTCCTGGGTTCAGGCCAGGCTGGCTGACCAGTGGGTGGGCAGAAAGGTACCAGTCCTCATCTTACTTATCATTAATGTGCCCTTGCAAGGGCCTCCCAGGAATCTTGATATCTCTGGCTCTGGGGCTCATGAGAGCCTCTCCAACATGACCAGATCAAAACAGATTCATATCTTGTCTCAAAAACCCCTGAGCAGCAAAGATTAGGGCCCCATCTGCTCAAGGTCAGAAGGGCTTGGAGGTGGAGCTGGGAGAGGAGTCTGCAGAGGAGGTTCAAGGACTGAGCCACCCCTGCTTTCCACAGCCTGGCAGAGCAAAGTTCTTGTGGATGTGCGCTCAAATCCTAACTCCACCATTTCCTAATTGTGTGATCAAGGGCAGGTAGCATGTCCTTTCTTAGCCCCAGATGCCTCATCTGGAATAAAACCTACTCTCTGAGAATTATTGCAATGAAAGAGTTATACATGTGTTGGTTTCACCCTCTGGTTGATAACCAAAAATACAACTGGAGTGGGAGCAGGGAGGAATACACTGTCCAAAAATGGCATGTTTTCAACAAAAAGTGTTAAGGTAACATCTTAACATAATGGTTGTTAAGATTCTCATGGAAGATTAAACAGTGGAAAAGGCTGGCAAAAGGTGGCCCCTGCTCTGCCCACTGCACCCCACTGCCCTAGCCCCAGCTTCCCTCCACAGGAGATGGATCAAGGTGCATCTCTAGGCCCCCAGAGCAGGGCCCAGGTCTAGCTCCTCTCTGGGTCCCAGCCTCAGAACAGGGCATTACTGAGCAGGAGTCAGAGTGGGTGTGGAAGGCGAGACCATGTACCAGAAGGTGCTTAGTAAACTGAGAAGCATCAGGGGAATGTGAGCAATCATTACCCAGGGTGCTGATCAAGTGCTGGGTCTTACACGTGCCCTTCCGGAGAGCAGCTGAGGCTGTGGGAGGCACGGGGACACCCCAGCATCATACAACAAGTCAGAGCCCATATGGGGACCTCTAGTACCTCAGGACTGTGACTCCTTGAATAGGGGGCCTCATGCCAGACTCTGTTCAATGGCCCCTGATGACCACTGGAGCAGGGATCAGGGCACCTGCTTGGAGCCACCCCATGGCCTGGTCCCCAACACCCACCTCATCCCCCACTCACTGTGTTCCCATTAGAATTACAGAACCTCAGACTAACATCAGCTGGCCTCACCCTCTCATTATACAGGTGGAGAAACAAAGGTTCAGGGAGCAGAAACAAAGTAGAGATAAGAACCCTGGTCTCCCAGCTCCTAGCTGAGGCTTTGTTCCTCCTCCCCATTACATACATACCTCTTCCACTAGCCTGCTGGTGACCTTGGCCCAGTCACCACCCTCTCTCAGCCTCAAGATTCAGCACTGCCTTGGCCTCCAGTGCCCCTACCCTGCCCCGTGTCCTGGATGAGGGGTCCCTAAGTTTTGACTTGCTCTTGGGTGAAGAGGCTAAGGAATGCCCACTCCTACTCACCATCTAGTCAGACAGACGGATAGCTGCCTTGATCTCCCCTCTGAGAGACGAGGAGAAGGCCCCCCCCCGGCCCCTTCTCCCCCACCCCCTCCTCAGGGATAACCCTGCTCCAACCTGGGTGGAACAAATTCCCAGGTTGCTCAGGAACAAGGTAGGGTCCTGGGGACACTGTTCTAGAAGACTGGATGATGACCTGTGTGATGTCACTAGGAAGCAGCAGAGTGGAAAGGTGATTCCAAATGCCGCTCTGGAAGGGCCCAGATCAGAGCACTCTGAGGTTGCCAGGGCTAGCTTGGCCTTGAGTCAAAAGTCTGGTGGCAACAGGCTCTACATCTCAGTCCCATCTGGAGCCAGATCCAAGTGTTTGCCCAGGGTGGGTCTCATACCCTGCTGGACCTCACTGAGCAAACAGCCCAAACCCTGCTCTAAGGGAGCTGCTAGAGCCTAAGGGAGTCACATGGTAGCACAGAGCCACACAGTGAGAATCACTCATGGTCACCCACATCCTCACTCCTCCTGCTGACACTGTCGCAGCCACATACCATCACCTAACATCCTGACAGTCCCACACGGCCACACACGATCTCAGTCCCATACACGGCCAGCCCTGCATAGGTAAACACGCTTGGTCACACCAGCTCACACACAGCACCAAAGTAGGGTTGCCAGATAAAATACAGGACACCTGGCTAAATCGAAATTTCAGATAAGCAACACGTTAATTGCTTAGTATATGTATGTCCCAAATATTTGCTAAGTCTGGCAATCTTATATCCAAGGCATCACCACACCCATATCACAAGGCCTCAAAGCACCACAGTCACACACCAGTTTCCACACAGACTGGAGTCACTCACTGCACCACGTCACAGCAGTGTATAAGTTATCATACACGCATGCACGCATGTGTGTGCACATGGCTCTGCACACCCTCTCTGTGAAGAGGCCCTGGACCATAGTAATAGTCTTTCAACTCCTTTTCTTTGACCTTCATAATACCCTTAGATAGAAGGTCAGGCAAAGATGATATCCCCATTTGACAGACGAGGAAACTAAGACCGAGTAAGGGACAGAACCCACCCTTGGTGTACTAGAGTGTGGTCCCCTGGGTATGGGGTAGGATGGGGTTCAAGGGAAGTCATGTTATGCCTGGGTCAGGCTGTGTCCCTGGGCATGGCCGAGCTCCCCAAGTAGGCCCCCAGCACTCTGGCCAGCACAGCCTCTCAGGAGTCTCTTCCCCTCAGATACAATATCAGCAGAGGGGTGGGTGGGTACCCTGGCCCCTCCCACCACCCTAAGGATGATCTTGAGCTCTCCCCAAAGGCTCCTCCAGCCCTAGGGAGGCAGAAATTGTTCTTAGTCAGGGTGCTGAGGGCTCAGCTTTGAGACTGAAAAATAAGAAGACACCAAAAAAAGGAAGTTATGTGGGCTGCTGGAAGATGGGCATTCCCAGGGCTGGAGTTTGCCCACCAAGCAATCTCATCCTTCTTGAAGATACACAAAGATGTTCCCCCACCCCCACCCAGCCTGAGCACAGCACCAAGGCGAGGGCCTGGGGTCATGCAGATGCATGAGGAAGATCTGACAGGAAACTCAGAGGGCTTTGGGAGGCCGCTTCAATCCAGCAATCAAACTAGGTTCCTGCAGGTAGGTGGCAGTGCCCAACAGAGGGTTCCAGCGTGCAGGGATAGCTGGGTTTCGGGCCTCCCAAAGCGGGGTGTCTCCTTGGTTCTGCTCTGGGCCCTGCAACCTTGGGCAAGGGCCTGCCCCCATCTAGGCCTCAGTTTTCCTGTCAAAGTGCTGGTGTTTAAGATGCCTCCCCTACCAGGCTGAGGCGAGAGGGTTCTGTAAATTGTGAGGTCCTGTGTGGTGGTGGGGGGTTGTTGTTAGACACTGCCTTCCCCCAGAGCCCGTGGCCACCCAAGGCAGCAGGCAGGACCCTGCAATGTCCAGAGGCAAATTCCAGGACTTGAGGGTGCAGGGACTGGAAGATAGGAAGGGAAGGATAGGAGAGGAGGCAGGACAGATGGGGTAAGGCACCTCCACCCTGCTCAGCAGTTTACTATAATGGCTAAGAGCTTGCTCAAGGAGACCAAACTGTCTGGGTTAGAACCTCCTACTTAGTGTGTGCCCTAGAACATGTTACTTAATCTCTCTGTCTCAGTTGTACCACTTCTAAAATGGGTAGGCTATCAGGTCTTATGTCATTAAAATGGGGATTAAATGAGTTAAACACATGGAGTGTTTAGCTCAGGGCCTGGCACGCAGTAAGTGCTCAAAGTAACTGCTATCCATTCTTTGTCTCCTGAGCCTCCCTACCCCCCCAGGTCTGGCATGTCCCCAAGGCATGGCCTCTTTCCTACATCCTTGTTCCCTGACCCAGAGGAAAAGAAACAGCCTGAGTCAACCTGGAGCCTAGACGGTTGAGGGTGAAACGGAGGTGGGCAGAATGACATCTTGTCCCCCTCTCTCATCCCCATTTCCAGGCAGAGCTGCAAACGTCCTGGATGGGTCTCCTTTGAAAGGCCTTCACTCAAGGGCCATTAGCTCCTTGCATCCCCAGAGCCCCCTCCCCAGTGTCTGACAACTGGATAACAGGACAGCAGCAGGACAGGAGCCTGGCAATGCCCAGCAAGAGGGCAGGACAACACCGAGATGCCCACACTTCAGGAGCTAGTTCCAGGACCTCGTGGGGGGCTGGTGTGGGTAGGCTCAGGGGGTTTATCTGGGACTGGAGCTGAGGGGTCTGCCCTGGGTCCAGGTTCATTCTGGGATCAAAATCCACACCTAGAACAGGCCTGGAACAGGCTCAGCTTCCATGGGGCATTGCTGTGCAGGTGACTCCTGCCAACGACTGCCCCCTGCCCTGAGGCCCTCGTGCCCTGGGTCAGCGGGCATCTCCACAGTGCTCCCCAGGGGAGGCTGCCTCCTTCAGCACCTTCTAAATTTAGGTCTTTGGCTCTGTGACTCATTCCTGAATCTGCTTTTCTCCCCTCCGCCAGGAGTGTGCTCCCACGGTATTTTTATCTTCTGCTGCCTCAGACTGATTAATAAGGCCCCAGAATCCTGCAGCAGCCACACACACCAAGGAGAGCACCCTAGTCCCACTGGCCCCAAGTCAGCTCGGGGTTTCTCTCTGACCAGGTCCTATACTTCCCATGACTCCCCAGCCAGAGCCTACCCAGGTGGCTGCATTGGAGGCTGGCTCTGAGCAAGACTGTAGTGGCAGTGGAGAAGGGGCAGTGGAGTTAAGCCCTGCCCCTTCCAATTCCATTGCTGGGCAGAGCCCCAGCCTAAAGTCAGGAGACCTGAGTTCTGGGCCTGATTCACCCCTTACCTTGCTGTGGGATTCTTGGTGAGTTCTTGGCCCCTCGGGGCTTCTCTTTCATCCTCTGTAAATCAAGGGTTTGAACCAGGCCTCCATAAAGGAGGCTTGGACTAAAATAGAAATTACCACTGGTTCAGACCTCTACTCCCAGACAGGGTAGGCTGGGGGTGGAGTATTTGATGTGGGGCCCTGTCTCCCACCCAGGCTCTGCCCCCTGCTGGTTCAAGGGCCACTCAGGCCAGGCACCTGCTGTCAGCCTTCCTGGACCACTGCCCTGCAAGAAGGAAGGCTCACGCATGAGCTATACCCTGAAGGATCTGGAAAGAACCCGGGGTATGGTTCTGGTCTGACTGTCTAGGGCCCTAATGTGTAGTCTGGGGCAAGAACCTCCTTAACTCTGGGTCTCAGGTTGTGGGGAAGGGAATCAGGTGAACATGGAGGTGTAAATGCTAGACACCTCTCTTTCCTGCCAGGTTCCCAGGGTCGGAGGAAGAGATGGGGGACATCCCCCCCAACTCCACCAGCTCAACTTCCAGAAACACAGGCATCCAGGGCATGGTATGGAGATACCTGGAATGTGGGCAGACCTGGGGCTGCTGTATCTCCACACCTGCCTGGCTCTAGGAGAGCCCCATCTGCAGCCTGCTTCAACCTGTGGCAGGTTCATTGAGCACTTACCATGTGCCTGGTACTGTTCTATGCACTTAACAGGTCTTAATTCATTGAATTTATAGTTAAAACAGGGCAGTCCTGAGTAAGGCTTACTACTCCCACTTTGTAGACAACTAATTAGAGGCCGCGAGAGAGGTAATGACTTGCCCAAGGTCACAGTACTAAGTCCCTGGGAGAGCTGGTTAAAACCCAGAGCTTTGAACCTGTTCATTTTCATTAGATCCCCTTTTGAGAATTTGCATTTTCACCCCAGATATACTGAATCAAAATCAAAACTTGTTGCCATCAAGTCCTTTCTGACTCATAGTGACCCTATACTGAATCAGAATCTACATTTTAACAAGGTTATACTTAGTATATATAAGACTTACCTGGGGATCCAGAAGAATCACCTGGGGATCTTGTTAAAATGCAGATGTGACCAATATCTGAGACAGAGAGCCATACGAATGCCTTCACTGTCACCTGATGACAGAACAAATCACTTTGATTGCATCAAGAAGGTGCAACTACCTTCTTTTTTAAAAATTTTTTTTTTATTGTGCATTAGGTGAAAGCTTACATAGCAAATTAGTTTCCCATTTGATAGTCTGTACACAAAGTGTTTCATAACATTGGTTCCATTCCCCACAAGGTGTCTGCCCTCCTCCCATTTCCGTCCTAGGTTCCTGGTTTCCTTTCGTCCTGAATTGCTACCCTTTCCTGCCTTCTCATCTTTGCTTTTGGGCAAATGTTGCCCTTTTGCTCTCATATAATAGATCGTTCTAAGGAACATGTTCCTCTTAGGTATTGTTTATTTTATAGGCCTGTCTATAGTGTGGCTAATAGAGTGACTATGAGTCAGAATCGACTTGACAGCAATGAGTTATGGTTTGGCTGATGGCTGGTCTCTCATAATGGCTTCAGTTCCAGTTCAGAAGGTGTCTTTA
The DNA here is from genome assembly GCA_030035585.1 of Dugong dugon. Taxonomy (NCBI): domain Eukaryota; kingdom Metazoa; phylum Chordata; class Mammalia; order Sirenia; family Dugongidae; genus Dugong; species Dugong dugon. The sequence continues at coordinate 75,006,000 of CM057467.1, read as the reverse complement.
GGCTATAGTCTCGGGGGTTCCTCCAGTCTCTTTTGGACCAGTAAGTCTGGCCTTTTTTGTGAATCTGATTTTTTGTTCGGCAATTTTTCTCCCGCTTTGTTCAGGACTCTCTGTTGTGATCCCAATCAAGAGCAGCCAGTAGTGGTAGCCAGGTGTGGGGATATATGCCATTTAAACATGGGTGCACTATTGACAACTGCAGCCCCCACAGGCCTCTATGCTGCACAGCATGTTGAGACTTGTCTCCAACATGTCGAGACTTGTCCGGATGTGTTCTCCCAAACCTATTGTCCCTTTACTGATTGACTTGTTTACCTGAGTTCCTTCTTCCTTGCCTGTACTCAAAGCCCATTGTTTTGTTAAATTGCCTTATTGATTGCTGTATTGACTATAAAATAAACTCCTGGGACTGAAGTGGGGGTTGACTCCTCAGAGTGACCCTCCTGGCCCCACTTCTCTTTAAGAGTTGTGTAGTTGGTTACTGTCTTCGCCGTCTCGATTACTGTCGCCGCTGCGACAGCCAGGGACCATCTAGTTCTTCTGGTCTTGGGGTTGTGTAGGCTGTGGTTCCTGTGGTCCATTAGTCCTTTGGACTTACTGCTCCTTTGGTTCTTTGGTTTTCTTAATTCTCTTTTGCTCTGCATGGTAAGAGACCTATAGTTGTATCTTAGATGGCTGTTCACAAACTTTTAAGACCCCAGATGCTACTCACCAAAGTAGGATGTAGAACTTTGTCTTTATGAACTATGTTGTGCCAATTGACATAGATGTCCTCCAAGTAAGATGTAGATTCTGATTCAGTATATCTGGGGTGGAAATGCAAATTATTAGCAGGGGATCAAACTGAAACGAGCTGGTTCAAAGCCCTGTGAAAAACAGAGATGATAAGTGAAGGCCCAGAGAAATAGACACTTGGAGGTAGGGAGGATGTTGGATTTCCCTTTCTACAAACAACTGCCTCCTATTACTTGCTGGAGGTGGGCCCATCTGCAACCAGACCTCAGGGTCTCCCAGGCCTCCCCCACTTACCCCAAAGGCCTCCAATAGCACCCCAGGGAGAAACAGCTGGGTACAGCCTAGCTCTACTCCTACAAGGAGCAGAGAAAAGTTCACTTCCCTGGTGGTTAGCTACACAGTCTTGGGGGTAACATGGTGTGCCCACAGTGTCACTCTGCTGCTTCACCTTGCTGGGGAAGATGTTCCTATAGCCTCAGCTTAGTATCACCCACACTAACCCAGGTATCTCCTCCAGCTGCCACTAGCCCCAACTGGTGTCACTTGAGCACCCAGTCCCACCCAGGCACAGAAACAGAGCCCAGTGCCCTCCATTCCTTTCCATTCAAGAGCTGTCCACTTGGTGTTGTCCCTTATCTGTCACATCTGGGCCCTTTCCCTTACCTGGGTCACTGTCCTGAGGAGTAGGGTCTGTACAGCTTCAGCAACACTGCTCTCTTTCTCCAGGATTCTCCAGATCTTCTTTAGCTTCCTGCCCCTGGCAGTCATCTCAATAGAAAAGGGTCTTCCTCCAGCAGGCCCAGGTGGGATATAATTTGCAACATGGACTCCTCCAGGCCCTCAGGGTACAGTCTAAGCCTGTAACCAACAAAGATGCTGATCCTTGGGGTGCAGGGAAGGGATACAGGCCCAAAGGCAGAAGGGCTAGGCTTTAGCCCTTGCTCAGAGACTGCTGAGACGTGGGGCAAGTCCCTGCCTCTCTTGGAGCCCTCTGTTTTTCAATTTGTAGAATGAGGAGATCAGTTCCTCTATGTGCAATCACCTAACTACAATAATTTTTGCATTTATAGGACTGCTTGGGGATTTAGTTTTCACCCCTGGATCTTATTTTCTCCTCCCGCCAACCTATTCCTATTTACACTGAGAAAGCTTAGGTCCTCAAGGGAACAGAATTACCCAAGATCACATAGCGAGTCAGAGGCAGAGCCTGGGCTAGAATCCTGATCGTCTCTGGTCCTTTACACTCTATGATGCAAGGGTTCTAGCTGTGTGACTTTCTCTGACCCGTTGCCACATTTGTAAAAGAACTGCTATGAGAGGCAACGAAGGGGGCCGTGCTTTGCAAACCATAAAAAAAGGGCAACAGAAAGATGATGGGACCGTTACATCACTGCTCATTACTGTTATCTTCGCTAAGGCGCCCCCACGTGTCGATCCTGAGACGCTCACTTAGCGCAGGCGCTCTTTGATGTTTACGGAGGCTGCGAGGCCTCACATCTGCGCGTGCGCTTCTAGCCAGGTGCCGTCCGGTGGCTCTAGGGTTGCTCCAGCCGGCTCAATCCCCGCCTCGTGGTTGTGGCCGCTCTGTCACTGTGGCTCCCCGGGATCCCTGTCGGTCCTGCCTCGGTTGCGGCATGTCACAGCCCTGGAGCGGCAGAGGTCTGAGGGCAGTAGGTAACAACGGTCGCCCTCCTCCTCCACACCAGGGACCCCAGCATCTCAGCCACCGCTTCATTAAACTTCGGTTGCTGATTCTAGCATCCATCACGGGAAACACGGCGACCACAGCGAATTCGACTATAACAGTCCACGCACTGCGTCATGGGAGCTGCGATTCACGGCTAGGACGTTTATGGAGCTAGAACGCTGTATAAACTACAGTTCCCAGAAGCCCAAGAGACAGCAATGCAGTAGCAAGGCCCAAGGCATGTTGGGAGATGAAGTTTGGGAGAGCTAGTGGGTTTGCCCTGGTAGGGAAACGTAGCTAAGAAAGTGGAGCTAAGTGTGCTAAACCAGGGGTTGTGGGCTCGAGTAACCAATGAGTTACACGGTAGGTATCATAGAAGTTGTTAGAGGGGTGTTTTAGGAAGAATACTACTCATCAGCTTCTTCCTTCACTCCACGGAGACAGCACTCACAAGGGTATCATCACCTGCGGCACTCTCGGTTCTTAACTGCTGATCAATAGAATTTTCTGCTATGAGGGAAATTTTCGATACTTAAAACTGTCCAATAGAGTAGCCACTAGTCTGCGGTTACGGAACATGTGACATGTGGCTAATGCCACGAAGGAACGGAAGTTTTAATTTTATTACTTTTTAATTAAATTTAAAATGTCTAGGTATGGCTACTGGCTACCGTATTGGACAGCGCAATAAACTAGACCTCTTAGCAGCGTTCAGCACCAGAGGGCAACACCCCTTTCGTTCCTGAGACTCACACTTTTATTTTTTTCCTGCCTACTCACTACTCAGTCTTTGCAGATTCCTCTTCCATTGTTTGGCCCCTGAAAACCTAACGATTAATTTGGACTGTAAAAATCTGCCCTGCTATTCACCAGGCTGGAAAAACAGGCACAGATAAAGCCAGCTGCCAAGTTATTAGGAAATAATATTTTTTCCGAGGATATACTGCAGTGGAAAGGTGTCATACCAACCACTTGCTTTGAGTGACTACTGCTTTCTTACTCACTGAGCTACTTTGTTTTCTAAAATCGTACTCTCTGAAACTCTGCTGTTTGAAATTTTATCAGTAGGAAGGAAATATTCCATCTTGCATAGAGGATCTAAGTCACTAAACAGACTGGAGTTACAACGCAGACGCAGAGGTTTGGAGAAGGGTTTTCTGAAAACAACATTCCACATCTATTTTATTATTTCCAGGGAAAAAGCATCCCGGGTTCACTTAGCAGTCCAGATCTGATGTGGATCCCTTTACACACAGCTCAGCTTTGCTTTGAGCTTATCAAAATTTGAGCCTTCACTTAAATTCCACCTAATCACCTCTCTCTCAAATCCTTTAATAACTGTCTTTCCTTTGTATTTGGTGAGCTGGCCCACTGGTTCCTCTGGTGTATGTGGTCTCCTTCATTGTAATGGGTCAATAAACCTAACTCTGTCAGACTACAGTTTGTCCCTGGTGGTCTTTGGCTCATTGGGCTAGGACATCCTGAAATATCGATGTTGTCCAGGTTCTGTTATGGGCCAGCTCTTCACTCTGCACATTCTCTTTAGGTTATATCATTCACTTCCATCCATATAAGGATGACTCCCAAACCTCCAGCCTAGGTCTTTCTCCTGCCTCTAAGATATCTCGCTCTGGTTGGCTCAGGGTTTTTTTTTAAACTCAATGTGTTCAAAACTTAACTTTCTTTGGCAGCCTCTCCTAACTGCCGTGTTTGAAGTAAGAAGTAAGCACTGACCACTTCTAACCATAGGACGGGTGGGGGTCGCCCCTCAGCTGGGCCAGGTACCTCTTCACCCACCATCCTCAAACTGGACACTGGATTGGCTGTTTCTCGCATAGGTCGTTGTCCGAATCCTTCAAAAGTTGGGAGGAACAGGGGTGTGGGGGTCAGGTAGAAACCAAGCCTCATTTGCTTTGCTTTGGGACTTTCAGCAAGGGTGGGGCCTTTAGGTGGAGACTGCAGAGGAGGTCCCTCCTGTCTTCCCCTTTTCCTGATCTCTCATGATCCTCTCCCTTGAAGCCCTTCCCATCATTGTCTTCACCCCACCCTGTCCCTTCTAGTGCCTTGGGAATTTCACAGCCACCTGCCTCATTGAGCCTGGTGGCTTTCTCCTCAGGTTAGCTAGCCTCAGCTGGCTCTGCAGAATGGTGGGTTGTGGCCTGTCTGCTGCTGGGAGGAAAGGACAGGTGGGTGGAGTGGGGGAGGGTGACTACTGTGGGATGCTTCCTCTTGGGCTGTGACTAGTTCTCTCTCTAAAACTTCTAAAACCAAACACACATCAACACCTTGAAGATTTAACTTCTTTGTAAAGGACCCTCTTGCCATCTCTTCTCACTCCACCTCTGCCATGATACCATCTAGGGAAGAAGTTTGTATTTCTATGATTCACATACTAACTTTGGCCCTGACTACTTACAAAATAAAAAGGGGTCACCTTCTTCTTTCTTGCCCGTTTCAAAGCACTTTCACATTAGCCTACATTGAACAATGCTGAAATCATAAGTTTCTCCCCTAGGTTGGAGGATGGATGTAGTTTCAGTTCACCCCATCCCAAATGCTGTTTTCCCATTAAAATAAGTCAGTAGTGAGTGCATGTCATGTGAAGGAGAGATCAGGGATTCCATTAGCTATAGATGAACTCACTTCTCCCAAACTCTTGGTGGTTTTGACTATTTCACATTTGTAAGCTGTTTAATTTTTAGTCTCATATTATTTAATTTACAATCTTTTGTGGGCCATTGGTCATAAACATAAACAACAAATTAATGAAAAGCATAAAAATAAACCTCTAAATTTGCTTCAAGATGAATGTTACCAAATTCTTGCATTTGTCTAATCAAAATTTGTACATAGCACATCAGATGTCACAGACTACAAAGACATGGTTAGAAAGAAAAATGTAGATGTGATCATTATATCCCATTTGGCTTTTCATGTACTGAGAATAAAGACAATCCACTCCTCCAGGTGTCATTTGTGGAAAATGCTTGCAAACAGCAGCCTGAACCTATCCTCTCATCGTTTAGAAATAGAACATCAGAAACAAAAAAGAAATCTGTTGAATTTTAACAAGTATTACGAATTATTTCAGACATGTATTTTCAATGTCAGGACATACAGATCTAGCTTCTTCTTTTGATTGCACTGGATTCGATCTGTGGAAGTACCATTTGTCCTGATGCATACTGGCATAAAAGACTGCTGGGTCGAAGGGTATACATTTTTTAAAATAGATATAGCCAAATTGGAGTCCCTAGGTGGTATAAATGGTTAATACACTTGGCTGCTAACTGAAAGGTTGGAGGTTCAGGTCCACCCAGAAGCATCTCGGAAGAAACGCCTGGTGATCTACTTCTGAAAAATCAGCCATTGAAAACCCTATGGAGCACAGTTCTGCTCTGGCACACGTGGGTCACCATGGTTCAGAGTTGACTCAACAGGCACTGGTTTATGGCCAAATTGCCGTCCCAGAAGGTTAAACCAATTTACACTCTCACCAGCAGTAAATAATGGATTCCATTTCCTCACACCTTCACTAAGAATATTATTCAATTTCTTAATTTTTGCTAATCTGATAAATGACAAAAAGACCTCTCAGTACTTTGACTTACATTTCACTAGTTGTGCACAGTTTCATTTTTTACGGACCATTTATTTTTCTTCTTCTGATAAAAGACTTTGCCCATTTCTATGCTGGGTTTTCTTTTCTCTAATTGATTTGTGGAAATTCTTTATATCTTTTGGATTTCACTTCGTTATATATGTTGCAAATATTTTCTCCCCATCTATTGTCTTTTTTTTTAACTTTGTTTATGGTGCCTTTTGAAATTTTACATCTCAATGTGGTCAAATTTATCTCTTTTCCCTTATGATTTTTGGGTTTTGAATGTTTTTTATGAAGACCTTTTCTATTTGTTTCTAATGTCTTTATATATATATATATATATTTACGGTTGTAAACCGTAATATAATCCATCTGGAACTTACTTTTACACATGGTGTGAAGGAACGAATCTATTTAACTATTTTTTTTCTCAAAATTGATAACTAATCGTCCTTAATAAACTATTGAATAGACTCCTGTTTTCCACTTATTTAAAATGTCACCTTTATCATACATTAAGTTCCGACATGGAAGGATCTGTTTCCGGTCTCTGTTATTATCTTGCCTATTTTCAGGCACACCACTTTCATCATACTAGTCTTTCTTCATTCTTTGAAATGTTTTTCTTGGGTATTTTAAATAAAATTTATTGTGGTGAAATATGTGTAACAGAAAGTTTGCCATTTTAACCATTCTTAAGTGTATAATTCAGTGACATTAATTATATTCATCATTATCCATTTCCGAAAGTTTTACGTCATCTGTCATAGTTTGAATTATGTCCCCCCAAAAATGTGTGTACAATTTGGCTGGGCCATGATTCCCAGAATTGTGTGGTTGGCCTCCATTTTGTGATTGTAATTTTATGTTAAAGAGGATTAGGGTGGGATTGTAACATCACCTTTACCCAGGTCACATCCCTGATCCAATGTAAAGGGCGTTTCCCTGGTGTGTGGCCTGCACCACCTTTTATCTCTCAAGAGGTAAAAGGAAAGGGAAGCAAGCAGAGACTTGGGGGACCTCATACTGTCAAGAAAGCAGGGCCAGGAGCACAGCGCGTCCTTTGGACCCGGGTCCCTGCCCCGAGAAGCTCCTAGTCCCGGGGAACACTGCCTTCCCCTGGAGCTGACACCTTGAATTTGGACTTCTAGCCTACTTTACTGTAAGGAAATAAACTTCTCTTTGTTAGAACCATCCATTTGTGGTATTTTTGTTATAACAGCACTAGATGACTAAGACATCATCCGAAACAGAAACTCAGTACTCACCCAGCACACACTCTCATTTTCTCTTCCTCTTAACCCCTGGTAACCACTAATAAACTTCTGTCTCTATGCATTTGGTTATTCTAGATATTTCATATAAGTGGGATCATACAGTATTCTTTTGTGTCTGTCCACATAATGTTGTCACGGTTCTTTCATGTTGTAGCATGTATTACAATTTCATTTCTCTTTATAGCTGAACAATATTCTACAGCATGTATACATCACATTTTGTTACCATTCATCTGTTAATGAACATTTGGGCTGTTTTCACTTTTTGGCAATTGTGATTACTGATGCAGTGAACATTGGAGTACACATATCTGTTTGAGTCTCTTGGGTATTTTTTTTTTAGATGACTTTTAGAAACAACTTGCTAAGTTTCACTTAAAAAAAATCCTGTGGGGATTTTGACTGAGATATGTTGAATTTATAATTTGTATAAATTATAACTTTATTTGTAGTCTTCCCACCCCAAACGTGTTCTATATTTTCTTTCTTCCAGGTATTCTTTTATATCTTTCAATTAATTTAATTTATTATGTTAAGATACATTAAATATATAATTGATACAAGCATTCAAATTAATTTATGTTCTTCGTTTGCAGTTTGTAAAATTTTCTTGGGTTTATTCCTAAGTGTGTTAAGTTGTTGCTGCTGCTGTGAATGAGTTCTTTTTTAATTACATTTTCTAATTGGACATGACTGGGCCATATGTGAGCTATTGAATATATATACTAAATACGACACTTACAGGAATTAGTGCTACAGATATACTAACATAAGCAAAGATGTATGTACAGGGCTGTACATTGCAACATTGTTAGAGCACATAATTGTAAGTATCCTAAATGTTTATCAACAGGAGACTAAATATAGTACATTCATGCAATGAGATGCTTTGCAGCCTTAAAAGGAAGGAAGTAGATCTCTATAAAGAAAGTTTTCCCAGATGTATTGAAGATATATCATTATGTAAAGAAGCAAATCGTGGAACAGTGCCTAATGCTACCATTTGTAGTTTTTTTTTTCTTTTACTGTTCTTTAGATGAAGGTTTACAGAACAAATTAGTTTCTCATTCAACAATTAATACACATCCTGTTTTGTGTCACTGGTTGCCAACACCACGTCGACACCGACTCTCCCCCTTTTGACCTTGGGTTCCCTGTTTCCAGCCTTCCTGTCCCCTCCTGGCTTCTTGTCCCTGTCCCTGAGCTGGTGTGCCCATTTTGTCTTGTTTCGTTTTATGGGCCTGTCTAATCTTTGGCTGAAGGGTGAACCTCAGGAGTGACTTCAATACTGAGTTAAAAGGGTGTCTAGGGGCCATACTCTCGGGGTTTCTCCAGTCTCTATCAGACCAGTAAGTCTGGTCTTTTTCTGTGAGTTTGAATTGTGTTCTACATTTTTCTCCAGCTCTGTCCAGGACCTTCTATTGTGATCCCTGTCAGAGCAGTTGGTGGTGGTAGCCAGGCACCGTTTAGTTGTGCTGGACTCAGTCTGGTGGAGGCTGTGGAGGTTGTGGTCCATTAGTCCTTTGGACTAGTATTTCCTCTGTGTCTTTGGTATTCTTCATTCTCCCTTGCTCCAGATGAGGTGGGACCAGTGGAGTACCTTAGAAGGCCTCTCACAAGCTTTTAAGACCCCAGACACTACTCACCAAGGTAGAATGTAGAGAACTGTCTTTATAAGCTGTGTCATGCCAATTGAGCTAGATGTTCCCCAAGACCATGGTCCCCACAGCCCTCCGCCCAGCAACTCAGTCCCTCAGGGAGTTTGGTTGTGTCTGTGGGGCTTCCATGACCTTTCCTTGTACAAGTTGTGGTAGTTTCCCCTGTATTGTGTACTGTCTCACCCTTCGCCCAAGATACCACTAACCTATTGTCTATTTAATATGTTTCCCCCCCCCATCCCTGGTAACCAACAAAGATTGTTACATTTTGTGTGTGAACTTTTTCATGGGTTTTTACAATAGAGGTCTCATACAATATTTGTCCTTTTGTGACTGACTTATTTCACTCAGCATAATGTCCTCCAGTTTCATCCATGTTATGAGATGGTTCACAGATTCATTGTTGTTCTTTCTCATTGCATAGTACTTCATTGTGTGTATGTACCATAGTTTGTTTATCCATTCATCTGTTGATGGGAATTTAGGTTGTTTCCATCATTTTGCTAGTGTGAACAATGCTGCCATGAACATAGGTGTGCATATGTCTATTCGAGTGACGACTCATTTCTCTAGGATATATTCCTAGGAGTGGGATTGCTGGATCGAATGGTATCTCTATTTCTAGCTTTCTGAGGAAGCACCATATCATTTTCCAAAATGGTTGTATCATTTTGCATTCCCACCAGCAGCGCATAAGTGTTCCGATCTCCCCGCAGCCCCTCCAACATTCGTTATTGCCAGTGTTCTTGATTCGTGCCAGTAATGCCGGGGTGAGATGGAATCTCATTGTGGTTTTCATTTGCATTTCTCTAATGGCTAGTGATCGTGAGCATTTCCTCATGTGTCTATTGGCCATTTGAATGTCTTCTTTGGTGAAGTGTCTGTTCATTTCCTTTGCCCACTTTTTAATAGGGTTATTTGTCTTTTTGTTGTAGAGGTGTTGGATTTTCTTGTAGATTGTGGAGATTAGACCTTTGTCTGACTTGTACTGTCCAAAAATTTTTTCTCAGTCTGTAGGTTCTCTTTCGACATTTTTGGTGAAGTCTTTTGAAGAGCATAGGTGTTTGATTTTTAGAAGATCCCAGTTGCCTAGCTTATCTATTGGGTTTTGTGCGTTAATGGTTATGGTTTGTATCCTGTTAATGCCATGTATTAAGGCCTGAAGTGTTGGTCCTATTTTTTCTTCTATGAACTTTATAGTTTTAGGCTTTATATTCAGGTCTTTGATCCATTTTGAAGTAATTTTGTATACGGTGTGAGGTATGGGTCCTATTTCATTTTTTTTGCAGATGGATATCCAGTTTTGCCAGCGCCATTTGTTAAAAAGACTGTCTTTTCCCCAATTGATGGACTTTGGGCCCTTGTTGAAGATCAGGTGACCATAGGTGGATGGATTTACATCTAGGTTCTCAATTCTGTTCCACTGGTCAATGTATCTGTCGTTGTACCAGTACCAGGCTGTTTTCACTACTGTAGCTGTATAGTAGGTTCTGAAGTCAGGTAGTGTGAGTCCTCCAACTTTCTTCTTCTTCAGTAGTGCTTTGCTTATTCGGGGCTTCTTCCCTTTCCATCTAAAGTTAACGATTAGTTTTTCCATCTCTTTGAAGAATCTTGTTGGTATTTCGATCAGGATTGCATTGTATTTGTAAATTGCTTTGGGTAGAATTGTCATTTTCACAATGTTGAGTCTGCCTATCCATGAGCATGGTATGTTTTTCCATTTATGTAGATCCCTTTGGGTTTCTTGCAGTAGTGTTTTGTAGTTTTCTTTGTATAGGTCTTTTACATCCCTGGTCAGATTTACTCCTAAGTATTTTATCTTTTTAGGGGCTATTGAAAATGGTATTGTTTTCCTGATTTCCTTTTCATCGTTCCCCTTATTGGTGTATAGGAATCCAACTGATTTTTGAATGTTTATCTTGTATCCTGCTACTCTGCTGAATCTTTCTATTAGTTCCAGTAGATTTCTCATGAAGTCTTTAGGGTTTTCTGTGTATAGTATCATACCATCTGCAAACAGGGACTGTTTCACTTCTTCATTACCAATTTGGATGCCCTTTATTTCTTTTTCTTGCCTTAGCGTTCTAGCTAGAACTTCCAGCACAATGTTAAATAGGAGTGATGATAAAGGGCATCCTTGTCTTGTTCCTGTTTTCAAGGGGAATGTTTTCAGCCTCTCTCCATTAAGAATGATGTTGGCCATTGGTTTTGCATAGATGCCCTTGCTTATGTTGAGAAGTTTCCCTTCTATACCTATTTTATTGAGAGTGTTTATCAGGAATGGGTGTTGGACTTTGTCAAATGCCTTTTCTGCATCAATTGAGATGATCATGTGATTCTTTTGTTTTATTTATCTGGCGGATTACGATTGATTTTCTAATGTTGAACCATCATTGCATACCTGGTATGAATCCTACTTGGTTGTGGTGTATTGTTTTTTTTGCTATGATGCTGAATTCTATTGGCTAAAATTTTGTTGAGAATTTTTGCGTCTATATTCATGAGAGATATTGGTCTGTAATTTTCTTTTTTTGTGACATATTTTCCTGGTTTTGGTATCAGCATTATGCTGGCTTCATAGAATGAATTTGGAAGTGTTGCTTCCTCATCTATGCTCTGAAATAGCTTGAGTAGTGCTGGTACAAGCTCTTCTGTAAATGTTTTGTAGAATTTTCCAGTGAAGCCATCGGGGCCAGGGCTTTTTTTCGTTGGGAGTTTTTTTATTACCTTTTCAATCTCTTCTCTTGTTATGGGTCTGTTCAGATTTTCAACATCACTTTGTTGTATTTTGGGTAGGCTGTGTGTTTCTACAAATTTATCCATTTCCTGTAGGTTTTCAAATTTGTTGGAGTACAGTTTTTCATAATATTCTGTTATAGTCCTTTTTATTTCAGTTGGGTCTGTTGTAATGTCCCCCATTTCATTTTTCATTTGGGTTATTTGTGTCCTCTCCTGTTTTTCTTTTGTCAGTCTGGCCAGTGGTTTGTCAATTTCGTTGATTCTTTCAAAGAACCAACTTTTGGTTTTGTTGATTCTTTCTATTGTTTTTCTGTTCTCTATTTCATTAATTTCTGCTCTGATCTTTACTGTTTCCCTTCTTCCGGTGGTTGTGGCCTTTTTTTTTTTTTGCTCTTCTCTTTCTATTTGTTTGAGTTCTGTAGTTAATGTTTTGATTTTGTCCCTTTCTTCTTTTTTGATACGTGCATCTATTGCTATAAATTGTCCTCTGAGGACTGCCTTTGCCGTGTCCCAAAGGTTTTGGTATGATGTGTTTTCATTCTCATTTGATTCTAGAAATTTTTTTAGTTTATCTCTGATTTCTTCTATTACCCACTGATGTGTAAGCAGGGTATTATTTAGTTTCCATGTAGCTGATTTTTTTTCCTTGCTCTTTCTATTGTTAATTTCTACCTTGATGGCATTGTGGTAAGAGAAGATACTTTGAATTATCTCAGAGTTTTGGATCTTGTTGAGGAGTGCTCTGTGGCCTAAGATGTGATCTATTCTGGAGGATGTTCCATGTGCATTGGAAAAGAATGTGTACTTTGCAGCGGTTGGATGGGGTGTTCTATATATGTCTATGAGGTCAAGTTGGCTGATTGTGCCCTTTAGGTCTTCTGCATCTTTGCTGAGTTTCTTCTTAGTTGTTCTGTCCTTTACTGAGAGTGGTGTGTTGAAGTCTCCTACTGTTACTGTGGAACTGTCAATTTCTCTTTCAAGTGTTGTTAGAGTTTGTTTTATGTATTTTGGAGCCCTGTCATTGGGTGCGTAGATGTTTATTATGGTTATGTCTTCATGATGGATCATCCCCTTAATCATTATATAGTGTCCTTCTTTGTCTTTTATGGTAGATTTCATTTTAAAATCTATTTTATCTGAGATTAGAATTGCCACTCCTGCTCTTTTTTGGTAGTTGTTAGCTTGATATATTTTTTTTCAACCTTTGACTTTTAATAAATTCACATCTTTGTTTCTAAGGTGTGTCTCCTGTAGACAGCATATTGATGGATCCTGTTTTCTTATCCATTCTGTCACTCTCCGTCTCTTTATGGGTGCACTGAGTCCATTTACGTTCAGTGTAATTATTGATAGATGTGAGTTTGTTGCTGTCATTTTGTAGTGCTTTTTTTGTGGTGCTGACGTTTTCTTTGTTCTTCTTACTCTCTTGTGCTGAGTTACTTTTGTTTGTGGATTTTTTTCTCATTTCTTTTGTTTTTGTAAGTTTTGTTTTTGCTGAGACTTTATGTTTTTCCTCTTTTTTTTTTTTTAACGAGTATGTTTGTTAACTTTCTTTGTGGTTACCATAAATTTTACCCTTATCTTTATGAGTTTGAAGCAGTCTACCATTACTTGGTATCACCTTGCCTTCCTCTCCATTAGAAGGTTCTATACCTATGCCGTTTATTCCCTCTTTTATTGTTTTGTTGTTGTTGTCATTTATTGATTAACTGCTCTGATTCCCTGTTGTATTTCTTTTCGTTTTGGATAGTCCTTGAGAGTTCATTTTCTAGATCGGTATCTGGGTGGTACGATCCTGCATCCTAGGTTCTGCCTGTGAGCTGAAGCTGTTTGTCCTCAGATCGAAGATCTCCCTTTAATAATTCCTGTAAGTTTGGTTTGACTTTTACATATTCCCTTAATTTCTGTTTATATTGAAATGACCTAATTTCACCATCGAATTTGAACGAGAGTTTTGCAGGATATATTATCCTTGGCTGACAATTTTTTTCTTTCAAGATTTTATAAAGGTCATCCCATTGCCTTCTTGCCTGCATGGTTTCTGCCGAATAATCTGAACTTAGTCTTATCGTTTCTCCTCTGTATGTGACTTCTTGTTTTTCATGAGCTGCTCTCAGGATTCTTTGTTTGTCTTTGGTTTTGGCGAGTGTGAATATGATATGCCTTCTGGATTTTCTTTTGGGGTCTCTTCTATATGGGGTTCGTTGAGCTTCTTGGATGGCCAGCTTTTCATCTTTCATGATACTGGGGACGTTTTCTGTCAGTAGTTCCTGATTGATCCTTTCTGTGTTTTCTGTTTTCTCCCCCTGTTCTGGAATTCCAATCACTTGCAGATTTTTACTTTTGATTGTGTCCCACATAACTCTCAGTGTCTCTTCATTTTTCTTTGTTCTTTTTTCTGAGTTTTCCTCAAACAGAGTTGTATCCAATGTTTGTCTTCAATTCCACTGATCCTGTCATCCACCATTTCAGATCTTCTCCTCAGCCCTTCTATGACATTGTGCATTTCTGAAATCTTGTTGTTTATCTTTTGGATTTCTAATTGTTGTCTTTGTATAATTTCTAGTTGTGAATTTATTTTGGCATTTTGTTCCTGCATTATTTTCCTGAATTCTTCCAGTTTTTTGTCTGTATTTTCCATGAATTTGTCTATTTTGTCATCATGTTTTTCAGCTTTTTGCCTCAGCTCTTGGAGAATTCTGAGTATTAGAGATCTGAATTCCCTAGCAGGTAGTTCTAGTGCATTTTCTTCCACAGGAGAGTCATCTGGTGTTTTATTTTGGACGCCTGGAAACATCCTGTCCTGTTTTTGTAAATGTTTTGTTATTTTCTGCTGTCTTTGGGGCATTCAGTAGCTATTTTTCTCATTTATTGATTGTAGATTTGTTTGTTTCGTCCCTTTTAAAAAAAAATGTGACTATGTCTGAGCAGGTAGACTGTGTGTTCTTTGTTGTTTGCTTGTCTTTGGGCACAATACTTTTCATCTCCTTCTTAAACTGGCAGGTTCAGTCACTCAGATATGGTACAGCAGGGCAGGTCTAGCTGAAGAGGAGTTACTGAGACGGGTTGTTTGTGGCACTTACTACAGCCATCAGAACTGGTCGGTAATCAGTGCAGGGCAGGTTCCAGTAGGGCGTGCCTGTGCTGCTTGGTGGTGTGATGTCCAGCGCACAGTGCAGGTAGGCAGGATGCAGCGAGGAGATTGCTATGTGTGGAGCTAAGATGGATATGAGAGAGAGGAGAGAGGAACAGGAGCCAAAAACATACAAACAAACAAAAAAGAATGCTAGGGGAGCTTGCCGTTGGAGTGGAGAGATGAAAAACTATGAAATGGAGAAAAAGAGAAAGGGGAGGAGGAAGAAAAGAAAAGAATGAATAAATAAGAATCAGAAAGGTTAAAGAGCCGCAAAGTTCCCAGGGATCCCACCGGTGCAGCTATAAGGTCTGCGTAAGTCACTCTCAGGTGTTGCAGTACAGCCTGGCTAGAAGGTGTAGAGGTATACAATGCCAGGTATTCAGGGAACAGAAAGAGAAGGAAGATATAGAGATATGAGAAACTGAGCCATGAAGAAAGACAAGAAGTGAAAAAGAGGAAAAATAAAACAAAACAAATTTGAAAAAAGAAAAAACAAGAAAGGGCCCCAAAGAAACTGAAAAAAAAAAAAAAAAAAACCAACGTACAAAGAAATGCACTCAGGGATCCCTCTGCATGTCTGTGGAAGCCGAAGGGGAGTCTCCCTGTCACACAGCTCAGCCTGGCCAGAAAGGGTTCCCAACTCAAGAAAAAGAAAAGAAAACAAACAAACAATTCAAAAGAAACAAACAAACAAAAGCCCCGGAATCCCACCAGCATGGCAGCCCAAACCAGGAAGCAGCTCCACACTCGAACGGAGCTCCGCAGCCCCTCAGGAAGAAGCAACGATGGCGCACGAAGCCAGGTGCTTGAGCGAAGGGAGGGGGAGGTGGCAAGAGGCAAGTAAGAAATCAAAAGAAGCAGAAAAAAAAAAAATAAAAAGCAACACTAACAGCCAACAAATGGCACTCAGAGAGCCAGCTAATGCGGCCTGGTGTTTCTGGACAAGAGACTGTGTCCGTGGGAAGGAGAGGGGGCTGAGTGTGGGTGAAGAAGTGTAGAGAGTGGGAAAGCGCATATCACAAATTACTGGAGCTCTGCATCCCCTCAGGAAGAAGCAAAGATGGCGCACAGAGTGAGGTACTTGAGTGAAAGGAGGGGGAGGTGGGGAAAGGCAAGGAAGAAATGAAAAGAAGCGGAAAAAAAGCAACACCAGCGGCCAACAAATGGCACTCAGAGAGCCACTTGTTCGGGTGTGTGGAATCCAAGCAGCCGCTGTTTCCCGGTCAAGAGACTGTGGTCGCGGGAAACAGAGGAGGCCGAGTTGGGGTGAAGAAGGGTGGGGGGTGTGAAAGCGCGTATCGCCAATTCCGGGTTGTTTTGTCTCCCGCTGGAAGCTCTGTGAGGCTGCTTTCTTGTACCCCATTTTCTGGTCTCCGATAGGAGTCCAAGATGGCGGATCCATGCTGCGTTAGCTGATGGGGGATCTCTGCATGAATCTCTCCTCACTCTCTGTTCTCTGTCAGTTTTCTCACTCCATTTGGTGCTTGGCTGAGTTCTTTATCTCTTCATTTGATGTTTTAGGGTTTCAGGATTGTTGTATTCTCTGTTTGGCTTAGTTTTTCGGATCTTTGCTGTGGAGGGACGGCGTGGTGCTTTTGCCTAGAGCGCCATTTTGTCAGAACTCTCTAATTGTAGTTTTGAGTTGCATTTCTCTAATGGCTAGTGATCTCGAGCATTTCCTCATGTGTCTGTTAGCTGCCTGAATGTCTTCTTTGGTGAAATGTCTGTTCATATCCTTTGCCCATTTTTCCACTGGATTGTTTGTCTTTTTGTTGTACAGGTGTTGAATTTTCCTATAGATTTTGGAGATTAGACCTTTGTCAGATTTGTCATAGGCAAAAATTTTTTCCCAGTCTGTAGGTTCTCTATTTACTCTTTTGGTGAAGTCTTTTTTTTTAAATTATTTTTAATTGTGCTTTAAGTGACAGTTTACAGTTCAAGTCAGTTTCTCATACAAAAATTTATACACACACTGCTATGTGACCCTAGCTGCTCTCCCTATACTGTCACAGCACACTCCTCCCTTCCACCCCGGATTTCCCGTGTCCATTCAACGAGATCCTGTCCCTTTTTGCCTTCTTATCATGCCCCCGGACAGGAGCTGCCCATTTAGTCTCATGTATCTACTTGAACTAAGAAGCACACTCTTCACGAGTATCATTTTATGCTCCATAGTCCAGGATAATCTTTGTCTGAAGAGTTAGCTTCAGGAATGGTTTCAGTTTTGGGCTAACAGAGAGTCTGGGGGCCATGTCTTCCAGGGTCCCTTCAGCTTCAGTCAGACCACTAAGTCCGGTCTTTTTATTAGAATTTGAGTGCTGCACCCCGCTTTTCTCCTGCTCTGTCAGGGACTCTCTGTTGTGTTCCCTGTCAGGGCAGTCATTGGTGGTAGGCGGGTACCATCTAGTTCTTCTGCTCTCAGGCTGATGGAGTCTCTGGTTTATGTGGTCCTTTCTGTCTCTTGGGCTAATATTTTCCTTGTGTGTCTTTGGTATTCTTCATTCGCCTTTGCTCCAGGTAGGTTGGGACGAATTGATGTATCTTAGATGACTGCTCGCTAGCTTTTAAGACCCCAGATGCCACTCTTTTTTTTTTTTTTATTGTTGTACTTTAAGTGAAAGTTTACAATTCAAGTTAGTCTCTCATACAAAAATTTATACACAGATTGCTATGTGACCCTAATTGCTGTCTCTGTATACTGTGACAGCACACTCCTCCTTTCCACCCCTGATTTCATGTTCATTCAACCAGCTCCCGCCCTTTCTGCCTTCTCATCTCACCTCTGGACAGGAGCTGTCCATTTAGTCTCATGTATCTATTTGAGCTAAGAAGCACACTCTTCATGAGTATCATTTTATGTTCCATAGTCCAGTCTAATCTTTGTCTGAAGAGTTGGCCTCAGGAATGGTTTTAGTTCTGGGTTGATAGAGAGTCCAGGGGCCATGCTTTCTGGCATTCCTCTAGTCTCAGTCAGACCATTAAGTTTGGTCTTTTTACTAGAATTTGAGTTCTCCCAGATGCCACTCTTGGTTATGTCTTTTGATGAGTACAAATGTTTAATTTTTAGAAGATCCCAGTTATCTAGCTTATCTTCTGGTGTTTGTGTACTGTTAATTATGGTTTGTATGTTATTTAGCTGTGTATTAGGGCCTCTAGTGTTGACCCTATGTTTTCTTCTATGATCTTCATAGTTTTTGTTTTTATATTTAGGTCTTTGATACATTTTGAATTAGTTTTTGTGTATGGTGTGAGATAGAGATCCTGTTTCATTTTTTTTTACAGATGGACATCCAGTTTTGCCAGCACCATTTGTTAAAAAGACTGTCTTTTCCCCATTTCATGGACTTTGGGCCTTTGTTGAAGATCAGGTTACCATAGGTGGATGGATTTACATCTGGGTTCTCGATTCTGTTCCATTGGTTAGTGTGTCTGTTGTTGTACCAGTACCAGGCTGTTTTGACTACCGTAGCTGTATAGTAGATTCCAGGGTCACGTAGTGTGAGTCTTCCTACTTTATTGTTTTTCTTCAGTAGTGCTTTACTTACCTGGGGCTGCTTTCCTCTCCATATAAAGTTAACAATTAGTTTTTACATCTTGTTAAAGAATGCTGTTGCTATTTGGACTGGGACTGCATTGTATTTGTAAATTGCTTTGGGTAGAATTGACATTTTCACAATGTTGAGTCTACCTATCCATGAGCCTGGTATGTTTTTCCATTTATGTATGTCTCTTTTGGCTTCTTGCAGTAGTTTTGTGGTTTTCTTTGTATACGTCTTTTACATCCCTGGTTAGATTTATTCCTAAGTATTTTATTTTTTTAGGGGCTATTATAAATGGTGTTGCTTTCCTGATTTCCTTTACATAGTTCTCTTTATTGGTGTATAGGAATCCAACTGATTTCTGTATGTTTATCTTGCATCCTTCTACTCTGTTGAATCTTTCTGTTAGTTCCAGTAGTTTTCTTGTAGAGTCTTTTGAGTTCTTTATGTATAGTATTATATCATCTACAAATAAGCATATTTTACTTCTTCCTTACCAATTTGGATGCCCTTTATTTCTTTTTATTGCGTTATTGCTCTAGCTAGGATTTCCAGCACAATGTTAAATAGGAGTGGTGATAAAGGGCATCCTTATCTTGTTCCTGTTCTCAGCGGGAAGGTTTTCAGCCTCTCTCAGTGAAGAATGATGTTGGCTGTTGGTTTTGAATAGATGCCCATTATTATGCTGAGGAATTTCCCTTCTATACCCATTTTACTGAGAGTTTTTATCAGGAATGGGTGTTGGACTTTATTGAATGCCTTTTCTGTGTCGATTGAGATGATCATGTGATTCTTTTCTTTTGTTTTATTTTTGTGGTGGACTATGTTGATTGATTTTCTAATGCTGAACCATCCTTGCACACCTGGTATGAATCCCACTTAGTTGTGGTGTATTATTTTTTTGATATGATGCTGAATTCTACTGACTAGAATTTTGTTAAGAATTTCTGCATCTATATTCATGAGAGATACTGGTCTGTAATTTTATTTTTTTGTGGTGTCTTTGCCTGGTTTGGTATCAGGGTTATGCTGCCTTAATAGAATGAATTTGAAAGTATCCCTTCCTTTTCTATGTTTGGAAATCATTTGCATAGTACCAGTACAAACTCTTCTTTGAATGTTTGGTAGAATTCTCCAGTCAAGCCATTTGGGCCAAAACTTTTTTCTTGTTGAGAGTTTTTAAAAAATTATCTTTTCAATCTCTTCTCTTGTTATGGGTGTGTTCAGATTTTTGAGCTCAGTTTGTGTTAGTTTAGGCTAACAATGTGTTACCAGAAATGTGTCCATTTCCTCTAGGTTTTGAAATTTGTCAGAGTATAGTTTTTCATAGTACTCTGTTAAGATCCTTTTTATTTCAGTTGGGTCTGTTGTAATGTCCCCCTGTTTTATTTCTTATTTGAGTTATTTGCGTTCTCTCTTGTTTTTCTTTTGTCAATTTGGCCAATGGCTTGTCGATTTTGTTGATCCTTTCAAAGGACCAACTTTTGGTTTTGTTGACTCTTTCTATCATTTTTCTGTTCTCTATTTGATTTATTTCTGCTCTGATCTTTATTATTTCCTTTCTTCTGGTGGCTATGGGTTCTTTTGTTGTATGTGCTTTTGTATGTTTGTATATGCACAAACATTTCTAAAAAATACACATGAAACTTCTAGATAATGGTGATGCTTCTAGAGAAGGGGACTGGGAAACTGGTGTGAGTCAGTGACAATGATGTGTTGGCACCCATTTTTCTCCTCCAGGGCACAAGGGAAGACTACATTTCCCAGCTTTCCTAGTAGATGCGATCTCACCAGTGGAAATGTTGGTAGATGAATGTGTCACTTCAGGTCAAAGACAATTAAGTGTGAATGTGAATCCTTCCCTTACCCCTATCTGTGCAGTTGGAATCAGAACTTTGGGATGTTGGAGACGCAGAGCATGGAAGCAGCTTGGATCTGCGTCATGACTCAGGCTCAGAACCAACACTGTCTAACCCACACTGGATTGTGAATGAGAAATACACCTTTGTTGTGTTAAGCCACTGAGATTTGTAGGTTTATTTGGTATTAAATGTGGTAGATTAAAGATGGCCAGAAATTCCTTGACACTCCTCTCATTGAGAGGTGGGTCTTTGTCTCTTCTCCTTGAATTTGGGCTGGACTGTGACTGCTTTGATCAACAGAATACAGAGGAAGTGATGCTGGCTAGTTTCTGGCTCAAGCCTTAAGAGACCAGCAGCTTCCTCTTCCTGTCTGTTGAAACGCTTGTTTTGGGATGCTACCTCTCAGAATCTAGAGATCATGCTCTGAGAAACATAAGCCATCTGGAGGAGTTGTATGTAGGTCACGTGTAGGTGCTTTCATTTTCAGCCCTAACTGACCTCCCAGCAACAGCCAGGGTCAATTGCCAGCCGTATGAATGAGCCATCATGAGCGATCAGCCCAGTTGAGTCTTAGATGACTCCCATAGTGGTTGTGGCTGCAACCACATCAGAGACTCAGTGTGAGAATCACCCAGCTGAACTCAGCCAAAACTCGGAAACATGAGCGATAGTAAGAAATAGTTGTATTAAACAACAAATAACCAAAAGACCACTGTACAGCCTGTCTTATCCTGACCAATACGAAGGTATGGAATGAACAGGCTCACTTTTCAGTGTCAACCCTTTTGTACTATTTAAATTTTTTGTTATGTGCATGTAATTTATTTTTCAATTTAAAAAATAGCTACAATTTTGTGTTCAAAACTTCTAAGCATCAGGTCATAAAAACTATTTTTGTAATTTTTTATATCATAGCAAGGGCAATAAATATTTATTGTTCACCGACTTAGTTAGTGCTAAGTCCTGTCCTAGATGTTGAAGACAGAGCCGGGATCAAGGCTGACTTGGTCCTGGTTCTCCTGAAGGTTCCAGGCTGGTAGGAGAGACAGATAATAAACAAACACAGAAACATGCGATAAGCACTCTGGAAGGAAGAGCAACTGGGTAATGTGGTAGACATTGACTGGAGAGGGAACTATTTCTGATTGGATGAAGAGGGAACATCTGAAATCTGACTGATGGGCAGTGTCAGGCCCTGAAAGATCTGGAGGAAGAACACCAGGCAGAGGGAACAGCCAGGGCAAAAGCTCCAAGGTGGGAATGAGTTTGGCAGTGATACTTCAGCGATGTGAACGACAGTGAAGAGTAGAAAGAGGTAACGTCAGAGATGTGGGCAGGAGCCAGATCAAGCAAGGCCTTCAAGGCCACAGTAAGGAGTCTGGAATTTGCTTTGAATATGCTGAAAATCCCTTGCAGGATTTTAAGTAAAAAATAAGATGAGCTGATTGATTTTAGAACAATCAATCTAGCCTAATCCAGGTGCAAGTTTCAATCTGTATTCTAAAGTACATTGGGTTCCCAAATCATGATATAATCACTTTTTATGTATATTGGTCACTGAATCATGTTTTTATGACATAATTAATTAATGACATACTTTATAACATAATTAATTATAGATAAGTTAAACAGTATGTTAAATGTGAAAAATAGAAATATGTCTTCATATATGAATGTTATCTAAAATTTTATTTTAAGTGAACTTTATATTAACCCATTGCCTTCGAGTTGATTCCTACTTATAGCGACCATACAGGACAGAGTAGAACTGCCCATAAGGTTTCCAACGAGTGGCTGGTAGATTTGAACTGCAGACCTTTTGGTTAGCAGCTGTAGCTCACTGTAGCTCTCAACAACTGCACCACCAGGGCTCTGAACTTTATATTAGAATCTTTAATATTCTAAAGATGTAAGATACATATTTTTAGTCAAAATCACTTTATCATATGCTATTCAAAAATTATCTTAAATTTCCTGAGTGGTTTGTGGGTGAAGAAACAGGAAACACTGCCCCCAATATGCCTCTTTACCTGAAATAAACAGGGCACCCCTGCACCTCACAGTCAGAGGGCCTTTTACTGGTGGCCCCAGGCACCTGAGAGTCAACCAGTCCTAAAGGGAGCTTATCACTGTTGCCAACTGGCCCTGGGTATTCATTGGTACCCTAACTCCCTTTCCCTGGGCACACCTTCTGGTGAAGATCACCATGGTCTACCCACTCCCTCAACAGACAGGCTAGGCTTGGGCTGGGGCTAGAGGTACAGAGGTAAATGGGACTCAGGCCCTGCCTGTCTCAAGATCATGATAACATGGGGTGATGACTGTGATGATAGAGGACATGCAGGGGCCAACAGAGTCCTGAAGCTGGGGCCAGAGAAGCCCTAACTTAGTGCAGGGGCAGGAAAGTTCTGGAGGAGTTGAGCCATGAGTAGAAACCAGGCAGACTAGAGGGGAAGGTGATTCAAACAGCAGGCACAGCATGTGTAAAGGCCATGACGGCCATGACAATGATATGTGAGGAACTGAGCCCAGTTCATTGTGGCTTCAGAGCAGTGGGGTGCACTCTCCTGCATTGTCACTGGCCTTTATTGCTTTCCAAGTCCTGTGAACCATTCGCAGCCACATCTCAACAGACTTGTCACCTCTAGAGCCTGCACAGCTACCCGACATCACCCAGTTTCTCTTGTCTCTTGGGGATGGACAGGTCTGCATTCACCCACTGACAGCAGGGTCTGCTGGGACTTGGAGTGCCCAGGGTGAAGCTAGGCGCTGGGAATCCCTGCTTTCATTCCTAGCACGAATCTGTGATGTGTCTGTAGAGCTTTGGACAGGAGTCTTGCTGGAGACAGTTTTATCACAGTTACCTGCAAAAGGTGATCAAGTGTACCCGCAAGAGGTGTCTCTGCTCTTCCAGAGGCCGTCCAAATAGAAAGAAGTGTTGGGCCTTGAGTCAGGATACTGGGCTACTAGTCAGCTCAGACCCACTCCCTGCAACCTCAGACAAGCCCCTTCTCCCTCTGGGACAGGGGTTTGGTACATGAAATCAGCTGCACCCCTTGACTCTCAGGGACCTAATTTTTCCAGAAAAAATGGGGCCCCTAATTGTCTCCTGTCCTTTCAGCCCTGAAGGAGGAACCCCCTAACTCAGTCATTCCTGCACCCGCCGAGAGTTGTTGTGTCGTCGAACCTCTGCACTTGTTCTTCCAGCTGCCTAGAATCCTTTTTTTCACCCTGGCCAACTCCTATTTCATCCCTCACGACCCAAGTCAAATGGCACCAGCTTGGGAAAGCTGGGCCTCTTCTCAGTTTCTTCTTCCTTTGTGCTTTCTATCTCGCTTTCATACTGTGTGTACCTTGTGTCTGTGTCGACTCCCTTCCCGAACTGAGCGCCTGGAAGACAGAGTCCGGGTGTGAGGTGGCTTATGTCCCTAGTGTAGACGTCCGACATGGCCCAGAGGTGGCATCGGCCAGCATCTGCTACTGTTGAATTCAGTTCAGACAATGTGGGGTTAAAGAACCCCGGCCCTAGAGGCACCGCCTTCGGAGCGCACCAACACTTGTAGGGAAGCCGCCTCTGTTCTTACTCCTGACAGGGTCATTATGAGTCGGAATCGACTCGACGGCAACGATTTTTTTTTTACTTAGGTAAATACTGCAGAGTAGACCCTGAGGCTGCTTCGCCCCGCATTTGCGCTCAGTTTTCCCCCCAAGAACGCTCTTAGTACAATCCGGGGAATCCCCCGCCGCTACCCGCCCCCTGACGACAAGGGGTCCCCCGGAGGCCCCGCTCCCGTCTCGGCCACGTCTTCTTCGGCGGGAGGTGCCAGCGGTGCTTGCCGGAGAGAGCGGCCATGGCGGGGCCGCGCGCCCCGACCGTCCCGGATGCCCCCGTCGCCCCCTGGAAACGCCACATCGTGCTGCAGCTGCGGCAGCGGGATCGCACGCAAAAGGCCCTCTTCCTGGAGCTGATGCCAGCCTGTGAGTGCGCGCTTAGAAAACAGCCATTGAGAGGGCTACGGGCGCCGGGAGAGGGTTTGTCAGACTCCTCCGGTTGTGACTCCAGCACATCATCCCCTTCTCGCCTCCAAACCCTTGTGTGTGCTGGACCAGACTGTGTGGCACGTTCCACCTCCGACTGGCCAGAATTCCAGCCCCTGCCAATCCCTTCGGTTCACAGGGTAGGGCCCGGCTAATCCATTTGGTCCCCATAGCCCAGTGAAGGACCGGCGGGACTGCTCAGAGCTGACAATTGTTGGCCGGTCAAGTGAACGAGTGAAACTGTGAGTTCTAGGGAGGAAATTCTGAGTTCCAGGCTCTGCCACCGATAGGTGGTCATGGTGCAAGTGATGGAGCACTTCCGTGCTCAGCTCACCCCAGCCTGAGGGAGAAGCAGGGGACCCCAGGCTGCATGAGAGAGTTGGCTGAGCTCCAGCACATTGACAGAGTTGTTCCTGGGCAGCTGGTCTGAGGGGGTGTAGGCAGTTCTTGGAGGGATGAACAGGTGTGCATCTGTGTGTAGGGCCTCTGATCACCTTCACTTCACCTAGGATTGTAGCTTTGGAGCTGAATGTTTAACCACAATCCCTTCCATTCCCTCACTGGGCCTAATCGTGGCTGCTGCTTGGGTCCCCTCAACCGTACCCCTCCCCACCCCATCTCCAAGCCGAATTTGCTGCTCTTGTCCTGTGAGATTTCTCTGCAGCTTTCCAGGCTGCTGGTCCTCTGCCTTCAGGGTTGTGAAGTCAGCCCCCTGCCTCCAGGCAGCGTCACCTCACTAATCTGATGGACAACAGAAACATCCAGTTTGAGGAAGGAGTTATCCCCCCATGCTTTGGGAGCTGCAGAGACTGGAGGTCCAGTCCTGCTTGGGGGTCTTGGGCAGGTCATATCCGTATGCTTCAGATTCCTCACCTGTAAATCTGGGGTAATAACACCTTCTTTAGACATGCTGGGGGGCCAGTGCAGTGCCCTGGGGACTGGGTAAGGGAAAGGAATGGAGGAGCTAGTCCTGGCCTTACTACTCCTTGCCCCTACCCCAGAATTGCTGAAAAAAAGGAAGTTACCATGTATGGGAGTGGAGTGGGTGTGTTCCAGGGTTTGTGGCAGAAACTACCAGTTTTAAGGTCTGCTGGATAATTGGCCTAGGGACTTTCTACTCTGGCCTGGGGGGAACCTCACACCAGCCCTGGGTGAGTCAGGATTATCTTTCAGTCCATAAAGTTAGAGCCCCTGGAGAAGTGTCTTGCCCAAGACTACAGGCAGGGCAGGCGGAGCTCAGTCTGTTTCATCACTCTCTCTCCTCCCCATGGGGTCAAGCCCTGCCCTGGGGAAGGCATGAGTCAGTTCTTCCCTCAGGATCCACAGCGGGCAGTGCTCAGCAGTCTCCTTCTCCAGCAGTGGCTGTCTGTTTGTCCTGGAGGGAGCAGGCCCTCTTCACTTGGGTGGGCCTCGGGGCTAGTGCTTTGAGGAGGCTGTGCCTTCAGACTGTGTGAGGCTGCAGTAACATCCTCAGGCAAGGGGCAGAGCCAGCCCTCTAGTAACTTCCCCATTCCTGGTGTCCCTGGGCTCCTGCAGCCCTAGCAGCCAGAGAGGTAGTTTGTATGCAAGGGGTCTGCTGAAAAGTGTCTGTCTCTGCCCCAATCACTCTGTTGTACCCCCAGATAACCGTCTCCTGGAGAAGGCTCAGCTGCTGGCCCAGTTCTCAGAGAAGCTGCAACCGGAGCCCAGCGATGTCACTCCCACCACCCACCAGGGTCCCTGGTGAGTGTATTTGTGTCCATGGTCACAATGGGCTGCCTGTGTCCAGGCCCTGCCCCCACCACCCAGACTGGGTTCATTCTTTCCCTGGCACCTCATCAGCCCCTGGCTGCTGCCCAGGGGAGGGGGAAGGCAGCTCCCAAGCCTTTCTCCAGGCCAGCTGCTTAGAATCTCCTCCTTCTCTCCCACACATCTCAGTCCATCTCTGCATTTGTCCTGTTCTCCCCACCCCCTGCCGTCCTCCCCCCCCGCCCCCACCACTCTTCCCCTTCTGTTTCTCTGATCTTTACCCCTTGCCTGCAGAAAGGGTCTTGTTCCCTATTCCAAAGAGAGGGTGAAGATGATAACCAGGAATGGGTTGGGGCTCAGGGTTGGGAGGTGCTTCCTGAGGGGTCCTTGGCCAGGGAACCCAAGGCTTGAGGGAATCCCAGAGCTCCTTCCTCCATTGGCCTGCTGGCTTCCATCTTCCCCCGGAGAAAGTTAAGTGTTCTTGTTTCAGGCTTTTCATGCTGTTCCCCCTGGGTGCTTTTGGGCACTGGGGTGGAGGGACAATGAGCACTACTCTCTGATTGGTTGGCAGGGAGGAGGAGTCGGGGCCTGACTCAGACCAAGTCCCATCACCAGCCACTCTGAGAGTGAAGTGGCAGGAGGAGGAGGAGGGGCTCCGGCTGGTCTGTGGTGAGGTATGCTGAGCAGAGAGAGAATGGGGAGGGGTCAAAATGCAGGTCTTTAGGGGGGATGTGGTTCAAAGGAGTTAGCAAGTGAGTGAAGGGCGCTGTTTGTTGCATTCCGTAAGTCCAGTGCTGCAAGCACTGAGTGAGCCCCAGCTGTGTACCAGTTCCTTGCTCTGAGCCTCGGCAGGGGTCAGAGTGCTCTATAGGTTGCTCAGAACAGAGTGGGCTCCAGCTGCCGCTAAAGGGAGTGAAGTGAGACCTCAGGGAGGAGTGTGAGGCATTCAGTAGGCCTGGCACTCCTGTCCCCCCATCCCCCAGCCCAGACTACTCTGTTCATCCCTGACTCACACCTCTGCCCACTCCTCACTCCTTGTCCCCGGAGCCCCAGGGCTTAGCCTCTATAGTTGATGCCCCACACACACTTGCAGACAGTAAATAAAGTGATCTACCTGCATCCGCAGAGTATGGTACTGCCACTCTGAACTTCCTTCTCTGGCTCCTTTCCCTCCTGTCTTCCCTCCCTTAAACGTGGGTGTTTCTTGGAGCTTGACCTGGGCTCTGCTGCACTTTTCTGTCTACACATGTCCTCCCTGGATGGGGTCACTGAACACTAAGGCTTCAGGGACTTTCTCTTTCAGGTCTTAGTCTCCAGCTAGCCCTTTCTTCTGAGCTGCAGACTCTTTCGCCCAGCTTCTTTTGGGACATCACATCTAAAATCAGATTTACCGTCCTCCCTGTAGTAATATGGTCAATACCATGTTGAGAGTTGA
Source organism: Dugong dugon (assembly GCA_030035585.1). Taxonomy (NCBI): domain Eukaryota; kingdom Metazoa; phylum Chordata; class Mammalia; order Sirenia; family Dugongidae; genus Dugong; species Dugong dugon. The sequence goes on along the minus strand of CM057467.1, from coordinate 74,978,562 downwards.
CTCCCTGCCAGTACTGGGCTAAGCACTGTCTCACTTGATCCTCCACAACTATATGGATGCAGAGAAGGAAACTGAGGCTCCTTAGGGTGGCTGGAGTAGCAGACCCTGTCTCACTAGCATCTCTGCCAGAGAGGGGTTGGGGGCCCGGAGAGAGCCCTATTAAGAGGTGCCTATACCCACCTGTCGGACTCCTCCACTGCCCCCAGATGGCCTACCAGGTGGTGGAGAAGAGCGCAGCCCTGGGCACCTTGGAATCGGAGCTGGAGGAGCGGCAAGGCAGGTGAGGTGCGGGTGGGTGGGAGAGGGACCGTTCCCTTGGGAAAAGCTCGGGGCCATCTCTGCCCGTGTGGCCCCGCGAGTCTTCAGAAAGGCCCGAGAGTTTCCCCCACGTCCCCAAACACCCCCAGACTTATGGCTAGTCTCGGAGGAGCCGAACGGCAGGGCTCTGGGGGCGGAAGGCTTGGTTGTAGATTTGGTTCAGCCGCTTGGCTGTGAGACCGGTTCCCACAAAGGGGTGACGGAGAAGCCTTCCGACCCACCCCTTGCTCTCTCTGCCGCCTCCAGGCTGGCAGCGCTGGAGGCCAGCGCAGCACAGTTGAAGGAGGCGCGGGCAGGTCTGGCAGAGCAAGTGGAAGCCTGGCAGGCGCTGAACGCGGCGCAGCTGGCGACCTACGATAAGCTGCGGAAGCACGCCGGGCTCCAGGAGGTGGCACTGCGCAGGCTTGAAGAGGAGGCGCGCGACCTGCTGGAGAAGCTCGTGCAGCGCAAAGCGCGCGCCGCCGCCGAGCGCAACGTCCGCAACGAGTGCCGGGAGAGGTAAGGAATTGGGCCCCGCCCCTTCTGAGGGTAGATCCGGCCCTTTTTGTGGGTGTGATCGGTCCCGCCCCTGTGGGGGAGGAGTCCGGTCTTGCTGATGTCGGAAAGTAAAGCTGCGATCCGACCTAAGAGAGGCTACCAGGCCCCGCTCTGGCCTGGGGGCGGGAGCATCCCGTGCCCCACTTCGGTGTGTGGCGCTGCGTCGGTCACTCAGGGTGTTTCTCTCCCTCCAGGGTCAAGCAGGCGCGGGTCTCCCAGGAGCTGAAGAAGGCTGCTAAGCGGACTGTGAGCATCAGCGAGTAAGAGCGGGGATGGGCCGGGACTTACCCAAACCGAGCCTCCGCCGCCGCCCGTCTGACTCCCGGGCTCTGGAGCCGCCCTGCTATCAGGCCGCTGCCTACATTCCCCCGGTACACACATACGTGCATGCAGTGACACAGCTGTGGTCGCAGGGTTCCCACGGAGACACAGCCCACAGGATACGTGCAGAACCACCACACGTGTGCCCACACGAACTCACCTCGCTGGGTTTTCACCGTTTCACTATGTTGAGCACTGGGAGGGTGGGGGAGGAGGGGCTGGCCTGGTCCCTTGGTCTTCCTAAGCTTCATTTCCTCTCCCAGGAACCCAAACGTCCTCTGCGATGGGGTCATGGAGGGGGCGGAGACTGTGGCCCTGGCAACTCAGCCAGAGTCCCTGGAGAGTGAGGCTTGTGAGAAGTGGAAGAGGCCCTTCAGGTGAGGACCCAGGTGGCTGTCCCAGAGCCCCACGGCAGCCCTTTGGTTGGGTGGGGAGGGCTAGGGGAGACTGAGGTGCATCTCAGACCTCCAACAGATAGGTCTGACCTTTAGTGTCACTTGGGGTCATTGCCACTTTTGGGACCTCAGGCCCTGTGCTCATTCCTTCTCCTTCGCAGGACCAGAGCTCAGAGGCTGGTGAAAGGGTATCACCATGAGGGAACCTGTGGGCAGGGCCAGGGCTCAGCTGCCCCAAGCATGTGTATGCAGGCACAGGTGTGCATGTGTTAGCATGCACAAGGACATGAATGCATGTGTGTACAGCCTTGGGTGAGCATACTTGGGTGCGTATGAGCACATGGCATGTGTAGATGTGTGCTCACACAGGTGGGATCTGATGGGGCTTCTGGTGCACCCCTTCTCAGTCCTTGGGTGCCCCTCCATTCTGTCTTGATTTGCCCGACATTGATGCTTCTCCTCTCCATCCCAGTCCTTTTGCCCAGTCTAAAGGCCCTTCTCCTTCAACTTCTCCTTGCAAGTCCCCGGTGTCCAGGCCTTGGGGCAGTGAAGGAACTTTGGGGAGGAACATGAGGCACCCTGGTCCCCAGAGTCCTTGGCAGCCCTGGTGGGCCAAGTCACCCTAGGATGCCTCCTCTTGAGGTCACTCAGCAGGCTTCCCTCACCTCCCTGCCCCCACCTTTGTGCTATCCCAACTTGGGGACACCCTCACTCCTTCCCTTTCCCACGGCCTCCAGCTCAGCCTCCCAGGAATGTTTGTTTGTGGGCACTTCGGGGTGGGGCAGTGCTTATTGTCATGGTGAAGACTTTGGGAGACTTTCATTGCCAAATCCCTCCCTGTCTCCACCTTCTTGGACTAGTCCTGCCTTCCTGGTCTCCGAGGAGTCATGTCCTGTCCCAGACTCGAGAAGCTATGAGCCTCCAAGTTCCTAGCAAGGTGTAGGGATGAATGACCGTACCATCCACTAGTCAGCCCCTCAGTGTCTCTCTCACGGTTCTGCCCCAGGTCTGCCTCCGCCACCTCCCTGACGCTGTCCCGCTGTGTGGATGTGGTGAAAGGTCTTCTGGAGTAAGTGTGTGTGTGCCTGAGTATGTACCCACTCATTTTGGGCCCCTCAGAGCCCTGTGTCAGGCTCCTCAAGCCCAGGCTTGGTCTGTGTGTGCGGCTCGGTCTGTCCATCTAGATGTTGCCCAGTTGTCTGCGTGTGAGTCTCTGCTGAGCCCCAGAGGCAGGAACTGGGTGTATAGCCTCGTCCCCAGCTCCTGCTTAGCTGTTTCTCAGGCTATGCCCCTAATCCAAGGTCTCAAAGGGGACCAAGAGCTCTAGCCGGGGGCTGGACAGGGGCTACCACTCCATCGGGAAACAGGCTCAGAAATGTCAGGGACTTGTTCAGGGTCACAGAGCCAAGCAGTGGCAAGGCCAGGACTGAAACTCCAGCCCCTAGGTTTCTCTGCATCCACCGACCCTGCCCTGCCTCTACTTGTTTATGTGTCCTCCACCCAGTCTCCACTCTGACCCCCTGGATGGAGGCTGGGTAGGGAATGTGCTCGCTGCACCTCAGGGCCATGTTCTGCCACCTGCCATGTCCGCTTTCCTGTGCTGCCTCAGAGGAGCTCGAGGCTCCCACATCAGGTCTTGTTGAATGTTTCCCTGGCCCCCTTCCCCTCCAGTTTCAAGAAAAGGAGAGGTCATTCAGTTGGGGGAGCCCCTGAGCAGCGATACCAGAGCATCCCGGTGTGCATGGCTGCCCGACTTCCTACCCGGGCTCAGGATGTGCTGGTAAAGGGGGGTTGGGCCATGTGCTTGGGGTCCGAGATGGGAAGTGTGGGCCCTAGGGGTGGTCTGAAGAGGCCAGGAAAGCAAGGGTGGGATCCTCAGCAGGAGCAGGTTTTTTTTTTCCCCCAGTGTTTTATAATGGGGGATGGACTAGAGAGGGAGAGATGAGGTGGGGAGACCAGCAGGTGAGGTTGGGGGAGTGAGGTGAAGGTGGAGGGAGGCTGTTTTAGAAGTTCAGGCAGAGGTAATGAGATGTGGTGGGGCTGGATCTGCCCAAGTTTGAAACCTGGGGTGAGGACAGTAGGCCAGCAGCAGGCTGTGTTTGTGCACTTGTGTGTGCAGGTTCTTGTGAGTGTGCACAGGGAGGCGTGCATGGGGAGCACTGGGGCATCAACTTCTCCCTTCCCCCACAGGATGCCCACCTCTCTGAGGTCAATGCTGTTCGTTTTGGCCCCAATAGCAGCCTCCTGGCTACTGGAGGGGCTGACCGCCTTATCCACCTCTGGAATGTCGTGGGAGGTAAGGATCCCTCCCCTGCAGGCCAATCCAATGCCAGCCTCATCCTTATCTTGCACCTTGGTGGGCAGAGGTCTTGGACCTCATTGTATCTCCAACTGGAACATTCCTGTGAGTGAGGGGGCCAAGAATTGGGCCTCATCCCTCTGAAGAAGGGGAAGCCACCAGCCTCTGTGGTCCATGCGAGGGGAGGGGGTCCCCATCATGAAGTCCTGCAGGGACAGGCCCTTGAGGAGCAAGCCCCTGGGTTCCACCAGGCTGCCTCCCCTTCTGGTATCACTGCAGCTCCCAGAACTCAGTTAAGAGACAAACACTATCTACTTTGTGCCAAGCTCTGTAGAGGAGGTGTGTTGGGCAGTCAGGATCAGCTCTTGGAGGCTTCCTAGAGGAGGGAAGTCTCCAGCTAGCCTGGCCTCAGGCTCGCTATATGATCTAGGGACAGTCTGTTTGGTTCTCTGTAGCCGTGTCTGTGAAATGACCAGCTGCCCTCTGGGGCCGCTTGCTGGCCATTAGGGGAAGTGCAGCCTCCAGCCTAGGCCCACCCGGAACAGACCAGTGATTAGGTCCTTTAACTTGGGAGAGGATGATCTTCCCACTCTCAGCCTCAACTCCTCCACTTCATGAGGTTAGTGTCCTTATTTCACCTGTTCCCATCCTCTCAGGTCGCCTGGAGGCCAACCAGACCCTCGAAGGAGCTGGTGGCAGCATTACCAGTGTGGACTTTGACCCCTCGGTGAGGGGACTTTGCCCAGTGGCATGGCCTATTCTTCCCCCTCCCCTAGTCTCCACATGCTGGGGCAGATGACCCCTCAGGGCAGGTGGGAGCATCATCAGTATAGTTGAACTGGGCCCTCAGACTTCTATGCAGATCCTCCTTCCTGGGCTGAGAGACTCCTCTGCCTGACTTCTTTTTGGCCTGGGAGTGTGGGAGGCTCTGAGGCAGTCCCTACCCCAGCTCTTTGGCCTGAGGGATGTTGCCTATGGACAGGCCCAGGTTTAGGACCTGTCCTTTCCTTCCCATCTCTCTAGGGCTCCCAGGTATTGGCAGCCACTTACAACCAGGCTGCCCAGCTCTGGAAGGTGGGGGAAGCACAGTCCAAGGTGAGCCCGACTGGAGAGGCCACCTGGGAGGTCTGGGGTCATGCTGCAGGACTGGGAGGGGGTGTTAAAGTGTCTTGGTGATGCCCTTAATTCATACCTGGGATGGGGTGGGGGCAGGAGACGCTATCTGGACACACGGACAAGGTGACAGCTGCCAAATTCAAGCTAACAAGGCACCAGGCGGTGACGGGGAGCCGAGACCGAACAGTGAAGGAGTGGGACCTTGGCCGCGCCTACTGTGAGGCTCAGCACCTGCCTCCCACTTTCCACCCATTGGGAACCCCTGGGCCTGGACATGAGGGACCTCAGCCTGATCTCTGGGGTCTCAAGGGTGAAACGTCCCAAGGCCCTCCTTCTCTGTCCTCCATCCTTGCTTTCTGCCTCATTTCTTGGAGTTCGCAAGCTTTGGGTGGGTGAATAAGTGAAGAGAGCCCTGGGCTGGGTGGTGGGAGGCCTAGGTTCTAGTTTTGGGAGGACACTGCCCCTCTGGACTTCAGCTTTCCTATATGTCCAGTGGGCTGGCTCCTGACAGCCCTTCTCTCAGGCCCTGGAGCTCTGCTCCTTGTTGCCCAGGTTCCAGGACCATCAACGTCCTTTCCTACTGTAATGACGTGGTGTGTGGGGATCATGTCATCATTAGTGGCCACAATGACCAGAAGATCCGATTCTGGGACAGCAGGTAACAGGTGGCAGACTGTGGGTGATGGTGGAGGCCCGGGGACAGGGTTCCCGCATTATGTTTCTTTTCTGTGACTATGGGGAAGTCAGCATTATTTTTTCAGTCTAGAAAGTTAGAGCTCCTGGAGAGGAAGTGACTTCCCCAGGACCATAAGCAGGTGGAGCTGTCGAGGGAGACTTGGAGGAGAATGAGGCTGTGGGGCTGGCACTGTCAGCTGGTGACCTCCCTGGGCTGGGCATGGATCCTTGTGCTCAGCTGTCCCCAGGGAGCTGTGCCACCTTCTTAGTGGCCATTGGTCCGGCTGCTGGACTCTGCCTGGTTCTTGCCAACCAAGATAGAGAAGCACCTTTCTCCATGAAGTTACCATTTTTTAATCAAAAGGATTTTTTTTTTTTAAAGTAGCTGTTTTAAACGTAAGAGCTCAATTTATGTTTATAGTAGTTTATAAACCATTGCTGGAGTCAATGCTGGGCCTGCCTCAGGCTTTTTCTAATTGGTCTGAAGAGATTGCTATTGGAAACCCTTCTCGCCCTATCACATACTTAAAGAGACTTTTCAGTGCTTCCCCTCCTGTGCTTATTTTAGTGACCCAAGGGTTTCAGGGGCTCCAGCTCTCCAGTCAAAGGCTGCTTAAGTTCCTTGTTGGAGGGGCAGGCTGCAGGGGGGAGAAGGGGGCAGTCTTGGTAGGCATTGGTCTCAGCACTCAGAGGCACTGGGTGCTTCTGGACTGTTAGTTGAGAAAGCTGCCTTGCCCAGTCTCATCCTGTCAGGAGTGGCCTGGGTGGGCTGTTCCTCATCCCCGTCCCTGTCCCTGCTCTGCAGGGGGCCCCGTTGTACCCAGGTCATCCCTGTGCAGGGCCGGGTCACCTCCCTGAGCCTCAGCCATGACCAGCTGCATCTGCTCAGTTGTTCCCGTGATGACACACTCAAGGTCATCGACCTGCGTGTCAGCAATATCCGCCAGGTGTTCAGGTACCAGCCCCATGCCCACTGACCCTGAGACTGGGGCTGGGGCAGCTGGGCCTCACTTCCCCTGTAAAAGGCCTCCCAGGGCCCTGTCAACCAGGGCCCTGCCTGGAGGCCCCTCTAGACCAGGGTCTGCTGAGGTGCCCAACCCTTGACAGACCTCCGTGTCAGCAATATTTGCCAGATGTTCAGGTACCAGTCCTATGCCCGCTGACCCTGGGATTGGGGCTGGGGCAGCTGGGTCTCACTTCCCCTATAAAAGGCCTCCCAGGGTCCTGCCAGTTGGGGCCTTGCCTGGAGGCCTCTCTAAACTAGGGTCTACTAAGGTGCCCAATCCCTTGACAGAGAGAGGAAGCTCTTGAAACTCCTGGCTGAGGGGCAGGTGCTGCCTCCATTCTGACCCTAGACCTCATCTGTCCTCAGGGCCGATGGCTTCAAGTGTGGTTCTGACTGGACCAAAGCCGTGTTCAGGTGTGTCTGTGAGAGTATATGCCTATTCCCTAGTGTGCCATCTGACTGTGTGTGTGTGTGTGTGTCTGTCTGTCCTCACCTCTGACCCCCTTCTCTCTCTTGCTCTGCTGTGGCTACTGCAGCCCGGATAGAAGCTATGCACTGGCAGGTTCCTGGGACGGAGCCCTTTATATCTGGGAGGTAGACACTGGGAAACTGGAGAGCAGCCTTCGGGGGCCCCACTGGTGAGCATGACCGCTACCCACCTGCCTGCCCAGCCCAGGGGCCAGTGCCACCCCCTGCTAAGCTGATTCCAGATTCTGATATGCTCGGGACCCTGGAGTACCTAGCTGTGCACTGCAGCCTCCCTTCCACAAGAGCCCTTCACAGTTCACCATTGCCTTCCCAGTGCATTTGGATTCCATCCTCACCACAGCCCTTCGAGCCCATTTTATAGATGAGGGGACAAATTCAGGGAGGGGCTTCAAACTGCCAACATCCAACACTGAGGGGCTGAACCAGGGTGCAGGCTGAGCTCTGATGTCCCCTGAATCCCTGCCTACCCTTTTCTCAGTGCTGCTGTCAACGCTGTGGCCTGGTGCTACTCCGGAAGCCACGTGGTGAGCGTGGACCAAGGCAGGAAGGTTGTGCTCTGGCACTAGGGCCAGCACTTGGCCTGTCTGGGCTAGAGCGCTAGTCCACAGGCATCCAGAGAACAGCTTCCCACTGTTGCATGGGGCTTAAGAGCCAGCCTCCAGAGCCGGCCTCCAGAGCCGGCCGCCAGAGCCAGCCGCCAGAGCCAACTGGAGGGGTTGGGGGTGAGAACAGGGTGGAAGAATGGGGATGGCCTCAGGGGGCTTAGTAGGGAGGAGGAAGGCCTGGCAGGACTTAGCCTGTTTGTTTAAAAATAGAGTGTGAGTTGAGGGGAATACAGTATTTTTGTTTTTTGTCTCAATCTCTTAATTTCTCCAATACCGGAAAAACAAACAAAAAACATTTAAACCAGTGTCTGCTTGCCTCTTTGCAGCATTCAGGGTATACTGAGGCCTCTGGGCTGGTGGGTGAAGAAAGGCCTAGAGGCAGCATAGAGCAGGGACTCTCAGCCTGAGAATTTCACCCTTGGTCCAACCTGGCCATGAGGTAAAACCAACACTTGGTCCTTCCTGAGGCTAGTCCCTGGGCTGGGGAGGCTTCTGCTTTATGCCCCAGGGTAAACAGGCTGAGGAGGGGCTGTGGGAGCTCCAAGGAGGGAGTAGGGGAGGCAGCCCAGCTGGCCCCTGGTGGAAAGGGTTCTAAAAAACCAGAGTGATGTCAAAGCACTTGGTAAACCAGTGTCACATTCTTACTCCAGGGGTAGAGCCTGAAGTGGGTGGGGAATGGCCTCTGTGTGTCTGTGTGTTGGGAGGGCTGCCATGGGCCTAGCCTGGGCCTGGGGCTTTGTTTACATTCCGTCAAATTCAACCTGCACAACAGGCCTCTGAGCATGAGGCAGATCAGACAGGGCAGACCCTACTCCAAGCCCTAACCCATGGCTGGGCACTCAGGCACAGAGCTCAGGGCTGGGAGACAGATGCAGGGGAGGGTTCAGCAGGACGGCCATTGCCAGTCAGTATCGCAAAGGGGACTGCCATCCCTGAGGGAGGGGGGCTGACCTTCAGGGGTCTGTTCAGCTAAGATTCAAAGGTAGTTGCAGGGTTTATCCTGGAACCCTTGACTTTCTTTTCAAATTCTCCCATGGGGATCCTTCCTAGTCCCAGGGTTTGGAAGCCATTTCCAGAATGTGCAGCAGAGGGTGAAGAGCATGGACTCTAGCTAGACTAGACTGGACTGGGTTTCAATCAGCTCCACTATTTAGTAGCTGAATGACTTTGGGCAAGTTTCTTAACATCTTTGTGCTCTAGTTTCCGCATCTGTAAAATGGGATAATGGGATAATAGTACCTACCTCAAAGGGTTGTAACGATTGAGTGCTTTAATACTTGTGAAGCTCCTGGTAAATGCTGTGCAAGTGTTGGTCAGATACCAAAACCTACACTCTGCTGACTCCCTACTCTTGGCCCAGCTGTCCCCTGAGTTCTAGGTGGTATGTCCAGCTGCCTCCTGAACTTCAGTCTCCCCTACATGTTAGCTCCTCTTTCCCTCACACAGCAGCAGCTTGTTTAACTCCACCCCTGCTGTCATTACAGGCCACCTTCTAGACTTATCTTTCCACACAATCTCCTTGCCATGGCCGGAGTGACTTTCTAAGTTGTCTTGGTCACACGCACAACCCTTTGAGGTTTCTCTGAAGGTTGAAGAGAAACTCCTGGGCATCAAACTCAAAGTTCCCCTACCCCCCTTTTTTCTTTTTTTGATGAAGGTTTACAGAACAAACTTCTCATTAAACAGTACACATATTGTTTTGTGACATTGGTTACCAACCCCACAACATGTCAACACACTCTCCTCAACCTTGGGTTCCCTATTATCAGCTTTCCTGTCTCCTCCTGTCTTCTGGTCCTCGCCCCTGAAACTCAAAGCCGTTTGGATGCAACCTGCTGTCTTCTCCAGCTGCACCTCGTTGGATTGCAACCTGCTGTCTTCTCCAGCTGCACCTTCATTTCCTTCCATACTGAATGTTGTCTCACACATACTTTTCTTTCTACACAAAATGTTCTTCTCTCTCAGCCCTAACTCAGATTTGTCCTTCAGGAGTCACTGAGGCGTTCCCCCACTGCCAGGCTGGACCAGGGGCACCCTTGGTCCCTGTGATTTGCTGCCCGCCATTTTGAGCCAGGAGCTCCTGGAAGGGACCAGGATGGGAATGAAGTATTCTGTGATCAGGCCTGGCACAGAGAAAGCCTCAGGAATTGTTTGTTAAATAATTTTTTTTTTAAGGACTCATCAAGTCTAACAATTTAAGATCCTAGGATTCCAATGTTCTTTGAATCTAAGACTTCTCATCATCCTGCAGCTCCTCCCCTCCCCTGCCCTAGTCCTCATTTGCTGGTTCCCAGTGGCCACCAGGGGTCACCAGCTGCCTAGTCACTGCTGAAGCCACTCTCCTGTCTCCTGGGATTCATGGCTGGCGCTTTGAGTATCCACCTGTCTTAGTTATCTAGTGCTGCTGTAACAGAAATACCACAAGTGGATGGCTTTAACAAAGAGAAGTTTATTCTCTCACAGTCCAGTAGGCTAGAAATCCGAATTCAGGGCGCCGGTTTCAAGGGAAGGCTTTCCATCTCTGTTGGCTCTGGAGGAACGTCCTTCTGATTAGTTTTCCCTTGGTCTGGGAGCATCTCAGTGCAGGAACCTCAGGTCCAAAGGATGTGTCTCTGGTCCTGGCACTGCTTTCTTGGTGGTATGAGGTTCCCAACTCTGCTTGCTTCCCTTTCATCTCATAAGATAAAAGGTGGTGCAGGCCACACCCCAGGGAAACTCCCTTTACATTGGATCAGGGATGTGACCTTAGTAAGGTTGTTATAATCCCATCCCAATCCTCTTTAACATAAAATTACTATCACAAAATGGAGGACAACCACACAATACTGGGAATCATGGCCCAGCCAAATCGATACACACATTTTTGTGGGGACATAATTCAATCCATGACACCACAATTACTGAGTGCTTATGATGTGTCAGGCCCTGTGCTCTGCACTTTCATGAAGTATCTCATTTGTTCCTCAACCACCTGTGGTGTAGGTATCCTCTCTATTTACAGATGAGAAAACTGAGGCTCAGAGATGCTGTGATTTAAGATCACACAGCTAGTAAGTGGAATAGCTGGAATGTGACTGTATTATTCTTTTTTGCAAAATGTCAGGGAATCCAGGCTCCCAGTTGGGCAGAGCTGTAGGGCATGTCTTCTCTCCCAGTGGTATGCCCTCTGTCTGCCACTACTGGGAGTGTGAGTCTAGCTTTGTGTCTAACCTAAATTTTTCCACCTCTGACTTCTCCCTGTTTTCCATTCTGGGCCCCTTGGTGCCTGTTGGTGTGGGGTTGTCTCACCTCAGGGAGCACATGTATGCCTTCACTTGCTTAGAGGTTCTTCCTAGGAGCAAATCTGGAAGACCAAAGACAGGCCAAGGCATTCTAGGGAATAAGGCAGGTGTAGAGAAAGAGGGGCTAACACAGATTGAGCACGGGAGATGTTCAGAGGGGAGGCTAGCTGGGAAGTCTGTACCTCCTAATCTTTGCAGTGTCTGTTCGGTAGAGGGGGTGGGAGTAGAACCTAGTAAACCTCTTCAAGCTTTCGGCACTCTTCAGGTTTTCGGTACTCAGCACTCAGGGGCTGTCTGCCTGAACTGGGTCCCTAATGTCAAAACTAGGAGCCCTGGTGGTGTAGTGGTTAAGAGTTCGGCTGCTAATCGAAAGGTCAGCGGTTTAAATCCACTAACCGCTCCTTGGAAACCCTATAGTGCAGTTCTGCTCGGTCCTATAGGGTCACTATGAGTCGGAATTGACTTGACGGTAATGGGTAATGTCAAAACTGGAAGAGTCTGAGATGACCTACACCCCTGCTGTGTACATGAACTGAGGCCCAGAGAGAGGGCAGGGGCTTGCTCAGGGCCACATAGCAGAGCTGGGAGAAGAACCCAGGCCCTGTTTTCACCATTTTAAAAAACAATTCAGCTTCTGCCGGGAGGGGCTGGCCAGGCCTTCTGGATGCCCACTTTTAGGTTCTGCTCCCAGTTGTTTTCCTGAGACATCTTGAGCAAATCACAGTGACTTCCAGCCTCTCAGATCCCAGTCTGTGAAATGGGGACAGAAATCCCAACTCTGTCCCTGCCCAAGGGTTTGGGCCTTACCAAAGCTGACACAGCTCTTCTCCAGGGCTGTCCCGTAGGTGTGAATACTGCCTCTTCCGTCTGCCTTGCCCAATCTCAGGCCTCAGTGAGCCTAAGACCCCTGGGAGGGAGGAATGAGAGAAGCCCCTGTTCTGAACTCCTGCAGCCCCTTGGTCGTTTCCTTGTCCTGGCAAATGCACTTTGGCTTAAGTGCTATTTCCCTGCATCTCCTCCACCAGACATGAGCCCCTTAGTGGCAAGGATTGGATCTGAGTCATCTGTGTCTCCAGTGCCCAAGCAGGGCGTGGGGCAGCAAGTTTGCTAAATGGACAATAGCAATTGAATAGAGGTGGCCCTGGCCCTGAAGATGTTCTTTGGAGAAACCCTGATGGCACAAGCTGTGGACCCATCTTGGTGTGAGATTCAGACATACCATGTCTGTGTACAGGCCATTTTCTTTCTCCAGATGCACAACTAGTAACCACATATATTTTCAGCTTATCTGTACATTATCTTATTTGAGGCTCCAAATCTCAGAAATTTGTATTATCTTCTCATTCTCACTTTACAGATGAGAAAAGCAAGACCCAGAAAAGTGGAGGGATGAGCCTAAGGTCACAGCTAATCTGAGGTGGCTCATGGACTGGAGTATGGGCCTTTTGAGCACGGCTCCAGGGCCCTTTCCCTGCCCCTCAGAGGAGCAAGCAAAGACAGCAAGGATGTTCATGGTTTCATTTCTGTTATGTTTCAGGATAAAATATTCCAAGAAAACATTCCCAGACCAGACCTCTCAGAAATAGACATGGTAGAAGTACTACGTGTGTTTTCTTGGTCAGTTGGGACCAGGGGAAAATAGTTCAGGAACAAGATGCTCTCTGGCATTCATATGATTCTTGGCAGATGAAGCAGTAGCAAAGCAAACACAAACTCTAGGAGGAAACATATTGGCTGTGTCAAGTTGTAGATTTCAGGACAAATTACAATTCTGACCCTTCTAAAATTTCTGTAATTTGGTTGTATTTTTGTCATGAAAAGCCAACTTCATAATGAACAGAATAAATGCAAAGATTTAGAGCAGCCAAATTTTGTCATAAGGCCACTTAGAGGGCTGGGCAGTGATTGGTCCCAAAACCAAAAGCCGTGGCTGGGATCCTTGGGCAGTGAGTGAATAGAGCACCCTGGGATGTAATCACAGCCTAGGAGATGAGAGTTTGCTTTGTGCCAGTGGAAGGGAGAGTTCAGTGGCTTAAATTTTCAACTGCTTGCCATCCGAGAAGTCTGCTCCCAAGTATTGTGACTTTTTGTGTGATGTTCCCACTTTGCATCTAGAAATTGAACTTAACCCAAAACATGAGCATTCTGTTTTTTTTCAAAGCTGGGGATATGGCAGTCCAGATTGGGACAGATCAGACATCAAGCAATGGCAGGGCTAAGGTCAGATGACATCCTCCCACCACGTCCCCATGTCTGGCCAATGGAGGAGGGCTGGAGTAACAGGGTCAGAGAGGAAAGGGATCTTGGTGATGTGCTGTGAATCTAGGGCTTGATTGCATCACAGTTCCTGTGACAAAGGAGGCCACAATTTAGCTGTGACACTGGGTGGGACAATTAGCTTAACTCTGTCCCGTGGTCAAAGCCTAAGCCTCTGATGTCAAATGCGAGCAGCTTTCATTGGCAGAAGGTAGAAGACCGGAATGGTATTTATACAGATGACCCTTCCCATATTTACGGTGAAGCACTTTCACACACATTCCTTTCTTTGGGCCTCATGACAACTCTCTGTCACTACAAGGCTAGAAGACTACCAAGGACCCCAGTTCTAAAGGTGAGGACACCAAAGATGGGAGACGTGATGTGATGGGGAGGAATGTTTTTTGGTGACTATGCTACACACTATGTTTTGGGTCCACAGCATCGTTCTTAGGTTCAGGAGGACATAGGGGTGCAAATTCCCATGGCTGTCACGTGGAGGAGCCAGGATTTAAACCCAGACTCCAGAGTCCATGCTGTCATCTCATATGCTGTTGGTGGGAATGTAAGCTGATACAATCTTTTTTGGAGGCCAATTTGGCAAAATCTAACGAAATTAAATATGCACATACCTTTTTGACTCTCAAATTTCACATTTAGAAATTTACTCAGTATTTATATTGGAACAAGTTTATAAAGAAATACATACAAAGATGTTAGTTTTAACTTTCTAATAGCAAAAGGCTGGATACAACCTAAATGTCCATCACTATAGGAATGGTTAAATTATGATATATCCAAGCAATGGAATACAAACCAGCCTTCAAAACAAATGAGGTAGACCTAAACGTATTATTACATAGTCCCAGTTATGTAAAAAAGCAATGCGTATATGAGTTTTATGCATAGAAAAACGTCTGGTAACATACATACCTCACGTCCCTGGCTCCTGGAAGCCACAGTGCTCAGCCTTTTAACCAGGAATCTTCTGTTCACCCCTGAGACAGAATAAAATATCCTCCAACATGATTTGTTACTCTTCATTGTGGAGGTTCAGGAAAGGGGCAAGGAGTCCAGAATGCCAGCTTCCTAGAAGCCACCAGTCACATCTTCTGAGAGACTTCAGTGACCCTCCCCTCGCGCTCCACCCATCAGAACTGGCGCTCCCTCTGTTGTGCTCACCCAGCACAATGCCCACTCCACCCTCCTAGCGGCATCACACAGTACTGTCCACATGTGTGCACCTGTCTTTTTTCCCACTGGGAAAGGACCTTGAAAGCAAAGACCATAACTCACTTATTTCTATATCTAACACCTAGGATGTTATACCGAGCACATAGGTGGCATCAGGGAATGTTTGTCACACAGATGGGTTAATTCACTCCCCCCTCTCTGTATCTGTTATAGGATTTAAAGGTGGGCCCAGTAGTGCCTTTATAAGAAGCACTGTCTATTTGGAAAAGCTTATTTACCCAAATGTTTTAAACTAAGGAAACATATAAACTTAATTCCACATTTTTATTATTCAACATTTTGTACATAATAAATACAAACTTTTTACAGCCACTGTAAAGAAAGCACATCTGCACAGAGGTGCCCTCTGAGCCCAGCCTGTGCACGGTGACGCTAGACTACATGTGCTGGAGGGAGGGGTTATTTTTAAAAAGGAGGCATATTTTTACAACTTTGATTTTTAAAATAAAATTAGCAGCTCTTCCAAAAAATACTTTAAAATATAACAAAAGATTTCAAATAACCTCTGAGAATGTGGAAAACCCAAATTGAAGGACAATTTGGCTAGCTAAAGAGAAAATACGAGACTGGGTGGCAAGAAAGAACTGCTTGATTTAAGCACTTTGAAGATTTTTAACATGTTGGCAAACTTACATCTTAAAAAAAACCACCTTTTAATTTCTTTTTTAAACTTAAGAATAAGTTTGATAAACAAAAATAAAAAGACCTCAAATAGATCAACAGGTTAAGAAATGCAAAAAACAAATATGAAAAAAAAAAAACCCCAAATCACAGAGAAGATTCATCACTGGGTATTGTCACTGAAGTGATCAAATGACTAACTGAAAATTTCTTTAGCTATGATCTTACTTTGGGTCAAAAATCCCATGGGGACGTCTGGCGAGCATTTCAAGTCTTAGAGATTCCTAGGAGGCATGAATTTTTCAAAGCATACAGAAACAACTTTTGGATAAAATTCTGCAAATTTGTTAGATTTCTTAAAAAATAAAAAAGTAACTAGCAAATATCCCTTCGTCCCTATCTTCCACAGGAGGTGGAGAGCTGACAGAGTCCTACTCTGGCATACCTGTCGAGGGTTCTGACAAGCTGCTGTGCGCTCACTGGCCTGCTGAGAAAGCCACTCCTGGTTCTCCCTGTGACATGAAGAACTTGTCTTTTCATCATCAATTCGCACTTGTGCAGTATGTACAATCCTTTAGTCCTTCGTCACAGGAAGCTGGTTTACTCCATGAGCCCACAAGCCCTTCCTCCCAAGGAGGTGTCAGATCAGTGGGACCTGGGAAGCTGCATTTTCCATGGTGAGTGGTAACTGGTCTGGACCAGCCACTACCTGGCTTTCTGGGCCAGAGCGCTGGCTTGAGAATAAAATAATGCCAGGGGCCATCCCAGCAGAGAAGTTCAACAGTGCAAGTCTGTGCCCTCAATTTATTTAGACATTCAGATTCTAACGATACTGGCTGGGGTCAGAAGAGTATATGCTGCAAAAATTAAGATGAAAAACTATCCCAATATAAAAAGAACATTAAACCGGCTCATTTCAGATCTGGAAGCTCCATTTCTGTTTTCGCCACAGCCTCCTTTCTATTAGTCTATGTGACGAACAAGATGTGGCTGCTAGTTCAGCCCCTCAATATTAGCTCCACTAATACTAAATGAATGGCATGAATGTTAATACAAAGGACACTGTTATTGTTTTAAATCTGTTAGTTGTGGAAGGGATGTGCATTAATGCAATTGGCGCTAAACTCAGCGCGGTCCATTTTTTTCCAATAAAGTTTCACTTTCTCTGTCTGGGCATTAACTGTGGTGAGGAACCAGCCTCTCCTGAAATCCCTTCTTCTGATGCCTTATATGGCCAACATGATCTGATTAATACTTAATCAGATGAACAAAAGCCACTGTAAGGAAGATGAGAATCTCTGCTACAGCCCTGTGGCCACAGTAATATACTGTACGAGTGCACACGATCAGTTATCTCTGTTACTGTGCTGTGGACCGAGGCCTGGTCTTGAGTCTCATATAAAAACGGACCACTGTCAGGCGTGAGGGCTGCCCCTCTCTGCTTCTAGGGCCCGCTAGGATTTGTGCTATGGTAGGAGAGATGACGTAGAAAATGACAACAAAAAAGGCACAGAATAGTCATAAATGTGAGAGGAGTCCACCAGGCCACCCAGTCACATATAATCCTCCTTGGTTTTGCTCTGTTCAAGAGTCATCATCATGCAAAGGTGCCTAAAAAACAAGACTGGCCAAACTCCAAGCCTGACCTTGATTGTAGCAGTCATGGATGGGCTACGCCACCATCACACCAGCGTGATCTCCACATCTTCAATCTTCTCTGCTGGCCTTCGGTGGTTCTGTGTGGGTGGAGGGGGAGCCGCCCGGACCTAAGCAGGGAAACAATCATGTGGATTTCAGCCAGCTTTCTGACTCGGTGCCCAAAACTCCAATCACTCATTTATCCAAGGACATGGGCACCCTAGGGATCACAGAAATGCTCTGAGCATGCACTTTCAATCTAATCCTATCTTCCACACTAAGAAGGAGCTGGAAGCAGTGGTGGTGGTTCAGTGGTAGAATCCTCACCTTCCATGCAGGAGACTGGGTTTTGATTCCCAGCAAATGTGCCTTAAGTGCAGCCACCACTTGTCTGTCAGTAAAGGCTTGCATGCTGCTATGATGCTTAACAGGTTTCAAGGGAGCTCCCAGACTAAGACCGACTAGGAAGAAAGGCCTGGTGATCTACTTCTGAAAGTCAGCCAATGAAAACGCTATAGCTCACAATGGTCTGATCCCATTGTGTATGGGGCTGCCGTAAGTTAGGGGCAGCTAACAACAAGAAAGAGCTCCTGTTCTGATGCAATGTCAAATCCATGAATTAGGTTCTTGCATAGGCTGAAAGCTGCATGGGCACAACAGTCTTGGGTACAAGAGTCAGTGTAGCCTTATGAGCCTTTTCCAAAACAAAGTCCTGGAAGCAAGTGAGAGCAATGCTCAGAGAACTGAAAACATTTCAGCATGTCTTGGGAAGAGAGTTGCAAGAGATAAGGCTAGAGAGGTGGGCTGGGGTTACGTCATGAAGGGCTTTGTTAAGCCATGTTAAGAAATCTGAGCTTTATTCTGTAGGCAAAGAGTCTTTGGTGGATTATAAGCAAGGCAGCAGCAGTATCAGATATGTGAAAAGATAACTTTGGTAACAGTTTGTAGAAAAGATCAGAGGTGGGCAAGAGTAGAAGTAAGAAGACAACTTAGTAGACTTGCGTAGTCATCTGAATGATAGTTGATGTTAGCCTGATCTAGGATAATGGCAGTGGGGGAAGCAGAGAAGTAGAAAGACTGAGAGCTGTCTCTGAGACAAACCTGGCAGGATTTGGTGATGACTGTGGAAGGCAGGGTCAGGCAGTATCAAAATGCCAGAGCACTGGTAGGATGAGGGTTCCACTCACCTAGACAAGCAATATGGGGGAAGGAGCATATCTGGGAGGGAAGATGATTAGCTCATTTTTCTTGAGTTTTGAGGGCCTGGGGATATATAAGTTGAGATGTCCACAAATCCAAAGCTCAGGGAAGAGATGGCAGCTATAGATATGAGAGTTGTCAGTATATAAATGATACATATATATAAATGATAAATATGTATCAAAGCCGTGGGAGTAGATGAGATCACACAGGGAATATGAGTTCCATGACAAGAGAAGCAGCTCAGGGACAGAACCCTGAGAGGCATTAGCATCTAGGAGATGAATAGAGGAAGAGAAGCCTGCAAAGGCTAGTGAAAAGGAAGGCCAGAAATGAGGTAGAAAGCAAACCAGAGAAGTGAGATGGAACAAATCTGTCTACTTCTCTCCATTCCCACTGTTATCCACTAGTCCACAATACCATCACCTCTTGCTTGGTCCACTGCTCCAGCCTCCTAACTGGCTCCCACATCCATTCTGCCACCTTCAGTTCACTCTTCACTTAGCTGCTATAAAAGGTATCACTGTCCTGCTTAAATCCTCTCAATAGCTTCCTAGTCCTTAACAAGGTCTATAAAGCCCTGCCTGTATCTCCAGCTTCATAAAATAATTGTGTGATTAGGACTTTGTTTCTCCTACTAGAGTGAAGATAAGCTCTGTGAGGCAGTCTAGCTCTGGCACTGCTGTATCCCTGCAGCTGGCATTGAGCAGGTGCTCATTACTTATCTGCTGAATGAATGAAGCCAAAGGAGCAAGTGGATCAAGGAAGGGTGCCCAATGCTGATACGGCGGTCAATAAAATTGTAAAGTATCCACTGGATTAGCAATGGGAATGTTTTGACCTTGGCAAGAGCTGTTTCATAGTGTAGTGGTGGGGTGGAATTGAGGGTGCAACGGAGTGAGAAGTAGAGGTAAGTGCTTATAAGACCAAAAGCTCTTTGAGGACATGAAGTGAATCTTATTATTTCGTCTCAGCATCCCTCAAAAGAGGCAAATACAGACCTGGCAAACAAGTTCTTAATAAATGCTTACTGAAAAAAAAATGCTTCTGTTTCACAATTAGGCCATTTTAATGCTCACAGAGCATGTTATAATTTAAATACTTTCACAGCTATTATCTTGCATGATCCTCATCATGGCTGAGTGAGAAAAGTTCCAGTGTAGACCAGACCTTCCAAGATGAATTGATTTTTATAGCCTTCCTTTGCAAGAGTTCTTTTTACCTTCCTAAACCCATTTCACCCTTGCTTGCCGGAAATCGGGTTACAACACAGGGAACATGGGGAAACATTAATTTCTAGTTTTCAATTTCGAAGATCTATGCATTATATAACCGTGCAAGATAAGAGACTTACAGGTCGCAGTTTGCCATATGAGGTCTCAGAAGTATGCCTTGGTGCCTGTGAGAATCCTGGAGATTCAGAATGGAAGCTGTTTTCTACGGGAAGAAACCAAAGCAGCTCATTTTATTTGTGTTGTTAAACAATAAAAATGCCAATGCAGTGATGTTTGCAGATCTGATTTCTGAAATGAAAGTGTATTCAGACCCATGCCCAGGAGAACCCTTACCATTTGCTGATGGAGACCGGGGGAAGTACTGGGAGCTCCTCTTGTCTGGGCTGGGGTAAGGGCTGCTGGGAGGCTGGTCATATAATGACAGTGGAGGCAGGGAACTGTGAGGCTTGGGGGAAGGAGAAATCTGCATCAGAGGGAAGAGAGGTTACAAGGTACTTACCTTCTCAGGCACGAAAAACTTGGTGGGTCCTCTGACTACTCTGGACAAATTACTTTTCTCTGAGCCAGGTTATGACTTAAAATTTTTTGTCAGCCTTGTTAGAAGCAAATGAACCCAGAACAACCACTCCAAACCTCAATTTTTGTGTCATATTTAACTTTCTCCTTTTGCAGATCTCCTCATCATAATACTGGTAAGTCAAACCATTCTCTAGGGTTCTACTGAAAACAGCACATTAACTAGTCAATTCAGCAAATTCAGTGAAGAACAAAAAAGGAGACAAGTTGTATTTTTTTTTGGTGAAGATAGAATAATTGGTTGAGTTTTTGACTTCCTAGGTTTTGTAAATTCAGGCTAAGTGAACACAATCACCACACAAACAAAACAGGCAGACACATTCCTTACTGTCCTCTACCTGCCAGGTCTGCTGTGACAGCTCCTCAGAGAGGACCAACCCAACTGACGGAATTGAGGGTTTCACGTAAAGGCAAGTCTTGCTACGATGAGATGAGCCTGGGGCCATATATGAGTGTATAATGGGGCTCTTTGAAATGGACCGGCAGGACACGGCCTAGAAAGGGAGGCTCTGACAGTGATGGAGAGAAAGACTGCTGATATTTTTATTTACTACATAAATTAACTATAGACATAATACGTTCCTTCTCTGGTTTGCTTCTTGCTCTCCACCAAGCCATTCTTTTGTATGTTACAATCAATTTAGCGTTTTGGTTAACTGATTTACAGAATGTGAGGAGAATGGAGGAGTGGGATGGCCATATTCCACAAGGGCCTAACTGGCCAATCTCTGCTTTCCCAAATTTGATTTTGTAGAAACATTGCAATGGAGAATTAGAGTGGTGAGGACTAGGCAGAGACCACAGCCCAATTTTGGCCTTGGGAATAATTTTCTTCAAATATCTTTTTCATTCAGCTCTTTCTCCTCTAATGTACCTGTGTATCTCTCGTCCGTGGAGTGTCACCATTTTCTGAGGCTGAAAGTTCTTCCACTAGCACCGATGGGAACACTCCAATTCGCCCATTGAATTCCCCTTCCCAGAAGCCATCATCATCTTGGTTTTCTTTGTTCAAGATACGAATGATTGCTCCCTCAGGAAAAGATAATTCATCATCTGTCTGGCCCTCATAGTCATAAAGTGCTTTCACAAAACAGACTAGGGAGCAAGAGAGAGACAAATCCAGTAAGAACACTGGCAGTGAGGCTGCTTTTGCAACCATCCGTTAGGCTCACATGACAACTAAAAGAGCATCATAAAGAATATGAGTAAAGTTCTAAGTTTTTACTCACTGAAGATCAACTTCAGCGTTCTACTGTACAGGACAAATGAGACCAAATAAGGCAAAAAAATATTATAGGACTAAAGTTATACTTTTTAACCTACTGAAGGCTTACGCCAGGGTAATACAGTTTAGGTCAAAGGTGACCAAATAAAGAGTGCCTTGTTTCAGTCTTTACCACTGGCATCTCCGTTGAGGCTGCCTGAAACGAGTTCAGCTTCCGTGGAATTGCTGGATGTGTGTGACCGACTGTCCAAAGCAGCCAGGGACTGCAGCATGCTCAGGAGGCTGTTCGAGGTGGGAAACTGTAGGTACTTTTCTGGCACATAACCCACTTGGCCAACTTTATTTCGTGCCTGGGTAAAAGACGTGACAAAACAGGTTTACGGACACAGTCTGGATGGAACGTAACAGGAACCAAAACAAACTCCTAAAAATGTCATGAGAAGGGGTGATATGAGCAAAGGAATATACCTTTACCCAGTCTTCCATATCTCCATCTTCAATCACTTCTAACACCTCATGTTCCTCAATGGTCAACTCATCTGGTTGAGAGGCCTGCAATGTAGGATGGTCATGGACAAAATTAAAAAGGTTAGATAAAGAGCAGATGTGAGTTGGTTATAACAAAAATGGGATCAAAATATTGAAATGATTTTGAAAAACTTTTTGAACATAAAAATGTAAATGCAGTAAGGCTATCATAATGAGGTGAAGTTTTACTTTAAAAAACAAACAAAATAAAGTGCCAACAAAAACTGAAGAAACGAGGTACTCAAGAGGCAATCAGGCTTAATGAACATTGCACCGTGCTGGCAGTAGAGGGCCTGGGTTCAAGCTCCAGCTTAAGTATCTGTCAGTAAGTTATTCAACTTCGTAATGCCCCCATTTCAAAGTGACAATCTTGCCATTCTCAAACAGGAGAGGGTTCAATGTGGGATGAATGAACACAGAAGCATGATGATTTGGAAAGCACAGGCAAACGTGAAGGCAATGAATGAGAACTGCTACCAGAGAGCTACTGCGAGGTGCGTGCCATGCAAATGCGAAGAGCTATGTACATGGATGAGGTGATAGCTTGAGCAGTGCTAGGACTGATCCTGAATCACTGTAATACAGTGGCCAGAGGAAGAAAGTTGTGGGAAAGGAAATGATTGAGATAGGTCAAGGTTTGGATTTATGATGGTCCAACTTAACTGTGGGGACTGGGCTGATGCATGTGGGTGCTTCTGCACGTGGGTGCTTCTGCACAAGCTGTGGTGACTTTATTATTCCTGTCAGTGGGAATCCATGAGCATCAGACACCAATATATTGCCCAGGAGACTGCAGAACCTGAGCACAAACTCTCAAAGGCTCCACAAAAGGGTCAGAGACAGTCTATTTGGCTTGGCTTTCTAAAGAGCCTTGCTTGTCACACATTAACAGGCAGTGGCCTGCTGGCATCTTATTGTCTTAAAAGCTTTCCCCAAGTCCCCAGATCCATTAAAACTATCACCTAAGACCATACATAGTTTTTCAAATCTCATAAATTTGAAGTGCAAAATATCTCCAAGTTACACAAGCAAAAATGAGGCAAGAAAACTCATCACTTTCCTTAAACCCATTTCCCATTTCATAAACATTTCATCAAAACCAAGATTCTGGATGTTGGCATAGCTTCTTGAGACAGAAAAATAGTATTGAAAATGGTTGGCCAATCAGAGAAATACCCTAGGAACAGATTTTTAAGTAAATTACCTCTTGTCTCAAAATATGAGGAAAAAATGCTCATTAGCTTCTGATAGCTTTTCCAATGGAATTTCTTTGCTACTCTGAAATTATGCATTGAATACATGAGCATAAGACACCTATGTAACAAAGATTTTCTCCCATAATTTCCATGGCAGGATACTTAAAAATATCAATACAACCAGGCTTTTCCTTCTGTCCAGGATGCCCAGGCTTCCTCTTTCTCATCTGGTGAATGGATTTAGATTACTGTGCGTTCAAGTCCATCTTAAGTCTTTTTCTATGGAAAAGTGACCTTAAGACTTTGAGCCTCAGTTTTCTTTTTATTTAGAATATAATTAGAACATAAGCTCCATTAAGGCAGAGATTTTTGTCTGTTTTGATCAATGCGGTATTTCCAGATCCTAGAAAAGAGCATAGCACTGATACATGGAAGGTGCTCAAGTAATCTGTTAAATGAAGGGGCTGGTTGATAATATCTTCCTTATAGGGTTATTGAGGGGATTATAAATAATAAATGTGTATGTGTGTGTGTACATTTGTGTGTATAAATAGTACCAGGCACACAGTACTTGACAAATGATAGCTACTCATCATTTGAGGCCCACCTCAGTCGTTTTCCCAGACTATCATGATGAACTGGTTGTTTCCTCCACCTTTTGTTCTTATAAGGCTTTGCTATCCCTCTAACAGTGACTACTGGCACTCTAATTAGGTGTCCATCCTTGTGGGCTTCCCACCAGAATGATTTCCTTAAGGCAGGGTCAGTATTTTTCTCCCTTGCCCCAGCTAAAGATAGCAAGTGGTCAGTAAGTGCTTATTAAACAAACATAGTCTCATACTGTCTCCGAAGTCCTAATATCCAGTGACAACCAGAACTCCAAGCAGCTGTGCTTTCCATTCCCCACCACTCTCTTGCCAATTTTCCTGTGTTTTCTTTTAAAACAATAGTCTTTTCCTTATTATAAAAGTAATACATGGTCAATGTAGAAAAACTGGAAAGATGCATAATTGAGATCTTAAGGTACATACAACTTGGTATCCTACTTTATGTAATATAACATTTATGTTACAAAAAATGCTTTTATAACATAAGCACTTCTTACATAAAAAACTCTAATATAACTTTCAATTATTTTCATATTACATGTTATGATTATATGAGTGGTTAATTTATTTAACTATTCCCTTATTAGAATGCCAACTTTGAAGCATTATAAAATAGGACTATGATAAAAGAAATTTTGTACCCAAAACTTTTTTCTATATTGTGGTTCATTTCCTTAGGATGGATGTTAGAACTAGAATGATTGGGTCAAAAGTCATGAACATTTTTAAGGTTTTTGAATCTAACCCTTAAATATAGCTTTTTTCTTTGTTCCTGCAAGATTAATTCAGGCCTTTTTTGTTGGTTTGGACTATAGGAATCATTCTCAGGCTTAAAGTTGTTCTCTAATCTATCCTCTAGAGTATTTTTACACTACCAGGGTTACCTTCTTAAAAGCCAAATTTGATTTTAGGACATCTGGTGTCGCAGTGGTTATGAGCTCTGCTGATAAGCAAAAGATCAGCAGTTTCAATCCACCAGCTGCTCCTTGGAAACCTATGGGGCAGTTCTACTCTGTCCTACAGGGTTGCTATGAGTCGAAATCGACTTAATGGCAACAAGTTTGGTTTATTTTTTTTTAAAAGCTCCTCCCAGCCAGGATAAAAAACCAAACTTCTGAGTTCAGTATACATGGCCTGTTACTATCTGACAGCAAACATATTTACTTCCAGCTGCTCTATTCTCCATGTGTGATGCTTCCATACCACTGAATCTAACATTTCCTGTAGACCCCACCCTCTCATCACACCATGTCTCTGGATCTGCTGTTCTCTCTGCTTAGAAAGCTATTTCCCTCTCTACCCTTTCCCAGCATCTAGAAAGGTCTTGGGACCCTGGTGGCGTAGTAGTTAAGAGCTCAGCTGCTAACCAAAAGGTTGGCAGTTGGAATCCACCAGTCGCTCCTTGGAAACCCTATGGGGCAGTTCTACTCATGATCTAATTTAAATGCCTCCTCATTGGTAAAATTTCTCCCAACTATCACAGTTAGAATTAGCAGTTTTACCTCTATTATAAATCTTTTTATACACATTCTGTTTTTTAGGTTAATTTTATTCTTCCTTAGACTATCCATTTCTGGAGGGTATGAACTGAGTCATATTCATTCTTGCATCCCCAAAGCTTATCACATATTGGGCACTCAGTAAATGTCTGTTCAATGATTAACTGACTAAATAGATTTTTATACCCTGGTTTACCAGAGGGGCACGCCTGGGCTAGGCCAATAGAGGGGATGTTTGGTGAATGTGAGCTGTTTATAATCACTCAGATACTGAGGACCCTCCCCACTTAAGGACCTCACATTTTAGTTATGGAACTTTTAAATAAATTTAATACTGAGAGGTGACATGGGGAGACATTTCCAATCCTAGTTTTATGATACCTATAACACCTTTCCAAGGATCTTAGAAGATGACTTCAAATGTTTAAAAGATTATCAAAGCATTTATGTCGAAAAAAGAAATCCCACCCTTTTTAGAAAAAGGAAATATTATGGATTTAAATATAAAATGAAAGGATGTTAGCCTCAAAAAAAGTCTGAGCATCACTGCTACTAAGGGGGTAAATACTGCCAACTTTTGGCTATCAAGGGGTAGTGGTGGCAAGAGTGAGACTATTCAGTGTATGACTGCTGAAGATTCTCTCTGGACACTCCCTCTTAGCATTATCCTTTCTCATTACTACCTCCATCACAATGGGAGCCAGAGAAGGATTTGTTTGTTCATGCCTTCCTTTACACCATTCATTTATTCATTCCACAATTATTTATAGAGGACCTACTATGTGCCAGGCACTTTTCTAGGTGCTGAAGATATACAGACAAGGTACACAGGAGCAGGTAAGTTTTCTGCCTTCATGGGCCTTTAATGGGGACCCGGATAAAGAAATAAGAGAACAAAGAAGATAACTTTTGCTGGTAACAACTGCTATAAAGTAAATCAAATAGGGCAGTGGAATAGAGGGTAGTGACTGAGGAGTCGGTTATGTAATTTAGGTGGTCGGGGGAGACCTGAGGAGGCACTATTTAGCTGAGCCTCAAAGAATAGCAGTGGGTCGTCAATAGACGTTTAGAGAAATAGAGTTCTAGGTAGAAGAAGCAGTAAGTGCAAAGCTATCAAGTCAGGAAGGAGCCTGGTGCTTCTGAAGACTCAAAGGCAGCCAGAGTGGCTGAAGTGCAATGAATGAATGGGGTGGGGTATGGTCTGAGATGAAGCTGGGGAGGCTGGCAGGGGCCAGATCATGCTGGACATTATAGACTCTAGTGAAGAGACTGGATTGTTCTCTTACATGGAATGGAAAGCTTATAAAGGGTTTTAGGCAAGGTGTTATAGATTGAATTGTGTTTCCCAAAAATATGTGCTGTAAATCCTAGCCTTTATGCCTGTGGTTATGATCCCATTAGGGAATAGGTTGTCTTTGTTACGTTAATGATGCAGGTTTAGTGTAGGGTGTGTTTTGAGTCAGTTTCTTACAAGATATAAAAAGAGCATATTAGGACAAGCAAGCAAGTAGAGATGGGGGAAGAGAGATGCCAAGCCACATGAAGACTGCCCAGGAGCAGAAGCTCAAAGAGACTAGGACCTTCCTCCAGAGCTGACAGAAAAAGACCACCTTCCTTTAGAGCCAGTACCCTGAATTCAGACTCTAGCCTCCTAAGCTGTAAGAAAATAAACTTCTGCTTGTTAAAGCTACCCATTTGTAGTATTTCTGTTATAGCAGCACTAGATAACTAAGACACAAGGAAATGAAATAATCTCTGTGTTAAAGAAGAACT
The DNA here is from genome assembly GCA_030035585.1 of Dugong dugon. Lineage (NCBI taxonomy): Eukaryota > Metazoa > Chordata > Mammalia > Sirenia > Dugongidae > Dugong > Dugong dugon. Next base: position 74,951,911 of record CM057467.1, on the reverse strand, counting down.
GAAGAAAAAATTCAAGCTTTAAGTTGCAATGCTGAAGGATTCTATCAGCAAAATACTGAACAACACAGGAAGCATCAAAAGAAGATGGAAATAATACACAGTCACCATACCAGAAAGAACTGGTCGACATTCAACTATTTCAGGAGGTAGCATATGATCAAGAACTGATTGTACTGAAGGAAGAAGTCAAGCTGCACTGAAGGCATTGGCAAAAAACAAGGCTCCAGGAATTGATGGAATACCAATTGAGACATTTCAACAAACGGATGCAGTACTAGAAGTACTCACTCACCTATGCCAAGAAATCTGTAAGACAGGCATCTGGTCAACTGATTAGAAGAGATTCATATTTGTGCCCATTCCAGAGAAAGGTGATCCAACAGAATGCAGAAATTATTGAAAAATATCATTAATATCATATACAAGTAAAATGTTGCTGAAAATAATTCAAAAAAGGTTGCAGCAGTACATTGACAGGGAACTGCTAGAAATTCAAGCTGGATTCAAAAGAGGACATGGAATAAGGGGACGTTATATGAATCTTGGCTGAAAGCAGAGAATACAAGAAAGATGTTTAGGTGTGTTTTATTGACTATGCAAAGACATTCGACTGTGTGGATCATAACAAATTATGGATAACATTGCAAAGAATGGGAGTTCCAAAACAATTAATTGTGGTCATGCAGAACCTGTACATAGACCAAGAGGCAGTTGTTTGAACAGAACAAGAGAATACTGTGTGGTTTAAAATCAGGAAAGGTGTGCATGAGGGTTGTATCCTTTCACCATACTTATTCAATCTATATACTGAGCAAATAATCTGAGAAGCCGGGCTATATGAAGAAGAACATGGCATCAGGACTGGAGGAAGACTCATTAACAGTCTGTGATACGCAGATGACACAAACTTGCTTGCTGAAAATGAAGAGGACTGGAAGCACTTACTGATGAAGATCAAAGACTACAGCCTTCAGTATGGATTACAATTCAACATGAAGAAAACAAAAATCTTTACAAGTGGACCAATAAGCAACATCATGATAAACGGAGAAAAGATTGAATTTGTCAAGGATTTCATTTTACTTGGATCCACAATCAATGTCCATGGAAGCAGCAGTCAAGAAATCAAACAACGGATTGCATTGGGCAAATCTGCTGCAAAAGACCTCTTTAAAGTGTTAAAAGGCAAAGACGTCACCTTTAGGACTAAGGTGTACCTGACCCAAGCCGTGGTATCTTCAATTGCCTTATATGCATGCGAAAGCTGGACAATGAGTAAGAAAGACCTAAGAAGAATTGATGCTTTTGAATTATGGTGTTGGAAAAGAATACTGAATAAACCATGGACTGCCAATAAAAATGAACAAATCTGTGTTGGAAAAAGTACAGCCAGAATGCTCTTTAGAAGCAAGGATGGCGAGACTTCATCTCACGTACTTTGGACATGTTATCAGGAGGGACCAGTGCCTGAAGAAAGACATCATGCTTGGTAGCGTGTCAGTGAAAAAAAGGAAGACCCTTAATGCGATGGACTGACACAGTAGCTCCAACAATAAGCTGAAGCATAATGATGATTGTGAGGATGGCGCAGGACTAGGCAGTGTTTCGTGCTGTTGTACAGAGAGTCACTAAAAGTGAGAACAGCGTCTAACAACAAGTGTTAAAGATAATTCTGGCCACAGAGTGAAGAAGGAACTGCTGGAAGGCAAGAATGAAGTAGGGAGATCAATTATGAGACTTTGTTTTTTTTTTGCTTTTACAGTAGTCAGAGCAATGGCCTGGATGGTAGCAGTGGAGGTGGTGAACGTTAGAAGTGAATGGATTCAGGATATGTTTTGGAGGTCACCTCAACAGGACTGGCTGATGAGGGTGATGGAGAGAAGAACTGAGGAATTGAAACTCAATTTACTTTGTTCTGAGTAAATAGTTAATGGGAAAGCAGGGCAGGTTTGAGAAAGATTAAGAACTATTAGAAGAAATCAGGTTTGAAAATTCTGGCACCTTTTTATCTAGGTCCTTGCTTGACATGGATAACAAACGTGGTTATATTAGGATAAAGAAAGGCAAAGTTTTAAAAACTACTTGGTATAAACCATTCTCCTTCGATATCAATTTTGAGGGTTACCCTAATGATGGAAGGTCTTATGCCAAGCAGGCAATTAATAATATTGATAAGAGTTTTATTTACTGAAAATTTACTAGATGCCAGTCAATCTGTTAATAAGTGCTTCGCTATAAGAGTGTTCTCTCATTTAATCCTCATATTAGCCCTATATTATCCCCATAATAAAGATAAGGAAACAGAGGCTCACAGGGACTAGGACACTAGTGCAAGGTCACATAGCTTTTAACAGCAGACAGGATTTTAACCCAGGCAGTTTGACAACGGAGACTAAACTCTTCACCATTATGTTATGTTGCCTCTAATGTTAACTGAACACCAATTTTATGCTATGCATAGTATGAAAGGCTGGAAGATATAGTTGTGTGCATCCTCAGAGTTCTCACAACTTAATATCAGCAGTAGGTAAGACAAATACAAACCGTGTAGGAATAAACAACTTTGCAGGTGAGTGGATAATTTCTTAAGGTGCCAGAAGGGCTAGAACTGCTGTCATCAAAAACATCCATGTTGTCTTCAAACTCTTCTCCTTCTTCTCCTTCGGCATCTGCATTAAGCTAGGAAAAATTAGAAGCCATTGGCTAGCTTGCTTCAAGAAAATGGCTGAAAGCAGGAAAAGCATTTAAAATTCAATTGTTTGAAAAATGCTAACTTACTTATTCAACTCCACATAGAAATGACTGTTCTCAGTTGTGTTTTTCATGTTATGAAAGAACAGTTTTTTTTCTCTTAAAAACGAGGGTAAAACTATAATATACATGTAAGAAATATGTATCACTATCCTTTTACTTTTCACTATTAAATACTAATAAATGCCTCTTACCATTTTTAACGGATCAGACTGGGAAACATTAAAAAGACTTATAAATGCTACCAAGGATGTGGAGCAACAGGCTTTCATCTATAGCTGGTAGAAATGGGACTGACACATTCCTTTTGTAAAATAACCCACCTACTGAAATAAATAAACACACCACTTGACCAAGTAACTCTACTTTTATGAATCATTATGCAGAAATAAAAGCACCAGTATGTAAGAGTGGCATTCTAGGATGTTTTCTGCAACACCGCTTGTAGTGTCAAAGGCCTGGACATAACTAACCTGTCCATTACTAGGGGAATGGTTGGGTAAACTACGACACATCCATATTATAGATGAATAACACCCATGAAAAATGAGTTAGATCTACTGTATTTACCTGGAGCACTCTTCATGATGTATTAGGTACAAATAATGTTTGTATGAGCATAGAAACCTGATTGGGGAAGCAGAGCGAGAAAAGCAAAGACTGAAGAATAGGAGACGATGTGAACTGTCAAAACAGGCATGTTACTTTTTAAAATTAAAAATCCAATAAAGTAAAAGAACAAAACAGCCTCAAATATCCTTTGCTTCTTTCGACATATAAAGACTTATTTGCCTACTTGTTCCCATGTTCAAACATACCAAAGCAACAATGTTCACACATTAAGAATATAATGAATGAAAAGTTAGGATTGGGCCTCATAGTAAAACCTAGGAGGCCCCATGGTTAATTAAAGTATCAAAACAAACAAACAAACAAAAAACCCCAAAACCAATGCTGTTCAGTAGATTCTGACACACAGCAACCCTACAGGACAGAGCAGAACTGCCCCGTAGGGCTTCCAAGGTTATAATCTTTACAGAAGCAGACTGCCACATCTTTCTCCTGCACAGTGGCTGGTGGGTTTGAACCGTCAATCTTTCTTCGGTTAGCAGACAAGTGCTTAACTACTGCTCCATCAGGGCTCCTTCATTAAAGTTTCAAAGGCCTACTAGATGCTGAACACTGTGCTAGGCTCTCAGGTACTGAGGGAGAGGACACTGCCTACTTTACTAGAGCTCAGTCTAGAGTGGAGAACAAGCACAACCAAGTGCTAAGCACAGGCGACCTTGTGAATACAGAAGAGGTGAATGGTGTGTTTTGGGGCGGGGGTGGGGGGGAGTTTCTGGGATATAGCAGTCTAAAAGTAGAGGCTACCTATATTTTAAGTTCCATCTTTTTTTGTTTTTAATTGTGATTTAGGTGAAAGTTTAGAGAGGAAATTAGTTTCCCATTTAACAGTTAATACACAAATTGTTTTGTGACATTGGCTGCCAACCCCGTGATATGTCAACACTCTCCCCTTCTCTACCCTAGGCTCCCTGCTTCCAAGTTTTCCTGTCCCTTCCTGCATTCTTGTCTTTGCTTTTGGGCTGGTGTGTCCACTAGTCTTGTATACATGAGTGAACTACGAAGCCTGTCCCTCACCTGTGTTATTGTTGGCCCTACAGACCTGTCTCATCTTTGTCTGAAGGGTAAACCTTAGGAGTGACTTCAGTACTGAGTTAAAAGGGTGTCCAGGGGCCATACACTCGGGGTTTCTCCAGTCTCTATCAGACCAGCAAGCTTGGTCTTTTTTTGTGTGTGTGTGCGTGTGTGAATTTGAATTTTGTTCTACATCTTTCTCCTGCTCTGTCTGGGACCCTCTATTGTGAGCCCTGCCAGAGCAGTCAGTGGTAGTAACTGGGCACAATCTAGTTGTTCTGGGCTCAGTCTTCTGGAGGTTGTGGTCCATCAGTCCCTTGGACTAATCTTTCCCTTATGTCATCTTCATTCTCCTTTGATCCAGCTGGGATAAGACCAACAGATCTATCTTAGACAGCCAACTGCATGCTTTTAAGACCCCAGGAGCTACTCACCACAATCAGATGTAGAACATTTTCTTTATAGACTATGTTATGCTCATTGAGCTAGATGTCCTGAGACCACAGTCCCCAGCCCTCAGCCCAATAGCTCCGTCTCTCAGAGCGTTTGGATGTGTCTGTGAAGTTTCTATGACTTTGCCCTCATCAACTTGTGCTGACTACTTACCCTTCACCAAAGTTACCACTTATCCACCATTTAACTTAGTGTTTTTCCCTCCACACCCCTCCTCTCCCTAGTAACCATCAAAGATTGTTACTTTCTGTATGGAAACATTTTCATGTGTTTTTATAATAGTAGTCTCATACAGTATTTGTCCTTTTGAGATTGATTTCACTCAGGATAACGCCCTCCAGATTCATCCATTTTGTGAGATGTTTCACAGATTCATCGTTGTTCCTTATTGTTGCGTAGTATTTAATTGTGTGTATGTACCATAGTTTATCTATCCATTCATCTGTTGATGGGCACTTAGGTTGTTTCCATCTTTTTGCTATTGTGAACAATGCTGCAATGAACATGTGTGTGCATATTTCTATTCGTGTGATGGCTCTTATTTCTCTAGGATATATTCCTAGGAGTGGGATTGCTGGATCATATGGTATTTCTATTTCTAGCTTTTTAAGGAAGCATTATATTGTTTTCCAAAATGTTTGTACCATTTTGCTTTCCCACCAGCAGTGCATAAGAGTTCCAATCTCCTGTAACCTCTACATTTGTTATTTTCTTTTCTTTTTTTTGATTTGTGCCAGTAATGTCAGGGTGAGACGGTATCTAATTGTAGTTTTGAGTTGCATTTCTCTAATGGCTAGTGATCACAAGCATTCCTCCTATGTCTATTAGCTGCCTGAATTCTTCAGTGACTGCCCGTTCATAATCTTTTGCCCATTTTTTAATTGGATTATTTGTCTATTTATTGTAGAGGTGTTGGATTGTCTTATAGGTTTTAGAGATTGGATCTCTGTTGGATATGTCATAACCAAAAAATTTTTCCCAGTCTGTATGTTCTCTTTTTAGTCTTCTAGTGAAGTCTTTTGATGAGCATAAGTGTATACTTTTTAGGAGGTCCCATTTATCTACTTTATCTTCTGGTGTTTGTGTATTGTTAATTATGGTCTGTATGCTGTTTATGTCATATATTAGGGCCCCTAGTGTTGACTCTATTTTTTCTTCCATGATCTTTACAGTTTTTGGTTTTATATTTGGGGCCCTGGTGGTGCAGTGGTTAAAGAGCCTGACTCCTAATCAAAAGGTCAGCAGTTCGAATCCACTAGCCTCTCCCTGGAAACCCTATGGGGCAGTTCTACTCTGTCCTATAGGGTTGCTATGAGTTAGAATTGGACTGGATGGCAATAGGTTTGGCTTTTGGTTTACAGTGTTGACCCTATTTTTTCTTCCATGATCTTTATAGTTTTTGGTTTTATATTTAGGTCTTTGATTTATTTTGAATTAATTTTTGTGTATGGTGTGAGATATGGGCCCTGTTTCATTTTTTCACAGATGGACATCCAGTTTTGCCTGCACCATTTGTTAAAAAGACTGTCTTTTCCCCATTTAATGGACTTTGGGCCTTTGTCAAAGATCAGGTAGCCATAGGTGAATGGATTTATCTGGGTTCTCGATTCTGTTCCATTGGTCAATGTGTCTGTCACTGCACCAGTACCAGGCTGTTTTGACTACTGTAGCTGTAATAGTAGGCTTTGAGGTCAAGTACTGCCAGGCCTCCTACTTTGTTCTTGTTCTTCAATATTGCTCTACTTATCTGGGGCCTCTTTCTTTTCCACATAAAGTTAATGATTAGTTTCTCCATCTCATTAAAGAATGCTGTTAGTATTCGGATGGGGAGCACATTGTATTTGTAGATTGCTTTTGGTAGAATTGACATTTTCACAATGTTGAGTCTAGCTATACATGAGCATGGTATGTTTTTCCATTTATGTAGGTCTCTTTTGGTTTTGTCAGCAGTGTTTTGTAGTTTTCTTTGTATAGGTCTTTTACATCCCTGGTTAGATTTATCCTGTATAGGTCTTTTACATCCCTGGTTAGATTTCTCCTAAGTATTTTATTTTTTTAGGGGCTATTATAAATGGTGTTGGTTTCCTAATTTCCTTTTTATAGTTCTCTTTATTGGTGTATAGGAATCTGACTAATTTTTGTATGTTTATCTTGTATCCTGCTACTCTGCTGAATCTTTCTATTAGTTCCAGTAGTTTTCTTGTGGAGTCTTTAGGGTTCTCTATGCATAGTATCATATCATCCGCGAATGGGGATAGTTTTACTTTTTCCTTACCCGTTTGGATGCCCTTTCTTTTTTTCCCCCTTATTGCCCTAGCTACGACTTACAGTACAATGTTAAATAGGAGTGGTGATAAAGGGCATCCTTGTCTTGTTCCTGTTCTCAGGGGGAATGTTTTCAGCTTCTCTCCATTGAGAATGATGTTGGCTGTTGGTTTTATATAGATGCCCTTTTATTATGTTGAGGAATTTCTCTTCTATTCCTATCTTAATGAGAGTTTTTATCAGGAATGGGTATTGGACTTCATTAAATGCCTTTTCTGTGTCGACTGAGATGATCATGTGATTCTTTTATTTATGCAGTGGATTATGTTGATTGATTTTCTAATGTTGAACCATCCCTATATACCTGGTATGAATCCCACTTGGTTGTGGTGTATTATTATTTTTTTTTACACGGTGCTGAATTCTATCGGCTAGAATTCTGTTGAGAATTTTTGCATCTACTTTCACGAGAGGTATTGGTCTGTAATTTTCTTTTTTTGTGGTGTCTTTACCTGGTTTTGGTATCAGGGTGATGCTGGCTTCATAGAGTGAATTCAGAATTATCCTTTCCTTTTCTATGTTCTAAAATAGTTTGAGAAGTACTGGTGCTAGCTCTTCTCTGAATGTTTGGAAGAATTCTCCAGTGAAGCCATCTGGGCCAGGACTTTATTTTGCTGGGAGTTTTTTTTAAGTTACCTTTCAATCTTTGTTTTTTTTTTTTTTTTTTTGTGATAATACCTTTCAATCTTTTATTATGGGTCTGTTCAGAATTTCTACTGCAGTTTGTGGTAGTTTAGGTAGGCAGAATGTTTCTAGAAATTTGTCCATTTCCTCTAGGTTTTCAAATTTGTTGTAGTACAGTTTTTCATAGCACTCTTTTATGATACTTTTTATTTCAGTTGGCTCTGTTGTAATGTCATCCATTTCATTTCTTCTTTGGGTTATTTGCTTCTTACCCTGTTTTTCCTTTTGTCAGTTTGGCCAATGGTTTGTCAAATTTGTTGATCCTTTCAAAGAATCAACGTTTGGTTTTATTGATTCTTTCTACTGTTTTTCTATTCTTTATTTCATTTATTTCTGCTCTGATCTTTATTATTTCCTTTCTTCTGGTGGCTGTGGGCTTCTTTTGCTGTTCTCTATTTGTTCGAGTTGCAGGGCTAACATTTTGATTTTGTCCCCTTCTGCTTTTTCGATGTGAGTACCTATTGCTATAAACTGACCTCTAAACACTGCCTTAGCTGTGTCCCATAGGTTTTGGTATGATGTGTTTTCACTCTCATTTGATTCTAGAAATTTGATTCCTTCTTTGATTTCTTCTATTGCCCAGCGGTTTTTAGGCAAAGGGTTTTTCATTTTCCGTGTATTTGATTTCCCCCCCTTGCTCTTCCTGTTATTAGTTTCTACTTGTATGGTGTTGTGATCAGAGAAGATGCTTTGCAATAACTCAGTGTTTCAGATTTTGCTGGTGGCTGCTTAGTGGCCTAAGATGTGGTCTATTCTGGAGAATGCTCCATGTGTGCTGGAAAAGAATGTATACTATGCTGCTGTTGGATGGAGTGTTCTATATGCCTATGAGATCAAGATGGTTGATGGTGGACTTAAGATCTTCTGTATCTTTGCTGAGTTAGTTTCTAGATGTTCTGTCCTTTACTGAGAGTGGTGTGTTGAAGTCTCCTACTACTATTATGTAACTGTCAATTTCTCTTTTCAGTGCTGTTAGAGTCTGTTTTATGCCTTTTGGTGTCCAGCTGTTGGGTGTAGGAGATATTTATTACAGTTATGTCTTCATGGTGGAGTGTCCCTTTAATCGTTATATAATGTCTTTCCTTGTCTTTTATGGTGGATTTTGCCTTAATGTCTATTTTGTCTGAGATCAGTACTGCCACTCCTGCTTTTTTTGGGTTGCTGTTTGTTTGATATTTTCAATCCTTTGATTTTTAATATATTTATGTCTTTGTTGTCTAATGTGTGCCTCTTGTAGACAATATATTGATGGGTCTTTTTTTTTTAATCCATTCTGTTACTCTCTGTCCCTTTACAAGTGCATTTAAGCCATTTACATTCAGTGTTTGATTACTGACAGGTGTGTTTATTGCTGCCATTTTGTAGTGCGTATTTTTTTCTTTTTTTTGTGGTGCCGATGCTCTCTTTGTTCCCCTTACTCTCCTGTGCTGAGTTCCTTTTGTTTGTGAAATTTCTTTTCGCTTCTTCTGTTATTGTAGATTTTGTGTTTACTGAGACTTTTTCTTCATTTTGATGAGTAGATTTGTTAACTTTCTTTGTGGTTAGCTTAAAATCCACCCTTATCTTCTAAGTTTGAACCAGTCTTTTTTTACTTGATATCACCCTGACTTCCTCTCCGTATGAAAGTTCATGTCTACATTGTGTATTCCCCCTTTTATTGTTCTGACATTGTCATCATCTTCAGATTGACACCTCTAGTTCCCTGTTTTGAATCTTTTAGTTTTGTTTTATCCTTGAGAATTCATATACTGACCCATGTCTTAGATACAGGTTGTTGCCTGATGTTGTTAGCTCTCTATCTGAAGGATGCCCTTTAATAATTCTTGTAAGTTTTGTTTGGTTTTTACAAATTCCCTTAATTTCTGTTTATCTGGAAATGTCCTAATTTCACCATCATATTTGAGAGAGAGTTTTGCAGGAGATATTATTATTCTTGGCGGGCAATGTTTTTCTTTCAAGGTTTTATATGTGTCATCCCATTGCCTTCTTGCCTGCATGGTTTCTGCTGAGTAATCAGTGCTTAGTCTTATTGTTTCCTCTTTGTATGTGACTTTTCGTTTTTCTCGAGCTGCTTTCAGGATTCTTTCTTTGTCTTTGGCAAGTATGATTATGATACGTCTTGGTGACTTTCTTTTGGGGTCTATCCTACATAGGGTTCATTAAGCTTCCTGAGATTTTCATCTTTCACCATATTAGGGAAGCTTTCTATCAGGAAATCTTCAACGATCCTGTTTTCCATTTTCTCCATAGATTTGTCTTCAATTTTACTGATTCTTCTTCCATTGTTTCAAATTCGCTCCTAAAACTTTCTGTTGCATTGTCCATTTCTGAAATTTTGTTGCTCATCTTTTGGATTTCTAATTGCTGTTTCTGTATGATTTCTAATTATTTATTTTGACATTTTGTTCTTGTATTATTTTCCTGAATTCTTCTATTGCTTTGTCTGTTTTCCTTGATTTTGGCTAAATTTTGGTTGGTCTTGTCTGTGTTTTCCTTGGTTTCTTTCCTAATCACTTTGAGAGCCCCAAATATTACACTTTTCAATTCCCTATCAGGTAGTTCCAGTGCCTTGTCTTCTGCTGGAAGGTCAACTGGTGGTTTATTCTGGTTGCTTATTGGGGCCATTTTGCCCTATTTTTTTAATGTGTTTTGATATGATCTGCTGTCTCCGAGACATTCACGTATTATTTTTTTTATTCATTGATTGTAGGTTTGTGTGTTTCATCTTGCTTTTTTGTTTTGTTTGGTTATGTCTGGACAGGTGGGCCGGGTGTGCTTTGTTGTCTGCTCCATCTGTGGGCATGAACAGTTCTCACACTGTGTTCTGGTGTGCAGGGCCAGTTACTCAGCTATGGTGCCGCAGGGCAAGTCCAGCAGGAAGGGAAGGGTGGGGTTGGGTCATTTGTCTGCAGCATGAAGCGGGCTGGGGGCTGGACTGGGGCCGCTGAGGTCTGCAGGGGGTCCTGAGACAGTGGAGAAGGGTCTTGCATCGGCGGGAAGGGGCTTGGGGTCCAGGAGAGGTCCCCTTGGGGCCTTGGCAGGAGGTGGGAGTGGCCTGGGGTCTGGAGGTGGTGAGAAGGGGCCTGAGGTCCTCGCTGGGTCCCCTGGTTGCTGTGACAGGTGGCAGGAAGAGTCGAGAGCTGGTGGGAAGGGGCTGGGATCTGGACTGGGTCCCCTTGGGTGATGGGAGGAGAAGAGAGGTTGAGGGGGGTCATGCAGGGGCAGAGGGGGCTAGATGGGGGAGAACAATAGGGTTGGTTGGTACTTTGGGTTCCCAGCAGTCAGGGTTGCTGCACTGGGGCGGTTATAGCCGCTGTTCACTAGAGGGGTGGGGGTTGTAGGAGCATGATCCTGTGGATACTGGGTGAGAGAATCTGGTCTTCTCCTTGAACTGCAGCCAGCAAATGTGGTCTGTCTTAGTCCCGGGTATGTCTGTGCCTTACCTCTATCTCTTATTGGGAATTCCATGGAGGAGCCTTTCTGCATGCGGGGTTGTTGGCTTTATTCCAAGATGGCAACAATGAGTCATGCTGTTTGGTCAGGAACCTCCACCTTGTATCTCTATTCCTTCCCCGTTTTCTATCAGTTTCTTCTCCTCAGTGACTTCCCATCTAATACTTTAACCCTTCATTTAAAGTTCAGGGTTCTAGGACTGACGTCTGTATATATTTTACTGTTTTTTTTTGCGTATTTGTTGCAGTGAGATGACTCAATGTGTCTGGTCTGCCATCTTGGCTCCGTCTAAAGTTCCATCTTTTAATGAATTAACTTCTCTTGAGTAATTATCACCGTTTAAAAACTGACTCTCCTCTTAATTGCTGTTTCTCTAATAAGACTCTATAGAATGGGGGCAGGGGGTAGTCCAGAATAACTACATTTCCCTTGCTACACTGACTGCTTCTATTTCAGATGCCCTTGAAATATTCTCATTTATAAATATTACTGAAAACTCACAGCTGAATGAGGTAACTGTGTGCCTCATTTAAACAAACAATTCATCTAGGGTCAGTTGGGTCAGTGGCAAAACAGACTCAAATCTTGACCCTTAAATCTTAGACTTATGATTCTATTGATTGTTTTCCAACAAGGCCTAACAAGGCATTATGTCATATAAAAGAATAAGAATTATATACTAGAAATTGCCATAAAACTAACTTTAAAAATATTTTTATGTACTTAGTAAACCCTATCTTCACATTCTACAAAAGGTTATGGACATTAAAAAAACAAAAAAACTGAGGGCATTACAAAAAAACCAAAACATCCATACATTTATAAAAACTAAAATTAAAGCCAATGTGGGTAGAACAAATTTCCAAAGCTATACAAGGAATGTTAACTAACATGTACTGTGCTTTGGCACTGGGAATCAATCCAAAACATTTTATCTTGGCAACACTGGTTGATACTAAACATTCCTTTCCCCCTTTATTTTGAGTTCATTTTTGGTTCTCATGGAAGGGAATGACAGGATGCAGTGACAGTAATGGGGGTCACCACCACATGCTTCTGCATTGCTCTGGGAGCTTTCCAAAGCACGTCATTTCAGAATAATTTCTTCCTTTTCCCCCTTCTACCCTATGCAACTTAATTGTTACAACTTTTTCTTGACCCAAAATTTCTAAAATCACATTCTTCATCTGTCTCTTAACTCCTACTCTTTCTTCCTTTTTCTTTCCTGTCACTTGACAGAACTTCAGTCAAAACTATTCTTTTCAGCAGTACTGACACTTTCCTTTCTTAGATGTTATAAACTGTGTACTTATATTGTAAGAGCAAGTGAGAGTTTTTTTTGATTTGGTTTTAGTTGCTGTTTTCTTGTACTTAGCAAAATAACCTCTGAAGGGCTTCATCAACTTGTGGTACTGCCATGAAGTAGAAAGCAATGGATTCTGGGGCCTGACAGACTTGGGCTTGAATGCTGACTGTGCCACTTACTTGCTGTGTGTCCTTGGGAAAATTACTTCTCAACCCCAATTACCTCATCTCTAGAAAGATGATGGAGTCCCTGGGTGGTGCAAATCAAATGATTAATCTGCCTGGCTGCTAACTGAAAGGTTGGAACTTTAAGTCTACCCAGAGGCACCTTGGAAGAAAGGCCTGGTGATCTACTTCTGAAAAAAAAAAAATCAGCCACGAAAACCATATGGAGTACAGTTCTACTTTGACATACATGGAGTTGTCATGAGTCAGGCTCCACTCGATAGCAACTTGTATAGGAGAATAATTAAGTGAATTATGGTACACCTTCCTGAGCCCTGGTGGTGCAGCGGTTAAGAGCTCAGGCTGCTAACCAAAAGGTTAGCAGTTTGAATCCACCAGCCACTCCCTGGAAGCCCTATGGGGCAGCTCTACTGTATTCTATAGGGTTGCTATGAGTCAGAATCAACTCGATGGCTGTGAGTTTTTTTTCCTGATGGAATATTACGCAGACATTAAAAGGATGATTAAAGGGCATACAACAAACATGGAATGCTAGATGAAAAAGTTACAAAATTAAATTTTACTGTGACAAATATTTTTTTAAAAGTACAGTAAAAATACAAAGGAAATATACAAAATTGCTAACAGTCGTGTTATAAGGATGGAGCTGTTAGTAATTTTCCTTTCTAATTTTTTGTAATCTAGGTATACAATTTATCCTATTCTAAAATTAATGTAATTTCAAAAATTAGGCTGTAAATTGGGTATTTTTTTTTTTTTTTTTTTTTTTAGTAAGAGAAGGCAGTAAAATAAGTGGGGAGGAATGAGGGACAGGCTGAGCAGGTCACTGGCAGTGATCCAATTATAGGAAGCTGTGTGTAGGCTCCAGTCACCCATCAGTTGAATAAATCTATCAGCAGGCTGCTCTCCTTTTAAAAAATGTTGCTATTCTGGGATTCTTTTTTCCTTTCCCAATCCTCTATTCTGTACCACAGCATGACAGATATACAAGGCAAAGAGTTAATTTCCAGGTAAGTATAGTTCCTTCCTTATTTTATAAGGTAAATAGACAACATATTTTAAAAACATTTATCTTCCATAAAGCTGTCTGAACAGTATCCAGTTACATTGTTAATGTCTAACAGTAGTATTAACCATGTTTTCCAGATGGAAGGGAATTCTAAACTTGATGACTAATGCTTTTGTTGGCATCTATAATGGAAGGAGTAATTTGGTCCCCAGAATGTGTATTTCAGCTTCATGCACCTCAGCCAGCTAGCTGTCAATGTAAAGAGATACAGCTCCCTCTAAATTATTTCAATCATGTAATTTAAAAGCAGGTTAAATAAATATTGGGACCTCATCAAGCTGTTCTGTGCCTACATCTCCTCTTTACTTATAATGCTAGTAAAGCTTCCCCAAAATATAATCTCTCAGCTTAAAGAGGGAAGACACAGGCTCCATAAGACTGACTACAGAGGGAAGGAAGAGTGGGATGGGATTGCAAAATGCTCTCTTCACAGAGGAAAGGACATGTCTCCAGATGAGCTGGTATCTTCTGACAGCACTCAAGAACACTCAATTTATTCAACACTTATTATGTGCCTGGCACTGTGCTAAGCACATCTCCTTCATTCCCTTCCTTTACTCACAGAAGCTATTTCCTGTTAAAATTCTTCAAGGACTATCCCAAATGACATTTCCCTCCTACAGAGTAAACTTCTTCCCTATTCTAATAGCTCGTATAGAGCTTTTCCAGTAGCGTTTCACAGAATCATGAGATGTTTGGGGTTCGAAGGTGATCTTAGAGTCATTTAACCCAACTTTCTGAAATCCAGAGAGAAGCGACTTTTCCAAGGTTGCAAGCTGATGCGTTAGGAGTAAGGAATTTTGAGTTTGCTACGTAGTAGCCCAGTCATATGCTCCAGTGTATCATTAAGATCTATAAAGGTCTGTCTGCTCTATTAGATTGTAAGTTCTTTGAGGGAAGGACCAAGTCTTGTCCATTTCTGATTTGCCCAGGAAGTAGACACAGTCAGGAGGTTTTGATTTAGTCAGGAAAGGTGATAGTCCAAGAAGAAATCATGAGCTTGATGGCCGGCCAACAGTGCTGCTGAAGAAGCCAAAAGCCAGTTTGTGCCTGGAATTTGCTGTCATCATAAGCCCTGTACAACAGAATAACCTGAAGTAGATGGGAATTGTGACTTTTACAAGATGCAACTGGAAGAGATATCCCATGACATGGAGCAACTCTGTTCTACTAAAAACATGGAAAGCTCTTCTAGCCTGATTATTTTCTCCAGCTGTATTACCAACAGTGAAATAAAAATAAATTTTCAATAGATTGTTTTTCCTTAAAATGCACACTCCCACACAATCCTTTTTAAATGTGCAAATGCACTCCCATTAGAAAATCAGAATGCTATGCGAGGAAAATGACACATTTCCAGGAATGTTTTAAATGTTGGCTAATTTCTCTAGCAAAGATACCGTATATCTGAAGGGCACAAGCATTGAAAATGCACAGTGGATATAATGGGAAGTTGGGAAATTAGATTTTTAGCTTTTCGTTTGCCACTATTCATTCCATCTATTCATTTATTTCTTCCTTCAACAAATATTTACTGAGTACCTACTATGGGGCAGGCACTTTGCAGAGCAGTGAACAGGGCAGACATGGAAATTATATTCCAGACAGGAAGACAGACAATAAACAAAGAAAACAAATAAAAAGGGCAAGTACAGATTGTAATGAATGCCATAAAGGAAACAAACAAGATGACACTAATGGGTGAGGAGGTGGCAGCAAGAATTACTTTAGTCTGACTAACTATGCATCACATATCCAGCTATGTAATATCAGATACATCACAACTTTTTGGTACTCAGATTTCCAATGTGCAAAACTAAGAGGATGAACTGAATGACAACAGATGGAAAGAGCCCTGGACTTGAAGAAAACTTAAGCTTGAGTCCTGACCTTGTTAGTAAAACTACACTGCACTGTCTCCCTGATGAAAGATGCTCTGAGGAGACAGTGAAAGTTCTTCTGGGCTGAAGTCATCTTTAGACTAAACCCACAGGCTAAGAGCCTTCCTTTCACTTCTTTACAACTTTCGAGATTTTCATTTTCACTAGGGAAGACCTCTGAGAACTTCAAAAACACTGGATTAAATGTATTATTCTGCTGCTTCCAGACAAAAAGCATATTTACTCTCTGAACGTGATAACGAGCTTGGCAAACAGTGATAATATGGTTTGCTGAAGGTTCAAAACCAAAACAAAACAAAAAACCCACGATTTTTTGCCCTCTCTCCTTTTTTACCAAGTTTAAGGAAAATCAATTTGTGATAGGCTGAAGGGGAAAACACACACACACACATGCACAACCTCTAATAAAACCACTGTTTTTTGTTTTAAATCTTGGCTATTAAGGTTGGCTGCATAGTCCGAGAATAGCATCCTTCAATGTCAGTCAGTCCATCGTATGCAAGAAGAGAACCGTACCGAATGTAAAGTGCCATTATTGGTCACTGCAGGAAGGCGGGCCCATCTCTCATTTTCCAGTTCCTCCATCACTTGGTTCATTGCACTCTTCAGCCATGTGTCCACAGAAACACCGATCTGCTTTAGCAGGTCCAGACGGGCTTCAGCTTTCAACTTAATTATCTAAGAAAACCAAAATAATGGTCAGAAATCAAGGCATTCTTTTCTCAAATTGTTTTAGACATTCCTGATCTATTAATACGAATAATCTTGACACTTGCAATTTTCCTTGGCATAGATGCTAATTTTTTCAGAGAGAGAAAGGGAGGAGGAGGGGGAAAGGAGAGAGGGAGAGAGAGAGAAGCGCACACACGTTTAAGAGCGGGAATTGGGGCCTCCTGATGATGGCAAATGGTGTGCTTGCATTTTGACAAGATCACAGTATTGATGATGCATCAAATATAAGTTATGTATAGAAAAAGATTAATGTGGCATAAAGTCTGCTTTCTTCTGTTAATAAGAACGTGCATCAGAGCATCCTTAAATCTAGCATTTTCAAAAGTCTTCCTACCCACTGGACTTTTTTTTCTTCTCTCTAATGCATCTTTCACAGTCTGCGAATGATCTTATCATAGCACCCCCCCTGCTTAAAAACTTCTATGACTATCTACGAATTAACTAATTCTTAACCTGGAAAAAAATATCTTTCACAATTTGGGCTGAATTGTCCTTCTGCCTCTTCCCACACACCTCATGCTCCCACACCACTGTCCCTCCAATGCATCATGTCCTCTCATCATACCTTTGTTCATGCCAGACCCTCTGTGTACAATGCCTTTTTATAAAATGCCTGGTGAGCTTTTATGTTTCAAGGGTCATTTCAAATATTGCCCTTTCTATTAAGACTTTCCTAATTATCTTTCCTTCTTCTCTCTGCTCCCCAACCACTCTATGTTGTTGTTAGCTATCATTGAGTTGGCTCCGACTCACGGTGACCCTACGTACAACACAACAAAAAGTTGTTCAGTCTTACATCATCTTCACAATCATTGGTATGCTTGAGTCTATTATTGCGGCCACTGTGTCTTTTGAGTGTCTTCCAATCTAGGGGGATCATCTTCCAGCACTATACTGAACAATATTTGTTTCTGATCTATAGGATTTTCATTGACTAATTTTTGGAAGTAGATGTCCAGGCCTTTCTTCCTAGTCTGTCTCAGTCTGGAAGCTCCAGTGAAATCTGTCTACCATGGGTGACCCTGTTAGTTATCTGAAACAGCAGTGGCAAAGCTTCCAGCATCATAGCAACTCATAAGCCACCACAGTACGACAAACTGACAGATGGGTGATGGTGGAAGCACTCTATACAGATCTATATTATAATGTGATAGGCACTAAATTATACTTAACTGCTTACCTTTTCGATACAAAGGTGGTTCTTTTAGGACTGCAGCACTGACATTCATTGCTATTCTCCAAGGCATGAAGCATGTGCTCAGTAAATCTTTTTTCAATGAGGATTGAAAAAGGCACTTCTGATTTACCATCGGAGAAAAGATTTTACTTTGAACAGCCTCTACAATTTCAGCTGAAATTAACCTTTAAAAACTGCCATTCAATTACACTGAGTTATGAACTACTGTTTTAACCTCCCCTTTGACGGACTTTGTCAGTTAACAGTAATGTCTATTTTGCTTTTTAAATTAGATTATGATGTAGCAGTCTAATGTTAAAAATAAAAAAGAACAAAAAGCAATTACTCAAACAATATTTTGAAGCAGTTCTTTTGAAACTTAACAAGGACTATATTTTACACAATGGAAAAGGAGTAATGGGCTACTACTCAATACAGGCTTGGAGTTTAAAATAATCTCAGACATTTTGTTCATCTCATTAGGTATCCAGTAGTTTTCCTCTAAAGAATCATTACTTCCCCAAATATAGTGAATTACAGTGATGCACTATTGTGTACTTCCAACACAGAAAGCCTTTTATATGATGCAGAAAGACAAACAATTTCAGTATTAAAAAGTTGGAGATATCAAACCAAAACAACACTTTCTTCCTTCTCTATAACCCTAAGGCCATGTCAATGCATCAGAAATAGCAGGGATTAAGAATAAAAAGTTCCTATTCTCCAAACTGAAGAAAGGGAAAGATTACTTGTTTTTTTGTCCTCGTTCCAAGCCATAAGCAATAACCATAAGCAATTTCTAAACCTGTCCCAAGGTAACAGTTACAACTTTACTCCAGTACATGCCCCTGAAACTCAGCCAGTCAGTGACAACCCTATGCTTCTGAAACATCACAGCTTCACTCAAGAAACCATGCTTCCACTCCAGCTTTTGATGGTCCCTCAATCCCAAAATGCCATGGTTAAAAGTGAGTCAATCCCTAAAACACTCCTATTTTTGAAAATCTGCCAATTCCTGAAATCCATGCTTCTCAAAACGCTGTATCAGCTCTTTCTTTGTTCAGAGATTTTGCTTTGTATCACTGTCTTTTGCTTAATCACCAACCAGTGCCATCGAGTTGATTCCGACTCATGGCGACCCCACGTGTGTCAGAACTTCCATAGGATTTTCAATGGCTGATTTTTTGGAAGTAGATCACCAAGTCTTTCTGCTGTGGTACCTCTGGGTGGACTTGAACCTCCAACCTTTAGGCTAGCAGCTGAGCATTGTTAACCATCTGCACCACCCAGGTACTTCCTCTTTTGCTTAGCAAGTAATAAATTCGGCTTCATTGTTTCAAATATTGGAGTGGTGATCTCTTCCTGCAACACTTGAAGGTTCCACTGAGATAATTTTGAGGACCCTCACTTGTTAGCATTCTGTGGGACTCTTGGACAAACAAGTGCTTTCATTAAGCCCCTTAAAAATTTTTATTTATTAAAAAAAACTATACTTTGTAGAGCAGTTTTAGGTTTGCAGAAAAACTGTGCAGAAAGTACAGAGTTCCAGTATACCCCATATCTCCCCGCTGCATACTGTTTCTCCTATTATTAACATGTTGCATTCCATGGTACATTTACTATAACTGATGAACCAGTATCAATACATTATTAACTAAAGTCTATAGTTTATATTGGTGTTCACTCTTTGTGCTGTACAGTCCTATGGGTTTTAACAAATGCATACTGTCATGTGTCCACCATTACAGCATCATATAGAATAGTTTCACTGCCCTAAAAACGCCCTGTGCTCCACCTATTCAACTGTTTCTCCCTCTACATGAACTCTTGGCAATTGGCAATCACTGATTTTTCTTACTGTCTCTATAGCGTTGCCTTTTCCATAATGTCATATAGTTGGAATCATACAGTATGCAGCTTTTTCAGACTGGCTTCTTTCACTTAGCAATATGCATTTAAGGTTCCTCCATGTCTTTTTGTAGTTTGGTAGATTATTTCTTTTTATTGCTGAATAATACTCCACTGTATGGAGGCACCACAATTTGTTTATCCATTCATCTAATGAAGGACATCTGGGTTGCTTTCAATTTTTGGCAATTATGAATAAAGCTGCTATAAACAGCCGTGTGCTCACTGAGCCCTTTTTGTATGCAATTTTAATCATTCTCTGGATCTTTTGTTGGGTGAGTTAATATCATCATAATCTGAGCTCTGACTTGTTTCAATGAGCTCTCATTGCTGAATTTATTTGGTTACACTAAGATTTTTAGCATACAGATCTTTTCTTTTTATTTTTTTAATTTTTAAATTTTATTGTACTTCAGGTGAAGGCTCATAGAACAAATAGTTTCTCATGAAACAGTAGTACACATGTTGTTTTATGACATTGGTTAACAACCCCACGACATATTAACCCTCTAAATTCTCAACTTTTTTTTTTTTTTTTTTTTGGTGAAAATACACATAGCCAAAGATACACCGTTTCAAAAATTTCTACATACACAGTTCAGTGACATCGACTATGCTCCTCCAATTGTGCTGTTATTCTCACTTAAGATGAAGGCTTACAGAACAAAACAGTCTCTCATTTAACAGGTACTACAAATGTTGCCCTATGACAATGGTTAACAATCTCACAACACATCAACAATATCCTTACTCAACCTTGTGTTCCCTACCACCAGCTTCCTTGTCCCCCTCTGCCTTCTGGCCCTTGTCACTGGACTCCTGTACCTCATTAGTCTCATTTGGTTTTACAGGGCTGTCCACTCCCAGGCTGAACAGTGAACCTCGGAGGTAACTTCACCACTGAACTAAAAGGGTGTCTGGGGGCCATACTCTCAAGGTTTCTCCAGTCTCCTTTAGGCCAGGAAATCTGGTCTTTTTTTTTGTGTGTGAGTTAGAATTATGCTCTACATCCTTCTCCGGCTCTGTCCAGAACCCTATGTTGTGATCCTGGTCAGAGCAGTCAGTGGTGGCAGCCGGGCACCATCTAGCTGTACTGGACCCAGTCCGGTGGAGGCCTTGGTAGCTGTGGACAATTAGTCCTTTGGACTAATCTTTTCCTTGTATCCTGCTCTCCCCATTCTCCCCTGCTCCTGAAGGGATGAGACCAGTGGAGCATCCCAGATGGCCGCTCACAGGCTTCCAAGACTCCAGACACCACTCACCAAGGTAGAATGTAGAGCATTGTCTTTATAAGCTGTGTCATGCCAATTGAGCTAGATGTTCCCCAAGACCATGGTCCCCAGAGCCCTCCGCCCAGCAATTCAGTCCCTCAGGGAGTTTGGATGTGTCTATGGAACTTCCATGACCTTTCCTCATACAGATCTTTTTAAAAAACTGACAGAATTCATATAACATAAAATTCACCATTTTAAAGTGTATAATGCAGTGGTTTTTAGTATTATATAGATCTTTATATAAGGTAATTAGTCCTTTTTGAGGCGCACCATTTGGTAAATACTCCTGCAAAAATCTGCTTCTTCTGATTTCTTCTTCTATGTTCCATGGAGATATAATTCACATATCATACAATTCAGCCATTTAAAGTGTACAATTCAATGGTTTTTAGTATATTCACAGTGTGCAACCATCACCGTTTTTATCACAACAAAAAGAAAACTCGTACCCTTTAGCCATCACTCCCAATCCCTCCAACACCTCAGCATTAAGGAACCACTAATCTATTTTCTATCTCTAGAGATTTCCATTTCCTATGTAAATTGAATTATATAATATATGATCTTTTATGTCTGGCTTCTTTCACTGAGCATAATGTTTTCAAGGTCCATTCATGTTGTAGCAGGTATTAGTATTTTATTTTTTTATGAATAATATTCATTGTATAAATATAACACATTTTGTTTATTCATTCATCAGTTGATGGACATTTGGGTTGTTCTCACTTTTGATTATTATGAATAACACTACCATAAACAACTCTGTACAAATTTTTGTGTGGATGTATGTTTTCATTTTCCTTGGGTATATACCTAGAAGTGGAAATTGCTGGGCCATATGGTAACTATGGAGCCTGGTGGTGCAGTGGTTAAGAGCTTGCCCACTATTTACCAGCTGCTCCTTGGAAATCCTATGGGGAAGTTCTATCCTGTCCTGTAGGGTTGCTATGAGTTGGAATCAACCCAACGGCAATGGGAATGGCATGGTAACTATGTTTAATCATCTGAGGAACTGCCAGATTTTTCAAAAAGTACCATTTTATAATCACACCAGCAGTCTCCACATCCTGGTCAATACTTGTTAATGTCTGTCTTTTTTATTACAGCCATGATAGTGGGTGTGAAGTGGTATCTTATCGTTGTTTTGATTTGCATTTCCCCTGATGACTAATGATGTTGAGCATCTTTTCATGTACTTATTAGCTATTTGTATACCTTCTTTGGAGAAATGGCTATTTGAATCCTTTGCCATTTTTTTGCTGGGTTATTTGTCATTGTTGAATTGTAAAAGTTTTTATATATTCTATATAAAAGTCACTTATCAGATAGATATATCATTTGCAAATATTTTTTCTCATTCTGTGGGTTGTCTTCACTTTCTTGATAGTGTTCGTTGAAGGACATAAATTTTTAATTTTGATGAAATCCAACTTATCTATTTTTTCTTTCGTTGCTTATGCTTTCGGTATCATATCTAAGAAACTAATCCAAGGTCACAAAGGTTCACATCTGTTTTAAGAGTTTTATAGATTTATCTCTTAATTTAGGTTGTTCTGTGTTAGTTTATGTATAGTGCGAGGTAGGGATCCAACTTCATGCTTTTGCATGTGGATATCCAGTTGTCCCAGCATCATTTTAGTATCCATCATTTAGTATCATTTTAGTATTTTAAACTAATACAGGCAATGAAATGCTGGGGGGAAAAAAAGAAAGAAAAAAGTGAACTAACAAGCTCATGATTGGAAATCACAAATGTGAGTCATATAACTGGTTATGCAGAGAAACAAAGAACAACAACAACAAAAAGATAACTGTTCGACATATTCTATTTTCTCAACACCAAAGTAATCTAGTTTTCTTAAAATTTATTTTTGTCAGTACTTGACCAAACAACTGATGAACACAGTAACTGCAAACTCAGATTTAAAGTATAGTTCCAAGATAAACACTGCTATTTTCCCTTTACAGTTCCTACTGTTTTTATTTTAACAACAGTTTAAAAGCAGAATTTCTAGTGTTTTCAAATGAATTTTAATGATTGCGAATTGATTAAGTATTTTGCAGAGCACAGCTCTCTGTACGCCTGACAGCATTCCAAACACTTCTTAGCTAAATCATTTTTAGAGCTTGTAAAGAAACAGAGCTTTTTTTTTTAATTTGAATTTTTTAAAAAGATGTATTGGAAATCCAGTTCTTTTAGAATACATAATCTTAGTGTTAATACAAGTTAATACTTGGTATAAACACAGTCTATTAACTCTGATTTTTAATATAAAACTTAACAGAAGCACATCTAAGTTTCAAGCCACAGGAGTTTATGAATCATTTTGACAGCTATAAAGTCTATAAATCTAACTCAAGCTTAATTCCTTTGCCTTCAAAATATCATTTCTCCAAGGACAAGGAGTGAATCTACTTTAACCTCACTATTTAGGACAATACCTTGCATACAGCAGGGAATGAATAATGGTAGATAACTACTTGCCCCCCCAAGTTACCTGTGATATCTTAAAACAAACCAACCAACCACTGCAAACAACTTTATCACATGTACTAGAAATTTGATGATTATACTATTTCATTTAATCTGCATAACAGTTCTGGGGGTAGACATCATTAACTCTGTTTTATAGAAGAGAAAATGACTTGACCAAGGTCATATCGATTGTGGTAAAGCATTACACTAATGGTCCCCAATGAATGATGCTTCCTAGTATCCATGCTCTTGGGTAATCCACATTCACACTGATTCTGGGGCTTGTCCATGTGATTTGCTTTGGCCAATGAGACATAAGGAAATTTGATGCAAGCAGAGGTTCAATAATGTTACTGGGACTTGATCTCTTCGGATGGTGTCACCACCATGCGAAGAAGCCCAGTTTAGACTCTTAGGATGAAAGACCGTATGAAGAAAAAGGCTCAGAACGAAGCCCTCCAGCTGACTCTCCAGCTGAATGCAGCTGCTTGAGTAACCTCAGGCAAAACCCGCAAAAGAAATGCACAGTCAACATTTAGAATGATGAGACAGTAAATCATAGCTCTTTCACCCATACAAGTCTGGGGTGGTTTTTTAAGGCAGCAACAGACTGCTTGTTTGAATAATTTAATTTCCAACCATTTGGGGATTTTCCAGGTATTTTTCCATATTGATTTTGTTCCAATACAAATATTTTTCTTTATTCTCTTTTTAACCTTGCATATATGAATACAATATTGCAAAAATCATTGCTTATATTATTGAACTGTTTTTTAATCAAAGAAAAATATTTGTTGCTACCTAGACTTTCAAAATCATTTAAAATGTTTGTGTAGTAACCTATTGCATATACACATTATAATATATATGTAACCAGCTCCTAATTATTAGAAAATTAAGTTGTTCCTAATTTTTTAAATAACAGAGCTGTATTAAAGAATTTTAACAGTCTGACTTGTTAACTAAAAAAAAATATTTCTTAGGATCGAATATCCAGAGAATCCATTATTGATTTTTAATTTCATTCTGATGGGTCAGAGGACAAACTCTCTACGATATCAATTCTTTTAAACCTAATGATGCTTGTTTCATGGCCCAGTATATGGTCTTGCTGAATGTTCTATGCGTACTTGAAAAGAATGAATATTCTGCTCTTGTGGGGTGGAGTGCTCTATAAATACCAACAAGGAAAAGTTGTTTGATAGTGTTCAAGTCTTCTATAGCCTTCCTGCTTTTGTCTCCTTGTTCTATCAATTTTGAAATCTCCAACTAAAATTATGGATTTGTCTATTTCTTCTTTCAGTTTTTGCTTTATGTACTTTGTAGCTCTATTATTAGTTACATACACAACTAAAATTTTTATGTCTTCTTGATGAACTGACCTTTTTAAAATCATTATGAATTACACCTCTTAATATTCCTTGTCCTAAAATCTACTTTATCTGGTTTTAATATAACCACTCCAGTTTTCTGATGACTAGTGTTTGTTCCCCTATGGTGGGCAACGGTTGAAATTTCTTCTCAGTTCTTTCGGCCTTCCAGCTGTGGTTTCCTGCCAAACTCTTTGAAGTCGCCAGTTCACATGCACAGTTTAGATTTTGGCCAAGGATTTGGATAGCAATTTATGTGCAAATCTGAGGCATGCCTGAACTCCATGCTCAAGCCAGTAAAACTTGCAGTTCTTTGCTTGAATTCTAGTTGTGCTGCCCCTCACAGACAAAAAGCTATATAATGCTAATGTCACCAAGTACAGTCTCATTCTTTCAAGGACTGATTCCTTCCCATTTTTACATGCTTTGGGTCAATTTCGAGTTCCCTTAAATAGTTTTGTTTTAATATTTTTGGCCCGGATTAATAATTGTTATCTGATCAGTTGGAATCCACTCGATGACATACAACAACAAAGTCTAACTCCAGAGTCAAATTTTTAAGAACTACACGATAGGTGTCACCAATTTAGGGATTTAAAGACAAAGATAACAACCATAAATCCCAGTAAGCCCCTATAATTGTATAAAATGGTAAAATTTTGGCTCCTAGGTCTATACAATTTAACAACATTATACCGAATTCAATGATCCCAACGTCCTAGAAAGTACATTTACAACAAATACAATTTCTTTGTACCATTTGACCTAAATGAGCTAATCTATTATAAAATCATAATATTAAATTGCTATGATAAAGTTAAAATTAAAGCACTATACTTGCTTTTTTAAAGTTTATCAAGTATTTTTTTTGATGAGGGCAGATGACCGCGATGATTCAACTTTCTAAAGAATAAATCTAATGGAAGCTAAAAAAAAACTGTTACCTAAAAGGACTGGATTAGCCTGATGTAAGCTAGTCCCTCATAAGCAGAAACCGCTGTAGAGATATACTATACATTCAAAGAGAATTGCAAAGAAATGTCAAGTCTTCACACAGTAGTTTGATGTTAATAGTCATATTTGTATAAATTTGAAACTGTTGAATATATACTGTAGAATTAATCAAATAAAAATTATGATATTACAAAGAACCAAAGTTTTCAGTGTAAGAAAAATAAATAAATTGAAGAAGTCTAATAAAATCCTCTAATTTAAAATTTAAATGGGAAATATCAATACGAACTCAGGATTAAAAAAATAAATTTCTAGCTCTAACAACAAAGAATGGGTCAAGAAATAATGACAGCCATAGCAATAAGCACCTTTACAACCCAGACCTTAGTGTATAAATACTGCTCTCTATTAAAAGAAAGTAGGGATCATTGGAGAAATGGCTCTCTAAGTCTGGGCAGGGAAAATACAAAGTGAGTTTAGGAGAGCTTGTTTTGCTAGAAGGAGCCCTGGTGGTGTAGTGGTTAAGAGTTTGGGGCCTAATCAAAAGGCTGGCAGTTCGAATTCACCAGCCACTCTTTAGAAACCCTATGGGGTAGTTCTGTTCTGTCCTATAGGGTTGCTATGAGTCAGAATCGACTCAACAGCAATGGTTTGGTTATGGTTTTCTTTTGCTAGAAAGCAAGAAAGTATTCAAAGATTAATGGGATTAATGACAAAAGTGAAGGGACTCTCCCTGGCCAAATTTCAGACAATGTGGGGCTTGTTGTTGTTGTTGATAGGTGCTGTCAAGTTGGCTCCAATTCCTAATGACCTTAAGGATAACAACAAAATAATGTTCAGTTGTGCATCATCTTCATGATCATTGCTATGTTTGAGACCACTGTTTTGGCTAGCGTGTCAATCCATCTCACTGATATACAGCATAAAAAATGATAACTGTAATTGATAACACACAAAATGAATAAATATCGATAATAAGTTGAGAATGCATAAGATGGGACTTGACTCCATGAAGTCAAAGGAAGAATAACTACTGGGGAAAGAACATCTACTGGGGAGCTGTGAACTAAAAACTCCTATTGTTTGTACAGGGCTGGGAGATATTACAGTTTGTCTAACCAGAGCTGAGAGGCCTTGTTGGACACTCATGCCCAAATCAGTAGACACGACAGAAGATAACATATTCATAGTGGGACTAAATTTGCCTTATTGTAAAGACTACACTAGACCAACTCAAAGTTTAAAAACAAGTCTCAAAAGGATCAATTGATCTGCAAGTAACCTGGCTGCCAAAACAAAACTCAATAGTTTTCTTTTTTTTTAAAACAAACAAAACAGAATACACTCAATAACCTAACACACAGAACCTCTAAACATCCAGTAAAAAGTTACTTGATATATGAAAAGCAGGAAAATATGAACCATAACCAAGAGAAAAGTCAGTCAACAGAAAGAGATCCAGAAGTGACAGAGATGATGGAATGAGCAGACAAGGACTTTAAAACAGCTATTATAAGTATACTTAGAGATTTAAAGAAAAATATTAAGTCACATAGAAGTGAACTGGAAGATATAAAGAAGAAGCCAATAGAACCCAGAGCTGAAAAGTATAAAATCTGCAATGAAAAATTTACAGGATACTTTTAATAGTAGGTTACAGACTGCAGAAGAAAAGATCAGTGAATCTGAAGACATGGCAGTAGGAACTTATCAAACTGAGACAGGAAAAATAGCATGGATAAAAACTGAATCTCAGTGATGTGTGGGACAATATTAAGTGGTTTAACATTAATGTAAAGATATTTGAAGAAATAATGGCTGAATATTTCCCAAGTTTGATGAAAAATATAAACCAAGACACCCAACAAGCGTAACAGCACACAAAATAAACAAAGAAAATCAAAACAAAGAACAGCATAAGCAAACTGTTAAAAACCAGTGATAGAGAGAAAAATCTTAAAAGCAGTCAGAGGAAAATCACATCTCACCTGTAGGGAAACAAAGCTAAGAACAAGAACAGATCCCTCATCCAAAACAATGCAAGACATAAGACAACAGAATGATATCTTGCAATGCTGAAAGAAAAAAGTCAAGCTAGAATTCTATATCCAGCAAAAATATGCTTCAAAAATGGTGACAAAAAGGCAACATAAGTCAAACAAAAGACAAGAAAATTCATGTTAGTAGGCCTACACTTCAAAAAAATGTTAAAAGAAGTGAGTTTCTTTAAAAGATCACTAACTACTTAAAGTAAGAAAAGTAATTACACATTGTGAGGTTTATCACATGTATAAATAAAATGTATGATAATGACACGAAAAAGGAAAGGAGAGCAACATGGAAGTATAATACTGTAAGAGTGTTATATAACTGAAACGGTATGATATTATCTGAACAAAAAATTGCAATAAGTGAAAGCTGTATATTGTAAACTCAAGAGCAATCACTCACACACACATACACACACACAAAAAAAATTAAAACGAAGAGGTATAATAAGCTGAGAGGGTAGGGAAAATAGAATTCTAAGAAAATGTTCAATTGACCCAAAAGTAGGTAGGAAAAGAAGATAAAAGGCAACAACAAATCAACAATTATGTTAAATATAAATAGTCTAAACATCCTAAGTGAAGGGAAGACATTATCAGATTGGATACAAAAGGAAGCCCCAACTATATACTGTCTACAAGAAAGGCATTTTAAACATGAAGACAAAGTCAAGTCAAAAGTAAAATGCCAGAGAAAGATACAGCATGCAAACATTAATTATTAGAAAACTGGAGTGACTTTATTAATATCAGAAAATGTAGATTCAGGAGCAAAGAATAGTATAAGCAACAAAGAACGTCATTTGATAATAATGAAATAACCCTAAATGTGTATGTACCTAGCAGCAAAGCTTCAAAATACATGAAGCAAAAAAAAAACAACAACAACAACAACAACAACAACAACAAAAACCAGCACTGATGCAAGAAATAGAAAAATCTACAATTTTATTTGGAGATTTCAACACTCCTTGCTCAGTAATTAATAAAGTAGGTTAACCAAAAATCAGTAAGGGCAGAAAAAACATAAACAACAAAATCAAGCACATTGTCTTAATTCACATTTATATATCAAAATACTCAAAAACATTCATTTTAAATGCACATGGAACATTTACTGAGATAGACCATATTATAAGTCTCAATAAATGAAAGAAAAGAAATAATACAGAGTATATATTCTATATACAGGAAATTAAACTACCGTTCAATAATAAAAAAATTCTGGGAACTCTCTAAATATTTAGAAATCAAGCAATACACTCTTAACCCACTGATTAAAAATGAAATCACAAATTACATTACAATAGACCCTGAACTGAACTGTGAGGAAACCACAACATATCATATAAAAATTCATGGATTTCACACACTTACTAAAACCAAAGACAAACAAAGAATCCTGAGAGCAGCTCGAGAAAAACAAAAAGTCATATACAGAGGAAAAACAATAAGACTAAGCTTGGATTATTCGGCAGAAACCATGCAGGCAAGAAGGCAATGGGATGACATATATAAAACCTTGAAAGAAAAAAATCGGCAGCCAAGAACGATATATCCTGCAAAACTCTCGTTCAAATATGATGGTGAAATTAGGTCATTCCCAGATAAACAGAAATTAAGGGACTATGTTAAAACCAAACCAAACTTACAAGACTTATTAAAGGTGATCCTTCGATCTGAGAACAAACAATATCAGACCACAGGCTGAATCTAGGACACAGGATTGTACTAGCCAGATACCGACCTAGGAAATTAACTCTTAAGGACTATGCAAAATTGAAAGAATTACAACAGGGAACTAGATAGGTTAATCTGTAAATGACAACAGCATCAGAACAATAAAAGAGGGAATAAACTGTAGGTAGGAAGGTAAGGCGACACTAAGTAATAATAGACTGGTTCAAATCTAGGAAGATAAGGGTAAATTCCAAGGCAACCACAAAGAAAGTTAACAAACCTACTCATCAAAATAAAGAAGAAAAACACAAGTCTCAGCAAAAACAAAACCTACCAAAAAACAAAAGAAATGAAAAAAATCCACAAACAAAAGGAACTCAGCACAGGAGAGTAAGAGGAACAAAGAAAACGTCAGCACCCCCCGCCCCACCAAAAAAAAAAGCACTACAAAATGCAATCCCACTCCTAGGAATATGCCCTAGAGAAATAAGAGCCATCACACCAACAGACATATGCACACCCATATTCATTGCAGCACTGTTCACAATAGCAAAAAGACGGAAACAACCTAAGTGCCCATCAACAGATGAACGGATAGACAGACTATCGTACATACACGCAATGGAATACTACACAACAATAAGGAACAATGATGAATCTGTGAAGCATCTTATAACGTGGATGAAACTGGAGGACATTATGCTGAGTGAAATAAGTCAATCACAAAAAGACAAATGTTGTATGAGTTTACATATAAAAAGAAACAATCTTTGTTGGTTACAAGAGATTGAGGGGGGAACTAAATAGACGATAAGAGGTAAACTTTGGTGAAGGGTATGACACTACACAATACTGGGGAAACCAGCACAACCTGTACAAGGAAAGGTCATGGAAACTCCACAGACACTTCCAAACTCCCTGAGTGACTGATTGCTGGGTGGTGGGCTGTGGGGACCATTGTCTCAGGGAACATGTAGCTCAACTGGCATAACACAGTTTTTAAAGATAATGTTCTACATCTTACCTTGGCGAGTAGCATCTGGGGTCTTAAAAGCCTGTGAGCAGTCATTTAAGATACTCCACTGGTCTCACCCCTTTGGGAGCAAGGGAGAATGAAGAGAACAAGATATGAGGAAAGGATCTGTCCAAAGGACTAATGGACCACAGCTACCACGGCCTCCACCAGACTGAGTCCAGTACAGCTAGATGGTGCCTGGCTACCATCACTGAGGGCTCTGAATGGGATAACAATAGAGGGTCCTGGACAGAGCTGGAAAAGGATGTAGAGCAAAATTCTAACTCACAAGAGAAGGACCAGATTTACTAGCCTGACAAACTGGAGAAACCCTGAGAGTATGGACCCCAGACACCCTTTAAGCTCAGTAGTGAAAGTCACTCCCGAAGTTCACCGTTCAGCTGGGGATTGGACAGCCTCATAAAACAAAACGGGACTAATGAAGCACAACAGCCCAGGGACAAGGACTAGAAGGCAGGAAGGGACTGGAAAGCTGGTGATAGGGAACTCAAGGTTGAGAAGGGACAGTGTTGACATGTCGTGGGGTTGTTAACCACTGTCATAGGGCAGTATGTGTACTGTTTAATGAGAAACTACTTGTTCTGCAAACCTTCATCTAAGGTACAAAAGAAAAAAAAAGAATTATCTATGTGAGATCAAACTGACAACAGCAACTCAAAAGGTTTGATGGGAAGCTTAGGGGGCAGTGAGTTGAAGATGATGGTGATGGAATAATTTGGAAAATGATAGTGAGAATAGCAGCACAACTGGAAGAATGTAATCAATGTCACTAAATTGTACATGTAGAAACTTCTGAAATGGTGTAACTTTGGCTATGTATATTTTCACAAAAAAAAAAGTCCTCTGAGGTCGAGAAGGGAGAGCGTTGACATGTTGTGGGGTTGTTAACCAATGTCATAAAACGATACGTGTACTGACTGTTTAATGAGAAACTATTTGTTCTGTAAATCTTCATCTAAAGTACAATAAAAAAAATTAAAAAAAAATTCATGGATTTCAACAAAACCAGTGCTTAGATGGAAACTTACAGCAGTGCTTGAATGGAAAAGAAGAAAAGTTTAAAATCAAGATCCTAAGCTTCCATCTTAAGAAACTAGAAAACGATTAGCAAGTTAAATCCGAATTAAGTAAATGAAAGAAGATAGTAAATATAAGAATAGAAATCAAGGAATTATAAAACAGACAAAAGAGAAAAATCAATGAAACCAAGGGTGATTCTTTGAAAAGACAAAAAAACAAAACAAAACAAAAAAAAAACCAAACAAACCTCAAAAGAGACTGATTAATAAAAAGGGAAGACACAAATTACCAATCTCAGAAATGAAAGAGGGGACATCACTATACACCCCATAGACTTTAACAGGACAATAAGGGAATATTATGAACAACTTTATATCAACAAATTCAACAACTTAGATAAAATGGTCAAATTCTTTGACAGATACAAATTACCAAAACAGATACAAGACAGAAAATCTGAATAGCCCTATATTTATAACAAACAAATTGAATCCATATTTTAAAACTATCCCACAAAGAAAATTCATGCCCAGATGGTATCACTGATGAATTTTTTTTTTTAAGCTTTAAAACTGAGATAATTTATTTTAGAATACAAGTCTCAACATTTTGGTATTTTAGTTGAACTTATGGTAGAACATACAACTGTTTTATAAAGAACCAAATAATCTTACATCTTGATATCTTCTACTGGAGTCAACAGAGCAGAAGGAAAGAAACTCAGAATTAGGAATTGACATGCAACTGGGAGTAATCCCGCAACAGTGAGCAAAATTCTCCATGTCTTTAATCCTGTTTCCTCATCTCAAAAATGGGGTTGCAACTGCAGGCCTGTCTCCCTACTTACTGAGACACAAACAAGATTTCATGACTTCAATCACTGAGAAAGAATGGTTTATAAAGGGCTATAGAAGTGTTATGCATTTATTGCTTTTAAAATATAATTATTTTTACCAGATAGAGCTTGATAAGTACAAGAAACACATGACAAGAAGATACATAGTGATGTCAGCAAAGCTAAAGCTAAAGGCTAAGGACCTCTGCAAACCCTCTCCTTCATAAAAGCAAAGGGAACACTGGCAAAATCTACAGTGTTTATTCAAAACCAATAGCTAAATTTAAAAACAGTGAGATCTGTGGCATTTTAATTTGTCCTATTCTCATCCCCCTCACCAGCATCCCAGTCACCTGGAAAACTAACACACAATCATAGTGATCTCTGGGATCTGGACGTGATCTGG
Organism: Dugong dugon; assembly: GCA_030035585.1. NCBI lineage: Eukaryota > Metazoa > Chordata > Mammalia > Sirenia > Dugongidae > Dugong > Dugong dugon. The sequence continues at coordinate 74,919,227 of CM057467.1, read as the reverse complement.
GATAATGAAAATATCCTGGATTTAGACAGTGGTGAGGTTGCACAACCTTATAAATATACTAAAAACCACTGAATTTTATGGTAAATGAATTAAAAAATATATATTTTAATTTTTTTAAGAAAGACACACATGAGCTGTTGATATGAGGATCTAATTTAGGATGCTTGTAATGCAGTCTGAGCAGATAAAACACTATCTGGATGGATGCCTACACACACTCCACACCCCAATCCATGGATTGCTTGTTGCTGTTAGCTACTGTTGAGCCAGCCCCCCGAGTCTTGGTGACATCATGCACAATGGGATAGGACCATCGTGATCCACAGGGTTTTCACTGGTTGATTTTCAGAGGTAGATCTCCAGGCCTTTCTTCCTAGGTGAATTATTTTAAACACTGAAGAAAGGAATAATATCAATCTCATATAAACTCTTTCATAAAACAGAGGAGGTATTTTATATATGTAAAATCCAAACTGATTTTATAAGGGCAACATTACTTTGACACCCAAACCAAAGACATTTCCACGAAAGAAAAAAGAAAAAACGTACAAGCTAATATCCCTCATGAACACAGATATAAACATCCTTAAGAAAATACTGAGTCCAACAGTATATAAGAAGGATGATATATCATGATCAAATGGTGTTTATCCCAGAAATACAAGGCTAGTTTAACATTAGGAAACCAATCAATGTAATTCACTGCATTAAGGGAATAAAGGAGAAAAATGAAACAGTTGTCTTAATAGATGTAGAAAAAGCATTTGACAAAACTCAAGACCTGTATTTATGGTAAAACAAAAGAAAACTCTCCTCATTCTGGTAAAGGGCATCTATCAAAAATCTATAGCCAACATTATATCTAAATGTTTCCTCCCAAGATCAGGAAAAAGGCAAGGATGTTGGTGCTTACCACTTTTATTCAACATTCTACTGGAAGCCTAGCCAGGGTATTAAGGCAAGAAAAATAAAAAAAAGGCAAACAGATTGAAAATGAAAAAGTAAAACTGTCTTTATTGGTAGACAACATGAACACATACAGATACTGTCCTAAGGAATCTACCAAAAAGCTCCAAGAACTAACAAACAAGTGAATTTAACAAGGTTGCAGGATACATGGTCCAAAAAAAAAGTCAATTTTATTACTACAAGCTAGCAATGAATAATTGAAAAATGAAACAAAAAAATTAAATTTACAATAGCATCAAAAAAGATAAAACAACTTAGTGATAAATTTAGTAAAACGTGTAAGATCTTTATACCAAAAACTAAGAAAACAAAGAATGTTTAAATAAATGGAGAGATATATCATGTACATGGATTGGAAGACTTAATATTGTTGAGAAGTCAATTTTCCTCAAACTGATTTATAGATTCAATGTAACCCCAACCAAAATCTGAGTATGCAAACTGATAAGATGATGGAAATGAGAAAAGCCCAAAGAATTCTGAATAAGAAGAACAGTGTTGGAGGACCTATACTACCTGATGTACATACAGGCTTACTATGAAGTTATCAAGACAGTGTGATACTGACATAAAGCTGGACATATGGATAAATGAACTAAGCTGAGTCCAGAAAAGATTCACACATATATTGTCAGCTATTTTCAATAGAAGTGTAAAGGTAATGGGGAAAGGATATTTTTCAAAAAATGGTGCTGGAACAATTGGATATCTGTATGGAAAAAAATGAACCTCAATCCTTAACTCATGAGACCACAAAAAATTAACTCAAATGTTTAGGATCATAGATGTAAATATAAAAGCTAAAACTAAAAAACTTCTAGAAGAAAACATTGAGAATATATTAAATTTTTGGTGTAGGCAAAGATTTCTTAGAACACAAAAAGCACTAACCATAAAAGGCAAAACTGACAAATAAGACTTCATGAAAATTAAAAATTTCCAATCTTTAAAATATACTGTTAAGAAAATGAAAACGGAAGCCAAAGACTGGAGAAAATATTTGTGGTACATATATCTTAAAAGGATCTGCATCCAATAAGAAGATCAATCAACCCAAATTAAAGAAACGGGCAAAAGATATGAACAGATCTTTACTAAGGAAGATACATGAGTGACCAATAAGCATATGAAAAGGATGTTTAATATCATTAGTCATATCATTAGTTATCAGTGAAATGCAAATCAAAACCACACTGAGATACCATTACACACCCAAATGGCTAAAATATATGTACACAAAAAGACCTGTACACTATGTTCACAGTAGCTTTGTATCAGTGAAACTATAGAAACCACCCAAATATCTATTAACAGGTAAACAGACAAATATATAGCTGTACTTCAAAAACATCATACTGATTGAAAGAAGTCAGACATAAGAATATATCTCTATAATTTCATTTAAAAGAAATTCTGAACAAGCAAAGCTAACCTATATGACAGAAAGCAGATCAGCTGTTGCCAGAGCACAGGGACCTTTTAGGGGTGACAAAACCATTCTGTATCTTGACTGTGGTTATTTTGGAGTCTGCATTTGTCAAAGCTCACTGAACTGTACGTTTGAAATGGGTACATCTTATTGTATGTATATTATTTGCATAAATTTGATTTTAAAAGTTCCATGAAGCCATATGATCCTCAACAAAGAGAGACATGCCCATCTGCCACCAATGGAGGTGACTATTACATAAACTCTTTGCTCTTAGCATTGAAAATTAAGGACAAAGATTTAAGCATTTGGAGTTCATTCCTAGCTTGACAGGGAAAATTTCTTCATTACAGAAAAGTTCCAGCCAGTAAACAGAAATTACATTATAGAATTAGAAAACCACAATTTTGCAATCCCAAATAACATAATTTAGGCAACAATCATTAACAGATGTTACAACTACTCGATGCGGAACGGGATATTTGTACGGTGCTATAAAATATTATCCCAGAGAGTACTTGCTAATTGCAATGGAAAAAGAAAAGAATCTTTATAATGGAAAGATCTGGCATCACCATCTTAATTAAATGGCCACTATTAGCATGATTAATAGAAGGATGTGATGGTTACGGTTGTGTCAGCTTGGCTGCGCCATGATTCTCAGTGGCTTGGCAGTTATGTAATGATGTAGTTTGGCAGTTATGTAATAATGTAGTCATCCTCCATGATGTGATCTGATGTGATCAGCCAATCAGTTGTAAGCCGAGTTTCCTGAGGGGGTGTGACCCGAATCCAAAATACATATACATATATATGTTCTGGCAAAGCTCATTTGCTTGCTCTGGTTCCTACATCCAGCTTGTCATTATTTGACCTTCAGTTCTTGGGACATGAGCCAGCAGCCTGCTGTATTACCTGCCGATCTTGGGATTCATCAGCCTCTGCTGTCTGTGAACGAGTGGCCTGCCCTACTGCCCACTAATCTTGGGATTCATCAGCCTCCACAGTCTGTGAGCCAGGGGTCTGCCATATGACCTGCTGATCTTGGGTCATCAGCCCCTACAGCTACATGAGTCTGGAGAAGCCTCCAGCCTGATGCCTGACCCATGGACTTGGAACTTGCCAGCCTTTACAACCGCATGAGCCATTCCCTTGAGTTAAATCTCTCTCTGTCTCTCTCTATATATATATGCTTCACTGGTTTTGCTTCTCTAGAGAACCCAGCCTAAGATAAGGGACAACTTGATATTATACAATTCCTGATGTGATGAAAAAACAGCATCGTCTATGAAGTATTCCTGTCTAAAATGCTAACTTGGCTCTAATTAGGCCTTTAAACCTAAGTTCCATTTTACAGAACAGAAGTAATGGGTCAATCTAATAAACACATAACGCCAATATTGCAAAATATTAGTAGTTGAATCTAGATGTTGAGAACTTACATGTCGATTATACTACCTATTCATCTTTTCTGGACATTTGAAAACTTACACAATAAAAAATTGAGAAAAGTGATTAGTTTACTGGTCTGCTAACATGTCATACTGCAGTGAAACTTGTGACAGCTGAAATCTGATGGGATTGCCTTGTTTTTCCAGGTCTCAGAAATTTTCTGCCTTTGATAGGGTGCAGTCTTACCACTTTTCTATTGCTCTCTATCAGTGGAAAATATTCGTTTTCCTTCTCTGACAGGTTTCCGCCTTACAGATTCTGGCTTTCGCAGGTTATACTGCATAAGAGTAGTGTGAAACTCCGTAATGACAGGCCCTGAGGTAACGTGAGGAGCCCTGGTGGCACAGTGGTTAAGCGTTTGGCTGCTAACCAAAAGATCATCGGTTCAAACCTATGAGCCGCTAAACAGGAGAAAGCTGTGGCAGTCTGCTTCCATGAAGATTTACAGCCTTGGAAACCCTATGGAGGCAGTTCTACTCTGCACTATAGGGTTGCTATGGGTCAGAATCGACTTGATGTCACTGAATTTGGTTTGGTTTGGAGGTAACGTGATTTTGATATGATTGGCAATTTTGTTTTCATAGTAGGCTCACCCCGGTCATTTCATTAACCTTGCAATAATGGGGCCTCACATTTTATGCAACTGAAATTTCTGGACCTTTTATAACATTATGGCAAGAGTCTTAACATTTTTGAGTCATTAAGGTACAAAGGTGACATAATAATTTTGAATACCTTGTGTACAATAGCACCTTCTGAAAGTATTCAAAAGAAAAATGGTGTGTATAAAAATGCATTTATAAAGATATTAATTTGATTGTTTTTGGTTTTGTTAACTCACTAGACGTCATGTATATTGAACTTTGGCTTTAAAATGTACATTCAGTTCAGATGTACTCATATGAAATGTACATTCAATTCAGAGCTACGTTCATAGAGTACAGCTAGTATCTTGGAGAAAGAATCCTACAGTATATAGATCCTTCACAAACCTTAATGTGGATCCACAATCAAAGCTCATGGAAGAAGCAGTCAAGAAATCAAACAACGTATTGCATTGGGCAAATCTGCTGCAAAAGACCTTTTTAAAGTGTTAAAAAACAAAGAAGTCACTCTGAGGACTAAGGTGTGCCTGACCCAAGCCATAGTGTTTTTAACTGCCTCACATGCATACGAAAGCTGGATAACGAATAAGTAAGACCGAAGAACTGACACCTTTGAATTACGGTGTTGGTGAACAATATTGAATACACCATCGACTGCCAGAAGAATGAACAAATCTGTCTTGTAAAAAGCACAGCCAGAATGCTCCTTAGAATAGAGGATGGTGAGACTTCAGTTCACATACTTTGGACATGTTATTAGGAGGGACCAGGCCCTGGAGAAGACCATCATTCTTGGCAAACTAGAGCATCAGTGAAAAAAAGGAAGACCCTCAACAAGACGGACTGACACAGTGGTTGCAACAATGAGCGCAAGCATAGCAACGATTGTGACGATAACGCAGAGCCAGGCAGTGTTTCGTTCTGTTGTAGACAGGGTTGCTCTGAGTCGGAACCGACTCAAAGGCACCTAACAACAGATCTTACACCACAGGTGAGTTATTAAAAATTTTCTGGGTATCTTTGATTTCTCCCATTAACTTTCTCCTCTTTTTGTTAAACATTTCACTGTCAAAAAAAAGACGGAACTCCCTCAACCTAAATAAAAGGTATGATTCAATTATATAAAAAGTAATTGTATCCTGGAACAGCTTAAGTCACAAACAGCTTCCAAAAAGACAGCATTTAAAACCCTTGGTTCTTGGCAAGCTACTTTTCAAATAGGTATGATATGTTAGATGAAGAAATGTGTGTGTGACAAACAGCATTTAAAAAAATTCAAATACTTAAATACCAGGTTAAGGAAAATGGCAATTCAAGTTTAAACAGTTACTGACTCATTTCTATTCTTGAATTAATTAGGGGCGGCAAACAGTGCTACTCTATGACAGATATTCTTGTGACAGCTGTAGAGCATAATAATAAAACAATAGCTTGTTAATCACTGTATGTGTAGTGTAGCTATCACTATCTGGCACATAGCAAGTACTCACTAAGTATTTGCTGAATCAATCAATTAGTGAATTTGCCCCAAATTAGTTAATCACTATATGACCCCTAGTCTTTGGAAAAGCATGGGTCATTTATATCTTCAGTTTTTGTGACTGGAAAAAGTTTCTTTAACCTATTGCTGAGTGCCATAAATGGTGTTTATTCTAATTAGCAACACTGAATAGGAACACAATATAGAAAAGACTGGATAATGCAGATGAACTAGGAAGGGAGCATATCATTCATGTTAGTAGGAGTTAAAAACCAAACAAGAAGTTGAAGGAATATAATGTCATTTTAACCAGCTTTTTCCCTTTTGTATAGGAATTTATAATAAATACAGCAAATAACTAGTGAATGGAAGAGAAAAACCAATACAAATGATATACAGGTAGAGAAAGGAAAAGGGAATCTATAAAAACCATTATTGTCATTTCCTCTTAAGACTCTTGTGGTTTAGTCTATCCAAAAATTTCATTATGACAATCATGTAATTACTACTCCAGTAAATACGCCTCTTATGTTCCATCAGTTTCAGCTAGGCCTTTTCTTCTTTGTATCTGATAAGTAGAAATCAAATGAGAGATCACTTTAAGATAACAGTATCATTAAATGTCACAGGTATTCAAAACTAAGAAAATGAGTCTGGCCACCATGGTTTTAGAGTATTCCATATTTATGGTAAGAAAACTATCTTTGGGAATGCAGATTTAAATACTAGTATTAGATGAGGTGAGAAATTCTGTTGTGGAAATCTCGCTTCGTATCTTTAGCTTTAAACTAACAAACAAGCTTAGTTTAATACATTCACAGAAATAACAGGTCATTCAGCCTGAATGCAGACTCTGTGTGGCTGATACCTGCTACCGCTACTGCTAGGGGTTGGTGGGATTTGGTGGAGCTAGGGTACCAGACTGCGACACCATGGATGAAGCCTGGAAACGGAAAACATGAGAAAGAACACACCCTTCGGAAAACTCTGACTTGTCTCAAATTAGTCACCACTCTTCCACCAAGGCTGTGAAACTGACTTCATCCAGAGTTTGGAGAAACGAACAACAGGAAAAAAAATTCTACCACAAACCAATCTCTCTCAAATAGGCAAGGGCCTGCCAACAGCCCTTGGCCAGCAACCTAGGGTAGTGGTTTGGCAATGACCCTGAATTCAGAGAGGAAAATGGCTATTCATTGTGTGCCCTGCTACCCTCCTCACTATGGAGGCTGTGGATCACACTGCCAGGAATGAAGCACAGTTGGGGTTACTGGGGCTCCTCTAGGCCAGGCAGATGGCAAGCCCTTTTGGTTTAGATCACTTGCATGGGGCTGTGCCAAAAGCATGCTCATATCCCTATGATTGTCTCGCTGCCCACTCCCATACCCCTCCTCCAACCACTGAAGCACTTCCTCAAAACCTCTAGAATCTTGAAGGAGTATTTGAAAATCACTAGTTTAGATCAGGGTTCAAAGTCCTGGTTTAGATTAACCCTGGTGGACAATGGTTAAGCCCTTGGCTGCTAACCAAAAGATCAGCGGTTTGAAACCCCAGGGGCTCTGTGGGAAAAAAGACCTGGTGATCTGTAACGACTGTTGTTGTGTGCTGTCAAGTCGATTCCGACTCATAATGACCCTAGAGGACAGAGCGGAATTATACCATAGGGTTTCCTAGGCTGCAATCTTTATGGGAGCAGATTGTTATGTCTTTTCTCCTGCGGAGCAGGTAGCGCATTCAAACCGCCAACCTTTGGGTTAGCAGCTGAGTGCTTTAACCACTGCTCTAGCCTAGGAAACCCTATGTGACGGTTCTATTCTGTCACACAGGGTCACTATGAGTTGGAATCGACTTGGCGGCATACAACAACTACTCAACTGATGCACGAATTCTTTGTATAGCGTCCCTGACAGACGTTTGCCTAATTCTTCTCGTAAACTTAGTGCTGCAATATGTTCCAGGGGAGCTTATTCTGTCATTGAGCAGATCTGACTGTCAGAAAGTATTTCCCAATATCAAGTCCAAATCTGCATCCCTCCTACTTCCATCTTTTGGTTCAAGTTCTGCCTCTTAAGGCTGCATAGCATAAATCCGTGCTACCCCCTTTCTTTGACTAACTAAATACTACGTACCTGTTAATACCCACTTTAAGTCCTATCTCTTCTGTGCTATCTGTCCCAACAACCTCTCCTAACAGTGATCTCTGTGTCCCTGCGGTTCTGTTACGTATACTGTATGGATCACTCCTTGGCACTTCTGCTTTACAGTCTTAGTTATCTTTAGTATTAGGAACATGGATTATGTTCCTGATATGAACATAATCTCCTTGAGGGCTGGACAGTCTCAGTCTTTTTAAAAATGTCTACCTGAGTATCTCCACACCACATTGCAGTGAGGTAGACAAATACACCAGAGTGTACACGGGTCCTTCATGAACTGGTTCTAACAACAATTAGTGTACTTATCTCCTACTATACTTCCTTATAAAAATTCTCCACTCTAATCAAATCCAACTGCCAAACCATACCTTATGTCTTCCTCCTTTATGCTTCCCATCTCAACCTCTCCCTCTAGGTCAGAGAGTATTAGCTTGGGATACATGAACTTCTGGACATTATAACAGAAAAAACACTTTTTTTTTTTGTGGGAGAGAAGTTTTCACAGCTTTTATACAACCCTCAAAGGGTACCATGACCACAAAAAAGATTAAAATCTCCTGGTGTAATATCTTTTTGCCCTCTTTGCTTAACCAAGTCTTCCCTCAGTCTTAAAGGCCGAGCTCACGCCTCTGAAGCCAGGGAACCTTCCAGACGGAGGAGGCTTTCCTAGGCTCTGAACTTACATCAATTCTACACCATTAATTTGACTGATTTATTATGCACTTTGTGAAAACTTTAAAAGTAGTATCTTCGTTGTGAGCTGATTCTTTTATTTAATGTAAAGTCTCATGACTGCATAGCAAGTTCATACATATATACATTGGGTTACATGTGCTACTTTGTACAAAGATAATAAATAATTGTATGGACACAAAGATGATGAATCATCTTCAAATTAATTAGTGTGCAGAAACTGAATTCTAAAGATGCACATCACAGCTGGGACATTATCTTTGGAGCTGGGCAAAATGCCAGAAATAGCTGCCATCTCACCTCTGCTTTACGAATATTTTCTCTAGCTTCATCTATTTTCTGTTCCAGTTCTGCTCGGCTTTGTTCTGATGCTGCAACTCCATGACATTCCAGCTCATCCAGAACCTATCAAAGAAAACAGGAAAATGATGACTGTTTTTCCTTTTTCTAGTTTTTCCTTAAGTGACTAAATTATTTAGATAATTCAGAAGACTTTAGTTACTAATGGCCATGATTCCTTTTTCATCTTTAGTTTTTCATTTATTTATTTACTTAAAAATGTTTTTAAATCTTGAAATAATTATAGACTCACAGGAAGCTGCAAAAGTAATAGAGAGAGGTCCCATTTACCCTTCTTTTACCTTCCCCCAAAGGTAACTTACATAACTATAGAACAATATGAAAACCTGGAAATTGGCACAATCTATAGACTTACTCAGACTGCATACCTTTAATTTTTAAAAATTACATGAATATAGAGTACTGTTGAAAAACAAAGCAGCAATAGTCCCTGTTATACCTGCATATCTCACCCGGTATTCTCCACCCCAAGATAACCATTGATTGCCCTATCAGTCTATACGTACTTTTAGACTATTTCTTATGCATTTCCATACATAGTTGCATGAACAGAAATAGCTTTATTTAAAAAAAAAGGAACAAGATGTATACAGTATTATTTTTCCCCTTAGTATGTCTGAGAAACCTTTTTATGTTTGTACAAATAGATTGATCTCATTCTAGTTAATCCATAGATTCAAGTTTAACTGTACCATGTATTATTCCTTATTGTTACATGAATTTTTAAATTTACTGACATTATAAATAGTACTGCACAAACAACCTTGTCAATAACTTTTTGAGTGCACATAGGAATATTTATTTAGGATGAAAACAAAGAAATGGAAATTGTACATTTAATAAAAGATATTACCAAACTGTCCCCAAAAGGTTGTATCTCTTCAACTAACAGTGTGTGAGAGCATGCTTCCCTATATCTTAACAACATTGGCCAGTTAATATACTCTATTTTTCTAATTTTTGAGCTCTTAAAAGGCGAGAACTTTCTCTGGATGGAATGAGATGAGAGAACCGGCAGCAGGGGAAGTCAGAGAGATTCCAATCATCAGAAGGCTTCAATGCACCATTCCTGGCTCTAATACGTAAGAGCTTATGTGCAAATACCAGAGAGAGTGGCATCTAGGAGTTAAGGGCAGTTCCAACCTGACAGCCAGGAGGAAATAGGGACCTACAGTCACAAGGAACTGGATTCTGACAGCAACATGAGTAAGTCTGGAGTAGATTCTCCCTCAGGGTCTCCAGATAAGAGCTCAGGCTGGCAGATACCTTGATTTTGGCCTTATTAGAGCTGAAGCAGATGAACCAGCCAAGCCTACACATACTTCTGACCTACAGAACTGTGAGCTAATATATCTATGTTGTTTTAGTCCACTAAGTTTGTGGTAATTTGTTATGGCAGAAATAGAAAACTCATACAATCATCAAGTATAATGTTTGCTGTTTTAGGAAGATATCTTGTTAGACTGAAAAAGTTTCAATCCAGCTTGCTGGGGATTTTGTTTTATTTTTTAATCACTAAGGGGTACTTAATTTTATCAATTGTCTTTTTGGCAAACATGAAGATGATCACATACTGTTTCATCTTTACTCTGTAAATACAACTTATCATATTGATAGATTTTCCAATGCTGAATCATCTTTGAACCTGAATGAATTTAAAACATAGCTGGATTTACATTTTAAAAATTTATTTAGCATTTTTAAAAGTTAGTTATACATCTGCTGAAAATCACTTGACAATATATGCATGGGCCAATTTCTGGTCTATTTTATTTCATTCATCTATCATCTATCCTATGCCAATACCACAAAATCTTGATTACTGTAGCTTTTTGCCTTGAAATCAAGCAGTGTTGAGTCCTACAAATTTGTCCTTCTTTTACAAAATGGTTTTGGCTATTTCTACATTTCCATATATGTTTTATATGGAAATAAAATTCTATTATGTATAAAATACTATAGTTGCATTTCCATATATGTTTTAGAATCAACTTGTCAATTTCTACAAAAAACCCTGCTGAACATTTGACCTGGATCAAGTTAAATATATAGATCAACTTGGCAATAACAAGTATCTTAAATTTATCAAAACTTCCAATCCATGAACATGGTATATCTCTCAATTTATTCGTTATCTTTAAATCCTTTGGCAATATTTTGTAGTTTTCAGTGTACATGTCTTACCCTCCTTTTGTTAAATTCATTCCTAAGTATATAATATTATGGTTTTTGGGTACCATTTTAAATAATATAGATCTTTAAAAATTCTAATTTCCAGTTGTTTGTCTATAGCATATAGAAGTACAATTAATTTCTGTGTACTAATCTTGCATCCTTTGACCTTGCCAAATTCAGTTACTAGTTCTACTGGCTTTTTCGTAGATTCCTTAGGATTTTTTTATGTACCCTGATCATGTCATCTGTAAATAAGTTTTACTTTTTTCCCTTCCAATCTATATGTCTTTTATAATTTTTCTGCAGTATATAAATAGGCATGCAGAGAATGAATATACTTGCCTTTTCAACTATCTTAGGAGGAAAGTGATCAGACATTTACTGTGATATATCCCACAGTTCCTTAGACTCTATTTTCTTTCTGTTCCTTAAATTGGATTATTTTAATTTTTCTATCTTCAAGTTTGCAGATTCTTTCTTCTGCCAGCTCAGATTGGCTGTTGAGTCTCTCTAGTAAATTTTTTATTTGTTATTGTACTTTTCAGCTCAAAAATTCTTTTGGTTCTTTTTCATAATTTCTATCTCTTTACTGGTATTCTCATTTTGTTCATAGATTGTTTCCAGATCTCCTTTAATGCTTTATATTTTTCTTTAGCTCTTTCAGCATATTTAAGACTTGTTTTAAAGTCTTTCTAGAGTGAGTCCAATGTCTTGGTTCAGAGATGGCTTCTGTTGCTTTCTGTTTCTCTACATGCCTTATAATCTTTTGCTGAAAATGGTACATTTCAGTAATATAATGTGGTAGCTCTAGAAATCAGATCTTCCCTCTTCCTCAGGGTTTGCTGGTTTCTCCCTCTCTTGTTTTATTGTTTTTGAAGGCAGTAGTCGTCTGTTGGTTTAGTGACCTTTCCAAACTATTTTTGCAAAGATTGGATTATTAGACACACATGGTTCATGGAAGTCTTGTGCCTTTAGCTTGAATTCAGCTATTGTTTTCATCTTTACTCTGTAAATGCAGTTTATCATATTGACAAATTTACAAATGTTAAATCGTTCTTTAACCTGAAGTAGTCATTAACTAATGAATTAGACAGAGATTCCTTCAAGAGTGAAAAAGAAAAAGAAAAGAAAGAAAAAACAAGCAAACAAAAGAAAAACAACAGACGGGAAAAAAAAAACAATCAAAAAAACAAACCACTTCTTGCAATCTTTGCAGACTGACTCTGTGCTGGGCACTTCTTGAAAACTTAGCGAGGCTTACACTGGGCCTAGAGATCAGCCTGAGGTAAAAGTTTAGGTCTTTTCTGGGCATACGTCTTGCCTTGGGCATGCAAGCTGCTTTCTAAATTCTCTGGTATTCACAGGTGCTCTGAATATCCCAACTTCCCAAAGAAATTCTCTTCCCAGTTCCTTGACCTTACCCCAAATTTTCTATTGTGCGTCTTAATTGCCCTCTCTTGCCCTAGGCAGCTACAGGCTTTTCAGTATGCCTGCTACTCCTCCACTCTGCAATACCTCCAAGATGGACAAAACAGAGATGTGCACTTTGCTCCAGTTCTTCAGGTTGAACCTGACAGGTTCAAACAGACAAATACAGTAATTTATGCATAAAGTGTAGTCTGCTCCTTTTAGAACCCAATACCAGGGTCCCAAACTGGAAACATGGGTTGCTGCTTAAGCTGGGAAGAGCACAATACATTAATAAAAAGTCTCAAAATTTTCCTAACATTTTCTTCATGTTACCACTTTCCTGACTTAGTGTTCATTTGGTTGCTGTGGAACCTCTGACTGTTTACCAGAGCTTCAACAAATTAGTTCTGATACATTCCACCCATTTAAAAAAAAAAAAAAAAATTTTTTTTTAACGTACTTTAGATGAAGTTTAACAGACCAAATAGTTTCTCATTAAACAGTTGGTACACATATTGTTGTATGACATTGGTTAACAACCCCATGACGTGTCAACATTCTCCCTTCTCGACCTTTTTTAAAAAAAATTTTTTTTGGTGAAAATATACACAGCCAAAGAAATACCATTTCAAAAATTTCTACACGTACAATTCAGTGACATCAATTACATTCTTCCACTTGTGCTACTATTCTCACTATCCTTTTCCAAATTATTCCGTCACTATTATCTTCAACTCACTGTCCCCTAGGCTATCCATCAAACCTTTTGAGTTGCTATTGTCAATTTGATCTCACATAATATTTTTTGTACTTCAGATGAAACTTTACAGAACAAATAGTTTCTCATTAAACAGTTAGTACACATATTGCCCTATGACAATGGTTAACAACCCCACGACATGTCAACACCGTCCCTTCTCAACCTTGGGTTTCCAATCACCAGCTTTCCTGTCTCCTCCTGTCTTCTAGTCCTTGTCCCTGGACTGCTGTGCCTCATTAGTCCTGTTTTGTTTTATGGGGCTGTCCAATCCCGGCTGATTGGTGAACCTCAGGAGTGACTTCGCCACTGAACTAAAAGGGTGTCTGGGGGGCATACTCTTGGGGTTTCTCCAGTCTGTCAGGCTAGTAAATCTGCTTTTTTTTTTTTTTTTTGAGTTAGAATTTTGTTCTACATCCTTTTCCAGCTCTGTCCAGGACCCTCTATTGTGATCCCGGTCAGAGCAGTCAGTGGTGGTAGCCGGGCACCATCTAGCTGTACTGGACTCAGCCTGGTGGAGGCCGTGGTAGCTGTGGTCCATTAGTCCTTTGGACTAATCTTTTCCTTGTATCTTGTTCTCTTCATTCTTCCTTCCTCCTGAAGGGGTGAGAACAGTGAAGTATCTTAGATGGCTGCTCACAGGCTTTTAAGACCCCAGACGCTACTCACCAAGGTAGAATGTAGAACATTGTCTTCATAAACTGTGTTATGCCAATTGAGCTAGATGTTCCACGAGACCATGGTCCCCACAGCCCTCCGCCCAGCAATTCAGTCCCTCAAGGAGTTTGAAAGTGTCTATGGGGCTTCCATGACCTTTCCTTGTACAAGTTGTGCTGGCTTCTCCAGTACTATGTACTGTTTTACCCTTCACCAAAGTTACCGCTTATCTATAGACTATTTAGTTTCCCCTCCACCCCTTGTAATCAACAAAGATTATTTCTTTTTGTGTGTAAACTTTTACACGAGTTTTTACAGTAGAGGTCTCATACAATATTTGTCCTTTCGTGACTGACTTATTTCAGTCAGCATAATGTCCTCCAGTTTCATCCATGTTATGAGATGCTTCACAGATTCATCATTGTTCTTTATCGTTGCATAATACTCCATTGTGTGTATGTACCATAGTTTGTTTATCCATTCATCTGTTGATGGGCATCTACGTTGTTTCCATCTTTTTGCTATTGTGAACAATGCTGCAATGAACATGGGTATGCATGTGTCTATTGGTGTGACGGCTCTTATTTCTCTAGGGCATATTCCTAGGAGTGGGACTGCTGGATTGTATGGTATTTCTATTCCTAACTTTCTAAGGAAGTGTTACATCATTTTCCAAAATGGTTGTATCATTTTGCATTCCCACCAGCACTGCATAAGAGTTCCAATCTCCCCACAGCCTCTCCAACATTTCTAATTTCCAGTGTTTTTGATTTGTGCCAGTAATGCCGAGGTGAGATGGTATCTCACTGTGGTTTTAATCTGCATTTCTCTAATGGCTAGTGATTGCGAGCATTTCCTCAGGTGTCTGTTGGCTGCTTGAATGTCTTCTTTGGTGAAGTCTGTTCATTTCCTTTGCCCATTTTTTAATTGGATTATTTGTCTTTTTGTTGTAGAGGTGTTGGATTTTCTTGTAGATTTTAGAGATTAGACCTTTGTCTGACTTTTAATGTCAGACAAATTATTTTTTTTCCAGTCTGTAGATTCTATTTTTACTCTTTGGTTAAGTCTTTTGATGAGCAAAAGTGTTTAATTTTTAGAAGTTCCCAGTTATCCAGTTTATCTTCTGGAGTTTGTGTGTTGTTGGTTATGGTTTGTATCCTGTTAATGCTGTGTATTAGGGCCTCTAGCGTTGATCCTATTTTTTCTTCTATGAACTTTATAGTTTTTGGCTTTGTATTTAGGTCTTTGATCCATTTTGAATTAGTTTTTGTATATGATGTGCAATATGGGTCCTGTTTCAATTTTTTTGCAGATGGACATCCAGTTTTGCCAGCACCATTTGTTAAAAAGACTGTTCCCCATTTGATGGACTCTGGGCCCTTGTCAAGGATCAGGTGACCATAGGTGGATGGATTTACATTTAGGTTCTCAATTCTGTTCCATTGGTCAATGTATCTGTTGTCATAACAGTACCAGGCTGTTTTGACTACTGTAGCTGCATAATAGGTTCTGAGGTCAGGTAGTGTGAGTCCTCCTACTTTATTCTTCTTCTTCAATAGTGCTTTACTTATCCGGGGCTTCTTTCCTTCCCATATAAAGTTAATGATTAGTTTTTCCATCTCGATAAAGAACATTGTATTTGGATCGGGATTGCACTGTATTTGTAAATTGCTTTGGTAGAATTGTCATTTTAACAATGTTGAGTCTACCTATTCATAAGCATGGTATGTTTTTCCATTTATATAGATCCCTTTGGGTTTCTTGCAGTAGTGTTTTGTAGTTTTCTTTGTATAGGTCTTTTACATCCCTGGTTAGATTTATTCCTAAGTATTTTATCTTTTTAGGGGTTATTATAAATGGTATTGTTTTCCTGATTTCCTTTTCATCGTTTTCTTTATTGGTGTATAGGAATCCAAGATTTTTGTATGTTTATCTGGTATCCTGCTACTCTGCTGAATCTATTAGTTCCAGTAGCTTTCTTGTGGAGTCTTTAAGGTTTTCTATGTATAGTATCATATCATCCACAAACAGGGACAGTTTACTTCTTCATTACCAATTTGGATGCCCTTTATTTCTTTTTCTTGCCTTAGTGCTCTAGCTAGGACTTCTAGCACAATGTTAAATAGAAGTGGAGATAAAGGGCATCCTTGTCTTGTTCCTGTTCTCGATGGGAATGTTTTCAGCCTCTCTCCATTAAGAATGATGTTGGCTGTTGATTTTGCATAGATGCCCTTTATTATGTTGAGAAATTTCCCTTCTATACCTATTTTATTGAGAGTTTTTATCAGGAATGGGTGTTGGACTTTGTTGAATGCCTTTTCTGTGTCAGTTGAGATAATGATGCGATTCTTTTTTTTTTACGCGGTGGATTATGTTGATTGATTTTCTAATGTTGAACCATCCTTGCATACCTGGTGTGAATCCTACTTGGTCGTGGTGTATTATTTTTTTGATATGATGCTGAATTCTATCAGCTAGAATTTTGTTGAGAATTTTTGCATCTATATTCATGAGAGATATTGGTCTGTAATTTTCTTTTTTTGTGGCGTCTTTGCCTGGTTTTGGTATCAGGGTTATGCTGGCTTCATAAAATGAATTCAGAAGTATACCTTCCTTTTCTATGTTCTGAAATAGTTTCAGTAGTACTGGTATAACCTCTTCTCTGAATGTTTGGTAGAACTCTCCAGTGAAGACATCTGGGCCAGGGCTTTTTTGTTGGGAAATTTTAAAATACCTTTTCAATCTCTTCTCTTGTTATGGGTCTGTTCAGATTTTCAACATCTCTTTGTGGTAATTTGGGTAGGTAGTGTGTTTCTAAAAATTTATCCATTTCCTCTCAGTTTTCAAATTTGTTGGAGTATACTTTTTCATAATGCTCTGTTACAATCCTTTTTATTTCAGTTGGATCTGCTGTAATGTCCTCCATTTCATTTCTTAGTTGGGTTATTTGTGTCCTCTCCTGTTTTTGCTTTGTCAGTCTGGCCGGGGTGCGTCGATTTTGTTGATTCTTTCAAAGAATGAACTTTTGTTTTTCTCATTCTTTCTGTTGTTTTTCTATTCTCTATTTCATTTATTTCTGCTCTGATCTTTATTATTTCCTTTCTTCTAGTGGTTGTGGGCTTTTTTTTTTTTTTTGATGTTGTGTTTATATTTGTTTGAGTTCTGTAGTTAATGTTTTGAGTTTGTCCCTTTCTTCTTTTTTGATGTGTGCATCTATTGCTATAAATTGTCCTCTGAGGACTTGTCTTTGCTGTGTCCCAAAGGTTTCAGTACGATGTGTTTTCATTCTTGTTTGATTCTAGGAATTTTTTTGATTCCATCTCTGATTTCTTCTATTACCCAGTGATGTGTAAGCAGGGTGGTATTCAGTTTCCATGTAATTGATTTTTTTTTCTTGCACTTCCTGTTGTTAATTTCTACCTTGATGGTGTTGTGGTCAGAGAATATATTTTGTATTATCTCAACATTTTGGATCTTGTCAAGGATTGCTCTGTGGCCTAAGATGTGGTCTACTCTGGACAACATTCCATGTGCATTGGAAAAGAACGTGTACTTTGCAGCTGTTGGGTGGGGTGTTCTATATGTGTCTGTAAGGTCAAGTTGGCTGATTATGCCCTTTAGGTCTTCTGTATCTTTGTTGAGTTTCTTTTTAGATGTTCTGTCCTTTACCGAGAGCAGTGTGTTGAAGTCTCCTACTATTATTGCGGAACTGTCAATTTCTCTTTTCAGTGCTGTTAGAGTTTATGTATTTTGGAGCCCTGTCATTGGGTGCGTAGATGTTTATTATGGTTATGTCTTCACGATGGATCATCCCCTTAATCATTATATAGTGTCCTTCTTTGTCTTTTAAGATGGACTTTGTTTTAAAGTCTATTTTATCTGAGATTAGTATTGCTACTCATGCTTTTTTTTTTGGTAGCTGTTTGCTTGATACATTTTTTTGCATCCTTTGATTTTTAATAAATTCACGTCTTTGTTTCTAAGGTGTGTCTCTTGTAGACAGCATATTGATGGATCCTGTTTTTTTAATCCATTCTGTCACTCTCCATGTCTTTAGGGATGCATTTAGGCCATTTACATTCAGTGTAATTACTGATAGGTGTGAGTTTATTGCTGTCATTTTTTAGCGCTTTTTTTTGTGGTGTTGATGTTTTGTTTGTTCCTCTTATTCTACTGTGCTGAATTCCTTTTGTTTGTGGATTTTTTCTTCATTTATTTTGTTTTCGTAGGTTTTGTTTTTACTGAGACTTTATGTTTTTCTTTATTTTGATAAGTAGGTTTGTTAACTTTCTTTGTGGTTATCGTGAAATTTACCCTCATCTTCCTAGATATGAACCAGTCTATTATTACTATCACCTTGCCTTCCTCTCCATTAGAAGGTTCTATATCTACACCGTTTATTCCCTCTTTCATTGTTTTGATGCTGTTGTCATTTACAGATTAACCTCTCTGGTTCCCTGTTGTAATTCTTTTGGTTTTGGATAGTCTTTGAGAGTTCATTTCCTAGGTTGGTATCTGGCTGGTATGATCCTGTGCCCTAGATTCAGCCTATAGTCTGATGTTGTTTGTTCTCAGATTGAAGGACTCCCTTTAAGAAGTCTTGTAAGTTTGGTTTGGTTTTTACATAGTGCCTTAATTTCTGTTTATCTGGAAATGACCTAATTTCACCATCATATTTGAAAGAGAGTTTTGCAGGATATATTATTCTTGGATGCCAATTTTTTCTTTCAAGGTTTTATATATGTTATCCCATGCCTTCTTGCCTGCATGGTTTCTGCCGAATAATCCGAGCTTAGTCTTATTGTTTCTCTTCTGTATGTGATTTTTTGTATTTCTCGAGCTGCTCTCAGGATTCTTTGTTTGTCTTTGGCTTTAGCGAGTGTGATTATGATATGCCTTGGTGATTTTCTTTTGGGGTGTATCCTATATGGGGTTCATTAAGCTTCTTGGATGGTCAGCTTTTCATCTTTCATGATATTGGGGAAGTTTTCAGTCAGCAACTCTTCAATGATCTGCTCTGTGTTTTCTGTTTTCTCTTCCTGTTTTGCAACTCTGATTACTTGCAGATTTTTGCTTTTGATTGTATGTCACATAATTCTCAGGGTTTCTTCATTTTTCTTTGTTCTTTATTCTGATTTTTCCTTAAACAGAATTGTATCCAAGTATTTTGGCTTCAATTTCGCTGACCCTGTCTTCCATCCTTTCAAACCTGCTCCTCAGTCGTTCTATGACACTGTCCATTTCTGAAATCTTGTTGTTTATCTTTTGGATTTCTAATTGATGTTTTTGTATGATTTCTAGTTGTGAATTTATTTTAGCATTTTGTTCCTGCATTATTTTCTTGAATTCTTCCAGTTTTTGTCTGCCTTTTGCATGAATTTGTCTATGTTTTCCTCATTTTTGCCTGCTTTTTGCTTCAAGTCTTGGATAATTCTGGGTAGTAGAGATCTGAATTCCATATCAGGTAGTTCTAGTGCCGTTTCTTCTACTGGAAAGTCATTTGGGGTTTTGTTTTGGATGCCTACTGGAAGCATCCTGTCCTGTTTTTGTGTATGTTTTGATATTCACTGCTGTCTTAGGGGCATTCAGTAGTTATTTTCCTCATTTACTGATTGTACGTTTGTTTGTTTCATCCTGCTTTTTGTTATATTTGGTTATGTCTGAGCAGGTGGGCTGTGCGTTCTTTGTAGTTTGCTTGTCTGTGGGTACTATACTTTCAACCTCCTTCTCCAATAGGCAGGGTCAGTCACTCAGGTATGGTACAGCAGGGCAGGTCCAGCTGAAGGGGAGTTGCTGGGATGGGTTGTTTGTGGCACGTACCAGGGCCGACAAGGTGTGCCAGGAATCAGCGCAGGTCAGGTTCCAGTAGGCCATGCCTGCGCTGCTTGGAGCTGTGATGTTCAGCAGACGGTGTAGGCTGGCAGAAAGGAGTGGGGAGAGTGTGATGTGTGGAGGTAAGATGGGTATGGGAAAGGGGAGAGAGAGGAGAGAGGAACAGGAGCCAAAAAACATACACACAAACAAACAAAAAAGAGTGTTAAGGGAGCTTGCTGTTAGGAGTGGAGAGATGAGAGACTGAGAAATGGAGAAAAACAAAGAGGAAAGAAAAGAAAAAGGGTAAAAGAAAAAATGAATAAATAAAAATTAGAGGAAAAAAGGAAAAAAAAAAAAGCCCCCAGGGATCCCACTGGTGTGGCTGGCAGAACTGGGGAAGTTGTTCCCGGGCTGTGAAGTACAGCCTGGCTAGAACGGGTAGAGATGTTACACAGCGCCAGGTATTCAGGAGACAGGAAGAGAAGGTGAGAGATGAGAAACTGGAAATGAAGAAAGAAAGGGAAAGAGATACAAAAAGAAAACAAAGAAACAAAAAAACAAAAACAAAAAAATAAAACCAAGAAAAAAATGCCCTCAGGGATATCACTGTGCATACACAGAGTAAGGGAGCAGCTTCCAAGCCACGCAGTACTGCCCAGCTAGAAGGTGCTCCCAAACCGAGAAAAGAAGAAGAAAACAAACCAACAAATCAAAACCGAATAAATCAGAATAAACAAAGCCCCAGGGTTCCACCAGTGTGGCGGCATGGGCTGGGAAGCAGTTTCACAGTCGAGCGGTGTTTTGCAGACTTTCAGGAAGAAGCAAAGATGGTACACAGAGCCAGGTATCTGAGAGAAATGGGGGTGCGGGTGGTGAGAGGTAAGGAAGAAATCTAAAAAAGCAGAAAAAAGCAACACCAGCAGCCAACAAATGGCATTCAGAGAACCAGCCAGAGCGGGCGGATGGAATCCAAGTGACACTGAGGTGAAGCCAGTGCTTTCCCGCCAAGAGGCTGTGGCCACAGGAAGCAGAGGAGGCTGAGTGGGGTGAAGAAGTGTGGAGTGTGGGAAAGCGTGTATCACTGGTTACCGGTTGTTTTGTCTCCTGCTGGAAACTCCGCGAAACTGCTTTCTCATACCCTCTGTTCACTCCGATCTCTGATAGAGTCCAAGATGGCGGATCCATGCTGTGGTAGCTGACAGGGGACCTCTGCTTATATCTCTCCTTGCTCTCTGTTCCCGGTCAGTTTCTTATTCCATTCAGTGCTTGGCTGAGTTCTTCATCTCTTCATTGATGCTTAGGGTTTCAGGACTGATGTGTGTCTCTCTCTTAGTTTTTCAGAAGTTTGCTGTGGAGGGATGGCGTGGTGCTTCTGTCTATAGTGCCATGTTGCCCGGAAGTTTCCACCCATTTTTTGATGTTTATTTTGAGAATAGGAGGGTATAGCTTTTTACTTTGTAATCTTGGTAAACTATCGGAGTTGTGATGTCTCTTCCTTCAGTCCTGATACTGGTAATTGTCTTTTGTTTTCTTAGTAAGTCTACCCAGAAGTTTTGATTATTTTATAGAACCAGTTTTTGGCTTCATTGAATTTTATTCTATATTTTCTGTTCATTTTTCTATTTCATCAATTTCTGTTCTTACCATTATTATTTTCTTCTTTCTATGAATTGTAGGTTTAATTTACTCTTCATCTATCTTAAAATGAAAGCTTACAATTTTGTTTAAAAAAATGTTTTTAAACCAAATAAGCATTTGAAGTTATACATTTCTCTAAGCACTGTGTTAACTGCATTCCATAGTTTTCATTATCATTCAGTTCAAAGTCTTCTCTAATTTCCCTTGTGTGGGGTTTACAATTAACTTTATCTAAAGAATTTGGTATTTGTCCTTGGTTCCTGAGAGATAACCTCTAAAACCTTGGGATCGCTCCAGTGATTACAGTATCTTTGGTGAGGGCTCCTGACCACACCTACGTAACAGGTTATGCTAATGAGCTGACTGACTCTTAGCTGGGGGCTAGCCAGGCCAGAAAGACCCACTACATGATAGCAGCCTGACCTCGGGGAGGTGGGCTGGAGGTTGAGTTCCATCAATCATGTCTATGTAATGAGGCCCCTATAAAGGCTCTGGACACAGAAGCTTCATGGGCTTCCTCCTTGGTAAGTGACATTGATGCATATGGGAAGGCAGCACATCTATTTTTCAGAAACAGAAGCTCTGTGTTGGGAACCCTACTAGACCTTGCCCTACGTGTCTCTTCATTTGTATCCTTTTTGCTATAATAAAACTATAATCGCAAGTATAGCCCTTTCCTGAGTTCTGTGAGTTGTTCTAGCAAATTATCAACCTGATGGAGTAGTGAGAATCAGCAGGTCAGAAATGAAGGGGGCCTTAGGGACCCCAAACTTACAGCTTGCATCCAGAGGGGGGTAGTAGGAAACTTTAAATTTTTAGCCAGCAGTTCAAAATGTCGTGGGGCCCCCAAGCTTGCTGCTGGCATCTGAAATCTTGGGCAGAATTGGCAGTATGGAGGATTGTGTCCTTTAATTGGTGAGATCTGACTTAGCTCTAATGGTTTGGGTCACAGGAAGAAGTACTGTATTTACAGCTGGTGTCAGAAGCAGAACAGAGGTGCAGAGAATAAAATTAGAATTGAATTTACATTGATTTCCCTACACCTTGTGATTTATTATTTAACCCAGGGATTAGCAATCTGACCCACCATCTGGTGTTTTTTTTTTTTTTTTTTGGAATATAGCCACATCCATCCATTTACATATTGTCTATGGCTGCTTTCAGTTACAACAACAGAGCTGTTGAGTAGTTGTGGGCCAAACTGTAAGTATGTATTTTCTGGGCCTGTGCAGAAAACATTTGCTGACCCTTTCTTTAGCCTATGGGCTATTCAGAAATATGTTATAAAATTTCCAAACATTCGAGGATTTTCTAAATATTTTTTATTGAATTAATTTAATTCTGTTGATTTAATTTAATCATACTCTGTATGATTCCAATCCTTTTAAATTCGTAGAGTTTTTTTTTTTTAAATGGCTCAGCACATGTTCTACCTTGGTGAATGTTCAGTGTGTACTTGTGTTGATAGTATTGCTCAGTCTTGTGTATTTTTACTGATTTTCTGTCTATTAATTCTGTCAGTTATAGAGATAACTTACAATCTCCAACTAAAATTACGGTTTTATCTATTTCTCTTTCAGTTCTGTCAGGTTTTGTTTTATATGTTTTGAAGCTCTGTACTAAATGCACACATTTAAAATTATTATGTTTTCTTGAGGAATTGATGATTCATTTTATCATCATGAAATGTATGTCTTTACGTCTTCATAATAATCCTTGTCTTAAAGTATACTTTGTATAATATTAATATTAGATAATACTCTAGCTTTCTTATGATTAGTATCTGTATGGTGTATCTTTTGTTAACTTTCTTCTTTTAATCTATCTGTGTCTTTACATTTAAAATGCTTTTCTTTTATAAAGCATATATTTGGGTCTTGCTTTTTTATCCAGTGGTCAGATAATCTCTGGCTTTTAATTGGAGTATTTAGACCATTTACATTTAATTATCAGTATCAATGTAATTATCAATATGATTGGACTTACACTTACTATCTCATTGTGTTGCTGTTAGAAGACTTAAGGAATTTCCTAATTAAGTCGATAACTGACAGTATAGCTTCTGAGTGCTGAGAAGTTACATAAAAAACACATACAGGGTATTTTTCACATTAATGTAACTCCTTAAAATTTAGCTTAAAATGAATGTAGACTAGGATTCTCTATGATACTTACGCGTTGTTGGTAAACAATGTTTTTGTGCTCACGTGCCACACGTGTAGCCCATTTCCGAGCCTCCTTATTTAAACTGTGCTCCTCTGTGGTCCCAGTTTCTGATTCTAATTGTCGGCTCTACAACACAAGAGAGAACAGAGAAAAGTACTGTTATCCTTATTGCAATCACAACCCACTATGTAGTTGGACCAAGGGCCTTCACTTAATCAGCAGTCAAAACACAAGGCATGCTCCACTACTGTGCGAAGCAATGTCTCATGTCACAGCAAGTTAGCAAAAGATTAAGAGGATACTATGAAACCATAAATGACCACATTTTTTTAAATCTTACATTGTTGAACATGAGCATTTCCTCTCTAATACTGTGGACTGATCCTTTTTTGGTGAAGGAAGCTACCTAAGCAAAGGGAAAAAACGTATTCATCCCAAGCTACTATGACAATAAAATAGTTGCGTGGACAAAAATGGAAACAATTCAATAGTTTCAATGTGAATAAAGAATGACTTACTGAAAAGAAGTGAAAACAAACAAACAACAAAATGATACCATAATAGCAACAATAAAACCCTCCAAGATATTGGGTTTAATTTAGTTATAGGTCTATTACAAACTTACTAAATGGCCTCAAAATAGTAAAGATAGGGGTTTGCTCTCATTTTCTATGGTCTTACACTACTATCACTCAGACAGAAGTACCCAATAATCATGATAGACAAAAAATGTCACTGATTGGGAGATGTGGCTTTGGGAAATTTAAATTAATTTATCCTTTTCATGATTTCTGAAATCAAGTCATGGAAAGACATGTGGAAGTAACCAGTAACACAGGTCTTGACAAATCAGAATTGCATACAAGGCAAACTCAACCCAGGGTGTTAAGTAATACCCAGAGGTTTTGTTCTAATGCAACCTCCACTATTAAAGATCAGTACAAGTCAGGATCTAGTGTAGATCATTTCTTCTAAGGTGATGGTGTTAGCAGTGCTTGATTCTAGCAAAGAAACTGCAAGGTCTTTTTAAAAATGTTGATTAATTTAATCTTTAGTTTATTCTTTTAACATTTTTCCTTTACCTTTAAAAAATATATTTGACACATATAAAAGAAGAGTGACCTGTATAAGCTATTAAGTACAATGATTTAAAGACCATTGCCATTATTATATTAAATAGTACTGTAGCTTGGCTCTGGAAAACTTCACTTATTTAACTTAATTATTTTAAAAGAGGCATATATAAAAATATGATTCTCAGGATAATAGTGGTAAACAAACAAACAAAAAAACCCAATTCAAATATATTACAACCTGAAGAGGACTACTATAAAAGAACTTTTCTATCAACTTTCACATGTAACAGGGATAGTTTTTCAATTTGTGTAAATTTGAGTATACTTCTACAAAGTACGGGAGAGGCCAACTAAATATGATTCTTAAGATTTTTAGAAACATCAGGATTTTAGAAATCATAGCAAGTTTTAGTAAATAATTTTCAGAAGCAAATAGTTCTTTTCCTGGAAAACAAATGTCAATTTAAACACAAGTCTAGGCTTTTAAGTCTTGTTCCCTCTAGTTGGAATAACTTCTCTATCTTTTGCCCATGGAGAAACCCCTTGTCATTCTTCAAATCTCACTTCACATGCTACCTTCCCTGTGAAACTTTCCCCAACGTCTCCAGACAGACTCAGGGCTCCTTCACTTTTGACATATCTCTATTATATACAATTGTTCTGCTGTACTTAAAAAAAAAAAAAATTTTATTTTTTGCTATTGAAGAAATACACAGCTATCTCTACTGCATTAATGTACTCATTTTTCAGACATTTGAGTGGCCACTGTGTCATGCAAATATGACATCATACTGTGACTGCTGCGTTTGAGTTTCCTATTTATCTTTAGGCCACGAAGGCCCAAGCAGTATATTAATCTTCGCATTCTTGGTTAAACTAATATAACCTAATGCCTGGTCCTGGGATTCCAAAGTGAAAGACAGGTCACCAGATTATCAGAATGGTGGCTTCAGAGACAAGAGAATAAACAGCATTAGAATCAGTTTCTAAATGATGAAGGACAAGATTATTTTGGGGGGTGGGGGCAGAATGAAGAAAGGGAACTAATTAATTAAGTGCCATGCATTTTAATCCAGATTCACAAAGCTGACTTTAGGATTGGGATCCCTCTCCCACTTCTACAATAAAAGGTTACCTAATACAATCCCCTCCATGTTTAAATTCCCACTACAAAATCCATTCAAATGGATTACTGAGGAAGGAAATTTATTTGAAGGTCCAAAGTAAGGGATTTTTATAAAATCATATACTTAATGAGATTTATTAGTTCCTTAAAGAGTAACCATTGAAATCTGACATACATTCACTCTCCAGAGAAACCTAGCTGTGTCATCCTGGCCAACTCCTCTCTGGTCTTCAGATTTCTCATTTGAAAATCAAGACATCGGAAGATAGGATGAAATTTCAGATTTTTACTACTGCTGTAATTGATTTTTAAAGAACAGAGGATCATATCTTAGCTATAAGCAGGTGGGAACACTATGTTTTCCTGGGTAAAAGACCTAGAAATCCGGCTACTCATTAGTTCCAAATTTCTTTCTAGCATTATCTGAGAGCTTAGACTAATCCTAGAGCAGAAGGGCCTCTGTAAAATATTTAAAATATTCTTACAACATAATTTTAATTTACTTGGAATTCAAAATTCATGACTTTTAGGAGGTATTGGAGATGAGTAATATAAAAACAAACTATTTGATAGGAGGTGGGGAATGTCAAATTTCTGAGATGGTTTAGAACTACAGCTATTCCAAACATTAGCTATCCATTAACACAATGCTGAATGAGGAAAAAAAAAAAAAAGTTTAATTTCAAGTCTGTAGAGTGTAAGTCTATTATATAAAGCTGTGTATCCATATCTATATATGTATGTACCTGCAGAACTGTTTGGAAGGTATTGACCAAAATGTTATCAGCCATTACCTTTGAATGGTGAAAGTTCAGGTGAAACTTCCTTTTTAATGTTTTTTTTTTTTTTTCTTAAATTCAAGTAATTAGAAAACTATAAAGCTATGTTCACTCTGAATTAAAAAATTAGCTATCATTTATTATTTAGACTATGTTGCTAACTAATTTACATACATTGTTTCATTTGGTTCTCAAAACAACCCTTACAGATAGGAACTATTATTTCCCATTTATAGGAGTAGAATTCTAGGTTCAGACTTTCTCAAAGTCACTTCGCCACTTAGTGACTGGTGCATCTGGGACTTGTATCGAAGTATCTTTGACTTCAGGTTCCATGCTATCTTTATATGATCATAGTATCTTACTAACTGTTCTACTTTGCTAATGCTAATATGCTAAGACATCCTTTGGTTTAATTTTGTTTATAAAAAACAGAAGCCAAAAATTTTGAATGAGTTTAAAACAGCTTTCAGAGCCTATTGTTAGTTGCCATTAAGTTGATTCCAACTCATGGCGACCTCATGTGTGCACAGCAGAACTGCACTCCAGAGGGTTTTCAAGGCTGTAATCTTTTGGAAGCAGATTGCCAGGCCTGTCTCTGAGGTACCTCTGGGTGGGTTTGAATCGCCAACCTTTCAATTAGTAGTCCATTGTTACACATTTGCGCCACCCAAGACTCCATTTTCAGTGTCTATAAATGTTAGTTTTATTAAAAAATCCCCACTCTTACAGCACTCTTTTCAAAATTTATAGTTATTTAGTAACAAAGGTAATTAACATTCCAATATTCCTGATACATTAGTCTTAATTCATCTTAACTATTTTGTTCTTAGATACCCTCTCAAATATGATTTTAGTTCATTTTAAGATTAATACAAGAACATATAAGAGTCAGGCATATGCACAGGGGGGAACAGAAAAGCTGATTCTTACACAAGAAATACCATCATTATTTTTCAAGATGGTCATGTAGGATAAACAAACACCACTAGCATATTAAAATACTAGCATTCCAACATAAATTAAAAAAAAAAAGTCATACTATTAGGTTTGTTATGTCAATGTCTTATGCCAGGATCAATCTTATTAATCTTCATTCAAGGAATCTGTACTACTTAGACCTTTTCAAGTAAAAAGCATCTGGATTTTCATAGGTTACTGTATATAAAGCACTTACATTTCCACAGATTCACAATCCCACAGTTCTGAAATTCAAAATGCTCTGAAAATCACAAGTCTTGCGGGTAAGTTTTTGGAGCCCAAACTTACTTGTGGCAAAATGTGACTTAGACTAAACTTGAACTATTTTCAGTTTTCATTTATTTCACTTGGTATGAATGTGAATCTATTTAGCAGCAAAAATATTGTGTTTTATCATGGGCTATACAATATATGGTACATGGATCACCTTTCTAAACTGAAAAATTCTGAATTTTGAAACATGTCTGGCCCCAAGTGCTTCTGATAAGAGACTGTGGACCTCTAAGTCACATATTTTAAAGATACCATACATCTTGGAGTGGAGTGGAGTGGCGCAGAGTCCCTTATGACATGTATTTTAAGGATAGCAGCACCTTCCCTTCGAAGAAAAGTGGGAACGCATCTGGACACAGTCAACCCTCTGTATCTGCGGGTTCCACATCCACGGATTTAACCAACTGGGATCAAAAATATTCAGGAAAAAAGGTTCCAAAAAGCAAACTAGAATTTGCCGCATGCTGGGCACTACACTGAATCCACATGAATGAACTGATGTATAAGCATACCCTGCTGTAGCCTACCACCATTTCACAGATCCTCAGTCTCTCTCCAGCACTCACTGTTTAAGCACTGATAACCTTGTGTCTTGTTGTTATTCCCTAAACAATACCAGTACTATATAACAACTGTTTGCGTAGCATTTACAATGTATTAGGTATTATAAGTAATCTAGAGATGATCTGAGGCATACGGGAGGATGTGTGTAGGTTATATGCAAATATTACACCATTTTATATAAGGGACTTGAGCATCCTTGGCTTTTGTTGTCCTTGGGAGGTTCTGGAACCAATCCTCTGCAGATAACAAGGGACAACGGTACTCGATTTGAGTATCAGTAATGCTAACTATGGAAAGTGTAGTCATATGTCCGTAATCAAAGGCTTTCATTTTTGGACACTGTGGCTAGCATAAGTGTAAAAGAAGGGTACCTATTTACTCAGCAGAATGATTTCCCCATAGATGGTCTATAACAGTGTTTTCATGGTTATGAACCAATCGCTATACACAATACAAAATTTCCAACAGGGGAAAGGGCCATTTATAACACTGAGAATTTCCAGGTAAATTCCCTGTACAGTACTATATTGATTCCACATAGTCTTTTATAGATAAGGGCAATTTTTGCTAAATATTTATTTTTAACAGATGCATGTTTCATTTAAGCAAAATTATAATGTGCAAAAGTTCTAAATTATAGCAAGCCAACATTTTATTTAATATAACTGTTAATCTGTAAAAGGCAGAATTAAATATTAGGAATGGTGCCTAAAATAACAGGCAAAGGTCATGTATCAGAAATTTAACGTCAGCCTTTTGCTAGCATTATCTGTGAAGAGCTTGTTATTTGCGGTTTAAGGAAAGTAAAGAGGAAAGGGTCTTCCCAACCCCACCAGGAAACTTGGGAAAAATGTTTCCTTGTTTTTCTTGCCTGTACAGATCATACTTATCTGAGTTTTGTGGACGAGCACACTTCCCATATTTTTATTTCCTATCCCAGGTTGACTTTGTCATTTCTCATAGGATGTGAGGAAATGCCCCTAAGGGCACCCATTACTAGTTCCTGTAAGGGAAGGGAGACCCACTCAGATGTATGTAGGGCAGAGGTAGTGCAAGTTATTACTTAAGATATGAAAAATAAGAATGTGAACAAATTGTTAACTATTAGCTACTGTTTATTCCACAAAGATTGCCTTTAAGGCTTATAAACTGCTAAGAAAAGAGGCTGATGAGATATATCTTTGGGAACAAAACAGGAGAGCACAAGTCCTAAGGGACTTTCAGTGATCAACCCTGTAAGACAGTAGAGAGCTAAGGACCATGACTGCAAAAATGTTGCAAGATTTCATAATCTTTGTAATATTTGTTATATTTGATATTTTGGTATCCCCTGCAGCAATCAGAAGAAAAACCTAAAAAAACAGAATATGCTTATGTGCTTGTTGTCTTGTGGAAAAATAATAAGAAAAAGAAAGGCAGTCAACATCTATTCTGTGCCTACTATGTGCCAGGAATTGAGTTAAACACTTAAGTATCTCACTTAATTTTCCAATGCAATAAGGTAGTCATTTTACACATGAGAAAGCTGAATCACTGAGGTTAAATATGAGTAAGGATGCACAACTAGTTTATGGGACAGCCAAGACTTGACTCCAAAGCCTTTGACTTCTCCAATGTACAGCACCTGTAGAATCTCTAACACCAGTATGCCCATGTGACACGTGTATGACTAACACTGAGATCTGAATCAATTTATTTGTCAATTCTCCCTCACAGAATATCCTCATTTTCAGAGAGGAAATTCAAGGGTATATTCCATACCCTCTTCAGAATAATCTTGCATTAAAATCCTCCAGTTCAGAAAAAAAACTGTACTGTACTCTTTCTGGAAGGATTTTTGACTTTCTTCTATCAAATGGTATTTGACGATATTAAAAAAGGACACATTTGAAATGAATAACTCCCTATGGAAATATAGACAAGGAAATCTACTTTCAAATTAATCATATGAGACAGCTACTAAGTTACTACACCAGACAAAACATGCCACGATCACTGTGGTTAATACTAAGATTCCCTATTTAACTCTATGGCTATACAGAATAGACAATTGTGGCATGAAACTATTTTGGCCAGTTCCTTTTTGTACACCATTCCAAAGCACAGATCAAAGTAACCATATACTAAAAGAAAATGAAAAGGAATTTTGATTTATCAACAGAAAACAAAGAAACAAAGAAAAAAAGGGCATGCGACAATTCCAAGTCTTAAATAAATTCCTATGGTAATACTGTGATTATACGTTTTTCAACTGGACTTCCTGGGCATTTCTGTAAAGAAAAACATTGGAATTTGAAACAGGTTATATTAAGGAGGCGGGGCTAAGATGGCACAGTAGTCAGACACTTCCAGTGGACCCTCTTACAACAAAGATCCGAAAAATAAGTGATTCGATTATATATGGCAGTCTGGGAGCCCTGAACATCAAAGGCAGAGCTGAAGAACCGAACTGAGTGGCAGGGGGAGGGACAGATGGTTTGGAACCAGCAAGGAGTTGCCAGACCTGACACAGTGAGAGCCTGAGCCCTTCAGGTCTGATCAGCTCAGGGGTGAGCGGTGAGGCAGGCAAGGAGCTGTGCTTGGGAGGCACGTTTTCCACACCAGGAGAGACCCAGCACCAGAGACTCTACACGGCCACCCAGAACCAGTGAGAAGCAGCCCTCCATGAAAGATAAGTACTTGCGTACAGCTTACCGCAAGGATCAAAAACACCCCCACCCCCAACAGAGAAAAACCTCTCTCCTATTTACCTCCCTGCTCCCTGCTCTGCACTGGGTCCTGGATCAGCTTCAGCAATTGCCGAGTTCTCTCGGCCGGAAGTAGGATTCATCACATGCCCAGAGCCATTCTCCCTGCCTTAGAGAGTAAACAAATTAACAAACAGGGGAAAAAATAAACTGCCAGCTCCCCTAAGCCAGGAACCCAGGGTAGGCACAGCTCCTCTGCCTAGGCACAGGCAGAAGGGATCCACAGACTTTGAGTGCCTTTCCCCCTGCACAGACTTGTGTGGGCCCATCTCAACAGCATAGGCCCTCATTACCACAGGACAACAGGGTATATATCAGAACTCTAACTTCAACTGTTTCCGCTGTGAAGTGGCAGGTTCTTGACATATGACACTGCTCTGCCCATTAAGAAGGGTCTTCACCTACCCACATCAGGGGACTGAGGACTGGTGGTTCCACCCACGTCACCTAGCCATCTGTGATAGGCACCCATGAATAAGAGGTGCCCCCTAGTTCTTACAGCCAACAGCATTAAGCTGCTTATAGTCCGGCTGCAAAACCCACCCACCTACGTGCTCTAGGGAACTGGGACACACCTTCCTCCTGGACACTCAGGGGTGGCTGTCGGCCCCCTCCCTCGCTCAGAGTGTGCCCTCCTGCTGCAGCCAGATGCCTGTGCCTGCACCAATCACCCATGCCTGTCTAGGACTGTAAGTGAGAGCCTACAGCACACACTTGGTGGCTATCTACCTGGCACCTGAGCTGAATCCATACAGGAGGAGTGGGCGCACTCCCGAGCTCACATACATAGTAACAGATCTAACCACTTGGTGATAGGACATTAGAGCTTCAAAGGTGCCAATAATCAAACTAGCTCATATGAGCAGCCTGTTTGGGCATATCAAAACAAAACAAGAAGCAAGGACATAATTAGCAAACATAAAATAAATAAATATAATAACTTATTGATGGCTCGGGGACAACAGTCAATATCAAATCACATAAAAAGGCAATCCATGATGGCTTCACCAAGCTTCCAGAATAAACAATCTAGAAATTGTCCAGAAGAGCAAAATTTCCTGGAATTACTGGAGGCAGAATACAAAAGATTAATATACAGAACTCTTCAAGAAATTAGGAAGGAAACTAAGCAAAATGCAGAACACGCAATAGAGGAAATTAAAAAAGATTAGAGAAGAGCATAATGACAAATTTAACAGGCTTCAAGAATCCATACAGAGACAGCAACCAGAAATCCAGATTAACAATAAAATTTCAGAATTAGACAACTCAATAGAAGTCACAGGAGCAGAACCGAGGCAATGAAGTCAGAATTAGTGAGACTGAAGATAAAGCACTTGACACCAACTTATTTGAGGAAAAATCAGATAAAAGGATTTTAAAAAATGAAGAAACCCTAAGAATTACATGGGAATCTATCAAGAGGAACAACCTACAAGTGACTGGAGTACCAGAATGGGGGGAAAAACAGAAAACATAGAGAGAATTGTTGAAGATTTCTTGGCAGAAAACTTCCTTAATATCCTGAAAGATGACAAGATATCTATCCAAGATGCTCATCTAACCCCACATAAGGTAGTTTCCAAAAGAAAGTTGCCAAGACATATTATAATCAAAGTTGCCAAAGCCAAAGAGAAAGAGAGAATTCTAAGAGTGACTAGGGGTAAACAAAAAGTCATCTACAAAGGAGAGTCAAAAAGAATAAGCTCGGACTACTCAGCAGAAACCATGCAGGCAAGAAGGCAATGGGATGACATATATAAAGCCTTGAAGGAAAAAAAACTGCCAGCCAAGAATTATATATTCAGCAAAACTGTCTCTCAAATATGATGGCAACATTAGGGCATTTACAGATAAACAGAAGTTTAGGGAATTTGCAAAAACCAAACCAAAATTACAAGAAATACTAAAGGAAGTCCTCCGGTTAGAAAATCAGTAACATCAGATAACAACCCAAGACTAGAACACAGGACAGAGCAACCAGATTATCAACCCAGATAGGGAAGTCACAAAAGTAAATCAAAGCTAAAACACTGAAACTAGAGAAACAGATGTCAATATGTAAAAGATGACAACATTAAAACAAAAAAGAGGGACTTAAAAAATGTAGACAGAGATTTTTCATATGGAGAGGAAGTCAAGGCGATATAGAGAAATAAAAGACTGGTATAAACTTAGAAAAATAGGGGTAAATATTAAGGTAACCACAAAGGAAACTAACAATACTACAAGTCAAAATGAAAAACTAGAAAAATATAAAGACTCAGCAAACACAAAATCAATAACAATAAAAAAGATGAAAAGAAAATATATAAAGAAAAACAACTCAGCACAGAAAATTAAGTGGAACAAAGAAACTGTAAACAACACATAAAAAGACATCAAAATGACAGCACCAAACTCATACGTATCAGTAATTACGCTGAATGTAAATGGACTAAATGCATCAATAAACAGACAGAGAGTGGCAGACTGGATTAAAAAAAAACATGATCCATCTATATGCTGCCTACAAAAGACACACCTTAGACTTAAAGATACAAACAAATTAAAACTCAAAAGATGAAAAAAAATATATCAAGCAAACAACACTCAACAAAAGAGCAGGAGTGGCAATATTAATCTCTGACAAAACAGACTTTAAAGTAAAATCCACCACAAAGGATAAGGAAGGACACTATCTAATGATTAAAGAGTCAATACAGGAGGACATAACTATAATAAATCTTTATGCACCCAACGACAGGGTTCCAAAATACATAAAAGAAACTCTAACAGCACTGAAAAGAGAGATAGACAGCTCCACAAGAGTACTAGGAGACTTCAACACACCACTTTTGGTGAAAGACAGAACATCCAGAAAGAAGCTCAACAAACATACGGAAGATCTAAATCAACCAACCTGATCTCATAGATGTATACCGAACACTCCACCCAAGAAGATAAAACACTTAGGAATAAATCTGAACAGAGATGTAAAAGATCTATACAGAGAAAACTACAAGACACTATTGCAAGAAACTAAAAGAGACCTGCATAAGTGGAAAAATACACCTAGCTCATGGATAGGTAGACTCAACATAGTGAAACTGTCAATTCTACCCAAAGCAATCTACAGAGACAATGCAATCCCGATCCAAATTCCAACGGCATTTTTTAATGCGATGGAGAAACAAATCACCAAATTTATATGGAAAGGGAAGAGGTCCCGAATAAGTAAAGCACTACTCAAGAAGAAGAACAAAGCAGGAGGCTTCACACTACCTGATTTTAGAAACTACTATACCGCCACAGTAGTCAAAACAGCCTGGTACTGGTACAACAACAGATACATAGACCAATGGAACAGAATTGAGAATCCAGACATAAATTCATCCACCTATGAGCAGCTGATATTTGACAAAGGCCCAAAGTCTGTTAATTGGGGAAAAGACAGTCTCTTTAACAAATGGTGCTGGCATAACTGGCTATCCATCTGCAAAAAACTGAAACAAGACCCATACTTCACACCACGCAGAAAAACTAACTCAAAATGGATCAAAGACTTAAATATAAAATCGAAAACGTTAAACATCATGGAGGACAAAATAGGGACAATGCTAGAAGCCCTAATACATGGCATAAACACAATACGAACCATAAGTAACAATGCACAACCACCAGAAGAGAGAGTAGACAAATGGGAGCTCTTAAAAACCAAACGCTTATGCTCATCAAAAGACTTCTCCAAAAGAGTTAAAAGACAACCTACAGACTAGGAAAAAATTTCTGGCTACGACAAATCCAGTCAGTGCCTAATCTCTAAACTCTATAAGATACTGCAAAACCTCAACAACAAAAAGACAAATAACCCCATTTAAAAATGAGCAAAGGATATGAACAGGTACCTCTACAAAAGAGATATTCGGGTGGCTAACAGACACATGTAGAAATGCTCATGATCATTAGCCATTAGAGAAATGCAGATCAAAACTACAATGAGATATCATCTCACCCCAATGAGGCTAGCATTAATCCAAAAAACACAAAATAATAAATGCTGGAGAGGTTGTGGAGAGACTGGAACACTTCTACACTGTTGGTGGGAATGTAAAATGGTACAACCACTTTAGAAATAGATTTGACCCTTCCTTAAAAAGCTAGAAATAGAAGTATCATATGATCCAGCTATCCCACTCCTTGCAATATAACCTAGAGAAATAAGAGCTGTCACAAGAATAGATATATGCACACCCATGTTCATTGCAACACTGTTCACAACAGCAAAAAGATGGGAACAACGTAGGTGCCTATTAATGGACGAATGGATAAATAAATTATGGTATATCCACACAATGGAATACTATGCAACGATAAAGAACAACGATGAAGCCATGAAACATCTTATAACTTGAAGGAATCTGGAGGGCATTATGCTGAGTGAATTTAGTCAGTCACAGGAGGACAAATATTGTATAATACTATTATAAAAACCCAAGAAAAGGTTTAAACACAGAAAATAACATTCTTTCATGGTTACAAAGGCGGGGAGGGAGGGTGCGGGTTATTTACTAACTAGACACTAGATAAGAATTATCTTAGGTGAAGGGAAGGACAGCACCACTACAGGGGAAGTCAGCACAGTGGGACTAAACCAAAGTGAAGAAGTTTCCTGAATACAATCAAACACTTCGAGGGACAGAGTAGCAGGGGTAGGGAGTCTGAGGACCATGCTTTCAGGCGACATCTAGGTCAACTGGCATAACAAAGCTTATTAAGAAAATGTTCTGCATCCTACTTTGGTGAGTGGCAGCGGGGGTCTTAAAAGCTTGCAAGCGGCCATCTAAGATGCATCAGTTGGTCCCAACCACCTGGAGTAAAGGAGAATGAAGAACACCAAGACACAAGGAAAGTATTAGCCCAAGAGACAGAAAGGGCCACATAAACCTGAGACTTCATGAGCCTGAGACCAGAAGTACTAGATGATGCCCAGCTACCACCAATGACTGCCCTGACAGGGAGCACAACAGAGAGTCCCAGATGGAGCAGGAGAACGGTGGGGTGTGGAACTCAAATTCTAGTAAGAAGAGCAGACTTAATGGTCTGACTGAGACTGGAGGAACCCCAGAAAGCATGGCCCCCAGATTCTCTATCAGCCCAGAACTAAAACAATTCCAGAGGCCAACTCTTCAGACAGGGATTGGACTGGACTGTGGCACATAAAGTGATACTCCTGAGGAGTGTGCCTCTTAGCTCAAGTAGACACAAGAAACTAAATGGGTATCTTCTGTCTAGAGGTGAGATGGGAAGGCAGAGAGGGTTAGGAGCTGGTTGAATGGACATGGAGAATCAGGGGTGGAAAGGAAGAGTGTGCTATTACAGTATGGGGAGAGCAATTAGAGTCACATAATAATGTATATATAAATTCTTGTCTGGGGAAAAAAAAGTAAAAACTAAAGGGACATATGTTCTTGGCATCACAAAAAAAAATAGGTTATATTAAAAAGTTCTTTTTTTTTCCTCTAATTTTTAAAGCAGTAAATAAAAAATTTTAGAAGACATTAAGTTACATTTTAATCAGTGAAGTCACTTTAAAAGTCCTATGGCTTTCCTGAATATATCTTACCTAAATATAGATAAAATATTTATTGAATGCTCTTTTTTATGCAATGCAATGAAATATGCAAAATATAGATGTAATTAATATCTGCTGAGTAAATAAAAAATGAATGTGTTAAACCCATAAGCAGTTCAACATTCCTGATTCCAATTATGAAAGTGAAAATAAAATTAAAGAATAATATTGCCCTGTGGGGGGAATACATCTGCAATTAACATTACCATATTACTGTTTTACTTGAATATATTCCATAGTTCTCCATCATACGTAAAACTCAAAAGACACAATTCTGGATGCAATCCACATGTATAGTGTTATTCAGCTTCTCCTTTACCATTCCAAGATCTAGCTTGCCCGTCCCAAGATTACTTGCCATTTTAGGTAAAGATCACGCACTTTCAACATTTTCTGGCTCCTCCACTCATTAGCTGAGTGACCTGGAGCAAGTTTCTTAACCTTAGTTTCCTCATCTGTAAAATGAGGGTAAAATAGTACTTGCATCATAGGGTTTGTTGTCAGGATTAAATGCACGAATACAGGTAATGCAATTTAAAAAACACTTAGCATAGAATAAATGTTCAATCAATGTCAGCTCTTAGTTTTATTATTTTTTAAATTGTTGTTTTCACTTCCTGGCATGTTTTTTTCTCAATCTCTGCAGAGTAAACTTCAAATTATCTTCATGACCTAAACCATAATAAGAAGACAAGCAACCCAATAAAAAAATGAGCAAAAGATTCGAACAGAGATTTCAACAAAGAAGATAAACCAACAGCTAATAAGCTCATGAAAAATGTTCAACATCATTAGTCATTAGGGAAATGGAAATAAAAACCACAATGAGATAATATTTCATAACCACTAGGATGGCTATTACCTAAAAGACAGAAAATCACAAATGTCAGGGAGGATGTGGAAAAATGAGAACCTGCATACACTACTGGTAGACATGTAAAATAGTACAGCTACCTCTGGAAAACAGTAGGGCAGCTTCTTAAAAAGTTAAAATACAATGAATTTACCATATGACCCAACAATTCCACTTCCAAGTATGTACCCAAAAGAAATAAAAACATTTCTTACAAACGCTTGTATATTCATACAAAGACTTGCACATAAATATTCATAGCAGCATTATTCATAATAGCCCAAAAGTGGAAGGAAACTTAGTAACCATCAAATGATAAATGGATAAACAAAATGTGGTTATATTCAAACAATGGGATACTACTCAGCAAAAAAAAAAAAAAAAAAAAAAAAAAAAGGAACAAACTACTACATGCTACAGCAGGGACAAACTTAGAAAATATGCTATGTGAAAGAAGCGAGACACACAGACCACACATCGCATGAATCAATTTATGAGAAATATCTACAAAAGGTAAATCTATAATGACAGAAAGGAGATCAATGGTTGTCAGGGGCAGGGGTGGGAATGGGAATTAACAGTAAATGAACATAAGGGATCTTACTGGAATCATGAAAATGTTCTAAAACTTATTTATGATGATGGCTGCATAACTTGGTAAATTTACTAAAAATCACTGTACACTTGAAATGGGTGAATTATGATATGTAAAATATGCCTCATAAAGTTGTAAAAAAAGAACTGCACCACATCAGGATGTAACGACTGCACCCATCACTGGGCACTAACAGCACTCTATCACATACAGCACTTATCTTACTGTATTATGCTTATTTACGTACATGTCAGTGAGCTCATGTAGGCTGGGGTGTGTAGCTTAGCATGCAGTAGCTGTCCTCTGCATCTAGTTGAGTGATTGGCACATTCACTAGGGGCTCAGTGTTTGCTGAATAGAAATATGTTTCAAAAAACAGGATGGGAACAAGAGCAATTTCAGAAATAGAAGTGAAGAGAGTGGTGCTCCTTCCTTCCCACATGTCCTAGATTTCACTTGGTACGAAGAGTGAGTTAAGGGGAGGGCACTGACTGGTGCTCCCCATTTCATGACATGCTCAGTGCTACCAACCCCAGGACAAAACCAGGAAAGCAAGTAAACAATGGCTCCACTCTCACATGAAAAAGCAGTACTTGTCTATACTGAGTGAAAAATTATTTGGAGTTTTATTCTTGTGGGCAGTAAGAATACTTAATTTATAAGAAAACAAAAATTACACACAAAAACATTCTGTGGTCAGAAACATTTTCAACATGATTATTCTAAAGACTTGTTGACAATCTAGAAAGATTTTTATAAAAGTGTGGACATTTATGTTTTTCCATTCTGAAAAAGAAACTAATGGACATTTCTTCTCAGAAAACGAAATAGCATAGAGGAAAGAACACTGATACCGCAATCAGGACACTAATGTGTCATTAATTCACTGTATTACCCTGGACAAGTCCCTTTTCCTTCTAGGCTTCAGTTTCCCTTTTTAAAAAATAAGGTTTGCAAGATTAGCTCTTAGGTTATTTCCAGTATCCCCTGTTGAGGAAAAATAAGGTGCTTCAGATAAGATGAGAAGTAAAACGAGCAGCTCAGTCTTTCTGTTATAAACAGGAAAGGAAATCCCTAATTTATACTGGAAAACGGAAAATGGCTTATACATCCAATGGCCCCTCAAACATATAAAGGACTTTCAGCCCCACAACAGGTCCCACCCTTCATTAACATGCAAACCCACACATCCCATCCCTCCCACCCTTGGCCCACACCCCATATACCTCAGCTATGGTCATTCTCAGAGCACTGACAGGGGAGAGCTCAATATCCACCAGTTGGGCAGCTGTTAAACTCTGCCCAGTAA
Source organism: Dugong dugon (assembly GCA_030035585.1). Lineage (NCBI taxonomy): Eukaryota > Metazoa > Chordata > Mammalia > Sirenia > Dugongidae > Dugong > Dugong dugon. The sequence continues at coordinate 74,879,549 of CM057467.1, read as the reverse complement.
AGATTGCACAAGGACAGAAAACATAGCATAGAGTTAGAATTTTAAGGCAAACAAGGACACAATAGCTAAGAATATTTAGCACAGTGTCTAGAAACAGAAGAATTTTAGAGTTGCTCTTTGGGCTTTGGAAAAGTGAGATGAGAGTCATGTTTTGATTTTTCTGAGAAAAGTGGGCAAAGATTAAATGATCTCAAATTAGTCATAATTTTAAGTCAAGCTCGACACACTCTTGTCCACATCCTATATTTTCTAATGCTCCACCTATTCATCCCAGGCTTCAAAGAAGTCAAATTATATGACAATGTCACTGAGTCAATAAGCAAAAGTCGACTGATACAAAAGGGCATTGCTGTAAAGGGAAAGGCTTAAAATCTAGAGAGTTCCTATATTCTTTATATAGCCACTCACAGAATGGCTATGTAAGAAAAGTAATGTAAGAAATCTACAATGTAAAAAAATGAAGATATCTCTAACAAAGGAATTTCTATTAAACAGATACCACTAAACACGGAAACTATATTATAAATTCCCCTGGTTCCGATTCTAGGTTTACCAAAAAACCTTATGAATATAATTTGACTCCCCTCTTGGCTTGCCTACATTGAGAGAATATGCTAATGATGCCAACATGTGCTTTCTCACTTGCAGAAGTTAAATTTCTTTTTTTTTAGGTTATTAAATTAGCATTTTTTAAAAATTCAAATAATGGCAAACATTTTTCATAGAGTAAGCTCAAGGAGAAAAATGTATGATTAAAAATCTTTAAAAATCATAATCACACCTGCTTTTTAAAAACTGTCAATTTGGACCCTGAGAGTATGCCCCCCGGACACCCTTATAGCTCAGTAATAAAGTCACTCTTGAGGTTCAACCTTCAGCCGAAGATTAGACAGGCCCATAAAACAAAACAAGACTAAATGGACACACCAGCCCAGAGGCAAGGACAAGAAGGCAGGAGGGGACAGATAAAGTTGGTAATGGGGAACACAAGGTCAAGAAGGGGAGAGTGTTGACATGTCTTGGGGTTGGCAACCAATGTCACAATATGTGTATTAATTGTTTAATGGGAAACTAGTTTGCTCTGTAAACCTTCATCTAAAGTACAAAAAAAAAGGTCAATTTGGGATTTATGTTAGTACTTTAACATTCTAAGAGATGTGAAAGGAATTATAAAGGGCCTGTAATTTTTTTACAAAGCCAATCAAAATATTTACATGTACACATTCATTATTCTATTTATTAATTCTATTCTCATTAAAACTTAATCACTGATTTCTTTGGAAGGATATAATGTGAAAAATTTTTTACGCAAATAACGTGTCCTTCTACGTGTGTCTGTCAACTGAGTCCTACGCCCTGCGAGTTATTTTTGCAATTGTGCTATGCTAATTTTTTTCACAGCAACATATAAAAAAAATTGGCACAGCGGTGCTTATGAAAATACCACAGGGAGAGGGCGTGGTTGGCATACAAATGGAGAAGGTGTGAGTTATTTGCGTAAAAATATGGTACTTCATACTCAAATTGAAAAAATAATTATTGAATATTTTTTATTCTTCCCTCTGTTTTCAGATTTTCAATAATTCATCTTATAATTTAACCCTGTTTAGTAGAAAGTTAGCACAAAGACAGTGGGTATGTTAGTAATATTTTAGAAAGAAGAAATGTCAGTTCATCAGCATCCTCACAGTTTTGTTATAAAATTAATGAGATACACTCAGCTTTTTCTGTTTGTCTATTCCAGGGATAACAGTCATTTGAACACAAACACAGCTGAACAGCAAATAAAATGCAAATCTGAAATTTCCTTACAGTATCACTGTCACAAGGCTGGAACTGGAAAGGCTGGGGTTTGTGAAATACAGCATTCTCTTGTAAAAACAGCTGAAGATTATAGTCCCGTATCACCTAAAGAGAAAATAAAATATCTTTAAGCTTTTAATAAAGTTAAAATGTTCAATAATTATCTATTTAAGTTTTATTCTGTTTTTTTATACAAATGGGAAATCACCTAACACAATGTGGTTAAAAAACGGTAATGTTATACATTTTGTTTTTCATTTTAGAAAACAGTTCTTACTCTGTGTGTCCTATTTTCTCAAGGATCTAAATTTGGAAAGTACTAGTTTAGAAACCGGCCCAGATTTTAGGACTAGACAATATATAATATTTTAGGATAACAAGAAGATAGCTGTTACACAAAAAGCTATTCGTTTTACTGGGGGGTGTGGATAAGAAAGCACATTGGCCTTTAGGTCTCTTTCAGTTCTAAAGTTTGATGGGTCTCTAAAGTCTGTTTAGGAGCCCTGGTGGCAAAATGGTTAAGTGCCCAGATGCTCATGGAAAGGATGGAGGTTTGAACCTACCCAGCAGCTCCACAGAAGGACCTGGCGATCTTCTGTAAAAATTATAGCCAAGAAAACCCTATGGGGCAGTTCTACTCTGTCATATAGGGTTGCTATGAATTGAAATCAACTCGATGGCACACAACAACAAAGTCTGTTTTAAAGAGATTGCCATCCACTATGAAACCGACAGACATGCCCATCCACAGCACAAAATAGTATTTTCATATTACTTCTTGCACCTCTTCTAGGAGGTTACATTCTAATTACCATCTTAGAGCATACCAAGAAGATAGACTAGAAAGGAATTTATATAGAAAGGGAATTCTGATACACAGAAAGCAGCAAAACAAATAGCCCAGAAAGAGCCATCCGAAAAGGATTCACACTGCATTGTATACCCTGGGAAAGACTGGATATCAGAAACATTTGATTGTACAGAAACACATTTCTATCTTGTGTATATTGCTTACCCTTTACTTCTTATTTTTCTTTTGCACTCTATTATATACCTCATTAGCACCTCTGCCAGAGGATGGGCAGACAAAGAAAAAAAGTTCCAAGTAGCTCTGTACCTTTACCTTAGCAGTACTGGGAAAGGGTTTATTGAGGAGATAGAGAAAAGCCGGACGTATGTTTTGCATTTTATTTACCAGCACAATCCCAGTTCTCTGTTGTCCTCCCTCTTCATTCAACATTTATTAAGAAATTTACCGTGCCCAGTGTTAAACGTGCGGGTAGGAGGGTATATACATGAACAAAGATGAATATTATCTTCAAGGAATTTATAATCTGGAAACTGGGGGAATCAACCAGGTTACCCAATTAAAATACACAGTGGAAGTATGTAGAGAGTACTAGGAAAACACAAAAGAGGGCAATACGTAATCCAGATTGAAGGGGTGGAATGAGGTTAGAAGTGGTTGGGAGAATTTGGTCAGGGAAGGCTGGGTGGATAAACATATTCTCAAAGAGAAATGTGTTTTTGTTCTTTTCCTGGATTCCAGTTTTAAGCTAGAATAGATGTGAAAGCTCTTGACACTGCCCTGAAAGCCCCAATAATCACCTTGTAGAAAAGACTAAGGGGATCACCCTTCTAGTCACCAAACCTATCCTGTTGCGCACTACAAATCTCTCTCTCTTTCTCTTTTTTATTTTTGAGTAGGGGGTGTGTTTCAATCTTTTTTAATTTTTAACTGTTAGGGAAAATTTAAAAAACATATGAAAGCATAGAAATAACATATTATGTATCCCCATGTAATTATCACCTAGCTTCCAAAAACATCACCTCATGGCCAATCTTGTTTCATCTATAAACCTACCACCTCTCCCTTCCATCCCAGTTATATCGAAGTAAGTCCGAGACATATCATTTCATCCAAAAATATTTCAGTATATTTAAAAGATATAAGGACTCTTTTAAAAACGTATCTATATAAAAATTTCCAACAAATATATATAAAATCTCCAACAAGTGTTCAAATTTTCCTGATTGTTTCATGTTTTTTAAATAGTTTGTTCAAATCAGGATCCAAACAAGGCCCCCACAATGCAAGTGAATGATGCCGCCTACGGTTTTTTGTTTTTTGTTTTTACAAAAATACCTCATAGGTAGTGTTTACTTCCATGAGGAAGACTGCCCCTTATTGTCTCTCCTTTTATGATGTTAACAGCCGTAGAGGGCTGAACAGTGGCCTCCAAGAAGATATGTCCATGTTCTAATCCCCGAAATCTGTGAATACTACCTTATTTGGAAAAAAGCTAAGGATTAAATGAAAGATTTTCAGATAAGATCATCCTGCATTACCAGGGTGGGCCCTAAAGCCAATGACAAGTGTCCTTATAAGAGACATACAGAGGAGAACACAGACAGTAGAGAAGGAAGCAATGGGACCATGGAGGCAGAGACTAGAGCAATACAGCCGCAAGTCAAGGAAACACTAGAGCTACCAGAAGCTGGAAGAGGAAAGGAATGGTTTTTTGTCAAGAGCCCTCAGAGGGAGTGTGGCCCTGTCAAAACCTTGAATTTTGACTTCTGGCCTTCAAAACTGTGAGAGGATAAATTTCTGTTTTAAGCTATGTAGTTTGTGGTAATTTGTTAAAGCAGCCCTAGGAAGCTAATACAACAGCCTTTGATGATAAATGCCTAAATCCATTAATTCATTAGGGGTTGCAAAAAGAGATTTTTCTACTATTCCTTTTTCATTTATAGGCTGGAATATATTTATAATTCTATAAGAGAAACTTTCCCAAGTCAACTATTTAGTTACTTTGAGATACAGTTTATATAAGGCAGAATAAATGCTTTCAAGGTTTTGACATGGTACAGCATAAACATTTAATAAATATTTGCTGAATGAACCCCTTAAACTATTGCTGTAGATACTGTTTAAAACTTAAACCAAAAATATCCCCTGAAATCTTCTTTAAACCAAACAATAATTTAACTTAATTAGTAAAGAATGTCTGCCTTAAGCACTGTATTCTTTTAAAAACTACCTATATGGGATCAAATTGACAACAACAACTTGAAGATTAGATAGGAAACTTAGGTGGCAGTGAGCTTATGCTAATTGGAGAGAAACAATTTGGAAAAGGAGGGTGAGAATGGTTGCACAATTTGAGGAATGTAATCAGTGTCACGGAATTGTACATGTAGAAATTGTTGAATTGGTGTATGTTCTGCTGTGTATATTTTCAATGACAACAACAAAAAATAAACTAAAAAAAAAAATTGTTCCATGAAGGAATAAAATTGTAAGCATGAAGGGATGCCCTGAAAAGGAATAAGTGTTATGAAAATTAAAAAACTACTTACCAAATTGTTTTGAACGTAAGAATCATTCATTCAAATATTTACTGCATGCCAACTAAGTGCTAGGCATTAAGAATATCAAAACAGTTAAGACTTGATCCCTGCCTAAGGAGTTCATAGTTCTGCATCGAGAATTAAATATTTTGGGGAAGCCATTAAATAAGGTTCCACATACAGAAGAGCTTCTGGGAGAGAATCATATTTAACTTGATCATCAAAATCTAAAATAGCATCCTCATGAAAAGGATAAAAAATTCAGGTAACTCAAATTGTCAGTGAAATAAATGCAAGTGGCTTTTTTTTTGGCATGAGTGAGGCAAAAAAAAAAAAGAAAGGGAGATTCTATTAGGTCAGCTCCAAACTGTAAAATTGCGATGTGAAAGACTTAGAGTTGACTGAACCTCTGTTAGTGTTCAAAAGACTGAATTATTCCCCCTTTACCTTCTGGGAAAGTTTAGTAATGATACTGAAAATCCAATCCCAAAGGAAAATGTTATGCTTATTATCAATTTTCCTTCTATTTTTCCTGTTGTTAAAATGTTTAATTTGACACGACCCACTCTTCTAGAACAGGTATTACGGTATTCTGGATTCTAATCCATTTAGAGGATGGAAAAATATATCCAAATAATCTTATCAAAGTAAAAAAAAAAATCTTAGTGAGAACAAAGTTCTGAAAGATAACTGATATTTTACTGTTAACTACTATAATTATAATAATTAAACTGTAAGTTTACTTTTTGGTTAGTTTTCCAGGTATTAAGAATGGCAACACTAGACAATTTAATTTCCAAGGAAATACAGAATAACATTATTATTTTCTGAATTGTTAAAACAGCCATGGTATTAACTGGTAGGCGTTTTCTTATGCAGACAGAAAGCAAGTATACATAAACAAACCAGAAAGGCCAGTAGCGCTTTCTCTGAAGCTACTATCTTAGAGAAAGTATCTATGACAATATCTGCTGCAGTTAAATATCCAAAGCATTTCATAAATTATTAAGGAGAAAAACCTCCTTCATCAATCATTAAAAATTAACAAAAGCTCCAGTCATTTCTTTTCTTTTTAGGGGATGAAAGATACACAGAGCACCATAACAGTTACAGTTTGTCATGAACTACCCCCATAATGTCCTTGGAAATATATACAGTTACATTTTAGACATGAGGGAAAAGATGAATCCCCCCCTACCCGCACCAAATGACAAGGTGATAGTAGTGGTAGAATAAAAACCTAAAGACTTTCAAAGTTTCCTTTGGGTTATCAGATCCCTGGTTGCTTTTAGCAGCATAACAAGGGCAAAATAACAAGCTCTTTGTAACAGAAAAGCACATGGCATAAGACTTGCAGGTGTAAGCTCTTCTGGTACTTGGAACAAAAGGGTACATCTCCTAGATACATCATTCTTATTAAATTTTTATACCTACCACTTTCAGTCTAAACATAAGGGCCTCTCATTTATTCCTCATCCCCAGGGAACGAGATACTCATGAGTGAAGGTAGAAGAAAATGAAAGCTTATCTCTTTAAAGTGTCCAAGCTAGCTTATAAATTTTTAATTCATTTTTTATGAAAATAATATAAGCTAAAGAGACAGTAAAGTATAGCAGAAAGAAGAATGGAAAGCACTGCATGTAAGTGTATGACCTCAGGAAAGTTACATCCACTTCCTCAGTCCATTTTCTTGGCTGCCCTGGGTCCTAGCTGCAAAATCACTGCCAGTCTATTGTGTCAGAAGTGTCAGCATGAGACCAAAACCAGGCATATGCTGAACAGGGTCTGAAACATGGAGTGGAAGGGCTGAGCTACCTAAATGGCTCATCCTTGCATTCCAAAGGGGCGATAGAGGCAACCACAAAACGAGCAAAGTTGATGGATTTCAACACTTTTGAATGAAAAGACTACTGTCAAAGAACAGCAGTATATAGAAAGCAAGGTTTACAAGATGTTAAAAATACTCATTTCTTTATCAATTACAAAATGTTACTTTCCCCTTTGTGCTCTTTATTGTTCTTTGCACTGACATATGACCTTGTTGCTCCCTCAAATGACTGAGTTGAGAGCACTCAAAACTCATCTGGGTAGATGATAAAACTCTTTAAACCCTTCTGTTCAAAGCAACGTACAAAGCAACGGACTGATGCTCTGAGCTAGCCCGAACCATCACCTCCCTTTTCTTGCTTGGTACCACCTTCACCAACACAGCAGCAAGGAGGACAGAACATCTTCCAACTTTGTTATAAGGAATGCTGTTTCCAGGAAATGTGTTCCTTAAAGCATTCTTCTAATATCACTAGCACTTTTATTTTGTTTGTATGCAAAAACACCATAGATTCTAAAATGAATAACTTATCACCTACTGCACTAAAAGTAACTTGGTTAGGCCTTACCTTGCTGGAGGTTTCGAATAAAGATTGGAATGTGTTCTGCACAGCTTGGCATGTCTCTAGCTCAGTCTGGCTGAAGGCTATTAAATAATCCTTCAGGTGATCATAAACATTTCCATCAAGGGCCTGTAATATAGGAGTTAAAAAAAAAAAAAATATACATATATATATATATATATATATATATACACACCCACACACACACATAATAAAACTTTGACACATAATGCCTACTGCCTACAAGAAAACTAGCTAATTCAGTTTAAAATCTATTATTAATAATAAATGGACAACAGATACAGATTATTATGTAAGAGGAAATACAAGTAGTAGACAACCACCTGGAAAATGTTGACTCTCTTTAATAAACAGGAACAGAAAAAATAAAATCCAACATTTGTAAAGCTGTAGAAAAACAGGACAAAATTTGGAGACAAAAAGCCTAGGTTCTGATCTTTGCTTGTTCACTTAGTAACTGTGTCAACTTCTGTAGCCACTTTATAACAGAGTAGGTGTGGGAGTTAAATAAAACAATGGATTTGAACGAATCTACGCACAATGCCTAGAATAGACACTTGCTAAACATTAATCTCCTTTATTGTTTCCTCATCCACTATTGGTAGAATTATAAGTTAATATATTCTTATTAGAGAGCAGTTAGAGAAAAAGCACAATAGAAATAATACCAAAAAAGTGATTCAAGGACACTGTCTTGGGGCAAGAAACACCAATGTATTATCTATAAAGGGTTTTAAACATTCTTATTTGTTTAAACATTTATAGCAGTACTCTTTGGAATTGAAAAACAGAAAAGAAAGCCACTGGACAGTGGAAGAATGACTAAGCTATGATATACACAGTCACTTAAAATATACAGTGAAATAAAAACTGTTAAGACTGTATAGATGAAGAAGTTTCTATCGAATAATTTTTGGTTAAAAAAAGCAGAACAAAATAAAATAAATACATACTAACAACAACTTGGGGAAATTTACCTGTAAGAATAATAATTCAAAAAAGTTTAGAGTCTTGTCATCAATGGAAGTTTTTTTTTTTTTTTTAAATTAAGGTAAAATTCACATAAAATTCATCATCCTAACCATTTTAAAGTGTACAATTCAGCTGCTTTTAGTACATTCACAGTGTTATGCAATCATCACCACTATCTAATTCCACCATATTTTCATCACCCCCAAAAGAAACTTCATATCCATTAAGCAGTCACTCGCCATTCCCTCCTTCTTCCAGTCTTTGGCCATCACTAATCTGGCTTTCTGTCTCTATGGATTTGTCTACTCTGGACATTTCATATAAATGGAATCATAAAATATGTGGCCTTTTATGTCTAACTTCTCTTACTTAGCATAATATTTTCAACGTTCATCCGTGTTGCAGCATGTATCAGCACTGTGTTCCTCTTTCATGGCTGAATAATATCCCATTGTATGGATATACTACATTTTGCTTATCTATTCATCAGTTGATGGACATTTGGGCTGTTTCCACTTTTTGGCTACTAAGAATAATGATGTCATGAACTTTTTGTATGAACACTTGTTTTCAATTCATTTGAATATTTACCTAGGACTGAAATTGCTGGGTTATATGATAATTCTATGCTTAGCTTTTTGAGGAACCATTAAACTATTTCCAGAGCAGTTGCACCATTTTATATTTCCACCACCAATGTATGAAGGTTGCAATTTATCCACATCCTGTCAACACTTGTTATTTTCTTTTTTTTTAATGTTATTTTGTTTTTAATCTAGCCATACTGCCAGGTGTGAAGTGACATCTCATTGTCCTTTTGATTTGCATTTCTCTCTAATGACATGAAGCATCTTTCCATGTGCTTATTGGCCGTTTGTATAGCTTCTTGGAGAAGTGTCTATTCAAGTCCTTTGCTCATTTAAGAAAAATTTTTTTATTGTGTTTTAAGTGAAAGTTTACAATTAGTTTCTCACACAAAAATTTATACACACATTGTTATGTGACCCTAGCTGCTCTCCCTATACTGTGACAGCACACTCTTCCTTCCCACCCCAAATTTCCTGTGTCCATTCAACCAGCTCCTGACCCTCTCTGCCTTCTCACCTCACCTCCAGACAGTAGTTGCCCATTTAGTCTCATGTATCTACTTGAGCTAAGAAGCACATTCTTCACAAGTATCATTTTATGTCCCACAGTCCAGTCTAATTTTTGTCTGAAGAGTTGGCCTCAGGAATGGTTTTAGTTTTGGGCTAACAGAGAGTCCTGAGGCCGTATCTTCTGGGGTCCCTCCAGTCTCAAACCATTAAGTCTGGTCTTTTTACTAGAATTTGAGTTCTGTACCCCACTTTTCTCCTGCTCCATCAGGGACTTTCTGTTGTGTTCCCTGTCAGGGAGGTCACTGGTGGTAGCTGGGCACCATCTAGTTCTTCTGGTCTCAAGCTGTTGCAGTCTCTGACTTATGTGGCCCTTTCTGTCTCCTGGGCTAATAGTTTCCTTGTGTCTTTGGTGTTCTTCATTCTCCTTTGCTCCAGGTGGGTTGGGACCAATTGATGCATCTTAGATGGCTGTGCACTAACCCAGATGCCACTTACCGAAGTGGCATGCGTAACATTTTCTTAATAAACTTTGTTATGCCAATTGACCTAGGTGTCCTAGATGTCCCCAGAGACCATGGTGCCCAGAACCCCGCCCCTGCTACTCTGTCCCTCAAAGTGTTTGGTTGTATTCAGGAAACTTTTTAGCTTTTAGTTTTACTCCAGTTGTGCTAACTTCCTCTGTAGTGTGTATTGTCCTTCCCTTCACCTAAGATAACTCTTATCTACTATCTAGTTAGTGAATACCCCTCTCCCTCCCTTCCCACCCTTGTAACCATCAGAGAATGTTTTCTTCTGTGTTTAAACCTTTTCTTGAGTTCTTGTAACAGTGGTCTTATACAATATTTGTCCTTCTGTGACTGACTAAATTCACTAAGCATAATGCCTTCCAGATTCTTCCATGTTATGTTTCAAGGATTCATCGTTGTTCTTTATTGTTGTGTAGTATTCCGTTGTGTGAATATACCATAATTTGTTTATCTATTTGTCCATTGATGGGCACCTAGGTTGTTTCCATCTTTTTGCTATGGTGAACAGTTCTGCAATGAACTTGGGTGTGCATCTATTTGTGTGATGCCTTGCCCATGTTTTAATTGGTTGTCACTGAGTTGTAAGAGGTCTTTACATATCCTGCATACTTGATCCTTATCAGATATATGATTTGAAAATATTTTCTTCCATTCTGCAGTTTGTCTTTTCACTTTCTCAATAGTGTCCTTCGATGCAGGAAAGTTTTTCATTTTGATGAAGTCTAATTTATCAATTTTTTCTCTTGTTGCTTGTAGTTTTTGTGAAATTTCTAAGAATCCTCAATGGAGGTTTTATAGTAAAGAAATATACATGCATTTTATACTTGGATATTGTATTAAACTTTTACTATAAAACTGAGTTTAAAAAAATACAAATTTTGTCCCCAGAGAACTGAGGAATAAAAGTGCACATTCCATTGTACTTATACCACTAGATGGCACCATCAAGCACTTTAAATACAGGCATGCAAATTTTTAAGATGCTTTCCATGTAGTTATGTAACATCCCCAGATAAACTGCTGATGTTAAGTCTGAATAAAAATTCCTACCTTAGGACATGATCTTTATGAAACTGTGAAAAAAACAAAAACAAAAAACCTTATTCCAATATGAGGTTTTTCCCTTAGAAATGCTCTTGGTAGGTGATCATAAGCTTGTGTTTGCAGGAAATCAACTGGCATATTTTGTTTAAATTCAGCAAATGGCAATACAGGCATTATGAGCTTCAGTAAAAGGAGGCATACATTTTAAAGATGAATCAAAGACATGCACACTCGCTCTGACCTCACTACAATAAAAACTGAGCACCTACTGTGCCTGGGCACTGTGCTAACTGTATGGAGGTTATGAACAGGGAGGAGGAAATTTTTTTTTTTATTGTACTTTAGGTGAAAGTTTACAGAACAAATAGTTTCTCATTAAACAGTCAGTACACATATTGGTTTATGACATTGGTTAACAACCCCACAACACGTCAATACTCTCCCTTCTTGACCTTGGAGTATCTTCTGTTTTTTGGTGAAAATATACCTAGCCAAAGATATACCACTTCAAAAATTTCTACACGTGCAACTCAGCGACATCGATTATGTTCTTCCAGTTGTGCTGCTATTCTCACTTCAGATGAAGGTTTACACAACAAAACAGTTTCTCATTAAACAGTACACATACTGCCCTATGACAATGGCTAATAACCCCACTACATGTCAACACTGTCCTTACTCAACTTCGGGTTCCCTATCAACCGCTTTCCTGTCCCCTTCTGCCTTCTAGTTGGACTGCTGTGCCTCATTAGTCCCGTTTTGTTTTATGGGGCTGTCCAACCTCCGGCTGAATGGTGAACCTTGGGACTGACTTCACCACTGACCTAAAAGGGTGTCCGGGGGCCATACTCTCAGAGTTTCTCTAGTGTCTGTCAGTCCAGTAAATCTGGTCTTTTCGTATGTGTTAGAATTTTGTTCTATATCCTTTTCCAAATCTGTCCAGAACCCTCTGTTGTGACCCCGATCAGAGCAGTCAGTGGTGGTAGCCGGGAACCATCTAGTTGTACTGGACTCAGGCTGGTGGAGGCCTTGGTAGCTGTGGTCCATTAGTCCTTTGGACTAATCTTTTCCTTGTATCCTGTTCTCTTCATTCTCCCTTGCTCCTGAAGGGGTGAGACCAGTGGAGTATCTTAGATGGCCGCTCACAGGCTTTTAAGACCCCAGACGCTACTCACCAAGGTAGAATGTAGAACACTGTCTTTATAAACTGCGTTATGCCAACTGAGCTAGATGTTCCCGGAGAGGGAGGAGGAAATTTTAAAAAAAGAAATAAACATCTTTTACTTTTGGTTTGCCCTTACATAATAATTCTCATTAAAGGAACTGACTGTTGATTTTGAGCAAAGTATGTTACAAATCTGGAATTATTTACTCATTCAGGTTCTTAAATCTCATTTAAAATAATCTAAATACTGCAAAGACATTGAAGAAGTAACTTGTTGCTATTGTATAGTTCAGTTTAACCACAAAACATATATTATCTCATTAAGTTATGAGACATTTAACTAACACACGAATCCCAGGGTCCATCAATGCTGCTGCTGTTGTTGTTAGGTGCTGTCGAGTCAATTTCAACTCATGGCAACCCACTATGTGCAGAGTAGAACTGCTCCATAGGGTTTTCAAGGCTGCGATCTTTTACAAGCAGATCGCCACAAAAATACTAAATTGAATATTTTACTTGATTGCTTTCTCTCACAGAGCCGCTGGGTGGGTTCAAACTGCCAATCTTTTGGTTAGCAGTCCAGTACTTAACTGTTGTACCACCAGGGCTCCTCTATCAATAGACATAATTATCCCCTAAATTTGGCTGTCAAAGCCTTACCAAATAGAGTTGATTAGAAACATTGACCTTCTGCTGGCAGTTTTGAATTTAGATGTATAAACATCTTTCTTCATTTAAATTCAAGGAATGTCCATCAGAGTTATAGATGTCCAATACTTAACACCAAAGAGTTAAAAAAATAAATAAAAAGCACGACAACGTAGCTAACAAGTAGTACCTAATTGCTTATACTAGAAGATTTCCTTCCAATAAGGATTTGTGACTTTTTTCCTAAAGCAAGTTTGTACATCAATGTTCACTGCAGCATTATTCACAATAGCCAAAGAGGTAGAAACAACCCAAATGTCCATCAACAGGCGAATAATAAACAAAATGTGTGTATATTGTGTTCATGTACAACGGACTATCATTCAAGCATAAAAAGGAATGAAGTTGTAATGCATGCTGTGACATGGATGAACCCTGAAAACATGCTGAGGGCAATAAGCCAGACATGAAAGCACAAGTATTATGTGTTTGTACTTGTATGAAATATCCAATAATAATGACAGTTAACACAGGCAACTAACATTTACTAACTGCTTACCACGTTCCAAGCGCTTTACAAACCAACTCAACTAGTTAGTTCCTTCTTAGTGTCCCCACAACGTTCTTCTATGTGTCATATGGGTATTACTGCAAATCATGGACTGAGTCTTATTCAGGTACAGTGTCTGGCAGATAGCAGGTGCTCAAGAAAAAATTAATGAATGCTTTAATCTAGAGTTTACTACAACAGATATGCAATGAATTAGTTCACAGGCAAGCTACACCCAGCAGATTCCAGTCCAAGAAAAATGTACCATTAGTCATCATGTACCAAACATATTAAAGGTCTCTCGTGGTTTTCCGGGCCTGAGTAGGGCTTAATGAAATTACATTAGGTGGAAAATGGGCCAAGTGGTTGGAAACCTCTTCCAATAGACAGAAATTAATCATAAAATAATCTTTACAACCTGTTCAACATTCAAAATTCTCTGAATTTTAGTTAACATCCTTGGAGGCTTATGGTACTCATCAACCTGTACATGAACCAATTTTTCTGGTGAATAAGATTAAGAGAGCTGGAAACCCTCTGGCCTAGGATGATTATTGCTACTGTGCACACAGTTAATCAAGGAGATATAAAAATTAAGAAACAGTTGGAATTCAAAGCACAGGAAGTGGATGATGATCTGATGACTGACTGCAGCCCCCTGATGCAAGTTAACTGCAACTGTCTGATGTGCTAATGGTGCCTAGAGATGAAGTTCAAAGCAATATTACGCAGTACTGTCTCATCATGTTTTGTCATTAGAAGGCACACTGCATATTTATATGGACTTTGATTCAAAAGCTAATGATCTGAAAAGAAGCAGTCCTAAAAAAACCTGAATGAACTACTGGGTACCAAAGAAGAGACTGAAAATGCTTTTCACAAACTTTTCCATCACAGTACTTATCACACTGTGTTGAAACCATTTATATGTAAGCCTGATTTCTACAACAGACCAATCCTTGAGAGCAGGCACCACTTTCTTCTTCCCTTTATCCCTAACACTTAGCTGAGAGGACCAGAAATACATGATCACTGAATACAGTTGAACTGAGAAGGGTGGTAACTACAATAGCAGGACCTAGTTACCAAAGAGAGAAGGCGCTGAGACAATAATTTGAGAGTAAATTAGAGAATCAGGCACTTACTTGATCTTAATTGGGTCAGCTACACTCTGGAGAAAAAAATTATATTGAATTATTGAGACTGTCTTAGATTTTGACCAGACGCTATTACCCTCTTCTGACTTTCAAACCAATATATCAGACCACCTTTCAGACTGAACCATTCTCTCCTCCACCTGCTTTTCTTTTCATTTCCTAGTTTAGTCGGTGCTGCCACTACTCAATTACTTGCCTAGGTGAGAAATGTGAAAGTCAAGGGTTCACCTCTTATCCCCTGCATCCAGTTAATTACTAAATCTTGTCGATTCTACTTCTTAAATATTTATGAAGTCCAATCCCTCCTCCCAAACTCCACAGCTACTACCCTCGGGCCCTCCTCTGTCATCTGGATCACTTCAGTGATTTATTTGCTGCCATGCATTCAGCTGTCCCTCCTACTAACCCATTTTCATACTGCAGCTAGGAGGATGCATCTACATTTTTTTTCTTTGTTTCTAAATTTTATTTATTTTATTGTTGCTGTTGAGAATATACACAGCAAAACATACACCAATTCAACAGTTTCTATATGTACAATTTAGTGACACTAGTTACATTCTTTGAGTTGTGCAACCATTCTCACCCTCCTTTTCTGAGTTGTTCTTCCCTCATTAACATAAACTCGCTGTTCCCTCATCTCGAGTTGCTGTTGTCAATTTGATCCTATATAGATAGTTCTTAAAAGTGCATAATGCTCAAGGCAGACATTTTTTATAAACTAAACTATTATTTGGTTTTAAGAAGACTTCAGGGGATATTTTTGGTTTAAGGTTTAAAGATAATCTCAGGGCAATAGTTTCAGGGGTTCATCCACCTTAAATTTCTTATTTTACCTGATTGCTTACCACTGTTCATTGGTTACCCATTATACTTAGGATGAAGTAAAAGAAAAAAAAAAAATTCATTGGAAACTGTATGATCTGGACTTGGCTTCTCTCTCCAGCTTTTTCACTTACTGTTTGTTCCCCATTACACTCTGCTTACAATGTACATATTTTGGTTCCTCCAATACCCCTCTTTTGTCTCTGAGCTTTAAATAGACTTTTCCTCTGCCTTGAGTACTTTCTACTCTCTCCCCTTTGCCCTGGCTCGCTCTTACTCATCCTTAAGCTCTTCACTTAATCATTATCGATACTGGATGTCCCTCTTGTCTTTTTGCTTCATAATTCCTGATCATAGAATATAACTTTGCATTGGTGATGTCTGTCTCTCCTTTGGTCTGTATGGGAGGGCTCATGTCTGTCTGTTTTACTACTGTATCTTCTGTGCTAAAGACAGGGTTTGACATTTTGCTAGTGTTCAATAAATATTTGTTCAACAAATACAAGGTGGAAACGACCCAAATGCCCATCAACAATGAATGGATAAAATGTGGTATATACACACAATGGAATATTACTCGGCCGTAAAGACAAACGAAGTTGTGATACATGCCACAAAATGGCTAAACCCTGAAAATACTATGCTGAGTGAAATAAGTCAATCACAAAAAGACAAATATTACATGATTTCACTAATATGAAACACTCGGAATAGGCCAATGTATAGAGATCAGAATTTAACGGTGGTAACCAGTGGCAGGAGGGACAGGGAAAGGGAGGAATCTTTGTTTAGCTAGCACTGGGTTTCTGTTTGTGGTCATGAAAAATATGGCAATGGAAATTGGTGATAGTTGCACAACACAACTGATGAAATTGGTTTCACTGAACTGTACAAATGAAAAATATTGAATTAGCAAATGTGTGTTACTTATATTTTTACAACAATAAAAAATATTTAATCAGAATTCACATGTAAAAAAAATCAATCAGCCCACACTTGAGCCCCAACTGAAAAGTAAGCCTGATGATGTGATACAACATTAGTAACATTTTGTCCAAGCTAGAGAAGTAACTGAGTTCACAAAACTTTACCTAAGGCAGTAGTTTTCAAATATTTTTAGTAGTGGCGTCTGTTTATGTGGAATCCCAGGATATAAAACATAGAAGACTTTGCATGCCTTCTCCCCTCCTTGCAGCAACAGACTCTGTTCTTCTGACCACAGGGGTGAGCTTGCAGGCAAAGCTAGTCTACAAGATAGAATCCCATACCCCTGTCCTCTGCCCACAGTTACTGGGCAAAGATGGGCAAGTGACCTAAATTAGGCCATCCCTGAGATGGAAGCTGAAAGAAGACAAGTCCAAAATGGCCTATTCTTCCCACCAAATGGCTATTCTTCTCATCACGTAAAGAGAGCCTATCCGCAGTAGGAGAGAATTAAGTCAAGCTCCGAAAACCCATTGCTGTCAAGCCAGTTCTGATTCATAGTGATCCCATAGGACAGAGCAGAACTGCCCCATAGGGTTTCTAAGACTGTATTTTTACGGAAGCAGACTGCCACATCGTTTTCCCAAGGGGCGGCTGGTGGGTTCGAACTGTCGACCTTCAGGTTAGCAGCTGAGCACTTTAACCACTGTGCCACCAGGGCTTCAGAATTAAGTCAACTAACAGGCAAAAGCAGTGATGAAAAATTTGGTAGAGTGAGGATGGGAATGGGGTGCGGGAGAGAGATATACAGTGTCCTTGGATTGAGCGGTTCCTGAGTAAGAACCACCTAATCCTTTCTGTGATTTGGTTATTTATCTAAGCCAACAAGTTCTCCTGTTTGCTTAAGCTATTCTGAGTTGGATCTTTGTTACCTGTAACCAAGAGACTCCTCACTAAAGGGTTATGGATGATAACTACAGCTTATATAAATCCTAGTATCAAAACTATTTCTTTGGTTACATTATAAGGAGAAAACTTTGATCCATCTAGATAATTAACTGTAAGTAACAATTTAATAGCTTGCCTTACTATCCCTGTTTCTTCAGTTAAACAGATCTAGAAGAGTTTGACCAAGGCACACACGATGTAGACACATCTGAGCCTTGTCTAGCATTTAGGCATTTAAGTGAGAAAGGCACAAGAATGTTCTCTGAGTACTGCTGTTTGATCTATTTCAAGTGAGCAGATGTGCACAGATTTCAATTCATAGAGACCTGTGTGAAGAGCCATAAATTTCTTAAGCAATGATACACTAGAATTCACATATATGCTCAGAAATGGCAGGAGAAGCAGCTTTTCAAGGTTTATATGAATATGAATTAATCTGGTAGTATGAGTTCTTTGATGGTCTCCAATACGCAAAAGTTTGGTAGGTAAATCACCCAAATGTATATTTTTAAAACAGTCAAAATTTTTTGGTCTATTTGATACAAATAGTCTTATTTGACCATTTGATACCAATTGTTAGGGGAAGAATTCTGTAATATCTAAATTGAGAAACCATGAGGACTTTGATCAGCAATATAATTTAACGGTCCAGCAATATTTTTTTGTAAACAATTGAATTTGAATGCCTTTAAGCAGCCATGTTCTTTCCTGTTAGCCATAACCACATATTCCCTTATATAGTACCTCTGCCGTCTTTATTTATTTGACCTACTTGACCCCTAAAAATCAGCTGAGTTTGGAACCCTGAATAGTAAAAAAAAACTGGGGATATTCTAATGACAAATTCAGAAATGTAAAATTCTAGGACGCTTCACTAAATATTTATAGGAAAGTATAAATTCCCTGGAATTTATTTGAAGAAGAAAATCATGATGAATCAGGAATTAGGAGAAAGAAAATGGATCATTTTTCTAAGTATTTTATGTAATTTCCTCTAAAGTTAGAACTTCAAACAGTGGCCTCCTTGTTTAGATTCAGGAAGAGCACAGATTCTGCAGTCATAGAGTTATGCTGAAATCTCTTGAGTTTCCTTAATGCAGCCTAGAAAAGCAAATTCCTCTTTTCGGAGGGCAATGGGCATTTTAAAAAGCAGCCTTTGGTAAAAGCTGGGGATATTAATATCAAAATGATGACAAATGTGAGCTTTCAAAATTTAATCTTGAAATTCTACAGTATTTCTTCCTTTGCTGATGTTGGAAGAAAAGACTGCCTGCCTCTCTTTGTTTACCTTTCTGAGAAGATCACAAGCTGCACTTAACCAGGAGTTTTCCCTTTAGAGATGCAAAAGAGAAGTAGCTTTTTACAAATTTACAAAGATCAAAGCATGGTTGTGAACTGCACTTGTTCATTGATATAAGGTAAAACTGGAAACACATCACCTAATATTACACTTGGTTGTTTTATTTAAAAGCACCGAGTTACTTCAGGATATGTGAAGGTGGAAACAAATAAGGAAGTTTCCATCTGTGATTTATAACTCCAGGAAAGGAAAATTCAATACAACTTTTTTATAAAGTCTATGTTGTGTTCCTGAGTTATCTAATAGCATGCCAGGGAAGCCAGATCCCTGAAAGAGGTTTGCTGTACTACTATGATCATCTGGTTGTGAGTGTGCTAAAATCACGTCAGTATTTAGGATGTAACCCCAAAGCAGCTTGGTCCAGTGGAAAGCCTGGGGTTTTGAACCATATAGAATTACATTCAAATCCCAGTTCTACCACTTAATAGCAACATGGCTCTGGGATGATACTGAATCTTCTTGATCTTCAAATTCCTGATCTGATGAAGTCAAAAAAGCATAATACATATAAAAGATGGTTATTAAAATAGTAAAACTTAACCATTTCTATTCTCTAAAGACAATTTTCATCAAATTCTTTTATAAGACTATAGGAAGGAATACAAAGTCTTAGTTTTAACTCAGGAAGCAATATCCTTGGCAATCTGAAAGTTCCTCACATTGAAGTCTTAGGAAGAGTTAATACATATTTCCTGAATATATGGGATCATTAATGGAAAAGGAAACAGCCTGATCCCCTTAGGTGTTTCCATTGCTCACTTTGAGAAAACAATCGGTGTTGCACTGAACACTGTCTGATCCTTTATACCCCGAGACAGCCTCCAATAGGAACAACCACCTTAGACAACTGACTCTTCTATGCAGTTGGGATACTGTGACAAAAAGGTATCTGTGATAAACACAATAATAATGATTCAACAGTTCAATTTACTAAAATATTTCTGAGAATTTACTTTGTGCCAGGAACTATGCTAACAGTTGAGTCTATGCTTGTGTATTTGTGATTGAATACTGAACCATGAAGAACTTGGCCTAGCACTGGAGATAAGCATATAATAGGATAATCTGAACTAATCAGCACTGATATGGAAGTTTTTACAAGGTGGTAGACGACAAGTACCTGGACAAACACAGAGGTTTAAGGAAGACTTTCTGGAGGAAATAATACATGAGTGCATTCAGCATTATGCTAAGCACCATGGGAAATACAGAACAAAAGATAAAACTTACACACGTGAAACAAAGAATAACGTAGGTATCAATTTAATGCAATCAAAATATGGAACCAAGTTAGGATGGGTGCTGTGTGTGAGCAGTAAGGGGAAAAAAATAATGCTGGCTGAAGTTTGCAGAGAACGTGCCCCTTAAGTGTGACTTAAATTGAGATCGGAAGAAGGCGTCCAGGAAGGGAAGCGCACCCCCAACATCCTCAATTTCAGGATGGAGCTGCCTGAAGTAAAATTATGAAGAATGCTGAAGGTAAGGCTGGGGAAGTAAGGGGAGTTCAGATTATAGAATATTTTGAATTCTAAGAGTTGTACTGGAATTTAGATGTAAGCCTAGCAGAGACTGACAGGATATTATCAGAAGTTCAAGAAACTTGGCATGACGTGAAGGACTGAGAAAGTCTCAAAGATCTAGACAAGACAGGTCTAGAAGAGTTGGTTAACAGTGTTCAGAGCAGTAGCAGGCTTGGGAAGAATCAAGTCAGGTACCATTTACACTACACTTTTTTCTCTACTTCTGGTGTTGAGGTGTGCCCATAGCCAGCAGGACAAATCAGGGACTTGAGAGATGTCCTCTTCCTGACTGGAAGTGAGGCAAGTGGACTACAGCATCTTATCAGAAATGGAAGCTTAGGCACTTCCAGCAAGTAGTGGGGAATCTCTATGTCAACTTTCACTATTGCTTTGCCTTTGTTCTACCAAAACAGCTGGGAAGGGACCTGTGTCTTGAAGATCTTTTAGAATTACATTAGTCACAATTCTGATTAGGAGAATGGTCTAGTTCTTAACTACTGGAATCAGTGGCTATCAAAGCTAACCCCAAGACTCATGCACCATTTTGATTATTTTGGCTTTTCTAATAAATCAGTTCAGTAGGTTTTAAAATGTTCTTTAACACTCTAGAGCAGATATAAGATTACCTTATGAATATTTTCTAAAACCATTTAGTAACAATAGAGTCATAAAAATTTTGGTCTTTAAGGGGCCTCTGGGCTACTAAACATGTAATGCAGGATATATTTAAATTTTAAAACAATAGCCAAGTTTTTTTGTTTTTTTTTGGCATGTAGTTATTCAGAATGTCAAAGCTTTCAAGTACAGAGCCTATAAAAAAAGAATTTGGCTTTTCTTTTATAAATACTCACATATCCATACTGAAGTCAATTCCAGCAAAAGTCTCTGCTGTGCTCAGCAATATTTGAATCACAGAAAAGACATCAGCTGAGGACATTCAGGAAGGAAGGTCAAGAAATATAGGATCCATTTCTCAGCAGTAATGACAATAATTTCCCCTAACAAAAGTTGTAACTAAATATTTGTTTTTCCCACTCGGTAAGACTGTGGGTGCAATAGACTGCAGCCACAATTTTTTTAAGAAATGAACTTAAAATAAAACAAAAAAAGTTTCTACTTCCTTAGTCCCAAGTTTAATGACACCTACATTTAAAACTTAATTTTCTTTCAAGCGTTATAGAGGTTCATTCAGATTTTGAAAGCTGCCTCTTTTACTGGTGGAAGGAAACATTCCAATTTCTGTTAAGAGTTTGATCTCTCAGAGAAAACTACCCGATTTACAGGAAATCTATGAAGATGGTGGGTAGCTCTTTCTGTAAGCAAGTGGTAAAGTTCAGGGAGTTTCTTCAACAATGTATGTGGATAGCTTTTGCAGACCTCTCTGGCAAGGGTCCCTGGTGTTTTGTGTGACAGGGATGTATAGCCTCTATGCAAAAAGTGGCTAAAGGCAAGCAAACCCAAATTGACAAAGCATTTACAGCCTAGCACAAATGATTCTTGGTTCTAATTTCACAGAAGCAGGACAAATAAATTTTAGCCCTATGGGGGAATTAGCCCCCTCACCATCCTTAGCCTTTCAAACTCATCACTACCAAAATGCTGAAGACTGAAAGTCTCACAACAATATCTAAATGGGGCTTTTGTGTGTGCATTTGTATACTACTCACAAATGCACCACACTTTTAGGTACTGACAGGCCTTTTTACAAAGCATTTGCTATTTCAGGTGATGTGAACAGGTTTGATCAAATACCCTGCTTGCCTCCAAAATGCAGTTTCCAAATATTATTTTAATATTAAGGGAAATAATAAAAGCAATGTGTTTAGCACAGTATGTAGCAAGTAATAAATGACCAATGAATAAACCAATTTTTATATTTTCATTTTCCTTCAAGGTGGCAGGGGCCATGTGGTCTTATTTACCATTATGCCTCCAGTGAATGGTACATATAAGACACTCAGTAAATATTTGCTAAATGAATGGCCTGAAATACAACTGTTTGCTAATAACAGTCATCATATCCTGTGTCTAAAATAGTATCTACAGTGTTTAATAAAAAATTATGTTGGATGTCAGTTTGCTTGGTATAAAATATAGACTCCAATTCTATTAATGTATCATTACAACCTTTAACATTAACTATCTTGTTCTTTTAATGACCTACTCTTTGCATTAATTTGTAACTGGTCAGATGAACTGTTTAAATAATACAAAATGAAAATGCTTAATTTATTAGTAAGCAAAAAAATTATGAATATTCTACATTCATCTTAATCGTAGTTTATATATACTTATTTAATTACAAATCATAGTGTTGACAAGGGTGCAATGAAATAAACACTTTCATATACTGCTTTGAGGGGTGTACACTGATATAATCTTTATGATATAATCTTTATGGAAGGCAATCTCTCAGTCTATATGGAAAGTATTAACGATCTTTTTTTTTTTTGGCCCGGGGATTACTTTTCTTAAAAAAAAAGTTTTCAGAGAGGTGTACAAAGATTTGTCTAAAAAGTATTCACTGCAGACTTACAGAAGTAGAAAAAAAAGATAAGAAATTTTCTGGCATATTAATATGATCAAATACTATGTGGTCATTAAAATCACATTTTCTAGCATGATTTAAAGACAGGAATAGTTCACAATGCATTTTTTGTGAAAAAAGAAAAAGTACTTATATACATAGGATGATACCAATTTTGAAACATATGTACACGTAATACATGCACAGAAAAAACTAGAAGTATTTATCAAATGACAATAAGAATGGTTACTATTAGGTAGTGGGGTTACAGTAATTTTATCTTTGGGTTTTTCCGTACTTCTGAAATTTTCTTACGGTACTTTAGTAATCAAACAAAAACCAAACCAGTTGCCACTGAGTTGATTCTGACTCACTGCGACCTCATCTGTGTGAATGTACATATTTAATGTTGAAGAAAGAAGGGATTTGTTTATTATTGGATAGAAATCCTAAATGTCTGATGGAAAGGTCTGGGAGGGAGAAAATTAAGAGTAAAATTGAATCAGGGAAAAGGCAGCACAGAACAGTATGAGGACTATGGTATGGGAGATGATACATGCTCAAATCTTGAGTGGATACTTGCAATTCTACGGGAAGTGAATCTTTAAAAAAAAAAAAAAAATTCCCTTCTGTTTCTTGGTTTTCCCTGATTTTATTAATCATTAAGGCTTAGAGCTTTGATTATGGGAAAGCAGTTAGAGTAAAATTCACATCACCTTGATTAATTATTAGTAGTTTTAATGAAAGGGGAGAAAACTAAAGAGAATGACAGATGAGGTTTACAGAGGAACAACAGAAATATTCATTAATTCTCTTTTTCAATTATACTAATAACTGATTTTGCTTTACAATTCTGATCTGCAGTTTTTCTGACCAGCTTTACTTCCATTATTTAAAAAATGTACTAATTATTATTGCTGTTGTTAGGTGCTGTCAATTCTGACTTACAGTGAACTCATGTACTAATTATACCCATGTACAGAGCCTGGGGATAATTTATCACACACAACAATGGAAAAGTGTTAACTGCTGTAGAATGATATAATAAATTATATAGAAATAATAGATTTTAAATTAATAATAGTTATAATATCATTTTAAAAACAAATGTCTGTAACACCCTATTAGAACAGTTTTATAAGTAATAATCTTTTAATTTTAATACTAAATAAAAAAATTAACACATCATAAGAGAGAAGAGTATGACACTGGCTTTTAACTAGGCAACGGACACTGGGACTATGGCAAAGTATTTAGGTACAAATTTCTCTATAGCTATATATACTTGGAGCTGGCATGATGATGAAAAAAAATTATTTGTTTTTGAGTAGCTTCATTAACATTGCTGATAAACCATATTTTGATTTAAATGTCAGGCCAGTATTGGTGCAATGATGCCTTGGAATAATTAGGTCATAGACAATGCTTGATGGAACATCATTATGATAGGCAGAGTTAAGGATTGCATGTAATAAAGTGGGTAGAAATAGACAAATTCAAACTGAGCACGCAGAACTAACTACAGCCTAGCTAAAAATATGCTTCCAAGGAAGCATTACAGCTTGGTCATTCCTGTGCAGGAGACTGATCATACAGGACACAAAAGTTGGCTGTTCAAGAGGTAACACTAGAAACAAACACAGGTTTTGAGCTGTACACTGTGTATAAAGAGCAGTTGAGGGACCAGAATTTCATGAGGGCTGGAGGAATGTATGGAAGTCATTTTTGTACAAATATCTTCTACTAGTACTAACAGAAAAACTAATAATGAAAAAAATTATGGTTTCTGCAATAATAATCTGACAGACTTTATTATTTTGATACCAAGCAAGGAGGGGAAAAAAAAAAAGACACTGTGAAGTATTTTGGATGTATATAATTAGAGGGAAACGGCATCTTTTCTTTTCACAAATAAAAGTATTTCAATAAAACAGTCAGGTCTATTGAGTTACTATTACTACTTTTAAATCTCATTTCAATTTTGTCTTCATGACCAATCAGGACTTCAAATTTGCCCAGATACAATAAAAATTTTGTATTCTGATGGCAAAAAATACCATAACAAAGTAAAAGGACATATTATAAACCAGGAGAAAGTATTTTCAACTTTTATCAAAGACTAATCTTCATAATACATGAAAGATGCTTATAAATTGAGAATAAAAAGACCCCTAAAAACTCAATTTAAAAATGGTCAAGACATGAACAAGTTACAAAAAAAGATGTGCAAATTTCCCATTTTTTTCCATCCCTTATAATCATCATGCTTGTAGACAAACCTTTTCATACATCTCTACTTATGTCCTTTAAATAAATTTGTAGGATATAATTGCTGAGGCAAATATTATAGTTCACTTTAAGGCTTTTGGTACATATTACCAATACCAACCAAAAAAACCTGTTGCCGTCAAGTCGATTCCGACTCATGGTGACCCTATACGACAGAGCAGAGCTGCCCCATAGGGTGTCCAAGGAGAGGCTGGAAGATGTGAACTGTCGATCTTTTGGTTAGCAGCCAAACTCTTAACCACTGCGCCACCAACAGGTCCTCCAAAACAACTATATTAATTTACACTCTCAACAATGGAATATGAATATTAACAAATCTTTAACTTGTCATTTTAATGGATAAAACTGATATAAACATTGTTATAATTTCCTTTTTTAAATTATTGGTGAGATGGAAGATTTTCAGTAACTAGCTGTCTTGCTTGTTTTTACTGAGATATAATTCACATAACATAAAATTCACCATTTTACAGTATACAATAGTGGCTTTTAGTATATTACAAGGTTGTGCAACCATCATCACTATCTAATTTCAGAACATCTTCATCACCCCAAAAAGAAACACCATACCCATTAACTAGTCACTCCCCATCCTCCTATCCCCCAACTCCCTTGCAACCACTAATCTACTTTTGCCGACTCTGGACATTTCATATAAAAATGGGATGATACAACACGTGGCCTCATGCGTTCACTTAGCATAATGGCTTCTTTCACTCAGTATGTTTTCAAGGTTCATCCATGTTGTAGCATGAATCAGTACTTCATTCCTTCTTATGGCTGAGTAATATTCAATTGTATGGATATATCACATTTTTTATTATCCATTCATCAGTTGATGGGCATTTGGGTTGTTTCTAGTTTTTGGCTATTATAAATAATGCTATGAATATTCATGTATACCTTTCTGTTTGAACATCTATTTTCAACTCTCTTGAATATATACCTAAGAGTGGAATTGCTGGGTCATACGGTAATTCTATGTTTAACTTTTTGAGTAACTGTTTTCCAAAGCGGCTATACCATTTTACACTCCCACCAGCAATGTATGAGGGTTCCAATTTCTCCACATCCTTGCTAATACTTGATATTTTCCAGATTTTTAATCGTAGCCTTCCTACTGGGTATGAAGTGGATCTCACTGTGGCTTTGATTTACACTTTCCTAGTGACTAATAATGTTAAACATCTTTCATATGCTTATTAGCCATTTGTACATCTTTTTTAGAGAGATGTCTATGCAAATCCTTTGCCCATTTTTCAGAAACTGGGTTATTTATCTTTGTTGATTTAGGAGTCCCTAGGTGGCACAAATGATTAAGTGATTGACTACTAGCTAAAAGGCTGGCGATTCAAACCCACCCAGAGGAGTCTCGGAAGACAGGCCTGGGCAATCTGCTTCCGAAAGGTCACAGCCTTGGAAAACCTATGGAGCAGTTCTACTCTGCACACGTGCGGTTGCCATGAGTGGCAACTAACTCGATGGCACTAACAACATCGTTGAGTTATAAGAATTCTTTATATATTCTGGATGCTAGACCCATATCAGATACATGATTTACAAGTATTTTCTCCCATTCTGTGGGTTGTCTTTTCACTTTCTTCAAAGAGACCTTTGGTGTACAAAAGTTTTTAATTCTGATGAATTCCAATTTTTAAAACTTTCTCTTTGGTTGTTTATGCTTTTGGTGATATCTAAGAAACTCTTGCCTACTCCAAGGTCACACAGAATTACACCTATGTTTCTTCCTAAGAGTTTCATAGTTTAAGGCCTTACATTTAAGTCTTTGATCCATTTTGAGTTAATTTTTTATATCATCCAACTTCATTCTTTCACATGTGGATAATCAGTTGTTCTAGCACTATTTGTTAAAAAGACTGTTCTTTCCTCATTGAATAGAGCTGGCACTCCTGCTGAAAATCAGTCTACCACAGATATACTGTCATTTGTCTTTTGTATTTCTCTTTTTTAAACTAAATTTGCAGCGTTTCCATATTTCTTTTTTAAAAATTTTACTGCACTTTAAGTGAAAATTTACAGTACAAATTAGTTTCTCATTCAAAAATTTATACACAAATTGTTTTGTGACATTGGTTTCAACCCTTGCAATACGTCAGCATTCTCCCTCTTTCCACTCTGGGTTCCCCGTGTCCATTCGTCCAGTTTCCTGTCCCTTCCTGTCTTTGCTTTTGGGCAGGCATTGCTTATTTGATCTCATATACTTGATTGAACTGAGAAGGATATTCCTCACGTGTGTTACTGTTTGTTTTATAGGCCTGTCTGATCTTTGGCTGAAAGGTGGACTTTGGGAATGGCTTCAGTTCTGAGTTACCAGGGTGTCTGGTGGCCATAGTCTCAGGGGTTCCTCCAGTCTCTGTCAGACCAGTAAGTCTGGTCTTTTTTGTGTGAATTTGATCCTACATTCTTCTCCCGCTCTGTTTGGGACCTTCTATTGTGGTCTCTGTCACAGCGGTAGGTAGTGGTAGCCGGGTACTATCTAGTTCTCCTGGGCTCAGGCTGGTGGAGTCTGTGGCTCATTAGTCCTCTGAACAAGTATTTTCCTTGTGTCTTTGGTTTCTCCATAATTCTTTCAGAATGTTTTTATTGACTTATAAGAACTCTTTAAACAGAAAGAATGTTAAACTTTTATCACACTATACATATTTTCTCCCACACTGTCATTTACCTGATCCCATATTTAGAGGCAGCACAGCATAGCGGCTGTGGTGGAAACTATTTGTTGTCCACTAATATCTGCTCTCCCTTTCTTCCTGGGCACATGGCCATGTGATTAAGTTCTCTCCAACAGAATGTGAACACAAGTATGCCACTTTCAGCTATTAAGAGAACAGGTGTGTCTTCTCCATGCTCTCTTTCCCGATCCCACTGGTAGAACCCAAATGAGTCAATGACCCAGCTTTGGCCAGGCTGATGATGAGAGAGGGTGGTCTTCAGAATCACCTGAGTCCTTAAATAATTCCATGAGGCAGAGGCCACCTAGCTACTCTGAGCTATTACATGAGAAAGAATTAACATCTCTTCCTTTAACCATTGCACTTTGGGCCTCTCTGTTTTAGCTTTTATCCTTATTAACACATAATTTTAATATCTTGAAGTGGAATGTTGCTGTAACAAAAAAATTAATATAGGTAGTATTTGCTAAGTGTCAGAGTAGCAAGCAGTGAGGACACAGATGCTGCAGACTGAGCAGCTGACAATACTTGTTACACCATGGCAAAACATCTGGTGATGCTAGTGTCTAAATGATAACTTGCAGAGCAGATCAGGGTTATAGATCCTGTAGCTCTAGGGCAGGTTTTCTCAACCTAGACACTACTGACTCATATATAAAGCATTTAATACAAGGCTTGGCACATAGCACAACAAATGTTAGCTCTTGTTATTGTTATATTATTACAGATTTTTAAAATTTGGTACAGTCAAATCTACCACTATTTTCTCATAGTGTTTTACTTCATTAGAATACTTAGAAATCCCATCTCCACATCAGATCAGATAAATATCTACTTTCATTTTCTTTTAGTACATTTATTTATGTTTAACCAACTTGGGATTATTGCCTGGTATGATGTAGAGATGTCAATATTTCTTTTTCTAAAGAGCCTCAACATCATTACTTTTTGAAATCTGTTATTTTCCTGCTGATATGAAGTCTACCTTTTCACGTACTTAGGTCTAAGTTCTTAATATCTAACTGAAATCAATCATGCTTGCTGAAGAAATGAGGCTAGAGGTAAGTATAGTAGATAAAACTCTTACTCCTAGAAAGCTTAGGGAAAATTTCTGTTGAAAAGAATACTATAACAAACATACTCTTTCTTTGACTTAAAAGGTAACTTTCAACAGGCATACTTTACAGTATTTTTGTTTTTGGCAAGAACCAAAAAATCCCCAAAGCTTCATGTGTGTCTGCACATGCCTTACCAAATGAAGACAAAGTTGAGGTGGGGGAGCACCCATGAGTTTAATGCTTGGAAACTCCCTAAGTACTTTAATTTATGGTGGTCTTGCTTGGTCACTCAGGTAAAGCAATTTGCCTATTTCTATTTTAATGCTTGAAAGATACACAAGATCTGTAAGGGAAAACACTAAATAGCTTTCAGTATTTTTAGAGCAAAAAAAATTCCACGGACTTCTCTGTTTACTTATGATTACCAATTTTAACTATTCTGGCAAGAAAATTTCGTTGACACGTAAGAGCTTATTGATATAAGTAAGACTTGAAGTTATGTCGATCAGTGGAAGATCAGAAAAGGTAGAAAGGGAAACGGATACTTAATGAACACCTACTGCGTCCCATGCACTTACACATATTTACAACTCATAAAGAAGATATTGTTAGCCCTATTTCTACAGCTGAAGAAATAAGATCTCGGGGCTAAGGAATATGTAAAAATGATGGAATTCAAATGCAGTCTGTTTGACTGAGGTCTATGTCATATGCCACAGCTTTAACAAATAATTCTTAGAAGTTTTATCATTTAAAAAAAAGCAGTTTAAACTGGCTTCTTATATTTCACTATCATGTGTGAAGCCTTTGACTGGTTTAGATAAGGCAGTGAAAGCCTATACTTGGAAGATGGCTTTCTAGATAGAAATACCTGATTTTTCTTAAGGACAATGGTTCAACCTCTCTGGAGCCTTGGATTGCCCTAAAACAAACAGAACTACTCCTCTACTGGTTGTAATATACTTCACTTTCAAAAATTTTGTAACTGGAAGTGGAAACAGCAAAAGGAACTTAAGAACTATTTAACTTCAACAGAAAATAAAATGAATATGGCATTAGATATTAGGAAAAATAAAATATGCCAGAAAACATGAGACACCTAGCAGTCTTGGGTCAGAAAAGAAAGGTTAGTTAAGGGAGAAGGATATTCTTTGAGAAATGGTCTTGAGAGGGCCTGCCAAGCAACAGAAACTAAGGCACCAAGGTAAACTATAGACCTTATAAACATAAAGCTGGTGATGAGCATACTTTTCAGCAATTCCATTAATATCTTTCAAAATATCTCTAATTCTGTTTTCTGCAACATTACATTCTAAAAGTGAACTCTCTCTTATGGCCAGTTGATAGCTTATTTGATGCTAATTCTCCTAAAAAAATAAGTAAAACATCTACCTAATAATTTACCACTATATCTCTGTTGAAGTCCTGGTGGTGCAGTTGAGCTCCGGTGGCACAGTGTTTAAGAGCTCGGCTGATAACCAAAAGGTTGCAGTTTGAATCCACTAGCTGCTCCTTGGAAACCCTATGGGGCAGTTCTACCCTGTCTATAGCGTTGCTATGAGTTGGAATCGACTCGACGGCAATGGGTTTGGTTTTTTGGTTTATATCTCTGTAATCTTTTCATCTAGAGTCTAGCACAGTGTCTAATAAATAGTAAGCATTCTGTAAATGTTAGCTTTTATCATCATCAGAAGGAGAATCTTCTATTAACTTCTGAATCTACTCTTTCCTCCTTTATACCCCACTGCGCCAGATCAGGTAATGGCCTTATCGATATTCTTGCTTTGAGTATCCATGTTTTCCACTACTGCAAGAGTAATCTTCCTAGCAATTCATTTCTTGATTTGAAAGTCTTCAATGGTTTCCACTGTCTACAGGAGAAACCTGAATCATATTAGCAGGGCATCTAAACTATTCAAATGCTCTGCCTAATCCAGCCTCATCACTTGCTATACTCCTACTGCACACACTACTGTAGAGATACTGAACTATGCACCTCTGTAATCCAGAATCACTGTTGCCTCTATAGCTGGAACATTCTCAATTTGCTTATCTGTTAGGGAAACTGAACTTGATTCAGTTCTATAAGTATTTACTGAACGCTCTTCTATGCACAAAAATATAACAGTCAACAATATATAGTTCCTTCTTTTAAGGCCTTACATTCTACCAGGTAAGCCAGAGCGAGTCTTAACTCAAAAGCTACTTTTACTGTTAGGCCTTTTTTTTTGACTTTTCTCCTGTTTCCTATGGTAAGATTACATTTGTACATCCTGACATTATAGCATTTCTTATTGCACAATAATTGTTGACTTGCCTCCTTAACTCTGCACTGTAAATTCCATGTGGGCAGAAACTGGTTTTTTAAATTTTGTGTCCCTAGTACTTAGCACTGCAAACAGATTCATGGAATAATATATCCAGCAAATACATATGCCAGGTACTGCGCTAGGCTCCAGAGATACACCTGTGAGCAGAAAACAGACACAAATTTTGCTTTTACAAAGTTACAGCACACTAGGAGTGGGAGGGGAAGGCAAATGTGCAATCCAATCTAACCATCAAAATTAAGAGAAATATTATGAAGGAAAGACATATGATGCTATAAGAACATGTAATAGAGGAAGCTGATAAAGTTTGGGAAAGACTCTCTAAAGAAGTAGATTTGAATTGGGATGTGAACCATGTTTAAGAGTTAAGAAAGTAAATGGGGATAGTAAGGAGAGGAATTATTTCAGGCAGAGAGAACAACATGTGCAAAGGCCCTGGTGTAGGAGGGAGCTTGGTACTGCTGAGGAACAAAAAGAAGGCCACTCAACTGATGTGCAGAAAATGAGGCAGGAGAGATATGAGATGAGGATATAGAGAGGCAGCAGTAGAGAAACGGCAGCAGAACAACTAGGAGACCAGCACGAGACGGTACAGCAGCTGACCCACGGAGCAAGAGAGCTGAGCGCCTTTAGGCAGGCGACTTCTTGGCAGAGTAGGGTACCTCTATGCACTTATCAGAGGAACTAGGCTTGCAGCAAGAGAGCTAAGCGCCTTCTGGCCAAGGTTTACTGGTGGAGTGGGGTGCCCCCAGGCACTTATAAGTGTAGCTAAAGAGCTTTGGCACTTTTGCTCAAGCAGGGCAGAGGCCAGGCCAGACCAAGGGGCCAAGTAGCTAAAAAGTTAACTGAGAAAACAAGGTTTCCATTTCAGCAGTGATTTATATTTTTAAAAGATTACTTTGAATAAGTCTAGCATGAAGATCATCTAGATAAATCTTAGTCATTTGGTAGTTAGAAAAGCCTGTGCTAGAATATTAGTTTTCAAACTATATTTCAAGGCGTTCTACAATTCAGCATAATGATGTAGAACGTGGCACAGACAGGTATGAGGAGTGGGGAAAACACACAAAGGGGAAGCATACTCACAGCTTCCCTTCTCCATGCTTTATATGTAGATTTCATCTAGGAGTTTGTTTGAAAAAGTTGTCTAACTGCTAAAAATGTTTTCAAATCACTGCTTTAGAAGTTTGATACATATTGGCAAGAGGCATCCTGATTTTCTCTTTTTGTGTCACAGGAAGCCAACTATAATATAACCAATATAGCAGGGAAAAGAGAGATCTACTACTCCATACCTCATAAGCCCTTTGGGGGTTGCCCTAAGAATTACCACTTTCATGTTTCTGGCTCACTGATGGTGTGGATTATGTCCAATTCATCTGTATCACCAAGTGCCTATCATCTAGAACGCACACCAATGTTTGCTGAATTTAAAATGACATGAAAACAAAGAATATCAAATGGTAAAATAAAAAAGTAACAATTTGGCGCTCTCTGGTAAAGCAGATAATACATACCACTTATAGGTTATTCCCTTAATAATCTCTTGCACAAGTACACCAGGTGACATGTACAAGAATATCAGAAGCAGCATTAATAGCAAACAAACATACAAAAAACAACCCTAAAATTTCCACTGACAAGAAAATGGATAAGTTATTTATGATATATACGCAGTGAAATACTATTTAGCAATGATAACAAATAAATTAAAGCTAAAATTCCACATGGATTAATCTGGACCAGTAGTCAGCTGAGTGGAAAAAAGCAAGCTGCAGAATATTACAAAGCGTGTTATGTGATACCACATAAGACAATCCTATATATTCTCAGGGTGGTGGTTCCAACAAGGTGGATGAGAGAATGTGATTTGGAAGGAGGCACAAACAAGGCTTCCATCGTACTAGCAGTGTTTATTTAATTTTTGAAGCTGAAAGTGGTAGGTAAATGGGTATTCATTTTATTATTCTTGGAAAATGATTTATAAATGTATAAAAAGTTTATTCTAAATTTTATTGTTGTTGAGAATATACACAGCAAAACATACACTAATTCAACAGTTTCTACATGAACAATTTAGTGACATTCATTACATTTCTTCCAGTCGTGCAACCATTCTCACTCTATTTTTCTGAGTTGTTCCTCCCTCATTAACTTAAACTCACTGCCCTCTAAGTTTCCTATCTACTCTTTTGAGTTGCTATTGTCACTTTGATTCCATATAGATAGTTCTTAAAAGAGCATAATGCTCAAGGTAGACCTTTCTTTTTACCAGTTAGGTTAAACTATTGCTCAGTTTTAAGATGACTTTAGGGGGCATTTTTTAGTTTAAGGTATAAGATGATCTCAGGGCAATAGTTTCAGTGGCTCATCTACCCTCTATAGCTCCAAAAAGTCTAGAGTCCATGGGAATTTGACATTCTGTCCTGTATTTCCCCCATTTTGATAGGATTCTTCTATGGAATCTTTGATCAAAGTGGTCAGTAATGGTAGCTGGGCACAATCCAGTTCTTCCAGTCTCATGGCAAAGGAGGCAGTTGTTCATAAAGGCAATCAGCCACATATTCCGTATCCTCTTCCTATTCCTGACTCTCCTTCTTCCTCTGTTGCTCCAGGTGAATAGAGACCAATTATTGTGGCTTGGATGGCTGCTTGCAAGCTTTTAGATGCCAGGCACTACACAACGAACTAGGAGGTAGAGCAGAAGCACTAAACACGTTATTAGGCCAATTAACTGAGATGTTCCATGAAACCATGACCCTAAACCTCCAAACCAAGGAACCAAATCCCATGAAGTGCTTGGTTGTACATAAGCAGCTTCAGCAACAACTCTTTTTTCAGTTATTGTTGTAAATATCTATTACTCAGCTTTTGCCAATTCAACTTTTTACCGGTGTACAACTTATCGACAGCAATTACAATAATCGGCTGTGTAACCTTGTTAATCAGTGCAATTTTTCCATCACTGTTAACCCCTCTTTTCCTTCTCCCTCATGCCCCTGGTAACCACTAATAAACTGGTCTCTATACATCTGCCTTTTCTTGTCTTTTTATATAAGTGAGGTCATACAATATTTGTCCTTTTGTGATTGGCTTATTGCACTCAGCATAATGTTTCCAATAAATTTATAAAATTTAATACAATTTTTATAATTAAATATCAGGAACCAGCAACCTAAGGCCCACAGACCAAATCTGGCACAACATATACTTCTGTAAATCAGGTTTCATGGGAACAGAGACACATTAATTTGTTTATGCTGTCTATGTTGCTTTGCGTTACAACAGGGAAATTGAGTAGTTACAACAAAGACTATTTGGTCCACAAAGCCTAAAACATTTACTATCTGGCCCTTTACAGAAAAAGTTTGCCAATCCCTGTTCTATAAGAAGGTACAAGTAAAGGTTTACAGTGCAAATGAAGGAGCAATTAATTCTGAAATAAAAGAAACATAATCATTTCATGACCATGGTTACTGGAAAAAATGATCAGGAGGACTGATGACGGATAGATAAATGGGGACAGGAGGAAAACAGGTAAAAACTAAGTAAGCTTTAAAGCAATGCTGTCCAATAAATGCAGTGATGGAAATATTCTGTATCTGCACTGTCCAATACGGTAGCCTCTAGCTACACATGGCTTTTGAGTACTTGAAACAAAATTTTAAAATTTGCTTACTTTTAATTAATCTAAACAGTCATACGTACCTAGGGGGTACTATACTAGACACTGCAGCTTTAGAGCCCTGGAAGCTAGAATGATAACAGTGTCACCTGAAACCTAAGCCAGGGTGCTCATTGAAGGGAACAACAACAGAAAGCAACTGTCTGTCTGGTTTAGAAAATTTCAACCACTGATGGGAAAGGCATGTATATGGATAATTACAACGGCAAGGGTGAACAGAGATTTGAAAACCATTGTACAATATTGATAGAAATTGGGCCAAATAATTACTCTCTCTAAGTTAGCAGATGTAAAAAAAGGGGGATGTAAAGCAACAGAAGCAACAGCCAAGCTTGAGATTTGAGAATTGCCATGCTAATTCAGTAAGAGAACAAATATTACCAGGTAAATCAGAAGTACAACAACTAGAGGTACGGCAGGGAAACCACAAAAGCCTTTACTCAGAATCAGAAAGATGGTTTATACAGTCCTACATGTGAATGAGGAAGACTTTCAGAATAACTAGTGTTTAGTAAGGAAAGTTATAAAAATATGGGACTTGGATACCAATAATAACTTTCTTTTCATTTGACTAAAACAAATGTCTAAAAATATAGGCCAAATTATCAATTTTCTAGATTTCTGTCAGATGGAAAGATGTTTATCTTTCATTACTTTGCCCAGTTATGAATTAGTCCAGGTATGT
Source organism: Dugong dugon (assembly GCA_030035585.1). Taxonomy (NCBI): domain Eukaryota; kingdom Metazoa; phylum Chordata; class Mammalia; order Sirenia; family Dugongidae; genus Dugong; species Dugong dugon. Next base: position 74,843,980 of record CM057467.1, on the reverse strand, counting down.
TTAGCTTCCACTGAAGATGACAAATATTTGTCTAGAAATAAGGTTTCTAGCATTATTAAGTTTTAAAGTCCTTCATTAGACACAATCCTTCCCTTTTCTGTTGAGATGCATTATACTTCATCTTTCCTCATCCAAACCACAAAGGAAATATTTCACAATCTTCTGAGAAAAAAAAAAAGTATTAGTTCATATACAAAGGATGAAAAGAAAATACTGTATGGGAAAATGCTGTAAGAAAAGAACATTCAGGAAACAAACTACCTTACTTCCTAGTAGCCAGCTGAGTTGTTTACTAAAAATCTGATGAAATCAGTTATTTAATTTCCAGGGTTTAGCAATAGTTTTGTTGTTGTTATTTTAGTTTGGAGCTAACAAAACAACAATAAAAAACAAAACAGCTTGCCTTATGATATACAGACACATAGTGATATATTAAGTATCTGTTTTCAGATCAGTACTAGTGTAAAGAATACAAAATATTCCTTGGGCAACCTCTCTAAATCCGTGTATTTAGATACCGACATGATCTTTACTTTTCAAACAATTAGAACAGGAGAGAATTTAAAGTTTCCCGTTTATAATTTTATTCGAATTCATGACATTCACCATATGCTGCTGTTTATCATTTAATTTTTACTATCAAGAAGACTGAAATGGTGTGTAGGAACTTTAAGGCTATTATATGTATGAACTGAACTTCACTGTACTGCTGGTACCTGAACTGTAAAATAAGGATAACGCTATTTAGCTTAAAAGACATTATGAAAACAAAATGAAATATACTTAAAAACACCTAGACAGAGTATCTCATAATACTAGTCACCTGAATAGTTGCTCCTTTCTCACTTTCAATCATTTATGATCTCTACCACGGTCTCCCCAAAACAAGATTTAATTATAATGTAATATTAATAGAATTTCTGTTATTTAACAAGAAAATATGTACGCCAAGCTCTAAAATTTAAAAAACACTTTACATCATCTCATTTGCTCCTCAAAGAAGCCAAAGAAGAGAAGATAGCATAGGATTATCCCCATTTAACAAGGGAAGGAGAAATAGGTCCAAGGAGCTAGTATCATATAAAAAGCTAATGGCACTAACTCTGCTGTCAGAGAAACCTGCCAGGTTTGAATCCAAGCTTTGGCATAACTTCCTCGTAACATTCAGGGAACAAAAAGAACAACTGGACATTAAAACTATGTTGAAAAATTAAAAATCCAAATAGAAGAGTTGAAATGTAAAGCTGAAGAAGTCTCCTAGAAGGAAGCATAATGACAAACATAAAGACCAACTGCCATCATGTCGAAGGGAGATCTTAGGATAATAGCAACACAGCTAACACAGAGGGCAAGTAAAGCAGACTGTAAGAAGGTAGCTCAAAAGACAGACATAATGAAGACTGTCATCACCAAGATCCCATCAGCTGTTGAACAATCTTTTAAACCTAAGGATAGAATGTCCAGGAAATATAAGGGGAAGGCAGAATAATCAATTGTTTTGGTCCCTCAGAAGGCAAGAGGGGATGAGATACTATCCAAAGCTAAAGTGAAAAGATGATCTTTGGATAGAAGGAATAGTTGTTACTAAGACTCCTTGGAGAAGTCATGCATACAGATGAAGGCAGGTAATGGAACAATAACAGAGTTCTCTTTTGATGTCGTTATTTTCTCTGTGAATTAGGAGGAAAGACTACTTGTCAAGTGTGAAACAGAACAGGTAAATATGAGGTTTGAGGAGAAGGGAAAAGGTTGAAATAACTATTAAGAATAGTAGGAAAGTTAACCAGGGAAAAACAGTAGGATTACTGAGAAGTGTTGAAGGCCCATTTGAGACCGGTTCCACCATTAATTTATAATTGTGTATCTGCTCTGTTGAAAGATTTTCTTCAGTTCTTGGCTACTTAGATGCAGGTACAGAAAAAGACTTATCTGTGCTCATTCAGAGTTGGAATTTCACTTCATTTGCAACAAGGCAAATGTTAGAGTATAGACTAGAGTATTATTTAAATAATGAAATATGAAATCTAACCAGGATAAGGAAGACAATGAGAAAGGAAAATAATGCCAGGGAAATATTAAGAAAAAAAAGGGTAGCTGTTATTATTACTACCCACAGTCAACAGTCCTCTAGTAGTAAGTGGTTTCATTATTCTCATTTGTTATCATTTCTATAAATCTTTCTCTTCCACTAGACTGAGCTCTTAGAGGATAAGGACTGTTTCTATTCATCTTTGCCTCTTCCCAATGCCTAGCCCAGTAGCTACCACACTGTAAATAACAATTCAATGTGCATGATTACATCAGTACATCAAATTCCCTGCTTCCAATCTACATAATTTTTAAAAGATTTTAACCAGGACATTTTCACTTTAACAACAGTACAAAAAATGGACATTTCCAAGAAAGGCATCTACAGGCCACTGTTAATTCAATGACAAACTTATTAAGTAGGTAACAGCATAATCAGTGGGAATCTTCCTATAGTATAGACTATAGAATTAAGCATGAGGAAGAAAATTAGTTAATATACACAACATGAAAAATGATAATACATTTTTCTCATTATTAAGGGACAGGAGGAACTCCTGTTTCTATTTTGATCAATTCAGTACCCTACAATGTTTTAAGAAATGAATAATCTGAAGCACCATCTACCCAATGTTGACCAAATACATGCACGAGGACTTTAAGTTCAAGGACATAGAGTAATCTAAGAGTTGGCCAGGCTCATTAACTTCCTCTTTGTTTTTGGTGAAGGGCAGATCCTCCAAATAATAATAATGTACCTTCCCTAGTTTACTAAAGGCCACGAGGTTGTTTGTTTCTTTTTGCCAGCCCCCGACATATGAACCATTTTTAAGTGTACAATCCAATGGCATTAATTACATTCACGATGTTACACAACTATCACCACCATCTATTCCCAATTTTTTTCCATCAGCCCAAACAGAAACTCTGTACCCATTAAGAAATAACATCTCCTCTCCTCTTTCCTCTAATCCCTGGTACCACTAATCTACTTTCTGTCTCTATGCATTTGCCTAATCTAAATATTTCATATAAGAGGAATCATACAGTATTTGTCCTTGACCATAGGGTTCTGAGTAAAAGATCTTTTTAGGCTGTGGATTCCATTAAGAAACATAAGAAATTTGTTTTTGCTGTTGCTTAAGCTAATTAATATTCATTTTAAAGTATTAGAAGGGAAAAATATATGGTTATCAGTTTTGATCTGATGGTAGACAGTATAGAGGAAATTATACCTGAAGTGCAAGCTGTGCTAAAACTCGTCTTTAATAGACTAGTTGTTTCAAATTGTTTTAAACATATCTTTCCCTAGACAAACCATGTTATAATGGAAGGCTAAGTCTCCAGTTGTTCCTTGTAAATCTGAAGCAGTATGTAACACCTCATAATATACTAAAACATCTAAACCTCTAGGTCCAACATTTTATGGAAAAATGTATGTAGAGTTCTCATCTGGGATGTCAAAACAATCCCTTGTCTCCCTAACCAGTCACGATAGGACAGAAGCTAGGAAAGGGAGACTTCAGACAGTGAACAAAAAGGAAAGTAAAAAATTTTGCAACAGGATACTTCTTAGTTCAGTTTGATTCCCCACATTACCCCCTACCACTACTGTTTTGCCCTGAAAGTCTCAGAGATGTCCTGTCCTTTCTGACCAGAGTTTATCTCCACAGTAGAAAAGAGCACTCATTCCTGCTGCATTCCCGTTTTCAACACCTCTGATTCCTAAAGAAAACAATTCAACTAAGGCACTCTGTTTGATAGTCATCAAGAACAATACATTTGGGATGGATGGGTTGAAAACATAAGAGAGAGACAGAGCAATCAAATGTTTGGGGTCCTTGAGAAGAAAGGAGGTGATAAGATACAATCTATAGCAGAGTTTGTCCACTGGCAACAAGGGGGAACCTGGCAGCAGGTTAAAAGGTTTTCTTCTTCTATCCCCCCTTACCTTTATTTCTATATAGTAGATTCTCAGTGAAAGTCAAAGATACATATAGTAGCACAAATAGGGAGAGACCAAGATCAAGTTTGGGTAATCTAATCTATCTACATTTCAGAGTAATACCCAGAATAGAGACATCCTTATACAACTAGCAGACATTTTCTCTTTTTTCTCCCATAAACAACAGTTGCCGTTGGGTCAAAAGGCACCTCAAAATCATCAAATACTATTGCACTATTTTACCTATCAATTAAGAAATTTTTAAAATATAAGGTTAATGTAAAAATAGCCATATAATTATTATCAGACATGGTTGATGGCCAATAGATCTGGTTAATAAAGAATTCAGGTTACTAGAGAAAGAAAATATAAAAATATAATCCAATTTGCAGAATATAAAGTGTTACAGATTGAATTGTGTCCTCCCCCAAAATACGTACTGTAAATACTAAACCCTATATCTATGGGTATAATCCCATTTGGGAATAGGGGTTCCTTTTGTTATGTGAATGAGGGTGTGTATTAAACCAATCACTTTTGAGATATAAAAAGAACAGTTTAGGCACAGAAGCAAGTAAGTACAAATAGGGAAAGACTGATGCCACATGGAGATAAACAAGGAACCAGGGAAGAGAAGTGAAAGAGACAAGAATTTTCCCCCAGAGTAGACAGAGAGAGTCTTTCCACAGAGCCCATGCTCTAAATTCAGCTTCTAGCCTCCTGAACTGTGAGAAAATAAATTTCTGTTCTTTAAAGTCACCTACTAGTGGTATCTCTGTTACAGTAGCATGAAGAAACTAAGATATAAGGATACAAACAAACAAAAAAAAAATCTATTACCAACAGGTCGATTCTGACTTATAGTTACCCTACAGCACAGAGAAGAACTGCCCCATAGGGTTTCCAAGGAGCGGATGGTAGATTTGAACTGCTGTCCTTTTGGTTAGCACTCGAATGCTTAACCACTGCGCCACAGGGCTCCTTAAGGATACAACCAAACAAAAATAAAACCATGCTGAAAATACCAGTCTTTCTCTGTTGATTCAGAAACTACTTGAAGATTTTGCCTAACTTCAGTACTCTGCTGTTACTAATGAACTGAGTCTCAGGAAAGATAGCTCAGAAGCAGTTTTTCAGTCTAAGAGTGATTGTTAATATCAATAACCACTATATAGTAAATATCTGCTGCTGCTAGGGAATAATATAATCCTTTACTGTGACTTGGCTTAAAACGTTTTCTTACACTAAAAATTAATTACCTGAAACAGAGGTCACTCAAACAACATCAAGTATACTCCAATGAAATGCCACCATGACCTGGCTGCTACTCTTTCTACAGACTCAATCCCATATACCCAACACCAACATCCAACTTGTAATTTTTTTTTTGAATGAAACAAAATTAGTACAGGTATTAAGGGTGTGTTACCTTCATAATGTTAACCAAATCTGTTTGATAATAGCGATCCTGATGTGCATTTGCTGCTGCTAATGTAAGAAGATAATCATTCCTCGCGTGGGTAGCTTTGGAATTACACTCAGATCGTCGGGCTTTTAACTAAAACGTAGTAAAAGAAAAAAATCAGTAAAAATTGATACTGCATTGCAAACATATAAGGATACCCCATTCTCAGCTGGCAATTTTTTGGCTCTCCACCAAAAGTAAATGTTACCATGTGGGGGAAAACATTTGCACGCTTATAAAAATTATTCAACACTATTGCAGCATTAAACTGTGAATAGAACTGTTACATGTGGTAAGACTGTTTCCAATTTTTAAATTTACATTTAACAAACTTCTAAAGCTTTATAGAGAACTTAAAAATATTTTGTTCATTTTATTGACACGGGAAAATAAAGGTTCCCAAATTAAGTAAGTACCTTATTTTCAAAGACACGGTAAAAGTAGTTTTTTAAAAAAATCAACACTTCTAATGTGCCAGAAGAGTTGCATGCAAGTTGGAAGTGCGACAGCCAAAGCCAGGTCACTAAGCTTACTTATCTGTATGCCACCGAGTGAGGATCTCACAGAAACTCACTTGCACTCAGCGCAGAATATCTCCTCAGGGATGTAAGTCTGAATGAAATGGATTTCATACAGCTTTCTAAAGCCTGTTGACTAAGTCTTTTGGACTAAGAGTTAAAGACAACAGGCTACCAATGCAGGTAAGGTATAGAAACCTATCCCTGAAGCAATCTTGAGAAGCAAGGAGTGTCCGGTGTGCTGATACTTGGGTAAAAACCCTCATGAACTGGGAAGGGAAGTTTCTCCCTGAGTTAATGACTTTAAAATTCTTCCCTAAGGTAGAAATAATCTACTTGCACCTGCAAAAGACCCAATTTCTTACTTTATAGTCTAAGAAATTCTCGATTGTGAAAGTTTTCAAAAACTCACCTTTACACTTGCCTTCTGTAAACTGATTCTTGATTGAAAAAGACTAAGTTTAGATCTATAATAAAAATAGAAAAGCATGTGTAATAAAATTATCAAATTACATCATAATAAAATCACAAAATATTATAATTACTAAAAAAATTTTAATGACCGCTTTTTCCTTTTTTTTGGTAAGAAAATATTCTAAAGGAGAATTTAAAAAATTGAAAACAAGCCCGATGATTATCATAGGAATAATTTAATATTATAATGAAGCAGGAAATATTGGGGTTAATATTATAAAATATTGTGAATGACAAACATGTAATTTGACAAAGAAAACTTCAACATATATTGGTATCTCCTAATAAACAAGAGTCAATATAAATAACCTAAATAACCTACAGGTTATTCTCAGAATTACACAATTTCACACACTTTAGTTTTTGCAAGGAAGGCTGGAAAAATCCAGGAACCACCAACCGACAGTCTTTAATTCCATTACTACTCCGTTAAAAGTTTTTCTTGCTTAGGCTCCTATCTGTATGCCCCCCTCACTCTTAAGGGTATTCAGAACATAGTGAGAAAGTCCTTGGACTCTCTATCCTACATGATTTTGTTTTCTCCCAAGAATCTTCTCCCATTCTAGTATCCTTATCCCCCTTGATCCCTTTCAATTTTGGAGGGAAACCATAACCTAACAAAAAGTGGTAAAAAAAAACGTTGGTTTTACCTAAACAACTAGAAATAACAATAAGGAGCAAGTCAAGAGCCAAAATGCTAAGGAACAATCAATACTCCCATGACTAGTGATTTTTGAAGCTGCAATGTTTGTCTTAACTGCAGTTTCATAGTGATTGCGATGGGAGAAATCAATGCATGTGCTGCAGGTATGCCATAATGCGAAGTAAAGCTGCAGACCACTTGGGATTGGAAGACTCAGCAGCCAGTCTCTGACGAGCAAATGTAAGGAGGATAGCAAAAGAAAGCGCTCATCTTTCAAAAAGAAAGAAAACATTCAGGGATGTACACGTACGCATTTCAGCTATTTCTTTATTGTTAAAAATATTGGGTCTAAGATATCCTTGTTATTTTCTTCCTTGTCATATTCATATTTCATGGTTTTTTTTGTTTTTATTAAGCAGATTTCTATTAATTTTTGATCTAAAAAAGCAAAGATCACAAATGTCAAGAGTTGAGAAAGCCTATTTAGGGTAAGAAAGGGTGTGGGGTATTCTCAGTTCTCCTTTTCCTATAGTGATTTTCCAAATAGGCTGAGTTGCACCTGGATTTTCCAATGTAAGGTTTTAAGTTTCTGGCTTCTGCTTCTTCTGCAGTACTAAGGTAGGTATTAGTAATCGATACAGTAAGACAGTTACTCCTCAAAGATTACAATCTGGAAAAAACATGACATATACAAATAATGAACTATACTGGGGTCTCCTTTCCTCCAACTACCCCTCAAATGTTAATGCTTCTTATGGTAGTAAACTCTAACATTTAATCTCATTATAATATTTATATGACTTCATCCCTGTAACTATCGTTATTCAAATTTATGCACACTCTAATGACAAATATGAAGAAAGTGAAGATTTTTTTTTACCAATTTCTGCAGTCTGAAATCAAACATAAGTCAAGATGCACTGATAATTACTGGTGACTGGAATGCAAAAGTTGGAAACAAAGAAGGATCAGTAGTCGGAAAATATGCCCTTGGTGACTGAAACTAGAGATCACATGGTAGAATTCTGCAAGACCAACGATCTTCTCACTGGAAATATCTTTTTTCAACAATGCAACGGTGACTATACACATGGATCTAATCAGATGGAACACAGCAATCAAATTGACTACATCTGTGGAAAAAGACGATGAGACGCACAATATCATCAGTCAGAACAAGGCCAGGGGCTGACTGTGGAACAGACCATCAACTGCTCATATGCAAGTTAATGTTGAAGCTGAAGAAAATTAAAACAAGTCCACAAGAGCCAAAGTGCAACTCTGAGTATATCCCACCTGAATTTACAGACCATCTCAAAAATAGATTTGACCTATTGAACACTAATGACCCAAAACGAGCTGTGGGATGACATCAAGGACATCATATATGAAGAAAGCAAAAGGTCATTAAAAAGACAGGGAAAAAAGAAAAGACCAAAATGAATGTCAGAAGAGACTCTGAAACTTGCTCTTGAACACACAGTAGCTAAAGGAACAGAAGAAATGATGACGTAAAAGAGCTGAACAGAAGATTAAAGAGCAGATCAAGAAGACAAAGTAAAGCATTATAATGAAATGTGCAAAGACCTGGAGTTAGAAAATCAAAAGGGAAGAACACACTTGGCATTTCTCAAGCTGAAAGAACTGAAGAAAAAAATTCAAACCTTCAGCTGCAATACTGAAGCATTCTATGGGCAAAATGTTCAATGATGCAGAAGCATCAAACGAAGATGGAAGGAATACACAGAATCACTGTACCAAAAACAACTGGGTGATGTTCAACCATTTCATGAGGTAGCATATGATCAAGAACCAATGGTACTGAAGGAAGAAGTCCAAGCTACACTGAAGACATTGGTGAAAAACAAGGCTCCAGGCAGAAACTGACGGAATACCAATTGTGATGTTTCAACAAACGAATGCAACACTGGAAGTACTCACTTGTCTATGCCAAGAAATTTGGAAAACAGCTACCTGTCTTCCATATAAGAGGTTCATATATGTGCCCATTCCAAAGAAAGGTGATTCAACAGAATGTGAAATTACTGAACAATATCACACGCTAGTAAAATTTTGCTGAAGACTATTTAAAAAAGGTTGCTGCAGTACATTGACAGGGAACTGCCAGAAATTCAAGCTGGATTCAGAAGAGGATGTGGAATGAGGGATATCACTGTTGATGTCAAAGGAATCTTGGCTGAAAGCAGAGAATACCAGGAAGATGTTTACTTGTGTTTTATTGACTGTGCAAAGGCATTAGACTGTACAGATCATAACAAATTATGGATAACACTGAGAAGAATGGGAATTCCGGAATACTCATGTTCATGCCGAACCTGTACATAGATCAGGAGACAGTCACTCGAACAGAACAAGGGGATACTGCATGGTTTAAAATCAGGAAAGATGTGTGTTGGTTGTATCTTTCACCATACTTACTCAATCTATATGCTGAGCAAATAATCTGAGAAGCTGGACTATATGAAGAAGAATACGGCATCAGGATTGGAAGAGGACTCATTAACAACCTGCGATATGCAGATGATACAACCTTGCTTGTTGAAAGCGAAGAGGACCTGAAGCACTTACTGATGAAGATCAAAGCCTACAGCCTTCAATATGGATTACACCTCAGCATAAAGAAAACAACTGGACCAACAAGCAACATCATGATAAATGGAGAAAAGATTGAATTTGTCAAGGATTTCATTTTACTTGGATCCATAACCAATGCCCAAGGAAGCAGCAGCCAAGAAATCAAATGACATGTTTCACTGGGTGAATCTGCTATATAAGACCTCTTTAAAGTGTTAAAAACCAAAGCTGTCACTTTGAGGACTAAGGTGTGCCTGACCCAAGCCACGGTATTTTCAATTGCCTCATATGTGTATGAAAGGCGGACAATGAATAAGGAAGACTGAAGAAGAATTCATGCCTTTTAATTATGGTGTTGGTGAAGAATACTGAATATACCACGGACTTACAGAAGAACAAACAAATCTGTCTTGGAAGAAGTACAGCCAGGATGCTCCTTAGAAGTGAGGATGGCAAGACTTTATCTCACGTCCTTTGGAAATGTTATCAGAAGCGTCTTAGTTATCTAGTGATGCTATAACAGAAATATGACAAGAGGATGGTTTTAACAAACAGAAGTTTATTCTTTCACAGTCTAGGAGCCTGGAAGTCCAAATTCAGGGCGCCAGCTCCAGGGGAAGGCTTTCTCTATCTGTTGGCTCTGGGGGAAGGTCCTTGTCATCAATCTTCTCCTGGTCAAGGTGCTTCTCAGTGCAGGGACCTCAAGTCCAAAGGATGTGCTATGCTCCTGGTGCTTCTTTCTTGGTAGTATGAGGTCCCTGCGATGAGAAGCTCCTTGACCACAGAAGACTGATGACAAGGAACCTTCCCCTAGAGCCGACAGAGAAAGAAACACTTCCCCTGGAGCTGGTGCCCTGAATTCGGGCTTGTAGCCTCCTAAACTGTGAGAAAATAAACTTCTGCTTTTTAAAGCCATTCACTTGTGGTATTTCTATTATAGCAACACCAGATAACTAAGATTGAATCTGGTACCAAGATACCTAAAACGTGGAAGCAGTTTTGAAACTATGAATGGATAAAGGCTGGAAGAGTGTTAAACTGCCAAACAGTAAAAGGCTAGATTGCCTTGAAGAGACTGTTGGTGGAATTACGGATGTCAGACAATTCTGGTAAAGATTCAGAAGGAAATAAGGAAAGCTGTTACTCTAGAATCAACGGCACCAGCAGAGGACTGGCAGCAGCTGAGCCAGGAGACCAGCACGAGACAGCGCTGGAGCTGACCCACAGAGTGAGAGAGTTGAGTGTCTTTGCACAGGAGGCTTCTTGGTGGAGTGGTGTGCCTCCAGGCACTTATTGGTGGAGCTACAGAGCTTTGGAACACTTGCCCCAACAGGGCAGACACAGGCCGTGAGGCCTGAGGGGCCCAGAGGCCAAGAAACCAGGAAGCAGAAGTTGAAGAGACAAGGAACACAGGAAGCAGAGCTGTCTCAGTCTCAAAGCGTGGAGTCGCCACTCAGATGAACTAGGAGAATGGGGACCTCATACCGTCAAGAAGGCAGCACCTGGAGCACAGTGTGTCCTTTGGACCCAGGGTCCCTAAGCAGAGACGCTCCTCAACCAGGGGAAGATTGATGACAAGGACCTTCCTCCAGAGCCAACAGAGAGAAAATCCATCCCCTGGAGCTGGTGCCCTGAATTTGGACTTCTAGCCTACTAGACTGTGATAGAATAAACTTGCTTTTTGAAGTCATCCACTTGTGGTATTTCTGTTATAGCAGCACTAGATAACTAAGACAAGGAGGGAACAACCCCTGAAAAAGGACATGATGCTTCTTAAATTAGCGGATCAGTGAAAAACAGGAAGACCCTCAACTAGATGGATTGATACAGTGGCTGCGACAATGGGCTCAAACATAGCAATGACTGTGAGGATGGCATAGGACTGGACAGTGTTTTGTTCTGCTGTATACAGAGTTGCTTTGAATTGGAACTGACTCAGTGGTACCTAAGAACAAGAAGAATTATCATCTGACAAACATCTGATCAACAAAGCAGGATCTTGAGACCCAATTCTTATCTCTGAGCCAAACACTTGACTCCCTGTGAAGCATGTTCACCCCAATGTTCCACAGGCTCTTCACAATCTACATATTTAAAATGGAACTCACTCTCTCTTTCAAACCTATCTCTTTCTTTTATGGTCTCTCCCAATGCATACATCTCACCTTCTATGAAATCATCTATCATAACTTTATGGAGTCCAGTTTTCATTTCCCCCTCTTGATCTTCTCATCTCTACTTAGAAAAACCATAATCATTCTTCAAGACTCTGTCCAAATGTCACTTCTTCTGTTTTCTGTTCATTAAACAAAATTAAGCTCTCCATTTTCTCTCTGTTTTCTGTAACAGTGTTGTCACCTTACTACTGTAAATAAATTATAAGTTACTAGCTGAGTAATTTAAAGCACTCTTTGAATGAGAATATAAAGTCATTTTAAAGCACATTTGTCTCTAATTCTAGGCTTTAAACTCCTTGAAGGCACAAAGCTTACCTTATTTATCTCTGTACCTACACTTCTGGATATAAAGTAATTACTCCAAAAAAAAAAAAATTTGTTGAATGAATGAACATTTTAAAAAGGCATTTTTTACTTTATTGTTGAGTTAACTTTTCAGTAAAGTTACACATTGAACTGAAGTATCTAACCTGTTGTGTCCCCTTTTTAATTTGGGCCATTTTAGAGTTAGAATCAGCAGCTGTGAATTACAAAACGCAAACCCATCACTGTCAAGTCGATTCCAACTCATAGCAACCCTATAGGATAGAGTAGAACTACCCCACAGGGTTTCCAAGGTTGTAAATCTTTACAGAAGTTGACTGTTATGTCCTTCTCCCAAGGAGTGGCTGGTGGGTTTTAAGCGCCAACCTTTCATTTAGTAGCCGAGTGGTTAACCACTGAGCAGCCAGGGCTCAGCTGTGAATGAGACTCTTTCAGATCCACACTTTTTAGGGAGAGCCTTCCACTGTCTCCATTTTCATACTGTGGGACCTGGTTAAATTAGGCATTTATATACTCTACAAATCTGTCAACTCCCTGCTCTAGAATCCCTGAGGTTTAAAAAACATGTACCTGAAAACCACCGTGACAGGATATTCCTAATGGAGATGTCCCAATATAAAAACTCAGGTCTTATTGGAAAGATGGGCTCAGTTACTCTATGAAAGTACAGATTTGTATTTGTACGCTCACAAAAATGAAACAATAAAGATAAAACTAAATTAGAAAAGTATTAAATATGATTTCCAGTCACAGTGAGTATTCACTTACCATCCTTTGGTGCTAAATAAACCTTCCACGGGTCCTTGAGTTTTCACAAGATGCTTACCAAGTTGCTTAATATTTCTTGCATATAAAAATACATTAGAAAGACAAACCTCTCCTTGCCAGTCTATTTGTATAAGTGTTCAGAACCTTTCTGATTTCATGACGAAGAGTTCAGACTCTTAGATTTTGCATCAGTGCACTCACTTAACAGGAATCTCTACCTTCCTTCTCACAGATCCCTTCACAGTCCAGTTCTGTGAAAAGCAGGGATTCTGTCAATGCAAAAATCTCTATAGCTTGCTTTATATCTCTTTCTGTTACCAACTGCCAGTTCTTTTTCCTAATAATTCTCAAAATAAAGGTCTTATAATTCACAAACATTGAAAATGAAATTTGTATAGTTGATAAAATATGCATACAAACTCCTAAAAAAGACCAGAACCACTGGACCGATAGAGACTAGAGGAACTTCTGAGAATATTGCCCTAAGATACCCTTTGAATTTGGAACAGAAGCCACTACTGGAGGTCATCTTTCAGCCAAATAACAGAATGGCTTATAAAATAAACAATATCACCTGTGAGTAATATGCTCCCTTAAACAATCAACTATATGAGACCAAATGGTCAGTCAACATTTACCCAAAAGCAAAGATGAGAAGGCAAGGAGGGGAAGGGAAGAGAGCTCAACGTAAACAGAACAAATAGAATGGAAATAATGAGAATGCTGACACATTGTAAATTTGCATAAAAACTGTTAAATAGAAACTTAATTTGCTATGTAAACTTTCACCTAAAACACAATAATTATTAAACAAACAAACAAAAAAAAAGAAAACCAATGACAAAGAGCAATCACAGATCTTGGAAAAGATGCAGATTTCATGAAGTTGATGAAAAAATGTTGGAAAATTGTTCCAATCACAGGCAAAGATCCTGACAAATGAGGATCTGATAGACTACTTAACAACTAGAGCAGAGAAAATCAACAAACTCTTGACAGGATGTGCTCTTGAAAAAAACAATTATTTACATATCAGAAGATTATGATCTTTCTTTAAAAGCCAAATCTGAAGTGAAGAGTATCATAGTTTCACCCAAAAACAGAAATTATGCCAAAATTAATATTTATTATTTATTTATGCTAATAGCATATTTTTGCAACATTAACTATGAACGAAAATTCATTTTCATAAAAAAATGCATTAAAATTACATATACTAGAATTTATGTATGAGGTAAAAATTTCACTTGGTGGCAGGTTTTCTATACTGAGGTCAGTGCCCTTGTTTACTTGATGTCTCCATGGTCAATGGCATCCTGAGGATCGCAGTCATTTCCACTGATTTGGAATTTAGCATGAGTAAAATGAGATTCTGAAACCTTAATATTGAGACACTGTAGCAACTTTGGACTTTTGCTAAGCTTTCAACTCTGTAAATACAATACTCACATTATCGTCTTTCCCTTTCAAAATTCAGTTTAATGTGAAAAATCAAATATTCCCACTTTGTTATATTAATCTAGATAAAAAAAATTGTCAATATTAAAAAAATGTGACCTAAAGTAAGTGAAATTTGTAGATCAAACAAAACCAACATAACCTAGGAATGAGTATTATCTGTATTATCAGATAACAAAGTATCAGCAAAGATAACACTTATTTGCGTAATCTTTTTTACAAATGCTAAAAGACCTACTTGGCCTCGATGTCAGCTTTCTCTCGTACTGCGTGAGCCATCTGTTCAGTCTCAAAGTACTTCTTTTTGCCTTTAGCTAAATCTTTTACTGTCTCTTGTAATTCAGTCTGGATCTTTGTCAACTGGTCCACACACTGTAAAATACAAAGTGCAATTATAATGATTTTAGTTTTCAGGCTTATAGAAAATGAGTTTCTCCTACGGAGTATGGACTATGCCCTCACAATGGAAACCCAAGAGAAGAATCAGTATTTTAGTCTCCTTCAAACTGCAAATTAAAATCCAGTGAACAGCTAGTACTCCCATCTCAAGTGCTGTATTGAATAGTGTCATAGTTTGCCTAACAATCCTGCTTTGAGAAATAACCCCTGACAGTGTTGCTGATGACTGACATTAAGGTAAGGCATAAGAAGAGCAACTGTGGAATGTTCCTCCTGTTGGAGAAAAACAAAAACCCATTGCCGTCAAGTTGATTCCGACTCATCGCAACCCTTTAGGACACAGCAGAACTGTTCCATAGGGTTTCCAAGGAGCACCTGGGGGGATTCAAACTGCCAACCTTTTGGCTAGCAGCCGAACTCTTAACCATTACCCCACCAGGATTTGCAACTGTTGGAGAGATGATGACAATAAAGACAAAAGCACAAAGCAAGCCTTCATTTCTTCATCAGCCTAATAAAGTCTCTATGTGTTTGGGAAACTGATGATGCAACAGGTACTGAAGAATTCATCCCTAGGAAAGGAGAGAAACCTGAGAAATCTGACTTGATAAGCCCAAGGTGAAGGAGAGAAACACGAAAGTTGGGTACAACGTAACAATTATTACTCAAAATTACCCTCAGCCTGACTCCTTGGATACACTCTAGGAGAAAGGATGTATGTAATAACTCAAGGAACTGTTTTATACATAACCTCTTATAATATATTGGTGCCAAAGTAATGCTGTTTTGGGGCCACTCTGGGTGTCCAAAGGGAAGTCATTTTTCCACAGTTTGAGATAAATCAAGAATTCTCACAAACCTGAGGCCAGCTCAGGGAAAGCACCAATAAAAACCTGCTGTGCCTGGAATGGCACTGACAGTGTTTGTTGGGGACTGGCAAATGCTCAGAAGAGGGGAAGACACTGGTGAGGAACTATGGTGCAAGGCTGAACACTACTGCATAGAGCAAGGCCATCAGAAGAGCAAGGATATAACACTTTGCCTACATAGGAGTAACTTAAGCTTTGGAATATGACTTATAACTTAGATGTATGCCATATAGGCTAAAATCTCCCAGAAATTGGTAGGTGTTATTAAAGGGGTTACAGACAGTGGGAGATCTGGAAAGGTCCTATCTGGGCAGGTAAAAGTAGAATAACTGTTCGTGTTTATTGAGCACCTAGTAAATATCAGGCTGTGAATAAAGCGCTTATTTAAAAAATAAAAATAAAAACCTTTCCCCTCTGCATGCACACTGGACTTTTGCTTCACTTCCTAGGTCTGTGTTTCAAAGGAAACCTGATAAAGACACAATATCAACTGTCTTACTAGGCAACATTGCTTATGAACCCTGATTGGTAAATTGCATTAGGATTGGGAGAAACTACAAATGACCTACAAATATCTGATGGAGAAGCCATGGCTTTGGACTTCTATAGTGTGGTGATTTCAGTATCTGGGCATGTCTCTTGCAAGGACCCTGGAAACTATCTGTGGAGGTGTAGTAAGTTTTAGTCTCCTTTAGGGCTTGAGACTGCCCCTGCACGTATCTCATTCCCTCACCCGGATCTGTCACCTAGAGAACCAAACAGAATAATTCCTGAATGGCTACGTGGACTGGTGCATACACTGAAAGGAGGAGTAATTCCACCAAAGTTGGATGCTGCCGTCGTGGCAAACTGTGATTCCTGTCCTATGTCTTTCTAAGCAAACCTCATGCCAAATGTGACCTGATAGTTATGTGAATGCAAATGTTTAGTTACACCTAAAAATACTTCCTGTGAGCACTGTACAGGCACTATGGTTAGTGCTTTCAGACATTATCACATTTAGTGCTTGAAACAACTTTGTGAAAAAGGTATTATTAGTAGCAGTCCCATTTTAAGATAAGGAAACTTACCCAAAGTCACTCAGCTAGGAAGTGATGATACCATTTACTATGTAACCTGTAATAGTGCATACCCCAGTTTTGCGATGACCATGTTTTTAAGGTTTCACAGCAATCTTTTATCTTAAAATAGTAAGCATGTTTTTATTGACATATAATTCACATGCCGTAAAATTCAGTTTTTAAAATGTACAATTCAGTGATTTTAGTATATTTAAGAGGACATACAATTCCAGAACATTTTCATCACCCCCAAAAGAAACTCCATACCCATTAGCAGTCACTCCTCATTTCCCCCTTACCCTAGCCCCTGGCAACTATTAATCTACTTTCTGTCTCTATGGATTTACCTATTTTAGATACTTCAAATATATGGAATCTTACAGTATGATTCCATCTGAACTTAGCATAATGTTTTCAAGGTTGATCCATGTTCTAACATGTATTAATACTTCATTTATTTTTATGTCTGAATAATATTTCATTGTATGGATGTACTAAAATAGTAAGCCTTTATCTAGCAGAAAAATCTTTATTTTCCCCTTAATTCTTAATCGTTCTTATCGTATACAAAGCTCTTGTTTAATAAATGATGACAACTGGGATGTTCAGAGAAGTGCTACACATCCCAGTAATGCCACATGTCTAGATGTGAAGAGCTGAGAGAGTACTCCATGGCTACAATTAGATATTAAGAATCAAAACCTGGGATATGGTCTGAAAAATACAACTGCGTTTAATGGGAAAATGGGATAGGCTATTTAAAAGAGTCAGGTATAAAGTATTTATTTTCAAAGTGTTCATCCAAACAATGGAGCGTGGCCTCAGGAAAAGTAATCAATATGATCTTTTGTTGAAGAGAAGCCCAAGAGTCCGGTAGTGATATATATGCACCGAAAGAATCTGTTAATTTGAATATTTTGAAAGCAGGCATAGTCAGCCAAGGTTTCCCTGGAGATTGCAAACCATCTGGAAAGCCAGAATATCCATACAAAGTGAATCCCGTGGGTACCTGTGCATGTGCACACATGCATGCAGATATGCACACACACAGCCACCCACTCCTTATACCCCTACCTCCTGAAGAATGAGACATCTCTCTCTCCTTATTCCTGGGTGACTAAACATCTTCTGGAGATTATTTGATTCATTTTCACCTATAAAGGGCTGTTAATTAACCAAATTACTTTCTACATGTACTACAATACCAGATGTATTTTGTGATAATTCAAATCTTTGAAAAGTCTTCACAAAAATCTCAGCAGAAAACTCTGGCTTTTTTTCCCTTTACACAAGTTTCTGGGACATTGTTTATCAAACAGTATTAGGAATCTGCTGTGTGCACAATGAAAAGATCTTCTGTGATCCTTTCTTCCGTAGCATTCAATAAATTCACAACCAAATGTTTTCCATCACTAAAGTGGACTGTTTCAAATCAGAGTAATTTGGGTTCTTCTTCAAAGGAACATGCTCTGCACATAGCAAAATACCAAAAATATTTATTAAAGAAAAGTCATCAAACTTAATTTGCAGAGGAAAAGATTATTTTGGATTCCCTTTCTAAAATTAAAAAAAAAGTTTTGCTGTAGGAATTCATTTTTTCTGGGGTGGACAAAGTTATATACTTAAAAATGAAGTTTAATAATACTTATGAGAAGAAAAGTCTTGGTATGCTCTATATGCCCAGTTCTTTCCCAAGAGCTATCAGCATTGAGCAGACATAGAAATGAGTGTAAAATTTACATGGTGGATAGGAAATAATATAAAATAATGACAAACTTTGATATAATAACTCAAGATCCTAGTGAAGAAATTAAAAGTATGATCTCTGAATATGACAGATACTAGGGTAGATAGAATTACTAATCACTTGAAGACAGGAATAAAAACAAAAGTAACCTGGGCCAATAATACATCAAAGTCCTGCAAACTACTAGGCTCTCTGACCCAACCCAGTAATTAGGCTCCTGGAAATTTATCCTAAAAAATAATTTGAAAGAATAAAGTTAAGTTTTAATGCATACTTAGTGGTAATATCCAAAAACTATTACCTCAAAGTCCAACAAAAGAGATACAATTAAATAAAGCGATTAAATGGAAAATTTATTCAGCATTCAAAATAACAATCAGGAAGGCGGTATAGAAACAATTAATTAGGAAATGGAGCGAATGGGGAAAAGAGGATATCCCAAAACATGATCTACGTATTGGTTACAACTATAATAAGAATGAAGACAATAAAAGGAACATGGAAATGAGGTAGTTTACTATGGTGAAGTAGTTACATGGAATTCCCTGTAAACTTGTTTAAATATTAAACTTTTTAAAAGATTGTATAGAATTTGGAATTAGGAAGTAGTATATTCAAATTCCTGCTCTACTATTTACTACCTAGGTCTGTGAATCACAATTATTTCAAGGAAGGTAAACTTTAGTATAAATGGGGAAGATATGGACAAAAGTACGGCTAAGTATAAGAATGGCAAAAGGCCTTAAGTTATTGTGGCTCTTGTTCTGACTTATAATACAGAAAATGATTTGGAAAATGCTATGATGCAATATTCATAATCTCCACAATGGTCAGACCCTTCCTAATGGTGATGTATCTGGATTTCTCCCCAAGTACTATAAAAGAATATGGCCAAAAGAGAGAAAATTTTTAAAATATTATGAACTATAAAATGTTATGAAGGGAGATCTGTAAAAGTCAAATTTGGTTTTGATAATGACAGAGCAACTTGGCTCAGTTTCTTGTAGTACAAAATCTGTACATGCTAGATAAAATACATGTTAAAAAAAAAAAAAAAAAAGAACTGTTTGAAGGCATTTAAGAACAATGCACACTGGACTTAAGGAGAATCATGCTACCCCCACTGTTAGTCCATGTTGTTTGTGTGAAGATGACCATAACTCCTAACACAGGGTATAGACCTGTGACACAGCCTAAGCCAATAAGCCTCAATTCTGGTATTTTTGTTGGAACTTTTGGGAAAATAGAAACTCTGGAATTCCTAAAGTGTAAAATCTAAATCTGGGACTTTGGGAGCCATCATATGCAGATAGTAGCTAAAGAATGAAGCCATGGGAAGAAAGACTGAACTTTAATTCATCATTTCAGCCCCTGGATCCACCCGTGCCTGAAGTCTTGGAGTTTTCAGTTATACAAGCTAATTAATATATTCTCTTCTTGGCTTAAGCCAGTTTAAAGTGAATTTTAGTCACCTGTAACCTCAGAGTCCTAGCAAGTATGTTCCATATGTTCTTAATGTTTAGTAACTATTTAGACAGAACATAAACACAATTATGGGTAGCTCAAACAGTTTGCACTCAACTACTAACCTAAAGGTTGGCAGTCTGAACTCATTCAATAGCACTGTGAAAGAAAGCCCTGGTGATCTGCTTCTATAAAGATTTCAGTTGAGAAAACCCCATGGGGCAGTTCTACTCTGTTACACATGGGGTGGCCGTGAGTCAAAACTGACCTGACGACAACAGGTTTGGTTTTTTTTCTGCTGTTGTTGTTATAATACGAAAGAAGCTAATTCACAGATGTAAACCAGATCCAAACCCGTTGCCACTGAGTCGATTCTGACTCATAGCGACCCTACAGGACAGAGTAGAACTGCCCCATAGGGTTTCCAAGGAACAGCTGGTGGATTTGAACTGTCGACCTTTTGCTTAGCAGCCGATTGCTTAACCACTGTGCCACCTGGGATTCACAGATATAAGGCCTTGCCTGCCCAGAGATGCTGGTTAAATTCAGGTCAGATTATTTCACCAATGGAAGAGAAAGCACCAGTGGTAGTTAAACTCTTTCAGAATACTCTGATCTTGACAAAGGTGAAAGTTTCTAGCAATTCAATTAGATTTGGTGAATGCACTGGTTATTTGAAATGCAGCATTTTCTTCCAGGTAGGAAGTTATGCTGTATTAATTCTCCACCTCATCTTCCACCTTCTCTTTGCATACACATACACACACGTAATTTATTTTCTTCCAACTCAAAATCATCAGTAGTCACATAGTTTATTAATTATGTCTGTTTTGAAAGAGATAATTTCTGGCAAAGATAAAACATATGCATCCTTATACAAGTGTTAAAACCGACTGATATTAGGTAAGTGCTCCATAAAATTTTATACACACACATATACGTTTTGATATACACATTGATTTCATGCTACTGAAATCATCTTTGGCAAACAAGGAAAAGAATAGTTTTTGTCAAAACAAGCTCTGCAAATCCAAATGACAATTAGAATCAAAACAGTAGTTGGCTTCTGAAATACTATTTCCTTAAATAATTACTTTAAGATTTTCTAGAACATTAACACTTCATGAGAAAATTTTAATTACCAATTAAGCAGTATGATAAACTTTATTTTTGTAACCCTATTTCCAAAAAGGACACAAGTCAGTCATCTACTTTCAACAGCAATTTTTTTCATAGAATTCATATTAAATAAAAATTCTTTCTGTGAATTTTGGTTTTCTGTATAATCAAAGTAAATACATCTATTTGAAAACTTTTACTCATTTGTAACCTATATAATTAAATTTCAGAGTACACTGATACCTTTCATAAGTGTACTACATTTGGTCAAAACTTGGCAATGTTCTTTAAATTATTATGCAAAAAACAGGAAAACAGAAAGTAAGCCAAGTTGAAACTAAGACATATTAATGTAAACCTTTTTTTCAAGAATTTCCAAGGAACACCTGGTGGATTTGAACTGCCAACCTTTTCGTGAGCAGCCATAGCACTTAACCACTATGCCACCAAGGTTTCAAGACTTAGTGGGATTAAGAACATTGCAACTACTTTAATAAACACTAAACTGTACCATATTGTGAAACTAAGTAGATCCATTTGCTTGAGTAAGGCTGAAAAAGTGATACTTCTAAGAAGTGTTTAGTGAGCATTCAGAATGTCCACAGATTCAAATTATACGGCACCTTTAACATTTAATAAAATACAGTAGCTAGAGGGAACATGTTGAAATCAGAAAATCGTAGCAAAATGCCAACCAGAAACATTTGTGACCGTTATAGAAAAGTTCATAGTTTTAAACAAAATTTTACATAATTTGCAGATTATAAATATACCATTGATATATTAAAATGCATATAAGAAAAGGACAGAAATTGAAACAATACCCTCTTTAGCTGCTGTTCTTTTAAGCTTCTCACTGTCCTTGCAGGCTCAGAAATGAAGTTTTTATAGTTTTCACATATACTGATCCGAGACTGGGCTACCTGCATTGTTCCCTCGAGAAAAGATTTCCAAACAGGATACATGCTCCTAAATTCAAAGAGGGACAGAAAAGTATTAGGCAAGGAAAAAGAAAAAAAGCTAGCTAACCTTTTGCTCACGGGCTAGCACTGGCAAACAGAATGAATGTCTTCTTTATAACTGTAAATGTATTTCCACTGGCTTGTAGGTAATACTATTTTAGCATACACAAGTATAAACAGTGCATATATACTCTATTCCTCTATAGTCAGGTAATGGGGTGTTTGATTCATTAGATATTCTTAATAATG
Organism: Dugong dugon; assembly: GCA_030035585.1. Lineage (NCBI taxonomy): Eukaryota > Metazoa > Chordata > Mammalia > Sirenia > Dugongidae > Dugong > Dugong dugon. Next base: position 74,821,715 of record CM057467.1, on the reverse strand, counting down.
GAGTAAAGTGATATAATCATTACAATTCTAGATAAAGCTAACACTATAAAAATTAGTGAATAATATTCTCTCTGATAATTCAGACTTTCTAGGCCTTTCACTGTTTCAGGGTCATTATTATAAATATCAAGTATTATAACTTCATTAAGTATTAATTTTATAGATGAGGTAATTGAGGCTCAGAGAAATTAAGAGAATCACCCTAGATAACACAAGAATGTAGCAGTACTGAGATACAGATCAAGGTCAGGTGCTTCTAAAGTATATTGACTTTCAAGTGTATCAAAACTGATGCGGTGGGAAAAAAATAAACATATCATGTACAGTTACACATGTGCTTGAGAAGTCTATTTCATCTGACAAAAGCAATCTATGGTATTGTTACTCTGCATCTGTCTCTCTGTTGTAATAATGCTTCACCAGCATCACACTGAGGCTTGGAATCATTCCAAGCAAACCTCATCACCTTTGCTTGATGAATGTGCTCAGTAATCGCTGGATAAAGACAAAGAACTATTCATCCTTTGCTTTTTCTGGCCAACTTTTTTTTCAGACCTTCACTTTTGCTTTGCTAAATGTCTTACCCATTTCTAGTACGTGCCTAGTAAACATATTTCATAACTTATAACAATGGGTGGTACTTAAAAAATGAGGTACTCACACTAAAATTTTGATAGATTATCGAACTAAAAAAGAATGAACTATATTTTTCAACCAAGAAGTATTATGTATTAGTTTATGCAATCAATACACCAAATGAATCTGTTTAGATGGAAATATTAATTTATTCTAGCAGAGATATATCACCATCCTTTTGGAAAAAAGATTCAACATGTTGAGTCAGTAAAAACTGTCAGCGTAAAAGCTCTGATGGGCTTAAGAACAGGAAAGTTAATGTCCTCAGTGGCCTTACTGCCTGACAACTGATGGATCTTAGGATATAAACTCATCACAAGCCTTCCTAAGCAGTCCAAATAATTAATTTTCTCAGAAAATGCAAAGAGGAAGATTTAATACTATGCTTTGCAACGATTAATTTGTAACTTAAAATATTTTTTAAAAATCATAGTGATAACGAGAAAGAATCATCATCAACTGTGATAGGAAGGGAGGAAGAAAGAGAAGGAGGGAGGTATGGAAAAAGGGAGGGCTCAACCCTTCATCCATGCTCTTCCTTTAGTGTAGTAGTACCCTTTTACCCTTTGCCCCTTCACCTAGTTAACTTCTGTTCACTCTTCAAATTTCAGCTTAAATGTAACTTCCTTAGGGATGCCTTTCCTGATAAACACAAGCCAACCCCAGACTCAATCAAGTCCCTCTCTGTTATTTGCTTAAATGGCTCCCTGCACTTTTTCTTCATAGGACTTATCAGTTTTTTTTCCCAGAGTTTTTGATTGTAAATATTTTTATGCAATTTTTTAGTTAATGTCTGTCCTTACTATAATGAAAATTCTAGGAAGGTAGGGGTATGTGTCTTGCTTTCTACTGTATTTCTAGGGCCTAGTACATGGCCTAATATTTAGTGAGTTTCAATAAGTACACATTGAATGAATAATTGAATGAATGGGTGAATGTATAAATTATGAGTGTACAATAAAAAGAAAAATCCTGTCATTATAAAGAGAGTTAAAAAATAAGAAGCCTTTAGAGATTAGCCGATCTACAGCAGACGAACATATCCTTAACAATGAGGTTCCATGAAAACCACAGAGTTACCAGTCAGAAGACCTGGGTTCAAGTTCTAGTTTAACCAATATAATTGTATGTGGCACACTTCACCATATACTGAAGCTTGGAGTTATTTCCTCAACTGACAAATGGGGAAATAATGAAAATACTTGGACCATGAAGCTTACAGGCTATTTTAATGATTAAATGAAATGATGTAAAAACTCTTAACACACAGATTCTTTTAAATGAATGAATAATAATCGTAGTAGAATTATAGCAGGAGTATTTCGTGTTGGGGGCTATGGTGTTCAGTGTTGGAATTCTTTTTTTTTTTAATTTATTTTATTTTATTTTTTTTATTGTACTTCAGGTGAAGGCTTACAGAACAAATAGCTTCTCATGAAACAGAAGTACACATGTTGTTTTATAACATTGGTTAACAACCCCACAACATATCAACCCTCTAACTTCTCAACCTCTTTTTTTTTTTTTTGGTGGAAATACACATAGCCAAAGATACACCATTTCAAAAATTTCTACATGCACAGTTCAGTGACATTGACTACGCTCTTCCAATTGTGCTTTTATTCTCACTTAAGATGAAGGCTTACAGAACAAAATAGTTTCTCATTTAACAGTTACTACAAATGTTGCCCTATGACAATGGTTAACAATCTCACAACACATCAACAATATCCTTACTCAACCTTGGGTTCCCTATCACCAGCTTCCTTGTCCCCTTCTGCTTTCTGGCCCTTGTCACTGGACTCCTGTACCTTGATAGTCTCATTTGGTTTTACGGGGCTGTCCACTCCCAGGCTGAACAGTGAACCTCGGAGGTAACTTCACTACTGAGCTAAAAGGGTGTCTGGGGGAAGTGTTGGAATTCTTGCCTTCCATGTGGGAGACCTGGGTTCAATTCCAGCTAATGCACCTCATGTACAGCCACCATCCATCAGGGGAGGCTTGCATGTTGCTTTGATGTTGAACAAATTTTGGTGGAGCTTCCAGACTAAGGCTAGGAAGAAAGGCCTGGCAATATACTTCTGAAAATCAGCCGATGAAAACCCTATGGATCACAATGGTCCTATTGCAACAAATCACGGGGATGGTGTAAGATCAGCCAGCATTTTGTTCTGTTGAGCATGGGGTTGTCATGAGTCCAGGGCCAACTCAACAGCAGAGCTAACAATACTTTTTGTTAACATAATAGTGGTAGTTCCAGTGGTAGTGGTGTTTTTACTTCTGACTGGGGAAAAATAATGTGTTTGTACAGTGATTTTTTTAGAAATTTATTTCACCAGATTTCACATGAAGCAATCTTGAGCGTAAGGAAAAGCATCAAGCATACACGGCATTTTGCTATTCTTCTCAAGGCAGGAAATGAGACACAAAATCATAAAGAAAGGAAGCAAATTCTTTTAAGGACCTATTCACATGTTATGCACTATGTTGTGTATTTTATACTTATCATTTAATCCTCACTACTACTTTCCAACATTATCTTCATTTTACAGAGGAGAAATGTAAGGCTCAGAGAGGTTTTGAAATTTTTTCAGGGATATTCACTAGGATATGGCATTCTCATGGTAATAACCTAGACTTTGCCATTACCAATAAACATCCCTCTGCTCTAAGCTCACTTTCAATCATCCAGTCTCTGATCAACATCTATGTTTTGACTCACTCCCCTCAGGATCCTGACTCCAACAATTATTCAACTCTATCAGAACCCATAATCCTTCTGACCCTCTCTCCTTTCCACTGTCTCTTGCCCCTCTAAGAATTTCCCTTCTTAGCTTCTTACCCAGCCTAGGCTTCATGGCCCATCACTATAACCACTCCCTTACAAACACCCTGATCACCCTTGCCCTGCTCTCTTCTCGTCATTCTAATATACAAGCTCTGACCTTGGTTAAATCCAAACCTCTCTTTACACCATGCCAAAGTCTGTACAGAAGAACACAGCTGGAAAAAAACACAATCGTGCTGCCTGGTCTCATTTTAAATTCATGAGAAATAAATTCTAGTATTCCCTAGTGCTACCCCACATTCCTACTATATTCCCCTGGTCTGTTTAGTCTCCTACTCTTCCAGACAATTATTTCCCACCTTCTCTTTTCACACCTCTAATATGACCACACTTTCGGCTGACAAGTAAGCTACTAGAAGATGCTACCCACATGTTCCCACCACACCTACCAATCTCCCTGCCTTCTGCACCCATACACTGCCATCCCTCCTATTACTTGGATGAACACCTGTGCTTTGCAGGCAAACCCTTCATATTTACACTATATTACCTTCCACCCAAGAAGATCAATCCAGTAATTATGCTTTCTCCTATAACATCAATTTTTTCTTCTCTACTGGCTCATTCTTGTCAGTATATAAATACGTTGCATCTCCCATCTAAAGAAACAACACTCCATCAACCCCACATTTCTCTCCAGCTACCACGCCCATTGTTGCTCCCTTTTATAGCAAAATTTCTTGAAAGAATTATCTTAAATTACTGTTTCCACTTCCTCTCCTGTTGGTCTTTCTTAGTTCTACTAGAATCAGGTTTTGGTGTCCACAGCTCTTCTAAAATTGCTTGCAAATTTCTTAAAAGATCTCCCTGTGGCTAATCCCAATAGTCAATTCAAGTATTGGTCCTATTACTCAACCTATCAGCAGCACTGGCCCAGTTTATCACCTCTTCTTTCTTAAAATGCCTTTTTCACATGGTTTCTAGGGCATTATTCTCTTGGTTCTCCTCCTACTTCACTGGCTATTTCTAGTCTCCTCCTCATCTTACTGCCTTGTCAATGTTGGAGTGCCCCAGAGCTCATTCTTCAGGCTTCTCTTCTCTAACTACTAAATTTGCTCCTTAGATGAGCTTATCTAGTCTCATGGCTTTAAATACTACCAATATGTAGATCTTTCTGAATTTATAATTCCAGCCCAGACATCGTCCCTGGCTCCCAACTGCCTACTCAACATCTCCCACTTGGATATTTAATAGGCATCTTAAACCTAACATGTGTAAAAATCAAATTCTTTACTTCTCTAAAATCAGATATTCTGGTAATCTATTCCATCTGGTTGACAGCTACTCTCAACTTCTAGTAGCTCAAGCCAAAAACACTACAGTCCTCCTTGATTCTCCCTTTTTCTCACATCCTACCTCTGAACCACCAAGAAATCCTGTGTTAAAGACTTTTAAAATATATATATGAAATCTGATTACTGCCTATCTCTTCCACTGTTACCACCTTGGTTTGAACCACCATCATCTCGTGCCTAAACTACTATAACAGCCTCCTAACTGACCTCTATGCTTCTGTCCCTGTTCCCCTAAAGTCTACTCTCTACACAGTAGAGTGATTATAGTGCTATCATCCCCTGATACTCTGTATTGTCCTTACTCTGCTTACTGTCCTTAGCACTTACCATCAATTGACATGTGTTTAATTATTCATTTGTTTATTGTCTGTCTTCCCACACTAGAATGTAGGCTCCATTCAACAGAAACTTTGCTCTATTCACTGCTATATCCTCAGCACCCAGAACAGTGTCTCACCTAGCAGGCACTCAATGCTTATTTACAAGAGGAAGCAAAGATGCCACGATGGAGTCTAGATTGAAACCCATACTGTCTGGCTCCCAAACCTCTACTCTTTTGCTGACATAGATTGCTCTTGGTCTCAGTAACAAAGCTAAAGATCAAAATGGGTCTCTTCACTCTGATAAGTATTTACCTAGATCCTAAGACCTCTGTGTGTAAGTCACTCCTGTACCATTATTTTCTTATCTTTCTTGTTAAACTGACTCACCTTTTAAACTAAAATATATGTATTTTACAAGTTCATATCACTAACTGAAAAACAAATAACATCTGCTGTAAAATTAAGTTATAACTAGTAAAATACATAGAACATTCATCCATATACCAGCTAAAATTATGCTGTGAACTATTCTTACATGGATACCACAGTGGAAAACAGAGACCCAGAAAAAAGTTTAGCAGAAAGATTTTTTCATTAAAAAACAAACCAACAAATACCTTGACTGTGTTGGCAGTCACACAAATCTACACAAGATAAAACTGCATAGAACTTAAGGTACACACACACACACAAATGAGTGCATGTTAAACTTCTGAAATCTGAATAAGGTTGGTGAATTGTATTAATACGAATTTTCCGGTTGTGATATTATACCATAGTTATACAAGATGTTACCATTGGGGGAAACTGGGTGAAGAGTGGAAGGGCTCTCTCTGTAGTATTTCTTACAACTGCATGTGAATCTACAATTATCTCAAAATGTACAAAACATAAATAAAACCACAGATCTTCCCTAGGCCCAAAAATACAGCATCTGACCATTACCACATCTCAAGAAGACTCTAGAAAATGTGCTAAGTTCATAATCTAAGATTAAATAAGAGCACACAGTTTTAGTAAATAAACATTTATTTATTGTTGTTTTTGCTTAGTAGAAAGGGAGAATATCCTAAGCCTAACTACCAGAAGTAAAGGCAGAGAGGAAGACTGATTCCAGTCCAGCTGAGGTATGATAAGACGTGCAATACAACTACAGGCTGAGGTGCCCAAGTGTTGGGGAACCAAGGACAAAATATGGAGAAATGGTTACAGATGAGGGTAGAAAGTATTTTGGGGCCAGGTTCCCTCATGGCTTTGAATATCATAAAAAGAAATTTAAATTTCATCCTATTGGCAAAGAGAAACAATAAAGATTTTCAAGGAGGAGAATGACAGTAGGTCTATTTTACAAAGATATAAAGATAGCTACTGGCATTGCAGCAAACGAAACTGTGAAAGGGTGAGATCAAAGGCAGAGAAGCAGCTACTTAAACGTTCCAGGCAAGAGAAGATGAGATCAAGAAAGAAGATGAGATTGGAGGCAGGTGACTTTTCAATTCTCAAGCTTAAGAGTGAATAAAAATATATGATCACTAAATCAGTTCATAGGCAATCTTTTTTTTTTTTTTTTTTAATATTTTATTGTACTTCAGGTGAAAGCTTACAGAGCAAATAGTTTCTCATGAAATAGTAGTACACATGTTGTTCTATGACATTGGTTAACAACCCCACAACATATTAAGCCTCTAAATTCTCAACCTTTTTTTTTTTTTTTTGATGAAAATACAGATAGCCAAAGATACACCGTTTCAAAAATTTCTACATTCACAGTTTAGTGACATTGACTACGCTCTTCCAACTGTGCTGTTATTCTCACTTAAGATGAAGGCTTACAGAACAAAATAGTTTTTCATTTAACAGTTACTACACATGTTGCCCTATGACAATGGTTAACAATCTCACAGCACATCAAGAATATCCTTACTCCACCTTGTGTTCCCTATCACCAGGGGGCTTCCTTGTCCCCTTCTGTCTTCTGGCCCTTGTCACTGGACTACTGTACCTCTTTAGTCTCATTTGGTTTATTTTTATTTTTATTTATTTTTTATTATTTTATTTTATTTTAACACCATTTCAAAACTTTTTACTTACACATTTAAGTGATATTGACTATGCTCTTCCAATTGTGCTGCCATTCTCACCCAACATGAAGGCTTACCGGACAAAACAGCCTCCCATTTAATAGTTACTACAAATGTTGCCCTATAGCAGTGGTCAACAATCTCACAATACATCGACAGTGTCCTTATTCAATTTGTGTTCCTTATCATCAGTTTCCTACTCCCCCTCTGCCTTCTGGCCCTTGTCACCGGACTCCTGTACCTCGTTAGTCCCATTTAGTTTTACTGGGCTGTCCACTCCCAGGCTTAACATCGAACCTCGAAGGTAACTTCACCTCTGAGCTGAAAGGGTGTCCGGGGGCCACACTCTTGAGGTTTCTCTAGTATTCTTTAGGCCAGTAAATCTGGTCTTTTTTTTTTTTTTTTTTTTGGGAGTTAAAATTATGCTCTACATCCTTCTCCAGCTCTGTCCAGAACCCTCTGTTGTGATCCTGGTCAGAGCAGTCAGTGGTGGTAGCCGGGCACCATCTAGCTGTACTGGACTCAGTCCGGTGGAGGCCTTGGTAGCTATGGACAATTAGTCCTTCGGACTAATCTTTTCGTTGAATCCTGTTCTCTTCATTCTCCCTTGCTCCTGAAGGGATGAGACCAGTGGAGTATCTTAGATGGCCGCTCATAGGCTTTTAAGACCCCAGACACTACTCACCAAGGTAGAATGTAGAGCATTATCTTTATAAGTAGTGTCATGCCAATTGAGCTAGATGTTCCCCGAGACCATGGTCCCCAGAGCCGATAGGCAATCTTTAAAGACAAAGATAAATTTACTGAGAAGAGTCACTAGAGGGCTGGTAACTTTGGAAACATTCACATAGAAAAGACTGAAAATCTGCCCTCAAAGATTAAAGAAAAAAAAAAAAGGTCCAAGAAAAAGTAGTGTCACATAAGTCTAGTCTCCAGGAAAATGGGGGTAGTGGTGCATGTATTATCAGACTGGAAAAAATGTAGAAGACTGATCTCATGCACTGTTGGTAAAAAAAAAAAAAAAAAAAAAAAAAAAAGTGGGCAATTTCAAATAATGTTAGAGGAAATGTAAAATATATTGATAGAAAGTTTAGGAAGGACAATTTGACAACGTCAACATTTTAAATGTCTATTTTCTTTGACCTAGCATTTCCTCCTCTAGGAATTTACTCTACAGATACACTTTCATAGTGTACAAAGATATACCTATATGTATACGTGGGTTATTTACTGTAACATTATTTGCAACTGTAATAAAGTAAATAACTACCAACAGGGAAATGTATAACAAAACTACAGTTTACTCATACTATGGTATGAAAGTAGCCATTAAAAAAATGAGAGGGACCTGAACATACTGGCATGAAAGGATGTCTAAATAAATTCCTTAAGTGGGAGAAAATGATTACTTACAGAAGCATATATAAACAAAAATTTCAGTTCTGCTAAAAACAAAACTGAGCCCCAGACAGAGCAGGAAAAAAATGTAGAACACAATTCAAATTCATGTAAAAAGACCAGACTTAATGGCTTGACAGAGACTGGAGGAACCCCTGAAACTATGGCCCCTGGACACTCTACTAACCTTGAACTGAAACCATTCCCGAAGCCTACTCTTCAGACAAACATTAGACAGGGCTATAAAACAAAAAATAATACACGTGAGGAACATGCTTCTTAGTTCAATCAGATATATGAGACCAAATGGGCAGCTCCTGTCCAAAAGCAGGATGAGAAGGCAGGAAGGGACAGGAACTGGTCGAATGGATACAGGGAACCTGGGGTAGAAAGGGGGAGAGTACTGTCACATTGTGGGGACTGCAACCAATGTCACAAAACAGAATGTGTATAAATTTTTAAATGAGAAATTGAGCTGTAAACTTTCACCTGAAGGACAATAATTTAAAAAAAAAAGTGTATGTGCATGTATACATACACATAAAAAAATATAAAGGAAAACATAACATGCTTTTAACAGGAATTACTCTAGGGGAGTAGAGGTGTGACTGGAAGAGGCTTGGGAAAGATGAGGCTAGAGTTTGACTATATTCTTTTGCACTGCTAACCTACTTTACAACAAGCATAGGTTACTTGAATAAAAATTTTTAAAGCTCCACTACATATAAAAATACAAAAGGAAGTTAGAAGGGAAATTCAAAACAACTAAAACTAAACAAACAAAAAAATCGGCAATTGCCACTTTCGTCCTCAATCCTAATCTTTCTATTGTCTTTTCCTACAATGGCACCACCTTCCTCTCAGCTGTCTAAGCAAAAAGCCTGGGAGTTATTCTATAATCCCTTCTCTTCCTCTCTCTACTTCATTCTTTCAGTCAGTGAATCTTTATCGAGTCCTTTTTTGTGCCAAGAGCTATTTTAGATACCGAGAAAACTAGTGTTTGCAGTTTGTCTCTGAACAAATTCGACAAACACAAAAAACAAAACTGTCAGTTATAAGTCCTCTAGCTTCAGTCTCCTAAATACCTTTGAAATGTCTCCCACAACCTAATTTCTACAGTTCAAACAAGAGATGGTGAGGAATTAAATTCCTGCAATTCTATTCCTTCCAAATTCTTCATGCCCATCTTGCCCATCTTCATACTATTACTGAAATGAAGTTAATGTCATTCCTTTTGTGGGAGTTCTTAAGTGCCTCTCTTATCTTCAAATAAAAAAGAAACTCTATAATATGATATGCAAAGTTCTTCATGATGTTTACCTATTTATCCTCAACATCCACTACCGCCCTTACCCTGCAACCCGTATACTTCACACTAACGATACTGAACGGCTCGTTGTTACCTAATATTCATATTTTCTAATGACTCTATGTCTTTAAACTGTTACTACTGTTTAGAATCCTTTTGCCCAACTGTCTGCTCATCCTTTAAGATTCGGCTCTAGAAGTCTTAGGTGTTCTCCATGCTCCCAATGCACTTCTACTACTACCCAGTACCGCAACTGTTTACCATGTCTATCTCCTGTAAGCTCCTTAAGGCCAGGGACCATATACTAGTCTCTCAAATACTTAAGTCTAGTATAACAGCTGGCATGTAGTAGATATTTCATATCTATTTCATGAGTAAAGGATGAACAAATGAATAAATGAGTGTTTAAATAGCTGTATGAACTTGAGTAAGGCATATAATCCAAGACTTAGTTTCCTAGTATGTAAAATGAGGATGTTTATCTACCTCATGGGCCTGTCTTAAACCATGAGAGATAAGTTCCTACCACAGTGTCTGGTATAATTTAGTAAATACTGGCTTAAATTATTTTTTAAAGTTAGGTTTTATAAGCTAGCCTGGAAGTATAGCCTTTTATCCTTATTTCTTTGGTAACATACATTCTGAATTTCAAACACATTTGGAATATTGCCTATCCACAAATTGAAGTCCTTCTTTAATACCCAACAAGCATTCTCTTCCCTGATCAGGTTGATTTCTTCATACCAGCAATACTGAACATGTCATGCTCACTCTCACCTCAAATTTGCTCTGCTTTTCTCTTTGCCTAGAATTTCATCTTTTCTCTATTCCCCCTTGGTTGAAGTCAACCAAAAACAAACAAACAAAAAACCCTCTGTTTTTATTTTCATTTTTTGCTTTAATAGTCTATACAACATTTATACTGTTCTATTGTTTATAGCAAGGAGCCCTGGTGGCACAGTTGTTAGGCAGTTGGCTGCTAACTGAAAGGTCAGAGGTTCAAATCCACCAGCTGCTCTGCAGGAGACAGCTGTAGCAGTCTGCTTCCGTAAAGATTACAGCCTTGGAAATCCTATGGGGCAGTTTTACTCTGTCCTATAGGGTCACTATGAGTCAGAACTGACTCAGTAGCAACAGGTTTTGGGTTTTATTATTTATAGCTATCATGCCACCTTCCAAGTTATCAGTCAATCCTGCAACTGTGAAGAACTATTAGGGTTTCTTATATATTCTTCAGTTTTCCAGCCCCTTTGCCACTTAAGAAATTCTCTGATGATATCAGCCTTTACTAACAACTCAGCAACTTGATTTCATATTCAGACTCCAAATCTTACACTTCAATATTGAGTTCTTAATTACCTGGATTCTCTGCTACTGTTTCATGGGTATTAGTCTTAATCCCAACTAGACTACAAACTTTGAGATCATGCCCTCCAACACTAAGCACAACCCTGAGCACAAAAGCCAGTAAACAAATAGTTCCAAATTAGCCTCAAAAATAGCATCAAATTCTAAATAAAACTACAAATACTTTTATGGTAACTGTAGATAACTGAGGAAGCAATTTGTATTTCATCATCATCTATCTTTAAAATCTATGTGGGATACTGACTAGCCAACTTCTGGATACCCTGTTTAAAAACACACACACACACACACACACATACACCCACTCCTCACTTACTGACATAGTTAGGTCAAAGACCAGGTCATTATGCAAAAATAGGCATTATGCGAAAATAGAGGATGACCACATCAGATCACAAAAAAACAGATCATGACTACATCATTACATACCTGCCAAATCACTGAGAACCACGGTCCAGCCAAGGTGACACATAACCTTAATCATTACAGCCAGCATTACTTTTACCCCAAACCTTGGTGTTTGTTACTGCCAGACACATGTTGTCATGCACAAAATAGTCACATAGTAGATTTTTTACTATTGTCATAAGTGCGAAACATTGAATAATGAGATAATCGATAAGTAAGGAGTAGGTGTAGTACATATGATATTTAAAATATATATCTTTCTAAAAGAAGTATTGTGAAATAAAGGAAGCTCTTTTCCTTAAAATATATTAATTAGAAACTAGTTTACCCTATGCTCACAAAACCCCATTTTTCCAAATTTAGAATTTGTTTTAGAAGTAAAGAATCAATGATCATGGTAGAATACTATGACCTTGTTGCATTGTTATCAAAATAATATATTTCATTCACAGGTCACTGAGGAAACAATCTGTATTCAATTGTCATCTACTTTCTTTAAATTCCCATATGTGGTTGTTAATTAATTAAACAAAATGTAATCTTGGTTTAAGACATGTGACAATGATCTATTTTATACAGATTATCTGTATGTATTGTAGAATGCAAAGAAAATTGATAATTTTGAAATTATGTCTAAAAACATAGCAGAGGAAAGAAGAAAATTAAAAAAAAAAAAAAAACAATAAAAAACGGGAGTCTATATTACCTATATGAGACACGGCTCTGAGTGGAACTATTTTTAAAGAAAATGGGCAGGAACTATGTATTAAGTTACCTGTAATCATTCCGATCATCAGCTTTTATTCCAGGCCAATCTCTCTTCAGGTATTGACTAGCCAACTTCTGGATACCCTGTTAAAATATATATACATATATTCTAAAATAAGTATTAGAGTATAAAAGAGACTCTTTTCCTTAAAATACATAACTTAGAAATTCTATCTTTCCAAATTTATAATTTGGTTCAGAAGTAAAGAATCAATAATAATGGTAGAAACCTACAACCTTGTTTCATTATTGACATAGTCCTCTCTTGTCTCCATTTTAGGGAAAAGGTAAGTATAAGGATAAGAAAATTGAAACTTAATTAATTTGCTTCTCATTTCACCAGATTATTTGACCAGCAAAAAAACAAACTGCCTCTGGTATGTCATAGGGAACACAGCTGATGTTCACCTTCACAGAGCTCTGATTACATAGCCTGACATCTCAGCTTCCCACTGTTCCTCTGCTTTGGCATGTACTGCATCTCTACATCCCAGCAGCCTAACTCTCATATACCAGGAAAGGCAAAAACACACATTCGACTTGGAGTAGACACATATATATTAGCTTGTAAAATTAACTAACAAACCTTGGTGCTGTTTCATGCTAGTAATTCTCAAGACAGATTTTAAGGGTTATGTTTTCTTCCCTTTTAAAATAATATGATGGCATAAATAATTTCAAATGATAAAATTAGTTTTACAGAGAAATACACCCACTTACTACTTTTTTAAGTTTTTTTTTTTTAATTATACTTCAGATGAAGGTTTACAGAACAAATAGTTTCTCATGAAACAGTAGTACACATATTGTTTTATGACATTGGTTAACAACCCTATGACATGTCAACCCTCTCCCTTCTCTTCCCTTTTTTTTTTTGGTGAAAATATACATAGCCAAAGATACACCATTTCAAAAATTTCTACATGCCCAGTTCAGTGACATCGACTACGCTCTTCCAATTGTGCTGCTATTCTCAGTTTAGACGAAGGTTTACAGAACAAAATAGTTTCTCATTAAACAGTACACGTGTTGCCCTATGACAATGATTAACAACCTTACAACACATCAACACTACCCTTACTCAACCTTGGGTTCCCTATCATCAGCTTTCCTGTCCCCTTCTGCCTTCTAGTCCCTGTCTCTGGACTGATGTGCCTCATTAGTCCCATTTGGTTCCCTGGGACTGTCCACTCCCAGGCTGAACGGTGAACCTCGGAAGTGACTTCACCACTGAGCTAAAAGGGTGTCTGGGGGCCATACTCTTGGGGTTTCTCCAGTCTCCTTTAGGCCAGTAAATCTGGTCTTTTTTTTGTGAGTTAGAATTATGCTCTACATCCTTCTCTGGCTCTGTCCAGAACCCTCTGTTGTGATCCCGGTCAGAACAGTCAGTGGTGGTAGCTGGGCACCATCTAGCTGTACTGAATTCAGTCTGGTGGAGGCCTCGGTAGCTGTGTTCCATTAGTCCTTCGGACTAATCTTTCCCTTGTATCCTGTTCTCCCACTTACTATTATTCATATAAAATAAATTTGGACAAAACAGAATATTTATCTATAATAGGTAGTATGGCTGCGGTGATTCGAAGAGAGAAGACCATTTTGTTGGGAAGTGAAGTCAAACTAATCACTATGAATACATGACATATTATTTTTAGATGAGAACATACATGGCACCCTAACACTATAACAGGGCCCAGCATAATGGATATAGAAGTCATTAACTTTGGGATACTTATCTCTGTATGTGCAACTTTAAAAAGAATAAATAAGATGCTTGTCTTAGTCATCTAGTGCTGCTGTACAGAAATATCACAAGTGGATGGCTTTAACAGAGAGAAATTTATTTCCTCACAGTAAAGCAGCCTAAAAGTCCAAATTCAGGGCATCAGCTCCAGGAGAAGGCTTTCTCTCTGTTGGCCTTCTCATCAGTTTTCCCCCGGACTAGGAGCTTCTCTGCACAAGGTCTCTGGGTACAAAGGATGTGTTCTGCTCCCAGCACTGCTTTCTTGGTGGTATGAGGTCCTCAACTCTTTGCTTGCTTCCCTTTCCTTTTAACTCTTGCAAGAAGATAAAAGGTGGTGCAGGCCATACCCCAGGGAAACCCCCTTTACGTTGGATCAGGGATGGGACCTTAGTAAAGGTGTTACAATCCCACCTCTTTAATGTAAAATTACAATCACAAAATGGAGGACAACCACACAATACTGGGAATCATTGCCTAGCTAAATCGATACACACTTTGTTGGGGGGAGATAATTCAATCCATGATAATGTTGAAATGAAGAACAATCATATTAATTAACAGATTGACTGCTTTAATCAGAAGCTGTTCAAGTAAAATCAGTGCTTCAGTCCATAGATGATACCTTTCTACTAAGGTCTTCTGCCAAATTAATTTGGCTTAATTAAATCCATTGTTGACTGTTTACCATTATTTCAATGAGTCCAAAAGGCAGCAGAAACTGTAGAGAAGTCCCTTTGAATCTCAGGTTCCTCCTGAACTTGGCTACAGTTCGGTTTTACCATTTCCAGATGCTGTGTGTTCTGAGAACTCACATATAACTATATATCCATAATACTTCCACTTACATACCCTGTAGTTTGTGGAACCCAACTACTAAATGTTCCCCAAGTATGTCCACTATTTTTTCACTTCTGCATCTTGTTCATACTATTTTCACTGCATGAAATATCTCACCACTCCCATTCCAACCTATTGAATTTTCACTCTACTCATTTTAAAGGTGATTTTTAAATTTCCTAACAAAATATTCTGAAGTATATATAGGAAAATGTGAAAAGTTTCATTGCCTAAATGTTGCATTTCATTAAGGGTTCAAAAGTGTTAATATAATAGTTTTGTCATTCCTTCTGCGTTTATTAGTTGGAATTCTAATATAAAAAACTATCTTTTCTGAACTATTTGGTTACCCTGAGGTACGGTTCTTAGAGGAAAATTAGAAAAAATACTCGATTAATTCCCTTTATTGTCCAGTTTTCTGAACTGGTCCAAAGGTGAACAATGAGGAATTTTTAAAGTCACATCATGAACTCATAGATTTTAAACAACTGATGTACTTCAATTAATTGCAGAAATTATTTTTTGATGCTATATTTGTCACAGTTGTGGTATGTGGAGCTCCTTCAAGTTGGCTCCCACATTATGATCACAATAGACTTTTGATAGTTTGTTTTCTTTTACAGTTCCTGTCCCAGAACTGTGATAAGCTATTTCTCCAAGGGATCCCGATTCCTTTTAGAAAGAAACCACATTTAGAGACCACAATCTAGGCACTTTCTCATCCTTTAAGTCTTAGTTTATATCATTCTCAGAAAGGCCTTTTCTAATCACTGTATACAAAGTAGCTCACCTTCCAGAGTTAAACTTTCTCACACTACTATTCATAATCCTTATTACTTTGTTACTGTCTGATTTAAATTGTCTTGTCTGCTTACTGACTATAACCTCCATCAGGTAGGGAGTTTGTCTTTTCTTTTTTTTAAATCACTATACTCCCAACAAACAGTCTAGCATTTAGTTGATGCCAATAATATCCACTAACTGAATAAAAAAATTACACCTACATTATTCTATTTTGAATTTATAATACCTCAAATTCTTTTTGCCATTTTGAGTTAGAAATCTTTGGATCAAAATTTCTCTGGTTCCTAATTTTCATATCCTCAAAGAAAAAGACTGCACCAGACTTCTAAGATTATGACCATCATGACCAAAACCTTCTGTGGTTTTAATATGAAGTTCCTTAGGAAAATTACAGTTAAATTTGATCATTCACACTACCAGAAGAGAAAATGTATGTGGATATTCCAAAGCAATGAAATAAAAATTAGCAGAAGTTTATTCTATATGTATAAGGCATTACACATTAAGTTTTGTAAAAGCTCAAATAAGCCAAGGTCCCTGAATTCAAAGACCTCACAATGTGTAGAGAGGAATAAGAAGTCGTATGCATATAAAAATGGAGGCAACATATGGATAATTAACAAATAAGTGGCAAAATGTAACATAAGTACTCAGATGAGGAAATGATCAGATATTTTCTTAACAAGTCACATTTAAATGATACGACAGTGACTTTTTCAGCTTGATCACGATTAAAGTGGTTGCAGATATTTCACAGAAAACCTGGGATATCATATGAGCCTCAGATGATGAGTAGGACTAAGAAGGCAGAAAGACAGTACTCTAAATTTCTACAAAGCAAATTAAACAGCACATCTGCACATTTATTTCCCTTAATTTTTAAAAATTTTTTATTTTACTTTAAAAAAATTTTTTTTTATTGTACTTTAGATGAAGGTTTACAGAACAAATAGTTTCTCATTAAACAGTCAGTACACATATTGCTTTACGACACTGGTTAACAACCCCATGACATGGCAACCCTCTCCCTTCCCGACCTTGAGGACCTTTTTATTTTTGGTGAAAATATACATAGACAAAATTACAAAATTTTCAAAGTTTCTAAATGTACAATTCAGTGACATCAATTACATTTTTCCAGTTGTGCTGCTATTCTCACTATCCTTTTCCAAATTATTCTATCACTTTTATCTTCAACTGACTGTCCCCTAGGCTTCCCATCAAACCTTTTGAGTTGCAGTTGTCAATTTGATCTCACATAGATAATTCTTTCTTTTATTTGTACCTTAGATGAAGGTTTGCAGAATAGTTTCTCATTAAACAGTACACATTTTGCCCTATGACAATGGTTAACAACCCCATGACATGTCAACACTGTCCCTTCTCAACCTTGGGTTCCCTATCACCAGCTTTCTTGTCCCCTCCTGCCTTCTAGTCCTTGTCCCTTGACTGCTGTGCCTCATTAGTCCTGTTTTGTTTTATAAGGCTGTCCAATCCCCAGCTGAACGGTGAACTTCGGGAGGGGCTTCACCACTGAGCCAAAAGGGTGTCTGGGGGCCATACTCTCAGGGTTTCTCTAGTCTGTCAGGCCAGTAAATATGGTCTTTTTTTTTTTGTGAGTTAGAATTCAGTTATAGATCCTCTTCCAGCTCTGTCCAGGACCCTCTATTGTGATCCTGGTCAGAGCAGTCAGTGGTGGTAGCCAAGAACCATCAAGCTGTGCTGGACTCAGTCTGGTGGAGGCCGTGTTAGCTGTGGTCGATTAGCCCTTGGACTAATCTTTTCCTTGTATCTTGTTCTCTTCCTTCTCCCTTGCTCCTGAAGGGGTGAGACCAGCGGAGTATCTTAGATGGCTACTCACAGGCTTCTAAGAAGCCAGACACTACTCACCAAGGTAGAATGTAGAACATGGTCTTTACAAGCTGTGTTAAGCCAATTGAGCTAGATGTTCCCAGAGACCATGGTCCCCACAGCCCTCTGCCCAGCAACTCAGTCCCTCAGGGAGTTTGGAAGTGTCTGCGGAGCTACCGTGACCTTTCCTTGTACACGTTGTGCTGGCTTCCCGAGTAATGTGTACTGTCTTACCCTTCACCAAAGTTACCACTTGTCTATTTAGTTCCCCTCCACTCCTCCCATCCCTCATAACCAACAAAGATTGGCTTTTTTTTAATTGTACTTCAGGTGAAGGCTTACAGAACAAATAGTTTCTCATGAAACAGTAGTACACATATTGTTTTATGACATTGGTTAACAACCCCACAACATGTCAACCCTCTAACTTCTCAAACTTTTTTTTTGGTGAAAATATACATAGCCAAAGATAGACCATTTCACAAATTTCTACATGCACAATTCACTGACATTGACTACGCTCTTCCAATCCAATTGTGCTGCTATTCTCACTTAAGATGAAGGCTTACAGAACAAAATAGTTTCTCATTTAACAGTTACTACACATGTTGCCCTATGACAATGGTTAACAATCTCACATCAACAATATCCTTACTCAACCTTGTGTTCCCTATCACCAGCTTCCTTGTCCCCTTCTGCCTTCTGGCCCTTGTCACTGGACTACTGTGCCTCATTAGTCCCATTTGGTTCCATGGGGCTGTCCACTCCCCAGATGAACGGTGAACCTCAGAAGTGACTTCACCACTGAGCTGAAAGGGTTTCTGGGGGCCATACTCTCGGGGTTTCTCCAGTCTCCTTTAGGCCAGTAAATCTGGTCTTCTTTTTTTGTAAGTTAGAATTTTGTTCTACATTCTTCTCCAGCTCTGTCCAGAACCCTCTGTTGTGATCCTGGTCAGAGCAGTCAGTGGTGGTAGCCGGGCACCATCTAGCTGTACTGGAACTCAGTCCGGTGAAGGCCTTGGTAGCTGTGGACCATTAGTCCTTCAGACTAATCTTTTCGTTGTATCCTGTTCTCTTCATTCTCCCTTGCTCCCGAAGGGATGAGACCAGTGGAGTATGTTAGATGGCTGCTCACAGGCTTTTAAGAACCCAAACACTACTCACCAAGGTAGAATGTAGAACATAGTCTTTACAAACTGTGTTATGCCAATTGAGCTAGATGTTCCCCGAGACCATGGTCCCCACAGCCCTTTGCCCAGCAATTCAGTCCCTCAGGGACTTTGGGAGTATCCATGGAGCTTCCATGACCTTTCCTTGTACAAGCTGTGCTGGCTTCCCCAGTAATGTGTACTTTCTTACCCTTCACCAAAGTTACCACTTATCTATTTAGTTCCCCCCACTCCTCCCATCCCTCGTAACCAACGAAGATTGTTTCTTTTTGTGTGTAAACTTTTACATGAGTTATACAGTAGAGGTCTCATACAATATTTGTCCTTTTGTGATTGACTTATTTCACTCAGCATAATGTCCTCCTCCAGTTTTGTTCCTCTGACTCTCCTGTGTTGAGTTCCTTGTTTGTGGATTTTTTTTCATTTCTTTTGTTTTTGAAGGTTTTGTTTTTACTGAGACTTTATGTTTTTCTTCTTTATTTCAATGAGTAGGTTTTTAACTTTCTTTGTGGTTACCGTGAAGTTTACCCTTATCTACCTAGATTTGAACCAGTCTATTATTACTTGGTATTGCTCGACTGCCTCTGCATTAGAAGGTTCTATACCTACACTGTTTATTCCCTCTTTTATTGTTCTGATGTTGTTTTCATTTACAGATTAACCTCTCTGGTTCCCTTTTGTAATTCTTTTGGTTTTGCATAGTCCTTAAGAGTTCATTTCCTAGGTTGGTATCTCGCTAGTACAATCCTGTGTCCTATATTTAGCCTGTGGTCTGATATTGTTTATTCTCAGATCGAAGGACTTCCTTTAATAAGTCTCCTAAGTTTGCTTTGGTTTTTACATAGTCCCTTAATTTCTGTTTATCTGGAAATGACCTAATTTCACCATCATATCTGAATCAGAGTTTTGCAGGAATATATTATTCTTGGCGGGCAATTTTTTTCTTTCAAGGTTTTATATATGTCATCCCATTGCCTTCTTCCCTGCATGGGTTCTGCTGAATAATCCGAGCTTAGTCTTATTGTTTCTCCTCTGTATGTGACTTTTTGTTTTTCTTGAGTTGCTCTCAGGATTCTCTGTTTGTCTTTGGTTTTAGTGAGTGTGATTTTAATATGAGTGGGTGATTTTCTTTTGGGGTCTATCCTATATGGGGTTCGTTGAGCTTCTAGGATGGTCAGCTTTTCATCTTTCATGATATTGGGGAAGTTATCTGTCGGCAATTCTTCAATGATCCTCTCTGTGTTTTCTGTTTTCTCCCCCTTTTCTGGAACTCCAATCACTTGCCGATTTTTGCTTTTGATTGTATCCCACATGATTCTCAGGGTCTCTTCATTTTTCTTTGTTCTTTTTTCTGAGTTTTCCTCAGTGTTGTATCCAAGTATTTGTCTTCAATTCTGCTGATCCTGTCTTCCACCGTTTCAAATCTACTCCTCAGCCCTTCTATGACACTGTCCATTTCTGAAATCTTGTCTATTTCTTGGATTTGTAATTGTTGTTTTTCTTTATAATTTCTAGTTGTGAATTTGTTTTGGCATTTTGTTCCTGCATTATTTTCCTGAATTATTCCATTTTTCTGTCCGTACTTTCCACGAATTTGTCTATTTTTTACTCATTTTTGTCTGCTTTTTGCTTCAACTCTTGGATAATTCTGAGTATTAGAAATTTGAATTCCCTATCAGGTAGTTCTAGTGCCTTTTCTTCTACTGGAAAGTTATCTGGCATTTTATTTTGGACACCTACTGGAACCATCCTGTCTTGTTTTTGTAAATGTTTTGATATTGTGTGCTGTCTTCAGGGCATTCAGTATTTTTCTCATTTATTGATTATACATTTGTTTGTTTCATCCTGTTTTGTTTTTTTATTTGGCTATGTCTGAGCAGATGGGCTGTGTGCTCTTTGTTGTTTGCTCGTCTGTGGGCACAATACTTTTCGCCTCCTTCTCCAACTGGCAGAGTCAGTCACTCAGATATGGTATGGCAGGGCAGGTCTAGCTGAAGAGGAGTTGCTGGGATGGGTTGTTTGTGGCACTTACAGCCACCAGGGCAGGTCGGCAATCAGTGCAGGGCATGTTCCGGTAGGCTGTACCTGTGCTGCTTGGTGGTATGATGTTAAGCGCACGGTGCAGGTAGGCAGGATGGAGTGGGGAGATTGTGATGTGTGGAGCTAAGATGGGTATGGGAGAGAGGAGAGAGGAACATGAGCCAAAAACACACAAACAAATGAAAAAGAGTGCTAGGGGAGCTTGCCGTTGGAGTGGAGAGATGAGAGACTATGAAATGGAGAAAAACAAAAAGGGGAAGAAGAAGAAAAAAGAAAAGAATGAACAAATAAAAATTAGAAAGAGAAAAGAACAGCAAAGCTCCCAGGGATCCCACCAGTGCAGCTATGAGGTCTGGGGAAGTTGTTCCCAGGGGTTGACGTACAGACTGGCTAGGAGGCACAGAGGCATTCAACAGCAGGTATCCACAGGACAGGAAGAGAAGAAAGGTATAGGGAGATGAGAAACTGAGTAAAGAAGAAAGACAAAAAGGGAAAAACAGGGAAAACAAAACAAATTAAAAAAAGAAAAAGAAACCCCCCCCCCAAAAAACAGAAAAAAATACCACGAAAAAAGAAATGCACTCAGGGATCCCTCTGCGTGTCTGTGCAAGCTGAGGGGGTAGGGCCCAAGCTGCACAGCACTGTCTGACCAGAATGGGCTCCCAACTCAAGAAAAGAAAAAGAAAACAAATAATTGAAAACAAACAAACTTGTAAACAAAAGACCCAGGATCCCACCAGCGTGGCAACATGGACCGGGAAGCAGTTCCACACTCGAATGGCGCTCCACAGCCCCTCAGGAGGAAGCAAAGATGGCGCATGGAGCCATGTATTTGAGCAAAAGGAGAGGGAGGTGGTGAGAGGTAAGGAAGAAATCAAAAGAAGTGGAAAAAAGCAACAGCAGCAGCAAACAAATGGCACTCAGGGAGTTGGCCAGTGCGGGTGGGTGGAATTCAAGCAGCCATTGCTTCCCTGCCAAGAGACTGTGGCTGCAGGAAGCAGAGGAGGCTGAGTGGGGGGTGAATAAGGGCGGTGGGTGGGAAAGTGTATATCGTTGTTTACCGGTTGTTCTGTCTCCTGCTGGAAGCTCCGTGAAGCTGCTTTCTCATACCTGCTATTTGCTGGTCTCTGATAGGAGTCCAAGATGGCAGATCCGCACTGCGTTAGCTGATAGGGGACCTCTCCATATATGTCTCCTCACTGTCTGTTCTGTCAGTTTCTTATTCCATTTGGTGCTTGGCTGAGTTCTTTATCTCTTCATTTGATGTTCAGGATTTCAGGATTGCTGTTTTCTCTGTTTGGATCAGTTTTCTGGAACTTTGCTGTGGAGGGACGGCGTGGTGCTTCTGCCTAGAGCGCCATGTTGCCGTAAGTTGATTTTTTTTTATTGTACTTTAGATGAAGTTTTACAAAACAAAGCTTCTCATTAAGCAATCAGTATATATATTGTTTTATGACATTGGTTAACAACCCCACGACATGTCAGCATTCTCCCTTCTTGACCTTGAAGGACCTTTATTTTTTGCTGAAAATATACATAGCCAAAGATACACCACTTCAAAATTTTCTACATGTATAATTCAGTGACACTGATTACTTTCTTCCAGTTGTGCTGCTATTCTCACTATCCTTTTCCAAATTATTCCATCACTATTATCTTCAACTCACTATCCCCTAGACTTTCCATCAAACTTTTGAGTTGCTGTTGTCAATTTCATCTCAGATTGATAATCCTTTTTTTTTTTTTTTGTACTTTAGATGAAGGTTTGCAGAACAAAGAGTTTCTTATTAAAACAGTTAGTACACATACTGCCCTATGCAATGGTTAACAACCCCATGACATGTCAACACTGTCCTTTCTCAACCTTGGGTTCCGTATCTCCAGCTTTCCTGTCCCCTCCTGCCTTATAGTCCTTGTCTCTGGACTACTGTGCCTCATTAGTTCCATTTTGTTTTATGTATTTCCCTTAACGTTTTAAGGTGTTGTTACAATCACAGAGAAACTGGACACTAAAAGGATGTATATAATCAACTTAAGATCACACAGTTCATTACTAGTTACGTTTGAACTAGAATCCGAAGTTATCATTCTAACTCTTTTTAAAATACATCACTTTCAAGTAGGTTTTATGTAATTCTTTCAAAAAACCTGAAATGGCTTTAACTTAACTTTTTGTGCATTATAAGTTAAAACAGCAATTTCTAGAGCTCTAAACCACAAAGCAGAGCTGTATTAAACTGAATGAGCCCCTCAGAGATGAGATGAGGGATTCATGAAATAGACCAACAGTGAGAACTTTAGATGAAAGACTTTATTCAAGTTAGTTCACAGAGGCAGAAATCATGACTTCTATGCAGCTGTTGAAGATCTAATCTGCGTGGATGCTCAAGAAATACTCTGTGACCATTATAGGAAAGGTCCTAAGTAACATTTCACGCCCCCGAAAGCATTCTGTATTTAAGTTAACTGGTTTCTCTTACACTTTATGCTTACAGCTACATATGATGAGTAAAAAGAGATTTTAAAAAATTTATATAGAAAACAAAATCCATCACAATTAATTTGCTAAGAAAAACAAAATTACAGTTTATAATTTTCAAAAAGTGTTACTTTTTAAAATGTCTCTCCAGCATTACTCCCTAAAATTCATTCACTAGATGTATAATATTTATTTATATTTACTTGAGCATCGCTGATTTATAATGTTAGTTTGATTTCCAATGCTGTTCAATCTGGAGTAGTGGCTTCCAGATGTACTGTAAAGATACTCTTGGAACACCCAATAACACCCTATTCCAACTTTATAAAAAGTCATCAGTGTCTGATGTAAGACTTTCTTTGTTTAACCTCTCAATAACACTTGCTGTATTGCTCTAACAAGTGAAGAAACACAAAGAAAGCCACTGTTGAGTAGACACTGGGAAATGGACTGATAGCTTAACCTTTGGCCCATTTACCACAGCAAGCTGAGCAGAAGTGTGCTGTATGTCTCAGGCAAAGGTTATTCTGTATCCATGTCTCGCCCCCAGCATACAGAGAAACTGATACTCAAAATTACTAGAGGCTTGCCATCAGATGAGTATTTAAAATTTTAGGAAACCACTTCTTTACATACTATACCTTTCTGTCATGAAATGCCTACTGTTACGCAAACGATTTTTTAAAAATTAACAAGTCCACTGCATAAGCTGAATACTTCTTAAACTGATGTATATTATACAGTGAATTTCTTTACTATTATTAAATGACTTTAATAGCAATAGAGAACCTCACCCTCATCCTTAAGGAAAGTTTTGAAATATTTTTCATTGTTTTGTGTAGTATATACTTATATTTGAAGTAAAAACAGAAGTTAATTAGTTTATTACTTTAAATTACATAATAATTCCCTTTACTTACTTTTCTACTAATTTAAGTATTAATCTCATGTTATTTACAACCCATTGCCGTCAAGTTGATTCTGACTCATAGTGGTCGTACAGAACAGAGTTTCCAAGGCTGTAATCTTTATGGAAGCATACTGCTGTATTTTTCTCCTGCGTAGCGGCTGGTGTGTTCGAACCATTGACCTTTCAGTTAGCAGTCAAGCGCTTAACCACTGTGCCACCAGGGTTCCTTCATATTGTTTATAAATTAATGTATTAAACTTTAAAATCATATTTTAGCCCTTTCCCTTTCATCAAAAATAAGAATTTTATTTAAATTAGTTACATAAGAAACAAAATTTACTGACATTTTAAATGCCTATCCTATTTGATTTGAGGACTAAACATAGAATAAAAAGAAGAAATTTAACACCCATTCGTAATAAAAACTCAACCCCCCCCCACAAAAAAAAACCATGAATACCAGGAAATATCCTTAATCAAATAAAGAATACATATGAAAAATACTACAGCTAGCATCATATATGATGGAGAGTGATTCTAAAATGTACATGGAAAGGGAAAGGTACTATGATAGCCCAAAAAATTCTAAAAAATAGGAACAAAGTCAGAGGACTTACCTTACCCAGTTTGAAAGCATACTAGAAAAGCTACACAGTAATCAAGACAGTGTGGTATTGGCAAAAGGAGATACACATATATCAATGGAACAGAACAGGGAGGCCAGAAATATACCCACAAAAGCAGTCGACTGATTATTGACAAAGATGCAAAGGCAATTCAGTGGAGAAAGGATAGTCTTTTCAACAAACGGCGCTGCAACAACTGGATGACCGTACGCAGGGGGAAAAAAAGAACCTTGCCACATACCTCACAACTTATTAACTCAAAATGGTTCATAGACCTAAATGTAAAACACAAAACTATAAAACTTCTAGAAGAATACATAGTAGACCACCACCAATCATGTCAAGTTTTCTCTGCTAAATATATTTGTAATAAATCTGGTTTCTCTCTACCTCCAATGTCTCCTCCACAGTTCAAACTATCACCATCTCTACCAGGATACTGCAGTAGCTTTCTAAGTGGTTTCCATATCTTTTCTTTCCTTTTTAAAAAGCTGTTTTCCACAAAGCTATGAAAATGATCTTTGAAAAATGCAAATTAACTGTCCCTCCTTATTTAAAAACTTTCAGTGAGGTTCTGTTGTTCTTAGTATACATCATTATATTTAAGGTCCTCTTACTGGCTTTTCATGGGTAGCCCTTGCTGACCTCTCCTCCTTTATCACATATCATTTGTTCTTCTGATCTTTATTCACATACACTCCTCAATTAAGGCTATCCGGATACATCCCCCCACCCTCAAAGGGTTTTCTTCTCTCAGTTGGGCTGTTCAGCTGGAGGGCAGCATACCCCTGACCAGAAGCAACATCAGCAACAAAGCTCAGGCCTAGTGCTCCTGTGTTCTGTTGATCCTCAGGTAGTAGAAAACTTTCTATGGTACACACAGGAGATAAGACGGTCCTCATGTAGCCACTCAACTAATTCGTTTTATTTAATCTTTTAAATGTTGTGGGTAATAAATCACCACAGAAAAGAGATCAGAAAAGCACAGACAGAGACAAAGTCAGAATTAGGTTCTTAGAGATGAAGTTTCTAAGACACTGTAGGATAGACTTGCTCTTATGCTCCATTCTTGATATTTCTTTGAAATAAGAGCTAGTGTTTCTTAGGCACTTACGCTTACTTTTTTCATAGGTCACCTTAGTTAATCCTTACAACAATCATTTGAGATAGGTAATATTATTATCTCTAATATAAATGTGGGAGCTAAGAAAGAAGTAACTTGCCCAAGGTCATGCAGTCATACAAATTATACAGAACTGGGATTTGAACCCACACTCTGACTTACAAGACCATGCTCATAACTACTCTGCTATACTTTCTCTCAAATATCCAAGAGATTCCTTTTGACCTTATTTTTAAATGATTCTTCAAACATTAACAAAATGAGGATATTTGATTCTTTTTAAAAATTACACTTCATGCTTTGTTACAATTTTGGGGTACAACAGAAAAGGAAACTCTTGGCATTCTCAAGACTGAATAAAATAGGCTGCTTTGAGCTACATGGTTATTACACATTCCCAGGAAAAACAATTTTTTTTTAACTAAACTTTTTATTTTCAGATATTGTAGATTCACATGCTGTTTTACAAAATAATACAGAGGTGGGGCCAAGATGGCAGAGTAGTTGGACGCTTCCAGTGGTCCCTCTTACAACAAAGACCTGGAAAAACAAGTGAATCGATTATATATGACAATCTAGGCGCCATGAACATCAAAGGCAAAGTTGAAGAATCAGACTGAGTGGCAGGGGGAGGAAGAGTCGTTTGGAAGCAGTGAGGAATTGCCAGACCTGACCCAGTGGGAGCCAGAGCCCTTCAGGCCAGATCAGCTGGTGGTACATGGTGAGGCAAGCAGTGGTGCTAGGGAGGCGTTTTCCACTTTGGGAGAGAGCCAGTGGCAGAGAATATAGTCGGGCATCCAGAATCAGTGAGAAGCAGCCCTTGATTGGCGAAAGATAGGTACTTCCATCTGGCCTACTGCGCAAATCAAAAACACCTCCCTCTGGGAAAAACCTCTCTCCCATTTACCTCCCTGCTCCCTGCTCTGCACTGGGTGCGGGATGGATTCAGTGACTGCCGAATCCCCTGGGCCAGAAGTAGGACCGATCACACACCCTCAGCCATTCTCCCAGCCTTGGAGAGGGAACAAATTAACAAACGGGAAAAAATAATCTGCCGGCTTCCCTAATCCAGAAACTTAAGGTAGGCACAGCTCCTTTGCCTAGACACAGGTCCATGGACTTTGAGTGCCTTTCTCCCTGCAGAGATTTGTGAGGGCCCATTTCAATAGCACAGGCCCTCATTACCACTGTACAACAGGGTATATAACTGAAGTCTAACTTCAACTGTTTCAGCTGTGAAGTGGCAGGCTCGTGACATTTGACATTGCTCTGCCCATTAAGCAGGGTCTTCACCTACCCACATCAGGGGCCTGAGGACTGGTGGCTCCACCCATGCCAACTAGCCACCTGCAACAGGGGCCCAAGAATAAGTGGTACCCCCCAGTCCTTACAGCCAACAGCACTGGGTGCTCATAGTCCAGCTGCAAAACCCACCCACCTACATGCTCCAGGGAACAGGGACACGATTTTCTCCCAGACACCTGGGGGTGGCTGTTGGCCCCCTGCCTTGTTCAGCATGTGACCACCCTGCTACAGCCAGATACCTGTGCCTACACCAATCATCCATGCCTGTCTAGGACTGTAGGTGAGAGCCTGCACCACATACTTGGTGGCCAACTACCTGGACACCTGAGCTGAACTCACATACTTAGTGGCAGGTCTGGCCACGGGGTGGCAGGATGTTGGAGCTTCAGGGCCACCAGTGATCAGGCTAGCTCACATGAGCAGCCTATTTGGGCATATCAAAACAAAACAAAACAAAACAAGAAGTTAGGACACAGTGAGCAAACATAAAATAAACAAGTATAATAACTTATTGATGGCTCGTAGACAACAGTCAGTATCAAATCACATAAGGAGGCAGACCATAATGGTTTCAGCAAGCTCCCAAAATAAAGAATCAAGAAATTTTTCCAGAGGAAGAGAATTTCTTGGAATTAGCGGAGGCAGAATACAAAAGAATACAGAGAGATCATGTGTATCCTTTACCCAGTTTCTCCCAATGGTAACATCTTGCAAAACTATAATACAATATCATAACCAGGATACTGACATTTCTATACATTAATAATAATAATAATAATAATAATAAAGCAAGTACTGGGAAACTCTATTGTCTGCATAGCTCAGGCAAGGACAGAGGCCCTCTTCTCCCTCCTCTCCAGAGGCTCTCCTTCCTCTCCAGAGGGTAATTCTACATGCCTTGGAAAGGTAAATGTAATTAATTAGCCTCTTTCTTCTGTGTGCCACTCCTTCTCTGAGCAAGATTAGATCTCTTTTTGTGGCAAGTAGCCTGGAACTACTGAGTGGTGGAATTTAAACATGTGGAAATAATTTGTTTTGTAAAGAAAACAGAAATCTTAAAACCTGTGACAACGGGGAAGCCTATATGGAAAACCAATTTTTAATTTAAATCAGTGGCTCTCAACTGGGGCAGCTCAGTACCACCCTCAGGGGCTGATTTTGAAATTTGAGGGGCATATTATTGTTTCAGTGATAAACAGGAGTCCATTGATGCTAATCAACTGCATCATATCAGACAATCCTGAATAAAGGAGAATCTCTCATCCAACACAACTTTGAACATCACACTGGACATTCATGAGAAGAAAACCTGTTCATAATTTTCTGAGCCTAGAACCTAATCCCACTTTTCATATAATCCTGAAGTATATTTTGCATGGTTTTAAAACATACTGGGTTTTCCAGAACTATAACTACTGTAAAACAAGAGAATATTGCTGTATAGTCGTCCCTTGGTATCCGTGGAGAATTGGTTCCAGCATCCCACCCGAGGATACCGAAATCCATGGATGATGAAGTCCCTTATATAAAATGGTGCAGTATTTGAATGTAATATATGCATATCCTCCTCCTGTATACTTTAAATCATCTCTAGATTACTTATAATACCTAATACAATGCAAATGCTATATAAATAGTTGTTACACAGTACCATATTGTTCAGGGAATAATGACAAGACTCGAGGCGAACAATGCTCAAACAACAAATGCTGAAGAGAGACTGAGGATCTGTGAAATGGCAGGAGGCTACAGCAGGGTATACCTACACATCATTTCATTTGCATGGATTCAGTGTAGTGCAAGGCGTGTGGCAAATTCAACTTCTGCTTTTTGGAACTTTCATTTCTGAATATTTCCGATACGCGGTTGGCTGAATCCGCAGATGTGGAACCTGCGGATACAGAGGGCCAACTGTGTTTTTGTTCTATCAAACTTTCACCAAGCGTTGCTCACCATTTTGGAAAAGCAAGTCCCTTACAGCCACACTGCTCCGGTATTTGATTACCAAAACAACACACTCATATCAGTCTGCATTTCTGGCTATCCCATTCACAATGATTTTATATATATAACAAATATACTCACTTAAGCCTTATTTTTAAAGTCATTTATAAAAAGTCAACAACATTCAGCTGAATATTCTCTTAAATCCAAAGTTACTCATTATACCATCTAAGATACTCCACTGGTCTCACCCCTTCGGAAGAAAGGAAGAACAAAGAGAACAAGATACAAGGAAAAGATTAGTCCAAAGGACTAATGGACCACAGCTATGACGGCCTCCACCTGACTGAGTCCAGTACAGCTAGATGGTGCCCGGCTACCACCACAGGCTGCTCTGACCGGGATCACAATAGAGGGTCCTGGACAGAGCTGGAAAAGGATGTAGAACAAAATTCTAACTCACAAGAAAGAAAAAAAGAAAAAAGACCATAGTTACTGGCCTGACAGACTGGAGATACCCTTAGAGTATGGCCCCTGGACACATTTTAGCTCAGTGGTGAAGTCACTCCCAAAGTTCACCATTCAGCCAGGGACTGGACGGCCTCATAAAACAAAACGAGACTAATGAGGCACAGGGACAAGGACTAGAAGCAGGAGGGGACAGGACAGCTGGTGATAGGGAACTCAAGGTTGAGAAGGGACAGTG
Source organism: Dugong dugon (assembly GCA_030035585.1). NCBI lineage: Eukaryota > Metazoa > Chordata > Mammalia > Sirenia > Dugongidae > Dugong > Dugong dugon. The sequence goes on along the minus strand of CM057467.1, from coordinate 74,791,746 downwards.
TGGACATGTCGTGGGATTGTTAACCACTGTCATAGGGCAATATGTGTACTGTTTAATGAGAAACTATTTGTTCTGCAAACCTTCATCTAAGGTACAAAAAAAAAAAAAAAAAACAAAAGAATAATCTATGAGATCAAATTGACAACAGCAACTCAAAAGGTTTGATGGGAAGCCTAGGGGGCAGTGAGTTGAAGATAAAAGTGATGGAATAATTTGGAAAAGGATAGTGAGAATAGCAGCACAACTGGAAGAATGTAATCAATGTCACTGAATTGTACATGTAGAGACTTTTGAAATGGTGTAACTTTGGCTACGTATACTTTCACCAAAAAAAAAAGGTCCTCCAAGGGCGAGAAGGGAGAGTGTTGACATGTTGTGGGGTTGTTAACCAATGTCATAAAACAATATGTGCACTGACTGTTTAATGAGAAACTACTTGTTCTGTAAACCTTCATCTAAAATACAATAAAAAAGAAACTAAAAGAAAAAAAAAACAAAGTTACTTATTATAAAAGAACAAAGGATAATTATGTGAGTATATATCTGACTACTTCACTGGGCCTTCTATTGTGGTTGTGCCCAAGCATTTGTATGTTAAAATGCATATTATTTTATTATAACTTTCCTTTTATTTGTCCTTTTCTAATTACAGTTAGGGCATTATATTGTATGCATGGTTTAAACTATGTGCATGGATAGGTTATATTATCTATGAATTTCATTTCAGAACAGTAAAGCAAATATTACAAAATAATTGTTACAAGAGGGGGGCAATGAGTCTGATGGGATTCAGAGCCACATCTTTAAATGGGGGCTTAGCCTTTTTGTTAAGAATATTTTGGTGGTTTAAATGGTTAACACACTCAACTGCTAACTGAAAGATTAGTGGTTTGAATCCCCAGAGACACCTCAGAAGAAAGCTCTGGTGTTCTATCTCAGAAACATCAGTCATGAAAAACCCTATGGAGTATGCAGTACTACTCTGACATGCATGGGGTTGCCATGAGTCAGAATCAACTAGACGGCAATTGGCATTCCGTTTTCTGATGAATTCACTGGATTTCATAATATTACACCTACTTGTATATATTTTTATATTCATAAAACATATACCTGTTCCCCTAATCAGACACCCTGAGCTCCTTGAGGACAGTTACATAAATCTGTGTATCCTCAGTTCCTCACACAAAGGAAGCACCCAATAAATGGCTGTTTAACTGAAGAAACAGTTGTTGGATTTAATATAGGCTTAACAGAAGTATAAGAACAGGGGAGAAGTCACCATCTCTCCAAAATAAGAGATGTCAGAAAAACCTATAAAGAATCAGGTACACTAGAACTGGGTCTGAAAGGGTGAATACGAATCTGACAAACTGAGAAAAAGAAGAGCAATCCAGAATCTGGCATTATTTAGATGAAAAAACTGGTGATGTAAAAAATGGTATGGGAAATGTGGAAGACGAGTTGGTAAAGAAAATCTGGCTTGTAGGCATCCAACTGCTCTTTGAAGCTTACGGTTATGTAGTGAATTTTTCTTTAGTGCCCAGGAGATCTCTACTTTCAAACTACTTTTCTATGAATTCATTCTCTCTTAAAAAAATAGACACTTCAATGTCTTTCTTTTACTTAATTCATACTAAAAAGCATCATTATTATTACAGTACTTAAGACAGCATCATAAAAACATATTTTTAAAAAGTGTTTCCTTGGAAAGTTAATAGTTTTAATGGGAACTGGAGTGGTATCATCTCTTGCTTATTTACTCTACTTACACAAAACTCGAAACCTTGCCTTTAACATCAGTAAGAGACCTGGAAGTTCATTTGTCCAAAATATATGCTTAGTTCTCCACTAATGCTACTACTATTGTGAAAACTTCGTAAGAGAAAATACATGCATAAATCCTGTTGGACCTAGACAGAACATGTTGAATATCCAATTTTGGAAATTTGTTACCAATATGAGCACTATAACTTAGTAGTTTGTGTAATACAATATACCTTCTCGTATAGGTGGCACAAGGCCAAATCTACCTAATGTTAAATATTAAATGTCAGTTATTTATTTTCAAGTTTACTTCAATCTTTTTTCCCAAGAAAGTCTTATTTTCTCCTAAAGAGTTCTTCACTTGTTCCCAAAGTGATTTATATGCAGATTTATAAAGAGAAAACCCATGATGAAGGTAATCAATGTCACTGAATTGTACATGTAACAACTGTTGAATTGGCAAAGGTTTTGTTATATATATTTTTACCACAGTAAAAGAAAAAGAGAGATAAGTCCTGTAGACTAGAAGGCACTGCTGGCTTAGCCTAGCTCTATTTCAACAGTTTTTAATTCATTTTCCCATTTTTTCTGTAGATTGCTTAATTTAAAAATGATGGCTATAATTTTGTGAATGTTTCATTTCTGTCCAAATTTTGTGAATTTTTCTTTGGTTTCCAAATTGCTGGAAGTAACTAGTAAGAAAAGCAGTATTTTCCCGTGTGTTATAATCATCTTTTACTCTTTTAGTAAAGATTAAAATTATCAGATGCTAAAATTGAATTTGGATGAGTTTATTTTAAAAGATCATCAACTGAAAAACAAATCATAGCTTACAGATTTGGAGAGCAAATTGTCTATAACTTTGGCTTAGTTACAACACTGAGAGTTACTAAGCGTTATTTAAATTTAATTTTTTTCTACTTTTTTTAATTGAAGTTATATTTTCAAGGCCAGGATTAGTTGATACTTATTTGTAACCTTTTCTAACACAAAAAGTTTTTACTAGGGGGGAAAGACATTGGTTGCTGTTGTTTATAAACAGTATGAAAAATGTTTTATTAATCAGCATGATTAAATTGCCTCTTTGATCTGAAAAACAGCTGTAAAAGCAGCTTCTTCTTCAGAGAAGAAACTGAAATGTGTTAAATCAGTAAGCAAATAATAATTCCATGTGCTCGACTCCTAGTTATCTGGAAATAGAGGGGGATAAAACAGAAGAAACAGCCAAAACACGACTAAGATATTCAGGGCATATGAGAGCCATTTTTCCTCCATTTCCCTTATCAGATGGAAAACGTGTATAGCCAATTATTAGAGTTAATATGTGAGTGCTTACTACATGCCAGGTACTTCACATTTGTTAACTCAGTTTTCCAACACCCACTGTCTTAGGTTGGGGTTCTCTAGAGAAGCAAAACCAGTAAAGCATATAAATATATATGAACCCATTGCCGCTGAGTTGATTGCGACTCACAGTGACCCTACAGAGAGAGATTTGTATCAAGGACATGGCTCATGTGGTTGTAGAGGCCGGTACATCCCAAGTCAGTGGGTAAGGATAGAGGCTTCTCCTGATTCATGTAGCCACAAGGTCTGGCGAACCCAAGATCGGCAGGTCAGAGAGCAGGGCTCTTGCTTATAGGCTGCAAAGATCGATGAATCTCAAGATCGGCAGGTAAGACCACAGGTAAGCTGCTAGCTGAAGTCCCAAGAACTGGAGGTCAGACAAACAGGAGTCAGCTGCAGGATCAGGCATGAGCAAAGAGCCCACAAGCCTTGCCAGAATGTCCACTTATATTCTACGCAGACCACATACCCAAGGCAACTCCCTTTCAACTGACTGGCTACTCACAGCAGACCCCATCGTGGGGTGATCACATATCAAATTTCAACTGGGAAGTGATCACAACATTATATGACTGCCAAAACACTGAGAATCATTGCCGAGTTGACACACAATTGTAACCATCACAATCCACCCTTGTCAACTTGGCACCTGTACACATCTTCTTAAACCATACATAATCTCTGAATAAGACAATTATAAAGTCATACTTGCATCTATCATGATACAACGAATACACATACAACTGAAAATGTACCAGCCCTGCTTACATCTTATATTTTATAAGTAAAGAAAACAAAAATATTTGATGCATACATACAAAGCAGCAGTACTCATAACCATCAGAGTTCTCATTTCTGGAACTGGTCACATGGCTGTAAGTGGTATTTAGAACTATGTTCCTCCTATCATCTCACACCAACAAGGCTAGCATTAATCCAAAAAACACAAAATAATAAATGCTGGAGAGGTTGTGGAGAGACTGGAACACTTATACACTGTTGGTGGGAATGTAAAATGGTACAACCACTTTGGAAATTGATTTGGCACTTCCTTTAAAAGCTAGAAATAGAAGTACCATATGATCCAGCTATCCCGCTCCTTGGAATATATCCTAGAGAAATAAGAGCCATCACACGAATAGATATATATGTGCACACCCATGTTCACTGCAGCACTGTTCACAATAGTGAAAAGATGGAAACAACCTAGATGCCCATCAACGGACAAATGGATAAACAAATTATGGTATATCCACACAATGGAATACTACGTAATGATAAAGAAAAACGATGAAGCCATGAAACATCTTATAACATGGAGGAATCTGGAGGGCATTATGCTGAGTGAATTCAGTTACAGGACAAATATTGCATAAGACCACTATTACAAGAACTCAAGAAAAGGTTTAAACTCAGAAGAAAACGTTCTTTGATGGTTACAAGGGTGGGGAAGGAGGGTGAGGGTTATTTACTAACTAGATAGTAGATAAGAATTATCTTAGATGAGGGGAAGGACAGCACACACTAAAGAGGAAGTCAGCAAAACTGGACTAAACCAGAGCTAAGAAGTTTCCTGAATACAATTAAACACTTTGAGGGACTGAGTAGCAGGACAGGGGTCTGGGGACCATGCTTTTAGGGGACATCTAGGTCAACTGGCATAAACAAGCTTATTAAGAAAATGTTCTGCATTTTACTTTGGTGAGTGGCAGCTGTGGTCTCAAAAGCTTGCAAGCGGCCATCTAAGATGCATCAATTGGTCCCAACCACCTGGAGTAAATGAGAATGGAGAACACCAAAGACACAAGGAAAGTATTAGCCCAAGAGACAGAAAGGGCCACATAAACCTGAGACTTCATGAGCCTGAGACCAGAAGAACTAGACGGTGCCTGGCTACCACGAATGACTGCCCTGACAGGGAACACAAAAGAGTGTCCCGGATGGAGCAGGAGAAAGGTAGGGCACAGAACTCAAATTCTAGTAAGACCAGACTTAATGGTCTGACTGAGACTGGAGAAACCCTGGAAAGCATGGCCCCTGGATTCTCTATCAGCCCAGAACTAAAACAATTTCCAAGGCCAACTCTTCAGACAGGGATTGGACCGGACTATGGGACATAAAGTGATATTCATGAGGAATGTGCCTCATAGCTCAAGTAGATACAAGAGACTAAACGGGCAGCTTCTGTCCAGAGGTGAGATGGGAAGGCAGAGAGGGCTAGGAGCTGCCTGAATGGACATGGGGAATCAGGGGTGGAAAGGAGGAGTGTGCTGTCACTGTATAGGGAGAGCAATTAAGGTCACATAACAATGTATGTATAAATTTTTGTATGGGAGACTAACTTGAAATGTAAACTTCATTTAAACTACAACAATAAACAAACAAAAAAAAAGAACTACCTTCTTCCACCACCCATTCCATACGCCCTTTGCCCTCAGCAAGCACCTCAGCTGGTGGTGGTTCTTCGCCTGGTGGGGTGACCCAAACCTTCATTCCTTAAGGTCTGGAACATTAGTAATCATGTCGGAATTGGGCTGCTATAGTTTTCCATTGACTATAAACATGGTATGGTAATACTAAGAGACGCCCCAAGGGATCTCCTCCATCCAGACATACTCTTCTTTACCTCCATTATATAATATCAATCAAATTTCCTCTTGGTAATCAGGATCAATCACATCAGCCAGTATAGTAATTCCCTTCTTTGCCTGTTGATTCAGCAGCATAAGGAGCCCAAAGTGGCCAGGCAGCATTCTTAGCTTCAAGTTCAATGGAATCAGTGATGTGTCTCCAGGTGTGAGCATTCCTCCCTTTGGAATTAAGACCTCTAGGCCTGCAAAGCATAAGGTTGCAGGGACAGGAAGCAAAAATCTTGCGAGTGGGTCACTAGGGGTAATAGCGAGTGGTGCCACTCTCATTTCCACCCCTTGATTCCTAGACCCATGAATCTTGGCTATGAGACAAACAGCACCGTATACTGGACACTGGTTTAGAGCATATAGAGTCTCCAGGAGAACACTGCTCCAGTCCTTCAAGGTACTGCCACCTAGCTGGCACCATAACTGTCTTTAGAAGGCCATAGGATTGTTCTATCAAGCCAGCTGCTTCAGGATGATGGGGAACATAGTAAGACCAGTGAATTCTATGAGCATGGGCCCACTGTCGCACTTCATTTGCTGAAGTGAGTCCCTTGATCCAAGGTGATGTTGTGTGGGATACTATGATGATGGATAAGGCATTCTGTAAGTCTATGGATGGTAGTTTTGGCAGAAGTATTCTGTGCAGGGAAGACAAATCCATATCGAGTGTGTCTGTTCCAGTAAAAACAAAATGCTGCCATTTCCATAATAAAGTGGTCCAATGTAGTCAACTTGCCAGCAGGTTGCTAGCTGATCACCTTGAGGGATGGTGCCATATCACGGATTCAGTGTTGGCCTCTGCTGCTGGCAGACTGGGCATCAGCAGTGGCTATAGCCACTGTGCAAGTCCATGTTCCTGGGCCCATGCATAACCTCCATCCCTGCCACCATGGCCACTTTGTTCATGAACCCATTGAGCAATGACAGGAGTACCTGAGGAAAGAGGATGAGTGGTTTCCACAGAATGTGTCATTCTATCCACTTGATTGTTAAAATCCTCCCCTGCTGAGGTGACCCTTTGGTGAGCATTCACATGAGACACAAATATCTTCACTTCTTTGGCCCATTCAGAGAGGTCTATCCACATACCCTTTCCCCATACCTCCTTGTCTCTAATTTCCAATCATGTTCCTTCCAAGTCCCTGACCATCCAGCCAAACCATTGGCCACAGCCCATGAACTGGTAGACCAATTGCACATCTGCCCATTTCTCCTTCCAAACAAAGTGAACAACCAGGTGCACTGCTTGAAGTTCTGCCCACTGGGAGGATTTCCCTTTACCACTGTCCTTCAGGGAGGTCCCAGAAAGGGGCTATAGTGCTGCTGTTGTTCACTTTTGAGTTGTTCACTTTTGAGTGGTGCCTGTGTATCGCGCAGAACCATCTGTAAACCAGGCACGAGTTTTCTCTTCCTCAGTCAACAGATCATAAGGAACTCCCCATGAGTCCACAGGTGCAAATGGGGAGATGGAAGGTAATGTGACAGGAGTGGCGACCATGGGCATTTGGGCCACTTTCTCATGCAACTTACTTGTGCCTTGAGGTCAGGCCCGATCTCATATATAACACTTCATTTAATGATGGAGTGCTGCTGTGCAGGCCCAACTTTATGACTCTGTGGGTCAGACAACACCCAGTTCATCATGGGCAGCTCAGGCCACATGGTTAAGCGTTCAGTCTCTACTAAGGCCCAGTAACAAGTCAAAAGCTTTTTCTCAAAAGGAGAGTAGTTATCTGCAAAAGATGGCAGAGCTTTGCTCCAAAATCCTAAGGGTCTGCACTGTGATTCATCAACAGAGGCCTGCCAAAGACTCAAAACAGCATCTCTATCTGCCACTGACACTTCAAGTGCCATTGGATCAGCCAGATCATATGGCCCAAGTGGCAGAGCGGCTTGCACGGCAGCTTAAACCTGTTGCAGAGCCTTCTCTTGTTCTGGGCCCCACTCAAAACTAGTAGTTTTTCGAGTCACTTGATAAATAGGCTGGAGCAGCACACCCAAATGAAGAATATGTTGCCTCCAAAATCCAAAGAAGCGCACTAGGCATTGTGCCTCCTTTTCAGTTGTGGGAGGAGCCAGATGCAATAACTTAACCTTCACTTTAGAAGGAGTATCTCTACATGCCCCCCACACCACTGGACCCTGAGAAATTTCACTGAGGTGGAAGGCACTTGAATTTTTGTGGGATTAATTTCCCACCATCTGGCATGCAAATGTTTTACCAGTAAGTTCAGTCATGGACACTTCTTCCTTACTAGGTCCAATCAGCATAATGTCATCCATGTAATGAACCAGTGTGACATCTCATGGAAGGGAAAGGCAATCAAGATCTCTGTGGACTAAATTATGACATAAGGCTGGAGAGCTGATGCAGCCCTGAAGGCAGGCAACTGAGAGTGTACTGTTGGCCTTGCCAGCTGAAGGTAAACTGCTCCTGAACTGGTGAAATCACTATGGGACAGGTTTCAAGACCCACTGGACGTGCTGTGAGATGGACATGAGCTAAGACTCCGTTAATAACCTGACCTCTGTATGCCCCCACTCTAACTGGTGGGCCACAGTGATGTTTTGCGTCTCCTGGAATTAGTGCCAGTTCAAAGCCCATATCCAGCAATCCCCGAAAAGTCTGATTATTTCCTTTTCCTCAACGAACAGTCACTCTCTTAAAAGGCCGTAGATCCCTTTGGGGAAGGCTGGGAGAAAGAGTGACAGTTTAAGTTTCTGGCTTTAACAAACAGAAATTTACTCTCACAGTTTAGGAGGCTATAAGTCCAAATTCAGGGTGCCAGCTCCAGCGGAAGGCTTTGTCTCTCTGTTGGCTCTGAAGGAAAGTCCTGGTCATCAATCTTCCCCTGGTCTAGAAACTTCTCAGTGCAGGAACCTCAGGTTCAAAGGACGTGTTCACTCCCAGCTTGCTTTCTTGGTGATATGAGTTCCCCGTCTCTCTGCTCACTTCTCTCTTTCATATGTCAAAAGAGAATGACTTAAAATACAAACTAATCTTGTAGATTGAGTTTTGCCTCATTAACATAACTGTCTCTAATCCTGTCTCATTAACATCATAAAGGTAAGATTTACAGCACACAGGAAAATCACATCAGTTGACAAAATGGTGGACGATCACACTATACTGGGAATCATAGCCTAGCCAAGGTGACAAACATTTTGGGGGGATACAATTCAATCCATAACATCCACCTTTATGCAGCATAAGTAACAGAAGCTAAAAAAGGTTAAGTACGTTGGCAGAAGATCACCCAGTTATTTACGTTTGAGTTCAAATCCAGGTCTTTTTTCAAAGTTTTTAAAACACTTTCTGACCACTCAGTTCATTCTGATGTAATCATACGCTATCTCAAATCACTATACCTTTTGGCTAAGGACTATCCATAAGTTTTTTAAAAAGAACACAGTTATAAAAACAGCATAGTTCACCATCTCTGCTTAGTAAATAACTGCTAAACTGAATAATTACCCATTCTGGTGAACATCTATATTTTTAATGCTGAATTCTCATTAAGCTAAACCAAAAATCAAACCCGTTGTCGTCGAGTCGATTTTGATTCATAGCAACATTACAGGATACAGTAGAACTGCCCCACAGGGTTTCCAAGGAGTGGCTGGTGGATTCGAACTGCCGACCATTTGGTTAGCAGCCGAGCTCTTAACCACTGTGCCACCACTGCTCTAACTAAGATACAGGGATCTGATTTTTAGGGATCAGATTATTGAAAGAAGGAAAAAAACCAAGATAATTCTGATAATGGATTAAGTATGAAACCACGCATAGTTGTGTTTTACTCCAATGCAGTGAAATGAGTTTGAAAAATTATACATACTCTAAATTTTTATGAATAATAGACAATGAACCCTGAACTTAACTCTTCATTAAGTGAAGAATTTTTAGAGGTGCAAATCAATGCCTTATAATTTAGCTGTTTTGAAAGTTTTAGTCACCATGAAGTTCTCTTAAAACATGGATAATTTAGAAAAATATCCATTTCTACACAGATAATTTTTCATTCCTGATACTTCTAACGATACTAGTAAATACAGTAATTTTCACAAATTCAGTAAATCTTCAGGTACCTACTATGGATAAGGCATTGTTGGGAGTTAACACGTGAACGAATATACAACTTCTAAGAAGTCTGTCTGATAAAGCAGTGTTACTAAAGAAGACTAAAACACATACAAGATTAAATACTTTGATGTTCACATAGTATCTTCAAAAAGCTTATTTTATAATTTGGAATCTGACAGATTGTCTATACAATTAGGATGTCAATATAACCCCAGACCCCAGTTTCCCTTTTTGGTCAGGCCTACAGAAGAGGAAAGGGTGGTGAGGACTGGTAACTGGGAAGTAAATTTCATCCCCCAATACAGGAAAACATACCATACAAAGTGTAAAAACTAGATAATGTTTAAGATTTTGGAAAGTTTGGTAATTACTCTTCCATATTCGTCAACAAGAAGAAACACTGACTGGTTTTTACAAAAACCATCATAATGAGTGAAAGATGAATGTTAAAATAAAACTAATCCTTTTTTGCTGAAATGAAAACTCCCCCTCTGATAGCCAGGTGATTTTTTTGTTGTTGTTGTACTGGCAGCTTTATCAAATGAGCACCACAAATATGAGCATCACAAACTTATTTCAGAATGACTGTGGTATTGTAGTGGAAGATTCATTACAAAAAGAAAGACAGAGCAGGGTCATCAAATTAGGAAGACATGGCATTGGTCCAAGAGGCAGTGAAGGTACACTGAGTCAGTGGAAGAGAAAAAAAGGACAGATTTAAGAGGTGTTACAAAGAAATCTGAAAACCTAGACACTAATCAGATGTGGGAAGGGGAAAGCTAAGGATTTCTTGCTTAATGTTGACCATAAAGTAAAAAATTACAAATAAAGGAGAGTGTCTGAGGTTTTCCTTTTCATAAAGCATGAGTTCAGTCTTTCATACAATTTCATTTATGGCATGCACTAAGGTCTCTTGCAACATAGTTGCCTTCTCCAGTCAAGGTTAGCATGCACAATATATGCTAGAACTGACAAAAATACCCAAGGGAAAGCCGCCCATTTGAAAATATTTTTGACTACAGTCAGGAAGTTACTTCATGGTAGCAACCTCCTTCCCCTACCCTACCCCCAACACATAGCCATAACAATTTAAGTCAATACAAAAGTACAAAAATGACTGCTTAGTTTCCCTATACGTGCATGTGCATTTGTGTAATGATAATGGATATACTGGCAAAAAGGCAAGATACCTGTGACAGATTATAAGGGTAACTATTAAGAGAAAGTCCCTATACTGTCCCCTAATTGCTGATGCAATAGGGAGATTACTGTTAAAGAAAAAAAGCAGGACTTGAACTCAGAATTTACTAAGTTCACTAAATCTATCTCAACAAGGGAGTGTATGATTTTTACACCAATCAGAAGTCCTAAACACACTTATATTAAAGAATAATGTCAATAGTTTCCTGAGCATTATAAGGTCTTTTACACATCTCCCAATGAGAAGTAACCTGAAACAGGACAACTAGAAGATCTTATTAACTATTAAGATGCCAGCTTGCTACTTTGGAAAAAAAATGATTTCTAGAAAATAATTACAACCTCAGCTTATTTAAGTCTCTTTCACTCTGTGCCCCACTCTCTATGTATTCCCTTGATGACTTTACCTTTTTAAAGTCAGTAGACAATCCTTTAATCTACTTAGAAACCTCACCAGAGATATGAATCAACTCACATAATGAACCAATAATAATAGTACTAACATTTGTACCGAGTGTTACATTTACAAAGTATTCTTCTATGTGTACTGTTTGATCGTCACTAAAACTGAGTGTAGTTTAAGTATTCTATAAGAATTTGACAAAGGACTATTGTACAAAAATGTTAAGTGTCATGTCCACCTAGAAAGCAACACTGCCTATAGCCAGAACTCCAACCCAGGTCTTCTGATTCTAAGACAAATCCTCACTCTCTCTATTTTGTACCACTTATAGAAATAAATGTAGCAAAGGTCACCAACACATATCAGGCAAGAACTAGCATAGCAGCCTTTTCTGCCAGAGAAAACATATTCATTACTTAGACAATTTTATTAACTGTATTCTATAGGACCAGGCATTGTGTTAGATGCTAGGGAAACAGCAGTGACATGTGGATGACACAATCTTGACTGCTGAAAGTGAAGAGGACTTGAAGCACTTACTGATGAAGATCCTAGACTACAGCCTTCAGTATGGATTACACCTCAACATAAAGAAAACAAAAATCATCACAACTGGACCAATAAGCAACATTATGATAAAAGGAGAAAATATTGAAATATTGAATATTGAAGTTGTCAAGGATTTCATTTTACTTGGATCCACAATCAACGCCCATGGAAGCAGCAGTCAAGAAATCAAACAATGTATTGCATTGGGCAAATCTGTTGAAAAAGATCTCCTTAAAGTGTTAAAAAGCAAAGATATTACTTTGAGGACTAAGGTGCACCTGACCCAAGCCATGGTATTTTCAATCGCCTCATATACATGCAAAAGCTGGACAATGAGAAAGGAAGACCGAAGAAGAACTGATGCCTTTGAATTATGGTGCTGGTGAAGAATATTGAGTATACCACGGACTGCCAGAAGAATGAATAAATCTGTCTTGGAAGAAGTACAGCCAGAATGCTCCTTAGAAGTGAGGATGGCGAGACTTCATCTCACGTACTCTGGACGTGTTATAAGGAGGGACAAGTCCAAGAAGGACATCATGCTGTAGAGGGTCAGTGAAAAAGAGGAAGACTCTCGACGAGGTGGACTGACACAATGGCTGCAACAATGGGCTCAAACACAGCAACAATTGTGAGGATGGTGTAGGACAGGGTAGTGTTTTTTCTGTTGTACAGGGTTGCTATGAGTTGGAGCCGACTCAATGGCACCTAACAGTAACAACAAGATAGCACAGGCACTGTGTTAGATGCTAGGGAAACAGCAGTGAACATTACACATAACATTAATGCCTTTGTGAAGCTTATATTCTGCCAGGGATGTCAGACATTAAATGAATTAATATTCATCAAGAGAAAAATGGTTAACTAAACTACGGTCATCAATACTGTGCAATATTATGAGGCTATTCAAGAGAATGTTTTATATGAATGATATAGAAATCTCAAAAATTTTATGAAAAGTGAAAATGCTAGCTGCAGAATAATATTGGTAGTGTGATCCTATTTTTGTTTAAAAAACTATATAAGTAAGTTGGTCTAGAATACATATATGAACTTGGAAGTAGAATGAGAGGTAAGAACTTTTAGTTTTTATTCTCTATATACCTGAATTGTTCAATATTTTTAAAACAAATGCTCATTACTTCTATAACGGAAAAAAAAATCATAACAAAGAAGGGAAAACTCAAGAAATCAGCATTTGGTGTAAGAGTTACAACAGCTCAGTATACGGGAACATACAGCAGGAGAGCTCACCTAGACAGCTGAAGAAGGCTTCTCATAGGAAATGAAAATTGAAGTCTAATATAAAGAGCTAGCAAAGAGAAGAGGGAGGCGGGGCAAGAGGGCAGACGGCACCTTCAGGAAAGTAAAAGAACTTCAGCATGCCTGGTAAAAAGGAGGAGAATGGCTTAAAAGTGAGGTTCATAAGCAAGAAAGGGTCAGATCACACAAGGGGTTGTAAGTCTGGATCACATCAAGGCGATAGGAAGTCACTATTTTTTTTAGCAGAGGAGTGACATGATCAGATTAAAATGGGTTTTAACGATCATTCTAGCTACAGTGTGGAAAATCAATTAAAGAATAACTAGACTTAAGTCAGGGAGTAGTAAGAGGCGACTACTTTAGATCTGTCCAAAGATGATGGACATGTATGGAGGCAAAAGCTTTGAGAGATATGTATGGGGCAGGTTTTCATGGAAAGAATTACAGAATTATGTTTGAAGAGACAGAAGTAGGTGATATAGGGTCTCCACTTCTAAACATACTCTGACCTCACAGAGTTTAGCTGTACTAAAGCTTAAGTATGGAAATAGGGGAGTTACAGGGAGACACACAAGACATCTTCCACAGGAGCATTTCTCCAATGTTAAGGTAAAGATGTGAAGCAACTAGAAGCACACCCACATTCCCAACTCTGAGTAAGATTATGTAAATTAAACACTCAAACTGTTGGGTGCTACAAAAATGGGTATTTAATTATACCCATTATATAATTCATGGTTATTAATAATTGTTAAAAAAAAAAAGGACTTTGAAGTCAACATTTAAGTTTGAGTACTGCCTCTGCCTCTGCCATCTATTAGTTACGAATATCCTTGGATAAGTCAGTTAACAGCTTCAGTGGGTTTATTTCTCTTTAGTTAAAAACTAGCATATATGCCTATCTAATGATACGACTGTGAGGTTTAAATACAATGATGGCCATGCTTAAAATGCCGTTGCCACTGAGCTGACTCCGATTCATAGCGACCCCATAGGACAGAGCAGAACTGTACCATAGGGTTTCCAAGGAGCTGCTAGTGGATTCGAACTGCTGACCTTTTGGTTAGCAGCCTGGGCTCTTAACTACTGCGCCACCAGAGCTCCATGCAATGCTCAGGACATAGAAAACCAAAAAGAACCAAACCTGTTGCCGTTGAGTCAATTTAGACTTATGGCAAGTCCGTGTGTTACAGGGTAGAACTGAGCTCCATAAGGTTTTCTTGGCTGTAATCTTTACAGGAGCAAATCATTAGGCCTTTGAATCACTCAATAAATGTTAGTTGTCTTTTTTTTTAAAGAATTTTTATTTATCATGTAACAATTACAAATAGGAATAATGGAAATTTAAGAGAGAATTTTAATTTTATTAAAAAACACTGCCTTTTGTTTATGCGTTGCTTTTTTCCCTTTTAGAGCACTGGTGGTGTAGTGGTTGAGAGCTTGGCGGCTAACCAAAAGGTCGGCAGCTCTAGCAGTTCAAATTCACCAGCCACTCACTGGAAACCCTATAGGGCAGTTCTACTCTGTCCTATAGGGCTGCTATGAGTTGGAATCGACTTGACAGCAACAGGGTTTTCTTTTTTTCTTTCTCCTTTTACAATTTTCTTCAACTATATTTATAGATATGTTACGGCTGAATTTTTAAAACAACTTTTTAAGCCCAAGTGCTTATACTCACCTAAAAACATGAAGCTAGAAAATCTCAACTAGCTTACCTGAACCTGATTTGACTTTGTTAGCATGCAAAAATATACACATTGACTCCTCCTCCTAAAAGCAATTTCTAGCTGTCTAAACTTCCATTGAGGAACCCTGGTGGCGCAGTAGTTAAAGGTTCGGCTGCTAACTGTAAGATTAGCAGTCTGAACCCACCAGCTGCTCCATGGGAGAAAGATGTGGTAGTCTGCTTCCATAAACATTACAGCCTTGGAAATCCTATAGGGCAATTCCCACTGTGTCCTATAGGGTTGCTATAAGTTGGAAATGACTTGAAGGCAATGGTTTTTTTATTTTTGTTGTTGTTGTTTAAACTTCCAACATAAATGATTACTCAGCAGACACTGTTACTAATGTTAAAATTAGACACCAGAAGATGGGTTTATAATAATAAAATAAAGATCAAAGTTTCCACTCTTGAGAAAAATATCTCAAGTTAGGAACCATATCAATAAAACATAATAATCCTGGCCTAGACAAATTTATCCACTCATAGTAAAGAAAACAGTCAACCAAAGTAAGCTTAAATTCTTTTGATACTACATCTTCTACACTGCTGGCATTTTCCATTTGTTTTCAATGTCAATAAACTAATTTGTACAAAATGATGATTATTTGCATATTAAAAAAATAAAGAGTATTTCAATTTATTTATCATGGATCAGGTAAATTTTGACATAGAATTGAGTAATACAAGAGACTAAATTATAGGACTAAAAAACATCGTAACAAGACTGCCAGTCTGCCAGTCAACAACATAACTAAAACTTCTCGGGGTGAAAAGTATCATCTGAACTTTTAAATCAAATTTAAAAAGGTCATTCCACAGGGCAGCTAAAATACTATACAATAGATGTGGCCTGCTCAACCAGAAACCTGACAGGTAGGGCTAAGATATATCAATATAGTTTGACAAATTTCACAGGTAATTATGATGTGTGTAGTGAGAACCACTAGTATACTGGTTAAGAGCACAGACCACACAAGCTTAGGTTTAACTCTTAGACCTTGGTAAGTTATTTATCTTGTCCTATCTTGCATTTCCTCATCTCAAAAATAAAGGTAATAATAGTACCTTATTTCAAACTGTTGTTGAGATAATTAAATAAGTCAATGCTTTAAAACACTGGGCTTAATACCTGGCTTAACAGGGGCCTGAGAATTTATCCAGTTGACCCATCTCAGATCAGGAAAAATGGGGACTTATTCGAAGTCCCTCATTATTAGCAGGGCAGATACTCCCTACATATTATGACAGGACTTCCACTTTCATGTTCTCTTTCCAGTACTTTTTTTTTTTGGGGGGGGGAGGTGGCTTCTCTAATGACCCCCAGCCTAGTATTCATACTCAAGAGGTATCAATTTAGCATATCCCCAAGCATATCTCCTTACTTCTTTCTGACATCGACTAAGTCTCCATAGTAATTCCAGAAACGCTGCTTATTTTTTATCTGCAACCCTTTTAAGGGTTTCCACTCCAAATTCTATCTTTTCTTCAAAATCTAGTTCAAAACTGGCTCGCTGGGAGGAAGCAATTCCTTTAGCTTGAACTTGATATTCTCCAGCCTCCTTATAACCACATCTTAGATACTGTACTGGACACTGGAAAGAATAGAGATGTGATTTCAGGTCATGTTGTCTGAGGTTCAGGTCTCAAAAACTTCAGTGAGTATACACATTCACATGGAAATAAAATAAAAAGGGAAGCCAGAAGCTTCAGAAGAGGTACATTAAAGGGAAGGTTTTGTTTGTTAATTAAAAAATGGAAGAAAAATAGGCCAAGGAGAAGGAGCCAGTAGCAAAAAAGAGGAACTGAAAACCAAGAGAAAATAGGTAAGACATAACTGGGAAGTGTAAGGGTCAAGATCACACAGATGGAAGGTTTGGTTTTGGTTAAAAGGAAGGAAAGATAATCAATGTACAGATAAATTTAAAAGGGAGCGGAATGGTACACAGTTGAAACAATTCACTTTAACTAACATGAGACCTTTAAAAATGTAATACTACAGTTTAGAGTAGGAGGTTCTCAAACTTTTTTTGACTGCATAAGCCATCAAGTTAACAAAACAAAACAAAAACAAAAAACATCGAGCCCATGCTCCTAATACCTGTATAATATATACCTAGCCCCCTCAAAAAACCCAAACTCATCGCCGTCGAGTTGATTTCGACTCAAAGCGACCCTACAGGTCAGAGTAGAACTGTTCCATAAGGTTTCCAAGGAGCAGCTGGTGGATTTGAACTGCTGCCCTTTCAGTTAGCAGTCAATCTCTTAATCACTGTGCCACCAGGGCTCCATACGTATGTTTAGTTATAAATTACATAATGTACAAACTATCTGGATATCTGTGTGTGTGTGTGTGTGTGTGTGTGTGTCTGTATTTAGTTATTAACTATATCCAGGTACTTGGTATTTGTACATTATATAAACTATAAAACAAAAACATAACTTTAAAAGGATGAAATAAACATGCAATAAACAACATTTGTAATATTTTTCCAATTGTGATAGGTTCACTTATCAACAGGTACCATCTTAAAAGGATTACAGGTTTAGGGTAAAGTCCATCATTATGAAAGTGGCTGTACATCTATATTATAAATGATCTCTAGGTAATTATAAATTATTTTTGGCTTACTTCTTTTAAGGTCTATTTGGGTCATTACTGTTTTTACTTTATAATTAAGCTGATGAATAGCTTTTACTAGAAGTGTCATTTCTCCCATTTTTTTGGTGTTTGCTTATGCTTACATTATCAGAATTATCTTCAGTCTGAATTTTTACATTTTTTCCAGTAATATTTTAAAGCTTTTTGTCCAGTTTTTGAGACAGTTTAAATTAACGAATATCATCTGTAAATCCATTTAATCAGAAGAGATCTGCTGCAAACAAACAGTGGGAGTGCCACTAACCTCCCCATATTTGTGTGTATGTGTGTGTGTGTGTGTAATCTTGTGCACCCACAATAATGTGAACACCCTACTCTAGAGAACACTGATTTAGATCATAGGCTCTGGTCTCTCAGACTTACCATGTGAACTATGTGAACTTGGGCAACTAATTTGATCTCAGTATCAGTCACATCATCTGTAAAATAAGGATAAATACCACCTATCTAAAGGGTTATTTTGAGAATCAGGTGAAATAACGTATAAAAAGTACTTGATACATATACTATAGATACTTAATAACATCTCTGATTAGTTGTATTCATACTTTCATTCAATCAATAAACATTTAATGAGGAATAGTAAAAGTGAGGGAGCGCTGGTGGCACAGCAGTTAAGAGCTCAGCTTGCTAACCAAGTCAAGTGGCTGGCAGTTGGAATCCACCAACCAATCCTTGGAAACCCTATGGGGCATTCTACTCTGTCCTATAGGGTCACTATGAGTTGGAACCGATTCGACAGCAATGGGTTAGTAGAAGTGATTACTATCATAACCAAGTAAGCTTTGCCAAAACACAACTTTGGCAAGTGGTTTTTTAAGAACCGTTTACTAATTCACTGATTTCTTATTTGATATTGAGATTTTTGTTACGTACTATGATTATAGGGTCTATCAATTATAATTTAATTCTCCGACATAAATTCAATTTAATTGGTCATCATGTACAAGAAATATCAACATTATGTTACACATAAGTTTCAAAAATAAACTGAGAAATTTTCACATCATCACAGGCAGAATGTAGATGATATGATTAATAGCATCAGTCAATATAGCAATGTGTGCATAATTAAGACAAAAACTTCCTAAACCTATGTATGAAAAATTATCAAGGAAAATGAAAGAAGTAGGATCGGTTACGATTTTAAGACCTTAACTATTTCTTCTTCCTTTGCTGACTTTAAATGTTTAATTAATTATTCCAAATAAGTGAAATGCATTGCTAGACAACACTTAATTTATAATTTATGGGAGGATGAATATAAGTCATTTCAAAGTTTCTTTGTAAATTCACACATTCCTAATTAATATTCATGAGGATAATTTCACAAAAGCAGTTATAAAACTATGTCAGAGGGGGCATGGAAATACATAGTTATGCCAGACGAAGAAGAAGATTGCCCTCCAAAATGGGGGATTTAAGTTTAATACAAACATTTCCTAAATAATACTTTTATAATATTTTAATTAAATTATTCATTACTCAGAAGTAACACTGTGGAAAACCAGATAATGCTGCACAAAGGCTGAGTTCATTTGTTCTGGAGAGGTGGCCCGTCTGCTGCTCTGTGCCGGCAGTCCAGATCAACCCACAATAGCCCCAAAGATGAATATGCAAATGCAAGTCAACCCAGCCATTTTCCCAGGAACAGGAGAAGAGCTCCTAGTAGAAGCTGTAATTGTTCCCCAGTCCTGTGGGGGAAACAAGGATTTCTTTTTTTGCTGGATGCAGAGTGTTTTTATTAAGGGCACTACATATGTGTTAGATATTTAAACACGTACACATACACACATCAGCAATGATATCCCTTGTTCCACATCCTTTCCTGAATCCAGCTTGAATTTCCGGCAGTTCCCTGTCGATATACTGCTGCACCCATTTTTTAATTATCTTCAGCATAATTTTACTTGCATGTGACATTAATGATATTTTTCGATTATTTTTGCATTCTGTTGGATCACCTTTCTTTGGAATAGCCATGTTCATGGGTCTCTTCCAGTCAGTTGACTAGGTAGCTGTCTTCCAAACTTTTTGGCATAGATGAGTGAACATTTCCAGTGTTGCAAATGTTTGTTGAAACATCTCAATTGGTATTCCGCCAATTCCTGGAGTCTTATTTTTTGCCAATGCCTTCAGTGTAGCTTGGACTTCTTCCTTCAGTACCATCAGTTCTTGATCATATGCTACCGACTGAAATGGCTGAACGTCAACCAATTCTTTTTGGTACAATGACTGTGCATTCCATCTTCTTTTCATGCTCCCCGCGTCATTCAATTTTTTGCCCATAGAATCCTTCAATATTGCAACTACAGGCTTGAATTTTTTCTTCAGTTCTTTTGGCTTGAAAATTGCCAAGTGTGTTCCTCCTTTCTGGTTTTTTATATCTCCAGGTCTTTGCACATTTCATTATAATATTTCGTCTTCTCCAGTCACCCTTTGAAATCTTCTGTTCAGCTCTTCTACTTCATCATGTCTTCCATTCATTTTAGCTACTCTACATTCAAGAACAAGTTTCAGAGTCTTCTTTTTTTTTTTCCTGACTTATTTGTTAATTTATTTTGTTGCTGTTGTTGAGAATATACACAGCAAACCATATACCAATTCAACCGTTCCCACATGTACAATTCAGTGACACTGATTACATTCTTAGAGCTGTGCAACCATTCTCACCCTCTTTTTATGAGTTATTCCTCCCTCATTAACATAAACTCACTGTCCCCTAAGGTTCCTATCTAGTCTGTCGAGTTGTTGTTGTCAATTTGATTCCATATAGATAGCTTTTAAAAGAGCATAATGCTTAAGGCAAACCTTTGATACTAGTGAAGCTAAACTACTGCTTGTTTTTAACACGACTTCAGGGGATATTTTTTATTTACAGTTTAAAGATTATCTCAGAGCAATAATTTTAGAAGTTGATCCAGCCTCCATGACTCTAGAAAGTCTAGAGTCCAATGAGAATTTGAAATTATGTTCTGTATTTCCCCCCTTTTGATCAGAATTCTTCTACTGAATCTTTTATCAAAATGTTCAGTAATGGTACCCAGCATCATCCAGTTCTTCTGGTCTAATGGCAAAGCAGGCAATTATTCATGGAGGCAATTAGCCACACATTCCATGTACTCCTTTTACTCCTGACTCTCCTTCTTCCTTGTTGCTCCAGGTGACTAGACACCAATTGTGCCTTGGATGGCTGCTTATAAGCTTTTAAGACCCCAGGCACTACGCAACAAACCAGGAGATAGAACAGAAGGACTAAACACATTATTAGGCCAATTAACTGGGATGTCCCATGAAGCTATGACCCTAGACCTCCAAACCAAGGAACCAAATCCCATGAGGTGTTTGGTTGTAAATAAGCAGCCTCAGCAGCTACTCTTTTTTTTTTTTTTTTTGTCATAGTTGTAAATACATCTATTACACAACTTTTGTCAGTTCAACTTTTTTACAGGTGTACAACTTCCTAACAGAAATTACAATAATTGGCTGTGCAACCTTATCCTTAATCAATGTGATATTTCCATCATTGTAAATCCTCCTTTTCCCTCTCCCTCCCACCTCTGGTAACCACTAATAAACTTTGGTCTCTACATTTGCCTTTTTTCCTCTTTTCATATAAGTGAGGTCATAAAATGTTTGTCCTTTTGTGATTGGCTTATTTCACTCAGCATAACGTCTTCAAGCTCCATCCACATTGTAGCAAGTATCAAGACTTCATTTCTCCTATGGGCTGAGTAGTATTTCATTGTATGTATGTATCATATTTTGTTTATCCATTCATCGGTTGATGGGCATTTAGGTTGTTTCCACCTTTTGGCTACTGTGAATAGTGCTGCAATGAACACTAGTGTACAAGTCTCTTTTTGAGTCTCTGCTTTCAAGTCTTTTGAGTATACACATAGCTGTGGAATTGCTGAGTCTTATGGTAGTTCTATTTTTAGTACTTTCAGGAAACACAATACTGTT
Organism: Dugong dugon; assembly: GCA_030035585.1. NCBI lineage: Eukaryota > Metazoa > Chordata > Mammalia > Sirenia > Dugongidae > Dugong > Dugong dugon. The sequence continues at coordinate 74,770,143 of CM057467.1, read as the reverse complement.
TTCCACAATGGCTGGGTTATTCTGCACTCCCACCAGCAGTGCATAAAGGTCTTTTTAATGACCTTTTCTTTCTTCATGATAATGTCCTTAATGTCATCCCACAACTCGTCTAGTCTTCGGTCATCAGTGTTCAATGCATCAAATCTTTTCTTGAGATTGTATCTAAATTCAGGTGACATATACTCAAGGTCATACTTTGGCTCTCATGGATTTATTTTAACTTTCTTCAGCTTCAAAAGCTGGATTCAGAAGAGAATGTAGAATAAGGGATATCACTGCTGATGTCAGATGGATCTTGGCTGAGAGCAGAGAATACCAGAAAAATGTTTACCTGTGTTTAATGACTTTGTAAAGGCATTTGACTGTTTGGATAATAACAAATTATGGATAACATTGAGAAGAATGGGGATTCCAGAACACTTAATTGTGCTTATGAGGAACCTGTACATAGACAAAGAGGCAGTCGTTTAAAAACAACAAGGGGATGCTTCATAGTTTAAAATCAGAAAAACTGTACATCACGGGTGTATCCTTTCACCATACTTAATCAATCTGTATGCTGAGCAAATAATCCAAGAAGCCTGACTAAATGAAGAAGAATGCGGCATCAGGATTGGAAGAAGATTAATTAACAACCCGCGACAGGCAGATGATACAACCTTGCTTGCTGAAAGTGAAGAGGAATTGAAGCACTGACTGATAAAAGATCAAAGACTATAGCCTTCCGTATGGATTACATCTCAACTTAAAGAAAACAGAAATCCTCACAACCAGACCAAAAAGCAACATCGAGATAAACAGAGAAAATACTGAAGTTGTAAAGGATTTCATTTTACCTGGACCCATAATCAATACCGATAGAAGCAGTGGTCAAGAAATCAAACGACATATTGCATTGGGTAAATCTGCTGCAAAAGACCTTTTTAAAGTGTTAAAAAGCAAGATGGCACTTTGAAGACTAAGGTGTGCTTGACCCAAGCCACGGTGTTTTCAACTGCCTCATAAGCATGTGAAAGCTGACAATAAATAAGGAAGACCGAAGAAGAATTGACGGCTTTGAATTATGATGTTGGTGAAGAATACTGAATGTACCACAGATTGCCAGAAGAATGAATACACATGTATATTTGTGTGTGTGTGTGTGTGTGTGCGTACGCAATGTGTATGTTTGAGGTATATTTCTCAAATACCATCCACAGCTTATTCCATCCTCTTCCCCAAGCTCTCCTTGCTTAAGAAGCTCTGCTTTCTTATCGATACCAAGTCTGTACTGTTGGTTACACCTCCCCTTGCCAATAGATATATACTAAATGTTATTAACTTTTGACTAATGCATCTTGAAAGCATGAGATATTCTTGATAAAGCAGGGATAAAAAGCATTTTTAGTTTACATACATAAAGCATTTTTCTTTTTCATCCAGGGACACAATGAAACAGACTGAAGATAAAAATCCAATCAAACTGAAGCACAATATTGACAAGGAAACACTATTCCCTGGCATTTATTAACTAATGCTATGTTTTCAAACCATTTTTGTTTTATAAGTAAAGTCCTCAGGGTCCTTACTTTCTAAATGGCAGTGTTCAAATTACTAACTCAAATATCTGATTTTACAATTATCTCTGGAATAAAACTTTTTCATATATTATTGCTGTTGGATTTTGGATATTGTTGTTGCTGTTGTTGATCTTGGGTGCCATCAAGTAGATTCCAACTCACAGTGACCTATAGGATTAAAAAACAGTATTTTTTTTCCTTTTTCTTACCTCTCTTGCCCTAGTCATTCCTCAAATCTCTATGTAAGAAAAAGTGACATTATCTACTTTAGCAAGGACCGTAAGATGCTACTACTTTCTTTACCTACAGTTTCTACAAGTCATATGTTATGCTAGAATATGTCACAAAGTCCGTACGTTCTAAATTTATTTAGGGGAGAATTTTTATCAAATGCATATATATAGAGAGAGAGACAGAAATAATATATAATTTTCTTCACAAAAAAAATTATTATTTTAAAATAATAATTACAAATTTATAAATGTTTAATTAAGAATAGAAACGCTCTTGCCATGAGACCAGAAGAATTGGATAGTATCCAGCTACCATTACTGAACACTTCGATCAAAGATTCTACAGAGAATCCTGATCAAAATGGAGAAAATGCAAAACAGAATTTCATATTCTCGTGGACTCCAGACTTATGCAGTAATGGTGGCTGGAAGAACCCCTGAAACTACTGTCCTGAGATAATCTTTAAACTTTAAACAAAAAAAATCCCCTGAAGTCATGCTAAAACCAAAAAAGAGTTTAGCTTAACTGGTAACAAAGGTCTGCCTTGAGCATCACGCTTTTTTAAAGAACTATCTGTATGGGATCACACTGACAACAGCAACTCGACAGATTAGATAGGAATCTTAGGCGGGAGTAAGTTTATGTTAATGAGGGAAGAATAACTCAGAAAATGTAGGTGAGAATGTTTGTACAACTCAGAGAAGGTAATCAACACCACTGAATTGTACACGTAGGAACTGCTGAATTGGTGCATGGTTTCCTGTGTATATCCTCAACAACAACAACAAATAAAATAAATAGATACACTCTTAAGATGAAAGCCAACCATAACTTTAGTAGCTAACTTCTTCAGCAGTGCTACTGATACAAGATTTATTTAATATAAACTCCACTGTCAATGAAACAAATTAACTTTTTCACAAAATTATTTAGTCCAGCTTTGTAATGACTGTTCCATCTCAGAAACCCTCACAAAGTACTTTGCTTATTACTGGGCTGAGGGCTGGGGACCACGGTCTTGGGGGACATCTAGGTCAATGGGTATGACACAGTTTTTAAAGAAATGTTCTTCATCACACTTGGGTGAGTAGCATCTGGGGTCTTAAGCTTGTGAGTGACCATCTAAGGTATTCCACTGGTTCCACCCCATCTGGAGCAAGGAAGAATGAAGAAAATCAAACACACAAGGGAAAGATTAGTCCAAAAGACTAATGATCACAACTACCTCAACCTCCACTAGACTTGAGTCCAGCACAACTAGCTGGTGCCCGGCTACCACCACTGATTGCTCTGACAGGGATCACAATAGAAGGTCCTGGACAGAGCTGGAGAAAAACATAGAACAAAATTCTAACTCACAAAAAAAGACTAGACTTACTTGTCTGACAGACACTGGAGAAACCCTGAGTATGGCCCCAGGACACCCTTTTAATTCAGTACTGAAGTCACTTCTGAGGTTCACCCTTCAGCCAAAGATTAGACAGGCCCATAAAACAGAATGAGGCTAAATGGGCACACCAGCTCAGGGGCAAGGCAGGAGACAATAGGAAAGTTGGTAACAGGGAATCCAAGGTCAAGACGGGGAGAACGTTGACACGTTGTGGAGTTGGCAACCAATGTCACAAAACAATACGTGTATTAATAGTTTAATGAGAAACTAATTTGCTTTGAAAATCTTCATCTAAAGTACAATTAAAAAAAAAAAAAGAAAAAACAAACAAAAAAACCAAAGTGCTTTGCTTATATCTCTTATCATATCTTATTTTAATACAGCCATTCATTTTTTCCGAGGCCCAAAACTCAAACAGATGAGTACATCACAGTCTGCAGAGTTACAGTCTATGGGGGCATTTCTGCTCTGTCCTACAGGGTCGCTATGAGTCGGAATCAACTAGACGATAATGGGTTAAGTTTGGGGTTTTTGATTTTGTTTATAGTTCAGGTCACATATCAAAATCTTATGCTGGCCAAGCTGGATTACAGTGCTAAATTATATATAAAATATTATTTCTGGTATTTGTCCGTCTTCTATTGAAGTGCCATTATTATTGCCAGGAGAACTACAAAAGAGAAAAACAGTCTTTCTCAGCTAAGGTCCAGAGGAGGGAAGGAAGGAAGGGTGGCTGCTACTTAGGCCATGTTGACTGAAGTAGATCAACCCATTGCCAATGAATCGATTCTGACTCACAGAGACCCTGTGGGACAGAGTAGAACTGCCCCATAGGGTTGCTGAGGAGTGGCTTAAGCTCAAGTAACTAACACTCTAATGACAGAAACATCCAATTTAAAAAAATGTTCTCAGTACATTGTTATGTAGGTACAGAATGGCCATGATGAGTATAGTAAACTATATTTACTGTTCAAAAATACTCCCTACCATCCCACTAGGTTGGCTAAAATAAAAAAGACATAATACCAAGTGTGCAGGAAGATGTGGAAAAATCAAAACTCTCATACATTGCTTGGAATGTAAAATGGTGTAGCCACTTTGGAAAATGGTTTGGCAGTTCTTCAAAATACCAAACACAGAGTTACTAAATGACCCAGCAATCTCACTTCTAGGTATATACCCAAAGAGAACTGAAACCATATATCCACACAAAAATCTGTACATGAATGTTCATAGCAACATTATTCACGACAGCCCCAAAATGGAAACAACCCAAATGTCCTCAACTGATGAATGGATAAATAAAATGTGGTATATCTATACAACTGAATATTAATTAGCCATAAAAAAGGAATGATGTATTGATTCAAAGTGCAAGAATAGTCAAGACAAAAACAACAATGTGAAAGACTTACTATACCAGGTATCAAAACTTATTGGAAAGCTATTTAAATTAGTGTATTTGTGTAAAGACAACAAATAGACCAATAAAACAGAAAAAAAGATCTGAGAAACTACCCCACAGATATACGAACAATTTATCACAAAAGTGGCTCTGCAGATCACTAGAAAAAGGCTGTCAAAAGGCTGTCTTTTCAATAAAAGATCCTGGTACAAATGAGTTTCCATATGTGAAAAAACAAAACAAGACCACCTACTTCATACCATATACTACATCAATTCCTGATACATTATGGATGTAAATATACTATAAATCTTTATGGATATAAATATACTATAAAGGATTTTGGACAGTATCTTTTGTGTGATGGAGAATGACCATAAAGTAAAAGATTAATAAACTCAACTATATTAAAATAAAGAACTTCCGTTGATTAAAAAGCACCACTCGTTATTAAAATTATTAAAAGAGACAATGGGTTTCTTGCATTTCTGCAAGTCTTGCAAGCAGAGGAATTGACTGCCTTTGCTCCCAAAAATCTTCTCAGGGATGTCTGTATAGCAAACATCCTTGGAAGATAGAGATAGTATCTTCCTGTGGAACAAGGGGTAGGTTTGGTTACTGTTCAGTATAATAAAGATAATAACTTTCTCCCGGACAAAGATCAGATCTGCTTACTGTTAATTATAAAAGACTGAGGTTCCCCAAGCTGGGAAATCCTCTCTTGTAACTCAATGAACTGTGTCACCCAGCCCTCTTTGCAATGCCCTGTGGAAATCGGGACTCAGGAAACCAGCATATAAATGCTGACTCTCTGGCTACTGCTACTCAGGTGAGTAATAAAGTCATTTGTCTCTGACCAGGAGTCTTGTTTCTTCTTCCAATATCCAGGAAACTGTGGCAGGCTAACTTGTTAGCGTGCAAGCAAGGCAAAATTTCAGGCCCTTCAGAGTTTTTGACCATGATTCCAAGAGTGAATGTATAAAACAACCACACATACAAACATAAGAGCCACACAGTGGAAAAACATATTTTAACCCATGTTACCAACAACTGTGTTTTATTTAAAATATATGCTGTTGTTGTTATATGCTGTCGAGTCGATTCCAACTTACAGCAACCCTATAGGACAGAGTAGAACTGCCCCATAGGGTTTCCAAGGCTGTAATCTTTATGGAAGCATGTGGGGATATGTGCCATTAAAATATGGATGTATAAAGGCCTCTATGCTGCACAGCATGTTGAGACTTGTCCCCAACATGTTGAGACTTGTCACGACTTGTTTTTCCAAACCCGTTACTGATTGGCTTGTTTACCTGAATTCCTCCTCCCTTGCCTGAAACTTATTGTTATTCACCCAAAGCCCATTGTTCTGTTATTTGCTTCACTGTTTGCTGTACTGACTATAAAATAAACTCCTGGGACTGAAGCTGGGTTCGACTCCTCAGAGTGACCCTCCTGGCCCCACTTCTCTGTAAGAGTTGTGGCATTGGTTACTGTCTCCACTGCCCTGACAATCGCCGCCGCTGCGACAGATGGTGCCCCGTGTGAGGGTGCTGTGACAGAAGCAGACTGCCATATCTTTCTACTGTGGAGTGGCTGGTGGGTTTGAACTGCTGACATTTGGTTTGCTTCCAAGTGCTTCGCCACCACTCCACCAGGGCTCCTTACACTCACACTCGCACACACACAGTTGGTTTAAGGTTTAAAGATTATCTTAGGGCAACAGTCTCAGGAGTTCATGCAGCCACCACGGCTCCAGAAAGTCTGGAGTCCATGAGAATTTGAAATTCTGTTCTACATTTCCCTTCTTTTGATCAGGATTCTTCTATAGGATCTTTGATCAAAATGTTCAGTGACGGTAGCTGGGTACCATCCATTTACTCTGGTTGCATGGCAAAGGGGGCAGATGTTCATGGAGGCAATTAGTCACACATTCCATATCTTTCTCCTATTCCTGACTCTTTTTCCTCTTTTGCTCCAGGTGAATAGAGACCAACTGTTGTGCCCTGGATGGCCACTTGCAAGCTTTTAAGACCCCAGGCACTACACAACCACAAGAAACTAGGAGGTAAAACAGAAGCACTAAACATGTTATTAGGCCAATTAACTTGGATGTCCCATGAAACCTATACGGGTTGACTCTTATAAACATGATGCTAAATGAAGTATGACTCAAAGATTATATTCAGTATGATTCATTTTTATGTAAAGTTCAAAAACAGGATAAATTATGACATCGCCTTGAAGGACATATACACAGCTGTAGAGAAGAGCCATGATTACCATAAAAGTCAGAGTAGTATTAGCAAAGTAAACTAAAAATGTTATAATAAAAAGGGATACACAGGGATCTTCCAGGGTGCTAGCAATGTTTTATTGCTTTACCTAGGTGGTGTTACACAGGAATTTGTTTCATAATTGTCTAGTGTATACTTATGTTCCTTGCATTTTTATTTCTATTATGTTTCACAATTAAAAAATAGCTTATTTTTTATTTTTATTGTGTTTTAGGTGAACGTTTACAACTCAAGTTAATTTCTCATTCTAAAATGTATACACATATTGTTTTGTGACATTGGTTGCAGTCCCTACAATGTGACAGCATCCTCCCCCTTTCCACCCTGGGTTCCCTGTATCCATTCGACCAGTTCCTGTCCCCTCCTGCCTTCTCATCCTGCTTTTTGGACAGGAGCTGCCCATTTGGTCCTGTATATTTGACTGAACTAAGAAGCACATTCCTCATGTATATTATTTTTTGTTTTATAGTCCTATCTAATCTTTGTCTGAAGAGTGGGCTTCAGGAATGGTTTCAGTTTTGGGTTAATAGAGTGTTCAGGGGCCATAGTTTTAGGGGTTCCTCCAGTCTCAGTCAGACCATTAAGTCTGGTCATTTTACATGAATTTGAATTTTGTTCTACATTTTTCTCCTGCTCTGTCTAGGACTCTCTGTTGTGTTCCGTCAGGGTGGTCACAGGTGGCAGCCAGGCACCATCTAGTTCTTCTGGTCTCAGTCTGGTGGAGTCTCTGGTTCATTTGGTCCTTTAGTCCTTTGGGCTAGTGTCTTCCTTTTGTCTTTGGTTTTCTTCATTCTCCTTTGCTCCGAGTGCAATGGGACCAATAGAGGTATCTTAGATGGCTGCTTGCAAGCTTTTAAGACCCCAGACGCCACTCACCAAAGTGGGATGTAGAACATTTTTTTTATAAACTACGTTATGCCAACTGACCTAAATGTACCCTGAAACTATGGCCCCCAGGCCCAAGCCCCAGCTACTCTGTCTCCCAAGGTGTCTGGATGTGTCTAGGAAACTTGCTTTTGCTAGGGTCCAGCTGGGTCCTGTACTGTGTGTTGTCCTTCCCCTTACTGAAGTTGACCCTTGTCTACTATCTAGTTAGCGAGTTCCCCTCCCTCTCTCTCCCCATCCTAGTAACCATCAAAGAATGCTATTTTCTGTGTTTAACCCTTTTCTTGAGTTCTTACACTGGTCTCATACAAGATTTGTCCAAAAAATAGCTTATTTTAAATGATTAAACCATCAAAGGAGTCCCTGGGTGGTACGAATGGCTAACACACTGAGCTACTACCTAAAAGGTTGGAGGTTCCAGTCCACCCAGAGGTGTCTCAGAAGAAAAGCCTGGTGATCTACTTTGGAAAAATCAGCTACTGAAAACTCCATGGAGCAGAGTTCTACTTTGACACACATAGGGTCATCATGAGTTGGAATCAACTAGATGGTAACTTGTTAAGGGTTTCGATCATCAAATCATTAGACCATAGATGGATAATACCAATTTAAGCATACACATTTATACATATGCTAAATAAGAAGCAGCTTATTTCCTAATTATGTGATTTTCCCACTTTCTATATTCTACTGGTATATACATACTAGGCATGCTATAAAATCTTAATTAACCAGGAGGAGAAGAGAGCTCTGAAGACAGCTAACACAATAGTATCAAATCACAAGATCACATGAATCGCTTACAAGAATTACCTTATAACAACAGTAGACAAATATAAGAATATAAACTAGTACTATAGATCTTGGTAAAGCAGAGGGTCAGCAAAAAGGAGGAAGACCCTCAGTGAGATGGAGTAACGCAGTGGCTGCAACAATGGGCGCAAGCACAGCAACAATTTTGAGGATGGCGCAAGACTGGGCAGTGTTTCGTTCTGTTGTATACATAGGGTCGCTATAAGTCAGAACCAACTTGATGGCACCTAACAACAATAACAACAGATCTCTAAAAAGATGCAGCAGATTAATATTTAACATTTATATAAAGTTTTACTTCTCTTCATCAGAAATAAAACCACTAAAAGGCTCTATTTATAGTGAGAGCAAGTATTACTAGTTTTCATAAGCAAGCAGTCATCATTCTATCCACTTTTCTGGGCAACTTGCCAAGTGATATATAATTTAAAATTTCTATTTGTTTAATTGTTCCTCCTATTTTGATTACCAGATCCACCAATCATTTGTACAATTAAAAGTATTAAACAATTAAAATATACACAACTTTTGTTTTCTCTTAAAAATCTATTTGGCCCAATGTAAGCAGTTGACGTAACTAATATTTTCAGATAAAAAAAATTTCTATATTTTTAAAATCAAACATGTGGCAGAGACTGCCAGCTTTAGTGATATTCACGTATTCCTCTTCTTCAAGGAATACACTTTGATGAGATTTTCCAGACTCCTCTGAAATTAGATGTGACCAATTCACTGAGTTTCAGCAAATGAATGTGAAGAATGTATACTACACTCATGTCTAGACTATTAAAATCTTCCATATGCAATCCTCTTTCTCTTCTCTGGTCTGCCAGCTAGATGGAGAGGATCCAGCAGAGAACTTGAGGCCCTAATGGATCCCAGAGCCTCAAGATTAAAGGAGCCTGAATCACTGAATCATTATGTGGGAGGTCATCCACCAAATACCTGCAATAAACTGTTGAGTGAGAAATAGAAAAAATTTTTTTGTTAAGTCTCAGAGAGTTTGGAGTTGTTACTTAAAGCAATTAGCCTATCCTGAAGAATACAGAACATCTATCAGTGAGACTCTATATTTTTAACTGTTTTCAAATTTGGTACTCTGATACACTCAGGGACTGTCCCTATCCTGTATGTCACTTTTATGTGAATCACAAAAGGGACCATTTTAGTGGATAAATTAGGAAAAGGCACCCCTTCTGGAGGGCTTTACTCCACATGAACGTAGGTTGGCAAGTCACCTGTGTGGGAAAAAACAAAAACAAACACAGCTTCCTTTCTCCAAGGGACTACAATAAGGCACTCAGCTCAACAAAGAAAGCCAGGATTAAATCTAAGCTCCCATTTGAACCCTAGCCTGGCAAGGGCACAAACTGTACAACTATCCAGGAGGTCCTGGACATACTTCTCTACCACTCCTTTTCCTGCGATAGGAACATGGTTCTCCTAAAGTTTCTACTCTTTTGTCTGTGATATTTTATACGTCAACTATATTAAATAAAACAGGCATATTAATTTTTCTACATAGATACAAGGTTAATTTTTAGGTAAAGGATCACAGAAAATAATTTTCAAGAAAAAGATTGAAAATAAAAGTCTACTTATATTTACCTTAAAAGTTTACTTTTTAAGTTTGACTAGTCAAATTATGCTTTAATTTCAAGGAATAAGAAAACCTAGTTTTTGGGTTTTTTTCCCTCAAAAAAGTAAATATTAAGTTTCTCATACTATTAAGTAAAATTCATTGAAAGCCAAGTACAGACATACTTTTCACTGTTATTAATTTAAAATTACTCCAAGTTCCAGCTTTCCTGATACCTGGTAAAATCAAGGCTAGGGTAACAACAGTGAGAAATAGTAGAAGGAATCTCAGCCTGGCCAAAGTATCTAGGCTATAGCACTACTTGCTTAAGAAAATCAGTTAGCTTCTCAAGAGTCAGGTTGTTCATCTGATTAGTAAAAGGGTTGCAATGCCTATCTCCAAAGTGCACCTTTTTACAAATTTCCTCAGCTCCAACCCATGGAGATCAAACTAAAGGGATACAGTTGCGAGAATTAAAGAGAGCCTATGAAATGCCTAGCATAGTGCCTGGCACACTAAAGATACTGAATAAATACCACTTCATTCTTTAGCCCAAGTGTAAAATTCTATGACTACTGTCTTTATTATTACTGTTGAATTAATTAATTAAAAAAATACTTTAGGATCAATATGGAAATAGAGGACTTGAAGAACACTATAAACCAACTAACTAGACCTAACAGACATATATAGAATACCCCACCCAACAACAGCAGAGTGCATATTCTTCTCCAGTGCACATGAATCATTCTCTAGGATATGGTAGGTCACAAAACATGCTTCAATAAATTTAAAAAGATTGAAATTATACGAAGTATCTTCTCTAACCACAATGGATTGAAACTAGAAATCAATAACAGAAGGAAAACTGGAAATTTCATAAATATGTGGAAAAATAACATACTATTTAACAACCAAAGGGTCAAAGAAGAAATCACAAGGGAAATTATAAAATATTTTAAGACAAATGAAAATGAAAGTACAACATACCAAAACTTATGGGATGCAGCAAATGCAGTGCTCAAGAGGGAAATTTATTGCTGTAAATGCCTACATCAAAAAAATAAGACAGATAACAAATAAATAACCTAACTTCACAACCTGAGAAACTAGAAAAGTAAGAACAAAGCCCAAAGCTACCAGAAGGAATAATAAAGTTTATAGCAACGATAAATGAAATAAGAGAATAGAAAAATACAGAAACAATGAAACTAAACGTTGGTTCTTTGAAAACATCAATAAAACTGACAAACTTTAACTAGACTGACAAAGAAAAAAAACAGAGAAAATAAAAATAACTAAAATCAGAAATGAAAGTGGGGACATTACTACCGATCCTAGGAAATAAAAAGGATTATAAAATAATAAAATAATTGTACACCAACAAATTACATAACCTAGATGAAGTAGACACATTTCTGGAAAAACAAAAACTACCTAAATTGACAAAAGAAGAAACAGAAAATCTCAAACAGACCTATAACCAGCGAAGAGATTGAATCAGTAATCAAAAACTTCCCAACAAAGAAAAGGCCAGAACCAGATGGGTGCACCAGTGAATTCTACCAAACATTTAAAGAAGAATTATCACCAATCCTTCTCAAACTCTTCCAAATAGAAGAGAGGGGAATACTTTCCAAGTCATTCTATGGGGCCAGAATTACCTGGATACCAAAGCCAGATAAAGATGCCACAAGAAAGAAAACCCCTTATGAATATAGATGTAAACATCCTCACCAAAACACTAGCAAACTGAATCCAACAGCATATTAAACAGATTATACACCATGACCAAGTGAGATTTATCCAAGGAATGAAAGAGTGGTTCAATATAAGAATATAAATCAATGTAATACACGACATGAATAGAATGAAGGAAAAGAAGCACATGATCATCTCAACTGATACCGAAAAGGCATTTGACAAAATCCAACACCTTTCATGATAAAAACACAGAGCAAACTAGGAACAGAAGGGTAATTATTCAACATAACACACATCATTTACAAAAAATCCAAAGCTAACATCATACTCAATGGTGAAAGACTGAAAGATTTCACCCTAAGATCAGGAACAAGACAAGGATGCTAGCTTTTACCACTGCTATGCAACATGGTACTAGAAGGTCTACTTACAGGAGTCAATCAATGGATCAACTGATTGATAGATCGATAGATAAATAATGTGTCCAAACAAGAAAGGGAGAAGTAAAATTATCTCTATTTGCAGATGACATGCTCCTGTATATACAGAAAACCCCAAATAATTCACAAGAAAGCTACTACAGCCAATAAGCAAATTCAACAAAGTTGCAGAGTATATGATCAACACTCAAAATTCAGTTGTGTTTCTATATATCAGTGTCTTAGTTATCTTAAAAAAAAAACCAAATCCATTGCCGTCAAGTCAATTCCGACTCATAGTGACCCTACAGGACAGAGTAGAACGGCCCCATAGAGTTTCCAAGGAGCGACTAGTGGATTTAAACTGTCAACCTTTTGGTTAGAAGCCATAGCACTTAACCACTATGCCACCAGGGTTTCCTTTAGTTATCTACTGCTGATATAACAGAAATACCCCAAGTGGATGGCTTTAAAGAAGAGAAATTTATTCTCTCACAGTCTAGGGGGCTAGAAGTCCAAATTCAGGGTTCCAGCTCCAGAGGATGACTTTCTCTCTCTGTTGGTTCTGGGGGAGGCCCTTGTCATCAATTTTCCCCAGTCAAGGAGCTTCTCAGTGCTAATTTTCCTGGCTCTTGTTTCTTCGTAGTATGAGGTCCCCATGTCTCTCTGCTTGCCTCTCTCTTTTATATCTCAAAAGGGATTGGCTTAAAACACAACCTAATCTTGTAGATTGAGCCCTGCCTCATTAACATAACTGCCTCTAATCCTGCCTCATTATCATAGCGGTACAATTTACAACACATAGGAAAACCACATAAGATGATAAAATGGTGAACAATTACACAATATTGGGAATCATGGTCTAGCCAAGTTGACACATATTTTGGGAGAACACAATTCAATCCATGATAACCAGTAATGAAGAACCTGAAGAGGAAATTAAGAAAACAATTCCATTTACAATAGCATCTAAAAGAATAAAATAACTAGATGTTTCATTTAACCAGAGTTAAATTTAACCACAGAAGTGAAAGACCTGTACACTGAAAACTATAAAACACTGCTAAAAGAAATCAAAGAGAACCTAAATAAATAGAAAGACATATTCATGGATTGGAAAACTTGGAATTGTTAAGATGTCAATATTACCCAAAGTGATCTACAGATTCAATGCAATTCCTATAAAAATTCCAACAGCCTTTGTTTGCATAAATGGAGATGCTTACCGTCAAATTCATATGCAATTCCAAGAAATCCCAAATAACAAACACAGTCTTGAAAATGAAGTAGGAGGACTCACACCTCCCAATTTCAAAATGTACTATAAAGCTACGTTAATCAACACACTGTGGTACTGGCAGGACAAATAGACCAATGGAATAGAATTGAGAGTCCAGAAATAAACTCGTCCATCTACGGTCAACTGATTCTCAACAAGGGTACCAAGTCATTCAAAGCGGAAAAATAGACTCTTCAACAAATGGTCCTGGGACAACTGGATTTCCACATGCAAAGGAATGAAGGTGGACTCAGACCTCACACCATTTATGAAAATTAACTCAAAATGAATCAATGGCCTAAAAATAAAAACTAAATCCATAAAACACTTAAAAGAAAACACAGGGGTAAAGCTTCAAGACTTTGTTTTTGACAATGGATTCTTAGATATGACACTAAAAGCACGAGCAACAAAATAAAAAATATATAAATTGGACTTCACCGAAACTAAAAACTTTTGTCATTCAAAGGACTTTATCTAGAAAATGAAGAGACAGCCTACAGAATGGGAGAAAATATCTGGTAAGGGTTTAATATACAGGATATATAAATAACTCCTACAACTCAACAACAAAAAGACAAGACAATTAAAAAACAGGCAAAAGACTGGAACAGACATTTCACCAAAGAAGGTATAAAAATGGCCAATAAGCACATAACAAGATGCTCAATGTCATTAGTCACTAGGGAAATGCAAATCAAAACCACAATGAGATATCACTTCACATCCACTAGGATGGCTATTTTCAGAAAAATGGAAAATAAGTATTGGTGAGGATGTGAAGAAACTGGAATTCTTGTGCATTGCTGATGTGAATGTAAAATGGTGCAGCCGCTGGGAAAAACAGTTTCGTGGTTCCTCAAAAAGTTGTTGTTAGGTGCCATCGAGTTGGTTCCGACTCATAGTTACCCTACCTACAACAGAACGAAACACTGCCCGGTCCTGCGCCATCCTCATAATCATTGTTATAATTGAGCCCATTGTTGTAGCCACTGTGTCAACTCCCAGGTGTTATTTTGTCACACTATATGTAATCCAATGCCTTCTAATGCATTTAAAAACAATTTCCCTGTAACTTTATAATGGAGATTTTAACCATAGCAACAAACAATTCTGTGGCTTTTACCTTTCCTTTCAAAGAGCTAAGGAATGTGCTGATATGTGCCAGAGGCCTCAGAGTTAAATGTAAACAACCAAGTCTTCTGATTCTGGCAGAACTCGAGATTGTCCTGGAGCATGGAATATTCTGCTCGGGGAGATATATGCCCTGTGAACAATGTTCAGAAGGGGACTGGAGAACCTATGCATGGCCAGTACCTGCTGAAGAGTCCTCATGTGAAACCTAGCTAGCTCAGCTGGGATAGCCAATCCAAACTCCAGGAACTGAGAGCTGAGTCAAGCACAGACAGGTGACAGCACCCTTCTCTATGAACACCTGCATGCAACACGAAGTTTAATGAAGGAAACAGAGGAATCTCTACCACTAAACAGAAAGCATACAGTGGAATATACTTTCTTAATTTCTCTGTCCCCAAGTAACCATTATCTGAAGCATAAGACAGGGAGAAAGAAAGCAACAATAACAAAACAATTTCCAAAATTCCCAACCCCTACATAGTATGGTAAGGTCCCCGGGTGGAGTAAATGGTTTGCTCTCAACAACTAACCTAAACGTGGGTGGTTCAAACCCACTCAGAAGAAGAAAGGCCTGACAATCTGCTTCCGTAAACACTACAGCCAAGAAAAACCAATGTAGCAGTTCTACTCTGTAGCACATGGGGTTGCCAGGAGTCAGAATTGACTCAATCATAACTGGTTTTACGTAGTATGGTCTTCCTGATACCAAATTTGAATGCTAATCCCTGTATCAATCCATTTATATGAGAAAGCAAGAGAAATAAATACATCAATGCCTATTTAGACTCTCATGAAGTGGAATTTATGATGGATAACTTTATGTGAACTTGTCTGAAGTTTAACTTGTAATGCTTATTTAGAAATATTGCTGAGATATTATCAGCGTGAACCAAAATACAGAAGTATGCTTAACCTTTAAAGTAACAGTTGAGTTCAACAGAGTACAGCATTAGCAACTACAAATACAAAGAAATGAATAAGACAGTCATTGGACTTAGGATATTATAATTTGGTTCTGGAGAGCAACATGCACACAACTAACCAGGTTTAAGCGTAGACTCAGTGCTCTATGACAGAGACACAATGCTTTGGAGGCCCAGGAGTAATTCACTACTATGAGTCGACTTAAGGAAATAACATGGAGCTGAAATGACAAGGAGAAAGAGACATGTGGACTAACCAAAGAAAAATGAGGAGGATGTTAACCTGATGCAGGGTGGGGAGAGAGGGTGGGAGTGAGAAAAGATCATTCCAACATGGGAAAAGCATAAGCACAAAGACTGAGTCAGAAAGCTGAAAATAACTGAGAGAAGATTAGATGGTTCAACTTCCAGCTTGCTGCTGTTGTCAGGTGCCCTCACCTCAGGTCCAACTCCTAGCTACCTGATGTACAACAGAGTGAAATACTGCCGAGTCATGTGCCATCCTCACAATCATTGCTATGTTTGAGCCTATTGGCGAAGTTACCATGTCAATTCATCTTGTCGAGGATCTTCCTATTTTTCGTTGACCCTCTACCAAGCATGATGCCCTTCTCCACGGACTGGTCCTCCTGATAAATGTCCAAAGTATGTAAGATGAAGTCTTGCCATCCTCACATCTAAGGAGCATTCTGGCTGTACTTCTTCCAAGAAAGATTTGTTCGTTCTTCTGGAAGTCCATGGTATATTCAATATTCTTCACCAACACCACAATTCAAAGGCATCAATTCTTCTTAGGTCTTCCTTATTCATTGTCCTGCTTTCACACGCATATGAGGCTACTGATACTACCAAGGCTTGGGTCAGGTATACCTTAGTCCTCAAGGTGACATCTCTGCTTTTTAACACTTCAAAGAGGTCTTTCTGCAGCAGATTTGCAATGCAGTGTCATTGACTGCTGCTTCCATATGCACTGATTGTGGATCCAAGTAAAATGGAATCCTTGACAACTTCAATCTTTTCTCTGTTTATCATGTGTTGTTGCTTACTGGTCCAGTTGTGAGCATTTTTGTTTTCTTTATGTTCAGGTGTAATTCATACGGAAGGCTGAAGTCTTTGATCTTCATCAGTACGTGCTTCAAATCCTCTTCACTTTCAGCAAGCAAGACTGTCATCTGCATATCGCAGATTGTTAATGAGTCTTCCTCCAAACCTGATGCCATGTTCTTCTTCATATAGTGTAGCTTCTCAGATTATCTGCACAGCAGACAAACTGAGTAAGTATGGTGAAAGGATACAACCCTGATGCACACCTTTCCTGATTTTAAACTTGTTCTCTTCAAACAACTGCGTCTTGGTCTATGTACAAGTTCTGCAATGACCACAATTAAGTGTCCCAGAATTCCCACTCTTCACAATGTTATCCATAATTTGTTAAGATCCACACAGTCGAATGCCTTTGCATAGTCAATAAAACACAGGTAAACTTTCTGGTAGTCTCTGTTTTCAGCCAACATCCATCTGACATCAACAATAATATCCCTCACTGCACATCCTTTTCTGAATTCAGGTTGAATTTCTGGCAGTTCCCTGTTGATGTGTGGTGGTGTAACCATTTTTGAATTACTCTTCAGCATAATTTTGCTTACATGAGATATTAACGATACTTTTTGATAATTTCTGCATTCTGTTGCATCACCTTTCTTTGGAATGGCACATATATAGATCTCTTTCACTTGGTTGGCCTGGTAGCTATCTTCTAAATTCCTTGGCAAAGACAAGTGCTGCATCCATTTGCTGAAACATCTCAATTAGTATTAAATTAATTCCTAAAGCCTTGTTTTTTGCCAATGCCTTCACAGTGCAGCTTTGATTTCTTCCTTCAGTACCATCAGTTCTTGATCATATGCTACCTTCTGAAATGGCTGAATGTCGACAATTCTTTTTGGTACAGTGATTCTGTATACTCCTTCCATCTTTTTTTGTGGCTTCTTGCATCATTCAATTTTTGCGCACAGAATCCTTCAATATTGCAACTCAAGGCTTAAGTTTTTCTTCAGCTGTTTCAGCTTAAGAAATGCCAAACATGTTCTTCCCTTTTGGTTTTCTAAATCCAGGTTTTTGTACATTTCGTTTTAATACTTTACTTTGTCTTCTCCAGCCGCACTTTGAAATTTTCTATTCAGCTCTTTTACTTCATCATTTCTTCCTTTCACTTTAGCTACTTGACATTCAAGAGCAAGTTTTAAAGTCTCTTCCGACATGCGTTTTGGTCTTTTCTTTCTTTCCTGTCTTTTTAATGACCTCTTTGTTTTCCTCACGTATGATGTTCTTGATGTCATCCCACAACTTGTCTGGTCTTCGCTCATTAGTGTTCAACATGTCAAATCTATTCTTGAGATGGTTTCTAAATTCAGGTGGGATATACTCAATGTCGTACTTTGGCTCTTGTGGACTTGTTCTAATTCTCTTCAGCTTCAACTTGAACTTGCATATGAGCAATTCATGGTCTGTTCCGCAGTTGGCCTTGGCCTTGTTCTGACTGATATTAAGTTTTTTCCATTGTCTCTTTCCATAGATGTAGTTGACTTGACTCCTGTGTATTCCATCTGGAGAGGTCCACGTGTATAGTTGCCATTTATGTTGTTGAAAAAAGGTGTTTGCAATGAAGAGATTGTTGGTCTTGCAAAATTCTATCATGTAATCTCTGGCATTGTTTCTATCACCAAGGCCATATTTTCCAATTACCAGTTCTTCGTTTCCAACTTTTGCATTCCAACCACCAGTAATTATCAATGCATCCTGATTACATGTTAGATCACTTTCAGACTGCAGAAGCTGGTAAAAATCTTCCATTTCCTCATCTTTGGCCTTAATGGTTGGTGTGTAAATTTCAGTAACAGTTGTATTAACTGGTCTTCCTTGTAGGCATATGGATATTATCCTATCACTGACAGCACTGTACTTCAGGATAGATCTTGAAATGTTCTTTTTGATGATGAATGCAATGCCATTCCTCTTCAAGTTGTCATTCCTGGCATAGTAGACCATACCATTCCTCTTCAAGCTGTCATTCCTGGGAAAACAGACCATATGACTGTCTAAAAATGGCCAATACCATCCATTTCAGCTCATTAATGCCTAGGATATCAACGTTTACGTGTTCCATTTCATTTTTGGTGATTTCTAATTTTCCTAGAGTCATACTTCACAAATTCCACATTCTGATTATTAATGGACGTTTGCAGCTGCTGCTTCTCATTCTGAGTAATGCCACATCAGCAAATGAAGGACCCGAAAGCTTGACTCCATCCACGTCATTAAGGTCCACTCTACTTTGAGGAGAGAGCTCTTCCCCAGTTGTCTTTTGAGTGCCTTCCAACCTAAGGGGCTCATCTTCTGGCACTATATCAGACAATGTTCCACTATTGTTCATAATTTTTTCACTCACTAATTCTTTTCAGAAGAAGACTGCCAGGTCCTTCTTCCTAATATGTCTTAGTCACTACCTTGCTTGCTGAAAGTGAAGAGGATTTGAAGTAGTTACTGATTAAGATCAAAGACTACAGCCTTCCGTATGGATTACACCTCAACATAAAGAAAACAAAAATCCTCACAACTGGTCCAATAAGCAACATCATAATAAATGAAGAAAAGACTGAAGTTGTCAAGGATTTCATTTTATTTGGATCCTCAATCAACACCCATGGAAGCAGCAGTCAGGAAATCAGATGATGCACTGCACTGGGCAAATCTGCTGCAAACAACCCCTCTGAAGTGTTTAAAAGCAAAGATGTCACCTTGAGGACTAAGGTCCACCTGACCCTAGTTATGGTAATATCAATAGCCTCATATGCACGTGAAAGCTGGACAATGAACAAGGAAGACCGAAGAAGAATCAATGCCTTTGAATTATGGTGTTGGTGAAGAATACTGAATATACCATGGACTGTCAAAAGAACTAACAAATCTGTCTTGGAAGAAGTACAGCCAGAACGCTCCTTAGAAGCAATGATGGTGAGACTTTGTCTCACCTACTTTGGCCGTGTTGTCAGGAGGGATCAGTCCCTGAAGAAGGACATCATGCTTGGTAAAGTGGAAGGTCAGGGAAAAAGAGGAAGACTCTCAACGAGATGGAATGACACAGTGGCTTCAACAATGGGCTCAAGCATAACAATGACTGTGAGGATGGTACAGGTCTGGGCAGTGTTTCACTGTTATACATAGGGTCACTATGAGTCAGAACCGACTTGATAGCACCTAACAACAACTCCAAAAAACATCAGTGGCTTACAACAATAAATGCTAATTTCTTGCTCAGGAATTTTCAGGTTGACTGGGACACCTCTGCTTCAGGCTGCGAGTCAAGTCCAGCTCTCTTTCACATAATTTTTCATTCTGGGACCCAGTCTGTAGGGACAGTAGTTATTCTTGGCTAGTTCTCTGTCTCAGGCTGGGTTCTCTAGAGAAGTAAAACCAATAAAGCGTACAAATATACACAGAGAGAGATTTATATCAAGGAAACAGTTCACGCAATTGTAGAGGCTAGAACATCCCAAGTCCGTGGATCAGGGTAGAGGCCTCTCTCAATTTATGCAGCCGCAGAAGCTGGTGAACCCAAGGTCAGCAGGTTGGAGAGCAGGGCTCCTGCTCACAGGCTACGAAGGTCGACGAATTCCAAGATCAGCAGAGAAGACCACGAGGTTTCTCCTGATTCACGTAACTGCAGGGGCTGGCAAACCCAAGATCAGCAGGTCGGGGAATAGGACTCTTGCTCACAGGCTGTAAAGATCGACAAATCCCAAGATCGACAGGTAAGCTGGCAGCTTAAGTTCCAAGAACTGGAGGTAAAACAAAAGGCAGCTGCTAGGTCCGGAACAAGCCAAAAACCTTGGCAAGGTGAGCAGGAAGGAAGTAGCCGGCAGTGGGCAAAGAGATGAGGTCTGAAGGGGCAGTGAGACGCCCCAGGCCCCACCTCCACTGCTACCACTCAGCAGATTCCATCACGGCAGTGATCACATAACAAATCTCAAAAGGGAAGTGATCACAACATTATACAACTGCCAAAACACTGAGAATCATGGCCTAGCCAAGCTGACATACAATCTTAACCACCACATTCTTCTATGGTAAATGGCAGAAGTACAAGAGAGCTGGCAGAAACCTGTTAAGCCTATTACAGCCTCAGCTCAAAAAGAGCCTACTGTCACTTCCATCTCCATTCTATTAGTCCAAGAAAGCCATATGACCAAGTCCTAAGTCAGTCAGCAGAGATTTATACTCCATTCCAAAGGAAGAGGTGGAGAATGGATATCTGCTGAGCAATAATTCAATCTACCATGAACTCTAAGAGAAATTCCCACAATAATTTCATTTGTGTTCAATAATGAACACACAAACATAGCAAGGTGTTAATTGAGTAACTCACTGCTATCAAATTCTCACATGACAAAGTAAATATGTGAATGACAAACTCAAGATACAAAAACTTCTCAACATACTAGCACAATGGGCTAAACTCAAGACAATGGAATCTCACAGGAGTAAAAGTCCTGCCCTTGGGTTCAGCACAGGATGGAAAAGATCTGATCTCACAGTAAATTAATGTAACAGATTTAGTGGTTTTGAGTTTACGCTCAGTAACAGCCACTAATATGATGTAGCTTCCAAAAAGAATAATGCAATTTGGCTCATATTAACAGTAATAATAACACAGTTCAGTGCCCAGTACATATAAAATGCATTTTTTAAAAAAGGAAGAAAACAGTTGCTCTACTCTGAGCTAATCATACCCACCAGAATATTAAATTGGGTTCTGATCCCAGTGTTAGAATGCCTGAGGAATAATGACAGGAAACAAGATAGGTAAAAGGTTTAAAACTGAGTCACACAGGACTTTCAAGTGTGACTTGAATGAACTACAGATTTTTAGAATTGGGAAGACAAAGTGGGACGTAGACTCATAGACTGAGATAAAAACAAGCATAAAAGTTGTCTCCCAATTCGTAAAAGACTATCATATAACCAGAAAGGTTACTTGGAAGGGAAGATTTCTAGCTCAATATAAATAGGAATTTTCTAACTAGAAGATAAATGCCTTGAGAGACCGTGAAGTATTGTCATTGAATAAATTCAAATAGGGGCTACAAGACCTCTATAGCAGCAGTTGGCAAATTTTTTCTACAAAGGGCCAGAAAGAATAAATATTTTTGGCTTTGCAGGCCATACAGTCTCAACTTCACCACATAGCGTCAAAGTGGCCATAGATAACATACAAATAGTCAGACATGGCTGTGTTCCAAAAAAATTTTGCTTACAAAAACAAGTGTCAGGCTGGATAGCTGTAGTTTGCCAAACCCTTCTCTATACAGAACAGAGAGAATAAATGTAAAGAGGGTTGGATCACATGATCCTTATACCACTTCCAGAAAAAGGCTCCATAAAAAGTCATTAAACCAATTCAATGGTACACAGAAGTAGGTGAAAAATAAAACAATAACCTCCCCCCCAAAAAACAGGCATATCTATACATATGGATAAATCATATACATATATATGCATATTTATATATCATATACAGAAAGAAGATTGCTATAAACATATATGAAATAGGTCACCCTCATTAAAATAGATTTGACAGATAGCTGCTGAACATATAAGGCTCTTAAACAGCTCCCTATTATGGGAGGATAGTGGAATAACCATAAAATGAACATGGGAACCCAGGCACCACCATAATGATTTTTCAGTATCAGGTAAACAAATAAGATGACACTGATGAACTCTGCTGTCCTTAAATATGCTAAGCCTATCCATCCATACCTACACTGGGAGATAGCGGATGGCATTTGCAAACTGGCTGCTTAAAGTCCCTTTATATATGTCTTCATACATCAAAATGGGAAGAAATTTGTCCTACTGTATCCCAAATAAAGCAAAAGGAAGCTATAATTGGGTTTCACCAAAGGCCCAAAATTTCTATCCTAGGAAAAGTCATAAAAGAGCCAGAATGTGTACCGACCGTTTAAAGAGAAACTATTTGTTCTGTAAACCTTCATCTAAAGTACAATTAAAAAAAAAAAAAAAAAAAGCCAGAACTCCCCCCGCCCCCACCATGGCCTCCTGTATTCTCTGAATCAGAACAAAGGTTCTCCAACTATGTGTTACTGATTCACAAGGTAAGTACAGCATTGACAGTAAGCATTTGGAAATTTTTACAGCAATTTGACATTGGTTAGTTTGTCAACTAGAGCCCAAAAGATATGATAATCTGAGAAAATGTAAGCATTTCTTTTCATAATTCGTCATTTTATAAACATTTTAATTTTGAATCAAGCCTATAACTTATAATTTAATATTTTTAGTTGTATTAAGAAAGTAAATTGTTATTTTTAACTCTAATTTACAAATAGCAAAGCAAGCTTAACTGGCCCAGGCAACAGTAGTAAACCAAACAATAACAATGGACGTGATTTCAAAGAAATGAAGACCAGAGAGTTCATACTAATTTTACTTGGAAGCGTGATCTCTGATATATTGACTTATATTCTGGAGCAATAATTGACAGTGAAGTGCTAAAACCACAGCATGTTATCTGCAGAGATGTACTGGCTATGAAACAGTAACACCATCAAAACCTAAGTGGCATTTATGTAGAAAACATAAAAAATAAATCAAAATAAAAAAAGTTATTGGAAATAAAGAGTACTGAATCACAAAGTCAACAGAAGCAGATGTACAGCATTTCGCGTCTAAATATTAGTGCTTTCCAAGCTTCTTATACAGTAGTTCTTTAGGATGCTAAGACTAAAACACCATATACAACAACTGCTGAGACACCAGGAAAAGACTCCATCAAAGGTGTTTCCTTGGAAATTTTCAGTTAATCTGCAACAAAGAACCAATTTCCAATGACAATAGTCTGATGCATTCAAGGACTAGCGAATGATACGGAAGACCAATTTGTATTGTTGTCATTAGGTGTCGAGTTGGTTCTGACTCATAGCGACCCTATGTACAACAGAACCTAACACTGCCCGGTCCTGTGCCATCTCACAACCGTTGTTATGCTTGAGCCTATTCTTGTAGCCACTGTGTCAATCCATCATGTTGAAGGTCTTCCTCTTTTTCACTGACCCTCTAGTCTACCAAGCATGATGTCCTTCTCCAGGGACTGGTCCCTCCCGATAACATGTCCAATGTCTAATGAGCATTCTGGCTGTACTTCTTCCATTGAGTCGATTTCGACTCATAGTGACCCACAGGACAGAGAAGAACTGTCCCAGAGAGCTTCCAAGGAGCAGCTGGTAGATCTGAACTGCTGACCTTTTTGGTTAGCAGCCTGAGCTCTTAACCACTGTGCCACCAGGGCTCCCATAGAATAAACAGATGTAGCGAAGTGATTTTTATTAAAACTTAATAAATGAACAGATATTAACATGGCAATTCCCTGAGTACATGTGAACATGATGGTGGTGTAAAGGAAGAATTTTTTTTTCAGTTTCACTGCCAAACATAACTGATTCTGAATTGTATAAATCTATGAAAAATTATGCAGTCAACAAATATAACCTGGAGTCTAAATTTTGTACAGCAGTATTTTCTAATGGTATAGTTGCAAAGATAGGAAAGTATTCTGAAGCAGTTATCCATGTGAAGTGTTTACTTCATAATGTAAATCAAGGCACTGCTTCCTTCATTAAGAAACTCTTGTCGAAAAAAATGTCAACTGTCTAAACAGTTTGCTTAGTAATGCAGTAAAATTGTGGATTACTTAAAGGCTAATGCAATATATTACAGATTATTCTCTGTACTGAGTGATAATACGGAAGCTGATAATACACAATTGTTACTACATGTGGAAGTTCCATGGTTATCCAGAAGACATGTTCTGCTGAAAATGAAAAATGAAATGAACTCTTAAGTGTTTCTGCAAGACAAAAAAAAAAAAAAAAGTTTGGTCCCAACAATTTAAAGATATCAATTAGACAACCATACTTAAAATTTGTCCTATATTTTTAATGATCTTCACACTTCCATGCAAGGACGGCATCTAAATGTTTCACAATGGCCAGTAAAACCAACAGGGCTAAAAAGAAAGTTATTACCTTGAAAGATTAGAGTTTCTATCTAGAGATAGTTATACATGTTCCATAATTTAACAATAATTTTCAGTGAAATAGGTATGATCAGATATTGTACATTAGTAAAAGATTATCAATAAATACCTTAAAAATTTGATAGAACATTTTTAATCTTTTCCAATCAAAAGAAGATTCATACACAGGAAATTTATGGATCCAGGCTTTCCTTCTTTAATTGAAAGATAATTTAAATTTAACTATAACTCTATAGGATAAATTGCTGGAAATGGCTACTAATGAAAGACTGAAAATGAAATCTGGAAATAAAAAAATCACTGGCTTCATTTAGGAAAAAAGTTAAAAATGAATATCCTGAGCCTGCTAAATTTCTTGAAAATATTTTCTTCCATTTTCATCAACATACCTCTGTGAGTCTAGTCTGTCTACAGTGTTATTAAAACAAAACCCAGGAACAGTTTATACATACATTATCTGTTGTGAGCAGCATTGTTGTCAATCTAACCTAGATTAATTAATAGCAAGAAGAAAGTTTATGTGTCACACTAGAATTTTTAAATTACTGATATACACAGTGTTTTTTTAAAGTGTACACACAGGCATTTAATACAGGGAGTTACAAATTAACTCAACTTTCTGTTTAGTAAATACTGTGGAATAACAAAAAAGTTATGACTATAATAGTAATCCCCGACACTAATGGCTACAAGACAGTTTCAAGTAATAAAGTTTATAGTTTTTTCTAATTCTTTTTCCCTATGTATGGTAATTCTATTTATTGAAACGTTATTTGATGTGTGTTTAACAATTTAAGCTTAAATTTTGTTTTTTCCTAGTAATTCATTTTTATTGTCTTTTACAAAAGTATTCATGCATAAATTATTATAAATTTTACAAAAAAGGTCCTCACCACAGATAATTTGAGAAGTACCACTCTAGTGCAGGGGCTGGCAAACCATGGCCTGCCTCTGTTTCTCTAAATACAGTTAGATCAGAACACAGTCACACCCACTTGTTTACAAAGTGTCTATTTTTATTCTCTGCTTTTCCTCTATAACAGCAGAGAAGAATAGTTGCAAAAGAGACCTTGTGGCCCTCAAAGCCTAAAGTATTTATTTACCTAGCCCTCTGCAAAAAACATTGTTGATCCCTGCTCTAGAGGGCTGGACGTAAGGTGTTGGAAAGACTTTCCAATCATTCAATAAGCAAAGCCAGTACTGGAGCTCAGGACCCTTAAAGAGATTAAACATTCTTACCTTCACAGAGAGGACCAGAAGTGAAATTTAGATACTATTTAGGGTATTACCTCTGATAGGGAACGAACAGTATGTAAATCTTTCTGAATGGTCTCTTGGTATGCTAAAATTTCTAATTATGATTAAAAAGAATCAAAGTATGATCTGATCCAGATAAGGAAAGAGGCACTAATCTAGAAGACCCAAAAGAATTCCTAAGCCAGACAAATAACTAGAGGAGTGTGTGTGTATGCGTGCCTATGTGCGGCACAGATAAAGGACCTATAATTTTTATCTAACTGCACTTTCAACACTTTCAAAAAATGATATCCTATATAGGTTTCAGAGGATCCCTGGTAAAGCAAAGGTTAAGCTCTCGGTTGCTAACCGAAAGGTTGGTGGTTTGAACCCATCCAGTGGCTCTACAGGAGAAAGACCTGGCAATCTGCTTCTATAAAGGTTACAGCCAAGAAAACCCCATGAGTGCAGTTCTACTCTATAACATGGGGGCACTATAAGCTGGAATTGACTCAACTGCACCCAACAACAGTAACATACAGATTGCAAGAAACAACAATCAGAAAAGTAAAAAAGATAACTTTGGTTTGATGGACTTTGAATTTTACATGCTATTTGAAATATAATCTTAAAATAATATGTGTATAATAATTAATTCAATGTCTGTGGTTCAACTATTTTAAAATAAAAATTATTTTTGTAAAAACTCATGCCCAGAGTAGGTCATTACATTCTTTATGGATTGAAAATGCAAAGTCTAAAAAATGGAAGGATATCCTGTTATTCTGAGAACAATGCCTCACTATTACACACCTCTTGAATAATTTCCTACTATGATTTTTTGAATTCCATTATGATATACATCATATACATAATGAACACAAATTTTTGAAAACTTTTACTTAAGATCGTAAGTTGGGGTTTGTTTTTAAACCTTTAACTTTAGACAAATAGTGCCTAGAATATTTTGAACATTGAAATCAAAGAGTCTATTAACAAGTATTTGAGTCCTTTCTTTAGCAAGAAGTTATGAACCACAAGGAAAGATAATACACAATCATTGGCTAAAATTTGACTTCAAAACCTAGTTGAGGTCTTCTGTGTAGCTTAAAAGCAAGCAATGCTTCTACTGTCTCATGGACAGGATATTGCATTAAACACCCAAATACCATCAGAAGTCTACCATTAAGATTTTACTATACTTGCTTTATCAAATATTTATCCCTCTATTGATTCTTCTAGCACCCATTAATCCATAGTAAAAGGCATGTCTGATAGCAAAGATGCAATCCTCTCCCTCTCCTTCTCTCAGAGACTGCAAACAAATTAAGAATTCCAGATTAAAAGTCACTTGCTCTAAAATACATAGTCTCCCCTACTCTTGTTTTCAGTATAGTTCTAATTCCATTGCACTACAATTGGGTTTTTAGCATGCACACACACACACACACACACACACGCACGCACACAGAGGCAATGTCTTGTTCATCTTAGAATCTCCAGGCATTTCTTCTGTAATGAAGTGTCTATTCATGAGAGAGCATACTTTCATAAGAAATAAAGACAAATAACAATTCTACATGGTATTATCAATCTATCCTCATCATCTTATTTTACCGATTAGGGAACTGAAGCAGAGTGTAAAGTAAACTGCGCAGGGTTACCCAGCTAATAAGTGGCAGAGCTCGAATGCAACTATCTTAACCATCAGGCTACATCTCCATTTAGAAAATTCTTATGCTCCAGAGACCATTTTTAGCAAACACTAAAGACTGTTCATTCATGAAATCTAAAAGTATTCAAGACAGGCCTCAGCACTGAAGAACCGGTATACTTTATTCCAAAAGTAACTGATATTGAGTGCCTTATCCAGAGTCTTCCCTGATTATCACCAGTATGAACAGTTCCTCTCTGCTTTAATCTTGTTACATATAATTCTGATTTGGAAACTACTTCAGTTTGCCTTGTAAATAGTCATTTACATATTTGTTTATCCTACTTGATTATAAATCTTTGAAGATAACAATCAAGTTTTTTTATCTTTGTCATCTACCCTGAAAAACAACCATTGCTTTAAGAAACCACTTGATTATATTACTTAACAACTCACTGAGCTCCAACAATGTATAAATCACTAAAAAAGAATTATTTATGTGCACTAATAACCTTCTGTTAAGTATTCATTAAAAACGAACATTTCTTCATATGTACACCAGTGTTCATTGCAGCACTGTTTACAATAGTGAAAAGGTGGAAACAACCAGAGACATCCATCAATTGATGAACAGATAAGCAAAATGAAATATTATTCAGCCATGAAAAAGAAATGAAGTACTGATAATGACCGCAACATGGAGGAATCTTTAGGACATTATGCCGAGCAAAACAAGTCAGACACAAAAGGACAAATACTGTATGATATCACTTATATGAAATGAGCAAATGTATAGAAACCAAAAGTAATTAATGATTGCCAGGGGTAGGAGGGAGGGGGAAAGAGGACATTTTTGTTTGGAGTGCATTGTAGGTATGTTAAGGGTGGTGGAATAGTCTGGAAAAAGACAGTGAAAATGGGTGCACAAACTGAAGCATGTAATCACGTATTTCTTGTTGTTAGGAGCCGTCGAGTCGGTTCCAACTCATAATGACCATATGTACAACAGAATGAAACAATGCCTGGTCCTGTGCCATTCTCACAATTCACACACACACACACACACACACACACACACACACACACACACACACACACACACACACACACACACACACACACACACACACACACGCTTTAAAAACTAATAAAGAGGTAAAGGAGAAGGGTGAAGGATGAATAGATGGAGCACAAGGCATTTTTAGGGCAATGAAACTACACTGTATGATACTCTAATAGTAGACACATGACATTAAGCATTTATCAAAACTACCAGGGCTATACGACACCAAGAGTGAACACTAACGTA
This sequence comes from Dugong dugon, assembly GCA_030035585.1. Taxonomy (NCBI): domain Eukaryota; kingdom Metazoa; phylum Chordata; class Mammalia; order Sirenia; family Dugongidae; genus Dugong; species Dugong dugon. The sequence continues at coordinate 74,741,205 of CM057467.1, read as the reverse complement.
AACTACTAACTTTAGTTAATGATAACATATCAGTGTCGGTTTAACTGTAACAAATGTATCACAGAAATTCAACATGTTAATAGGAAACAATGTGAAGGGGCTTTATCAGAACTCTGAGCTTTGTGCAAAATTTTTCTATAAACCTAAAACTGCTTTGAAAACTAAAGTCTGGAATAGAATTGAATAAAGGTAAACTTCATTAAACGGATATGAGGGTTTAATTCACTAAAGGAGATACATAAAGTTTTTGCTAACTATCTAAATGTAAACTTCATTAAATGATCTCTGACAATGTAAGGAACACTACACGAGCTGTGTGTAGCTTTCAATAATTGGTAAAAAGACATGCTTCAATTTCCTCATAGCAACACTAGTATCTCAGTTTAAGAATAACATTTTATTGATTTCTACTCTGAACTGTCATTTCCAATATGGCAGGCATAAAAAAAAGCAGTCTTCATTTTTTATACATTACACGTAATTTAAGCACTTATGATTCTAGGCACTATACTAGGTGCTGGGAATAAATTACAAGGGAAAAATAATCCTGTACTCAAGGACTTTATAGGTGGGGGAGTAAGGTGTGGGTGCTGTCACAGAATGTTTCCTGGATGGAGTATTATGGTTCCCCATTTTCAAATAAAAGCATTAAATCATTCCTCTTTTCTCTGAAAAGCCAAGAAGCAAGCCAATTTAGGGAAACAGAAAAGACAATAGGTTTGGCTAGCTCAATGTTGGGTTGCTGTTGTTTGTTGTTAGGTGCCATTGAGTCAGTTCCGACTCACAGCGACACCATGTGTAACAGAAAGAAACATTGTCAGGTCCTGCGACATACTTACAATCGTTGTTATGCCTATGCCCATTGTTGCAGCCACTGTATCAATCCATCTCATTGATGGCTGTAATCATTAGGGTTGTGTGCCAACTTGGCTGGGCCAAGAATCTCGGTGGTTTGTAAATTATGATGTAGTTTGGCAGATGTATAATGATATAATACCTCCATGATGAGATCGGATATAATGGGATCACCTCCTTGATGGAATCTGCTGTGAGTAGCAAATCCGTTGAAGGGGCGTTTCCTTGGAGGTGTGGCCTGAATCCAATATAGGTAGATTTTCTGGCAAGGCTCTTAGGCTTTTGTTCGCTCTGAATTCTGTAGCTAGCTCCTGTTCATCTGGCCTCCAGTTCTTAGGATTCAGCTAGCATCTTCCCTGCTGATCTGGGGATTTGTCAGTCTCCATGATCTGGATCTTGGGCTCACCAGCCCCTGCAGCTGCATGAGTCAGGAGAAGACTCCAGCATGACTCATCAACTTGGGACATTCAGGATTCTACAACTGCATGAGCCATTTCCTTGTTACAGATCTAGATAGATAGATAGATTAGATAGATGACAGATAGAGAGAGAGAGAGAGATACTTCGCTGGTTTTGCATCTCTAGAGAACCTAGCCTAAGACAAGGATCTTCCCTTTTTTCGCAGACCCTCTACGTTACCAGGCATGATGGTCTTCTCCAAGGACTGGTCCCTCTTGGTAATATGTCCAAAGTAAGTGAGATGAACTCTCACCATCCTTGCTTCTAAGGAGCATTCTGGTTGTACTTCTTTCAAGGCAAATTTATTCACTCTTTTGGAAGTCCATGGTATATTCAACATTCCTCGCCAACACCATAATTCAAAGGTATCAATTCTTCTTTGGTCTTCCTTATTTATTGTCCAGCTTTCACATGCATATGAGGTGACTGAAAATACCTTGGCTTGGGTCAGGCACATCTTAGTGTTCAAAGTGATATCTTTGCTTTTCAACTCTTTAAAGAAGTCTTTTGCAGCAGATCTGCCCAATGCAATATATCATTTAATTTCCTGATTGCTGCTTCCACAGGTGTCGATTGTGGATTCAAGTAAAATGAAATCCTTGAAAACGTCACTATTTTCTCCATTTATCATAATGTTGCTTATTGGTCCAGTTGTGAGGATTTTTGTTTTCTTTATGTTGAGGTGTAATCCATACAGAAGGCTGTAGTGTTTGATCTTCATCAGTAAGTGCTTCAAATCCTCTTCACTTTCAGCAAGCAAGGTTGTTTCATCTGCATATCACACGTCTTCCTACAACTCTGATGCCATGTTCTTCTTCATATAGTCCAGCTTCTCGGGTCATCTGCTCAGCATACAGACTGAATTAGTATGGTGAAAGGACACAACCCTAATGCACACCTTTCCTGATTTTAAACCACTCAGTAATCTCTTGGTTTATGTACAAATTCTGCATGAGCACAATTAAGTGTTCTGAAATTCTCATTCTTCACTATGTTATCCATAATTTGTTATGATACACATAGTTGAATGCCTTTGCATAGTCAATAAAATTCAGGTAAACATATTTCTGATATTCTCTGCTTTTAGCCGTGATCCATCTAACATCAGCAATGATATCCCCTGTTCCATGTCCTCTTCTGTATCTGGCTTGAACTTCTGGCAGTTCCCTGTGAATGTACTGCTGCACCTACTTTTGAATAATCTGCAGCAAAACTTTACTTATGTGTGGTATTAATGATACTGTTCAATAATTTCCATGTTTTGTTGGATCACCTTTCTTTGGAATGGGCACAAATATGGATCTCTTCCAATTCACTGGTCAGGAAGTTATCCTCCAAATTTCTTGACATAGACGAATGAGAACCTCCAGTGCTGCATCAGTTTGTTGAAACATCTCAATTGGTATTTCATCAATTCCTGGAGCCTTAGTTTTCACCATTTCCTTCACTGCAGCTTGGACTTCTTCCTTCAGTACCAATGGTTCTTGATCATATGCTACCTCCTGAAATGGTTGAATGTCAACCGATTCTTTTTGGTACAGTGACTCTGTATATTCCTTCCATCTTCTTTTGATGCTTCCTGCGTCGTTCAATACTTTCCCTGTAGAAACCTTCAATATTGCAACTGGAGACTTGAATTTTTTTCTTCAGTTCTTTCAGCTTGAGAAATGCCAACCATGTTCTTCCCTTTTGGTTTTCTAACTCGAGGTTTTTGCACATTTCATCATAATACCTTACTTTGTCTTCTCGAGCTGCCGTTTGAAATCTTCTGTTCAGATCTTTTACTTCATCCTTCTTCCATTTGCTTTAGCTACTTGATGTTCAAAAGCAAGTTTCAGAGTCTCTTCCAACATCCATTGTGGTCTCTTCTTTCTTTCCTGTCTTTTTAATGATCTTTTGCTTTCTTCATGTATGATGTCCTTGATGCCATTCCACAACTCGTCTGGTGTTCAGCCATTAGTGTTCAACACATCAAATCTATTTTTGAGATGGTCTCTAAATTCAGGTGGAATATACTTAAGGTTATACTTCGGCTCTCATGGACTTCCTCTAATTTTCTTCAGCTTCTGTCAGTTTGTCATACTGTGGTGGCTTGTGTGCTGCTGTGATGCTGACCTATGCCACTGGTATTTCAAAAGCCAGCAGGGCCACCCATGGTGGACAGGTTTCAGCAGAGCTTCCAGACTAAGACAGACTAGGAAGAAGGATTTGGCAGTCTACATCCAAAAAAAAACTGGCCAGTGAAAACCTAATGAATAGCAGCAGAACACTGTCTGGTATAGTGCCAGAAGATGAGACCCTCAGGTTGGAAGGAACTCAAAATATGAGTGGGGAAGCCCTGCCTCCTCAAAGTAGAGTTGACCTTAATGACTTGAATGGGGTAAACCTTTTGGGACCTTCATTTGCTGAGGTGGCACCATTCTAAATGAGAAGAAACAGCTCCAAACATCCATTAATTGGAAGATGGAATTTACAAGGTATGAATCTTGGAAAATTGGAAGTCGTCAAAAATGAAATGGAACACATAAAGATTGATATCCCAGGCATTAGTGAGCTGAAATGGACTGGTACTGGTCATTTTGAATTGGACAATTACATGGACTACTATGCCAGAAATGGCAACTTGAAGAGGAAAGCCATCACACTCATCATCAAAAACAACATTTCAAGATCTATCCTGAAGCACAACTCTGTCAGCGATAGGATAATATTCATACTCCTAACACAAGGAAGATCAGCTAATACAACTATTATTCTAATTTACACATCAACCGCTAACGCCAAAAGGAGGAAACTGAAGATTTTTTACCAACTTCTGCAGTCTGAAATTGATCAAACATGCAACCAAGATGCATCGATAATTACTGGTGATTGGAATGTTGACTTATAAAATTAAATTTCTATTCATTAGTTTTCTTAGGCTGGGTTCTCTGAAGAAGTAAAACCAGTAAAGCGAATAATATATATATATAGAGAGAGATTTATATCAAGGAAATGGCTCACACGGTTGTAGAGGCTGGTACATCCCAAGTCTGTGGGTCAGGATAGAGGCTTCTGCCGATTCACGTAGCCACAGGGGCTGGCAGAACCCAAGATCGGCAGGTCAGAGAGGGACTCTTGTTCACAGGCTGCGAAGACTGATGAATCCCAGGACTGGCAAGGCAAGACTGCAGGTAAGCTGCTAGCTCAAGTCCCAAGAACTGGAGGTCAGACAAACAGGAGCCAGCTGCAGGATCCAGCATAAGCAAAAAGCCTCCAAGCCTTGCCAGAATATCCACTTATACTTGATGCAGGCCACACGCCCAAGGAAAATCCCTTTAAACTGATTGGCTACTTACAGCAGATCCCATGTGGATGATCACATATCAAATCTCAACAGGGAAGTGATCACAACATTATACGACTGTGAAAACACTGAGAATCATGGCCCAGCCAAGGTGACACACAGTTGTAAGCATCACAGTCTTTTCCCATACAACACACTAAAAGATTAGATAGATGTTTATCTCATTTGGAAGTTATGTTTGGGATCTTCCGATTTAAAATGTAGGCTATTTTTCTTATGTAAAGTTCTCTATGGAAAGGTGTAGGGAGCGTCTTGAAAAGATAAGAAGTCTTCTTCCAGAACAACTGACTCTCAGACATAACAAGCAAGAAATCCATGCGTTTGTTTGATTGTGAAAAACATGAATATATGCATCAGAGAGAGAAAATAAAAAGTTATTTCAGATACAAATTCCAAATTCAAACTCACTTTCTCATTCAAACTCAAGATCTTTCTCATATGGGTAACACTACAAACCAGTGATCTAGGATGAGGAACATTAGGTACGTGTTTATTCAATGCTGGTTAATGATTCTCCTGGAGGCATTGGTAGTTCGGTGGCAGAATTCTCACCCTCCATGCAGGACACGTGGGTTCACTTCCTGGCCAATGCACCTAATGCACAGCCACCACCCACCTGCCAGTGGAAGCTTGCATGCTGCTATGATGCTGAGCAGGTTTCAGTGGAGCCAGACAGACTAGAAAGAAACGACTGACAATTTACTTCCAAAAATCAGCCAGTAAAACCCTGTGAATTACAACAGTCTGACCACAATCAATCATGAGATGGCACTGTTCTGGGCAGCATTTTGCTCTGTTGTGCATGGGGCCCCCATGAGTCGGGGGCTGACTCGACGGCAGCTAACTGCAAAACAACAACTAGCAAATTTATGTGGCCAAGAGTATCAACACACCCATCATTTCATCTATTTCCTACTATACTTTTAAGAACTTTAAAAATCAAACTATCATGAAGTATTTTGAGACAAAATTTAGTCTGCTCTTCTTCTCAAAAGTGTTTCTAACCATTGTTGTAAGCTAAGGAACTAAAAAATAAAATCATTTGAAAAATAAGTGTCAACATGAGCACAGAAAATAACTGAATTCAACCCTTAATTTTGTCCTATAGACCTTTTCCAAGATAGTGTCCTGTCTCCTTATTGTTTTACAGGGCCAGACTGACAGAAAGGAAAGCTCCAAGTATAAATTTATTTCTTCAAAGAATAAAAACAGCAAAAATTGTACGTGCAACAGTGTGATACCACAGGCTATTTGCCAGCATGTCCACATTTACTGTTTGTCCTTAGGTTAAGGAGCCACCCTTAAAGTCCACAACTTTTTCCTGCTCCTTCTCTTCAGTCACAGTAACTTTTTGTATCCTTCTTTTACTAGCAGCATTCTGCCAAAGACTACAGGAAGTATATTAATACACAGAACTTGCCTGTAGAAGTTTCAGTTGGAATACTGTAAATGATTTTACCAACACCTTAGTGGTTAGCTAACCTCAGTCAGAAGCCAGACTTGATTTTACTCTAATAGTTAATGTTGTTCACTGACTCATATGGCTTCTGTGTTTTTAGAGATTCATTTGTTGCTTATATAAAAAAATATGAAATACATCTGTTATTTCTGAAGAATTACAAAGTGAACTTCACATTAAGACTCCTGCGGCAAATTAAAATTGCCAAACAACTTTAAAAAGTTCACTCCTCACATCCCTTCAAGTGTAAGGTTCTGTAATATTATTTTCTTTCTTTCTTCTAACATTCCTCTAAAGATATAAATTTACTTTACATGTGTTTGAGGTACTATTTCTCAAATTCAATCCCACTTGAATTATTTTACTTTACAGTATTTTTCTATTGGGATGGCTTTTCTCTATGCTCTCTGAATCTCACAAACAATGGGAAACTTTTTGGCCAATCTTAGTAAAGAGGGTAACAGCATACACCACTCGTAACAATACTATAAAAGAGCTTTCCCAATTGATCATAATGTCCTATCAGTGGCCTTCAAGAGAAAGAAGTTAATATATTTCATTGGAAGACTACATACAACCATAGAATGTAAGCTCTGGAAGTGAACGGATTTTTTTTTCTTTTTCCTTTTTGGCCATATCCACAGTACCTAAAAACTGTTTAGTAAATAATTGCTCAACCCGTGAAAATTAGTATACCTTCAAATAAACCTCTAATTTAAAAAAAAAATTTTTTATCAAAAAAACAAAAGATAGTAAATCTTTCTAAAACCTAGACTTCCATTCATCTTATGGTCTACTAGTGAAACATCAACAACATTCACAAGACTGACCTCCTGAAAGAGACAAACCACCAGACAAAAATATTTAAAAGGAACCAGAACATAACTATCATATTAAAGACTATTTTAAAAGAATCAATTAAAAAGAATCTTTAGGCCTGAAAATTGGCAATATCAGTGTTGTTGTTTTCAAATCTATCAAATCCACAAAAACAAACCATAAAAATATTAGACTAAACATTACTTATATAGTATTCTTGCCAAAATTTAACCTAAATCTAATCATGAGGAAAAAATCCCAAATACAGAACATTCTATGAGACACTGGCCAGACGCTTCAAAAAGTCAATGCTGAGTGGGGGGCCAGGATAGTGGCTTTGTCAGATGCACCATACTGTTCCTCTACAGCAAAGACCCGAGAAACCAAGTGAAACAGATACAGATGACAATCCTGGAACCCTGAACATCAAAAAGGAAAGATAAAAAATTGAGTTGAACACCAAACAGAAGAAGAAATTTAACAAACGTAGCAAACGATGAGTAACACATAGCTGAGAGGCTCAGCCAGCTGTCCTGGCACAGCATGGTCATCTTGAGACAAAGCCAGTAGTAACCCTGGGGAAAGAGCACAGAAAATCAATAGCACAGCACTCCCAATAAGAGACAGAGAAACTATACAGAAACATTGGGAGGGAAGCAAACTATATAGAAACACCTGGAGAGAAGAAAGGTAAGCAAATCATCAACCAGATCTACGTAAGGAAAACTCAGAAAGGAGGGTAAGAGATACAGAAATTCTAACACTGACCGAACAGGGCGGGAGCCAGGAACCAGAGTAAGGTATACTCACAAACAGCGGCCCCAGACCATTGGGGTGGGTGGCGTGCATGAGGCAGTGGATCTGCAGAGTACCTGATGGGGGGTCACCCACCCACCAGGTCTCTGGGCACAACCCTGTTCTTGTACTTGGTTGGGGGCAGGCCCCAGCTGCTGGCTGCAGAAGTGGGAACTGCTCAGGTATGCATATCAGTTGGCTGGAGAGGCGCATTCCCCGAGCCCACCCTCCTGAATGGAGGCAGCAGATAGGGTCCTAAGCCCCAGTCACCGTGCCTGACCGAGGACCATAAGATGAGCACCATCCCCCACCTCCTGGTGAGAAGCAGTGACTGTGCACATACCTGCCCGTCACCCCCCCCAAACGTGACCCAGTAAGAGGAGGCAACAGTGTCACCTCACGACCATGCACGTGCCTGCCTGTCATCGCTCACCCCTCCACCCAACCCAGTGCGAGGCAGCATCAGCACGACTGCACCCAAGCTGACTGTTGCTTACCCACCCACCCGACCTAGTGGGAGGTGGCACCAGTGCAACCACACAGGTCCGTCACTCACCCCCACTCGCACCTGGCCAGGCTAAGGGCGGCGCCAGTGAGACCGGAAGCACGCATGTCCATCACTCATCCCTCCAACACTCGGCCTGGTGAGAGGCAGTGCTACTGCGACTGCGCACATGCCCGCCCGTTGCTCACCCCCCACCCACTGACCTGGAGAGAGGTGGTGTTCTATCCGACAAAGGGTTACTATCTAAAACATACAGAAAAATTCAACACCTCAACAAAAAAAAGACAAACAATCCAATTGAAAAATGGGCAAAGGACATGAACAGACACTTTTCCAAAGAATACATTCAGGTGGCTAACAAACACATAAAATGCTCACGATCATTAGCCTTTTAAAACAAAAGACGAACAAATACTTTGCCGTCAAGTCGATTCCGACTCACAGTGACCCTAGAGGATGAAATGGAACTGCTCCATAAGGTTTCCAAGGAGCAGCTGGTAGATTCAAACCACTGACCTTTTGGTTAGCAGCCACAGCTCTTAACCACTGCACCAACATTAGCCTTTAGAGAGATGAAAATTAAGATGACAATGAGATACCATCTCACCATGATATCAATGGCACTAATCAAAAAAAGAAACAACAAATGTTGACAAGATTGTGCAGAGACTGGAACTCTTGCACACCACTGGTGCGAATGTAAAATGGTATAACCACTATGGAAAACGATATGGCACCTCCTTTAAAAGAGAGAAATAGAAATACCATATAATCCCGCAATTCCACTCCTAGGTACATACCCTAGAAAATAAAAGTCGCAACACAAATAGACATATGCATACCCATGTTCACTGCAGCATTACTCACAATAGCAAAAAGATGGCAACAGGACTTCTGGGCAACATGGCGCTGGAGTCAGAAGCACCATGCCGTCCCTCCACAGCAAAGATCAGAAAAACTAAGTCAAACAGTGTCACACATCAATCCCAAAACCCTAAGCATCAAATGAAGAGATAAAGAACTCGGCCAAGCACCGAATGGCCTAAGAAACTGATGAACAGAGAGCGAGGAGCAACACATGCAGAGGTCCCCTATCAGCTACTGCAGCATGGATCCACTATCTTGGACTCCTATCGGAGATCGAATAGTAGGTATGAGAAAGCAGCTTCACAGAGCTTCCAGCAGGAGACAGAACAACCGGTAACCAGTGATATAGGCTTTCCCACCCCTCACCCTTCTTCACCCCCACTTAGCCTCCTTTGCTTCCTGCAGCCACAGTCTCTTGGATGGGAAGCACCCCAGTGTCACTTGGATTCCACCCGCCCGCACTGGCCGGCTCCCTGAGTGCTTTTTGTTGGCTGCTGGTGTTGCTCTTTTTCCCGCTTCTTTAGATTTCTTCCTTACCTCTCACCACCCCCCACCCCTTTCTCTCAAATACCTGGCTCTGTGTGCCATCTTTGCTTTTTCCTGAAAGGTTGCAAAACACTGACTGTCTGTGAAACTGCTTCCCGGCCCAGGCCGCCACACTGGTAGGACCCCTGGGATTTTTTTGTTTGTTTGCTCTGCTTTGCTTGTTTTCTTTTTCTTTTCTTGGCTTGGGAGCCCCTTCTACCCGAGCAGTACCACGCGGCTTGGAAGCTACTCCCTTACTCTGCACAGACTCATGGGGACATCCCTGGGGGCATTTCTTTTTTCTTTTTGGTTTTTTGTTTTGTTTTGTTTTCTTCTCTCTTATTTCTTTTTTGTCTTTCTTCATTTCCAGTTTCTCGATTTATTCATTTTTGTTTTTCCTCATTTCTCAGTCTCTCATCTCTCCACTCCAGTAGCAAGCTCCCTTAGCACTCATTGTTGTTTTTGCGTATGTTTTCGGCTCCTGTTTCTCTCTCTCCTCTTTCCCATACCCATCTTACCTCCACACATCACAATCTACCCCCTTTCCTGCCTACCTACACTGTGCGCTGAACATCACACTCCCAAGCAGCACAGGCACGGCTGACTGAAACCTGACCCGCACTGATTCATTCCCAGTCTGCACTTTCAGCCCTGGTATGTGCCACAAACAACCCATCCCAGCAACTCCCCTTCAGCTGAACCTGCCCTGCTGTACCATACCTGAGTGATTGACCCTGCCCATTGGAGAAGGAGGTGGAAAGTATCATACCCAAAGATGAGCAAGCAACAAAGAACACACAGCCCACCTGCTCAGACATAACCAAATAAAACAAAAAAGCAAGATGAAACAAGCAAATCTACAATCAATAAACAAGGAAGGTAACCACTGAATGCCCCGAAGAGAGCAGACAATATCAAAATATTTACAAAAACATGACAGGATGCTTCCAGCAGGTGTCCAAAATAAAACAGCAGATGACCTCACAGTAGAAGAAAAGGCACTAGACCTAACTGGTAGGGAATTCAAATCCCTAATATTCAGAATTATCCAAGAGTTTAAGCAAAAACCAGACAAAAAGGAGGGGAAAAAAAGGACAAATTCATGAAAAAGGCAGACAAATGCATGGAAAATACAGACCAAAAAAAACGGAACAATTCAAGAAAATAATGCAGGAACAAAATGCTAAAATATATGTACAACCAGAAACCATATAAAAACAACAATCAGAAATCCAAAAGATAAACAACAAGATTTTAGAAATGGACAGTGTCATAGAAGGGCTGAGGAGCAGGTTTGAAATGATGGAAGATAGGATCAGCAAAATTGAAGACAAACACTTGGATACAACTCTATTTAAGGAAAAATCAGAAAAAAGAATGAAGAAAAATAAAGAAACCATGAGAATGATGTGGGATACAATCAAAAGCAAAAATCTGTGAGTGATTGGAGTTCCAGAACAGGAGGAGAAAACAGAAAACAGAGAGGATTATTGAAGAACTGCTGACAGGAAACTTCCCCAATATCATGAAAGATGAAAAGCTGATGACCCAAGAAGCTCAATGAACCACATATAGGATAGACCCCAAAAGAAAATCACCCAGGCATATTATAATCACACTTGCTAAAACCAAAGACAAAGAATCCTGAGAGCAGCTCGAGAAAAACAAAAAGTCACATACAGAGGAGAAACAACAAGATTAAGCTTGGATTAATCAGCAGAAACCATGCAGGAAAGAAGGCAACAGAATGACATATATAAAACCTTGAAAGAAAAAAACTACCAGCCAAGAATAATATATCCTGCAAAACTCTCATTCAAATATGATGGTGAAATTAGGTCATTTCCAGATAGACAGAAATTAATGAACTATATAAAAACCAAACCTAACTTACAAGACTAATTAAAGGGAGTCCTTTGAACTGAGAACAAACAACATCAGACCACAGGCTGAATGTAGGACACAAGACTGTACTAGCCAGATACCAACCTAGGAAATGAACTCTTAAGGACTGTGCAAAACCAAAAGAATTACAAAAGAGAACCAGAGAGGTTAATCTGTAAATGACAACAGCATCAGAACAATAAAAGAGGGACTAAACGGTGTAGGTATAGAGCCTTCTAATGGAGAGGGAGGCAAGGCAATACCAAGTACTAATAGACTAGTTCAAATCTAGGAAGATAAGGGTAAATTTCAAGGTAACCACAATGAAAGTTAACAAACCTGCCCATCAAAATAAAGAAGAAAAACATAGAGTCTCAGTAAAAACAAAACCCACAAAAACAGAAGAAATGAAAAAAATCCACAAACAAAAGGAACTCAGCACAGAAGAGTAAGAGAAACAAGGAAAACATCAGCACCATAAAAAAACGCACTACAAAAAGATGGAAACAACCTAAGTACTCATCAGTGGATGAATGGATAAACAAACTGTGGTACATAAACACAAATGGAATACTATAAAATGATAAAGAATAACGACGAATCCACAAAACATCTCATAAAATGGATAAATTTGGAGCACATCATGCTGAATGAAACAAGCCAATTACAAAAGAACAAATATTGCAAGAGAAGACAATTGTAAAAAACAAGAAAAGATTTACACACAGAAAAAAACATTCTTTGAAGGTTACCAGGGAAGGGAGTGGGAGTGAAGGTAAATTACTAACTAGAAAGAAGACACGTGGTAGTATTGCTGAAGAGAAAAGCAATACACTATATACAGGAAATGAGCACAACATGACAAAGGTAAAGTGAAAGGAACACAAGAACAAAGGGCAACTATGGCAATCACTATAAAACAGATAATACTGCAACAACAGTATTAACAAACAATAATTTGCAAAGGGATACATAGGTAGATAGATATGCTAAAGAGGCATGGGAAGGTGTAAGGGAGCGTACCCACCTGTAGACATAGGTTAGGTTGTGGATATCTCTATGTACTTATCTGTAGATATTACATGTATACTAATTTACACAATAGAACACACAAGAGGCACAGTTAAGGAAACTGCTTATGCACAACCAAACACCTCCTGGGATGAAGATACTAGACTTGAAGGCTAAGGCCCATAGACTCAGGGGACATCTATGTCAACTGGCATAACATAGCACATAAAAACAATGCTCAACAACCTACACTGGTGAGTAGTGTCTGGGGTCTTAAAAGCTTGCAAGCAGCCATCTAAGATACAACTAGTGGTCTCTTCCCCTCCAGAATAAAGGAGAGTGAAAACAACCAAAGACTCAAGAGAACAATTACCCCAAAGGACCACACGCATCACAGCCTACATGACCCTGAGACTAGAAGAACTAGACAGTGCCCAGCTAACACTACCAACCGCTCTGACTGAGGGTCCAAGACGGAATGGGAGAAAAACGTAGAACAAAAAATCAAATTCATAAAAAAATACCAGACTTATTGGCCAGGAGAGGCTGGAAGAACCACCCAGACTATGGCACTAAGACACCCTTCCGACTTGGAATTGCAGTCATTCCCAGAAGCCACCTTCCAGTCAAGCAATACACAGGCCTAAAAGATAAACAACAGCATCGGAAAAGAACGTGCTCCGCAGAACAGTTACATGATACCAAAAGTGCAACATCTGCCCAAAAGTAAAGATGAAAAGGCAAGAAGGGGTACGAAAACCACACAAAAGGAAACAGGGAACACAAGGCGGAAATGGGGACAATGTTGACACTGTGTAGGGACTGCAACCAATGTCACGGAACACTTTGCGTACAATTTGTTGAATAAGAAACTAATTTGGTCTATAAACTTTCACCTAAAACACAATAAATTCTTTTTTAAAAAAACAAAGTAAAGCAATTAAAAAAAAAAAAGGTAGATTATGAAGAGGCACGATGTAGGCTTCAGAGATGCTAGCAATATTTATTTTCTCCAGGATAGCAGTTACACAGGTAGTAGTTTGCTTGGTGATAATTTGTGCACTTTTTCTGTGAGCATGCTATAATTCAAATAAGTTATTTTTTTTTAAGTGAAGAAACAAATCCAGAAGATTAACAATAAAATTTCAGAAACAGAGAATAGAAGGACATAGGAACAGAACTGAATCAACAGAGTACACAATCTGTGAAACAGAGAACAAATCTCTTGACACTAATTTACTTGACAATCAAAAAAAAAAAAAAAAAAAAAGACCGAGGAAGAATAAAGGATGCCTAAGAATTATGTGAGACACTACCTGGAGGAATAATTTATGTGTGACTGGAATTCCAAAATAAGAAGAGGAAAAAAAAAAAAAATCATACGGAGAATTGTTGAAGATTTGCTAGCAGAAAAGTTCCCTAATACCATGAAAGACAAGAAGATACCCATCCAAGAAGCTCAATGCACTCCATACAGGATAGACCCCAAAAGAAAGTCACCAAGACATATAATCAAATTTTACAAAACCAAAAAAAAAAGAAAACAAAGAAACCTGAGAGCAGCTTGGGAAAAATGAAATATCACCTACAAAGGTGATAAGACTAAGCTCTGATTTCTTGGGAGAAACCATGCAGGCAAGAAGGCAATGGGATGACATAAATAAAACCCCGAGAGAAAAAAACTGCTAACCAAGAATTATATATCCAACGAAACTGTCTCTCTGATACAATGGTGAAATTAGGACATTTCCAGATAAACAAAAACGATGGGAATTTGTAAAAATAGATCAATCTTACGAGAAATATTACAAGGAGCCCTTCGGACACAGACTCAACATCAGACAACAACCTGAGATTAAAGCAAATGACAGCATTAGCCAGACGCCAAACCAGATAAAGAATTCTCAAAAATAAAATAAAGCTAAAAGAATTAAAACAGTGAATCAGAGATGTCAATCTGTAAAGGACAACAACTTCAAAACAGAAAGGGGAAATAAATGGTATAGTAATAGAACTTCTATATGGAGAGGAAGTTAAGGCAATATCAAGAAATAAGAGACAGCTTTAAACATAGGAAAATAAAAGTAAATTTCAAGATAACCACAAAAAAAGATCAAAAAAAGATCACAAAACTACTCATCAATAAAAGGAGTAAAATCATAAAGACTGAGTAAATAAAAAATCAACAACGAAGGACATGAAAAGAAAATCCACAAACAAAAATAACTCTGCACAGAAAATTAAGTAGAACAAAGAAACTGTCAACAAGACCAAAAAATAAAAAATAACATCAGTAAACTCATAGTTATCGATAATCACACTAAACGTAAATGGTTTAAATGCACCAGTAAAGAAACAGAGAGTGACAGAATGGATTTTAAAAAAACTCAACCCTTCAATATGCTATCTACAAGAGACTTACCTTAGACACAAAGAAAAAAGGAAATAAAACTCATAGGATGGGGGAAAAAATTATCAAGCAAACATTAATGAAAAAATTTTAATCTGATGAAACAGACTTTGAGGTAAAATCCACCATAAAAGACAAGGAAAGACATTATATAATAATTAAACATTCAATCCACCAAGAGGCCATAACCATAATAAAAATATACACAATGAAAGAGCTCCAACATACATAAAACAAACTGTTATAGCACTAAAAAGAAAAATAGATATTCCACAATAACAGTAGGAAACTTTAACACACCACTTTTGGTGAAGGACAGAACAACTAGAAAGAAAATCAACAAACATACAGAAGACTTAAATACCACAATCAACCTACTCGACCTCATAAACATATATACACCACTCCACCCAACAGCAACAAACTACACATTCTTGTCCAATGCACATAAATCATTCTCCAAAACAGACCACATGTTAGGCTACAAGGCAAGCCTCAATAAAGTCAAAAGCAAAGAAATAATACAAACCATCGACTGATCACAACACTATAAAAGTAGAAATCAATAAATGGAAGAACAAGGAAAAAATCAATGCACGGAAACTAAATAACACTTTGCTTAAAAACCACTCGGTAATAGAAGAAATCAATAAGGAAACAAAAAAATTCTTAGACTCAAACAATAATGAAAATACAACATATCCAAACCTACGGGACACAGCAAAAGCAAGGCTCAGAGGTCAATTTATAGCAACAAATGCACATACCAAAAAGAAGAAAGGACAAAATCAAAATATTAACCCTGCAACTCGAACAAATAGAAAAAGAGCAGCTAAAGAACTTCAAGTCACCAGAAGAAAAAAAAAGATTACAGCAGAAATAAAAGACAACAGAAAAACAATTGATAGAATCAGTAACACTAAAAGTTGGTTCTTTGAAAGGGTTTAACAAAATTGAAAACCCACTGGTGAAACTAATAAAAGAAAAGCAAGAGAAGTTGCAAATAACCCAATTAAGAAACGAGATGGATGAGATTACAACAAAATCAACTGAAATAAAAAGGATAACAGAATTCGATGAAAAAAGTACTCCATCAAATTTGAAAACCTAGAGGAAAAGGGCAAATTTCTAGAAACACACTACCTACCTAAACTAACACAAATTAAAGTATAAAATCTGAACAGACTCATAACAAAAGAAGAAACTGAAGAGGTTAAAAAAACAACAACAACTCTCAACAAAGAAAAGCCCTCGCCCAGAGGGCTTCACTGGAGAATTCTACCAAATATTCAGAGAAGAGCTCATACCAATACTACTCAAACTATCTCAGAACACTGAAAGTGAAGGAATACACCCAAATTCACTCTATGAGGCCAGCATAACCCTGATACTAAAGCCAGGCAAAGACACCACCAAAAAGAAAATTATACATCAATATCCCTCATGAGTATCAATGCAAAAATTCTCAACAAAATTCTAGTGAATAGAATTCAGTAGCATATCAAAAAAATAATACAGGACTTCTGGCAAAATGGCACTGTAGGCAGAAGCACCACGCCGTCCCTCCACAGCAAATATCCGAAAAACTAAGCCGAACAGAGAAAACAACAATCCGGAAGCCCTAAAACATCAACTGAAGAGATAAAGAACTCAGCCAAGCACCAAATGGAGGGATAAAACTGACAGAGAATGGACAGCGAGGAGAGATTCATGCAGAGGTCCCCTATCAGTTAACACAGCGCGGATCCACCATCTTGGACTCCTATCACAGAGACCAGCAAACAGGGGGTACGAGAAACCAGCTTCATGGAGCTTCCAGCGGGAGACAAAACAACCGGTAATTTGTGATATACGCTTTTCCACCCCCTACCCTTCTTCACCCCCACTCGGACTCCTCTGCTTCACGCGGCCACAATCTCTTGTCCGGGAAGCACCGACTGCTTGGATTGCACCTACCGGAATGGGCCGGCTCTCTGAGTGCCATTTGTTGGCTACTGGTGTTGCTTTTTTCCGCTTCTTCTGATTTCTTCCTTACCTCTCACCACCTCCCCCTCCTTTCACTCCAATACCTAGCTCTGTGAGCCATCTTTGCTTCTTCCTGAAGGGCAGCCGAGCTCCAGTTAATTTGAGATATACACTTTTCCCACCCACTACACTTCTTCACCCACATTCGACCTCCTCTACTTCCCACGGACACAGTCTCTTGTCCGGGAAACACCAGCTGCTTGGATTCCACCAGCCTGCACTAGCTGGCTCTCTGAATGCCATTTGTTGGCTGCTGGTGTTGCTTTTTTCTGCTTCTTCTGATTTCTTCCTTACCTCTCACCACCTCCCCCTCCTTTTGCTCAAATACCTGGCTCCGTGCGCCATCTTCGCTTCTTCCTGAGGGGCTGCAGAGCTCCGTTCGAGTGTGGAGCTGTTTCCCGGTCTGGGCTGCCGCACTGGTGGTATCCCGGGGCTTTTGTTCATTTGTTTGTTTTGAATTGTTTGTTTGTTTTCTTTTCCTTTTCTTGAGTTGAGAGCTCCTTCTGGACAGGCGGTGCTGTGTGGCAAGCAGACTACCCCCTTGGCTTGCAGAGACGTGCAGAGGAATCCCTGAGGTCATTTCTTTTCTCGTTGTTCTTTTTTTTTTTTTTTTTCTGTTTTTTTGGGGGCTTTTCTTGTTCTTTTCTTTTTAATTTGTTTTGTTTTCTTTTCCCTCTTTTTCCCTTTCTGTCTTTCTTCATTACTCAGTTGCTCGTCTCTCTGTATCTTCCTTCTCTTTCTCTTCCCTGAAAACCTGGCATTGTATGCCTCTGTGCCTTCTGGCCAGGCTGTACTGCAACACCTGAGAACACCTTCCCCAGACCTCATAGCTGCACCGGTGGGATCCCCGGGAATGTTGCTGTTCTTTAACCTTTGCAATTTTTATTTACTCATTCTTTTCTTTTCTTTTTTTTTTCCTCTTTCCCTTTTTGTTTTGCTCCATTTCATAGTCTCTCATCTCTCCACTCCAACAGCAAGCTCCCCTAGCATTCTTTTCCGTTTGTTTGTATGTTTTTGGCTCCTATTCCTCTCTCCTCTCTATAAAATCCATCTTAGCACCACACATAACAATCTCCCCACTACATCCTGCCTACCTGCACCATGTGCTTAACATCACCCCACCAAGCAGCACAGGCATGGCCTACTGGAACCTGACCTGCACTGATTACCGACCAGCCTTGTTGGCTATCGTAAGTACCACAAACAACCCATCCCAGTAACTCCTCTTCAGCTAGACCTGCCCTGCCATACCATATCTGAGTGACTGACCCTGCCAAGTGGAGAAGGAGGCGAAAAGTATTGTGCCCACAGATGAGCAAACAACAAAGAACACACAGCCTGCCTGCTCAGACACAGCCAAATTAAAAAAAAAAAAAGGGATAAAACAAACAAATCTACAATCAATAAATGAGAAAAATAACAACTGAACACCCAGAAGACAGCAGACAATATCAAACCATTTACAAAAACAGGACAGGATGGTTCCAGTAGGCGACTAAAATAAAACACCAGATGATTTTCCAGTGGAAGAAAAGGCACTAGAACTACCTGATAGGGAATTCAAATCTCTAATACTCAGAAATCTCCAAGACCTGTGGCAAAAAGCTGACAAACATGAGGAAAAAACAGACAAATTCATACAAAATACAGACAAAAAATTGGAACAATTCAGGAAAATAATGCAGGAACAAAATGCGAAAATAAATTCACAACTAGAAACTATACAAAGAAAACAATTTGAAATCCGAAAGATAAACAACAAGATTTCAGAAATGGACGGTGTCACAGAAGGGTTGCGAACCAGATTAGAAATGGCGGAAGACAAGATCAGTGGAACTGAAGACAAACACTTGGATACAACTCTGTTTGAGGAAAACTCAGAAAAAAGAATGAAGAAAAATGAAGAGACACTGAGAGTTATGTGGGATACAATTAAAAGCAAAAATTTGCAAGTGACTGGAGTTTCAGAACAGGGGGAGAAAACAGAAAACACAGAGAGGATCACTGAAGAACTGCTGACAGAAAACTTCCCCAATATCATGAAAAATGAAAAGCTGGCCATCCAAGAAGCTCAACGAACATATAGGAGAGACCCCAAAAGAAAATCACCAAGGCATATCATAATCACACTCACCAAAACCAAAGACAAACAAAGAATCCAGAGAGCAGCTCGTGAAAAACAACAAGTCACTTAGAGAAGAGAAACAATAAGACCAAGCTCAGATTATTCAGCAGAAACCATGCAGTCAAGAAGGCAATGGGATGACATATATAAAATCTTTAAAGAAAAAAATTGCCAGCCAAGAATAATATATCCTGAAAAACTCTTGTTCAAATATGATGGTGAAATTAGGTCATTTCCAGATAACCAGAAATTAAGGGAATATGTAAAAGCCAAACCAAACTTACAAGAATTATTAAAGGGAGTTCTTCAATCTGAGAACAAACAACTTCAGCTCAAAGGCAGAATCTAGGATGCAGGATCGTACCAGCCAGATACCAATCTAGAAGATGAAGTCTCAAGGACTATCCAAAACCAAAAGAAATACAAAAGGGAATCACAGCAGTTAATCAGTAAATGACAACAACATCAAAACAATAAAAGAAGGAATAAATGGCATAGCTATAGAACCTTCTAATGGAGAGGAAGGCAAGGCGATACCAAGTAATGGTAGACTGCTTCAAACTTAGAAAGTAAGAGTAACGTTCACAATAACCACAAAGAAAGTTAACAAACATACAAAAAAGAGGAAAAACATAAAGTCTCAGCAAAAACAAAACCTACAAAAACAAAAGAAATGAAAAAAAATCCACAAACAAAAGTAACTCAGCACAAGAGAGTAAGAACAAAGAAAATGTCAGCACCACATAAAAAAGAACTACAAAATGACAGCAACAAACGTACATCTATCAATAACTACACTGAATGTAAATGGACTCAATGCACCCATAAAGAGACGGAGAGTGACAGAATGGATAAGAAAACAGGATCCATCAATATGCTGTCTACAGGAGACACACCTTAGAAACAAAGATGTGAATTTATTAAAAGTCAAAGGTTGGAAAAAAATATATCAAGCTAACAACTACCAAAAAAGAGCAGGAGTGGCAATTCTAATCTCAGACAAAATAGACTTTAAAACAAAATTCACCATAAAAGACCAAGAATGACACTATATAATGATTAAGGGGACGATCCATCATGAAGACATAACCATAATAAACGTCTACGCACACAATGACAGGGCTCCAAAATACATAAACATTAACAACATTGAAAAGAGAAACTGACAGTTCCACAATAATAGTAGGAGACTTCAACACACCACTCTCAGTAAAGGACACAACAACTAAGAAGAAATTCAGCAAAGATACAGAAGGCCTAAAGGGCACAGTCAGCCAACCTGACCTCATAGACATATATATAACACTCCATCCAACCGCTGCAAAGTACACATTCTTTTCCAATGCACATGGAACGTAATCCAGAATAGACCACATCTTAGGCCACACAGCAATCATCAACAAGATCCAAAACGTTCAGATAATTCAAAGTATCTTCTCTGACCACAATGCCATCAAGGTAGAAATTAACAACAGAAAGAGCAAGGAAAAAAAATTAATTACATGGAAACTGAATAATACCCTGCTTACACATCACTGGGTAATAGAGGAAATCAGAGATGGAATCAAAAAATTCCTAGAATCAAATGTGAAAGAAAACACATCATACCAACACCTTTGGGACACAGCAAAGGCAGTCCTCAGAGGACAATTCATAGCAATAGATGCACATATCAAAAAAGAGGGACAAAATCAAAACATTAACTACAGAACTCAAATAAACAGAAAGACAACAGCAAAAAAAGCCCACAGCCACCGGAAGAAAGGAAATAGTAAAGATCAGAGCAGAAATAAATGAAATAGAGAACAGAAAAACAACAGAAAGAATCAGCAAAACCAAAAGTTGGTTCTTTTAAAGAATCAACAAAATTGACAAACCACTGGCCAGACTGACAAAAGAAAAACAGGAGAGGACACAAATAATCCAAATAAGAAATGAAATGGGCAACATTAAAACAGACCCAACTGAAACAAAAAGGATCATAACAGAATATTATGAAATACTATACCTCAACAGATTTGAAAACCTAGAGGAAATGGATAAATTTCTAGAAAAACACACTACCTACCGAAACTACAACAAAGGTGATGGTGAAAATCTGAACAGACCCATAACAAGAGAAGAGATTGAAAAGGTGATAAAAAAAAATCCCAACCAAAAAACGCCCTGGCCCAGATGGCTTCACTGGAGAATTCTACAAAACATTTATAGAAGAGCTTGTACCAGTACTACTCAAGCTATTTCAGAGCACAGAAGAGGAAGCAACACTTCCAAATTCATTCTATGAAGCCAGCATAACGCTGATAGCAAAACCAGGCAAAGACGTCACAAAAAAGGAAATTACAGACCAATATCTCTCATGAATATAGATGCAAAAATTCTCAACAAAATTCTAGCCAATAGAATTCAGCATCATATCAAAAAAAATAATACACCACGACCAAGTAGGATTCATACCAGGTATGCAAGGATGGTTCAACATTAGAAAATCAATCAACGTAATCCACCACATAAGTAAAAGGAAAGAAAAGAATCACATGATCATCTCAACTGATGCAGAAAAGATATTTGACAAAGTCCAACACCCATTCCTGATAAAAACTCTCAATAAAATAGGAATAGAAGGGAAATTTCTCAACAGAACAAAGGGCATCTATGCAAAACCAATGGCCAACATCATTCTTAATGGAGAGAGGCTGAAAACATTCCCCTTGAAAACAGGAACAAGACAAGGACGCCCTTTGTCACCACTCCTATTTAACATTGTGCTGGAAGTTCTAGCTAGAGCAATAAGGTAAGAAAAAGAAATCAAGGGCATCCAAATTGGTAATGAAGAAGTTAAACTGTCCCTGTTTGCAGATGATATGATACTATACATAGAAAACCTTAAAGACTCCACGAGAAATCTATTGGAACTAATAGAAAGATTCAGCAGAGTAGCAAGATACAAGATAAACATATAAAAATCAGTTGGATTCCCATACACCAATAAAGAACAATGAAAAGGAAATCAGTAAAACAATACCATTTATAATAGCCTCTAAAAAGATAAAATACTTAGGAATAAATCTAACCAGGGATGTAAAAGACCTATACAAAGAAAACTACAAAACACTACTGCAAGAAACCCAAGGGGATCTACATAAATGGAAAAACTTACCATACTCATGGATAGGTAGACTCAACATTGTGAAAATGACAAGACTACCCAAATCAATTTACAAATACAACACAATCCCGATCCACATACCAACCACATTCTTCAAAGAGATGGAAAAACTAATCATTAACTTTATATGGAAAGGGAAGAAGCCCCAAATAAGTAAAGCAGTACTGAAGAAGAAGAATAAAGTTGGAGGACTCACACTACCTGACTTCAGAACCTACTATACAGCTACAGTAGTGAAAACAGCCTGGTACTGGTACAACGACAGATACATTGACCAATGGAACAGAATTGAGAACCCAGATGTAAATCTATCCACATACGGCAACCTGATCTTCATCAAGGTCCCACAGTCCATCAAATGGGGAAAAGACAGCCTTTTTCACAAATGGTGCTGGCAAAACTGGATATCCATCTGCCAAAAATTGAAACAGGACCCATACCTCAAGCCATACACAAAAACTACTTCCAAATGGATCAAAGACCTGAATAGAAACCCTAAAACTATAAAGTTCATAGAAGAAAAAATAGGACCAAGACTACAGGCCTTAATACATGGCATTAACAGGATACAAACCATAACCATCAACGCACAAACCCCAGAAGATAAGCTACATAACTGGGATCTTCTAAAAATCAAACACCTATGCTCTTCAAAAGACTTCACCAAAAGAGTTAAAAGAGAACCTACAGACTGGGAAAAAATTTTTGGACAGTACAAGTCAGACAAAGGTCTAATCTCCATACTCTACAAGAAAATCCAACACCTCTACAACAAAAAGACAAATAATCCTATTAAAAAATGGGCAAAGGAAATGAACAGACGCTTCACAAAGAAGACATTCGAGCAGCCAACAGACACATGAGGAAATGCTTGCGATCACTAGCCATTAGAGAAATGCAAATTAAAACCACAATGAGATACCATCTCACCCTGGCATTACTGGCACGAATCAAAAACACTGGAAATAACAAATGTTGGAGGTGCTGCGGTGAGATCGGAACTCTTATGCAATTCTGGTGGGAATGCAAAATGATACAACCATTTTGGAAAATGATATGACGCTTCCTCAGAAAGCTAAAAATAGACATACCATTCGATCCAGCAATCCCACTCCTAGGAATATATTCTAGAGAAATAAGAGTCGTCACTCGAACAGACATATGCATACCCATGTTCATGGTAGCATTGTTCACAATAGCAAAACAATGGAAACAACCTAGATGCTCATCAACAGATGAATGGATAAACAAACTATGGTACATACACACAATGGAGTACTATGCAACCAGAAAGAACATAGATGAATCTGTGAAGCATCTCATAACATGGATGAAACTGGAGGACATTATGCTGAGTGAAATAAGTCAATCACAAAAGGACAAATATTGTATGAGACCTCTATTGTAAAAACCCATGAAAAAGTTCACACACAAAATGTAACAATCTTTGTTGGTTACCAGGAATGGGAGGGGAGGGATGAAATACTAAATAGGCAATAGATAAGTGGTATCTTGGGTGAAAGGTGAGACAGTACACAATACAAGGGAAACTAACACAACCTGCACAAGGAAAGGTCATGGAGGCCCCATGGACACATCCAAACTCCCCGAGGGACTGAGTTGCTGGACGGAGGGCTCTGGGGACGATGGTCTCGGGGAACATCTAGCTCAACTGGCATGACACTACTTATAAAGATAATGCTCTACATTCTACCTTGGTGAGTAGTGTCTGGGGTCTTAAAAGCCTGTGAGCAGCCATCTAAGATACTACACTGGTCTCATCCCTTCAGGAGCAAGGGAGAATGAAGAGAACAGGATACAACGAAAAGATTAGTCCAAAGGACTAATCGTCCACAGCTACCATGACCTCCACCGGACTGAGTCCAGTACAGCTAGATGGTGCCTGGCTACCACCGCTAACCGCTCTGACCAAGATCATAACATAGGGTTCTGGACAGAGCTGGAGAAGGATGTAGAGCATAATTCTAACTCACAAAAAGAAAAGACCAGATTTACTGGCCTAAAGGAGACTGGAGAAACCTCAAGAGTATGGCCCCCAGACACCCTTTTAGCTCAGTGGTGAAGTTACCTTCGAGGTTCACTGTTCAGCCTGGGAGTGGACAGCCCAGTAAAACCAAATGAGAGTAATGAGTTACAAGAGTCCAGTGAGAAGGGCCAGAAGGCAAGAAGGGGAGTAGGAAGCTAATGATAGGGAACACAAGGTTGAGTAAGGATACTGTTGATGTGTTGTGAGATTGTTAACCATTGTTATAGGGCAACATTTGTAGTAACTGTTAAATGGGAGGCTATTTTGTCCTGTAAGCCTTCATCTTAAGTGAGAATAACAGCACAATTAGAAGAGCGTAGTCAATGTCACTTAAATGTGTACGTAAAAAGTTTTGAAATGGTGTATCTTTGACTATGTGTATTTTCACCAAAAATAAAAGCTGAGAATTTAGAGGGTTAAAATGTTGTGGGGTTGTTAACCAAAGTCATAAAACAGCATGTGTACTACTGTTACATGAGAAACTGTTTGATCTGTAAGCCTTCACCTGAAGTACAATAAAATATTATTTAAAAAAAAAAAAAAAAAAAAAAACCTACAAAATCCAAAGCTGGCTTATACAATGGAAAACTCATTTTGTAAATCTCTTATGGCTAAAAGTAATAACTGTCTCTTGATTCTTATAATAGATACACGTTAAATAACTTGGACTATAAGAAAATTTCCAAAAAGATTATGCTATTGCATGTAATTCTATTATAAAATCTGGGTAATGTTTGTATTTTTTTGAAATTTTAAGAGTAGCTAAAAAATCTGGGTTAATAAAAAGGTCAAGTAGTCATTGTAGTGAACCAGTAAATGCTCTCAGAATTTACAGAGCTTTCTCAAGGGCAAGAAGGTTCTCCCATTACCTCACCTCATACTCTTTCCCAGAGTAATGGGACTTGTAATGTCTATGGTCCCCAAATTTAGTTCATCACTTTCTTCCCACCTAGGGAAATTTATTATCTAAGATACAGATTACAAGTCATAGAGATAAGGAAAACTAACATAGTAAAAACAATGAAGACCATCTTATATGCATACACATAGATTGGGAAGCGTTTTTATACTGATTAGTGCATCTAGTCTCCAGAACTAGCCCGGAAGAGGGAGGGGAAAATGGTTATCATTTCCCTTTCAAAATCGAAGGAAAAAGAAAAGTCAAGTAATTTGCCCAGTATCATTAATTAGATGTCTTTCAGACTGACAAGTCTTTCCTTTGATTTAATACTGTATAAAAGAAATTAGTATACTACTTCATATCCTTAAATATAGATAAGGTACTTAGATGTAAAAAAAAAAAAGGCAACTTCTAACTGATGAAAAAAGGTAAAAACTGTTTCCTTTCTAAGCATGACCAACAAAAGACAAAACAGATAAACTTCATCAAAACTAAAAACTTCTGTTTAACAAAGAATTTTTGCAACTTAGTAAAGAAACAACTTACAGACTGGGAGAAAATTTGGGGAACCAAATATTGGATAAGGGTTTAAAATCCAGAATGTATAAAGAACTCCCACAACTTAGACAAAAAGACAAACACCCCAATCAACTAAATGGGCAAAGAACATGAATAGACATTTCACCAAAGAAGATTTACAAATGGCCAGCAAGCACATGAAAAGATGGTCAACATCATTAGCAATTAGGGAGGTGGAGATGAAAACCACAATGAGATATCACCTTACCCCCACTAAGATGGCTAAGATCTAAAAAAGGGAAAACAACAAATGTTGGTGAGGATGTAGAGACACTGGAAGCCTCATCTATTACTGGTAGGAATTAAAAATGGTACCAATGCTGCAAGAAAGTCTGGCAGTTCCTTAAAAGTTAAACTTAAAACTACAGTAGCCGCCCTTTATCTGCAGTTTCACTTTACATGGTTTCAATTACCCACGGTCGACTTCGGTTCGAAAATGCTGAAATGAGTACGTAGCATGATAAAATCTTACGCCATCCCGCTCCAACATTCACAGAACTTTTATTATACTATATCGTTATAACTGTTCTATTTTATTATTAGATATTGTTGTTAATCTCTTACCATCCCTAATTTATAAATTAAACTTTATCATAGGTATATAGGTACAGAACAAATCATAGTATATATAGGGTTTGATACTATCCGAGGTTTCAGGCATCCACAGGTGGTCTTGGAATGTATTCCCCACGGATAAGGAGGGACTGTTGTATTATACAACCCAGCAATCACAATCCTACACATATACCCAGTAGAAGTGAAGGCAGGAAAGCAAACAGAAACCTGTACACTGATGTTCACTGCAGCACTTTTCAAAATAGCCAAAAGGTGGGAACCAAAATGTCCATCAATATATGAATGGATAAACAAAATGTGGTACATACACACAATGTAATATTACTCAGCCATAAAGAGAAATGAAGTTCTGATGCGTGCCACACATGGATGAACTTTGAAAACATCATGCTAAGTAAAGTAAGTCAGGCACAAAAGGGCAAATACTATATGATCTCACTTACATGAAATAAGCAAATATACAGAGACTAAAGATTATTAGTGGTTACCAGGGGTAGGAGAGCGGGCGGAAAAGGAGAGTTTCTGCTTACATGGCACTGAGTTTCTGTTAATGGTGGTGGAATGATTTGGAAAGGCACAGCAAGAATGGCTGCACAACTTGAAGAATGTAATCAACGTCACTGAATTGTACATGTAGAAATTGGTGTGCTGGTGTATGTTTTTTACGAATATTTTCGTCACAATAAAGAAATTCAACCCTCCAAAATTTCAGTTCTACGCTGAGCCAAAGAACGAAAGAGTAAGAAATAATTTAAACAGTGCAGCTGTCCTCTCGGACCACACACTATCTACCCAATGTGGGTATGTCCTTGGAAAAGGAATGCAAATAAACCTGAAATCATCAGTGCATACTGGCAAAATCTATAGAAAGAAATGTGGCAATTATTTTTAGGGTTTCCCTATGATTGACAAGAAGTGAAGCACTGTTCAGGCAACCAAACAAGAGGGTAGGGATAATGTTATCTATATACTCAGGAAATAAACTGAAAGTTAATTGGGAAACATTAAAGAGAAAGACCTGAGAAAAATCATCTAAATGGCAAATATGATAAGTAACAAGAAGAGTGAGCAAACAGGATCATCACAAAGGTGCTCAACTGCCCCAGATAGAGAAATCCTGGAACATTTAAATTTCTGAATATGATTACGCTATGAAATTTTACAATATACATTAGATACCTTATATAGTTTACATATATTATAGGATTGTGTAAACAAAATCAGGTATATAATCTATTTCATAAACATTTAAAGAAAATTTTCAAAGGTAAATACTAACTACTGTGTAAGATGTAACTACATTGTATTGTATACATACATATATACACACATATACATATACCTGTACATATATAGGAGCCCTGGTGGTGCAGCGGTTAAGAGTTCAGCTGTTAACCAAAAGCTCAGCAGTTTGAATCCACCAGCTGCTTCTTGGAAATCCAACGGGACAGTTCCATTCTGTCCTATAGAGTTGCTATGAGTTGGAATCGACTCCATGGCAATGGGTTTGGGTTTTTTTTTTTTTTTTTTTTGGTTTTATACATATATAAGAAGCTCTGGTAGTGCAATGGTCAAGCGCTTGGCGACAAATCAAAAGGTGAGCAGTTTGAACCCACCAGCAGCTGCTTCATGGGAGAAAGATGTTGCAGTCTGTTTCCATAAAGATTACAGCCTTGGAAACCCTATGGGGCAGTTCTACTCTGTCACTACTCTGTCACATGGGGCCGCTATGAGTTGAAATCAACTCTACGGCACACAACAACAAAACAACATACACATATAACATACAAGTAGTCCCCAGTTTATGACAGGGTTCCATTCCAACAACTATGTCTTAAGTTAGTTCTGACGTTAAGTTGAATACCTCATTTTTTTTGTTGTTGTTTGTTTTCATAATTACGGCCTTTTATTAACAGTATCTTTATAAATCCGATCTTTATTTGTCTTCCGGGGTTGCAAACATTACATACAAACTTACAGGTATATTTTAGTACATACAGACACACATAAAAAAAATACATCCATAAAATAATGGACAGCGTTGGCATTTTGTCAGTTGCCATAATAACTCCACTTGTGGAAGGTCCTGGATTATCCCTGAGAATGGGGATGGCGTTTCTAGTCAGAAAATTAGTGAGAGTTGTCTGTATGGTCCTTTTATGTGCTGCAACACTGAATAAAGTACATATTACTAACAATACCAAAAAAACCAAACCCGTTGCCATTGAGTCGATTTTGACTTAAAGCAACCCTATAGGACAGAGTAAACTACCCCAAAGAGTTTCCAAGGAGTGGCTGGTGGTTTCAAACTGCCAACTTTTTGGTTAGCAGCTGAGCTCTTAACCACTGTGCCACCAGGGCTCCAATAAGATGTTCCAAAAAAAAAAAAAAACCCAGACAATTCTAAGTGTGGCTCCTTCTAACTCGAATATGTCCTAAGTAGAGGACTACCTCTGTGTGTGTGTATCTATATCTAACTATACATATAATATATACACACATTTGAGTAACAACAGATATAGTTTAAATTAGTTACAAAAGTAACAAAGACACTAAAATAGTGACATTATATTGGAAAGAGCTGGTTGGTAAGGAATGGCTAAGTAGGCTAATTTCTCGTTTATTATAAGACGTAATCAAGCAATAATGGCTAGAGTTGATAACTTAAGAATCAGTTATAAGCACATTATTTAAAGATGTGGAAATAATCACCAGGAGAATCAAAACAGGCACCTGCTTTTAATCTTTTCTCTGAGGAAAGGGATTGGGATTGGGGCAGAGGACTGCTATGTTTCATACAATTTACTGTACTATTATATATTTATATTTTTAATTATATTTTATCATGAACATATCCTACTTATTTGATAATTTTTATACTTTTATCATGAACATATCCTATTTATTTGATAATTAAAACTTTAAATCATGTTACAGAAAAATATATCATAGAAAACTTTTCACTTTTATTAAATTTTTAAAAGCAGATCAAAGACTAAATCCCAACTATATAAACATACGTATGTTATATATTTACATGTATGGAAACATATCTGTAAAGGGCGTAACAACTTTCTATTTCACAGGGTTATTGAGAGGATTAAACCAGATAACATACGTAAAATATTTATAAAGTATCTGACGCAATGTAAGGATTCAATAAAAGTTAGTTATCATTACATTTATCATTATTAATATTTATTATAAATGCATAGAAGAGAAAGTACAGCACAAATATTAAAACTGATGCTACTCACTGCGTAAAGCACCTGATACACAATAGGCACTCGGTAACTATTCCCTAAATTAATGAATCAATGAGTTCTATTTAGCTTTCAAGGAATAGATAATTCCCTTGTAAGACTACCACGTAAAATAAAAACAGAAAACTACCCAACTGTAATGTAATTAGAATAAAACTAAATCCAAAACCTGACAAAACACAAAAAAAGAAAATCATACTCCAACCTCTTAAATTATAAGAATAAAAGCAGCAGCAGCAATAGCAATTACCATGTAGAACATTTACTAGATGTTAAACTTATTTTCCTTCCCATGCTTTCTGGTATTTTAAAATTTTGCTACAAATGCTACTTTCATAATTTGGGGGAAAAAACAATTTTAGAACACTATTCCATATAGAAAGTAACTGCTTACAAGGGCCAAAATTTTCAAATTATGTCAAATTGTTTTTGAACAAGGAAGAGTAGTTATTAATTCTTACACATCCACAAAAAAAAATGTATCAACATAATTTTTTTCCTGGTACATTAGCTATCTGGGAGCAAATAAGGTTCTAATGAAATAAAAGGAGGAAATGCTTAAATTTCCCTAGAAATAGCTCCACACCATTGACAGCATATCACCCTCTACCAACAGGGCCCTAAAGAGAAAATAAAAATCAACCTGTCATAAAATTGCAGCGAATGGGACATAGAGAGGAGAATGAAAAAATGTATTTATAAATACACTACAAATTATTATAAATACTGATTTCTCCTAGAAGGTTCATAACCTTCTTTGTAGTAAGGAGCAACTCAGCTCCTCACCTGAAGATTCAAATGGAGCAAAAGGGAAATCAGACAAAGAGATATAATCAGAAATTAGAAGAAAAGGAGGATGTGGGAATACCAAAGCTTCTCTGTAACAACTATATCTGCCCTTCAGCCAAGGAAAAGAGGTACATCCAGGGTAAGGACCTCCATTTCCAAGCTTACCTGTGCATACTCTCTTTCAATAGCAGCCTTCTTCTGACTGAACGTCCTAAAAACAAACAAAAAAATACTCATTACCGAAAGTATAATAACAAAGATTTCATGTAAATTTATCAACACACCTATAAATACTAACCAGTAAACTGTGTGAGGTAAGGGATATTTTATTCATCTTTGTGTGCCTAGGAATACTGTTAAAAACTTGAGCTCTGGAATCAGACCACGTTCAAAGCCCAGCTCCACCCTGTATGACATCTCTATGTCTCAGTTCCTCCTTGGTAAAATGACAATAACAACAGTATCCACCTCACAGAAATATTATAAAGTTTAGTTAATTAAAATATATGAAGTGCTTAAAAAGTGCCTGTGGTTGTTAGCTGCTGTCGAGTCAGTTCCAGCTCATGGCTACCCTACATATAACAGAATGAAACAATGCCCAGTCCAGTGCCATCTTTACGATTGTTGGTATGTCTGAGTCCACTGTTGATCTGGAGTAGCTTCCAACCTGAGGTGGCTCTCTTTCAGCACTGTATCGGGCAATACTCTGTTAAGATCCACAGGGTTTTCACTGGCTAATTTTCAGAAGTATATTACCAGGCCTCTCTTTTTAGTCTTTTTAATGCTGCTGGTAAATACTCAGGCAAAGTGTATTTATGAAAATGAACTAGTTCATACTCACACCATTAAAAAATTCTGAAGATGAACCTATATTTTGGGGGAGGTGGTATTTTTAATATTTTATGAAAGAGAAAAGTAAATATTAAAGTTATTTATTTATGACCCGTTTAAGCTTATCTGAAAATAAAGATATCCAAGAATGAAGCCTGCAAGGAAAAAAAAAATTATTTACTCTGAACAAGCATGTCAGCTAATTTAAATATTCTCAGTGTCAATTATACTTGTTATAAAACAGTTACATGCCTACAAGTAATTTCCTGTTCCAAAGAAAACAAATCAGAATGACAACTACCCAAAATTAACTTATATTAAAGAAATCTATTAATTATAATTCACCATATCAAGAGCAGAGGGAAAAAAATTCTGATAAACTCTATATAAAATGAAAAGGTATTTGTCAAAATTCAAAATTGATTTCCCATAAAACCTCTTACTAAAATACTAATGAATGCTATAATTAAAAAGACAAACAATAACAAGTTTTGGCAAGGATGTGGAGAAACTAGAACTCTCATACATTGCTGGTAAGAATGTAAAATGATACAGCTGCTTTGGAAAATATTTTCAGTGTTCCTCAAAAGGTAAAACAGAGTCACTCACTATATGACCCAACAGTTCCACTCCTAAATATATGCCCAAGAGAATTTAAAACATATGTCCACACAAAAACTTGTAAATAAGTGTTCATAGCAGCACTATTCATAATAGCCAAAAAGTGGAAACAACCCAAATGTCCATCAACTGATGAATGGACAAACTATGGTATATACATACAATGGAATATTGTTCAGCCATAAAAATAAATAAAGTACTGATACCTGCTACAATATGGATGAACCTTGAAAATATTAAGTGAAAGAAGTCAGACACAAATGACCACATATTGTACGATTCCACTTGTATGAAATGTTCGGAATAAGAAAATCCATAGAGACAGAAAGTAGATTAGTGTTTACCAAGGACTGGGAGGTTGAGATAAATTTGCTATTATTCCAACAGTATTTTTCTTTTAACTAGATAAACCAGTTGATGACAAGTCGATTCCGACTCAGGGCATCCCCACATGTGCCAGAGTAGAACTGTGCTCCACAGGGTTTTCAATGGCTGATTTTTTTGGAAGTAGATTTACCAGGCCTTCCTCCTGAGGCACCTCTGGGTGAACTGGAACCTCCAACCTTTTGGTTAGCAGCCAAGCACATTAACCATTTACACCACCCAGGGACTCAGCAAAGTTTCAGACTCTCTGTAAACTTGGATTAAACAGCTCAATAGGCTAGTTCCTGAGTCAGGTAGAACCAAGGTCACAACATGTATTCATTTGGACCAGTTAGGTTTCTTGACCTTGGTCATAGATTATATCAGTTAACACAAACATTTTGTATATGAGCTTTAAAAACCAAGGAGTGTGTATGTGAGTACATAATAAATGATGAACCTTGCCCAAAGAGAAATCTAGCCTTTGCCCTTGACTCCTGGAAGAAACTTCTAAGGCCCTGAAATGTCCTAACTAATAAATGTGTTTGTTTATCTGAGGGCCTTGGGCCAAACTAGATAGTCCATGCTAGCAATGTGATTCATAGGGGGCGGGGGAGCTTGGGCCACATAGTATCAGTTTCACTTCTGTAGGAACTGGAGAATAAGGTCAGCTAATTGGCAGTCAACCATACCTACGTGACTGAGCCCTAATAAAAACTCTAGACACCAAGAGTCAAGTAGGGTTCCCTGGCTGGCAATATTCTGTACATATTATCATTGGTGGCGCAGTGGTTAAGAGCTACGGCTGCTAACCAAAAGGTTGGCAGTTCGAATCCACCAGCCACTCCTTGGAAACCCTATGGGGCAGTTCTACTCTGTCCTACAGGGTTGCTATGAGTTGTAATCAACTGGATGGAAATAGGCTTGGTTTGGTATTATCACATATCATTGTAGGAGAAGTAAGCACTGTCCATACAATTCCACTGGGATACGACAGCTGGAACATAGCCTATACACCTGTTCCCTTGGCTGATTTTACTCTGTATGCTTTCACTGTAATAAATCATAAACATGAATATAACAACTTTCAGTGAGTTCTGAGAGTCCTTCAAGTGAATTATTGAACCTGAGAGTTACTCTGGGGATCCCAAAACTTGCAGACACTGTCAGAAATGAGGGTGGTCTTGGTGGACTCCCCAACTCTGTAATGAACCAGTTTAAGTTCATCACCAGAATAGGCAGAACACCTAAGATTGTTTAAACTATAATTGTGGTGGTAAAAATGGAGTATCAATAATCATAATGATGAATGTTATAAAGGAAGATAGCTATATCCACCAGAATGGCTAAATTTAAAAAAAAAAAACAACAACAACTGATAACTCTAAATATCAGTGAGGATATAGAGCAACAGAACCCTAACATGTTGTTGATAGGAATATAAAGTGGTACAACCACTTTGGAAAAAGGTCTAGCATTTCTTCTGTTAACTAAACATACATCTACCCTGGCAAAGCAATTCTATTACTAGGTATTTATCTAGAGAAATAAAAACATAATGACCACAAAAACAATTCTACAAAAATGTTCACAACACCTTTATTCACAATAGCAAAAAAACAGGAAACGGTCCAAGTATCCATCAATGAGACAATGGATAAACTATGATCTATTCATACAGTGGAATACTACTCAGCAATGAAAACAGATGAACTACTGATGCACACAATGTTTGTGAATCTTAAAAACATTATGTTGACCAGAACTAGATGGTGCCTTGCTACCACTACCAACCATTATGATCAGGGCCACTATAGGTAGACCCTGACAGAAAGCAAGAAAAACATGGAACAGAACTCAACTTCTTAAAAAGTCCAGACTTTCTGGACCAGTTGAGACTAGAGGAATCACTGAGATTATCACCCTGAGATACTCTTTAAACCTTGAACTGAAACTATCCTGAGATCATGTTTTAGCAAAACAACAGATTCGCACACAAAATAAAGGATATTACCCATGAGTACAGTGCTCCATTAAAAAATCATCTATATGAGACCAAAAGGTCAACAGTTACTCTAGAGCAAGGATGAGAAGATACGGGGGCAGAGAAGTTAGAGCACTGGAAACAGAACAACCAGAGCACAATTACAGAGAAATGTTGACACATTGTGAAAAATGTAACTAATGTCACTGAACAATTTGTATAGAAACTGTCAAAAGGAAACCTAATTTGCTGTGTAAACTTTCACTGAAAAGGCAATTAAAATATTATTTTTTAAAAAATTATGTTACATGAAAAGAGCAATTGGCAAAAGAATGTACATTATATGATTCTACTGATGAAATACTAGAACTGGAAAATCTAATCTATAGTGGAAAAATTAGAACAGTAGGGAGGTAGGGGGAGGAAGGACTGAGAAGAGGCACTTAAATGTACACTTAAGATTTGTACCTTTCATTATATGTAAACATTACATTAAAAACTCTAATTAAATATTAAACTCTAGTTGCTGATATTCATGCTGAAGATACATGGGAAGTGTGCAGATATCTGTGACATAAAAATTAGATGAATTGTGGATGAATATAAAGATAGATAAATATGTGAAAAAATAAGTATGGTAATGGTCCTGGGGAATATCTAGCTCAATTGGCATAATACAGTTTATAAGAAAAATGTTCTACATTCTACTTTGGTAAGTAGCATCTGGGGTCTTAAAAGCTTGTGAGCAGCCATCTAAGATACTCCACTGGTCTCCCATCAGGAGTAAGGAAGAATGAAGAAAACTAAAGACAAAGGGAAAGATTAGTCCAAAGGACTAATGGATCACAACTACCACAGCCTCCACCAGACTGAGTCCTGTACAACTAGATGGTGCCCGGCTCTGGTACCACCGACTGCTCTGACAGAGATCACAATAGAGGGTCCTGGATAGAGCTGAAGAAAAATGTGCAACAAAATTCTAATTTGCAAAAACAGACCAGACTTACTGGCCTGACAGACTTGAGAAACCCTTAGAGTATGGCCCCAGGACACCCTTTTAGCTCAGTAATGAAGTCACTCCTGAGGTTTACCCTTCAGCCGGGGTTTGGACATGCCCATAAAGCAAAACAAGCCTAAGGGGCACACCAGCCCAGTGGCAGGGACTGGAAGGCAGGAGGGAACAGGAAAGCTGGTAACAGGGAACCCAAGGTCAAGAAGGGAGAGTGTGGACATGTCATGGGATTGGTAACCAGTGTCACAAAACAATATGTGTACTAACTGTTTAATGAGAAGCTAGTTCGTTCTGTAAACCCTCATCTAAAGTACAATAATTAAAAAAAAATAGTATGGTAAAAGGCTAATGATAGAATCTAGGTGGTGTTCACTGTAAAATTCTTTCAACCTGGCTGTATGTCTGAAAACTTTCACTATAAAATGCTGAGGAAATGAAGATGATATAATGGCCCATGAAAAGATTTTAAACATTACTCAAGATGAATTTAGGAGGCATATTTGATTCATCCTTGATAACATTATTGAGACACTGAATCAACCAGTGCCGGAGTCTACCCTATCACTGAACTTCCTGTTACAAAAAATAATGAATTTCATTATCATATAAGGTAATATGAGGAGGAATTGCTCATTACTTGCATCCTTAACTATCCTAAATAATACAACTAATAATAGTATAGGACATATAGGTAGTACGCAGGTAGAAAAGATATGGGAATGACTGAACTTAAAGAAACACCACTCTAGAAAACAAAGACCATTAAACCATAGATGGCTTTTAATATGCTTTGTAAAAAGTTTTACAAACAGAAGCTAACATCAAAGAATGAGCATTCAGATAGATGAACCTGAGAATGAGTCATACCTACATCAGTTCCTTAATAACTTTGGCCAAGTGACTGACCTTCTCAGAATCTCATTTCCTTGAACAGAATGTAGAGACAACAATACATGTGCCTTAGCACTTCTGTGTGGTATGAGATAATGAACATAGCCATGTACAGAACACAGCATTACTGTTTTTATTGTTATTGTTAGTAACCGTCAAGTCAATTCTAACTTATGGTGACCCCCATGTGTGTAGAGTAGGACTGGTACATAGGGTTTTTAAATCTGTGACCATTCGGAAGCAGATCACTAGGTCTGTGTTCTGAGGAGCCTCTGAGTGAGTTCAAACCACCAACCTTTCTGCTAGTAGTTGAGTGCTTAACCACTGTACCACCCAGGGCCTCCAGAAAGGGTATAGTACTCATTATTTTTTATTAATATTCACTAATGCCATCATCCCACCACTCATCTGTCAGTTTGTCATAGTGTGGTGGCTTGCATGTTGCTGTGATGCTGGAACCTATGCCACCAGTATTCCAAATACGTGCAGGGTTACCCATGGTGGACAGGTTTCAGCAGAGCTTCCAGACTAAGAAAGACTAGGAAGAAGGACCTGGCAGTCTAATTCTGAAAAAACTGGCCAGTGAAAACCTTATAAATAGTAGTGGAACACTGATGTAATGCCAGAAGATGAGCCCCTCAGGTTGGAAGGTACTCAAAATACTACTGGAGTAGAGTCCTTAATGACATGAACATGAGTCAAGCTTTCGGCACCTTCATTTGCTGATGTGGCACAACTCAAAATGAGAAGAAACAACTGCAAACGTCCATTACTAATCAGAACATGGAATGTACTAAGTATGAATCTAGGAAAATTGGAAGTCATCAAAAACGAAATGGAATGCATAAAGATAGATATCCCAGGCATTAATTAGTATGCTGAAATGGACTGGCTGAATGGTCATTTTGAATTAGATAATTATATGGTCTACTGTAATGGGAATGACAAATTGAAGAGGAATGGCGTCATCAAAAAGAACATTTCAAGATTTAACCTGGAGTACAATGCTGTTAGTAATAGGATAATATCCATACACTTACAAGAAGACCAGTTAATACAACTATTATTTAAATTTATGCACCAACCGCTAAGGCCAAAGATGAAGAAATTTATAGAGACCATCTCAAGAATAGATCTGAAGCACTGAACACTAATGACTGAAGACCTGAGGAGCTGTGGAATGAAATCAAGGACATCATACATGAAGAAAGCAAAAGGTCATTAAAAAGACACGACAGAAAGAAAAGACCAAAATGGATGTCAGAAGAGACTCTGAAACTTGCTCTTGAAAGCGGAGTAGCTAAACTGAACAGAAGAAATAATGAAGTAAAAGAGCTGAACAGAAGGTTTCAAAGGGTGGCTTGAGAAGACAAAGTATTATAATGAAATGTGCAAAGACCTGGAGTTGGAAAACCAAAAGGGAAGAATACGCTCAGTATTTCTCAATCTGAAAGAAATGAAGAAAAAATTCAAGCCTCGAGTTGCAATACCGAAGAATTCTGCAGGAAAAATATTGAACGACGCAGGGATTATCAGTAGAAGATGGAATGAATACAGAGTCACTGTACCAGAAAGAACTGGTCAACATTCAACCATTTCAGGGGGTACCTTATGATCAAGAACCAGTGGTACTGAAGGAAGAAGTCCAAGCTGCACTGAAAACACTGGTGAAAACCAAGGCTCTGGGAATTAATGGAATAGCAATTGAGATGTTTCAACAAATGGATGTAGCGCTGGAGGTGCTCATTGGTCTATGCCAAGAAATTTAGAAGACAGGTACCTAGCCAACCGACTGGAAGAAATCCATATTTGTGCCCATTCCAATGAAAGGTGATCCAACAGAATGTGGAAATTACTGAATAATATCATTAATATCACACACAAGTAAAATTTTGCTGAAGATCATTCAAAAGTGGTTGCAGCAGTATATCAACAGGGAACTGACAGAAATTTAAGCCAGATTCAGAAGAGGACGTGGCACAAGGGATATCACTTCTGATGTCAGATGGATCTTGGTTGAAAGAAGAGAACATCAGAAAGATGTCTACCTGTGTTTTATTGACTCTGCAAAGGCATTCAACTGTGTAGATCATAACAAATTATGGATAACATTGCAAAAAATGGGAATTCCAGCACACTTAATTGTGCTCTGAAGGAATCTGTAATTAGATCAAGAGGCAGTCATTCAAAAACAAGGGGGTGCTTCATGGTTTAAAATCAGGAAAGGCGTGTGTTGGGGTTGTATCCTTTAACCATACTTAATCAATCTGTATGCTGAGTAAATAATCCAAGAAGCTGGACTAAATCAAGAATGTGGCATCAAGATTGAAGGAAGACTAACAATCTGCTATAGGCAGATGACACAACCTTGCTTGCTGAAAGTGAAGAGGACTTGAAGCACTTACTGACGAAGAGCAAAGACTACAGCCTCCTGTATGGATTACACCACAACATAAAGAAAACAAAAATCCTCACAACTGGACCAATAAGCAATATCAAGATAAACTTATTGAAGTTGTAAAGGATTTCATTTTACTTGAATCCACAATCAACGTCCTTGGAAGCTGCAGTCAAAAAAATCAAATGATATATCGCATTGAGCAAATCTGCAGCAAAAAGACTTTTTAAAAACGTTAAAAAGTAAAGATGGCACTTTGAGGACTAAGATGCACGTTACTCATCCCATGGTATTTTCTATTGCCTCATATGCATGTGAAAGCTTGACAATGAATAAGGAAGACCAAAGAAGAATTGATGCCTTTGAATTATGGGGTTGGCGAAGAACACTGAACATACCATGGATTGCAGGAGAACGAACAAATCTGTCTCGGAAGAAGTACAGCCAGAATGCTCCTTAGAAGCGAGGACAGCGAGACTTCATCTCACATACTTTATACATGCTATCAGGAGGGATCAGTCCCTGGGGGAGGACATTATGCTTGGTAAAGTACAGGTTCAGCAAAAAAGAGGAAGACCCTCAACAAGATGGACTGACATAGTGTCGCAATGATGGGTTCAAGCACAGCAACAATTTTGAGGCAGTATTCCTTTCTGTTGTACATAGGGTCACTATGATTCGGAATTGGCTCGTCGGCACCTAACAATAACAAAAATTGCCATCACCCGGTATAAAAACAAGCTCCACCTCATATGCCAAGTCCAACTGACCAATATGAGCACTTGAAAGTCTGGGATGAAAAGGATTTTTAGTTAGTATCGTGGCTCAGTAGAAAGTGTAATATCTGCTGTGAGTATTACAAGTAGAGTGGCAAGATTACCACGTTTGCTACCCTCCTTGAGTTAGCTGACTCTTGTTATTTTGCATATGACACGGCTTAAATATAACTAATACTAAGGTATAATAAATAATTTAAAAAAAAAAACATGGCATGGCACAACATGAAAAATGTGGGTGTCACTGAGTTGTAGATGTGGAAGTTGTTGTGTTGGCAGATGTGTTCGTGTGTATGTTTTCACCACAATTTAAAAAAAAAAGAGAAAAACAAAACAAGGCAAGTAGAATGAAAAACTGAAACTGTATTGAGTTTGGCAGAGAGTAAATTATTTGGCTCTTAACACAAAATACTAATTCACCAACAACATCCATTGAGTATCTTCTGGATTTCAGGTATTCCACTAAATACGCACTGGGAATACAAAGATGAATGAGACATGGACCTGCTCTCAGAGGATTCATTGGCAAAAGGTATAAATAGATGATACCTAGACTACAAATACTATACTCATAGAATGAAAAGAAGAAAGTGTTCTTATTTCTTATTAATTCAGTGACACAGGGCAAGTTAATTTTTCTGACAGTGCCTCAGTTTCCTATCAATAAAATGGGAATAAGAGTAATATCTATCTCATACGATTGTTACAGGGATTAAATGAGTTAATATTTATAAAGCACTTATGATAGACTTTGCATGCAGTAAATGCTATGAAAGTATTTGATAAGTAGGTGAAAGTACCACATTCTATGCCTTATAGTTATAAAATTTAATCCAGTTTAAACATTCTAACTAAATACATATGCAAAGCACGAATTTAAAAATACAGTTTAAGCACTTCTAGTCTTAAATGACAGAACGAAGTCAGAATTTCCCCTTTTTCTCAGAAATCACCCAAAAGCAATAAAGAAAGCACAAAAAATAAAATAAAATAAAATAACATGAATGCAAACATGATCTCCAATAAAACCAAGATGTGAAACGTATGCCACTAGGTGGAATGTATGCCAAAAGGAGAGACAATTAAACTGGAGGAAGATGGGGAAAAATGAGGCATGAGGCTCCAAATCTCAAAGAAGTGAGGAACAGGGAGTATAATATCTAAATTCTGCATCTGCAGCAACAAAAACAGAGGGTATGGGCTGGCAGAAGGAGCTTTCCTATTCATAGTTTGAAGAAGTAGAGGAGACAGTAGGAAATGAGGAATCACACAAACAATCTACGCTGGCAGAAAACAGGCTGCTGGTGAAGCAAAAAGATAGTAAGAAAGTCTGCACTGTGAATAGCCCTAAAGCAGCCAATCTTCACTAGCTGAGGGGAAATAAAGATTTAAAAAACGCATACACGTAACCCAGAAAATTACTGTTCTGAAAACATCTACTTACTAAGTAAAACCGGGCAAAAAATAACAAGTTATTAAATATGGAATTGACTGAAGCAGCGAAAAACAAGAGATATGAGTTTTCAGAGTGAACAAACAAACAAAGGTGTCATTTTCTAGAGGAAATATGCAACTGGCATCACAAATCTAAAAACCTCTCACCCATATTGATGTAATAACAGAGTAAAAAGCAGATGAGAATTGGGGGGATTTCTTTGGAAAGTGCTGTTCTGTAGCAACACCAACTGGAAAGGAAACGGGGGTGCTTCCCGTTTACTGGATCCATGAGTGGCACAAAGGGTTAAGCGTGGACTACTAAGCAAAAGGTCGATAGTTCGAACATACCCAGAGGCACCTCAGAAGAAAGGTCTGATGATCAGCTTCTAAAAGGTCACAGACTTGAAAACCCTATGGAGCAGTTCTATTTTGCAAACACGGGGTGGCTATCAGTTGGAATCAACTCAATAGCAACTGGTTTGGTTTTTTTGTTTCTTCTTTCCTTTTCACCACTGGTGAAGACAGAAGCATCAACAAGACCAATCACAGAAATTAATATATATGAATTCCTTCATACATAGGTGCCCAGTGCCTAACTCCTACCTGGAAAATCAAGAGGATATGAGATAGATGGCTAGAGCTTTGGCGAAGAGCGAAAAAGAATTATTTCTGGCCTAGAATTTGCTTAAAAGAATGCACAGGGTGACATAAGTGAAAATGGTGGAATAGGGAACTTTAAAGGAGTCTGAATAGAATGCTTATTTAGAAGAAGTCTAGCAATGGACTGAGCCATAGGGTGTCATATAAAAACAACAGCAACCCCCATTAATAAAACACTTCAAGTTTTTCAAAGTACTCTCCCATCTTATCCCACCTGCCCTTCACAACAACCCTGTGAGGTAACCAGAGTAGATTATTTCCATTATATAAATGAGGAAAGTATAAATCACAGCAATTAAAAGACATACATAAAAGTGCAAGTCAAATGTAACAACCAGAATGGAAACACTGAGAATGTTCATGCATTGTGAAGAATGTAACCAGTGTCACCCAACAACTTAGGTAGAAACTGAATGGGAACCTAAACTATTGTGTAAACCTTCACCGAAAACACAATAAGATATATGTGTGTGTGCGTGCGTGTGTGTGTATACATATATATATATATATATATATATATATATATATATATACACATTTTTCTTTTAATGCAAGTAAACAGCTGTAGTTAGGTAGGAGAAGAGTTGGGAAAAGAACCTAGGACTTCCAATTTTATCTAAGATTCTTTCCACTATAAGTAATATATAAAAGATGACGATATAATTAGCCAAATAAAAAGAAAATAAGGACAACAAAGCAGAACAATAATCAGTTTTACACCTTCTGGCTTCATCTCCTTCCTTCTCAGTTTCTACAGTACATCCTTCATATAAAACATCACAATGCCCCAGAATCTATCAGGCTCTTTACTCAATGACCCTCACTTTCCTAGTGAAAACCTCCAAAAGAAAGATATAATAAAGATGTGGAAAAGGGA
This sequence comes from Dugong dugon, assembly GCA_030035585.1. NCBI lineage: Eukaryota > Metazoa > Chordata > Mammalia > Sirenia > Dugongidae > Dugong > Dugong dugon. The sequence goes on along the minus strand of CM057467.1, from coordinate 74,698,946 downwards.
AGAGGTTGGAAATAAGACATGAATTTTTCTAATCCTGGTGTTGGATAAGTATCTTTACCTTTCTGAGCTTCAATCTATATAATGAAGATATCACCCACCTTACTAGCTTATTTTGAAAATTAAGTGAAATAAATTGATATAAAGCACTTTGAAAAACGTAAAGAACTCAGTAAATGTTTATTATTATATACAAATATGTGGTATAAATAAGTCTTTAAAAAATTCACAATAGTAAGTAAAATAAGTCAATCACATAAGGACAAATATTGTACAATCCCACCATTATAAGAAGACAAGAATAAATATATAGAGACCAATGTTCATTGGTGGTTACCATGTGGGAGGAAAGAGGGGGAAACACTCTCTAGATTGCAGATACTTGTTATTTTTGGTGATGGGAAAAGTAGCACTGAATCTGAGTGTAATGAGCACAGCTTGAACAATGTAAACAGAAGCACATAAGAGAAAAAAGTATTTGTGCTAAAGAATATGACATTAATTTGACAACAACAACCAAAACACGAGTGTATGGTCACATACGTAAGTTATTAGGCATATATGTGTACAAGTAGGTACAAGTAAGTGCATGTGTGCACAGATAGAAATATCAACATGTACATGTGTGCACAGATACATGTGTACATGGATATATATTCACTGTTGTTGTTAGGTGCCATCGAGTCAGTTCCAATTCATAGCGACCCTATATACAACTGAATAAAACACTGTCTGGCCCCGAGCCATCCTCACAATCATTGCTACGTATGAACCCACTGTTGCAGCCACTGTTTGTCAATCCATCTCATTGAGGGTCTTCTTTTTTTTTGCTGACCCCCTACTTGACCAAGCATGATGTCCTTCTCCAGGGACCGGTCCCTCCTGATAAAATGTCTAAGGTACATGAGATGAAATCTTGCCATACTCACTGTCCAATCCCCTTGGACAGCAGCCAGAAGCACCTTGTTTGCATAGTCCCATCCAATCACTGTCACAAAGACTATGACTAGAAGGGCCATATTAAATATGCACAGCAGAGGACAGACTATCAGGAGAAACTTCAAAACAAAGATTTTGCTGCAGCTGAGTGTATCCTGGTGGACCCACAGAAAACCATGCTAAAAGGAAAACAGGCACACTGTTTATCTTAATCACTGAACAGTTATAAAGCCATAGAAGCCTCATCCTTCCTTTTCCCACCAAAAAAAATTTTTTTAAATAAAGTTTAAAATAAATATACACATTAAAAGAAGAGAGAAAAACATTTTATAAACAAGCCAAACCTCTTAACCTAGTGTCTTTAGTTATCTAATCCTGTTATAACAGAAATACCACAAGTGGGTGGCTTCAACAAACATAAATTTATTCTCTCACAGTTTAGGAAGCTACAAGTCCAAATTCAGGGTACTAGCTCTAGGAAAAGGCTTTCTCTCTCTGTCAGCTCTGGGGGGAAGTTCCTTGTCATCAATATTCCCCTGATCTAGGAGCTTCTCAGCACAGGGACCCGGATCCACAGAATGCGCTATGCTCCTGGTGCTTCTTTCTTCGTGGCATGAGATTCCTATCTCTCTGCTCACCTCCTCTCCTTTCATCTCTTGTAAGATAAAAGGTGAATGCAGGCCACACGCCAGGGAAATTCCCCCAGGGAAATTCCCTGTACACTGGGCCAGGGCTGTGACCTGAGTAAGGGTGTTGCATCTCACTCTAATCTCTTGCCTCATTAACCACAGGCAGAGATTAGGATTTACAACACACAGAAAAATTGTATCAGATCACAAAATGGAGGACAACCACACGATACTGGGAATCATGGACTAGCCCAGTCAACATACATTTTTGGGGGACATAATTCAGTCCATGACATTCCACCCTTTGGCCCCTGAAAATTCATGTCCTTGCCACATGTAAAACACATTTACCCCATCATATCACAGCGAAAGTCTTAAATCAACTCCAAATCCAAAATCTCCTGGGGTAAAATTCCTCTTCATCTGTGAAATCTACAATATAAATTATACGCTTCCAAAGAACAATGGTGGAACAGGCACAAGCTAGACATTTCCATTACAAATGGGAGAAACTGGAGGGAAAGAAGGGATAACAGGAACCAAGTAAGTCAGCAGAACTCATTACATTAGCTCTCAAGTCTTGAAAATAATCCTTTGTTCTCTGAGACCATTTAGCCAACAGCCCTGCCCTCTAGATTCTGGGTGTTGGTCATACTTTCTGGATTCTAGGTGGAGGCCCCTCGGCCCTGGGCTTCAGCTCCTCCTTTGAGGTCCACTGGGATGTCAATTCTGCTCCCTTGGCTTTGGGCAGCCCCATTCTCCTAGTCCATCTGAGTGGCAACCCCACCCTTTCACCCTGGCAGGTTCTGTTCTTCTTCCCCTTGGGCATGGCAGCCCCATCCCCTCAGCTTTGGGCAGTGGATCTGGCCCCATCCCACTGGGCATGGCAGCCCCATCCCCTCAGCTTTGGGCAGTGGATCTGGCCCCATCCCACTGGAACTTGTGAAAGGCAGCCTCACACTCCAGAACCAAATCGGTGAATATCTGACTCTTTCAACCCTAGGAGGCCGTGGCCTCACCCTTTGAAACCTCAGAGGCCATGGCTCCACCCTTTGAGACTCCAGAGGTTGTGGTCCTACCCTTTAAGACTAAGGTAGCTCTGCTTCCTATGTTCCTTGTCTCTTCAGCTTCTGCTTCCTGGTTCCTTGGCCTCTCGGATCCTTGGGCCTTGCCACCAATGTCTGCCCTGCTCGGGCAAGTGTTCCAAAGCTCTTTAAGTCCACTGATAAAGTGTCTGGAGGCACCCGACTCCACCAGTAAACTTCAGCCAGAAGGCAGTCAGCGTTCTTGCTCCATTTATTGGCAAGCCTAGCTCCACCAATAAGTGCCCAGAGGCACCTAACGCTGCCAGGAAGCCTCCTGCACAAAGGCACTCAGCTCTCTGGCTCCGTGGGTCAGCTCCAGTGCCGTCTTGCACTGGTCTCCTGGTTCTGGTGCCATTTCTGTGCTGCTGCTTCTTGACGTCTGCACTGTCTCCAGTGTAACAGCTCTCCTCACTTCCTTCTGAGTCCTCACCAGAATTTTTTTTGATGTCCATAATTCCACCAACAGTCTCTTCAAGGCAATCTAGGCTTTTACTACTAGGCACTTTAAAACTCTTCTAGCCTCTACCCATTCATACTTTCAAAGCTGCTTCCACATTTTAGGTATTGGTTACAGCAGCACCCCATTCTCCTGGTACCCCTAGCATTCAACAGGGTTGTAGTAACATTAAAATAAACTTGAAAAATCAGAATGATTTCACTGAGATTTTCAACCTACAAGAATCTACTCTCAATTACTCAAGGCTGACTATCCAATTGGTAATTTCATACATCTTGGGATTCCACCTGCAGGATCTCTTAGCCAAGCCAATACTTCCTGGAATACTAGAGGTCAAGAAGATGATCTGAAATGCAGATTTAACAGCTGTAATAATTCCTAAAACAGCAGTTTCCATCTTTAATTACAAATGAGAATCATGTGCCATGCTTTTAAAACAACATATGCCCAGATGTCTCCTCAAAATCTACCAACTCAGAATCTAGGCCCCTAACGGGCTTAGGCATCTGTGATTTTATAGAGTACACAAGTGACTCCTGCTCTTATAATGCACTGCTGGTACCTGTATTTTAATAAGCTATGTTTAATGCTGGGAATTAAAAATAGTTTGAAGAAAGCAATGTGATCACACTGTGATGACAATATTCAGAAATTTGAAAAAGCTATATATATGATCTTCCTTATCACATAACCATCCTTCCCCTGTCCCCTACTTCCCAATGTCACAGAGAATGGGGAGTATCATCTCTCAGATTGATCAAGTGTGGTCTAAATAGAGCTGCTATTTCTCTACTTATATTTTCTGGATAACTGACTTACTTTATTTCAATGAGGGATTTTTAAACTTCTTTGCCTTTCACCTCCTACTACACTACAAATCAAGAGAAATAACGTGATCAAAATAAGTTAGCTGAAAAGAGATTAATCACAAAGAATTTGAAGTCAAAGTTTATCATAAATAGGCCCTAACCTGAGAACAGAGTCACAAGAAATTTTCCAGTGCCTTTTATCACAGCATTCTTTAAGCCGTGTTTAGGTCAGCTTAGTAAAAACTGCATGATGATAGCTGATTACTATGTCCTCTCATTTTTCAAAAGTGTTGATATCACGACACAAAAAAAAGCTATAGAAGAAATTCTCAACTTAGACTGCATTTTCAAGTAAACAAAAAAATAAGTTAATTTTCATTAAGATTTATCAATATTAAGTTGTCAGAATCAGAGGATCCATAATCAAGTTCACCTCTGAATACCATGACTTTAAATGTTTTCATCTATGATATATCAGGTTTAAGATGTCTAGTTTTCCCTGCCAGGAAAAGAGTGGGAGACATTCATTAGGCAGATAATCTTTTAATAAAGTGGCACATACATCCCTTTGAGATAATTGCAGTCCACATATCAAACATTTTAATCAAATACAATGTTTGTTATTTCTACAGAATACAAATAAGAGTTAACGCATAATTTTTCACATTATTTGTCTTTAAACATCTTGGGTGGAAGAAACATTTTATTCCTTATTCTTGAATTACATTGTACATCTAAAAGATACATCATAAATCCTTCACAGCTTTCTGCCTGGCAGAGTTACTCATACAAAAATAAACACGGAAGTCTTTTCCTTTGCTTTCTCCTTGTTAAAAAGGTACAGACCCATAATGTATAGGAGGTTAAAGACTTGATTTCAATACACCTATACTTGGAGCCCTGGTGGCACAGTGGTTAGGAACTTGGCTGCTAACTAAAAGGTTTGGAAGTTCAAATCCACCAGCCACTCCTTGGAAACCCTATGGGGTAGTTCTATTCTGTCCTACAGGGTCCTATGAGTCTGAATTGACTCGATGGCAACAGGTTTGGTTTTTTTGGTTTATACTAATACATCAAGACTAAACCTAGATCAGTGACAAAAGACACCAGATTATATTAATAAAACAGTTCATTGCCAAAGACATTTAACATCTTTTTAAGAAAGTTTTCCAATTTGTTACTATTCTTCTAAACTTTTTACAAACTTATAAAACTTTGAAAATCTGTTTGTTTTTTCCTAAAAGTAAATTTGGGATCACCGTGTCTACTGAGAACAATATTTGTCTCATAGAAGACACATACACAAAATGAAACAATGTAATTGGCTAACAGCAATTTATTTTCCAGGTAAGAATTTCAGTAACTTTCCCAACCTATTAATTTCAAACATGTAAAGGGGGAGTCTTTTTATTAAAAGAAGTTTACTAACTAAATATAAAGTATCATAAGATTGTACACATTCCTATACCCAATATGAGCTAATTCTATACTTAAGAATATTTTACCTTAGGTACATTGCCAAAAAGTTAAAAATAAACCTAATTACTTGGTCGGGGGGGAAAAAAAAAAACACCTGCTGTATGGGAAGAATTTAGCTCTGTTCATAAACTATATCCTTTCCTCAATCACTACAAAACTGCCTGGTCTTAACTTATAACAAGAAGGACAGACAAGGCATTTTCAACTGTGGAACTATCTGAAAATATAACTTCAACCCCAGATAAAATAATCAGAAAAGCCAAGAGGATCCCCTAAAAGTTGAGGGTTTCACACAGTCCTCCAACAATCCTGGATCTGAAATAAGATGACACTCCAGACCATGGATCTTCTTCCACTTCTGTACTAATCAGCCAGACTGAAAGATACGCAAGGCACTGAATCTTACACCTCTTCTTTGGTTCTATTCTAAGCAGTAGTCCTTGAAATAAGATACTATACTCAATTCACAATCTCTGGACATGGTGGGCACTGAAAATGCTCTACCCCTAATTATTTAACATAATCCTAAATGAAAGATATCTGTCCCCTACTCTCAAGGAAGTTGAGGTCAACTATCAAAACTATGGAAAAGGTGGATTCCTGACAAGATCTTATAACGCTAAGAAAATATCTATCTACACAGGCTCACTGCTTGGAAATGCTATGAAAATTTCACTTTATTTCAATTGCTACATCATATACCTTTAGAGAACTTAGATTTTGAAGTCAGGCACGCACCTACATTTAAAGCCGGTATATGTGTATACTTTAAAAATCAGAAATAATGTCGTACATTTCAAAAGATAATTTTCAATAAAAAACTAATTTTCTTTTCCTAAATGCATATGCTTCGGCTCAGCGAATCCACTTTGAGGACTGTATCTTACAGATACACTCACAAACATATATATATACAAGGATGTTCCCTGAAAGATTTTGCATAATATAAAAAATAGGTATTATGGTAAATTATTCCTTAAACTATCATGCAGCTATTACACAGAATTTATTCAACAAGTATTTGAGTACCTTCTATAAATCACTCTATTTAATGCTGTAGCTATAATGGTAAGTAAAAAGCAGACAGAGCTTGCAGTCTCGTGGGAAATTTAAATATACTCAGCTTATCAGAAAGATAGGGACTCACTATTGTCTGAAAGGATATACTCAAATTAGTAGCAGTCATTGCCTGTAAGGAGAAGGATTCAAGGGAAGGGCAGAAAGAAATGGAAAGCCTTCACTTTTTACTTCACACTGTGTACTGCTTGAATTTTAAATGCCTATTGTTTCTACAATGAATCATTTTTAAAAAGAAAATGCAAATATAAATAATTCAAAAGGTGAGTTGATTGTGTAAAGTAGTGTGGTGGTTCCTCAAAAAACTAAAAACAGAACTACCATTATGACCCATCAATTCCATTCCTAGGTATATATCCAAAGGACTTGAAAAATAGAGACTCAAACAGAGACTTGTACACCGATGTTCACTGCAGCATTTTTCACTACAGTCAAAAGGTGGAAACAACCTAAATGCCCATCAATGAATGAACAGAAAAACAAAATGTGGTACATACATACAATGGAATACTACTCAGCCAGTAAGAGAAATGAGGTCTTGATACATGCTACAATACAGATGGAGCTTGAAGGCATTATGCTGAATGAAGTAAGTCAATCACAAATGGACAAATATTGTATGACCTCACTTACATAAAAAAACAAGAACAAGCGAAGTACAGAGACCAAAGTTTATTAGTGGTTACCAAGGGTGAGAGGAAGGGGGAAAGGAGGGTTATTGCTTATGGAATACTAAGTTTCAGTTTATAGTGATGGAAAAATCACATGATTAAGGGTAGGGTTGCATAATTATTGTAACTGCTGTCAATAAGCTGTACAACTGTAAAAAGTTGAATTGGCAAAAGTTGTGTGATAGATATATTTACAATGAGACAAAAAAAAAAAGAATAGCTGCTGAGGTTGCTTATGTACAACCAAACACATCAGGGGATTTAGTTCCTTGGTTTAGAGGTTTAGGGTCATGGTTTCATGGGACATCCTAGTTAACTGGCCTAATAACGTGTTTAGTGCTTCTGCTCTACCTCCTAGTTTGTTGGGTAGTACCTGGGGTCTTAAAAGCTTGCAAGCAGCCATCCAAGGCACAACAACTGGTCTCTATTCTTCTGGAGAAATAGAGGAAAAAGGAGAATCAGGTATAGGAGGAGGAAATGTTACATGTGGCTAACTGTCTCCATGAACAACCTGCCTCCTCTGTCATAAGACCAGGAGAACCATATGGTGCCTGGCTACGATTACTGATTAGTTTCTCATCCAAAACTTATACGCAAATTGTTTGGTGACATTGGTTGCAATCTCCTCAATGTGTCAGCACAATCCCCCTTTCTCTTAACACCCCAGGTTCCCCGTGTCCATTCATCCAGTTTTCTTGTCCCTTCGTGCCTTCTTATCTCTGCTTTTGGGCACATGTTGCCCATTTGGCCTCTTATACTTGATTGAACTAAGAAACACGTTCCTCACGTGTTACTGTTTTATAGGCCTATAATCTTTGGCTAAAAGGTGGACTTCGGGAGTAGCTTCAGTTCAGAGTTAGCAGGGTGTCTGGTGGCCATAGTCTCCAGGGTTCCTCCAATCTCCATCATACCAGCAAGTCTGGTCTTTTTTTTTTTTGTCAATCTGAATTTTGTTCTACATCTTTCTCCTGCTCTCTCCAGGATTTTGATCCCTGTCAGAGCAGTTGGTGGTGGTAGCTGGGTACCATCTAGTTCTTCTGGGCTCAGGCTGTTGGAGGCTGTGGTTCATGTAGTCTACTTGATTACTGAACATTTTGATCAAAGATTTTACAGAAGAATCTTGGTGAAAAGGGGAAAAATGCAGAGCAGAATTTCAAATTCTCATGGACACCAGACTTTCTGGAAATATGGAGGCTGGATGAACCCTGAAACTACTGCCCTGAGATAATCTTTAAACCTTAAACCACAAATATCCCCTGAAGTCTTCTTAAAACCAAATAATAGTTTAGCTTAACTAGTAAAGAATGTCTGCCTTGAGCATTATGCTCTTTTAAGAACTATCTTTATGGGATCAAACTGACAACAACAGCTCAAAAGATTAGATAGGAAACTTAGGGGGCAGTGAGTTTACGTTAATAGGGGAGGAGCAACTCAGGAAAAGGGTGAGAAGAGTTGAACAACTCAAAAAATGCAATGTCACTGAATTGTACATGCAGAAATTGGAGAATTGGTGTATGTTCTGCTATGTACATTCTCAACAACAACAAAATAAAATAAATTATTTTTTTAAAAAAGGTGAGTTAACTATGTTAACTACTATAGCATTTCACTACCCTCCATGAAAGGTAAAGCGTTCAGGTACTAGCCCCTCTGCAGAGGTAAGACACAGGTCACCCATATTCATCCAGAACAGCAGCACTGCCCCAGACCATAACAGTCAGATGGATCATCATCATTCCCATAATGTTCCAAATCCTCCACTATCCTTGAAGAAACGTGACCAGAGTGATCTCTTTTTCTTCATATCCTCCTCCAACTCCACCTATTCCCTCAGAGAATCCTTGGTTGTCTCTTCTCCCCTCTCCTTGGGCTCCTTGGAAGCAGTGTCATACAGACGGTAAGGGAAATTTTTACTGAGCACCTATTATGTACTAGCCACTGGGGCTGAATACTTTTACATGATTTCACTTAACACCTTCAACCTCGAGGCAAAAATGATACCTATTTTACAGATAAGAAACATTCGCTAAAAGTAATTTGCCCTATGTAAATGACAAAACAGGGATTCAAACACAGATCATTTGACTCCAAGTTCACTTCTCTTTTCATTACACTATAGCTACCTCCTTTCCTTCCAGCCATTTGAAACACTGACATCGCTTAAACAGTTCATGAAATATCCATAAACTTTTCCAGGATTAAAAAATGTTTTCCCTTATCTTCACTCACTTAAACCACTGCTGTCAGGCAACAAAACTCAAGCTCTGTCAATTACTGTGTAATCTTGGGCCAGTCATTAAACATCTTACCTCATCAGAAAAATGTAACTGATATATCAATAAGTTGTACACTTGTAAAAAGCTGAATTGGCAAAATCTGTGTGATAGATACATTTACAACAACGAGGGGGACAAAAAAAAAAGAGTAGCTGGTACCTAACTTACACAGTTGTTGTGAGGATTAAACAAAATATGGCCTATAAAATGTTTCAGCACCATACATACAAAGTAAGGGGGGCTATTAGCTATCATTATTACTTTACTTAATCTCTGCTTTATTTTCCTTAATTCTTCACCACTCCAAAGTATACTAACCCTTTAAACTATATAAATAATGAACCATTCCTCATCTGCGAGGTACAACAACTTGCTAACCATAAAATAATACACCAATTTGGTCATTACTAAGGTAAGACTGATTTGTAAACACATTTTCCAACATAAACAATATTATAAGTGATGGAAGGGATGTGGGGTTCCCTGACAACACAGCAGCTACAGAAAATGTCATTCAAACTGGCAAGCATGGTAGTACATCAGGAATTTATTTCCTTACCCTATACTCCCAAGCAACCCATAAGGAGACAAAAGCAGAATCCTGGACTATTTAGAATTGGAAAGGGCCTTGGCAGTCATCCACTCCAATCAATTTCTACCAGTGGAAATACTCCTCTCTACCTCATCCCTGACAAGTAGTCATCCAGCCTCTGCTTACATATCTCTAAAGTCACAGAACTGAGTATTTTCTGACATAGTAAGTAATGATATGGCACTGCTCTGACTGCTGAGCCAACCTAACTCCCCAAGGCTGCCCTCTGGGAAAGGAGAGGAACTCCCATCCCACAGGTGAATTTGCATATTTATGGAATATTAGTAAACATGCTATAAACAAATGCTTGTATTAGATTCATGCTTCTACTTGTTTATATACTGTACATAGGTATCTCTATCAGTTCCTCTAGTTCAGTGGTTATCAAAATTTAGCTAGCATCAGAATTGCTAAACCTGGAGAGCTGACTAAGATGCAGTTTGCTGGACCCCAGTCCTAGAGTTTCTGATTCAGTAAATCCAGGGGCCTGAGAATTTGCACTTCTAATAACTTTCCAGGTTATACTGATGCTGTCAGCGCAAGGAGCACACTTTGAGAACCAACGCTCCAGTTTACAGGCAGAAGGAACCAGGTGTATGCATCTCTCTCTCAGAAGAGTCAAAAAATTTTCAAAATCAAGTTTTAAACAATTTTAGGCTTTTTATAATAATATTCTGTGGCCCTAATTTGCTAGTAGGAACAGAGGAAAGAAAGGTAGATGTTCATAAAATCCAACTGAGTGTCTTAATTTCAAGAGTTTAAAATCATTAACTTATAAGTTTAATAAACTGGCATGAGAATATGATTTCTATCTGTGGTAAAGTTTCAAGCTTCCTTATTAACTATTCTCTTGATCACAATTAGGTTGAAGTATTATTTCATTTAATTAATTAATTTATGAGTTCCCTGGGTAGCATAATTAATCCTCAAAAGAACACTATGAAGTAGATACTATTACTATCCTATTTTCAGATGAAGGAACAAAGGCATAGGGAGCTTAGGTAACTTGTCCAAGGTCACACAGCTACTAAGTGTAAGTGATGAGGCAGCAGAGGCAACAGTTAAAAGCAAAAACTCTGGAGCCAGACTGCCTGCACTTGAAATATGGGATCTTCAATTCCATCCTTAACTCAAGTAGCTTAGAGGTCAAACATCACCAAAAATTTAATGGTTTTTAAGAACTAAATGCTAGTCTAATTACAGATAATGTATGTAGATTACAAATTTTACAGCACCTTATAATAAACTTAGCTTCTGGGACTAACTAATGCCATCTACTTCACCATCTACTTCATCTTCTACCACATAAGCATCAAAGTTTTTCCAACTTGAAGAGATTCTCCCCTAATTAACTCTTCCATATTTCCTAAATTAATCTACACATTAAGGAATTTTAAAAGCCACCCCCCAAAAAATTTCTCCTTAAAATCCTGTGCTACAGGTGCTGAGAAACTGGATTTCCAGCAGAAGAATGAAGCTGGATCCATACCTCACGACATATATAAAAAAAAATTCAAAATGGATCAAGGACCTAAATGTGAGAAATAAAACTCTTAGAAAAAAACAGAGGAGTATTGCTTCAGAACCTAGTTTTTAACAACTGGATTCTTAGATACAACATCAAAAGCACAAGCACCAAAAGATAAACTAGATAAATTGGGCTTCATCAAAATTAAAAATGTTTGTGCATCAAAAGACTACCCTTGGTGAAGAGTGAACAAAGTGAAGAGACAACCTACAGACTGGGAGAAAATTTTTGTGAACCATGTATCTAATAACCAAAACCCGCTGCTGTCGAGTCAATTCCAACTCACAGTGACCCTACAGAACAAAGCAGAACTGCCCGTAGGATTTCCAAGTTTGTAAATCTTTACAGAAGCAGACTGCCACATCTTTCTCCCACGGAGTAGCTGGTGGGTTCAAGTCGCTGACCTTTCGGTTAGCAGCCGAGTTCTTAATCACTGCACCACCAGGGCTCCTGATATCTAATCAGAGTTTAACATCCAGAATATATAAACAACTCCTACAACTTAACAACAAAAAGACAAACAACCCAATCAAAACACGGGCAAAGAACTTGAATAGACATTTCACCAAAGAGGATATACAAATGGCCAATAAGCACATGAAAAGATGCTCAACATCATTAATCACTCTTGTTGTTGTTAGTTGCCATCAAGTTGGCTCTGATTCATGGTGACCCCATGTATAACACAATGAAATGCTGCCTAGTCCTGTGCAATCTTCATGATTGTTGGTATGTTCAACTCAATTTTTATAGCCACCGTGTACTTTGAGTGCCTTCCAATGTAGGGGCTCATTTTCCAGCACTATATTGGGCAATATTCCCTTATGATTCATAGGGTTTTCACTGGCTAATTTTCAGAAGTAAATCACCAGGCCTTTCTTCCTAGTCTGACTTAGTCTGGAGGCTGGAACCTGAACCTGTCCCACCATAGGTGACCATGCTGGTATCTAAAATAGCGGTGGCATAGTTTCCCACATCATAGCAACACGCAAGCCACCACAGTATGACAAACTGACAGACTGGTGGTGGTATTAGTTGTTGTTGTTGCTGTTAGGTGTCACTGAGTTGCTTCTGACTCACACCAACCCTATGTACAACAGAACGAAACACTGCCCAGTCCTGTGCCATCTTCACAATCACTGCTGTGTTTGCAGTCACTATGTCAATCCATCATCAAGGGTCTTCCTCTTTTACTGACCCTGCACTTTACCAAGCATGATGTCCTTCTCCAGGGACTGGTCCCTCCTGATAACATGTCCAAACTACGTGAGACAAAGACTCACTTATCCTCACAACTAGGTGCTCGCTGTACTTCCAAGACAGATTTGTTTGTTCTTCTGACAGTACACAGTATATTCAATATTTTTCACCAACACCATAATTCAAAGGGGTCAATTCTTCTTCAGTCTTCCTTATTCACTGTCCAGCTTTCGCACGTATGTGAGGTGATTGAGAATACCATGGCTTGGGTAAGACACACCTTAGTCCTCAAGGTGACATCTTTGCTTTTCAACACTTCAAAGAAGTCTTTTGCAGCAGATCTTCCCAATGAAATATGTTGTTTGATTTCTTGACTGCTGCTTCCATGGGTGTTGATTGTGGATCTAAGTAAAATGAAATTCTTGACAACTTCAATCTTTTCTCCGTATATCGTGATGCTGCTTATTGGTTCAGTTTTGAGGATTTTTGTTTTTTTTTATGTTGAGGTGTAATCCGTGCAATAGTGAGATGCAAATCAAAACCACAATGCGATACCACTTCACAACCACTAACCAAAAAAAAAAAAACAAAACCCATTGCCGATTCTGACTCATAGCGACCCTATAGTACAGAGAAGAACTTCACCATAGGGTTTCCAAGGAGTGGCTGGTAGATTCGGACCGCCAACCTTTTGGTTAACAGTCAAATGCTTAACCACTGTATAACCAGGGCCCCACACAACCACTAGAAGACTATAATTAAAAACACAGAAAATAACAGGTGTTGGCGAAGATGTGGAAAAATTGGAACGCTCACTCACTTCTCCACAGCCACTGGTACAGTCACTGTGGAAAACAGTTTGGCGGTTTCTCAAAAATTTCATCATAGAGCTACCATATGACCCAGCAATCCCAATCTTAGATATATACCCAAAAGAAATGAAGCAGGAATGCAAACAGAAACCTTTAAACCAATGTTCACTGCAGCACTATTCACAATAGTCATAAGTGGAAACAATCTAAATGCAATCAACAGATGACAAAATGTGGTATATACACACAATGGAATATTACTCAGTCATATGAGGTACTAATACAAGCTACAACATGGATGAACCTTGAACACCGAGTGAAATAAGTTAGTCACAAAAGGGCAAATTTTTTTTTTTTGTATTTATTTATTATTATTATTTTTTTAATATTTTATTGTACTTCAGGTGAAGGCTTACAGAACAAATAGTTTCTCATGAAACAGTAGTACACATGTTGTTTTATGACATTGGTTAACAACCCCACAACATATTAAGCCTCTAAATTCTCAACCTTTTTTTTTTTTTTGATGAAAATACAGATAGCCAAAGATACACCATTTCAAAAATTTCTACATACACAGTTCAGTGACATTGACTACGCTCTTCCAACTGTGCTGTTATTCTCACTTAAGATGAAGGCTTACAGAACAAAATAGTTTCTCATTTAACAGTTACTACACATGTTGCCCTATGATGATGGTTAACAATCTCACAACACATCAAGAATATCCTTACTCCACCTTGTGTTCCCTATCACCAGGGGACTTCCTTGTCCCCTTCTGTCTTCTGGCTCTTGTCACTGGACTACTGTACCTCATTAGTCTCATTTGGTTTTTTTTTTTTTTTATTTTTTAACACCATTTCAAAACTTTTTACTTACACATTTGAGGGATATTGACTATGCTCTTCCAATTGTGCTGCCATTCTCACCCAAGATGAAGGCTTACAGCACAAAACAGCCTCCCTTTTAATAGTTACTACAAATGTTGCCCTATAACAGTGGTCAACAATCTCACAACACATCTACAGTGTCCTTACTCAACTTGTGTTCCTTATCATCAGTTTCCTACTCCCCCTCTGCCTTCTGGCCTTTGTCACTGGACTCCTGTACCTCGTTAGTCCCATTTAGTTTTACTGGGCTGTCCACTCCCAGGCTTAACATTGAACCTCGAAGGTAACTTCACCTCTGAGCTGAAAGGGTGTCTGGGGGCCACACTCTTGAGGTTTCTCCAGTATTCTTTAGGCAAAAGGGCAAATATTGTATGATCCCACTTACATGTAATAGGCAAATGTATAGAGACCAAAGCTTATTAGTGGTTGCTGGGGTTAGATGGGGGGGAGGGGATAAAAGAGGAGCCATTGCTGAGGGGGCACTAAGTTTCTGTTAATGGTGGCAGAATAATTTGGAAAAGGATAGTGGTGATGGTTGTACAACATGATGGACATAATCAGCATCACTGAATTGTACATGTAAAATTTGCTGAACTGGAAAAAGTTTTGTTACATATATTTTTACTACAATAAAAAATTTTTTTAAAAAGACACTTAAAGATACAGGAGAATGCTAAGAGGTATCAATTTAAAATGCTTCAAAGCAGTATGCACAGCATAAATATGTATTAAATACATAAATACATAACCATGAAGAAAAAAATCCTGTGGTCCATCAAGAAAACGAAGACAATCCACAGAATGGGAGAAAATATTTGCAGATCATATATCTGATAAAAGACTTGGCATTTATGCAAGTCAATAATAAAAAGACAAATAATTCAATAAAAAATGGACAAAGAATCTAATTAGACATTTCTCCAAAGATGATACACAAATGGCCAATAAGCACAGGAAAAGGCACTCAACATCATTAGCCATCAGGGAAATGCAAATCAAAACCACAATGAGGTATCACTTCACACCCACTAGAATCAAAAAAATACATAATAGCAACTATTAGGGAGGATGTGGAGAAATTAGAACCTTCATACATTGCTGGCGGTAATATAAAATGGTACAGCTACTTTGAAAACAGTTTGGAAATTCTTCAAACAGTTAAACACTGAAGTACCCAGCAAATCCACTCTTGGGTATATACCCAAGAGAATGAAAACATAAATGGCAAAAAGTTGTATATGAATTTCATAAAACATTATTGGTAATAACCAAAAGGTGGGAACAATCCAAATGTTCGTGCTAAGACGTATAAATTTAATGGATAAATAAATGTGGTGTATCTATACAATAGAAAATTATTCTGAAAAAAAAAAAAAAAATTAAATACTGATACAGGCTACCATGTTGATGAACCTTGAAAATGTTATGCTAAGTGAAAAGAAGCCAGTCACAAAGGAACGCATATGGTGTTATTCCACTCAAATCAAATGTCCAAAATAGGAAAATCTAGAGGCAGAAAGTAGATTACTCGTTGCCTAGTACTGGGGGGGTAGGGGAGTGGGACGTGGAAAGGGTGGGGGGCTGGACAAGGGGAAGGTGAGAGCTAAAAGGTGTGAAGTTTCTTTTTGGGGGGATGAAAATATTCTAAAATTAATTGTTGTGATGTACAATTTTGTGAATATACTAAAAGCGACTGAAGTATACCCTCTAAATGGGTGAACTGTATGGTATATGAATTATATCTCAATAAAGCTATTAATAAAACAAGGCTTCAGGAATTGATGGAATACCAATTGAGATATTTCAACAAACAGATACAACACTGAAAGCATTCACTCATCTACGCCACAAAGTTTAAAAGACAGCTACCTGGCAAACCAACTGGAAGAGATCCATATTCGTGCCCATTCCAAAGAAAGGTGATCCACCAGAATGTGGAAATTATCGAACAATGTCATTAATATCATACACAATTAAATCTTCCTGAAAATAATTCAAAAACAGTTGCAGTACACTGACAGGGAACTGCTAGAAATTTAAGATGGATTCAGAAGAGGACATAGAATGAGGGATATCATTGCTGACGCCAGAAGGAGCTTGGCTGAAAGCTGAGAATACCAGAAAGATGTTTACCTGTGTTTGACTACGCAAAGGCATTTGACTGTGTGGATCATAACAAATTATGGATAACATTGAGAAGAATGGGAATTCCATTAGTTGTGCTCACGTGGTACCTGTACATAGACGAAGAGGCAGTCATTGAACAGTGGTTTAAAATTAGGAAAGGTGTGCGTCAGGGTTTTATCTTTTCACCATACTTATTCAATCTGTATGCTAACCAAATAATCCAGGAAGCTGGACTATATGAAGAAGAACACAGCATCAGGATTAGAGGAAGACTCATTAACAACCTGCATTATGCAGATGACAAAACCATGCCTGCTGAAAGCGAAGAGGAATTGAAGCACTTACTGATGAAGATCAGACTAAAACCTTCAGTATGGATTACACCTCAACATAAAGAAAAAAAACAAATATCCTCACAACCGGACCAATAAGCAACATGATGATAAACAAAGAAAAGAATGAAGTTGTCAAGGATTTCATTTTACTTGGATCCACAATCAATACCCATGGAAGCAGCAGTCAAGAAATTAAATGACATATTGCATTGGGCAAATCTGCTGCAAAAGACCTCTTTAAAGTGTTGAAAAGCAAAGATGTCACCTTGAGGACTAAGGTGGGTCTGACTCAAGTCATGGTATTCTCAACTGCCTCACATGCATGCGAAAGCTGAACAATGAATGAGGAAGACTAAATGACACCTTTGAATTATTGTGTTGGCGAAGAATATTGAATATACCGTGGACTGCCAGAGGAACAAACAAATCTGTCTTGGAAGGAGTACAGCCACCACTTAGATGCGAGGATGGCGAGGCTTCGTCTCACGTACTTTGGACATGTTATCAGGAGGGACCAGTCCCTGGAGAAGGACATCATGCTTGGTAAAGTAGAAGGTCAGCAAAAGAGGAAGACCCTGGACAAGATGGACTGACACAGTGGCTGCAACAATGGGCTCAAACATTGCAATGACTGTGAGGATGGCACAGGACTGGGCAGTGTTTTGTTCTTTTGTACATGGGGTCACTGTGAGTCAGAACTGACTCTAAGGCACCTAACAACTGCTGTCCTAGAAAGAGAAGAGAAGAGAGAATGTGGCAGAAAAAAATATTTGAAGAAGTAAGGGCCAAAAATGTCCTAAGTTTGTTGAAAAATATCAATCTGTGTGGGTCCAAAAGCTCAGTGAACCCTAAGCAGGATAATTATAAAGATAATACACCTATGCACATCACAATCAAACAGCAGAAAACCAAATACATAGAGAAAATCTTAAAAGCAATCAGAGGGGTAAAAAGGCACACTACATAGAGGCGAACAACCATATGAATATAACTGACTTCTTATCAGAAACAATTAAAGTCAGAAGAGAATTGAATGACATCTTTAAGGTGCTGAAAGACACAAACTGTCAACCCTTTCCAAAAAAAACCCACACCTCATAGCGACCTATAGGATAGAGTAGAACTGCCCCATAGGCTTTCCAAGGAGTGGCTGGTGGATTCGAACTGCCAACCTTCGGTTAGCAGCCCCAGCTCTTAACCACTATGCCACCACGGTTTCCGTCAACTTTAGCCAGCAAAAATATCTTCCAAAAATGAGGGTGAAATAAAGACATGTGCAGATAAATGAAAGCTAAGGGAATTTGTTGTCAGCAGAGCTGCATAAGAAATGCTGAAGGAAGTTCTTCATGCAGAAAGGAAATGATACCAGATGGAAACTCAGATCCGGGTGTTGGTCTCAGGAAGGAAAGAAGAGAGCCAGAATTGTTAAATATACAAGATTTTTTTTCTTCTCTTAAGCTCTTTAAAAGATATTTAAAGTAAAACAAACACTGTATTATGAGGTTTATAAAGTATGTGTCACAAACGTCAAGATGGAGTAATTAGAACTGGATTGTTGTAAGGGCCTTACATTTTTTGTGGAGCAGTATAATATTAACTCTAAGTAGACTGTAATAAATTAAGAACACCACCACCATTAGTTACTACTGAGTCAGTCCTGACTCATGGCGAACCCATGAAGCGTGGTGTAATTCCTAGAACAACCACTTAAAAAATAGAAGTATAGCTAAAAATTCAAGAAGAAATAAAATGGGACACTAAAAATACTCAAATAATTCATACAGCTGAGAAAAACTATTATATAAAATACCTCTATAGTAAAACAGACCAAATAGTTCTCCTCTGGAGAAAATTGGCTAATAATGGAAAATGCATTTTACTACAAAAACAATGTTTTAAAATGATGACTGTGATATAAAACCTTTGGATAAAGTTAGCTGAAATAAAATTAGAGGCTGGACAGAAATCAAACCACCTAATACGTTTGCTTATTTGGGGACAATGCAGAAGAAAAGAACACAGTAGTACATAAAACCTGTTTCCCCATCCTCTGAACCACAACCAGCTGGAGGCCATTCATTTTATGAAAGCAACTTTGCAGCTCAAGTATTTTTTTTTTTCCCCATACAAAAATTTATACATACATTGTTATGTGACTCTAATTGTTCTCCCCATACTGTGACAGCACATTCCTCCTTTCTACCTGATTCCCCACATCCATTCAACCAGCTCCTAACCCTCTCTGCCTTCCCATCTCACCTCCAGACAGAAGCTGCCCCTTTGGTCTCTTGTATCTACTTGAGCTAAGAGGCACACTCCTCACGATTACCACTTTATGTCCCACGGTCCAGTCCAATCCCTGTCTGAAGAGTTGGCCTTGGAAAATATTTTAGTTCTGGGCTGAATGAGAATCCAGGGCCATGCTTTCCAGGTTACCTCCAGTCTCAGAACATTAAGTCTGGTCTTCTTACTAGAATTTGAGTTCTGCACCCCACCTTTCTCCTGTTCCTACAAGGACTCTCTGTTGTGTTCCCTGCCAGGGGGGTCATTGGCGGTAGCCGGGCATCATCTACTTCTAATTCAAGTATTCTTTAATACTGGTACATATTAGAAATAAATTTTTAAGTCTATTCATGATGAAATAAGTTCATTTTAGCATCAGTTAGTACAAGCTTTTGTAATACTTGTTACGTTTAACAGATATCCAATAGTTACCAATATTACAGAATCATTCTAGTTTTGAGAATAATATTTATACACTTCAAAATTCAAAACATACATAAAAAAGGGTATACGATAAAGTCTCTACCCATTCCCTCCATCCCATCCTCCAGCCATCAGTGGGGGGAAAAAACAAATACAACTAAAACATAATCAGGGGAAATACTCTCCAATTGTTTCCTGTGGGACCACAGACATGGTAACACTTTTCATAACACCAGAAATAACATTTTCTTTTTGAACTGGAGTTATTTCAAAGCTCACAAAACAGAAAACATCTGGATGACAAAAGAGTCACATATGAATGTCAAAAAGATCAAATGGAATGTTAAAATAAAGCATGACCAAGGAATACAGAGAGGACACAATAAAATGAAATAAACAAAAATATGAGCTAAGTAAGGTTCTATAAGTTTGTTCTGACAACACATGACAGGAAATCTGCAGCAGTGGAACAAAGGAGAGGAGTTACAAGTCTCTGTGCCTAGCTCCCAAATTAATCACTGAAGAGCCAGTAGCACAAACCAGACTTATAAACCAACTCCAGCTTATGTATCATATTTCTGAAGAGCAACAACAAAACAGAATGGTATCTGTAAGACTCAAATGAACATTTTGAAGGATTTACAAAGAAATACATCAATTTACTACCACAGGTACCTCCTCAGGTAAAAGGCTTCATTCATACTTTACACTTTTAAAACTGAATTGCCAATCCTCAATTGTTAAGGACCAAATTATCTGACTAAGGATGATTTTAGTTCTTATTTGTCCTTTCCCACATTCAGTTTACTCATTTCACTACTTATTAACTAACTCTTTTACCTGAGAAATAAAAACAGTTCAGCAAAAATACAACTGCCCGGAGGACTCTTAAACCATCATTTCTCCAAATTATCAAAAGACCAAAAACTGGCAAGGTATTCAGCCACTCCTGTATCCCTAAAGGAAACCCTGGTGGTGTAGTGGTTAAGAGCTATGGCTGCTAACCAAAACGCTGGCAGTTCCAATCCACCAGGCTCTCCTTGGAAACCCTATGGGGCAGGTTCTACTCTGTCCTATAAGGTCACTATGAGTCAGAATCAACTCGATGGCAATGGGTTTGGTTTTTAGTTTTTTTGGTATCCCTAAAATAAAAACCCTAAGAGGTCATCGGCCTACTGGCCCACTACCTATGGCAAATACAGAACCTACTCCAGACCTAAGACGCTGAATTCAAAAGGGGTTGAGAGGAGGGGATACAAATGGTTTCTAAGAAGTCACTTATTCTCAATCCTCTTGGGACATCTGGAATTCCAACTATGTTTCTAACTCCAAGACATTTTTTAATACTTCTATGGGAACCAGCAGGAGAAAATTAGAAATGCGTCCCTGTTCCAAACAGTGCAAAACAGTAAAGTGGCAAAAGTCATATTACTGCCACTCTTACCTTGTTTTACATATAAGAAATATGAAGCTCCAAGATTACCCAGCTAAAAAGTGGCAGAGCTGGGCTTCAATCTCTGGTTTATCTTCAAAGTCCTTACTCTTTCCACTATTTCTGTGGTTCTCAAAATTTAGTGCAGTTTAAGAATCACCTCAGGTGATTCTTCCACAGAATAGGAAAACTATACTGCAAATATTTGAAAATCATACATCTAATAAGCTACATATAAAAACTCTAACAATTCAATAATAAAAAGTAAAAAACAACTAAATATGGGCAAAGGAGATGAACGGACATTTTTCAAAGATATACAAATGACCAATAAGCACCTGAAAAGATGCTCAACATCATTAGTCAGAGAAATGCAAATCAAAATCACAACATGATACCATTTCACACCCACCAGGATGGCTATAACCGAAGATGCAGATAATAAATACTGGCAAAAAACTGCAACTCTCATACATTGATAAAAATATAAAATGGTGCAGCTGCTCTGGAGTATAGTCTGACAGTTCCTCAAAACATTCAAAGTAGCTTTATTCATAATAGCCAAAAAGTAGAAACCCAAATGTCCATAAACTGATGAATGGATAAATAAGACACAGTATATCTATCCAAAGCAATATTATTTGGCAATAAAAAAGAATGAAGTACTGATATGTGCCAAATATGGATGAACCTTGAAAATATCATGCTAAGTAAAAGTCAGTCACAAAAGACAACATATTGTATGATTCCATTTATACAGATTCCATTTCTATAAATACAAAAAGTAGATTAGTGGTTGCTTAAGGCTGGGGAAGGGGATGGAAAGTGATTGCTGAGGGGTATAGAGTTTCTTTTAGGGAACAAAAATGTTCTAAAGTTAGATTGTGGTGATTGCTGAACAACTCTCTGAATCTACTAAAAAACATTACATCATACACTTTACATGGGTGAACAGTACAGTATGTGAATTGTATCTCAATAAAGCTGTTTAAAAAACAAACAAAAAACTCAGGACCAGATCACCTTTAAGGTTCCTTTCTATACTTAACAGTGCCTGAGACAATGAAAAAAAAGTCTCAGTTCACCCATAAGCAGACTTTAGAATCAATCCTCAGTGACTCCCATGACCCTGCAATTTAGAGAAGACATCATACAGTACAGTGACTCCTCATTTGAAGTCTCCAGACTCCCAGGCGTCAGCAAAGGTAGAACAGGTGCTTCTTGAGCCAGTTTGAACTTTTTAGATCACTTGTGCAAAATCATACATTCAGCCTTCTCTAAGGTAATTAAACTCTTAAGTGTCTTTGCCTTTGGCTGGACTCAATGATATAAAAATACTGATCCAGTCCCTGATGGAGCAGCAGAAAGATGGGGTGCAGAACTCATAATTCTAGTAAGAAGACCAGACTTAATGGTCTGACTGAGACTAGTGGTACCCCGGAAAGCATGGCCCCTGGATTCTCTATCAGCCCAGAACTAAAGCAATTTCCGAGACAGGAATTGGACTGGACTGTGGGACATAAAGTGATAATCGTGAGGAGTGTGCCTCTTAGCTCAAGTAGATACAAGAAACCAAAGGGGCAGCTTCTGTCCAGAGGTGAGATGGAAAGGCAGAGAGGGTTAGGAGCTGGTTGAATGGACATGGGGAATCAGGGAAAGGAAGAAGGAGTGTGCTGTTGCAGAATGGGGTGAGCAATTAAGGCCACATAAGAATGTATGTATAAAATTTTGTATGGGAGACTAACTTGAAATGTAAACTTCATTTAAACTACAACAATTAAAAAAAAACTTATGGATCAAAAAAAAAAAAAAAATACTGATCCAAAGCTGATTAACAGCTCAGTGTATAAAATATATGAAAAATAAAAAAACAAATTATTAGTTAACAATATATTTTTTGATAGGCAAAATATTTCAAAACTCATGATGAGTTCTTTGGTTAAAAGCTTGGGAACCACAAATATAGGGGAAAGTGTACTAGCCTAGAAATTAGAAGAACTATAGCTTAGAGACCTCACCAATATGAGTCACTTCAACTCACTGTGCCTGTTCACATTTTCATCTATAAAATGAACAAACTTAATAGTATCCATCTGACTCTAAAATTCTATGATTTCTCCATATCATATAATGACCTCCTAAAACGTCTGCTAAGAAGGTAGTTCTTTATATTCCAGGTCCCTGTAATTAAACTTTCTTTGATAACTCTTCTTAGCACACTGAAAGGATAAACAATACTAAGGATAAAAGTAGCATTTAGAAACTTACTTGTAAGTGACCTCGGAAAGCAAAGGGTGAAAAAAATAAAATAATAAGCTAAAAAGAAAGTAAAGTGTACTTGTCTACTGCTGACAGCAAAAGTCAACAGGAAACACTTCAGTATAAAACCTCCCCAAAGCCTGGAATGTCCTGATTAACAAATGAGCTATCTTCGCTTCTCACACTCCCCTCCCAACACACTCCCAACACAAACGCATCCCTCAAATAAAGGACCTGAAGAAGGGGAGGAAAGGAAAGGGAAAAGCCTCTATCATAATTGTCTCCTCCCCTCAAAATTCCAGACCAGAAAGGGAGGGGTGGGTGGCATAAGAACTAGCCACAAAAATGGAAAAAAAAAAAAAAAAAAGTGCCCGTTGCAATAGATTTGACTCATGACAACCATGTGTGTTTCAGAGTAGACTGAACCAGCTATAACCCAGCATAAAATTCTCCTATCTACAGCTTGGGGTTTTTTAACTTTAATTTTATTTTTTTAAGTCATAAAAACTTTCTCCACTACTAATTTCTTTATATTAAGAATGAAAAGTCGCTTGTACTTTTCTGAGTGAATTCATCCTAACTTAAATTTAACATAAAACTGGGGGTGGGTGGGCAGGGGCCACTGGGAAGAAGTGCTGTTTGTGGGGACCCAGGGATGGCAGAATTAAAGAAAGGAAAAGCAGGCAAGATCCTTTACAACATAATACATATAAAAACTCAAGTCTTAAAGTTCAGAAATTTCTAATCAATGTCTTAAAGGTCATATCACTTCCCAGGACAAACCAGAAAAGCCAGACCACCTTCCTCCTCAAACAACTAAAATTATCATGAATACCAAGAGTAGGCAAGTTTCAACCTCCAATACAATATGATCACTAAAAAAAAAAAGCAAATTAGAAACCTAAACTCATGTTTTACTAGGTTACTATTCCATTTACAACTACGTAGGAGTCAGAGAATTCATTCCATTAATTTAATACAAAAGGAAAACATATTTTAAAATAATAAAGACTCCTTTAAAATAATAAAGAATCCATTAATTCTTGGAGCACCAACAATCTCTGCATTTACATGTTACATAGAGATATACTCTATATCAAATAGCTAGTACATTTAAAGTGCCCATGAATCAGTATAACACAGACACCACTATGGCCCCCTACGAACAGTTTATAAAATATTTCACCTGAGGACAAATAGAAGCCCTGGTGGCACCGTGGTTAAGAGCTTGGCTGCTAACCAACAGGCTGGCAGTTTGAATCCACCAGCTGCTCCTTGGAAACCCTATGGGGCAGCTCTACTCTGTCCTACAGGGTCTCTATGAGTCGGAATCACCTCCAAGGCAATGGGTTTTGGTTTACGGACAAATAAAGCATATTTAAATATAACTAGTTTCATTCATTTGGCAATTCTACCAGCCTAAATAAAGGGTACAGTAGATACAGAAATGAATATGACTTAGTCCCTGACCTCAAAGAATTCACATGAGAGGAGGGAAGCCAGGAGCGTGGGCGAAATCAAAATTCTTCAAGATCATAGAGAACAACCAACTTGCAATTAGCAGTAACTAGAATTTGTTAGGTGAAAAAGTGACAGGAAGGATATCAACAGGCAATGGCAACAGCACAAACAAAGGTATGAATGTAGAGAGCACAATCAGATAACCAGAAGTCCTGAGTGGCCACAGCAAGGCAGATAAGCAGGAAGCATGCATGGGCATGAAATGGTAATAATTAAGCCAAGAAAGAAGGCTTGCAGCTAGGTTGTGGAGGACCATATAGCTATGACAAGGTGTCTGACCTCTACCTAGAAGGCCACAAAGAGTCTGATATATAATAAAAAATGTTTTTAGAAAGCTAACTGATGGCAATGTGGAAAAGGTATTTAAAAGGAGAGATTAAACCCATTGCC
This sequence comes from Dugong dugon, assembly GCA_030035585.1. NCBI lineage: Eukaryota > Metazoa > Chordata > Mammalia > Sirenia > Dugongidae > Dugong > Dugong dugon. The sequence goes on along the minus strand of CM057467.1, from coordinate 74,673,735 downwards.
ATCGAGCTGATTCCGACTCACAGCGACCCTACAGGACAGAGCAGAACTGCCTCATAGGGTTTCCAAGGAGCAGCTGGTAGATTCAAACTGCTGAGCTTTGGTTAACAGTCATAGCTCTTAACCACTGTGCCACCAGGGCTCCACAGAGGAGAGATTAGAGGGTGAAAAATATGAGGAAACTACTGTAATAATTAGGGTATTACTGTAATAATGCAAGTGAAATGTGATGGGGTCACCAACAGTAATACAAACAACTAAACAAGAACAACAGGAGCAAAACCTACATCAACTTAGCAGTGGCTGTGTGCAACATCTTAAACTTGCATTGTCATTTTAGCGGCACAACAACCCTGCAGAAAGGGGTCATTACTGTCCCATTTCACAGATGAGAAGACTGAAGTTTAGAAAGGTTAAGTCATTTTATACAAGTCAGCAAAGCCAGTAGGCGACAGAGCCTGGACACAACCCCAGGATAACCTGACTCCAATGTCCCTTTCTACCAGCGTAAATAAAGGGTACAGTAGATACAAAAGGAGCCCTGCTGGCACAATGGTAAAGAGCTATGGCTGCTAACCAAAAGGTCACCAGTTCGAATCCACCAGCTGCTCCTTGGAAACCCTATGGGGCAGTTCTACTCTGTCTTATAGAGTTCACTATTAGTCAGAATTGCCTGGACGGCATCAGGTTTGGTCTATTTTTGTTGAGATACAAAAAATGAATTAAGACTTAGACATAAACTCCCAAACCAAGTTACAGGCAATAGGAAGAAAAGAAAAAACAATGCAATTAAGAAGTCTTTAAAAGATATAATCAACAGGACTTAATGACCACTGACTACCTACACCTCACCCAGTATCTTCACTCCCATACTAATTTTGCCTTCCCGAATTGCTTCTAAAATTACTTTCTATCTACATCTAGAGATTTCTAATAAAATACCCCAAGTCCACTTATTAGATGTTAAGAAACTTGAATTTTTAACCATATGAAGAGTTTTGGATATCTTGCACAGGAATTATTTAAGTCTAAAAATTTCCTTGTGGCCACAATGAAAACAAAAAGAAATACAGAATGAAAATAGAGTACTTTTCAGTCAAAAAAGGTAATCTTGATATATCTAAGTCTAGATGAGACTAGACTCATATGCCTTAGTTACAAACCCTGAAAAGACAGATATAAAGCAGAAATGCTTGTAAATAGTACCTAAGTTAAATATGGAAACCCTGGTGGCATAGTGGTTACGAGCTACAGCTGCTAACCAAAAGATCGGCAGTTTGAATCCACAAAGCGCTCCTTGGAAACTGTCTTAGTTATCTAGTGCTGCTACAACAGAAATACCACAAGTGGATGGTTTTAATGAAGAGAAGTTTATTTCCTCATAGTCAAAGTAGGCTAAAAGTCCAAATTCAGGGCATCAGCTCTAGGGGAAGGCTTTTTTTCTCTGTCTGCCTTCTCATCAGTGTTCCTCCGGACTAGGAGCTTCTCGGCACAGGGACCCCAGTCCAAAGGATGCGCTCTGCTCCTGGCACGCCTTTCTTGATGGTATGAGGTCCCCCTGTCTCACTGCTCACTTCTTTTATATCTCAAGAGATTGCCTCAGGACACAATCCAGTCTTGTTGATCACGTCCTGCCTTACTAACACAACTGCCACCCATCCTCCCTCATTAACATCATAGAGGCAGGTTTACAACATATAGAAAAATCACACGGTACCAGGAATCACGGCCCAGACAAACTGATATACACATTTTGTGGGGGACATAATTCAAACCATGACAGAAACCGTATGGGGCAGTTCTACTTGTCTTAAAGGGCTGCTATGAGTCAGAATCGACTTGACGGCAATGTGTTTGGTTTGTTTGTTTTTTTTTTAAATTAAATATAAAGAAGGAAAAAAGGAACTCCTTAAACTAAAACCTTTGGGCTGCAAACAATTCAGCCATCCAAACATATATAATTTATCATAACAATATATAGTTAATATTTGTTCATGAAATCAACATGAAGTTAGTATAACACAGGAAAAACAGGCAACGGATGAGGCTTACAGTTCCAATTCCAATTTGATAAATATATTAACAAAGGGAAATAAGAATTACAGCCACTCAGTTTCAACATACAAAGCATCTTTCATAAAAATGTGTGTTGAACAGTCAGTTTGTATTGTAAGACTATATTAAAGGACTGTTAAATAAGTGGCATTTCTTTCAACAAAGACTCTTTCACAATGTCGGCAAGATGTCTTATCTACTAAATTCAAAGTTATCTTGATTATGAACACATATAACCATATTAAAATGATAAACATGGTCCCAACAAAAAAAAGCCCTGGCCCAGATGGCTTCACTGGAGAATTCTACAAAACATTTACAGAAGAGCTTGTACCAGAACTACTCAAGCTATTTCAGAGCATAGAAAAGGAAGCAACACTTCCAAATTAATTCTACCAAGCCAGCATAACACTGATACCAAAACCAGGCAAAGACACAAAGACACAAAGACAAAAAAAGAAAATTACAGACCAATATCTCTCATGAATATAGATGCAAAAATTCTCAACAAAATTCTAGCCAACAGAATTCAGCATCATAGCAAAAAAATAATACACCACGACCAAGTAGGATTCACACCAGGTATGCAAGGATGGTTCAAATTAGAAAATCAATCAACATAATCCACCACATAAAAAAAGGAAAGAAAAGAATCACATGATTATCTCAACTGACACAGAAAAGGCATTCAACGAAGTCCAACACCCATTCCTGATAAAAACTCTCAATAAAATATGGGAAATTTCTCAACAGAACAAAGGGCATCCATGCAAAACCAACGGCCAACATCATTCTTAATGGAGAGAGGCTGAAAACATTCCCCTTGAAAACAGGAACAAGACAAGGATGCCCTTTATCACCACTCCTATTTAACATTGTGCTGGAAGTTCTAGCTAGAGCAATAAGGCAAGAAAAAGAAATAAAGGGCATCCAAATTGGTAATGAAGAAGTTAAACTGTCCCTGTTCACGGATGATACGATACGATACACAGAAAACCCTAAAGACTCCACGAGAAATCTACTGGAACTAATAGAAAGATTCAGCAGAGTAGCAGGATACGAGAAAAACATACAAAAATCAGTTGGATTCCTATACACCAATAAAGAGAACAATGAAAAGGAAATCAGGAAAACAATACCATTTATAATAGCCCCTAAAAAAATTAAATACTTAGGAATAAATCTAACCAGGGATGTAAAAGACCTGTACGAAAAAAAACTACAAAACACTACTGCAAGAAACCCAAAGGGATCTACATAAATGGAAAAACATACCATGTCATAGATAGGTAGACTCAACATTGTGAAAATGACAATTCTACCCAAAGCAATTTACAAATACAATGCAATCCCAATCCAAATACCAACAACATTCTTCAAAGAGATGGAAAAACTAATCATCGACTTGATATGGAAAGGGAAGAAGCCCTGAATAAGTAAAGCACTACTGAAGAAGAAGAATAAAGTTGGAGGAATCACACTACCTGACCTCAGAACCTACTATACAGCTACGATAGTCAAAACAGCCTAGTACTGGTACAACGACAGATACACTGACCAATGGAACAGAATTGAGAACCCAGATGCAAATCCAACCACCTATAGTCACCTGATCTTCGACAAGGGCCCAAAGTCCATCAAGTGGGGAAAAGACAGTCTTTTTAACAAACGGTGCTGGCAAAACTGGATATCTATCTGCAAAAAATTGAAACAGGACCCATACCCCACGCCACATACTAAAAATAATTCAAAATGGATCAAAGACCTAAATATAAAGCCCAAAACTATAAAGTTCATAGAAGAAAAAATAGGACCAACACTACAGGCCCTAATACATAGCATTAACAGGACACAAACCATAACCATCAACACAAAAACCCCAGAAGATAAGCTAGATAACTGGGATCTTCTAAAAATCAAACACCTATGCTCTTCAAAAGACTTCACCAAAAGAGTCGAAAGAGAACCTACAGAACGGGAAAAAAATTTTGGACAGTACAAGTCAGACAAAGGTCTAATCTCCATAATCAACAAGAAAACCCAACACCTCTACAACAAAAAGACAAATAATCCTATTAAAAAATGGGCAAAGGAAATGAACAGATGCTTCACCAAAGAAGACATTCAAGGGGCCAACAGACACATGAGGAAATGCTCGTGATCACTAGCCATTAGAGAAATGCAAATTAAAACCACAATGAGATACCATCTCACCCTGACATTACTGGCACGAATCAAAAACACTGGAAATAACAAATGTTGGAGGGGCTGCGGGGAGATCGGAACTCTTACGCAATTCTGGTGGGAATGCAAAATGATACAACCATTTTGAAAAATGATATGGCGCTTCCTTAAAAGCTAGAAATAGAAATAACATATGATCCAGCAATCCCACTCCTAGGAATATATCCTAGAGAAATAAGAGTCATCACTCGAATAGATACATGCACACCTATGTTCATGGCAGCATTGTTCACAATAGCAAAACGATGGAAACAACCTAGATGCCCATCAACAGATGAATGGATAAACAAACTATGGTACACATAATGGAGTACTATGCAATGAGAAAGAACAATGATGAATCTGTGAAGCATCTCATAACATGGATGAAACTGAAGAACATTATGCTTAGTGAAATAAGTCAATCACAAAAGGACAAATATTGTATGAGACCTCTACTGTAAAAACTCATGAAAAAGTTTACACACAAAAAGGAACTATCTTTGTTGGTTACAAGGGATGGGATGGGTGGGGGGAAATACTAAATAGGCAATAGATAAGTTGTATCTTTGGTGAAGGGTGAGACAGTACACAATACTGGCGAAACCAGCACAACTTGTACAAGGAAAGGTCATGGAAGCTCCATAAACACATCCAAACTCCCTGAGGGACTGAATTGCTGGGTAGAGGGCTGTGGGGACCATGGTCTCTGGGAACATCTTGCTAAAGTGGCATAACACAGTTTATAAAGACAATGTTCTATATTCTAACTTGGTGAGTAGCGTCTGGGGTCTTAAAAGCTTGTGAGCAGCCATCTAAGATACTCCACTGGTCTCATCCCTTCGGGAGCAAGGGAGAATGAAGAGAACAGGATACGTGGAAAAGATTAGTCCAAAGGACTAACTGTCCACAACTACCAAGGCCTCCACCAGACCGAGTCCAGTACAGCTAGATGGTGCCCAGCTACTACCACTGACTGCTCTGACCGGGATCACAACAGAGGGTTCTGGACAGAGCTGGAGAAGGATGCAGAACAAAATTCTAACGCACACTAAAAAGAACAGATTTACTGGCCTAAAGGAGACTGGAGAAACCTCAAGAGTATGGCCCCCAGACACCCTTTTAGCTCAGTGGTGAAGTCACTTTCGAGGTTCACCGTTCATCCGGGGATTGGACAGCCTCATAAAACAAAGTGGGACTAATAAGGCACAGCAGTCCAGGGACAAGAGCTAGAAGGCAGAAGGGGACAGGAAAGCTGGTGATAGGGAACCCAAGTTTGAGTAAGGACAGTGTTGATGTGTAGTGAGGTTGTTAACCATTGTCATAGGGCAACATGTATACTAACTGTTCAACGAGAAACTATTTTGTTCTGTAAATCTTCATCTAAAGTGAGAGTAGCAGCACAATTAGAAGAGTGTAATTGAAGTCACTGAACTGTGCATGCAGAAATTTTTGAAATGAAATGGTGTATCTTTGGCTATGTATATTTTCACCAGAAAATAAAAAAGGTCGAGAAAAGAGAGGGTTGACATGTCACGGGGTTGTTAACCAATGTCATAAAACAATATGTGTACTAACGTTTGATGAGAAACTATTTGTTCTGTAAACCTTCACCTGAAGTACAATAAAAAAATTTTAAAAAAATTGCTGGTCTGCAGAGAAAAAAAAAGATAAACATGATAAACACATTTTCCACTAAACTTAACATTCAAAGACAAAGTCTTTGTCATGTTTTAACAAATAGTGCTAGCATATAATCATGCAGGGTTGACTGAATGGAGTCCTGGTGGCACAGTGGTTAAGCACTCAGCTGCTAACCAAAAGGTTGGAGGTTGGAATCCACCAGCTCTGGGGAGGCAGATGTGGCATTCTCCTTCCACAAAGATTTAGGACCCTGGAAACCCTATGGGGCACTTCTACTCTGACTCGTTCTACTCTGTTCTATAGAGTCGCTATGAGTCAGAATCAACTCAATGACAATGGGTTTGGTGGAGGGTTGATTGGCTCACCCCCAGCTATTATCCATTAAACAGAGATGTCAGTTCAAAAAATCTAACTACTTAAAATTGTTAATACGGTAGTCCCCCTTATCCGAGGGGGATACAATCCAAGGCCCCTGTGGATACCTGAAACCGCGGATAGTACCGAACCCTATATATACTATGTTTTGTCTATGCATACTTACCTACGATAAAGTTTAACTTACATATTATGTACAGTAATAGATTAACAATAACTAATAATCAAATAGAACAATTATAATAATATACTGTAACAAAAATTATGTGAATGTGGTCCCCAGGTGGACAGAGTGAGATTTCATCATGCTACTCATTTAACGTTTTTGGACTGCTGTTGACCGAGGGTAACTGAAACCTTTAAAAGCAAAACTGCGGATAAGGAGCGACTAATGCAAATAATTGTTACAATTCAGTGGAAGATTACTTACATGAGAATTTCTACTTCAATGGCTATAATTTTATTGATAAACTTTTAAGACCCTTTGTTCTTTCATAATAGTATGTGTACATTATAGGCTCCCCTACTCAAAGAAAAAAAGTTAGTATTGTGTTAGTTCCAGTTATAATTTCCAGCTAAGTCAAAGCTCTAACAGCCTTAAAACAGGAAATCCAAAAGGAAATTCCATCAGCGGTTTCTGGGGTTTGGTAACTCAAAGGTTCTTGGAAACAGAAGTTCTCAAACTATTTACTATAACCTTACCTCATATCGTCAAGCAAATCACATTCTGCTTGATGCTTGGCTTGAAGTTTTGTCATCTGCTCAACTTGAATGTTTTTCAGTTCTTGTGTAACTTTCACCTAAAATACACCATAGATTTATGAAGACCTTACTGCAACTGTAACAACAAAACAAATTTACTTGAGGAAAATATTTAATGCCCTGAAGACCATAAATCCACCACTAGCTACCTAGTTTTATTTACTGAAGATACTTAGTAAATGAAAACAACTAGGCAAACCACCTGAAACAGAGGCTGAATGAACCCATGGAATACACGAGTATAAAAATTACAGATTAAAGAGGTGCAAAATAAACTGCCAGTCATCCCATTTCATGCACAAGCTCAGTAGATATCTACGTCTTCTTACAGTCTGTCTTCTATTTCTTACAAAAAGGATTCATAAATCAGGACAGGTAAGCACAGTGTATACTGGTAAGGAGCACAGAATACCTAAACCTAATGACTGAAATGTACACAAGCATGAAATATGCATCCACCAGATAAATTACTCCATAATGGCTGCGAGAAAGCACACTGTCTCAGGATGATGCCCTCCACTCACTGACAGTGCATCAAATCACAATCTTTTTCTCACTTTCTCACAAAGGAGAAAGCAAAAGTGACCTTCCAGCATATGCAGTGCTTTCAAGCCACCCCAGCAAGCCAGTTCCCATGGCGGCTCCACTTCAAACAGCGAGAACAGCAAATGCCCGCAGGAACCTCCCGCGGGACCTCAAGCTTGGAGGTTCAGGTGGGTCTTGAGTCCCGGCCGCCAGAGAAAGGCTACCCGGAGAGCTGGGTGTACATGTGCGAAAGAAAAGAACTCACTTATGCGGAGAAACCCGGGTTAAGAAAAAGATAAAGAAGAAAAAGCAGATACCAGTGAGTTTGGCACTCAGCATATGTTTGCCCACGAGGAGAGGTTAGAACATCGGCCTCCCAGACCCAGCGCCCAGAGTGGACACTCAGTAACCACTGTAGGACTAAAAAGACAAGGACACAGCCTCGGACCCTGGGGAAGCTAGGGAACTGGGCAGTGAAACAGTTCGCGAAGGACGCAGCGGGGAAACTGCTGACAAACTCGGACCACCCGTCACTCCCACCCCGGCCATTCAAGCTCAGCTTGCAATGTACACGCCACCACCGCCCTGCTCTCGATTTCTTTGGGGCAACACCACCAGTCGGGAGGTGGGGCAGTCTGGGGGAAAAAGCAGGACCTGTCAATCTTTAATTTCTTGTTTTCCCCAGGGGTGGGGGGCGGTGACTATTCCAAGTTCTCTGCCGCCCGCGGGAAAGGCGCTTAGGCCAAACCTTAAGGCTAGGCTTGAAACAAATCCCCTGCAAATTTGCAAATGGGCGGGGGTGGCGACAAGCAGTTGGAAGGCTCAAACCTGGCGCAGTCTAAACAATCACAACACCCACAAGGCTCTGCAAAGCTGCAGGGGTTCCCTCGCCTCCCCTCGGTGCAGCTCCGGGAATGCACTTTGCAGCGGGCAGCACTGCCATGCGTGCGCGCGCACACAAATGCACACCCGAAACTCTTTCGAAACGTCTAGGGTCTTCAGCTCGGTGGAGGGGCCGGCACCGGCTGACCCTCGGTCAGAAAAGCACCTCACACGCGCGACCCCCGCCTGGAGCTGGCGGCAATGCGGTGACAAGCCTGAGTCAAGGACGATCAGGGCCCCTTACAGAAGGGGGAGGGGGCGCAGTGGTCTCCCCAGCCGCGTTCCTCTTACGCATCGCCGCCGCCCCTCCAGCCCTCAAAGCCCCCCAGCTGCGCCCTCACCTTCCTCGGCGGCGGCTGCATGATGATGAAGGGACATCAATCCTCCCTCGACGGCAGCGTTAGCAAGGACGAGGAGGAGGGCCGGAGAGAAGGGAGCGACACAGCGAGTGCGCGCGGGCGCGTGTGTGTGAAAGGAAAGCCTGAGAACGAAGACTCGCCCCGGAAAGACCAAGGCCGGAGGGAGGCTGGGGGACCACAGTCGGAAGGCGAGTACGAAGAGAAGGAGGAGGAGCGCCAGGAAGGCCTGGGGCTCGGGCGACCCTGGCGGGGGTGGGGTGCGAGGGAAAGAGGCGGAGACCGGGAGGGGGCGGGAGCCGGGAGTAGGGACGCAGGGTCTCCCAGCCCGCGGAGCGACTGGTGAGGAGCAGCTGCGTTATCCGCGCTCCCCACTCGCCGCCGGCCCCGCTGCTTCTCGCCGACGCGGCAGCCCCCAGACTCAGGCGGCCGGGCCCTCCCTGGCCCCAACGCCCCCGCCCGTCCCGGGTAGGAGGGAGGCGGTGCCAAGCTCTCCGCTTCGCCTCTGCCACCCAGGCCGCGGGAATTTCCGGCCTCACCGCGCAGCGTAGCGCCCCACTCGGGCCGCGGCGGGAAGAGCTCAGTTGAGAGCCGGGTTAGAGGGGTCGACCGAAGGGGCTGGGCCAGGTTGCAGAGAGAAAGCGTGGCCGCGACGCGGGACGCTGAATCGCGGCAAGGGACGGGGGGAACTAACGGATTGGTCAACGGATGGGAGGGGTGGGAACGCCAGCGGAGCCCGAAAATACCCCCGCTCTCTCCAAAAGTGGCACATTCCAAAGGTCTCCTGCCCTCCCTCCCCCACTCCAGAAGGCAGCCGGGGGCTTCTCGCGCGCTTTCCCGCCAGCCCGTCGCGGCGCGCGCTGCTGTCGGGGGCGCGCACGTGGGCGGGAGAGGACTCAGCGCCGACGCACGCGCACAGGCCGCCCCCGCCACCCGCCTCCCGCCGGCTTCTGCAGCTGCCGCATGTGTGTATACGCTTGTATGAGGGGGTAAGGGGGTGGAGAAGCAACGCTGGCCGTGGAGTTTTATAATGAGGAGGGGGCAGCAAGACTTTGACGGTAGGAAAGTTCCGTTTTTTGCTTCCTCACGTTCCCCCTGCCCCCATCTCTCTCGACCGAATGGGCTGGCCAGCTAGGTGTGCACCGAGGGAGTTGAGCCGTTGGAAACACTTATCTGTGGCCTGCCTCAAGTGCCTGGCCATTGCGGGAACCAGCAGTTGCCCTGCAAAGAAAAAAAAAACGGCTCTCTGCTACAGGGCATTGAAGTCAAGGAGCACGGGCTCTGTGCTGGAAGGGAACCGAGAGATCGTCAAGGCCAGGGCCCCCATGCCACCGATGGTGAGGCTAGGGCCCATAGAAGAATTGAAAACTTTCTGAAGGTCACACAGAAGGACTAGAATCTCTGGATCACAAAGGGTTCTATGAGTTATAAAGAAACAGATGCAAGATGATAACCGATGAGGAAAAGGAGAGGAGGCAGCAGGGGCAATGGAGAAAGCCCCTGTCGGAAAGTCAGGACCGCTGGGTGCCAGTCCACTCCGCCCCTGACAGACTGGATGAGCTTGTGCTTCCTCTTTTGCCCCCAGGGCCCTTCATGCTCTGTCCAGATCATGAAGGGGGGGGGGGGGTCAACCTCCTTTGGGAGCCTTAGAAGAGTGGAAATACCTCTTCCCCATGTCTAGGAAGTTACCCTGAGCCATAGGGCTGTGTAGAGGGTGAGCTGGATTGCTCCAGTTTTATGGCAAGTTTTATCACAAGTTGACCCTTAAGAAGTTTGGGTCCCAGATAGTTGTTCAGAACTGTAGTCAGGCAAAAGAGAAAGGTGAGCTAGGCCATGTGGCCAGAATATGGGAAGGTAAAACTTGAACCATTTTGTTTACATTGAGTTAGCCTAGATTCTTGTGCAGGAAGATGACAGAATCAGAGCTATGCTTGAGTCAGATTAATCTGGAGCTGTGTGTGAAGGAGACCTGTCTTGATGTTTCTGGTTTCCTTGAGGCCATTCAAAAGTCTGCCCTTCGCCAAAGTCCTCAATTAAATCAGAGAAGGCCTGGGACAAGAAAACTGGGTGGAGGCCCAAAACCCTGTCATCTGTGGGCAGCAGCTAGATAATTTCACCACCAACTCATTGTGAGACCTTGGGCCAGTCACTTCACTCTTTCAGCCTTTGTTTCCTCACTTTTAAAATGAGGGTATAAAACCAGCCTCACACTTTTTTTAAAAAAATAGAATGTCTCCTACCACAGGGCCTGAAACATATCACTTAATAAATGCTTATTGGTTCATTATTTATTAAAAAAAAATTTGGTGAAGTTTTGCTTTGTGCCAAGACTTGTGCCAGGCACTGGTGATACAGAGGTGAACAAGAATCACCCTGACCTTCACCGAAGCTGAGTGCCAGACCACTATTCCAAGAATGACATTAGGCTAATGGGGGAGGGGTGACAGCGCTTGCCCAAATGCAGTGTCCTGCACATAGTAGGTGTTCAACAAAGATTTGCTGAAGGCATAACGAATGCTGAATCCTAGTCCTGGGTGCAACCAGTCTGGCCCATAGAATGTTCCCCCCTTCATCTTCCTCTTTGGGAAGAGAGTACTGAGGATATAAAGGTGCTGGGGGTCCAACACAGGATCCTGCCTCTACCACTGACCTGCTGGGCCATCTGTGGACATCAGTCCCTATCTGCAGAATAAGGTAAGTGAATGAGCCTGGAACTTAGTAGGCTCTTCACAGATGGGTGGTATTATTTTCCTCATTTTACAGATGAGGAACCATAGGCTTGATGAGGATAAGTGACTTGCCCGGAAGCGATGGATTTGGAACCAGAACCCAATTCTCCCATGTGCCTTTATGAGAAATGTTCAACAGTACTGGGAGAGTTCTCCCAGGAAAAAAGTAGACTCAGTATGATACATGTGTACCATGTGACTTATGTAAAGCTGACTTAAAATGTACTCTTTTGAATCAGGCTGGGGACTTCCAGAGTCTTGTTCCTGCAGTGCACACAAGCACTGTGTTACCAGTAAGACCTCTTGAGATTCTGTGAGGGAAATGCTGCAGTGCTGTCCCCTGACCACAGAGCAGAAAACCCTTGGCCCCAGAGGCAGAACTAGGACAAGTCTCAGCTGTGTACAAGAAGGTTTTCCAGGCATAGCTGCCCCTGGAGGGAGCAAACTACCCATCCCTGGGGCTGTGCAAGCAGGTACTGGCTTCCCTTCATCAAGTAAGCCACAGATGGAATTCTTACCCTGGGAAAGAATTAGTAACAGCTACCATTTATTTTGCCTCTTCCCTGTTTCAGTAATTGAACTAAGCGTGTTATTTACATCATTTCTAACCCTAAAACACAAACCCTCATGATACATATGACTCTGTTTCAGGGACTGAGGCTGGGAAGTGAAATATCTTGCCCAAGGTCACACAGCTAATACAGGAGAACCAGGCCTGGCCCCTGCCTCCTGTCCCTGAAGCTGTGTACTCCCTCTGGCATGCTACCGCATTGTCTCAACCAAACCCCTTGGCCATCAACTTGATTTCGACTCAGTGACCTTATATAGGACAGAGTAGAACTGCCACATAGAGTTTCCAAGGCTGTAATCTTTATGGAAGCTGACTGCTACATCTTTCTCCTATGAAGTGGCTGGTAGGTTCAAACTGTTGACTTTTGGGTTAGCAGCCAAGCTCTTTAACCACTGCGCCACCAGGGCCCCTTCACAGTCTTCCACAGGAGTGTAATTCTAAGATTAGGTCAGAGCATGATTGAAAGCCAACCTGGAGCGTGTATGCAAGTGGGCATTGGAAGATGAGCTGTTTTGCTGTTCGCGGATCTGCAGAATTCTTGAGATAAACCCCAGTGAGGCAAAGTACACAGCAGCCCTCTCACGTGGCATGGCCAGAATGTCGATAGCACCCCATGCCCAGCCCAGATCGGGCACCCAGGAGAGGTTTGCACTCCATCCACGGCTCTCTCCAGAAAAGGTGGCCACCAGCCCATTTGCCCATACTGCACCAAGACACCCTTTCCCTTCTTGCAGCTGGGCTCCATAGCTCCCTGTACTCCCCTTCCACCTTTGTCATTATCTTCTACCCGTATTGGCACAGGGTGCTCAGAATGCCTGTGAGCATGTCCAGATGCCAGCCACTCCCTGCCTGAGCCCCACATCCCTAGCTAGGGATGCTGCTGCCATTTCTGCAGTCTGTGGACCCTACCCCCATACACCTCCCTCCTGGCTCAGTCATCTCTCTCTCCTACCCAATCACCTTTCCCCAGGTCCCCTCCCTCCCCTTTTTCTCTGCCTGAGCTGATCCCCTTTCCACAGCCCTGGGGGGTCATCCTGGTGTGGGAGTGTGCCTGTCCCCTGCTGGTCAGCTCTCAAGACAGAGGAAGTCTCAAGCACAGTAGAATGAGGCTTTGAGGTCAGTGGACACCAAAAAAGGGCAGATGCTCTCCCGAGAACATGCAGTGAGTTTGTAGCACAACTAGGTCTTGGATTCTATGCAGCATCACTCAACAAGCCCCTTATTCTGGGACCCATCATGAGTAGGTCTCTGGGGTGAGACCTAGACCCAGCCCTCTAGAAGCTTCCAATCTCAACACATGGGCCAAAGGTCACAGCAGTGAGTCAGGGACATGTAGGGCTAATTAAGAGCCATAAGAACCTGGATTCCACCAGGCAACAGGGATCTAAGGCCAGAGTTGTATCCTTAAGAGGCAGGGAATTATCCAGTCAGCTGGTCCCCCAGCCAGGGAGTGTTACAACTTGGCAGGGTGGGGGGAATAACAGCTACCAGGGCTATGGTAATAACTGGGCAGTCAACATGGTTTTGAGATCAGGAGGCAGGAAACAAAAATTCTAGTCCTCTTTGCTAGGCACTCACTGAGCAACCTTTGGCACATCACTGTCCTCTCAGGTTCAGTTTCTATGTCTGTAAAATGGGAATAGTGAATTCTGCCCTATGTTCCTCCCAGGGGGGAGGTTGTGCAGGTTAAATGAAATAACAGGTATGTGATCTGTAAAGGACTGAGGAGCCCCTATAGGCAAGTAACTGTCCATCCTGAGATACATCAAGGGAGGCAGAGGCTGCCTGTGTACGACCCTGAAGAGGGTCTTTCCACCATAAGCTGCACTTTGATTACTACTCTGTGAAAACTATGCAATGGTAGGTAAAACAGGTTTGGATGGGGCAGTGAGATTACAGGGGTTTTTGAGTCAGGCAAACTTGGGTTAGATGTCTGGTTCCTTCTCTGCCTAGCTTTGGGTTCTTGGTCAAGTTCTGAAACCTCTTTTGAACCATGTTTTCTTGTCTTTATAAAGGGGATAATGGGTCTTTGTAGGGTTGTGGTGGGAGTTAAATGGAAATGTTTATGTGAAATGCCTGCAGCCATGCTGACCCATAAGTGTGAGTTTTTTTTGTGCCTGGATATGTTTTTCCTTCAGTTTCCTTTTATTTTGTTCTGGTTTTGTTTGTAACTTAAAAAATAAAACACAAAAAGAGGAATTCCATGGGGGGAGGGTGAGCCTGACTACAGTCCCAGTTCTGCCCCTGACTCACTATGAGGACCTGGGAAGTCCCTGCCATTCCCTCAGCCTCTGTTTCCTCACTTGTACCTTCAAGGGTTCTACCAGAGAGCTTCTCCAAGGTCCAGCCTGGAAAGTATAGGTTGCTGTAGTCTGTGAGGTCCTTCCATGGAGAGGACTCCCCCCTCCCCCCACTGAGCTGGGGGATGGGGAATGCAGAGTTGTGGGAGGGACAGCAGGATGGGAAGGTAGCATCTCTGTCACCACTGTGGGTTGGCCTGTGAAGGAAGCAGGCTTTGCTCTGCTTAGGAAGCATGCCCATCTATTTTCCCACAGCCTACCCAGTTAATGCTAAAACAAAACACAATTACTTGCTCCCTACTGAAGGCAGTGAGCCAAAATGAATGTCCTGGGGGGCTAGCAGACACTATGGCATTCTGCCTCTCCTGCCTAGGCTCCCACCCTTCCCCTGTCTGTGGCATATCCATACACCCATGTTCTGTGGCCTGGACAAGCTGAGCACCACTCTTAGCCAAAGCTAGTTTAGTTTGTGGGAGGAGCCCACCCAGGGTCTACACGCCACCTCCTAAGTGGATACCCCAGCTCCAAAACCTGCCTGTTTTTCCAGTCCAGCCTTGGCCCGACACATGTCTAATTCTCACCATGCTGCTGTGAGCCGAGTGCAGGGCATTAGAGTGCTGGGAGCTGCTGTCAGTCACTATGGAAGGGAATTCCCTGACTCAGGGAAGCTCTGCTAGCAGAAGAGAGCAGGTGGTGAGTCTCCCTGAAGAGACAAACACCGCCAACGCTGTAGACAGAGACAATCCTGGAGTAAGAAGCACCAAATCCACCACCAGTGCCTTCTCTGTGTTGCATGTCTACACTGGGCACATTAATAATAATAGTTTATATTTTATAATAGTTACAATGTGGCACTGTTCCAAGCATTTCAGTAAATAAACTGATTGTCACAACAACTCTAAGAGGTAGATACCATTATTATTCCCATTTTATACATGAGGCATTGATAGGTTAAGTAACTTGCTTAAGGTCACATAGCCAGTAAGTGGCAAACTGAGATTTCTACCCAGTTAATCAGATTCTAGCATGCTGTGTTAATCTGCTATCAGAAGATGGTATTCGCAATAAACCAGGTCCAAATTTGGAACATGGCAAGACGTTTACCCAAGTATCCTATAATCCAAGCATTTTCCCAGACTTGCCTGGGCTGAGAGTCATCTGTGGGTGCTTGTTTAAAATACAGGGTCCCAAGTCCCTCCACTGAGGATTCAGTAATTTTGATATGGTGGCAGGGGCAACGCTTGGCACGTGGAAATTGCTCAGTAGATATTTATTAAATGAATGAATGCCCCTCCCTTTTCTGAGCCTCTGCTCATCTCTAAAATGGGGTTACAGCTCTCTACCTTCCCATCTGCAGATGTGGCTGTATGTTGAGCCAGTGTGTATCTGTACCAGTTTTGCTTGGGTGTGAACAATTATTTACATACACACCCTGCCAGCATGAGCTATAATAATAATAGCTAACATTTCTTGAATGATTGCTGGCTACCAGGTACAGCTCTGAAGGCTTTGACTGTGTTCACTCATTGATTATCACAGCACTCAATTATCCTGATTTTAAAGTTAGGGAACCTGAGGCTCAGAGAGGTTAAGTAACTTGCCCGGAAGCACACAGTAAGAGCCAGGATTAAAAACCAGATAGTCTTGTTCCAGTGTCTAGAGGTTAACCCCTCTATCATAGCTTCTGGACTCACCCCGCCCCTCCCCATGGGAACTGAGCTGCTGCAGTTTGATTGGCAAATGATTAAGCTACCTATGGTGTTTAGGGAGGAGGGAATGAAAATTTGAATTAACAAGATGCGCTCCCTATAGATGGATGGGCCTGAGCCATGTCTGGAAATAGTCTGAGTGGTAAACCCTAGGAAATGAGCCTGCAAAGGTGGTACAGTGCAGTAAATTACTTAACATGGCTTTTCTAGCCATAGCCTTTGTAACTCCCACCAAATGACTGGGTGGGGCTATGCAAATGAGGCACTAGCAGCCCACCAAGGGGATTGGAGAGATTGCTAATAATGTAAATAAGGTGCATGGCACCCTTGTGGAGGTGGGACCATGCAAATAAGGTGTATGGAACCCTAACAAGGGGATTAGTCAGTTTTGCCATCCTGCTACGTTTAAAATGAGGCATTCCAGAAGCAGGAAGGGAGGATCTTATCACCACCAAGAAAGAAGAGCCAAGAATGGAATGCATCCTTTGGACCTAGAATCCCTGCACTGAGAACCTCCTAGATCCAGGAGACAGAAGGAGAGAAAGCTGTGACACCAGAGACAGTGAGAAGCAGTAGCAGAGAAACAGCAGTGCAGAGGCAGCAAAACCAGAAGACCAGCAGGAGACAGCTCCAGTCCATGGAGCGAGAAAGCTAAGCACCTTCGGCCAGGAAGCTTGCTGGCAGAGTAGGGTGCCTCTGAGCACTTGTCAGAGCTAGGCTCACTGACCCACGTAGCAAGAGAGCTGAGTGCCTTTGGGCAGGAGGTATCCTGGTGGAGTTGGGTGTCTCCAGGTACTTGGCGGCAGAACTAGGCTCACCAACCCGTGGATTGAAAGAGTTGAGCGCCTTTGGGGTGAGGCTTACTAGTGGAGTGGTATGCCTCAGGCGCTTATCAGTAGAGCTAAAAGAGCTTTGTAACACTTGCTTGAGCAGGGCAGAGGCCAAGGAGCCAGAGAGAGGCAGGCGTGTCTATGGACATGCTGAGAAGAGGCTTTCCTGAGCATTTGTGAACTTGAATTTGTAACCTGTTACTTCCCTAATAAACCCCATAAATGTGAGTATTGTCTGTGAGTTCTGTGTGGCCATTGCAACAAATTATTGAACCCAGCAGAGTAGAGAGTGTTGTGGGAGGGACGGTTGGTATTGGTAAAAAGGTTAGAAAATGGCAGCATATCTGACCTCTGCCTCAGAGGAAACAGCCTTGGGCTGTTGATCTTGATTCTCCTTACCCCTTGTGAAGTTAGAGGAGGTTAGATGCCCCCACCATGCCATTTTTACAGGTGGACTGAGGCTGTGGTGGTCCCATTTGGATGTTTGCTCTAAATTTAAAAAGCACTATTCTGTTATGGTGTTCATCACACTGTGAATGGCATGGTTTTATTGCCTATTCACCCATCCTGTCAGTGTCCCCCTGCACCTACTAGATCCCTGGGAGGAGACCATGTTTGTCTGAACTCCCACTGTATCCGCAGCACCTAGGACAAGGCATAGCACCCAGCAGGCACTGGGGGAATGCTTAGGCAAGTATTTGGATGGATGGATTTGAAGCCCTGAAGATGCAGATGTTTGCTGGCTGAAGGACAGTAACGGTGGGCAGCCCAGTCATGGAATTGAAACGCAGTACAGCAGCTTAAGGGAGGATGTGCCTGAAGGCCTGTAGAGGTCTGTTGTCTGTTCATATTAAGCCCTGTCCTCACCCTCTGCACTGGGCCTCTGACCTCACTGCTACTCCTCCCATAGGGGCACTTATGAGTGTATGGTTTATAAAGGAAAGGATGAGGTGGAGCTGAAGGACACCCCTTTGACTGGGTCACACAATCTCCAGGGCCTTTCCTTCCTGCACATTGGGTTCTAAGCTTGGGGTCTTGGTTAAACGCTTGGATCCAGTTCTAAGTTTGACTAGTTTCAATTTTGGCTCTGCCACTTTCTAGCTATGTGACCTTAACTGTATAATCTGGATCCTGCATACCTCTCCAGCATCATCTCACAGCACTTCCCCTCCACAGTGTTCCACTCTGATAGGCTGTGTGACCCTGGGCACAGCTCTGACCTTCTGTGAGCCTCAATCACTGTACATTGGGCTAGATACCCTTGAGGCGCACATGGCACTGTCATTCTCTAGTTCTGTAACCATCATGACCAGAGTATGCTCCTAGATGGTAGCAGAATGGATGCTCTCTGGGGCAGCAGGGAAAACCTTCCCCAACCCAGCACTGACCACAGAGGAATGTTGTGTCAAGATCATAGGCATCATCCAGATATTCCATCTGGGTAACAGTTGTTCAGATATACCTGGATATGTCCGTTTGTAACCCCATCCAGACCCTCTGCCCTGCACTGTGCCTCACGAAGCCAACCCCTATGGGCTCCCTTGCCAACTGGCTTCCACTTAGGTTCTGACCATGAGAAGCACCAGTAGGAGACTGGAAAATGAGAGAAGAGAGAGGTTGGGGAGTCTTCCCCCCACTCCTTCCCTTTCCCCACTTACCCCTAGATCACAGTTCCTACCAAGCAGCCGAAGCTCTCATTGGGTTCCAGTAACACCATTCCTGCTCCTACCCCCCTCCCCCAGCCCTAGGAGGGTAACCAGTGGTCATCAAGTCAATTCCAACTCATGGTGGTCCCACGTGCATCAGAATTGAACTTTACCCCATAGGGTTTTCAGTGGCTGATTTTTTTGGAAATAGATCACCAGGTCTTTCTTCTAGAGCACCTCTGGGTGGTCTCAAACCTTCAACCTTTCAGTTAGCAGCCTAGTACGTTAACCATTTGCACCACCCAGGGACTTCAGGAGGGTAACAGTTTTCCACTATTACTAGTCTCTGGATGGTGACTCAACATCCTTTTGTTTGTTCCCTTAACTTGTATACATCTCAGTACACAGTCCATTCATTAATGTCTCTCCGTTTGAACTATTAAGGGTGAATTGCTTCCTGCTATCCCCCTGACTAATATAGGACCTTCCAACTGGATCTGCCCGTTCAGATCAATTAGGTCAAGGCCTGATCCCCAAAGCCTTTTCTCAGAACAAAAAATCAACCAGTCCAGTCTATGAATAGCCCCTCCCAGTGCTCCTTCTCTAGGATAGGCATGTGTAGTGCTGGCTTCTTTGGGGGCCCCAGGACCTAACTCTGGCTTATTTGTCACTCCCAAAGAACTACTGTGGGCAGAGTCAGATGAGACAGGGCATCTGGGGAGGTAACAGACTGACAGCGGTGAACCAAGACCACAGAACAAGACATGCTTCAAGGCAGAACATGATCACGCCACTGTCAGGCAGAGTGAGTGGCAGGGTTGTGGGAAGCCAGGGGAACTGTGCTGCTCAGGACAGGTCCCTGGAGGGGGTGGCAGGGTCTAGGTAGAAGCCCCAGGGTTCTTGAGACCTGAAAAGGCGAAAGTAGGGGGAGGACTTATCTGTGGATAAAGAGTTGAGCAAAAGCTTGGCAAAAGGAAGTGGGATCCTTGAGGGCAGGAGCGAGGGGCAGGGACTTGGTGGGACACACAGTGGTCAGTGGCAGGCTGCCCTTTGGCCTCCCTCAGCCTGGAACAGTGCTCCAGCCTGAGGATAGGCCTTCAGCATTCCCTCACAAGCTATCCCACCTCCTCAGGGCTAGGCTGCCAGTCACCCCAACTCTTTCACTTCCTTTGCTAACAACACCTGCCCAGACCACAACAGGGCCTAGGTTTTAATTCTCGCTTCCTCCACACCTCTGTAGGCTCCTGAGGAGTTTCGATTTCTTGGTGGGGGCTTGGCATGACACTGACCCAGCACCCTCATCCATCTCACCCAGTCCTCTGTCACTGCCTACTTGCAGTCATTCCTGCCTCTCCCCCAACCCACACTCTTCTGTCTTCTGCTCTCCTAGCAGCCAGAGCAAGCCTTCTAATATGCTATTTTGGCCATGCATCCCTCTGCTGAGGACGCTTCTGTGGCTCTCCATTACCCTCCAGATTAAGTTCAGGCTTCATCATGTGATGTTCAAGACTCTTCACTGCGTGGCTCCAGCTGGCCTACCCAACCTCATCTCTCGGTCTCACCATTTTAGTCTCCCTTTGATGCAAACACAACCCATATAATACTTCCCCAGCAAGTCATCAGACTCTTTTAGCAACTTCACACTTCTGAACATGCTGTTTCCTCCACCTTCAATGCCTTTCTCACTTTTCTCAATGCCTAAGAAACTCACATTCACCTTCAAACCCCAGCTCAAAACCACTGCTTTTATAAAGCCTTTCTGCTCCCCGCAAGTCAGAATTATCCCCCTTGCCTGTGGGTCCACCATAAGCTGGTTCAGATCTTGATGACAGTAGTAAGCACAAGCTGGCCAGATATATTTAGTTATGTTCTTCTCTGAATTCCCCTTCCTTCGAAGACTCTGGCCCCAGCTGGCCCACTTATTAGCTGTGTGACCTTGGGCAAGTCACTTAACCGTCTCTGGAGCTCTCCCCGAGAACTGGGTTAGGTGTTTTCTGCCCAGTGCTTTTCAGCACCTATACATACTGTACTTTGATAACCATGATTACCTCATGATTCTATACCTGTCTCCCACCAGTCTGTGAACCCCTTGCCAGCAGAGCAACAGGCCAGGTTCCTTGTAACCAAATTATCCCTGTACCCTCAGTGCCCACCATTCCAGAAATCCTTATTGCAAGGACAAATTTAGCCCAAACTCTGCTTTTACAAATGGGGAAACTGGGCCCAAAGAAGCATAGTAATTTGCCCAAGGTCCTGCAGTGAACCAGCCTTTTTTCTCTGCCCTCCCCAAGTCCCTGGGGCCAGCTCAGTCTCCAGGGATGGGGCCTCAGCCTAAGCAAAGGCTTTGGGCCAGAGAGCAGGCCTGCACGAAGCCTCACCTCTTGCCGCCCCATGGGCTTTCAGGGTGGAAGCTGCCAGATGCCCAGACAGTTTTACTTCCCTCCTGGCTGCAGAGACCATGCTGAGAGCAGCTGTCAGACCTCAGACACTTCCTGTTTCACTCAGAACCAGGCTTCCTTTTCACTTCTTTTGTAGGCAGCAAGCAGACCAGGGGACACAGCTTCTCTGCCAGTTTCTGGGGAGTTTTGTTTCTCCTAGGGGCCTAGCCTAGACAGCCACAGTGGTGGACTTGGTGATCGAGCTCCACTCTTTACGCATTTGTGGCAGGAAAGCCTGATTACCCCAAACCTCTGGGGACTGGGAGTTTGAACTTGATGAAACCTCAGATTCCCTGTATATTTCCAATGAGGACACTCCTGGAGATCATAAAACCTCAGCACCCTTGATGGAAACTGTTCATTTTACAGATGAGGAGACTGAGGCCCAGAAAGGGACTTGCCCAGAGAAGAAATGGAGTGATGTGTTCAGGGGCATTTATTTGTAGGGAGGCTCGATCCTGAACTAAATGATCCTAATATGTGGTCCTCTTGAGTGCTTTAGCCTGCTTGATATTGTTTTGTTTTCTGTCTCATTTCTACCAGCCTGCCAGCTGCCTCCTTCCTCTGTTTCCTTGGTAAGTACCTGTCTACCTGCCTTCTTGCAGCTTCTCACCCCCAACATCTGCTGCCAATTAACCTTTAAAGTGTTTACAACCATATCACCAAGGGTATAAAACTAATATATAAAATAGGAGTAAATGGGCTCAGCTCAAGGGCTGGAAGAAAATCTTTTGGATATTCAGAGGCCTTTCTACTTATAGTTTGTGTTATAGATTGAATTGTGTCCTCCCAAAATGTCTGTCAATTTGGCTAGGCCAGGATTCCCAGTATTGTGGGATTGCCCACCATTTTGTCATCTGTCGTGATTTTCCTATGTGTTGTAAATCCTGTCTCTGTGATGTTAATGAGATGGGATTAGTGGCAGTTATGTTAATGAGGCAGGACTCAATGTACAAGATTAGATTGTATCTCCAGCCAATCTCTTTTGAGATATAAAAGAGAGAAGTGATCAGAGAGATAGGGGGACCTCATACCACCAAGAAAGCAGTGCCAGGAGCAGAGTGCGTCTCTTTGGACCTGAGGTTCCTGCACAGAGAAGTCCTAGACCAAGAGAAGATTGATGATAAGGACCTTCCTCCAGAGTCAACAGAGAGCCAAAAGAATATTGATGACAGGGACCTTCCTCCAGAGCTGACAGAGACAAAGCCTTCCCTTGGAGCTGGCACCCTGAATTCAGGCTTCTAGTCTCCTAGACTGTGAGAGAATAAATTTCTTTTTGTTAAAGCCATCCACTTTTAGTATTTCTGTATAGCAGCACTAGATGACTAAGACAGTTTGGTTTTTGCAGGCCTCCCTCAGCAGAGAAAAAAGCCCAGGCACAAAGATGAGGTTTAGGGACAAATTCTTAATGCCCTGTCTACATCCTCACCAGTTCACATTTAACCCACACATTGTTGGAGGGTGCCTCTTAAACTACACCAATAGCTTGCCCTTCGTCTGCCTCACTTTGGTAACTTCTTATCCCCAAGGCTGGCAGGGACATTAAAAGTCAGGCAGTTCAACCCCAAGTCAGGTTTAGGAATCATTTCCTCCATCTATTTTTTCCCTCCATACATTTACTGGGCTCTTGCCAGATCTAGTGCTGGTTGGACATTATGAGATCCAACATGAGTCTTGGCTTCAGGGAACTCACAACCTGAGGAGGGAGACAGTCATGTAAAGAAACCCTACAGAGAGTGTGTAATATAGGGTATGCCCTGGGGAAGGAGTGACCAGGCTTCCCAGGGCAGAAGATGCTTGCCTGGAATCTGAAGGATGAATTCACCAAGCAGGGAAGTGGGGGAAGGGGCTGTGGGCAGCTCTCACTGTTTTTACCACAGAGCCCGCCCTGTTGAGATGCTACCAGGAGACTTCTCCTAAATCAGACTCTGACTTCCACACGACCCAGTGCCTTTACAGACTCCTTTCCCCCAGGCTTTATTGACTCACTTTGTTAGTCAACAAACTTTCCCAGGCATTTCACCAGAAGACCATGTACTGTACCCTGGGGACTTCTTGGCCTTGAGGAGCCCCCAGACTGGTGGGGAATGGGTAGATAGTATGGACAGATATAAAATAATCACACAGTGTGAATATGATGTGAGGGAGAGAAGGACAGAACTGGAGAGCCAGTGACAACACATGAGCCATCTTGAGAGTTGGAGAAGACTTCTTGCAGGAGGTGATTTATGATCTGAAAATCTGAGATGTAGAATCTCTTTTGATCCTCACAACATTCCTCTTAGGTAAGTATTACTATCTCCATTTTAACGGTGATGAAACTGAGGTTCAGAAGAGGGCAGTGCCTTGCCCAAGGTCACATGGTTAGTAAGTGGGAGGTGGGAGTGGGCCGAGTTTCTGGTGGGCTGGGTGGGAGGCAGAGGAAGTGGCTGGAGCTGCTTGCGCCATCCCCTATTGCCCGTGTTGGGGCTGTCCCATTACCAGCAGGGAAATCACAGGCTCAGTGCTCAGATATCTGGGAGGCTCTGGGCAGCCCAGGTATTTTAAGAAGGCAGAGGCAGACATGCCCAGAATCCTGGGTGTTGCTGAGTCAGAGAGGATGGGAGGCCGATTGAGGGCAAACCACAAGAGGTAGCCTCAGTTCTGATCCTTCCTTCTCCAAGGCCAGCTGCTCTTCTCTTTCCCCAGAAGTCCTTGCACCGTGTGGAGGCTCTGGTTTGCCTGACTTGTCACTTGTTCTGCTTCTTCTAGGTAGTTGGGTGCAGAGTATGTTACATAACACACTCAGGATGTGTGTAGAGCCCTTGGTCTC
This sequence comes from Dugong dugon, assembly GCA_030035585.1. Lineage (NCBI taxonomy): Eukaryota > Metazoa > Chordata > Mammalia > Sirenia > Dugongidae > Dugong > Dugong dugon. The sequence goes on along the minus strand of CM057467.1, from coordinate 74,649,881 downwards.
AGTCGGCTGTTTTGGGTACTTCCTCTGGTTCAGATAGGCTGCTAGGCCATAAGGATACAGAACAGAAAGGAAGATCAACCACTGGAGGGGCTTAGAGCCTGTGGAAGGAAGATGGGAATACAGATAGCGATAACACCATGTGTCATGGATTGAATTGTGTCCCCAAAAATATATGTCACCTTGGCTACGCCATGATTCCCCATATGTAATTATCCTCAGTTTTGTGATCTGATGTAATTATCCTCCATTTTGTGATATAGTATAACTATCCTCCATTTTATGTGTTGTAAATCCTAAAACCTCTATGAGGCAGGACTAGGGTGGGGCGTATCTTGTGTTGCGCAACAACCTTACTCAAGTTGTACAGCCTTACTCAAGTCGTGCCCTTACTTGAGTCACTACCTTACTCAAGTCACACCCTTGCTTAAATCACATTTTTTGTATTACAAGAGATAGAAGGAAAGAGAAATGAGCAGAGGGAAGAGGGACTTCACCACCACCAGAAAAGAAGAGCTGGGAGTGGAGTGCACCCTTTGGACCTGCGGTCCCTGCACTGAGAAACTCCTAGGCCCAGGGGAGGACTGATGCCAAAACACATGGAGATCTCCAAGTAATGCTGGGCTCACAGATGTTGAAAGTAGACAAGGACCTTCCTCCAGAGCCAACAGAGATAGAAAGTTTTCCTCTAGAGCTGGCACCCTGAATTCGGACTTTTACCCTCCTAAACTGTGAGAGAATGAATTTGTTTGTTAAAGCCATTCACTTGTGGTATTACTGTTATAGCAGCACTAGATAACTAAGAATTTGGTACTGAGAGTGGGGTGCTACTCTAACAGGTACCTAAAATGTGGAAGCAGTTTTGGAATTGGGTAATACGTAGAAGCTGGAAGAGTTTTAAGGTTCCTAATAGTAAAAGCCTAGATTGCCTTGAAGAGACGGTTAGCAGAATTATGGATGTCAAAGGTGATTCTGATGAGGGCTCAGAAGGAAGTGAAGAGAGCTATAAAGTCTCCATCCTCTTAGAAAATGCATATGGCACTAGCAACAGAATGGTGCTAGAAACGTGGATATTAAATGTGCTTCTGATGAGGGTTTTTTTTTAATATTTAATAGAATGAAATGTTTATTTGGCTTCCTAAAGAGTCTCTTTTACAGGGAATAGCTTAATCTGGTTTAGAATCAAATCTTTTTTTTTTTAATTGTACTTTAGGTGAAGGTTTACAGAACACATTAGCTTCTCATTAAACAATTAGTAGACATATTGTTTTGTGACATTGGTTACCAACCCCACAACATGTCAACAGTCTTCCCTTCTCAGACTTGGGTTCCCTATTACCAGCTTTCCTATCCCTTCCTGCCGTCTGTCCTTGCCCCTGGGCTGGTTGCCCCTTTAGTCTCGTTTTGTTTTACGGGCCTGTCTAATCTTTGGCTGAAGGGTGAACCTCAAGAGTGACTTCAGTACTGAGCTAAAAGGGTATCGGGGGGCCATACTCTTGGGGTTTCTTCACTCTCTATCAGACCAGTAAGTCTGTTTTTTTTTTTTTTTTTGTGAGTTAGAATTTTGTTCTTCATTTTTCTCCAGCTCCGTCTGGGATCCCCTACTGTGATCCCTGTCAAAACAGTCAGTGGTAGTAGTCAGGTACCATCTAGTTGTGATGGACTTAGTCTGGTGGAGGCTGTAGTACTTGTGGTCCATCAGTCCTTTGGACTAATCTTCCCCTTGTGTCTTTGGTTTTCTTCATTCTCCCTTGTTCCAGACGAGTGAGACAAATGGTGTATCTTAGATGGCTGCTATAAACTTTTAAGACCCCAGATGCTTCTCACCAAAGTAGAATTTAGAACATTTTCTTTATAAACTATGTTATGCCAATTGAGCTAGATGTTCCCTGAGACCATGGTCGCCACAGCCCTCAGCCCAGTGATTTGGTCCCTCAGGGAGTTTGGTAGTGTTTATGGAACTTCCATGACCTTGCCTTGGACAAGTTGTGCTGGCTTTCCCAGTATTGTGTACTGTCTTACCCTTCCCCAAAGTTACCACTTATCTATTGTCTATTTAGTGTTTTTACGCCCCCACCCCTCCCCTCCCTTGTAACCATCAAAGATCGTTTCTTCTTGTGTCTAAAACTTTTCATGAGTTTTTATAGTAGTGGTCTCATACAATATTTGTCCTTTTATGATTTTCTTATTTCATTCAGCATAATGCCCTCCAGATTCATCCATGTTGTGAGATGCTTCACAGACTCATTATTGTTCTTTATCATTGGATAGTACTCCATTGTGTGTGTGTACCATAGTTTCTCTATTCATCTGTTGATGGGCATCTAGGTTGTTTCCATCTTTTTGCTATTATGAACAATGCTTCAATGAACATGGGTGTGCATATGTCTATTTGTGTGACAGCTCTTATTTCTGTAGGATATATTCCTAGGAGTGGGACTGCTGGATCATATGGTATTTCTATTTCTAGCTTTCTAAGGAAGCACCATATCGTTATCCATCTGGTGAGGTTTTAAAAGAAAATGATGAACATGTGATTGGACAATGGAGGAAAGGCAATGCTTTTTATGCAGTGGCAAAGAACTTGTCTGAATTATGTTCAAATGTCTGGTGGAAGGTAGAACCTGTAAGGGATGAACTTAAGTATCTGGCTGAGGCAGAGATGGATTACCCAATAAGCAAGATAAGCACGGGCTTACTTGTGCTTGCTTACTCATCTGTAGTGCACAATTTCACCTGTTTTTCATCACATCAAAGATGTAGTAAAACTCCTGTGAAATTGTGCACTACAGAATGAGTAAGTAAACACAGTTAAGCCCATGTGTACCTTGCTTACTATAAACCCATGCATACCTTGCTTACTGGTTAATCTGCCCCTGGGCTGAGGAGATTTCTAAGCAAGATGTTAAAGGGGCTCCATTGTTTATCCTTTCTGCTTATAGTGAAATGTGAGAGGAAAGAGATGGACTTAAAAATGAATTGTACATGGGAGGGGTGGGGGGGAACTAAATAGACAATAGATAAGTGGTAACTTTGGTAAAGGGTAAGACAGTACACAATACTGGGGAAGCCAGCACAACTTGTACAAGGAAAGGTCATGGAAGCTCCATAGACACATCCAGACTCCCTGAGGGACTGAATTGCTGGGCAGAGGGCTGTGGGGACCATGGTCTCTGGGAACATCTACCTCAATTGGCATAACACAGTTTATAAAGACAATGTTCTACGTTCTACCTTGGTGAGTAGCATCTGGGGTCTTAAAAGCCTGTGAGCGGCCATCTAAGATACTCCACTGGTCTCACCCCTTCAGGAGCAAGGGAGAAGGAAGAGAACAGGATACAAGGAAAAGATTAGTCCAGAGGACTAATGGACCACAGCTACCATGGCCTCCACCAGACTGAATCCAGTACAGCTAGGTGGTGCCCGGCTACCACCACTGACTGCTCTGACTGGGATCACAATAGAGGGTCCTGGACAGAGCTGGAAAAGGATGTAGAACAAAATTCTAACTCACACACAAAAAAACAAAAAACAGATTTACTGGCCTGACTGGAGAAACCCCAAGAGTATAGCCCCTGGACACCCTTTCAGCTCAGTGGTGAAGTCACTCCTGAAGTTCACCGTTTAGCCGGGGATTGGACAGCCTCATAAAACAAAACAGGACTAGTGAGGCACAGCAGTCCAGGGACAAGGACTAGTAGGCAGGAGGGGACAAGAAAGCTGGGGATAGGGAACCCAAGGTTGAGAAAGGACAATGTTGACATGTCGTGGGGTTGTTAACAATTGTCATTGGGTAGTATGTGTACTAATTGTTTAATGAGAAACTATTTGTTCTGCAAACCTTCATCTAAGGTACAAAAAAAAAAAAAAGAATTATCACTTTGAGATCAAATTGACAACAGCAACTCAAAAGGTTTGATGGGAAGCCTAGGGGGCAGTGAGTTGAAGATAATGGTGATGGAATAATTTGGAAAAGGATAGTGAGAATAGCAGCACAACTGGAAGAATGTAATCGATGTCACTGAATTGTACATGTAGAAACTTTTGAAATGGTATAACTTAGGCTGTGTATATTTTCACCAAAAAAAAGGTCCTCCAAGGTCAAGAAGGGAGAGTATTGACATGTTGTGGGGTTGTTAACCAATGTCATACAACAATATGTGTACTGACTGTTTAATGAGAAACTATTCTGTAAACCTTCATCTAAAGTACAATTAAAAAAATATGAAAAAATGAACTGTACAAAATGAAAACAGAATTAGACGTGTATAAACTAACAACACATGTCCTAGAATTTTCACCAAGGAGGTGGCTACACAAACTTTTGTTAAAGAGATTAAGCCTGTGACTGATGGATCTAACCAACTACCACAGCAGAAAACCTGTCAGCTTAGGCTGAAGGGGACAGAAAAACCATGAAAGGAGAGGACATCTGCATCTTGGAATTTTACAGGCAGGAAACAGCTCACAGGAGCTACATCTGTTGTCCTCCAAGTAAAGAAAAGAACCTTCCCTGGAGCAGCTTGGAGATCAGCAGAACTGTTAGAAGAAACACTGGAAGCAGAGCCGCTTTGGTCTCAAAGGGTGGGGCCGTGGCCTCTGAGGTTTCAAAATGTGAGGCTACAGCCTCCTAGGTTTCAGAGTCAGATCCTCTTTGCGAACTCAGTTCCAGAGTTGGGGCTGCCGTTAAGGTGTGCCGGGGGATGGGGTCACCACCCAAAGCAGAAGGGGCAGGGCTTCCATGCCCAAGGGGCAGAAGAATGGGGCCTGCTGGGGTCAGGGGGTTGGGGTCACCACTCGGATGGACTAGGAGAGTGGGGCCGCCCACAGCCAAGGGAGCAGAGTTGCTGTCCCAGTGGGCCTGGAAGGCGGAGCTAAAGCCCGAGGCCGAGGGGTCTCTACTCAGAAACCAGAGAGCATGGCCAACACCCAGAGTCTGGAGGGTAAGGTTGGTGCCCAGATGTTCTCAGAGAACAGAGGGTTATTTTTAAGCCTTGAGATCTAATGTAAACTGTTCTGCTGGGCTTGGGACTTTCTTGGTGCCTGTTATCCCTTCTTTCCCTCCAGTTTCTCCCATTTGTAATAGAAATGTCTATTTTGTGCCTGTTTCACCATTGTACTTTGGAAACAGATAACTTGTATGCTAGATTTGGTAGGTTCACAGATGAAGATGAATTTTTCCCCAGGGTGGAATACATCTAAGATCTCACCCATCCTTGTTTTAGATGATTTAGAAGATGAGATTTTGGACTTGAAATTGATTTAAGACTTTTGGGATGATACGATGAAGTGAATGTGTTTTACATGTGGCAAGAACATGAATTTTGGGAAGCCAAAGATTAGAATGTCATAGATTGAATTGTGTCCCCCCAAAATATGTGTCAATTGGCTAGTCTGCGATTCCCAGTAGTATGTAATTATCCTCCATTTTGTGATTTTGTATAACTATCCTCCATTTTATGTGTTGTAAATCCTAAAACCTCTGTGAGGCAGGACTAGGGTAGAGTGTATCTTGTGTCACACCACACACTTAAGTTGCACAGACTTACTCAAGTCATGCCTTTACTCAAGTCACTACCTTGCTCAAGTCATACCTTTTGTCTTATAAGAGATAGAAGGAGAGAGAAGTGAGCAGAGGGAAGAGAGACCTCTCAATCACCAGGAAAGAAGAGCTGGGAGTGAAGCACATCCTTTGGTCCTGGGGTCCCTGCACTGAGAACCTCCTACGCCCTGGGGAAGATTGATGCCAAGTCATGTGGAGATAGCCAAGGAATGCCGGACCCACAGATGTTGAAAGCAGACAAGGACCTTCCCCCAGAGCCAACAGAGAGACAAAACCTTCCCCTAGAGCTGGCTCCCTGATTTCAGAGTTCTGGCCTCCTAGACTGTAAGAGAATAAATTTCTGTTTGTTAAAGCTATCCACTTGTGGTGTTTCTGTTATAGCAGCACTAGATAAGTAAGACACCATGGGACCATATTGGGAGAGGAGGTAACATGGGTCTGAGGAACTCAGACAGGGCCCGTTGGTCTCCCAGGACTGCCACAAGCATCGACTGATTGCTAGTGAGATGATGTAAGCCACCACCTGGGACAAACGCTGGGTTGTAGCTAAGGAGTCATTATCAGTCTTTTCAAGAGCCATACCTTTTCCTCTTGCATTATTTCTGAAAGATGACATCTCAGAAGTGGAGTAAAGGGTAAGATGATCTTTTTAGCACTTGACCTATCAACTACCAGAAAAATTGCCCAGTTTGCAGTGGAAGCTTTAGTGAATGGATGCTCCTACCATACCTACCAGTCCTTCTAGGCAAGGCCACTCCATCATCTTACAGATGAAGACCCAAGGCCTATGTCCAGCCCAAGATCACTCAGCAAAGACTAAAAAGTGACTGAGCTCTGTCTGGAACAAGCAGATTCTCATGTGCCTGTCAGAGGGAGAGGGCTGGGTTGTGGGGTGGGTAGAAGGCAGGAGTCCAGCCCCATGCTGGGCCCCATTACAATGGACTCTGCATCTTAGACTTGGCCTGTCCCCAGGACTGTCTATCCTTTTAGTCCAGGGTTTCTCAAGCTGGGCTTCTCAGTTTCCGGAAGGTTCCCAACCATATTCACAGGGGTGTGCAAATCCTCTATCTGAATTTTTAAATTTTGTGCCCTCATTTTAATGATAATCTGAGCAAATTAATATGTAGAGCATATTATCATAAGAAAGAGACTGCCCTAAGCATAAGTGCCCCCATCGGGCTTATCACCAAGCTGGTTCCAAGGAATCTCCTACAGTGGCCACATTTAACTTTGATGCAAAGTGTCTCAAACTGACTTAACAAATATGAAATTCACTAGTCTAGCTAAAATGCTTATTTCCTTCTCACAAGGTCCTGGGCAGAGAAAGAAGGCCCTTAACTGGGGTCAGAACTCCTGAGTTCTAATTCTGTCTCTGCCCCCAACTTCCTGAATGGCCTTGGAAAATTTCCTACCTGTATCTGGTTCTCAGTTTATTCATTTGTAAATTGGGACATTTGGGCTAAATAATCCCCTTTGCCCCTTTTTTGTCCATAGAATCCTTCAATATTGTAACTCAAGGCTTGATTTTTTCTTCAGTTCTTTCAGCTTGAAAAATGCCAAACGTGTTCTTCCCTTTTGGTTTTCTAACTGCAGGTCTTTGCATATTTCATTATAATATTTTCCTTTGTCTTCTCGAACAGCCCTCTTTTACTTCATCATATCTCCCATTTGCTTTAACTACTTGACATTCAAGAGCAAGTTTCAGAGTCTCTTCCAATATCCATTTTGGTCTTTTCTTTCTTTCCTTTCTTTTTAGTGACCTTTTGCTTTCTTCATGTATGATGTCCTTGATATCATCCCACTACTCATCCATCTGCTCTTCAGTCATTACTGTTTCATGCTTGAAATCTGTTCTTGAGATGGTCTCTGAATTCAGCTGAGATATACTCAAGGTTGTACTTTGGCTCTCATGGACTTGTTTTAGTTTTCATCAGCTTCAACTTGAACTTGCATATGAGCAATTGATGGTCTGTTCCGCAGTCGGCCCCTGGCCTTGTTCTGACTGATGATAGTGAGTTTCTCCATTGTATCTTTCCACCGATGCAGTCGATTTGATTTCTGTGTATTCCATCTGGCGAGGTCCACGTGTATAGTCGACGCTTATGTTGTTGAATAAAGGTATTTCCAAGAATTGGTCATTGGTCTTGCAGAATTCTATTATGCAATCTTCAGTGTTGTTCGTATCACCAAGGCCATATTTTCCAACTTCTGGAATCCCCGGATGCATCCCCAGTATTACTCCTCTCCCTCCTTGGGACTCTGCCAGGGAACCAGTCTACCTTCTTATAATAGAGGGTTGGGAGGAGAATTAGCAGAGAATTAGCAAACAGCACACAAACTAATGTCTCATTAAGTTACCACAGTACCTAAATCTTGTTATGTTTCTGTCATATTACCTAGAAGAGTGTAGACAAGTTTATAATGCAACATAAGGCAGGCTGAGAAAATCCTCAAATTATTTGGTCCCCTGTGCTCAGGAAAGGGGGAAGATGTGAGGCAGAGATTTCAGAGGCATCAGCAAGGAATCCTGGCTACGGGAAGGAGTGCAGAGTTGCTGCAGGAACTGCAAGCCACATGATGGGTATCTAGGGAGATACTGTCTGCTGGGATCAGAGCTGAATGAGGAGGTCATTCCTTAGTGAGTTCTCATGCAGTGTCTGGACTGACCTCTGCATCAGCCTGGGAAGAACTGAAACATCCTCCTCCCCTGCATCCCATCCCAAGATGAAGGCAACTAACAATAACAGTATATGGCAAAAGGAAGAGTATCCTGATTAGCCTAATCTAATCACACAGACCATTAGAAGCAGAGTTCTCTTCAGCTGCTGGCAGACAAGGGAAGTCACAGTTGAAAATTGTGTGACTGCAGGTTTGAAGATGGAGAGGACCACATAAAAAGGAGTGGGGAGAGCCTCAAGTTCCTTCATCCCCTACCTCGGCATTAGCCCTACCTCCACAGATCTACAGAATCATCCATTCCTCTGCAAAAACAAAGGTCTCATTGCTTAGGGGGCACTGAGCTTCTGTTAAGGATGTTTGAAAAATTTGGAAAGTGATAGTGGTGATAGTTGCACAAAATGATGAATGTAATTAATGTCACTGAACTGTACATGTAAAAAATGTTTAAAGGGGAAATGTTTTGTTATATATATATACTTACCACAACAAAAACAAAGAAACAAACAAAACAAAAAAACCCAAAGGTATCACCTTTTAGGACTGGAAAAGATTGAAATGTTCTTTTTATTCTCCTCCCTCATCAGTAGAGAGATTTATCAGTCCAAGACATTGCCAACCAGAATTCAGAGTTTCTGCTGATTATGTTTTTTTTTTTGTTTTAAATTTTATTTTGTTGTTGATAATATGCATCGCAAAGCATATACCAATTCCACAGTTTCTATGTGTGCAATTCAGTGACAATGATTACGTTCTTCAAGTTGTGTAACTCTTCCCACCCTGCTTTTCTGAGTTGTTCCTCCCCTATTAACATAAAGTCACTGCCCCCTAAAGTTCCCATCTAATCTTTCAAGTTGTGTTGTCACTTTGATCCCGTATAGATAGTTCTTAAGAAAGCATGATGCTCAAGGCAGGCATTTTTCACTAGTTAAGCTAATCTATTGTCTGGTTTTAAGAAAACTTCAGGCTATATTTTAAATTTTGGTTTAAGTTTTAAAGATTATCTCAGGGCCATAGTTTCAGGGGTTCATCCAGCCTCATTGGTTCCAGAAAGTCTGGAGTCTGTGAGAATTTGAAATTCTATTCTGCATTTTCCCACTTTTGATCAGGATTCTCCTACAGAATCTTTGATCAAAATGTTCAGTAATGGTAGCCAGGCACCATCCAGTTTCTCTGGTCTCATGGCAAAGGAGGCAGGTTGTTCATGGAGTCAATTAGCCACACATTCCAAATCCTCCTCCTATTCCTGACTCTCCTTCTTTCTCTGTTGCTCCACGTGAAGAGAGACCAATTGTTGTGCCTTGGATGGCCACTTGCAAACTTTAAGACCCCAGGATGGCGCAGGACCAGGCAGTATTTTGTACTGTTGTACATAGTGTCGCTATGAGTTAAAACTGATTCGATTGCACCTAACAACAGCAATAACAACAAGGCCCCTTTTAGCTCTCTTGTGCCAGGACTCCAGATTGTTATTGAGCTAGCTACTCTTTCACTCCTACCCACTCTCCACCCTCTCCACCATCCCTACCCCATCTCTGAGGCCCAGTGCTACACTGAGCTGGTAGGTGGAGACTACAGACAGAGAAGTGGAGCCTCCAGGAGGACAGATGTCAGGCAGAGATAAAGGAGGCAGCCTGAGAGAGTTAGATGTCATCAGAAAGAAAGACGTGGGCCGAAGAGAAGTCACACAACTAGCCAGACTATCAACTGAGACCCATCCCCCAAGGTCTGAAGGCTCCTCGCAGGTGATGTACCCATGGGGGCTGGTGGGATTACACATCCTGGGATCCTGGGCAGTCAGGGAGTCTACCCCTCCTCTGTGTGGGACTTCCCTCTGAGGCTCCTCAATAGACCATCTCACCATCCCCCAACTCCTGCTAGAGGCCCCTCACTCCCTCCTGTGAACCATGTCCTCCAGGTCCCAGCTCACACTGAGCTTCAGGGCTCAGTGGTCTCCTGGCAGTACCAGAGCCACCCGCTCAGACTGGAACAACTTCCACCTGTTGGGCCTGCTCAACTCCCATAGGTTGCTTAGATTTCAGATTAGAAATCCCCTCTGTCCAGAAGCTTTTTGAGATTCCCTCCACCCCAGGTGGGATTAGGGACTTCATCCAGGATCCCATGGTCTGTATTTCCCTCTGTCCCTGCACTAATCCCCTGTAACTCTTTTCTGTCCATCTCTCCCTTCAGACTCCCTGCTGCCTTTGTTAATTCAGACATTGTAGAGATGACACTCCTTTGTGGCTAAGAGCTTTTTAATTTAACAGACCTTTTCTGACATCAGCTCTGTGCTGGGCACTGCTTTTTCACAAGCTGCGCTAGCGGATAATCCTGGCCCTCAGGTCTTTTTCATCAGAATTGTTGTTGTTGTTAGGCGCCGTCAAGTCAGTTCCGACTCATAGCAACGCTGTGTACTACAGAACGAAACCCTGCTCAGCCCTATGTCATCCTCACAATCATTGCTATATTTGAACTAATTGGTTGCAGTGACTGTGTCAGTCCATCTCATTGAGGGTTTCTCTGCCTTTTTCGCTGGTGCTCTACTTTACCAAGCATGATGTCCTTCTCCAGGGACTGGTCCCTCCTGATAACATGTCCAAAGTACATGAGATGAAGTCTCACTGTGTTCACATTTTAAGAGCATACTGGCTGTACTTCTTCCAAGACAGAGTTGTTTTTAATTCTGGCAGTCATCAAAATTACTATCTTATAAATGTGCTCTTTGATCTCTGATGCTGGGAGTGGGGTTCTGGTAAACCTCTCACACTTTGCTGGGAAAAGTTTTCAAGCTCTGTCCCTAGGCCCAGAAATTTCAGGCCTGGAAGAGCACCTGGGGTAGGAGGAAGAAACATCTGTCCTGCAGGCTGCTCCTGACCTTGGGCCCCAAGGTACCGGATGCTCCAGTCAGTCTTTACCAGTGCCTCGGGCAAACTTTGCCTGCACGTGACAGTTTGCTGATTGGATAAACTAATTTAGACATCCTACCCTCCCACTCAATTTTGTCCTATTCTGCCTTCCTGTACTTGAAGGGGCTTCCTAGGGACACAGGCTTGAGAAGTAAATCAGGGTAATGTCAGATATGAAGAGATGGCAGGATGGAAGGAGAAGCTGAGGGAGCAGGAGTGTAAGAAGGAAAATGCTTGTGGGTAGGTGGGGTATCCCAACTATACCTAGGTGTGGAGGTGGATTCCTCTTCAATTAGGCATGGGATCATTCTGGCTTTCAGTGACCTAGTCCCCACTCTAGCCCGGCTGAAGAGGCTGGAGAGCCCAGAGGTCGTAGATTATCAACTCTCAGAGCAACCCCACCCAGTTCCAAGGTCATCTATTCTCAGCATCCCAGCCCAAGGGAGAGGGCACTGGGCAGTGTGTCAGGAGAGTGCGTGGTCTTGGGCAGGTCATGACCACTCTCTGGGCCTCAATTCTCCCATATTTACAAAGAAGGAGTGGATTCCATAAGCCCTAAGGGTCTCTCCAGCCAGAAAAGACTATAGGCAGGATGAAGAGGAAGACATTCTTCCTACACCGGCTGATTGCTCCCATCTCTCTCATGCCATCTAATCTCACAACCCTGGGGTAAGAAAGAAATACCTCTGCTCATGTAAAGCTGATGAAACTGAGGGCCCAGACTCAGGCCTCAGTGACCTCTTTGGCTACCTCAGAAAGCATACTTTGGGGCAAGGAGGGTCTTTGAGCTGAGGTTGGGCTACCAATATTTGCACTAAGCAAAGAAAGGTAGCCTGGATATATATATATATATAGCTGCAACGATGGTCTCAAGCATAGCAATGATTGTGAGGATGGCGCAGGATCAGGCAGTGTTTTGTTCTATTGTACATAGGGTCGCTATGAGTCAGAACCAACTCAACAACAGCAGTAACAGTATACATATATATATAACCACTACGCCATCAGGGTTTCCTATATATCTAGTTGTTGGGTGCCCTCAAGCTGATTCCAACTCCTAGGGACCCCATGCACCACAGGGTTTTTTCTTGGCTGTAATCTTTATGGAAGCAGATCACCAGATCTTTCTCCTACAGAGCTGTATGCTCCAGGGTCTTTTTTTTTCTTTCCAAAGTCAGCTCAGATTGCCTGCTCCAGAGTCCTTTTATCAGAAGAAATATTACCCATGATGCGTTTGTGTGAGGAGCTGGCAGTGGTGAAAACTGGAGGCAGAAGGGGCTGGTGAGGTGCCAGCAGGGCTGATGAGGTTGTGTGTGGGGCAGGGGAGGGTGTGAGGGCGCTTTCTATTGGTCTTTCCTTTTCTGTCCTGCCCCTTCAAGAGGCCTCTGAGGACTTTCTGAGGAACCCAGTGGCACAGTGTGACTGAATGTCCCTAACAAATGGTCACTGAAGTCACTTCCTTTCCGGGGTATAAGCCTGGAGGAGGCCAAGTGTAACAGGTGCAGAAAGGTTCTAGGCCCTTGTCTTTGGGAGCAGCACTCAGCAAGTCACCTTGGAGTTGGCCCTCTCTGTTTTGGCAATCACTTGAGGTTATCAGATGTAAATAGGCCCTGGGAGGACAAAACAGGAGGCTTTGTGCCCTGACAAAGTCTGCCTCCCTCAAGGCCCAATGGGATACAGATCTAAGGAGGAAGGTGACAAATTGACAAATTTGTTTTTGGTTTTAAGGTGGCGCAGTGGTTAAGAGTTCACCTGCTAACATAAAGGTCAGTGGTTTGAATCCACTAGCCACTCCTTGGAAACCCTTTTGGGCAGTTCCCCTCTGTCCTATAGGGTCACTATGAGTCTGAATCAACTTGACGACAACGAATTTGGTGGGCTTTTTGGTTTTAAGGAGCCTCCTGGGTAGAAAAGAAAGAAGACCTAGTCCCTTCCCTTGTGATATTCAAAGTTATTCAACTCTCTCCTAAGATAACCATACCCAGGAAAGGACCACTGGGTCCCCAAGAAGAACTCAAGGGTGTGGGAAGGGTCTTGTACTGGTAGCCAGGCTCAACTCTGGGGCTGAGCACCTCGAAGCCCCTCTTGACCTTCCTTTTGGGGAAGATTACCTGAGCCTGGGAGCATGAATGACAGCTGGGACTTTGGAGTCGTGTGTCATGGCTGCTGGGGCTCTGCAGAGCGAGGTGGAGCAAGACTGGTGCTCAGCAATGAAATGAGCTAGTCACCAAGGGTTTTGAGGTGGGGTGAGAGAGAAGGCTTCCAAAGGGACAGGTTAGACTTCCTGCTGATAAGATCTTGTGGGAGCTCAGGCAATTAATGAGGAGAAAGAAATGTGACTATAGTTTGTACCCTAAGCTGGTGAAGTGACCATTTCAGTTATACGCGGTTCTAAAATTCTTTGCTTCTCTAGCTTCCAGAGTGGGGAAGGGTGAGAGGGACCAGACAGCATATTATTCCTTTCTGCACCCAAGCCAGCTCAAGACAGCACTGGAAATTGAAAGAAAAAGTCTCTGGGCCTCTTTCTTTCCTTTACCTCCTTATGAATCCTTTTCAAGTACCCTTCAAGAACACCCCACAGGATTTCACCACACCCCCCACCAGGCCTATAGCCCATGATAATACTTAAGCTCCAGACTATTTCCTGTTCACTCCCTCTATCAAAACTTACCCAGCCTGTGCCTAGGTCCCTCTGAACCCCATTAAGGACACTGAGCTCCGCCAATAAACCAAGTTGACCTAAGGAGTTAATGGGAATAATTGGTATTTAGCCAATAAGAGCATCAAATGCATCCGTTGACTGATTCCATTCATATTTTACCAAGGATCTTACTTACTTAAAAAGACTCAATAATCTGAACAGCAGGTTGTTGGAATGTACCACTTCAACAGTCTTTCAGCTCTGTTGTGCAAAGAAGGTATGATTTTATTGGTGGAATTTTAGGCACCTTGAAAACATGGGAAGGTACTTTCTTGCCAAGTGGGCACCCTCTGCTCACCCACAGAAAAGATAGCATTTTCTGCCTACACATAAGGGGGCCCAGATGAGGCCCAATGCTCTGGCCCAAAGGCCTAGCCCCAACTGTGACCTTCATTTCTACTCCACAGGCTGAGATGTAAATTCAGATCTCCTATCAGTCCTGAAGCAGGTTAGACCAGTCACGATGGGCACGTGCCTAGGCAACCTAATTTGCCTAAGATGAACTTCTGATTATGTGAAAGGAATCTGTAGTCTGCAGTGTTTCTACACCCAACACACAAATTAAAACATTTCTTCTTGACAAGACAGTTGGAGAAGAAAAACAAGCAGGTTAAAAAGCAAGATAAGAGAGTAGAATAGGAACCAAGGAACTAAATCCTATTAACACATCAAAACTTTATTCAGCCAGCTTGCTCATTTGCATCATACATTTACTAATTCATTCTTGCAACCAACTAGTCAACTTCTATTCAACTAATCCATGAATGAACCAGCCTTCATTCTGTCAAGAATCCTGCATTCATTGGCGCGACCAGCTAATTTCATTCATTCATTTTCTTTAACAATCAACCTTCATTCGATCGATGAAGCAATAAATTGTCCTTCAATCTTCATTCATTCAACTAAATATTCCAAATAATCAAAGCTCAAGGCTGGAAGACACCTCAAAGGCCATCTAGTTCAACACTCCAGCCTTGTAGGAATCCTTTCTATTGCAACCTTGCCAGACAATTACCCAGGCTTAACTGAGCACCTCTATCAATGGCAAGCTCACTACATATATCATGGAGCAGCTCTGACTGTGAGAAGGGAATCTTGAAAGCTAGACTGAAGTTGGCCACCTTGCAATTTTCATATCTGGTTCTGGTGATGTCTTATAGGCCACTCAGAACAGCTCAACTCCAACGCCCAGGAGAGCCTGTCAGCAGGTAAAGATAGAGATTATGGCCTGTGGGGCTCCCTTTCTCCCTCACTTGGCCCAGGTGGGTTATGATCCCTTGTAGTTCTAGTTTCTTTCCTCAGGCTAGGCAGGCCTCTTACTCAGTCCAGGGCCCTCTCAGGGTGTGGGGTCTGGAATTTTTTGTTTGGTGCCATCGAGTTGGTACCGACTCATAGTGACCCTGTGTACAATTGAATGAAATACTGCTGGTTCCAGTGCCATCCTCACAATCATTGTTATGCTTGAGCCCATTGTTGCAGCCACCGTGTCAATCCATCTCATTGAGGGTCTTCCTCTTTTTCGCTGAGCCTCTACTTTACCAAGCATGATATCCTTCTCCAGGGACTGATTCCTCCTGACAACCTGTCCAAAGTATGTGAGACACAATCTCACCACCCCTTGCTTCTAAGGAGCGTTCTGAATGTACCTCTTCCAAGACAGATTTGTTCATTCTTTTGGCAGTCCATGGTATATTCGGTATTCTTTGCCAATACCAAAGTTCAAAGGCGTTAATTCTTCTTCAGTCTTCCGTATTCATTGTCCAGCTTTTGCATGCATGTGAGGTGATTGAAAACACCATGGATTGGGTCAGGAGCACTTTAGTCTTCAAGGTGACATCTTTGCTTTCCAATACTTTAAAGAGGTCGTTTGCAGCAGATTTGCCCAAAGCAATGCATCCTTTTATTTATTTATTTATTTATATATTTTATTGTACTTCAGGTGAAGGCTTACAGAACAAATAGTTTCTCATGAAACAGTAGTACACATGTTTTATGACATTGGTTAACAACCCCACAACATATTAACCCCCTAACTTCTCAACCTTTTTTTTTTGGTGAAAATACACATAGCCAAAGATATACCGTTTCAAAAATTTCTACATACACAGTTCAGTGACATTGACTACACTTTTCCAATTGTGCTATTACTCTCACTTAAGATGAAGGCTTACAGAACAAAATAGTTTCTTATTTAACAGTTACTACAAATGTTGCCCTATGACAATGGTTAACAATCTCACAATACATCAACAATATCCTTACTCAACCTTGGGCTCCCTGTCACCAGCTTCTGTGTCCCCTTCTGCCTTCTGGCCCTTGTCACTGGAATCCTATACCTTGTTAGTCTCATTTAGTTTTACGGGGCTGTCCACTCCCAGGCTGAAGAGTGAACCTAGGAGGTAACTTCACCACTGCGCTAATAGGGTGTCTGGGGGCCATACTCTCGAGGTTTCTCCAGTCTTCTTTAGGCCAGTAAATCTGGTCTTTTTTTTGTGAGTTAGAATTATGCTCTACATCCTTCTCCAGCCCTGTCCAGAACCCTCTGTTGTGATCCTGGTCAGAGCAGTCAGTGGTGGTAGCTGGGCACCATCTAGCTGTACTGGACTCATTCCGGTGGAGGCCTTGGTAGCTGTGGACAATTAGTCCTTCAGACTAATCTTTTCCTTGTATCCTGTTCTCTTCATTCTCCCTTGCTCCTGAAGGGATGAGACCAGTGGAGTATCTTAGATGGCCGCTCACAGGCTTTTAAGACCCCAGACACTACTCACCAAGGTAGAATGTAGAACATTCTCTTCATATGCTGTGTCATGCCAATTGAGCTAGATGTTCCCCGAGACCATGGTCCCCACAGCCCTCTGCCCAGCAATTCAGTCCCTCAGGGAGTTTGGATGTGTTTATGGAGCTTCCATGACCTCTCCTTGTACAGGTTGTGCTAGTTTCCCCTGTATTGTGTACTGTCTCACCCTTCACCCAAGATACCACTTATCTATTACCTATTTAGTATATCCCCCCTACCCCTCCCATCCCTGGTAACCAACAAAGATTGTTACATTTTGTGTGTGAACTTTTTCATGGGTTTTTACAATAGAGGTCTCATACAATATTTGTCCTTTTGTGATTGACTTATTTCACTCAACATAATGTCCTCCAGTTTCATCCATGTTATGAGATGCTTCACAGATTCATCTATGTTCTTTCTGGTTGCCTAGTACTCCGTTGTGTGTATGTACCATAGTTTGTTTATCCATTCTTCTGTTGATGGGCATCTAGGTTGTTTCCATTGTTTTGCTATTGTGAACAATGCTGCCATGAACATAGGTGTGCATATGTCTATTCGAGTGACGGCTCTTATTTCTCTAGGATATATTCCTAGGAGTGGGATTGCTGGATCGAATGGTATGTCTATTTCTAGCTTTCTGAGGAAGCGCCATATCATTTTCCAAAATGGTTGTATCATTTTGCATTCCCACCAGCAGTGCATAAGAGTTCTGATCTTCCCACAGCCCCTCCAATATTTGTTATTTCCAGTGTTTTTGATTCGTGCCAGTAATGCCGGGGTGAGATGGTATCTCACTGTGGTTTTAATTTGCATTTCTCTAATGACTAGTGATCGCAAGCATTTCCTCATGTGTCTGTTCTCCATTTGAATGTCTTCTTTGGTGAAGTGTCTGTTCATTTCCTTTGCCCATTTTTTAATAGGATTATTTGTCTTTTTGTTGTAGAGGTGTTGGATTTTCTTGTAGATTATGGAGATTAGACCTTTGTCTGACTTGTCTGTCCAAAAATTTTTTCCCAGTCTGTAGGTTCTCTTTTTACTTTTTTGGTGAAGTCTTTTGAAGAGCATAGGTGTTTGATTTTTAGAAGATCCCAGTTATCTAGCTTATCTGTTGGGGTTTGTGCTTTGATGGTTATGGTTTGTATCCTGTTAATGCCGTGTATTAAGGCCTGAAGTGTTGGTCCTATTTTTTCTTTTATGAACTTTATAGTTTTAGGCTTTATATTCAGGTCTTTGATCCATTTTGAAGTAGTTTTTGTATACGGTATGAGGTATGGTTCCTGTTTCATTTTTTTGCAAATGGATATCCAGTTTTGCCACCACCATTTGTTAAAAAGACTGTCTTTTCCCCATTTGATGGACTTTGGGCCCTTGTCGAAGATCAGGTGACCGTAGGTGGATGATTTACATCTGGGTTCTCAATTCTGTTCCATTGGTCAATGTATCTGTCGTTGTACCAGTACCAGGCTGTTTTCACTACTGTAGCTGTATAGTAGGTTCTGAAGTCAGGTAGTGTGAGTCCTCCAACTTTATTCTTCTTCAGTACTGCTTTACTTATTTGGGGCTTCTTCCCTTTCCATATAAAGTTAGTGATTATTTTTTCCATCTCTTTGAAGAATGCTGTTGGTATGTGGATCGGGATTGTGTTGTATTTGTAAATTGATTTGGGTAGTCTTGTCGTTTTCACAATGTTGAGTCTACCTATCCATGAGTATGGTAAGTTTTTCCATTTATGTAGATCCCCTTGGGTTTCTTGCAGTAGTGTTTTATAGTTTTCTTTGTATAGGTCTTTTACATCCCTGGTCAGATTTATTCCTAAGTATTTTATGTTTTTAGGGGCTATTGAAAATGGTATTGTTTTCCTGATTTCCTTTTCATCGTTCTCCTTACTGGTGTATAGGAATCCAACTGATTTTTGAATGTTTATCTTGTATCCTGCTACTCTGCTGAATCTTTCTATTAGTTCCAGTAGATTTATCGTGGAGTCTTTAGAGTTTGTATAGTATCATATCATCTGCAAACAGGGACAGTTTAACTTCTTCATTACCAATTTGGATGCCCTTGATTTCTTTTTCTTGCCTTATTGCTCTAGCTAGAACTTCCAGCACAATGTGAAATAGGAGTGGTGATAAAGGGCATCCTTGTCTTGTTCCTGTTCTCAAGGGGAATGTTTTTAGCCTCTCTCCATTAAGAATGATGTTGGCCATTGGTTTTGCATAGATGCCCTTTATTATGTTGAGAAATTTCTCTTCTATACCTATTTGATTGAGAGTTTTTATCAGGAATGGGTGTTGGACTTTGTCGAATGCCTTTTCTTCGTCAATTGAGATGATCATGTGATTCTTTTCTTTCCTTTTATTTATGTGGTGGATTACGTTGATTGATTTTCTAATGTTTAACCATCCTTGCATACCTGGTATGAATCCTACTTGGTCGTGGTGTATTATTTTTTTGCTATGATGCTGAATTCTATTGGCTAGAATTTTGTTGAGAATTTTTGCATCTATATTCTTGAGAGATATTGGTCTGTAATTTTCTTTTTTTGTGATGTATTTGCCTGGTTTTGGTATCAGTGTTATGCTGGCTTCATAGAATGAATTTGGAAGTGTTGCTTCCTTTTCTATTCTCTGAAATAGGTTGAGTAGTACTGGTACAAGCTCTTCTGTAAATGTTTTGTAGAATTCTCCAGTGAAGCCATCTGGGCCAGGACTTTTTTTGGTTGGGAGTTTTTTTATTACCTTTTCAATCTCTCCTCTTGTTGTCGGTCTGTTCAGATTTTCAACATCACTTTGTTGTAGTTTGGGTAGGCCGTGTGATTCTAGAAATTTATCCATTTCCTCTAGATTTTCAAATTTGTTGGAGTATAGTTTTTCATAATATTCTGTTATAATCCTTTTTATTTCAGTTGGGTCTGTTGTAATGTCCCCCATTTCATTTCTTATTTGGGTTATTTGTGTCCTCTCCTGTTTTTCTTTTGTCAGTCTGGCCAGTGGTTTGTCGATTTTGTTGATTCTTTCAAAGAACCAACTTTTGGTTTTGTTGATTCTTTCTATTGTTTTTCTGTTCTCTATTTCATTTATTTCTTCTCTGATCTTTACTATTTCCTTTCTTCCGGTGGTTGTGGGCTTCTTTTGCTGTTCTCTTTCTATTTGTTTGAGTTCTGTAGTTCATGTTTTGATTTTGTCCCTTTCTTCATTTTTGATATGTGCATCTATTGCTATAAATTGTCCTCTGAGGACTGCCTTTGCTGTGTCCCAAAGGTTTTGGTATGATGTGTTTTCATTCTCATTTGATTCTAGGAATTTTTTGATACCATCTCTGATGTCTTCTATTACGCAGTGATGTGTAAGCAGGGTATTATTCAGTTTCCATGTAATTGATTTTTTTTTTTCCTTGCTCTTTCTGTTGTTAATTTCTACCTTGATGGCATTGTGGTCAGAGAAGATACTTTGAATTATCTCAGCGTTTTGGATCTTGTTGAGGATTGCTCTGTGGCCTAAGATGTGGTCTATTCTGGAGAACGTTCCATGTGCATTGGAAAAGAATGTGTACTTTGCAGTGGTTGGATGGAGTGTTCTATATATGTCTATGAGGTCAAGTTGGCTGATTGTGCCCTTTAGGTCTTCTGTATCTTTGCTGAGTTTCTTCTTAGTTGTTGTGTCCTTTACTGAGAGTGGTGTGTTGAAGTCTCCTACTATTATTGTGGAACTGTCAATTTCTCTTTTCAGTGTTGTTGGAGTTTGTTTTATGTATTTTGGAGCCCTGTCATTTGGTGCGTAGATGTTTATTATGGTTATGTCTTCATGATAGATCATCTCCTTAATCATTATATAGTGTCCTTCTTTGTCTTTTATGGTAGATTTTGTTTTAAAGTCTATTTTAACTGAGATTAGTATTGCCACTCCTGCTCTTTTTTGGTGGTCATTAAATTGATATATTTTTTTCCAACCTTTGACTTTTAATAAATTCACATCTTTGTTTCTAAGGTGTGTCTCTTGTAGACAGCATATTGATGGATCCTGTTTTCTTATCCATTCTGTCACTCTCCGTCTCTTTATCGGTGCATTGAGTCCATTTACATTCAGTGTAATTATTGATAGATGTGAGTTTGTTGCTGTCATTTTGTAGGGCTTTTTTTTTTTGTAGTGCTGAAGTTTTCTTTGTTCTTCTTACTCTCTTGTGCTGAGTTACTTTTGTTTGTGGATTTTTTTCTCATTTCTTTTCTTTTTGTAGGTTTTGTTTTTGCTGAGACTTTATGTTTTTCATCTTTATTTTCATGAGTTGCTTTGTTAACTTTCTTTGTGGTTACCATGAATTTTACCCTTATCTTTCTAAGTTTCAAGCAGTCTACCATTACTTGGTATCGCCTTGCCTTCCTCTCCATCAGAAGGTTCTGTACCTATGCCATTTATTCCCTCTTTCATTGTTTTGATGTTGTTGTCATCCATCAATTGACTGCTCTGATTCCCTGTTGTATTTCTTTTGGTTTTGGATATTCCTCGAGAGTTCATTTCCTAGATTGGTATCTGGCTCATACGATCCTGTGTCCTAGGTCTTGCCTGAGGGCTGAAGCTGTTTGTCCTCAGATCGAAGAGCTCCCTTTAATAATTCTTGTAAGTTTGGTTTGACTTTTACATGTTCCCTTAGTTTCTGTTTATCTGGAAATGACCTAATTTCACCATCAAATTTGAACGAGAGTTTTGCAGGATATATCATTCTTGGCTGACAATTTTTTTCTTTTAAGATTTTATATATGTCATCCCACTGCCTTCTTGCCTGCATGGTTTCTGCCGAATAATCTGAGCTTAGTCTTATCGTTTCTCCTCTGTATGTGACTTCTTGTTTTTCACGAGCTGCTCTCAGGATTCTTTGTTTGGTTTTGGCGAGTGTGAATATGATATGCCTTGGTGATTTTCTTTTGGGGTCCCTTCTATATGGGGTTCGTTGAGCTTCTTGGATGGCCAGCTTTTCATCTTTCATGATATTGGGGAAGTTTTCTGTCAGTAGTTCCTCAGTGATCCTCTCTGTGTTTTCTGTTTTCTCCCCCTGTTCTGGAATTCCAATCACTTGAAAATTTTTGCTTTTGATTGTGTCCCACATAACTCTCAGGGTCTCTTCATTTTTCTTTGTTCTTTTTTCTGAGTTTTCCTGAAACAGAGTTGTATCCAAGTGTTTGTCTTCAATTCCACTGATCCTGTCTTCCACCGTTTCAGATATGCTTCTCAGCCGTTGTATGACATCATTCATTTCTGAAATCTTGTTGTTTATCTTCTAGATTTCTAATTGTTGTGTTTGTATAATTTCTAGTTGTGAGTTTATTTTGGCAGGTATTTCCTGCATTATTTTCCTGAATTCTTCCAATTTTTTGTCTGTATTTTCCATGAATTTGTCTATTTTTTCCTCATGTTTGTCAGCTTTTTGCCTCAGTTCTTGGAGAATTCTGAGTATTAGAGATTTGAATTCCCTAGCAGGTAGTTCTAGTGCATTTTCTTCCATAGGAGAGTCATCTGGTGTTTTATTTTGGACGCCTACTGGAACCATCCTTTCCAGTTTTTGTAAATGTTTTGATATTGTCTGCTGTTTTGGGGGCATTCGGTAGTTATTTTTCTCGTTTATTGATTGTAGATTTGTTGGTTTCATCCCTTTTTTTAAAAACAAATTTGACTATGTCTGAGCAGGCGGACTGTGTGTTCTTTGTTGTTTGCTCGTCTGTGCGCTCAATACTTTTCGCCTCCTTCTCCAACTGGCAGGGTCAGTCACTCAGATATGGTACGGCAGGGAGGTCTAGCTGAAGAGGAGTTACTGGGACGTGTTGTTTGTGGCACTTACTACAGCCACCAGGACGGGTTGGTAATCAGTGCAGGGCATGTTCCAGTAGGCTGTGCCTGTGCTGCTTGGTGGTGTGATGTCAAGCGCATGGTGCAGGTAGGCAGGATGCAGCGGGGAGATCGTTATGTGTGGAGCTAAGATGGATATGGGAGAGAGGAGAGAGGAACAGGAGCCAAAAACATACAAACAAAAAAGAATGCTAGGGGAGCTTGCCGTTGGAATGGAGAGATAAGAGACTATGAAATGGAGAAAAACAGAAAGGGGAAGAGGAAGAAAAGAAAAGAATGAATAAATAAAAGTCAGAAAGGTTAAAGAACCACAAAGTTCCCAGGGATCCCACCGGTGCAGCTATGAGGTCTGGGGAAGTCACTCTCAGGTGTTGCAGTACAGCCTGGCTAGAAGGTGTAGAGGTATACAACGCCTGGTATTCAGGGATCAGAAAGAGAAGCAAGATATAGAGAGACAAGAGACTGAGCAATGAAGAAAGACAAAAAGGGAAAAAGAGGAAAAAGAAAACAAACAAATTAAAAAAAACAGAACAAGAAAGGCCCCCCAAAAAAAACAGAAAAAAAAAAACAACAACAAAAAAAGAAATGCCCTCAGGGATCCCTCTGCACCGTCTGTGGAAGGTGAAGGGGAGTTCCTTGCCACGCAGCTCCACCTCGCCAGAAAGGGCTCCCAACTCAAGAAAAGGAAAAGAAAACAGACAAAGAATTCAAAACAAACAAAAGCCCCAGGATCTCACCTGCACGGTAGCCCAGACGAGGAAGCAGCTCCACACTCAAATGGAGCTCCTCAGCTCCTCAGGAAGAAGCAAAGATGGCACACAGAGCCAAGCACTCGAGCGAAAGGAGGGGGAGGCGGCAAGAGGCAAGCAAGAAATCAAAAGAAGCAGGAGAAAAAAGAAAAAGCAACACTAGCAGCCAACAAATGGCACTCAGAGAGCCAGCTAGTGCAGGCTGGTGTTTCTGGACAAGAGACTGTGTCCGCAGGAAGCAGAGGAGGCCGAGTGTGGGTGAAGAAGGGTGGAGAGTGGGAAAGTGTATATCACAAATTGCTGGCTCTCTGCAGCCCCTCAGGAAGAAGGAAAGGTGGCACACGGAGTCAGGCACTTGAGTGAAAGGAGGGGGAGGTGGCGAGAGGCAAGTGAGAAATGAAAAGAAGTAGAAAAAAAAAAGCAACACTAGCAGCCAACAAATGGCACCCAGAGAGCCGACCGCGCACGTGTGGAATCCAAGCAGCCGGCACTTCCCTGTCAAGAGACTGTGGCCGCAGGAAGCAGAGGAGGCCGAGTTGGGGTGAAGAAGGGTGGGGGGTGGGAAAGCGTATATCGCCAATTACCGGTTGTTTTGTCTCCCGCTGGAAGCTCCGTGAGGCTGCTTTCTTGTACCCCCTGTTATCTGGTCTCCGATAGGAGTCCAAGATGGCGGATTCGCGCTGCGTTAGCTGGTAGGGGACCTCTGCATGAATCTCTCCTTGCTCTCCGTTCTCTGTCAGTTTTCTCACTCCATTTGGCGCTTGGCTGAGTTCTTTATTTCTTCATTTGATGTTTTAGGGTTTCAGAATTGTTGTATTCTCTGTTCAGCTTAGTTTTTCGGATCTTTGCTGTGGAGGGACGGCGTGGTGCTTCTGCCTAGGGCACCATTTTGCCGGAACTGCATCTTTTTATTTCTTGACTACTGCTTCCATGGGTGTTGATTATGGATCCCAGTAAAATGAAATCCTTGACAACTTTAGTCTTTTCTCTGTTTATCATGGTATTGCTTATTGATCCAGTTGTGAGGATTTTTGTTTTCTTTATGTTGAGGTGTAATCCATACTGAAGGCTGTGGTCTTTGATCTTCATCAGTAAGTGCTTCAAGTCCTCTTCACTTTCAGCAAGCAAGGTTGTGTCATCTGCAAAACACGGGTTGTTAATGAGTCTTCCTCCAATCCTGATGCCCCATTCTTCTTCATATAGTCCAGCTTCTCAGATTATTTGCTGAGCATATAGATTGAATAGGTATGGTGAAAGGATACAACCCTGACACACACCTTTCTTGACTTTAAACCACACAGTATCCCCTTGTTCTATTCAAATGACTGCCTCTTGATCTATGTACAGGTTCCTCATGAGCACAATGAAGTGTTCTGGAATTCCCATTCTTCATAAAGTTATCCATAATTTGTTATGATCCACACAGTCGAATGCCTTTGCATAGTCAATAAAACACAGATAAACATATTTCTGGTATTCTCTGCTTTCAGCCAGGATTCATCTGCCTGGAATAAGAATAGGCCTGGAATAGGAGGCCATATTCTAGGTGTAATGTGACCAGCTGTGAGGAAAGTGGACAATTGCAAGTTCTGAACAGACGAAACCCCACAGTGTTTGTCATGCCTCGCCTTCTGCTGAAGTTATAGCCCCTTCTCCCTGTCTCACATGCCCCTCAGGCTACAGCTGAGTGCCGAAGGGCAGCTGGTCCATGGGCTTGCTAGAGACCTCAGAGATGGCCTGACTCCGAAGCTCTACTCAAACTGGTGCAGAAAGGGATTAGGTGGGCCAGACATTCTTCCAAGGAATTTTAACCTGAGATTTGAAGAGGGAGCTAAGTCATTGGAAGCAAGTGCTGAAGTAGAAAGACAGAAAGAAGGGGATGGGTAGGTGCCTTGAGTCACCACAGGCCATGAAAGAGCAGGGGCTAAATCCAGGCACACAAGTCAAGTCTGTCTCCTTACCACTCTGCCTTCCTCTGTGTTGACTTCCCCCTCAGGCTACTCTTCCTGAGTGGTAGCAAGATGGCTCCAAGAGCTCCATGCTGACATCATCAGCCCTACTGAAAAGAGCTTTTCTTCCCTATCGTTCTTGCAAAAATACCAGGACTGAGTCTCATGAGACTGACTAGGTTACTTCCCTGACCTTGGAGTTGGAAGGTGAGGTCAGCCACACAGGACCTTGAACTGAGAGTGGGGGCTGGAAGGTCTACCAAAGAAAACCAGGGTGCTGAGACAGGAAATGGGAATATCAAAACAGCAGTGTATGAATAATGGAGGGTGTGACATGTACCCTGTGAAGAGAACTCAGGAGACTGGTGTCAAAAAAACTCTTCCTTATGTGACTCCAGGCTGGAAATTGGTGTTTAATTCAGCCTTGAAGGACACATGATTTATTAAGAAACTAGAATGTCTCCAGGAAGGGGTGAGGTGGACTGAGGCAGATACCCTTGGCTGATTTGGGTCCCTGCTCCCTTCCCTTTTAGCCTTAGCTACAGAGACAGGATTTCCTGGAGTGGGAGCTGCCGCTATGGGGCTGGCTACCAGACAAGCACTGAAACTTCTGGTCAAGGCCCATGTACCAGAAAGGAGACACCTTTGCAGGGAGTACAGCCCCAGGAACAAGAGAGGAGGATGCCAAATTGTGGTTAAAGCTTCCCACTGAAATGTTTGTTACAGCATGGTGGTGGGAGATGGGGAGAGACGTGGCAAAAATTAGTTTTAGGCTCTGACAGAAGTAATCAAGCATAGATTCAAAGCAGCAAATCAGTACATCAGTCTCTGTACAGAAATGCCCAGTGCTGCCTAAAGGGACATATGGTGATAAGAGGAAGTGCCAGGACTTAGAGGCAACAGGAAGGAGAAAAGTGCTCTTCATCTGGGTTAGGACTGAAGAAAACACCTGAAAAATGTTGACCTGGGAAACATTTTGTTATATAAATTTTTACAACAACAATAATAAAAAAGACTAAAGAGACCTGTGTAATGAGCCCTGAGCATATGACAATATGTGCTTGATTGCAGCTTGGAGAATCTGGCCCTGCTACTGCAGGTACCCATAGGCACAACTGATAGGGAAGCCCTACTGAAAAAAGCAGAATTCCCTGGAGTCGGGACTCCCTGTGCTGGATATCTTTTATTCTCTGCCCTTCCCCACCCTGCTCTCTGTACTTCAGGTTGGGTTTGGCTAACGGGGAGATGAGAGGAAGGGAGGAGAGTGAGATCAGGGTATTTGTTCTGCTGGCTCCCTTCTTGTGGCACTGCCTTGGGCTGGCTGTGTCCTTGACTAAAGGTCACTGCTTCTCTGAAGGTGGCCAACTCTACATGACTCTTTGTCGTTCCAACAGGTGCTCCCCAAAGGGGTCCCCAAGGAACTGTTGCATTGGAGATTTTCTCCATCACTCTTCTGAGAGCATAAAATTTATACCACAGGAGGAGAGTGGGGCTAAAATTCCAAGTGTTTTATAATTCCCAGAATAATAGTCATTTGTATACTTGAAGACAAGTTAAATGGTGGATAAGGAGTTGTTGCTGAGTTGATTCTGACTCATGGAGACCCCATGTGTACAGAGTAGAACTGCTCCATAGGGTTTTCAAGGTTGTGATCTCTTGGAAGGATCACCAGGCCTATCTTCTGAGGCACCTCTGGTTCAAATCGCCAACCTTTGGCTAGTAGTGGAACACTTAACTGTTTTTGCCACCCAGGGACTTGGATATAGAGTAAAACAAACAAAAAAATAAACCCACCAAACCCATTGTTGTCGAGTTGATTTTGACTTATAGTGTCCCTATAGAACTGCCCCATAGGGTTTCCAAGGAGTGGCTGGTGGGTTCAAACTGCTGACCTTTTGGTTAGCAGCCATAGCTCTTAACCACTGTACCACCAGGGCTCCCAGGTATGGAGTAGCAGGGATCAATTAAATATCCCTGCTAAAAAAGGAGCAGAGGAGAGAGACAAGATGGGAGAGAGTTCCTAAGAGGAGTCCAGAAGACTGGGAAGGAAATCAAGATAAAGAGAAAAGAGGACTGGGCCACTTCAGGGAGAAAAATTATGTCTGATGGGGGTTTTCTAAAGTGAAATTATGAAAGTGAAGGAAATTATGAAAAAAAAAAAAAAAACCTTCTCCTCTATTTCCCACATGAAACCATCAGTAAAAAGTCCATTTCTGCTGTCACAGGCCAGAAGTTTGAAGAGACGTGATAAGTAAATGCAACATGATGCCTTGGATTGGATCCTGGAGCAGAAAGAGGACATTACTGGAAAAACTGGTGAAATCCAATTAAAGTCTGGAATTTAGTTAATACTGATGTGCCAATGTCAATTTCTTAGTTTTAATAAATGTACAGTAATAATGAGCACATTATGCTGTTAACAATGGAGGAAGTTGGGTAAGGGATATATAGGATCTCTGTATACTTCCTTTGCAATTTTTCTGTAAATCTGAAATTACTCCAAAATGAAAAAATTATTTTAAAAAATCAGTTTTTCACTATACATTGTGGTATGGTTCATTTTTACCATTTGGAGAAGTACCACATCTGGGATTACAGATATAAATATATACTCATCTGCCTTTAGGTATCATGTCATCACTGGTACAGTGTGGTGACAGAGAAAAGAGTCAAGTGCTAACTCCAACTCCTCCAGGATTCTGTGAACTGGGAGTGAGTGAATGAGACAGATTGTGACACACTTAGAAGAGGGCTGAGCGCATAACAGGTGCCCAGTGGAGGTTAATGGCCTTCACCCTGTCCATAACTTGAGACCTTATAATGTGCCTGCCCTCTCCTGTTGCCTCCTGAACTGCTGGCCACTCCTCCCTTGTGCCTGGGCAGTGAGGTGAGTTGGTCAGCTGCTTAGTAGAGATTTTCTTCAGGGACTGAATACCCCAAGTCCGAGGACCCTGCATCTTCGGTGCAGATTGGCTTCCTCTTACTTCCTGCCACATCGTGTGGCCACCTGAGATGACTTTGTGCTGTGTTCTGAGCCAAAAAAAATTCATATAGTCCTTACACAACTTGGAAGGGTAGGACCACTGTCTGCATCTGACAGGGGAACTGAGGCCACAGAAGCTGGTATTTGCTTTCTCTCAGAGCAACCTCCTGTGACAGATAAGACCAACAGCACCAACTCTGGGGTGGGCCATTAAGTAGAAAAAACTGGGAGTACTGGGGAACTCAGAGAGGAAAGGCATCAGGGATTGGTGGGACCCTGTGGAGCTTTTTACATCGCACTACATGGACCCCACTTTCCCTTCAAGTTCTGCCTCTAGGCTAAAATCACCTCCCCATCTCAGTTATCCCATAGTTAGCATTCCATCATTTGGAGCTAAGAACTGCCCATTCCAAGACTTCTTTGGTTCACTGGACAGAGGTGTCCTGGGTCAGTGTTGGGGGGATTCAAACAGGGTATAGACTGGAGATAGTTACTTTGTGCCAAGCCCTAAAATGGGCCCTGGGGTCCTAGGGATCAGGGACGACTCATTCCCCTTTCCCTAGAGGCACTTGGGCTGGGGGATATGCTGACTGCCACAATGTGGTCAGCTAGTCCATGAGAAACAGGGTCTGGCATGAGGAGTGGTCAGAGGAAGCCTCCAGGCTCTGACTGGAGTGCAGGGGGAGAGGGACTTGGGGGCTTACTGGCTAGAACTCCCCATTCTTCCCCCAGCCATCCCTGGTAGGCAAGGCAGCTAAGGCAACCAGCACTCCCAGTGGGAAGGAGACCCAAAGCTCTACCTTGAGCTGCTTTTCTAGGAGGAGAATCAGATTCAGGACAGGGCAGGGCCCTGTCAGATGTAGGGGCAAACTCCAGATACTGTCCAGGCTTCCAGAGGCTCAGCAGTACCAGTGACAAAGATCACAGAAGTGACCTTGAGACAGCAGAGCCTTGCTTTATGAGACTTCTTTTTTTTTTTTTTTAAAGTTTTCTGATCCACATGGGGCAACAGAGCCTCACAAAACAAACAGAACAGGACTGATATTTGGCTGCTGGCGTTGCTGAGATACCACCAAGTGGCTTCAGGCCAAGGTACCATTGGCCTCAGAAGCTCAGATTCTTAGATTGATAAAGGAATTTAGACTCTTACAGCCCTAGCATGGAGGGGTCACCCAGGCTTCTGGTACACCCAACCAGGGGAAGTGTCCTCTTCACAGACTTCTCAGCAGGGCTCATCCAAGCATGCTCTCACATTCAGGGACGGGGAACTCTCTCCTTACCTCTAGAAGCAGCCCTTTCTGCTGTGGTATTGCCTTTCTCACCCTGAGTTGAGACCAACCTCTTGGGACATGCCTGTAGTCTCACTTGGGACCCAAAATCAGTTGCCTCATAGCCCTGGGGTAGCCCTATAAAGTTGGGAGGACAGTGACCCTGCATCTGCTCTGCTCTGGTATGACACTACCTGGACAGGGGCTCCAGGGCTGAAGTAATACCTGAGAAACGGACACATGCTTCAGAAAAGAGCTGACTGGGCACTTCCCACACTGTAGGCTTTATGCTTCTGCTAACACAGGCAGACAGCAAATCAGCCTTTGTACTGGCTCTGTACCACTGCATTCCTGCCATCTCAGACTCCAAGCCTTTTTTTTTTTTTTTTTTTGATCCAAGTTGCATTTCTCTCTGAAGTTCCAACTTGTAAATATTAGCAATTCATAGTGATACAATACTTCACAGTTTACATACAACCCCTTCACATGCATCATCTCCTTTCATGATTAAGACAGTTTGCTGGGCCACGTAGAGATGGCTGATGTGAAGTGTCCCTGGGGAGTCTGGTCATGGCAAGGGCCCCAGTGACAGCTGCTGTAATGGCCATGAGCATTAGGCAGGCAGGGTCCCATGTCCTGTGGAGTGATGGATACAAGAACATGAGAGCCCAGAGAAAAGGAAACTGTGACTCACAAGGGTGTCCAGAAGGGCTTTCTAAACGCTGCCTCAGAGGCAGCTTGGAACCTGGGGAGGGCTCCAGGAGCAAGTCTGCAGGAAGAAGGGCGAATGAGTAGAGCTGGATGTGGGTCTGTCTGGACTGGTTTGGGTAGAGTCCTTCCTGAGACACAGGGTGGACTCTCTAAGGTCTCCCACCAGCATTTGGGTCTTGAGCAAGTATTACTAATGCTCCTCCCCTACTATTGACAGAGGATGAGACTGATGCTCAGCCAGGACAAGGGCCCAGCTCTCCCAAGTGGACGCCCTAGCCAGGGAGCTTGTCATTAAACCTGAACCATGCTGGTCCCGACAGTTTATCCTGAGCTCTCTGAGTTGGCCTGAGAAGAAGGTCTACCTCCTGCCCCTTTGGGGGCTATGGTGTGGTTGGGAAGGTGGGTCTTCTAATTTTGTGTGAGGTTATTCAGGCAAGAGGATTCCAGGAGGGCAGATGGTAGAAATTCAGGCACTAGCCACAAGCCTGTGGGCATCACTGTGGAGATTTCCTTCCCAAGCTCCTGCCTCTGGGCCCACTATGGGTTGTTTAGGAGCTAGTTCTGGCTACAGTTCAGAAAGGAGGGCCCACCCCAGCCCAGGGGCTGGGCTTGCGGGTGGGTCCAAGCTAAATCTCCACACAAGGGTCCATTGTGGTTGCCTGGTTTGGCCCTGGGCTCCGCCAGCCCTTCCAGCTCCCGAAAAATGCTTCCCATCTGGCAGCTCCTAAAGCAGCCTGTCCTTGGCTAAGGCGTCGTCTGCCCCACACCCATGTCTCTCCCACGCAGTGGGGATCCTGGTCTACTGGGGAAGCTCACAGCTCTTGGGTCCAGCCCCCATTTCACAGTTAGGGTCTTTGAGGCTCAGGGAGGATGGACACAGAGCAGGGCAGCACAGCCGGGACCAGAACCAGGACCAGAGCCCAGCACTCTGGCCATTTTTTCATCTTACAACCAATAGAAGGCAGTAGGACTTGGACTCAGAAAGGCAAAGGGTCTCTTCCATCACAGAGCTGTTTGTGGCAGTGCCTAGATGAAGTCACTGGTGCCTGGGTGACTGCCTGCCCACCCTGGACCCTTAGGAAGATCTGGAACCTCTTGGTTCAGCTGTGTGGCCTTGCAAGGGTGGCTGTTCTTGCTGTTCCTCTCTGGATCTGGGAGTTTGAGGATCTCCACTCTCAATCTATGCCTGCAATCCTGAGTTTTTAAATCAGGCGTGGATGTGCTGGATGGGATGAGAAGGGGAAGCTCTGGAATTTGGAGGTTTGACAACGCCGCCTCATCTCCATGGCCAAACTGCATGAGAGCCGGAGTGCAGAGGCCTGGGGCTCCCGAGCCCTTGTCTGGGCCAACAGCGCCACCTGAGGCCCAATCAGTGGAACCTTGCTCCAGGATGCCACCACCAGCCTTCACCTGCTTCTGTACCTGTCCTGTGCTGGGCGCTGGGGATAAAGGGATTCTGGCCCCAGATATGATGGAAGGGGGCCCACAGAGAGTGACCACTAGGAATGAGGGGGCTGTGGCAACAGGAAGTCCGGAGCTGAAGAGGGGCTCTGAGCACCACAGGGCCGTAGAGGAGAGGAATTACCATCGTTAAACTCTCATTGACTATCCCCTTGGCCAAGCCCTGTGCTAGGCCATGGAGACACCCAAGGAATTTATTATGATCTGATGGGGAGAGGTGAAGTGGGGCATATCCCAGAGGCAAGGTCTTGGAGAATGATAGTAATTGCCATGTAAACAAAGGGCATTCCAGACTCAGGGAACAGCCTGTGCAAAGGCATGGAGGAGTGAGCATATGTGTGTAATCAATCATGACTAAAGAGTGGAGGGTAAGGGAAGAGGAAGTGTCAGAATATGAGTTCTGAAAGGTTACAGGCCTGGGCACCTGTAGATGACACAGCTTCTTTCTTTTGTTGCTCATCTTTTGGTGTCAACTCAAGAATCCAATGCCAAATCTGAGATCATGAAGTTTTACCTCTATGTTTTCTTCTAGGGTTGCTATGAGTCGGAATCAACTCGATGGCAACGGGTTTGATTTTTTTGTTTCTCTTCTAAGAGTTTTTTTCCTTTTTTCCCCACAGCTATGGGGTTTATTAGGGAAGTAACAGGTTACAATTCGAGATCAGGATCAACTTGGAAGTAACAGGAACAACTCAACATACGGTTCTTTGATCAGAACAGAGTCTTCTCAGTTGTTTCTGCAGGCAGGCGTTGCCCTTTGCCCTCAGCCCTTGGCCCGGCCTCTGCTCTGCTCAGGAAAGTGTTACAAAGCTCTTTAGCTCCACCAATAAGTGACTGGAGGCACCCTACTCCACAAGTAAGACACGGCCTGATGGTGCTCAACTCTCTCGCTTCATGGGTCTATGGGCCTAGCTCTGCCAAGTGCTTGTGCCCAGAGGCACTCAGCTCTCTTGCTCTGTGGGCCAGCACACCCACTGTAGCTACCTTGCTCCATGGGCCAGGAAGCCCACTGCACTGTCTCACGCTGGTTTCCCAATTATGCTGCTGCTGTTTCTCTGCTACTGGACTCTGCCATGCTTGCCGCTGCATCTCCCCATTTTGCACTGTCTCCAGTGTTATAGCTCACTCTGTCTTCTGGGTCTAGGAGGTTCTCAGTGTAGGGACCCTGGGTCCAAAGGATGTGCTCTGCTCTCTGCTCTTCTTCTTGGTGGTAGTGAGGTCCTCTCTTCTGCCTCTTGGATGGCTCATTTTAAGCCTCGTGTATGACAAAACTGACCAATCCCCTTGTTAGGGTTCTATACACCTTATTTGCATGGTCCCGCCTCTGCAAGGCTTCCATACACCTTATTTGCATTGTTGGCAAGCTGTTCAACTCCCTTCGTGGGCCACAAGCACCTTATTTGCTTAGTGCCCCCAGTCGTTTTGTGGGAGTCACAAGACTATGCATGGCTAAAGGGTCATATTAAGTAATTCACTGCACTGCAAGTGCTAGACCAGCAGCCTCAGCATCGCTTGGGGACTTGTTTGAGATGTAAATTCTTGGGTCCTAGACCAGACCTACCTAATCAGAAACTCAGGGTGGGGCCCAGCATTCTGTTTTAACAAGCTCTTCAGGTGATTCTGATCCCTCTAAAGTTTGGAAGGACTCGTCTGAGAGATCATGGAGCCAGTTTTACAAATCTTCATCCTGGAGAGGTGGTGTGAATTGCCAAAGACTGCACTCTGTCAGAGAGGGGATCAAAAAACCAGTTGCCCTTGAATCAACTCAGATTCGTTGTGACCCCACATGTGTCAGAGTAGAACTGCGCTCCGTAGGTTTTTTTTTTAAAAGCATTTATTTATTTAAACAATATTTTATTATATTTTTGGTGAAAGTGTACACAGCAAAACAGATTCCCATTCAAAAATTTCTACACATATTGTTCAGTGACATTGGTTACATTCTTCTTCTTTTTTTTTCTGTTATGCACAGGGTTTGTTTGTTTTTACAAAAATACTTTTCTAAGCATCTTTATAATTTTAGCTCTTACATTTAGGTCTTTGATCCATTTTGAGTTAATTTGTGTATACGATGTGAGATAAGGTTCAATTTTATTCTTTTGCACATGGCTATCCAGTTGTTCCAGTACCACTGACCATAGATCTATGGGTTTATTTCTGGATTCTCAATTCGATTCTGTGATGGTTAAGGTGTCAGCTTGGCTAGGCCATGATTCTCAGTGGTTTGGCAGATATTATGTAATCACTTTCCATTTGTGATCTGATGTGAGCAGCCAATCAGTTAAAAGGGGAGTTTCCTTAGGGGTGTCACTATTGTGGATTGAACTGTGTTCCCCAAAAATGTGTGTCAACTTGGCTAGGCCATGATTCCCAGTATTATGTTATTGTTCACCATTTTGTCATCTGATGTGATTTTCCCATGTGTTGTAAAGTGTTTAGCTGCTAACCAAAAGGTCGGCAGTTTGAATCCACCAGCCATTCCTTGCAAACCCTAGGGGGCCATTCTACTCTGTCCTAAAGGGTCAGTATGAGTTGGAATCGACCCCAAGGCAACAGGTTTTTGTTTGTTATGATGTTAATCAGGTGGGATTAACAGCAGATATGTTAATGGGTCAGGACTCAATCTACAAGATTAGGTTGTGTCTTAAATCAATCTCTTTTGAGATATAAAAGAGAGAAATGAACAGAGAGACATGGGGACCTCATATCACTAAGAAACAAGAGCCAGAATAGTACAGCCTTTGGACCCGGGGTCCCTGTGCTGAGAATCTCCTTGACCAGGGAAGATTGATAACAAGGACCTTCCCTCAGAGCTGAGAGAGAGAGAGAGCTTTCCCCTGGAGCTGGCACCATGAATTTGGATGTCTAGCCTCCTAGACTGTGAGAGAATAAATTTCTCTTTGTTAAAGTCATCCACTTGGCGTATTTCTGTTATAGCAGCACTAGATAACTAAGAATTTGGTACCAGCAGTGGGGTGCTGCTCTAGCAGATACCTAAAACATGGAAGAGGTTTTGAAACTGTGAATAGATAGTGACTGGGAGAGTTTTAAAGTGCCAAATAGCAAAAGCCTAGATTGCCTGGAAAAAGCTGTTGTGGAATTATGGACATCAAAGACAATTCTGGTGAGGACTCAGAAGGATGTGAGGAGCACTGTTATACTGGAGATGGTGCAGATAGCAAGAAGCAGCAGCAGAGATCTGGCAGCAGCAGAACCAGGAGATCATTGTGAGACAGCACTGGAGCCAACCCACTGAGCAAGAGAGCTGACTGCCTTTGGCAGGAGGCTTCCCGGCGGAGCCAGGTACCACTGAGCACTTACCGGTAAAGCTAGGCTTGCTGACCCTCAGAGCAAGGGAGCTGAGTGTCTTCTGGCCCAAGTTCACTGGTAGAGTGGGGTGCCTCCAGGCTCTTATTGGTAGAGCTAAAGAGCTTTGGAACACTTACCCCAACAGGGCAGACACAGATGACGAGGCCCAAGGGGCCGAGAGGCCAAGGAACTAGGAAGCAGAAGCTGAAGAGACAAGGAATACAGGAAGCAGAGCTGCCTCAGTCTCAAAGGGTGGAGTCACCACTCAGATGGACTAGGAGAAATGGGGCTGCCCAAAGCTGAGGGAGCAGAGCTGCCATTCCAGTGGGCCTAGAAGGAGGAGCTGAAGCCCAGAGCTGAGGGGCCTCCACTCAGACCCCGGAGAGTGTGGCCAATACCTAGAATCTGGAAGGCAGGAACTTTGTGTAAATAGTCTCAGAGAACAGAGGATTATTTTCAAGCCTTGAGAGCTAATGTAATGTGTTCTGCTGACTTGCTTGGTGCTTACTAACCCTTTGTTCCCTCCAATTTTTCCCATTTGTAATGGAAATGCATAGCTTGTGCCTGTTCTACCATTATACTTTGGAAGCAGATAACTTGTGTTCTAGGTTTCACAGATGAAGAGGAATTCTTTGGATTTTGCACTTGGATTTAAGACTTTTGCTATGATATAATAGAGTGAATGTGTTTTACATGTGGCAAGGACATGAATTTTTGGGAGCCAAAGGGTAGAATGTTATGGATTAAATTGTGTCCCCCCAAAATGTGTGTCAACTTGGCTAGGTTATGATTCCCAGTATTGTGTGATTTTCCACCATTTTGTTATCTGATATGATTTTCCCATTTAAGTCCTGCCTCTATGATGTTAGTGAAGTGATATTAGTGGCAGTTATGTTAATGAGGCAAGACCCAATCTACAAAATTAGGTTGTGTCTTAAATCAATCTCTGTGATGGTTAAGATTGTGTGTCAACTTGGCTGGGCCATGATTCTCAGTGTTTTAATGTAATCACTCCCATGATTGAATATACTGTGAGTAGCCAATCAGATGAAAGGGAGTCTCCTTGGGGGTGTGGCCCACATCTGAATATAAGCAGATGTTCTGGCTTTTTGCTCTCTCTGGATCCTGCGTCTACCTCCTGTAGCCTCATCTCCAGTTCTTGGGACTTGAGCTGTCAGCTTATCTGCCAAACTTGGGATTCATCGATCTGCACAGCCTGTGAGCAGGAGCCCTGCTCTACAACCTGCCAATCTTGGGCTTGTCAGCTTGTGCGGCTGTGTGACTTGGGAGAGGCCGCTACCCTGATCCATGGACTTGGGACGCTCTAGCCTCTATGATCGCGTGAGTTCTTTCCTTGAGATAAATCTTTCTCTCTATGTATATATTTATACACTTTACTGGTTTTGCTTATCTAGAGAACCCAGCCTAAGACAAAGATTTATGGGGAGGAGGTATGTGGATAGGCCTCTCTGAATGGGCCAAAGAAGTGAAGATATTTGTGTCTCATGTGAATGCTCACCAAAGGGTGACCTCAGCAGAGGATGATTTTAACAATCAAGTGGATAGGATGACGTGTTCTGTGGAAACCAGTCATCCTCTTTCCCTAGCTACTCCCGTCATTGCTCAATGGGTTCATGAACAAAGTTGCCATGGTGGCAGGGATGGAGGTTTATGCATGGGCCCAGCAGCATGGACTTCCACTCACCAAGGCTGACTTGGCTACAGCCTCTGCTGAGTGCCTAATCTGCCAGCAGCAGAGACCAACACTGAGTCCCCGATATGGAACCATCCCTTGAGGTGATCAGCCAGAAACCTGGTGGCAAGTTGATTACATTGGACCACTTCCATCATGGAAAGGGCAGTGTTTTGTACTTACCGGAATAGACACTTAGTCTAGATACGGATTTGCCTCCCCTGCACGCAATGCTTCTGCCAAAACTACCATCCGTGGACTTACAGAATGCCTTATCCACCGTCATGGTATCCCACACAGCATTGCCTCAGATCAAGGGACTCACTTCACAGCAAATGAAGTGTGGCAGTGGGCCCATGCTCATGGGATTCACTGGTCTTACCGTGTTCCCCATCATTCTGAAGCAGCTGGCTTGATAGAACAATGGAATGGCCTTCTAAAGACACAATTACGGTGCCAGCTAGGTGGCAATACCTTGCAGGATTGGGGCAATGTTCTCCAGGAGGCTGTATATGCTTTAAACCAGCATCCAATATATGGTGCTGTTTCTCCCATAGCCAGGATTCATGGGTCCAGGAATCAAGGGGTGGAAATGGGAGTGGCACCACTCACTATTACCCCTAGTGACCCACTTGCAAGATTTTTGCTTCCTGTCCCCTCACCCTTACGTTCTGCAGGCCTAGAGGTCTTAGTTCCAAAGGGAGGAATGCTCCCACCTGGAGACACATCATTGATTCAACTGAACTGGAAGTTAAGAATGCACTTTGGGCTCCTTATGCCTCTGGCTCAACAGGCAAAGAAGGGAGTTACCATACTGGCTGGTGTGGTTGATCCTGAATACCAAGAGGAAATCAGATTGATATTACATAATGGAGGTAAAGAAGAGTATGTCTGGAATACAGGAGTTTCCTTGGGGCATCTCTTAGTACTACCATGCCCTGTGATTAAAGTCAATGGAAAACTACAGTAACCTAATTCTGACATGACTACTGATGACACAGACCCTTCAGGAATGAAGGTTTGGATCACCCAACCAGGCAAAGAACCACGACCAGCTGAGGTGTTTGCTGAGGGCAAAGGGAATACAGAATGGGTGGTGGAAGAAGGTAGTTCTAAATACCAGCTACGGCCACGTGACAAGTTGCAGAAACGGGGACTATAATTGTTATGAGTATTTCTGCTTTGTATGTGTGCATCAAATATTTTTGTTTCCTTCACTTATGAAATATAAGCTGTAAATGGGGCTAGTGCGTTTTTGATTGTACACGTGTCAGTTGTATCATGTTAGGCACAAGTATGACTTTCTAATTGTCTTTATTCAGAGATTATATATGGTTTAAGGAGATGTGTACTTGTGCCAAGTGTACAAGGGGTGGACTGTGATGGTTAAGATTGTGTGTCAGCTTGGCTGGGCCATGATTCTCAGTGTTTTAATGTAATCACTCCCATGATTGAATATACTGTGAGTAGCCAATCAGATGAAAGGGAGTCTCCTTGGGGGTGTGGCCCGCATCTGAATATAAGCAGATGTTCTGGCTTTTTGCTCTCTCTGGATCCTGCATCTGCCTCCTGTAGCCTCATCTCCAGTTCATGGGACTTGAGCTGTCAGCTTATCTGCCAAACTTGGGATTCATCGATTTGCACAGCCTGTGAGCGGGAACCCTGCTCTCCAACCTGCCGATCTTGGGCTTGCCAGCTTGTGCGGCTGTGTGACTTGGGAGAGGCCTCTATCCTGATCCATGAACTTGGGATGCTCTAGCCTCTACGATCGTATGAGCTGTTTCCTTGATATAAATCTCTCTCTATATATACATATTTATACACTTTACTGGTTTTGCTTCTCTAGAGAACCCAGCCTAAGACAATCTCTTTTGAGATATAAAACAGAGAAGCAAGCAGAGAGACATGGGGACCTCATATCACCAAGCTATAAGAGCCAGGAGAATAGCACATCCTTTGGACCCAGGGTCCCTGTGCTGAGAAGCTCCTTGATTGGGGAAGATTGATGACAAGGACCTTCCCTCAGAGCTCACAGAGAGAGAAAGCCTTCTCCTGGAGGTGACACCATGAATTCGGACATCTAGCATCCCAGACTGTGAGAGAATACATTTCTCTTTGTTAAAGCCATCCACTTGTGGTACTTCTGTTATAGCAGCACTAGATAACTAAGACAGTGGGCTTCTGCCAATATATATAGTTGTTCTGGCAAAGCTCACCCTCTCTCAATCTTGCATATGACTCATCATCATCTGACCTCTGGTTCTTGGAGTATGAGCCAGCAGTCTGCTGCCTGACTTGCAGATTTGGGGATTCGCCAGCTTCTGCAGCCCCGTGAGCCAGTAGCCTGCCATCTGACCTGCTGATTTTGGGCTCATCAGCCCCTACAACCACATCAGGAGATGCCTCCAGCCTCACACCTGACCCACGAATTTGAGACTTGCCAGCTTCTGCAACTCCATGAGCCATTTCCTTGAAATAAATCTCTCTCTCTATTTTTATATATATAATTCACTGGTTTTACTCCTTTAGAAAACAAGGTTAAGACAGATTCCATTGATCTATATGTCTATCCTTATGCTAAGACCACAGTGCCTTGATTATTGTTGTTTTGAGGTAACTTTTTTTTTTTTATATATATTTTATTGTACTTCAGGTGAAAGCTTACAGAGCAAATAGTTTCTCATGAAATAGTAGTACACATGTTGTTTTTTGACATTGGTTAACAACCCCACAATGTATTAAGCCTCTAAATTCTCAAACTTTTTTTTTGATGAAAATTACAGATGGCCAAAGATACACCGTTTCAAAAATTTCTACATTCACAGTTCAGTGACATTGACTACGCTCTTCCAACTGTGCTGTTATTCTCACTTAAGATGAAGGCTTACAGAACAAAATAGTTTTTCATTTAACAGTTACTACACATGTTGCCCTATGACAATGGTTAACAATCTCACAGCACATCAAGAATATCCTTACTCCACCTTGTGTTCCCTATCACCAGGGGGCTTCCTTGTCCCCTTCTGTCTTCTGGACCTTGTCAGTGGACTATTGTACCTCTTTAGTCTCATTTGTTTATTTATTTATTTATTTATTTTTATTTTATTTAAACACCATTTCAAAACTTTTTACTTACACATTTAAGTGATATTGACTATGCTCTTCCAATTGTGCTGCCATTCTCGCCCAAGATGAAGGCTTACAGGACAAAACAGCCTCCCATTTAATAGTTACTACAAATGTTGCCCTATAGCAGTGGTCAACAATCTCACAATACATCGACAGTGTCCTTATTCAATTTGTGTTCCTTATCATCAGTTTCCTACTCTCCCTCTGCCTTCTGGCCCTTGTCACCGGACTCCTGTACATCGTTAGTCCCATTTAGTTTTACTGGGGTGTCCATTCCCAGGCTTAACATCGAACCTTGAAGGTAACTTCACCTCTGAGCTGAAAGGGTGTCTGGGGGCCACACTCTCGAGGTTTCTCTAGTATTCTTTAGGCCAGTATATCTGGTCTTCTTTTTTTTTTTTTTTTTGGGAGTTAAAATTATGCTCTACATCCTACTCCAGCTCTGCCCAGAACCCTCTGTTGTGATCCTGGTCAGAGGAGTCATTGGTGGTAGCCGGGCACCATCCAGCTGTACTGGGCTCAGTCCCGTGGAGGCCTTGGTAGCTGTGGACCATTAGTCCTTCGGACTAATCTTTTCCTTGTATCCTGTACTCTTCGTTCTCCCTTGTTCCCGAAGGGATGAGATCAGTGGAGTATCTTAGATGGCCGCTCATAGGCTTTTAAGACCCCAGACACTACTCACCAAGGTAGAATGTAGAGCATTATCTTTATAAGTAGTGTCATGCCAATTGAGCTAGATATTCCCCGAGATCATGGTCCCCAGAGCCCTCCGTCCAACAACTCAGTCCCTCGGGGGGTTTGGATGTGTCTATAGGGCCTCCATGACCTTTCCTTGTGCAGGTTGTGTTAGTTTCCCCTGTACTATGTACTATCTCATCTCTCACCCAAGTTGAGGTAACTTTTTTTTTTTTTAATTAGAGTACTTTATTGTGTTTTCAGTGAAAGTTTACACAGCAAATTAGGTTCCTATTGAACAATTTCTGCATAATTGGTTTGGTGACATTGGTTACATTTTTCAGTGTATCAACTTTTTTGGAACCCTTGTGGTGCAGTGGTTAAAGCACTTGTCTGCTAACTGAAAGATTGGTGGTTCAAACCCACCAGCTGCCCCACAGGTGAAAGATGTGGCAGTCTGCTTCTGGAAAGGTTTACAGCCTTGGAAACACTATAGGGCTGTTCTAGTTTGTCCTGTAGGGTCACTATGAGTCATAATTGACTTGACAGCAGTAGGTTAGTGGGTCAACTTTTTCATTACTTCTGGTTGTTCCATTTCCAGTAATCTAGTTTCCCTGATCCCTTGCCTTCTCTTCTTTTCTTTTGAGTAAATTTCGACCATTTGGTTTCATAATGTG
The DNA here is from genome assembly GCA_030035585.1 of Dugong dugon. Classification (NCBI taxonomy): domain Eukaryota; kingdom Metazoa; phylum Chordata; class Mammalia; order Sirenia; family Dugongidae; genus Dugong; species Dugong dugon. The sequence goes on along the minus strand of CM057467.1, from coordinate 74,608,821 downwards.
ATTTTTTAAAGGAGCATAGTACTCACAGATGCAATTGTTTATTTTATGAGTCAATAAGTTATCTAGCTAAAAGATGACCTCATGGAATAGTTTTGGTTCAAGGTTTAAAGAGCATCTCAGGGTGATAGTCTTGGGAGTCCTCCAGTCTCAACTGGTCCAGTAAATCTGGACTTTTTAAGAATTTGAATCTGTTCCACACTTTGCTCCCATTCTATCAGAATCTGTCTACTGTGTTCCTGATCAGAATGATCAGTAGTGGTAGTTGGGCACCATTTAGTTCTTCTGATCTCAGGGTAGATGAGGTTGTGGTTTGTGTAGACTATTAGTCCCATGGACTAGTTTTTTCTCTGAGTCTTTGGTTTCCTTCTTTCTCTTTTACTCTGCACGAGTGGAGACCAATAGTTGTATCTTAGATGGCTACTCACAAGCTTTTAAGATCCCAGTTGCTAGTCACCAAGCTAGGAAGTGGAACATAAAATTTACACTCTGTGTTATGTCAATTGACAGTTGTCCCACGAGACTGGTTGTAGTAAGTTTTGAAATCAGAAGAACTTGGTTCTTTTTGAAGACTGTTTTTGCTATTCTGGGTCCCTTCTAATTCTATATGAAACTTAGAATCAGCTTGTCAATTTCTACAAATAAACTAGCTGGGATTCTGACAGGGATTGCATTTACTCTGTAGATCAATTTGAGGAGTGTTGCCATTTTAACAATATTAAGTCTTCCAACCCATGAACATAAGATGTCTTTCCATGTATTTAAGTCTTCTTTACTTTCTGTTAACAATGCTTTATAGTTAAGAGTATAAGTTTTGCATTTCATTTGTTAAATTTATTCCTAAGCATTTTATTCTTTTTGATGCTATTTTAGATGAAATTTTCTTAATGTCATTTTCAGACTGTCCACTGCAAGTGTATAGAAATACAATTGATTTTTGTATATTGACCTTATACCCTGCAACCTTGTTGAACTTGCTTATTAGTTCTAATAGCTTTTTAATGGATTCCTTAGAATTTTCTATGTACAAGATCATGTCATCTGTGAATAGAGATAGAGAAAAAATACTTTTCTTTTTTAGAAAAAGATATAGCTTTATCTCTTCCTTTCCAAACTGGATGACTTATTTTATTTTCTTGCCTAATTGCCCTGGCTAGAACCTCCAGTGCAATGTTGAATAGAAGTGCCAAGAGTGGACATCCTTGTCTTGTTTGTAATGTTAGGGGGAAAGCATTCAGTTTTCACCATTAAGTATGATGTTAGCTATGGATTTTTTGCAGGTGCCCTTTATCATACTGAGGAACTTCTTAGTTTGCTGAGCATTTTTAACATGAAAGGGTATTGGATTTTGTCAAATGTTTTTTCTGCGTCTATTGAGATGGTTGTATGGTTTTTGTTTTTTATTCTGTTGATATGGTGGATTATATTAATTGATTTTCAGGTTTTAAACCATCTCACATACCTAGGATAAATCTTCCTTGATCATGATGTGTAATTATTTTATATGTTACTATATTCAGTTTGCTAGTATTTTGTTGAGGATTTTTATATCCATATTAATAAGAGATATTGGTGTGTAATTTTTTTGTGATGTTGTTGGCTTTGGTATCAAGGTAATACTGGCCTCAGAAAATTAGTTGGGAAATGTTCTCTCCTCTTTTTTTTTTTTTTTTTTTTTGGAAGAGTTTGTGAAGAATTGTTATTCTTATTTAGATGTTTGGGTGTTTCTTTATGGGTAGTTTGTTGGTTACTAATTCAATTTCTTTACTGTAATTAATCTATTCAAATTGTTTATTTTTTCTTGAGTCAGTTTTGTTTAAGTTTGTGTCTGTGTTGGTTAAGATTGTGTGTCAACTTGGCTGGGCCATGATTCTCAGTGTTTATATGGGATCACTCCCATGATGGGATCTGCAGTGAGTAGCCAGTCAGTTGAAGGGGTGTTTCCTTGGGTCTGTGGCCTACATTTGAATATAAGCTGGTGTTCTGGCTTTTTGCTTGCTCTGGATCCTGCGGCTGCCTCTTGTTCGTCTGACCTCTGGTTCTGGGGACTGAGCTATCAGCTTATCTGCTGATCTTGGGATTTGTCCATCTTCATAGCCTGTGAGCGAGAGCCCTGCTCTCTGACCTGCTGATCTTGGGTTCGCCAGCCCCTACAGGTACATGAATCAGGAGAAGCCTCGCAGACTTGCCTGCCAGTCTTGGGATTCATCGATCTTCACAGCCTGTGAGCAAGAGCCTTGCTCTCCAACCTACCAGTCTTGAGTTTGCCAGCCCCTTTGGCTATGTGAATTTGGAGAAACCTCTATCCTTATCCACGGACTTGGGATGTTCCAGCCTCTACCATTGCGTGAATCGTTTCCTTGATATAAATCTCTCTGTATACATTTATATGGTTTACTGGTTTTGCTTCTCTAGAGAACCCAGCCTAAGACAGTGTCTTTCCAGAAATTTGCCCGTTTCATCTAAGTTATCTAACTTATTGACATACAGTTTTTTTTCTCACAATATTCCTTTATAATACTTTTTATTTCTGTAAGACTGGTAGTAATGTCCTCTCTTTCACATTTGAGTCTTCTCCCTATTTTTCTTAGTAAATTTAGCTAAAAGTTTGTCAATTTTGTTGATAATTTCAAAGAACCAGCTTTTGGCTTCTTTGATTTTCTCTTGTTTTTTATTCTCTCTCTCTCTCTAATTTCTGCTCTAATCTTTATTTTCTTCTTTCTGCTTGTTTTAATTTTAGTTTGCTCTTTTTTTCCCCCAACGTCTTAAGGTAGAAAGTTAGGTTGCTGATTTGAGGTCTTTCTTTTTTAATATAGGCAGTTAAAGCTATAAATTTCCCTCTAAGTACTGTTTTAGTTGGATCCTATACATTTTGGTATGTCGTGTCTTCATTTTCATTCATCACAAAGTATTTCTAATTTTTCTTTTGATTTCTTCTTTGCCTCATTGATTGTTTAGGAGTATGATGTTTAATGTCCACATATCTTTGAGTTTCTCAAATTTATTTCTGGCACTAATTACTAATTCTATCCATTGTGGTCAGAGAACATACTTTGTACTATTTCAATCCTTTTAAATTTTTTGAGGTTTGTTTTATAGCCTATCATATGGTCTATCCAGGAGAATGTTCCGTATGCATTTAAGAAGAATGTATATTCTGCTTTTGTTTGGTGGGGTGTTCTATAGATGTCTATTAGGTCTATGTGGTTTATAGTGTTGTTCAAGTCTTCTATTTATTTGTTGATCTTCTGCCTAGTTGTTCTATACATTATTATAAGTGGGGTATTGAAGTCTCCAACTATTATTGTTGAATTGTTTATTTCTCCTTTTTCTACCAGATTTTGCTTCATTAATTTTGGTGCGTAGTTCTTAGGTGCATATATGTTTTAATTGTTATATCTTCCTTATACTTTGACCTGTTTGTGGATCTGTTTGTATTTATCCTACTTGGAGTTTGCTGAGCTTCCTAGATGTGTGCTGTTGTTCTTAGGTGCTGTCAAGTTGGTTCCGACTCATAGTGACCCAATGTACAACAGAAAGAAACACTGCCCGGTCCTGCACCATCTTCACAATCATTGTTATGCTTGAGCCCATTTTTGCAGCCACTGTGTCAATCCATCTTGTTGAGAGTCCTCCTCTTTTTTGCTGACCTTCTACTTTGCCAAGCATAATGTCCTTCTCCAGGGACTGATCCCTCCTGGTAACATGTCCAAAGTATGTGAGATGTAGTATCGCCATCCTCACTTCCAAAGAGAATCCTGGTTGTACTTCTTTCAAGACAGATTTGTTCATTCTTTTGGCAGTCCATGGTATATTCAGTATTCTTCACCAATGCTGCAATTCAGAGGCATCAATTCTTCTTTGGTCTTCCTTATTCATTGTCCAGTTTTCCCACGCATATTAGGCAATTGAAAACACCATGGCTTGGATCAGGTGCACTTTAGTCATCAAGGTGACATCTTTACTTTTCAACACTTTAAGGAGATCTTTTGCAGAAGATTTGCCCAATGCAATGCGTCTTTGATTTCTTGACTGCTGCTGCCATGGGTGTTGACTGTGGATTCCAGCAAAATGAAATTCTTGACAACTTCAGTCTTTTCTCTGTTTATCATAATGTTGCTTATTGATCCAGTTGTGCGGATTTTTGTTTCTTTATGTTGAGGTGTAATCCATACTGAAGGCTGTGGTCTTTGATCTTCATCAGTAAGTGCTTCAAGTCCTCTTCACTTTCAGCAAGTAAGGTTCTATCATCTGCATAACACAGGTTGTTAATGAGTCTTCTTCCAATCCTGATGCCTCATTCTTCTTCATATAGTCCAGCTTCTTGAATTATTTGCTCAGCATACAGATTGAACAGGTATGGTGAAAGGATACAACCCTGACAAACACCTTTCCTAACTTTAAACCACGCAATATCCCCTTGCTCTGTTCAAACTACTGCCTCTTGATCTATATACAGGTTCCTCATGTGTACAACTAAGTGTTCTAGAATTCCTATTCTTTGCAATGTATCCATAATTTATTATGATCCACACAGTTGAGTGCCTTTAAATAGTCAATAAAACACAGGTAAACATCTTTCTGGTATTCTATGCTTTCAGCCAGGATCCATCTGACATCAGCAATGATATCCCTGGTTCTATGTCCTCTTCAGAATCTGACTTGCATTTCTGGCAGTTCCTTGTCAATATGCTGCTGCAGCTGCTTTTGAATGATTTCAAGCAAAATTTTACTTGCGTATGATATTAATGGTATTCGATAATTTCCACATTCAGTTGGATTACCTTTCTTTGGAATAGGCATAAATATGAATCTCTTCCAGTCAGTTGGCCAGGTACCTGTCTTCCAAATTTCTTGGCACATGAGTGAGCACTTCCAGGACTGCATCCATTTGTTGAAACATCTCACTTGGTATTCCGTCAATTCCTGGAGCCTTGTTTTTTGCCAATGCCTTCAGTGCAGCTTGTGTAGATTAGTGTTTTTCAATAAATCTGGGAAGTTTTCAGCTATTATTTCTTTGAATATTTTTCTGCTTCTTTCTCTCTCCTCTTTTTCTGATACTCTATGCATATATTGGTGCTCTTAATTGTGTCCCACATTTATCTGAGGCTCTGTTCATTTTTCTCCATTATTTTTTCTCTCTGCTCTTCAGATTGTACACTCTCTATCAACCTATCTTCAAGTATGCTGATTCTTTTTTCTACAACTCAAATCTACTGTGAAGCTGCTCTAGTGAATTTTTCATTTTAATTATTGAACTTTTCAACTCCAGAATTTCAATTTGATTCATTTTTATTATTTCTTTATTTTTATTTTCATGTTTTATTGTACTTTAGGTGAAGGTTTACAGAACAAATCTCATTAAACAGTCAGTACACATATTGTTTTATGACATTGGTTAATAACCCCACGACATGTCAACCTTCTCCCTTCTCAACCTTTTTTTATTTTTATTTTTGTGGTGAAAATATACATAGCCAAAGATACACCATTTCAAAAATTTCTACATACACAGTTCAGTGACATCGATTACATTCTTCCAGTTCTGCTGGTTTTCTCACTTTAGATGGAGGTTTACAGAACAAAATAGTTTCTCATTAAACAGTTAGTACACATGTTGCCCTATGACAATGGTTAACAACCTCACTACACATCAACACTGTCCTTACTCAACCTTGGGTTCCCTATCACCAGCTTTCCTGTCCCCTTCTGCCTTCTAGCCCTTGTCCCTGGACTGCTGTGCCTCATTAGTCCCATTTTGTTTTATAGGGCTGTCCAATCCCCTGCTGAACGGTGAACCTCGGAAGTGACTTAACCACTGAGCTAAAAGTGTGTTCAGGGACCATACTGTCTGTGTTTCTCCAGTCTCCTTTAGGCCAGTAAATCTGGTCTTTTTTGTGTGTGTTAGAATTTTGTTCCACATCCTTCTCCAGCTCTGTCCAGAACTCTCTGTTGTGATCCCGGTCAGAGCAGTCAGCAGTGCTGGCCGTTCACCATCTAGCTGTACTGGACTCAGTCTGGTGGAGGCCTTGGTAGCTGTGGTCCATTAGTCCTTTGGACTAATCTTTTATTTATCTTGCATCCTGTTCTCTTCATTCTCTCTTGCTCCCGAAGAGATGAGACCAGTGGAGTATCCTAGGTGGCTGGTCACAGGCTTTTAAGACCCCGGACGCTACTCACCAAGGTAGAATGTAGAACATTGTCTTTATAAACTGTGTTATGCCAATTGAGCTAGATGTTTCCCAAGACCATGGTCCCCACAGCCCTCTGCCCAGCAATTCAGTCCATCAGGGAGTTTGGGAGTGGCTATGGAGCTTCCATGACCTTTCCTTGTACAAGTTGTGCTGGCTTCCCCAGTAATATGTACTGTCTTACCCTTCACCAAAGTTACCACTTATCTGTTTAGTTACCCCCACTCCTCCCATCCCTTGTAACCAACAAAGATTGTTTCTTTTTGTGTGTAAACTTTTACATGAGTTATACAGTAGAGGTCTTCTACAATATTTATCCTTTTGTGATTGACTTATTTCACTCAGCATAATGTGCTCCAGTTTTGTTCCTCTTACTCTCCTGTGCTGAGTTCCTTTTGTTTGTGGATTTTTTTTTTCATTTCTTTTGTTTTTACTGAGACTTTATGTTTTTCTTCTTTATTTTGGTGAGTAGGTTTCTTAACTTTCTTTGGTTTTTACATAGTCCCTTAATTTCTGTTTATCTGGAAATGACCTAATTTCGCCATCATATTTGAAGGAGAGTTTTGCAGGGTATATTATTCTTGGCTGGCAATTTTTTTCTTTCAAGGTTTTATGTATATCATCCCCTTGCCTTCCTGCCTGCATAGTTTCTGCTGGATAATCTGAGCTTAGTCTTATTGTTTCTCCTTTGTATGTGACTTTTTGTTTTTCTTGAGCTGCTCTCAGGATTCTTTGTTTGACTTCAGTTTTAGCAAGTCTGATTATGATATGCCTTGGTGATTTTCTTTTGGGGTCTATTCTATATGGGGTTCATTGAGCTTCTTGGATGGTCATCTTTTTATCTTTTATGATATTGGGGAAATTTCCTGTCAGCAGTTCTTCAATGGTCCTCTCTGTGTTTTCTGTTTTCTCCCCCTGTTCTGGAACTCTGATCACTCGCAAGTTTTTGATTTTGATTGTATTCCATATAAATCTCAGGGTCTCTTCATTTTTCTTCGTTCATTTTTCTGATTTTTCCTCAGAGTTGTATCCAAGTGTTTGTCTTCAATTCTGTTGATCCTGTCTTCCACCATTTCAAATCTGCTCCTTAGCACTTATGACACCGTCCATTTCTGAAATCTTGTTGTTTATCTTTTGGATTTCTAATTATTGTTTTTGTATAATTTTCAGTTGTGAATTTATTTTGGCATTTTGTTCCTGCATTATTTTCCTAAATTATTGCATTTTTTTGTCTGTATTTTCCATGAAATTGTCTGCCTTTTCTATGAATTTGTCTATTTTTTCCTCCTTTTTGTCTGTTTTTTGCTTCAACTCTTGGATAATTCTGAGTATTAGAGATTTGAATTCCCTATCAGTTAGTTCTAGTGCCTTTTCTTCTACTGGAAAGACATCTTGTGTTTTATTTTGGATGCCTATGGAAACCATCCTCTCCTGTTTTTGTAAATGTTTTGATATTGTTGTCTGTCTTTGGGCATTCGGTAGTTATTTTTCTCATTTATTGATTGTAGATTTGTTTCTTTCATCTTTTTTTCTTTATATTTGGGTATGTTTGAGCAGTCAGGCTGTGTGTGCTTTGTTGTTTGCTGGTCTATGGGCATGATACTTTTCTCCTCCTTCTCCAATAGGCAGGGTCAGTCGCTCAGATATGGGACAGCAGGGCAGGTTTAGCTGAAGAGAAGTTGCTGGGATGGGCTGTTTGTGGCAGTTACTACAGCCACCAGCGCAGGTCAATAATCAGTGCAGGGCAGGTTCTGGTAGGCCATGGCTGTGCTGCTTGGTGGTGAGATGTTAAGCTCAAGGTGCAGGTAGGCAGGATGAAGGGGGGAGATTGTGATGTGTGGAGCTAAGATGGGTATGGGAGAGAGGAGAGAGGAACAGGAGCCAAAAACATACAAACAAAAAAGAGTGCTAGGGGAGCTTTCCATTGGGGTGGAGAGATGAGAGACTATGAAATGGAGAAAAACAAGAAGTGGAAGAAGAAGAAAAAGAAGAAAAGAATGAATAAATAAAAATTAGAAAGAACAAAGAACAGGAAAGCTCCCAGGGATCCCACCAGTGTGGCTACGAGGTCTGGGGAAGTTGTTCCCAGGTGTTGAAGTACAGCCTGGCTAGAAGGCATAGAGGTATTCAGCTGCAGGTATTCAGAGGACAGGAAGAGAAGGAAGGTATAAACAGATGAGAAACTGAGTAATGAAGAAAGACAAAAAGGGAAAAAGAGGGAAAAGAAAACAAAACAATTTAAAAAGAAGAATAAGAAAAACCCCCAAAAAACAGAAAAAAAAAAAAAAAAAAAAGGAAACCACAAAAAAAGAAATGCTCTCAGGGATCCCTCTGCACATCTGTGCAAGCTGAGGGGATAGGTCCCAAGCCTCATAGCACTGCCCAGCCAGAACTGGCTCTGAACTCGAGAAAAGAAAAATAAAACAAACAAACAATTGAAAACAAACAAACAATAAAAGCTCCGGGATCCCACCAGCTTGGCAGCACAGACCAGGAAGTGGTTCCACACTCGAACAGAGGTCCACAGCCCCTTAGGAAGAAGCAAAGATGTTTCGCGGAGCCAAGTATTTGAGCGAGGAGGGGGAGGTGGTGAGAGGTAAGGAAGAAGTCAAAACAAGTGGAAAAAAGCAACAGCAGCAGCCAACAAATGGCACTCAGGGAGTCGGCCAGTGTGTGCGGGTGAAATCCAAGCAGCCAGTGCTTCCCAGCCAAGAGACTGTGGCCACAGGAAGCAGAGGAGGCCGAGTGGGGTAAAGAAGGCTGGGGGTGGGACAGCGTATATTGCCAGTTACTGGTTGTTCTGTCTCCTGCTGGAAACTCTGTGAAGCTTCTTTCTCGTAACCCATTTGCTGGTCTCTGATAGGAGTCCAAGATGGCAGATCCGTGCTGCATTAGCTGATAGGGGACCTCTGCATGAATCTCTCCTTGCTCTCTATTCTCTGTCAGTTTCTCACTCCATTTGGTGCTTCGCTGAGTTCTTTATCTCTTCATTTGATGTTTTAGGGTTTCAGGATCACTGTTTTCTCTGTTTGGCTTAGTTTTTCAGATCTTTCCTGTGGAAGGATGGCGTGGTGCTTCTGCCTAGAGCGCCATTTTGCTGGAAGTCTGCCAGTACCAGGCTGTTTTGACTACAGTAGCTGTATAGTAGGTTCTGAGGTCAGGTAGTGTGAGTCCACCAACTTTATTCTTCTTCCATCTCTTTGAAAAATATTGTTGGTATATGGATCAGGTTTGCATTGTATTTCTAAATTGCTTTGGGTAGAATTTCCATTTTCACAATATTGAGTCTACCTATCCATGAGCATGGTATGTTTTTCCATTTATGTAGATCCCTTTGGGTTTCTTGCAGTAGTGTTTTGTAGTTTTCTTTGTATAGGTCTTTTACATCCCTGGTTAGATTTATACCTAAGTATTTTATTTTATTAGGGGCTATTATAAATGGTATTGTTTTCCTGATTTCCCTTTCATTGTTCTCTTTATTGGTGTATAGGAATCCAACTGATTTTTGTATGTTTATCTTGTATCCTGCTACTCTGCTGAATCTTTCTATTAGTTCCAGTAGTTTTCTTCTGGAGTCTTTGGGGTTTTCTATGCATAGTATCATATCATCCTCAAACAGGGACAGTTTAACTTCTTCGTTACCAATTTGGATGCCCTTTATTTCTTTTTCTTGCCTTATTGCTCTAGCTAGAACGTCCAGCACAATGTTAAATAGGAGTGGTGATAAAGGGCATTCTTGTATTTTTCCTGTTCTCAAGGGGAACGTTTACAGCCTCTCTCTAATAAGAATGATGTTGACTGTTGGTTTTGCATAGATGCCCTTTATTATGTTGAAGAATTTCCCTTCTATAGCTATTTTATTGAGAGTTTTTATCAGGAATGGGTGTTGGACTTTGTCGAATGCCTATTCTGTGTCAATTGAGATGATCATGTGATTCTTTTCTTTCCTTTTATTTATGTGGTGGATTACGTTGATTGATTTTCTAATGTTGAACCATCCTTGCATACCTAGTATGAATCCTGCTTGGTCGTGGTGTATTATTTTTTTGCTATGATGCTGAATTCTATTGGCTAGAATTTTGTTGAGAATTTTTGCATCTATATTCATGAGAGATATTGGTCTGTAATTTTCTTTTTTTGTGATGTATTTGCCTGGTTTTGATATCAGGGTTATGCTGGCTTCATAGAATGAATTTGGAAGTGTTGCTTCCTTTTCTATGCTCTGAAATATCTTGATTAGAGTTCGTACAAGCTCTTCTCTGAATGTTTTGTAGAATTCTCCAGTGAAGCCATCTGGGCCTGGGCTGTTTTTTGTTGGGAGTTTTTTTTTTTGTTACCTTTTCAATCTCTTCTCTTGTTACGGGTCTGTTCAGATTTTCAACATCACTTTGTTGTAGTTTGGGTAGGTAGTGTGTTTCTATAAATTTATCCATTTCCTCTAGGTTTTCAAATTTGTTGGAGTATAGTTTTTCATAACATTCTGTTATGATCCTTTTTATTTCATTTCGGTCGGTTTTAATATTGCCCATTTCATTTCTTTTTTGGGTTATTTGTGTCCTCTCCTGTTTTTATTTTGTCATTCTGGCCAGTGGTTTGTTGATTTTGTTGATTCTTTCAAAGAACCAACTTTTGTTTTTTTGATTCTTTCTATTGTTTTTCTGTTCTCTATTTCATTTACTTCTGCTCTGATCTTTACTATTTCCTTTCTTCCGGTGGCTGTGGGCTTTTTTTTTTTTTTTTTTTGCTGTTCTCTTTCTATTTGTTTGAGTTGTGTAGTTAATGTTTTGATTTTGTCCCTTTCTTCTTTTTTGATGTGTGCATATATTGCGATAAATTGTCCTCCAAGGACTGCCTTTGCTGTGTCCCAAAGGTTTTGGTATGATGTGTGTTCATTCTGATTTGATTCCAGGAATTTTTTTATTCCATCTTTGATTTCTTCTATTACCCAGTGGTTTGTAAGGTGGGTGTTATTCAGTTTCCATGTAATGGATTTTTTATCCTTCCTTTTTCCGTTGTTAATTTCTACCTTGATGGCGTTGTGGTCAGAGAAGATACTTTGTATTATCTCAACATTTTGGATGTTGTTGAGGATTGCTCTGTGGCCTAAGATGTGGTCTATTCTGGAGAACGTTCCATGTGCATTGGAAAAGAATGTATACTTTGCAGCTGTTGGATGGAGTGTTCTATATATGTCTATGAGGTCAAGTTGGCTGATTGTGCCCTTTAGGTCTTCTGTATCTTTGCTGAGTTTCTTTTTAGATGTTTTGTCCTATACTGAGAGTGGTGTGTTGAAGTCTCCTACTATTATTGTGGAACTGTCAATTTCTCTTCAGTACTGTTAGAGTTTGTTTTATGTATTTTGGAGCCCTGTCATTGGGTATGTAGATGTTTATTATGATTATATCTTCATGATGGATCATCCCCTTAATCATTATATAGTGTCCTTGTTTGTCGTTTATGGTGAATTTTGTTTTAAAGTTTATTTTATCTGAGATTAGAATTGCCACTCCCACTCTTTTTTGGTAGTTGTTAGCTTGATATATATTTTTCCAACCTTTGATTTTTAATAAATTCAGATCTTTGTTTCTAAGGTGTGTATCTTGTAGACAGCATATTGATGGATTCTGTTATTTTATCCATTCTGTTACTCTCTGTCTCTTTATGGGTGCATTGAGTCCATTTATATTCAGTGTAATTATTGATAGATGTGAGTTTATTGCTGTCATTTTGTAGTGTTTATTTTTTTTTTATTTTTTATTTTTGGTGGTGTTGACGTTTTCTTTGTTCTTCCTACTCTCCTGTGGTGAATTCCTTTTGTTTGTGGATTTTTTTTTCATTTCTTTTGTTTTTGTAGGTTTTGTTTTTACTGAGACTTTATGTTTTTCTTCTTTATTTTTATGAGTATGTTTGTTAACTTTCTTTGTGGTTACTGTGAAATTTACCCTTATCTGTCTAAGTTTGAAGCAATCTATTATTACTTGGTACTGCCTTGCCTTCCTCTCCATTAGAAGGTTCTACACCTACACTGTTTATTCCCTCTTTTATTGTTTTGATGTTGTTGTCATTTACAGATTAACTGCTCTGATTCCCTGTTGTATTTCTTTTGGTTTTGGATAGTCCTTGAGAGTTCATTTCCTAGATTGGTTTCTGGATGGTTCGATCCTGCATCCTAGATTCAGCCTGGGAGCTGAAGTTGTTTGTTCTCAGATCGAAGAACTCCCTTTAATAATTCCTGTAAGTTTGGTTTGGTTTTTACATATTCCCTTAATTTCTGTTTATCTAGAAATGTCCTAATTTCACCATCATATTTGAAGGAGAGTTTTGCAGGATATATTATTCTTGGGTGGCAATTTTTCCCTTTCAAGGTTTTATATATATCATCCTATTGCCTTCTTGCCTCCATGGTTTTTGCTGAATAATCTGAGCTTAGTCTTATGGTTTCTTCTCTGTATGTGACTTCTTGTTTTTCATGAGCTGCTCTCAGGATTCTTTGTTTGTCTTTGGTTTTGGTGAGGGTGATTATGATATACCTTGGTGATTTTCTTTTGGGCTCTATCCTATATGGGGTTCGTTGAGCTTCTTGGATGGCCATCTTTTCATCTTTCATGATATTGGGGAAGTTTTCTGTCAGCAGTTCTTCAATGATCCTCTCAGTGTTTTCTGTTTTCTCTCCCTGTTCTGGAAGTCTGATCGCTCACAAAGTTTTGCTTTTTATTGTAGGCCACATAATTCTCGGGGTCTCTTCATTTTTCTTTGTTCTTTTTTCTGAGTTTTTCTCAGAGTTGTATCCAACTGTTTGTCTTCAATTCTGTTGATCCTGTCTTCCACCTTTTCAACTCTGCTCCTCAGCCCTTCTATGACGCTGTCCTTTCTGAAATCCTGTTGTTTATCTTTTGGATTTCTAATTGTTGTTTTTGTATAATTTCTAGTTGTAAATTTATTTTGGCATTTTGTTCCTGCATTATTTTCATGAATTCTTCCATTTTTTTGTCTGTATTTTCCATGAATTTGTCCGCCTTTTCCATGAATTTGTCTATTTTTTTCCTCCTTTTTGTCTGCTTTTTGCTTCAACTCTTGGATAATTCTGAGTATTAGTGATTTGAATTCCCTATCAGTTTGTTCTAGTGCCTTTTCTTCTACTGGGAAGACATCTGGTGTTTTATTTTGGACGCCTACTGGAAGAATCCTGTCCTGTTTTTGTAAAAGTTTTGATACTGTCTGCCAACTTCGGGCCATTCGGTAATTATTTTTCTCATTTACTTATTGTAGATTTGTTTGTTTCATCCTTTTTTTTTTTAATTTGAGTATGTCCTAGCAGGCTGGTTGTGTGTTATTTGTTATTTGCTTGTCTATGGGCACGATACTTTTCACCTTCTCCAACTGGCAGGGTCAGTCACTCAGATATGGTATAGCAGGGCAGGTCTAGCTGAAGAGGAGTTGCTGGGATGGGTTGTTTGTGGCACTTACTACAGTCACCAGGGCAGGTCAGTAATCAGTGAAGGGTAGGTTCTGGTAGACTGTGCCTTTGCTGCTTGGTGGTGTGATGTTAAGCACATGGTGCAGGTAGGCAGGATGGAGTGGGTAGATTTTGATTTGTGGAGCTAAGATGGGTATGGGAGAGAGGAGAGAGGAACAGGAGCCAAAAACATACAAACAAAAAAGAGTACTAGGAGGGCTTGCCATTGTTGAGGAGAGATGAGAGACTATGAAATGGAGAAAAACAAAAAGGGAAAGAAGAAGAAAAAAAAGAAAAGACTGAATAAATAAAAAATTAGGAAGAAAAAAGAACAGCAAAGCTCCCAGGGATCCCAGTGGTGCAGCTACGAAGTCTGGGGTAGTTGTTCCCAGGTTTTGAAGTACAGCCTGGCTAGGAGTCGTAGAGATATTGAGCGCCAGGTATTCAGGGGACAGGAAGAGAAGGAAGGTATAGAGAGATGAGAAACTGAGTAATGACGAAAGAAAAAAGGGAAAACAAAACAAAACAAATTAAAAAAAGAACATGAACCCCCCCCAAAAAAAAAGAAAAAAAAAACCATGAGAAAAGAAATGTTCTCAGGGATCCCTCTGTGCATCTGGGCAAGCTGAGAAGGTAGGTCCCAAGCTGCACAGCACTTCCCAGCCAGAATGGGCTCCCAACTCTCGAAAAGAAAATGAAAACAAACAAACAATTGAAAACAAACAAAAAGCCTGGGATCCCACTAGCATGGCAGCATGGACCAGGAAGCAGTTCCACACTCGAATGGAGCTCCACAGCCCCTCAGGAAGAAGCAAAGATGGCGCATGGAGCCAGGTATTTGAGTGAAAGGAGGGGGAGGTGGTGAGAGTTAAGGAAGAAATCAAAAGAAGTGGAAAAAAGCAACACTAGCAGCCAAGAAATGGCACTCAGGGAGTCGGCCAATGCGGGCAGGTGGAATCCAAGCAGCCGGTGCTTCCCGGCCAAGAGATTGTGGCCAAGGGAAGCAGAGGAGGCTGAGTGGGGGTGAAGAATTATGGGGGGTGGAAAAGCATATATCACTGTTTACCGGTTGTTCTGTCTCCTGCTGGAAGCTCCGTGAAGACTGCTTTCTCGTACCCCCATTTGCTGGTCTCTAATAGGAGTCCAAGATGGCGGATCCGTGCTGCGTTAGCTGATGGGGACCTCTCCACGTATGTCTCCTCGCTGTCTGTTCTCTGTCAGTTTCTTATCTCATTTAGTGCTTGGCTGAGTTCTTTATCTCTTCATTTGATGTTTAGGGTTTCAGAATTGCTGTTTTCTCTGTTTGGCTTGGTTTTTCAGATCTTTGCTGTGGAGGGACGTCATGGTGCTTCTGCCTAGAGTGCCATGTTGCTGGAAGTCTCGGCACTCTCCTTTTTATTATTTCTATCTCTTCATTGATATTCTCAATTTGATAAGGCATTATCATAATACTTTAATTTTTTTAAAGCATGATTTCCTTTAGTTCTTTGAATATAATTTAAATTGCTGCTTTAATTCTTTATATGCTAAATCTGACGTCTGGATCCTTTGAAACTTTCTGTTGTTTCTTTTATTTTCTGTGTATGGGTCACACTTTTTTATTTCTTTTGTCTCATAATTTTGTGTTGAAAACTGGGAATTTTAGATAACATATTGTAGCAACTCTGGATGTTGATCACCCCCTTCCAAGGCTTGTTGTTTGCTTGTGTATTTAGTGACTTTTAAAGTCGCTATTTTAGTGAAATCTATTTCCTCCTGTGTGTGCAGCTTCTGATATCACTTCTCAGAGGGCACAGCCTTGGGTATGAGCATAGTGGGATGACAGTCATTTTAGCAGGGCTCTGTGTCTCTTTCCCTTTTCCCTCTGTTAAGCAGTCTGCTTCATTTGGTATCACATCCAGTTGTTAGTCTACTAATTACTGAGTGATTATTATTTTTTGACAATGTCCTGGAGTGTGAATTACTTCACAGTCTGATCCAGTTAAATTCAGGCCTCTTTAGAGGAATCATCTTTGAAAGCAGTCTTTGAGGTTTGTTCTGACCCTGGGAGCAATCTTCTTAGCTGTCTCTTTCCCTGGTTTTCTCTGGTAAACTTCTAGCTGGTCTAGGATTTAGCTTGTTACTCTCATGGAGTTACCAGCCTCCTCGTAATTGCTTACCACCACAATCTCCTCTGTTTTCAAGAGTGCCTTAAGCTTGAACTTTGTCACATTCTTTTCCAAATAAAGTCAGTTACTTGGGGAGACCTTTGGGCTCCGGTCTTATGACCTGCCTCTCCCCATTGGCGAAATTCTGTGCTACTGCTCTGGTGCTTAGAATGAGGAATGTAGCCCACTTTTCTCTGAGTGACACCTCTGCTTGATGAAGAGGGCTTTGGGGAGGAGAGGTGGCCTCTGATCTTCTCAGCATGCCTCTCCCAGCATGGAACTTCTGCTCTATGTGAAAGCTGGGTTGAGAGCAATCAAGTCCCCAGTATTGCTCTGCTCTATTGTGCCTGATGTAGAGCCATGCAAGTGGAGACTGGGTGGAGTAAGAGAGCCCCTGACCTCTCAGATGCTCTTGCGTGGAATACAGCCTCTGAAACATGGAGCTGGGAGAGATGAGAAATGCTGTTAGCCTGTCCTTCCCACGGAGATACGATAGACTTGACTGTGAGCTGGGGGGGAGAGGTAGCTCTGTGTTCTTGGCTGCATGTGCTTGTAGTGGGGTTTCCTTCATGCTGAGCTGATAAAGGGGTGGGGGTCACAAACTCACTGTTCTGAGATTTAGTAGATTTTCTTGAATAAATATTTCTTCACTTGCTGTATGCCCTTAGGACTTTAAATGTGTGTGCATTTTCAAATCTATAGAAAAGATGAAAGAGTAGTACCATGATTACCTGCACACCCTTTGCCTAGATGCACAGATAGTTAACATTTTGCCATACTTGCTTTATCTCCCTGGATACTTCCTCCTCCCTGCAGACCCACTTGACAGTAGTTACAGAATTTCATGACACTGACTTTTTGCACAGTCTAATCAAGTTGTGATGCATCTGGGATCTGCACCCCTGCGCTTCAGTCTCCACGACTCTGAATCTTCCTCTCACTTCAGAGACCAGCCAGCTGCAGGGTTGCTTCTTCCACAAAATCTTCCCTGATGCCCAGTGAGAATGACTGTTCCTTTTCTAGACCCCTTACACCTTGGAATCATGGACCTGACTTCTCTGCCTCTCCCAACCCCACTCAGGCACCCCCCCCCAAGAGTCCAGACCATAGTCCTGCACACTGGTGCTTAATTGACTTCAGTCAACACATTTAAAATGTTGCATTATTCTTTTGTTGTGGTAAAAAAAAAAAAAAAATATATATATATATATATATATGTATATATAACAAAACATTCACCAGTTCGACAATTTTTACACATATAATTCAGGGAAGGAACCCTGGTGATGCAAATAGTTAAGCTCTCGGCTACTAACCGAAAGTTGGCAGTTCACACCCACTAGGTGGGAGGACACCACATACCATGCAGGGCCACACTGGGGTTGCATTTGGGCGCAGAGTGAACAAACGGGCTGTAGGAGGCTGGCTTTATAGTAACAAAAGGATGAGGTGACCACTGTTTTCCATGGGAGGATGTAATTGATTTGATTGAATAATTTTGCAGATTAGCAGGGAATTGAAACCTATTAGGTTGAATACTGAGAGGAGTGCAGCTGTTTTGGCTGATGGGGGACTAGCTGGGTGGGGAGCCTTCTTGTGGGGGGCATATCTGGAGAGAGCAGAGGCTCGAATATGTTAAAGCAGCAAATGAAATTTTAGACCTTACAATACATGAGAGCGGGGAAAGTTTGGGAGGAATGAGGAGTGACTACTAAAGGGTATGAGGTTTTTTGAGGGGTGATAAAAATGTTCTAAAGTTGGTTGTGGTGGTGGTTGCATACCTTTGTGAACATACCAAAAAGTGAACTGTAGGAGGAGCCCAAAAAAGGTACAGAGAGAATTTTTGAAGATTTAAAAAATAAGGTTTTTTTTGTTGCACTTCAGATGAAGGTTTACAGAGCAAACTAGTTTCTCATTAAACAATACACATATTGTTTTGTGACATTGGTTGCCAACCCCATGACATGTCAACACTGTCCCCTTCTTGACCTTGGGTTCCCCATTACCAGCTTTCCTGTCCCCTCCTGCCTTCTCATTCTTGCCCCTGGGTTGGTGTGCCCATTTAGTCTCATTTTGTTTTATGGGCCCATCTAATCTTTGGCTGAAGGGTAAACCTCAGGAGTGACTTCTTTACTGAGCTGTAAGGGTGTCTGGGGCCATACTGTCTGGGTTTCTCCAATCTCTGTCAGACCAGTAAGTCTTTTTTTTTTTTTTTTGTGAGTTAGAATTTTGTTCTACAATTTTCTCCAGCTCTGTCTGGGCCCCTCTGTTGTGATCCCTGTCAGAGCAGTTGGTGGTGGTAGCCAGGCACCATCTAGTTGTGCTGGACTCAGTCTGGTGGAGGCTGTGGTAGTTGTGGTCCATTAGTCCTTTGAACTAATCTATCCCTTGTGTCTTTGGTTTTCCTCATTCTCCCTTGCTCCAGACGAGGTGAGACCAGCGAAGTATCTTAGATGGCCACTCACAAGCTTTTAAGACCCCAGATGCTACTCACCAAAGTACAATACAGAATATTTTCTTTATGAACTATACTATGCCAATTGAGCTAGATGTTCCCAGAGACCTTGGTCCCCACAGCCCTCAACTCAGTAATTTGGTCCCTCAGGGAATTTGGATGTGTCTATGGAGCTTCCATGACCTTGCCTTGGACAAGTTGGGCTGGCTTCCCCAGTATTGTGTACTGTCTTACCTTTCACTAAAGTCACCATTTATCTATTGTCTATTTAGTGTTTTTCCCTCCCACCTCTCCCCTCCCTTGTAACCATCAAAGATTGTTTCTTTTTTGTGTGTAAACCTTTTCATGACCTTTTTTAGTAGTGGTCTTATACAATATTTGTCCTTTTGTGATTGTCTTATTTCACTCAGCATAATGTCCTCCAGGTTCATCCATGTTGTAAGATGCTTCGCAGATTCATCGTTGTTCTTTATCATTGCATAGTATTGCATTGTGTGCATGTACCATAGTTTGTTTATCCATTCATCTGTTGATGGGCATCAATAGGTTGTTTCTGTCTTTTTGTTATTGTGAACAATGCTGCAATGAACATGGGTGTGCACATGTCTATTTGTGTGAGAATATGTCTATTTCTCTAGGATACATTCCTAGGAGTGGGATTGCTGGATCATACGGTGTTTCTATTTCTAACTTTTTAAGGAGGTGCCATATCGTTTTCCAGAATTGTACCATTTTGCATTCCCACGAGCAGTGCATAAGAGTTCCAATCTCCCACAGTCTCTCTAACATTTGTTATTTTCTGTTTTTTTTTTTTTTTTTTTTGATTTGTGCCAGTAATGTCGGGGTGAGATGGTATTTCATTGTAGTTTTGATTTGCATTTCTGTAGTGGCTAGAGATTGCAAGCATTTCCTCAGGTGTCTGTTAGCTGCTTGAATGTCTTCTTTGTGAAGTGTCTATTTATATCCTTTGCCCAATTTTAATTGGATTATTTGTCTTTCTGTTGTAGAGGTGTTGGATTTTCCTTTAGATTTTATAGATTAGACCTTTGTTGGATTTGCCATAGCAAAAATTTTTTCCCAGTCTGTAGGTTCTCTTTTTACTCTTTCGGTGAAGTCTTTTGATGAGCGTAAATGTTTAATATTTAGAAGATCCCAGATATCTAGCTTATCTTCTGGTGTTTGTGTGTTTTTAATTATGGTTTGTATCCTGTTAATGCCATGTATTAGGGCCTCTAGTGTTGACCCTATTTTTCTTCTATTATCTTTATAGTTTTTGGTTTTATATTTAGGTCTTTGATCCATTTTGAACTAGTGTTTGTGTATGGTGTGAGGTATGAGTCCTGTTTCATTTTTTTTTTTTTGCAGATGGACATACAGTTTTGCCAGCTGTATTTGTTAAAATGACTGTCTTTTCCCCATTTGATGGACTTTGGATCTTTGTTGAAGATCAAGTGACCATAGGTGGATGGATTTACATTTGAGTTCTTAATTCTGTTCCATTGGTCAATGACTCTGTCGTTGTACCAGTACCAGGCTGTTTGGACTACTGTAGCTATATAGTAGGTTCTTAGGTCAGGTAGTGCGAGTCCTACTTTATTCTTCTTCTTCAGTAGTGCTTTACTTATCCAGGGCCTCTTCCCTTTCCATATGAAGTTAATGATTACTTTTTCCATCCCTTCAAAGAATGCTATTGGTATTTGGATCGAGATTCCATTGTATTTGTACATTGCTTTGGGTAGAATTGACATTTTCACAATGTTAGGTCTACCTGTCCAGGAGCATGGTGTGTTTTTCTGTTTATGTAGTTGTCTTTTGGTTTCTTGCAGTTGTGTTTTGTAGTTTTCTTTGTGTAGGTCTTTTACATCCCTGGTTAGATTTATTCCTAAGTATTTTATCATTTTAGGGGCTATTATAAATAGTATTGTTTTCCTGATTTCCTTTTCATTGTTCTCTTTATTGGTGTATGGGAATCCAACTGATTTTTGTATGTTTATCTTGTATCCTGCTACTCTGCTGAATCTATTAGTTCCAGTAGATTTCTCTGGAGTTTTTAGGGTTTTCTATGTATAGTATCATATCATCTGCAAACAGGGACAGTTTAACTTCTTCATTACCAATTTGGATGCCCTTTATTTCTTTTTCTTGCCTTATTGCTCTAGCTAGAACTTCCAGCACAATGTTAAATAGGAGTGGTGATAAAGGGCATCCTTGTCTTTTTCCTGTTCTCAAGGAAATGTTTTCAGCCTGTCTCCATTAAGAATGATTTTGGCTGTTGGTTTTGTATAGATGCCCTTTATTATGTTGAGGAATTTCCCTTCTATACCTATTTTATTGAGAGCTTTTATCAGGAATGGATGTTGGACTTTATCAAATGCCTTTTCTGCATCGATTGAAATGATCATAGGAATCTTTTGTTTTATGTGGTGGATTATGTTGATAGATTTTCTAATGCTGAAACATCCTTGCATAGCTGGTATGAATCCCACTTGGTTGTTGTATATTATTATTATTATTTTTTGATATGATATTGAACTGTACTGGCTAGAATTTTGTTGAGAATTTTTGCATCTATATTCATGGGAGATATTGGCTGTAATTTTCTTTTTTTGTGATGTGTTTGCCTGGTTTTGTTATCACGGTTATGCTGGCTTCATAGAATGAATTCAGAAGTATCCCTTCCATTTCTATGTTCTGAAACAGCTTGAGTAGTACTGTTGTAAGCTCTTCTCTGAATGTTTGGTAGAATTCTCCAGTAAAGCCATGTGGGACAGGAATTTTTTTTGTTGGGAGTTTTTAAAAATTTCCTTTCCATCTCTTCTCTTGTTATGGATCTGTTCAGATTTTCAACTTCAGTTTGTGATAAATTGTGTAGGTAGTGTTTCTAGAAATTTGTCCATTTCCTCTAAGTTTTTTAATTTGTTGGAGTATAGTTTTTCATGTCATTGTTGTTGTTAGGTGCCATCGAGTTGGTTCCAACTCATAGCAACCCTAGGTACAACAGAACAAAACACTGCCTGGTTCAGTGCCATCCTCACAATCATTGTTATGCTTAAGCCCATTTTTGCAGCCACTGTGTCAATCCAACTTGTTGAGGGTCTTCCTCTTCTTCACTAACCCTCTACTTTACCAAGCTTGATGTCCTTCTCCAGGGACTGATCCCTACTGAAAACATGTCCAAAGTATGTGACACATAATCTTGCTTCTAAGGAGCATTCTGGTTGTACTTCTTCTAAGACAAATTTTTCATTTTTTTGGCAGTCCATGGTATGTTAAATATTCTTCACTAACACCACAATTCAAAGGTGTCAGCTGTTCTTTGGTCTTCCTTATTCATCATCCAGCTTTCACATGCATATGAGGCAATTGAAAACACCATGGCTTGAGTCAGGTGCACCTTGTCTTCCAGGTGACATCTTTGCTTTTCAACACTTTAAAGAGGTATTTTGCAGCAGATTTGCCCTTTTGTAATGTTCCCCCATTGCATTTCTTACTTGGGTTATTTGTGTCTTCTCCTGTTTTTCATTTGTCAATTTGGCCAACGGTTTATTGGTTTTATTGATCCTTTCAAAGAACCAACTTTTGGTTTTGTTGATTCTTTCTATTATTTTTCTATTCTGTATTTCATTTATTTTTGCTCTGATCTTTATTATTTCCTTTCTTCTGGTGGTGGTGGGCTTCTTTTGCTGTTCTCTTTTGATTTGTTCGAGTTGTGTAGCTAATGTTTTGATTTTGTCTCTCTCTTTGTTTTTGATGTGTACATCTATTTCTATAAATTGACCTCTGAGCACTGCCTTTGCTGTGTCTGAAAGGTTTTGGTATGATGTGTTTTCATGTTTGTTTGATTCTAGGAATTTTTTGATTCCATCTTTGATATTTTCTATTACTCAGTGGTTTTTAAGCAGAGTATTATTCAGTTTTCAGGTATTTGATTTTTTTTCTTGCTTTTTCTGTTATTCATTTCTACTTCGATGACGTTGTGATCAGAGCTAATACTTTGTATTATCTCAGTGTTTTGGATTTTGTTGATGGTTGCTTTGTGGCCTAAGATATGGTCTCTTCTGGAGAATGTTCCTTGTGTGTTGGAAAAGAATGTGCACTTTGCTGTTGTTGGGTGGAGTGTTCTATATATGTCTATGAGGTCAATTTGGTTGATTGTGGCCTTTAGATCTTCTGTATCTTTGTTGAGTTTCTTTCTAGATCTTCTATCCTTTACTGAGAGTGGTGTGTTGAAGTCTCTTACTGCTATTGTGGAACTATCCATTTCTCTTTTCAGTGCTGTTAGAGTTTGTTTTATGTATTTTGGAGCTCTGTCATTGGGTGCATAGATATTTATTATGTTTATGTCTTCATGGCGTATTGTCCCTTTGTTATATAATGTACTTCCTTATCTTTTATGGTGGATTTTGTCTTAAAGTCTATTTTATCTGAGATTAGTATTGCCACTCCTGCTCTTTTTTGGTAGCTTTTTGCTTGACATTATTTTTTTCCATCATTTTATTTTTAATATACTTGCATCTTTGCTGCTAAGCTGTGTCTCTTGTAAACAACATATTGATGGGTCCTGTTTTTTTTTTAATCCATTCTGTCAATCTTTGTCTCTTTATGGGTGCATTTAAGCCATTTATGTTCAGTGTGATTATTGACAGGTGTGAGTTTATTGCTGTCATTTTGTAGTGCTTTTTTTCTGGTGGTGATGTTTTCTTTGTTCCTTTTACTCTTCTGTGCTGAATTCCTTTTGTTTGTGATTTTTTCCCCATTTTTATAGATTTTATGTTTACTGAGACTTTATTTTTTCCCCTTATTTTGATGAGTAGGTTTGTTAACTTTCTTTGTGGTTACCTTGAAATTTATCCCTATCTTCCTAAGTTTAAACCAGTCTTTTATTACTTGATATCACCTTGACTTCCTCTCCATTTGAAGGTTCTATACCTACACTGTTTTTTCCCTCTTTTATTGTTCTGATGTTGTTGTCATTTACAGATTGACATCTCTGGTTCCTTGTAAATTTTTTAGTTTTGTTTTATTCTTGAGAGTTCACTAGCTAGGTTGGAATCTGGCTGATGTTGTCTTGTGTCCTAGATTCAGGTTGTTGTCTGATATTATTGGTTCTCTAACTGAAGAACTCCCTTTAATAATTCTTGTAAGTTTGATTTGGTTTGTACATATTCTCTTAATTTCTGTTTATATGGAAATGTCCTAATTTCACCATCATATTTGAGTGAGATTACACCTCAACATAAAGAAAACAAAAATCCTCACAATTGAACCAATAAGCAACATCATTGTAAACAGAGAAAATATTGAAGTTGTCAAGGATTTAATTTTACTTGGATCCACAATCAACACCTCTGGAAGCAGCAGTCAAGAAATCAGACGACACATTGCATTGGGCAAATCTGTTACAAAATACCTCTTTAAAGTGTTCAAAAGCAAAGATGTCACCTTGAAGACTAAGGTGAGCCTGAACCAAGCTGTGGTGTTTTTAGTCACCTTGTATGCATGCAAAAGCTGGACAATGAATAAGGAAGACTGAAGAAGAATTGACACCTTTGAATTATGATGTTGGCAAAGAGTATTGAATATACCATGGACTTCCAGAAGAAAGAACGAATCTGTCTTGGAAGTACAGCCAGAATGCTTCTTGGAAGCAAGCATGGCAAGACTGCATCTTACATGGTTTGAACATGTTATCAGGAGGGATCAGTCCCTGGAGAAGGACATCATGCTTGGTAAAGTAGAGAATCAGTGAAAAAGAGAAGGACCCTCAATGAGATGGATTGACAAGTGGCTGCAACGATGGGCTCAAGCATAACAATGATAATGAGAATGGGACAGGACTGGGCAGTGTTTTGTTCTGCTATACTTAGGGTTGCTATGAGTCAGAACTGACCCAACAGCACCTAATGACAACAATATATGAGCGAGAGTTTTGCAGTATATATTATTCTTGGTTGTCAGTTTTTTTCTTTCAAGATTTTATATATATCATTCCAGTGCTTTCTTGCCTGCATGGATTCTGTTGAGTAATCAGGGCTTAGTCTTATCGTTTCCCCTTTGTATGTGACTTTTTGTTTTACTCATGCTGATCTCAGAATTCTTTCTTTGTCTTTAGAGAGTGTGATTATGATATGTCTTGGTGATTTTCTTTTGGGGTCTATACTATATGGGTTTGTTGAGCTTTTTGGATGGCTGCTTTTCATCTTTTATGATATTAGGGAAGTTTTCTGTCAGGAAATCTTCAATGATCCTCTCTGTGTTTTCCTTTTTCTCCCCCTGTTCTAGAGCTATGATCACACACAAATTTTTACTTTTGCTTGTATCACACACTGTCCTCAGGGTTTCTTCATTCTTTTTTTTTGTTTGTTTATCGTTGTAGTTTAAGTGAAAGTTTACATTTCAGGTTATTCGGTATACAAAAATTTATACGTAATTGTTATGTGACCCTAATTGCGCTCCCTATACTGTGACAGCACACTCCTCCTTTCCACCCCTGATTTCCTATGTCCATTCAACCAGCTCCTAACCCTCTCTGCCTTCTCATCTCACCTCCAGACAGAAGCTGTCCATTTAGTGTCATGTATCTACTTGAGCTAAGAAACACATTCTTCATGAATATTTCTTTATGTCCCACAGTCCAGTCCAATCTTTGTCTGAAGAGTTGGCCTCGGAAATTGTTTTAGTTCTGGGATGATAGAGAATCCGAGGCCCATGCTGATAGAGAATCTGGGGTTCCTCCAGTCTCAGTGAGATCGTTAAGTCTGGTCCTTTTACTAGAATTTGAGTTCTGCACCCCACCTTTCTCCTGCTCCATCCGGGACTCTCTGTTGTGTTCCCTGTCAGGGCGGTCATTGGTGGTAGCTGGGCTCCATCTAGTTCTTCTGGTCTCAGGCTGATGAAGTCTTTGGTTTATGTGTCCCTTTCTGTCTCTTGGGCTGATATTTTCCTTGTGTCTTTGGTGTTCTTCATTTTCCTTTACTCCAGGTGGTTGGGACCAATTGATGCATCTTAGATGGCCACTTGCAAGCTTTTAAGACCCCAGACACCACTCACCAAAGTAGGATGCAAAACATATTCTTAATAAGCTTCGTTATGCCAATCGACCTTGATGTCCCCTGAAAGCATGGTCCCCAAACCCCCCACCCCTGCTACTCTGTCCCTTGAAGTGTTTGATTGTATACAGGAAACTTCTTAAGCTTTGGTTTAGTCCAGTTGTGCTGACTTCCCCTGTAGTGTGTGCTGTCCTTCCTTTCACCTAAGTTAATTCTTGTCTACTATGTAGTTAGTGAATAATCCTCCCCCACCTTCATAACCATCAAAGAATGTTTTCTTCTGTGTTGAAACCTTTCCTTGAGTTCTTATAATAGTGGTCTTATACAATATTTGTCCTTCTATGACTGACTAAATTCACTCAGCATAATGCCCTTCAGATTCCTCCATGTTATAAGATGTTTCACGGCTTTATTGTTGTTCTTTATGGTTGCGCAGTATTCCATTGTGTGGATATACCATGATTTGTTTATCCATTCATCCGTTGATAGGCACCTAGGTTGTTTCCACCATTTTGCTATTGTGAACAGCTCTGCAATGAACATAGGTGTGTGTATATATTCATGTGACCACTCCTATTTCTCTAGGATATATTCCAAGGATCAGAATTGCTGGATCGTATGGTACTTCTAATTCCAGCTTTTAAAGGAAGGGCCAAATCGATTTCCAAAGTGGTTGTACCATTTTACATTCCCACCAACAGTGTAGAAGTGTTCCAGTCTCTCCACAACCTCTCCGGCATTTATTATTTTGTGTTTTTGGATTAATGCTAGCCTTGTTGGGGTGAGATGATATCTCATTGTAGTTTTGATCTGCATTTCTCTAATGGCTAATGATCGTGAGCATTTCTTCATGTGTCTGTTAGCTGCCTGAATATCTTCTTTGGTGAGGTGCCTGTTCATATCCTTTGCCCATTTTTTAATTGGGTTATTTGTCTTTTTGTTGTTGAGGTTTTGCAGTATCTTGTAGATTTTAGAGATTAGACACTGATAGGATTTGTCGTAGCCAAATTTTTTTTTCCCAGTCTGTAGGTTGTCTTTTGACTCTTTTGGTGAAGTCTTTTGATGAGCATAAGTGTTTGATTTTTAGGAGCTCCCATTTATCTAGTCTCTCTTTTGGTACTTGTGCATTGTTATTTAT
The DNA here is from genome assembly GCA_030035585.1 of Dugong dugon. NCBI lineage: Eukaryota > Metazoa > Chordata > Mammalia > Sirenia > Dugongidae > Dugong > Dugong dugon. The sequence goes on along the minus strand of CM057467.1, from coordinate 74,582,388 downwards.
GGTTCGTATTGTGTTTATGCCACATATTAGGGCTCCTAGCGTTGTCCCTATATTTTCTTCCATGATCTTTTTAGATTTTATATTTAAATCTTTGATCCATTTTGAGTTAGTTTTTGTGCATGGTGTGAGGTATGGGTCTTGGTTTATTTTTTTGCAGTTGGATATCCAGTCATGCCAGCACCATTTGTTAAAGAGACTGTCTTTTCCCCAACTAATGGCCTTTGGGCCTTTGTCAAATATCGGCTGCTCATAGGTGGATGAATTTACGTCTGGATTCTCAGTTCTGTTCCATTGGTCTTGTTGTACCAGTACCAGGCTGTTCTGACTCCCGTGGTGGTATAATAGCTTCTAAAATCAGGTGGTGTGATAGCTCCCACTTCGTTCTTCTTCTTGAGTAATGCTTTGTTTATTTGGGGCCTCTTCCCTTTCCATATACAGTTGGTGATTTGTTTCTCCATCTCATTAAAAAATGCCATTGGAATTTGGATCGGGATTGCATTGTATCTGTAGATTGCTTTGGGTAGAATTGACATTTTCACAATGTTGAGTCTTCTTATCCATGAGCAAGGTATGTTTTTCCACTTATGCAGGTCTCTTTTGGTTTCTTGCAGTAGTGTCTTGTAGTTTTCATTGTTTAAGTCTTTTATGTCTCTGTTTAGATTTATTCCTAAGTATTTTATCTTCTTGGGGGCTATTGTAAATGATATTGATTTGGTGATTTCCTCTTCAAGGTTATCTTTGTTGGTTTAAAGGAATCCAATTGATTTTTGTATGTTTATCTTGTATCCTGAAACTGCTGAAATCTTCTATTAGTTCCAGTAGTTATCTTGTGGATTTTTTTGGGTTATCTGTGTATAAGATCATATCATCAGCAAATAGACATACTTTTACTTCTACCAATTTGGATGCCCTTTATTTATTTTTCTAGCCTAATTGCTCTGGCTAGGGCCTGCAGCACAATGTTGAATAAGAGTGGTGATAGAGGGCATCCTTATCTGGTTCCCATTCTCAAAGGGAATGCTTTCAAACTATCTCCATTTATGATGATGTTGGCTGTTGGCTTTGTATAAATGCCCTTAATTATATTGAGGAATTTTCATTCTATTCCTAATTTGTTGAGAGTTTTTATCATGAATGGGTGCTAGACTTTGTCAAATGCCTTTTCTGCATCCATTGATAAGATCATGTGGTTCTTGTCTTTTGTTTTATTAATGGATGGATTATATTGATTGTTTTTCTAATGTTGAACTATCCCTGCATACCTGGTATAAATCCCACTTGATCATGGTGAATTATTTTTTTGATATGTTGCTAAATTCTTTTGGCTAGAATTTTGTTGAGGATTTTTGCATCAATGTTCATGGGGGATATCGGTCTCTAATTTTCTTTTTGTGTGGTGTCTTTACCTGGTTTTGGTATCAGGGTTATGCTGCTTCATGGAATGAGGTTGGGAGTATTCCATCCTTTTCTATGCCCTGAAATACTTTTAGTAGTAGTGGTGTTAACTATTCTCTGAAAGTTAGGTGGAGTTCTCCAGTGAAGCCATCCAGGCCAGGGCTTTTTTTTGTTGTTGTTGGGAGTTTTTAAATTATCTTTTCAATCTCTTATTTTGTTATGGGTTTATTTAGTTGTTTTACCTCTGTTTGTGTTAATTTAGGTATGTAGTGGGTTTCTAGAAATTTGTCCACTTCCTCTAGGTTTTCAAGTTTGTTAAAGTACAATTTTTCATAGTATTCTGTTATGATTCTTTTAATTTCAGTTGGGTCTGTTGTGATACCACCCATATAATCCCTTATACAGGTTATTTGCTTCCTCTCCTGTTTTTGTTTTGTCAGTTTGGCCAATGGTTTATCAATTTTGTTGATCTTTTCAAAGTACCAGCTTTTGGTCTTGTTAACAGTTTCGGTTGTTTTTCTATTCGCTATTTCATTTAAATCTTCTCTAATTCTTATTATTTTCTCTCTTCTGGCGCCTGAGAGCTTCTTTTGCTGCTCTCTTTCCACTTGTTCGAGTTGTAGGGTTAATGTTTTGATTTTGGCCCTTTCTTCTTTTTGGATGTGTGCATTTATTGCTATAAACTGACCTCTGAGCACTGCCTTTGCTGTGTCCCAAAGGTTCTGGCAGGATGTGTTTTCATTCTCATTTGATTCCATGAATTTCTTTATTCCGTCCTTAATTTCTTTTATAACCCAGTAGTTTTTGAGAAAGATGTTGTTCAATTTCCACGTGTTTGATATTTTTCCCTTGCTTTTTTTGTTATTGATTTCTCCTTTTATGGCTTTATGGTTAGAAAAGATGCTTTGGATTTTGTCTAGGCTTGTTTTATGGCCTAATATATGGTCTGTTCTGGAGAATGTTGCGTGTGCATTGGAAAAGAAAGTATACTTGGCTGCTGTTGGGTGGAGTGTTCGGTATACGTCTATGAGATCAGGTTGGTTGGTTTAGATCTTCCGTATGTTTGTTGAGCTTCTTTCTGGATGTTCTGTCCTTCTCTGAAAGTGGTGTGTTGAAGTCTCCTACTACTATTGTGGAGCTGTCTATCTTTGTTTTCAATGCTGTTAGAGATTGTTTTATGTATTTTGGATCCATGTTGTTGGTACATAAATACTTATTATAGTTATGTCCTCCTGGTGTATTGACCCCTTAATCATTATGTAGAGTCCTTCCTTATCCTTTGTGGTGGATTTTACTTTAAAGCATATTTTGTCAGAGATTAATATTGCCACTCCTGCTCTTTTTTGAGTGTTGTTTGCTTGATATATTTTTTTCCATCCTTTGAGTTTTAGTTTGTTTGTGTCTTTGAGTCTAAGGTGTGTCTTTTGTAGGCAGCCTATAGATGGATCATGTTTTTTTTATCCAATCTGCCACTCTCTGTCTCTTTATTGGCACGTTTACTCCATTTACATTCAGCATAATTATTCGTAGGTACGTGTTTTGTTCTGTTATTTTGATGTCTTTTTTGTGCATTGTTCAGTTTCTTTTTTCCACTTAATTGTCTGTGCTGAGTTGTTTTTCTTTACGTATTTTCTTTTCATCTTTTTCATTATTGTTGATTTTGTATTTGCTGAGTCTTTATATATATATTTTTCTTTTTTTTATATTTTATTGTACTTCAGGTGAAGGCTTACAGAACAAGTAGTTTCTCATGAAACAGTAGTACACATGTTGTTTTATGACATTGGTTAACAACCCCACAACATATTAACCCTCTACCTTCTCAACCTTTTTTTTTGGTGAAAATACACATAGCCAAAGATACACCGTTTCAAAAATTTCTACATACACAGTTCAGTGACACTGACTACACTCTTCAAATTGTGCTATTATTTTCACTTAAGATGAAGGCTTACAGAACAAAATAGTTTCTTATTTAACAGTTACTACAAATGTTGCCGTATGACAGTGGTTAACAATCTCACAATACATCAACAATATCCTTACTCAACCTTGGGTTCCCTATCACCAGCTTGCTTGTCCCCTTCTGCCTTCTGGCCCTTGTCACTGGACTCCTGTACCTCGTTAGTCTCATTTGGTTTTACAGGGCTGTCCACTCCCAGGCTGAACAGTGAACCTCGGAGGTAACTTCACCACTGAGCTAAAAGGGTGTCTGGGGGCCATACTCTCGAGGTTTCTCCAGTCTCCTTTAGGCCAGTAAATCTGGTCTTTTTTGTGTGAGTTAGAATGATGCTCTACATCCTTCTCCAGCTCTGTCCAGAACCCTCTGTTGTGATCTCGGTCAGAGCAGTCAGTGGTGGTAGCCGGGCACCATCTAGCTGTACTGGACTCAGTCCAGTGGAGGCCTTGGTAGCTGCGGACAATTAGTCCTTCAGACTAATATTTTCCTTGTATCCTGTTCTCTTCATTCTCCCTTGCTCCCGAAGGGATGAGACCAGTGGAGTATCTTAGATGGCCGCTCACAGGCTTTTAAGACCCCAGACACTGCTCACCAAGGTAGAATGTAGAACATTGTTTTTATAAGCTGTGTCATGCCAATTGAGCTAGATGTTCCCCGAGACCATGGTCCCCACAGCCCTCCGCCCAGCAATTCAGTCCTTCAGGGAGTTTGAATGTGTCCATGGGGCCTCCATGACCTTTCCTTGTACAGGTTGTGCTAGTTTCCCCTGTATTGTGTACTGTCTCACCCTTCACCCAAGATAACCACTTATCTATTGCCTATTTAGTATCCCCCCCCCCCCATCCCTGGTAACCAACAAAGATTGTTACATTTTGTGTGTGAACTTTTTTATGGGTTTTTACAATCGAGGTCTCATACAATATTTGTCCTTTTGTGATTGACTTATTTCACTCAGCATAATGTCCTCCAGTTTCATCCATGTTATGAGATGCTTCACAGATTCATTGTTGTTCTTTCTCGTTGTATAGTACTCCATTGTTGTACCATAGTTTGTTTATCCATTCATCTGTTGATGGGCATCTAGGTTGTTTCCATCATTTTGCTATTGTGAACAATGCTGCCATGAACATAGGTGTGTATTTTTGTTGTTTTTTATTTTGATGTGTAAGAATGTTAGTTTCCTTTGTGGTTACCTTAATATTTACCCCTATTTTTCTAAGTTTAAACTAGTCTTTTATTTCTTTATATTGCTTAACTTCCTCTCCATATGAAAAATCTGTGTCTACATTTTTTAAGTCCCTCTTTTTTATTTTAATGTTGTCATCTTTTACATATTGACATCTGTTTACCTATTTTTAGTGTTTTAGTTTGATTCAGTTTTGTGACTTCCCTATCTGGGTTGATATCAGGTTGCTCTGTCCTGTGTTCTAGTCTTAGGTTGTTCTCTGATGTTATTGATTTTCTAACTGGAGGACTTCCTTTAGTATTTCTTGTAATTTTGGTTTGGTTTTTGCAAATTCCCTAAGGTTCTGTTTATCTGGAAATGCCCTAATTTCACCATCATATTTGAGAGACAGTTTTGCTGGATATATAATTCTTGGCTGGTAGTTGTTTTTCCTTCAAGGCTTTATATACGTCATCCCATTGCCTTCTTGCCTGCATGGTTTCTGCTGAGTAGTCTGAGCTTATTCATATTGACTTTCCTTTGTAGATGACTTTTCGTTTATCCCTAGCTGATCTTAAAATTCTGTCTTTATCTTGGTTTTGGCAAGTTTGATTATAATACGTCTTGGCGAGTTTCTTTTGGGATCTACGTTATATGGAGTTCGATGAGCATCTTGGATAGACATCTTCTCATCTTTCATGGTATTAGGAAAGTTTTCTGCCAACAAATCTTCAACAATTCTCTCTGTATTTTCTGTTATCCCCCCCCCCCCATTCCAGTACTCCAATCACTTGTAGGTTATTCCTCTTGATAGAATCCCACATAATTCTTAGGGTTTCTTCATTTTTTTAAATCCTTTTATCTGATTTTCCCTCAAATAAGTTGGTATCAAGTGCTTTATCTTCAATCTCACTAATTCTGACTTCCATTGCCTCAATTCTGTTCCTATTACTTTCTATTAAGTTGTCTAATTCTGAAATTTTATTGTTAATCTTCTGGATTTCTGATTGCTGTCTCTCTATGGATTCTTGCAGCCTGTTAAATTTGTCATTATGCTCTTCTCTAATGTTTTTAATTTCTTCTATTGCATGTTCTGTGTTTTGGTTAATTTCCTTCCTAATCTCTTGAAGAGTTCTGTATATTCATCTTTTGTATTCTGCCTCTGGTAATTCCAAGAAATTTTCTTCTTTGGGTAAATTTGTAGATTCTTTATTTTGGGAGCTTGCTGAAGCTGTAATAGACTGCCTCTTTATGTGATTTGATATTGACTGTTGTCTATGAGTCATCAATAAATTATTATATTTATTTATTTTATGTTTGCTTACTGTGTCCTAGCTTCTTGTTTTGTTTTGTTTTGATATGCCCAAATAGGCTGCTTGTGTGAGCTAGCCCAGTCACCAGCACCCTTGAAACTCCAAAGTCCTGTCCCCATGCGGCCAGACCTCCTACTAAGTATGTGATCCCAGGAGTCTGCCCACTCCTCCTGTATGGATTCAGCTCAGGTGTCCAGGTAGTCATCCACCAAGTGTGTGGTGCAGGCTGTCACCTACAGTTCTAGACAGGCATGGGTGATTGGTGTAGATGCAGGCATCCGGCTGCAGGAGGGGGACACAGGCTAACCAAGGCAGGGGCCGATGGCCACCCCCAAGTGTCCAGGAGGAAAGTGTGTCCCTGTTCCCTAGGGCACGTAGATGGGTGGGTTTTGCAGCCAGACTGAGCACCCAGTGCTGTTGGCTGTAGGGACTGGGGGCACCTATTTTTCTTGGGCCCCCGTAGCAGGTGACTAGGTGGCATGGATGGGGCCACCAGTCCTCAGGCCCCTGATGTGGGTAGTGAAGACCCTTATTAATGGGCAGAGCAGTGTCAAATGTCAAGAACCTGCCCCTTTACAGCTGAAACAGTTGAAGTTAGACTGTTGTACTGTGGTAATGAGGGTGTACAGTGTTGAAATGGGATCACGCAAGTCTATGCATGGGGAAAGGCACTCAAAGTCCATGGATCCCTTATGTCTGTGCCTAGGAAAAGGAGCCGTGCCTATCCTGAGTCCTGGCTTAGGGGAGCCTGCAGATTATTTTTTCTCCTTGTTAATTTGTTCACTGTACAAGGCTGAGAGAATGGCTTAGGGCGCGTGACGGGTCCTACTTCCGGCCCAGGGGACTCAGCAGTTGCTGAAGCCAGTCTGGGACCAAGTGCAGAGCAGGGAGTGGGGAGGTAAATGGGTGAGAGGTTTTTCCCTAAGGGAGGTGTTTTTGATCTGCGTGGTAGGCTGGATGCAAGTACTTATCTTTCGCCAGTTGAGGGCTGCTTCTCACTGGTTCTGGATGCCTGAGTAGACTCTCTGCTGCTGGGTCTCTCTCAGTGCAGAAAATGCCTCCCGAGCGCCGCTGCTTGCCTGCCTCACTGCTCACCCCGAGCTGATCCGTGAAGGACTCAGGCTCTTGCCTGGTCAGTTCTGTCAACTGCTTGCTGCTTCTGAACTGTCTCTCCCTCCCCCGCCATTCAGTCCGGTTCCTCAACTTTGCCTTTGACGTTCAGGGCTCCTAGATTGTCATATATAATCGATTCACTTGTTTTTTCAGGTCTTTGTTGTAAGAGGGTCCACCGGAAGTGTCTGACTACTCCGCCATGTCGGCCCCACCTCTTTTTCTACAGTCTTTTCTCTGATTTTTTCTCAAACAAAATGATATCCAAAGATTTGTCTCCAATTTTGCTGATCCTGTCTTTTATTGTTTCAAATTTGCTCCTAAAACCTTCTATTGCACTGTCCATTTCTGAGGTCTTGTTTGTCTTTTGGATTTCTAATTGCTGTTTTTGTATGATTTCTAGTTATTTATTCTGATATTTTGTTCCTGTATTATTTTATTTTCTTGAATTATTCCATTGCTTTGTCTGTGTTTTCCCTGATTTTGTCTGTATTTTCCATAATTTTGTCTTATTTTTTGTCTGCATTTTCCTTCATCTGTTGCACAACTGAATATTAGGGTTTTGGATTCCCTGTCAGGTAGTTCCAGTGCCTTTCCTTCTACCAGAAGATCATCTGGTGTTTTATTTTTGTCACTTTCTGAGGCCATCCTCTTCTGTTTTTAATATGTTTTGATATTGTCTGCTGCCTCTGGGACATTTAGGAATTATTTTCTTCATTTATTGATTGTAGATTTGACTGTTTCATCCTGCTTTTTTGTTTTATTTGGTTATGTCTGGGCAGGCGGGCTGGTATGTTTTGTTGCTTGCTGGTCTGTGGGCACAATACTTCTCATCATCTTGTCCAAGTGGGTCCATCGGGGATCCAGAGGAGGGATGGATAGTTTGTGACATGAACTGAGGCCAACAGGGCAGGGTAGGGTCCAGGGGACCACGTTGGTGCCCCTCAGGGCATGGTGCTTGGTGCATTGTGCAAATAGGCAGGAGGGAAATGAGAGGACGTGATGTGCAGAGCTAAGTGGGTGGGTGAAAGAAGAGAGAGAAACAAAAGCAAAAAATGAAGGAAGAAAGAGAAAAAAAATGGAGGGGTGGTAGGATTCAGCAGGTGGGTATGGGGAAGAACCAGTGAGGCTCTGCGTTGGTTGCTCTCTAGCCCAGTGGGGTAGCTCAGCCTGTGGAGAAGGGGTGTGGGTGGCACACGCAGCTAGGTAGGTGGGAGAAAGGAAAGCAAAGATGGGAAAGAGAGAGAAGAAACCAACCAACTAACCAACAATAAATAAATAAATAATAAGAACAACAACAACCAAAAAATACCTGGTGGTGTGGGAGTTGGCCCTTGGGGGTGGGGCAGAATTGGGGTGGTGGTGACCTGCTGTCTCTCTCGTCAGGTGGCACTGCACAGCCCATTAGGAAGAGGCAGAAGCAGTGCAGGCCCTAGGTGGGAAGGAGAAGAAAAAGGGGGAAGGGAAAATATAAAGAAAAATTAAAAATATGATAAGGGAGCCTGCCTGTGAGGGGGTTGCAGACCTGGGGAAGCCGTGTGCCAGAGGCTCTCTAGCATGGGGTGAGTTCCAGAGGACTGGAGGTCTGCACCAATGCCACTCAAAAAAAAAAAATGGCAGCACATTAGGAGCTGTCGGGTGGGGGCAGGGCAGACCCAGGGAGGCCGTGTGTCGGTGGCTTTCCAGCTGAGTGTTGTGGCATGGCCTGTCGAGAAGACACAGAGGTGGCACATGGGGCTAAGTGGGCAGGAGAAAGGAAAGGAAGGACGGGATAAAAAGAGAAAAAACAAAAAATATATGGGGCTGAGCGAACCAGCCTTTGGGGGTGGGGCAGAACCAGGGTGGTGGCGAGCTGGTGTCTCTCTGGCCAGGTGGTATGGCACAGCCTATCAGAAAGGGACAGAGGCAGTGCAGGGGGCTAGGTGGGAGGGAGAAGGAAAAGGGAGAAAGGGAAAGAGAAAAAAAATATGGCACTGAGGGAGCCTGCTGGTAGGGGTGGGGTGGACCTGGGGCAGCAGTGAGCCGGTGTCTCTCCAGCAGAGGAACCATAGCCCATTGGAAAGCAGTAGAGGCAGCGTATAGGGCAGAAGGGTGAGGTGTGGGAAAGTTTGTATCTCTGGTTACAAGGTGCTCTGTCTCCTGTTGGGAGCTCCATAAAATTACCTTCCCATACTCCCTGTCCAGGGTCATTGCTGGCTGTGTTCCAAGATGGCAAAGCTGTACCACGTCAGCTGGAGAGGACCTCCACTCTGTAGCTTTCCTCATTCTCTGTTCTCTGTTAGTTTCTCCATCCATTCGGTGCTTGATTTAGTTCTTTATCCCTTCATTTGATGCTTAGGCCCTGCCTCCTCTACTTTATAATTGTTAATGAAAGACAATCTTGAAAATTCTCTCTGGAATATTACCCAAGACCTTGTCAAATAGATGTTTCTGTCTTAGGCTAGACTCTTTAGAGAAGCAGTGAAGTGTCTGTGTGTGTGTGTATATCTATATCAGATCTCATCATGGAGGTGATTACATCATTATATGAATGACAAGCTGCATCATAACCAAACCATTGAGAAACTTGGCCCAGCCAAGTTGCCACACAACCTTAACGATCACAGTTGCTAAGATTGGAACACTGCCAATCATGGGATTCTTTAGTAGAGGTGACAAAGACTAGCATGGGTGATGTTATCTTGCTATAGTGTCTGGGGTGCAGACTTCATTGAAAAGGTGATATTTGAGCAGAGACCTGAGGAGGTGAGGAAGGTGAAGAGGTTAGCTTGAGGCTACCTAGAGAAAGTTTTGCAGGTAGAGGGAACAGCAAATACAAATGTTCTAAAGTAGGACTTCGCTGAGGTTTTTGGAGAACAGCAAGGAGGACAAGAGCTGCTGGAGTGGAGAGAGTAGAAGATGAGATCAGAGAGGTAAAGGGACCCTAGATCTTGTAGGCTCTTGCAAACCCCTGTCAGGATTTCAGCTACACTCTGCGAAAAATGAGAAGCCAGTGCAAGGTGTTTAGTAGAGGAATGACCTGATCTGCGTATGTTTTAAAAGGAGCATTGTGGCTGCAGTTGCGGAGAATAAAATATGGCAGGGTTGGGAGGGAGGGCAAGTCTGGAAGCAGGTAGGCTAGGAGGCTATTACAGTCCTCCAAGTGAGGGTTGATAGGGACTGTGACCAGGGGTAGCAATGGTGAGGGGACCAATGGTGGATATGTTCTGAAGGTAAAGTTGACAGAATTTGTTAATGGATAGGCTGTTGATTGTGAGAGAAAGAGAAGAGTAAAGAATGACTCCAAAGTTTTGATTGTCTCTATTGTCCATTGTTTTCCTTTTTGTTTGTTTTTTTTTGTTTTTATGTTTTTCATTTCAGGTAGATTTTTTCAACATTATCTTCCAAATTTTCTAGTAATTAAAAAATTTATGATTTTCTCTGAATATATTAGTATTTGTGAAAATTTCTTCCAATTTTTTTTATCTAAGTTGCTTTTTGAAAAAGTAAATGTGTTTGTTTCAGTCTATCTTTCCTGTTGGAGGCTTTCCTAAAACATCTTGTGATTCTGCTACTGAAGTTTAAGACAGACGTGCTAGAGTGTTGAAAAGAAGCTCCGTGTGCAAAGGTAGAGCTTTTTGACTGGTGGTCTATACTATGGGGGGCTAGCACAGCTGACTTTTCCCTGGAGGGACCACAAATGTTAGTGTTTGTAGTTCTCTCATTTTGCAGTGGTCATTTACTCCAGAGAATGATTCTGCAACCTCCTATCTTTGTGAGGGCAAGAGTCTCTGCAGCATTCATAGAGCAGGTGGTGGTGGTGGTGGGTAGGGTGTGTGTGTGTGTTGTGGCGGGGCAGGGACTTCACCATTCCCTGATCAGACATTTCCTTTACACCCATATCCAGTGTGATGCTTTATCCTGCCTCCAGCCTTGCTTGGAGTCCGGAACCTGGATCTCTGTGAATAAATTTCTCAACTCTGAAGGGGAAGAGGAAGAAGATGTTGTCTTACTATGTGAGGTGGGGTGCAGAATGGGAACCTGACTGCACCTTACCAAACTCCCTCCCTATTTTTAGGGCCAAGCTTTATCCCAACTTTGCAGTTCCTGGTAGCTCCAATTCCTAAGCCTCTCTGGGTTCTGATTCTTGTACACCCTGTGCAGGTCCTTACATTTCCCCATGCCATGCTCTGTCAAGTCATTTCTCACTCCTTTGGTTTTCTGTCTTCATGTCTTGTATTATGGTGTTACAGGTTTTTGTTTCCTTCAAGCTAAAGTATGCGCTTTTTTTTCCTCTCATTCTCCTTGTTTGTTTGAGTGGATTCTGAGGAGAGGAGGGCAGAAATAGCTTTTCTCTGTCATCTTAAAAGCTGGAAGACCCCATGAAAACAGTAAAGGCATTACTCCATTGACTTCCAGCATCCAGTGCTGCTACTGAGAACAATGTCGTTTTTATTTTCATTTCTTTATAGCTGACCTGCTCTTTGTCTCTAGGAAAGTCCCTGTGTGGCACAAATGATATGTTCTCAACTGTTGGCCTAAAGGTTGATGGTTCAAACTCACCGAGCAGTGTTACAGAACAAAGACCTGATGATCTGATTCCGTAAGTATTACAGCTGAGAAAACTCTATGGATCAGTTCTATCTGTAACACATGGCATTGCCATGAGTCGGAATAGACTTGACTGCAATGAGTTTGTTTTTGTTTTAATTTTTGCTTTTTTCTGTCTATAAAAGTGTTGTATCTTTTCTTTATATTTAGCATCCTGAATTTTCACAATGATGTGTCTGAGTGGGGTCTTTTTTGTTTATTTTACTTGATGTTTTGTGGACCCCTTCTATTTGAAGACATGTCTCATTTCAGGTAAGGAAAATGTGCTTATATTATTTATCTGACATTTCTTTGATAAATTCTTCTTCTTCATTTTACCATATGTTCAACTGTGGTTGAACTAGGACAACAGAGAATTTCTGTGTTGCCACCACAAGCCTAGCACTGAGTAAAAAGCAGCAGTAGTGTACTGCTGAGAGAGGAGCAAAAGCCTGGAGGGTTAAAAAAAAGTAAAAACCAGCATACCTCTTCTGTGTTGCAGCCATGCAGGGATGGCTGAAAGTGGAGTGAGGAGATGACACAAAGAAAAATCCTCCAGCACACCTGGTATCCTCACAAGCACAAGACAACGGCAACCCTCCACTAGAAGAATTTGCAGCCTGTGGTGCACTGAAAGTAATGATAGCAACAACAAAGACCAACCTACCACAACTCCTGACTAGACTGACCCAATTCCTCACACTAACAGCCTGGCACAGTACAGACATGTCCATTTCTGGGCAACGTATAAATACTACTTACTTCAGTTTCTACTCTTTTACACACAATGCCAACATTAGATTAAAAAAAATTACAAGTAACACACAAAAAAACAAATAGATTCAATCCATTGTCAAGAGATTAATCAAGACAGGCAGCTAATAGACACATGAGGACATGCTCATATCACTAGCCATTAGAGAAATGCAAGTCAAAACCACAATGGGATACCATCTCACCCCGACATTACTAGCATGAATAAAAAAAAAACAGAAAATAACAAATGCTGGAGAGATTGTGGGGAGATTGGAACTCTTATGCACGGCTAGTGGGAATGCAAACTGGTACAACTATTTTGGAAAACGATATGGCGCCTCCTTAAGAGCTAGAAATAGAAACACCATATGATCCAGCAATCCCACTCCTAGGAATACATCCTGGAGAAATAAGAGATGACACATGAATAGACATATGCACACTCATGTTCACTGCAGCATTATTCCCAATAGCAAAAAGATGGAAACAGCCTAAGCACCCATTAACAAATGACTGGATAAACAAACTATGGTACATATACATGATGGAATACTATGCAACGATAAAGAACAATGATGTATCTGTGAAACATCTCAGAACACCTGAAGGGCATTATGCTGAGTGAAATAAGTCAATCACAAAAGGACAAACACTGTATCAGACCACTATCATAAAAACACATGAAAATGTTTCCACACAGAAAGAAACAATCTTTGATATTTATAAGGGAGGAGAGGGGTAGGGAGGCAAAACCACTAACTAGATAGTAGATAAATGGTAACTTTAATAAAGTGTAAGACAGTACACAATACTGGGGAAGTCAGCACAACTTGACCAGGGCAAAGTCATAGAAGCTTTACAGACACATCCAAAAGCCCTGAGGGATCGAGCTACTGCGCTGAGGGCTGGGGACCATGGTCTCGGACATCTAGTTCAACTGGCATAACATAGTCTGTAAAGAAAATGTTATACATCTGAGAGTGGTGAGTAGCACCTGGGGTCTTAAAAGCCTGTGACTGGCCATCTAAGATACATCTACTTGTCTCATCCTGGCTGGAGAAAAGGAGAATGAAGAAAACTAAAGACACAAGAGAAAGATTAGTCCAAAGGACTAATGGACCACAGTTACCACAACCTCCACCAGACTGAGTCCAGCACAACTAAATGGTGCCTGGATACCACCACCAACTGCTTTGACAGGGATCACAATAGAGGGTCCTGGACAGAGCTGGAGAAAAATGTAGAACAAAATTAAAATTCACACACACACACACACACACACAAAGACCAGGCTTGCTGGTCTGGCAGAGACTGGAGAAACTCTGAAAGTATGGGCCCCAGACACTCTTTTAACTAAGTTCTGAAGTCACTCCTGAGGTTCACCCTTCAGCCAAAGATTAGACAGATCTATAAGGCCAACAATAACAAATGTGAGGTAAGTGCTTCATAGTTCAATCATTGTTCAAGACTGATGGGCACACTAACCCAAAAGCAACGATGAGAAGGCAGGAAGGGACAGGAAAACTGGACGAGTGGAAATAGGGAACTCGAGGTGGAGGAGGGGAGAATGTTGACACATCATGGGGTTGGCAACCAATATCACAAAACAATTTGTGTATTAACTGTTTAATGAAAAACTAATTTGCTCTGTCAACTTTCACCTAAAATACAATTAAAAAAAAAAGAGGAGAGAGATATTAATCAAGAGAACTAGACCGTACAATGGCCTAGGTGTTGGAACTATCCAACAGGGACATTAAAATAACTATAATTAGTATGTTAAAAGATTGAGTGGAATATTTAGACAACATGAACAGATGAAGAATTTGAAAAGAGAAAAGGAATTCTAAGAAAGAGTCAAATGAAGATGCTAGAAATAAAGGAGAATGATACCAAATAGAAACATGGGTCTACAAAAAGAAGTGAAGACCACCAAAAGTTGCATAAATAAAGGTAAATGTAAAAGACATTGTTTTACTTATTTTAAAATGTTCCAAATAGTAACTGACTATCTAATGCAAAGTAGCAAAACGTGTGAAGGATAGCACATGTAAAACTATTGACAACAATAGCACGAAGAATGAAAGGGAGGAATTGGAAGTATACTTTTTAATGTTCTTAATTTTATTTATTTATTTATTGTGCTTTAGGTGAAACTTTATAGAGCACATTAGTTTCTTTTTCAACAATTTATACACATATTGTTTTGTGACATTGGTTGCAATCTCCGAGATGTGTTGTCAATCTCCCCTTCCACACCACAGTTCCTTGTTTCCATCCATCCATTTTTTCCTGTCCCTTCCTGCCTTCTGTCATTGCTTTTGGGCAGGTGTTACCCTTTTGGTCTTGTATACATGATTGAACTAAGAAGTACATTTCTCATGTGTGTTATTGTTTGTTTTATAGACCTGTCTAACCTTTGGCTGAAGGGTGAACTTCGAGAGTGGCTTCAGTTCTGAGTTAAAAGGGTGTCCGGGACCATAGTCTCAGAGGCTCTCCTGGTCTCTGTCAGACCAGTAAGTCTGGTCTTCTTTTTTTGAGAATTTTAATTTTGTTCTACATTTTTCTCCTGCTCTGTCTGGGACCCTCTATTATGATCCCTGTCAGAGTGGTTGGTGGTGGTAGCCAGGCACCACCTAGTTCTTCTAGTATCAGGCTGTTGAAGCCTGTGGTATTTGTGGTCTGTTAGTCCTTTGGACTAATATTTCCCTTGTGCCTTTGGTTTTCTTCATTCTCCTTTGCTCCAGACAAGATAGGACCAGTAGATGTATCTTACATGGCTGCTTGCAGGCTTTTAAGGCCCCAGACACTACTCACCAAAGTAGGATGTAAAACATTTTCTTTATGAACTTTGTTATTCCAGTTGACCTAGATGACAGATTCTTCATTTTATGTGCAGTGGTATATTATTTTAAGATAAATTGTGATAAATAAAAGATGTATACCAAATAAGCCCTAGCAACCACTAAAACATTTTAGAAAAGAGGTATAAGTAATAAGCTAATGATGGAGATAAAAATGGAATCACAAAAAAATACACAATACAAAAGAAGACATAGAACATGCCCATATTTTTCTGTGGTCAAAAATAGAAAGCAACTAGGAAGATGGTAAATTTTAATTCAACAATATCAATAATTACATTAAATGTAAAAAATTATATCCTGCCAATTGAAAGACAGAGATTGTGGGGTCTTAAAATCTTGCAAGCGGCCATCTAAGATGCATCAATTGGTTGCAACCACCTGGAGTAAAGGAGAATGAATAACACCAAAGACACAAGGAAAGTATTAGCCCAAGAGACAGAAAGGGCCACATAAACCAGAGACTTCATGAGCCTGAGACCAGAAGAACTAGATGCTGCCTGGCTACCATGAATGACCGCCCTGACAGGGAACACAACAGAGAGTCCCTGATGGAGCAGGAGAAAGCTGGGGTGCAGAGCTCAAATTCTAGTAAGAAGACCAGACTTAATGGTCTGACTGAGACTAGAGGAACCCCGGAAACCATGGCCCCTGGATTCTCTATCAGCCCAGAACTAAAACAATTTCCGAGGCCAACTCTTCAGACAGGTATTGGACTGGACTGTGGGACATAAAGTGATACTCATGAGTAGTGTGCCTCTTAGCTCAAGTAGATACAAGAGACTAATGGGCAGCTTCTGTCCGGAGGTGAGATGGGAAGGCAGAGAGGGTTAGGAGCTGGTTGAATGGACATGGGGAATTGGGTGGAAAGGAGAATTGTGATGTCACAGTATGGGGAGAGCAATTAAAGTTACTTAACAATATATGTATAATTTTTGTATGGGAAAAAATAAAAAATTTAAAAAAAGAAAGAGATTGTAAATTGTATAAAAAACCAAGACCAACTAACTACATGCTGTGCTCAAAAATAGACTACTTTTACTTTAGAACACACACACGCACACACACATATGTGTTAAAAGTAAAAGGAAGTAGAAAGATGTATCATGCAAAGACTAATCTAGAGAAAGCTGGAGCAACTACATTATTAGGAAAGTGAATATTACCAGGGATTAAGAGGGAAATTACTTAATGATAAAAAAGTTCAATCCATCAAGAAGACATAATAAGCCTAAATGTACTAACAAAATAATATCAAATGAATAATGCAAAAAACAATGGAAATAAAGAAATTGATAATTCATAATAATTGCTAGAGATTTCAAAACTCTTCTCTCGGTAGTCATAGAACAAGTAGACAAAAGATCACTAGATGGGATATCTGAATACACTGTCAAACAACTAGTCCTAATTGGCATTTGTAGAATACACAGCAGTAGTAGAATATACGTTTATTCCAACTGCACTGGAACATTTATGAAGACAGACTATATTGTGGCCGTAAAACTAGTCTTGACAAATTTAAAATAAATCATATAAAGTATGTTTTCTGACTCCAGTGAAATTAAACTAGTAATCAATAACAGAAAGAGAGCTGGAAAAACTGCAAATATTTGTAAATTAAACACCACATTTCTAACTGAAAGAAGGAAATAGAAAATATTGCTATTTGAATGAAAATAAACACATAACATCAAAATTTTTGGTACACAAATAAAAGAGTTCTTCAAGCAAATTTATAGCATTAATTCTAATCAAAATTTCATCATGCATTTTTATTTAAAAGTCAGTAAGTTGATTTGAAAACTTATATCAAAGTGCACAGGATGAGATTATTAGTGATGTCTACTTTTCTTTTTATGCTTATTTTATAATATTTCTAAATTAAACATGCATTCTACTCATGTAATTAAAACAAAAATTCCAAATGACACCAAACTCAAAACATAAGGGATTTACTAGTAAAAATGCTAAAGTGTGCAAAGGGAAAAAGACTGAGGAAGTTTGTCTGAGTGAGAGAGTGTGTGTGTGTAATGGATGGAGGGGGTGGTGAAGGAGTCTCTTCAAGCCCGAAATCCTATGAATACGAGGGAAGTTAAGTGCTGGAACCGTAGTAACCCTGGCCAACCAGGCAGAAAAGGAGCGCTAAACCAAAGGTGTGTTGAGAGCAGGAATCATACCCGTCTTCTTCACTGTTATATAGTCAGTCCCTAACTACTGTGCTTAGCAGTCAGGAAATATTTACTGAAAAGGAAGAAACAAAGACAGGGAGGAAGGAAGAAAAGAGAAGGGAGGAATAAAGGAAGGGAAAGAGATTAGAATCTAAGAAAGGTGAAATGGAGAAAGCACCTATCAGATGGGTTGAGCTGTTGAAACATGAACACTTGTGGCTAGTTTCAGAACTTGGACAACGCAGGGGAAAGAAAGCCCAGTCCTTTGAAGCTTACACAAGAGAACAGAGAAGGGCTGAACTGGAGGGCCAAGGGTGATCAACGGCCAAGTTTCCTATCCGAGTTACAGAGACCCTGGTCATTGCAGCATGAAATATGTATGTTCTGTTCTTCTCTGTAATAGGAAGTTGTGGGCATAATGTAGTTGCAGATATACCCACAGCCTTGGTATCCAAACATAAGCTTGCCACCTGGAATAGAAGGAAGACAAGAAAAGGAAATCCATGATTTCTGTCTCCAAGTCCCAGTCCAGGAAGACAAGCTTTTGCCACCTAAGTGGTAAGGAATAAACATTTGTTTGAAGAATTAGTGATTCGATGAATGAGGAGAAACAGCACATTGCCCTGAGGGTCAACCTGGTTGGTGGGAAGGGACTGAGATGACTAATGTAGGCCCCTGGTGGGTCATCGTTCCCCAGCTCCAAATCCTCTTCCACTGAAGCTTCATTTCCCAAAAGCCTACCACAAACAAGCCCCAGTGAAATTTTTATAGCCCAGTTCCTGTCATCTGTCAGGATCTAACAGCACCTGTTTACCTGTTGATCTAGCAACACCCAAGGGCCCTCGTGACCCCTTTCAGAACAACCTTCATCATCTGCCCTCATTGCACACAAAAAACCTTCCTAGCTCCTTTTCAACTCAAATTTAGGGCTCTCAGCAAGAAAGCCTGAGGAATTTGGGAGTATCATAGGAGTATCTAATCATGAATTAGAACTAAGGTGTGAGGTGGGTTGAGCCTGAAGTAAAATAGGAGATGGAGGAGGAAGAAGGGAAGAGGAACAACATGGGGCGAAAAGCATAGGCAGAAGCAAAGGAGAGTGGAGGCCTAGGGGTAGGAAAAAGGGGTGAGGTGTGGTGGAGGTGTGGAGACCACCTCTAAAGGAAGGTTATGATAGTCCTAGTACCTCAACCTCACCTACTCATGGTCCAACAATCCAGAGTCACCTGTGTGGGTTCTGTTCCCCTAGACCTGGACTCCTCTCTCCTCCCAGGCACCTCCAAGAGCTCACCTTGCAGGAAGCCCAACAGAAAGGAGAGGCCCAGCAGCAGCAGTAGAAGGTACTTACCCATCTCAGAACCCAGCACTAGGAAGGAGCAGAAGGCTGGGCATAGCCAGCAGATGTCTCAGCCCCTCAGAATCCCTGGTTTATAGCAGTAGGCTGGGAGGAGCAGCCTTGATAGCCCAGGTAGAGTGTGTACTTCCTCTTGCCTCAGGGGAGCCTTGGCTCTGACTCCTCCTACCATCCCTGGCTCTGCTTACCTCAGGGCTAGCCAAGGGAGCCATGTCCTTCCACAGCTTCTTTCTGTCTCATTTGAGCTAGCTTTAAAATGGGAGAATCATGCCTGCCTTACTCAGTCAAAGGATTTGTAAGACTCAGGTGAGTTACTGAGTCTGGAGGCTCACTAGGCCTTGACCTTCTGTACTTCAGGGGACTACTTCCCTGAAATACAGTGGGAGTTGAGATATTTGATGTTCTTAATAAAATTGATTCTGAGAAATGGATATGTGCCTTGACTATTGCTAAAGAAAGCCCTGAACCTAGAATAGCAGTGTGGTACTACCTTCCAGACTGCGTTCCAGACTAGATGTTGTTGGCTGCCATCCAGTTAGCTCCTGACTCATGGCGACCCCATGTCTTACAGAGTAGAACTGTTCCATAGGGTTTTCTTGACTGCAGTCTTTATGGAAGCAGATCACCAAGTTTTTTGCTCTATGGATCCACTGGGTGGGTTTGAATCACCAACCTATTTTTTTTAGCAGCTGATACAAGTCGATATTGCCACCCAGGCTCTTTCCACACTACATAGAGATGTCTACTTGCTTCCAAGTTGATGAATGGAATTTAAAAATATGGATTTCATGATAAAGTTGTGTAAGGGAATTAAAGAAAAATTGAGGTACCTGATGTGATCTGAAACGGCCAGTTTGAGGATTACGTGTGATTCTCTGTTTGCTGGTTCTGTATTCACTCTAGCGGCAGCCATCTTCTGTACTGTTTCTAAAAGAGGAATGCCCAGTAATGATGATGTAACTACACTGCGACTCCTCCTTGTCACATACCTGTGTACTTGCCACACTGTAACCAATCTAAGAAAGAGACATATACCATTTTAAGCCAATCACCTTACAGAGCCTGGCACAGGAAGTCCTCCTTACAAGTTCTGCTATAGGAATTCATGCTTCACAAGTTCCCATCACAGATATCTTTATTTTAATGGGTTCCTGCCACCGGAAGCCCTGCCTTAAAATGATCTACTACCAGTTGAGTAATGCTTTTCAATGGTCTAAACTGTAATTACCAATCAAGTAATGTGTTTCAATGATCTAAGTTTGTAAATACCAATCAAGTATCATGTATCATATCCATCGTTCTCCTCCTATAAAGCATCACTGCTGAGTTGCCATTTTGAATTTCTAGATTCTACCGCATGGAGTTCATTTTATTCCCAGCTCAAGCTGTCTCTTTTCTTCCAATAAAGCTCTCAATTTTACATTAATCAGAGTATGAATGGTTACTGTATAACAAAGTTCTGTTGCTTTGGCTTCAGGTTCCTCTGTAGCTCTGAGCACATCCTGGAACCTGAGTCCTTCCTTACCCAAATACTAAACTTCAGTAATACACATGCCTTCTCCTGTTCTATGCCTGTTACACCTCCACCCAGCAAAAATACAGGAATGTCACTGAAGTGGAGGACTTACTCTATAGAGGTGTAAATCATCTAGTCACTCCACATGAGAAAGATATGACAGTCTGCTTCCATAGATTACAGCCTTGGAAACCCTATAGGGAAGTTCTAAGACAGGGCTAGGGCTGTTTTCTTAAAATCGTTATTTCCTTAGGACAGCCCCTCACCAGCCCATTTCCTGAAGTTGTTTCTTTTTCCTCAGAACTTCCTTGAAAAGAAACAGCCACTGGCTAGCTGAAACCGGCTGAAATGAGTCCTGCCCTCCATCTTGGCACTCCAGATAATCTTTAGCTCATTAACGGCCTCATGCATGGTAAATTCTCTACCCTTGTGTGGAGAGCTAATGTGCTAATGAACAAAAATGTCTAACTTCCTCCTGTGTGGAGAATCGAACCCAGGACTTTGAAAATGCTTACTCATTCTGGAATACTCTGCACCTGTGCATGTGCCATTTTGTATTTTGTAACTGATCTTGCCTGTATAAACCAGCCTCAGCAAGCTGCCTGTGAGCGGTGTTGGAAGGTACTTAGCCCCAGTTGTCTCCTTGCTTGGCCAATCAATAAAGTTGCCTTTCGTTCTCACCAACTCGGTCACTTTCTCTTTGGCCCCAGATGGAGTCATGCCAAGTAGGACCCAGAGTTCCCAGCAACATTTTCTGATGAGTCAGCCAGAAGTCATCATTTGGTGTTGGAGGTGGATTAGATGGAGGGCCCAACTGAAACTCCAGTGAGCACCAGGGAATTTCTCCAGGGGACCAGCAGTGTGTCCTTGTGGCTGATACCACCTTGGACCCAAGGGTGACTCCTCCAGGGAAGATGAAATGCTGCCAGTGATCCGCTGGGAAGGAGAACATTTGTTCCTCAGTGAGTAACAACTTTAAAGTTGCCTTAACTATGGTCCACGTAATGATGTGCTTAGGTCGATCTGTTTTCCTGTAACTTGTAAAAGTTGCACCAAGGCGACCTCATAGAGGCTGGCCGGTACTCCAAAATCCTGTAATACCCACCCAGAACTCTTTTTTTTTTTTTTAAATTTTTTTTTTATTGTACTTTACATAAAGGTTTACAAAATAGTTTCTCATTAAACGGTTAGTAAACGTATTGTTTTATGGCATTGGTTAACAACCCCACAACATGTCAACACTCTCCCTTCTCGACCTTGGATTCCCTATTATCAGTTTCCCTGTCCCCTCCTGCCTTCTAGTCCTGGTCTCTAGGCTGTTGTGCCCCATTAGTCTCGTTTTGTTTTATGGGGCTGTCTAATCTTTGGCTGAAGGGTGAACCTCGGGAGTGACTTCATTACTGAGCTAAAAGGGTGTCCAGGGGCCCACCCAGAACTCTTAAGGTAGTTGTTCTCTGTTCTTATATCCTGTTTTAAACATGGGTAATTCTGAAAATATTCCTGATTGCTCACCCTTAGGATGTATTCTGAAAAACTGGCAGACGTTTGGGTACAATCCTATTAGAAACAAAGAAACTTATTTTCCTGTGTAACACAAACTGGCCACAATATAAATTAGGAGATGATGAAAGGTGGCTAGTTAATAGATCCTTATAACACCATATTGCAGTTAGATTTTTTTTTTCTGTTCTCATTCAGGAAAGTGGGATGAAAAGTACTATGCAGAAGCATTTATCATCTTGTATAGAGATAAAGATACTCAGGAAAAGTGTAAAGTGTGCCTTCAGACCAAGAAGGGGACTAAACGTCAGAAAAAACCAGAAGTTATAGAACATCTCTGTCATGAATTGAATTATTTTCCCCCAAAATATCTGTCATCTTGGCTAGGTCGTGATTCCCCTTATTGTATGATTGTGTACCATTTTGTAATCTGATGTGATTTCCCTATGTGTTGTAAACTCTATCACTATGATGTAATAAGATAGATTAGTGGCAGTTATACTGATGAGGTCTACAAGATTAAACAGTGTCTTAAGCCAATAACTTTTGAGATATAAAAGAGAGAAGTGAGCAGAGAGGCGGGGAATCTCATACCATCAAGAAAGCAGTGCCAGGAGCAGAGCGAGTCCTTTGGACCTGAGGTTCCTAGGCTGAGATGCTCCCAGACCAAGGGAAGATTGATGCATCACAAGGACCTTCCTCTAGAGCTGACAGAGAGAGAAAGCCTTCTCCTGGAGCTGACACCCTGAATTTGGACTTGTAGCCTACTGGACTTTGAGAGAATAAATTTCTCTTTGTTAAGCTATCCACATGTAGTATTTCTGTTATAGCAGCACTAGATGACTAAGACAATCCCCTTGAGAATTCCCAGACCCCCTGGGCCTGCAGAAACCTCCACCCCCTTACCTTCTGGCTCCTCTTGAGCCCCAGAGACCATCACCCATGCAGGGTCCCTCTGGGAACTCTCTACAGCTCCCCTGCTTGTTCCTCCACCACATATACACAAAGCATGGCCCCCTATCAGCCATCAGAGTCGGCCTCAAAACAGGGGCCCCAACTGAGTTAGAGCCATCAGGCAGGGCTTTACCCCCTCCAATAGACTCCAGCCAGAGATGCAGGCATGGTTTGGGTACACACTCCTTTTACCACCAATGACTTATACAAATGGAAGAATAACATCCCAGGGTATCAAGGAGACCCCAAAGGATGCATGACTTGTTCACATCTATCTTTCATACCCATAGCCCCAACTGGGCTGACTGTATAGCCCTGATGGATACTTTGCTCACTCCAGAAGTGAGACACATGGTACTTGAGAAAGCTTGTGAAGAAGCTGACAAACATCATGCTGACCAGGCTCAAAATTGGTCAGCAGCTGACACCATCCCCCCTAGAAACCCTGCTGGGATCCTAATGTGCAGGTACAGCAAAACTTTCTCATTTACTATCATGATTGCCTCCTACCAGGGCTCAAGAATGGAGTCCCAAAGCAGAAGAGCCTCAATAAAGTATATGAAGTTAGACAGAAGTCAGATGAGGACCCTCCCTCATTTCTTGAATGAATCTTTTCAGCTTTCAGATAGTGTACTTATCTAGATCCAGAGTCCCCTGAAAATCCTAGGCTGACTAATGCCATTTTCATAGGGCAGAGTACCCCGGACATCCCAAAGAAACTTCAGAAAGTTGAAGTGGGTATAGCCATGTATATCTCCCCATTGGATGAGATTGCCTTCAGGGTCTATACAGGCAGGGAAAAGGAGAAAGAAACACTTTCAGAACAGAGGGAAATCAGGTGAGGAAACAGTAGGCTAGTTTCCTTGCAGCTGCCTTGCAAGGATCAGGGGCTTGGCAGGGAGGCCGAAGAGAGAGGGTCTCCCAAGCAGACAAGACTGAAGCCTAGTGATAAACTGCAGTTGAATAGAAACCTGTGTGCCTATTGCAAGGAGATAGGACACTGTAGAAATGTGTGCCCCAAGAGACCACAAAATAAGTGCCCACTGGGCGTGAAGAAACCTCTGGGAGAAGCCCAGCTCCCAGCCATGGCATACTCTGAGGACGAATCAGACTGAAGGGGACCATTGGAAAGCCCTCCACTTGAGCCTCTAGTTACAATGAATGTGGAGGGAAAGCCCACAAAGTTTCTAGTGGACACTGGGGCCATTCATTCAGTCTTAACTCAAAAACAAGCCCCTCCTTCAGGAAAAACAACCACCATTGTGGGATTGTCAGGGAAGGAAGTCTCCAGACCTTTCCTTCAACCACTCATCTGCTTCCTTCCTGGAAAAACACTTCTCACTCCTTCCTGTATATGCTAGATTGCCTGATCCTGCTGTTATTACAAGACTTGTTATGTAAACTGCAGGCTGAGATCTCATTTCAGAATGGAGAAATGCATGTGAACGTGCCAGTGGAGCAAGGGGGGCAAGCCCACCTCATGCTGTGTCAGCCAATACCTGTGCCAGCCAGCCCATGGGGCCCTCTGACCTTCTTAAATGAAGGACTCAACCCTGAGGTAAACCCCAAGGTTTGAGCAGCAGGGACCCCTGGGAAGATGAAAAATGCCACTCTGGTCACAGTACAACTGCTGCCTGGGTTTGTCTCACCCTGGCTAAAACAATACCCCCTCAGGAGAGAGGCCAAGGGGACCATTGAAAAGCTAATTCAGAAGTATGTAGCTTTCAGTCTCCTTAGGCCTTTCCAATCAGCTTTCAACACCCCAATCTTACCTGTGAAGAAGGACAGAAGCTACAGGTTTGTGCAAGACCTCTCAGCTAACAGCCAGGTAACTGTGACTATCCATACTGTTGTACCCAATGCTTACATCTTCCTATCAGCGCTATCACCAGTTTTTAAGTGGTTCACAGTGTTAGACCTGAAAGATGCTTTCTTTCTGTATTGCCCATGAACATAAAAGCCAAGAGATTTTTGCTGTCGAATAGGAAGATCCTAATACTAGGCTAAAATAGCAATTTTGTTGGACTATGTTTCCCCAAGTGTTCAAAAAGTCACCAACCCTTTTTGGTTCAGCTCTAGCCAAAGACTGTGAGAACTGAGTCTTAAAAATGACATGTTATTGCAATATGTGGATGACCTGTTCATAGATAGCAAAACACAGTTTGACTCAGATGAAAATACTGTGACATTTTAAATTTCTTTGCAGAAGCAAGATATAAAGTCTCTTGAGAAAAAGCACAGATTACTGAGAAAAAAGGTTGTTTAAAAGGTTGTTTATCTAGGGCTTATCATTCAGGCAAGGCAGAGAGAGTTGCAACCTGAAAGAAAGCAGGCCATTTGTCAGTTAGCAGCCCCCACCACAAGAAAGCAGCTACAGGGGTTCCTAGGCATGGCCGGTTTTTGCAGAATCTGGATCCCTAATTTTGGACTTTGAGCAAAACCCTTTATATAAAGTTCTGGAAGGCAAAGAAACTGATCCATTCCAGTGTACAGGAAGTTAGTGGAGAGCCTTTCACAATATTAAAAAGGCTTTACTTGAGGCCCCTGCTCTTGGGCTCCCTAATGCTCATAAACCTTTCGATCTGTTTGTCCATGAAATTGGAGGAATAGCTGTCTGTGTCCTCACTCAAATCCTAGGATCTTGGAGGCGACCTTTAGCATACTTTTCCAAAAAGCTGGACATCATTACCAGAGGGTGGCTATCCTGCCTAAAAACCGTGGCTACCACAGTTTTCCTTGTTAAAGAAGCAGAAAAACTCACATTGGGCCAGACCTCTGAGTCTTTGTTGCTCATGCAGTCACCACTGTCCTTGAACGGCAGGGTAATCATTGGCTATCGACTAGCAGGATAACCCAGTACCAGGCAGCGCTATTAGACCACCCTGCAATCCAGCTTCAAAAAACCACCTGTTTAAATTAAGCCACTCTGTTACCAACCTTGCCTCAGACAGGACCCATCCATGACTGTGTGCAGACCCTTGACCTTGTCTATGCCAGCAGCCAGACTTGCAGGATCACCATATTAATGATCCTGAACTTGAGCTCTACACAGATGGAGGCAGCTTTGTTGAAAATGGACAGTGAAAGGGTGGATATGCTGTGGTCACTCTGGATGAAGTCCTAGAAACACAAGCCCTCCCCATCGGGAGTTCAGCTCAAAAAGTGGAGCTCATCACCATGACCCAGGCCTTAAGACTGGCGAGAGGTAAAGTGGTCAATGTATATATGGGTGCCAGGTATGTTTTTGGGGTTGTACTTTGCACACGGGGCCCTGTAGAAGCAGAGGAGACTTTTGAACTCTTCAGGAGATGAGATTAAGCATAGTCAGCAGATTCTTCAACTACTGGAGGCTATCTTGCTCTCTCTAATGGTGGCTGTAATGCATTGCAGAGGACACCAAAATGAAGACATTTCCGTGTGCCTGGCAACCATAAGGCAGACCAAGCAGCTAAAGATGCCGCCAAGACTCAGAAACCAGAGGTAGTGGTGCCTTTGGTTCCCCAGCTAGCGTTCCACCCACAAGATCAATCACACTACAGTGAAAAGGACAGGTATGTGGCAGAAAATTGGGGCACCACAGAAAAGAAAAAGGGCTGGTTATACACCCCAGAAGGAAAAGTTTCCTTCCTGAGACTCTAGTCACCTTGGTCCTACGGGAAGCCCACCAGTCCACTCACTATGGGCGTGACACTCTGTATGACTGGATAAAGAGACATTTGATTGGACAGGGAATTTACAAAGCCATAGAGACCATAGTGTGACAGTGCCAAGAATAAATCTCCAAAACAGAGTCGTTGCCCCCCCCTGGGGCCCAGAAAAAAGGGACACAACCTGGAGAAGACTGGAAGGTAGATTTCATCGAGATGCCCAGAGTACCTGGAAATTAAGTATTTACTGTATTTGTAGATACTTTCACCAACTGGATTGAAGCTTTTCCATGCTGAACCAAGAAGTTCACTGAGGTAGTCAAAAGACTCCTAGAAGAAATCACCCCAAGTTTTGAGTTGCCCTGATCCATTGGAAGTGACAATGGGCCTCATTTTATTGCAAAAATTACTCAAGATGTGGTGACTTCATTGGACATCAATTGGAATCTGCATTCAGCCTGGAGACCCCAATCCAGGGGGATGGTCAAAAGAGCTAACCACCAGCTCAAGAGGTACATAGCAAAACTGTGCCAGGAAACTAAACTAGTTTGGACTAAGGTCCTCCCCATGGCTCTGCTTTGGTCTTGGGTTGCCCGAGGTCCAAATTAAAAATCAGTCACTTTGAGCTGATGTACGGCCATCCTTTGCTAAAGAACACTGAGATGGAAACCCTGGAATCATATGGCACACCCCTAGATTTGGAAGACATCTCCCTACATGAGAAAGGTATCCAGTTCTTAAAAGAATACTTACAGTCTCTGTTGGGTATGTTGTATTCTCTCTGCAGGCATGCTCATCTCTGCGACTCCAATCTAGCACCTGAGGTCCCTCTGGACTCCATCCAGCCCAGTGACTGCGTCATGATCAAAACGTGGAAGTCTGATATCCTACAGGAAAAGTGAACTGGACCCTTTGAAGTTCTCCTCACCATCCCTACTGTGGTCAAAGTCAGTGGAATGAGCACCTGAATTCATCATACCAGAATCAAAAAGAGCCCGCTGCCAGACGTTGAAGGACAAACTTCCCAAAACCAGGAAAATTGGACTTTTACCCCTGTAGAGGACCTTAAGTACATGTTTCATTTGTATCCCTAGTATGACGGTAAGTGCCACTGAGGTCTTAGGGATAAGCTTTGCTTGTGCCCTCCTCACAGTATTTATTTTGAATTTCAATTGTGTCATTCCCCTGTTTGAATAACTTCTGCCAACTGACGTTAAGTAACAATACCTGCCCCAAACCCTGACCCTACAACGACAACTCTTCAGGACAACTGAAACTGAGTTGTTACAAGACCTGAAGTATCTGTTTAAGAGACTCTGAGTTTTCAACCCATAGAATATGGGTTTATTCTTCAATGTTTGAATTCTGTTAACTCTGATTTTTGCTTTCCTGTTCATATTTCACCTGTTTTAGGATAGTAGACCTCTTAAGTTAGACCTTGATTCATGCAAATATGAAGCTGTGGTACCTCATCTTCATTCTTCTCCTAACTCTGCCCCTTACATGATCTTGGCAGAAAAATGCTTTTGTCAAATTGGCCTGATAAGTAGCAGGTGCAACCAACATGACTAAATGTTGAATTTGCCACCCAATGCCAAAATCAACCCATGAAAATTCTGACCCACTGGCAGTTCCAGTGTACAACTATAGCCTAGTTCCTAATGCCACCATCAACCTTACAACAACCTCTAACCAAGCTATACGTGTCAGGCTGTGGCACCCTGGAGCCTGGGCACCTTGTTTTAACCTAACAACATTCCTGAGTAAATGACACTGAAAAGGCAAAAAGAAATTTCTCCCACTATGAGAATGGAGAGTGGAAATTCAGTAACTGTATTAATTGGATGACTGAACCCCTAGTAATCCTCAATTTATCCAGTAGCTTATAGGTGGGCCCTGCAAAACAGACTTAAGGACAAATTCCAAACCCAAACCACCTATGTACAGCCAGTTGTATGCACCCACTAGCTGAGGGTTTTTATCTGTGTGCAACAACTCAGTAAGTAAGCCAGGCCTTAATCAGATGAACCAGACCATTCCCTTTTCCAAATAATGACAGAGGAAAAGATACACTTTGTATCCCTTCAAGTTATGCATTTCTGTGTGAAAGTACAAGGCATCCAGAATTCCTAACCTGAAGCCCAACTCCCAAACCCTATGCCTGGGAAATCCAATGTTTAGATGGTTGGAAAATGACTGGACAATATACCCTGGGACATCTTGGTGTACCTTTTGATATCTAATGGTGTAATGAGAGCATACATGGGGCAACTAGTTTAGACCTGACCAGTTACCACTGACAAAAGAGAGCCCTCAGTCTGTGGGGAGAAGATTGTAGTCAGTCTGGTTGACACCACCAAATCGGCGAGTACTCAGGAGAAGGTTACTCTTTCCTCAGATCTGTCATTTAGCCAATGGGAATTGCACAACTTGAAAGCTCAGTTAGAAATAAGTCAGTAACCACGGAAGGAATCATCCAAGATAAGCTTATGACCTTTTGGGCACAGCCAATTCCCCTAACTCCCTAGTTAAAGTAGTCCTAGACGACTGCATAGACCTTGATTTTATTTTAGCTTAACAAGGTGGAGTCTGTAAAATTAACACCTTGTGCTGTGTATGGATAAACACCTCCAGCAAGGTGGAACTAAATCTATAGAAGCTACAACAAAAGACAACTTGGCTACACATTGTTACAGATGACTTCAAAGGACTATATGACTGGCTAATGTCATGGCTTCCTAAATTTATACGGCTCAAAAACCTTTTTGGTATCATTTTCCTCTTTCTTGGGTGGGACTAACTGTACTCTTTCTTGTCTGTGTGTTTGGACCCTGCCTCTGAAACCTTCTAGCCAAATTCTTTACTAAAAGACTAAGCTCTATCAAGCTTAATATGGTCCTGACACAAGAGCCAGTCTATCAAACCACACCACCAACCTCACCTTATGATCTTAGGCTAGAAGCTATCCAACAGTTCCAAGAGGAAGAACCCTAAATTTTTAGAGCTTCCCCATTCCAGTTCACTGCCCCTTCTGAGCAGGAAGGAGTTCTAAGAGTCATCATCCTTTCTCCCTTTTCCCAATCTTGCCACTAACTAATAACTGTTAGTGTCAAAAGAAATGGAAGGAATAAGGCAGGGGTAGAGCCATTTTCTTAAAATAATTGTCTCCTCAGGACAGCCCCTCACCAGCCCGTTTCCTGAAGTTGTTTTTCTCTTCAGAACTTCCTTGAAAAGAAACAGCCACTGGCTAGCTGAAACCAGCTGAAACGAGTCCTGCCCTCATCTTGGCACTCCAGATAATCTTTAGCTCATTAACTGCCTCATGCATGGTAAATTCTCTGCCCCTGGGTGGAGAGCTAACATGCTAATGAACAAAAATGGCTAACTTCCTTCCATACAGGGAATTGAACACAGGCCTTAGAAAATGTTTACTCATTTTGGAATACACTGCATCTGTGTGCCTGCCATTTTGTATTTTGTAACTGATCTTGCCTATATAAACCAGCCTCAACAAGCTGCCTGCAAGCGGTCTTGGAAGGCACTTAGCTCTGATGGTCTCTTTGCTTGGCCAGTCAACAAAGTTGCCTTTCATTCTCCCCAACTCCATCTCTGTCTTTTTGGCCTTGGACAGAGTCATGCTGAGCAGGACCTGGAGTTACTGGTAACAGTTCTACCCTGTCCTATAGGGTTGCTTTGAGTTGGAACTGACTTGATGACAACAGGTTTGGGTTTTGATTCATCCCAAAACTACCTAGAGCACTGATTGAGAGCTTGCTATATGCCAGGTAGGGTGCTAAATGCTTGGAAAATATTATTCCAGTTGATTTTCACACAACAGCTTATGTAATAGTTATCAATATCTGCATTTTATTGATGAAAATACTAAGAGGAAGCAATCAATCCAAGGTGGCAAAGAGGATAACTGGCAGATTTAAATCCAGGTCTGCCAGACTTCACTGATGTTGTCACTGTTCTAGTGGCATCTAAGTCTTGATGTGTTCCAAGAGCCTCCAAATCAATGTCCAAGGACCAGAAAGCAGGATCCCAGTTGCCAGAAATGTCACCTGTAGCTGCTTTAGACACAGAAGTTTCCTGTTATCAGTCCCACATTATAAGCAAGAATGGACATGAGTCAGCAGAAATAATTTTCTATCAACTGTTAAGAATAAATGTTTTACTAAATGGTTCTTCTGGGAGTCTAATTTAGCCCTAATCCTAGAATTCTTCAGATGTGGGTAGGGGGATGGGGCCCACTGCTTAGCCCAGGCTGAAGAGATTTATTTTCTCCAGTCCGTAAAGTTTTTTCTTGACCCTACTTCCACAGAACCCTGTTGTGCAAGCTCCCCAAAGCCAGGAATTCCTCCTGTCTCTGGTCATACTCCTTCCAGTAGTGGACAAGATAGACAGGAGCCATTTTCACCTTCAGTGGTGCCGAGGAGCTGAGCATTGTGCATAGTGCACAAGTTGGGGGTGGGGATAGACAACATCAGAATCTCAGGGCAGGGAAGTACATGTCATTTTAATAAGTATATTAATAGAGTTAATATAATGCACTTGAAAAAAAATAATTGCTTTCTTAATACAAACTGCACAAAGTAAAACCAAAACTAAACCAAACTTGTTGCCATCAAGTTGATTCCGACTCATAGCAATCCTGTAGCAAAATCATCTCACATAGAGATATCAGTAAACTACCAACCCCCTTCTCAGCCAGGGTCAAGGAGGTGTATAGGGGATCTTCTTAGTGTTGTCAAAATCGAGAACAAAAGAAATTAAAGCATATAGGGTTGATTCAAGCAGTTCATCTGTATGCATACAGATAGCCCTCTCAGAAAAGTAGGAGAGCTCATTGTAGGCTACTTACAGTGAACTTTTAAGGAGAAAAGAGAGGAAATACAAAGTAGAAAATTAAACACTTGGCTACCCTTAGCATAATTAAATCATGCTCTTTTCCTTCCTGAGGCCACCAGGTGGTCCTTGTGGCCTGGCCAGCACCCATTCGTTTGTAAAACAAAAGCATCTCAATTACTCAGGAAAATCCAAAGGTTTAGAACTATCTTTTCAGGAACAAGGGCTAAAACTAGATTACTTTCAGTAAAGTTAAATTCTTTCTACAGGGTAAACATGAAGCAAGTCCATGGTTAACAAATGTCTTATCACAGAGAGGTTTGTGTTATTTTATGATCACTGTGTCTCCTTTGTTCTGTTGACTGTTCTTAGGTGCATTCTACACTGGTCAGAGGCCTCTGTGAAATTTATAGGCACTCAGAAGAATCTGTCAATCTGGGCTTCAGTTTCTCTTTTTTAAAACAATATCTCCTCCTCTTTGTCATACTCTCTGGGATACTAAGAGCTTGACCAAAAATCTCCATCTCTTAGTAGAGATCTTCATGAAGTAGTCTGATGTCTGATCTGATCTTGTTTGTGTCTGTTGTCTGATGATGGTGGATATGATTTGTAGTCTTAGCGGCTGTGCACATGCATTTAAGATCCTTGAGATTATACATTTTAGAAGGGTGATTACATTGATAGGGACTAAGAGAGCAATACACAAAATTTGGAAGATTCCTTTGAGCCAAGGACCCAGTGTTGAGATTTAGACAAGAGAATAAATCCCATGGAATTTCAGTTTTCACTTTGGCCAATTTGGCAGCTTCTTGTGCCTGAGCTTTACTTGCTACTACACTTTCATAAATTTTGTGCTGGGTATCATTTATGTACACACAGCATTGTGACCCAATCAGAGCACAAACACCTCCCTGTAATGTCACCATATAATCTAGAGCTAGTCTATACTGTAAAGTCATTTTGCGAATTACTAAAAATTCTTTGGATAAGAAAAGATGTCTTGCCCAAGTTAGACATTGAATTTTCTAGTTCAAATAGTACCTTGTGTAGTACAATTTGTAATCTTAAAGTGTATCTTCCAATGCAAGAAAGGCCAGCTACTGTGACTAAAGGAGCTATTCCCATATTCAAGCATCCTATAAGTTTGACTTTGGGTAGAGAATTTTTGCTAACTTACATTTAGTGCTACATCTAAGCAGGTAATATGTTGTTCTTTTGTTTCTACATTGTTGGTCCCTCTCATATTATTAATCTTTCCTTTGTGTAAATGATTATGGATATACACATGGGAACAGCATAAACGATGTAACAAGAACTGGTCCAATTTATAGGTAGAAAACAATACCATTGGTTGTATGACGTTTACAAAAGCTCAAAGACAATAAACAGGATGAGAATCTGCTATTCCCCAAGAGCATGCTATAATTTTGTATTGAAACATAAATTTCTCTCTACAGTCACCCTCCTTTTGATCAAAGACAATGTCAAAGTTATTCTTGATCTTAAAATAAGTGTCTTAACTGTCTAGTGCTTCTATAACAGACGTACCACAAGTGGGTGGTTTTAATCAGTAGAAATTTATTTTCTCACAGTTTAGGAAGATGAAAGTGCAAATTCAAGTTGCGCTGTAGGGAAAGACTTTCTTTGTCTGCTGGGGGCCGGGGGGTCAATCCTTATCTCAGCTTCTCTAGCATTCTCAGTGTTCCTCGGAGAACTCCATGAAGGCATGTATCTTTCCCCCATTCCATTTTGCTTCTCTGTGCATAATTTGCTCTTTTTATATCTCAAAAATGCCACACTCTTCTCTGATATAGCCTCATTAGCTTAACAAATTAAACACCCAATTCCCTAACTGGATTACACACACGTATATGGGTTACACAAATTATGAGGGGACTCAATTCAATCTATAACAATAACGATCAAAAACAATTACCTAGGTGCAGCAAGAACAGCAATTAATTACAAAGTCCTCTTAAATTTACTTTGCTGGAAGTTTTCATAAGAAATTTCAGATTGAAATTGTTAAATCCTCTCAAGGCTAGGAAGCCAGCCAAGAACTTGCTACCAGATTTCATCTGTAGTACCCACAGATTTGGGTGAGTTTCTGTCTTCCTGAAATCCCAAAATATTGTAAGGCAACTCTTCTGATTTGATAACACTTCCCATGCGACTCATAACATATGAAATAAACCTAAGTATTTATAGTAACTCTCTTTTTACAAGGTGGGAGAAAACAAATCTTTTGAGACTTTTCAGGGAGCCTGTGGGAAATCCCAAAATGCAAGTTTTATATGTACAAATATCATTTAGGGTTAGATTTTGGGAGATCTTAACATTTGGTTTAATAAGATCACAGGTCACTGAGAAAAAATACTCTGGTATCTATTTAATCAAAATGATAATAAAAAGATTTTAATAGTAAATATAGGTCCAAGACACAATAATTGGTCTCTATTCACTTGGAGCAACAGAGGAAGAAGGAGAGTCAGAACAGGAGGAGGATATAGAATGCGTGGCTAATTGCCTCCATGAACAACTGCTATCTTGGCCATGAGACCAGAAAAACCAGATAGTGCCCAGCTACCATTACTGACATTTTGATCAAGGATACTATAGAGGAATCCTGATCAAAAAGGGAGAAAGGCAGAATAGAATTTCAAATTTTCATGGACTCCAAACTTTTTGGAGCCATGGAGGCTGGAAAAACTACTGAAGCTATTGCCCTGAGATAATGTTTAAACCTTAAACCAAAAATATAATTTAAAGTCTTCTTAAAATCAAAGAATAGCTTAACTAGTAAAAAATAGCTTCCTTGAGCCCGATACTCTTTTTTTTCTCTCTCCTTTTTTTTTTTTTGTTGTACTTTAGATGAAGGTTTACAGAACAAATAGTTTCTC
Source organism: Dugong dugon (assembly GCA_030035585.1). Lineage (NCBI taxonomy): Eukaryota > Metazoa > Chordata > Mammalia > Sirenia > Dugongidae > Dugong > Dugong dugon. The sequence goes on along the minus strand of CM057467.1, from coordinate 74,548,369 downwards.
ATTAAACAGTCAGTACCCATATTATTTTATGACATTGGTTAACAACCCCATGACATGTCAACACTCTCCCTTCTCTACCTTGGAGGACCTTTTTTTTTTTTTTTTGGTGAAAATATACATAGCCAAAGTCACACCATTTCAAAAGCTTCTACATGTACAATTCAGTGACACTGATTACATTTTTCCAGTTGTGCTGCTATTCTCACTATCCTTTTCCAAATTATTCCATCACCACTATCTTCAACTCACTGTGCCCTAGGCTTCACATCAAACCATTTAAGTTGCTGTTGTCAATTTGATCTCACATAGATAATTCTTTTTTTTTGTACCTTAGATGAAGGTTTGCAGAACAAATAGTTTCTCATTAAACAGTTAGTACTCGTATTGCCCTTTGACAATGGTTAACAACCCCAAGACATGTCAACCCTGTCCTTTCTCAACCATGGGTTCCCTGTCACCAGCTTTTCTGTCCTCTCCGGCCAACTAGTCCTTGTCCCTGGATTGCTGTGCCTCATTAGTCCTGTGAGCCTTATGCTTTTTTTTTTTTTTTCTTTTGAATTGTTTATTCTCTGGGTATAGTCATTTTAGGGTAGGTTAACTTGATCAGATAATCTTTTTTTTTTAAATTGTTGTAATTAAATGAAATTTACATTTCTAGTTAGTCTCCCATACAAATTTTTTTTTTACATACATTGTTATGAGACCTTAATTGCTCACCCCATTCTGCGACAGCACACTCCTCCTTCCCCCCTGATTCCCCATGACCATTCAACCAACTCCTAACTCTCTCTGCCTTCCCTTCTCACCTCTGGACAGAAGCTGCCCCTTTGGTCTCTTGTATCTACTTGACTAAGAGGCACACTCTTCATGAGTATTACTTTATGTCCCACAGTCCAGTCCAATCCCTGTCTGAAGAGTTGGCCTTGCAAATTGTTTTAGTTCTGGGCTGATAGAGAATCCAGGGGCCATGCTTTCCGGGGCACCTCCAGTCTCAGTCAGACCATTAAGTCTGGTCTTCTTACTAGAATTTGAGTTCTGCACCGCATCCTTCTACTGCTCCATCAGGGACCCTCTGTTGTGTTCCCTGTCAGGACATTCATTGGTGGTAGCCAGGCACCATCTAGTTCTTCTGGTCTCAGGCTGATGAAGTCTCTGGTTTATGTGGCCCATTCTGTCTCTCGGGCTAATACTTTCCTTGTGTCTTTGGTGTTTTTCGTTCTCCTTTACTCCAAGTGGTTGGGACCAATTGATGCATCTTAGATGGCTGCTTGCATGCTTTTAAGACCCCAGCTGCCACTCACCAAAGTAGGACGCAGAACATTTTCTTAATAAGCTTTGTTATGCCAATTGACCTAGATGTCCCCTGAAAGCATGGTTCCCAGACCCCCCATCTCTGCTACTCTGTCTCTCAAAGTACTTGATTGTGTTCAGGAAACTTCTTAGTTTAGGTTTAGTCCAGTTGTGCTGACTTCCTCTGTAGTGTGTTCTGTCCTTCCCTTCACCTAAGATGATTCTTATCTACTATGTAGTTAGTGAGTAACCCTCACACTCCCTCCCCACCCCTGTAACCATCAAAGAATGTTTGCTTCTGTGTTGAAACCTTTTCTTGCGTTCATATAATAGTGGTCTTATACAGTATTTGTCCTTCCGTGACTGACTAAATTCACTCAGCATAATAAGTTCCAGCTTCCACCATGTTATACAATGTTTCACAGCTTCATCATTGTTCTTTATCATTGCGTAATATTCCATTGTGTGGCTATACTATAATTTGTTTATCTATTTGTCCATTGATGGGCACCTAGATTGCTTCCATCTTTTTGCTATTGTGAACAGTGTTACAATGAACACGGGTGTGCATATATCTATTCGTGTGATGGCTTTTGTTTCTCTAGGATATATTCCAAGGAGCAGGATACCTGGATGGTATGGTGCTTCTATTTCCAGCTTTTAAAGGAAGGGCCAAATCGATTTCTAAAGTGGTTGTACCATTTTACATGCCCACCAACAGTGTAGAAGTGTTCCAGTCTCTCCACAACCTCTCCAGCATTTATTATTTTCTGTTTTTGGATTAATGCTAGCCTTGTTAGGGTGAGATGATATCTCATTGTAGTTTTGATCTACATTTCTCTAATGGGTAATGATCATGAGCATTTCTTTTTTTTTTTTTTAAGGAAATTACAAAAAAATTTAATTTTTTAAAATCCAGTTCACATTCAAATTTCCCCAATTACCTTAAAAGCTCTTTTAGAGTTGGGATTTCGTATCAGCATCCAGCCAAGACACATGCATTGCTTTTGATAATTTTTTTTTTTCACACTCATGATTATGGGATTTATTAGGGAAGTAATAGGTTACAATTCAGGATCAGAATCAACTTGGAAGCAACAGAAACAATTCAGGAGACAGAACACAGTTCATCAGTTGGGACAGTTTTCAACCAACAGAACTCTCAGCCCCTTCTTGGTTGTGCCCACAGGCAGGCTGCGTGCGCCACGGGCCTCTGCTGCTGCCCTCCGCTCAGGCAAGTGTTACAGCTCTTTTGGCTCTGCTGTTAAGTGCCCAGAGGCACCCTACTCCACCAGCAAGCCTTCTGCCTGAAGGTGCTCGGCTCTCTTGCTCCATGGGTCAGCAAGCCCACTGCAGCTGCCTCATTCTGTGGGCCAGGAAGCCCACCACAGCCATCTTATGCCAGTCTCCTGGTTCTTGCCATCTCCTGCCTTCTTACACCATCTCCAGTGTTACAGCTCTCTCTGTCTGCTGGGTCTAGGAGGTTCTCAGTGCAGGGACCTCCGGTCCAAAGGATGTGCACCACTTCAGGCTCTTCTTTTTCTTCTTCTTTTTTTTTTAATATTTTATTATACTTCAGGTGAAGGCTTACAGAACAGTTTCTCATGTAACAGTAGTACACATGCTGTTTTATGACTTTGGTTAACAACCCCACAACATTTTAACCGTCTGAATTCTCAGCTTTTTTTTTTTTTTGGTGAAAATACACATAAGCAAAGATACACCATTTCAAAACTTTTTACGTACACATTTAAGTGACATTGACTACGCTCTTCTAATTGTGCTGTTATTCTCACTTAAGATGAAGGCTTACAGGACAAAATAGCCTCCCATTTAACAGTTACTACAAATGTTGCCCTATAACAATGGTTAACAATCTCACAGCACATCAACAGTATCCTTACTCAACTTGTGTTCCTTATCATCAGCTTCCTACTCCCCCTCTGCCTTCTGGCCCTTGTCACTGGACTCCTGTACCTCGTTAGTCTCATTTAGTTTTACTGGGCTGTCTACTCCCAGGCTGAACAGTGAACCTCGAAGGTAACTTCACCTCTGAGCTGAAAGGGTGTCTGGGGGCCATACTCTTGAGGTTTCTCCAGTCTCCTTTAGGCCAGTAAATCTGGTCTTTTTTTTTGTGAGTTAGAATTATGCTCTACATTCTTCTCTGGCTCTGTCCAGAACCCTCTGTTGTGATCCTGGTCAGAGCAGTCAGCGGTGGTAGCCAGGCACCATCTAGCTGTACTGGACTCAGTCCGGTGGAGGTCTTGGTAGCTGTGGACAATTAGTCCTTTGGACTAATCTTTTCGTTGTATCCTGTTCTCTTCATTCTCCCTTGCTCCCAAAGGGATGAGACCAGTGTAGTATCTTAGATGGCCGCTCACAGGCTTTTAAGACCCCAGACACAACTCACCAAGGCAGAATGTAGAGAACTGTCTTTATAAGCTGTGTCATGCCAATTGAGGTAGACGTTCCCCAAGACCATGGTCCCCAGAGCCCTCCGTCCAACAACTCAGTCCCTCGGGGAGTTTGGATGTGTCCATGGGGCCTCCATGACCTTTCCTTGTGCAGGTTGTGTTAGTTTCCCGTGTACTGTGTACTGTCTCACCTCTCACCCAAGATACCACTTATCTACTGCCTATTTGGTATCCCCCCCCCCCCATCCCTGGTAACCAACAAGGATTGTTACATTTTGCATGTGAATTTTTTCATGGGTTTTTACAATAGAGGTCTCATACAATATTTGTCCTTTTGTGATCGACTTATTTCACTCAGCATAATGTCCTCCAGTTTCATCCATGTTATGAGATGCTTCACATATTCATTGTTGTTCTTTCTCCTTGCATAGTACTCCATTGTGTGTATGTACCATAGTTTGTTTATCCATTCATCTGTTGATGGGCACCTATGTTGTTTCCATCGTTTTGCTATTGTGAACAATGCTGCTATGAACATAGGTGTGCATATGTCTATTTGAGTGACGACTCTTATTTCTCTAGGGTATATTCCTAGGAGTGGGATTGCTGGATCGAATGGTATGTCTATTTCTAGCTTTCTGAGGAAACGCCATGTCATTTTCCAAAATGGTTGTATCATTTTGCATTCCCACCAGAAGTGCGTAAGAGTTCCCATCTCCCCGCAGCCCCTCCAACATTTGTTATCTCCAGTATTTTTGATTCATGCCAGTAATGCCGGGGTGAGATGGTATCTCATTATGGTTTTAATTTGCATTTCTCTAATGGCTAGTGAACACGAGCATTTCCTCATGTGTCTGTTGGCCATTTGAATGTCTTCTTTGGTGAAGTGTCTGTTCATTTCCTTTGCCCATTTTTTGATAGGATTGTTTGTCTTTTTGTTGTAGAGGTGTTGGATTTTCTTGTAGATTATGGAGATTAGACCTTTGTCTGACTTGTACTGTCCAAAAATTTTTTCCCAGTCTGTAGGTTTTCTTTTGACTGTTTTGGTGAAGTCTTTTGATGAGCATAAGTGTTTGATTTTTAGGAGCTCCCATTTATCTAGTCTCTCTTCTGGTGCTTGTGCATTGTTACTTATGGTTCGTATTGTGTTTATGCCATGTATTAAGGCTCCTAGCGTTGTCCCTATTTTTTCTTCCATGATCTTTATCGTTTTTGATTTTATATTTAAGTCTTTAATCCATTTTGAGTTAGTTTTTGTACGTAGTGTGAGGTATGGGTCTTATTTCAGTTTTTTGCATAGAGATATTCAGTTATTCCAGCACCATTTGTTAAAGAGACTGTCTTTTCCCCAACTAATGGCCTTTGCGCCTTTGTCAAATATTAGCTGGTCATAGGTAGATGAGCTTATATCTGGATTCTCAACTTTGTTCCATTGCTCTGTGTATCTGTTGTTGTACCAGTACCAGGCTGTTTTGACTACCATGGCAGTATAATAGGTCCTAAAATCAGGTAGTGTAAGGCCTCCCACTTTGTTCTTCTTCTTGAGTAATGCTTTGTTTATTTGGGGCCTCTTCCCTTTCCATAAGAAGTTGGTGATTTGTTTCTCCATCTCATTAAAAAATGCTGGTGGAATTTGGATCGGGATTGCATTGTCTCTGTAGATTGCTTTGGGTAGAATTGACATTTTCACTATGTTGAGTCTACCTATCCATGAGCTAGGTATATTTTTCCACTTATGCAGGTCTCTTTTAGTTTCTTGCAATAGTGTCTTGTAGTTTTCTCTGTATAGATCTTTTACATCTCTGTTTAGATTTATTCCTAAGTATTTTATCTTCTTGGGGGCTATTGTAAATGATATTGATTTGGTGATTTCCTCTTCAAGGTTATCTTTGTTGGTTTAAAGGAATCCAATTGATTTTTGTATGTTTATCTTGTATCCTGAAACTGCTGAAATCTTCTATTAGTTCCAGTAGTTATCTTGTGGATTTTTTTGGGTTATCTGTGTATAAGATCATATCATCAGCAAATAGACATACTTTTACTTCTACCAATTTGGATGCCCTTTATTTATTTTTCTAGCCTAATTGCTCTGGCTAGGGCCTGCAGCACAATGTTGAATAAGAGTGGTGATAGAGGGCATCCTTGTCTGGTTCCTGTTCTCAAGGAGAATGCTTTTAAAATCTCTCCATTTAGGATGATGCTGGCTGTTGGATTTGTATAAATGCCCTTAACTATATTGAGAAATTTCCCTTCTATTCCTATTTTATTGAGAGTTTTTATCATGAATGGGTGTTGGACTTTATCAAATGCCTTTTCTTCATCAATTGATAAGATTATGTGGTTCTTGTCTTTTGGTTTATTTATGTGATGGATTACATTGATTGTTTTTCTAATGTTGAACCATCCCTGCTTAGCTGGTACAAATCCCACTTGGTCATGGTGAATTATTTTTTTGACATGTTGCTGAATTCTATTGGCTAAAATTTTGTTGAGGATTTTTGCATCAATGTTCATGAGGGATGTCGGTCTTTAATTTTCTTTTTTTGTGGTGTCTTTACCTGGTTTTGGTATCAGGGTTATGCTGGCTTCATAGAATGAGTTTGGGAGTATTCCATCCTTTTCTATGCTCTGAAATACCTTCAGTAGAAGTGGTGCTCTCTCTTCTCTGAAAGTTTGGTAGAATTCTCCCGTGAAGCCATCCGGGCCAGGGCTTTTTTTTTTTTATTTTTTATATTTTATTGTACTTCAGGTGAAGGCTTACAGAACAAATAGTTTATCATGAAACAGTAGTACACATGTTGTTTTATGACATTGGTTAACAACCCCACAACATATTAAGCCTCTAAATTCTCAACCCTTTTTTTTCTTTTTTTTTTGATGAAAATACAGATAGCCAAAGATATACCGTTTCAAAAATTTCTACATACACAGTTCAGTGACATTGACTACGCTCTTCCAACTGTGCTGTTATTCTCACTTAAGATGAAGGCTTACAGAACAAAATAGTTTCTCATTTAACAGTTACTACACATATTGCCCTATGACAATGGTTAACAATCTCACAACACATCAAGAATATCCTTACTCAACCTTGTGTTCCCTATCACCAGGGGACTTCCTTGTTCCCTTCTGTCTTCTGGCCCTTGTCACTGGACTACTGTACCTCATTAGTCTCATTTTTTTTTTTTTTTAAACACCATTTCAAAACTTTTTACTTACACATTTAAGTGATATTGACTATGCTCTTCCAATTGTGCTGCCATTCTCGCCCAAGATGAAGGCTTACAGGACAAAACAGCCTCCCATTTAATAGTTACTACAAATGTTGCCCTATAACAGTGGTCAGCAATCTCACAACACATCGACAGTGTCCTTACTCAATTTGTGTTCCTTATCATCAGTTTCCTACTCCCCCTCTGCCTTCTGCGGGCCAGGGCTTTTTTTTGCTGGGACTTTTTAAATAACCTTTTCAATGTCTTCTTTTGTTATGGGTTTATTTAGTTGTTCTACCTCTGTTTTTGTTAATTTAGGTAGGTAGTGAGTTTCTAGAAATTTGTCCATTTCCTCTAGGTTTTCAAATTTGTCAGAGTACAATTTTTCATAGTAATCTGTTATAGATTCTTTTAATTTCAGTTGGGTCTGTTGTGATACCACCCATCTCATTTCTGATACAGGTTATTTGCTTCCTCTCATGTTTTTCTTTTGTCAGTTTGGCCAATGGTTTATCAGTTTTGTTAATCTTTTCAAAGAATCAGCTTTTGGACTTGTTAACTCTTTCAATTGTTTTTCTATTCTCTATTTCATTTAATTCTGCTCTAATTTTTATTATTTCCTTCTTTCTGGTGACTGTGGGCTTCTTTTGCTGCTCTCTTTCTACTTGTTCCAGTTGTAAGGTTAATGCTTTGATTATGACCCTTTCTTGTTTTTGTGCATGTGCATTTATTGCTATAAACTGACCTCTGAGCACTGCTTTTGCTGTGTCCCAAAGGTTCTGGTAAGATGTGTTTTCATTCTCATTTGATTCTATGAATTTCTTTATTCCATCCTTAATTTATTCTATAACCCAGTAGTTTTTGAGCAAGGTGTTGTTCAATTTCCATGTGTTTGATTTTTTTTTTCCTTGCTTTTTGTGTTGTTGATTTCCACTTTTATGGCTTTATGGTCAGAAAAGATGCTTTGCAATATTTCAATGTTTTGGATTTTGTTAATGCCTGCTTTATGGCCTAATATGTGGTCTATTCTGGAGAATGTTCCATGTGCGTTGGAAAAGAAAGTATACTGGGCTCCTGTTGGGTGCAGTGTTCGGTATATGTCTATGAGATTAAGTTGGTTGACTGTAGCATTTAGCTCTTCTGTATCTTTGTTGAGCTTCTTTCTGGATGTTCTGTCCTTCACTGAAAGTGGTGTGTGGAAGTCTCCTACTACTATTGTAGAGCTGTCTGTCTCTCTCTTCAGAGCTGTTAGAGTTTGTTTTATGTATTTTGGATTCCTGTTGTTGGGTGCGTAAATATTTATTATAGTTATGTCCTCCTAGTGTATTGACCCTTAATCATTATATAGTGCCCTTCCTTATCCTCTTGGTGGATTTACTTTGAAGTCTATTTTGTCAGAGGTTAATATTGCCACTCCTGCTCTCTTTTGAGTGTTGTTTGCTTGATATATTTTTTTCCATCCTTTGAGTTTTAGCCTGTTTGTGTCTTTAAGTCTAAGGTGCGTCTCTTGTAGGCAGCATACAGATGGATCATACTTTTTTATCCAGTCTGCCACTCTCCATCTCTTTATTGGTGCATTAAGTCTGTTTAAATTCAGTGTAATTATTGATAGGTATGAGTTTAGTGCTGTCATCCTGATTTCTCTTTTTCTGTGTTGTTCACAGTTTCTTTGTTTCCCTCAATTTTCTGTGCTGAGTCATTTTTCTTTATGTATTTTTTTTTTCATCTTTTTTGTTGTTGTAGATTTTGCATTTGTTGGGTCTTTATGTTTTTCTACTTTTCATTTTGATTTTGTAGGATAGTTAGATTCCTTTGTGGTTACCTTAATATTTACCCCTATTTTTCTAAGTTTATACCAGTCTTTTATTACTTTATATCGCCTTAACTTCCCCTCCATATGAAAAATCATGTCTGCATTTTTTAAGTCCCTCTTTTTTGTTTTAATGTTATCCTTTTTTACATATTGATATCTGTTTTGCTATTTTCAATGTTTTAGCTTTGATGTATTTTTGATTTCCCTGTCTGAGTCAATATCTGGTTGCTCTGTCCTGTATTCTAGTCTTGGGTTGTTATCTGGTATTATTGATTATCTAACCAGAGGACTCCCTTTAGTATTTCTTGTAATTTTGGTTTGGTTTTTCCAAATTCCCTGAACTTCTGTTTATCTGGAAATGCCCTAATTTCACCATCATATCTGAGAGACAGTTTTGCTGGATATATAATTCTTGGCTGGCAGTTGTTTTCCTTCAAGGCTTTATATATGTCAACCCATTGCCTTCTTGCCTTCATGGTTTCTGCTGAGTAGTCCGAGCTTCTAATTGAGTCTCCTTTATAGATGACTTTTCTTTGATTAGATAATCTCAATATCTACCTGAGAAGCTATTTGTATCAGCAATGTTGAAGCTTGAGTCACTTTCCTAAAAGGGTGGCCTAGAAATTGTGTAGCAGTTAGAATTTTTCGGAAGCAAAGGTCAGTGTCTGGGGGTGGAGAGGTAGGGCACTTATGGGAGGAGTGGCTAAGAAGTAGGTGAGGGAAGTCAAGGGGGAGATTGAAGGATGCAAGGCAAACTTGGCTTGTATTGCAATTTTCCCCAGGACTTTTGATTACACAGATGCTCCACCCTTTCCCATCTAAGTCATCCTGAGGGTGGCCTTTGCCAAAATCTTTTATTTTTTTAAATATGGATAATGTCTTTATTATTTTTTTTTCCAGAACTTTTTTCTTTCTTTAATTGTACTTCAAGTGAAGGTTTACAGAACAAATAGTTTCTCCTGATGCTCTTTTAAGAACATTTCGTGGGTGACTGTATTGACAACAACAACTGAAAAGATTAAACAGGAACCTTAGTGGACAGTGAGTTTATGTTAATTAGGGAGAAATAACTGGGAAAAGAAGGGTGAGAATGATTGGATAACTTGAAGAAAGTAATCAGTGTCACTGAATTGTACATGTAGAACTGTTGAATTCATCTATGTTTTGCTGTGTATATTCTCTAAAAAAACAACAAAATAAAGAAAGTTAAAAAAAGTAAATATAGGAGGTAACAATATTGAGAAAAAAACCTTAGGTCTTTCATAAGCGAGAAGACTTGGATTTTCTTCAACAATCTAGGACATGATAAGGTCAAGATAACACCAGGAACTTATTCTGATAAGACTTAGACTCTTTGACTTCTAGGCAGATTCCAAAGAAGATGAAGGTAAGGTTTTACAACTTCTTATTAAGAACAACCCAATAATTAAAGAAATATTTGTCATTTTAACGAAAATTAAATTCAAGTTATGCATACTATTTGATAGTAAAGCTTTTTAAAAATCCTATTAAATCTTAGTTAGCTTTGACTACAAGAAATAACATTCCTTTCCCACAAACCTTCTACTGCTTTTCGTATACATAGGGTTTTGCCCCACACTTTCTTTTGCCTCATTCCAGAACAACTAGTCTTTTTAAATTAGGACAAAATTAATCTCTATTTTTAACAGAATCCATCTTGTGCACCTTGCCTAACCTAGGCTACATCTAAGATTTTAAGTTACCAGAAAGATCTTGGAAACTGTGTTTAAGCTGTTTCACCACAAAACATAATCGATGTCGAAATAAACTTTTGTCAGAACAAATTGACTTTCAATAATTTCTGGGAATATTAGGAGTATTCAACTTATATAGTGCTTATTTATCTTTAAGCCAATCAGAATAAAGCTCTTTGAAAAGACATTATAATCTAATTTAGTAACACCATCCAGAAATAGGAAAATAAGACATATACACACGTGACGTGCATATATACAGATATGGGAGTGGAAAGATTAACGGTTACTCCTCTGGAAGTCAGGGGTTTATCTCTGTTTTCTACTTTGTTTAAAGAATCTTATAGAGGCAATTTTGGAATTGTTCTGTCTTTTATAAGCCACATTATATCAATCAAAATAAGTACCCATTCTTTTTGAGAAGGGTAGGATCTCTTTTTATCTAGTGTACCACTTAAGTGAACCAGTTTACTGCTGTTGAGAGGTCTCCAAAGTAACTACTGAAAGCCTAAATTATCCTAGGTGAAGTTATGCCACTTAGAAAGATAGGCAGAAGAATTAGGAATCAGAGAACATGTAAAAGAGGAGGGGATTGAGACTTAAATGATCTCATGAGAGCTGGCAATTGTTTCTAAGAATGTGATGCCTATGTATCTCACGTCTTGAGTCTCCATCCCCTCCATCCTGATGGTTGTCCACTTCCAAGCACTGATCCCACAATCTGCATCCTCTGGTGATCAGAATACCACAGAGAACACCCTCTGTGAATTAGAGCCTAGCTCTCAGGACAAAAAGGAAATGGAACATAACCTCATCTGATTTTATACAGCAAGTTTGTATAAGTGGACACGGATCTGGTAATAACCTCAAACTCGCTGCTCTGTGAGGCTGGCTCAAACAATAGACTAACAGAGGTTATGCCTGTGTTCTACCCTATAATTCTCCTTTTTAAAACAAACAACACTTTTAGACCGCACAACACAAAATAGTAACAGTAGTGGAAGAGGTTGCATAGGTCTGGCTCACTATTATTACTCACCCATTGCTAACCCCTGCATTGTCTCATGATCTTTCTTTTTCTTCCCGTTCCAGTCTTCATAAAAAGTTTAAGATTAACCAATGTCCCTTCAGGGTGGAAAACAAGTGATAATTATCTAGGAATGAAAGACTTAATAAAGCACCCATCTTGTGACAAGAAACCCGGGTGGCGCCAAACAACTCTCAAGAATACCAGTAAAAGGTTAACTAATCTGGGACATGACCACCATGACCACCTCAAGGAGGTTGCTATGACAGCATGCTTGTCCATTTTCTCACTTTTGCCTACTCTGTAATATTCTTTGGACTCAGGCAGATAGGCAGCATGCTTGTCTGTTTTCCCATTCTTGCCTATTCTATAATATTCTTTGGACTTGGACAGACATGGCTCTAGCAGCATCTTTGTCTGTTTTCCCACTTTTGACTGTTCTGTAATATTTCCTTGGACTCGAGCAGACATGGCTCTGGCAGCCTGGTTGTCCGTTTCCCACTTTTGCCCCTTTGAATATATGCTAAATAAAACTATCTTTTTGCTTTACTAAACTTTGTAGTGTTTTTACCCTAAAACAAAAATAAGCAAGAGTGGGAAAATGGACAAGCATGCTGCTAGAGCCATATCTTCCCAAGTCCAGAGAACATTACAGAGTAAGCAAAAGTGGGAAAACTGACAAGCATGCTGCTAGAGCCATATCTGCCCAAGTCCAGAGAATATCACAGAGTAATCAGTATATATCAGCATCACAAATGGGCAAAACCATTGAAAGCTTTACCTTTTCACAGATTAGCTAGAAACTGTGATCCTACATTTTGAATTGTTTTTCTTAACAATCATTGGTACAGGTTTCAGTAATGACAGTCAGGAGGGTCTTCACTGGTCCAACAAATTTTCTATTCACTAAATCCTAATAGAAAAAGATAAGAATGAAAAGTCTTTTAGTGTTCTGCTTGGATGGTTTATGTGATAGTTTCCCTAAAAGATATTTTCCAAGATTATCTTAATTATTGTCTTTATACCTCAGGGCTCAGTTGATGTGTCCTTGTGAGTCCGGCTCCAGCTGGGTCACATTCTCTATGCTCAAGGACAGGGAATGATAACTCCAATATTATTTCCTAAATCAAGACCAATTGCTAGAAAAGGGCCAATGAAAACAAGGGAAACCTTTGATGAGATGGATTAATACAATAGCCACAACCATGGATGCAAGCTACCAATGACCAAGAAGATGGTACAGGACCAGGCAATGTTTCATTCTGTTATAATAAGGTCAGCCTGCATCAGAAATGACTCCATAACAACTAACAACAACAATATCAGTTTCTCTGATTTATGCTTCTGAGGTTTAAATGAGTCATTGTAGGTGAACATATTCAGTGTGAGGCCTGGCATATGGTACTGTTTAATGAAGAATAGACATTAATTATCATCCCAGTGTAAAATCACCACAAAGTTATAGTAAAGCAAGAAGAAAGATTTTATTTGCCATGTGTTCCAAGAGGCAAAAGTGGGAAACAGACAAGCATGCTGCCAGAGTTATGTCTGCCTGAGTTCAAGGAATGTTATAGAACCATCAGTATATATTGACATTACTAATAGGTAAAATCATTAAAAGCTTAAACTTTTCACAGATTGGCTAAAAACTGCTAAATCACCATGATTCTGCATTTTGAATTGTCTTTCTTAATAATCATTGGTACAAGTTTCAGTGATGACTGTCAGAATTGGTCCAACAATTCGTGCTATTTACTAGATGCTAATAGAAAAAGATAAGAGTGGAAAATATGTGGGTTTTTAGTGCTCAAAGTATTTGTTTATGTGAAAGGTTCCTTACAAGATGTTTTACAAGATTGTCCTAGCAATGGTTTTTATGCCTCAGGGACCAGTTGGTGTGTCCTTGTGAGTCCTTGTCACTCCAGCTGGGTCACATTCTTTATACTCAAGGACAGGGAATAATGGTTTCAGTTTTAACTCCTCAGTCACTCCCTCCTTTTGATTGGAGATTGGAAATAACACATCGATGATTAAAAACCTGGACTTAGTCGGGCTCTGTTATGGATTGAATTGTGTCCCCCCAAAATATGTGACAACTTGGTTAGGTCATGATTCACAGTATTGTGTGGTTGTCCTCCATTTAGTGATTGATGTAATTTTCCTATGTGTTGTAAATCCTAGTCTCTGCCTGTGGTTAATGAGGCAAGATTGGCTTATGTTAAAGAGGATTAGGGTGGGATGTAACAACTTTATTCCGGTCACATCCCTGATCTAATGTAAAGGGAGTTTCCCTGGGATGTGGCCTCCATCACCTTTTATCTTACAAGAGATAGAAAGAAAGAGAAATGAGCACAGGGTGGGGGACCTCATACTGTCAAGAAAGCAGTGCTGGAAGCAGAGCATGTCCTTTGGACCTGAGATTCCTTTGTGGTGAAGCTCCTAGTCCAGGGGAAGATTGATGACGAAGACCTTCCTCCAGAGCCAACAGAGAGAGAGAAAGCTTTCCACTGGAGCTGACGCCTTGAATTTGGACTTCTAGCCTACAAGACTGTGTAAGAATAAACTTGTTTGTTGAAGCCGTCTGCTTGTGGTACTTCTGTTACAGCAGCACTAGATAACCAAGACAGGGTCTTAGATGGCAGACATGGCAGGCTCTTTAAACTCACGATGCTGGTTTTCCACCAGGTACCCTCTGGTTCTTTACCAGGATCTTAAGTAAGAGTGTCGTTCTCATCAATTGCATTGCAGAAATGAGCAGAATAGATGTACATTAACATTTTAGCCCAAGCCTTTCTTTCGTCTTTTAAGTGTGCAAGACAATAGAAGGTAAGTTTTATTATGCCTAATACTATCAGGATGCAGACTAACAATATTACTTTTCCTTGCAGTAGTGATCTCGTCCATATACTTATTCTTAATGGTAACCAACCAAATAAATCTGGTATTTCTAGGGGTGTTACAGTGTGTAACCAAGCACCTTGCTGTCTAATTCCGTGTATATCTTGTTCTACTTCTCCTGTGTTATTTATCCAAATGCAACAAGAGGTATTTGCTACAGCACAGGCTCCACCTTCTTTGGCTAATAAAAAATATAAGGCTGTTCTGCTATCTAATGCCATCTTGGTTAATGAGGTCAGAGATCACTGTTGTGTTTCCATCCCATTAGCAACTTCATCTATTATTTGTCCCATATTGATTGACAAATTTCTTGAAGATTTTTCTAATTCAACTATACCATAAGTAGAAATTAAAGCTCTTAGAAACGGCCAACCCTACCCTGAGTGTTGGACCAATGGGTTTTCTTCTGACTCTTGTTTTACAATACTTAACAATTTAACATTATTTTTTCAGTATTTACTAGCATCATTACTATGACTATCTAAAGGTAATCCTGAAGTTCTCAAAGGGCATTGCCCACACATTCACCAGGAATTTAAATGAGAGATTGCCCATGTAAACTCACTGTCAATTGGAAAGGGATCATCTAAACTAGTATAGCTGGGTCCATCACACAAAAACATATATCCATAAGGAGCACACAAAGTTTGTCTAGAGGAAACAGAAGGTATATAAAAATTTACATGTGATAACCAAGCTTCCATTAGAGAATTATCACAGACAGTCTTCCTAGTCATAATTCTATATAGGTAAGATTTTTCCAACATTCATTATTATAATCATGAGGATGAGGTAACTGATTATGGGTTGCAATTTCAACTAGCTTGTTATAGCACTTTTCATACCAATCACCTAAATCTCTAGGAGGGTGTCTTAAATATCTAGTGCTGCTGTAACAGAAATACCACAAGTGGATGGCTTTAACAAAGAGAAATTCATTCTCTCACAGTTTAGGAGGCTAGAAGTCTGAATTCAGGGTGCCAGCTCCAGGGGAAGGCTTTCTCTCTCTGTTGGCTCTGGAGGAAGGTCCTTGTCATCAATCTTCCCCTGGTCTAGGAGCTTCTCAGTGCAGGAACCCAGAGTCCAAAGGACACGCTCTGCTCCCAGTGCTGCTTTCTTGTTGGTGGGAGGTCCTTGTTCTCCTAGTCCATCTGAGTGGGGACTCCATCCTTAGAAACTCCAGATGCCATGGCTGTACCCTTTGAGACTTCAAAGGTTGTAGCCTTACCTTTTGAGACTGAGGCAGCTCTGATTCCAGTGTACCTTGTCTCTCAGCTTCTCTTTCCTGGTTCCTTGGCTTCTTGGCCCCTCAGGCCTTACTGCCTGCTTCTTCCCTGCTGGGGCAAGTGTTACAAAGCTCTTTAGCTCCACTGGTAAGTGCTTGGAGGCACCCCACTCTGCCAGCAAACTTCAGCTGGAAGGCATTCAGCTCTCTTGCTCTGGAGGTCAGCTCCAGAGCTGTCTCATGCTGGCCTCCTGGTACTGTTGCTGCTGTTTCTCTGCTTCTACCATTTCTCTGCTGCTGCTGTTTCTCTGCTGCTGCTTCTCACCATCTGTGCCATCGCCAGTGTAGCAGCTCTCTTCATTTCCTTCTGTCTGAGTCCTCACCAGAATTGTCTTGATGTCCATAATTCCACCAACAGTCTCTTCAAGGCAATCTAGGCATTTACTATTAGGCACTTTAAAACTCTTCCAGCCTCTATCCATTTACAGTTTCAAAATTGCTTCCACATTTTAGGTATCTGTTAGAACAGCACCCACTCTTCCGGTACCACATGTCTTAGGCTAGGTTCTCTAGAGAAGCAAAACCAGTAAAGCTTATAAATATCTATATAAAGAGATTTATATCAAGGAAGTGGCTTGCTGGTTGTAGAGGCTGGAACATCCCAAATCTGTAAGTCAGGTTGGAGGCTCCTCCTGACTGACATAGCTACAGAGGCTGGTGAACCCAAGATCAGAAGGTCAGACAGCAGTGCTTTTGCTCACTCTGGATCCTGCAGCTGGCTCCTGTTCATCTGACCTCCTTGAGCTAGCAGCTAACCTGCTGTCTTGCCTGCTGATTTTGGGATCCGTCGGTCTTTGAAGCCTGTGAGCAAGAGCTCTACTCTGTGACTTGCTGAACTTGGGTTCAATAGCCCCTTCGGCTATGTGAATCAGGAGGAGCCTCCAGCCTGACCCATGGATTTGGGACGTTCCAGCCTCTACAACCATGTAAGCCATTTCCTTGATACAAATCTCTTTATATAGATATTTATAAGCTTTACTAGTTTTGCTTCTTTGTAGAACCCAGCCTAAGACAGAGGGTGTTGATATGATTCTATAAAATGTCCATCCTGATTACAAGGCAAATGAGGATATCTTTGAAGTAACTGGGTGTCACACAAGTAATCATTTAACTGGATCTGAGTAATATTACAGCATGGTATTGAAGGTGTTTCAGTTACAGACAGAGGAGTCCATAACTTAACTGTAATTGCATGGAATAAAACTTTACTACAGTTTAAAGTAGTAGGTGGAATCAAATGATAATTTAACACAAGGAGTGCTAAAGGGTCAGTTTTCTTTAACAGAACGAAGGTTCTGGTGACAAATCCAACATTGTGCTAAATTACTAGCACTTGGTACAGATTGTGATAATCAGACAAAAGCATTTTCATTCCAAGTATCTATTCCTCAGACAAATAAAAAGATAACTAAACAATCAACATCATTTTGAATCAAAATAAAATTAATTAATACAGATTAATAAAGTAACAAAGAATATAACACACAACAAAATATCTAAATTGTACTTTTGAATCACTCATCCAGGTCGGTTGGTGGTCGTTTTGGGAGGGCATCTGAATTTCAACTTCAATCCTCCTGCTGGTTTGATCACCCAGTCAGGAGCCTTGATCTTCTTTAATTGGGAAAGATGTACCCAGAATTTTACATCCTGTAATTTTGTAGCAACTTCATTCGTTAGTAAAACTGAATAAGGACCTTTCCATATTCGGTTCTAAAGAGTCCTTTCCAATGTACATAGTCACCAGGTTCTGAGACACGATAACCTATATAATCAGGAGCAGAAGTTTGAATATAAGCATGTTTAATCACTTTATCATTGGCTTTAGCATGCTGTGTTAAGCTTTGACAATA
Source organism: Dugong dugon (assembly GCA_030035585.1). Classification (NCBI taxonomy): domain Eukaryota; kingdom Metazoa; phylum Chordata; class Mammalia; order Sirenia; family Dugongidae; genus Dugong; species Dugong dugon. The sequence goes on along the minus strand of CM057467.1, from coordinate 74,530,862 downwards.
CTTTAACAAACTATTTGAGATCAAATTTGAATCAGAAATTATAGCATTATAAGGAAGAGGCATAATACGTCTAGTGACTATTTCAAATGGGTTAACTTGTAAGGACCAAAAGGAGTAGATCACAGATTCATCAATACAATTGGAAACACATGAGGCCATGTTAATTTTAGAGAAGCAGTAAGTTTAGCTAACGGAACTTTTATTATTCCGTTTTTTCTTTCAACTAATACCAAAGATTGTGGATGATATGGCCAATGTAATTGACACAAGACAGGAAAAATATTACAAACTGCAGCCAAAATTTGGCTAGTAAAGTGAGAACCTCTATCACTGCACAGGATATGAAGAGTACCCCACATAGGAAGAATGTTTTCTAGCAACAAATGTTCTAGTAGCATTCTGACAGGGAAATGCTTCTACCCAACCAGAATATCTACATATCATGACTAAAACATACTTATAATTTTGAACTGGGAGAAGTGGTATAAAATCCATTCGCCATTCAGTCATGGGTCTTATAGGAAGGGGACATCGACCCTGAGGAGTTGAATAAGTTTTCCCTGGGTTAAATTCTTGGCAAATAGTGCAGTCTTTCACTACTTCATTCACAGCCTTCCAGAAATGACCCCAATTATATGTATATATATATATATATATATATGTATACATATATATATATACATATATATATATAGTAGAGCTTTATCTCTTCCTAAATGATCTTTTAGGTGGAAACTATAAACTACAGGAAGATATATTTCTTTTGGCAGGACAAGAGTGTGATCATGTCTGATCCAAAGGTCTGTGTCAAAATTTAGATTACATCCCCCCCTTTTCCATATTTGTTGTTCTGAAGGAGGTGTAGCTTTTTGGTGTGAAGGTAAACTGTGTCACCTAGCGTCTCTTGTTCTCTCTGGATCTTCTATTAATGGTGGAGGTAAACCTGATTTCCATCCTCAACACATTTTACATTTTTCTCTGTTTCCAAAATGGGTGTATTCAGGATAGTAATTGTCTAATCCTGTTCCTTCATACATTAATAAAAGTCTGTCTATTGTATTATGTCTGTCATTCTTGTAAGCAGGCTGATAACAATGGTATATGTATTCCCTTAGGAATAACAATTCTCTTTCCAGGACCTGTCCACAATTCAGTTTCTTTATTAAGATGGTATTCACCTGCTCTGCATTGTTATTTCAGTTTCAGGGACTATTTTTTGGTACCTTTTTAATGTCTCTAAATTTGGATTCTGAATTAAAAATAGGGATTTTGTACTCCTAATGTTTGACTTTGTATAAGTTTAGGAAGGGTTGTAGTCTCAACAGATTCTGTTTTAACTATCCTTAAAGGATTTTCATATAAAGCTGGGCTGGGTTTTGGGGTCTCTCTAACAGCCGTTCTTTCAGCTGCAGCTTCAGCTGACTCATTCCCAATTATCTCCTCAATCTGAGGTTGTCATTTTGACTGGTGTTATGGATTGAGTTGTGTCCCCCCAAAATATGTGTCAGCTTGGTTAGCCATGATTCCCAGTATTGTGTGGTTGTCCTCCATTTTGTGATTGTAATTTTCCTGTGTGTTGTAAATCCCAATCTCTACCTGTGGTTAATTAGGCAAAATTAGATTACCTTAAAGAGGATTAGGGTAGGATTGTAACACCCTTACTAAGGTCTCATCCCTGATCCAATGTAAAGGGAGTTTCCCTGGGGTGTGGCCTGCACTACCTGTTATCTTATAAGAGATAAAAGGAAACAGAAGTGAGCAGAGAGTGGGGGACCTCATACCATCAAGAAACAGCACCAGGAATGGAGTGCGTCCTTTGGACCTGGGGTTCCCTGCGCTGAGAAGCTCCTTGACCAGGGGAAGATTGATGACAAAGACCTTCCTCCAGAGCCAACAGAGAGAGAAAGCCTTTCCCTGGTGCTGACGCCCTGAATTTGGACTTGTAGCCTACTCGACTGTGAGAGAATAAATTTCTCTTTGTTGAAGTCACCCACTTGTGGTATTTCTGTTATAGCAGCACTAGATAACTAAGACAACTAGTGTGCTTGTATCTTAACCACGGCTATTTCTGAAGGCAACAGTAATAAGTTTAAAGTTTGGCTCTGTATTTCTTAATGGGATATCTTCCTGATGTTAAAAATTCTCACTGTTTCCATAACATCCCAAAGTCATATGTTATCCTTGTTGTTAGGTGCCGTCAAGTTAGTTCTGACTCATAGTGACCCTATGCACAACAGAACGAAACGCTGCCCAGTCCTGCACCATCCTCATAATTGTTGCTATGTTTGAGCTCATTATTGCAGCCACTGTGTCAATCCATCTCATCAAAGGTCTTCCTCTTTTTCTCTGACCTCTTCTTTACCAAGCATAGTGCCCTTCTCCAGGGATTGGTCCCTGCTGATAACATGTCCAAAGTACATGAGACAAAGTTTCACCATCTTTGCTTCCAAGGAGCACTCAGCTGTGTTTCTTCAAAGACAGACTTGTTTGGTCTTCTAGCCACAAACCAAACCAAACCCATTCCCGTCGAGTTGATTCTGACTCATAGCGACCCAAAAGGACAGAGTAGAACTGCTCCATAGGGTTTCCAAGGAGCACCTGGTGGATAGGAACTGCCAACCTTTTGGTTAGCAGCTGTAGCTCTTAACCACTGCACCACTGGGGCTCCGTTTTTCTAGCAGTCCATGGTATATTCAGTCATGTACCAAACAGAAAAAAATACCTTGAATCTGTGAATGTGGTCACGGATTGGTTTTTTGCTGATATACAACTTGGGTAAAAGCCACTAACTTGGCTTGTTGTGCCAAAGTTATCTGAGGCAAAGGTTCACTCTGCAATACCTCTGAGGAAGTAGTCACCTCATATCCTCCCTGATATTTGCTTGAGTCAGGTTTGATTTTAAATAAGAACCATCTACAAATAAAACTAAAGAATGATTAGCCAGAGGAGTTTCCTGGAGATCTCTTGGGGTCAGATGTTGATCTGTCAAATCAAAGCAGTCATGAGGTACTTCTTCTTCCTCAGGGAAAAGGGTGGCTGATTTAAAGCTTTAATGACATGTATTCGAATATTTGCGCTATCGCTAATAAGGCTACATAAGAAGTTAACCTGCTAGCAGATAGATGCTGGGTTAAATTACATCTGAGAATAGCAGCTACTCATGTGAAGCAAATAAATCTAAGTCTTAATCCAAAACTATATTCTGCCGTGTTTTCTACTAATTAAGCAGTTGCTGCTACTGCTCTGAGCATGGAGGATAAGCATGAGCAACTGGATCTAATTGAAGACTATAGTATCCCACAAGTCTCTGATGATCTCCATGTTTATGAGTTAAAACACCATAAGCACTCCCATTTAGTTCAATTACATGCAGAGGAAATTTCAAAGCATCATTTAAAAAAACAATTTGGAAAACCCAAAGCAGGAGTGGTTAAAAGGGCTTGTTGAAGCGTGTATACCAGTTCTGCACCTTCTTCAGAAAGGGTAAAAAAATCAATCACTTCTTTTTTCAGATAATGAAATAGGGGCTGAGATAACAATGAAAAATTTTGAATCCAATTTCAACAATATCCACAAAGACCTAAAACATTCCTTGTTTCTTTGTGGTAGGCAAAGGAAAAGTTAATATAGCTTCCTTTCTCTTTAGGGCTACAGTAATACCTTCAGCTGAAATAAGATGTGCTAATCAAGGGCTCCAAGGTGTTCAAGTATTTAGCAATTGGTTGGACAAATTGTAGTTTTTCTTTGTTTTTGAATCATGAGTCGTTTATATACTGCAATAACACTGATCCATGTATAAATTGAAATGGAACCAAATCTGAATGCAATATTTGTGAAAAATAAGTTGACTTTCGGTGAACCCTCGTGGCAGAACTCTCCACGTATATTGAAAATTTTTCCAGGTGAAAGCAGTAAGTATTGACTATCTGGTGAACAGAGATACTAAAGAAAGCACTACAAAGATTTATAACTGTAAATAAAGCATATAGCATTACTTGTTACCTGGGCTAAGAGTAAATGAGGATTGGGGACTACAGGGAATCTAGATATTGTAATTTTACTTAGGGCTCTTAAATCTTGTACAAATCCCCCTCCCCCTCTATTGTTTGTTTGTTTTTACCGGAAAAAATAGGAGTACTACAAGGAGTAGTGCATGATGTAATTAGACCTTGATGAAGGAAATCTTGGATAATAGGTTCTAACTGTGCTGTAGTTTCTGGCTTCAATGGATATTGAGCAATTCTGGGCAACGGTTTAGAAGTATCTATTTGCACCTGAATATGTTTGGCTGACAAGACTTTTCCTACGTCTGTGCTTGTCTTTGCCCAAAGTTCAGTGAGTACTTGCTCTAATTCCTTCTTTCCTCCCTAGACTTGTTCCATAGTTTTCTCTACTTTCATTAATCCTTGAGTAAAGCAGAAGGTGTCTTCTACTTTTCTCTCAGTAATTGAGTCATCTAATGGAGGAAAATTTAGTAGAATTTCTCCACTATCATTAAACGGTATATAGCATTGCCATTTGGATAATAAATCTCACCCTAACTAGATTAGCAAGGGTATCACTGCTGAGAAGAAATGGATGCAAATTGTCAATGGGTCCTAAAGATATTGGTACTGGCTCTGAAAGAGGCAAAATTTGTTCTTCTTTTGAAACTCCAACAATTTTAGAAGTTTTGTTACTCTGAGGGGGGGATTTTGTAAACATGTGGGATTTGTCACCGATAGGGTAGCTCCTGTCAGTCAGTAAGGTGCAAAGCTCCCCATTTACTTGGAGTGTAGTCTCTACCTGACTGTCAAGAGGAACTATGGTGAAAACTCCTAAATCCTTGGAGCACCATCACTGTGAGGGCAACAGAGGTGCTGAAGGAGTAATCCTCTGTTTATTCTTAAGTTTTAAACAATCCCTCTTAAAGTAACCAGGCTTCTCACAGTAGTTACAAACTAGCTAGTTTTTTGGTGTATTTGTTTGACACTGTCCATTGGTCAAGATTCCATAATTACTGCCTTTACTTTGCAGCTGCAAAGCCATCAATTTCTTTTTCTGTTCTCTAGTTTTTAATTCATTTTCTCTGTTTTTTTCTTCTTCAGTTTGAGCTAATTGGTACACCACAGTAGCCAATTCTGAAGGATTTACATTTTCCCAATTTAAATGTCTTTTTTTTTTTTTTAACCAAAGATGCTAGTTCAGGCAATAAAAAACAAAACCAAACAAACAAAAAAAACAAACTCATTGCCATCATGTTATTCCGACTCATAGCAACCCCGTAGGACAGAGTAAAACTGCTCCATAGGGTTTCCAAGTGTCAAATGGTGGGTTCAAACTGCTGACCTTTTGGTTAGTGGCCAAACTGTTAATCGCTGAGCCACCCGTTCAGGCAATGGGCTTCCGAAAGACGTAGAGTTGAACATAGGCTGATGTTCTTTTGTAATTGCTGTTAAACCTGAATATTCTTCAAATTATTTGGAGAAACAATCTATAAAAGTGTATATGTTTTCTCCTTTTTCTTGTTTACAAACCTGGATTTTTTGCCCAACCAACCTTTTTTGGGAAAACTTTCAGAAACACATTTATTAATTCCTTAACCAAACCTTGAACTTCATCTTCAGTTTTTTCCCTGTAACCCCAGCTTTCAGAACTAAACCTGCCTCTAGGTCCTTCACTTAGCTTCAACCATCCATCTAGCAGCATTTCCTGAACCTAATATCATATGCAACAAATTATACAAATCTGAAGGACTTGGTTCATAGGTTCTAGTCAAGATAGTAAATTCATGTAAAAATTTCTGAGGATTTTCATGAACATCAGGAAAACTGTTTACAATTGCCCTGCGTTTGGATTTAGACCAGGGTTACTTCCACTGATTCACCTGCTAATTTAGGCTGTCTAACTACCACAGGCATTAACAGAGGTGGAGCCTCAATTTCCGTTGAATCACCAGAATGAAAATTTGCTAAAAGAGAACTAGCAGTCAAATCAAGATACAGAGAAGCTGGTTTTTCTTTTTTCCTGTATTCTTCCTATGAGTTTTTTTCTGTCCTCTTTAATACCCATAGGAGTTCTAGTCATTAAAAAATCAAATAATGCTACCTGATCTTTCTGCAGTGCCAAGATCTGTTTTCATTGCTTAGCAATGTTTTCCTGAACTGAAGCAAAAGTATTTATTTGCTGTATTCTCAAAGATTCAAAATACCAATTAAAAAACACTTTCCACTGATTTTGATTCATTTTAAATCCCTCTGCTTCTACTTTACACCTAAAAAGACTAACTAGCCAGTTCAAAAGTCCTCCCATCTAGGCCATTGTAATGAATCTTTTTCTTTTATTAAATCATGTCATTTTTCTAAATACTGGCCAGAATTAGTCCCCAAATTCTTTACCATGTAGGCAGTGGGTGTGCTAGAGGGTGGGCTGTCAATTTTACTTTTCTCTTGGTTATTTCCAATTTTAAATTTGGAAAGGAGAAAAGAAAGAAGTTTCAAATGGAACACTATTTTCCAGATTTTCTGTGAATCACAAAAAGAAACCTAACGAGGAACCCCGGTTTGGACAGTGTTTTGCTTGGACCCATGTATACCTTTGTTGCGTGAGTTGGCTTGTGGGTGGAAGGCAGCCTAGTGCTCTAGCCTGTCTTGTGACCACCTTATCCTGTCACGGGAGTCTTTAACACTGGTGATGAGTGCCGATGACCACCTTATGGCTCTACTGCTTGATCCGTGCCCAAATTTTGTGGCTTATAGTGACCCAGAGCTCTTTAAAAATAGAATTATCTCTGAAATGTTTCAAAAGCTTGAATCTGGATACAAAACTGCTGTTCACCAAAGGGGTCACTAGATGTCACTCTTAACCAAATTATCAAGAAAAAAAAAATCTAAGAAAAGATTTTCCTTAATAAAACAACCAATTTTCAAACAATATGCCAAATAAAACTTAAGAAAATGTGAGGAAGAGAACAAAAAAAGAATAAGCAAAGGCTCATTTTCCAAAAGCACTTACCCCATTGGTGTCAAAGGGATGTGGAGTGCAAACACATGGGGTCCAGAAGGCAGGGTGTCTCTTTGCCAGCTTCTGTCCATGGTCCAGATCTCTTTGAGCTGTACTGAATTTGTGGCTTCAGAAAAACTTGCTGATTATGCAATTTAATTGTTCTATGGTAAAATCACCACAAAGTTATAGTAAAACAAGAAGAAAGATTTCATTTGGCATATGTTCCAAGAGGCAAAAGTGGGAAATGGACAAGCATGTTGCCAGAGCTATGTCTGCCCAAGTCCAAGGAAAGTTATGGAATCATTAGTATATATTAACATTACAAATGGGTAAAATCATTAAAAACTTCACCTTTTCATAGGTTGGCTAAAAACTGCTAAATTACCATGATTCTACATTTGAATTGTCTTTCTTAATAATCATTGGTATAAGTTTCAGTAATGACAGTCAGGAGGGTATTCATTGGTCCAACAAATCTTACTAGTTACTAAATGTTAATAGAAAAAGATAAGAGTGGAAAATAGTAGGTCTTTTGTACTCTACCTATTTGTTTATGTGAAAGTTTCCTAAAAGGTGCTTTCAAAGATTGTCCTAGCTTTTGTTTTTATACCTCAGGGCCCAGTTTATGTATCCTTGTGAGTCCTTGTCACTCCAGCTGGGAACATGCTTTATACTCGAGGACAGGAAATAATGGTTCCAATTTTAACTCCTGAGCCATCATTAAGGTTTTCCTTACCTTAGAGGGTTCGCTTTCCTTCTCTTAGAGGGTTAACTTTTGCTGATATTATCATATATCTTAATTCAGAGCTTGAGTATATGGTACTTTATAGTTACCCTTTTACAGCAACACTGTCAGACATATACTATTACCCCCATTTTACAGAGAAGAGGAAGTTTTGAGAAATTTTGTATGTTGTTAATCCAGTTTATCTTGACTCTATATCCTATCATTCTTGTGACTCCGGGTATGGCTGGTAATAATGTTTATTGGACACATTCCAGGGCCACAGCTCCAGGTAGAATGACCTTGAAGGTGGCTGGGAGAGATAGGAGCATGTGACATGTAGGGAGGCAGCCTGCTGTCTGAGCTATAGATTTTGGGTTGATCATCCCCTGCAACCACATGAGTCAGGAGAAGCCTTCCACCCCCATTTGATGAGATTAACCCAGTTGTGCCTGAAGAGTCTGTCTGAGATATAGCTTGGTGTTGCCTGAGGCATCACATCACCTTACAAGACATTGCTGAATGTTCCCACCACCCAGTTTTGCATGTAGGCTTATAAATAGACTTAAGTCCCAGTGAGCCCCAAAGGTGAAGTACAAAGTATGACCCAGGAGGAGCTATGTTACACTTTCAAAGAACTGCTTGACTTTTCTAATGCCTAGAAACAAACCTGGGGAATATGTGAAGGAATAGCTGTTAAAGTTGTGGGATAATGGTGCAATGAACATAAATCTGGATCAGTGTGAGTTTATTGATATGAGCCCTCTAAGCACAGATCCTTTATTCAGTGTTTCAGCTTGAGAGGTTAGAAAAGGATCTAATAGTTTATCTGGTTGGTTCTCTGAAGCATGGATTAAGTGGTGGCTTAAACTAAATCAAGTCGAAATGCCAGATCTGTCTTAGTATATTGTAGAAGAAGCTATCCAAATGCTTAGGGAAATTAACATGTTAGAGTGGATTTATCAGGTTGGACCCACAGACCCATCCAAGGAGTGCCCAGAGGACACATCCTTTCTCCAAAATTTGCTGGGTTTTTTTTCCCCCATCTCCTTTATATCATTGTCTTAGGCTAGGTTCTCTAGAGAAGTAACCCCAGCGAAGCATAAATAAATAAATATTCATACATTTATTTATAAATATACATACATTTCACTGGAAACGTATATAAGTATATACAGAGAGATTTATCTCAAGAAAATGGCCCATGTGGTTGAGGAGGCTCCCAAATGCAGGTCAAGCATCAGGTTGGAGGCATCTCCTGACTCATATGGTTGTAGGGGCTGACAAACCCAAAATTGGCAGGTCAGAGAGGGCAGGCTGTTGGTTCACAGGGCTGCAGAAGCTGGAGAATCCCAGAAGTGTTAGGTCAGATGGCAGGCTGCTGGCTCAAGTCCCAAAAACCAGAGGTCAGATGATGATGAGCCAGATGCAGGATCCAGAGTGAGAGGTATTGGATGCAGGCCACACCATCAAGGAAATTCCCCTTACATCAGATACTTTAGTAAGGGTATGACTTGAGAAGAATAACAAAAAATAATTTATGGTGGTATCATTTGGGAATGGAGTAGAACTGTGGTTCTCAGCTGTGGGTGATCTCAACTCAGGAACATTTGGCAATGTCTGGAGACATTTCTGTTTGTCACAACTCAGGCGAGTGGGGCAGGGTTTGCTACTGGCATATAGTGGGTGGAGGCCAGCAGTGCTGCTAAACATCCTACACAGAACAGCAGCTCACAACAAAGAATGCCAATAGTGCCAAGTTTGGAGAAACCCTGGAGTGGAAGGATAGGTAGGATTTTGACAGGCTAGATCATGGGAAACGATTTTGAAAGCCCCAGATCATGGGATACCTGTTAGAGATTTTTGAGGCATAAAGATGGGAAAGTGCAGCATGTTCTGAGAGAGAAATAAACCTGGCATTTGTTAAAGTCCTGGGAGTACTGGGGTAGAAAGTGAGAGATATTTTGGGGAAAGACTTGAATGCCAAGCTGAGGAATTGGTATTTAATTAGGTACACCAGTATCTTTTATTTATTTATTTATTTTTATTGTACTTTAGATGAAGGTTTACAGAACAAATAGTTTCTCATTAAACAGTACACGTATTGTTTTATGACAATGGTTAATAACCCCAAGACATGTCAACAATGTTCCTTCTCAACCTTAGGTTCCCTACTACCAGCTTTCCTGTCCCCTCTTGCCTTCTAGTCCTTGTCGCTGGACTGTCGTGCCCCATTAGTCTCATTTGGTTTTATGGGGCCGTCTAATCTTTGGCTGAACGGTGAGTAGGTACACCAGTATCTTAATGCAGCTATAACAGAAATACACAAGAAGGTGAATTTAATTAATAGATTTTTTTTTTTCTCACAGTTTAGGAGGCCTGGAGTCCAGACAGGCTCTCTCTCTCTGCTCTGAGGGAAAATCCTTGTCTCAGCTTCTCTAGCTGCAGTGTTCCTTGTTTCTTGGCATCTGTCTTTCCCCCATTTGTACTCACTTGTCTCTAGCTATGCTGCTGTTTATATCTCAAAAGTGATCATGTTTTCTTAACAAAGAAAACCGTATCCCAAGTAGAATTACTTCCAAAGGTAGAGGGTTAGGATTCCAACATATATTTTTGGGGGGACCCAATTCAAATTATATCAAGTAGGAAGGGATTTGAGCAGTTGAGTAATTAATTGGAAGTGTACTCTAGGTAGGCAAGTTCAGGCAAGTGTGAGGGCTGGATGGGAGCTGAGAGATAACTACAGAATAAAGAAATTGTGATTGCATCTAAGATGCAAAAACAGAAATCAAAATATGGATAAGGCAGAATTTCATAGAAGAAGCTGCTGCAGGAGATCAAGGAGCAAGAATTGATCCTCAAGCATTTCACTGTTTGTAGCTGTGGCACAAGATTATCCTGGAAGGCAAGAGGTGGTCAGAAGCAGGAAAAAGGGGCATTTCAGAAGGCTTCTCACAATCAAGTTCAAACTCTCCATATGTATCATAACAAGCATTGTCACCTTTCTCCTCCTCAGTATGCCTTCAACATCTGGCAAACATTTATTTTTTTATTGTAGTAAAAATATATATAACAAAACATCTGCCAGTTCAAGAGTAACATTGATTATGTTCATCACATTGTGCAACCATCATCACTAACCATTTCCTAATTATTCCTCCACCATTAACAGAAACTTGGTGCCCCCTACCCAATGACTTCCCTTTCCCTTCCCTCCCACTGGTAACCAGTGATAAGCTTTGGTCTCTATGCATTTGCCTAGTTCATATAAATGGGATTGTACAATATTTATGCTTTTGTGTCTGATCTCTGTCACTCAGCACAATATTTTCAAGGTTTATTCATGTTGTAGCATGTCAGAACTTCATTTCTCTTTATGGCTGAGTGATATTCCATTGTATGTATAGTTGAGGAACTTAAGGAAGTTCCCCAAAACCACATTTTGCTTAGCCATTCATCTCTTGATGGATATTTAGGTTGTTTCTATCATATGGTGAATAATGCTAAAATGGCAAACATTTCTGAGACAAACACTGTTAGCATGTCAGGAATGTGGAATGGAATTGGTGTCTTTGCTTGAGCCTCAATTCCTCCCAAGAGAGCAGTTATACCAAGTAATTGATGCCATACACAGGAAAAGCCAATCCCATGGTTCCTCTTAGGGAAACGCAGTCAGTATCACTATGATGAGAAGTCCCACAGTGACCAGATGTATATGCCAGTTATGCAGCAGTTGCATTGTGAGTGTAATTCAGGGGGTCACTGTAAGATACAGGGGTCCCGACAATGATCAAAGGTGGAGGCTGTCTGTGCTCTGGGGCCATATGTTGTCGTCTATCACTTTTATCATCATATATACTAAAAAAGAAGTAGGAAAGAGGTCAAGAGTAGGGTGAACTGTCTGTTGGGAGCAAGCAGGCCAGACTTTGGGACACCCCAGCTCTTACTGTAAGGGAACTTCCTCAAACCTGGTTTTGGAGGCAAAAGCTTTACAATACCAGATGACGATAGTTCTCAGGGGGCTGAAAGATGAGGTCTGGATGGGACTGGATACATAGTTTGTGGAACCCAGTGCAAAATGAAAATGCAAGGCCTTTGCTCTAAAATTGCTAAACATGTCAAAATATCTGCAGCAGAGAATTAAACCGAGCATAGGACCCTTCTGAGCAGGGGCCCCGTGTGATTGCACAGACTACTCCCTCAGGAAGCCAGCCCTGGGCCTAGGAGACCCATAGAATTAGGGAAGAATTAGGCTACTAACTATGTCATATCAATAAGAAGACTTCACTACCATCCCTGAAGCCATTTTAAACAAAGTATGGATGATCTAAGGTTTCGAAATAGGGGTTTTATTCCCCCATTTTTTTTCAGTATGCAAAGTTTCAGAAATATGCAAAACCAGAGAGTATCCTCATGCAGCTATCACACAGCTTCAACAATTATTAATAATGACCAATCTTGTTTTATCTTTATGCCATGTCACTCCACGATCTCCCCCTTAGGTTATTTTGAAGCAAATTTGAATAAGAGATGTATTAAAAAAATTGCTGGCCCTGACTCATAGTGACCCATGTACAACAGAACTGTGCTATCTTCACGATCCTTAGTATATTCCAGTCAATTTTTGTGGCCACTGTGTATATGGACTGCCTTTCAACCTAGGGGCCACATCTGCCAGCATTATATTGAACAATATTCTGTTGTGATCCACAGGGTTTTCATTGGCTAATTTTCAGAAGTAGATCAGGTTGGGGAAAAGTTACTAAAAATAAAATCTACTCCCAATTCAGAAAAACCTTTCCACAAAAACAGAAGACAGAGAAAATTTTATTACTGAATAAGCATTAAACAAGAATGTGATGCATCACAGGTAATCCACTAAAGAGATTGCAAAGACAGAAAGGAACCTTAACCTTTTTACAGCAAAGTGGATATAAATCATTACATTTATGTTTTCTAGATAATTGTTAATTTTCTAAGCTTTCTGGCCAGGGAATAGAGTTGGGCCACCTGAGTTTATGCTAATTTTGTTCCGGGAAACAGGAAGGTAGGGCAGGACCACTGGAAGTTACATTTCAAAGAGGTAGCTGCCAGATTTTTGAGGAGACCTCTTAGATTTACAAAGTTTTCAAAGAGACTAAGAAAGAATTTACAATTACAAGTTATCTAAAGTGAATTCTGAAAAAATAGGGAAAGAGGGGAGCCTCTTTCCTTATTCTCAACAGGGAGAATTAAAACCTCTTATTTTTAATTTCTATTTTTCCTTACAATCATGAGGCGTTTCTTGTTAGTCTGTCTTGGTCTGCAGGCTCTGCTTAAGCCTGTCTACCACGGGTAACCCTGCTGGTATTTGAAATACCAGTGGCATAGTCTCCTGCATCAGAGCAACACGCAAGTCACCACAGTCGGACAAACTGACAGGTCGTGGAAGTCAGGGACAGGACAAGTGATATTATCGCTGTAAGTTGTGTGAGTAAAGGGGTAGAGCAACCTGTACCTTTCACTTAACCAACTTTTCATAATTGTGGCTAAACCAGTAGTGTGCTGGGAGCTGGCTGGTACCAGCTTTGAGAGTCTCAGGGATTTCATGAGGTGGTTGTTGAACACAGCCATTACTAAAAATTAAATGATATAAACTGACAAATAAATTGTATTAAAAACAAAGGCAACAAATACTCAAAACCTCATCTCATCACTTCTTAATTATTTTATATGTTACTATTACCTATGCTCTTAAGGTTTGTCTTAGTTACCTAGTTCTGTTACAACAGAAACACCTCAAGTAGGTGGCTTTACCAAACAAATTTATTTTCTCACAGTTTAGGAGGCTAGAAGCCCAAATTTAGGGCACCTGCTCTAGAGGAAACAGATTACCACATCTTTCTCCCTAGGCGCTGCTGGTGGGTTTGAACCACCCACCTTTCAGCTAGCAGCCGAGCTCATAACCATGGCTCCACCAGGGCTCTGCTCTAGGGGAAGGTTCTTGTCTCTTTAGAGTGTCTACTCCTTGGCTCTTAGGAATCTTCATGCATAGAGTATCTTCAGTCATGTATCTTCCCCCATCTCTGCTTTTTTGCTGCTTGCTTAATCTGCTCTTTTATATCTCAAAAGAGATTGACTTAAAACATACCCTACACTAATACTTCCTCATTAACATAACAAAGAAAGCCCATTCACAAATGGGATTATAACCACTATAGGGTCCTTATAAATTGGAATTGACTGGACGGCAGTGGGTGGTTATGTTGCTGTTAGGTGTTGTCCAGTCGGTTCCGATTTATAGGGACCCTATGTACAACAGAACGAAACACTGTCCCGTCCTGTGCCGTTCTCATGATCATTGTTATGTTTGATTCTATTGTTGCAGCCACTGTGTCAATCCATCTCCTTGAAGGTCTTCTTCTTTTTCGCTGACCCTCTACCAAGCATGATGTGCTTCTCCAGGGACTGGTCCCTCCTGATAACATGTCCAAAGCATATGAGACAAAGTCTCACCATCCTTCCTTCTAAGGAGCATTCTGGCTGTACTTCTTCCAAGGCAGATTTGTTTGCTCTTTTGGCAGTCCATGGTCTATTCAACGTTCTTCGCCAACATTGTAATTCAAAGGCGTCATTTCTTCTTTCATCTTCCTTGTACATTGTCCAGCTTTCACATGCATATGAGGCAGTTGAAAACATCATGGCTTGGGTCAGACCCACGTTAGTCTTCAAGGTGACATCTTTGCTCCCACGTTAGTCTTCAAGGTGACATCTTTGCTTTTTAACACTTTAAAGAGGTCTTTTGCAGCAGATTTGCCCAATGCAATCTATTGTTTGATTTCTTGACTGCTGCTTCCATGGGTGTTGATTGTGGATCCAAGTAAAATGAAATCCTTGACAATTTTAATCTTTTCTCTGTTTATCTTGATGTTACTTATTGGTCCAGTTGTGAGGATTTTTGTTTTCTTTACATTGGGATGTAATCCATACTGAAGGCTGTGGTCTTTGATCTTCATGAGTAAGTGACACATGTCTGTCAGTTTGTCATACTGTGGGGCTTGTGTGTTGCTGTGATGCTGGAAGCTATGCCACCAGTATTCAAAGACCAGTTAATACGACTTTTATTCAATTTACACACCAACCACTAAGGTCAAAGATGAAGAAATTGAAGATAGATTTTTTACCAATTCTGCAGTGTGAAATTGATTGAACATGTAATCAGGATGCATTGATAATTACTGGTGATGGGAATGCAAAGGTTGGAAACAAAGAAGAGGATCGATAGTTGGAAAATATGGCCTTGGTGATAGAAAAGATGTCAGAGATCGCATGATAGAATTTTGCAAGACCAGCAACTTCTTCATTGCAAATACCTTTCTTCATCAACATAAACGGCGACTATATACATGGACCTCACCAGGTGGAATACACAGGAATCAAATTGACTACATCTGTGGAAAGAGATGATGAAAAAGCTCAATATTGTCAATCAGAGCAAGGTCAGGGGCTGACTGTGGAACAGACCATCAATTGCTCATATGCAAGTTCAAATTGAAGCTGAAGAAAATTAGAACAAGTCTACCAGAGCCAAAGTAGAACATTGAATATGTCCCACCTGAATTTAGAGACCACCTTAAGAACAGGTTTGGCATGTTGAACACTAATGACTGAAGACCAGATGGGTTGTGGAATGACATCAAGGACATGATACATGAAGAAAGCAAGAAGTCATTAAAAAGAAAGGAAAGAAAGAAAAGACCAAAATGGATGTTAGAAGAGACTCTGAAACTTGCTCTTGAATGTAAAGTAGCTAAAGTGAAAGGAAGAATGATGAAGTAAAAGAGCTGAACAGAAGATTTCAAAGGGTGGCTTGAGAAGACAAAGCGAAGTATTATAGTGATATGTGCAAAGACTAGCAGATAGAAAACCAGAAGGAAAGAACATGTTCGGCATTTCTCAAGCTGAAAGAACTGAAGAAGACATTCAAGCCTCGAGTTGCAATAACGAAGGATTCTATGGGGGAAAATATTAAATGACACAGGAAGCATCAAAAGAAGATGGAAGAAATGCACAGAGTCACTGTATCAAAAAGAATTGGTTGATGTTCAACAATTTCAGGAGGTAGAGTATGATCAGGAACCGATGGTACTGAAGGAAGAAGTCCAAGCTGCACTGAAGGCGTTGGTGAAAAAACAAGGT
This sequence comes from Dugong dugon, assembly GCA_030035585.1. NCBI lineage: Eukaryota > Metazoa > Chordata > Mammalia > Sirenia > Dugongidae > Dugong > Dugong dugon. The sequence continues at coordinate 74,514,976 of CM057467.1, read as the reverse complement.
TTCAGGAATTGATGGAATACGAACTGAGAGGTTTCAACAAACGGATGCAGCACTGGAAGTGCTCACTCGTCTATGCCAAGAAATTTGGAAGAGAGCTACCTGGCCAACCAACTGAAAGAGATCCATATTTATGCATATTCCCAAGAAAGGTGATCCAACCGAATGGGGAAATCATTGAACAATATCATTAATATCACAATCAAGTAAATTTTGCTGAAGATCATTCAAAAGTGGTTGCAGCAATACATCAACAGGGAACTGCCAGAAATTTAAGCCAGATTCAGAAGAGGACGTGGAATCAGGGATATGATTGCTGATGTCATATGGATCCTGACTGAAAGCAGAGAATACCAGAAAGATGTTTATGTGTTTTACTGACTATGCAAAGGCATTTGACTGTGTGGATCATAACAAATTATGGATGACATTGCTAAGAACTGGATTTCCAGAACACTTAATTGTGCTCATGAGGAACCTGTACATAGACCAAGAGGCAATCGTTCAAACAGAACAAGGGGATACTGCATGGTCTAAAGTCAGGAAAGGTGTGCATCAAGGTTGTGTCCTTTCACCATACCTATTCAATATGTATGCTGAGCAAATAATCCAAGAACCTGGACTATATGAAGAAAAACGGGGCATCAGAATTGGAAGAAGACTCATTAACAACCTGCATTATGCAGATGACACAATCTTTCTTGCTGAAATTAAAGAGGACTTGAAGCACTTACTGATGAAGATCAAAGACCACAGCCTTCGGTATAGATTACACCTCAACATAAAGAAAACAAAAATCCTCACAACTGGACCAATAAGCAACATTATGATAAATGGAGAAGAGATTGAAATTGTCAAGGATTTAATTTTACTTGGATCCACAATCAATACCCATGGAAGCAGCAGTCAAGAAATCAAAAGACGCATTGCATTGGGCAAATCTGCTACAAAAGACCTCTTTACAGTGTGGAAAAACAAAGATGTCACCTTGAAGACTAAGGTGCGCCTGACCCAAGCCATGGTATTTTCAATAGCCTCATATTCATGTGAAAGCTTTACAATGAATAAGGAAGACTGAAGAATTGATGCCTTTGAATTGTGGTATTGGCGAAGAATGTTGAATATACCATGGACTGCCAAAAGAACAAATCTCTCTTGAAAGAAGTACAACCAGAATGCTCCTTAGAAACAAGGATGGCGAGACTACGTCTCACATACTTTGGACACGTTATCAGGAGGGATCAGTCCCTGGAGAAGGACATCATGCTTGGTAAAGTAGAGGGTCACTGAAAAAGAGGAAGACATTCAAGGAGATGAATTGACGCAGTGGCTGCAACAATGGGCTTAAGCATAACAACAATTGTGAGTATGGTGCAGGACTGGACAGTGTTTTGTTCTGTTGTACGTAGGGTTGCTGTGAGTCAGAATCGACTTGATGGCACCTAAAAACAACATCAGTTTCCCTGCCCTCTTACTTTCTCATTTTGCTTTAATTTTTGACCATGTGGTATCCAATAGATAATTTTTTAAAGAAGCTCATTACTCATGGGTGGTATTTTTTATTTTATGAGTTAATCTGCTATTTATCAAAAAGTTTACCTTAAGGGATAATTTTGATTTAAGTTTTAAGGAGTATCTTAGGGCGATTGTCTCAGGTAGTCTAGTCTTAACTGATCCAGTAAGTCTGGACTTCTTAAGAATTTGAATTCTCTACTGCATTTCGCTCCTATTCTATAGGAATTCATCTGTTGTGACACTGATCAGGAGGGTCAGTAGTGGTAGACTGGCGCCATCTTGTTCTGGTTTTAGGAGAGATGAGGTCGTGGTTCTTGTCAACCATTAGTCCTATAGACTACTTTCTTCTCTAAATCTTTGACTTCCTTCTTTCTCTTTTGTTCCAGATTAGTAGAGACCAATATTTGTATCTTAGCTGGCCACTTACAAGCTTTAAAGACCTTAGACAATACGCATCATATTAGGATGTAGAACCTACACTTTATGAACTATATTATGCCAATTGACTGAGTTGTCCCAGGAGAGTATGGTCCTAAGCCTTCAAACTCAGAAAACCAATATTATGAGGTATTTTGGTTATGTCTAAGAAGTATCCATAAATATGTCCTCTATGTGGTTTATGGAGGCCTGGTGGTGTAGTGGTTAAAGAGCTCAGCTGCTAACCAAAATGTCGGCAGTTCAAATCCACCAGCCACTCCTTGGAAACCCTTCAGGCAGTTTTACTCTGCCCTATAGGGTTGCTGTCAGTCAGAATTGACTCAATGGCAACGGGTTTTTTTTTTTTTTAATGTGGTTTATTATATATATGGATGTATATGCATGCACACCCATACCTGTAGGCATATATGTCTATAGGTACATCTATCTGTGTACAAATATGTACCTACATATTTATACCCATACACCTATATGCCTATATACGTATTTACATAAACACATATTTTTTGGTTGTTTCTGGTGTTGTTGTAAAATTATATTTGTCATATTATTTACCAAAAATATCCTTTTCTCTTGTACACTTCTTGGTGAAATCATTTACCTTGTTCAATCTGTGTGCACTTCATCTGCATTTGATGCTACCTTTGCCACCACCAAAGATAACAAGTATCTAGTATCCACCCATCCCTAGTAACTATCAATGAGTGCTGGTCTCTGTATATATATCTATTCTTGTCGTCTTATAAAATTGGGATCGTACAATATGTTCCTTTTGTGATTGACTTATTTCACTCAGAATAATGTCCTCCAGATTCATTTCAAAAAGGATTTTATGGTATAATTTCATATGTTAAACCTGTCATTTAATTTTATTTGGTGTGTTCAATGCCTATTAGAAAAGATTATGGGTTCTATAAAATTATTTTCACCTAACAATGATGTAATAGGTTAACGGATGAAAGACACTGTAAAAATGGGGTAATGGAGTCGTCTAATCTCCTCTAACTTCACATGCGGGAAGGAGAATCAAGATCAACAGCCCAAGGCTGATCCCTATGAGGTGGAGACGCACCTACTCTGGCCAGCCCTTTTTCCCAATTCTTACAACACCTGTCCCTCCCACAGCACCCTTTACTGCTCTGTTGAGTTCGACAATTTGTTGTAATGGCTACACAAAACTCACAGACAATACTCACAATTATGGGGTATATTAGGGAAGTAACAGGTTACAATTCAGATTCAGGAATGCTCGGGATACAGTTCTTCCAGTCAGGACAGCCTCTTCTCAGCTAAGCCCCCAGGGAGGTCTCTACCTGGCCCTTGGCCCTTCAGCCTGTCCTCTGCCCTGCTTGGGCAAGTGTTACAAAGCTCTTTTAGCTCTACTGATAAGTGTCCAGAGGAATGCCACTCTACCAGTAAGACTTGGTCTGAGGGCACTCAGCTCTAGCTCCATAGGTCAGCAAACCTAGTTCCACCAAGTGCTCAGAGGCACCCTACTCCACCAGGAAGCCTCCTGCCTAAAGGCTTTTAGCTTTCTTGCTCTGTGGGCTGGGAGGCCCACTACCCCTTCTCCTGCCGATCCCCTGGTTCTGCTGCTGCCATTTCTGTGCCACTGCTTCTCGCCATCTCTGGTGTTACAGCTTTCCGTCTCTGTCTTCCAGGTTATAGCTTCTATTCTCTCTTTCTCCCAGTGTCTCCGTTCAAGCCTGGAGGATGGCAAAACTAAATAATCCTCTTGTTACAGTTCCATACACCTTATTTGCATACTCCCACCCAGTCATTTAGTGGGAGTTACAAAGACTGTGTCTAGAAGGGCCATATTAAGTAATTCACTTCATTGTAGGCACATCCATGTATTATGGGGCAATATGAGATCTGTGATCATGCGTAGATTAATTCATCTACATTGGGTTGCTATGAGTTGGAACCCACTCAACAGCACCTAACAACAATATATTAAAGAAGTTAACCAAAGTCAAGCTGGTGGATCTTTTCCTCCTTGTGAATTTGACCTGGGATTAATTTACTAGCTTGATTCCTCTCTGTAACATGAAAAGAAGGTGTATCAACTGTGTTCTTATGCAATCTTGTTTATGACCCTGGTGACACAATAAGAGGGGTACATCAGCTGCATTGCTCATTACCATTGCCTGTGTTTCAAAATTGTCTCCTGTTTGCATTCACCTGGCAAGCCCCTGGTTAAGATCTTGGAATCTAAATTATGCTTATGAGTTCTTGCAAGAGATATTGGCTCCTGACGGCACAGGACTAACTTAAATCTCAGCGTTTATCCTGAAGTTCAAAGAGAAGAGGTGAGGGATAGTGTCTTAGTTTAGTGCCACTATAACAGAAATACCACAAATGGATGGCTTTAACAAACATAAATTTATTTTTTTTCACAGTTTAGGAGGCTAGAAGTCTGAATTCAGGGCACTAGCTCTAGGGGAAGGATTTCTCTGTCAACTCTGGGGGAAGGTCCTTGTCTCTCAGCTTATTTCCTGGTTCCTTGGATATCTCCTTGTGGCTTGGCAAAGTCTTCCCCCAACTATGCTTCTCTCCCTTGTTTAATCTCTTTAATTTCTCAAAAGAGATTGACTCAAGATACACCCTATACTAATCCTGCCTCATTAACACAACAAGGACATCCCATTCCCAAATGGAATTATAATCACAGTCACAGAGGTCAGGATTTACAACACGTATTTTTTGGAGGACATAATTCAGTACATAACAGACAGCTGTATAGTCTCTCATAAGGACTACTATAGAGGAAAAATCCCTGTTCAAATGTGATAAACAGGATAACAGTGAAAAACCAGAGGGTCGGGAGGTACTTATCCTACACTTGGTCAAGGGAAGATACCCTTAAACTTGTTACAGAAATCCTTGTCATTGCAGCACGTAATATTCAGGCGCCTAGCTCCTTGCAACAAGGTCTTGGGTGTGCACATGTACCGACAGTCCTGATAGCCAAATAGGAGCTTGGTACCTGGAGAAGAAGAAAGACGAGAAAACAGGATCCCTAATTTCTGCCTCCAAGTCCTCTCCAGGAAGGCAACCATTTGCCACCCCAGAGGTAAGCAATAAACGTTTGTTGGAAGAGGAGGAATCAGCGATTCAATGAGTGAGGTTAAACAGCACATTGCCTTGGGCATCAAACTGCTTGTTTAGAAGGGACTGAGATGACTGAGGTGAGCCCTGGTGGGTCAACCTCCTCCAGCCTTGAATCCTTCCTACTGAGCCTTCATTTCCCAAAAGTCCTACCACAAACAAGCCCCAGTGGAATATTGATAGCCCAATTCCTGTCATCCCTCAGAATTTAATAATGTCTTTTTGTCTGCTGATCTTATAGTATCCAAGGGCCCAAGACTCCTCAGCAAACACTTTTTCACCTGATGGGTTTACTCATCCCATTAAGGGCTAGTGGCAACACAGCACCAGAATCAGAAGATGAAGTCCCAACTCTTCAGGGAAGCAAAAAAACAAAAAAGCCTTCCCTCACTCTCTGCTTCAGCCTCTAGGGTTCCTGAGAGAGCCACCTTCCTTCCTGAAAATTTGGCAAAGGTCACACCAAGAGGGATTCTCAGTCTCCACCTACCTTCATAGTACTTCTTCAGAATGCATTCCTGTTTAACTTTGGCTTTGCAGAAGAATGTCAGAGTTGTGCAACTCCCATCAACACTGACATGATCACACTTGTGACATAGTAGAGCTGGAAAGTAAAAACCAGCATAATGAGGCTTTTTCTGGGCCTAACTTTGCTGCCAGTCAGGAGACAGTGCCCACCACCTGGCCTACACCTGGCCCCCATCTGGTGTGAACAATGGTCAGGTTCTCACATGCGTTGGCATAGATTGTTGTGCTAACAGCGTGGTTTGATTTCTCTGTGGTTGGCTTACACCAGTGAAGCCTTTTCTGCATCTCCAAGGGCCTGAACCAAGGACTTTCGTGGGGAGTAGGCGTGTGTGCCTATGGGGGCTAGGCCTGTGTCCAAGCACAGACAGAATCTCTATACTCACAGGTACTCAGGGTTCCTGAAACGGAATGTGTTGCTGGAGGGAGAAAATTGTGGCCTACGTTGCAGCTCCCCCAGGCCTCACATCCTGTGACATGAGACCTCTCTTCTCAGTCCTTTCAGAACAACCCTCATCATCTGCCCTCATCATCCACAAAAAACCTTTCTAGCTCCCTTTCAACTCAAATTTAGGGCTTTCAGGAAGAAAGCTTGAGGAATTTTGGAGTATCATGAATTAGTACTAACATGGGAGGAGGGTTGACCCTGACGTAAAATAGAAAAGAGGAGGAAATGAACAGGAGCAAATTTGGGCCAAAAGTCAAGGAGGAAGCAAAGGAGAGTGAAGGCCCAGAAGGAGGAAAGCAAGTGGCGATTAGATGGAGGCTGTGGAGACCATCTCTAAAGGAAAGATCAGGGCCATCCATGCATCACTCCTCACTTCCCCATGGAGCAACAATCCACAGCCACCTGTGTGGGTTCTGCTCACCTAGACCTAGCCCCCACTCTCCTTCCAGACACACTAGGAGCTCACCTTGCAGGAAACCCAACAGTGGGGAGAGGCCCAGCAGCAGCAGCAGGAGGCGATTATCCATCCCAGAATCCAGCACCAATTTGGTGAAGGCAGAATAGAGCCTGCAGGTACCTCACACTCTGAGAATTGCTGCTTTATAACCTCAGACCGGGAGGAACAGCCAATGAGAGCCCAGGTGGAGGGTGTACTTCCCTTGCCAGAAGGGAGCCCTGGCCCTGGGTCCTACCAGCATCCCTAGCTCTTCTCACCTCCATGGCCTGCCATGGGGGCCGTGGTCTTTCATGGCTTCTTTCTGTCTTATTTTAATTAGCTTTAAAATGGGAGAATCATGTCTGCCTTACTCAGCCAAAGGATTTGTGAGACTCAGTTACTGACTGGATCACATTGGCCTCAACATTCCATACTTCACAGGAGAACTTTCCTGAAATAAGATTTAGAGATATTTGAAGCTCCTAAGAAACTAAATTCAGAGAAATGGATATGTACTTTGTTGCTAAATACAAGACAAAATGGGAGTATGGCGCTTACCTTCCAGATTGCATTCCAGACTAGATGTTGTTTTTAGCTACTGTCCAGTCAGCGCTTGACTAATGACAACCTCACAGTGTTACACAGTATAACTGCTCCATAGAGTTTTCTTGGCTATAATGTTTAAGGAAGCAGATCACCAGGCGTTTTGTTCTATAGTGTCACTTGGTGGGTAGTAACTGTCAACCTTTTGTTTAGCAGCAGATATAAAACACTTGTGCCACTCAAGCTCCTTCCAGATTAGACTAAAATTCAATCCATAACAATAATATTGGTCATAAGTATTTACATAAGAATGGTAATTTATCATATAGGGCTGTTATTTGCTGTGCTGTATGTTTTAATAAGAAATCTCAGACTGAATTTGTAAAAGCCTCTCAAAACTAGGACACCAAGCCAAGGACATACCACCAGATTTCACCTGTAGTACCCACAGATTTGAGTGAATTTCTCTCTTCTTAAAGTCCCAGAATTTTGTAAGGCACTCTTCTGATTTGATAACACTCCCCATGTAACTCATCACTTATCAAACATATCTAATAATTTCTAGTACCTCTCTGTTTACAAATAGAAAGAAAGGAAATCTTTTGAGACTTTTCTGGGGGCCTGCTGGGAAATGCCAAAAGACAAGTTTTAGGTGTAAACATATCATGTAGGATTAGATTCTGAGAGATTTTAACATTGGGTTAAATAGAATCACAGGTCATAGAGAAAAAATATGGGATGTTTATATAATCAAAGTGAGGATAAAAATTTTTGTAAGTATGTTCGGGAGGTAATATGATTGTAAAAAAAAAAAACCTTAGCGTTTTCATAAGGGAGAGGATTTGGTTTTTCTTAAACAATCAAGGACATGATAAGGTCAACATACGATAAGGAACTTACTCTGATAAGATAGAATCTTTGTTTTCTAGGCAGGTTTCGAAGAAGATGAAGATAAACTTTTACAGGCTGTTCCTAACAGCAACCCAGTAATTAAAGAAAATTTTGTCATTTTAACAAAGAGAAAACCAAATCCGAGCTTTGCTTACTATTTGATACTAAAGCTTTTAAAAAATCCTATCAAGTCTCAGTGAGCTTTGACCACAAGAACATCCCTTTGCTACAAACTTTCTACTGCTTTTCATATACGTATGGCTTTGCCCCAGATTTTCTTTTTTCTCATACTAGAACAACTAGATTTTTTACATTGGAACAAAATTACTCTCTATTTTTAACAGAATCCATCCTGTACAGCTTGCCTAATCTAGCCTAAATCTAAGATTTGAAGTTACCAAAAAGATCTTGAAAACTGTGTTTAAGCTGTTGTACTAAAAACGTAATTACTGTTGAAATAAATTTTTGTCATGACAAATTCAGTTTCATTAATTTCTGGGAATATTGGGACTATTCTATTTTTTAAGCACTCATTTATCTTTAAATCAATCAAAATAAAGCTCCTTGAAAGGATCTCATAATCTAATTTGGTAATATCATCCAGAGGAAGAAAAATATGATATATACACACATAACATACATCTGTATAGATATGGAAGCAGAAAGACTAAAAGTTACTTCTTCTGAAGTTGGGGATTCAACCCTGCCTTCTGCATATTTTAAAGAATCTTTCAGAGAGGCAATTTTGGACTTGTTCTGTCTTTCAGAAGCCACATTATATCAATCAAAATAAGCACCCCAATCTCTTTGAGATGCACAGGATCCCCTTATATCTAGTGCACTGCTTAAATGAACCAGTTTATAGATCTCAAGAAATTTCCAAAGTATTCACTGCAGGCCCAAATTATACTTTGTTAAGTTATGCCATTTAGAAAGATAGACACAAAATTAAGAGTCAGAGAACATGTAAAAAGCAGGACTTTTTCCAGGAATAGGAGTGAACTGAGACTTAAAACTACCCTGTGAGAGCCGGCAAGTTTGGTATGAATGTGATGCTTGTGATCTTGTATCTTGGGCCACATCCTGGGTTGGCCACATCTAAACGCAGAGCTGACAGTCTGTGTCCTCTGGAAAGTTAGTTGAAAACCAGAGAGAAGGATCTCTCTGGATTAAAGCCAAGCTCTCAGGATGAAAACTAAATTGAAGGTGAACCTCATCTGGTTTTATGGGTGACTCACTATAAACTTTGTCCAAGTGGAAGCTGATCTGGTAAGAACCTCGATCTAACTGGTCTGCGAGGCTGGCTCGAACAACAGGCTATCAGAGCTTAGGCCTGTGTTCTACCCTATAATTCTCCTTTTTATGACAAACAATACTTTTAGACTAAATGTCATGGACTGAATCATGTCTCCCCAGAAATATGTGTATCAATTTGGCTGGGTCATGATTCCCAGTATTTTATGATTGTGTACCATTTTGTAATCTGTGATTTCCTTATGTGTTGTAAACTCTAGTAAGATGGATTAGTGGCAATTATACTGATGAGGTGTATAAGATTGGATAGTGTCTTAAGTCAGTCTCTTTTGAGATATAAAAGAGAGAAGCGAACAGAGACACATGGGAACTCATACTACCAAGAAAGCAGTACCGGGAGCAGAGCGCGTCCTTTGGACTGAGGTTCCTGCTCTGAGATGCTCCCAGACCAAGGGAAGACTGATGCATCACAAGGACCTTCCTCCAGAGCCGACAGAGACAGAAAGCCTTCTCCTGGAGCTGATGCCCTGAATTTGGACTTGTAGCCTACTGGACAGTGAGAAAATAAATTTCCCTTTGTTAAAGCCATCCACTTGTGGTATTTCTGTTATAGCAGCACTAGATGACTAAGACACTGTACAAGACAAAATAGTAACATTAACACAAAGAAATTAAAGCACGTGGTGTTTATGCAGTCAGTTAATCTGTGTGCTCACAGAGAGACCTCTCTGTTCAAATAGGGAGTCATCTTAGGCCAGCTGCAGCAAGTTTTTTAAGGAGAAAAGAGAGGATATATAGAAGAAAATTAAGAAAAAGGGCTAACCTTAGCATGATTAATTTGAATCATGCTCCCTGCCCCTCCTGAGGTTAATTGATGTTGCCCATCATGTGGTGTTTATGGCCTGGCCAGCCTCTATTCATTTGCACAAATTCATAGTTGTTGTCAGGAGGTTTCAAATAATTAAGGCACCTCAGCTACTCAAGAAATTCTAAAAATTATTTCTCAGGAAAAAGAAATAAAGCCAAATTACATTGGGTAAAGTTAAATTCTTTGCACAAGGTAAACTTCAAGCAAGTTTGTAGTTAACAGATGTCAAATTACAAAAAGGAATTTGTACAATTTGATAGTGACTGTGCCTCCGTTGTTTCTCCTTCTTCCTGTTTATGCATTCTTGGGTGCACGCCACTTTGGTCAGTGACTTTTGTGAATTTTCCCATGTACTTGGAGAATGCTGTCAATTTATCTGCTCCTGAGTTTCTCTCTTTAACAATTCCTAGAGTAATTCAAATCAATATCTGAGTTGATGAATGAATATTTGTTTACCCTATATTGTGTAACGACTATTGAGAACACGGAAGGAGAGGAAGGGGAATGTGTAAGAGAGCTGAATTCTCATTTATCACATTAGTAAGTCCATAGATATTATCTAAAATTGATGAATCAGAAATAGCAATATAAATTTATTATTTCATAGAGGTAAATCTCAGAAAAAGTCCTAAAGTAATTGAGAGAAACTGTAAAAGATGAGTAAAAGTATCCAGAGGATTGCTGAGTTTTGTAACAAGCACTATGTGCATATGTTGTTGTTATTAGGTGCCAACTCACAGCAACCCTTTGTACAACAGAATAAAACACTGCCTGGTCCTGCACCATCCTCAGAATCGTTGTTATGCTTGAGCCCATTGTTGCAGCCACTGTGTCAATCCATTTAGTTAAGGGTCTTCCTTTTTTTCTCTGACCCACTACTTTACCAAGCATGATGTCCTTCAGGGACTAGTCCCTCCTGATAACATGTCCACAGTATGTGAGATGTAGTCTTGCCATACTTGTTTCTAAGGAGCACTCTGATTGTACTTCTTCCAAGACAGACTTGCTTGTTCTTTTGGCAGTCTGTGGTATATTAAATATTCTTCACCAGCACCACAATTCAAGGCATCAGTTCTTCTTCAGTCTTCCTTATTCATGGTCCAGCTTTCGCATGTATATGAGGTGACTGAAAACACCTTGGCTTGGACACACTTTAGTCTTCAAGGTGATATCTTTGCTTTTTAACACTTTAAAGACGTCTTTTGCAGCAGATTTGCCAAATGCAATGCATCTTTTGATTTATTTTTGTGTGTGTGTGTGTGCTTTAGTAGCTAAACTTTTTTTTTTAAATTGTACTTTATGTGAGGGTTTACAGAACAAATAGTTTCTAATTAAACAGTAGTACACATATTGTTTTAAGACATTGGTTAACAACCCCACGACATGTCAACCCTCTCCCTTCTCAACCTTTTTTTTTTTTGGTGAAAATATACATAGCCAAAGATACACCATCCATTTCAAAAATTTCTACATGCACAGTTCAGTGACATTGATTACGTTCTTCCAGTTGTGTTGCTATTCTCACTTTAGATTAAGGTTTACAGAACAAAATAGGTTCTCATTAAACAGTTAGTACACATGTTGCCCTATGACAATGGTTAACAACACTACTACATGTCAATAGTGTCCTTACTCAAACCAGCTTTCCTGTCCCCTTCTGCCTTCTAGTCCTTGTCCCTGAACTGCTGTGCCTCATTAGTCCCATTTTGTTTTATGGGGCTGTCCAATCCCCGGCTGAAAGGTGAACCTCAGAAGTGACTTTACCACTGAGCTAAAAGGGTGTCTGGGGACCATACTCTCGGGGTTTCTCCAGTCTCTTTCAGGCCAGTAAATCTGGTCTTTTTTTTTTTTTTTGTGTTAGAATTTTGTTCTACTCCAGCTCTGTCCAGAACCCTCTGTTGTGATCCCGGTCAGAGCAGTCAGTGGTGGTAGCTGGGCTCCATCTAGCTGTATTGGACTCAGTCTGGTGGAGGCCATGGTAGCTGTGGTCCATTAGTCCTTTGGTCTAATCTTTTCTTGTATCCTGTTCTCTTCATTCTCCCTTGCTCCCAAAGAGGTGAGACCAGTGGAGTATCCTAGATGGCTGCTCATAGGCTTTTAAGACCCCAGACACTACTCACCAAGGTAGAATGTAGAACATTGTCTTTGTAAATTGTGTTATGCCAGTTGAGCTAGATGTTCCCGGAGACCATGTCCCCACAGCCCTCCGCTCAGCAGTTCAGTCTCTCAGGGAGTTTGCATGACCTTTCCTTGTACAATTTGTGCTGGCTTCCCCAGTATTGTGTACAGTCTCACCCTTCTCCAAAGATACCACTTATTTATTGCCTGTTTAGTATTCCCCCCAACCCCCCATCCCTTGTAACCAACAAAGATTGTTTCTTTTAGTGTGTAAACTTTTTCACAAGTTTTTACAATAGAGGTCTCATACAATATTTGTCCTTTTGTGATCGACTTATTTCACTCAGCATAATGTCCTCCAGTTACAGGAATGTTATGAGATGCTTCACAGATTCATCATTGTTCTTTATTGTTGCATAGTACTCCATTGTGTGTATGCAACATGGTTTGTCCATTCATCTGTTGATGGGCATCTAGGTTGTTTCCATCTTTTTTCTATTGTGAACAATGCTACCATGAACGTGGGTGTGCATATGTCTGTTCGAGTGATGGCTTTTATTTCTCTAGGATATATTCCTAGGAGTGGGATTGCTGGATCATATGGTTTTTCTATTTCTAGCTTTCTAAGGAAGTGCCATATCATTTTCCGAAATGGTTGTATCATTTTGCATTCACACCAGCTGTGCGTAAGACTTCCAATCTCCCCGCAGCCTCTCCAACATTTGTTATTTCCAGTGTTTTTCTTTTTTTTTAATTGCTGTAATTAAATGAAGTTAACATTTCAAGTTAGTCTCCCATACATTTTTTTTTTTTGCAAACATTGTTATGAGACCCTAATTGCTCACCCAATTCTGCGACAGCACACTCCTCCTTCCGCCCCAATTCCCCATGACCATTCAACCTGCTCCTAACTCTCTCTGCCTTCCCATCTCACCTCCGGACAGAAGCTGCCCCTTTGGTCTCTTGTAGCTACTTGACTAAGAGGCACACTCTTCACGAGTATCGCTCTATGTCCCACAGTCCAGTCCAATCCCTGTCTGAAGAGTTGGCCTCGGAAATTGTTTTAGTTCTGGGCTGATAGAGAGTCCAGGGACCGTGCTTTCTGAGGCGACTTCAGTCTCAGTCAGACCATTAAGTCTGGTCTTCTTACTAGGATTTGAGTTCTGCACCCCATCCTTCTAATGCTCCATCAGGGGACCCCCTGTTGTGTTCCCTGTCAGGACATTCATTGGTGGTAGCCGGGCACCATCTAGTTCTCCTGGTCTCAGGCTGATGAAGTCTCTGGTTTATGTGGCCCATTCTGTCTCTTGGGCTAATACTTTCCTTGTGTCTTTGGTGTTCTTCGTTCTCCTTTACTCCAAGTGGATGGGACCAGTTGATGCATCTTAGATGGCTGCTTGCATGCTTTTAAGACCCCAGCTGCCACTCACCAAAGTAGGATGCAGAACATTTTCTTAATAAGCTTTGTTATGCCAATTGACCCAGATGTCCCCTGAAACCATGGTCCCCAGACCCCCTACCCCTGTTACTCTGTCTCTCAAAGTATTTGATTGTATTCAGGAAACTTCTTATCTTTGGTTTAGCCCAGTTGTGCTGACTTCCCCTGTAGTGTGTGCTGTCCTTCCCTTCACCTAAGATGATTCTTATCTGCTATCTACTTAGTGAATAACCCTCACCCTCCCTCCCCACCCCAGTAACCATCAAAGAATGTTTTCTTCTGTGTTGAAACCTTTTCTTGAGTTCTTATAATAGTGGTCTTATGCAGTATTTGTCCTCCTGTGACTTACTAAATTCACTCAGCATAATAAGTTCCAGCTTCCACCATGTTATATGATGTTTCACAGCTTCATCGTTGTTCTTTATTGTAGTGTAATATTCCATCGTGTGGATATACCATAATTTGTTTATCCATTCGTCTGTTGATGGACACCTAGATTGCTTCCATCTATTTTTTTTTTTTTATATTTTATTGTACTTCAGGTGAAGGCTTACAGAACAAATACTTTCTCATTAAACAGTAGTACACATGTTGTTTTATGACATTAGTTAACAACCCCACAACTTATTAACCCTCTAAATTCTCAACCTTTTTTTTTTTTTGGTGAAAATACACATAGCCAAAGATACACTGTTTCAAAAATTTCTACATACACAGTTCAGTGACATTGACTACGCTCTTCCAATTGTGCTGTTATTCTCACTTAAGATGAAGGCTTACAAAACAAAATAGTTTCTCATTTAACAGTTGCTACAAATGTTGCCCTATGACAATGGTTAACAATCTCACAACACATCAACAATATCCTTACTCAACCTTGTGTTCCCTATCACCAGCTTCCTTGTCCCCTTCTGCCTTCTGGCCCTTGTCACTGGGCTCCTGTACCTCATTAGTCTCATTTGGTTTTATGGGGCTGTCCACTCCCAGGCTGAACAGTGAACCTCGGAGGTAACTTCAGCACTGAGCTAAAAGGGTGTCTGGGGGCCATACTCTCGAGGTTTCTCCAGTCTTCTTTAGGTCAGTAAATCTGGTCTTTTTATTGTGAGCTAGAATTATGCTGTACATCCTTCTCCAGCTCTGTCCAGAACCCTCTGTTTTGATCCTGGTCAGAGCAGTCAGTGGTGGTAGCCGGGCACCATCTAGCTGTACTGGACTCAGCCTGGTGGAGGCCTTGGTAGCTGTGGACAATTAGTCCTTTGGACTAATCTTTTCGTTGTATCCTATTCTCTTCATTCTCCCTTGCTCCCGAAGGGATGAGACCAGTGGAATATCTTAGATGGCCTCTCATAGGCTTTTAAGACCCCAGACACTACTCACCAAGGTAGAATGCAGAGCATTGTCTTTATAAGCTGTGTCATGCCAATTGAGCTAGATGTTCCCCGAGACCATGGTCCCCACAGCCCTCTGCCTAGCAATTCAGTCCCTCAGGGAGTTTGGATGTGTTTATGGAGCTTCCATGACCTTTCCTTGTACAGGTTGTGCTAGTTTCTCCTGTATTGTGTACTGTCTCACCTTTTACCCAAGATACAACTTATCTATTGCCTATTTAGTATCCCCCCCCCCCATCCCTGGTAACCAACAAAGATTGTTACATTTTGTGTGTGAACTTTTTCATGGGTTTTTACAATAGAGGTCTCATACAATATTTGTCCTTTTGTGATCGACTTATTTCACTCAGCATAATGTCCTCCAGTTTCATCCATGTTATGAGATGCTTCACAGATTCATTGTTGTTCTTTCTCATTGCATAGTACTCCATTGTGTGTATGTACCATAGTTTGTTTATCCATTCATCTGTTAATGGGCATCTAGGTTGTTTCCATCGTTTTGCTATTGTGAACAATGCTGCCATGAACATAGGTCTGCATATGTCTATTTGAGTGATGACTCTTATTTCTCTAGGATATATTCCTAGGAGTGGGATTGCTGGATCGGATGGTATGTCAATTTCTAGCTTTCTGAGGAAGCGCCGTAACATTTTCCAAAATGGTTGTATCATTTTGCATTCCCACCAGCAGTGCATAAGAGTTCCCATCTCCCCGCAGCCCCTCCAACATTTGTTATTTCCAGTGTTTTTGATTCGTGCCAGTAATGCCGGGGTGAGATGGTATCTCATTGTGGTTTTAATTTGCATTTCTCTAATGGCTAGTGATCACGAGCATTTGCTCATGTGTCTGTTGGCCATTTGAATGTCTTCTTTGGTGAAGTGTCTGTTCATTTCCTTTGCCCATTTTTTAATAAGATTATTTGTCTTTTTGTTGTAGAGGTGTTGGATTTTCTTGTAGATTATGGAGATTAGACCTTTGTCTGACTTGTACTGTAAAAATTTTTTCTCAGTTTGTAGGTTCTCTTTTTACTCCTTTGGTGAAGTCTTTTGAAGAGCATAGGTGTTTGATTTTGAGAAGATCCCAGTTATCTAGCTTATCTGTTGGGTTTTGTGTGTTGATGGTTATGGTTTGTATCCTGTTAATGCCATGTATTAAGGCCTGAAGTGTTGGTCCTATTTTTTCTTCTATGAACTTTATAGTTTTAGGCTTTTTATTCAGGTCTTTGATCCATTTTGAAGTAGTTTTTGTATACAGTGTGAGGTAAGGGTCCTGTTTCATTTTTTTGCAAATGGATATCCAGTTTTGCCACCACCATTTGTTAAAAAGACTGTCTTTTCCCCATTTGATGGACTTTGGGCCCTTGTCGAAGATCAGGTGACCGTAGGTGAATGGATTTACATCTGGGTTCTCAATTCTGTTCCATTGGTCAATGTATCTGTCGTTGTACCAGTACCAGGCTGTTTTGACCACTGTAGCTGTATAGTAGGCTCTGAAGTCAGGTAGTGTGAGTCCTCCAACTTTATTCTTCTTCTTCAGTAGTGCTTTACTTATTCGGGGCTTCTTCCCTTTCCATTAAAGTTAATGATTAGTTTTTCCATCTCTTTGAAGAATGTTGTTGGTATTTGGATGGGGATTGCGTTGTATTTGTAAATTGCTTTGGGTAGAATTGCCGTTTTCAGAATGTTAAGTCTGCCTATCCATGAGCATGGTATGTTTTTCCATTTATGTCGATCCCTTTGGGTTTCATGCAGTAGTGTTTTGTAGTTTTCTTTGTATAGGTCTTTTACATCCCTGGTCAGATTTATTCCTAAGTATTTTATCTTTTTAGGGGCTGTTGAAAATGGTATTGTTCACCTGATTTCCTTTTCCTCGTTCTCCTTACTGGTGTATAGGAATCCAAGTGATTGTTGTATGTTTATCGTGTATCCTGCTACTCTGCTGAATCTTTCTATTAGTTCCAGTAGATTTCTCGTGGAGTCTTTAGGGTTTTCTATGTATAGTATCGTATCATCTTCAAACGGGGACAGTTTAACTTCTTCATTACCAATTTGGATGCCCTTTATTTCTTTTTCTTGCCTTAGTGCTCTAGCTAGAACTTCCAGCACAATGTTAAATAAGAGTGATGATAAAGGGCATCCTTGTCTTGTTCCTGTTTTCAAGGGGAATGTTTTCAGCCTCTCTCCATTAAGAATGATGTTGGCCGTTGGTTTTGCATAGATGCCCTTTATTATGTTGAGAGATTTCCCTTCTATACCTATTTTATTGAGAGTTTTTATCAGGAATGGGTGTTGGACTTTGTCAAATGCCGTTTCTGCGTCAATTGAGATAATCATGTGATTCTTTTCTTTCCTTTTATTTATGTGGTGGATTACGTTGATTGATTTTCTAATGTTGAACCATCCTTGCATACCTGGTGTGAATCCTACTTTGTCATGGTGTATTATTTTTTTGCTATGATGCTGAATTCTATTGGCTAGAATTTTGTTGAGAATTTTTGCATCTATATTCATGAGAGATATTGGTCTGTAATTTTCTTTTTTTGTGACGTCTTTGCCTGGTTTTGGTATCAGTGTTATGCTGGCTTCATAGAATGAATTTGGAAGTTTTGCTTCCTCTTCTATGCTCTGAAATAGGTTGAGTAGTACTGATACAAGCTCTTCTGTAAATGTTTTGTAGAATTCTCCAGTGAAGCCATCTGGGCCAGGGCTTTTTTTGGTTGGGAGTTTTTTTATTACCTTTTCAATCTCGTCTCTTGTTATGGGTCTGTTCAGATTTTCAACATCACTTTGTTGTAGTTTGGGTAGGCCGTGTGTTTCTAGAAATGTATCCATTTCCTCTAGGTTTTCAAATCTGTTGGAGTATAGTTTTTCATAATATTCTGTTACAATCCTTTTTATTTCAGTTGGGTCTGTTGTAATGTCCCCCATTTTATTTCTTATTTGGGTTATTTTTGTCCTCTCCTGTTTTTCTTTTGTCAATCTGGCCAGTGGTTTGTCGATTTTGTTGATTCTTTCAAAGAACCAACTTTTGGTTTTGTGGATTCTTTCTATTGTTTTTCTGTTCTCTATTTCATTTATTTCTTCTCTGATCTTTACTATTTCCTTTCTTCCGGTGGTTGTGGGCTTCTTTTGCTGTTCTCTTTCTATTTGTTTGAGTTGTGTGGTTAATGTTTTGATTTTGTCCCTTTCTTCTTTTTTGATGTGTGCATCTGTTGCTATAAATCATCCTCTGAGGACTGTCTTTGCTGTGTCCCAAAGGTTTTGGTATGATGTGTTTTCATTCTCGTTTGATTCTAGGAATTGTTGGATTCCATCTCTGATTTCTTCTATTACTGAGTGGTTTTTAAGCAGGGTGTTATTCAGTTTCCATGTAATTGATTTTTTCTCCTTGCTCTTTCTGTTGTTAATTTCTACCTTGATGGCATTGTGGTCGGAGAAAATACTCTGCATTATCTCAACGTTTTGGATTTTGTTGAGGATTGCTCTGTGGCCTAAGATGTGGTCTATTCTGGAGAACATTCCATGTGCATTGGAAAAGAATGCATACTTTGCAGCTGTTGGATGGAGTGTTCTATATATGTCTATGAGGTCACGTTGGCTGATTGTGCCCTTTAGGTCTTCTGTGTCTTTGTTGAGTTTCTTCCTAGATGTTCTGTCCTTTACTGAGAGTGGTGTGTTGAAGTGTCCTACTATTATTGTGGAACTGTCAATTTCTCTTTTCAGTACTGTTAGAGTTCATGTATTTATGTTTGTTTTAAGCCCTGTCATTGGGTGCATAGATGTTTATTATGGTTATGTCTTCATGATGGATCATCCCCTTAATCATTATATAGTGTCCTTCTTTGTCTTTTATTGTGGATTTTGTTTTAAAGCCTATTTTATCTGAGATTAGTATTGTCAGTCCTGATCTTTTTTGGTAGTTGTTAGCTTGATATATTTTTTTTCCAACCTTTGATTTTTAATAAATTCACATCTTTGTTTCTAAGGTGAGTCTCTTGTAGACAGCATATTGATGGATCCTGTTTTTTAACCATTCTGTCACTCTCTGTCTCTTTATCGGTGCATTGTGTCCATTTACATTCAGTGTAGTTATTGATAGATGTGTGTTTATTGCTGTCATTTTGTAGGGCTTTTTTTTTTTTGTGGTGTTGAAGTTTTCTTTGTTCTTATTCTCCTGTGGTGAATTCTTTTTGTTTGTGGATTTTTCTTCATTTCTTTCATTTTTGTAGGTTTTATTTTTCCTGAGACTTTATGTTTTTCCTGTTTATTTTTATGAGTATGTTTGTTAAATTTCTTTGTGGTTACTGTGAAATTTACCCTTATCTGTCTAAGTTTGAAGCAATCTATTATTACTTGGTCCTGCCTTGCTTTCCTCTCCATTAGAAGGTTCTATACCTACACTGTTTATTCCCTCTTTTATTGTTTTGATGTTGTTGTCATTTACATATTAACTGCTCTGATTCCCTGTTGTATTTCTTTTGGTTTTGGATAGTCCTCGAGAGTTCATTTCCTAGAGTGGTATCTGGCTGGTAGGATCCTGCATCCTCGGTTCAGCCTGTGAGCTGAAGTTGTTTGTTTTCAGATTGAAAGACTCCCTTTAATAATTCTGTAAGTCTGGTTTGGTCTTTACATATTCCCTTAATTTCTGTTTATCTGGAAATGTCCTAATTTCACCATCATATTTGAAGGAGAGTTTTGCAGGATATATTAATCTTGGCTGGCAATTTTTTCTTTCAAGGTTTTGTATATGTCATCCCATTGCCTTCTTGCCTGCATGGTTTCTGCCGAATAATCTGAGCTTAGTCTTATTGTTTCTCCTCTGTATGTGACTTCTTGTTTTTCATGAGCTGCTCTCAGGATTCTTTGTTTGTCTTTGGTTTTCGTGAGTGTGATTTTGATATGCCTTGGTGATTTTCTTTTGGGCTCTATCCTATATGGGGTTCTTTGAACTTCTTGGAAGGACAGCTTTTCATCTTTGATGATATTGGGGAAGTTTTCTGTCAGTAGTTCTTCAGTTATCCTCTCTGTGTTTTCTGTTTTCTTCCCCTGTTCTGGAACTCCGATCACTGGCTAATTTTTGCTTTTTATTGTACCCCACATAATTCTTAGGGTCTCTTCATTTTTCTTTGTTCTTTTTCCTGAGCTTTCCTCGAACAGAGTTGTATCCATGGTTTGTCTTTAATTCTGCTGATTCTGTCTTCTGCCATTTCAAATCTGCTCCTCAGCCCTTCTATGACACCGTCCATTTCTGAAGTCTTGTTGTTTATCTTTTGGATTTCTGACTGTTCTTTTTGTATAATTTCTAGTTGTGCATTTATTTTAGCATTTTGTTCCTACATTATTTTCCTTAATCTTCCCATTTTTTGTCTGTATTTTCCAGGAGTTTGTCTGCCTTTTCTATGAATTTGCCTATTTTTTCCTCATTTTTGTCTGCTTTTTGCTTCAACTCTTTGATAATTCTGAGTATTAGAGATTTGAATTCCCTATCAAGTCGTTCAAGTGCCTTTTCTTCTACTGGAAAGTCATCTGGTGTTTTATTTTGTATGCCTACTGGAACCATCCTGTCCTGTTTTTGTAAATGTTTTGATATTGTCTGCTGTCTTCGGGGTATTCAGTAGTTATTTTTCTCATTTATTGATTGTTGATTTGTTTGTTTTGTCCTTTTTTTTATTATTTGGGTATGTCTGAGTAGGTGGGCTGTTTCCTTTGGTGTTTGTTTGTCTGTGGGCACAATACTTTTCCCTCCTTCTCCAATTGGCAGGGTCAGTTGCTCAGATATGGTGCAGCAGGGCAGGTCTAGCTGAAGAGGAGTTGCTGGCACGGGTTGTTTTCAGCACTTACTACAGCCACCAGGGCAAGTCGGTAAGCGGTGCAGGGCAGGATCCAGTACGTCGTGCCTGTGCTGCTTGGTGGTTTTATGTTAAATGCAGGTGCAGGTAGGCAGGATGGAGAGGGTAGATTGTGGTGTGTGGAGCTAAGATGGGTATGGGAGAGAGGAGAGAGGAACAGGAGCCAAAAAGATACAAACAAAGAAAAAAGAGTGCCAGGGGAGCTTGCCATTGGCGTGGAGAGATGTGAGATTATGAAAAGGAGAAAAACAAAAAGGGGGAACAAGAAGAAGAAAAGAAAAAAGAAAAGAATGAATAAATAAAAATTAGAAAGGAAAAAGAAAAGCAAAGCTCCCAGGGATCCCACTGATGCAGCTGTGAGGTCTGGGGAAGTTGTCCCCAGGTGTTGAAATACAGCCTGGCTAGGAGGTGTAGAGGTGTCACTCAGTGCCAGGTATTCAGGGGACAGGAAGAGAAGGAAGGTATAGAGAGACGAGAAACTGAGTAATGAAGAAAGACAAAAAGGGAAAAGGAGGGAAAAGAAAACAAAACAAATTAAAAAAATGAACAAGAAATCCCCCCCAAAAAACAGAAGGAAAAAAAAGAGAAAAGAAATGCCCTCAGGGATCCCCCGTGCACCTGCACAAGCTGAGGGGGTAGGTCCCAAGCCGCGCATCACTGCTCAGCCAGAACGGGCCCCCAACTTGAGAAAAGAAAAAGACAACAAACAAGAATTCAAAACAAACAAACAAACAAAAGCCCTGGGATCCCACTAGCATGGCAGTGCAGACCAGGAAGCAGTTCCACACTCGAGTGGAGCTCCATAGCTCCTCAGGAAGAAGCAAAGATGGTGCACGGAGCCACGTATTTGAGTGAAAGGAGGGGGAGGTGCTGAGGCAAGGAAGAAATCAAAAGAAGTGGAAAAAAGCAACGCCAACAGCCAACAAATGGCACTCAGGGGTTGGCCAGTGTGCGCAGGTGGAATCCAAGCTGCCGGTGCTTCCCAGCCAAGAGACCATGGCCGCGGGAAGCAGAGGAGGCCGAGTGGGGGTGTAGAAGGGTGGGGGATGGGAAAGCGTATATTGCCAGTTACCGGTTTTTCTGTCTCCTGCTGGAAACTCCGTGAAGCTGCCCTCTCGTACCCTCTATTTGCTGGTCTCTGATAGGAGTCCAAGAAGGCAGATCCATGCTCCGTCAGCTAATAGCGGACCTCTCCATGAATGTCTCCTTGCTCTCTGTTCTCTGTCATTTTTTTATTCCATTTGGTGCTTGGCTGAGTTCCTTATCTCTTCATTTGATGTTTAAGGTTTCGGGATTGCTGTTTTCTCTGTTTGGCTTAGTTTTTCAGGTCTTTGCTGTGGAGGGACAGTGTGGTGCTTCTGCCTAGACTGCCAGGTTGCCAGAAGTCTTGCATCTTTTTATTTCTTTACAGCTGATTCCAGGAATGTTGATTGTGGATCCAAGTAAAATGAAATCCTTGACAACTTCAATCTTTCTCTGTTTATCATGACGTTGCTTATTGGTCCAGTTATGAGGATTTTTGTTTTTTCTGTGTTGAGGTAGAATCCATCCTGAAGGCTGTGGTCTTCTATATTCATCAGTAAGTGCTTCAAGTCCTCTTTACTTTCAGCAAGGAAGGTTGTGTCATCTGCATAAAGCAGGTTGTTAATGAATCATCCTTCAATCCTGACGCCCGTTCTTCTTCATATAGTCCAGCTTCTCGGATTATTTGCTCAGCATACAGATTGAATATGTATGATGAAAGGATACAACCCTGACACACACTTTTCCTGACTTTAAACCACACAGTATCCCCTTGTTCTGTTCCAGCAACTGCCTCTTTATCTATGTACAGTTTCCTCATGAGCACAATTAAGTGTTCCGGAATTCCCATTCTTTGCAATGTTATCCATAATTTGTTATGATCCACACAGTTGAATGCCTTTGCATAGTCGATAAAACCTGGTAAACATCTTTCTGATATTCTCTGCTTTCAGCCAGGATCCATCTGATATCATCACTGATATCCCTTGTTCCACATCTTCTTCTGAATCCAGCTTGAATTTCTGGTAGTTCCCTGTCGATACAATGCTGCAGCCGATTTGGAATGCTCTTAAGCAAAATTTTACTTGCATGTGATATTAATGATTAAAACCAAACCAAACCCATTACCATTGAGTTGATTCCGACTCATATTGTTCGATAATTGCTACATTCGATTGAATCACTTTTCTTGGGAATAGGCATAAATATGAATCTCTTCCAGTCGGTTGGCCAGGTAGCTGTCTTCCAAATTTCTTGGCATAGATGACTGAGCACTTCCACTGCTGCATCCATTTGTTGAAACATCTCAATTGGTATTCCATCAATTCCTGGAGCCTTGTATTTTGCCAATGCTTTCAGTGCAGCTTGGACTTCTTCCTTCAGTACCATTGGTTACTGATCATATGCTACCTCCTGAAATAGTTGAATGTCGACCAATTCTTTTTGGTATCGTGAGTCTGTGTATTCCTTCCATCTTCTTTTGATGCTTCCTGCATCATTTAATATCTTCGCTGTAGAATCCTTGAATATTGCAGCTTGAGGCTTGAATGTTTTCTTCAGTTCTTACAGCTTGAGAAATGTTGAGTGTGTTCTTCCCTTTTGGTTTTCTAACTCCAGGTCTTTGTGAGAGACTGACAGATGTGTGGTGGTATTATAATGTTCACATGTTGATCTTATCTAATTACCTGAAACTCAGAGAATTAAGGTAAATTTCATAGAGTAGTTCTCATTTCATTTGTCTTCTCATGGCTTATTCAAGAGGCATTGCTTCCTCCCCTCTGAAGAGGCATAGGCTGAAACCACTGGTTCATTCTACATCCAAAATTATTTCCTTGAAGTCCATGAAGCCCACATGACTGCTAGGAGGTTGCACTCATACTTTGTGCTGACTTGGAGCCAGACTAGCCATAAAACCCAAAACCCATTGCTGTCGAGTTCATTCGGACTCATAGTGACGCTAGGGTTTCCAAGGAGTGGCTGTTGGATTCAACTGCTTACCTTTTGGTTAGCAGCCGAGCTCTTAACCACTGTGCAACCAGGGCTCCAGACCAGTGAAAGAGGAAGGAAAAAAACTGAAAGAGCATTCCTTGTTTCTTGTCATGGATCCTCCAAGTTGTCTAGTTCCACCCCTTACTAACTTGTGGCTTTCCAGGCATTAGGTCACAATGGAAAGGTTTGCGTTTGAATAGTGTTCTGTAGGTTTCTGGCTGTGTGACCTTGGGCAAGAGATTTAACCTCTCTGAGTCTCAGGGTCCTCAATTGTAAAAGTGGTTCCAAGCCTTGGTCTTTTTAATTGCCTTATATGCCTTTGAATTTTGGATAATGAAAAAGGAAGACAGAAAAAGAATTGATGCATTCAAACTGTGGTGTTGGTGATGAATATTACTTTCATGGTGTACTGACAAAAGAAGGAACAAATCAGTCTTAAGAGAAATACAACCAGAATGCTCCTTAGAAGCCAGGATGTTAAGACTTCTATTTATTTACTTTTGATCATAGCATCAGGAAAGACCA
The DNA here is from genome assembly GCA_030035585.1 of Dugong dugon. NCBI lineage: Eukaryota > Metazoa > Chordata > Mammalia > Sirenia > Dugongidae > Dugong > Dugong dugon. The sequence goes on along the minus strand of CM057467.1, from coordinate 74,490,624 downwards.
ATTGCTAGAAAAGGGCCAGTGAAAACAAGGAAAATCTTTGGTGTGATGAATTGACCAAATAGCTAGAAAAATGACCACAAACTACCAACGATCATGAAGACGGTGTAGAATCGGGCCATGTTTTATTCTGTTATATGTAGGATCACATGAATCAGAATTACTCCATGGCAACTAACAACAACAACATCAGTTGTTATGTTTTAGGTTTCTGAGTTTCAAATAGGACAATGTAGGTGAACATACTCAACACGATGCCTGGTACACAGTAGGCATTTAATAAAGAGTAGTAATGAACTGTTAAGGTTTCCCTTCCCTTGGAGGTTTAAGTTTTCCAAATACTATCATACATACTTAATTTATAGGTTATGTACATAGTCTCTGTTTTTAGCAACACTGTGAGGCATGTCAGTATAAAAATCTGATCATTATAAGGGTCTAATCTCTAAAATCTATAAAAAATTGCAACAACTCAACAACAGAAAAACAAACAACCCAATCACAAAATGGGCAAAGGACACGAATAAAACCTTTACCAAAAAGCCACAACCTCATCTACCCTGAGTCCAGAAGAACTAAATTGTGCCCGGGTAAAACCAGTTGCTGTTCTGACGGGGATCACAACAGATGGTCCTGTGCCCTGACAGGGAACACAACAGAAAGTCCCTGATGAAGTAGGAGAAAGGTGGGGTACAGAACTCAAATTCTGGTAAGAAGACCAGACTTAATGGTCTGACTGAGACTGGAGGAACCCCGGAAAGCATGGCCCCTGGATTCTCTATCAGCCCAGAATTAAAACAGTTTCCAAGGCCAACTCTTTAGACAGGGATTGGACTGGACTGTGGGACATAAAGTGATACTCGTGAGGAGTGTGCCTCTTAGCTCAAGTAGATACAAGAGACTAAATGGGAAGCTTCTGTCCAGAGGTGAGATGGGAAGGCAGAGAGGGTTAGGAGCTGGTTGAATGGACATGGGGAATCAGGGGTGGAAAGGAGGAGTGTGGTATCACAGTATGGGGAGAGCAATTAGAGTCACATAACAATATATGTATAAATTTTTGTACAGGAAAAAATAAAACAAAATAAAAAAAAAGATGATCTTGGATAGAATGGGAGAAAAATGTGGAGCCAAACTCAAATTTTTATTACACACACACACAAAAAAAACAAAGCTAGACAAACCAGAACAGTAGAGAACAGAGGATTCCCTGAGATTATTGCCCAGAGACACTGTTTAAACCTAGATCAGAGCCTATCCCTATGTCTTAGTTATCTAGTGCTGCTATAACAGAAATACCACAAGTGGTTGGCTTTAACAAAGAGAAATTTATTCTCTCACAGTTTAGGAGGCTAGAAGACCCAATTCAGGGTGCCAGCTCTAGGGGAAGGCTTTCTCTTTCTGCAAGTTCCAGGGGAAGGTCCTTGTCATCAATTTTCCTCTGATCTAGGAGCTTCCCAGTGCAAGAAGCCAGGGTCCAGGGATGTGCTTTGCTCCTGGTGCTGCTTTCTTGGTGGTGTGATTTTCCCCTGTCTCTCTGCTCACTTCTCTATTTTATATCTCAAAAGAAATCCACTTAAGACACAGCCTAATTCTGTAGATTGAGTCCTACCTCATTAATATAGCTGCCTTTAATCCTGCCTCATTAACATCGTAGAGGTAGGATTTATAATACATAGGAAAATAACATCAGATGACAAAATGGTGGACAATCACATAATACTGGGAATCCTGGCCTAGCCAAGATGACGCACATTTTCGGGAAACACGACTCAATCCATAACACTTGCTGTGTAAACTTTCACCAAAAACTCAATAAAATATTAAAAAAAAAACTCTGATCAGTAAGTCAATTAGAGTTAAAAGGTTTTATTTGGTGCAAAAAACTTTTCCCAAACAGGGAGCCCCATTCCAAAGATATGAGCTCTTCATATTACAGTTTTTATCAGCTTATATACAGTACAAACTCTTAGGGGATTTTCCAAAAGTGAAATTTAAAATGTTTGATTGTCGTTCACTTAATCAGCAGGAGTTGGGCTATTAAAAGTGGGCCTTTAACTTGGGTTGGTTTATTAAGTTTGTATGTCTGCATTCTATGGGCTAGTTGTTATGATTTACCTAATTATTTAAACTTTTCCCAGAACTTTGTCTTCATCATAAGTTTTCAGTTTCTGGAAAGGGTTAAGAGTTAAATTTAAATAAAAAACCAAACCTCTTGCTGTTGAGTCAATTCTGACTGATAGCGACCCTATAGGACAGAGTAGAACTGCCCATAGGGTTTCCAAGGAGCAGCTGGTGGTTAATTGTCTTTAATAGACATACATTATCACCCCTATGTTTCAGAGGAGAAGAAGAGGTTTTGAGCCATTATATCTTGTTAATCCAGTTTTTCTTGATTCCGCATTCCGTAGTTTTTGTTACTCCAGGCTGTGGCTGGTGATAATGTATATTGGACATACTTCAGGGCTGCAGCTCTGGAGAATGACTGCGAAGGTGGCTAGCATGGAAGATGAGCCTAGACCTCCAGGAAATTCCCCTTCATGAGCCTGAGGCCAGCTCCTAACTGCAGCATCTACCCACCACTCTCCACCCTGACCTGTAAGCACACACCCATTCCTCACAAGTTCTAGTTTCAGCTGCTCTTCACTTGGCTCAGAGAGACAGGGATGAGCAACATCTTCCCAGACCATAGGGAGGCCTCAGCTGATCAAAACCCCAAGGCCCAACTCAATCTGCTCTGTTCAACTGCTTTCAGTTGTCAACTTCTGACAGGTACTGTGCTTAAAAGTAATACCAAATTCATCTTCACTGGAACATTTTATCTTCTTTGTACTAGTGAAAAAAGGATGAGATTAAATATCCTATCCAGGGTCATACTCATACAGTGAATAAGCTCTGAGTGTCTAACACACAGCTGTCTGTCTGCAGAGCCTGATATATTTTTTGTTTCGATTTCTTTTTAAATTGCACACTGTGGTCTCCGAAGGACAGAAACTTGCTGTAAAGGGGAATGAAAGGAATGCCTGGTTAAAATACTGGTAATGCAGGACCCCCTGCTATCGGAAAGTTCGCCTAAGGCCGCTTGCTTTTCTGGAAGGACCTACATTAGTATCTGTTCTCGCTAATGGGAAGGAATATGAAGAGGATTTACACTTTTACGAAAACAGGCAAAAATAGGGTTCCTGTACATTAACAGCTGCTTTGGGGGGTGTGCCCCGCCGAAGATGGTCTCAGTAGGGGAAAACCAGGTCGGCCACGCTAGACGGCTGCCAGTCCCCCGCAATCATCTAGGTAACCTCGGGGGTGCAGTAGTCCGGAAACTGGAAGAACTCTAAAGGGGGCATCAGGTCCCCTCGTAGTTGAGGGCACTGCAGTCTAGGATGTTGTGGCAGGGGACAGCCTGGTCAGAAAGCCCAGCATATCCTTCCCGGATGCCACTGTCTTCTCCTTGCTGTCCTCTGCTGCTGCCTTCTCCACCTCCTCCTTTCTCAGGCATCTAGTCCTCCAGTAGTGTCAGGGAGGCGTAGGTGGCTGCTGGCGGTTCGTCTAAAGGCCCCTGGGCGCTCTCCACCGGACCATACTCCACAGCTCCCTGCTGGGTTTTACATATTACTCAGTATGATTGGTAGGTTATTTTTTGGGTCTGGGAACGCTCAAAAAAAATTTCCCATATAAATGAAAGGCAGTAACTTATTCACTTTATGCCACTGGCTTACAAAAGGTTTCACAGGATCACTTTACTTTGTGACAGCGACAGAGACCTGTAGTAAGGCAGAATACGTTTCAATGTTGTAACAGAGTAAAAACAAAACCCAAAAAACCTCAAAGCAGAAACCCAAAGCAGAAAATACTGTAGATAGGGAGAGGTGAGAACTTTATCAAAAAATTTTTATGGAGGTGTTATTTGGGATGATATTAGAACAGTGGTTCTCGACTGGGGGTGATCGCTCCCCAGGGGACATTTGGCAATGTCTGGAGACATTGCTGGTTGTCACAACTGGGGAGAGAGGGTTTATTACTTCTATCTAGTGGATGGAAGCCAGGACATCTGCTGAATAATACAATGCACATGATGTTGACCCACAACTAAGAACCATTTGGCCCAGATGCCAATAGTGCCACGGTGGAGAAACCCTGAACTAGAACATGGGTAGGGTTCTGACAGGCCTAGATCATAGGGAAACGTTTACAGGTTTTTAGAGGTATAAACATGGGAAAGTGCAGCATGTTCTGAGAGAGAAATAAACCTGGCATTGGTTAAAGTACTGGGAGAACTGGAGTAGATGATGAGGGCCAATTCGGGGAAAGTCTCGAATGTCCAGCTGAGGAGTTGGTACTTAATTAGTTGCACCAGTGTCTTAATTTCTTAGTGCTGTTGTAACAAAGACTACAAGTGGGTTGCTTTAATAAACAGCAATTTATTTCCTCATTGTATTGGAGACTAGAAGTCTAAATTCAGAGCATCTGCTCTAGGGGAAGCCTCACTCTCTATCCACCCTGGAGGAAAATCCTTTTTTCAGCCTCTCTACCTCTAGTGTTTGCCCTTCCTTGAAGATTTCCACGTGGCATCTATCTTTCCTCTTTCTGTGCTCACTAGTTTCTGTGCCTATGCTGCTCTTTATATCTCAAAAGTGATTAATTTCAGACACTCTATAGGGATATGTTCTCATTAGTGTAACAAAGATAACCCTATTCCCAAATGAGATAATATGCAGAGGTAGTCCAAAAAAACAAAACAAAACAAAAACCCCTGGCTGTCGAGTCGGTTCCAACTCACAGCAACCCTACCCAGAGGTAGAGGTGCTTCATTTTCAGAAGTATGGTGGAGAAACTGATGGGTTCACATTAATGCAAACTCAAGATGGAGTGGAAGAGGATTTAAATACATAGGCCTTAGTGGTCTGAAGGACTGTAATGGGTTTTGTTTGGAGTATTGCTGATGTTTAATGTTCTCATTTGCAGATATAAGAAATCCCTTTCTTTTATATTAAAATATTTCTCAGTAACAGTTTAGTAGACTATGTTTTTGTAAACAGAAATGAAACATTTATCTTTTTCTCCCTGCCTGATTCCTCCAGAAATGGAAAACTCTTGATGAGTATTCGTATTTTCACGGCAATGTAATTATAAACGTAAGTTCAGTAAAAATCTGTCCTCCTTGTTAAAACAAACAAACAAACAAAAAAAACCCCATTGCTGTCAAGTCAATTCCAACTGGAAACATCGGTTATATCACCAAGCTTTGACTGAAATGTCATATTTTAAAATGATGCCCTTAGAATCAGATATGATTCGACACTTATAAGGAACTAAGGTTGACTTCACGTGGCCAATGCTTAGAAAGCCCTCCCAGGAAAACTGGCCTGATACCTGGCTTGCAGGGCTCTCAGCCTTACAAGTGAATAAGAAAGGTCATTTCCTGGCAGTGTCAGGAAACTTGTGTATGATATTTTGGGACTTGAAGGAGAGAGGAAATCTCCCATATCTGTAGGTGTTGTTGTTCTGTGACTTTGAGTTGATTTTGACACACAGTGACCTGATATGGTAGAGCAGAATTGCCCCATAGGCTTTGCTTGGCTGTGATATTTATAGGAGCAGATTGCCAGTCCCTTTCTTCTGAACAGCGGTAGGGGTTTTGAACTGTTGACCTTCTGGTTAGCCACCAAGCCCTTAAATATTGCACCATCAGGGATCCTTAAATCTGTGAGTACTTCAGGTAAAATCTGGTGGCAAATTTCTGGCTTGGCTTCCTAGCCTCAAGGATTTTATAAATTTAATCTGAGATTCTTTATGAAAATTTACAGCAGAGTAAATGTAAAAGGCTAAATGATAAATTACCATTCTTGCTGCACCTATGTAGATAGTTATAACCAGCCTTACTTTAAGATCAAGGTCAACCTTGCTTTGAGATTATCTTTGATCAGAAAGAGGCTGACTATAGAGAGAAATTTTATGTTTCAGTAGAAAATTATAGCACACCCTTGTGGCCTATCAGATTCTGGTCCTGCCATTGTCTTTGAGTTATTTTACATCACTTTGTAAACTACAGGCAACTAACGGCTTTGTTTTCTACCTGTAAGTTGGATTGATTCTTGCTACATAGCTTATGTTGTTTCCCATGTGTCCATACACAATCATTTACCCAAAGGAAAAATAGGAGTATGAGAGAGACCATGGCTGTAGAAACAAGACAACAAACTATTGCTTGTTTAGATGCATCACTAAATTGAAGCTGTAAAGAGCATTTAACCCAGAGCAAACTTACAGGATGCTTAGTTATGGGAATAGCTCCCTTTGTCTCAGGAGCTAGAATTTCTAGCATGAGAAGATACACTTTAAGATTACAAATGGTATGAGACAAGGTAGTATTATAATTAAAAAACTCAGTGTCACAGCTCAGCCAAGCCAGCCTTTCCCTATCCAAAGGATTATCTCAAATTTCCAAAATGACTTTTTTTATTAAATTGTACTTTAGGTGAAAGGTTACAGCTCAAGTTAATTTCTCACTGAAAAATTTATACACATATTGTTTTGTGATATTAGTTGCAATCCCCACAATGTACAATGTAACAGCACACTCCTCCTTTCCACTCCAGGTTCCCTGTGTCCATTCGACCTGTTCCTGTCCCTTCCTGCCTTCTCATCTTGCTTTTGGACAGGAGCTACCCATCAGGTCTTCTATTCTGACTGAACTAAGAAGAACATTCTGCACGTGTTATTTTTTGTTTTATAGTCCTGTCTAATCTTTGTCTGAATAGTGGGCTTCGGGAATGGTTTCAGTTCTGGGTTATCAGTGCATCTAGGGTCCATAGTTTCGGGGGTTCCTCCAATCTCTGTTAGATCATTAAGTCTGATCTTTTTATGTGATTTTGAGATCTGTTCTACATTTTCCTCATGCTCTGTCGGGGACTCTCTGTTGTGTTCCCCATCAGGGCAGTCATTGGTGGTAGTCCGGCACCATCTAGTTCTTCTGGTCTCAGCCTGGTGGAGTCTCTTGTTCATTTGGCCCTTTAGTACTTTGGGCTAGTATTTTCCTTGTGTCTTTGGTTTTCTTCATTCTCCTTTGCTCCAAGTGGGATGGGACCAATCGATGTATCTTAGATGGCCGCTTACAAGCTTCTAAGACCCCAGATGCCACTCACCAAAGTAGGATGTAGAACATTTTCTTTATAAACTATGTTATGCCAATTGACCTAGATGTCTGCCTAAACTATGGTCCCCAGGCCCCAGCCCCAGCTATTCTGTCCCTCAAAATGTTTGGATGTGTCCAGGAAACTTCTTAGCTTTTGCTTTGGTCCAGTTATGCTGACTTCCCCTGTATTATGTTTTGTCCTTCCCTTTACCGAAGTTGATCCTTGTCTACTATCTAGTTCGTGATTTCCACTGTCCCTCCTTCCCCACCCTCATAACCATCAAAGAATGCTTTTTTCATTGTTTAAACCTTTTACTGAATTCTGATAATAGTGGTCTCATGCAATATTTGTCCTTTTGTGACTGACTTATTTCACTCAGCATAAGGCCCTCCAGGTTCATTTATGTTGTGAGATGTTTAGCAGGTTCATCATAGTTTTTTATCATTGCATAGTATTCCATTGTGTATGTGTACCAGAATTTGTTTATCCATTAGTCTGTTGATAGGCATTTAGGTTGTTGCCATTTTTTGCTATTGTGAATAGCACTGCAATGAATATGGGTGTGCACACGTCTATTCGTGTGACGGCTCTTATTTCCCTTGAGTATATTCCCAGGAGTGGGATTGCTGGATCGTATGGTATTTTTATTTCTAGCTTTTAAAGGAAGCACCATATTGTTTTCCAAAGTGGTTGTACTGTTTTTACATTCCCACCAGTAGTGCATAAGAGTTGCAGTCTCTCCACAACCTTTCCAACATTTGTTATTTTGTGTTTTTCGGATTAGTGCCAGCCTTGCTGAGGTTGATGGTATCTGACTGTAGTTTTGATTTGCATTTCTCTAATGGCTAATGATCGTGAGCATATCCTCATGTGTCTGTTAGCCGCCTGAATGTCTTTGTGAAATGTCTGTTTATATCCTTTGAACATTTTTTAATTGGATTATTTGTCTTTTTGTTGTACAGGTGTTGCATTATCTTGTAGCTTTTAGAAATTAGACCTTTGTCGGATATGTCATAGTCAAAAATTTTTTACCAGTCTGTAGGTTCTGTTTTACTCTTTTGGTGAAGGGTTTTGATGAGCATAAGTGTTCGATTTTTAGGAGCTCCCAGTTATCTAGTTTCTCTTTTGGTGTTTGTGCATTGTTAGTTATGATGTGTATACTATTTATGCAATGTATTAGGGCCCCTAACATTGTCCCTATTTTTTCTTCCATGATCTTTATCGTTTTAGATTTTATATTTAGGTCTTTGATCCATTTTAAGTTAGTTTTTGTACATGGTGTGAGATATGGGTCCTGTTTCTTTTTTTTTTACAGATGAATATCCTGTTACACCAGCACCATTTGTTAAAGAGACCTTCTGTTCCCCATTTAGCAGACTTTGGGCCTTTGTCAAATATCAGCTGCTCATAGGTGGATGGATTTACATCTGGGCTCTCAATTTTGTTCCATGGTCTATATGTCTGTTGTTGTACCACTACGAGGGTGTTTTGACTACTGTGGCAGTATAATAGGTTCTAAAATCAGGTAGTGTGAGGCTTCCCACTTTGTTCTTCTTCCTCATTAATGCTTTACTTATCCAGGGCCTCTTCCCTTTCCATATAAAGTTGGTAATTGTTTCTCCATCTCGTTAAAAAATGGTGTTGGAATTTGGATCGGGATTGCATTGTATCTGTAAATGGCTTTGAGTAGAATTGACATTTTCACAATGTTGAGTTCTCCTGTCCATGAGCATGGTGTATTTTTCCATTTCTTAAGTCTTTTTTGGTTTCTTGCAGTAGGGTTTTGTAATTTTTTTGTTTGAGTCTTTTACATCTCTGGTTAGATTTATTCCTATGTACTTTATCTTCTTGGGTGCTGTTGTAAATTGTATTGATTTGGTGATTTCCTTTTTGAAGTTCTCTTTGTTGGTATAGAGGAATCCAACTGATTTTTGTATGTTTATTTTATATCCTGCTACTTTGCTGAGATCTTCTATTAGTTCCAGTAGTTTTGTTGTGGATTCTTTGGGGTTTTCTGTGTATAAGATCATATCATCTGCTAATAGGGATACTTTTACTTCTTCCTTACCAATTTGAATGCCCTTTATTTCTTTTTCTTGCCTTATTGCTCTGGCTAGGACCTCGAGCACAATGTTGAATAAGAGTGGTGATAAAGGGCATCCTTGTCTGGTTCCCATTCTCAAGGGAATGCTTTCAGTCTCTCTCCATTTAGCAAGATGTTGGCTGTTGGCTTTGTATAAATGCCCTTAATAAAGTTGAGGAATTTCCCTTCCATTTCTATTTTGCTGAGAGTTTTTATCATGAATGGATGTTGGACTTTGTCAAATGTCTTTTCTGCACTGATTGATAAGATCTTGTGGGTCTTCTCTTTTGTTTTATTAATGTGATGGATTACACTGATAGGTTTTCTAATGTTGAATCATCCCTGCATACCTAATACGAATCCCACTTTGTCATGATGAATTATTTTTTTGATATGCTGTTGAATTCTATTGACTAGAATTTTGTTGAGGAGTTTTGTGTCTACATTCATGAGGGATATTAGTCTGTAATTTTCTTTTTTTGTAGTGTCTTTGCTTGGCTTTGGTATCAGGGTTATGCTGGCTTCATAGAAAGAGTTTGGGAGTATTTCTTCCTTTTCTATGCTCTGAAATACCTTTAGTAGTAGTGGTGGTAACTCGTCTCTGAATGTTTGGTAGAATTCTCCAGTGAAGCTGTCCAGGCCAAGGCTTTTCTTTTTGGAGATTTTTTTTTTTTTTAATTGCCTCTTCAGTCTCTTTTGTTATGGGGTCATTTAATTTTCTACCTCAGTTTGTGTTAGTGTAGGTAGATAGTGTGTTTCTAGAGATTTGTCCCTTTCCTCTAGGTTTTCAGATTTGTTGGAGTACAATTTTTCATAGTGTTCTGTTTTGATCCTTTTTATTTCACTTGGGTCTGTTGTGATATCACCCATCTCACTTCTTATTCAGGTTATGTGCTTCCTCTCCTGTTTTTTTTTTTTTTTAAATTGTACTTTAGATGAAGGTTTGCAGAACAAATAGTTTCTCCTTAAACAGTTAGTACACATATTGTTTTATGACAATGGTTAACAACACCACGACATGTCAACACTGTCCCTTCTCAAGCTCAGGTTCCCTATTACCAGATTTCCTGTCCCTTCCTGCCTTCTAGTCCTTGCCCCTGGGCTGTTGTGCCCCATTAGTCTCATTTTTTTTTACAGAGCTGTCCACTCCCAGGCTGAATGGTGAACGTCGGAGATAACTTCACCACTGAGCAAGAAGGTTGTCTGGGGGCCATGCTCTATGGGTTTCTTCAGTCTCTGTCAGGCCAGTAAATCTGCTCTTTTTTTGTGAGTTAGAATTTTGTTCTACATGTTTCTCCAGCTCTGTCCAGGATCCTGGTCAGAACAGTCAGTGGTGGTGGTGGGGCACCAGCTACTTGTACTGGACTCAGTCTGGTGGAGGCTGTGGTAGCTGTGGTCCGTTAGTCCTTTGGACTAATCTTTCCCTTGAATCTTGTTTTCTTAATTCTGTCTTGCTCCCGAAGGGATGAGACCAGTAGAGTATCTTAGATGGCCGCTCACAGACTTTTAAGACCCCAGATTCTACTCACCAAGGTAGAACGTAGAACATTTTCTTTATAAACTGTGTTATGCCAATTGAGCTAGGTGTTCCCCGATGCCATGGTCCCCACAGCCCTCTGCCCAGAAATTCAGTCCCTCAGGGAGTTTGGATGTGTCTATGGAACTTCCATGACCTTTGCTTGTACAAGTTGTGCTGGCTTCCCCAGTATTGTGTTCTGTCTTACCCTTCACCAAAGTTATCACTTATCTATTATCTATTTAGTATTCCTCCCCACCACTCCCATCCCTTGTAACCAAGGAAGATTGTTTCTTTTTGTGTATAAACTTTTTCGTGAGTTTTTACAGTAGAGGTCTCATACAATATTTGTCCTTTTGTGATTGACTTATTTCACTCAGCATAATGTCCTCCAGTTTCATCCATGTTATGAGATGCTTCACAGATTCATCATCGTTCTTTATTGTTGCATAATACTCCATTGTGTATATGTACCATAGTTTGTTTATCCATTCATCTGTTGATGGGCATCTAGGTTGTTTCCATCTTTTTGCTATTGTGAGCAATGCTGCCATGAACATAGGTGTGCATATGTCTGTTCAAGTTACGACTCTTATTTCTCTAGGATATATTCCTAGGAGTGGGATTGCTGGATTATATGGTATTTGTATTTCTAGCGTTCTAAGGAAGCACCATATCATTTTCTAAAATGGTTGTATCATTTTGCATTCCCACCAGTAGAGCATAAGAGTTCTGATATCCCCACAGCCTCTCCAACATTTGTTATTTCCAGTGTTTTTTTTAATTCATGCCAGTAAGGTCGGGTATCTCATTGTGGTTTTAATTTGCATTTGTCTAATGGCTAGAGATCACGAGCATTTCCTCATGTGTCTGTTGGCTGCTTGAATGGCATCTTTGGGGATGTGTCTATTCATTTCCTTTGCTCATTTTTAAATGGGATTATTTGTCTTCTTGTTGTAGAGGTGTTGGATTTTCTTGTAGATTATGGAGATTAGACCTTTGTCTGACTTGTACTATCTAAAAATTTTTTCCAATTCTGTAGGTTCTCTTTTTACTCTTTTGGTGAAGTTTTTTGAAGAGCATAGGTGTTTGATTTTTAGAAGATCTCAGTTATCTAGCTTATCTTCTGGGGTTTGTGTGTTGATGGTTATGGTTTGTATCCTGTTAATGCCGTGCACTAGGGCCTCTAGCATTGATTCTATTTTTTCTTCTATGAACTTTATGGTTTTTGGCTTTATATTTAGGTCTTTGATCCATTTTAAATTAGTTTTTGTATATGGTGTGAGGTATAGGTCCTGTTTCACTTTTTTGCAGGTGGACATGCAGTTTTGCCAGCACCATTTGTTAAAAAGACTGTTTTTTCCCCATTTGATGGACTTTGGGCCCTTGTCAAAGATCAGGTGACCGTAGGTGGATGGATTTACATCTGGATTCTCAAGTCTGTTCCATTGGTCAATGTATCTGTCATTGTACCAGTACCAGGCTATTTTGACTACCATAGCTGTATAGTAGGTTCTGAGGTCAGGTAGTGCGAGTCCTCCTACTTTATTCTTCTTCTTCAATAGTGCTTTACTTATCTGGGGCTTCTTCCCTTTCCGTATAAAGTTAATGATTAGTTTTTCCATCTCTTTAAAGAATGTTGTTGGTATTTGGATTGGGATTGCACTGTATTTGTAAATAGCTTTGGGTAGAATTGTCATTTTCACAATGTTGAGTCTACCTATCCATGACGTGGTATGTTTTTCCATTTATGTAGATCCATTTGGGTTTCTTGCAGTAGTGTTTTGTAGTTTTCTTCGTATAGATCTTTTACATCCCTGATTAGATTTATTCCTAAGTATTTAATTTTTTAGGGGCTGTTATAAATGGTATTGTTTTCCTGATTTCCTTTTCATCATTCTCTTTATTGGTGTATAGGAATCCAACTGATTTTTGTATGTTTATCTTGTATCTGCTACTCTGCTGAATCTTTCTATTAGTTCCATTAGTTTTCTTGTGGAGTCTTTTGGGTTTTCTATGTATAGTATCATATCATCCGCAAACAGGGACAGTTTAACTTCTTCTTTACCAATTTGGATGCCATTTACTTCTTTTTCTTGCCTTATTGCTCTAGCTAGGACTTCCAGCACAATGTTAAATAGGAATTGAGATAAAGGGCATCCTTGTTTTGTTCCTGTTCTCAAGGGGAATGTTTTCAGCTTCTCTCCATTAAGAATGATGTTGGCCGTTGGTTTTGCATAGATGCCCTTTATTATGTTGAGGAATTTCCCCTCTATACCTACTTTATTGAGAGTTTTTATCAGGAATGGGTGTTGGACTTTGTCAAATGTCTTTTCTGCATCAATTGAGATGATCATGTGATTCTTTTCTTTCCTTTTATTTATGCGGTGGATTACGTTGATTGATTTTCTAATGTTGAACCATCCTTGCATACCTGTTATGAATCCTACTTGGTCATGGTGCATTATTTTTTTGATACGATGCTAAATTCTATTGGCTAGAATTTTGTTGAGAATTTTTTGCATCTATGTTCGTAAGAGATATTGGTCTGTAATTTTCTTTTTTTTGTAGCGTCTTTGCCTGGTTTTGGTATCAGGGTTATGCTGGCTTCATAGAATGAATTCAGAAGTGTCACTTCCTTTTCTATGTTCTGAAATAGTTTGAGTAGTCCTGGCATAAACTCTTCTCTGAATGTTTGGTAGAATTCTCCAGTGGAGCTATCTGGGCCAGGGTTTTTTTTTGTTGGGAGTTTTTTAAATTACTTTTTCAATCTCTTCTCTTGTTATGGGTCTGTTCAGATTTTCAACATCACTTTGTGTTAGTTTGGGTAGGTAATGTGTTTCTAGAAATTTATCCATTTCCTCTAGGTTTTCAAATTTGTTGGAGTATAGTTTTTCATAATATTCTGTTATGATCCTTCTTATCTCTGTTGCGTCTGTTGTAATGCTACCCATTTTATTTCTTATTTGGGTTATTCATGTCCTCTCCTGTTTTTCTTTTGTCTGTTTGGCCAATGGTTTGTTGATTTTGTTGATCTTTTCAAAGAACCAACTTTTGGTCTTGTTGACTCTTTCAATTGTTTTTCTAGTCTCTATTTCATTTATTTCTGCTCTAATCTTTATCATTTCCTTTTCTGGTGCCTGAGGGCTTCTTTTTCTGCTCTCTTTCTATGTGTTCGAGTTGTAGTGTTAATGTTTTGATTTTGGCCCTGTCTTCTTTTTGAATGTGTGCCTTTATTGCCATAAATTGACCTCTAAGCACTGTTTTTACTGTGTCCCAAAGGTTTTACTAAGATGTGTTTTCATTCTCATTTGATTCTATGAGTTTCTTTATTACATTCTTGATTTCTTCTATAACTCGGCATTTTTTGAGCAAGGTGTTGTTCAGTTTCCATGTATTTGATTTTTTTCCTTGCTGTTTCTTTTATTGATTTCTACTTTTATGACATTATGGTCAGAAAAGATGCTTTGTAATATTTTGATGTTTTGGATTCTGTTAAGCTTACTTTGTGGCCTAAAACGTCGTCTATTCTGAAGAATGTTTCATGTGCATTGGAAAAGAATGTTTACTTAGCTGCTGTTGGGTGGAGTGTTCAGTATATGTCTATGAGGTCAAGTTGATTGATTGTGTCATTTAGATCTTCCATATTGTCATGGATTGAATTGTATCCCACAAAAATATTTGTATCAATCTGGCTAGGCCATGATTCCCAGTATTGTGTGATTGTCCACCATTTTGTCATTTGATGTGTTTTTCCTATGTGTTATAAATCCTGTCTCTATGATGTTGATAAAGTGGCAGTTATGTTAATGAGGCAGGACTGAATCTAAGAGATTAGACTGTGTCTTGAGCCTATCTCTTTTGAGATACAAAACAGAGAAGCGAGAAGAGAGACATGGGGACCTCATACCAAGAAAGGAGCTCCAGGAGTGGAGTGTGTCTTTTGGACCTGGGGTTCCTGTACCGAAAAGCTCCTAGACCAAGGGAAGATTATTGACAAGGATCTTCCTCCAGAGCCGACAGAGAGAGAAAGACTTCTCCTGGAGCTGGCACCCTGAATTTGGACTTCTAGTTTACTAGGCTGTGAGCAAATAAACTTCTGTTTGATAAGGCCATCCACTTGTAGCATTTCTGTTATAATAGCCCTAGGTAACCAAGACATGTATCTTTATTGAGTTTCTTTCTAGATGTTCTGTCCTTCACTGAAAGTGGTGTGTTGAAGTCCCCTACTATTATGGAGCTGTCTATCTCTATTTTCAATGCTGTTAGAGTTTGTTTTATGTATTTTGGAGCCCTGTTGTTGGGTGCATATATATTTATTATGGTTATGTCCTCCTGGTGTATTGACCCTTTAATCATTATATAGTGTCTCTCCTTATCCTTTGTGATGACTTTTACTTTAAATTCTATTTTGCTGGAGATTAATATTGCTACTCCTGCTCTTTTTTGAGTGTTGATTGCTTGATATATATTTTTTTCCATCCTTTGAGTTTTAGTTTATTTGTGTCTTTGTGTCTAAGGTGTCTCTTGTAGGCAGCCTTTAGATAGATCGTTATTTTTTATTCATTCTGCCCCTCTCTGTTTCTTTATTCGTTCATTTAGGCCATTTACATTCAGTGTAATTATTGATGGATATGAGTTTATTGCTGTCATTTTGATGTCTTTTTTTGTGTTAACAGTTCTTTGTTCTGCTTAATTTTCTGTGCTGAGTTCTTTTTATATATTTTCTTTTCATTAATGTTGGTTTTGTGTTTGCAGAGTCTTTACATTTTTCTTCTTTTTTATTTTGTTGGTTAGGTTTGTTAGCTTCCTTTGTGGTTACCTTGAAATGTACCTTTATTTTTCTAACTTTAAACCAATCTTTTATTTCTTGATATCACCTTAACTTCCTTTCCATATGGAAGTTCTATGACTACACTGTTTATTCTCTCTTTTTTTTCGACTTTGTCTTCATTTACTTATTGATGTCTCTGGTTCCCTGTTTCAGTCGTTTAGCTTGATTTGTTTTTGTGAATTCCCTATCTGGGTTGATAACTGGTTGATCTATCCTGTGTTCTAATCTTCGATTGTTGTCTGATATTGTAGGTTCTCTAACCAGAGGGCTCCCTTTAATATTTCTTGTAATTCTGGTTTGGTTTTTTACAAATTCCCTTAATGTCTGTTTATTGGAAATGACCTAATTTCACCATCATATTTGAGAGACAGTTTTGCTGGATATGTAATTCTTGGCTAGCAATTTTTTTCCATCTAAGCTTTGTATATGTCATCCCAATGCCTTCTTGCCTGCATGATTTCTGCTGAGTTTTGTCTTATTAGTTCTCCTTAGTAGGTGACTTTTTGTTTATCCTTAGCCACTCTCAATATTCTATCTTTGTCTTTAGTTTTGGCATGTTTGATTGTGATATGACTTGGTGACTTTCTTTTGGGGTCTACCGTATATGGGGTTCATTGAGCTTCTTGGATAGATATCTTCTCGTCTTTCATGATATCAGGGAAGTTTTCTGCTAGCAAAACTTCAACAATGCTCCCTGTGCTTTCTGTTACCTCCCCACCTCCCGTTCTGGTACTCCGATCACTTGTTTTTTCCTGTTGGCAGTGTCCCACATAATTCTTAGTCTTTCTTCATTTTTTAAATTCTTTTTTTTCTCAGATAAATTGGTGTCAAGGGATTTATTTTCAATCTCATTAATTTCTTACTTCCATTGTCTCAATTCTGCTCCTATGACCTTCTATTGAGTTGTCTAATTCTGAAATTATATTGTCAGTTTTTTGGATTTCTAGTTGATGTTCTCTGTGTGGTTTCTATCAGCCTGTTAATTTTGTTATTTTGTTCTTATATTTTTTCCCTGAATTCTTTTATTACTTTGTCTGTGTGTTCCTTGGCTGGGTCTGAGTTTTGCCTGTCTCCTTCCTGATATCTTGGAGAGCTCTGCATATTAGTATTTTGAATTCTTTCTCAGGTAGTTCCATTACCTTATCTTCCTCTGGAAAGTTTTCTGGTTCTTTATTTTGGTCACTTGCTGGAGCCATCTTGACCTGCTTCTTTATGTGATTTAATATTGACTGTTGTTTCCAAGGCATCTGTAAGTTATTATATTTTTTATTGTATGTTTGGTTACTGTGTCCTAACTTCCTGTTTTTTTTGTTTTGATATGCCCAAGTAGGGTTGGCATGTGAGCTCCTTTGATTGTTGGTGTCTTTGAAGCTCTCCTATCCTGTCTCCAGGTGGTCAGAACAGCTACTAGGTGTGTGAGCCCAGGAGTCTTTTCACTTTTCTTGTGGAAGTGTGGCACAGGTGTCCAGGTTTGGTCACTGAGTGTTGGTGCAGACTCTCACCTACAGTCCTAGACAGGCAGGGCTGCATAGGGGTGTTCGGAGCAGGCCTAGGTATCTAGCTGCAGTAGCGGGTTATGTGCTGAGCAAGGCAGGGGGCTGATGGCTGCCCCCAGGTGCCTGGGTGGAGGGCATGTCTCTGTCCCCTAAAGCATGTAGTGGGGGGTGTTGCAGCCGGTCCTTGGGCACCTAGTGGTATTGGCTGGAGGGAATGAGAGGCACCACTTATTCTCAGACCCTTGTCATGAGTGGCTAGATGGAGTGGGTGCTACCACCAGCCCTCAGGTCCCTGGTGTGGGTGGGTGAGACTACTTCTTAGGGGGCAGGGCTTTGTCAAATGTCACAAATCTGCAACTCTCTCGGCTGCTGCAGTTGAAAATAGGCTTCAAGTGTGTGCACTGCTGTTTTATGCTAATGAGGGCATGCGATGTTGAATTGGCACACACAAGTCTGGGCAGGGATGAAGGGCACTGCAAGTCCATGGACCCCTTATGCCAGTGGCTGGGTGAAGTAGTTGTGAGAATGGTGTCGGAGCAGAGAGCTGTGAGTTCCCAGCTTAGGGGCTGTGATGTTTTTTTTAATACTGTGGGACTGGTGTTGGAGCAGAGCGGGGTGAGGGGTGGAGGAAGGGAGGGAAGAAAGTAGTTTTGTGCTGTGAAACTGTAGGAGGTAGAGGGATTATTTTGCCCCCACGCAGTAGGTTAGAATCTTGCACTTAACTTTCGCAGATCTAGTGTCGTTCCTCCTTGGTTCTGGAGGTATGTGCTGATGCGCTGCACCTTGGCTACACCCAATGTGATGAGGCTCGTCTTTGACTATTGCTGCTTGCCTCAGCCCGTGCGCACTGTGCAGACTCAGCCGGCAGAGTGCTGGTGATCTTGCAATCAACCCGTACTTCCCTGCTGCTTTTGAATTGTCTCTCCTTCCCCCTGTTGCTCAGTTTGATTCTTCAGCTTTGTCTTTGATGATTAGCTTTCTTAGAATGTCATATATAATCAATTCACTTGTTTTTTTGGGTCTTTGTTGTAAGAGGGATGACAAGAAGTGTTTAGCTATTCTGCCGTCTTGACCCTACCTCCCCAAAATGACTTTACAGAATAGACTAGCTTTAGGTTATGTGATAACCTCATAGGGAGATGTTTGTGCTTTGATTGGATCACAATGCTGTGTGTGCATAAATGACACCCAGTACAAAATTTATCAAAGTGTAGTAGTAGCTGAAGCCCATGCACAACAAGCAGTGGAATGGACTTAAGTGAAAATAGAAAGTCTAAGGGATTTATCCCCTGTCTAAATCTTGGTTCTTCGGGTACTTGGCTCAGAGAAATTTTTCAAACCTTGGATTTTGTCCTCTTAGTCACTCTCACTATAGCAGCCTTTCTAAAATGCATAATCTGAAGGATCTTAAATGCGTCTGAGCAACTGCTAAGACTACAAATGGTATATAACATCATCAGTCTACAGAAGCTAATGGAAAGCCACGTTCAGACTTCAGATTGCTCAGATGAAGTTCTCTATTAAGTGGTGATTGAGATTCTTGCTCAAGGTCTTTAACCGTATGACCAAGAGTTAGGTCATTTTTAAATAGAGAAACAGAACCCGAGAAATGGAGAGATTTTTCTGAATGCATACAAACATTCACAAAGGTCACTGACAAATGTGGAATGTAAAAAAAAAAACAAAAACTGTAATAAGGAGACACAGTGGAGACACAGTGACAATGAAATTGTGCAAATCCCTTTTGATGGCATAACATCTGTTTACCAAAAACTTGCTTAAAATTTATCTTGTACAAAAAATTTAACTTTACCCAATGTATTTTGGCCTTTGCTCTTTTTTCTAAGAAATAATCCTTGGAATTTCTTAAGTAGCTGAGGTGACTTTATTATTTAAAAAATCCATGCAATTACTTTAAAACAAAGATGAGAATGTACAGGGGAAGGGAAACTAGTTTAATGGAAGTAGAACAACCAGAAGTGAAATAATGAGAATATTCTGACATTGTGAAGAATGCAACCAATGTAACTGAACAATTTGTGTAGAAATTGTTGAATGAGAACCTAAACTGCTGTGTAGACATTCACTGAAAACACAATAAAATATTAATGAAAAAAAACATTCCAGATAACAAGTGAGAATTTGTGCAGACAAATGGATGCTGGCCAGGCCACAAACACCACTGTTGGGCATGCCAAGTAACCTTACGAAGGGCAGGAAGCATGATTCAAATTAATCATGCTAAGACTAGCCCCTTTATTTAGTTTTCTGCTCTATATTTCCTCCCTTTTCTCCTTAAAAAACTTTCTGTAACTGGCCTAAGATGCGTTTCCCTGCTTGTCTGAATATTACGGTCTTCCTGTGCGCACATGGATTGACTGCTCAAACAAACATTAAATGCTTTATTTTCTTTGTAGTTTGATTATTTTGATAGGATAAAGTAATGAACACAAAGATAAAACCTGACGATACAAGTGAGAAACAAACACACGCAGTGAAATTAAATACAAAGCCAGTTAGTTAAAAGCAGGAGGCAGTGTTGCTTCAGTTTAGAATTTTTGCCTCCCATATGGGAGACTCATGAGGGATAGTCTGTGTTTCATTCCTGGAATATGCACCTCATGTTCAGGCGCCACCTTGAATACGGATGTGATGCCTGCCTTTGGGCAGCCATCTTGTGACTATGAACAACAAGAATAAGGGAAAGGGCAAAAGAATTTTAGATACTTTGACACTCAAGCCTCCAACCTGGTATCAACAATTGCCTTCCTCCAGAGTTCTTATAATGTGAAAAAACAAACCCCTATTTTTTTAAACCACTGTCAGTTTGGTGTTTCATGCTTGGTAGAAGAGGGTACTGCTGACGCAGGGAATTGTTTTTCATTCATTCCTTCTTTTTTTTTTTGAGTCTTTGTTTTTCTGAAAAGATCTTTCTGTTCTCAAACTGAGTAAAGAAATATGGATGGAAAATAATTTTACTTAGCATTTTTTTTTTGTAATTCTCTATTTTCTCATGTTGTTTTTGATAACTTTAATGCTATTATTTTTTCCTGATCCTTTCTGTAGACACTGTTTTTATTTCTGTAAACTCTTAGTATCTTCTCTTTATCCCTGGTGGCTAGAAATTTTATCACTAAGGATATCATATATAAAGCTTTTCTTCGGTTTCTTGAATCGTGTCTATTATCTTTCTCGCATTTCTCCCTGTACATGTTGATATTTGTTTTTCAAGTTGGAAGCTCTCCTAAAATGTCTGGTGACCTTGGCTCTATGTTCACATTTTAGATAGAGACTCTAAGAAGCCACTGTAAGCCCTGTGTGCATGGGCAAGGTGGGGGTGGTCATCAATAAGTGAAGCTTCACTTTAGATAATGGGGGTCAAGTGGGCAAACAACTGTTTCTTTTGTTTACCCAAATGTCAAAATCTGTAGGTCTTCTTCTAGAACCATCTGTTGTGGTTTGAATTGTGTCCCCCAAAAATATGTATATCAACTTGGCTAGTCCATGATGTCCACTATTGTGTGATTGTCCACCATTTTATCATTTGATGTGATTTTCGTATGTGTTGTAAATCCTACCTCCATGATGTTAATCAGGTAGGATTAGCAGCAGTTATTTTAGGGAGGCAGGACTCAATCTACAAGTTTAGGTTGTGTCTTAAGCCAATCTCTTTTGAGATATAAAAGAGAGAAGCACGCAGAGAGACAAGGGGACCTTCTACCACAAAGAAAGCAGTGCCAGGAATAGAACCCGTCCTTTTGACCTAGGGTTCCTGCACAGAGAAGCTCCTAGACCAAGGGAAGATTGATGATAAGGATCTTCCTCCAGAGGCAACAAAGAGAGAAAGTCTTCCCCTGGAATTGGCGTCCTGAATTTGGACTTCTAGTTTACTAGACTGGGAGATAATAGATTTGTGTATGTTAAAGTCAATTGGTGTGTATAGATAACTAAGACACCATCCAACTTTTCCAGAGAAGGATCTTTTGATCTCTTGTCTAACTAGGGAGAGGGTGGCAGAGCCTGACTACCAGCCTTCTGAAAACTGAAAAGAGAGGGGAACTAGAGTTCTCATCATTCAGCATTCAGACTTTTAGTTAATCCTCCAGGTTTCAGTCTGATACCTACCTCATCTCCACTCCCTAACCCGGTACCTAGTGCTCCCTGCCCCAAGTGCTCACTGCCCCAAGCCTCTATGGTACAATTTCCCCAAAGAATATACGCCCCTGCTCTTAAGGGAGTAGGAGTGGGATTGGTATCTAGATGTATGAAATGAGAGTAGCTGGTAGTTGTATATATGGGTCTGAACTCATGAAGCAAGGGGAGATTTGAGGATGTTATTTTTCTTATACAGACTTGTAAGCAATTTTGTTGGTAAAGTAGTGCACATAACTCCCATCTTCTTCTGGTAGTTATTCAGTATATCATCATGATTCTTCCACTATCCCTTTCTGTGGGTACTGAGAATTACTTTCTTCTGCTCTGCTAAATCAGTTACCTCTTCTATAATAAAGAACCCTTTAATAAGGAACACTGGTGGCCAAATTGTTAAGCACTCAGCTGCTAACCAAAAGATTGGTCATTTGAACCTGCCCAGCGGTTCTGTGGGAGAAAAAACTGGTGATCTGCTCCCATAAAGATTACAGCCTAGAAAACACCGTGGGTCAGTTCTACTCTTTCACATGGGATCACTATGAATAAAAAATAAGCTTGAAGGCACCAAATAACAAAAATCCTCTGAATGCTTCATATAAAGCAGTTTCAAGCTTACAGTTACATCCCTGTTTCACAGAAAAATAAATATAATTTCACAACATTAATATGTTAGTGTTGACCCATTCTGTCATACCCTTTCCAAGGCTGAGATTACATTCATTCCTTCCGAGAAATGCATTTTCTATTTCCCAGTTCAGTAGCACCTTCTTGTGCTGCTCTTGGCAAGAGTCAGCTAGGTCACAGCACACTTTCAGAGGCTTTTCCTCTTACATATGTGTCCACAGTGTGTACATAGTGTGTGCATATGTGTGCACAATAGAAATCTTGACCAAGAAGTCCCAAAGGCTGTCTCGTTGCATGGGAGACTTCACAACCTTCCTTCATTGCCTTTTGGCTTCAGAGGCCGGCAGGTTCAGCACGCCTTTGTAGAGTGGTTCAGTACAGTTTAAAATCTTTCTCCCCGGTCCCTGGCTCTGTACTTCCTTAATAAACCACTCGGTTTTGGTAATGTTTGTACCCTAGCTGGGCTCCCTTTATGGGGGCCAGCCCAGCTCCAAGGGATTCTGTGTCTGCAGGTGGAAAGGAACAGAAACCTCAAATTAGACCAAACCCTTTTGCTATCAACCTGCTCGCCCCTGACCAGGAAAGCTTCTGACGTATTTAGACTATCAGCATCCATCGGGTAGGTGTACATGTCCCTTTACATTTTTATGGTCACTCTTGGCTCTAATTCTGTCTCTCCCTTTTTTTTTTAACCTTACAGGCATTTCACCTTCCCTAAATTCCCTCAAAGGAGCTGAGGTGGCACAGTTGTTAACAGCTTGGCTGCTAACCAAAAGGTCAGAGGTTTGAAACCAGCAGCCTCTCGCCAGGAGAAAGATGTGGCAGTCAGCTTACATAAAGATTTACAGCCTTGGAAACCCTTGAGGCAGTTCTACTCTGTCCTATAGGGTCATTATGAGTTTGAATCATCTCAATTGCAACGAGGTTAACTTTCCTCATACCTCTGCTCAGCACCCATGAAATTTATCTCCTTTTCGGCATTCACCACTTGGCCACCAAAATAAGAAAAGACATTTTAGAATAGAAGAGGTTTTGAAAATTTAGGGGCTCAGCAGAGGGGTTTTATGCCACCATGTTGCCGACCGCCTCCCCCTCAAGACTCCTCTCCAGGCTCTCCAACTTTCTCTTTTCTCTAGAGCCCGGGGACCCACAGAGCTCCTGGAATCTTCATTTTCCTCCTTTTATTATGCAGAACAATATCCTTCTTTGTTCCTGTCATGGCCCTAGCCCTAACTTCTTCATAAATCATTTTCTTCATACTGGGAGACTCACATTCCTCCAATTTGCAAATTGTTGATTAAATCATGAAATAATAAAATATTGTTGTTTTAAACTAATTCAAAGATTTAGCTTTTAACAATTGTAACTAGCCTATTTAGAGCCATTTTTGTTTAGAAAAACATGATCTCCCTGCATGCATAAGGATGAGTTCTCAAAATAAAACTTATGTTTTAATTTCTTTGTGCTTTGATTATTTTAACAGTTCCTGAACAATTGTGGAGATAATTGAATTTAAGGAAACTGCTTGAAGTGCTGGAAATAAACATATTATTGAAAATGGCGTCTACACAATGAAGTTTAATTAGGATTTTGATAATATTTTTATTTACCTTGGAATGGAAACTTGGTTCTAACAAATAAGCTCATTCTCACATTTCTATTTCACGTGCATTTTCAGGATCAGAGTATGTTCAAAAGTGCAGGAACAACTATATAATACTTCCAATAGTACTTTGACCATCAGATAGGATCTTTAGAAAACAACCCAGTAAAGCAGATTAAACAAGGAGTAATTATTATCTGTTTTATACAGATAGAACCCAAATGTTTAAAATTCTTTCCTTCTTTCTTTACACCTCATTTTTTAGAGGGTAGAATCCTTGAAGTAGACAACTTTCATATTCTCTCTTTCTTACATCCCTCCTCGTTTGTGGCTTTCTCCCGATCCTTTCCCTGTAGTCCCTGCTTCACTGTGCTTTGCACTCGGGTACCTTTGTTCCTCAATTGCAACTCAAAGTAGTGCTGCACTCAGTGAGCTGACACCTTTTGCTTGGAGCCCAGATGGCTCCACAAGGCCCCCACATCATCTATAGGTTAATTTCCTTACTGAAAGTTCAGAGCAATTTCTTAAGAGAATTACAACATTGGAAGGTGTTTGCTTCGAGATTCAGTCTTTTAAATCTTTAGATTCTTTTCAAAGTTACAGTGTCCTGCATGAGCAATCCACCATTGTTTCTTCTGTTCTTCTCTTTTTATTTACTTCAGTCATTTGAATCACTAAAGTAAGGGATGCTTGTTGTCACAGTTTTGAAAACACTTGAAACAGACTGGAGCTGGGTCTCGGTACCTGTTGGCAGGTTTCTTACTCACTTCCCCCAGGTCCTCTCTGACCTAGTTCCAAGGCTTCCTTCTCTCTGTCAGTTTTCTTCACTGACTCTCAGCAACCTCCTCATATAGAGGACACTGGATATCCCACTGGCTCCCATATGTTGCTGGGTATGTCATTAGGGCATTCTCCAACCTGAAATCCAAAACCAAGTCCACCAACTCTGTTCAGCAGATAAAGTGAGTATCATTAGGCCCATCTTGGAGGCTGGCTATCACACCAAGTTTGAGATGGCTAAAGTGGCCTAAAAATATTTTAAAAAGGATTTTATAGTATCATTTCATATGTTAAACTTTTCATTTAATAGTATTTGGTGTGTTAAATATTGCCATTCAGTTTTATTTGGTAGAAAATTGCCTATTAGAAAACATGATGTGTTTTATAAAATTATTTTTGTCATTATTATCTAAGCAGTTAAGGGATAAAAGACGTATCCAAGTCTCTTGGGACGGTATTAGATCTATGATCACATGTATATTAAGGTACATTCTTCCCCCCTATATAGTAAAGAGGTTAACCTAAGGTCAAGGGGTGGATTTTTCTTCCTTGTGAATTTGACCTTGAGTTAATTTACTAGCTCCGTTCCTCTCTGTAATCTAACAAGAAGGTGTGTTAATTATGATTCTTAAGTGAGCTTGTTTATAACTCTGGGAACTTAATAAGGAGACATGCTGGCTGCCTTCTAGTTACCATTTCCTGTGTTTCAAAATTGTCTCCTGATTCATGTACCTGGCAAGTCCCTGGTTAGGACCCTGGAAGCTCAATGGTGCTCATGGGTTCTTGCAAGAGATGTTGGCTCCTGTTGGCACAGCACTCACTCACTTACACCTGAGTTATTATCCTGAAGCTCAAGGAGAAGAGATGAGGGGTACCTGCATAGTCTTCCATGAAAACTACTATGGAAGAACAATCCCTGTTGAAATATTATTTAAACAGCATAATAATGTAAAGCCAGTTGGTCAGGAGGTACTTATTCTACACTTGGTCAGGGGAAGATGCCCAAAAAGCTCAGGCTAAATATAATCTTAGAGAAAAGAATCAATCATCTAAATTTTTCTCTATGTTACAAAGCATGGGAGTGTTTCCTAGCTATCATTTTGTAGCTTTTCTTTCCTGAAACCGTAAACTTTTTCCTCAGCTGGGTGCATGATGGAACAGTAACCTTCTCAGTGTTATCCTTCCGTGTAAACTATCACTCTACGATGTCTGGATGCCTACGGATCATCCTAGCATATGTTCCTTTAGGTATCAATTCATTGTATGCCTGTATAAATATACATGCTTATGAATAAAGGTGAATTTTTAGTGTTTTTTAAAAATTGTTTGCCTAATGATGCTACATGATGTTGAAAACCAAAAAGTACAAATGTTATTGCTCCTTGCTGTTTATAATTGTTACTACTTTATAATCCTTAATGAAGATACTCTTGAAAATTTTCTCTGTTTTGGTATATGTGGCTAATACTATGTCTCATTTCAGGTAAGGAAAATATTCTTTTATTATTTATCTCACATTTCTTTGGTAAATTCTTCTCATTCATTTTCCTATATGTTCAACTGTGGTTGGACCCAGGACAACAGAAAATCCTTTGTCTTAACCATTTGCTTAGCACTGAGTAGCAAGCAGAAGTAGTGTACTGATGAGAGAGAAGCAATATTCCGGAGAGAGACCTCTTTCGTGCTGCAGTCATGCAGGCGTGGCTGAAAGCTGAATGGAGTGAGGAGATGAACACAAAGGAAAACTCTCCAATATCCCTGATGTCCTTGCAAGCACAAAACAAGAACAACCCACCACTAGAAATCTTGAGGCCTGTGGTGTAGTGAACGTAATGATAGCAACAACAAGGACCAAGCTAGCACAACTCCTGATTGGATTGACCAAATCCTCATACTAACAGCAGGACAAAGAAGAGACAAGTCCATTTCCAGGCATAAGTACCATTTACCTCAGTCTCTACTCTTCTACACACAGGATGCAACATTCGATAAAAAATGACAAGACACAAAGAAACAAGAGGATCCAATCCAACCCACTGACAGGAGATTAATCACTCGAATTAGACTAAGCAATTGTCCAATTGTTGGAACTGTGAAATAAGGACATTAAAATGACTGTGATTAGTATGATAAAAGATGGAGTGGACAATTTTGACAACATAGATGAACAGATGAAAAATTTGAAAAGTGAAACAGAATTTCTAAGAAAGACTCAAATAAAGAAGCTAAAAATAAAATAACAGGATATCAGCGATCAAGAATTTCTATGATGGGCTCAAGAGTAAACTGACCACAGGTGAGTGAACTTGAAGAGAATACCATAGAAAAGATTTAGCCTGAAACACAAAAAGATAAAGGAAAAAAAAAAAAGAAAAAAAGCATGGAGTATCCACTAGCTTTTGGTAATATGAAAGAATTTAACATATTTGACTGGTTTCTCAAAAGTAAAAGAGAAATAGAAAGAAGCAGAATTTATACTGAAAGAGGCAATTGACATGATTTTCCAAAAATAATGAAAACCATTAAAACTCAGATTCAAGAAACTGAGAGAATCCCAAACAAGATAAATATTGAAAGAACAACAGCATCAAGCTGCTGGAAATCAAAGATAAAGGGAAAAAAGCTGTTTATGTACTGAGAAACAAAACTGGAGACTATACCAGGATACCCATCAGAAGCTATGCAATCCCGTACACAATGGTATGACTGGTTTCAAACACTGATAGAAAAAGCGCCAGTTCAGAATTCCATGTCCTGCATAAATTTGCAAAAACTGAAGATAAAATAAAGATTTTTTCTGAAAAAAAGAGAAGTTGGGATAATTCATTGCAAGTAGCACATTACAAGAAATGTGAAGGAAGCTCTTCAGACAGGAGTATGATACCAAATAGAAAGTTGGGTCTATTCAAGGACACGAAGAGCACTAGAAATGGCATGAATGGAGGTAAATGTAAAAGTCATTGTTTTACTATTTTTAAATGCTCCAAAAAGTAATTGACTATCTAAAGCAAAAATAGTAACAATGTATCATGGGATGTATAATACATATTTAAAAGTAAAATATATGACAACAGTAGCATGAAGAAAGGAATGGAGAAATTGAAATATACTTCTGTAAGATTCTTCGCTTAATGTGCAGTAGTATAATATTATTTTCAGGTAAATTGTGATAAGCAACTGATATATACCATAAGCCCTAGCAACCACTAAATCATTTTAGAGACGTATAACTAATCAGCCAATAATAATGGAGATAAAACAGAATCACAAAAAATACACAGTCTAGAGGAAGACATGAAAAGTGCCTGTATTTTTCTATAAACCAAAAAAAAAAAAAAAAAGGACCGTATGAAGTATGAATCTAGGAAAATTGGAAATTGTCAAAAATGAAATGGAGCACATAAACATCGATATCCTAGGCATTAGTTAGCTAAAACGGACTGATATTGGCCATTCTGAATTGGGCAATCATACGGTCTACTATGCTGGGAAAGACAGCTTCAAGAAAATGGCGTTGCACTCATCGTCAAAAAGAACATTTCAAGATCTATCCCAAGGTACAACTCTGTCAGTTGTAGGATAATATTTATACTCCTACAAGGAAGATCAGTTAATACAACTATCATTCAAATTTGCACACCAACCACAAAGGCCAAAGATGAAGAAACTGAAGATTTTTACCAACTTTTGCAGTCTGAAATTGATCAAACATGCAGTCAGGATGCATTGATAATTACTGATGATTGAAATGCGCAAGTTACAAACAAAAAGGATTGGTAGTTGGAAAATATGGCATTGGTGATAGAAACGATGCTAGAGATTGCATGATAGAGTTTTGCAGGATGAAGACTTCTTTAGTGCAAATATATTTTTTATCAACATAAATGGTGACTATACACGTGGATCTCGCCAGATGAAATACACAGAAATCATATTGACTACATCTGTGGAAAGAGATGATGGAAAAGCTCAGTATCATCAGTCAGAATGAGGCCAAGGGCTGACTGCGGAACAGATAATCTATTGTTCCTATGCAATTTCAAGCTGAAGCTGAAGAAAATTAGAGCAAGTCCATGAGAGCCAAAGTATGACTTTGAGTATATCCACCTGAGTTTAGAGACCATATGAAAAATAGATTTGATGCATTGAACATTAATGACCGAAGACCAGACGAGCTGTGGAATGACATCAAGGATATCATACATGAAGAAAGTAAGAGGTCATTAAAAAGAAAGGAAAGAAAGAACAGACTAAAATGAATGTCAGAAGAGACTCTGAAACATGCCCTTGAATGTAGAGTAGCTAAAGCAAATGGAAGAAGTGATGAAGTAAGAGTCGAATAGAAAATTTCAAAGGGCAGCTGAAGAAGACAAAGTAAAGTATTACAATGAAATGTGCAAAGAACTAGAGTTAGAAAACCAAAAGGGAAGAACACATTTGACATTTCTCAAGATAAAAGAACTGAAGAAAAAATTCAACCCTTGAGTTGCAACAGTGAAGGATTCCATGGACAAAATACTGAACGATGCAGGAAGCATCAAAAGAAGATGGAAGGAATATACAAAGTCACTGCACCAAAAAGAATTGGTCCATGTTCAATCATTTCAGGAGGTAGCATATGATGAAAGACTGATGGTACTGAAGGAAGAAGTCCAAGTTGCACTGAAGCTATTGAGGAAAACCAAATCTCCAGGAACTGACACAATACCAACTGAGATGTTTTGACAAATTGAAATAGCACTGGAGGTGCTCACTCATCTAGACTAAGAAATCTGGAAGATAGCTACCTGGCCAACTGTCGTAGTCCTCAAGTGCTACTATAATGGAAATACCACAAGTGGATGGCTTTAACAAAGAGAAATTTATTCTTTCACAGTCTATTAGGTTACAAGTCCAAATTCATGGCGTCAGTTCCAGGGGAAGGTTTTCTCTGTTAGCTCTGGAGGAAGGTCCTTGTCATCAGTCTTCCCTTGTTCTGGGAGCATCTCAGTGCAGGAACCTTAGGACCAAAGGACGTGCTCTGCTCCTGGCTTTCTTGGTGGTATGAGGTCCCTATGTCTCTCTGCTCATTTCTCTCTTTTCTATCTCAAAAGAGATTGGCTTAAGACACTAATCTTGTAGACCTCATCAATATAACTGCTGCTAATCCATCTTATTACATCATAGTGATAGGATTTACAACACATAGGGAAATCAATCATACAATACTGGGAATCATGACCTAGCCATGTTGACAGACATTTTTGAGGGACACAATTCAATCCATGACATCAACTGACTGAAAGAGATCCATATTTATGCCTATTCCAAAGAAAGGTGATCCAGTCAAATGCGGAAATTATTGAACTGTATCATTAATATCTCATGCAAGTAAAATTTTGCTAAAGATCATTCAAAAGCAGTTGCAGCAGTACTTCAGCAAGGAACTGCCAGAAACTAAAGCTGGATTCAGAAGAGGATGTAGAATGAGGGTTATCATTGCTGATGTCAGATGGATCCCGGCTGAAAGCAGAGAATACCAGAGAGGTGTTTACCTGTGTTTCATTGACTATGCAAAGGTATTCGACTGTGTGGATCATAACAAATCATGGATAACATTGCAAAGAATGGGAATTCCAGAACTTGTAATTGTGTGCATGACAAACCTAGATCAAAAGGCAGTTGTTTGAAGAGAATAAGGGGATATTGCATGGATTAAAGTCAAGAAAGGTATGCATCAGGATTGTATCCTTTCACCATACTTATTCAATCTGTATGCTGAGAAAATAATTCAAGAAGCTGGACTATAGAAAGAGGAATGGGGCATCAGAATTGGAGGAAGACTCATTAACAACCTGCATTATGCAAATGACACAGCCTTTCTTGCTGAAAGTGAAGAGGACTTGAAGCACTTACTGATAAAGATCAAAGACTACAGCCTTTAATATGGATTATACCTCAACATAAAGAAAACAAAAATCCTCACAACAGTACCAGTAAGCAACATCATGATAAATGGAGAAAAGATTGAAGTTGTCAAGGATTTAATTTTACTTGGATCCAAAGTCAACACCCATGGAAGCAGCAGTCATATGTTGTAATCAAACAACACATTGCATTGGGCAAATCTGCTGCAAAAGTCCTCACTAAGGTGTTGAAAAGCAAACATGTCACATTGAAGACTAAGGTGCGCCTGACCCAAGCCATGGTGTTTTCAATTGCCTCATATGCATATGAAAGCTGGGCAAAGAAGAAGGAAAACTGAGGAAGAACTGACGCCTTTGAATTATGGTGTTGGTGAAGAATGTTGAATACACCATGGACTGCCAAAAGGATGAACAAATCTGTCTTGGAAGAAGTATAGCCAGAATGCTCCTTAGAAGTGAGGATGGTAAGACTTTGTCTCATTCATCTCACATACTTTGGACGTGTTATCAGGAGGGACAAGTCCCTGGAGAAGGACATCATGCTTGGTGAAGTGGAGGGTCAGCGAAGGAGAAGAAGACCCTCAACGAGATGGATAGACAGTGGCTGCAACAATGGGCTTAAGCATAAAAACAATCATCAGGATGGCCCAGTTCCAGGCAGTGTTTTGTTCTTGTGTACAAAGGGTCGCTATGAGTTGGAACTAACTTGACAGCACCTAACAACAACATAGTTTTCTATGGGGGAAACAGAAATACAACCAGCAGTATAGTAGATTTTAATCCTACCATATCATTAAATGTAAAGAGTATAATGTGCCAATTAAAAGACAAAAGTTGTCTATATAAAACACCAGGACCAACTATATGCTGTGCTCAAAACCAGCATATTTTATACGTAAAAATACAGAGATAGATAGATAAAGTTAATGGATGTAGGAAGATGTATCTTGTAAATACTAATCCAAGGGAATCTGGAAAGACTGTATTATCAGGAAAATGAATATTACCAGGTAAGAAGAGGTACATTACTTGATGATAATAGGGCCAATCCACCAAATAGGCATAATGATCCTGAATGTTTTATGCACTAACAAATAATGTCAAAATGCATGAAGAAACACCAGTGGAAAAGGAGAACTAGACCAATTTATAATAGTATAGATTTCAAAACTCTTCTTTCAGTAATTAATAGAACAAGTTGACCAAAAAAAAAAAAAAAAAAATCACTTGATGGAATATCTAAATACACTGTCAAACAACTAGTCCTAATTGACATTTGTAGAATACAGAGCGGCAGCAAAATATTCATTCCTTCATCTACCCTGGAACATTCATGAAGACAGATTATAATGTGGCTGTCTTAGTTATCTAGTGCTTCTATAACAGAAATAACATAAATGATGGCTTTAACAAACAGAAATTTATTTTCTTACACTTTAGAAGGTGAGAAGTCCAAATTAAGAGGGTCAGCTCTAGGAGAAAGCTTTCTTTCTGTTGGCTCTGGAGAAAGGTTCTTGTCTCTTCAGCTTCTACTGCCTGGTTCCTTGGAGATCTTCATATGTCTTGGCATCTATGTTACCTCATCTCTACTCTGCTCCCTTGTTTTTAATCTCTTTTGTATCTCAAAAGAGATTGACTCAGGATACACCCTACACTAATCCTGCCTCATTAACATAAGAAAGACAACCCATTCTCAAAGAGGATTATAACCATAGGCATAGAGGTAATGATTTATAACACACATTTTGGGAGGAGGCAGGACATAATTCAGTCCATAACAGTGGCCATAAAACAAACCTGGCCAATTTTAAAATAAAGTATATAGAAAGGAGGAACAAAGCAAGGCAAAGAGACTAGAATCTAGGAAAGGACAGAGCACCATGGGTGGTGGGAGGGAGAAAGCACCTATCAGATGGGTTGAGCTGTTGAAACTTGAACACATGTAGCTGGATAGGAGTAGGTTTCAGGGTTTGGACAATGCAGAGGAAAGAAATCCCAGTCTTTGAGGCTTACACATGAGAACAGAAAAGGTCTGAACTGGAGAACCAAGGCTTGGGATTAAGGTCCAAGATTCTAAAATATGTTACAGAAATCCTTGTCTTTGCAGCATGAAATATATATTTGTGAATCTTCTTGCAACTTGGTCCCATTGCTGCACATGTACTGACAGTCCTGGACTCCAAACAGGAGTTTGTCACCAGGAGAAGAAGAAAAGCAAGAAAAAAGGATCCTTAATTCTGTCTTTGAGTTCTATCCAGGTAAGCAGCCATTTGGTGGAAGAGGAATCAGTGCTTCAGTGAGTGAGGTTAAACAGCACATTTCCCTGGGGGTCAAGCTGCTTGGTGAAAAGGGACTGAGATGACTGATGTGGGCCCTGGTGGGCCCACGTCCCCCATCCCTGAATCCTTCCAACTGAGCCTTCATTCCCCAAAAGTCCTACCACAAAAAAGCCCCAGTGGAATATTTACAGCCCAATTCCTGTCATCCCTCAGAATATAATAGCATCTTTTTGCCTGATGATATTGTAGCATCATCAGCTCAGAGACTGTTCACAAGCCCTTTTTCTCCTGATTGTTCTAGAGTTCCCATTAAGGGTCAGTGGCGACACAGCATCAGAACCAGAGGACCCTGTCCCAATTCTTTAGGGGAAAAAATAATCCTCCCTCACTCTCTGCTCCATCTTCCTGGGCACCTGAGAGTGCCACCTTCCTGAAAATTGTCAAGGTCACACCAAGAGGGCTCTTCAGTCTCTTCCTACCTTAATAGTACTTCTTCAGAACGCACTCCTCATTAGAGTAGGTGCGGCAGTTGGTTCTCTCAACTCGGGAACTCCCATCAGGTTGGACATGATAACACTTGTGACAATGTAGAGCTGGAAAGCCAAAATGAGCATAATGAGGCTCTTTGTTGGCACGCTTTTGCCTCTGGTCAGGAGACAGTGCCCGCCACCTGGCCCACGCATGGTCAGGTCCCCTCACATGATGATATAGATTATTATACTAAAGAAAGAATGGTTTGATTCTCTGTGGTTGGCTTACAGCAGTGGAGCCTCTTCTGTGTCTCTGAGGACATGCAACAAGGGCCATTGTGGGGAGGAGGCATGTGTGCCTCTGGAGGCAAGGCCTGTGACCAAGAAAAGATGGAATTTCTGTACTCACAGGTACTCAGGCCTCCTGAAATGGACTGTGCTGCTGGGGGGAGAAAATCGTAGCATACATTGCAGCTCCCCCAGTTCTCACATCCTGCGACCTGAGAACCCTCCTCCCCATTGTTTCAAAACATTCCTCATCATCTATCCTCATCACCCACAAAGAACCTTCCTAGATCCCTTTCACCTCAAATTTAGGATTCTCAAAAAGAAAAGCTAGAGGAATTTGGGAATATCATGAATGAGTACTAACATGGTAGGTGGCTTGAGCCTAAAATAAAATAGGGGAGAAAAGAGGAAGAAATGAAGAGGAGTAAATTTGGGCCAAAAGTGAAGGAGGAAGCAAAGGAGAGTGGAAGCCCAGGAGGAGGAAAATAAGTAGGGGTGGAATGGAGGCTGTGAAGACCATCTCTAAAGGGAAGGTCAGGACCATCCTTGCCCCTCCCTCCTACCCTCCCATGGACCAACAATCCACAGTCACCCTTGTGGGTTCTGATGATCTAGACCAGCCCACATAGTCCTTCCAGACTCCCCCAGAAGCTAACCTTGCAGGAAGCCCAACAGCAAGGAGAAGCCCAGCAGCAGCAGCAGGAGGCGCTTACCCATCTCAGAACTCAGTACCAGGGAGGAACAGAAGGGTGAATAGAACCTGCAGGAGCCTCGCGCACTGAAAATTCCTGCTTTATAAACCCTGGCTGGGAGGAACAGCCAATGAGAGCCCAGGTGGAGGGTATACTTCTCTTGCCAGAGGGGAATGCTTGCCCTGACCTCTCCCAGCATGCCTGGGTCTGCTCACCTCCATGGCTAGCCAAGGGTGCCATGTTCTTTCATGGCTTCTTTCTGTCTCATTTGAACTAGTTTTAAAATGGGATTTGCCTTACACAGTCAAAGGATTTGTGAGACTCAGGTGAGTTACTGACTCTGGATCACGCTGGCCTCAACATTCTATACTTCACAGGAGTACTTCCCTGAAATATGGTAGGAGTAGAGATATTTGAAGCTCTTAATAATTTCAGAGGTATGGGTGTGTACCTTGACTATTGCTAAATACTGCCCTGAACACAAAATAGGCCTTTGGGGATTAAATTCCAGACAACAATCCAGAGTAGATTTTGCTGTTAGCTGCTGTGCAGTTAGTCCCTGACTCATGGTGAACTCATGTGTTACAGAGTACAAATGCTCCGTATGGTTTTCTTGGCTATAATGTTTAAGGAAGCAGATCACCAGGAGTTTTGCTCCGTGGTGCCCCTCTAGGTGTTTCAACTGTCAAACTTTGGTTAAGCAATTGTGTCACTCAAGCTCCTTTCAGACTAGACTATATCAATCCACAGAAGAAGATTGATCATAAGTATTTCCTTAGGTGCAGTAAGAATAGAAATTTACTGTATAGGCCTCTTAAATTTGCTTTGCTGAATGTTTTCATAAAAAATCTCAGATTGAATTTGTAAAAGTCTTTCAAAGTTAGGAAGCCAAGCCAAGAACTTGACACCAGATTTTACCTGTAGTACTTACAGATTTGAGTGAATTCCTTTCTTCCTGAGGTACTAAAATATTGCAAGGTCCTATTCGGATTTGATAACAATCCCCACCTGACCCATAGCTTATCAGATCAAATCAAATAATTTCTAGTACCTTTCTGTTTACAAATAGAAAAAAACAAATCTTCTGAGACTTTTCTGGGTACCTGCTGGGAAATGCCAAAAGACAAGTTTTAGGTATAAAGATATCATGTAGGATTAGATTTTGAGAGGCTTTAAAATTCAGTTAAATGGAATCACAGGTCATGGAGAAACAGTACTTCTATATCTGTATAACCAAAGGGACAATGAAAACATTTTAAAAGTAAGTGTAGGAGGTAATATGATTGTGAAAAGAAAAACAAAAACTCTCAGTTATTTCATAGTGATAGGATTTGGTTTTTTCAAACAATTGTGGACATGATAACGTTAACATAAGATCAGGAATTTATTCTGATAAGACATAGAATCTTTGCCTTACAAGCTCTTCCTAAGAAAAACCCAGTAATTATAGAAAATGCTGTCATTTTAACAAAGAGAAAACCAAATTTTAGCTTTGCATACTTTTTGATACTAGAGCTTTTAAAAAATCCTATCAAGTCTTAGTGAACTTTGACTATAAGAACATCCCTTTACCACTAACCTTCTACTACTTTTCCTATACATAGACCTTTGCCCCACCGTTTCTTTGTTCTCTTTCTAGAACAAGATTTTTTACATTAGAACAAAATTACTCTCTATTTTTAATAGAATCCATTTTGTACACTTTGCTTAATCTAGCCTAAATCAAAGATTTTCAGATACCAAAAAGATATTGGAAATGGTGTTTGAGCTGTTGTACTAAAAACATAATTACTGTTGAAATAAATTTTTGTCATGACAAATTCACTTTCATGAATTCCTGGGAATACTGGGACTATTAAACTTTTAAGTGCTAATTTATCTTCCATCAAAATAAAGCTCCTTGAAAGGAGATTGTAATTTAATTTGGTAATACCATGCAGAGGTAGAAAAATATGATATGTTTTTGTGGTTGTTATGTGTCATGGAGTCAGTTTCAACTCATAATGACCCTACATACAACAGAATGAAACATGGCTGAGTCCTGGGCCATCCTCATAATTGTTGTTATGCTTGAGTCCATTGTTACAGCCACTGAGTCAATCCATCTAGTTGAGGGTCTTCCTCTTTTTCACTGACCCTCTGCTTTATCAAGCATGATGTCCTTCTCCAGGGACTGATCCCTCCTGATAACATGTCCAAAGTATTTGAGAAGTAGTCTCGTCATCCTCTCTTCTAAGGCCTATTCTGATTGTACTTCTGCCAAGACAGATTTGTTTGTTCTTTTGGCAGTCCATGGTATATTCAGTATTCTTTGCCAATACTACAATTTGAAGGCATCAGTTCATAAGCACTGTGTGCACATGTAGATCTTATCTAATCACCTGCATGTTAGAGAAGTCAAAGCAAGTTTCCTAGAGGAGCTCTCATTTCATTTGCTTCTCATGGCTTATCAATAGGCATTCCTTCCTCACTTCTAAAGGGGTACAGGCTGAAACCATTGGTCCATTCTTCATTCAAAAGTCTTTCCTTGAATTCCATGAAGCCCACATGGCCACCAGGAGGCCCCACTCATAGTTTGTGCTGGCTTGGAGCCAGACCAGCCACAGAGGAAGGAAAAGAACTGAAAGAGCTTTCCTTCTTTCAAGTCTAGGTTCCTCCAAGTTGTCTGTTTCCAGCCCCTAAAACGTGTGGCTTTCCAGGCATTAAGTCACAAAGGAAAGATTTGCATTTGAATATTATTCTGTAGGTTTCAGGCCATGTGACCTTGGGCAAGAGATTTACCCTCTCTGAGCCACAGGTCCTCATTTGTAAAAGAGGTCCTGTGATGGTTAAGGTTGTGTGTCAACTTGGATGGGCCGTGATTCTCAGTGGTTTGGCAGTTCTGATGTAGTTTGGCAGTTATGTAATGATGTAATCACCTCCTTTATGATATCTGATATAATGTAATCACCTCCCTGTTGAGATCTGCCATGAGTAACCAATCAGTTGAAGGGGAGTTTCCTTGGGGATGCGGCCTTCATCCGATATATATGGACTTTCTGGCAAAGCTCACTGGCTTTTGCTTACTCTGGATCTTGCATCTGGCTCATCATAATCTGACCTCAGGTTCTTGGAACTTGAGCCAGTGGCTTGCCATATTACCTGCTGATCTTGGGATCTGTTGGCCTCCTCAATCTGTGATCCAGCAGCCTGCTCTCTGAACTGCTGATCTTGGGCTCTTCAAGCCCTGCAGCTACTTGGGTCAAAAGAAGCCTCAGACATAATGCCTGACCCATGGACTTGGGACTCTGTAGCCTCTCCAACTGTGTGAGCCATTTCCAGATATAAATCTTTCTCTCTCTATATATGTATGTGTGTGTATATATATATATATATATATATATATATATATATATATATATATACATATATACATGTATATACATACACATTTCACTGGTTTTTCTTCTCTAGAGAACTCAGCCTAAGACAAGTCCCAAGCCTTGATCTTTTTAATCACCTCATATGCATGTGAAATTTGAATAATGAAAAAAAATAAGACAGAAAAAGAATTAATACATTCAAACTGTGGCGTTGATGATAAATTTTACTTATATCACAGACTGCCAAAAGAAGGAACAAATCAGTCTTAGGAGAAATACAACCAGAATGCTCCTTAGAAGCCAGGATGACCAGACTTCAACTTGCTTACTTCTGTCACATCATCAGGAAAATCAATTGCTAGAAAAGGGTAAAAAAAAAACCAAGGAAAACCTTAGAAGAGATGGATTGACCTAATAGCTGAACAATCGATGCACACTACCAATGATCATGAAAATGGTGCAGGACTAGGCCATGCTTTATTCTGTTGAACATAAGGTCACACTGAGTCAGAACCACTCCATGACAACTAACAACAACAGCAACACCAGCTGCTACGTTTCAGGATTCTGAGGTTTGAATGAGACAATGTAAGTCAAGATACTGAACACAATGCCTGGTACAAAGTATGTGTTTAATGAAGAAAAGTAATGAATTATTAAGGTTTCCCTTCCCTTGGAGGATTACGTTTTGCAGATATTATCATACATACTTAATTTATATGTTATTTATATACTACTTTATAAATTACCCATTTACAGCTACACTATGAGTCATGTTTATATGAAAATCTGGTCAATAGAGGTGGAGCCAAGATGGCAGCTTCGTCACAAGCACTATAATGCCCCCTGCACCAAAGACCCCCAAAACCAAGCCAAACAGAAGCAGATTACAATCCAGGAGCCATGAACATCAAAAAGAAACTCTAAGAACTGAACCAAACACTCACTGGAAAGAATAAGGAAAGTAACAGAAGAAGAGTAACACAGACCAGAGGAGCTCAGCCAGGCTTCCAGGCCCATGGCTAACTTAGGACAAAGCCAACAGCCAACAGCAAGACAACTTCATGACTTTCCCCAAAGGAATAAAGAACCTCTATAGGCACACAGCAATAAGCAGAGGCAAGAAGGGTGCCAGATCCAGAACCAGAGATATTCAGGAGAAGAAGCCCTTGACCTTAGTGTTATGTATGCCCACGAGGCACGGACTCATGGATTGTTGGTGGAAGCTCTCTCACCCAACTGGTCACAGACCCCCCCCCCTCTTCACACTCGAGAGAGGACAGGTCCCACTCGCTGCTGCAGAAGAGGCAAGGTGCCTTGGCCCCTGTGTATCCTAGCTGGAGGAACACATTCCCACACACCCCACTCTCCAGATCAGATACTGCAGAGGGCCCCATATCTTACCACCTTGCCTAACTGGGGGATCATAACACAAGCCAATACTCTTCCCCCCACCACACCCAACCCCCTCCACTACTTCCCCTTGCCCACCCTATGAGCAAGGCAAGAGCACACATATGGGCTTGCCTGCCTGCCACTTACTCTCCTGTCCAAGGGCCTGGTGGAAGGCTGCAGCAGTAGGACAGTATGAGAGCTCGTCCACTGCTCCACCTCTCCCTCCTCTAGCTCCCCATCCAGTGTGAGACAGCACTTCTGTGCCTGCATCCACCAGGCAGGACTCGCTACCTTAACCTGCTCACCGAGGGGCAGAGGAAATAGGACTGCATGTGCATCCCCCATCGGCTCCTTCCCCTATCCCCTCACTTGACAAGAGGAAGCACCCTCTGTGCAGTCACCAGACATGACTCCATCCCCGTGAGGGGCAAAAGAACACTGAATGTGAGCACATCCCCTCAAAGTCTCTTCCTCTCTTTCCCCACTTTATGTGAGGCATTACCCCCTGTGCATTCACCAGGAGGGACCCTATCCCTTAATCCACCCAGTGAGGGGCAGAGGAGACACAACTGCATGCGCATCCCCCATAGGTTCTTCTTTCTTCCCCTCACCTAACTCTAGGCGACACTATTGTAAGTGCACCTGCCAGGCTCAAATCCATCCCTTAACCAGGACAGACAGGGGTAGAAGAGCTATGACTCCATGCACATCCTCCCTGAGGCCTTTTTCTCCCTCTTTTTGCCCAGCGTAGGGCAGAAGAATGTGCATGTACTAACCAGCTGCACCTTCCTCCCTCTTCCTGCCACCAACAGATAGATGGCAGCAAGACTAAGAAGACATCCACCTGCAGTTCCTTACTCCCTCCGCCTGCCCGGGAGGAAGAGGAGGTAGAGTGATTGTGTGAATGTCTTCTTGCTGCCTCCCCTCTACTGCCTACACCTCCATCTCCCAAACAAGGAGAGGAAAGAAGTAAGTCCTCAGTGGCCCACCACACCCACCACATCAGCCCCTCCACCAGCATGGAGAACATCATTCCATGTTCCTGAGCCAACTAATGGAAGACAGATGGAGGCCAAACCCAACCAACCCAACCTCAGCTTGCCCACAAGATCAGCAAACTGAGACCCAAGCTTCCACGCCTCCCCACCGCTCCACTCACCCAAAGACAGGTAGGGAGGGCTCCAGCATAGCCAGTCCATCTCCTTTATATACATGTATATATATATATATATATAAAGAGAGAGAGAGATTTATATCAAGGATATGGCTCACTCAGTTGTAGAGATTGGGAAGTCCCAAGTCCATGGGTCAGGCTGGAAGCTTCTCCTGACTCATGTAGCTGTAGAAACTGGTGAACCCATGATCCTGTTTACAAAGGCTGATGAATCCAAAGATCAGCAGACAAGCTGCTAGCTCAAGTCCCATGAACTGGAGGTCAGATGAACAGGAGCTAGATGCAGGATTCAGAGTGAGCAAAAGCCTGAGAGTTTTGCCAGAAAGTCCACATATATTGGATGCAGACCACACCCCCAAGGAAACTCCCTTTCAACTGATTGTCTACTCAGAGCAGATCCCATCACGAAAGTGATCACATTATATCCGATCTTATCATGGCAGTAATTATGTCATTAAAGGAATACCAAACTACACCATGACTGTCAAACCACTAAGGATCATGGCTCAGCCAAGTTGACACACAACCTTAATGATCACCGATGGGTATAGCCATAATTGTATATAGGTAGGTACAGGTGTGTACATACGTGAGCACAGATAGAAGTACCTACACCAAATCAAAAGCCATTGCTGCAGGCCAGGAAGCAATTCCACAGTCCAGCGGCACTTCACAGCCTTTCAAGAAGAAGCAAAGATGGCACATGGACCAGGTGTTTGAGAGAAACGAAGCGAGCTGTTGAGAGGTATGGAAGAAACCAAAAGAAGCAGAAAAAAGCAACACCAGCAACAAACAAACGGCACTCAGGGATCTGGCCAGTGTGGGCAGGTCAAATCCAAGCAGCACAAGGCTAAAGCTGGTGCCTCCCAGTCAAGAGACTGTGGCTGCAGGATGCAGAGGAGGATGAGCGTAGGTGAAGAAGGGTGGGGAGTGGGAAAACATATATCCCTGGTTACTGGTTGTTCTGCTGGGAGCTCCATGAAGCTGCTTTCCCATACTCCCTGTCTGCCAATCTCTAATGTAGGTGGGTTGAATCCAAGCAGCAGGGACCCTGAACTTCCCAGCTGGCCTAGCTATTGCAGCCAGCTATGAAGTGGCAGAGGTCGGCAGGTGGGTGAAGAATGGGGGGTGGGAAGGTGTATATTGCTGTTACCGGGTGCTCTGTCTCCTGCTGGGAGCTCGGTGAAGCTACTTTCCCATACTCACTTTTCTCCAATCTCTGACAGGAGTCCAAGATGGTGAATCCATGCTGCGTTAGCTGATGGGGACCTCCTCACGTATCTCTCCTCCCTATTTCTTCTCTGTCAGTTTCTTATTCCATTTTGTTCTTGAATGAGTCCTTCATCTCTTCATTTGACACTTAGGGTTCCAGGATTGATGTTTGTCTCTGTTTTACTTAGTTTTTTGGGTCTTTGCTATGGAGGGACAGTGTGGTGCTTCTGTCTATAGTGCCATATTCTCCTTTCTTTAAACCTCATTTTGTAGAGGGCAGAATCCTTGAAGTAGGCAACTTTCATATTCTCTCTCTTACATCACTCCTCTTTTGAAGGTTTCTCCTGATATTTTCCCTGTAGTCCCTGCTTCACTGTGCTTGACAGTTGGGTACAGCTGTTCCTCACTTGCAACTCAGAGTAGTGCTGCACTCAGTCAGCTGACACATTTTGCTTGGAGTCCGCATGGCTCCACAAGGCCTGCATATCACCTGTAGGTGAATTTTCTTACTGAAAGCTCAGAGCAATTTCTTAAGAGAATTACAACATAGGAAGGTGTTTGTTTCCAAAGAACTCTTTTAAAGATTTAGATTCTTTCAAATATTACAGTGTCCCGTATGAACAATCCACCATTGTTTCTTCTGTTCTTGTCTTTTTATTAACTTCACTCATCTGAATCACTAAAACAAGGGATGCTTGTTGTCACAATTTTGAAACACTTGAAAAAGACTGGACCTGGGTTTCCCATACCTGGTGGCAAATTTCTTATTAACTACCCCCAGGCCCTCTCTGGCCTAGTTTCAAGGCTTCCTTCTCTCTATTAGTTTTCTTCACTGAATCTCAGCAACTTCCTCACATAGAGGACATTGGAAATCCCATCGGCTCCCCTATGTTGCTGGGTTATGTCATTAGGGAATATTCCAACCTGAAATCCAAAACCAAGCCCACCAACTGTGTTTGGCAGATAAAGTGAGGATCATTGGGGGCCATCTTGGAGGCTGACTATCACACCAAGTTTGAGATGGCTAAAATGGCCTAAAATATTTTAAAAAGGATTTTACCATATGATTTCACACGTTAAACTTGTTATTTAATAGTATTTGGTGTGTTAAATATGGCCATTCACTGTTATTTTGGTAGAAACTTGGCTATTAGAAAATGACACATTCTATAAAATTATTTTTGCCAAATTATAATCTAATCAGTTAAGGGATGAAAGGTATAGCCATATCTCTTGGGGCAATATTAGATATGTGATCAAATATAGATTAAGATACCTTTTTTCCCCACTACATATTAAAGAAGGTAACCTAAGGTCAAGGGGTGGATTTCTTCTTCCTTGTGAATTTGACCTTGGGTTAATTTACTAGCTTATTTCCTCTCTGTAATCTTAAAAGAAAGTATGTTAACTGTGATCTTAAGTGAACTTATATGAGTCTGGTAACCTAATATAGAGGCATGTTGACTCATTGTAGTTACCTTTTCCTGTGTTTCAAAATTGTCTCCTGATTGCATTCACCTGGCCAAGTCCCTGGTTAGGACCCTGGAAACTGAGTGGTGCTCATGGGTTGTTGCAGGAGATATTGGCTCCTGTCAGTACAGGCCTCATTCACTTACATCTGAGTTATTATCCTGAAGCTCAAGGAGAAGAAGTGAGAGGCAGCTGCATAGTCTTCCATGAAGACTACTATGGAAAAACAATCCCTGCTGAAATGTTATTGAAACAGCATAATGATGTAAAGCCAGTGTGTCAGAAGGTACTTATTCTACACTTGGTCAGGGAGAGATGCCTAAAAACTTCCACATGAATATAATCTTAGGGAAAAGAATCAATCATCTAAACTTTTCTCTATGTTACAATGCATGCGAGTATTTTCTAGCCATTATTTTGTAGCCTTTCTTTCCTGAAACAGCAAACCTTTTCCTCAGTTTGATGCTTGATGGAACAGGAACTTCCTCAGTTTCATCCTTCTGTGTAAACTATCACTCCATGATGTTTGGACACCTGCAGAGCATCCTAGCATATGTTCCTTTAGATATCAACTCATTGTATGCTGTGTATAAATATACACAATAATTAATACAGGTGAATTTTTCCTGCATTCAAAAACTGCTTGCCTAATGATGCTCCGTGATGTTGAAAACCAAAATGTACAAATGTAATTGCCCCTTGCTGTTTATAATTGTTACTACTTCATACTTCTTAATGAAGACACTCTTGAAAATTGTCTCTGTTTTGGTATATTTTCTAATACCTTATCAGATATACACTGCTAAGATTGGCATAGTGCCACTCTTGGGATTCTTTAGAATAACTGACAAGACTAGCACACATGATGTTATCTAGCTACAGTTTTTTGGGTGTACACTTCATTGAAATGATGATATTTGATTCGAGATCTGAAGACATTGCTTTTTAAAATAATGTGTTTATTTTGGTCTTGTCTTTCATGCAGAAAGATTTCCTAAAATGTCTCATGATTATGCTTTTGAAGTCTACTACTGAGGTTAGAAAGCTGGCAGGAAGCTCTGTGAGAAGGGCAGAGCTTTTGGACTGGTGGTGTATATTATGGGGCGGGCCAGCAAAGATGACTGTTCAGGGAGAGAGCCCTGTATCTGTAGCTGTATTTGTCAGTATTTGTAGTTCTCTCAATTTGCAGTGGTCATTTTCTCCATTGAAAGAATCTCCAACTCCTATTTGTGAGAGAGC
Source organism: Dugong dugon (assembly GCA_030035585.1). Classification (NCBI taxonomy): domain Eukaryota; kingdom Metazoa; phylum Chordata; class Mammalia; order Sirenia; family Dugongidae; genus Dugong; species Dugong dugon. The sequence goes on along the minus strand of CM057467.1, from coordinate 74,446,922 downwards.
AAGAGCCTCTTGCTCATGGAATAGTAGAGGAAGGGCCGGGGAGCCCTGGAAAGGCACTGGATAAAACACTAACCTGCTAACAAAAGTTTGATGGTTCAAACTCAACAGCTGCTCCATGGGAGAAAGATGTGGCAGTCTGATTATGTAAAGATTTAGAGCCTTGGGGATCCTATGAGGCAATTCTACTCTGTCCTCTTTGGTCATCATGAGTTGAAATTGACTTGATGGTAGTGGGTTTGGTTTTGGGTTTGGTTAGAGGGGGGCAAACAAGGGCATAACCATTCTTTTTTTCAGACATTGACTTCATCCCCATTCCAGGCTGGTGCTTACCCTTTCTCCAGTTCTATTTGGAGTCCAGAGTCTGTAGCTGTGTGAAAAAATTTCTCAACTGCAGTAATCCTGCCTATTGACATATAGAAGTTCAGGATTTACAACACATAAAATGAAGAATAATTACACAATACCACCAAATGGAGTACAATTACATGAGATCACAAAATGTAGGACAATTACACAATACTGGGAATTATGGCCTCGCCAAGTTGACACATGTTTTGTGAGGGCATAGTTCAATCCATGACAACTTCCCTCTGTCATCTTAAAAACTGAAAGACCCAATGAGATTGTTAAAGGCATTATTCCATTGATTTCAGATTCCAGGACTGCTACTGAGAACAATGTTGATTTTATTCTCATTTCTTTAGTGTTTATGTGTTTTTCTCTCTCAGAAAGTTTTCTGTGTGTTGCAAACGTTTGTGTTCAACTGTCCAACTAAAGTGGTTCATACCCACCCATCTTTTCAGCAGAATAATGGCCTGGTGATCTGCTTCTATCGAAATAACAGGAAAAAAAAATCTATAAAGCAGATATACTCTGGAGCACATGGGTCCCCATGTGTAGAATTCACCTCGATGGCAACAAGTTTTTTTTTTTTTCTCTCTAGAAGAGTGCAGTATCTTTTATTTACACTTGGTACCCTGAATTTTTGCAACAGTGTGCGTAAGTGCAGTCTTTTTTGTTTATCTTACTTTACATTTGGTAGATTCTATCTATCCTATCTACATGAAGACTTATGTCTCACTTCAGGTGAGGAAAATATGCTTTTATTATTTACCTCACATTTCTTTGATAAATTCTTCTCATTCATTTTCCTATATGTTTAACTGTGGTTGACCCAGGACATCAGAGAATCCTTTGTCTCAACCATACACTTAGCACTGAGTAGCAAGCAGAAGTAGTGTACTGAAGAGAGAGGAGCAATACCCTGGAGAGAGACCTCTTTTGTGCTGCAGGCATGCAAGTATGGCAGAAAGGTGAGTGGAGTGAGGAGATGAACACGAAGAAAAACACTCCAACATCCCTGACATCCTCACAAGCACAAGACAAGAACAGTCCACACACTAGAAGAATTTGAAGCCTGTGGTGCACTGAAAGTAATGATAGCAACAACAAAGACCAACCTAGCACAACTCCTGATTATATTGACCAAATCCTCATACTATCAGTGTGGCAAAGAAGAGAAATATCCATTTGTAGGCATCAATACTATTTACCACAGTCTCTATTCTTCTACACACAATGTGCTATATTAGATAAAAAATGGCAAGACGTGGTGACTTCTGGGCAACATGGCGCTTTAGAAAGAAGCATCACACTGTCCCTCCACAGCAAAGATCTGAAAAACCAAGCCAAACAGAGAAAACACCAATCCTGAAACCCTAAGCATCCAATGAAGAGATAAAGAACTCAGCCAAGCACCAAATGGAATAAGAAATTGACAGAGAACAGAGAGTGAGGAGAGATACATGCAGAGGGCCCCTGTCAGCTAACGCAGAATGGATCCGCCATCTTGGACTCCTATCAGAGTTCGGTGAACAAGGGTACAAGAAGGCTGCTTCAAGGAGCTTCCAGCAGGAAACAGAACAACTGGTAACCAGTGATATATGCTTTCCCACTGCCCACCCTTCTTCACCCCCACTTGGCCTCCTCTGCTTCCTGCGGCCACAGTCTCTTAGTTGGGAAGCACTGGTTTCACCCCAGTGCCACATGGATTCCACCCGCCTGCACTGGCCGGCTCCCTGAGTGCCATTTGTTGGCTGCTGTTGTTGCTTTTTTCCACTTCTTTTGATTTCTTCCATACCTCTCACCACCTCCCACTCCTTTCTCTCAAATACCTGGCTCTGTGCACCATCTTTGCTTCTTCCTGAAAGGCTGTGAAATGCTGCTCGAATGTGAAACTGCTTCCTGGCCCACGCTGCTATGCTGGTGGGATCCTGGGGCTTTTTTGTTTGTTTGTTTTGAATTGTTTGTTTGTTTTATTTTTCTTTTCTCGAATTGGGAGCCCTTTCCAGCCAGGAAGTACTGTGCAGCTTGGGACCTACCCCTTCAGTTTGCACAGACACACGTGCACAGGGATCCCTGAGGGCATTTCTTTTTTCTTGTTTTTTTGGTTTTTCTTGTTTCTTTTTTTATTTGTTTGTTTTCTTTTCTCTCTTTTTCCCTTTTTGTCTTTCTCCATTACTCAGTTTCTCGTCTCTCTATACTTTCCTTCTCTTCCTGTCTCCTAGATACCTGGCACTGAGTGACACCTCTACCCCTTCTAGCCAGGCTGTACTTCACGGCCTGGGAGCAACTTTCCCCGACCTCGAAGATGCACCGGTGGGATCCCTGAGTGCTTTTCTTTCTAATTTTTATTCATTTTTTTCTTCTTCTCCTTTTTGTTTTTCTCCATTTCTCAGTCTCTCATCTCTCCACTCCAACAGCAAGCTCCCTTAGCAGTCTTTTTTGTTTGTTTGTATGTTTTTGGCCCCTGTTCCTCTCTCCTCTTTCCCATACCATCTTAGCTCCACACATCACAATCTCCCCCCTCCATTCTGCCTATCTGCACCATTCACTGAACACCACGTCCCCAAGCAGCACAGGCATGGCCTATTGGAACCTACCCTGCACTGATTCCCTTCCCGCCCTGTAGGCCATAGTACATGCAACAAACAAACCATCCCAGCAGCTCCTCTTCAGCTAGACCTGCCCTGCTGTACCATATCTCAGCGACTGATCCTGCCAATTGGAGAAGGAGGTGAAAAATATTGTGCCCACAGATGAGAAAACAACAAAGAACACACAGCCTGCCTGCTCAGACATAGCCAAATAAAACAAAAAAGCAGGATGAAACAAACAAATCTATAATCAATAAATGAGGAAAATAACTACTAAATGCCCCGAAGACAGCAGACAATATCAAAAGCTTTACAAAAACCACCCAGTGAGTAAAACTAGATGCACCCCAGTGGGTGTGCCTGCTCTACATCAACTTTTCCCTCCAAGGGCACAAGGAGGGCAGCAGAAGCAGGACAGGAAGAGAGTTCATCCACAGCTCCACAGCTCCCTTCTCCTTCCCCCATCCTTGTGTGAGGTGGCACTTCTGTGTGTGCATCCACCAGCTCGACTATCTCCCTTAACCTGCCCAGCAAGGGGCAGGGGATCTGTGAATGTGTGCACATTCCACCACAGTCCCATCCTTCCCTCCCACCAACTGACATGAGGGGGCACCACTGTGTCTGCGTTAGTGAGGCATGACTCTCTCCCTAAACCTGCCCAGAGAGGGGCAGAGGAAATACTGCTGTGTAAGCCTCCCCAGAAGCCACTTCCACCATACTCTTACCTGACAAGAGGAAGCACCTCTGTGCGTGTACTCATCAAATGTGACTCCATCCCTTAGTCTACCCAGTGAGGGGCAGAAGAGCCTTGAATGTGCACACATCCCCCTGCAGTGCTTCCTCCCTTTCCCCACCTGATATGAGGCATTACCACTATGCATGCATTCTCCAGAAGTGATCCCATCCCTTCACCCATCTAGTGAGTTGCAGAGGATACGTGACTACACATGCCTCCCCCAGCAGCCACTTCCTTCCTATCCTCACTTGCTGCAAGATGACACTACTGTGCCTGCATCTGCCAGGTTCAAACCCATCCCTTAACCTCCCCAGCAAGGGATAGAGGAGCTATGACTGTGTGTACATCACCCTGAGGCCCTTTCCCTCCAACCCCTTGCCCAGTGCAGGGCAGAAGAGTGAGTGCATGAGTACCTCCCCACTGCACCTTCCTCCTTCCTGCTGCCACTGACAGATGCAGCAAGACTGAGTGAACATCCAGCTGGCATTCCTTAATCCCTCCCCCTGCCCAGGAGGAGGTGGCGGTAGAGCGATTGTGTGAATGTCCCCTGCCACCTCCAGTCTATCACCAACACCTACCCCTGGAAAACAGTAAGAGGAAACAAGCACGCCCACACTTGTCCACCACACCACCACATTGGCCACTCCACCTGCATGGAGAGCACCATTCCCCACTCCTGACCTTCCAAACTGAAGACAGACAGAGGCCAAAGCCCTACCAACATACCCTCAGTTTGCCTGCAAGATCAGTAAACACAGACTCAAGCTTATACACCTACCTGCCACTCCACTCACCCAAAGACAGGTAGAGAGGGCTCCAGCATGGATAGTTCAGCGACTAGAACACCACACCAGCCACCCCTGCCAGGAGTCACTAAAACAAAACAGAAACAAAAAACAGGACCTAGCAAAAAATTATACAAACAAAAAGTAAATATAATAACCCCTAAATGTCCTGGAGACAACAGACTATAGCAAACCACCTAAAGAAGCAGGGAAAGACGGCTCCAGCAAGTGACCATAATAAAGAACTAGAAATTCTTCCTGAGAAAGAAAAGATAATGGTGCTTCCTGATAAGGCATTCAAAAGGTTTATGTATAGGATCCTCAAAATAATCAAGGAAAACAGACAAAACTATAGAAAACACAGACAAAACCAAAGAAAGCACAGAGAAAACACTGGAAGGATTCAGGAAAACAATACAAGAACAAAATGACAAAATAAATGGACAATCAGAAATGATAAAGATGAAGCAACTAGAAATCCAGAAGCGTAACAATAAAATTGCAGAAATTGACAACTCAATGGAAACTCATAGGAGCAGAATTGAAACAATGGAAGACAGGATCAGTAGAATAGAATACCAATACCTTGACACTAATCTGTTTGAGGAACAATCAAAAAAAGAATGAATAAAAATGAAAAAAGCCTCAGAATTATGTAGGACACCATTAAGAGGAATAACTTACACATGATCAAAATCCCAGCAGAGGAGGATTCAACAAAAAGCACAGAGAAAATTGTTGAAGATATGCTAACAGAAAACTTCCCTAATATCATGACAGACAAGAAGACAACCATACAAGAGCACAATGAACCATACAGGATAGATCCCAAGAGAAGAACACGGAGATATATGATAATCAAACTTCCCAAAACCAAAGACAAGGAAAGAATTCTGAAAGAAGATTGGGAAAAACAAAACATCATCTACAAAAGGACATCAGTAAGACGAAATTCTGATTACGTGGCAGAAACCATACAGGCAAGAAATCAATGGGATAATATATATATAAAACCTTGAAAGAAAAAAACTTCCAACCAAGAAATTATCCCTCAGATATGATGGTGAAATTAGGACATCTCCAGATAAACAGAAACTAAAGAAATTTGTAAAAACCAGGCCATCTTTACAAGAAATATTACAGGGAGTCCTTCGGACAGAAAACTAACACACCAGACAACAACTTGAGATTAAAGCACATGACAATATCAGACAGATATCAATCCAGATAAAGACTCTCAAAAATAAAATAAAGCTAAAAGATGGAAAACAGGGAAGCAGAGACATCAATCTGTAACTGATGACCACTTCAAAACATAAAGGCAAAATAAAGGATATAGATTTAGAACTTCCATATGGGAAGGAGGTCAAGGCAATATCGAGAAACAAATTACTGCTTTAAATTTAAGAAGATAAAGGTAAATTTCAGGGTAAGCACAAAGAAAGTCAACAAACCTACTCATATAAAAGAAGAAAATGATACAGATTCTGCACACACAAAACCAAACAAGAAAAAGGAAATGAAACTAAAAGCCACAATTAAAAAAAAAAAAAAAACAACCCACACAGCATGAAAAATTAAGTGGAATAAAGAAACAGTCAAAACTACAAAAAAAGAAAATGATAGCAATAAACTCATAACTATCAATAATCACACTGAATATAAGTGGCCTAAATGCACCAGTGAAGATATGGAGAGTGGTAGAAAGGATAAACAAAATACAACCCATCAATATGCTGTCTGCAAGAGACACACCTTAGACACAAAGATATAAATAAACTAAAACTTAAAGAATGGAAAAAGATATACCAAGGAAACAATAACCAAAAAAAGCAGGACTGGCAATATTAATGACTGATAAAATAGATTTTAAAGCAAAATACACTAGAAAAGACAAGGAAGGCTATAATACAATGATTAAAGGGTCAAATCCACCAAGAAGACATAACCATAATAAATATATGTACACTTAATGACACTTCTACAATAATATTAGGAGACTTTAACATAAAACTTTTGGTGAAGGACAGGACAACTAGAAAGAAACTCAACAAAGACACAGAAGCTCTAAACACCACAATCAAACAACTTGACCTCATAGACTTACACAAATCACATCACCCAATGGTGGCAAAATACATGTTCTTCTCTGATGCTCATGGATCATTCTCCAGAATAGGCTGCAAAGCAAGCCTCAACACATTCAAAAACATTGAAATAATACAAAGCATCTTCTCTGATCACAACGCTATAAAAGTAGAAATGAATAACAGGAATAACAAGGGAAAAAATCTAAATAATGGAAACGAAATAACACCCTGCTAAAAAACTACTGGGTAATAGAAGAAATAAAAGATGAAATTAAAAATTCCTAGAATTAAATGAGAATGAAAACACAACATACAAAAGCCCTTGGGACACACCAACAGCAGTGCTCAGAGGTCAATTTATAGCAATAAATGCACATGTCAAAAAAGAAGAAAGGACAAAAATAAAAACATTCACTGACAATTTGAACAATTCGAAAGAGAGCAGCAAAAGAAGCCCACAGTCACCAGAGGAAATGAAATAATAAAAATTAGAGCAGAAATAAATGAAACAGAGAACAGAAAATCAATAGAAAGAATCAAGAAGATTAAAGCTGGTTTTTTGAAAGGATTAATAAAATTGACAAATCACTGGCCACATTAACAAAAGAAAAAAAACAGGTGAAGGTATAAACAACTCAAATAAGAAATGAGATGGGTGACATTACAACAGAACTAACTGAAATAAAAAGGATCATAATAGAATACTATGAAAAATTGTACTCCAACAAATTTGAAAACCTAGAGGAAATGGACAAATTCTTAGAAACGTACTACCTACCTATACTAACAAAAACTGAGATAGAGATTTCCGGGCAAATGGTGCTATAGTCAGAAGCACCACACGGACCCTCCACAGCAAAGATCAGAAAAACTAAGTCAAACAGAGTCACGCGTCAATTCTGAAACCCTAAACATCAAATGAAGAGATAAAGAACTCAGCCAAGCACTGAATGGAATAAGAAACTGACTGAGAACAGAGCACGAGGAGAGATACATGCTGAGGTCCCCTCTCAGCTACCGCAGTACGGATCTGCCATCTTGGACTCCTATCAGAGATCAGTGAACAGGAGGTTCGAGAAAGCAGCTTCATGAAGCTTCCAGCAGGAGAAAGAACAACCGGTAACCCATGATATATGCTTTCCCATTCCCCACCCTTCTTCACCCCCCACTTAGCCTCCTCTGCTTCCTGCAGCCACAGTCTATTGACTGGGAAGCATGAGCTTCTCCCCAGTGCCACTTGGATTCCACCCGCCCACACTGGCCAGTTCCCTGGCTGCCATCTGTTGGCTTCTGGTGTTGCTTTTTTCTGCTTCTTCAGATTACTTCCTTACTTCTCACCACCTCCCCCTCCTTTCTCTCAAATGCCTGGCTCCCTGCGCCATCTTTGCTTCTTCCTGAAAGGCTGCAAAACATCACTTGACTGTGAAACTGCTTCCTGGCCTGTGCTGCCACGCTGGTGGGACCCCAAGAGATTTTTGTTTGTTTGTTTGCTCTGATTTGTTCTGTTTTGATTTGTTTGTTTGTTTTCTTGGCTTGGGAGCCCCTTCTAGCCAGGCAGTACCACGTGGATTGGAAGAGAGTCCCTTACTCTGCGCAGATGCACAGGGACATCCCTGGGGGCATTTCTTTTTTATTGTTTTTTTTTATTTGTTTGTTTTTGTTTTTTTTATTTTTTTGTTTAGTTTTCTTCTCGCTCTTATTCCCTTTTTGTCTTTCTTCATCTCCAGTTTCTCGATTTATTCATTTTTTTCTTTTACCTTTTTTCTTTTTTTTTCATTTTTGTTTTTCCCCATTTCTCAGTCTCTCATCTCTCCACTCCAATAGCAAGCTTGCTTAGCACTCTTTATTGTTTGTGTGTATGTTTTTGGCTCCTGTTCCTCTCTCCTCTCTCTCTTCTTTCCCATACCCATCTTAGCTCCACACTTCACAAACTATCCCCTCCTTCCTGCCTACCTGCACGATGCACTGAATATCACACTCCCAAGCAGCACAAGCATGGCCTACTGGAACCTGCTTTGCACTGATTCCCGGTCCGCACTGTCTTCCCTGATACGTGCCACAAAAAACCTATCCCAGCAACTCCCCTTCAGCTGGACCTGCCCTGCTGTACCATACCTGAATGACTGACCCTGCCCATTGGAGAAGAAGGTGAAAAGTTTCGTGCCCACAGACGAGCAAACAACAAAGAATGCACAACCTGCCTGCTCAGACATAACCAAATAAAACAAAAAAGCAGGACGAAACAAATCTACAGTCAATAAACGAGGACAATAACCACTGAATGCCCTGAAGACAGCAGACAATATCAAAACATTTACAAAAACAGGACAGGATGATGGTTCCAGTAGGAGTTCAAAATAAAACACCAGATGACCTTCCAGTAGAAGAAAAGGCACCAGACCTAACCAACTGATAGGGAATTCAAATCTCTAATATTCAGAATTACCCAAGAGTTTAAGCAAAAAGCAGACAAAAATTAGGAAAAAATAGACAAATTCATGGAAAACGCAGACTAATTCATGGAAAATACAGACCAAAAAATGGAATAATTCAAGAAAATAATACAGGAACAAAGTGCTAAAATAAATTCACAACTAGAAGTCATACAAAAGCAACAATTAGAAATCCAAAAAATAAACAACAAGATTTCAGAAATGGATAGTCTCATAGAAGGGCTGAGGAGCAGGTTTGAAATGATGGAAAGATAGGATCAGTGAAATTGAATACAAACACTTGGATGCAACTCTGAGGAAAAATCAGAAAAAGAAAGAAGAAAAATGAAGACACCCTGCGAATTACGTGGGATATAATCAAAAGCAAAAATCAGTGAGTGATCGCGGTTCCAGAACAGGGGGAGAAAACAGAAAACACAGAGAGGATCACTGAAGAATTGCTGACAGAAAACTTTCCCAATATCACGAAAGATGAAAAGTTAACCATCCAAGCAGCTCAAAGAACCCAATATAGGATAGACCCCACCCCCCAAATAAAATCACCAAGGCATATCATAATCACACTCGCTAAAACCAAAGACAAACAAAGAATCCTGAGAGCAGCTCAAGAAAAACAACAAGTCACATACAGAGGAGAAACAATAAGACTAAATGCGGAGTATTCAGCAGAAACCATGCAGGAAAGAAGGCAATAGGATAACATACATAAAACCTTGAAAGAAAAAACTTGCCAGCCAAGAATAATATATCCTGCAAAACTCTCGTTCAAATATGATGGTGAAATTAGGCCATTTCCAGATAAACAGAAATTAAGGGACTATGTAAAAACCAAACCAAACTTATGAGACTTATTAAAGGAAGTCCTTCGATCTGAGAGCAAACAATATCAGACCACAGGCTGAATCTATGATACAGGATTGTACTAGCCAGATACCAACCTAGGAAATGAACTCTTAAGGACTATGCAAAACCAAAAGAATTACAAAAGGGAACCAGAGAGGTTAATATGTAAATGACAACAGCATTAGAACAATAAAAGATGGAATAAATGGTGTAGGTATAGAACCTTCTAATGGTGAGGAAGTCAAGTGATATCAAGTAATAATAGACTGGTTCAAATCTAGGAAGATAGGGGTAAATTTCAAGGTAACCACAAAGAAAGTTAACAAACCTACTCATGAAAATAAAGAAGAAAAACATAAAGTCTCAGTAAAAACAAAACCTACAAAAACAAAAGAAATGAAAAAAAAATCTACAAACAAAAAGAACTCAGCACAGGAGAGTAAGAGGAACAAAGAAAATGCCAGCACCACACACATGCACAAAAAAAAGCACTACAAAATGCAATCCCACTCCTAGGACTATATCCTAGAGAAATAAGAGCCATCACACTAATAGACATATGCATACCCATATTCATTGCAGCACTGTTCACAATAGCAAAAAGATGGAAACAACCTAGATGCCCATTAACAGATGAATGGATAAACAAACTATGGTACATACACACAATGGAGTATTATACAAAGATAAAGAACAATGATGAATCTGTGAAGCATCTCATAACATGGTTGAAACTGGAGGACATTATGCCGAGTGAAATAAGTCAATCACAAAACGACAAATATGGTATGAGACCTCTACTGTATAACTCGTAAAAGTTTACACACAAAAAGAAACAATCTTTGTTGATTACGAGGGATGGGAGGGGTCGGGGGAGAACTAAATAGATAAGTGGTAACTTTGGTGAAGGGTAAAACAGTACACATTACTGGGGAAGCCAACAGAACGTGTACAAGGAAAGGTCATGGAAGCTCCATAGACACTTCCAAACTCCCTGAGGAACTGAATTGCTGGGTGGAGGGCTGTGGGGACCATGATCTCAGGGAACATCTAGCTCAACTGGCATAATACAGTTTATAATACAGTTTATACATTGGTCAGTTAGCATCTGGGGTCTTAAAAGCCTGTGAGCAGCCATCTAAGATACTCCACTGGTCTCATCCCTTCGGGAGCAATGGAGAATGAAGAGAACAAGATACAAGGAAAAGATTATTCCAAAGGACTAATGGACCACAGCTACCCGGCTTCCACCAGACTGTGTCTAGTACAGCTAGATGGTGCCCGGTTACCACCACTGACTGCTCTGACCGGCATCACAATAGACGGTCCTGGATAGAGCTGGAAAAGAATGTAGAACAGAATTCTAACTCACACACACACACAAAGACCAGATTTACTGGCCTGACAGACTGGAGAAGCCCCGAGAGAATGACCCCCGGACACCCTTTTAGCTCAGTGGTGAAGACCCTCCTGAAGTTCACTGTTCAGCCGGGGATTGGACAGCCTTATAAAACAAAATAGGACTAATGAGGCACAGCAGTCCAGGGACAAAGACTAGAAGGCAGGAGGGGACAGGAAAGCTGGTGATAGGGAACCCAAGGTTGAGAAGGGACAGTGTTGACATGTCATGGGGTTGTTAACAATTGTCATAGGGCAATATGTGTACTAACTGTTTAATGAGAAACTGTTCTGCAAATCTTCACCTAAGGTACAAAAAAACAAAAGAATTATCTATGTGAGATCAAATTGACAACAGCAACTCAAAAGGTTTGATGGGAAGACTAGGGGACAATGAGTTGAAGATAATGGTGAAGTAATAATTTGGAAAAGGATAGTGAGAATAGCAGCACAACTGGAAAGAATGTAATCAATGTCACTGAATTGTTCATGTAGAAACTTTTGAAATGGTGTAACTTTGGCTATGTATATTTTTACCAAAAGAAGGTCCTCAAGGTCTAGAAGGGAGAGTGTTGACATGTCGTGGCTTTGTTAACCAATGTCATAAAACAATATGTGTACTGACTGTTTAATGAGAAACTATTTGTTCTGTAAACCTTCACCTAAGGTACAATTAAAAAAAATTAAAAAAAAAACTGAGGTGGAAAATTTGAACAGACCCACAACAAAAGAAGAAATTGGAAGAGTCATTAAAAAACTGCCAACAACAACAAAAAAGCCATGGTCTAGACAGCTTCACTGGAGAATTCTACCAAATATTCAGAGAAGAGTTGACACCAATTCTACTCAAAAAATTCCAGAGCATAGAAAAGGAATAAGTACTCCCAAACTCATTCTATGAAGCCAGAATAACTCTAATAGAAAAACCTTGCAAGGACACCACAAAAAAGAAAATTACAGACCAATATCCTACATGAATTTGGATGCAAAAATTCTCAACAAAATCCTAGCCAACAGAATACAACAGTGTATATATATAAAAAAAAAATTGCATCAAGACCAAGTGGGATTTATACTAGGCATGCAAGGTTGGTTCATCATTAGAAAATCAATCAACATAATCCACCACATAGATTAAAACAATAGAAAAGAATCACACGATCATATCAATCGATCCAGAAAAGGCATTTGATAAAGTCCAACACACATTCCTGATAAAAGCTCTCAGAAAAATAGCAATAGAAGAGAAATTCTGCAATATGATAAAAGGAATTTATATAAAACAACAGCCAACACTATCCTCAACATAGAGAATCTGAAAGCATTCCCCCTGAGAACAGGAACCAGACAAGGATGCCCTTTATCACCACTCTTATTCGACACTGTATTAGAGGTCGTAGAGAGAGCAATAAGGCAAGAAAAGGAAATAAAGAGAAACCACATTAGTAAGGAAGAAGTAAAACTATCCCTATTCACAAATGGTATGATTTTATACATAGAAAATCCTAAAGACTCTACAAGAAAGCTATTGGAACTAACAGAAGCATTCAGAAAAGTGGCAGGATACAAGATTAACATACAAAAATCAGCTGGATTCCTCTACATCAACAAAGAGACTGTGAAAAGGAAATCAGGAAAACAATACTGTTATGGATTGAATTGTGTCCCTCCAAAATTTGTGTCAGCTTGGCTAGGCCATGGTTCCCAGTATTGTGAGGTTGTCCACCATTCTGTGATCTGATGTGATTATCCTATGTGTTATAAATCCTAATCTCTATCATGTTAATGGAGCCCTAGTGGTGCAGTGGTTAAGAGCTACGGCCAGCTACAGCTGCTAACAAAATGGTAGGCAGTTGGAATCTACCAGCTACTCCTTGGAAAGCTTAAGGGGCAGTTCTACTCTGTCACATAGGGTTGATATGAGTCAGAATAAACCCGACAGAAACAAGTTTTTTGTTTTTGGCTCATGATGTTAATGAGGCAGGATTAGAGGCAGTTATGTAGCAGGACTCAATCTACAGGATTAGGTTGTACCTTGAGTCAATCTCTTTTGAGATATAAAAGAGAGAATCCAGCAGAGAGGAGAGGAACCTCCTAACACCAAGAATGTAGAACCAGGAGTGGAGTGTGTCCTTAGGACCTGGGGGTCCCTGTGCTTAGAATGTCCTTGATCAGAGGAAGATTGTGACAAGGACCTTCCCTAGAGCTGACAGAAAGAGAAAGTATTCTCCTGGAGCTGGAACCATGAATTTGGATTTCTAGCCTTCTAAAGAGTGAGAGAATAAACTTCTGTTTGTTAAAGTCAACCACTTGTGGTGTTTCTGTTACAGTACCACTAGATAACTGAGACCAATACCATTTACAGTAGCCCCTCAAAAGATGAAATACTTAGGAATTAATCTAACTGGGGGCAGAAAATTCTTATACAAAGAAAACTACAAAACATTACTGCAAGAAATGAAAAGAGACCTACATAAATATAAAAACACGCCAAGCTCTTGGACAAGAAGATTTAACATTGTAAAATGTCAATATTACCCAAAGCGATATAAAGATATAATGCAATCCCGACCCAAATGCCAACAGCAGTCTTCACTGAGGTGGAAAAACTAATCACTAACTTTATATGGAAGGGAAAGAGTCCCTGAATAAGTAAAGCCTTGGTAAAAAAGAGGAACAAAGTAGAAAGCCTCACACTACCTGGTCTCAGCCACAGTATTTAAAACAGCCTGGTACTGGTACAAAAACAGACACACAGACCAATGGAACAGAGATGAGAACCCAGACATAAATCCATCCACCTATGGACAGCTGTTCTCTGACAAAGCACCAGAGGTTACTGGATGGGGAAGAGACCGTTTCTTCAACAAATGGTGCTGGCAAAACTGGATATATATCCTTAGAAAAATGAAACAGGATCCATACTCACACCATACACAAAAACTAATTCAAAATGGATCAAAGGCATAAATATAAAACCTAAAATTATAAAGATCATGGAGGAAAAATGAGGGATAATGCTAGGGTCCCTAATATAGGGCATAAATAGATTACCAAACATAACTAAAAATGCACACATAGATAAAAACAAACTAGATAAATATGACTTCCTAAAAGCTAAACAATTATGCTCAACAAATGACTTCTCTGAAAGAATAAAAAGAGAACCCATAAATTGGGAAAAAAATTTTGGCTACAGCATATCTGACAAGGGTTTAATCCGTAAAAATTATACAATGGCTAACACCACAACACAAAAAAAAGACAGATAATCCAATTAAAAATGGGCAAAGGAAATGAACAGACATTTCACCAAAGAAGGCATTCAGGCTGCTAAAAAACATATGAAAAGATGCTCACAATCATCAGCAATTAGAGAGAAGTAAATCAAAACTACAATGAGATACCGCCTCATTCCAGCATTAGTGGCACTAATTTAAAAAAAAACAAACAGAAAATAACAAATGTTGGTGAGGATCTAGGGAGACTGGAACTCTTATACACTGCTGGTGGGAATGTAAAATGGTACAACCTCTATGGAAAACAGTATGGTGCTTCCTCAAAAAGCTAGAAATAGAAATACCATAAGAACCAGCAATCCCACTCCGAGGTATATACCCTAAAGAAATATCAGCCATGACACGAATAAACATATGCACATCCATTGCCATTGCAGCATTATTCACAATAGCAAAAAGGTGGAAGCAACCTAAGTGCCCATCAACAGATGAATGGATTAATAAACTATGGTACATGCACACAGTGGAATGCCACGCAACAAAAAGAAGAATGACAAATTCTTGAAACATCTCACAACATGAATGATTCTGGAGGACATTATGCTGAATGAAATAAGACAATCACAAAAAGACAAATATTATATGAGACTGCTTATATAAAGTAACAACAAAAAGTTTGCACACAGGGGAAAAAAAAGACTCTTTGATGGTTACCAGGGATGGGAGGGGAAGAGAGGAAAAATTACCAAAGAGATAACTGTTGTTGTTAGGTACCATGTTCGTTCAGACTCATAGCAACCCCAGGTACAACTGAACAAAACACTTCCTGGTGCTGCAACATCCTCATGATCGTTGTTATGTCTGAGTCCATTGTTGCAGACGTTGTGTCAATCCATTTCATTGAGTGTCTTCCTGTTTTTCACTGACCCTCTACTTTACCAAGCATGATGTCCTTCCACAGGGACTGATCCCTCCTGCTAACATCTCTAAAGTATGTGTTATGAAATCTCACCATTTTTGCTTCTAAGGAGCATTCTGGTTGTATTTCTTCCAAGACAAATTTGTAGTAGACACAAGTTCATATTGGTGAAGAGAAAGGCAATACACAATATGGGAGAAGTTAGCACAACATGACCAAGGCGAGAGAGGACACTGAGAGGAATGCAGGAATAAAGGACAACTAGGGTAGCTACTATAATATAGACAATCCTGAAACAATAGCATCAACAAACAATAATCATAGAATGGATACATAGATAGATATATAGATATGCCAAGAGGTGAGAGAGGGGGCAAGGGAACACACTCACCAGCAGACATAGGTTCGGAGGTAGAAATTTCTAAATACATTACTGTAGGTGCTCCTCCTGTATTAATATAGACAATAGAGCCCACAAGTGGCACAGTCGGAGAAATCTCTTAGACATAACTAAACACCTCACAGGATAAAGGTCCTGGGCTCAAAGGCAAAGGACCACAGACTCAGGAGACAGCAACGTCAGTTGGGACAACATAGTTCTTAAAGACAATGTTCTACATCCTACTTTGGTGAGTAGCATCTCAGGTCTTAAAGCTTTTGAGTAGCCACCTAAGATACAACTATCCGTCTCTTCTAGTCCAGAGCAAAGGAGAGGGAAAAAAAACTAGAGACCTAAGGGAGCAATTAGTCCAAAGGACTGATGAACCACATGAACCACAGCCTACATGACCCCGAGATCAGAAGAACTAGAGGGTGCCCGGGTACCACTACCAACCAGTCTGACTGGGATTACAATGAAGGGTTCTGGACAAGCAGGAGAAAAATGCAGAACAAATGATCAAATTCACAAAAAAGACCAGACTTACTAGTCTGACAGAGACTGGGGGAACCCCCGAGACTATGGTCCCTGAACTCCCTTCTAACTCAGACTAAAAGCCACTTCTGAAGTTCACCTTTCAGGCAAGGATTAGTCAAGCATATAAGACAAACAATAACACAGGTAAGGAATGTGCTTCTTAAATCAATATATCAGATCAAATGGGCCATACCTGCCCAGGAACAAAGACCAGAACATGAGAGTGGACAGGAAAACTGGACGAGTGGAGATGGTGAACCCAGAGTGAAAAGGGAAAGGGGGAGAGCTCTGACATAATGTGGGACTACAGCCAATGCCATAAAACAATTTGTGTATAAATTTTTGAACGAGAAACTAATTTGCTCTGTAAACTTTCACCTAATTCACATTGAAAAAAAAATAATGAAAAAAAAAAACTGGTCAATATAAGAGTCTACTCTGTAAAATCTATATAAAATAGTGACAAGTCAACACCAAAATGATAAACAACCCAATCACAAAGTAGGCAAAGGCTATGAACAGAAACCAAAGAGGACATTCAAGCAGTCAACAAACATGAAAATATCGTCATGATCATTAGCCATTAGAAAGATGAAAATCAAAACTACAATGAGATACCATCTTGTCAAGGCTGAAATGGCAGTGATAAAACAAAACAAAACAAAAAGAACAAATGATGTTGAGGATCGGGACGACTGGGACTCTCATCCACTGTTGGTGGAACTATAAAATGGTACATCCACTGTGGAAAATGCTATGGCACTTTCTGAAAAACTAGAAATAGATCTATCCTATGATCTAGCAATCCCACCCCTAAATATATACCCTAGGGACCTAAAAATAATCACACAAACCGACATATGCACACCTATGTTCACTGTTGCTTTACTCACTGTTGTTAGTGCTGTGGAGTCGGTTCTGACTCATAGCGACACTGTACAAAAGAATGAAACATTGCTCAGGACTGTGCCATCCTCACAATCACTGATATGCTTGAGCCCATTGTTGCAGCCACTGTGTCAATCCATCTCCTTGAGGGCCTTCCTTTTTTCAACAGACCCTCTACTTTACCAAGCATGAAGTTCTTCTCCAGGGACTGATTCCTCCTGATAACATGTCCAAAGAATATGAGTCTCTGCGGGATATATGCCGTTTAAACATGGCTGCACTATCGACAACTGCAGCCCCCACAGGTCTCTATGCTGTATATGACATGTTGGAGACCTGTCAGTGATAAGAATGAGATTAGGCACGACTTGTTTTCCCAAACCTATTGCCCTGTTACTGATTGGCTTGTTTACCTGAATTCCTTCTCCCTTGCCCGAAACTTATTGTTACTCACCCAAAGCCCATTGTTCTGTTATTTGCTTCACTGCTTGCTGTATTGACTATATATAAACTCATCGGACTGAAGCCAGGGGTCGACTCCTCAGAGTGACCCTCCTGGCCCCACTTCTCTGTAAAAGTTGTGCAGTAGGTTACTGTCTTCACCATCCCGATAACCATCGCCGCTGTGACAAGTCTCGACATCCTTGCTTCTAATGAGCATTCTGGTTGTACTTCTTCCAAGATAGATTTGTTCATTCTTTTGGTAGTCTATGGTATATTTGATATTCTTTGCCAACATCACAATTCAAAGATGTTGACTCTTCTTCAGTCTTCCTTATTCACTCTAGCAAATAAATGGAAACAACTGAAGTGCCCATCAAAGGATGAATGGACAAGCAAATTGTGGTACATACATACAATGGAATTCTAAGCAACCATAAGAACAATAATGAGTCCAGGAGACACGTTATAACATGGATGGATCTGGAGGGCATAATGCTAAGTGAGCTAAGTCAAGCATATAAGCAAAAATATTGTATGATCCCTCTTTTATAAGAAGACAAGAATAAATATGCATAGAGAGACCAGTGTTCATTGGTGGTTAGGGGTTTGGGAAGGGGAAAGTATGCTTTAGAACGTAGAGACTTGTTAATTTTTTTTTTTTTTGATGATGGTAAAATTTATGCACAGCATAACCAAAGTAAAAACTCGCGTTTGAGCACATATGGATGGTGTCTTAGGCTGGGTTCTCTAGGGAAGCAAAACCATTGAAGTGTCTATTTGTAGTTGTTGTTGTTAGGTGCTGTTGAGTTGGTTCCCACTCATAGCAACCTCATGCACAACAGAACGAAACACTGTCAGGTCCTGCGCCATCCTCACCATTGTTGCTATACTTGAGCTTGTTGTTGCAGTGACTGTGTTAATTCATTTCATTGAGAGACTTTCTCCTTTTTGCTGATCCCCTATTTTACCAGAGACTGATCCCTCCTGATCACATGTCCAAAGTATGTGAGATGTAGTCTCACCATCCTTACTTCTAAGGAGCATTCTGGTTGTACTTCTTCCAAGACAGATTTGTTCGTTCTTTTGGCAGTCCATGGTGCATTCAATATTCTTCGCCAACACCACAATTCAAAGGCATCAATTCTTGTTCAGTGTTCCTTATTCATTGTCCATCTTTCACTTGCATATGAGGCAATTGAAAACACCATGGCTTGGATCAGGCGCACCTTGGTCTTCAAGGTGACGTCTTTGCTTTTCAACACTTTAAAGAGGTCTTTGGCAGCAGATTTGCCCAATCCAATGTGTCATTTGATTTCTTGACTGCTGCTTCCGTGGGTGTTGATTGTGGATCCAAGTAAAATGAAATCCTTGACAACCTCAATCTTTTCTCCATTTATCATGACGTTGCTTATTGGTCCAGCTGTGAGGATTTTTGTTTTCTTTATGTTGAGGTGTAATCCATACTGCAGGATGCAGTCTTTGATCGTCATCAGCAAGTGCTTCAAGTTCTCTTCAGCAAGCAAGGTTGGTCATCTGCATAATGCAGGTTGTTAATGAATCTTCCTTCTATCCTGATGCCCCATTCTTCTTCGAAGTGTCCAGCTTCTTGGATTATTTGCTGAGCATACAGATTGAATAGGTATGGTGAAAGGATACAACCCTGACACACACCTTTCCTGACTTTAAACCATGCAGTATCCCCTTGTTCTCTTGGAATGACTATCTCTTGATCCATGTACAGATTCCTCATGAGCACAATTAAGTGTTCCAGAATTCCCATTCTTTGCAACGTTATCCATAATTTGTTATGATCCACACAGTAGAATGCCTGCCTTCAGCCAGGATCCATTTGACATCAGCAGTGATACCCCTCTTCTAAATCCAGCTTGAATTTCTGGCAGTTTCCTGTTGATACACTGCTGCAGCCACTTTTGAATGATCATCAGCAAAATTTTGCTTGCATGTGATGTTAATGATACGGCTCAATAATTTCTGCATCTGGTTGGATCACCTTTCTTGGGAATAGGCATAAATATGGATCTCTTCCACTTGATTGGCCAGGTAATTGTCTTCCAAATTTCTTGGCATAGACAAGCAAGCACTTCCAGTGCTGCATCCATTTGTTGAAACATCTTGTCTCAGTTGGTACTCAGTTAGTGGAGCCTTGTTTTTTGCTAATGCCTTCAGTGCAGCTTGGACTTCTTCTTTCAATACCATTGGTTGCTGATCATTTGCTACCTACTGAAATGGTTGAACATTAACCAGTTCCTTTTGGTATAGTGGCTCTGTGTATTCCTTCCAACTTCTTTTGATGCTTCCTGCATCATTTAATATTTTCCCCGTAGAATCCTTCAGTATTGCAACTCGAGGCTTGAATTTTTTCTTCAGTTATTTCAGTCCAAGAAATGCTGAGCATGTTCTTTCCTTTTGGTTTTCTATCTCCAGGTCTTTGTGCATGTAATCATAATACTTTACTTTGTCTTCTTGAGCCACCCTTTGAATCGTCTGTTGAGCTCTTTTACTTCATCATTTTTTCCTTTTGCTTTAGTTACTCAATGTTCAAGAGCAAGTTTTAGAGTCTCTTCTGACATCTATTTAGGTATTTTCTTTCTTTTCTGTCTTTTTAGTGACCTCTTGCTTTCTTCATGTATGATGTCTTTGATGTCATTCCACAACTCTCCTGGTCTTCAGTCATTAGCATTTAAATCGTCAAATCTATTCTTGAGATGGTCTCTAAATTCAGATGGGATAGACTCAAGGTTGTACTTTGGCTCTCGTGGACTTGTTCTAATTTTCTTCAGTTTCAACTTGAACTTGCATATGAGTAATTGATGGTCTGATCCACAGTCAGCCCCTGGCCTTGTTCTGACTGATGATACTGAGCTTTTCCATTGTCTTTTTCTACAGATGTTGTTGATTTGACTCCTGTGTATTCCATCTGGTAAGGTCCAGGTGTATAGTCGCCATTTATGTTCATGAAAAAAGGTATTTGCAATGAAGAAGTCATCGGTCTTGCAAAATTCAGTCATGCAATCTCCGGCATCCTTTCTATTACCAAGACCATATTGTCTAACTATTGATCCTTCTTCCTTGTTTCCAACTTTTGCATTCCAATCACCAGTAATTATCAGTGCATTCTGATTGCATGTTCGATAAATTTCAGACAGCAGAAGTTGGTAAAAATCTTCAATTTCTTCATCTTTGGCCTTAGTGGTTGTTGCATAAATTTGAATAATAGTCATATTAACTGGCCTTCCTTATAGGTGTATGGATATTAGCCTATCACTGACAGCGTTGTACTTCAGGACAGATCTTGAAATGTTCTTTTTGCCAATGAATGCAACGTCATTTCTCTTTGTCATTCCTGGCATGGTAGACCATATGATTGTCTGATTCAAAATGGCCAATTCCAGTCCATTTCAGCTTACTAATGCCTAGGATATCAATGTTTATGTGTTCAGTTTCATTTTTGACGATTTATAATTTTCCTAGATTCATAGTTCCTACATTCCATGTTTCAATTATTAATGCATGTTCGCAGCTGTTTCTTCTCATTTTGAGTCATGCTACATCAGCAATTAAAGGTCTTGAAAGCTTGACTCCATCCTCGTCACTAAGGTCAACCCTACTTTGAGGAGGCAGCTCTTCCCCAATCGTATTTTGAGTGCCTTCCAACCTGAGGGACTCATCTTCCGGCACTATATCAGACAATGTTCTCTGCTATTCATAAGGTTTTCACTGGCTAATTGTCTTCAGAAGTAGATTGTTGGTTCCTTCTTCCTAGTCTGTGTTAGTCTGGAAGCTCAGCTGAAACTTGTCAGCCGTGGGTGACCCTGCTGGTATTTGAATACCAGTGGCATAGCTTCCATCATCACAGTGACACATAAGCCCCCACAGTACAAAAAACTGACAAATGCATGGGGCATCTATACATATATATACACACATCTATATGCATATATATAGTGAGAGAGAGAGATTTATATCAAGGTTATGTCTCTTGTGGTTATAGAGGCTGGAAAGTCCCAAGTCCATGGGTCAGGCTGGAGGCTTCTCCCGACTCAAGTAGCTGTGGGGGATGGCAAACTCAAGATCTAGTTCATTAAGGCTGACAAATCCCAAGATTGGCAGGCAAGCTGCTAGCTCAAGTCCCAAGAACCAGAGGTCACATGAACAGGAGCCAGCTGCAGGATACAGAGTGAGCAAAAGCCCGAGAGGTTTGCCAGAAAGTCCACATATATTGGATGCAGACTATATCCTCAAGGAAACTCACTTTCCTTGATTGGCTACTCACAGCACGTCCTATGATGGAGGTGATCATATTATATCAGATCTCATCATGGAGGTGATTACAACATTATGTGAATACCAAACTGCATCATAACCGCAAAATCACTGAGACTCATGGCCCAGCCAAGCTGACACACAACCTTAAAGATCACAGATGGGTATAGATATATTGGTATATGGGTAGGTAAAAGTGTGTACATAGGTGAGAACAGATAGAAGTACCTATACCAAACCAAAGCCCATTGCCATCAAGTCGGTTCCAACTCATAGTGACCCTAAGGGACAGAGTAGAACTGCCTCATAGTGTTTCCAAGAAGTGGCTGGTGGATATCAACTGCTGACCTTTCTGTTAGTAGCCATAGCTCTTAACCACTGTGCCATCAGGGCTCCAAAAATACCTACAGGTACATGTAAATACAAATACGTGGGTGCAGGCTATGTATTCATTGAAGTTACAAATATAGATATTCCACAGACATAACCAAACACCTTCCAAGTTTGGTTTTCTGGGTTTGAAAGCTAAGGACCATCGTCTCATGGGACAACTCAGTCAATTGACATGACATAGTTCACAAAAATCATGATCAGCATTCTTGTGAAGTGAGTAGCGTCTGGGATCTTAAAAGATTGTGAGTGGCTGCAACTATAGCTCTCTACCTGCCAGGAGTAAATAATAACAAAGTAACTGAAAGCGCAGAGAAGAAACAAATCTAGAGGAGCCACAACCTCATCTACCCTGAGACCAGAAGAAATAAATTGTGCCCAGTTATCAGCACTGATTGTTCTGACCTATGTCACAATAGATAGTCCCAGATAGAATGGGAGAAAAAATGTGGAGTAGAACTAAAATTCCTATTAAAAAAAATAAAAGCCAGATGAACTGAAACAATAGAGAACAGAGGACTCCCTGGGATTATAGCCCTGAGACACTCTTTAAACCTAGAACCAAGCCTATGCTCTGGGATCCCCTTTTAGCAAAATAGCAGAGTGGCACACAGAATAAAGGATATTATCTGTAAGATGGCAGCTTTACTTAAAAACCATCTGTGTGAATCCAAAAGTCAACAATTACTCAAAACCAAAGATGAGAAGGTAAAGGTGTAGGGAAACTAGAGTACTGGAAATGGAACAAACAGAACACAAGTAAAGAGAATGTTGACATATTATGATAAATATAACTAATGTCACTGAAAAATTTGTGCAGAAATTATCAAATAGGAACCTAATTTGATGTGTAAACTTTCACCAAAAACTCAATAACATATTATTTAAAAAAAAATCTGATCAATAAGTCAATTAGAGTTAAAAGGTTTTATTGGGTGCAAAAAGCTTTTCCCAAACACAGAGGACCCTTCTAAGGAGATAAGTTCTTCACATTAAAATTTTGATCAGCTTATATATAGTGTAAACTGTCAGAGATTTTCCAAAAGAGAAATTTAAAATGATTGTTTGTCATTCACTAAATCAGCAGGAGGTGTGATATTTAAAGTGGGGCTTTAGATTGGATTGGTTTATTAAGATTGTGTATCTACCTTCTATGGGCTAGTTATGGTTTATCTGATTATTTAAACTTTTCCCAGAACTTTTGTCTTCATCATCATAAGTTTCTGGGAAGGGTTAAATTTTTGTTTAAAAAATAGGTGGTCAATTTTGTTTAACAGACATATATTATTACCCCCTCCATCAAATTTTTTTTTTTTAAGGTTTAAATAGACTTTACTGTTACAAGTTGGGGCCCCACCAAGCAGAGCCTTATAAGCCTATATATGTGGTCCCAGGATGTCACCATGGAGACATAGAGAGGTCATAATTGCAGAACAGGTCAATTTAACTGAAGGACATGATCCAGAGAGGGCCTACGACGAATGCAGGAGACATAATCAGATGGGCAGGGGTGGTCAGGACATAGACTGAAGGAGAGGGCTACCCCCTTCACTCTTGCTTCTTACACCTCTGCAGGTGTCACAAGACACAGTCTGACGATATGAGGAAACACAGGCAGCAGGAGGTGAGCCCGATCACGTGATCCGTGGTCCTGAGCTGCTGCAGCGGAGGCTTAGAGTGGATCTGGGCTCTTGGCAGGAGGACCTGCTAAGGATGGAAGGAATACACAGAGTCACTATACAAAGAAAAGTTGGATAATGTTCAACCATTTCAGGAGGTAGCATATGATCAGGAACTGATGGTATTGAGGGAAGAGGTCCAACCTGCACTGAAGGCATTGGTGAAAAACAAGGCTCTAGGAATTGACAGAATAACAATTGAGATGTTTCAACAAAAGGATGCAGCCCTAGAAGTGCTCACTCATCTATGCCAAGAAATCTGGAAGACATCTACCTGGCCAACTGACTGGAAGAGATCCATATTTATCCCTATTCCCAAGAAAGGTGATCCAACTGAACGTGGAAACTACAGAACAAAACCATTAATATTATGCACAAGTAAAATTTTGCTGAAGATCTTTCAAAAGTGGCTGTAGCAGAATATCGATCAGGAACAGCCAGAAATTCAAGCTGTATTCAGAAGATGACATGCAGCCAGGGATATCATACCAACTCATTGTCGTTGAGTCGATTCCGATGCATAGTGACCCTTTAGGACAGAGTAGAACTGCCCCATAGGATTTCCAAGGAGTGCCTGGTAGATTTGAACTGCCGACCTTTTGGTTAGCAGCCGTAGCCCTTAACCACTATGCAGCCAGGGTTTCCAAGGGATATTATAGCCGATGTCAAATGGATCCTGGTTGAAAGCAGAGAATACCAGAAATATGTTTATCTGTGTTTTATTGACTATGCAAAGGCATTCGACTGTGTGGAACATAACAAAGTATGGCTAACATTGTGAAGAATGGGAGTTCCAGAACACTTAATTGTGCTCATCAGGAAACTGTACATAGATCAAGAAGCAGTTGTTCAAACAGAACAAGGGGATACTGCATAGATTAAAGTTAGGAAAGGTGTGCATCAGGGCTGTATCCTTTCACCATACCTATTCAATCTGTATGCTGAGCAAACAATCCGAGAAGCTGGACTATATGAAGATAAAGGGCATCAGGATTGGAGGAAGACTCTAACAAGCTTGCTTGCTGAAAGTGAAGAGGACTTGAAGCACTTACTGGTGAAGATCAAAGACCACAGCCTTCAGTGTGGATTACACCTCAACATAAAGATAACAAAAATCCTCACAACTGGACCAATAAGCAACATCATGATAAACGGAGAAAAGATTGAAGTTGTCAAGGATTTCATTTTACTTGGATCCACAATCAACACCCATGGAAGCCACAGTCAAGAAATCAAAAGACACATTGCATTGGGCAAATCTGCTGCAAAAGACCTCTTTAAAGTGTTGAAAAGCAAAGATGTCACCTTGAAGACTAAGGTGCCCCTGACCCAAGCCATGGTGTTTTCAATCTCCTCATATGCATGAGAAAGCTGGATGCTGAATAAGGAAGACTGAAGAATCGACGCCTTTGAATTCTGGTGCTGGTGAAGAATATTGAATACACTGTGGACTGACAAAAGAATGAACGAATCTGTCTTTCTGTCTTGGAAGAAGTACAACAAGAATGCTCCTTAAAGAATGGCGAGACTACGTCTCACATACTTTGGACATGTTATCAGGAGGGATCAGTTCCTGGAGAAGGACATTATGCTTGGTGAAGTTGAGGGTCAGCAGAAAAGAGAAAGACCCTCAATGAGATGGATTGACACAGTGGCTGCAACAACCAGCTCAAACATAGTAACGATTGTAAGGATGGTGCAGGACTGGGCAGTGTTTTCGTTCTGTTGTACATAGGGTCGCTATGAGTCAGAACCCACTCTATGGCACCTGACAACAAAATGTTATTACCCCTATTTTACAGAGGAGAAAAAGAGGTTCTGAGTCACTATACCTAGTTAATCCAGTTTATCTCGACTCAATACCCCATAGTTATTGTGATTATTTACAGTACTGGGAGTACTGAGGTAGATTTTGAGGGCCAATTTGGGAAAAGACTTGCATGCCAAACTGAGAAGGTTGTACTTAATTGCGTGGGCCAGTATCTTAGTTTCTTAGTGCTGCTACAACAGAAATACTATAAGTAGGTAGTTTTTACAAACAAATTTTTTTCCTCAATGTTTTGGGGACTAAAAGTCTAAATTCAGGAAACTGGCTCTAGGGGAAGGCTCCTTCTCTATCCACCCTGCAGGAAAATCCTTATCTTAGCTTCTCTAGCTCTGGTGTTCCTCCTTCCTTGGAGTTTTCCACATGGCACCTATCTATCTACCATTTGTGCTCCCCTGTCTGTGTGTCTATGTTGCTATTTATATCTCAAAGTGATTAGGTTTAAGACATACTTACAGGGATATGTTCTCATTAGCAAAACCAAGATTCCCAAATGAGATAATATGCATTGGTAGAGGTGCTTGATTTTCAGAACTATGACGGAGAAGCTGATGGGTTCACAAGACTGCAAACACAAGATGGAGTGCAACAGAAATTAAATACATAGACCTCAGTGATCTGAAAGATTATTATGGGTTTTGTTTTGAGTATTCCTGATGTTAAATGTTCTCATTTCCAGATATAAGGAATCTCTTTCTTTTATCTTATATTGTCTCTCATAACAATTTAGTAGACTATGTTTTTGTAACCAGAAATGAAACATTTACCTTTCCTTCCCTGCCTGATTCCTCTAGAAATGGAAAACTCTTAATGAGTATTCTTATTTTCATGGCAATGTAATTCTGTACATAAGCTCCATAAGATTCTGTCCTCCTAGTTAACAGGACATATTAGACATTAGTTATATCACCAAATTTTGACTGGAATGTCATATTATAAAATGATGCCCTTAGAATCAGATACACCAAGACACTTTTAAGGAACTAATGTTGACTTTATGCAGCCTTTTTAAGGAGCTGAAGTTGACTTCATGCAGCCAATAGTTACAAAGTCCTCCCAAGAAAACTGGCCTAATACTTGGCTTGCAGGGATCCCAGCCTTACAGGTGAGTAAGAAAGTTCACTTCCTGGTAGGCTCATAAACCTCATAATATTTTGTGACCTTGAGAAGAAAGGAAATCTGCCAATTCTATGGGTGTTTTTGTTGTGTGTCTTCCAGTTGATTTTGACTCATAGCAACCCTATACGAAAAAGCAGAATTGCCCCACAGGGTTTCTTTGTCTTTAATCTTTATGAGAGCAGATTGGCAGATCTTTTCTTCTGTGGAATGGCTGCTGGATTCGATCCTCTGATATTTTGGTAGCCCCCAAGCCCTTAGATATAGTACCACCAAAACCAAAACCAAACCCATTGTCAAGTGGATTCCAACATATAGTGACCCTGTAAGACAGAGTAGAACTCCCTCATAGGGTTTCCAAGGAGCACGGCTGGTGGATTCCAACTGCCACCTTTGGGTTAGCAGCCTAACGCTTCCCAGTGAGCCTTAAATCTGTGGGTACTACAGGTGAAATCTCGTGGCTAGTTCCCTGCATGGCTTTTTAGCCTCGATGGGTGTTACAAGTTTAATTTGAGAGTTCTTCTGTAAACTTCCAGCAGAGGAAATGTAAAAGACAAAGTAATAAATAAACATTTTTGGTGCACCTATGTACATAATTATAACAAGCCTTATTTTAAGATCAAGAGCAAACATGTTTGGAGATTATCTTTGATCAAAAAGAGAGTGACTGTAGAGAGAACTTTTATGTTTCAATAGAAAATTATAACAAGCCCTTGTGGTCTCTCAGATTCTGGTCCTGTCATTGTCTTTGAGCTATTTTACATCACTTTGTAAACTGCAGGTGACTAATGGTTTTGTTTTCTGCCTGAAAATTGGATTGGTTCTTGCTACATAGCTTATGCTGTTCCCTATATGTCCATACACAATCATTTGCCCAAAAGAAAAAACAGGAGCATGAGAGAAACTGTGACTGTAGAAACAAGAGAACAAACTATTGCTTGTTTAGATGCAAGACTAAATTGAAGTTTGAAAGAGCATTTAACCGAAAGCAAACTTACAGGGTGCTTAGTTAATGGGAAAAACTTCCTTTGTCTCAGGTGCTAGAATTTCTAGCATGAGAAGTTACACTTTAAGATTACAAATAGTGTTAGACAAGGTAGCATTAGAATTAAAAGACTCATTGTCACAGCTTGGACAAGCCAGACTTTCCCTATCCAAAGGATTATCTGTAATTTCTGAAATGATTTTACAGAATAGACTAGCTTCAGGTAATGTGATTATCTCACAGGGAGATGTTTGTACTTGGATTGGGTCACAATGCTCTGTGTACATAAAGAATACTCAGCACAAAATGTGTCAAAGTGTAGTCAAAGCTGAAGCCCAAGCAAAACAAGTAGCCAAACGGGCCAAAGTAAAAATGGAAAGTCCAAGGGATTTATTCTCCTGTCTAAATCTCGGTGCTTTTGGGGTCATTGGCTCAGAGAAATTGTTCAAACCTTGGATATTGTCCTCGTAGTCACTCTTGCCATAATAGACTTCCTAAAATGCATAATCTAAAGGATCTTAAATGCATGTGGGCAATCACTAAGACTACAAATGGTATCCAACATCATCAGTCTACAAAATCTAATGGAAAGCCAGGATGAGACTTCAGATCATTCAGATGAAGTTCTCTCCTAAATGGTGATTGAGATTCTTGCTCAAGGTCTTTAACAGTATGACCAAGAGGTAGGTCATGGTTAAATAGGAAACTGAGGACCAGAGACATTGACAGATTCCTCTGAGTACATCGGAAAATTCACAAAGGTCACTGACCAATGTGTAATGCAACCAAGAACAAATAAACAGCAATAAGGTGACACAGTGGAGACACAGTGACTATGAAATTGTGCAAGTCCCTTCTGGTGACATGATATTTGTTTATCAAAAACTTGCTTAAAATTTTTATTATGCAAAAAATTTAACTTACCCAATGTATTCTGGCCTTTGCTCTTTTTTCTGAGCAATAATCCTTGGAATTTCTTGAGTAGCTGAGGTGCCTTTACGATTTAAAAACTCCATGCAATTACCTTAAAACAAAGATGAGAATGTGAGGGGGAAGGGAAACTAGTTTAATAGAAAGGGAACAACCAGAAGTGAAATAATAAGAATGTTTGGGCATTGTTAAAACTCTAACCAATGTGCACAGTAGGAATCTTGACCTAGATGTCCCAGGGCACTCATGTTGCCTGGGAGACTTCTCAGCCTTCCTCCTTTGCCTCTCAACTTCAGAGGCCTGCAGGTTCAGCACATCTTTGTAGAGTGGTGCAACACAATTTAAAATCTTTCTTCCAGGTCCCTAGCTCTGTACTTTCTTAGTAAGCCACTCATTTCTGGTAACATCTGTCCTCTAGCTGGGCTCCCTTTATGGGAGCTGGCCCACCTCCAAGGGGTCCTGTGTCTACAGGTGGAACGGAATGGAAATCTCAAACTAGACCAAGCCTTTTTGCTATCAACCTGCTTACCTCTGACCAGGAAGGAAAGCTTCTGATATATTTAGAATATTGGCATCCATCAGCATATCGCTTGACATTTTTATGGTCGCTCTTGGCTCTAATTCTGTCTCTCTCTGGTCTCTTGACCTCACAGGCATTTCACCTTCCCTAGATTCCCCCAAAGGAGCACTTGTGGCACAGTTGTTAAGAGCTCAGCTGCTAACCAAAAGGTCAGAGGTTCGAACACACCAGCCTCTCTCCAGGAGAAAGATGTGACAGTCTGCTTCCACAAAGATTTACAGCCTTGGAAATCCTTGAGGCAGTTCTACTCTGTCCTATAGGGTCATTATGAGTTGGAAACATCTCAACTGCAACGAGGTTAACTTTCCTCATACCTCTGCTCAGCACCCACGAAATTTATCTCCTTTTCGTCATTCACCACTTGGCCACCAAAATAAGAAAAGACATTTTAGAATAGAAGAGTTTTTGAAAATTTAGGGGCTCAGCAGAGGGGTTTTATGCCACCATGTTGCCTGACTGCCTCCTCCTCAAGACTTCTCTCCAGGCTCTCCAACTTTCTCTTTTCTCTAGAGCCCTGGGAACCACAGAGCTCCTGGAATCTTCATTTTCCTCCTTTTGTTATGCAGAACAATATCCTCTTTGTCAGTATCAAGGCCCTAGCTCTACCTTCTTCATAGATCATTTCCTTTATGCAGGGAGACTCACATTCCTCCAATTGGCAAATTGTTTATTAAATCATGAAATAATCAGATATTATAATTTTAAGCTAATTTAAAGATTTAGCTTTCATCAGTTGTAACTAGCTTATTTAGAGCCACTTGTTTTTAGAAAAATAATGATCTCCCTGCATGCGTATGGAATGACTGCTCAAAATAAAACTTACGTTTCAATTTCTTTGTGTTTTGATTATTTAAACAGTTCCTAAACAATTGTGGAGATAGTTGAATTTAAGGAAATTGCTAGAAGTGCTGGAAATAAACATAGTATCAAAAATGGTGTCTACACAATGAAGTTTAATTAGGATTTTGATAATATTTTTATTTACCTAGGAATGGAAACTTGGTACTAACAAATAAGCCCATTCTCACATTTCTATTTCACATGCATTTTCAGGATCAGAGTAGGTACAAAAGTATGAGAACAACTATATAATATTTGCAGTAACACTTAGACCTTTAGAAAGCATCTTCATAAAACAACCCAACAAAGTAGACAAGTAGAAATTATTATCCCCTTTATAAACATGGAACCTAAATGTTTAGATTCTCTTCTTCTGTCTGTATGCCCTATTTTTCAGAGGGCAGAATCCTTAAAATATGCAACTTTCATACTCTTTCTGTCTTATATCGCTCCTCGTTTGTGGGTCTTCTGATCCTTTCCCTGTAGTCCCTGCTTCACTGTGCTTTGCACTTGGGTGCCTCTGTTCCTCACTTGCATCTCAGAGTAGTGCTGCACTCAGTGAGCTGACACCTTCTGCTTGGAGCCCAGATGACTCCACAGGGCATGAACACCACCTATAGGAGAATTTCTTTACTGAAAGGTCAGAACAACTTCCCCACTCCAGCAGATCTTGGCCTCGTTGCTATTCTTCAAAACCACCACCAAAATACTACTTCACAATATTTTCCCTTTCTATTCCTTCTGCCTTGAAAACTTTCTCTAGGTAGCCTCCAACCTCACTCCTCCATGTCTTCAGGTCTCTGATCAAATTATCACCTTTTAAATGAAATCTACACCCAAAAACTATAGCAAGATAACATCATTTGTGCTAGTCTTTGTCAGTTATGCTAAAGAATCCCATCAGTGACAATATGTGAATCTTAGCAACGTCTCTGTACAGTCACCCTCTTTTTGATCAAATATAATTTCTTGATCTTAAAATAAGGCTGGTTATAGTTATGTACATGGTGCACCAAGGATGGTAATTTATCTTTTGGCCTTTTACATTTCCTCTGCTGGAAGTTTTCATAAGGAATCTCAGGTTAAATTTGTAACACGCATCAAGGTTAAGATGCCAAGCCAGGAACTAGCCACCATATTTCACCTATAGTACTCACAGATTTAAGGATCCATGGTGGCACAATATTTAAGGGCTCAGTGCCTACCAAAATACCTATGAATCAAACCCACCAGCCGTTCCACAGAAGAAAAGACCAGGTAATCTGCTCCCATAAAGATTAAAGCCAAAGAAACTCTGTCTAATAAGGACACTACCAGTCAAAATCAACTCAAAGATACACAACAACACACATAGATTTGGCAGATTTCCTTTCCTCTCAAGGTCCCAGAATACCATGATGTTCCCAAACTGTCAGGAAGTGACCTTTATTATTCACTTGTAAGGCTGGGATACCTGCAAGCTAGGTATCAAGCCAGTTTTCCTGGGAGGATTTTCTAACAATTGGCTGCATAAAGTCAACCTTAGTTCCTTAAAAGTGTCTGGTCATATCTGACACTAAGGGCATCATTTTAAAATATGACACACCAAGCAAAGCTTGGTGATGTAACCAATGTTTCCAATTATGTCCTGTTAGCATGGAGGATAGATGCTTACAGAACTTATGTATATAATTACATTGACATGAAAATACAAATACTTGTTAAGCATTTTCCATTTCTGGAGGACACAGGCAGGGAGAAAAAGACAAACGTTTCATTTCTGGCTACAAAAACATAGTCTACTAAATTGTTATGAGAGATAGCTTAAGATACAAGAAAAAGATTCCTTACATTTGGAAATGAGAACATAGAACATTAGCAATACTCCAAAGAGAACCCATAATAGTCCTTCAGACCACTCAGGACCTATGTATTTAATTTCTGTTGCACTCCATCTTGGGTTTGCAGTCTTGTGAACCCATTAGCTTCTCCACCATAGTACTGAAAATTAAGCACCTCTACCCATGCATATTATGTCATTTGGGAATCTTGGTTATGCTAATGAGAACATATCCCTGTAGAACATGTCTTAAAGTTAAACACTTTGACATATAAAGAGCAACATAGACACAGACAAGTGAGCAGAAATGGAAGAAAGATAGGTGCCATGTGGAAATCTCCAAGGAAGGAGAACTCCAGAGCTAGATAAGCTGAAACAAGGATTTTCCTCCAAGGTAGATAGAGAGGGAAACTTCTGCTAGAGCTAGTTCCCTGAATTTAGACTTTTAGTCTCCATAAAAGTGAGGAAATACATTTCTGTTTATAAGAACCACCCACTTGTATTTCTGTTACAGCAGCACTAAGAAACTAAGTTACTAGTGCACCTAATGAAGTACAAGCATTACAGTTGGCACTGAAGACTTTTCCCAAATTGGCCCTTATCATCTACCCTAGTACTCCCAGTACTTTAAATAGTCTCAGTAACTATGAGATGTTGAGTCAAGTAAACTGGATTAACAAGATACAGTGGCTCAGAACCTCCTCTTCTCCTCTGTAAAATAGTGATGATAATATAAGTCTATTAAAGAAAAATGACCATCTCCCCTACTTAAACTCTTAACCTTTCCCTGAAACTAACAACTTATGATGAAGAGAGAAGTTCTGGGATCTTATTGTGACCCAGGGCAGAACAGTCAGTGGTGGTAGCCGGCTATGATTTAGTTCTTCTGATCTCAGGGTAGATGAGTTTGTGGCTCATGTAGACTTGTTTCTTCTCTGACTGATGGTTACCCTCTTATTGTTTACTCCTGGCAAGGGAAGACCTATTATTGTGTCTTAGGTGGCCACTTGCATGCTTTTAAGACCCCAGATGTTACTCATTTCACTAGGATGCCGATCATGATATTTGTAAACTATAGTATGCCAGTTGACTGAGTTCTCCCATGAGATAATGGTCTTAAGCTCTTGAACCCAGAAAACCAGTCTTGGAAGGTATTTGGTTGTCTATGTGGCATCCATATTTGTGTCTTCCATGAATCTTTGTGCCTGCATCCACATATTTGTATTTACACGTACCTATATATACTTCTATCTGTTCTCACCTATGTACACACCTGTACATACCCCATATACCAATATGCCTATATGCATCCATATGTGTTCAGAACACTCAATTTACTTTGGTTGTGCTGTGCTCACTACATCCACATTCAGTGCCGCTTTTCCCTCATCAAAAAAAATAAACAAGTCTCTACAATCTAAAGCATACTTTCCCCTCTTCCCAGTAACATTGAACATTGGTCTCTCTCTATGTACCTATTCTTGTCTTCTTATAAAAGAGAAATCATACAATATTTGTCTTTATATGCTTATTTCACTGAGCATTATGCCCTCCAGTTCAGTCCATGTTATAACATGCTTTGAGCAGTCATCATTGTTCTTGATGGTTGCATTCGTGAGAAGTAATCCTTGGAATTTCTTGAGTAACTGAGGTCTTTTTATTATTTGAAATCTTCTGACAACAACTGATAATTTGTGCAAATGAATAGAGGCTGGCCAGGCCACAAACACCACCTGGAGGCCAATATCAACTAGCTTCAGGAAGGACATGGAACATGAATCAAATTAATCATGCTAAGGTTAGCCCTTTTACTTAAATTTCTTCTATATTTCCTCTCTTTCCTACTTAAAAAACTTGCTGTAACTGGCCTGAGATGAGTCTCCCTGTTTGTTTGAACACGAGAGATCTGCCTGTGTGTCACAGGTTAACTGCTTAAATAAACACTATATGCTTTAATTTCTTTGTGCTGTAGTTACCATTTTGTATTATGCTGTCTAAAAGTGTTGTCATGAAAAGGAGAATTATGGGGCAGAACACAGGCCTAGGCTCCTTCCACCTGTTGTTCAACCCAGCCTCACATACAGGCTATTTTGACATTCTTACCAAGTCTCATTTTAACTAGCTTTAATATGGGAAAATCACGTCTGCCTTACTCAGCCAAAGAATTTGTGAGATTCAAGTAAGTTACTGACTTTGGATCATATTGGCCTCAACATTCCATATTTCACAGGACTATTTTCCTGAAATACGGTGGGAGTAAACACATTTAGTTCAAAATAAAGTTAAGATCAGAGAAATTGATATGTACCTTGACTGAGGCTAAATACAGCCCTGAGCATAAAATTGGAGTGTGGGGCTTACCTTCCAGGTTGCATTCCAGACTAGATGTTGTTAGCTGCTGTCCAGTCGGTGTCATACTCATGACCACCCCACGTGTTACAGATTACTACTCCATAGGATTTCCTTGTTTATAATATTTAAGAAAGTAGATCATCAGGGCTTTTACTCTATGGGGCCACGGGATGGTTTGGAACTGTCAACTTTTTTTTAGCAGAGGATACAAAACACTTGTGTGACTCAAGCTCCTTCCAGACTAGATGCAATTCAATCCTTAACAATAAGGTTGGTCATAAATATTTACATAAGTGCAGCAAGAATGAAAATTTATCATATAGGCCTCTTAAATTTGCTTTGCTGAATGTTTTTATAAGAAATCTCAGGTTGAATTTGTAAAAATCTCTCAAAGCTAGGAAACCAAGCCAAGAACTTGTCGCCGGATTTCACCTGTAGTAGCCACAGATTTGACGGAGTTCCTCTCTTCTTGAAGTCCTAAACTTTTGTAAGGCCCTCTTATGATTTGATAACACTCCGCATGTGACTCATAGCATTTCAAACAAATTTAATAATTTGTAGTGACTTTCTGTTTACGAATAGAAAGAAAACAAATATTTTGAGACTTTTCTGAAAGCCTGCTAGAAAATGGGAAAAGACAAGTTTTATGTATGAAGATACCACGTAGAGTTAGATTTTGAGAGGTTTTAACATTTGGTTAAATAGAATACACAGGTCATAGTGAAAAATATTGGGTTATCTATACAAACAAAGTGACAACAAAAACATTTTTAAAGTAATTATAAGAGGAAATGTGATTATATTTAAAAAAAAAAAAAAAACCTCTGTTTTTTTATAAGTGAGAGGATTAGGATTTTCCTAAACAATTGAGGACATGATAAGATCAACATGAGATCAGAAATTTATTCTGATAAGACATAGCTTCTTTGCCTTCAGGAAGATTTCAAAGAAGATAAAGACAAGCTTTTACAAGCTCTTCCTAAGAGCAACCCAGTAATTACAGAAAATGTTATTCCCCCTAAAAACAAAGGCTTTTGCTTCCAAAGCAAGTCTTTTAAAGCTTTAGATTCTTTCAAATGTTACAGTGTCCTGCATGAACAATCCACTATTCTTTCTTCTGTTCTTGTCTTTTTATTAACTTCACTCATTTGAATCACTAAAACAGGGGATGCTTGTTGTCACAATTTTGAAACACTTGAAAAAAACTGGGTCTGAGTCTCCAATACCTTGTGGCAGTTTTCTTACTAACTCACTCCAGGCCCTCTCTGACCTAGTTCCAGTTCTTTCTTCTCTGTCAGTTTTCTTCACTGAATCTCAGCCACTTCCTCACGTAGAGGACACTGGAATTCCCATCGGCTCCCTTATGTCGCTGGATTGTCAATTAGGGCATACTCCAACCTGAAATCCAAATCAAGCCCACTAACTGTGTTCTGCAGATAAGATGAGGATCATTGGGGGCCCTTTTGGAGGCTGACTACCACACCAAATTTGAGATCCCTAAAATGGCTGATGGATACGGGTGAATTTTTAGTGCTTTTTAAAAAGTGTTTGCCTAAGGACGCTACGTGATATTGAAAACATAAATGTACAAATAATTTTGCATCTTGGTATTTATAGTGGTTACTAATTTTTAATTCTTAATGAAAGAAGCTCTTGATAATTGTCTCTGTTTGGTATATTATCTAATATCATATCAGACAGACATTGCTAAGATTGACATAATGCGGCTCATGGGATTCTTTGCTATAACTGACAAAGACTAGCACAAATGATGTTATCTTGCTATAGTTTCTGGGTACAGACTTCATTGAAAAGGTGCTATTTGATCAGAGACCTGAAGACATGATAGAGTGAAGTTGGAAGCTACCTAGAGAAAGTTTTCAAGGCAGAAGGAAAAGAAAGCGCAAATGTTCTGAAGGAGTATTTTGCTGGTGGTTTTGAAGAATAGCAAGGAGGCCAAGATCTGCTGGAGTTGGGAGATTAGAAAATTAGATCAGAAAGGTAATGAGACCCCAAATCTTGTATTGCTTTCAGACCCCTTTAAGAATTTCAGCTACACTCTGAGGACAATGGGAAGCCAAGGAGAGGTGTTCAGCAGAGGAATGACCTGATCTGCCTATCTTTTAAAAGAAGCCATGTGGCTGCAGTTGTGGAGAACAAACTATGGCTTAAATGGGAGGTACAGCAGCCTAGAAGCAGGGAAACTAGGAGGCTGTTGCAGTGTTGTAGGTAAAGGCTGATGGTTATTGTACCAGGGGTAGCACTGGAGGTTGTGAAAGGACCAATGCTGGATAGGTGCTGAGGGCAAAGTTGACAGAATTTGTTAACGGACAGGATATGGATTGTAAGAGAAAGAGAAGAGTCAAGTCTGACTCCCAAACTCAGGCCTTCTCTACTATCTGCCACACTGTTTTTTTGTTTATTTATTTATCTTCAATATCTGTGGGTTTTGTTCGACATTACTTTCCAAATTTATTATTAATTAAAAATGGTTATGATTAGTTCCGAATATATTGCCATTAAAAAAAAGATTTTTCTCGTTTTACGTTCATCTAAGTTGCTTTAAAAAAAAAGTGTTTATTTTGGTTTTGTCTTTCCTATCGAAATATATCCTAAAATGTAGCAGGATTCTGCTTTTGAAATTTAATACTGAGGTTAAAAAGCTTATGGGAAGTTCTGTGAGCAAGGGCAGAGCTTTTTTTTTTTAACTTTTTTTTTTATTGTACTTCAGGTGAAGGTTTACAGAACAAATAGTTTCTCATTAAACAGTCAGTACACATACTGTTTTACGACATTGGTTAACAACCCCACGACATGTCAACCCTCTCCCTTCTTGACCTTTTTTTTTTTTTTTTGGTGAAAATATACATAGCCAAAGATACACCATCCATTTCAAAAATTTCTACGTGCACAGTTCAGTGACATCGATTACATTCTTCCAGTTGTACTGCTATTCTCACTTTAGATGAAGGTTTACAGAACAAAATAGTTTCTCATTAAACAGTTAGTATGCATGTTGCCCTATGACAATGGTTAACAACCCCACTACATGTCAACACTGTCCTTATTCAACCTTGGGTCCCCTATCACCAGCTTTCCTGTTCCCTTCTGCCTTCTAGTGCTTGTCCCTGGACTGATGTGCCTCATTAATCCCATTTTGTTATATGGGGCTGCCCAATCACCGGCTGAATGGTGAACCTCAGAAGTGACTTCACACTGAGCTAGAAGGGGTCTGGGGGCCATACTCTCAGGGTTTCTCCAGTCTCTTTCAGGCCAGTAAATCTGGTCTTTCTTGTGTGTGTTAGAATTTCGTTCTACATCATTTTCAGCTCTGTCTAGAACCCTCTGTGGTGATCCCGGTCAGAGTAGAGAGTGGTGGTAGCCAGGCACCATCTAGCTATACTGGACTAACTCTGTGGAGGTCTTGGTAGCTGTGGTCCATTAGTCCTTTGGACTAATCTTTTCCTTGTATCCTGTTCTCTTCATTCTCTCTTGCTCCCGAAGGGGTGAGACCAGTGGAGTATCTTAGATGGCTGCTCACAGGCTTTTAAGACCCCAGACGCTACTCACCAAGGTAGAATGTAGAACATTGTCTTTATGAACTGTGTTATGCCATTTGAGCTAGATGTTCCCTGAGACCATAGTCACCACAGCCCTCCGCCCAGCAATTCAGTACCTCAGGGAGTTTGGAAGTGTCTATGGAGCTTCCATGACCTTTCCTTGTACAAGCTGTGCTGGTTTCCCTGGTATTGTGTACTGTCTCACCCTTCACCAAAGATACCACTTACCTGTTGCCTGTTTAGTATTCCCCCCCACCCTTCCCATCCCTCATAACCAACAAAGATTGTTACTTTTTGTGTGTAAACTTTTTCATGGGGTTTTACAATAGAGGTCTCATACAGTATTTGTCGTTTTGTGATTGACTTATTTCACCCAGCATAATGTCCTCCAGTTTCATCCATGTATGAGATGCTTCGCAGATTCATCATTGTTCTTTATCATTGCATAGTACTCCATTGTGTGTATGTACCATAGTTTGTTTATCAATTCATCTGTTGATGGGCATCTAGGTTGTTTCCATCTTTTTGCTATTGTGAACAACGCTGCCATGAACATGGGTGTGCATATGTCTATTCGTGTGATGACTCTTATTTCTCTAGGATATATGCCTAGGAGAGGGATTGCTGGATCGTATGGTATTTCTATTTCTAGTTTTGTAAGGAAGCACCACATCATTTTCCAAAATGGTTGTATCATTTTGCGTTCCCACCAGCAGTGCATAAGAGTTCCTATCTCCCTGCAGCCCCTCCAACATTTGTTATTTCCAGTGTTTTTGATTCGTGCCAGTAATGTCAGGGTGAGGTGGTATCCCGTTGTGGTTTTAATTTGCATTTCTCTAATGGCTAGTGATCGTAAGCATTTCCTCAGGTGTCTGTTGGCTGCTCGAATGTCTTCTTTGGTGAATTGTCTGTTCATTTCCTTTGCCCATTTTTTAATAGGACTATTTGTCTTCTTGTTGTAGAGGTGTTGGTTTTTCTTGTAGATTATGGAGATGAGACCTTTGCCTGACTTGTACAGTCCAAAATTTTTTCCCGTTCTGTAAGTTCTCTTTTTACTCTTTTGGTGAAGTTTTTTGAAGAGCATAGGTGTTTGATTTTGAGAAGATCCCAGTTATCTAGCTTATCTTCTGGGGTTTGTGTGTTGATGGTTATGGTTTGTATCCTGTTAATACCATGTATTAGGGCCTGTAGCATTGGTCCTATTTTCTCTTCTATGAACTTTATAGTTTTTGACTTTATATTTAGGTCTTTGATCCATTTTGAATTAGTTTTTTATATGGTGTGAGGTATGGGTTCTATTTCATCTTTTGCAGATGGATATCCAGTTTTGCCAGCACCATTTGTTAAAAAGACTGTCTTTTCCCCATTTGATGGACTTTGGGCCCTTGTCAAAGATCAGGTGACTGTAGGTGGATGGATTTACATCTGGGTTCTCATTTCTGTTCCATTGGTCAATGTATCTGTCTTTGTTCCACTATCAGGCTGTTTTGACTACCATAGCTGTATAGTAGGTTCTGAGGTCAGGTAGTGTGAGTCCTCCAACTTTCTTCTTCTTCTTCAGTAGTGCTTTACTTATTCAGGGCTTCTTCCCTTTCCGTATAAAGTTAATGATCAGTTTTTCCACCTCTTTGAAGAATGTTGTTGGTATTTGGATTGGGATTGCTTTGTACTTGTAAATTGCTTTGGGTAGAATTGTCATTTTCACAAGGTTGAGTCTACCTATCCATGAGCATGGTACGTTTTTCCATTTATGTAGATCCCTTTGGGTTTCTTGCAGTAATGTTTTGTAGTTTTCTTTGTATAGGTCTTTTACATCCCTCGGTAGATTTATTCCTAAGTATTTTTTTTTTTTAGGGGCTATTATAAATGGTATTGTTTTCCTGATTTCCTTTTCATTGTTCTCTTTACTGGTGTATAGGAATGCAACTGATTTTTGTATGTTTATCTTGTATCCTGCTACTCTGCTGAATCTTTCTATTAGTTCCATTAGTTTTCTTGTGGAGTCTTTAGGGTTTTCTATGTATAGTATCATATCATCTGCAAACAGGGACAGTTTCACTTTTTCATTACCAATTTGGATGCCCTTGATTTCTTTTTCTTGCCTTATTGCTCTAGCTAGAACTTCCAGCACAATGTGAAATAGGAGTGGTGATAAAGGGCATCCTTGTCTTATTCCTGTTCTCAAGGGGA
Organism: Dugong dugon; assembly: GCA_030035585.1. Taxonomy (NCBI): domain Eukaryota; kingdom Metazoa; phylum Chordata; class Mammalia; order Sirenia; family Dugongidae; genus Dugong; species Dugong dugon. The sequence continues at coordinate 74,406,725 of CM057467.1, read as the reverse complement.
ATGTTTTGAGCCTCTCTCCATTAAGAATGATTTTGGCTGTTGGTTTTGCATAGATGAAGGGCAGAGTTTTTTGACTGGTGGTCTATACAGTGGGGCAGGCCAGCAAAGATAACTTTTCCAGGGAGGGAGCCATGTATTTGCACTAGTATTTATCAGTATTTGTAGTTCTCTCATTTTGCAGTGGTCATTTTTTCCATAGAAAAAATCCCCAACTCCTCTTTGCGGGAGAAGAGCAGTCTCTCCAGCATTCTGGGAACAGTAATGTTGGGCTCAGGGGCCCTGGTGGCATAGCGGTTAAAGTGCTCAGCTATGACCCAGAAGGTTGGTGATTCCCACCCACCATCTGCTCCTCTAAATAGTCACAGCCTTAGAAACCCTATGGGGCAGTTGTACTCTGTCTTATTGGGTGGCTATGAGTTGAAATCCACTCTAAGGCAGAGTGTTTGGTTTTTGGTTTTGTTTAGATGGAGGGTGAATAGGGTCTAACTATTCTCTATTTAGACTTCCATTTCATCCTCATTACAGTCTGTCACTTCATCTTGTCTCCAGTTCTACTTGGGGTCCAGCACCTGTAGCTCTGTGAATAAATTTCTCTGTTTCTTGGGGGAAAAGATTCAAAGTGACCATATATGATAAAGTAGAACTTCCATGGCAGTAATCTTTACGGAAGCAGATTGCCTTATCTTTCTCCTGTGGAGCTGCTGGTGGGTTTGAACCACTGACCTTTTGATTAGCAGCTGAGTGCTTAACCATGTCACATATAGGGTTGGTATGTGATGGAACCGACTCCATGGTAAAAGGTTTGGGTTTTGGTTTGACGGATAAGAGGAGGAAGCAATTATCCTCTTATGTGGGGTGTGGTAGAGAATGGACTTCCTCCCTTTTTTTTAGGCTGTAGCCTTATCCCACCTTTGTAGTTCCTGATGGCTCCATTTCTAAGCCTCACTGGGTTCTTCTTATACACCTTCTACAGACCCTTACATTTCCATATCTCCTCCTGTCAAGTCATTTCTCACTCCTTCATTGGTTTTCCATCTTCCTGTTTCATATTGTGATATTACATGTGCTTTTTGCCCTGTAAGTTAAAGTATGGAATTTGACTCTCATTCTCCTTGTGTTTGAGTTGTCTCTGAGGGTAGGAAGACAGAAATACCTTTTTTCTTAGTTATCTAGTGTTGCTATAACAGAAATACCACAAGTGGATACCTTTAACAAAGAGAAATTTATTTTCTCACAGTTTAGAGGTCTGGAAGTCCAAATTCAGAGCACCCAGCTCTAAGGCTATCTATCTCTGTTGGCTCTGGGTGAAGATCCTTGTCTCTTTTTGACAACTGTGAGCTTGGCGTTACTTTGAGATGTCCATGTGTCTTGGCATGAATCTTCCCCTGGGTCTGGAGGATCTCAGCACAGGGACCATGAGTACAAAGATGTGCTTTGCTCTTGGCTGTTCTTTCTGGTGGTAGTTAGTTCCTTATCCCCTCACTCACTTCTCTCTCCTTTTATCTCTTGGAAGATAGAAGGTGTGAATCAAGAAAGGGTGTGACTTGAGTAAGGTGGTGACATAAGGCAGTGACTTGAGTAAGGGCATAACCTGAGAAAGACTCTGACTTGAGTTACACCTTTTTGTAAGGGCATCCACCCCACACTAATCTTGCCCTATCAACATAAAGAGGCTTAGGATTTACAACACATAAAATGGAAGATAATTACACAATAACACAAAATGGAGGACAATTATATTAGGTCACAGAATGGAAGACAATTGCACAATACTGAGAATCATGGACTAGTCAGGTTGACACAAATTTTGGGGAGACACATTCAATCCTTAACACCTTTCCTTTGTAATCTTAAAATCTGGAAGACCCCATGAGAATGTCCAGATTCCAGGGCTGCTACTGAAAAGAATGTTGATTTTATCCTCATTCCTTTATAGTTTTTCTGTTCTGTCTCTCTAGGAAAGGTCCCCTTGTGGCACAAATGTTTGTGCTCAACTGGTAACATAAGAGTTGAGTGTTTGAACCCACCCAACGTGCTGCAGAAGAAAGGTCTCGCAATTTGCTTCCATAGAAATAGAGGCAAGAAAACATTATTAAGCAGTTCTACTCTGAAACACATAGTGTTGCCATGCGTCAGAATCACCTTGATGGCAACAAGCTTGGTTTTTGGTGTTTTTGTCCTTGTAGGAAAGTAGAGCAGCTTGTCTTTACACTTGGAACCCTGAATTTTCACAATATGTGTCAGTGGGTTCTTTTTTTTATCATACTTGACATTTGATAAACTCTTTCTATTTGAAGATGTAAGTTTCATTTCATGTGAGGAAAATGTGCTTATATTATTCAGCTCACATTCTTTGATAAATTCTTCTCATTCATTTTAGTATACGTTCAACTGTGGCTGAACCAGGAAAACAGAGAATCCTTTGTGTCAGCCATAAGCTTAGCACTGAATAGCAAGCAGAAGTAGTGCACTGCTGTGAGAAGAGCAATAGCTTGCTGAGAGATTGTCTTAGTCATCTATCTAGTGCTGCTATTACAGCAATACCACAAGTGGATGGTTTTAATGAAGAGAAGTTTAACTCCTCACAGTCAAAGTAGCCTAAAAGTCCAAATTCAGGGTGTCAGCTCCAGGGGAAGGCTTTCTCTCTCTGTTGGCCTTCTTATCAGTGTTCCCCCAGAATAGGAGCTTCTCGGCACAGGGACCCCAGTCCAAAGGACGCGCTCTGCTCCCAGCACAGCTTTCTTGATGGTATGAGGTCCCCCTGTCTCACTGCTCACTTCTGTCTTTTATATCTCAAGAGATTGCCTCAGGACACAATCCAGTCTTGTAGATCAGTCCTGCCTTACTAACACAACTGCCACCCATCCTCCCTCATTAACTTCATAGAGGCAGGTTTACAACATACAGGAAAATCACACAGTACCAGGAATCATGGCCTGGCCAAACTGATACACACATTTTTGGGGGGACACAGTTCAAACCATGACAGAGATCTCTTATGTGGTGCAGTCATGCAGGGATAGCTGAAAGCTGATGAGGAGATGAACATGAAGAAAAACCTTCCAGCATACCTGACATCTTCGTACGCGCAATAAAACAACAACCTACCACTAGACGAATTTGAAGTTTGTGATGCACTAAGAGAAATGATAGCAACAACAAAGAAGAACCTACCACAGCTCCTGACTACACTGAGACAAATCCTAACACTAAATGTGTGCACGGAAAAGACATGTCCTTTTCTGGGCATCAATACTTTTTACCTCAGTCTCTACTCTTCTACACACAATGCCCAATGTTAGATAAAAATAGCTGGACAAAAGTAATATGAAACAGTCTGATATATGTGATTGTTTTCTCATGAGTAAAAGAAAGATAGGATCAAGCAGTATATATACTTAGAGGCAACAGCCATGATTTTCCAAAAATAATGAAAACCATTAAAACACAGATCCAAGAAACTGAGGGAATCTCAAACAGGATAAATACCAAAACAAAAAGCATCATCAAACTGCTGAAAATTAAAGATGAAGGGAAAATCTTGAGAACAGAAAGAGAAGAAAGCTTTTTATGCACTGAGAAAAAAAAAAAATTGGAACTATACCAGAATACTCATTAGAAACTATGCAATCCAGTAGACAATGGAGTGACTGCTTTCAAACATTGATGAAAAAGCTCCAGCTCAGAATTCTATACCTAGCATAGTTTTAAAACTGACGGTAAAATAAAGATCTATCTAAAAGAGAGAGAGAGAGAGAGAGAAGTTGAGATACATTCCCAGCAATGTATTATAAGAAATGTTTAGGACGTTGTTCAGATAGGAGTATGATAGCAAATAGAAACTTGTGTCTACACAAGGACATGAAGGGCACCAGAAATGGCATAAATGAAAGTAAATAGAAAAGACATTGTTTTACTTATTTTTAAATTATCCAAAAATAATTGGTTATCTAATGTAAAAATAGTAACAATGTATTGTGAGATGTATAGTACATGTAAAAGTAAAATATATAATAACAATAGCATGAAGAAAAGAAAGGGAGAAATTGGAAATATACTTTTATAAGTTTCTTCACTTTATGTGCAGTGGTATAATATTATTTTAAGGTAAATTGTGATAAGTAACAGATATATACCATAAGCCTTGGCAACCACTAAAACATTTTAGAAAAGAGGTATAACTAATAGGCCAATAATAATGGAGATAAAATGAAATCACAAAAAATACAATATCTAAAAGAAGAAGTAAAAAGTGACTATATTTTTCTACGGGAAAAGTAGAAAACAACTAGCAATATGGTAGATTTTACTCCGACAATATCAATTATTACATTAAAAGTGAAAATTATAACATACCAATTTAAAGACAGAGGTTCTCTAAGTGTATAAAAAACCAGGACCATCTATATGCTGTGTTCAAAAACAGTCTACTTTAAATATAAAGATATAGAGAGACAGATGAATAGATGGGTAAATAGATGGACTGAGTAAAAAGATATAGAAAGATGTATCATATAAATACTAATCTAAGGAAAGCTGGAGTAGCTATAGTATCAGGAAAATGAATATTACCAGAGATAAAGAGGGACATTACTTAATGATAACAAGAAAAATCCACCACGAAGACATTCAAGATTATCCTGAATGTTTTATGCACTAACAAAAGAATCGCAAAATATGTAAAGCAACACCAATGGAAAGGGAGAAATAGATCAATTCATAACAATAGCTAGAGATTTCAAAACTCTTCACTCAGTAATCAATAGAACAGGTTGACAAAAACAAACAAGCAAACAAACAAAAAAAAAACCATTGGATTGAATGTCTAAATACATAAATACACTGTCAAATGACTAGTCCTAATTGACATTTGTAGAATACATAGCAGTAGTAGAAAATTCTTTCCTTTTAACTGTTCCGGAACATTCATGAAAGTAGACTAACAGAAATACCACAAGTGGATGCTTTAGCACACAGAAATTTATTTTCTCACAGTTTAGAGGGCTAGAAGTTGGAATTCAGAGCATCAGTTCAGGAGGAAGCCTTTCTCTGTTGTCTCTGGATGAAGGTCCTTGTCTCTTCTACTTCGACTTCCTGGTGCATTGCAGATCACCATATGTCTTAGCTTCCATCTTACTTTATCTATGCTCTGCTGCCTTGTTTAATCTCTTTTATCTCTGAAAAGAAATTGACTCAAGATACATCCTACACTAATCCTGCCCCATTATCATAACAAAGACAACCCATTCTTAAAGGGGATTATAACCACAGGCATAGAGGTTAGGAATTATAACACTTATTTTGGGGGACATAATTCAGTTCATAGCAGTGGCCATAAAACAAACCTTAACAAATTTAAAACAAATTATGCAGAAAGAAGGAACAAAGAGAGGGAGAGACTAGAATCCAAGAAAGGATAGATCACCACAGATGATGAGAGGGAAAAAGCAGCTATTGGATAGATTGAGCTATTAAAACTCAAACACTTGTAGCTGGTTAGGAGCAGGTTTGAGCGCTTGGACAATGCAGCGAAGAGAAAGTCCAGTCTTTGAGGTTTACACATGAGAATAGAGAAGGGCGGAACTGGAGGATCAAGGCTCAGGATCAATTTTGAAGACTCTAAAACCTATTACAGAAACTCCTGTTTTCGCAGCATGAAGTAACCACTAGCAAAGCTCTTCTCATTGTGGTCATGTTGCTGCACTTCATCCGACAGTCCTGGAATCCAAACAAGACCTTGCTACCTGGAGAAGAAAGACAAGAAAAGGTGATCCCTAATCTCTGCTTCGAAGTCATCTCCAGGAAGGCAACCATTTGCCATGTAAGAGGTAAGCAATAAACATTTGTTGGAAGAGGAAGAATCAGTGATTCAATGAGTGAGGTTAAACAGCATGTTGCCCTGGGTGTCAAGCTGCTTGGTGGGAAGGTACTGAGATGACTGAGGTGGGCTCCTGGTAGGTCAACCTCCCCCTGCCCCGAATCCTTCCTACTGAGCTATATCATTTCCCAAAGGGCCCTACCACAAACTAGCCCCACTGGAATGTTTATAGCCCAATTCCTGTTATTCCTCAGAATCTAACAGCATCTTTTTGCCTAATGATCTTGGAGAACCCAGGGTCCAGAGATCCTTCAGAAAACTATTTTTCTCCTGATAGGTTTACAGGTCCCCTTAAGGGTCAGTGGCAATACATCACTAGAACCAAAGGACCCTGTCCCAGCTCTTTAGGAGAAAAAAAATCCTCCCTCACTTTCCGCTCTGGCCCCTTCCCGACTCCAGAGAGAGCCACCTTGCTGAAAATTTGGCAAGGTTCATGCCAAGAGGCCTTCTCATTCCCCACCTACCATCGTAGTACTTCTTCAGCATGCACATCTCTTCATCCCTGGCACGGCAGATGGTTCTTCTTCCTAAACAATTCCCATCAGGTTTGACATAAGCACACTTGTAACACCGTAGAGCTGGAAAGTCAAAAGCAGTATAATGAGGCTCTTTCTGGGCTCAGTTTTGCTGCTGATCAGGAGATGGTGCCTGCCACCTGGTTCACACCTGGCATGAACTATGGTGAGGTCCCCCTATGCATTGGCATAGATTATTGTGCTAAAAGCGTGGGTTGATTTCTCTGTCGTTGGCTTAAATCAGTGGAGCCTATCCTGCATCTTTGGGGGGCATGCACCAAGGACCTCTGTGGAGAGGAATCATGTGTGCCTCTGGGGCAAGGCCTGTGCCCAAGCAAAGACAGAATTTCTATACTCACAGGTACTCAGGCTTTCTGAAATGGACTGGAGAGAAAAATCATGATCTACATGCACCTCCCCCAGGCTCATATCCTGTGACCTGAGAACCCCCTGTCAGTCCTTTCAGAACAACTCTCATCATCTGTCCTCATCACCCACAAAGAACCTTCCTAGTTCTCTTTCAACTCAAATTTAGGGCTCTCAGAAAGAAAGCTTGAGGAATTCGGGAGTATCATGAAATAGTACTTTGTGAGGACCTTACCAATTCTGAGTAGGTGTAATTTGCCAGTAGGTGTACTTGGGGGGACTTCAGGACTAAAATTAAGCACTCCATTCTGAAATTAAAATGAAAGTTTTACTTCTACACTCCTGATAATCATCAGACTTCTGTTAAAGTTTGCTATTTGGAAAACAAAGCTCAGTTGTGCTGGTTATGTTAAGAGAGTTCTTGATGCTGGCCTTAGAAAAAGCTTCATTTAGTGGTTAAAGTAAGTTACAGCCTATAGATAAACATATTGCTTTAACCACCTCAAAAGAAGTTCCTCAGAAAATACCTAGGCATTATCACTTTATTTATGCTCTAATAACTAATGGCCAGAGCCCTGGTGGCATAGTGATTAAGACCTAGCCTGCTAACAAAAAGGTCCGCAGTTCAAATCCACAGTTCCTCCTTGGAAACCCTATGGGGCAGTTCCACTCTGTCTTATAGATTTGCTATGAGTCGGAACTGACTCGACGGCACCTAACAACAACACAACACCGACTAATGGTGAGTTGTGTATCCAAAGATGCCAATTAAGTTGCCAAGCTGCGACTATATCACTAAACTTCCATATCACTAAACTTTCATGTCAAAATTGTTTATACTTTTCATCTTAGAAGTATTGCCCTCATTACATTGTGTCAGGTATGAGAGATTTGTGTTACAGTAGAAACTGATGTAAAGAAAGTCTTACCGTTGATTGCCACCCTTGTAAATCTCACCTCCTTTCCTACGTTGCTTTGATGTGAAACTGTTACCTGTACTCACTCTACTTGTTAAATATCTTTGTTTTGTCTGTAAGGCAGAGCATACAGTTACAGCCAAACTAAATGCATACTCTTCCGTGGTTCATTCATTCAATAAGTTTTATTTCTTTTTAATACCAAATTGGAGTGTTGGTCCAGTGACTTCACTAGGACAGTACTAATGTGGGAAGTGGGTTGAGCTTGAAGTAAAATAGGGGAGAAAGGAGGAAGTAAAATAGGGGAGAAAGGAGGAAGAAAAGTAAAGGAGCAAACTTGGGCAAAAAATGAAGGAGGAAGCAAAGGAGGGTGGAGGCACAGGAGAAGGAGAACAAGTAGGGATGGGATGGAGGCTCTGGACACCATCTCTAAGGGGAAGGTCAGAACTATCCTTGCACCTCACTCCTCACTTTCCCATTGACTAAAAATCCATAGCTGCCTGTGTGGGTTCTGTTTGCCTAGACCCAGCCCCCACTATCCTTCCAGACACCCCCAGAAGCTTACCTTGCAGGAAGCCCAACAACAAGGAGAGGCCCAGCAGTAGCAGGAAGAGGCGCTTATCCATCCTAAAACCCAACACCAAGGTGGAGCAGAAGGCAGAATAGAGCCTGCAAGTGCCTCACACACACTCAGAATCACTATTTTATAACCCCAGGTGGGAGGGACAGCCAATGATAGCCCAGGTAGAGGGTGTACTTCCCTTTCTAGAAGAGAACCATGGCTCTGGCTCCTCCCAGCATTGCTGGCTGTGCTCTACTCCACAACCAGCCAAGGGAGCCAAGTCCTTTCATGGCTTCTTTCTGTCTCATTTTAACTAGCTTACTCAGCCAAAAGATTTGTGAGAGTCACTGACTTTGGATCATACTGGCCTCAACATTCCATACTTCACAGGACTATTTTCCTGAAATATGGAGGGAGTGAAGATATTTGAAGTTTGAAATAAATATCAGAGAAATGGATATTTACCTTGACTGTTGCTAAATACAGCCCTGAGCACAAATTGGAGTATGGGGCTTACCTTCTAGATTGTGTTCCAGACTAGATGTTGTTGTTAGCTGCTGTCCACTCAGCATCAGTCTCATGATGACCCTATGTTTACAGAGTACTACTTCATAGGGTTTTCTTGTTTATAATGTTTAAAGAAGCAGATCATCAAGGCTTTTGCTGTGTGGTGCCACTGCGTGGTTTTGAATGGTCAACTTTTTGTACTGAGATACAAAACACTTGTGAGGTTCAAGCTCCTTCCAGACAAGACTTAATTCAATTCATAACAGTAAGATTGGTCATAAGTATTTACATAGGTACAGCAAGAATGACAATTTATCATATAGGCCTCTTAAATTTGCTTTGCTGAATGTTTTTATAAGAAATCTCAGATTGAATTTGTAAAAATCTCTCAAAGCTAGGAAACCAAGCCAAAAACTTGCCACCAGATTTCACCTGTAGTATCCACAGATTTGAGTGAATTCCTGTGTTCTTGAAGTCCTAAACTTTTGCAAGGCTCTCTTATGATTTGATAACACTTCCCATGTGACTTATAACATTTCAAATAAATCTAATAATTTGTATGCCTTTCTGTTTACAAATAGAAAGAAAACAAATATTTTGAGACTTTTCTGAGAGTCTGCTAGGAAATGCGAAAAGACAAATTTTATGTACAAAGATATTGTGTAGGATTGGATTTTGAGAGGTTTTAACATTTGGTTAAATAGAATCACAGGTAACAGAAAAATACTTGTATATCTATATAACCAAAGTGACAACAAAAACATTTTTAAAGTAATTATAGGAGGGCATATGATTATGGGGGAAAAAAAAACCCTCTGGTTTTTCATAAGTGAGATGATTTGGATTTTCCTAAACAATTGAGGACATGATAAGATCAACATGAGATCAGAAATTTATTCTGATAAGACATAGCATCTTTGCCTTCAGGAAGATCTCAAAGAAGATAAAGATAGGCTTTTACAAGATCTTCCCAAGAGCAACCCAGTAATTAAAGAAAATTTTATCCTTTTAGCAATGAGAAAATCAAATTCTAGCTTTGCATACTATTTGATATTAAAAATTTCAAAAAATCCTATCAAGTCTTAGTCAGCTTTGACTATAAGAATATCCCTTTACCACTAACCTTATACTTTTCATACACATAGAGATTTGCCCCACACATTCTTTGTTCTCATTCTAGAACAACTAGATTTTTTACATTGGAACAAAATTACCATTTTGAACAGAATCCATATAGTACAACCTGCCTAATTTAGCCAAAATCCAAGATTTCAAGTTACTAAAAAGATCTTTAAAATGGTATTTATGCTGTTGTACTGAAAACATAATTACTGTTGAAGTAAATTTTTGTCATTAAAAATTCATTTTTATTAATTTCTGGGAGTGCTGAGACTATTCAATTTTTAAATATATATTTATATTTAAATCAATCAAAATAAAGCTCCTTGAAAGGATATTATAATCTAATTTGGTAACACTACCCAGAGGATAAAAAATGTGATATATACACACATGACATACATGCATACAGCTGTGAGAGTAAAAAGACTAACAGTTACTTCTCCTGAAGTTGAGGATTTAACCCTGTCTTGTGTGTGTTTTAAAGAATCTGTTAGAGAGGCAATAATGGAATTATTCTGTCTTTTAGAAGCCATATCATACCAATCAAAATAAGCACTCCAATCTCTTTGAGATGTGCAGGATCCTCTCTTATCTAGTGCAAGTAAATAAAGCAGTTTACCAATCTCAAAAAATCTCCAAGGTAAGCACTGCCCAAATTATCCTTTGTTAAGGTATGTCATTTAGAAAGATAGGCACAAGAATTAGTAGGACTTTTTCCAAGAGTAGGAGAGGATTGAGACTTAAATAACCCCATGAGACCTGGAAAATTTGGTAGGAATGTGAGGCTCATGTGTCTTGTTTCTTGGGTCACATCCTAAGGGTTGGCCATCTCTAAATGCAGACCTGACACTCTGTGTCCTTTGGCAAGTGGAAAACCAGAGAGAAGGCTCTCTCTGGATCAAAGTCAAGCTCTCAGGACATAAACAAAATGGAAGGTGAACCTCATCCGGTTTTATAGGCAGCCACGGTATATTTTGTCCAAGTGGAAGCTGGTTTGGTAAGAATGCCAAAATACTCTGTATGTGAGGCTGGCTTGAACAACAGGCAGAAGGAGGCTAGGCCTGTGTTCTGCCCCATAATCCTCCTTTTCATGACAGACAACACTTTTAGACAGCACAACACAAAATGGTAACTGTAGCACAAAGAAATTAAAGCATGTAGTGTTTATTTAAGCAGTTAACCTGTGTGCACACAGGCAGATCTCTCTTGTTCAAACAAACAGGGAGACTCATCTCAGGCCAGTTACAGCAAGTTTTTTAAGTAGAAAAGAGAGGAAATATAGAAGAAATTTAAGTAAAAGGGCTAACCTTAGCATGATTAATTTGATTCATGCTCCATGTCCTTCCTGAAGTTAGTTGATATTGGCCTCCAGGTGGTGTTGGTAGCCTCGCCAGCCCCTCTTCATTTGCACAAATTATCAGGTGTTGTCAAAAGATTTCAAATAATAAAGACACCTCAGCTACTCAAGAAATTCCAAGGATTACTTCTCACGAATGCAACCATCAAGAACAATGATGACTGCTCGAAGCATGTTACAACATGGATGGAACTGGAGGACATAATGCTCAGTGAAATAAGCATATAAGGACAAATATTGTATGATTCCCCTTTTATAAGAAGACAAGAATAAGTACATAGAGACCAATGTTCAATGTTACTGGGAAGAGTGGAAAGTATGTTTTAGATTGTAGAGACTTGTTAATTTTTTTTTGTGAGGGAAAAGTGGCACTGAATGTGGATATAGTGAGCACAGCACAACCAAAGTAAATTGAGTGTTTGTGCACATATGGATATAGGTATACTGGTATATGGGGTATGTACAGGTGTGTACATAGGTGAGAACAGATAGAAGTATCTACAGGTACGTGTAAATACAAATATGTTTGTGCAGGCACAAAGATTCATTGAAGACACAAATACAGATGCTCCACAGACATAACCAAATACCTCCAAGATTTGTTATCTGGGTTTCAAAGCTTAGGACAATGATCTCATGGGAGAACTTAATCAATTGGCATACCATAGTTTTCAAAAATCATGATCTGTATCCTAGTAAAGTGAGTAGCATCTGTGGTCTTAAAAGCAGGCAAGCAGCTATCTAAGACAGAGTAACAAGTCTTTACTTGCCAGGAGTAGACAATAAGAAGGCAACCATCAGTCAGAGAAGAAACATGTCTACATGAGCCACAAACTCATCTACCCTGAGATCAGAAGAACTAAATCATAGCCGGCTACCACCACTGACTGTTCTGCCCTGGGTCACAATAAGATCCCAGAACTTCTCTCTTCATCATAAGTTGTTAGTTTCAGGGAAAGGTTAAGAGTTAAGTTTAAATAGGGGAGATGGTCATTTTTCTTTAATAGACACATATTATCATCACTATTTTACAGAGGAGAAGAGGAGGTTCTGAGCCACTGTATCTTGTTAATCCAGTTTACTTGACTCAACATCTCCTAGTTACTGTGACTAAAGTACTGGGAGTACTAGGGTAGATGATGAGGGCCAGTTCGGGAAAAGTCTTCAACGCCAAACTGTGGAGTTTGCACTTCATTAAGTGCACCAATAACTTAGTTTCTTGGTGCTGCTATAACAGAAATACAAGTGGGTGGTTTTTATAAACAGAAATTTATTTTCTTACTGTTTTGGAGACTAGAAGTCTAAATTCAGGGACCTAGCTCTAGGGGAAGTCTCCCTCTCTATCTACCCTGGAGGAAGATCCTTGTTTCAGCTTATCTAGCTCTGGAGTTCCTCCTTCCTTGGATATTTCTACATGGCATCTATCTTTCTTCCATTTGTGCTCACTTGTCTGTGTGTCTATGTTGCTCTTTATATGTCAATGTGATTAGCTTTAAGACATGTTCTACAGGGATATGTTCTCATTAGCATAACCAAGATTCCCAAATGTGATAACATGCATTGGTAGAGGCGCTTGATTTTTCAGAACTATGGTGGAGAAGCTAATGGGTTCACAAGACTGCAAACCCAAGATGGAGTGCAACAGAAATTAAATACATAGGCCTGAGTGGTCCGAAGGACTATTATGGGTTCTCTTTGGAGTATTGCTAATGTTCTATGTTCTCATTTCCAGATGTAAGGAATCTTTTTCTTTTATCTTAAACTATCTCTCATAACAATTTAGTAGGTAATGCTTTTGTAACCAGAAATGGAACATTTATCTTTTTCTCCCTGTCTGTATCCTCCAGAAATGGAAAATGCTTAATGAGTATTTGTATTTTCATGACAATGTAATTATATACATAAGTTCTATAAGCATCTGTCTTCTTTGTTAAAAGGACATAACTGGAAACATTGGTTACATCACCAAGCTTTGCTTGGTGTGTCATATTTTAAAAGGATGCCCTTAGAGTCAGATATGACCAGACACTTTTAAGGAACCAAGATTGACTTTATGCAGCCAATTGTTAGAAAATCCTCCCAGGAAAACTGGCATGATACCTGGCTTGCAGGTATCCCAGCCTTACAAGTGAATAATAAAGGTCACTTCCTGACAGTTTGGGAACATCATGATATTCTGGGACCTTGAGAGGAAAAGAAATCTGCCAAATCTATGGTATTGTTCTGTGTCTTTGGGTCAATTTTGACTCGTAGCATCCCTATAAGACAGGGTAGAATTCCCCCACAAGGTTTCTTTGGCTTTAATCTTTATGGGAGCAGATTACCTGGTCTTTTCTTCTGTGGAATGACTGGTGGTTTCGGTCCATTGACATTTTGGTAGGCACTGAGCCCTTAAATATTGTACCACCAGGGATCCTTAAATCTGTGAGTACTACAGGTGAAATCTGGTGGCTAGTTCCTGGCTCGGCATCTTAACCTTGATGGGTATTACACGTTTAACCTGGCATTCCTTATGAAAACTTCCAGCAGAGGAAATGTAAAACGTCAAAAGGTAAATTACCTTTCTTGGCACACCATGTGCATAAGTATAACCAGCCTTATTTAAAGGTCAAGAACAACCTTGCTTTGAAATTATATTTGATCAAAAAGAGGGTGACTGTACAGAGATGTTGCTAAGATTGGCATATTGTCACTGATGGGATTCTTTAACATAACTGACAAAGACTAGCACAAATGATGTTATCTTGATATAGTTTTTGGGTGTAGATTTCATTAAAAAGGTGATATTTGATCAGAGACTTGAAGACATGGGCGAGTGAGGTTGGAGACTACCTAGAGAATGTTTTCAACGCAGAAGGAATAGAAAGGGAAAATATTGTGAAGTAGTATTTTGCTGGTGGTTTTGAAGAATGCCAACAAGGCCAAGATCTGCTGGAGTGGCGAGAATAGAAAATTAGATTAGAGAGGTAAAGGGACCCCAGATCTTGTATTGCCTTGCAGACCCCTGTAAGGATTTCAACTACACTCTGAAGACAATGGGAATCCAATGAGAGGTGTTCAGCAGAGGAATGAAGTGATCCACCTATCTTTTAAAAGAAGCACTGCAGCTGCAGTTGTGGAGAATAAATTATGGCCAGGGTGGGAGGTAAGGCAGCCTGGAAGCAGGACGATAGGACGTTATTGCAGTGTTGCAAGTGAAGGATGACGGTGACTGTGGTGACTGTACCAGGGGTAGCACTATAGGTTGTGATAGGACCAGTGCTGGATAGGTTCTGATGTAGACAGGATGTGGGTTGTGAGAGAAAGGGAGAAGTCAAGTCTGACTCCAAAACTCTGGTCTTCTCTACTGTCGATCACTTTGGACTTTTGTTCATTTATTTATTTATTTTTAATATCTGGGTTTTTTTTTTTCAACATTATCTTTCAAATGTATTAGTAATAAAAAATATGTGATCATCTCTGAATAGGTTAGGGGTTTTTAAATGATTTTTCCTGTTTTTGGTTTATCTTGCACATTTAAAAAAAGATATGTTTATTTTGGCTTTGACTTTCCTGATTTCCTAAACTGTCTCATGGTCCCGCTTTTGAAGTTTAATACTAAGGTACTACAATGCTGACATGATGGTCTGTGAGCAAGGGCAGATTTTTTTGAACTGGTGGTCTTTACCATGGGGCATGCCAACAAACATGACTTTTCCAGGAAGGGAACCCTGTATTTGTAGTTGTCTCATTTTTCAGTGGCTATTTTATCCATAGAAAGAATCTCTAGTGAGATACAATCAAAAGCAAAAATTTTCGAGTGATGGAGTAAAAGAACAGGGGGAGAAAATGGAAAACACAGAGAGGATCACTGAAGAACTGCTGACAGAAAACTTCCCCAATATCATGAAAGATGAAAAGCTGGCCATCCAAGAAGCTCAATGAACCCCATATAAGAGAGACCGCAAAAGAAAATCACCAAGGCATATCATAATCACACTCGCCAAAACCAAAGACAAACAAAGAATCCTGAGAGCAGCTCATGAAAAATAAGAAGTCACATACAGTGGAGAAAAATAAGACTAAGCTCATATTATTCAGCAGAAACCATGCAGGCAAGAAGGCAATGGGATGCCATATATAAAATCTTGAAAGAAAAAAATTGCCAGCCAAGAATAATATATCCTGCAAAACTTTCGTTCAAATATGATGGTGAAATTAGGTCACTTCCAGATAAACAGAAATTAAGGGAATATGTAAAAGCCAAACAAAACTTACAAAAATTATTAAAGGGAGTTCTTTGATCTAAGAACAAACAACTTCAGCTCATAGGCAGAATCTAGGATGCAGGATCATACCAGCCAGATACCAATCTAGGAAATGAACTCTCAAGGACTATCCAAAACCAAAAGAAATACAACAGGGAATCAGAGCAGTTAATCAGTAAATGGCAACAACATCAAAACAATAAAAGAGGGAATAAACAGTATAGGTATAGAACTTTCTAATGGAGAGGAAAGCAAAGTGATACCAAGTAATGGTAGACTGCTTCAAATTTAGAAAGATAAGGGTAAAATTCATGGTAACCACAAAGAAAGTTAACAAACATACTCATAAAAATAAACAGGAAAAACATAAAGTCTCAGCAAAAACAAAACCTACAAAAACAAAAGAAATGAAAAAAAAAATCCACAAACAAATTAACTCAGCACAAGAGAGTAAGAAGAACAAAGAAAACGTCAGCACCACATAAAAAAGCACTACAAAATGACAGCAACAAACTCATATCTATCAATAATTACACTGAATGTAAATGGACTCAATGCACCCATAAAGAGATGGAGAGTGACAGAATGGATTAGAAAACAGGATCCATCAATATGCTGTCTACAAGAGACACACCTTAGAAACAAAGGTGTGAATTTATTAAAAGTCAAAGGTTGGAAAAAAATATATCAAGCTAACAACTACCAAAAAAGAGCAGGATTGGCAATTCTAATCTCAGATAAAATAGACTTTAAAACAAAATCCACCATAAAAGACAAAGTAGGACACTATATAATGATTAAGGGGATGATCCATCATGAAGACATAACAATTACAAACATCTATGCACCCAATGACAGGGCTCCAAAATACATAAAACAAACTCTAACAACACTGAGAAGAGAAATTGAAAGTTCCACAGTAATAGTAGGAGACTTCAACACACCACTCTCAGTAAAGGACACAACAACTAAGAAGAAACTCAGCAAAGATACAGAAGACCTAAAGCGCACAGTCGGCCAACCTGACCTCGTAGACAAATATAGAACACTCCATCCAACCGCTGCAAAGTACACAGTCTTTTCCAATGCACATGGAACGTTCTCCAGAATAGACCACATCTTAGGCCACAGAGCAATCCTCAACAAGATCCAAACGTTGAGATAATTCAAAGTATCTTCTCTGACCACAATGCCATCAAGGTAGAAATTCACAACAGAAAGAGCAAGGAAAAAAAATCAATTACATGGAAACTGAACAATACCCTGCTTACACTGCGTAATAGAAGAAATCAGAGATGGAATCAAAAATTCCTAGAATCAAATGAGAATGAAAACACATCATATCAAAACCTTTGGGACACAGCAAGGGCAGTCCTCAGAGGACGAATTATAGCAATAGATGCACACATCAAAAAAGAAGAAAGGGACAAAATCAAAACATTAACTACAGAACTCAAACAAATAGAAGAGCAAAAAAAGCCCACAACCACCGGAAGAAAGGAAATAGTAAAGATCAGAGCAGAAATAAATGAAATAGAGAGCAGAAAAACAATAGAAAGAATCAACAAAACCAAAAGTTGGTTCTTTGAAAGAATCAACAGAATTGACAAACCACTGGCCAGACTGACAAAAGAAAAACAGGCGAGGACACAAATAACCCAAATAAGAAACGAAATGGGGGACATTACAACAGACCCAACTGAAATAAAAAGGATTATAACAGAATATTATGAATAACTATACTCCAACAAATTTGAAAACCTAGAGGAAATGGATAAATTTCTAGAAACAAACTACCTACCAAAACTACAACAAAGTGATGTTGAAAATCTGGAACAGACTCATAACAAGAGAAGAGATTCAAAAGGTAATTAAAAAAACTCCCAACAAAAAAAAAGCCTGGCCTAGATGGCTTCACTGGAGAATTCTACAAAACATTTACATAAGAGCTTGTACCAGTACTACTCAAGCTATTTCAGAGCATAGAAGAGGAAGCAACACTTCCAAATTCATTCTATGAAGCCAGCATAATGCTGATACCAAAACCAGGCAAATATGTCACAAAAAAGTAAATTACAGACCAATATGTCTCATGAATATAGATGCAAAAATTCTGAACAAAATTCTAGCCAATAGAATTCAGCATCATATCAAAAAAATAACACACCACGACCAAGTAGGGTTCATACCAGGTATGCAAGGATGATTCAACATTAGAAAATCAATCAACATAATCCACCACATAAATAAAAGGAAAGAAAAGAATCACTTGATCATCTCAATTGACACACAAAATGCATTCAACAAAGTCCAACACCCCTTCCTGATAAAAACTCTCAATAAAATAGGTATAGAAGGGAAGTTTCTCAACATAATAAAGGGCATCTATGCAAAACCAACAGCCAACATCATTCTTAATGGAGAGAGGCTGAAAACATTCCCCCTGAAAACAGGAACAAGACAAGGATGCCCTTTATCACCACTCCTATTTAACATTGTGTTGGAAGTTCTAGCTACAGCAATAAGGCAAGAAAAAGAAATAAAGGGCATCCAAATTGGTAATGAAGAAGTTAAACTGTCCCTGTTTGCAGATGATATGGTACTATACATAGAAAACCCTAAAGACTCCACGAGAAATCTACTGGAACTAATAGAAAGATTCAGCAGAGTAGCAGGATACAAAATAAACATAAAAATCAGTTGGATTCCTATACACCAATAAGGAGAATGATGAAAAGGAAATCAGGAAAACAATACCATTTATAATAGCCCCTAAAAAGATAAAATGGCTAGGAATAAATCTATCCAGGGATGTAAAAGACCTATACAAAGAAAACTACAAAACACTACTGCAAGAAACCCAAAGGGATCTACATAAATGGAAAAACATACCATACTCATGGATAGGTAGACTCAACCTTGTGAAAATGACAATTCTACCCAAAGCAATTTATAAATACAATGCAATCCCGATCCAAATACCAACAACATTCTTCAAAGAGGTGGAAAAACTGATCATTAACTTTATATGGAAAGGGAAGAAGCCCTGAATAAGTAAAGCATTACTGAAGAAGAAAAATAAAGTTGGAGGACTCACACTACCTGACTTCAGAACCTACTATACAGCTACAGTAGTGAAAACAGCCTGGTACTGGTACAACGACAGATACATTGACCAATGGAACAGAATTGAGAACCCAGATGTAAATCCATCCACCTACAGTCACCTGATCTTCAACGAGGGCCCAAAGTCCATGAAATGGAAAAAAGACAGTTTTTTTAACAAATGGTGCTGGCAAAACTGGATATCCATCTGCAAAAAAATGAAACAGGACCCATACCTCATGCTGTATACAAAAACAACTTTAAAATGGATCAAAGACCTGAATATGAAACCTAAACCTATAAAGTTCATAGAAGAAAAAATAGGACCAACACTACAGGCCTTAATACACGGCATTAACAGGATACAAACCATAACCATCAATGCACAAACCCCGAAAGATAAGTTAGGTAACTGGGATCTTCTAAAAATCAAACACCTATGCTCTTCAAAAGACTTCATCAAATGAGTAAAAAGAGAGCCTACAGAATGGGAAAAAATGTTTGGACAGTACAAGTCAGACAAAGGTCTAATCTTCATAACCTACAGGAAAATCCAACACCTCTACAACAAAAAGACAAATAGTCCTATTAAAAAATGCACAAAGGAAATGAACAGACACTTCATCAAAGAAGACATTCAAATGGCCAACAGACACATGAGGAAATGCTTGCGATCACTAGCCATTAGAGAAACGCAAATTAAAACCACAATAAGATACCATCTCACCCCGGCATTACTGGCACAAATCAAAAACACTGGAAATAACAAATGTTGGAGGGGCTGTGGGGAGATGGGAATGCTTATGCACTGCTGGTGGGAATGCAAAATGATACAACCATTCTGGAAAATGATATGGCGCTTCCTCAGAAAGCTAGAAATAGACATATCATTCGATCCAGCAATCCCACTCCTAGGAATATATCCTAGAGAAATAAGAGTCATCACTAGAATAGACATAGGCATATCCATGTTCATGGCAGCTTTGTTCACAATAGCAAAACGATGGAAACAACCTAGATGCCCATCAACAGATGAATGGATAAACTATGGTACATACACACAATGGAGTACTATGCAACGAGAAAGAACAATGATGAATCTGTGAAACATCTCATACATGGATGAAACTGGAGGACATTATGCTAAGTGAAATAAGTCAATCACAAAAGGACAAATACTGTATGAGACCTCCATTGTAAAACCCCATGAAAAAGTTCACACACAAAATGTAACAATCTTTGTTGGTTACCAGGGATGGGAGGAATCTGGGGGAAATACTAAATAGGCAATAGATAGGTGTATCTTGGGTGAAGGGTGAGACAGTACACAATACGGGGGAGACCTGCACAACTTGTACAAGGAAAGGTCATGGAAGCTCCATAGACACATCCAAACTCCCTGAGGGACTGAATTGCTGGGTGGAGGGCTGTTGGGACAATGGTCTCAGGGAACATCTAGCTCAATTGGCATAACACAGTTTATAAAGACAATGTTCTACATTCTACCTTGGTGAGTAACGTCTGGGGTCTTAAAAGCCTGTGAGCAGCCATCTAAGATACTCCATTGGTCTCATATCTTCGGAAGCAAGGGAGAATGAAGAGAACAGGATACAAGGAAAAGATTAGTCCAAAGGACTAATCGACCCCAGCTACCATGGGCTCCACCAGACTGAGTCCAGTACAGCTAGATGGTGCCCAGCTACCACCACTGACTGCTCTGACCAGGATCACAACAGAGGGTTCTGGACAGAGCTGGAGAAGGATGTAGAACAAAATTCTAACTCACAAAAAAAAGACCAGATTTACTGGCCTAAAGGAGACTGGAGAAACGCCGAGAGTTTGGCCCCCAGACACTCTTTTACCTCAGTGGTGAAGTCATTTCTGAGGTTCACCTTTCAGCCAGGGAGTGGACAGCCCCATAAAACCAAATGGGACTAATGAGGCAGAAGGGGACAAGGAAGCTGGTGATAGGGAACCCAAGGTTGAGTAAGGATATTGTTGATGTGTTGTGAGGTTGTTAACCATTGTCATAGGGCAACATGTGTACTAACTGTTAAATGAGAAACTATTTTGTTCTGTAAGCCTTCATCTAAAGTGAGAATAGCAGCACAATTGGAAGAGTGTAGTCGATGTCACTGAACTGTGCATGTGGAAATTTTTGGAATGGTATTATCTTTGGGTATGTACATTTTCACCAAAAAAAAAAAAAAAGTTCGGAAAGGGAGAGGGTTGACATGTTGTGGGGTTGTTAACCAATGTCATAAGACCATATGTGTACTACTGTTTCATGAAAAACGATTTGTTCTGTAAGCCTTCACCTGAAGTATAATTTTTAAAAAAATTTTAAAAATTAAAAAAATAAAAGAAAGAATCTCCAACTAGTATTTGTGTGAGAGCAGGAGTGTCTCCAGCATTCGGGGAACAGTAGGGGAAGGGCTGATACAGCGCTCAGCTGCTAACCAAAGGTGGATGTTTCAAACCCACCATCTGCTCCGCAGGAGAAAGATGTGTCAGTCTGCTTCTGTAAAGATTTACAGCCTTGGAAATCCTATAAGGTAGTTTTACTCTGCCTATTGGGTCGTTATGAGTCAAAATCAACTCCAGAGCAGTGGGTTTGGTTTTTGGTTTGGTTTAGGGGGAGGGTGAAGAGGGCTCTAGCCATTCTCTATTCAGACATTCATTTCATCCCCGTTTCCAATCTGAGACTTTCTCCTGTCTCCACTTCTACTTGGAGTATAGTGTGTAGATCTGCGAATGAATTTCTCAGCTCCTAAGGGGAAGTGACTCATAGTGACTACATAAGACAGTGTAAAACTGCCCCATAGGGTTTCCAAGGCTGTAACTTTTACGGAAACACGTTGCCTCATCTTTCTCCTGCAGAGTGGCTGGTGGATTTGAACTGCTGACATTTTGGTTAGCAGCTAAGTGCTTGACCACCTTGTAATAGGGTCCCTTTGGGATGGAATAGACTCGATGACAACAAGTTTGGTTTTCAGTTTGAAGAGAAGAGGAGGAAGCACTTGTGGGGTTGAAAATGGGACCTTAACTGTTCCTTAACAACTTCTGCCTTTTTTTCAGCAGTAGCCTCATCCCAATTTTTCAGTTCCTGAAGACTGCAATTCCTAAGCCTATCTGAGTTCTTCTTCTTGGATATCATCTGCAGACGCTTATATTTCCACGTTGTATCCCGTTGAGTCATTTCTTACTCCATTACTTGTTTTCCTTCTTTGTGTTTTGTATTGTGTTGTTACATGTGCTTTATTTCCTACAAGGTAAAGTATGTAGTTTTGGTCTCAATCTCCTTTTTGTGTTTGACTGGTTTCTGAGGATGGGAAGGCAGAAATACTTTTTGTCTTAGTTATCTAGTGCTGCTATAACAGAAGTACCACAAGTAGATGGCTGTAACAAATAAAAATGTATGTTCTCACTGTTTATGTAGCTAGAAGTCTGAATTCAGAGCAGCAGCTATAGGGGCAGGATTTTTCTGTCTATTCTGGGGTATGTCCTTGTCTCCTTTCAGCATCTGTGGGCTCAGCGTTCCTTGGAGATCTCCCTGTGTCTTGGCATCGATATTCCCTTGGATCTAGGAAGTTCTCATCTCAGGGACCCTGAGTCCAAAGGTTTTGCTCTGCCCCTGGCTGTTCTCTCTTGGTTGTACTGAGGTCCCTCTCCCCTCTGCTCACTTCTCTTTTCTTTTAGCTTTTGTAAGATAAAAGGCATGACTCAAACAAATATGTGACTTGAGTAAGGTGGCGACTTAAGACAGTGATTTGAGAAACAGCATGACTTGAATAAGCATGTGACTTGAGTAAGGCTGTGACTTGAGTCACACCCTTTGGAAAGTGTGTGACTTAAGATACATGCCACACTAATCCTGTTCTATCAACATATAGAGTTTTAAGATTTACAGGACATAAAATGGAAGGTAATTACATAATACCACGAAATGGAGGACAATCACTAAATACTGGGAATCATGGCCTAGCCAAGTTGACACATGTGTTTGGGGGACATTTTTAATCCATGACACCTTCCCTCTGTTATCTTAATATGGTAGACCACAAGCATTACTCCACTGATTCCAGAATCCAGTACTACTACTGAGAACAATGTTGATTTTCTTTTCATTTCTTTATAATTTATCTGTTTTTTTCTTTCTAGGAAAGATCTCTCTGTGGTGCAAATGCTTGTGCTCAACTGGTAACCTAAAGGTTGGTAGTTTGAACACACCCAGTCATACCACAAAATAAAGGCTGGGAATCTGACATTACAGGCAAGAAAACCCTACGAAGTAGTTCCACTATGGACACATGGGGCTAGCATGCATTGGAATTAAGTTGATGGTAGTGGGTTTGTTTTCTGTGTTTTATTTTCCCTAGGAAAGTTTAGTATCTTTTCTTTATATGTGGCACCCTGAATTTTCACAATGATATGTGTAAATTTTTGTTTGTTTGTTTAACTTACTTGACATTTGGTGGACCCTTTCAATTTGAAGTCTTATGTTTAATTTCAGTGAGGAAAATGTGGTTATACTATTTATCACACATTTCTTTGATAAATTCTTACCATTCATCTTACTATATGGTCAACTGTAGTTGAACCAGAACAACAAAGACTCCTTTGTCTCAACCATAAGCTTAGCAGTGAATAGAAAGCAGAAGTAGTGTATCGCTGAGAGAGAAGAAATATCCTGGACAGAGACCTCTTCTGTGGTGCAGTCATTCAGAGATTGTTATAAGCTGAGTGAGGAGATGAACACAAAGAAAAATGCTACAGCACCCCTGACATCTTGGCAAGCACAACACAACAGCAACCCACCCCTAGAAGAATTTACAACCTGTGGTGCACTAAAGGAAATGATAGCAACAACAAAGACAAACCTAGCACAACTCCTGACTAGATTGACCAAATCCTCTCACTAACAGTATGTTCAGAAGAGACATGTCCATTTCTAGGCATCAATACTATTAACCTTAGTCTCTACTCTTCTGCACAAAATGCCCAACATTAGATAAAAAAATGACAAAATATGACACAATAAAACAAAAGGATCCATCCCATTGTTGAGAGATTAATCACTAAAACTAGACTGAGCATTGCCCAGTTGTTGAAACTGTGAAATATGGACACAAAAATGACTATAATTGTTATGATAAAAGATTGAGTGGAAAATTTAGACAACATTGATGAACAGATGAAGATTTGAAAAGTGAAACAGAATCTCTAAGAAAGACTCAAATTAAGATGCTAGAAATGAAACAACACAGTATAAGAAATAAAGAATTTTTATGATGGGCTCCACAGTAAACTCATCACAGCTGAGGAAAGAATGAGTGAATTTCGAGAATGTCATAGAATGTATTCAGACTGAAACAAAAACAGATAAAGGAATAAAAAAGAAGAAGAAAAAACAGCACAGAGCATACAATCTTTGGTATAATATAAAAGAGTCTAACATACATGACTGGTTTCTCAAAAGTAAAAGTGAGATAGAATTAAGCAGAATGTATGCTTAAAGAGGCAGTGGCCATGATTTTACAAAAATAATGAAAACCATTAAAACACAGATCCGAGAAACAGAGGGAATCACAAAGAGGGTAAACACTGAAACACCACCACGATCAAACTTCTGGAAATCAAAGATAAAGAGAAAATATTGAGGACAACAAGAGAAGAAAGCTCATTATGTACTGAGGAAGAAAAATAGGAACTATACCAGAACACTCATCAGAAACCATGCAATCCAGTAGACAATGGAGTGACTGCTTTCAAACACTGATAGAAAAAGCACCAGTTCAGATTCTATACCCAGCATAAACAGTTCCAAAAGTGAAGGTAAAATAAAGATTTTTCTAAAAACAAGAGAGAATTTGAGATAATTCATTGCCGGCAACGTATTATAAGACATGTTAAGGAAGTTCTTCAGATAGGAGTATGATGCCAAATAGAAACTTGAATCTACATGAGACTGTGAAGAGTGCCAGAAATGGCAAAAATGAGGGTAAATGTAAAAGACATTATTTTACTTATTTTTAAATGCTCCAAAAACTAATTGACTATGCAATGCAAAAATAGAAACAATGTATCATGAGTTATATAGTACATATAAAAGTAAAATATAAGACTACAAGAGCATGAAGAAAGGAAGGGAGAAATTGGAAGTATACTTTTGTAAGGTCCTTCACTTTATGTATAGTGGTATATTATCTAAGGTAAATTGTGATAAGTATCAGGTGTATACCACAAGCTTTGGCAACCACTAAAACTTTTCAGAAAAGAGGTATAACGAAGAAGCCAATAATAATGGATATATAATGGAATCACAAAAAATACAAATCTAAAAGGAGACATATAATAGCCAATATTTTATTATGAGAAAATCAGAAAACAACCAGGAATATGGTAGTTTATAATCCGACCACGTCAATTATTACATTAAAAGTAAACAGTATAACATGCCAATTAGAAAGAGATTGCCTAATTATATAAAACAATAAGACCAAGTATATTTTGTCTCAAAATAGCCTACTTTAGGAGGCGGGGCCAAGATGCCAGAGTAGTTAGATGCTTCTGGTTGTCCCTCTTACAACAAAGACCCCCAAAACCAAGTAAATCGATTATAACCGACAATCTAGGAGCCCTGAACATCAAAGGCAAAGTTGAGGAATTGGACTGAGTGGCAGGAGGAGGGAGAGATGGCTTGAAAGTAGCAAGGAGTTGCCAGACCTTTCCCGGCAGGAGTGAGAGCCCCTCAGGCCATATCAGCTCATGTGCAAGGTGAGGCAAGCAGCGGTGCTTGGGAGGTGTTTTCCATATAGGGAGAGACTCAGCGGTAGAGAGTGTACTCTGGCATCCAGAACCAGTGAGAAGCAGCCCTTGACTGGCAAAAGATAAGTACTTGCGTCTGGCCTACCGTGTGGATCAAAAACACCCTCCTTTGGGAAAAACCTCTCTCCGATTTATCTCCCCACTCTCTGCTCTGCACTGGGTCCAGGATGGCTTCAGCAATTGCCGAGTCCCCTGGACTGGAAGTAGGACCCGTTACTAGCCCTGAACCATTCTCTCAGCCTTGAAGAGGGAACAAATTAACAAACAGGGGTAAAAATAATCTGCCAGCTCCCCTAAGCCAGGAACTCAGGGTAGGCACAGCTCCTTTGCCTAGGCACAGGCGTAAGAAGTCCATGGACTTTGAATGCCTTTCACCCTTGCATAGACTTGTGTGGGCCCATTTCAACAGTGTAGGCCATCATTACTACACTACAACAGGGTATATACCTGAAGTCTAACTTCAATTGTTTCAGCTATGAAGTGGCAGGTTCATGATACTTGGCACAGCTCTGCCCATTAAGCAGGGTCTTCACCTACCCACATCAGGGTCCTGAGGACTGGTGGCTTCACCCACGCCACCTATCTACCTGTGACAGGGGTTCAAGAATAAGTGGTGCCCCCCAGTCCTTACAGCCAACAGCATTGGGTGCTCATAGTCTGGCTGAAAAACCCATTCACAGGGACATGCTTTCCTCCCAGACACTCAGGGGAAGCCATCAGCCCCCTGTCTTGCTCTGTGCGTAACCACCTACTGCAGCCATATGCCTGTGCCTACACCAATCACTCATGCCTGTATAGGACTGTAGGTGAGAGCCTGCACCATATAGTTGGTGACCAACTACCTGGTCACCTGAGCTGAATCCATACAAGAAAAGTAAATGGAATCCTGGGTTCACGTACTTAATAACAGATCTAACCACCTGATGACAGGACGTTAGAGCTTCAAAGGCACCAATAATCAAACTAGCTCACACAACCAGCCTATTTGGGCATATCAAAACAAAACAAAACAAGAAGCTAGGAGAAAGTAAGCAAAGATAAAATAAATAAATATAATAACATTGATGGCTTGGAGACAACAGTCAATATAAAATCACATAAAGAGGCAGACCATGATGGCTTCAGCAAGCTCCCAAAATAGAGAATCAAGAAATTTTCCAGAGGAAGAGAATTTCTTGGAATTACCGGAGGTGGAATACAAAAGATTAATATACAGAACTCTTCTAGAGATCAGGAAGGAGACCAGGCAAAATGCAGAACAATCCAAGGAACATACAGACAAAGCAACAGAGGAACTTAAGAAGATTAGAGAAGAGCATAATGACAAACATAACAGGCTGCAAGAATCCATAGAGAGACAGCAATCAGAAATTCAGAAGATTAACAATAAAATTTCAGAATTAGACAACTCAATAGAAAGTTGTAAGAGCAAAACTGAGGCAATGAAAGTCAGAATTAATGAGACGGAAGATAAAACACTTGACACCAACTTATTTGAGAAAAAATCAGATAAAAGAATTTTTAAAAAATGAAGAAACTCTAAGAATTATGTGAGACTCTATCAAGAGGAATAAACTATGAGTGAATGGAGTACCAGAACAGAGGGGGGATAACAGAAAATACAGAGAGAATTGTTGAAGAAATGTTGGTAGAAAGCTTCCCTGATATCGTGAAAGATGAGAAGGTATCTATCCAAGATGCTCATTGAATCCCACATAAGGTAGATGTCAAAAGAATGTCACCAAGACACATTATAATCAAACTTGCCAAAACCAAAGATAAAGAGAGAATTTTAAGAGTGGCTAGGGATAAACAAAAAGTCATCTACAAAGGAGAATCAATAAGACTAAGCTCGGACTACTTAGCAGAAACCATGCCAGCAAAAAGACAATGAGATGACATATATAAAGCCTTGAAGGAAAAAAAGTGCCAGCCAAGAATTACATATCCAGCAAAACTGTCTCTCAAATATGATGGCGAAATTAGGACATTTCCAGATAAAAAGAAGTTTAGGGAATTTGCAAAAACCAAACCACAAATCTAAGAAATACTAAAGGGAGTCCTCCGGTTAGAAAATCAATAACATCAGGTAACAACTCAAGACTAGAACACAAGACAGAGCAACCAGATATCAACCCAGATAGGAAAGTCACAAAAATAAATCAAAGCTAAAACAATGAAAATAGGGAAATAGAGATGAAAATATGTAAAAGATGAAAACGTTAAAAACAAAAAAGAGGGACTAAAAAATGTAGTCATAGATCTTCCATACAGAGTGGAAATCAAGGCAATATAAAGAAATAAAAGAGTGGTTTAAACTTAGAAAAATAGGGGTAAATATTAAGGTAACTACAAAGGAAACTAACAATCCTACACATCAAAATAAAAAACAAGAAAAACATAAAGACTAAGCAAATACAAAATCAACAACAACGAAAAAGATGAAAACAAAATACATAAAGAAAAATGATTCAGCACAGAAAATTAAGTGGAACAAAGAAACTGTGAAGAACACACACAAAAAAACATTAAAATGACCGCACTAAACTCATACCTATCAATAATTATGCTGAATGTAAATGGACTAAAATAGACAGCGAGTGGCAGAATGGATTAAAAAACACGATCCATCTATATGCTGCCTACAAGAAACATACTTTACACTTAAAGACACAAACAAACTAAAACAAAAAATGGGGAAAAAAATATATTAAGCAAACAACAATGAAAAAAGAGCAGGAATGGCAAAATTTATCTCTGACAAAATAGACTTTCAAGTAAAAGCCACCACAAAGGATAAGGAAGGACACTCTATAATGATTAAAGGATCAATACACCAGGAGGACATAACTATAATAAATACTTACACACCCAACCAGAGGGCTCCAAAATACACAAAACAAACTCTAACAGCATTGAAAAGAGAGATAACTCCACAATAATAGTAGGAAACTTCAACACACCACTTTCAGTGAAGGATAGAACATCCAGAAAGAAGCTCAACAAAGACATGGAAGAGCTAAATGCTGCAATCAGCCAACTTGATCTCATAGACATGTACCAAACACTGCACCCAGCAGCAGCCAAGTATACCTTCTTTTCCAATGCACATGGAACATTCTCCATAATAGACCACATATTAGGCCATAAAGCAAGCCTTAATAGAATACAAATCACTGAAATATTACAAAGCATCTTTTCTGATCATAAAGCCATAAAAGTAGAAATCAATATTAGGAAAAGCAAGGAAAAAAATACCAAAAACATGGAAACTGAGCACCACATTGCTGAAAAACTACTGAGTTATAGAAGAAATTAAGGATGGAATAAAGAAATTGATAGAATCAAACGAGAATGAAAACACGTCCCACCAGAAGCTTTGGGACACAGCAAAAGCAGTGCTCGAGGTCAGTTTATAGCAATAAATGAACACACCCAAAAAGAAGAAAGGGCCAAAACCAAAGTACTAACCCTACAACTGGAACAAGTAGAAAGAGAGCAGCAAAAGAAGCCCTCGAGGGCCAGAAGAGAGGAAACAATAAGAACTAGAGCAAAATTAAATGAAACAGAGAATAGAAAAACAATTGAAAGAGTTAACAAGACCAAAAGCTGGTTCTTTGAAAAGATCAACAAAACCAATAAACCGCTGGCCAAACTGACAGAAGAAAAATCGGAAAGGAAGCAAATAATCTGTACAAGAAATAAGATGACTGATATCACAACAGACCCAACTGAAATTAAAAGATTTATAAGAGAATACTATGAAAAACTGTACTCTAACAAATTTGAAAACCTAGAGGAAATGGAAAAATTTCTAGAAACTCACTACCTACTTAAACTAACACAAACCGAGGTGGAAGAACTAAATAAGCCTATAACAAAAGAAGAAACTGAGAAGGTAATTAAAAAACTCCCAACAAGAAAAGCCCTGGCCTGGATGGCTTCACTGGAGAATTCTACCAAACTTTCAGGGAAGCGTTAACACCACTAACACTAAAGGTATTTCAGAGCATAGAAAATGATGGAAGACTTCCAAAATCATTCTATGAAGCCAGCATAACCCTGATACCAAAACCAGGTAAAGACACCATAAAAAAAGAAAATGACAGACCAATATCCCTCGTGAACATTGATGCAAAAATCCTTAACAAAATTCTAGCCAATAAAATTCAGCAATATATCAAAAAAATAATTCTGCATGATCAAGTGGGCTTTATACCAGGTATGCAGGAATGGTTCAACATTAGAAAAACAATCAGTGTAATCCATCAGATAAATAAAACAAAAGACAAGAACTACATGATCTTATCAATTGACACAGAAAAGGCATTTGACAAAGTCCAACACCCATTCATGATAAAAACTCTCAACAAAATAGGAATAGAAGGGAAATTCCTCAATACAATTAAGGGCATTTATACAAAACCAACAGCCAACGTCATCCTAAATGGAGAGACTTTGAAAGCATTCCCCTTGAGAACAGGAACCAGACAAGGATGACCTCTATCACCACTATTATTCAACATTGTGCTGGAGGTCCTAGCCAGAGCAATTAGGCTAAAAAAATAAATAAAGGGCATCTAAATTGGTAAGGAAGAAGTAAAAGTATCTCTATTTGCAGATGATATGATCTTATCCACAGAAAACCCCAAAGAATCCACAAGAAAACTACTGGAACTAATAGATGATTTCAGCAAAGTTTCAGGATACAAGATAAACATACAAAAATCAGTTGGATTCCTCTACACCAACAAAGAGAACTTCGAAGAGGAAATCACCAAATCAATACGATTTACAATAGCCCTCAAGAAGACAGAATACTTAGGAATAAATCTAACCGGAGATATAAAAGACCTATACAATGAAAACTACAAGACAATACGGCAAGAAACTAAAAGAGACCTGCATAAGTGGAAAAACATACCTTGCTCATGGACAGGAAGACTCAACATTGTGAAAATGTCAGTTCTATCCAAAGTGATCTACAGATACAGTGCAATCTCAATCCGAATTCCAGCGGCATTTTTTAATGAGATGGAGAAACAAATCACCAACTTCTTATGGAAAGGGAAGAGGCCCCGGATAAGTAAAGCATTACTGAAGAAGAACAAACTGGGAGGCCTCACACTACCTGACTTTAGAACCTATTATACTGCCACTGTAGTCAAAACAGCCTGGTACTGGTACAACAACAGATACATAGACCACTGAAACAAAATTGAGAATCCAGATGTAAATCCATCCACCTATGGGCAACTGATATCTGACAAAGGCCCAAAGTCCATTAACTGGGGAAAAGACAGTCTCTTTAACACATAGTGCTGGCATAACTAGATCTCCATCTGCAAAAACTGAACCAAGACCCATACCTCGCACCATGCACAAAAACTAACTCAAAATGCATCAAAGACCTAAATATAAAATCAAAAACGATAAAGATCATGGAAGAAAAAATAAATACAATGCTAGGAGCCCTAATACATGGCATAAACAGAATACAAACCATAAGCAAAAATGCACAAACACCAGAAGACAAACTAGATAACTATCAGCTTCTAAAAATCAAACACTTATGCTCATCAAAAGACTTCACCAAAAGAGTAAAAAAAAACCTACAGACTGGGAAAAAATTTTTAGCTATGACAAATCTGATTAGAGTCTAATCTTAAAATCTACAAAACACTGCAAAATCTCAACAACAAAAAGACAAATAATTAAAAAATGGGCCAAGGATATATGAACAGGCACTTCACCAAAGAAGATATTCAGGCAGCTAACAGACACATGAAGAAATACTCACGATCATTAGCCATTAGAGAAATGCAGATCAAAACTACCATGAGATATCATCTCACCCCAACAAGGCTAGCATTAATCCAAAAAACAAAATAATAAATGCTGGAGAGGTTGTGGAGAGACGAACACTTATACACTGTTGGTGGGAATGTAAAATGTTACAACCACTTTGGAAATCAATCTGTTGCTTCCTTAAAAAGCTAGAAATAGAAGTGCCATACGATCCAGCAATCCCACTCCTTGGAACATATCCTAAAGAAATAAGAGTTGTCACACGAATAGATATATGCACTCCCATGTTCATTGCAGCACTGTTCACGATAGCAAAAAGATGGAAACAACCTAGGTGCTCATCAAAGGATGAATCAATAAACAAATTATGGTATATTCACACAATGGAATACCGCACAATGATAAAGAACATCGAGGAATCTGTGAAACATAACCTGGAGGAATCTCAAAGGCATTATGCTGCGTGAATTTAATCAGTCACAAAAGGGCAAATATTGTATAAGACTACTATTATAAGAACTCAAGAAAAGGTTTAAACACAGAAGAAAACATTCTTTGATGGTTATGAGGGTGGAGAGGGAGGGAGGGGGTTATTCACTAACTAGATAGTAGACAAGAATTATCTTAGGTGAAGGGGAGGACAGCACACACTACAGGGGAAGTCAGCACAACTGGACTAAATCAAAGCTAAGAAGTTTCCTGAATACAACCAAACACTTTGAAGGACAAAGTAGCAGGGACAGGGGTCTGGGGACCATGGTTTCAGGGGAAATCTAGGTCAATTGGCATAACAAAGTTTATTAAGAAAATGTTCTGCATCCTACTTTGGTGAGTGGCATCTGGGGTCTTAAAAGCTAGGGAGCGGCCATCTAAGATGCATCAATTGGTTCCAACCCACCTGGAGTAAAGAAGAATGAAGAACATCAAAGACATTAGCCCCAAAGACAGAAATGGCCACATATACTAGAGACTGCATCAGCCTGAGACCGGAACAACTAGATGGTGCCCAGCTACCACCAATGACCACCCTGATGGGGAACACAATAGAGAGTCCCTGATGGAGCAGGAGAAAAGTGAGGTGCAGATCTCAAATTCTAGTAAAAAGACCAAACTTAATGGACTGATTGAGACTGGAGGAACCCCAGAAAGCTTGGCCCCTGGACTCCGTGTCAACCCAGAACTAAAACCATTCCTGAGGCCAACTCTTCAGGCAAAGATTAGACTGGATTATGGGACATAAAATGATATTCGTGAAGAGTGTGCTTCTTAGCTCAAGTAGAGTCATGAGACTAAATGGGCAGCTTCTGTCCAGAGCTGAAATGAGAAGCCAGAGAGGGTCAGGAGCTGTTTGAATGGACATGGGAAATCAGGGCTGGAAAGGAGGAGTGTGCTGTCACAGTATAGGGAGAGCAATTAGGGTCACATAACAATGTATGTATAAATTTTTGTATGAGAGAATAACTTGAACTGTAAACTTTCACTTCAAGTACAACAATTAAAAAAAAAAAGCCTACTTTACGTAAAGACATAGATGGATCAAAAAGATATAAAAAGATGTATCATGTAAATACTAATCCAAGGTAAGCTGGAGTGGCTATATTATCAGGAAAATAAATATTACCAGAGATAAAGAGGGACATTACTTAATGATAAAAAGGCCAATCCACCAAGAAGGCATAATAATCCTGAATGTTTCATGCACTAACAAAAGAATGTCAAAACGCATAAAGCAACAAACAATGGAAAAGTAGAATAGATCTATTTATAATAACAGCTAGAGGTTTCAAAACTCTACTCTCAATAATCAATAGAAAGAGTTAACAAAAAAACCACTGGATGGAATATCTAAA
Source organism: Dugong dugon (assembly GCA_030035585.1). NCBI lineage: Eukaryota > Metazoa > Chordata > Mammalia > Sirenia > Dugongidae > Dugong > Dugong dugon. The sequence goes on along the minus strand of CM057467.1, from coordinate 74,373,663 downwards.
TTCACTGTCAAACACTTAGTCCTAATTGATATTTACAGAATACATGACAGTAGTAGAATATACATTCCTTTCAACTGCCTTGGAACATTCATGAAGATAGACTGTATTGTGGCTATCTTAGTTATCTACTGCTTCTGTAACAGAAATACCACAAATTGATGACTTTAACAAACATAAATTCATTTTCTTACAGTTTAGGAGGCTAGAAGTTTGAATTCAGAGTACCAGCTCAAGGGGAAGGCTTTCTCTCTCAGGGAGCTCTGGAGGAAAGTCCTTGTCTCTCAGCTTCTGTTTCCTCGTTTCTTGGAGATCTCCATGTGCCTTGGCATCTATCTTACCCCATCTCAGCTCTGCTAACTTGTTTAATTCTTATGTCTCAAAAGAGATTGATTCAAGAAAAACCCTACACTAATCCTGCCTCATTAACATAAGAAAGACAATCCATTCTCAGATAGAATTATAACCACAGGCATACAAAAAGAAACCTGTTGCTGTCAAGTCGATTCAAACTCATAGTGACCCTATAGGACAGAGTAGAACTGCCCTATAGGGTTTGCAAGGAGCAGTTGGTGGATTTGAACTGCCGAATTTTTGGTTGGCGGCCAAGCTCTTAACCACTGCATTGCCTGGGGTGCAACCACAGGCATAGAGAATAGGATTTATAACATATATTTTTTGAGGACATAATTCAGTCCATAACAGTGGCTGTAAAAGAAGCCTCAACGAACTTGAAATACATTATACAAAAGGGAGGAACAAAGCAAGAGAAGGAGATTAGAATCCAAGAATGGACAGAGCACCATGGATCGTAAAGAGAGAGAAATCATCTGTCAGATGGGTTGAGCTGTGAAAACCTGAACACTTGTAGCTGGGTAGGAACAGGTTTCAGGGCTTGGACAATGCATAGGATAGAAAGCCCAGTGTTATGAGACTTACACATAAGACAGAGAAGGGCTGAACTGGAGGACCAAGACTTGGGATCAGCAATCCTTGTGTCTACAGCATGAAATATTCAGTTGAAAATTTCCTTGGATGATGGTCGTGTTGCTGTGCATGTACTGACAGTCCTGGTATCCAAATATAAGCCTGCCACTTAGAGAAGAAGAAAGACAAGAAAAGGAGGTTGCTAATTTCTGCCACAAAGACCCTTCTAGGAAGACAACGATTTGCCACATAAGAGGTAAGTAATAAACATTTTTTGGAAGAGGAAGAATCAGTGATTCTAGGAGTGAGGTTAAACAGCACATTGCTGTGGGTGTCAAGGTGCTTGGTGGGAACAGACTGAGATGAGTGAGGTGGGCCCCTAGTGGGTCGACTTCCACCGGCCCTGAATCCTTCCTACTGAGCCTTCATTTCCTGAAAGACCTACCATGAACAAGTCCCAGTGGAATGTTTATAGCTCAATTCCTATCATTCCTCAGAATCTAATACCATCTTTTTGCTTGATGATCTTGCAGCACCCAAGGGCCCAGAGATCCCTCAGCAAACTCTTTTTCTCCTGATAGGTCTACTGGTCCCATTAAGGGCCAGAGGCAACACAGCCTAAGAATCAAAAGACAATTTCCCACTTCTATAGAGGAAAAAAAAAAAATCCTTTTTCACTCTCTGTTCCAGCCCTCTCCTGCACATGAGAGAGCCACCTTCCTGAAAAATTTTCAAAGGTTACACCAAAAGGACTTCTCCATCTCCACCTACGTTCATAGCACGTCTTCAGAATGCACTCCTTTTTATTGTTGGTGTGGCAAAAAGCTCTCTGAGTTGCACAACTGATATCAGGATTGACATGAATACACCTGTGACAATATAAAGCTGAAAAGTCAAAACGAGCATAATGAGGTACTTTCTGGGCTCACTTTTGCTGCTGGTCAACAGACGGTGCCCATCAGCTGGCCCACACCTGGCATGAGCAATGGCCAGGCCCCCACATGCATGGACATGGTTTGATTTCTCTGTGGTTGGCTTACATCAGTGGAGCCTCTTCTGCATCTCTGTGGAGAGGAGGCATGTGTGCCTCTGGGGGCAAGGCCTGTGCCCAAGCACAGACAGAATCTCTATACTCAACAGTTACTCAGGCTTCCTGAAAAGGACTGTGTTGCTGGAGGGAGAAAATCATGACCTAAATTGCAGCTCCCCCAGGTCTCACATGCTGTGACCCAAGAACCCTACTCTCACTCCATTCAAACAACCCTCATCATCTGTCCTCATCACCCACAAATAACCTTCTAAGCACCTTTTCAACTCAAATTTAAAGCTCGCAAAGAAATCTTGAGGAATTTGGGTGTGTTATGAATTAATACTAACAGGGGAGGTGAGTTGAGCCTGAAGTAAAATAGGTGAGAAAGGAGGAAGAAATGAAGAGGAGCAAATTTGGACCAAAAGTGAAAGAGGAAGCAAAGGAGAGTGAAGGCCCAGGAGGACAAAAACAAATACGTGTGGGATGGAGGGTGTGGAGACCATCTCTAAAGGGAAGGTCAGGACCATCTTTGTACCTCACTCTTCAGCTCCCCATGGATCAACAATCCACAGCCATCTGTGTGGGTTCTGCTCACAGAGACCCAGCCCCCACTGTCCTTTCAGATGCTCCCAGGAGGTTATCTTGCAGGAAGTCCTACAGCAAGGAGAAGGCCAGCAGCAGCAGCAGCACAAGCTTACCCATACAAGAACCCAGCACCAGGGAGAAGCAGAAGGCAGAATAGAGCCTGCAGGTGCTTCACACTCTGAGAATTCCTGCTTTATAACCCCTGGCTGGGAGGAAGAGTCAATGAGAGCCAAGGTGCAGAGTGTACTTCCCTTGCCAAAGGGGAGCCCTGGCACTAGCTTCTCCCAGCACCTCTGTCTCTGCCCACCTCCATGGCCAGCAAAAGGAGCCATGTTCTTTTACGGCTTTTTCTGTCTAATTTGAGCTAGCTTTAATGGGAGAATCATGTCTGCCTTACTCAGCCTAAGGATTTGTGAGACTCAGGTGAGTTACTGGCTCTGGACCACACTGGCCTCAACACTCCATACTTCACAAGACTATATCTCTGGAATGCGGTGAGAGTAGAGATATTTGAAGATCCTAACAAAGTAAGTTCACAGAAATGAACATGTACCTTAATGGTTGCTTAATACAGCCCTGAACACAAAATAGGCATATGGGGCTTACCTTCCAGACTACAGTCCAGACTGGATGTTGTTGTTAGCCTCTGTCCAGTCAGCCTCTGTCTCATGATGAACCCTTGTGTTACAGAGTACAACTACTCCGTAGGGTTTTCTTGGCTATAGTGTTTAAGGAAGCAGAACACCGGGCCTTTTGTTCTATGGTGTCACTTGACGAGTTGGAACTGTCAACTTTTTTTTAGCAGCAGATACAAACCTCTTGTGCCACTCAAGCTCCTTCCAGACTAGACTCAATTTAATCCATAAAAACAAGACTGGTGATAAATATTTACATAGGTGCAGCAAGAGTGGTAATTTCTAGTATAGGCCTTTTAAATTAGCTTTACTGAATGTTTTTATAAGAAATCTCAGGTTGAATTTGTAAGTCTCTCAAAGCTAGGAAGGCAAGTCAAGAACTTGCCACCAGATTTCACCTGTAGTATCCATTGATATGTGTGAATTTTCTCTCTTCTTGGGGTTCCAAAAATTTTTAAGGCCCTCTTCTGATTTGATAACATTCCCCATGTGATTCATAACATTTCAAATAAATCTGATACTTTACAGTAATTCTCTATTTACAAACAGAAAGAAAAAATATTTTCAACCTTTTTGGAGACCTACTGGGAAATGCCAAAAGACAAGTTTTAGGTATAAAGGTATCATTTAGGATTAGATTTTGAGAGGTTTTAACATTTAGTTAAATAGAATCACAGGTCACACACAGAGAAACAATGCTTAGGTACCTATATGACCAAAGTGACAATAAAAAATAATTTAATATTAAATATAGAAGGAAATCTGGTTGTAAAAAAACAAACTCAGGTTTTTCATAAGAGAGAGCATTTGGATTTTTTTGAACAATCAAAGACATGATAAGGTCAATATAAGATTAGGAACTTATTGTGAGAAGACAGAATCGTTGCTTCGTAGGCACATTTCAAAGAAGATAAAGATATGGTTTTACAAGCTCTTCCCAAAGCAACCCATTAATTATAGAAAAATTTGTCATTTTAATGAAGAGAAAACTAAATTGTAGCTTTGCATACTATTTAATCCTAAAACTTAAAAAAAATCTCATCAAGTCTTAGTTAGCTTTGACTATATGAATATTCCTTTACCGCAAACCTACTACTTTTCATATACATAGATCTTTCCCCACACTATCTTTTTTCTCATTTTAGAATAGCTAGATTTTCTACATTAGAACAAAGTTACTTTCCATTTTTAACAGAATTCATCTTGTACACCTTGCCTAATCTAGCGTAAACCCAAGATTTTAAGTTACCAAAAAGATCTTGAAAACAGTGTTTATGCTGTTTTACTACAAACATAATTATTGTTGAAATAAATTTTGTCATGACAAATTCATTTTCATCAATTTCTGGGAATATTGAGACTATTGAATTTTTTAAGTGCTCATTTATCTTTAAATAAATTAAAATAAAGCCTCTTGAAATGGTATTATAATCTAGTTTGGTAATACTATCCACAGGTAGAAAAATATATACACGTATAACATAAATGCATACAGATATGGGAGCAGAAAGACTAACAAGTACTTCTCCTGAAGTCAGGGCTTTAACCCTGTCTTCTGCATGTTTAAAGAATCTATTGGAGAAGCAATTTTGAAATTATTCTGTCTTTTAGAAGTCACATTATATCAGTCAAAATAAGCACCCCAATCTCCTAGAGATGTGCAAGATCCTCTTATTTCTAGTGTACTGCTTACGTGAACCAGCTTACTGATCTCGAGTAATCTCCAAAGTAACCACTGTAGGCCCAAATTATCCTTGGTGAAGTTATGCCATTTAGAAAGATAGGCCCAGAACTAGGAGTGAGAGAAACTGTACAAAGCAGGACATTTTCCAGATATAGGAGAGAACTGAGAGTGAAATGACCTCATGAGAACTGGCAAGTTGTAATGCTTATGCCTCTTTTGTCTCGGGCCACATCCTGATGGTTGGCTACCTCAAAACACAGACCTGACACTCTATATCCTCTGGCACAGGGAAAACCAGAGAGAAGTTTCTCTCTGGATCAAAGCCAAGTTCTTGGGACAAAAATAAAATGGAATGAAAACTTCATCCAGTTTTATAGGTGCCCCAAGTAAAGTTTGTCCAAGTGGAAACTGGCCTGGTAAGAACCTCCAAGTAGCTGGTTTGTCTGTGAGGGTGGCTGGAGCAACAGATTGAAGGCGCCAAGCCGTGGTTCTACCTTTTACTTCTTTTTATGACAAACAATACCTTTAGACAGTACATCACAAAATAGTGACAGTAGCACAAAGAAATTAAAGTACATAGTGTTTATTCAATCAGTTAATCTACGTGCACGCAGGGAGACCTCTCTGTTCAGACAAACAAGGATACTCATCTGAGGCCAGTTACAGCAAGTTTTTTTTAAAGAGAAAAGAGAGGAATTATAGAAGAAATTTAAGTAAAAGGACTAACCTTAGCATGATTAGTTTGAATCATGCTCCCTGCCTTTCCTGAGGTTAGTTGATATGGCCACCAGGTGGTGCTTGTGGCCTGGCCAACCTCCATTCATTTCCACAAATTCTCAGGTGTTGTCAAAAGGTTTCAAATAATAAAGACACCTCAGTTACTCAACAAATTCCAAGGGTTATTTCTCAGGAAAAAGAACAAAAGCCAAATTACATTATGTAAATTAAATTCTTTGCACAATTCTTCTTTAAGCAAGTTTGAGTTAAGAGATGTCAAGTCACAAAAAGGGATTTGTTCAGTCTGATAGTCACGGTCTCCACTGTGTCTCCTTTATTTATGTGTTCTTAGATGCATTCTGCAGTAGTCAGTGACTTTGAATCCCATGTACTTAGAGAAATCTGTCAATTTTTCTGGTCCACAGTTTCTCTCTTTAACAATTCCCAGAGTCATTCAGTCAATATCTGATTGATGAATGAATATTGATTTACCCTATATTGTGTAAGGAGCCCTGGTGGCTCAGTGGTTAAGTGCTGGGCTGCTAACCAAAAGGTTGGCAGTATGAATCCACCAGCTACTCCTATAGGGCACTTCTACTTCAACGGTAATGAGTTTTACATTGTGTAATGACTACGCTGAGAACTTGGAAGGAGAAGAAGAGGAACGTGTAAGAGAGCTGAATCCTCATCTATCGTATTAGTAAGTCCATAGATAATTTCTAAAACTGATGAATCAGAAATAGTGATATAAACTTATTACTTCATAGAGGTAAATCCCAGAAAAAGTCCTAATGTGATTGAAGGTGGTTGTAGAAGATGGGAAAAGGTATCAGGAGGATTTCTGAGTTTTTAAATAAGCACTATGTGCACATGTAGATCTTATCTAATCACCTGAAACTCAGAGAACTCAGAGAAAGTTTCATAGTTGTTGTTGTTATGTGCCATCGAATCGGTTCTGACTCATAGCAACCCCATGTACAGCAGAGCAAAACACTGCCCTGTCCTGCGACGTCCTCACAATCATTGTTATGCTTGAGCCCATTGCTGCAGTCATTGTGTTAATCCATCTCGTTGAGGGTCTTCCTCTTTTTTGCTGACCCTCTACTTTGCCAAGTGTCCTGGTTATCTAGTGCTGCTGTAACAAAAATACCACAAGTGTATGTTTTTTACAAACAGAAATATATTCTCTCACAGCCTCGTAGGCTACATGTCCAAATTCAGAGCGCCAGCTCCACGGGAAGAATTTCTATCTCTGTCAGCTCTGGAAAAAGATCCTTCTCATCAATCTTGTCTGCTTCTTGCTTAGGGACCCCAGGGCCAAAGGACTTACTCCTCTCCTGGTACTACTTCTTGATGGTATAAGGTCCCCATGTCTCTCTGCTCCCTTCTCTCTTATATTTCAACAGAGAATGGCTCAAGACACAATCCAATCTTGTAGATTGAGTCCTGTCTTATTAACATAACTGCCAATAATCCCATCTCATCAACATCATAGAGATAGAATTTACAACACATAGGAAAATCACATCAGATGATAAAATGGTGAACAATTATACAATACTGGGAATCATGGCCTAGCCAAATTGATACACATATTTGTGGGGAACACAATTCAATCCACGATACCAATCATGATGTCCTTCTCCAGGAATTGATCCCTCCTGCCAACATGTCTAAAGTATGTAAGACAGAGTCTCGCCATCCTTGCTTCTAAGGAGCATTCTGGTTGTACTTCTTCCAAGACAGATTTGTTCATTCTTTTGGCAGTCCATGGTATATCCAACATTCTTTGCCAACACCAATTTTCAAAGGCATCAGTTCTTTGGTCTTCCTTATTCATTGTCCAGTTTTCGCATGCGTATGATGTGATTGAAAATACCATGGCTTGGGTCAGGTGTACCTTTTTCTTCAAGGTGACATGTTTGATTTTCAACACCATAAAGAGGTCTTTTGCAGCAGATTTGCCCAGTGAAATATGTCTTTTGATTTCCTCACTGCCGCTTCCATGGACATTGATTGTGGATCCAAGCAAAATGAAATCCTTGACAACTTCAATCTTTTCTCCGTTTGTCATGATGTTGCTTATCAGTCCAGTTGTGAGGATTTTTATTTTCTTTCATTTACTTCTTATGACTTGTTCAGTAGGGATTTCTTTCTCACCTCTGAAGGGGTACAGGTTGAAACCAAAAGTCCGTTCTATATCCAGCAATCTTTCCTTGGAGTCCAAGAGGCACATGTGGCCACCAGGGGACCCCACTCATACTTTGTGCTGACTTGGAGCCAGACTAGCCATAGAGGAAGGAAAAAAACTGAAAGAACATTCCATGCTTCTAGTTTAGGTTCTTCCAAGTTTTCTGGTTCAACCCCTACTAACTAGTGGCTTTTCAGGCATTAAGTCACAAAGGAAAAGTTTTGCATATGAAAATTGTTCAGGTTTCTGGCTTTGTGATCTTGGGCATGTGATTTACCCTCTGGGAGCCTCAGTGTTCTCATTTGTGAGAGAGGTCCCAAGCCTTGGTCTTTTTAATCACCTCATATGCATGTGAAACTTGGGTAACGAAAGAGGAAGACAGAAGAATTGATGCATTCAGACTGTGGAGTTTGTGATGAATACTGCCTATACTGTGGACCGCTCAAAGAAGGAACAAATCAGTCTTAGGATGAATACAAACAGAAGGCTCCTTAGAAGCCAGGATGGCAAGACTTCAACTTGATAACTTTGGTCACATCATCAGGAAAGACCAATCACTAGGAAAGTGGCAAGGAAAACCTTCCATGAGATGGACTGACCTAATAGCTACGGCAATGGATGCAAACTACCAACAATCATGAAGGTGGTGCAGAACTGGGCAATGTTTCATTCTGTTAAACATAAGGTCATGCTGAGTCAGAACCACTCCACAGCAACTAACGACAACAACATCAGTTGCTATATTTTAGGCTTCTGAGGTCTTAAATGAGACAATGTATGTGAACATACTCAACACAATGCCTCGTACACAGTAGCGTTTATTGAAGAGTGGTAATGATTTACTGAGGTTTTCCTTCTCTTGGAGGTTTAAGTTTTACATATACTATTATATATACTTATTTTATAGTTTATATATATATATGTGTATATATTTCTTTATATAGTACCTGTTTACAGCAACATTGTGAGGCAAGTCAATATAAAAATCTGATCCATATAATGGTTTAATCTCTAAACTCTATAAAAAACATCGGCCACTCAACCAAAAAAAGACAAACAACCCAGTTACAAAATGGGCGAAGGACATGAACAGAATCATGATCAAAGATGACATCCTAGTAGCCAACAAATATATGAAAAGATGTTCATGACCATTAGCTATTGTTGTTGTTGTTAGGCGTCGTGGAGTCCGTTCTGACTTCTAGAAACCCTATGTATGACAGAATGAAACACTGTGCTGGCTTCACAATCACTGCTATGTTTTAGCCCATTGTTGCAGCTACTGTGTCAATCAATCTCAATGAATGTGTTACTGTTTATCACTGACCCTCTAATTTACCAAACATGATGTCGTTCTCCAGGGACTGATCCCTCCTGATAATATATCAAAGTACACGAGATGAAGTCTCACCATCCTTGCTTTTGAGGAGCATTCTGGCTGTAATTTTTCTTAGATTTGTTCGTTCTTCTGACAGTTCATGGTATATTCAGTATTCTTCACCAACAAAATAATTCAAAGGCATCAATTCTTCTTTGGTCTTCCTTATTCAATGCCCAGCTTTCACATGCATCTGAGGTGATTGAAACCCTATGGCTAGGGTCAGGTACACCTTAGTCCTCAAAGTAACATCTTTGATTTTTAACACTTTAAAGAGGTCTTTTTGCATCAAATTTCCCTAATGTTGTTTGATTTCTTGACTGCTGCTTCCATGGGTGTTGATTGTAGATCCAAAATGAAATTCTTGACAACTTTAATATTTTCTCCATTAATCGTGAGTTACTTATTGGTCTAGTGATGAGGATTTTTGTTTTCTTTATGTTGAGGTGTAATCCATACTGAAGGCTGTAGTCTTTGATCTCCATCAGTAAGTGGTTTAAGTCCTCTTTTCTTTCAGCAAGCAAAGTTGTGTCATCTGCATAATGCAGGTTGTTAATGAGTCTTCCTTAAATCCTGATGGTGCATTCTTCTTCATATTAGTCCAGTTTCTTAGACTATTTATTCAGCATACACATTGGTATGTATTGAATTGTGTCCCCACAAAATGTGGGCCAATTTGGCTAGCCCACAACTCCCATTGTTGTGTGATTGCCCTCTATTTTGTGATCTGATAATCCTATGTATAGTAAATCCTAACCTCAATGATGTTAATGAGGCAGGATTAGAGGCAGTTATGATAATGAGGCAAGACACAGTGTATATAATTAAGTTGTATATTGAGTCAATCTCTGAGTTACAAAAGAGGGAAGAGGGCAGAGAAGAGATGAACCTCTGTACTACCAAGTAAGAAGAGTCAGGAGCAGAGTGTGTCCTTTGGACCCAGGGTTCCTGTGCTGAGAAGCTCCTAAACTACAGGAAAATTGGTGACAAGGACCTTTCCCCAGAGCCAAGGAGAGAGAAAACATTCCCCTGCAGCTGGCGTGCTAAATTCAGATTCCTAGCCTCCTAAACTGTAAGAGAATAAATTTCTGTTTGCTAAGTCTTCCACCTGTGGCATTTTTTGTTATAGTAGCACTAGATAACTAAGATACAGACTGAACAAATATGGTGAAAGGATACTACCTTGATGCACACCTTTCCTGATTTTAAACCATGCAGTATCACCTTTTCTGTTTGAACGACTGCCTTGATGGCCATTAGCCATTAGAGAGATACAAATCAAAACGGCACTGAGGAGAGGCGTGGCCAAGATGGTGGAGTAGTTAGATGCTTCCTATATCCCTCTTACAACAAAGACCTGGAAAAACAAGTGATTTGATTCTATGTGAATATCTAGAAGCCCTGAACAAGGCATAGTTGAGGAACTGGACTGAGTGACTGGGCGGGGTAGAGGGAGACGGTTTGGAAGAAGTGAAGAGTGCCAGAGCCGCAGCAGGGAAACTGCAGCTCTGCAGCCACGCTGGTCTGCAGTGAAGCAGGCAAACAGCTGTGCTGTGCATGCTCTCGTGAATCAGTTTCCACATCAAGAGAGACCTGGCAGCAGAGATTCTGCTTGGATACTCCGAACTAGTGAAAAGCAGCTACCAAGTGGCTAAGATAAGTACATGCATGTGGCCTTTCATGGTGATTAAAAAAAAAAAGCCCATTTGGGAAAAACCTCTCTCCCTTTTACCTCCTCCCTCCATGCTCTGCACCGAGAGTCTTCTGGGCCAGAAGTAGATACCAAAAGGCACCCTGACCCATTCTCCTGGCCTTGGAGAGGGAACAAATAAGCTACTGGCTCCCCTAAGCCAGGAACACAGGGTCGGCACAGCTCCTTATACAGGTATAAGGGGTCTGCAGACTCTGAGTGCCTTACACCCCTGTATAGACTTGTGGGGACCCATCTCAACAGCGTTAGCCCTCACTACCACCGTACAACAGGGCAAACATCTGAAGTTTAACTTCAACTGCTTCAGCTGTGAACTGGCAGATTTGTGACCCTTGAAACAGCCCTGTCCATTAAATAGTCACTTGTATCATTCTGCAACAGGGGCTTGAGGACTGGTGGTATCACATAAAGCTCCTAGTCACCTGCTACAGGAGTCCAAGAAAAAGTGGTGCCTTTGAGTCTTTACAGCCATCAGAGTGGGGTGCTTATAGTCCGGCTGCAAAACTCACCTACCTACTCACCCTAGAGAATAGGGACACGCTTTCCTTTCAGACTCTCAGTGGCAGCCGTCAGCCCCCTGCCTGGCTCAGCGTGTGATCCCCTACCACAGCCACAGTCCAGTGCCTGCACCAATCACCCATGCCTCTCTAGGACTGGGGGTGAGAGCCTGCATCACACACTTGGTGACCGACTACCTGGACACCTGAGCTGAACCCATATAGGAAAATTTAATGGACTCCAGTGTGCACATACTTAGTTACAGAACTAACTACCTGGTGACAGGACATTAGAGCTTCAAAGGTGTCAAAAAATCAAACTAGTGCACATGTGCAGCCTATTTGGACATAACAAAACAAAACAAGAAGCTAGGTCTCACTAAACAAATATAAAATAAAATTCTAATAAATTATTGATGGCTCAGAGACAACACTCACTATCAAATCATATAAAGAGGCAGTCCATGATGGCTTCAGCAAGCTCCCAAGATAAAGAATCAATAAATTTTCTGGAGGAAGAGAACTTCTTGGAATCACCAGAGGCAGAATACAAAAGATTAGTATACAGAACTCTTCTAGAAATTAGAAAGGAAATTCTACAGAATGAAGAAACTACCAGGGAGCATACAGACAAAAGTAGTAGCGGAACTTAAAAAAGTTATTCAAGAATATAAGGACGAATTTAATAGGTTGCAAGACTCCATAGAGAGACAGCAATCAGAAATCCAGAAGATTAACAATAAAATTTCAGAATTAGACAACTCAGCAGAAAGTCATAGGAGCTGAATTGAGGCAGTAGAAGTTAGAATTAGTGACATTGATGATAAGGCTCTTGATGTCAACTTATTTGAGGAAAAATCAGATAAAAGAATTAAAAAGAATGAAGAAACTCTAAGAGTCATGTGGAACTCTATCAAGAGAAATAACCTACGAGTAATTGGAGTGCCAGAACAGGGGGGATAACAGAAAATACAGAGAAAAGTGTTGAAGATTTGTTGGCAGAAAACTTCCCTGATAACATGAAAGATGAGAAGATATCTATCCAAGATGCTCATCGAAGCCCACATAAGGTAGCTCCAAAAAGAAAGTCACCAAGACATATTATAATCAAACTTACCAAAACCAAAGCTAAAGGGAGACTTTTAAGAGCAGCTAGGGATAAACAAAAAGTCATCTACAAAGGAGAGTCAATAAGAATAAGCTCTGACTACTCAGCAGACACTACGCAGGCAAGAAGGCAATGGGATGACATATATAAAGCCTTGAAGGAAAACAACTGCCAGCCAAGAATTATATATCCAGCAAAACTGTCTCTCAAATATGATGGTGAAATTAGGGCATTTCCAGATAAACAGAAGTTCAGGGAATTTGCAAAAACCAAACCAAAATTACAAGAAATACTAAAGGGAGTCCTACTGTTAGATAATCAATAATACCAGATAACCGCAAGACTAGAGCACAGGACTGAACAACCAGATATTGACTCAGATAGGGAAGTCGAAAATACATCAAAGCTAAAACATTGAAAATAGGGAAACAGAGATATCAATATGTAAACAAGGACAACATTAAAACAAAAGAGGGACTTAAAAAATGCAGACATTGATTTTTCATATGTAGGGAAAGTCAAGGTGATATAAAATAATAATAGACTGGTATATACTTAGAAAAACAGAGGTGAATCTTAAGGTAACCACAAAAGAATCTAACAATCTACAAATCAAAATAAAAAGGTAGAAAAACATGAAGACTCAGCAAACACAAAGTCTACAACAAAGAAAAAGATGAAAAAAATATATAAAGAAAAACGACTCAGCACAGAAAACTAGGAGAACAAAGAAACTGTGAACAACACACAAAAAGAGATATCAGGATGACAGCACTAAACTCATACCTATCAATAATTATGCTGAATGTAAACGGACTTAAAGCACCAATAAAGAGATAGTGAGTGGCAGATTAGAAAAAAAGAATGAACCATCTATACGCTGCCTACAAGAGACACACCTTAGATTTAAAGACACAAACAGGGTAAAACTCAAAGCATGGAAAAAAATATATCAAGCAAACAACACTCAAAAAAGAGCAGAAGTGGCAATATTAATCTCTGACAAAATAGATTTTAAAGTAAAATCCACCACAAAGGATAAGGAAGGGCACTCTATAATGATTAAAGGGTCAATACACCAGGAGGACATAACTATAATAAATATTTACGCACCCAACAACAGGGCTCCAAAATACATAAAACAAACTCTAACAGGTCTGAAGAGAGAGATAGCTCCACGATAGTAGTAGTGGACTTCAACATGCCACTTTCAGTGAAGGACAGAACATCCAGAAAGAAGCTCAACAAAGACACGGAAGAGCTAAATGCTACAATCAACCAACCTGATCTCTAGACGTATACCGAACACTGCACCCAACAGCAGCCAAGTATACTTTCTTTTCCAACGCACATGGAACATTCTCCAGAATAGACCACATATTAGGCCATAAAGCAAGCCTTAACAAAATCCAAAACATTGAAATATTACAAAGCATCTTTTCTGACCATAAAGCCACAAAAGTGGAAATCAACAACACAAAAAGCAAGGAATAAAAATCAAACACATGGAAACCGAACAACACCTTGCTCAAAAACTACTGGGTTATAGAAGAAATTAAGGATGGAATAAAGAAATTCACAGAATCAAATGAGAATGAAAACACATTCTACCAGAACCTTTGGGACACAGCAAAAGCAGTGCTCAGAGGTCAGTTTATAGCAATAAATGCACAAATCCAAAAACAAGAAAGGGTCACAACTGGAACAAGTAGAAAGAGAGCAGCAAAAGAAGCCCACAGGCACCAGAAGGAAGGAAATAATAAGAATTAGAGGAGAATTAAATGAAATAGAGAATAGAAAAACAACTGAAAGAGTTAACAAGTCCAAAAGCTGGTTCTTTGAAAAGATCAACAAAATTGATAAACCATTGGCCAAACTGACAAAAGAAAAGCAGAAGAGGAAGCAGATAACCCGTATAAGAAATAAGATGGATGATATCACAACAGACCCAACTGAAATTAAAAGAATCATAATAGATTGCTATGAAAAATTGTACTCTGACAAATTTGAAAACCTAGAGGAAATGGACAAATTTCTAGAAACTCACTGCCTACCTAAATTAACACAAACAGAGGTAGAACAACTAAATAAACCCATAACAAAAGAAAAGATTGAAAAGGTTATTTAAAAAATCACAACAAAAAAAGCCCTGGGCCAGATGGCTTCACTGGAGAATTCTACCAAACTTCCAGAGAAGAGAGAACACCACTTCTACTAAAGGTATTTCAGAGCATAGAAAAGGATGGAATATTCCCAAACTCATTCTATGAAGCCAGCATAACCCTGATACCAAAACCAGGTAAAGACACCACAAAAAAAGAAAATTACAGACCGATATCCCTCATGAACATTGACGCAAAAATCCTTAACAAAATTTTAGCCAATAGAATTCAGCAACATATCAAAAAAATAATTCACCAAGTGGGATTTATACCAGGTATGCAGGGATGGTTCAACATTAGAAAAACAATCAATGTAATCCATTACATAAATAAAACAAAAGACAAGAACCACATTATCTTATCAATTGACACAGAAAAGGCATTCGACAAGTCCAACACCCATTCATGATAAAAACTCTCAATAAAATAGGAATAGAAGGGAAATTCCTCAATATAATTAAGGACATTTATACAAAACAAACAGCCAACATCATCCTAAATGGAGAGACTTTGAAAGCATTCCTCTTGAGAACAGGAACCAGACAAGGATGCCCTCTATCACCACTATTATTAAACATTGTGCTGGAGGACCTAGCCAGAGCAATTAGGCTAAAAAAAGAAATAAAGGGCATCCAAATTGGTAGGGGAGAAGTCAAAGTATCTCTATTTGCAGATCATATGATCTTATACACAGAAAACCCCAAAGGATCCACAAGAAAACTACTGGAACTAGTATAAGATTTCAGCAAAGTTTCAGGATACAAGATAAACATACAAAAATCAATTGGTTTCCTCTACACCAACAAAGAGAATCCTGAAGAGTAAATCACCAAATAAATACCATTACAATAGCCCCCAAGAAGATAAAATACATAGGAATAAATATAACCAGAGATGTAAACCATCTTTACAGAGAAAACTATAGGACACTACTGCAAGAAAATAAGAGAGACCTGCATAAGTGGAAAAACATACCTTGCTCATGGATAGGTAGACTCAACATAGTGAAAATGTCAGTTCTACCCAAAGCAATCTACAGATACAATGAAATCCCGATCCAAATTCCACCAGCATTTTTTTTTTTAAATATTTTATTGTACTTCAGATGAAGGCTTACAGAACAAATAGTTTCTCCTGAAACAGTAGTACACATGTTGTTTTATGACATTGGTTAACAACCTCACAACATATTAACCCTCTAAATTCTCAACCTTTTTTTTTTTTTTGGTGAAAATACACATAGCCAAAGATACACCGTTTCAAAAATTTCTACATACACAGTTCAGTGACATTGACTACACTCTTCCAATTGTGCTGTTATTCTCACTTAAGATGAAGGCTTACAGAACACAACAGTTTCTCACTTAACAGTTACTACAAATGTTGCCCTATGACAATGGTTAACAATCTCACAACACATCAATAATATCCTTACTCAACCTTGGGTTCCCTATCACCTGCTTCCTTGTCCCCTTCTGCCGTCTGGCCCTTGTCACTGGACACCTGTACCTCGTTAGTCTCATTTGGTTTTACGAGGCTGTCCACTCCTAGGCTGAACAGTGAACCTTGGAGGTAACTTCACCACTGAGCTAAAAGAGTGTCTGGGGGCCATACTCTTGAGGTTTCTCCAGTCTCCTTTAGACCAGTAAATCTGGTCTTTTTTTTCATTCTCCAGCTCTGTCCATAACCCTCCACCAGCATTTTTTAATGAGATGAAGAAACAAATCACCAACCTCATATGCAAAGGGAAGAGGCCCCAAATAAATAAAGCATTACTCAAGAAGAAGAACAAAGTGGGAAGCCTTAAACTACCTGATTTTAAGACCTATTATACTGCCACGGCAGTCAAAACAGCCTGGTACTGGTACAACAACAGATACACAGAGCAATGGAACAGAGCTGAGAATCCAGATATAAGCTCATCCACCTATGAGCCGCTAATATTTAACAAAGGCCTAAAGTCCATTAATTAGGGAAAAGACAGTCTCTTTAACAAATGGTTCTGGCATAACTGGATATCTATATGCAAAAAACTGAAGCAAGACCCATATCTCATGCCATATACAAAAACTAACTCAAAATGGATCAAAGACTTAAATATAAAATCGAAAACGATAAAGATCATGGAAGAAAAAATAGGGACAATGCTAGGAGCCCTAATACATGGCATAAACACAATACAAACCATAAGTAACAATGCACAATCACCAATAGAGAGACTAGATAACTGGGAGCTCCTAAAAATCAAACACTTATGCTCATCAAAAGACTTCACCAAAAGAGTCAAAAGACAACCTACAGACTCGGAAAAAATTTTTGGCTACGACAAATCCGATCAGTGTCTAATCTCTAAAATCTACAAGATACTGCCAAACCTCAACAACAAAAAAACAAATAACCCAATTAAAACATGGGCCAAGGATATGAACAGGCACTTCACCAAAGAAGATATTCAGGCAGCTAACAGACACATGAAGAAATGATCACGATCATTAGCCATTACAGAAGTGCAGATCAAAACTCCAATGAGATATCATCTCACCCCAACAAGGCTAGCAATAATCCAAAAAACACAAAATAATAAATGCTGGAGAGGTTGTGGAGAGACTGGAACACTTGTACACTGTTGGTGGGAAAGTAAAATGGTACAACCACTTTGGAAATTGATTGGGCGCTCCTTAAAAAGCTAGAAATAGAAGCACCACACGATCCAGCTATTCCGCTCCTTGGAATATATCCTAGAGAAACAAGAGCCATCACACGAATAGATATATGCACACCCATGTTCATCGCAGCACTGTTCACAACAGCAAAAAGATGGAAGCAACCTAGGTGCTCATCAATGGACGAATGGATAAACAAACTATGGTATATTCACTAATTAGATAGTAGATAAGAATTATCTTAGGCAAAGGGAAGGACAGCACACACTACAGGGGAAGTCAGTACAACTGGACCAAACCAAAGCTAAGAAGTTTCCTCAATACAATCAAATACTTTGAGCGGTAGGGGGTCTGAGGACCATGCTTTCAGGGGACATCTAGGTTAATTGGCATAACAAAGCTTATTAAGAAAATGTTCTGCATCCTACTTTGGTGAGTGGCAGCTGGGGTCTTAAAAGCTTGCAAGCGGCCATCTAAGATGCATCAATTGGTCCCAACCACTTGCAGTAAAGGAGAATGAAGAACACCAAAGACACAAGGAAAGTATTAGCCCAAGAAACAGAATGGGCCACATAAACCAGAGACTTCATCAGCCTGAGACCAGAAGAACTAGATGGTGCCCAGCTACCACCAATGAATGTCCTGACAGGGAACACAACAGAGAGTCCCTGATGGAGCAGTAGAAGGATGGGTTGCAGAACTCAAATTCTAGTAAGAAGACAAGACTTAATAGTCTGACTGAGACTGGAGGTGCCATGGAAAGCATTGCCTCTGGACTCTCTATCAGCCCAGAACTAAAACAATTTCTGAGGCCAACTCTTCAGATAGGGATTGGACTGGACTGTGGGACATGAAGTGATACTCGTGAAGCATGTGCCTCTTCGTCGAGTAGATACAAGAGACCAAAAGGGGAGCTTCTGTCCAGAGGTGAGATGGGAAGGTGGAGAGAGTTAGGAGCTTGTTGAATGGTCATAGGGAGTCAGGGGCAGAAAGGAGGAGTGTGCTGTTGCAGAATGGGGTGAGCATTTAGGGTCTCATAACAATGTATGTAAAAAAAATTTTTGTATGGGAGACTAACTTGAAATGTAAACTTCATTTAATTACAACAATAAAAAAAAAAAAAGTTTTCTTCTGCTGTGGGTCTTGTTTCTATTACCTCCGTGGCATTTCTTCCTGTATGTGATTGTTTGTCCTTCATGTTGGAAACTTTCCTGAAATACCTGGTGGCCTTGGCTCTCTGTTCACATTTCACATAGAGACAGTGAGAAGCCATTGAAAACCCTGTGTGCATGGGCAGGGTGGGCGTGGTCATCAATAAGTGCAACTTCACTTCGGATAATGGGGTTCAAGTGGGCAAACAACTCTTTCTTTGGTTTACCCAAATGTCAAAATCTCTAGGTCTTTTCCTATAATCATCCAGCTTTTCCAGAGAAGGATCTTCTGGTCTCTAGCTATGCTAGGGAGGGGTTGCAGAGCCTCACTACCAGCATTCTGGAAACTGAAAAGAGAAGGGAACTAGAAGTCTCATTATTTAGCATTCAGACTTTTACTTAATCCTCCAGGTTTCAGTCTGACATCTACCTCATCTCCACTCCCTAACCCTCTACCTAGTTCTCCCTAACCCAACTGCTCCCTGCCTCTGGTTTAATTTCCCCAAAGAATATTCCTCCCTTCTACCAGAGGAGTAAGTGTAGGGTTGGTACCTAAATGTATGAAATGGGGATAGCTGGTAGCTCTTTGTATATATGGGCCTGAACTCAGGAAAGGGAGAGAGTGGGGACTTGAAGATCTTACTTTGCTTGTATAGACTTGTAAGCAATCTTGTTGGTGGGGCAATCAACATCACCTCCTGCATCTTCTGGTAAATAGGGCATACATCATCATGATTCTTCCACTATCCCCCTCTATGGGCACTTAGATTTACTTTCTTCTGCTCTGTTAAATCAGTTATCTCTCCTCTAACCCTTTAATAGAAACACTGGTGTCCCAGTGGTTAAACGTTCGGCTGCTAACCAAAAGGATGATATTTGAACCAGCCCAGCAGCTCAGCAGGAGAAAGAATCGGTGATCTGCTCCCCTAAAGATTATAGCCTACAAACCCCTGTGGGGCAGTTCTACTCTTTCACATGTGATCACTATGATTCAAAAATCAGCTCGAAGTCACCAAATAACAACAATCCCCTTAATGCTTTACATAATGCAGTTTCAGGCTTACAGTTACATCCTTGTTTCACAGAAAAATAAATGTCATTTCATAACATTAATACCTTAATGTCAACCCCTTCTGTCCTAGCCTTCCCAAGACTGAGATTATATTCATTCATTCCCATAAATGCATCTTTTATGTTTCCCAGTTCAATAGCAACTTCTTGTGCTACTCTTGGCAAGAATCACTCGGGTAACTTCAGATTTTCAGAGACTTTCTCTCTTGGCTTTGTGTGCATAGTGTGTTCATAGTGTGTGCGTATGTGTGCACAGTAGAAATTTAGATTCAGAGGCCCAGTGGCTTTCTCTTGCCTAGGAGACTTCTCAGCCTTCCTTCTTTGCTCTCAGCTTCAGGGGTCTGTAGGTTCAGCAGATCTTTGTAGAGTGGTGCAGCACAGTTTAAAATCTTTCTCCCCAGTCCCTGGCTCTGGACTTCCTAAGTAAACTGCACATTTCTAGTAACATTTGTCCTCTAGCTGGGCTCCCTTTATGGGAGCTGGCCCAACTCCAAGGGATCAATCATGTGCCTGGAAGTGGAACAGAATGAAGACCTCAAAGTAGACCAAAACCTTTTGCTATCAACCTGCTCCCCTTGACTAGGGAAGCTTCTGATGTATTTAGAATATTGACATCCATCAAGTGGGTGTACACATCACTTTATATTTGTATAGTCACACTTGGCTCTAATTCTGTCTCTCCCTGGTCTCTTGACCTCACATGCATTTCACTTTGCCTAGATTCCCTCAGGAACCCTGGTGGCTCAGTGGTTAAGCGTTCAGCTGCTAACCAAGAGGTTGGCAGTTTGAATCCACCTGCTGCTTCTTGGAAACCCTGTGGGGCAGTTCTACTGTGTCCTGTAGGGTCACTATGAGTCCCAATCAACTTACAGCAACGTGTAACAGGTAGCTTCCCTCAAAGGAGCTCTGGTGGTGCAGTGGGTCAGAGCTCAGCTAACTAGTCGGTCAGCGGTTCAAACCCAGAGGCCTCTCTCTGGGAGAAAGATGGGGCCGACTGCTTCCGTAAAGATTTACAGACTTGCAAACCATAGGGGCAATTCTACTCTATCTGAAGAAGTTGTTATGAGTTGGAATCAACTCAACTGCAACTGGTTTAACTTCCCTCATACCTCTGTTCAACACCACCCACACACAAAATTTTGCTTCTTTTCTGCATTCACCCGTTTCCCTCAAAATACAAAAAGTCATTTGGGAGTGCAAGAGTTTTGGAAAATTTTAGGGTTCAGCAGAGGGGTTTTATACCACCGTTTTGCCTGACCACATCCCACTCAATACTCCTCTCCAGGCTCTCTTTTTTCTTTTCTCTAGAGCCCTGGGAACTACAGATCTCCTGAAACTTAGTTTTCTTCCTTTTATTATGCAGAACAATATCATTTTTTGTCCCTTTCATGGCCTTAGAGCTACCTTCTTCATAGATCATTTTCTTCATGCAGGGAGACTCACACTCCTTAAATTCGCAAATTGTTTATTAAATAATGAAATAATCAAATATTATTGTTTTAAACTAATTCAAAGATTTAGCTTTTAATAACTGTAACTAGCCTAATTGAGCCACTTGTTTTTAGAAAAAAGAAATGATCTCCCTGCATGCATATAGAATAATTGTTTCAAAATAAAGCTTATGTTTCAATTTCTTTGTGTTTTAATTATTTTCACAGTTACTGAACAATTGTGGAGATAACTGAATTTAAGGAAATTGCTTGAAGTGCCAAAAATAAACATATTATCAATAATGGTGTCTACAAAATGAAATTTAATTGGGATTTTGATAATATTTTTATTTATCTAGGAATGGAAACATGGTTCTAACATATAAGCTCATTCTCACATTTCTATTTCACATGCATTTTCAAGATCAGAATCTGTACAAATGTATGGGAACAACTATATAAGATTTGCAATAACACTTAGATCTTCAGATAGAATGTTCTCAAAACAACTCACTAAATTAGACAAGGTGAAATTATTATCCCCTTTATACAGATGGAACCCAAATGTTTAAGTTCTCTCCTTTCTTACACCTCCTTTTGTAAAGGGCAGAATCCTTGATGTAGGTAACTTTGATACTCTCTCTCTCATATCTCTTCTCATTTGTGGATCTTCTGAATATTTCCAGTAGCCCCTGCTTCACTGTGCTTTGCACTCAGGTACCTCTGTTCTTCACTTGCAATGCAGAGTAGTGCCGCACTCAGTGAGCTGACACCTGCTTGGAGCCTGGATAGCTGCACAAGGTCTGCACATCACCTGTAGGTGAATTTCCTTACTGAAAGCTGAGAGCAATTTCTTAAGAGAATTACAACATAGGAAGGTTTTTGCTTCCAAAGTAAGTCTTTTAAAGCTTCAGATTCTTTCAAAGAAGCCAACAGCCTCCATGACCAATCCCTCATTCTTTCTTCTCCTCATACCTTTTTATTAACTTCAGTCATTTGAATCACTAAAATGAAGGATGCCTGCTGTAACAATTTTGAATCATTTGGAACAAACTGGGTTTGGGTTTCCAATACCTGGTGGCAGTGTTCTTATTAACTTCCCCCAGAACCTTTCTGACTTAATTCCAAAGCTTCCTTCTCTCTGTCGGTTTTCTTCACTGAATCTCAGCCACTTCCTTACACAGAGGATGCTGGAAATCCCACTGGATCCCTTATGTTGCCAGGTATGTCAAATAGGGCATACTTCAACCTGAAACTCAAAACCAAGCCCACTTAAGTGTGTTCTACAGTTAAGGTGAGGATCATTGGGGGCCTTCTTGGAGGTTGGTACCACTTGAAATTTGAGATCCCTAAAATGGCATAAAATGGCTAATGAATATGCATGAATTTTTATTGCTTTTAAAAAATTGTTTGCTTAATGATGCTACATGTTACTGAAAACATATATCTATAAATGTTATTGCCTTTTGGTGTTTATAATCATTACTACTTTAGATTTCTTAATGAAAAATGTCTTGAAAATTGTTTTTTTTGGTATGTTATCTGATACCATATCAGATAGATATTGCTAAGATTGGCATACTACAACTCTTGCGATTCTTTAGCATAACTGACAGTGACTAGCACGAATGATGTTATCTTGCTTGAGTTTTTGGATGTAGACTTCATTGAAAAGGTGATATTTTATTAGATACTAGAAGACATGAGGGAGTGAGGTTGGAGACCACATAAAGTTTTTTTTTTTTTAAATTATTGTGGTTTAAATGAAGTTAACATTTCAAGTTAGCCTCCCATACAAAAATTTATACATACATTGTTATGTGATCCAAATTGCTCTCCCCATACTGTGACAGCACACTCTTCCTTTCCACCCCTGATTCTCCATGTCCATTCAAGCAGCTCCTAACCCTCTCTGCCTTCCCATCTCACCTCCGGACAGAAGCTGCCCATTTAGTCTCTTAAATCTACTGGAGCTAAGATGCACACTCCTCACGAATATCAATTTATGTCTCACAGTCCAGTCCAATCCCTGTCTGAAGAGCTGGCCTCAGAAATTGTTTTAGTTCAGGGCTGATAGAGAATCCAGGGGCCATGCTTTCTGGGATTCCTCCAGTCTCAGTCAGATCATTAAGTCTGGTTTTCTTACCAGAATTTGAATTCTGCACCCCACCTTTCTCCTGCTCCATCAGAGACTGTCCATTGTCTTCCCTGTCAGGGCGGTCATTTGTGGTAGCTGGGCACTGTCTGGTTCTTCTGGTCTCAGGCTGATGAAGTCTCTGGTTTATGTGGTCTTTTCTGTCTCTTGGGCTAATACTTTCCTTGTGTCTTTGGTGTTCTTCATTCTCCTTTACTCCAGGTGGTTGGGGCCAATTGATGCATCTTAGATGGCCGCTTGAAAGCTTTTAAGACCCCAGCTGCCACTCACCAAAGTAGGATGCAGAACATTTTCTTAATAAGCTTTGTTATGCCAATTGACCTAGATGTCCCCTGAAAGCATGGTCCTCAGACCCCTACCCCTGCTATTCTGTCCCTCAAAGTGTTTGGTTGTATTCAGAAAACTTCTTAGCTTTGGTTTAGTCCAGTTGTGCTGACTTTCCCTGTAGTGTGTGCTGTCCTTCCCTTCACCTAAGATAATTCTTATCTACTATCTACTTAGTGAATAACCCTCACCCTCCCTCCCCACCCCGGTAACCATCAAAGAATGTTTTCTTCTGTGTTTAAACCTTTTCTTGAGTTCTTAGAATAGTGGTCTTATACACTGTTTGTCCTTCTGTGACTGACTAAATTCACTCAGCATAATGCCCTCTAGATTCTTCCATGTTATGTTTCACGGCTTCATCATTGTTCTTTATTGTTGCATAATATTACATTGTGTGGATATACCATGATTTGTTTATCCATTTGTCCGTTGATAGGCACCTAGGTTGTTTCCATCTTTTTGCTGTTGTGAACAGTGCTGCAATAAACACGGGTGTGCGTATATCTATTCGCGTGATGGCTCTTGTTATATATTCCAAGGAACGGGATTGCTGGATCGTATGGTACTTCTATTTCTAGCTTTTTAAGGAAGCACCAAATCAATTTCCAAAGTGGTTGTACCATTTTACATTTCCACCAACAGTGTATAAGTGTTCCAGTCTCTCCACAACCTCTCCAGCATTTATTATTTTGTGTGTTTTGGATTAATGCTAGCCTTATTGGGGTGAGATGATATTTCATTTTAGTTTTGATCTGCATTTCTCTAATGGCTAAAGATCACGAGCATTTCACGTGTCTGTTAGCCACCTGAATATCTTCTGTGGTGAAGTGCCTGTTCATAACCTTTGGCCATTGTTTAATTGGGTTATTTGTCTTTTTGTTGTTGAGGTTTTGCGGTATCTTGTAGTTTGTAGAGGTTAGACGCTGACAGGATTTGTTGTAGACAAAAATTTTTCCCAGTCTGTAGGTTGTCTTTTTACGCTTTTGGTGAAGTCTTTTCATGAGCATAAGTGCTTGATTTTTAGGAGCTCCCAGTTATCTAGTCTCTCTTCTGGTGCTTGTGCATTGTTTCTTATGGTTCGTATTGTGTTTATGCCATGCCTTAGGGCTCCTAGTATCGTCCTTATTTTTTCTTCCATGGTCTTTATCGTTTTAGATTTTATATTTAAGTCTTTGATTCATTTTGAGTTAGTTTTTGTGCATGGTGTGAGGTGTGGGTCTTGTTTCAGTTTTTTGCAGATGGATATCCAGTTATGCCAGCACTATTTGTTAAAGAGACTGTCTTTTCCCCAGTTAATGGACTTTGGGCCTTTGTTAAGTATCAGCTGCTCATAGGCGGATGAATTTACCTCTGGATTCTCTATTCTGTTCCGTTGGTCTATGTATCTGTTGTTGTACCAGTACCAGGCTGTTTTGACTACCGTGGCAGTATAATAGGTTCTAAAATCAGGTAGTGTGAGACCTCCCACTTTGTTTTCTTGAGTAATGCTTTACTTATTCGGGGCCTCTTTCCTTTCCATATGGAGTTGGTGATTTGTTTCTCCATCTCATTAAAAAATGCCGCTGGAACTCGGATTGAGATTGCACTGTATCTGTAGATCACTTTGGGTAGAATTGACATTTTCACAATGTTGAGTCTTCCTGTCCATGAGCAAGGTATGTTTTTCCAGTTAGTGCAGGTCTCTTTTAGTTTCTTGCAGTACTGTCTTGTAGTTTTCATCGTATAGGTCTTTTACGTCTCTGGTTAGATTTTTTCCTAAGGATTTTGTCTTCTTGAGGGCTATTGTAAATGGTATTGATTTGGTGATTTACTCTTTGAAGTTCTCTTTGTTGGTGTAGAGGAATCCAAATGTTTTTTGTATTTTTATCTGTATCCTGAAACTTTGCTGAAATCTTATATTAGTTCCAGTAGTTTTCTTGTGGATTCTTTGGGGTTTTCTGTGTATAAGATCATATCATCTGCAGATAGAGATACTTTGACTTCTTCCCTACCAATTTGGATGCTCTTTATTTCTTATTTTAGCCTAATTGCTCTGGCTAGGACCTCCAGCACAATGTTGCATAATAGTGAGGATAGAGGTCATCCTTGTTTGGTTCCTGTTCTCAAGGGGAATGCTTTCAAAGTCTCTCCATTTAGGATGGCTGTTGTTTTTGTATAAATGCCCTTAATTGTATTGAGGAATTTCCCTTCTATTCCTATTTTGTTGAGAGTTTTTATCATGAATGGGTGTTGGACTTTGTCACATGCCTTGCCTGTATCATTTGATAAGATCATGTGGTTCTTGTTTTTTGTTTTATTTACATGATGAATTACACTGATTGTTTTTCTAATGTTGAACCATCCCTGCATACCTGGTATAAATCCCACTTGATCATGGTGAATTTTTTTTTATATGTTGCTGAATTCTATTGGCTAGAATTTTGTTGAGGATTTTTACGTCAATGTTCATGAGGGATATTGTCTTCTTCTTTTGTGGTGTCCTTACCTAGTTTTGGTATCAGGGTTATGCTGGCTTGATAGAATGAGTTTGGAGTATTCCATCCTTTTCTATGCTTGGAAATACCTTTAGTAGTAGTGGTGTTAACTCTTCTCTGAAAGTTTGGTAGAATTCTCCAGTGAAGCCATCCGGGCCAGGGTTTTTGTTGTTGTTGTTGTTCAGAGTTTTTTAATAACCTTTTCAATATCTTCTTTTCTTATGGGTTTATTTAGTTGTTCTGCCTCTGTTTGTGTTAGTTTAAGTAGGTAGTGAACTTCTAGAAATTTGTCCATTTCCTCTAGGTTTTCAAATTTGTTAAAGTACAGTTTTTTATAGTATTCTGTTATGATTCTTTTAATTTCAGTTGGGTCTGTTGTGATATCATCCATCTCATTTCTTATACAGGTTATTTGCTTCCTCTCTTGTTTTTCTTTTGTCTGTTTGGCTAATGGTTTATCAATTTTGTTGATCTTTTCAAATAACCAGATTTTGGTCTTGTTAACTCTTTCAATTGTTTTCCTATTCTCTATTTCATTTAATTCTCCTCTAATTCCTATTATTTCCTTTCTTCTGGCACCTGAGGGCTTCTTTTGCTGCTCTCTTTCTACTTGTTCCACTTGTAGGGTTAATGTTTTGACTATGGCCCTTTCTTCTTTTTGGATGTGTGCATTTATTGGCATAAACTGACCTCTAGCACTGTTTTTGCTGTGTCCCAAAGGTTCTGGTAGGATGTGTTTTCATTCTCGTTTGAGTCTATGAATTTCTTTAATCCATCCTTCATTTTTTCTATAAGCCAGTAGTTTTTGAGCAAGGTGTTGTTCAGTTTCCATGTGTTTGATTTTTTTTTTCCTTGCTTTTTCTGTTATTGATTTCTACTTTTATGGCTTTATGGTCATAAAAGATGCTTTGTTATATTTTGATGCTTTGGATTTTGTTAAGTCTTGCTTTATGGCCTAATATGTGGTCTATTCTGGAGAACGTTCCATGTGAATTGGAAAAGAAAGTATACTTGGCTGCATTTGGGTGCAGTGTTTGGTATATGTCTATGAGATCATGTTGGCTGATTGTAGCATTTAGCTCTTCCATGTCTTTGTTGAGCTTCTTTCTGGATGTTCTATCCTTCACTGAAAGTGGTGTGTTGAAGTCTCCTACTACTATTTTGGAGCTGTCTCTCTCTTTTTTCAGTGCTGTTAGTATTTGTTTTATGTATATTGGAGCACTGTTGTTGGGTGTGTACATATTTATTAGAGTTATGTCCTCCTGGCATATTGACCCTTCATCCTTATCCTTAGTGGTAGATTTTACTTTAAAGTCTATTTTTTCAGAAATTAATATTGCCACTCCTGCTCTTTTTTGAGTGTTGTTTGCTTGATATATTTTTTTCCATCCTTTGACTTTTAGTTTGTTTGTGTCTTTTAAGTCTAATGTGTGTTTCTTGTAGGCAGCGTATAGTCTGATAGTGTTTTTTAATCCAATCTGCCACTCTTTGTCTCTTTATTGGTGCATTTAGTCCATTTACATTCAGCGCAATTATTGATCTGTATGAGTTTAGTACGGTCATTTTGATGTCTTTTTTTGTGTGTTGTTCACAGTTTCCTTGTTCCACTTAATTTTCTGTGCTGAGTCATTTTTCTTTATGTATTTTCTTTTCATCTTTTTCATTGTCGTTGATTTTTTGTCTGCTGAGTCTTCATGTTTTTCCAGTTTTTAAAAAAATTTTTCTTATTTTACTTCAGATGAAGGTTTACAGAACAAATAGTTTCTCACTATACAGTCAGTACACATATTGTTTTATGACGTTGTTAACAACCCCAGGACATGTCAACACTCTCTCTTCTTGACCTTGGAGGACCTTTTTTTTTGGTGGAAATATGCATAGCCAAAGTTATACCATTTCAAAAGTTTCTACATGTACATTTCAGTGACATCGATTACATTCTTCTGGTTGTGCTGTTATTCTCACTATCCTTTTCCAAATTGTTCCATTACCATTATCTTCAACTCACTGCCCCCTAGGCTTCCCATCAAACCTTTTGAGTTGCTGTTGTCAATTTGATCTCACATATATAATTCTCTTTTCTTTTTTTTTGGACCTTAGATGAAGGTTTGCAGAACAAATAGTTTCTCATTAGACAGTTAGTATACATATTGCCCTATGACAAGTGGTTAACAACTCCAGGACATGTCAACACTGTCCCTTCTCAACCTCAGGTTCCCTATCACCAACTTTCCTGTCCCCTCCTGCCTTCTAGTCCTTGTCCCTGGACTGCTGTGCCACATTAGTCACATTTTGTTTTATAAAGCTGTCCAATCCCCGGCTATAGGTGAACTTCGGGAGTGACTTCACCACTGAGCTAAAAGGATGTCTGAGGGCCATACTCCCGGGGTTTCTCCAGTCTGTCAGGCAAGAAAATCTGGTCTTTTTTTGTGAGTTAGAATTTTCTTCTACATCCTTTTCCCACTCTGTCCATGATCCTCTATTGTGATCCTGGTCATAGCAGTCAATGGTGGTAGCCAGGCACCTTCTAGCTGTACTGGACTCAGTCTGGTGGAGGTCTTGGTAGCTGTGGGCCATTAGTCCTTTGGACTAATCTTTTCCTTGTATCTTGTTCTCTTCATTCTCCCTTGCTTCCAAAGTGGTGAGACCAGTGGAGTATCTTAGATGGCTGCTCACAGGCTTTTAAGACTCCTGATGCTACTCACCAAGGTAGAATGTAGAACGTTGTCTTTATAAACTGTGTTATGCCAGTTGAACTAGATGTTCCCCAAGACCATGATCTCCACAGCCCTCTGCCCAGCAATTCAGTCCCTCAGAGAATTTGGAAGTGTCTATGGAGCTTCCATGTCCTTTCCTTGTACAAGCTGTGCTGGCTTTCCAGGATGGTGTACTGTCTTACCCTTCACCAAAGTTACCACTTATCTATTGTCTATTAAGTTTCCCCCCACCCCTCCCATCCCTCGTAACCAACAAAGATTGTTTGTTTTTGTGTGTAAACTTTTACATGAGTTTTTATGGTAGATGTCTCATGCAATATTTGTCCTTTTGTGATTGACTTATTTCACTCAGCATAACGTCCTCCAGTTTCATCCATGGTATGAGATGCTTCACAGATTCATCATTGTTCTTTATCTTTGCATAGTACTCCACTGTGTGTATGTACCGTAGTTTGTTTATCCATTCATCTGTTGATGGGCATCTAGGTTGTTTCCATCTTTTTGCTATTGTGAACAGTGCTGCAATGAATATGGGTGTGCATATGTGTATTTGTGCGATGGCTCTTATTTCTCTAGGATATATTCTTAGGAGTGGGATTGCATTTTGTAGTGCTTTTTTTTGTGGTAATGACGTTTTCTTTGTTCCTCTTACTCTCCTGTGCTGAGTTCCTTTTGTTTGTGGATTTTTTTTCATTTCTTTTGTTTTTGTAGGTTTTGTTTTTACTGAGACTTTATGTTTTTATTCTTTATTTTGACGAGTAGGTTTGTTAACTTTCTTTGTGGTTACCTTGAAACTTACCCTTATCTTCCTAGATTTGAATCAGTCTATTATTACTTGGTATTGCCTCGACTCCCTCTCCTTTAAAAGGTTCTATACCTACCGTTTATTCCTTCTTTTATTGTTCTGATGCTGTTGTCATTTACAGATTAACCTCTCTCGTTCCCTTTTGTAATTCTTTTGGTTTTACATAGTCCTTAAGAGCTCATTTCCTAGGTTGGTATATAGCTAGTACAATCCTGTGTCCTATATTCAGCCTGTGGTCTGATGTTGTTTGTTCTCAGATCGAAGGACTCCCTTTAATAAGTCTTGTAAATTTGGTTTGGTTTTTATGTGGTCCCTTGAGTTCTGTTTATCTGGAAATGACCTAATTTCACCATCATATTTGAACTAGAGTTTTGCAGGATATATTATTCTTGGCTGGCTGGCAGTTTTTTTCTTTTGAGGTTTTATATATGTCATCCCATTGCATTCTTTCCTGCATGGTTTCTGCTGCATAGTCCAAGCTTAGTCTTATTGTTTCTCCTCTGTATGTGACTATTTGTTTTTCTTGAGCTTCTCTCAGGATTCTTTGTCTTTGGTTTTAGTGAGTGTGATTATAATATGCCTTGGTGATTTTCTTTAGGGGTCTATCCTATATGGGGTTTGTTGAGCTTCTTGGATGGTCAGCTTTTCATCTTTCATGATATTGGGGAAGTTTTCTGTCAGCAATTCTTCAATGATCCTCTCTGTGTTTTCTGTTTTCTCCCCCTGTTCTGGAACTCTGATTGCTCATAGATTTTTGCTTTTGATTGTTTCCCACATAATTCTCAGGGTTTGTTCATTCTTTTTTCTGATTTTTTCTCAAACAGAGTTGTTGCCAAGTATTTGTCTTCAATTTCGCTGATCCTATCTTCCATCATTTCAAACCTGCTCCTCAGCCCCTCTATGACACAGTCCATTTCCGAAATCTTGTTGTTTATCTTTTGGATTTCTAATTGTTGTTTTTGTATGATTTCTAGTTGTGAATTTATTTTAGCCCTTTGTACCTGTATTATTTTTTTTGAATTCTTCCATTTTTTTGTCTGTATTTTTCATTAATTTGTCTGCCTTTTCCATGAATTTGTCTTATTTTTTCCTCATTTTTGTCTGCTTTTTGCTTAAACTCTTGGATAATTCTGAATATTAGAGATTTGAATTCCCTATCGGTTAGGTCTAGTGCCTTTTCTTCTACTGGAAGGTCATCTGGTGTTCTATCTTGGATGCCTACTGGAACCATCCTGTCTTGTTGTTGTAAATGTTTTGATATTGTCTGCTGTCTTTGGGGCATTCAGTGGTTGTTTTCCTCATTTTTTGATTATAGATTTGTTTGTTTCACCCTGCTTTTTTGTTTTATTTCGTTATGTATGAGCAGGTGGGCTGTGTGTTCTTTGTTGTTTGCTAATTTGTGGGCATGATACTTTTCACCTTCTCCAATGAACAGGGTCAATCACTCAGGTATGGTGCAGCAGGGCAGGTCCACCTGAAGACGAGTTGCTGGGATGGGTTGTTTGTGGCATGTGCCAGGGCTGACAGTGTGGACCGGGAATCAGTGCAGGGCAGGGTCCAGTAGGCTGTGCGTGTGGTGATTGGGAGTGTGATATTCAGTGCACGGTGCAGGTAGGCAGGAAGGAGGGGGTAGTTTGTGATGTGTGGAGCTAAGATGGTATGGGAAAGATGAGAGAGAGGAGAGAGGAACAGGAGCCAAAAACATACACACAAACAAAAAAGAGTGCTAAGGGAGCTTGCTTTTGGAGTGGAGAGATGAGATATTGAGAAATGGGGAAAAGCAAAAATGAAAAAAAAGTAAAAGGGTAAAAGAAAAAAATGAATAAATGAAGAGACTGGAAATGAAGAAAGACAAAAAGGAATAAGAGAGAGAAGAAAACAAAACAAAAAAACCAAAAAAAAAAAAAAAAAAAGAAATGCCCCCAGGGTTGTCCCTGTGTGCCTGCGCAGAGTAAGGTAGTAGCTTCCAAGCCACATGGTACTGCCCAGCTAGAAGGGGCTCCCAAGCCAAGAAAAGGAAAGGAAATCAAACAAACAATCAAAACAGAACAAATCAGAGCAAACAAGCAGACAAACAAAAAAGCCCCAGGTGCCCCACCAGTGTGGTGGCACGGGCCAGGAAGCAGTTTCACAGTCAAGTGGTGTTTCGCAGCCTTTCAGGAAGAAGCAAAGATGGTGCACAGAGCCAGCTATTTGAGAGAAAGGAGCGGGAGGTGGAGAGAGGTAAGGAAGATATATAAAGAGGTGGAAAAAAGCAACACCAGCATCCAACAGAAGGCACTCAGGGAGCCTGCCAGTGCAGGCAGGGGGAATCCAAGTGACTCCGGGGTGAAGCTGGTGCTTCCTGGTCAAGATACTGTGGCTGCTGGAAGCATAGGAGGCTAAGTGGGGGTGAAGAAGGGTAGGGGGTGGGAAGGCCTATATCACTGGTTACCAGTTGTTCTTTCTCCAGCTGGAAGCTCCGTGAAGCCTCTTTCTCATACACCCTGTTCACTGATCTCCGATAGGAGTCCAATATGGCAGATCCATACTGTGGTAGGTGATAGGGGCCTCTGCATGTATCTCTCCTTACTCTCTGTTCTCTGTCAGTTTCTTATTCCGTTGGTGTTTGGCTGAGTTCTTTATGTCTTCATTTGATGCTTAGGGTTTCAGGATTGACGTGTGACTCTGTTTGACTTAGTTTTTCTGATCTTTGCTGTAGAGGGACGGCATGGTACTTCTGACTATAGGGCCATATTGCCTGGAAGTCCTATTTTTCTAGTTTTTCATTTTGACTTGTAGGATTTTAGTTTCCTTAGGGGTTACCTTAATATTTGCCCCTATTTTTCTAAGTTTAAACCACTCTTTTATTTCTTTATATTGCCTTGACTTCCTCTCCATATAAAAAAACTATGTCTACATTTTTTAGTCCCTCTTTTTTGTTTTAATGTTGTCATATTTTACATATTGCATCTGTTTCCCTATTTTCAGTGTTTTAGCTTTGATTTACTTTTGTGACTTCCCTATCTGTGTTGATATCTGGTTGCTCTGTCCTGTGTTCTAGTCTTGTGTTGTTGTCTGATTTTACTGATTTTCTAACTGGAGGACTCGCCTTAGTATTTCTTGTAATTTTGGTTTGGTTTTGCAAATTCCCTAAACTCCTCTTTGTCTGGAAATGCCCTAATTTCGCCATCATATTTGAGAGACAGTTTTGCTGGGTATATAATTCTTGGCTGGCAGTTTTTTTCCTTCAAGGTTTTATATATGTCATCTCATTGCCTTCTTGCCTGCATGGTTTCTGCTGAGTAGTCCAAGCTTATTCTTATTGACTCGCCTTTGTAGATGACTTTTTGTTTATCCCTAGCCGCTCTTAAAATTTTCTCTTTATCTTTGGTTTTGGCAAGTTTGATTATAATGTGTCTTAGTGACTTTCTTTTGGAATCTACCTGATGTGGGGTTCAATGAGCATCTTGGATAGATATCTTCTCATCTTTCACGATATCAGGGAAGTTTTCTGCCAACAAATCTTCAACAATTCTCTCTGTATTTTCTGTTATCCCCCCTGTTCTGGTACATCAATCACTTGTAGGTTATTCCTTTTGATAGAGTCCCACATAATTCTTAGGGTTTCTTCATTTTTTAAAATCCTTTTATCTGATTTTTCCTCAAATAAGTTGTTGTCAAGTGCTATATCTTCAGTCTCACTAATTCTGACTTCCATTGCCTCAATTCTGCACCTATGACTTTCTACTGAGTTGTGTAATTCTGAAATTTTATTGTTAATCTTCTGGATTTCTGATTGCTGTCTCTCTATGGGTTCTTGCAGCCTGTTAAATTTGTCATTAAGCTCTTCTCTAATCTTTTTTAATTTCCTGTATTGCATGTTCTGCATTTTTATTAATTTCCTTCCTAATTTCTCAAAGAGTTGTGTATATTAATCTTTTGTATTCTGCCTCCAATAATTCCAAGAAATTTTCCTCCTCTGGAAAATTTCTAGATTCTTTATTCTGAGAGCTTGCTGAAGCCATCATGGATTGTCTCTTTATGTGATTTGATATTGACTGTTGTCTCCGAGCCATAAATAAGTTATTATATTTATTTATTTTATGTTTGTTTACTGTGTCCTAGCTTCTTGTTTTGTTTTGATATGCCCAAATAGGCTGCTTGTATGAGCTAGTTTGATTATTGGCAGCTCTGAAGCTCAATGTCCTGTCACCAGGTGGGCAGATCTGTTACTAGATATGTGAGCTTAGGACTCCACCCACTCCTCCTGTATGGATTAAGCTCAGGTCCCCAGGTAGATAGCCACCAAGTGTATGGTGTAGGCTCTCACTTACAGTCCTAGACAGGCATAGGTGATTGGTGTAGGTACAGGCATATGGCTGCAGCAAGGGGACACACCGTGAGCAGAGAAGGGGACTGATGGCTGCCCCCGAGTGTCCAGGAGGAAGGCATGTCCTTGTTCCCTAGAGTGCATATGTGAGTGGGTATTGCAGCCAGACTATGAGCACCTAATGCTGTTGGCTGTAAGGACTGGGGGGGGGGGGGAGCACTCTTATTCATGGGCCCCTATCACAGGTGACTAGGTGGCACGGGTGGAGCCACCAGTCCTCAGGCCCCGATGTGGGTAGGTGAAGACCCTGCTTAATGGGCAGAGCAGTGTCAAATGTCAAGAACCTGCCACTTCACAGCCGAAACAGTTGAAGTTAGACTTCCAATATATACCCTGTTGTACTGTGGTAATGAGGGCCTATGCTGTTGAAATGGGCCCACACAAGTCTATGCAGCGGGGAGGGCACTCAAAGTTCATGGACCCCTTATGCCTGTGCCTAGGCAAAGGAGCTGTGCCTACCGTGGGTTCCTGGCTTAGGGGATCTGGCAGTTTATTTTTTCCCCTGTTTGTTAATTTGTTCACTCTCCAAGGCAAGGAGAATGGCTCCGGACATGTGATGGATCCTACTTCTGGCCCAGGGAACTTGGCAATTGCTGAAGCAGGTCCAGGACCCAGTGCAGAGCAGGGAGTGGGGAGGTAAATGGGAGAGAGGTTTTTCCCTGAGGAGGGTGTTTTTGATCCGTATGGTAGGCTGTACACAAGTACTTGTCTTTCACTGATATAGGACTGCTTCTCACTGATTCTGGGTGACCGTGGAGACTCTGGTGCTGGGTCTCTCCCAGTGTGGGAAACGCACCTCCCGAGCACCTCTGCTTGCCTGCCTCACCGCTCACCCCCATGCTGATCAGGCCTAAAGGGTTCAGACTCTTGCTGGGTCAGCTCTGGAAACTCCTCTCTGCTTCTGAACCATCTCTTCCTCCCCCTGACACTCAGTCTGGTTCCTCAACTCTGCCTTTAATGTTCAGGGCTCCCAGATTGCCATATACAATCGAATCACTTGTTTTTCTGGGTCTTTGTTGTGAAAGGGTGCACTGGAAGCATCTGACTACTCTTCCACCTTGGCCCTGTCTCCCAAGAAAGTTTTCAAGGTAGAGGGAACAGAATGTGCAAATGTTCTGAAGGAGTATTTTGCTGGGAGTTTTGAAGAATAGCAAGGAGGCCAAGATCTGCTGAAGTGGGGAGAATAGAAAATTAATCAGAGTGGTAAAGGGATGCCAGATCTTGTATTACCTTGCAGACCCCTGTAAGGATTTCAGTTACTCTCTGAGGACAATTGGAAGCCAGTGGGAGTGTTCTGGAGAAGAATGATCTGATCTACCTATCTTTAAAGAGAACAAGTGGCTGCAGTTGTGGAGAATAAACTATGGCTTAACTGGGAGGTACAGCAGCCTGGAAGCAGGGAGACTAGGAGGCTATTGCAGTGTTGCAGGTGAAGGATGATGGTGACGTACCAGGGGTAGCACTGGAGTTTGTGATAGGACCAATGCTGGATAAGTTTGGAAGGTAAAGTTGACAGAATTTATTAATGGAGAGGATGTGGGTTGTGATAGAAAGAAAAGAGTCAAGTCTTACCCCCAAATCTGGCCTTCTCTATTGTCTGTCACTTTGGTTTTTTGTTCATGTATTTGTTCATTTTTAATGTTTGGTTTTTTTTTCAACATTATCTTCCAAATTTAATATTAATTAAATATATTTATGGTTATTTCTAAATATCATTTTTAAAAAGATTTTTCTAGTTTTCTGTTCATCTAAGTTTCTTTTACTAAAATATGCTTATTTTGGTTTTTTCTTTCCTATAGAAGTTTTCCCTGCAATGTCTCGTGATTCTGCTTTTGAACTTTACTACTGAGGTACTAGAAGGCTGACAGGAAGCTCTGTGAACAAGGACAGAGTTTTTTGACTGGTGGTCTATACTGTGGGACAGGCTAGCAAAGATGACTTTTCCAGGGAGGGAACCCTATATTTCTACTTCATTTTTCATTAGCTGGTTTTGCAGTGGTCATTTGCTTTATAGAAAGGATATCCAACTCCTATTTTCGTGAGAACAGCAGCCTTTCCAGCATTCAGGAAATAGAAGGGAGAGGGCTGAGGAGCCCTGGAAGTGCAGTGGTTAAAGTGCTTGGCTGCTAACCAAAAGATCGGTAGTTCAAACCAATCAGCTGCTCCAGGGAAGAAAGATGTGGCTGTGTACTTCCATAAAGATTAACAGCCTTAGAAACCTTATTGGGCTATTCTATTGTCGTATAGGGTTGCTATGAGTTGAAATCAACTCCACAGCAGTAGGTTTGGTGTTTGATTTGCTTTTAGAGGGAGGGAAAACAGTGACCAAACCATTCTCTATTCAGACGTTCACTTCATCCCCATTCCAGTCTGATGCTTTAGCTTGTCTCCAGTTCTGTGTGGAGTCCAGCATCTGTAGCAAGCAGAAATAGTGCACTGCTGACAGAAGGACAGTACCCTGGATAGACATCTTCTGTGGTGCAGTCATGCAGGGATGGCTGAAAGCTGCACGAAGAGATGAACACAAAGAAAAGCCCTACAGCACCCCTGACATCCTTGCCAAGCACAACACAACAGCAACCCACCACTAGAAGAATTTACAGCCTGTGGTGCACTGAAAGAAATGATAGCAACAACAAAGACCAACCTAGCACAACTCCTGACTCGATTGACAAAATCCTCACCCTAACGGCACGTACAGAAGAGACATATCCATTTCTAGGCATCAGTACTATTAGTCCCACTCTACTGTTCTACATGCAATGCCCAAATTAGATTAAAAAATGACAAGATACACAAAAAAAGCAAGAGCATCCAACCCATTGTCAAGAGATTAATCACTACAACTAGAATGAGCAATTGCTCAATTGCTGGAAATATGAAATAGAGACATTAAAATAACTATAATTAGTATGATAAAAGATTGAGTGGAAAATTTAGACAACATAGATGAATAAATGAAGAATTTGAAAAGAGAAATAGAATCTCTAAGAACGACACTAGAAATAAAACACAATACAAGAGGTAGGAATTTCTATGATGGGTTCATCATTAAACTTACCACAGCTGAGGAAAGAATCACTGAACTTGAAGAGAACACCATAGAAAGCATTCAGACTAAAATACAAAAAAAGATTAAGGACTAAATAAAAAAGAATAAGGAATAAAAAAAGCACAGAGCATCGACGAGTTTTAGGATAATATGAAAGAGTCTAACATACATGATTGGTTTCTCAAAAGTAAAAGAGAGATAGAATGAAGCAGAATTTATAATTAAAGAGGAAATGGCCATTATTTTACAAAAATAATGAAAACCATTGAAGCATATATCAAAGAAACTGAGAAAATGGGAGAATCTCAAACAGGATAAATAATGAAACAACAACATGGTCAAACTGCTGGAAATCAAATAAAAAGAGAAAATCTTGAGAACAACAAGGGAAAAAAGCTCTTTATGTACTGAGGAAAAAAAGAAAAGGAACAATACCAGAATACTCATCAGAAACTATGCAATCCAGTAGGCAATGAGTGACTGCTTTCAAACAACAGTAGGAAAAGCTCCAGTTCAGAATTCCTACCCAGCATAAATGGTGACAAAATTGAAGGTAAAATAAGAGTTTTCTTAAAAAAGAGAAGTTGAGATAATTCATTTCCAGCAGTTATTACAAGAAATGTTAAGAAGTTCTTCAGATAGGAGTATGATACCAAATGGAAACTTGGGTTTACACAAGGACATGAGGAAAAAAGAAATGGCATAAATGGAGGTATATGTAAAATCCACTTTTTAACTTATTTTTAAATGCTCCAAAAGACTATTTAACGCAAAAATAGTAACAAAGTATTGCCAGATGTATAGTATATGTCAAAGTAAAAGATACCACAACAATAATATGAGGAAAGGAAGGGAAAAATTGGAA
This sequence comes from Dugong dugon, assembly GCA_030035585.1. Lineage (NCBI taxonomy): Eukaryota > Metazoa > Chordata > Mammalia > Sirenia > Dugongidae > Dugong > Dugong dugon. The sequence continues at coordinate 74,335,962 of CM057467.1, read as the reverse complement.
GTATAATTTTGTAAGGTTCTTCACTTTATGTGCAGTGGTATTATATTATTTTAAGGTAAATTGTGGTAAGTAACTGATGTATACCATAAGCCCTAGCAACCACAAAAATATTTTAGAAAAAAAGGTATAACTAATAAGTCGATAATAATGGAGATAAAATGAAATCACAAAAAATACATGACCTAAAAGAAGACATAAAACATGCCTATATTTTTCTATGGTAGATTTTAGTCTGGCCATATCAATAATTATATTAAAGTTAAAGAATATAATATTCAAATTAAAAGACAGAGATTGTCTAATTGTATAAAAAACAAAAACCAACTATATGATCTCCTCAAAAACAATCTACTTAAAATATAAAGATATAGATAGATAAAGTAAAAGGATATAGAAAGACGTATCACATAAATGTTAATCCAAGGAAAGCTGGACTGGCTATATTATCAGGAAAATGAATATTACTAGGGATAAAGAGGGACATTACTTAATGATAAAAAGCTCAATCCACCAAGAAGACATAATAATCCTGAATGTTTTATGGACTAACAAAAGAATGTCCGTATGCATAAAGCAACTACCAATGGAAACAGAGAAATAGACCAATTCATAATAATAGCTAGAGCTTCAAAATTCTTCTCTCAGTAATCAATAGAACAAGTTGACAAATGAAATAAAATAAAATCACTAGATGAAATATCTAAGTACACTGCCAAACAACTAGTCCTAATTGACATTTGTAGACTACATAGCAGTAGTAGAATATTCATTCCTTTCAGCTGCTCTGGAACATTCATGAAGGTAGACTATACTGTGGCTGTCTTGGTTATCTAGTGATTCTATAACAGAAATATCACAAGTGGATGGCTTTAACAAACAGAAATTTATTTTCTCACAGTTTAGAAGGCTAAGATTCTGAATTCAGAGCTGCAGCTCAGAGGACGGCTTCTCCCTTTGTGGGCTCTGGAGGAAGTTCCTTGGCTCTTCAGCTTCTGCTTCCTGGTTCCTTGGAGATCTCCCTGGCCTTGGCATCTATGTTACCTCATCTCAGCTCTGTTTGTTTGTTTAATCTCTTTTATGACTGAAAAGAAATTGACTCAAGATACATCCTACACAAATCCTACCTCATTAACATAACAAAGACAACCCTTTCTCTTGGGATAACCACAGGCATAGAGGTTAGGATTTATAACAAATATCTTTGGGGGACATATTTCAACCATAACAGTGGCCATAAAACAAGCCTCAACAAATTTAAAAAATAATCATACAGAAGGGAGGAACAAAGCAAGGAAAGGAGACTACAATGTAAGAAAGGACAGAGCACCAAGGGTGGTGGGAGGGAGAAAACACCTATCAGATGGGTTGACCTGTTAAAATCTGAACACTTGTAGCTGAGTAGGAGCAGGTTTCAGGGCTTAGACAATGCAGGGGGAAGACAGCCCAGTCCTTTGAGGCTTAGACATGAGAAGAGAGAAGGACCAAACTGGAGGATCAAGGCTCAGGGTAAAGGTCCAAGCCTCTAAAGCATGTTACAGAAATCCTTGTCTTTGCAGCATGAAACATGCAGTCGAAAAGTTCATTGGAAGATGGTCATGTTGCTGCACAGGTAAGGACAGTCCTGGAATCCAAACAGGCACTTGTCAGCTGGAGAGGAAGAAAGACAAGGAAAGGGGGTCCCTGATTTCTGTCTCCAAGTCCTCTCCAGGAAGGCAACCATCTGCCACCTAAGAGGTAAGCAATAAACATTTGTTGAAAGAGGAAGATCAGTGATTCAATGAGTGAGGCTAAACAGCACATTGCCCTGGGCATCAAGCTGCTTGGGGGGAAGGACTGGGATGACTGAGGTGGACCCCTGCCTGAAAGCCCTACCACAAACAAGCCCCAGTGCAATATTTATAGCCCAATTCCTGTCATCCCTCAGAAGCCAAATAACATCTGTATTTTCCTGATGATCTTGCAGCACACATGGGCCCAGAGAGCCTTCAGCAAACCCTTTTTCTCCTGATAGGTTTACTGGTCTCCTTAAGGATCAGTAGTAACAGCACCAGAACCAGAGGACCCTGTCCCAACTCCTTAGAGAAAAAAAAAAAAATCTTCCCTCACTCTCTGCTCAGACCCCCAGGGCTGCTGAGAGAGCTACTTTCCTGGAAATTTGGCCAGGTCTCGCCAAGAGGGATTCCCTGTCTCTACTTACCTTTATAGTAATTGTTCCGAATGCACTCTTCCTTATCCTTGGCACGGCAGATGGTTCTCTGAGTCATGCATTCCCATAAGGTTTGACACCCTGGTGACACTGTAGAGCTGGAAAGTCAAAACCAGCATAATGGGGCTCTTTCTGGGTTCTCTTTTGCCACTGCCAAGGAGATGGTGCCTGCCACCTGGCCCACACCTGGCAGAAACAATGGTCAGGTCCTCACATGCACTGGCATAGATTTTTGTGCTAAAAGCATGGTTGGATTTCTCTGTGGTTGGCTTACATCAGTGGAGCCTCTTCTGCATCTTTGGGGGGCTGCACCAAGGGCCTTTGTGGAGAAGAGGCATGTGTGCCTTTGGGCAGGGCCTGTGCCCAAGCACAGACAAAATCTCTATACTCACAGCTATTTAAGATCCCTTAAATGGACTGTGGTCCAGGAGGGAGAAAATCATGACCTACACTGCGGCTTCCCCAGGCCTCATATTCTGTGACCCAAGAACCCTCCGCTCAGTCCTCTCACAGCGACCGTCATCATTTGTCCTCACCACCCACAAAGAACTTTTCTAGATCCCTTTCAGATCAATTCAAGGCTCTCAGAAAGAAAGCTTAAGGAATTTGGGGGTATCATGAATTAGTACTGTGTGAGGAACTTTTAAATTTAGAGGTGCCGGTAGGTGTAATTGGGGGAATATCAGGGCTAAAATTAAGTACTCCATTCTGGAATTAAAATGAAGGTTTCACTTCTACACTCCTGATAACCATTAGGCTTCTGTTCCAGTTGCTGTTTAAAAAACAAAGCTCATTGTGCTTGTTCTGTTAAGAGAGTTCCTGCAGCTGGTCTTAGAAAAAGCCTCATTGAGTTGTTAAAGTAAATTAGAGCCTATAGATAAACATGTTGTTTTAACCACTTCTAAGAAGTTCCTCAGCAAGTTCCTCCATATTAGCTCTTTTTATCTCAGCTAAATAAGCAGAGTTTATTTACGCTTTCCTAACTAATGGTCCGGTTCTGTACCCAAAGATTCCAATTAAGTTGTCCCAGCTGCAAATAAATCACTAAACTTCCGTGTCGAAATGGTTTATACTTTTCATTTCAGAAGTGTTGCCTTAGCTAAACTGTGTCAGGGATGAGAGATTTGTGGCACACTAGAAACTGATGTAAAGCAAATTGTACAGTTAATTGCCATCCTTGGAAATCTCACCTCCTTTCTTGCCATTGCTTTGATGTGAAACTGTTATCTGCACTCACCCTACTTTTTAAATATCTTTGTTTTGCCTGTAAGGCAGAGCATACCACTCCAGCCAAACTGAATGCATGCTTTCTCTTGGTTCATTCCTAGAATAAATGCTATTTCTTTTTATTATCAAATTGAAGTGTTGGCCCAGTGACTTCACCAGTACAGTACTAACATGAAAGGTGGGTTGAGCCTGAAGTAAAATAGGGGAGAAAGGAGGAAGAAATGAAGAGCAGCAATTTGGTCCAAAAGTGAAGGGGGAAGCAAAGGATAGTGGAGGCCCAGGAGGAAGATAACAAGTGGGAGTGGGATGGAGGCTGTGGACATCATCTCTAAGGTGAAGTTCAGGACTATGCTTGTACCTCACTCCTCACTAGCCATGGAACAAAAATCCACAGCCACCTGTGTGAGCTCTGCTCACCTATACCCAGCCCCCACTATCCTTCCAGATGCCCCCAGAAGCTTACCTTGCAGGAAGCCCAACAGCAAGTAGAGGTGCAGCAGCAGCAATAGGAGGCGCTTAGCCATCTCAGAACCCAACACCAAGGTGGAAGAGAAAGGCTGAATAAAGCCTGCAGGAACCTCACACGCTCAGAATCACTACTTTAAAACCCAGGCTGGAGGGACAGCCAATGAGAGCCTAAGTGGAGGGTGTACTTCTCTTGTCAGAAGGGAACCATGGCCCTGGCTCCTCGCAGTATCCCTGGCTCTGCTCACCTCCATGGCCAGGAGGTATGGCCTGTATCCAACATATATGGACTCTCTGGCAAAGTGCTCACTCTGGATCCTTCATCTGGCTCTTCATTATTGACCTCCAGTTGGGATTTGAACCGGCAACTTGTTGTATTACCTGCTGGTCTTGCGATTCGGCAGTCTTCTCAGCCTGTGATCTAGCAGTCAGCCATCTTATCTGCTGTTCTTGAATTCTTCATCCTCTGTGCCCTGTGAGTGAGGAGGCTGCAGTCTGACATGGTGATCTTACTTTCATCAGCCCCTGCAGCTAAATGAGTCAGGAGAAGCCTCTAGACTGACACCGGACCCACGAATTTGGGACTTTCCAGCCTCTACAACTGCATAAGCTGTTTCTTTGATATAAATCTCTCTCTCTCTGTATATATGGATATATATGGAGCCCTGGTGATGTAGTGTTAAGAGCTCAGCTGCTAACCAAAAAGTCATCAGTTTGAATCCACCAGCTGCTCCTTGGAAACCCTATGGGGCAGTTCTAGTGTTTCCTATAGAGTGGATATCAGTTGGAAATGACTCAATGACAATGGGTTTAGTTTTATACATATACATACATACACACACACACACATATCTATCTATCTATGTATACGCTTCACTTGTTTTGCTTCTCTGCAGAACCCAGCCTAAGACAGGTCCTCACCTACACTGAGAACAAAGAACTAAATTGTGCCTGGCTGCCACTACGGACCTTTCTGTCCAGGGTCACAATAGATGGTTCCAGATAGAACGGGAGAAAAACATGGAGCAGAACTCAAATTCTTATTGAAAAAACCAAAACATCTGGAACAATAGAGAACACAGGACCCCCTGTAGACTATTGCCATGAGACACTCTTTAAACCTAGAATCGAGCTGATGCTCTGGGATCACCTTTTAGCGAAATAGAAGTGGCACACAAAATGAAGGATATTACCCATAAGATGGGTACCTTACTTAACAACCATCAGTATGAGACCAAAAGGTCAACAATTACTCAAAAGCAAAGATGAGAAAAGAAGTAGGCAGGGAAACATGAGTACTGAAAATGAAACAAATAAAACACAATAAAGAGAAGGTCAGTACATTATGATTAATGTAACTAATGTCACTGAAAAATCTGTGCAGACATTTTCAAATGGGAACTTAACTTGCTGTGTAACCTTTCACCAATAACTCAATAAAATATTATTTAAAAAAAATTTGATCAATAAGTCAATTGGAGTTAAAAGGTTTTATTGAGTGCAAAACTTTTCCCAAACACAGAACACTCCTCCAATGAGAAGAGCTCTTCACATTACAGTTTTGAACAGCTTATATAGACAGTATGAGCCCAGGTGGCCTAGTGGGTAAGAGCTTGGCTGCTAACCAAAAGGTCAGCAGTTTGAATCCACCAGCTGCTCCTTGGAAACCCTGTGTGGCAATTCTACTCTGTCCTATAGGGTCACTATGAGTTAGAATCATCTCAATGCCAACAGGTTATATACAGTACAAACTGTTAGGAAAATGTCCCAAAAGGGAAATCTAAAATGATTGCTTGTCATTCACTTAATCAGCAGGACATGGGCTATTAAAAGTGAGGCTTTAGATTGGATTGGTTTATAAAGTTTGTATGTCTGCATTCTATGAGCTAGTTATGGTTTATCTAGTTAATTAAACTTTTCCCAGAGTTTTTGTTTTCATCATAAATTGTTAGTTTCTGAGAAGGGTTAAGAGTTAAGTTTAAGTAGGGGAGGGGGCCAATTTTCCTTGATGCACACATATTATCACTCCTATTTTACAGAGCAGAGGAGGGAGTTCTGAGACATTATATCTTGTTAATCCAGTTTATCTTGACTCAATATCCCATAGTTATTCTGACTCCAGGCTATGGCTGGTGATAATGCACGTTGGACACATTTCAGTGCCACAGCTCTGGAGAATGACTGGGTAGGTTGCTGGCATGGAAGAGGAGCCAAGACCTCTAAGAAACTCCCCTTCATGCTTCATGTGCCTGAGGCCACCTCCTAACTGCAGCCTCTGCCCACCACTCCTGACCCTGACCTGTAAGCACACACACCCCTTCTTCACAAGTTCTAGTCTCAGCTGCTCTACACTTGGCTCAGAGACACAGGGTTGAGCAGCATCTTCCGAGAGCGTAGGGAGGCCATGACTGTTAAAAACCCTGAAGCCCAATCAATTTGCTCTCATAAACTGTCTTCAGTTACCAACTTCTGACAGGTACTATGCTTAAAATTAATACCAAATTCATCTTCACTGGAACATTTTTCTTCTTTTTACAAGTGAAAAAAGATAAGAGAGATTACATACCCTGTCCAGGGTCATACAGTGAATAAACTCTGAGGCTCTAACTGCAAAGCCTGAGGTATTTTTTTTGTTTTGGTTTCTTTTTAAATTGCACGCTGTGGCATCCAAAGGACAGAAACACATTGCAAATGGAAATAAAAGGGATTCCTGGTCACAAATAATGATGATAATAAGGCAGAATATGATTCACTTGCAAGGGAAAGTAAAATGAAAAAAAAAAAACACAACAACTCACAGAAAATATTATAGATAGGAAGAGGCTAGAATTGTATAAAAAAAATTTTTTTATAGAGGTGTTATTTGGGATGGGACTAGAACGATGATTCTCAACTGGGGGTGATGCCACCTGTCTTAGTCATCTAGTGCTGCTATAACAGAAATACCACAAGTCGATGGCTTTTAACAAAGAGAAATTTATTCTTTCAAGTCTACTAGGCTACAAGTCCAAATTCAAGGCATCAGCTCCAGAAGAACTCTTTCTTTCTCTGTTGGTTCTAGAGGAAGGTCCTTGTGATGCATCAGTCTTCCCTTGGTCTGGGAGCAGCTCAGCGCAGGAACCTCAGTCCAAAGGAAGTGCTCTGCTCCTGGCACCGCTTTCTTGGTGGTATGAGGTCCCCATGTGTCTCTGCTCACTTCTCTCTTTTATATCTCAGAAGAGATTGGCTTAAGACACTATCTAATCTTGTAGACCTCATCAGTATAACTGCTGCTAATCCATCTTATTACATCATAGTGACAGAGTTTACAACACACAAGGAAATCACATCAGATTACAAAATGGTACACAATCAAACAACACTGGGAATCATGACCTAGCCAAGTTGACACATATTTTTGGGAGACACAATTCAATCCATGACACCACTCCAGGAGATATCTGGCAATGTCTGGAGACATTTCTGGTTGTCACAACTGGTGAAAGTGTTTATTACTGCCATCTGCTGGAGGGAGAGAATGAACAAATTAGTGTTGGGAGAAGTAAGTCCAGAATGCTGGGGTTTGATGGATCTCTTTTGTGTGGACTCTCTAGCCATGGTCTTGTAACTTCCACCCAAGTGATTGGACAGGACAGTGCAGATATGGCAATAGTGGAACAGGAAATGATTAGTCAGTTTTGCCATCTCACTGGGCTTTAGGTGAATCATCCATCCCAGAGGCGGGAAAGAGAGGATCCTAGCACCACCAAGGAAGACCAGCCAGGAGCCAGCATGTCCTTTGGACCCAGGATCCCTGTGTTAAGAACCTCCTGGAACTAGGAGACAGAGAGTGAGCTGTAACCCTAATGGTGGCAGAGAAGCAGTGGCAGGACAGACTGTGCAATGGACTTCCCAGTCCATGGAGTGAGAAAGCTGAGTGCCTTTGGGCAGATGCAGAGGGCCAGGGAGAGGCATGCCTATGAGCACTGCTGGAAAGAGTCTGTCCTGATGGAAGAACTGTATCCTTGAGTGTTCCTGAGCCTGAATTGCGACATGTTACTTCCCCAATAAACCCCATAATCGTGAGTATGGTCTGTGAGTTCTGTGTGACCATTTCAATGAATTATCGAACCCAGCAGAGAAGTAGACAGTGCCTTGGGATGGACAGTTGGTGTCAGAATTGGTAAATGTGGTGGAGAGAAGAGGTATGTCTAACCCCGGACTCATAGGAATCAGCTTTGGGCTGTTGATCTTGACTCTCCTTTCCCTTTGTGAAGTTAGAGGAGGTCAGACACTGCCCCACACAGTTTTTATAATGCTCCTTAGAAGCGGGGATGGCAAGATTTTGTCTCATGTACTTTGAAAATATTATCAGGAGGGCACTGTCCCTGGAGAGGGACATCATGCTTGATAAAGTAGTAGGTCAGCAAAAAAGAGGAAGACCCTCAACTAGATGGATTGACACAGTGGCTGCAACAATGGGCTCAAACACAGCAACAATTGTAAGGATGGCAGAGGATTGGGCAGCGTTTCATTCTGTTGTACGTAGAGTTCCTATGGGTCAGTAGATAATGAGGGTCAGTTGGGGAAAATCTTGAATGCCAAACTGAGGAGTCTACTTAATTAGGTGCACCAGTATCTTAGTTTCTTAGTACTGTTGTAACAGAAATACTACAAGTGGGTGGCTTTAATGAACTGAATTTTATTCCTCACTGTTTTGGAACCAGCTCTAGGGGAAGGCTCCCTCTCTGTCCATCCTGGAAGATAATCTTTGCCTCAGCTTCTCTAGCTCTGGTATTCTTCCTTCCTTGGAGATTTCCACATGGCATCTATTTTCATTCCATTTGTGCTCACTTGTATCTGTGTCTATGCTACTCTTTATATCTCAAAGTGATTAGGTATCAGACACACTCTACAGGGATATATTCTCATTAGCACAACAAAGATTCCCAAATGAAATAATATGCATTGGTAGAGGCACTTGATTTTCAAAACTATGTTAGAGAAGCTAATGGGCTCACAATATTGCAAATCCAAGATGAAGTTCAAGAGAAATTAATTACATAGGCCTGAGTGATCTGAAGGATTAGTATGGGTTTTGTTTGGAGTATTGCTGATGTTCAATGTTCTCACTTCCAGACATAAGGAATCTTTCTTTTATCTTAAACTATCTATTTCTCATAGTAATTTAGTAGACTATGTTTTTGTAAACAGAAATGAAACATTTATCTTTTTCTCCCTACCTGATTCCTGCAGAAATTGAAAACTACTAATGAATATTTGTATTTTCTTGGCAACGTAATTATATACATGAGTTCAATAAGAATCTGTCCTCCTTGTTAACAGGACATAATTGTAAATATTGGTTATATCACCAAGCTTTGACTGGAATGCTATCCTTTAAAATGATGCCCTTAGAATAAAATATGACCAGAACTTTTAAGAAATTAAAGTTGACTTTATGGAGCTAATGCTTACAAAGCCCTCCCAGGAAAACTAACCTGATACCTAGCTTGCAGCTATCCCAGGCTCACAGGTGAGTAAAATAGGTCACTTTCTGGTAGGTTCAAGGACCTCATGATATTTTGGGACCTTGAGAAGAAAGGAAATCTGCCATATCTATAGGTGTTGTTGTGTGTCTTTGAATTGATTTTGACTCATAGCAACACTATATGACACAGTTTAGTATTGCCCTATAGGGTTCTTTAGCTTTAGTATTTATGGGAGGAGATTGGCAGCTGCTTTCTTCTGTGGAATAGTTGGTGGGTTCCATCCACTGACATTTTGGTAGGTGCCCAGCCCTTAAATTTTGCCCCACAAGGGATCCTTAAACCTGTGGATACTACAGGTGAAATCTGGTGACTAGTTCTTGGCTTGGCTTCTCAGGCTAGAAGGGTTTTACAAGTTTAATCTGAGATTCCTCACAAAAATTTCCAGGAAATGTAAAAGGCCAAATGGAAAATTACCATTTTTGCTTCACCCACGTACAGCCTTATTTTAAGATCAAGAACAAGCTTGCTTTGAGATGATCTTTCATCAAAAAAAGGATGAGTGTAGGGAGAACTTTTATATTTCAGAAGAAAACGGTAGCATGTCCTTGTGGTCTATCAGACTCTGGTTCTATCATTGTCTTTGCACTATTTTTCATCACTTTGTGAACTACAGCAACTAACAGTTTTGTTTTCTACCTGTAAATTGGATTGGTTCTTGCTACGTAGCTTATGCAGTTCCCTATGTGTCCATACACAATCATTTACCCAAAGGAAAAAAATAGGAGTATGAAAGAGACCATGGTGGTAGAAACAAGAGAACAAACTATTGCTTGTTTAGATGCAACACAATATTGAACCTGGAAAGAGCATTTAACCAAAAGCCAGCTTATAGGATGCTCAATATGGAAATAGCTCCCTTTGTGTTACAGATGGTATTAGACAAGGAGATGGTATTAGAGAAGGTAGCATCAGAATGAAAAGACCCAGTGTCACAACTCAGTTAAGCCAGCCTTTCCTATCCAAAGGATCATCTGAAATTCCCGAAATGAGTTTATAGAATAGACAAGCTTTAGATTATGTGATGACCTCACAGGGAGATGTTTGTGCTTTAATTAGGTCACAATGCTGTGTGCACATAAACGATTCCCAGTAGGAAATTTATTAAAATTACTGCACTGAAGCCAATGCACAACAAGCTGCTGAATGGGCCAATTAAAATGGAAAGTCCAAGGGAATTATTCTGTCTAAATCTCGATTCTTGGGGTCCTTCACTCAGAGAAATTTTTCAAATTTTGGATATTGTCTTCTTAGTCACTCTCTGTATAAATAAATAAAGAAAAAAACCAAACTCGTTTCCGTTGTGTGGATTCTGACTCATAGGGACCCTATAGGGTAGAGTAGAACTGCCCCGTAGGTTTTCCAAGGAGCAGCTGGTGGAATCCAACAGCAGGTCATTTGGTTAGCAGCCATAGTTCTTAAACACTCTGCTGCCAGGACTCCCTCACTGCAACAGCCTTCCTAAAGTGCATAACCTCAAGGATCTTAAATGCATGGGAGCAACCACTAACACTACAAATGTTATCCAACATCATCAGTCTATAGAAGCTAATGGAATGACAGGATCAGACTTCAGAGTGCTCAGATGAAGTTCTCTACTAAACGGTAATACAGATTTTTGCTTAAGCTCTTTAAAAGTATGACCAAGAGGTGGGTCTATTGTTAAATAGAGAAACTGAGGACCAGAGAAATGGACAGATTCCTTTGAGTACACAGAAAATTCACAAAAGTCACTGACCAATTTGGAATGCAACCAAGAACAAATAAACAGGAATAAGGAGACACAGTAGAGACACAGTGACTATGATACTGTGCAAATCCCTTTTGGTGACACGACATCTGTTAACCAAAAACTTGCTTAAAATTTATCTTGTCCAAAAAATTTAACTTTACCCAATGTATTCTGGCCTTTGCTCTTTTTCCTGAGAAATAATCTTTGGAATTTCTTGAGTAGCTGAAGTGCCTTTATAATTTAAAAACTCCATGAAATTAATTTAAAACAAAGACGAGAATATAAGGGGGAAGGAAAACTATTTTAAAGGAAAAGGAACAACCGGAACCGAACAATGAGAATGTTCTGGCATTGTGAAGACTGTAACCAATGTATGAACAATTTGTATAGAAATTGTTGAATGAGAACCTAAACTATTGTGTAAACCTTTACGGAAAACACAATAATATATTATTACAAAAATAAATAAATAAACCAAAAAACAAACTTCCAGACAAGTGAGAATTTCTGCAAATGATTAGAGGCTGGCCAGGCCACAACCATCACTTGGTGGCCATGTCAAGTAAACTTAGGAAGGGCAGGGAACATGATTCAAATTAATTACGCTAAGATTAGCCCTTTTAGTTAATTTTCTACGCTATTTTTCCTCTCTTTTCTCCTTAAAAAACTCACTGTAACTGGCCTAAGATGAGTCTCCCTGTTTGTCTGAACAGAGTGGTCTTCCTGTGTGCACACAGATTAACTGCTCAAATAAACTTTAAAGGATTTATTTTCTTTCTACTTCGATTATTTTGACAGGATGAAAAATGAACACACATATAAAACTTGATACAGGTGAGAAACAAACACACAAACTGAAAGATAATATAATGCCCGGTAGTGATAAAAGCAAGAGGCAGTGGTGCTTGACTGAGAATTTTCAGTGCTGGACCTATGAGGGAGAGACTGTGTTCAATTCCTGGACTAGGCACTTCATGTTCAGACACCACCTTGAATATGGATGTGATGCCTGCCTTTGGGCAGCCATCTTGTGACTATGAACAACAAGAATAAGGAAAAGGGCAAAAGAATTTCAGATACTTGACTTTGACATGCAAGTCTCTGGTCTGGTATTAGCAATTGAATTCCTCCAGAGTTCTGATTATGTGAGAAAACAAACCGTTATTTTTTTAAATCCTTGCCAGTTTGGTATCTCATGGTTTGTAGGAGAGTGCACTTCTGATGCAGAGAATCATTTCTTTTTGTATTTCATTATGATTATTATTTTTAGTCTTCGGTTTTCTAAAAAGATCTCTATCCTCTTTTCAAATTTAACTGAGTAAAGAAATACGGGTGGAAAATCATTTTCACTTAGTTTTTTTTTTTTTTTTGGTAATTCTCTATTTTCTTCTACTTTCCATGTGACTTTTGAAAACTTTAATGCTATTATTTTATCCTGATCTTCTATGGATACTGTTTTTTTCTCTCTGTAAAGTCGTAGAATCTTCTCTTTATCCCTGGTGGTTTGAAATTTTACCACTAAGAATATCACATATAAATTTTTTCATCTGCTCCCTGTATTTATTCTATTACCCCCATGGCATTTCTTCCTGTATCAGTTTATATTTGTATTTTATGTCAGAAATTTTCCAAAATGTCTGGTGACCTTGGCTTTGTGTTCACATTTCAGATAGAGACTCTAAGAAGTCACTGTAAACCCTGTGTGCATGGGCAAGGAGGGGGATCATCAATAAATTAAATTCCACTTCAGTTGAAATTGGTTTTCGTATGTCAAAATCTGTAGGTCTTTTTCTAGAACCATACAAATTTTCTAGAGAAGGATCTTCTGATCTCTTCCCTAACTAGGGAGGGATTGGCAGAGCCTGACTACCAGCCTTCCAGAAGCTGAAACAAGAAGGAAACTAGAGGGTCTCATCATTCCGCATTCAGACTTTAATGTAATCCTCCAGGTTTGTCTGATACCTACCTCATCTCAACTCCCAAGCCCTGTACCTCGTGCTCCCTGACCCAAGCCTCTCTAGTTTAATTTTCCCAAAGAATATACCTTTCTTCTCCTAGGAATGGGGTTGGTACCTAGATATATGAAATGGGGGTAGCTGGTAGTTGTACAGGAGAGTCTGAACTCAGGTGAGGGAGGGCAGAGGGTCTTACTTTTTATTAAATATACTTATAGGCAATGTTTTTGGAGCAATCCATATCACCCCCACCTTCTTTTGGTTGTTAACAAGTCAATGAGGATGATTATTGTCACTATCCCCTATATGGGCACTTAGATTTATTTTCTTCAGCTCTTCTTAATTGGTTACCTCTTCTCTAACCCTTTAGTTAGGTAGTTAAGCAGTTAAGCATTTGGCTACTAACCAAAAGCTTGGCCATCATTACCCACCCATTGACTCCATGGGAGAAAGAAGCGGTGTATTGCTTTCATAAAGATTACAGCCTAGAAAACACTATGGGGCAATTCTACTGTTTCACACAGAGACTCTATGAATCAAAAATCAAAGCAAAGGCATCATATAACAGTCCCCTGAATACTTCACATAATGTAGTTTGAGGCTTACAGTAACATCCTTGTTTCACAGAAAAATAAATGTCATTTTACGATACTAACATCTTAATATTGACCCGTTCTGTCCTACCCTTCCCAAGGCTGAGGTCATATTCATTCCTTCCCAGAAATGCATCTTATATCTGCTTCCGAGCTCAATAGGACCTTTTGTGTTACCTGGGTCACATCCCATTTTCAAAGTCTTTTTCTCTTTGCTGTGTGCATACTGTGTTCATAGTGTGTGCGTATGTGTGCACAGTGGTAATTTTGACCTAGAAGGCTGAGATACTGTGATGTTGCTTGGGAGATTTCCCGTACTTACTTCCTTGCCTCTCAGCTTCAGAGGCCCGCAAGTTCAGCATGTCTTTGTAGAGTCATGCAGCACAATTTAAAATTTTTCTCCCAGTTCCCTGGCTCTGTACTTCCTAAGTAAGCCACTCATTTCTGGTAACATCTGTCCTCTGGCTGAGCTCCCTTTATGGGAGGTAGCCGAACTCTAAGGGATCTTTGTGTCTGCAGATGGAACTGAAAGGAAACCTCAAACTAGTCCAAGCCCTTTTGCTATCACTTGCTCCACGCTGAAGAGGAGTACTTCCAATGTATTTAGAATGCTGACATCCAAAAGTTGTGTGTACACAGCACTTTACATTTTTATGGTCACTCTTGGCTCTAATTCTGTCACTCTCTGGTCTCTTGACCTCATTAGCATTTCACCTTCCCTAGCTTCCATCAAAGGAGCACTGGTGGCTCAGTGGGTGAGCTCAGCTGCTAACCAAAAGATCAGTGGTTTGAACCCAGCAGCCTATCTCTGGGAGAAAGATGTGGCAGTCTGCTTCCATAAAGATTGACAGCCTTGGGGCAGTTCTACTCTGTCCTATAGGGTTGCTCTGAGTTGGAATGGAATCAACCACAATGGATTTAGCTTCCCTCATACGTCTGCTTAGCATCACCCACCCATGAAATTTAGGTCCTTTCCTACATTCACCTCCTTGCCAACAAAATTTAAAAAGGCATTTGGGAAAACAGAGTTTTTGAAAATTTGGCAGTTACCATGTTGCCTGACCAGCTCCCCCTCAAGACTACTCTCCAGGCTCTCCAAATTTCTCTTTTCTTTCTTTTTTTAACTTTTTTTAAAATTGTATTTTAGATGAAGGTTTACAGAACAAATAGTTTTTCATTAAACAGTCAGTACACATATTGTTTTATGGTGATGGTTAACAATCCCACAACATGTCAACACTGTCCCTTCTCAACCATGGGTTCCCTATTACCAGCTTTCCTGTCCCCTCCTGTCTTCTAGTCCTTGTCCCTGGGCTGTTGTGCCCCATTAGTCTCATTTTGTTTTATGGGCCTGTCTAATCTTTGGCTGAAGGGTGGACCTCAGGAGTGACTTCATTACTGAGCTAAAAAGGTGTCTGGGGGCCATACTCTCGGGGTTTCTCCAGTTTCTGTCAGGCCAGTAAGTCTGGTCTTTTTCTGTGAGTTAGAATTTTGATCTACTTTTTTCTCCAGCTCTGTCCAGGACCCTCTGTTGTGATCCCGGCCAGAGCAGTCAGTAGTGGTAGCTGAGCACCATCTAGTTGTACTGGACTCAGTCTGGTGGACGCCATGGTAGTTGTGGTCCATTAGTCCTTTGGACTAATCTTTCCTTTGTATCTTGTTGTCTTCATTCTCCCTTGCTCCCAAAGGGGTGAGACCAGTGGAGTATCTTAGATGGCTGGTCACAGGTTTTTAAGACCCTAGACGCTACTCACCAAGGTAGAATGTAGAACATTTCCTTTATAAGCTGTGTTATGCCAATTGAGCTAGATGTTTCCCAAGACCATGGTCCCCACAGCCCTCTGCCCAGCACTTCACCCCCTCAAGGAGTTTGGATGTGTCTATGGAGCTTCCATGACCTTTCCTTGTACTAGTTGTGCTGGCTTTCCAGTATTGTGCAGTCTTACCCTTCACCAAAGTTACCACTTATCTATTGTCTATTCAGTATTCCCCCCAACCCTTCCCATCCCTTGTAACCAGCAAAGATTGCTTCTTTCTGTGTGTAAAGTTTTACATGAGTTTTTACAGTAGAGGTCTCATACAATATTTGTCCTGTTGTGATTGACTTATTTCACTCAGCGTAATGTCCTCCTGTTTGATTCATGTTATGAGACGCTTCATAGATTCATCATTGTTCTTTGTCATTGCATGATACTCCATTGTGTGTATGTACCATAGTTTGTTTATCCATTCATCCGTTGATGGGCATCTAGGTTGTTTCCATCGTTTTGCTATTGTGAACAATGCTGCCATGAACATAGGTGTGCATATGTCTATTTGAGTGATGACTCTTATTTCTCTAGGATATATTCCTAGGAGTGGGATTGATGGATCATATGGTATTTCTCTTTCTAGCTTTCTCAGGAAGCTACATATCATTTTCTAAAATGGTTGTATCATTTTGCATTCCCACCAGCAGTGCATAAGAATTCCCATCTCCCTGCAGCCTCTCCAACGTTTGTTATTTGCAGTTTTTTTGATTCATGCCAGTAATGCCGGGGTGAGATGGTATCTCACTGTGGTTTTAATTTGCATTTCTCTAATGGTTAGTGACCATGAGCATTTCCTAATGTATCTGTTGGCCCCTGGAATGTCTTCTTTGGTGAAGTGTCTGTTCATTTCCTCTACCCAATTTTTAATTGGATTATTCGTCTTTTTATTGTAGAGATGTTGGATTTTCTTGTAGTTTTTAGAGATTAGAACTTTGTCTGACTGGTAAATGTCCCGAATTTTTTTCCCAGTCTGTAGGTTCTCTTTTTACTCTTTTGGAGAAGTCTTTTGATTAACATAAATGTATAATTTTTAGAAGATTCCAGTTATCTAGCTTATCTTCTGGAGTTTGTGTGTTGTTAGTTATGGTTTGTATCCTGTTAATGCCGTGTATTAGGGCTTCTAGAGTTGATCCTATTTTTTCTTCTATGAACTTTATAGTTTTTGGCTTTATATTTAGGTCTTTGATCCATTTTGAATTAGTTTTTGTATCTGGTGTGAGCTATGGGTCCTGTTCCATTTTTTTTTGCAGATGGATATCCAGTTTTGCCTGCACCATTTGTTAAAGACTGTGTTTTCCCCATATGATGGACTTTGGGCCCTGTCGAAGATCAGGTGACCGTAGGTGGATGGATCTACATCTGCATTCTCAATTCAGTTCCATTGGTCAATATATCTGTTGTACCACTACCAGGCTGTTTTGACTACTGTAGTTGTATAGTAGGTTCTGAAGCCGGGTAATGCGAGTCCTACTTTATTCTTCTTCTTCAATAGTGCTTTACTTATCCGGAGCTTCTTCCCTTTCTATATAAAGTTATTGGTTAGTTTTTCCAGCTCTTTAAAGAATGTTATTGGTATTTGGATAGGGATTGCATTGTTTATTTGTAAATTGCTTTGGGTAGGATTGACATTTTCACAATGTTGAGTCTATCTATCCGTGAGCATGGTACGCTTTTCCATTTAGGTAGATCCCTTGGGGTTTCTTGCAGTAGTGTTTTGTAGATTTCTTTGTACAGGTCTTTTACATCCCTGGTTAGATTTATTCCTGAGTATTTTATTTTTTTAGGGGGTATTGTAAATGGTATTGTTTTCCTGATTTCTGTTTCATCATTCTTTTTATTAGTGTATATGAATCCAACTGATTTTTGTATGTTTATCTTGTATCCTGCCACTCTGCTGAATCTTTCTGTTAGTTCCAGTAATTTTCTCATGGAGTCTTTTGGGTTTTCTATGTATAGTATCGTATCATCTGCAAATAGGGACAGTTTAACTTCTTCATTACCAATTTGGATGCCCTTTATTTCTTTTTCTTGCCTTATTGCTCTAGCTAGGACTTCCAGCACAGTGTTAAACAGAAGTGGTGATAAAGCGCATCCTTGTCTTGTTCCTGTTCTCAAGGGGAATATTTTCAGCCTCTCTCCATTAAGAATGATGTGGGCTGTTGGTTTTGCATAGATGCCCTTTATTACGTTGAGAAATTTCCCTTCTATACCTATTTGATTGAGAGTTTTTATCAGGAATGGGTGTTGGACTTTGTCAAATGCCTTTTCTGCGTCAATTGAGATGATGATGTGATTCTTTTCTTTACTTTTATTTATGTGGTGGGTTACATTGATTGATTTTCTAGTGTTGAACTATCCTTTCATACCCAGTATGAATCCTACTTGGTCATGGTGTATTATTTTTTTGATATGATGCTGAATTCGATTGGCTAGAACTTTGTTGAGAATTTTTGCATCTATATTCATGAGATATATTGGTCTGTAATTTTCTTTTTTTTTTCATCTTTGCCTGGTTTTGGTATCACGGTTATGCTGGCTTCATAGAATGAATTTGGAAGTGTCGTTTCCTTTTCTATGTTCTGAAATAGTTTGACTAGTACTGGTGTAAGCTCTTCTCTGAATGTTTGGTAGAATTCTCCAGTGAAGCCAACTGGGCCAGGGCTTTTTTTTGTTGGGAGTTTTTTTTATTACCTTTTCAGTCTCTTCTCTTGCTATGGGTCTGTTCAGACTTTCAACATCACTTTGTGTTAGTTTGGGTAGGTAGTGAGTTTCTAAAATTTTTCCATTTCCTCTAGGTTTTCGAATTTGTTGGAGTAGAGTTTTTCATAATACTGTGTTATGATCTTTTTATTTCAGTTGGGTCTGTTGTAATGTTCCTCATTTCATTTCTTATTTGGGTTATTTGCATCCTCTCCTGTTTTTCTTTTGTCAGTCTGGCCAGTGGTTTGTCGATTTTGTTGATTCTTTCAAAGAACCAACTTTTGGTTTTGTTGATTCTTTCAAAGAACCAACTTTTGGTTTTGTTGATTCTTTCTGCTGTTTTTCTATTCTCTATTTCATTTATTTGTGCTCTGATCTTCATTATTTTCTTTCTTCCAGTAGCTGTGGGTGTTTTTGCTCTTCTCTTTCTATTTGTTTGAGTTCTGTAGTTAATGTTTTGATTTTGTCCTTTTCTTCTTTTTTGATATGTGCACCTATTGCTATAAATTTTCCTCTGAGGACTGCCTTTGCTGTGTCCCAAAGGTTGTGGTATGATATGTTTTCATTCTCGTTTGAATCTAGGAATTTTTTTATTCCATCTCTGATTTGTTCTATTACCCAGTGATGTGTAAGCATGTTGCTATTCAGTTTCCATGTAATCGATTTTTTTTCCTTGCTCTTTCTGTTGTTAATTTCTACCTTGATGGCATTGTGGTCAGAGAAGATACTTGGAATTATCTCAACGTTTTGGATCTTGTTGATGATTGCTCTGTGGTCTAAGATGTGGTTTATTCTGGAGAACGTTCCATGTGCATTGGAAAAGAATGTACTTTGCAGCTGTTGGGTGGGAGTGTTCTATATATGCCTATGTGGTCAAATTGGCTGATTGTGGCCTTTAGGTCTCATCTTTGTTGAGTTTCTTTCTAGATGTTCTGTCCTTTACTGAGAGTGGTGTGTTGAAGTCTCCTACTATTATTGTGACTGTCAATTTCTCTTTTCAGTGCCATTTAGAGTTTGTCTTATGTATTTTGGAGCCCTGTCATTGGGCATGTAGTTGTTTATTATGGTTATGTCTTCATGACATATTGTCCCCTTAATCATTATATAATGTCCTTCTTTGTCTTTTATGGTGTTTTTTTTTTTAGTCTATTTAATCTGAGATTAGTATTGCCACATCTGCTCTTTTTTGGTAGCTGTTTGCTTGATATATTTTTTTCCATCCTTTGGTTTTTAATAAATTTACGTCTTTGTTTCTAAGGTGTGTCTCTTGTAGACCGCATATTGGTAGATCCTGTTTTGCTAATCCATTCCATCATTCTCTGTCTCTTTATGGGTGCATTTATGCCACTTACATTCAGTGTAATTGTTGATAGGTGTGATTTTATTGTTGGCATTTTGTAGTGCTTTTTTGTGGTGCTGATGTTTTCTTTGTTCTGCTTACTCTCCTGTGCTGAATTCCTTTTGTTTGTAGATTTTTTTCATTTATTTTGTGTTTGTAAATTTTTTTTTACTCAGGCTTTATGTTTTTCTTCTTTATTTTGAGGAGTCAGTTTGTTAACTTCCTTTGTGGTTACCTTGAAATTTACCCCTATCTTCCTAGGTTTGAACCAGTCTATTATTACTTGGTATTGCCTTGCCTTCCTCTCCAGTAGAAGGTTCTATACCTACACCATTTATTCCCTATTTTATTGTTCTAATGTTTTTGTCATTTACAGATTAACCTCTCTGGTTTCCTGTTGGAATTCTTTTAGTTTTGGATAGTCCTTGAGAGTTCATTTCCAGGGTTGGTATCTGGCTGGTATGATCCTGTGTCCTAGATTCAGCCTGTGGTCTGATGTCGTTTGTTCTCAGATCAAAGGACTCCTTTTAACAATTCTTGTAAGTTTGGTTTGGTTTTTACATATTCCCTTAATTTCTGTTTATCTGGAAATGTCCTAATTTCACCATTATATTTGAACAAGAGTTTTGCAGGATATATTATTCTCGGCTGGCAACTTTTTCTTTCAAGGTTTCATATATGTCATCCCATTGCCTTCTTGCCTGCATGGTTTCTGCTGAATAATCCAAGCTTAGTCTTATTCTTTCTCTTCTGTATGTGGCTTTTTGTTTTTCTTGAGCTTCTCTCAGGATTCTTTCTTAGTCTTTGGTTTTAGCAAGTGTGATTATGATATACCTTCGTGATTTTCTTTTGGGATATATCCTATATGGGATTTATTGAGCTTCTTGGATGGTCAGCTTTTCATCTTTGATGATATTGGGGAAGTTTTCTGTCAGCAATTCTTCAGTGATCCTCTCTGTGTTTTCCATTTTCTCCCTCTGTTCTGGAACTCCAATCACTTGAAAATTTCTGCTTTTGATTATATCCCACATAATTCTCAGGGTTTCTTTGTTTTTCTTTGTTCTTTTTTCTAATTTTTCCTCAAAGTTGTATTCAAGTATTTGTCTTCAATTTCGCTGAACTTGTATTCCAATCCTTCTATGACACTGTCCATTTCTGAAATCTTATTGTTTATCTTTTGGATTTCTAATTGTTGTTTTTGTATGTTTTTGATTTCTAGTTGTGAATTTATTTTAACATTTTGTTCTTGTATTATTTTCCTGAATTCTTCCATTTTTTGTTTGTATTTTCCATGAATTTGTCTATTTTTTCCTCATTTTTGTCTGCTTTTTGCTTCAACTCTTGGAGCTCTGAATATTAGAGATTTGAATTCCCTTTCAGGTAGATCTAGTGACTTTTCTTCTACTGGAAAGTCATCTGATGTTTTATTTTGGACGCCTACTGAAACCATGGTGTCCTGTCCTGTTTTTGTATATGTTTTCAATATGTCACACAGCACCAGGTTTTCAGGAGACAGGAAGAGAAGGTAAGTATAGAGAGACAAGAAACTGAGAAATGAAGAAAGACAAAAAGGGAAAAAGAGAGAAAAGAAAAGAAACAAACAAAAAACCAAAAAAGAAAACCAAAACAAACAGACAAAAAAACTGGGAAAAAAGAAATGCCTCCAGGGACCCCACTGCAACTCTGCAAAGACTGAGGGAGTAGCTCCCAAGCTTCACAGCAGTGCCTGGCTAAAAGGGTCTCCAGAGCTGAGAAAAGGAAAAGAAAACAAACAAACAAATCAAAACAGGACAAATCAAAACAAACAAAAAGCCCTGGGAATCCTGCCAGCATGGCTGCACGGGCAGGGAAACAGTTCCACTGTTCAGCAGCATTTCACAGCCTTTCAGGAAGAAACAAAGATGGCAAATAGAGCCAGGTGTTTGAGAGAAAGTAGGGGGAGGTGGTGAGAGGTATGGAAGAAATCAAAAGAAGTGGAAAAAAGCAACACCAGTAGCCAAAAAATGGCACTCAGGGAGCCGGCCAGTGCAGGCGAGTGGAATCCAAGCTGCACCAGGGTGAAGCCAGTACCTCCCAGTCAAGAGACTGTGGCTGCAGGAAGCAGAGTAGGCCGAGTGCAGGTGAAGAAGGGTGGGGAGTGGTAAAGCATATATCACTGGTTACTGGTTGTTCTGTCTCCTGCTGGAAGCTCTGTGAAGCTGCTTTCCCATACCCCCTGTTTGCCGATCTCTGACAGGAGTCCAAGATGGCAGGTCCGTGCTACATTAGCTGATGGGGACCTCTGCATGTATCTCTCCTCACTCTCTGTTCTTTGCCAGTTTCTTATTCCATTCGGTGCTTGGCTGAGTTCTTTATCTCTTGCTTTTATGCTTAGGGTTTCAGGATTGACGTTTGTCTCTGTTTGACTTAGTTTTTCATATCTTTGCTGTGGATGGATGGTGTGATGCTTCTGTCTATAGTGCCATGTTGCCTGGAAGTCACCTAAGTGAATCTTAAGGCACCTTTAAGTTATAGGAATGAGGAGCATTGAATCAGTAGCCATGGAGTCTATTCTGACTCAAGGAAGACTTAAGGAGTGGTAAAAAAGCCAACTTTCTCTTTTCTCTAGGGCACTGTGAACCACAGATCTCCTGGAATCTTAATTTTCCTCCTTTTATTATGCAGAACAATATTCTTCTTTGTCTCTATCTTGGCCCTAGATCTACCTTCTTCACAGATCCTTTTCTTCATGTAGGGAGACTTGCACTCCTCCCTTTTGCAAATTGTTTATTAAATCTTAAAACAATGTAATATTATTGTTTTAAACTAATTCAAACATTTAGTTTTTAACAATTGTAACCAGCCTGTTTTGAGGTACTTGTTTTTAGAAAAAACTGATCCCCCTGCTTGCATATAGAATGAGTGTACAAAATAAAACTAACGTTTCAATTTCTTTGTGTTTTATTTTAATAGTTGCTGAACAATAGTGGAGATAATTGAATTTAAGGTAATTGCTAGAAGTGCTGAAAATAAATGTATTATTGAAAATAGTACATACCATGATGAAGTTTAATTGGGATTTTGATAATATTTGTATTTTCTAGGTTGTAATGTATAAGCTAATTTTCACATTTCCATTTCACATGCATTTTCAGCATCACAGTAAGTACAAAAGTAAGGGACTACCTATATACATTTGTAATAGCACTTAGACAGTCAGATAGCATCTTCACAGAACAACCCAATAAAGTAGACAAGGAAAAATTATTATTCCCTTTATACAGATGGAACCAAAATGTTTAGGTTCACTTCTTCTTTCTTTTCACCCCATTTGTTAGAGGGCAGAATCTTTGAAGTAGGAAACTTTCATATTCTCTCTGTCTTATATCCCTCCTGGCTTCTTAAGAGAATTACTACATAGGAAGCTTTTTCCTTCCAAAGTAACTCTTTTAAAGCTGTGGATTCTTCCAAGGATGCAGTTTCCTGCATAAGCAATCCCCTATTCTTTCCTCTGTTCATGTCTTTTTATTAACTTCAGTCATTCGATCACTAAAGTAAGGGATGCCTGTGTTTTGAAACACTTGAAACAGACTGGACCTGGGTCTCCAATACCTGGTGGCAGGTTTCTTACTCACTTCGCCCACGCCTTCTGTGACCTAGTTCCAAGGCTTCCTTCTCTCTGTCAGTTTTCTTCACTGAATCTCTGCAACTTCCTCACATTGAGGACACTGGAAATCCCATGGGCTGCCACAGGGTTGTTGAGTATGTCAATTAGGACATACTTTAGCCTAAAGCCCAAAACCAAGCCCACTAACCATGTTCTGCAAATCATGTGAGGATCACCGGGGGATATCTTGGAGATGGCTACCACACCAACTTTGAGACACATAAAATGGCCTGAAAGGATTTTATAGTATGATTTCATTTGCTCATCTTGCAATTTAATAGTATTTGATGTATTAAATACTGATATTCAGTGCTATTTGGTAGAAATTTGCCTATTAGAAAAGATGATGTGTTCTATAAAATTATTTTCGCCAAATTATTATATAATTTTTAAGTGATGAAAGGCACATCGATGTCTTTTGGGGCAAGATGAGATCTGTGATCATGTGTAGATTAAAGTATCTCAATCTCACCTCTATATTAAAGAAGTTAACCTAAGGTTAAGGCAAAGATTTTTTCTTCCTTGTGAATTAGACCTTGTATTAATTTACTTGCTTGGTTCCTCTCTGTAATCTGATAAGAAGTATGTCGACTGTGATTCTTAAGTGACCTTGTTTATGACTCTGGTAACCTAATAAGGAAAGATGTCAGCTGCATTCTAGGTACCATTGCCTGAGGTTCAATGTTGTCTTCTGATCTAATCCACCTGGCAACCCTCTGGTTAGGACCTTGGAAACAGAACAATACTCATAGATTCTTGCAAGAGATATTGGCTTCTGTCGAACAGGTCTCACTCACTTACACCTGAGCTGTTATCCTGAAGTTCAAAGAGAAGAGGTGAGGGATAGCTGTATTGCCTTCCATGGGACTATTATGGATGAAAAATTCCTGTTCAAATGTTATTTAAACAACATAATGACATAAAGCCAGTGTGTCAGGAGGTACGTATTCTACACTTGTTTAGGGAAAGATGCCTGAAAAAATGCCGCCTAAATATAATATTAGAGAAAAGAATCAATCATCTAAACTTTTCTCTTGTTATAATGCACAGAGTGTTTACTAGCCATTATTTTGTAGCCTTTCTTTCCTGAAACAGCAAATCTTTTCCTTAACTTGGAGCCTGATGGAACACAACTCCAACAGTCTCATCCTTCTGTGTAAACTATCACTCCAGGAAGTTTAAAGGCCCACAGAGCATCCTAGCATATGTTTCTCTAGAAATCAACTCATTGGGCCCTTTATAAATATGGATGCTAAAGAATATTGGTCAATTTTTAGTGCTTTTAAAAATTGTTTGCCTAAAGATGCTATGTTATATTGATACTCTACTCAAGATCATGTGGAACAGAATAGACAGATCCTTTTCTAGGCATCAGTACTATTTATCTCAGTCCCACTCTTCTACACACAACACCCAACTTTAGATGAAAAATGAGAAGACACACAAAAAAATCAAGAGGATCCAACCTATTGTCAAAAGATTAATTACTAGAACTATACTGAGCAATGGCCCAATTGTTGGAACTGTGAAATAAGGACTTTAAAATGACTGTAAGTATGATAAAACACTGAGTGGACAATTTAGACAACAGAGATGAATAGATGAAGAACTTGAAAAGAGAAATAGAATCTCAAAGAAAGAATAAAAAAATACTAGAAGTAATCTGCACTATATTGAAGGTAAAGAATTTCTATAATGGGCTCATCTGTAAGGTCACTATAGCTGAGGAAAGAATCAGTGACATTGAAGAGAATGCCATAGAAAGTATTCAGTCTGAAAAACAAAAAGATAGAGGAATAAAAAAAGAAAAAGAAGAAAGAAAAAAACACAGAGCCTCCATGAGCTTTGGGATAATATGAAAGAATCCAACATACACATCTGACTGGTTTCTCAAAAGAAAAAAGAGAGATGAAATCAAGTAGAATTTATACTTAAAGAAAAAATGCCCATGATTTTCCAAAAAAACATTAAAACTCTGCTCCAAGAAAATGAGAAAATCTCAAAGAGAATAAGTACTGAAATGAGACCACCATCAAATTGCTGAAAATCAAATACAAAGGAAAAATCTTGGAGGACAACAAGAGAAAAAAGCTCTTCATGTACTGAGAAACAAAAATAAGAACTATACCAGGATACAAATCAGAAACTATGCAGTCCAGTAGACAGTAGAGTGACTGGTTTCAAACACCAATAGAAAAAGCTCCAGTTCAGAATTCCTACCCAGCATAAAGAGTTCAAAAACTAAAGGTAAAATAAATATTTTTCTAAAAAGAGAAGATGAAATAATTCATTGCCAGCAGCATGTTTACAAGAAGTGATAAGGAAGTTCTTCAGACAGCAGTATGATGCCAAATAGAAACTTAGGTTTACACAAAGACATGAAAAGCACCAGAAATGGAATAAATGAAAGTAAATGTAAAATACATTGTTTTACTTACTTGTAAATTCTCCAAAAAGTAATTGACTATCTGATGAAAAACAGTAGCAATGTATCATAAGATTGATAGTGCAGATCAAAGTAAAATATATGACAACAATAGCATGAAGAAAGGAAGGGAGAAATTGAAAAGTATACTTTTGTAAGTTTCCTTATTTTATGTGCAGTGGTTTAATATTATTCTAAGGTAAATTGTGATAAGTAACAGATGTATACCATAAGCCCTAGCGACCACCAAAACATTTTAGAAAAAAGGTGTAGCTAATAAGTCAAAAACAATGGAAAGAAAATGGAATCATAAAATATACACTATTTAAAAGAAGACATAATGTGTGCCTATAATTTTCTGTGGGAAAAACAGACAACTAGGAAGATGGTAGATTTTCATCCAACCATGTCAATAATTAGATTAAACTATGTTAAATTACTATACTATGCCAAAAAAAAAAGAGACAGAGATTGTCTTATTGTATGAAACACCAGGACCAACTATTTGCTGTGCTAAAAAAATCCTACTTTAAATATAGAGATATAGACAGGCAGAGAGACAGACAGACACAGACAGACGTATAGATCGATAGGTAAAATAAAAGGATATAGAAAGATGTATCAAGTAAATACTAATCCATGGAAAGCTAGAGTGGCTATATTATCAGGAAAGTATTACCAGGGATAAGGAGGGTCATTACTTAATGATAAAAAGGCCAATCTACCAAGAATACATAATAATCCTGAATGTTTTATGCACTAACAAAAGAACGTCAAAATGCATAAAGCAACTACCAATGGAATTGGAGAAACAGGCCAATCATAATAGCTAGAGATTTAAAAACTCTTTGCTCAGTAATCAATAGAACAAGTTGACAAAAAAACAAAAAAAACCCACTACGTGGAATATCTAAATAAACTGTCAAAGAACTAGTCCTAATTGACATTTATACAATATACACCAGAAGTAGAATATATATTCTTTTCAACTGCTCTGGAGTATTCATGAAGATAGAATTTACTGTGGCGGTTTTAGTTTTCTAGTGCTTCTATAACCAAAATACCGCAAGTGAATAGCTTTAACAAACAGAAATTTATTTTCTTACAGTTTAGAAGGCTACAGGTCTGAATTCAGAGCACATTTCAAGGGGAAAGCTATCTCTCTGTTTGCTCTGAGGAAAGTCCTTGTCTCTTCAGCCTCTGCTTCCTGGTTCCTTGAAGATCTCCATGTGTCTTGGAATCTATCTTATCCCATCTCTGCTCTGCTCCCTTGTTTAATCTCTTTTATATCTCAAAAAGAGATTTGCTCAAGACACACCCTACACTAATCCTGCCTCATTAACAAAACAAAGGCAACCCATTTTCAAAGGAGACTATAACCATAGGCATAGAGGTTAGGATTTATTATACATATTTTAGGGGGATGATTTCAATCCGTAACAGTGGCCATAAAACAAGCCTCAACAAACTTAAAATAAATTATACAGAAGGGAGGAACAAAGCAAGGGAAGGAGACTAAAATCTAAGAAGAGACAGAGCACCATGGGTGGTGGGAGGGAAAAAGCACCTATAAGATGGGTTGAACTGTTAAATCTTGAAAACTTACAGCATGAGAAGAGCAGGTTTCATGGCTTGGACAATGTAGGGGAAAGAAAGCTAAATCCTATGAGGCTTATACATAAGAATGGAGAAGGGCTGAACTGGGGGGCCAAGACTCGGATCAACGTCCAAGATTCTAAAACATGTTACAGAAATCCTTCTCTTCGCAGCATGAAATATCCATTCAAAAAGCTCCTTGGAACGTGTTTGAATTGTTGCAAATGTTCCTACAGCCCTGGAGTCCACAAAGGGCCATGCCACCTAGAGAAGAAGAAAGACAAGAGGATTCCTAATTTCTGCATCCAAGACCTCTCCAGGAAGGCAACCATTTGCCACCTATGAGGTAAGCAATAAGCTTTTGTTGGAAGAGGAAGAATCAGTGATTCAATGAGAGAGATTAAACAGTCCCTTGCCCTATCTAATGTGGACATCAAGCTGCTTGGTGGGAAGGGAGTGAGACAACTGAGGTGGGCTCCTGGTGGGTTAACCACCCCAGCCCCAAATCCTTCCCCTTGAGCCTTCATCTCCCAAAGTCCTACCACAAACAAGTCCCAGGGCAAAATCCATAGCCCAATTCTTGTCATTCCTCAGAATCTAATAGCATCTTTTTGCCTAATGATCTTGTAGCACCCAAGGTCCCAGAGACCCCTCATCAAACCCTTTTTCTCCTGATAGGCCTATTGGTCCCCTTAAGGGCCAGTGGCATCACAGCACCAGAACCAGAGCACCTTTCCCAACCATTTAGGGGGAAAAAAATCCTCCTTCCCTTTCTACTCCAGCCCCCTCTGGCTCCTGAGAGACTCACCTTCCTGAAAATTTGTCAAGGGTCATGCCAGGAGGACTTCTCAATCTCTGCCTAACTCCATAGTACTTCTTCAGAATGCACTTCTTTATCCTTGGTGTAGCAGATGGTCCTTTGAGCCTTGCAATTCCATCATATTTGATATGATACCAGTTATGAAAAAGTAGAGCTGGAAAGTAAAAACCAGCATAATGAAGCTCTTTCTTTTTTCACTTTTGCAACTGTTCAGGAGATGGTGTCCACCACCTGGCCTACAACTACCGTGAACAATGGTCAGGTCCCCATAAGCGTCAGCATAGATTATTGTGCTAAAAGCATGGTTTGATTTCTTTGTGGTTGGCTTTTAACAGTGGAGCCTCTTCTGTGTTTTCAGGGGGACTATACCAAGGGCCTTTGTTTGGAGGAGGAATGCTTGCCTATGGGGGCAAGGCCTGTGCCACAAACAGACAGAATCTCTGTATTCGCAGGTACTCAGGCTTCTGGAAATAGACTGTGTTCCTGGGGAGAGAAAATGATGACCTACTTTGCAGCAACCCCAGGCCTCACATCATGTGACCCGAGACCTCTCCTATCAGTCCTTTCGGAACAACTCTTGTTATCTGTCCTCATCACTCATAATAAACCTTCCTACCTCCCTTTCAACTCAAATTTAGGGCTGTCAGAATGAATGTTTGAAGAATTTGGGAGTTTCATGAATTAGTACTCACGTGGGAGTTATGTTGACTCTAAAGTAAAATAGGAGAGAAAAGAGGAAAAAATGAAGAGGAGCAAATTTGGGCCAAAAGGGAAGGAGGACGCAAAGGAGAGTGGAGGCCCAGAAGAAGGAGAAAAAGTGGAGATGGGATGGAGGCTGTGAACACCATCTCCAAAGGGAAGGTCAGTACCATTCTTGCACCTCACTCCTCACCTCCGCTTGGACCAACAATCCATAGCTGTCTGTGTGGATTTTACTGACCTAGGCCCAGCCCCCACCGTCTTTCCAGATGCCTCCAGAAGCTTACCTTGCACAAAACCCAATATCAAGGAGAGGCCCAGCATCAGAACCAAGAGGCATTTATTCATCTCAGTATGTATACCAGGGAGGAGCAAAAGGAAGATTAGAGCCTGCAGGTGCCTCATGCACTGAGAATCGCTGCTTTATAATTCCAGGCTGGGAGGAACAGCCAATGAAATCCCATGTGGAGGGTGTACTTCCCTTACCAGAGGGGAACACTGGCCATGGTCCTCCCAGGATCCATGTCTCTGCTCACCTTCATGGCTAACCAAGGGAGCCATGTTCTTTCATGGCTTTTTTCTGTCTCATTTGAACTAGCTTTAAAATGGGAAAATCATATCTGCCTTACTCAGCCAAAGGATTTGTGACACTCAGGTGAGTTACTGACTCTGGACCACATTGGCCTCAAGAGTCATAAAGCTGGATGTTGTCATGGATTCAATTGTGTACCCCCAAAATATCTTTTGACTTGGCTAGGCCACGATTCCCAGTATTGTGTGACTGTCCACTATTTTGTCATCTAAAGTGATTTTCCTATGTGTTGTAAATTCTATCTCTATGATGTTGATGAGATGGGATTAGAGGCAGTTATGTTGATGAGGCAGTGTCCTTTGGACCTGGGGTCCCTGTGCTAAAAACTCCTCGACCAGGGAAGATTGATGACAAGAACCTTCCGCTAGAGCTGACAGGGAGAGAAAGCGTTCTCCTGGAGCTGTCACCCTGAATTCGGACTTCTAGCCTCCTAAACTGTGAGAGAATAAATCTCTCTTTAATAAAGTCTTCCACCTGTGGTATTTCTGTTATAGCAGCACTAAATAACTATGACAGAATTTGGTACCAGGAGTGGCGTGCCTTCAGGCAGTTATTCACCAACTGCTAGGCTTGCAGACCCACGGAGCAAGAGAGCTGAGTGCCTCTGGCAGAAGTTTACTGGCTGATTGGGGTGCCTCCAGGCACTTATTGGTGGAGCTACAGAGCTTTGGACCACTTTCCCCAGCAGGGCAGGTGTGGGTGGAGAGGCCCGAGGGCCGAGAGACCAAAGAACTAGCAAGCAGTAGATGAAGATGCAAGGAACACAGAAAACAGAGCTACCTAAGTCTAAAAGGGTATGGCCACGACTTCTGGGGTCTCAAAGGGTGGGATTACCACTCAGATGGACTAGGAGAATGGGGAATCTCAAAGCCGAGGGAGAAGAGTTGCCATACCAGTGGGTCTGGAGGGCAGAGCTGAAACCTAGGGCGGAGGGTCTCCATCCAGAATCCGGAGAGTGAGGCCAATACCTAGAGTTTGGAGGGCAAGGTCATTATGTAAATGGTCTCAGAGAACAGAGGATTATTTTCAAGCCTTGAGGACTAATGTAATGTGTTCTACTGACTTGCTTGGAGCCTGTCATCCCATCTTACACTCAAATTTGTTCCATTTGTAATGGAAATGTCTAGCATGTGCCTGTTCCACCACTGTACTTTGGAAGCAAGTAACTTGTATTTTAAATTGCACAGATGAAGAAGAATTTTTGAATTTTGGACTTGCAGCTCATTTAAGACTTTTGCTATGATATGGATGGGGTGAATGTGTTTTATATGTGGCAAAGACATGTATTTTGGGGGACCAAAGGATGGAATGTCAAGGATTGAATTGTGTCCTCCAAAAATATCTCATTCAATTTGGCTAGGCCACGATTCCCAGTATTGTGTGATTGTCCACCATTTTGTCATCTAATGTGATTTTCCTATGTGTTGTAAATTCTATCTCCATGATGTTGATGAGATAGGATTAGTGGCAGTTATATTGATGAAGCAGGATTCAATCTACAAGATCAGATGATGTCTTATGAGATATAAAAGAGAGAAGCAAGTAGAGAGACAGGGGGACCTCATACCACCAAAAACAGGAGCAAGGAAAATAGGACATCTTTTGGACCAGGGGTTCCTTCACTAAGGAGATGCATGACCAGGGAAGATTGATGACAAGGGCCTTCCCCTAGATCTGACAGAGTTAAAAAGCCTTCCCCTGGAGCTGGCACCCTAAATTTGGACTTCTAGCCTCTACACTGGGCAAGACTAAATCTGTTTGTTAAAGCCATCCACTTGTGGTATTTCTGTTATAGCAGCACAAAATAACTAAGATAGATGTGCACAGCAGCACTCCGTCATTAAATGGAAGTGGTATATATGAGATGGGGCCTGAGCAGGCCTTGGAGGCACAAGTAAGTTGAATAAAGATGTGGCCCAAATACCTGTGGTCTCCACTCCTGTCACATTACCATCCATCTCCCAGCCTGCACCTATGGCCTCATGGCCAGTTCCTTATGATCAGTTGACTAAGGAAGAGAAAACTCATGCCTGGTTTACAGAAGATTCTACAAGGTATGCAGGCACCACAGGAAAGAGGACAGCGGCAGCATTACAGCCCCTTTCTGGGACCTCCCTGAAGGACAGTGGTGAAGTGTTATCTTCCCAGTGGGCAGAACTTCTAGCAGTACACCTGGTTGTTCACTTTGCTTGGAAGGAGAAATGGCCAGATGTGTGTTTTATACTGATTCATGGGCTGTGGCCAATGATTTGGCTGCATGGTCAGCGACTTGGAAGGAACATGATTGGAAAATTGGAGACAAGGAAGTATAGGGAAGAGGTATGTGGATATAACTCTCTGAATGGGTCAAAGAAGTGAAGACATTTGTGTCTCATGTGAATGCTTACCAAAGGGTGACCTAAGCAGAGGAGGATTTTAACAATCAAGTGGATAGGAGGATGTGTTCTGTGTAAACCAGTTATCCTCTTTCCCTGGCTACTCCCGTCATTGCTCAATGGGCACATAAACTTAGGATGATGTTGTAATCACTTACATGATGAGATTTGATATAATGTGATCACCTCCATGATGGCATCTGCTGTGAGTAGCCAATCAGTTGAAAGGGAGTTTCCTTCAGTGTGAAGACTGCAACGAATATAAGTGGACATTCTGGCAAGACTCATGGGCTTTTGTCGCTCTAGATCTTGCAGCTGGCTCCCGTTAGTCTAACCTCTGGTTCCTGGGACTTGAGCTAGCAGCTCACCTGCGGTCTTCCCTGCCATCTTGGGATTCACCTATCTTCACAGGCTGTAAGTGAAAGCCTGGATCTCTGACCTGCTGCTCTTGGGTTTGCCAGCCACTGTGGCTGTGTGAATCAAGAGAAGCCTCTATCCTGACCCATGAACTTGGGACATTCCAGCCTCTAGAACCGTGTGAGTCATTTCCTAGATATAAAACTCTCTCTATATATATTTACATGCTTTGTTGGTTTTGCTTCTCTACAGAACCCAGCCTAAGATAGAGATCTATGAGAGAGATCCTGTATTTGATTCTTGGCCAATGCACCTTACGCTCAGGCACCAGCTTGATTAGTGATATGATGGCAGCCCTTGGACAGCCATCTTGTCTTTATGAACAAAAAGAATAAGGGAAAGGGCAAAAGAATGTCAGACACTTGACACTCAAGCCTCTGACTTGATATTGGCAACTGCCTACGTCCAGAGTTCTTATTATGTGAGAAAACAAACCTTTATTCTTTTTAAACTACTGTCAGTTTGTTATTTCATGATTTATAGGAGAGGACACTACTGATACAGGGAATCAGTTCTTTATTTTA
The DNA here is from genome assembly GCA_030035585.1 of Dugong dugon. Taxonomy (NCBI): domain Eukaryota; kingdom Metazoa; phylum Chordata; class Mammalia; order Sirenia; family Dugongidae; genus Dugong; species Dugong dugon. Next base: position 74,303,312 of record CM057467.1, on the reverse strand, counting down.
TTTTATATATATATATACATATATATATATAAGCCAAAAAAACCAAACCTGTTGCCATCCAGTCAATTCTGACTCATAATGACCCTACAGGACAGAGTAGAACTGTCCCGTAGGGTTTCCAAGGAGCCCCTGGTGGATTTGAACTGCCTACCTTTTGGTTAGCAGCCATAGCTCTTAATCACTACACCACTACGGTTTCCCTTATATATACATATACATATATATATATGCATATGAGTCTTTAATTTTCTGAAAAGATCTTTATTCTCTTCTCAAATTAAACTAGGTAATGAATATGGGTGGAAAAGCGTTTTAACTTAGTTTTCTTTTTGTTGTTGTTGTTGATTCTTCATTTCTTCTACTTTACTGTGTTAGTTTTGAGAATTTTAATGCTAATATTTTTTCCTTATCCTTTCTATGGATACTGTTTTTCTTTCTGAAAACTCTTAGGATCTTTATTACTGGTGGTTGGATATTTTATCACTAAGAATATCATGTATTAAGATTTTCGTCTGTTGTTTGTATTGTGTCTATTATCTCCATGATATTTCTTCTTGTATGTGTTTATGTTTGTCTTGCATGTTGAAGCTTTCCTAAAATGTCTCCTGATCGTGGCTCTGTGTTCACATTTCTGATAGAGACTCTAAGAAGTCACCGTAAACCTTGTGTGCGTGGGCAAGGAGGTGGGTTATCTATAAGTGAAGCTTGACTTTAGATAATGGGTATCAAGTGGGCAAACAACTCTTTCTTTGGTTTACTCAAATTTCAAAATCTAGAACTATGCAATTTTTCCCGGGAAGGATCTTCTGATCTCTTGCCTAGCTAGGAAGGTTTTGGCAGGGCTTGACTACCAGCCTTCTGGAAGCTGAAAAGAGAAGGGAACTAGCGGTCTCATCATTTAGCATTCAGACTTTTACTTAATCCTCTGGGTTTCAGTCTGACACCTACCTCATCTCTTCTCCCTAACCCTGTACCTAGTGATCCCTGCCCCAAGTGCTCCCTGTCCCAAGCCTCTTTGGTTTAATTGCCCCAAAGAATATACCTCCCATCTCCTACTGGAGTAGGGGTGGTGTTGGTATCTAGATGTATGAAATAGGGGTGGCTGGTAGTTTTACATCTGGGTCTGAACTCAGAAAAGAGGGGGACCTGAGGGTCTAAATTTTTCTTATATAGACTTGTAAGCAATCTTGTTGATAGAGCAATTCAATCACCCCCACCTTATTCTGGTAGTTAATATGTACATCAGCAAGTTTCTTGCCACTATCCCCCTACATGGACACTTAGATTTACTTTCTTCTGCTCTGCTAAATCAGTTACCTGTCCTCTTACCCTTTAATAAGGAGCCCTGGTCACCCAACGGTTAAGTGCTCCGAAGATAACACAAAGGATGACCATTAGAACTCATTCAGCAGCTCTGCTGGAGAAAGAAATGCCACCTGCTCTGCTAATGATTACAGACTCCAAACCCCTATGGAACAGTTCTAATCTTTCACATAGGGCCCTATGAATCAAAAATCAACTCTAAGTCACCAAATAACAGCAACCCCCTTAATGCTTCTCATAATGCAGTTTGAGGCTTACAGTTATATCCTTATTTCACAGGAAAATAAACGTCATTTTACAACATTAATATCTTAATGTTGACCCATTCTGTTCTTCCCTTCCCAAGGCTGAGATTATAGTCATTCCTTCCGAGAAATACATCTTCTGTTCCCAGTTCAATAACACCTTCTTATGCTACTCTTGGCAAGAGTCAGTTGGGTCACGGCACATTTTTAAAGGCTTTTTTTCTCTTTGCTATGTGCACATAGTATGTACATAGTGTGTGCGTGTGTGTACAAAGTGGAAATTTTGCAGTAGAAGGACCAGTTGCTCTCACATTGTCTGGGAAATGTCTCAAACGTCCTTCTTTGCCTCTCAGCTTCAAGTCTGCTGGTTCAGCATGGCTTTGTAGAGAGGTACAGCACAGTTTAAAATCTTTCTCCCCAGACCCTGGCTCTGTACTTCCCGAGTAAACCACTCTTTTTTGGTAACATCTATAAAGCATATATGAGGCAGTTCTACTCTGTCCTATAGGGTCATTATCGACTTGGTAGCAATGGGTTTCATTTTTTTTTTTTCCCATCCTGTAGGTAGGTTCCCTTTATGGATCCTTGTGACTGCAGGTGGAACAGAACAGAAACCATGAACTAGACCAAGCCATTGGTTCTCTCCTGCTCCCCCCTGAGCAGGAGTGCTTAAGATGTATTTAGGATATAAGCATCTATCAGTTGGCAATACATACATTGCTTTACATTTTTATGGTTACTCTTGGCTCTAATTCTGTCTCTCCCTGATCTGTTAATCTCACAAGCTTTTCACCTTCCCCAGCTTCCCTCAAAGGAGCTCTGGTGGCACAGTGTTTAAGAACTCGACTGGTAACCAAAACGTCGGTAGTGCAAGCCCTCCAGTGACACTCTGGGAGAAAGATATGATAGTCAGCTTCCATAAAAATGTACAGTCTTGGAAACTCTTGAGGCAGTTCTACTCTTTCCTATAGGGTCACAGTGAGTTGAAATCGAATCAACCACAGTGGATCTAGCTTTCCTCGTATCTCTGCTCAGCACCATCCATGCATGGAATTTAGCTCCTTTTCTACATTCACACCCTTGCCAACAAAATTAAAAAAGGCATTTAGGAAAATAAGGGTTTTTGAAAATTTGGGGGTTACCACCTTGTTGCCTGACCGCCTCCCTGTCAAGACTCCTCTCCAGGCTCTCCAACTTTCTCTTTTCTCTGGAGCCCTGGGAACCACAGAGCTCCTGGAGTCTTAATTTTCCTCCTTTTATTATGCAGAACAATATCATTCTTTGTCCCTTTCATGGACCTAGACCTACTTTATTCCTAGATCATTTTCTTCCTGCAGGGAGACCAGCAATCCTCCAATTTGTAAATTGTTTATTGAATCATGAAACAATCAAATAATACTATTTTAAACTAAAGATTTAGTTTTTATCATTTCTAACTAGCCTATTTTGAGCCTATTGTTTTTAGAAAGAAAAAAAAAACTCCCTGCATGCATATAGAATGACTGCTCAAAGTGAAGCTTATGTTTCAATTTCTTTGTGTTTTGATTATGTTAACAGTTGCTGAACAATTGTGGAAATAACTGAATTTAAAGAAGTTGCTTGAAGTGCTTAAAATAAACATACTATTGAAAATGGTATATACACAGTGAAGTTTCATATGGATTTTGATAGTATTTTTATTTATCTTGGAATGGAAACCTGGTTCTAACATGTTAGCAAATTCTCATATTTCTATTTCATATGATTGTTCAGGATCAGAATATGTACAAAAGTACTGGACCACCTCTATAATATTTGTAATAGCACTTAGATCATCATACAGCATCTTCAAAAAACAACCCAATGAAGTAGACCAGGAAAAATTATTATCGCCTTTATATGGATAAAACCCAAATGTTTAGGTTCTGTCCTTCTTTCTTTACACCCCTTTTGTTAGAGGGCAGAATCCTTGAAGTAGGCAACTTTCATGCTCTCTCTCTCATATCCCCCCCTCATTTGTGTTTCTTCTCCTGATCCTTTCCCTGTAGTCCCTGCTTCGCTGTGCTTCGCACTCGGGTACCTCTGTTCCTCACTTGCAACTCAGTAGTGCTGCACTCAGTGAGCTGACATCTTCCGCTTGGAGCCCACATGGCTCCACAAGGCCTGCACATCACCTATAGGTGAATTTCCTTACCGACAGCTCAGAGCAATTTCTTAAGAGAATTACAACATAAGAAGGCTTTTCCTTCCAGAGTAAGTCATTTAAAGCTTTAGAGTCTTTCAAAGTAGGCAGTGTCTTGCATGAAATATCCCTCATTCTTTCTCTGTTCAAGTCTTCTTATTAACTTCAGTCATTTGAATCACTAAAGTAAGGGCTGCCTGCTGTCACGATTTCGAAACACTTGAAATAGACTGGGCCTGGGTCTCCCATACCTGCTGGTAGATTTCTTACTAACTTCCGCCAATCCTTCTCTGATCTAGTTCCAAGGCTTCCTTGTCTCTGTCAGTTTTCTTCACTGAATCTCAGCCACAATCCCATCTGCTGCCATAGTGTTGCTGGGTATGTCAATTAAGGCATACTTCAACCTGAAATCCAAAACCAAGCCCAGATAAAGTGAGGATCATTGGGGGCCATCTTGGAGGCTGACAACCACAACAAATTTGAGATCCCTAAAATGGCTAATGAATATGGGTGAATTTTTAGTGCTTTTAAAAAATTGTTTGCCTAATGATGCTACATGACATTGAAAACATAAATCTACAAATAATATTGCCTCTTGGTATTTATAATTGTTACTACTTTTTAATTCTTAATGAAAGAAACTCTTGAAAATAGCCTCTGTTTTGGTATATTATCTAATACCATATCAGACAGACATTGCTAAGATTGGCATAATGCTACTCATGGGATTCTTTAGTATAACTGACAAAGACTAGCACAAATGATGTTATCTTGCTATAGTTTTTCGGTGTAGACTTCATTGAAAAGGTAATATTTGATCAGAGACCTTAAGACATGAGGGAGTGAGGTTGGAGCCTACACAGAGAAAGTTTTCAAGGCAGAGGAAGCAAGAAAGTGCAAATGCTCTGAAGGAGTATTTTGCTGGGGTTTTTGAAGAGTAGCAAGGAGGCCAAGATCTGCTGGAGTGGAGAGAGTAGAAAATTAGAGCAGCTAATGAGAGGTGTTCAGCAGGGGAATGACCTGAGTCACCTATCTTTTAAAAGAAGCAGTGTGGCTGCAGTTGTGGAGAATGAACTATGGCCGGGATGGGAGATAAGGCAGCCTGGAAGCAGGGAGACTAGGAGGCTTATTGCAGAGTTGTAGGTAAAGGATGATGGTGACTGTACCAGGGGTAGCACTAGAGGTTGTGATAGGACCAGTGCTGGATAGGTTCTGAGGGTAAAGTTGACAGAATTTATCAATGCACAGGATATGGATGGTAAGAGAAAGAAAGGATTCAAGTCTGTCTCCAAAACTCAGGCCTTCTCTATGTCTACCACTTTGGTTTTTTGTTCATTTATTTATTTTTAATATCTGTGGGCTTTGTTCAACATTATCTTCCAAATTTATTATTAATTAAAAATATTTATGATTAGCTCTGAATATATTGCCATTTTTAAAAAGATTTTTCTCGTTTTCTGTTCATCTAAGTTGCTTTAAAAAAAAAGTGTTTATTTTGTTTTGGTCTTTCCTATGAAAATATTTCCTAAAATGTATCATGATTCTGTTCTGAAGTTTAATACTAAGGTTCAAAAGCTGACAGGAAGCTCTGTGAGCAAGGGCAGAGCTTTTTGTCTGGTGGTCTATACTGTGCGGGCAGGCCAGCAAAGATAACTTTTTCAGGGAAGTAGCCCTGTATTTGTACTTGTATTTGTCAGTATTTGTAGTTCTTTCAGTTTGGAGTGGTCTTTTTTTTCCATAGAAAAAATTCCCAACTCCTATTTGCATGGGGAGAGCAGTCTCTTCAGCATTCAGGGAACAGTAATGAAGGGCTCAGGAGCCCTGGTGGTACAGTGGTTAAAGCGTTCAGCTGCTAACCAAAAGGTTGGTGGTTCAAACCCACCATCTGCTCCAGGGGAGAAACATGTGGCAGTCTGCTCCTGTAAATATTTACAGCCTTGGAAACCCTATGGGGCAGTTGTACTCTGTCCTATAGGGTGGCTATGAGTTGAAATCAATTCTGAGGCAGTGAGTTTGGTTTTTGGTTTTGTTTAGATGGAGGGTGAATAGGATCATAACTATTCTCTATTCAGACTTTCATTTCATCCTCATTACAGGCTGTCACTTTATCTTGTCTCCAGTTCTACTTGGAGTCCAGTGTCTATAGCTCTGTGAATAAATCTCTCTGCTCTAAGGGGAAAAGACTCATAGTGACCATATATGACAAAGTAGAGCTTCCCTATAGAGTTTCCAAGGCTGTAGTCTTTACAGAAGCAGATTGTCTCATCTTTCTCCTGTGGAGCTGCTGTGGGTTTGAACCACTGACCTTTTGGTTAGCAGCCAAGTGTTTAATCACTGTGCAATAGGGTTGCTGTGTGATGGAATCGACTCCACTGTAAAAGGTTTGGCTTTTGGTTTGAGGAGTAAGAGGAGGAAGCAATTATCCTCTTATGTGTGATGTGGTAGAGAATGGGACCCTAACTGCTCCTTAATAGCTTCCTCCCTTTTTTTTAGGCTATAGCCTCATCCCACCTTTTCATTTCCTGGTGGCTCCATTCTTAAGCCTCACTGGGTTCTTCTTATACACCTTCTGCAGACCCTTACATTTCCATATCTCCTCCTGTCAAGTCATTTCTCACTCCTTCATTGGTTTTCCATCTTCCTGTTTCATATTGTGATATTACATGTGCTTTTTTCCCTGTAAGTTAAGGTATGGAATTTGACTCTCATTCTCCTTGTGTTTGAGTTGTCTCTGAGGGTAGGAAGACAGAAATACCTTTTTTCTTAGTTATCTAGTGTTGCTATAACAGAAATACCACAAGTGGATACCTTTAACAAAGAGAAATTTATTTTCTCATAGTTTAAAGGTCTGGAAGTCCAAATTCAGAGCACTGGCTCTAAGGCTTTCTATCTCTGCCTGCTTTGAGGGAAGGTCCTTATCTCCTTTCAACATCTGTGGGCTTGGCGTTCCTTTGAGATGTCCAAATGTCTTGACATGAATCTTCCCCTGGGTCTAGGAGGATCTCAGCACAGGGACCATGTGCACTTTGCTCCCTACTGTTCTTGTTGGTGGTACTTAGTTCCCTCTCTCCTCTCTTGCTTCTCTCTCCTTTTATCTCTTGGAAGATAAAATGTGTGACTCAAGCAAAGGTGTGACTTGAGTAAGGTGGTGACATAAGGCAGTGACTTGAGTAAGGGCATAACCTGAGAAAAACTCTGACTTGAGTTACACCTTTTTGTAAGGGCATACACCCCACACTAATCCTGCCCTATCAACATAAAGAGGTTTAGGATCTACAACATATAAAATGGAAAGTAAACAATAATACAGAATGGAGGACAATTATATCAGATTACAAAATGGAAGACAATTACGCGATACTGGGAATCATGGACTAGCCATGTTGATACAAATTTTTAGGAGACACAATTCAATCCTTTACACCTTTCCTCTATAAATCTGAAAATCTAGAAGACCCCATGAGAATGTTAATGACATTACTCCATTGATTCCAGATTCCAGGGCTGCTACTGAAAACAATGTTGATTTTGTTCTCATTTCTTTATAGTTTTTCTGCTCTATCTCTCTAGAAAAGGCCTTCTTGTGGCAAAAATGCTTTGGTTCAACTGGTAACCTAATGACTGAGTGTTTGAATCCACCCAGTGGTGCCACATAAGAAAGGCCTGGCAATTTGCTTCCATAGAAATACAGGAAGAAAACACTATGAAGCAGTTTTACTCTGGAACACATGGTGTTGCCATGTGTCAGAATCACCTTGATGGCAACAGGTATGGTTTTTGGTGTTTTTGTCCTTCTAAGAAATTAGAGTATCTTTTCTTTATACTCGGAACCCTGAATTTTCACAATATTTGGCAGTGGGTTTTTTTTTTTTATTTTATTTATATTACTTGTCATTTGGTAGACTCTTTCTATTTGAAGACTTAAGTCTCATTTCATGTGAGAAAAATGTGCTTATATTACATTTCTTTGATAAATTCTTCTTATTCATTTTAGTATAGTTTCAACTACGTTTGAATCAGGACAGCAGAGAATTCTTTTGTGTCAGCCATAAGCTTAGCACTGAATAGCAAGCAGAGGTAGTACACTGCTGAGAGAGGAGCAATATCTTAGTGAGAGATCTCTTCTGTGGTGCAGCCATGCAGGGATGGCTGAAAGCTGATGAGAAGATGAATAGAGCAAAAACCCTCCAGCGTACCTGACATCTTCACAAGCACAAGACAACAGCAATCAACAACTAGAAGAATTTGAAGTGTGTGGTGCACTGAAAGAAATGATAGCAACAACAAAGACCAACCTCGCACAATTCCTGACTAGGTTGAGCAAATCCTTACATTAAATGCTTGCATGAAGAGACATGTCCATTTCTAGGCATCAATGCTATTTACCTCTGTCTCTACTCTCCTACACACAATGCCCAACATTAGATAAAAATGGCAAGACACACACAAAAAAACAAAGGAATTCAACTCATTGTCAAGAGATTAATCACTAGGACTAGACTGAGCAATTGTTTGATTGTTGAAGCAGTGAAGTAGGGACATTAAAATGGCTATAAATAGTATGATAAAAGATTGACTGGAAAATTTTGACAACATGGATGAAAAGATAAAGAATTTGAAAAAAGAAATAGAATCTTCAAGAATGACTTAAAGAAAGAAGCTAGAAATAAAACAACATGATATCAGAGGTAAGAAATTTCTATGATGGGCTCATCAGTAAACTGACCATAGCTGAGGAAAGAATCAGTGAATGTGAAGAGAATGCCATAGAAAGTATTTAGCCTGAAACACAAACAGATAAAGGAATTAAAAAAAAAAAACAAACACACACACACACACAGAGCATCCAGGGGTTTAGGGATAATATGAAAGAGTCTAACATATGTGATTGTTTTCTCAAAATTAAAAGAGAGACAGAATTAAGCAGAATATGTACTTTAGAGGCAATGGCCATGATTTTCCAAAAATAATGAAAACCATTAAAAACAGATCCAAGAACCTGAGAGAATCCCAAATAGGATAAATACTGAAACAACAACACCATCAAACTGCTGAAAATCAAAGATGAAGAGAAAATCTTGACAAAAACAGAGTAGAAAGCTCTTTATGTGCTAAGAAACAAAAATAGGAACTATACCAGGATACTCATCAGAAACTATGCAATCCAGTAGACAATGGAGTGACTGCTTTCAAACACTGATAGAAAAAGCTCCAGTTCAAAGTTCTATACCTAGCATAAATTGTTCTAAAACTGAAGGTAAAATGAAGATTTATCTACAAAAAAAAAAAAAAAAAAAGGAGAGAAGTTGAGATAATTCATTACCAGCAATGTATTATAAGAAATGTTTAGGAAGTTGTTCAGATAGGAGTATGATAGCAAATAGGAACTTGGGTCTACACAAGGACATGAAGGGCACCAGAAATGGCATAAATGAAAGTAAATGTAAAAGACATTGTTTTACTTATTTTTAAATGCGCCATAAAGTAACTATCTAATGCATAAATAATAACAATGTATTGTGAGATGTATAGTACATGTAAAAGTAAAATATATGACAACAATAGCATGAAGAAAGGAAGGGAGAAATTGGAAGTATACTTCTGTGAGTTTCTTCACTTTAGTGCAGTGGTATATTATTCTAAGATAAATTGTGATAAGTAACAGATGTATACCATAAGCTTTGGCAACCACTAAAACATTTTAGAAAAGACGTATAACTAATAAGCCAATAATAATGGAGATAAAATGGAATCATAAAAAATATGAAATCTAAAAGAAGACATAAAAAGTGACTATATTTTTCTATGGGAAAAATACAAAACAGCTAACAATATGGTAGATTTTAATCTGACCATATCAATAATTGCATTAAAAGCAAAGACTGTAACATGCCAATTAAAAGACAGAGATGGTCTAATTGTATAAAACACCAGGACCAACTGTATGTAGTGTTCAAAACAGTCTACTTTAAATATAGCCATATAGAAGGATGGACAGATAGATAAAGTAAAAGAATATAGAAAGATGTATCATGTAAATACTAATCCAAAGAGAGCTGGAGTAGCAGTATTATCAGGAAAATGAATATTACCAGAGATAAAGAGGGACATTACTTAATGATAACAAGGTCAATCCACCAAGAAGACATAATTATTCTGAATGTTTTATGTGCTAATAAAAGAATTGCAAAATGCATAAATCAACACCAATAGAAATGGGGAAATAGACCAATTCATAATAATAGCTAGAGATTTCAAAAATTTTCTCTCAGTAATCAATAGAACAAGTTGAAAAGGAAAAACCACTGGATTGAATATCTAAATACACTGACAAACAACTAGTCCTAACTGACATTTGTAGAATACATAGATAGCAGTAGTAGAAAATTCATTCCTTTCAACTGTTCTGGAACATTCATGAAGGTAGATTATACTGTGGCTGTCTTAGTTATCTAGTGCCTCTACAACAGAAATACCACAAGTGGATGGTTTTAACAACAGAGATTTATTTTCGCATAGTTTAGAGGGCTAGAAGTTGGAATTCAGGGCACCAGCCGAGGAGGAAGGATTTCTCTCTCTCTGTTGGCTCTGGAGGAAGGTCCTTGTCTCTTCCACTTCTGCTTCCTGGTTCGTTGCAGATCTCCATGTGTCTTGCCATCTATTTTACTTCATCTATGCTCTTCTCCCTTGTTTAACCTCTTTTACATCTCAAAAGAGATTGACTCAAAACACATCCTACACTAATCCTGCCTCAGTAACATAACAAAGACACCCATTCTTAAAGAAGATTATAACCACAGGCAGAGAGGTTAGGAATTACAACATTTATTTTAGGGGGACATAATTCAACCCATAGCAGTGGCCATAAAACAAGCCTTGACAAATTTAAAATAAATTGTACTGAAGGAATGAACAAAGCTAGGAAAGAAGATTAGAATCTAATAAAGGACAAATCACTACCAGTGGTAGGAGAGAGAAAGCAGCTATTAGATGGATTGATTCTGTTGAGCTAATCGTAGGCTTCAAGGCTTGGACAATGCAGGGGAAAGAAAGCTCAGTCTCTGAGGCTTACATATGAGAATGGAGAAGGGCTGAACTGGAGGACAAAGGGTCAGGAACAGTGCTCAAAGCTCTAAAACGTATTACAGAAATCCTTGTCTTTGCAGCATGAAATAACCGTTATCAAATCTCTCAATGAGGTCCTGTTGCTACACATGTATTGACAGTCCTGGAATCCAAGCAGAAGCTTGCCACCTGGAGAAGGAAAACAAGAAAAGGAGCTCCCTAATTTTTTTTCCAAGTCCTCTCCAGGAAGGCAACCACTGGCCACCTAAGAGGTAAGCAATAAACATTTGTTGGAAGAGGAAGAATCAGTGATTCTATGAGTGAGGTTAAACAGCACATTGCCCGGGTGTCAAGCTGCTTAGTGGGAAGGGACTGAGATGACTGAGGTGGGCCCTGGTGGGTCAACCCCTTCCAGCCCCAAATCCTTCCTACTGAGCCATCATTTCCCAAAGGGCCCTACCACAAACTAGCCCCACTGGAATGTTTATAGCCCAATTCCTGCCATTCCTCAGAATCTAATAGCATCTTTTTGCCTGATGATCTTGCAGAACCTAAGGACCCAGAGATCCTTCAGCAAATCATTATTCTTCTGATAGGTTTACTGGTCCCATTAAGGGTCAGTGGTAACACAGCACCAGAACCAAAGCACACTGCAGCACCTGTCCCAACTCTTTAGGGGAAAAAAAATCCTCCCTCACTCTCTGCTCTGGCCCTCTCTAGCTCCTGAAAGAGCCACCTTCTTGAAAACTTGGCAAGGTTCATGGCCAAAGGGCTTCTCATTCTCCACTTACCACCATAGTACTTCTTCAGCATGCACTCCTCTTTATCCCAGGCATGGCAGATGGTTCTCTGAGTCGCACAACTCCCATCAAGTTTGACATAAGGACACTTGTGACAACGTAGAGCTGGAAAGTCAAAACCAGCATAATGAGGCTCTTTCTGGGCTCACTTTTGTTGCTGGTTAGGAGACAGTGCCTGCCACTTGGCCCACACCTGGCATGAACAATGGCCAGGTCCCCATATGCACTGGCATAGATTATTGTGCTAAAAGCGTGGGTTGATTCCTCTGTTGTTGGCTTCAACCAGTGCAGCCTCTCCTGCATCTTCTGGGGGCGTGTACCAAGGACCTCTGTGGAGAGGAGTCATGTGTGCCTCTGGGGCAAGGCCTATGCCCAAGCAAAGACAGAAATTTCTATACTCACAGGTACTCAGGCTTCCTGAAATGGACTGGAAAGAAAAATCATGATCTACATGCACCTCCCCCAGGCTCATAACCTGTGACCTGAGAACCCCCTGTCAGTCCTTTCAAAACAATTCTCATCATCTGTCCTCATCACCCATAAAGAACCTTCCTAGGTCCCTTTCAACTCAAATTTAGGGCTCTCAGAAAGAAAGCTTGAGGAATTTGGGAGTATTAAAAATTAGTACTGTGTGAGGACCTTTTAAATTTTTGAGGTGCCAGTAAGTGTAATTGGGGGGATTTCAGGACTAAAGTTAAGCACTCCATTCTAAAATTAAAATGAAGGTTTTACTTCTACACTCTTGATAACCATCAGACTTCTGTTAAAGTTTGCTATTTGGAAAACAAAGCTCAGTTGTGCTGGTTATGTTAAGAAGAGTTCTTGATGCTGGCCTTAGAAAAAGCTTCACTGAGTAGTTAAAGTAAATTAAAGCCTATAGATAAACTTGCTGTTTTAACCACATCAAAAGAAGTTCCTCGGAAAATACCTAGGCATTATCACTTTTTCTCTCAGCTAAATAAGCAGAGTTTATTTATGCTGTCCTAACTAACAGCCGGAGCCCTGGTGGCATAGTGATTAAGACCCAAGCTGCTAACCAAAACGTCTGCAGTTCAAATCTACCAGTTGTTCCTTGGAAACCCTATGGGGCAGTTCCACTCTGTCCTATAGATTTGCTATGAGTCGGAACTGACTCGACGGCACCTAACAACAACACAACACTGACTAATGGTGAGTTGTGTATCCAAAGATGCCAATTAAGTTGCCAAGCTGCGACTATATCACTAAACTTCCATATCACTAAACTTTCATGTCAAAATTGTTTATACTTTTCATCTTAGAAGTATTGCCCTCATTACATTGTGTCAGGTATGAGAGATTTGTGTTACAGTAGAAACTGATGTAAAGGAAGTCTTACCGTTGATTGCCACCCTTGTAAATCTCACCTCCTTTCCTACCGTTGCTTTGATGTGAAACTGTTACCTGTACTCACTCTACTTGTTAAATATCTTTGTTTTGTCTGTAAGGCAGAGCATACAGTTACAGCCAAACTAAATGCATACTCTTCCGTGGTTCATTCATTCAATAAATTTTATTTCTTTTTAATACCAAATTGGAGTGTTGGTCCAGTGACTTCACTAGGACAGTACTAATGTAGGAAGTGGGTTGAGCTTGAAGTAAAATAGGGGAGAAAGGAGGAAGAAAAGTAAAGGAGCAAACTTGGGCAAAAAATGAAGGAGGAAGCAAAGGAGGGTGGAGGCACAGGAGAAGGAGAACAAGTAGGGATGGGATGGAGGCTCTGGACACCATCTCTAAGGGGAAGGTCAGAACTATCCTTGCACCTCACTCCTCACTTTCCCATTGACTAACAATCCATAGCTGCCTGTGTGGGTTCTGCTTGCCTAGACCCAGCCCCCACTATCCTTCCAGACCCCCAGAAGCTTACCTTGCAGGAAGCCCAACAAGGAGAGGCCCAGCAGTAGCAGGAAGAGGCGCTTATCCATCCTAAAACCCAACACCAAGGTGGAGCAGAAGGCAGAATAGAGCCTGCAAGTGCCTCACACACACTCAGAATCACTATTTTATAACCCCAGGTGGGAGGGACAGCCAATGATAGCCCAGGTAGAGGGTGTACTTCCCTTTCTAGAAGAGAACCATGGCTCTGGCTCCTCCCAGCATTGCTGGCTGTGCTCTACTCCACAACCAGCCAAGGGAGCCAAGTCCTTTCATGGCTTCTTTCTGTCTCATTTCAACTAGCTTACTCAGCCAAAAGATTTGTGAGAGTCACTGACTTTGGATCATACTGGCCTCAACATTCCATACTTCACAGGACTATTTTCCTGAAATATGGAGGGAGTGAAGATATTTGAAGTTTGAAATAAATATCAGAGAAATGGATATTTACCTTGACTGTTGCTAAATACAGCCCTGAGCACAAAATTGGAGTATGGGGCTTACCTTCTAGATTGTGTTCCAGACTAGATGTTGTTATTAGCTGCTGTCCAGTCAGTGTCAGTCTCATGATCGCCCCCTGTTTACAGAGTACTACTTCATAGGGTTTTCTTGCTCATAATGTTTAAAGAAGCAGATCGTCAGGCCTTTTGCTGTGTGGTGCCACTGGGTGGTTTTGAACGGTCAACTTTTTGTTTAGCAACAGATACAAAACACTTGTGAGATTCAAGCTCCTTCCAGACTAGACTCAATTCAATGCGTAACAGTAAGATTGGTCATAAGTATTTACATAGGTACAGCAAGAATGACAGTTTATCATATAGGCCTCTTAAATTTGCTTTGCTGAATGTTTTTATAAGAAATCTCAGGTTGAATTTGTAAAAATCTCTCAAAGCTAGGAAACCAAGCCAAGAACTCGCTACCAGATTTCACCTGTAGTATCCACAGATTTGAGTGAATTCCTCTCTTCTTGAAGTCCTAAACTTTTATAAGGCTCTCTTATGATTTGATAACACTTCCCATGTGACTTATAACATTTCAAATAAATCTAATAATTTGTAATGCCTTTCTGTTTACAAATAGAAAGAAAACAAATATTTTGAGACTTTTCTGAGAACCTGCTAGGAAATGCGAAAAGACAAATTTTATGTACAAAGATATCGTGTAGGATTAGATTTTTGAGAGGTTTTAACATTTGGTTAAATAGAATCACAGGTAACAGAGAAAAATACTTGGAAATATATAACCAAAGTGACAACAAAAACATTTTTAAAGTAATTATAGGAGGACATATGATTATGGAAGGGGTGGAACCCTCTGGTTTTTCATAAGTGAGATGATTTAGATTTTCCTAAACAATTGAGGACATGATAAGATCAACATGAGATCACAAATTTATTCTGATAAGACATAGAATCTTTGCCTTCAGGAAGATGTCAAAGAAGATAAAGATAAGCTTTTACAAGATCTTCCCAAGAGCAACCCAGTAATTAAAGAAAATTTTGTCATTCTGGCAAAGAGAAAATCAAATTCTAGCTTCTCATACTATTTGATACTAAAGATTTCAAAAAATCCTACCAAGTCTTAGTGAGCTTTGACTATAAGAATGTCCCTTTACCACTAACCTTATACTACTTTTCATACACATAAAGCATGCCCCACACATTCTTTGTTCTCATTCTAAAACAACTAGATTTTTTACATTAGGACAAAATTACTATTTTGAACAGAATCCACATAGTACAGCTTGTCTAATTTAGCTGAAATCCAAGATTTTAAGTTACCAAAAAATCTTGAAAATGGTGTTTTTGCCATTGTACTGAAAACCTAACTACTGTTGAAGTAAATTTTTGTCATTAAAAATTCTCTTTCATTAAGTTTAGGGAATTCTGAGACTATTAAATTTTAAATGCTTATTTATCTTTAAATCAATCAAAATAAATCTCTTTGAAAGGATAGTATAATTTGATAACACCACCCAGAGGTAGAAAAATGTGACATATATGCACATAACATACATGCATACAGCTATGGGAGCAAAAAACTAACAGTTACTTCTCCTGAAGTCCACGATTTAACCCTGTCTTGTACATATTTTGAAGAATCTGTTAGAAAGGAAATATTGGAATTGATCTGTCTTTTAGAAACCATATCATACCAATCCAAATAAGTACTCCAATCTCTTTGAGATGTGCAGGATCCCCTTTTACCTAGTGCACTACTTAAATAAAGCAGTTTACTGATCTTAAAAAATTTCCTAAGTAGGCACTGCAGGCCGAAATTGTCCTTTGTTAAGTTATGCCATTTAGAAAGATATGCACAAGGATTAGTAGGACTTTTTCCAGGAGTAGGAGAGGATTGAGACTTAAATAACCCCATGAGAGCTTGAAAATTTGGTAGGAATGTGAGGCTCATGCATCTTGTTTCTTGGGCCACATCCTGATGGTTGGCCATCTCCAAATGCAGACCTGACACTCTGTGTCCTTTGGCAAGTGGAAAACCAGAGAGAAGGCTCTCTCTGGATCAAAGTCAAGCTCTCAGGATATAAACAAAATGGAAGGTGAACCTCATCCGGTTTTATAGGTGATCCAAAGTAAAGTTTGTCCAAGTAGAATTTGGTCTGGTAAGAATGTCAAAATTGTATGTGAGGCTGTTTTGAACAACAAGCTGAAGGAGCCTAGGCCTGTGTTATGCCCTATGATTCTCCTTTTCATGACAAACAACACTTTTAGACAGCACAACACAAAATGGTAACTGTAGCACAAAGAAATTAAAGCATATAGTGTTTATTTAACAGTTAAACCGTGTGCACAAAGGCAGGCCTCTCTATTCAGACAAACAGGAAGACTCATCTTACGCCAGTTACAGCAAGTTTTTTAAGGAGAAAAGAGAAGAAACATAGAAGAAATTTAAGTAAAAGGACTAACCTTAGCATGATTAATTTGAATCATTCTCCTTGTCCTTCCTGAGGCTAGTTGATATCGACCTCCAGGTGTTGTTTGTGGCCTGGCTAGCCCCTATTCATATGCACAAATTATCAGGTGTTCTCAGAAGGTTTAAAATAATCAAGACACCTCAGTTACTCAAGAAATTCCAAGGATCATTTCTCAGGAACGCAACCATCAAGAACAATGATGAGTCTTCGAAATATGTTATAACATGGATAGACCTGGAGGGCATAATGCTGAGTGAAATAAGTCAAGCATGTAAGGAAAAATATTGTATGATTCCTCTTTTATAAGAAGACAAGAATAGGTACATAGAGAGAGACCAATGTTCAATGCTACCAGGAAGAGGGGAAATTATGCTTTAGATTGTAGAGACTTGTTATTTTTTTTAGTGAGGGAAAAGCGGCACTGAATGTGGATGTAGTGAGCACAGCACAACCAAAGTAAATTGGGTGTTCTGAGCACATATGGATGGATATAGGCGTATTGGTATATGGGGTACGTACAGGTATGTCTATAGGTGAGAACAGATAGAAGTATATATAGGTACGTGTAAATACAAATATGTGGGTGCAGGCACAGAGGATTCATGGAAGACACAAATATGGATGCCACACAGACAACCAAATACCTTCCAAGACTGGTTTTCTGGGTTTGAGAGCTTAAGACCATCATCTCATTGGAGAACTCAGTCAATTGGCATACTATAGTTTACAAATATCATGATCGGCATTCTAGTGAAATGAGTAGCATCTGGAGTTTTAAAAGCGTGCAAGCAGCCATCTAAGACACAGTAACAAGTCTTTACTTACCAGGAATAAACAGTAAGAGGGTAACCATCAGTCAGAGAACAAACAAGTCTTCATGAGCCACAAACTCATCTACCCTGAGATCAGAAGAACTAAATCGTACACGGCTACCACCACTGACTGTTCTGCCCTCGGTCACAATAAGATCCAGAACTTCTCTCTTCATCATAAGCTGTTAGTTTCAGGGAGAGGTTAAGAGTTTAAATAGGGGAGATGGTCATTTTTCTTTAATAGACATGTATTATTATCCCTGTTTTACAGAGGAGAAGAGGAGGTTCTGAGCCACTGTGTCTTGTTAATCCAGTTTATCTTGACTCAAAATCTCATCGTTACTGTGACTGTTTAAAGTACTGGGAGTACTAGGGTAGATGATGAGGGCCAACATGGAAAAAGTCTTCAATGCCAAACTGTAATGTTTGTACTTCATTAGGTGCACCAGTAACTTAGTTTCTTAGTGCTGCTGTAACAGAAATACAAGTGGGTAGTTTTTATAAAAAGAAATTTATTTCCTTGCTGTTTTGGAGGCTAAAAGTCTAAATTCAGGGACCTAGCTCTAGGGGAAGTCTCCCTCTCTATCTACCTTGGAGGAAAATCCTTGTTTCAGCTTATCTAGCTCTGGAGTTTTCCTTCCTTGGAGATTTCCACACAGCACCTATCTTTCTTCCATTTGTGCTCACTTGTCTGTGTCTATGTTGCTCTTTATATGTCAAAGTGTTTAACTTTAAGACGTGTTCTACAGGGATATGTTCTCATTAGCATAACCGAGATTCCCAAATGACATAATATGCATTGGTAGAGATGCTTGATTTTCAGAACTATGGTGGAGAAACTAATGGGTTCACAAGACTGCAAACCCAAGATGGAGTGCAACAGAAATTAAATACATAGGTCCTGAGTGGTCTGAAGGACTATTATGGGTTCTCTTTGGAGTATTGCTAATGTTCTATGTTCTCATTTCCAAATGTAAGGAATCTTTTTCTTGTATCTTAAGCTATCTCTCATAACAATTTAGTAGACTATGTTTTTGTAGCCAGAAATGAAACATTTGTCTTTTTCTCCCTGCCTGTGTCCTCCAGAAATGGAAAATGCTTAACAAGTATTTGTATTTTCATGACAATGTAATTATATACATAAGTTCTATAAGCATCTGTCTTCTTTGTTAAAAGGACATAATTGGAAACATCGGTTACATCACCATGCTTTGCCTGATATGTCATATCTTAAAAGGATGCCCTTAGAGTCAGATATGACCAGACACTTTTAAGGAACTAAGATTGACTTTATGCAGCCAATTGTTAGAAAATCCTCCCAGGAAAACTGGCATGATACCTGGCTTGCAGGTATCCCAGCCTTACAAGTGAATAATAAAGGTCACTTCCTGACAAGTTTGGGAACATCATGATATTCTGGGACCTTGAGAGGAAAAGAAATCTGCCAAATCTATGGTGTTGTTCTGTGTCTTTGGGTCAATTTTGACTCGTAGCATCCGTATAAGACAGGGTAGAATTCCCCCACAAGGTTTCTTTGGCTTTAATCTTTATGGGAACAGATTACCTGGTCTTTTCTTCTGTGGAATGGCTGGTGGGTTCGATTCATTGGCATTTTGGTAGGCGCTAAGCACTTAAATATTGTACCATCATGGATCCTTAAATCTGTGTATACTGCAGGTGAAATACGGTGGCTAGTTCCTGGCTTGGCATCTTAACCTGGATGGGTATTACAAGTTTAACCTGACATTCCTTATGAAAACTTTCAGCAGAGGAAATGTAAAAGGCCAAAAGATAAATTACCACTCTTAGTGCACCATGTGCATAACTATAACCAGCCTTATTTTAAGATCATGAACAACCTAGCTTTGAAATTATATTTGATCAAAAAGAGGGTGACTGTATACAGACATTGCTAAGATTGGCATATTGTCACTGATGGGATTCTTTAGCATAACTGACAAAGACTAGCACAAATGATATTACCTTGCTATAGTTTTTGGGTGTAGATTTCATTAAAAAGGTGATATTTGATCAGAGACTTGAAGACATGGAGGAGTGAAGTTGGAGGCTACCTAGAGAAAGTTTTCAAGGCAGAAGGAATAGAAAGGGAAAATATTGTGAAGTAGTATTTTAATGGTGGTTTTGAAGAATGCCAACGAGGCCAAGATCTGCTAGAGTGGCAAGAATAGAAAATTAGATCAGAGAGGTAAAGGGACCCCAGATCTTGTATTGCCTTGCAGACCCCAGTAAGGATTTCAACTACACTCTGAAGACAATGGGAATCCAATGAGAGGTGTTCAGCAGAGGAATGAAGTGATCCACCTATCTTTTAAAAGAAGCACTGCAGCTGCAGTTGTGGAGAATAAATTATGGCCAGGGTGGGAGGTAAGGCAGCCTGGAAGCAGGGCGATAGGAAGTTATTGTAGTGTTGCAAGTGAAGGATGACGGTGACTGTGGTGACTGTACCAGGGGTAGCACTATAGGTTGTGATAGGACCAGTGCTGGATAGGTTCTGATGTAGACAGGATGTGGGTTGTGAGAGAAACGGAGAAGTCAAGTCTGACTCCAAAACTCTGGTCTTCTTACTGTCTATCACTTTAGATTTTTGTTCATTTATTTATTTTTAATATCTGTTTTTTCCCCCCCAACATTATGTTTGAAATGTATTATTAATTAAAAATATATGATCATCTCTGAATATGTTATGATTTCTTGAATGATTTTTCTTGTTTTCTGTTTATCTTTCTTTTAAAATATATATATATTTATTTTGACTTTGTCTCCTCTGATTTCCTAAATTGTCTCATGGTCCCGCTTTTGAAGTTTAATACTGAGGTACTACAATGCTGACAGGAAGGTCTGTGAGCAAGGGCAGATTCTTTTGAACTGGTGGTCTTTACCATGGGGCAGGCCAGCTAACATGATTTTTTCGGGGAGGGAACCCTGTATTTGTAGTTGTATTTTTCACTATTTGTAGTTGTCTTATTTTGCAGTGGTTGTTTTATCCATAGAAAGAATCTCCAGCTACTATTTGTATGAGAGCAGGAGTCTCTCAAGCATTCAGGGAACAGTAGGGGGAGGGCTGAGGAGCCCTGCTGGTGCAGTTGATACAGCACGCGGCTGCTGACCAAAAGGTGGACAGTTCGAACCCACCATCTGCTCCGCAGGAGAGAGATGTGTCAGTCTGCTTCTGTAAAGATTTACAGCCTTGGAAATCCTATGGGGCAGTTCTACTCTGTCCTATTGCATCGTTATCAGTCAAAATCGACTCCATAGCAGTGGGTTTGGTTTTTGGTTTGGTTTAGGTGGAGGGTGAAGAGGGCTGTAGCCATTCTCTATTCAGACGTTCGTTTCATCCCCATTTCCAATCTGATACATTCTCCTGTCTCCACTTCTGCTTGGAGTATAGAGTGTGTAGATCTGTGAATGAATTTCTCAGCTCCTAAAGGGAAGTGACTCCTAGTGACTACATAAGACAGAAACACATTGCCTTATCTTTCCCCTGTAGAGTGGCTGGTGGGTTCGAACTGCTGACTTTTTGGTTAGCAGCTGAGTGCTTAACCACTGTGTAATAGGGTCCCTATGGGATGGAATAGACTCGATGACAACAAGTTTGGTTTCTGGCTTGAAGGGAAGAAGATGAAGTACTTGTGGGGTTGAAAATGGGACCTTCACTGATCCTTACCAACTTCTGCCCCCCCACCCTTTTTTTTTTGGCAGTAGCCTCATCCCAACTTTGCAGTTCCTGGAGATTCTAATTCCTAAGCCTCTCTGAGTTCTTCTTCTTGGATGTCATCTGCAGATGCTTATATTTCCACATGCCCTATCCTGTTAAGTCATTTCTTACTCCATTACTGGTTTTTCCATCTTCGTGTTTTGTATTATATTGTTACATGTGCTTTATTTCTTGCAAGGTAAAGTATGTAGTTTTGATCTCAATCTCCTTTTTGTGTTTGACTGGTTTCTGAGGATGGGAAGGCAGAAATACTTTTCATCTTAGTTATATAGTGCTTCTATAATAGAAATACCACAAGTAGATTGCTGTAACAAATAGAAATGTATTTTCTCACTGTTTATGTGGCTATAGACTGTATTCAGAACACCAGCTATAGGGGTAGGCTTTTTCTGTCTGTTCTGGGGTAGGTCCTTGTCTCCTTTCGACATCTGTGGTCTCCGCATTCCTTGGAGATCCCCATGTGTCTTGGCATTGATATTCCTTTGGGTCTAGGAAGTTCTCAGCTCAGGGACCCTGAGTCCAAAGGATTTGCTCTGCGCCTGGCTGTTCTTTCTTGGTGGTATTGAGGTCCCTCTCCCCTCTGCTCGCTTCTCTCTCCTTTTAGCTCTTGTAAGATAAAAGGCATGACTCAGACAAATATGTGACGAGTAAGGTGATGACTTGAGTAAGGTGGTGACTTAAGGCGGTGATTTGAATAAGAGCATGACTTGAGTAAGTGTGTGACTTGAGTAAGCTTGTGACTTGAATCATGCCCTTTAGTAAATGTGTGACTTAAGATACATGCCACACTAATCCTGCCCTATCAACATATGGAGGTTTAGGATTTACGACACATAAAATGGAAGGTAATTACATAATACCACAAATTGGAGGACAATTACATCATATCACAAAATGGAGGACAATTACAAAATACTGGGAATCATAGCCTAGCCAAGTTGACATATGAGTTTGGGGGACATTTTTAATCCATGACACCTTCCCTCTGTTCTCTTAACATGGAAGACCCCAAGTATTACTCCACTGATTCCAGAATTCAGTGCTACTACTGAGAACAGCGTTGATTTTATTTTCATTTCTTTATAATTTATCTGTTCTTTCTCTATAGGAAATGTCTCTGTATGGTGCAAATGTTTGTGCTCAACTAGTAACCTAAACGTTGGTGGTTCGAACACACCCAGTGATGCTACAAAAAAGGTCTAGGGATCTGCTTCCATGACACTACAAGCAAGAAAACCCTATGAAGCAGTTCCACTCTGGACACATGGGGCTAGCATGCGTTGGAATCAAGTGGATGGCAATGGGTTTGGTTTTTGTATTTTATTCTCTTTAGGAAAGTGTAGTATCTTCTGTTTCTATGTGGCACTCTGAATTTTCACAATGATATATGTGAATGTTCTTTTTTTCTTTTTTGTTTAACTTACTTGACATGTGGTGGACCCTTTCAATTTGAAGTCTTATGTTTAATTTCAAGTGAGAAAATGTGGTTATATTATTTATCTCACATTTCTTTGATAAATTCTTATCATTCATTTTACTATATGGTCAACTGTAGTTGAACCAGGACAACAGAGAATCCTTTGTCTCAACCGTAAGCTTAGCAGTGAGTAGCAAGCAAAAGTAGTGTACTGCTGAGAGAGAAGAAATATCGTGGAGAGAGACCTCTTCTGTTGTGCAGTCATTCAGAGATGGTTGTAAGCTAAGTGAGGATATGAACTCAAAGAAAAACGCTACAGCACCCCTGATACCTTTGCAAGTGCAACACAACAGCAACCCACCTCTAGAAGCATTTACAACCTGTGGTGCACTGAAAGAAATGATAGCAACAACAAAGACCAATCTAGCACAGCTCCTGACTAGATTGACCAAATCCTCACACTAACTGCATGCTCAGAACAGACATATCCATTTCTAGGCATCAATACTATTAACCTCAGTCTCTGCTCTTCTACACAAAATGCCCAACATTAGATAAACAATGACAAAATATGACACAATAAAACAAAAGGATCCATCCCATTGTCAAGAGATTAATCACTAAAACCAGACTGAGCAATTGCCCAATTGTTGAAACTGTGAAATATAGACATGAAAATGATTATAATTAGTATGATAAAAGACTGAGTGGAAAATTCAGACAACATTTATGAACAGATGAAGAATTTGAGAAGTGAAACAGAATCTCTAAGAAAGACTCAAAGGAAGACACTAGAAATAAAACAACACAATATCAGAAATAAAGAATTTTTATGATGAGCTCAACAGTAAACTCATCATAGCTAAGGAAACAATGAATGAACTTAAAGAGAATGCCATAGAAAGTATTCAGACTGAAACACAAAACAGATAAAGGAAT
This sequence comes from Dugong dugon, assembly GCA_030035585.1. Taxonomy (NCBI): domain Eukaryota; kingdom Metazoa; phylum Chordata; class Mammalia; order Sirenia; family Dugongidae; genus Dugong; species Dugong dugon. The sequence continues at coordinate 74,279,989 of CM057467.1, read as the reverse complement.
AAAAAACAAGAAGAAGAAGAAAAAGAAAAAAATGGCACAGAGCATCTACAATCTTTGTGATAATATAAAAGAGTCTAACATACGTGACTGGTTTCTCAAAAGTAAAAGTAAGATAGATCAAGCAGAATGTGTACTTAAAGAAGCAATGGCCATGATTTTACAAAAATAATGAAAACCATTAAAACACAGAGGGTAAATACTGAAACACCACCATGATCAAACTTCTGGAAATCAAAGGTAAGGAGAAAATCTTGAGGACAACAAGAGAAGAAAGCTCGTTATGTACTGAGAAAGAAAAATAGGAACTATAACAGAATACTTATCAGAAAGCATGCAATCCGGTAGACAATGGAGTGACTGCTTTCAAACACCGATAGAAAAAGTGCCCGTTCAGAATTCTATACCCAGCATAAATAGTTCCAAAAGTGAAGGTAAAATAAAGATTTTTCTAAAAAAAAAAAGAGAGAGAATTTGAGGTAATTCATTGCCAGCTGCGTATTACAAGACATGTTAATGAAGTTTTTCAGATAGGAGTATGATACCAAATAGAAACTTGCATCTACACGAGAACGTGAAGGGCACCAGAAATGGCAAAAATGAAGGTAAATGTAAAAGATATTGTTCTACTTATCTTTAAATGCTCTAAAAACTAATTGACCATCCAATGCAAAAATAGAAACAATGTATGACGAGTTATATAGTACATATAAAAGGAAAATATAAGACTACAAGAGCATGAAGAAATGAAGGGAGAAATTGGAAGTATACTTTTGTAAGGTCCTTCACTTTATGTGTAGTGGTATATTATTTTGAGGTAAATTGTGATAAGTAACAGATGTATACCACAAGCTTTGGCAACCACTAAAACATTTTACAAAAGAGGTATAACTAAGAAGCTAATAATAATAGAGATATAATGGAATCACAAAAAATACAAAACTAAAAGAAGACATATAATAGCCTGTATTTTATTATGAGAAAATTAAACACAACTAGGAATATGGTCGATTTTAATTCGACTATATCAATTATTACATTAAAAGTAAACAGTATAACATACCAGTTAAAAGAACGAGATTGCCTAATTATATAAAACACTACGACCAAGTATATTTTGTCTCAAAACAGCCTACTCTATCTAAAGACGTAGAGAGATGGATAAAAAGGATGTGGAAAGATACGTCATGTAAATACTCATCCAAGGAAAGCTGGAGTGGCTATATTATCAGGAAAATAAATATTACCAGAGATAAACAGGGACATTACTTAATGATAAAAAGGCCAATCCACCAAGAAGACATAATAATCCTGAATGTTTTATGCACTAACGAAAGAATGTCAAAACACAGAAAGCAACAAACAATGGAAACATAGAACAGACCGGTTTATAATAATAGCTAGAGATTTCAAAATTCTACTCTCAATCAATAGAATGAGTTAACAAAAAAATCACTGGGTGGAATATCTAAATTCACTTTCAAACACCTAGTCCTAATTGATATTTATAGAATACACAACAGTAGTAGAATATACATTCCTTTCAACTGCCCTGGAATACTCATGAAGATAGTCTACACTGTGGCTGTCTTATCTACTGCTTCTGTAACAGAAATACCACAAATGGATGACTTTAACAAACATAAATTCATTTTCTCACAGTTCAGGAGGCTAGAAGTTCGAATTCAGAGTGCTAGCTCAAGGGGAAAGCTTTCTCTTTCAGTCGGCTCTGGAGGAAAGTCCTTGTCTTTCAGCTTCTCCTTCCAGGTTCCTTGGAGATCTCCATGTGCCTTGACAACTATCTTACCCCATCTCAGCTCTGTTCACTTGTTTAATTCTTATATCTCAAAAGAGATTGAATCAAGAAACACCCTACACTAATCCTGCCTCATTAACATAACAAAGACAACCCTTTCTCAGATAGAATTATAACCACAGGCGTACAAAAAGAAACCTGCTGCTGTCAAGTTGATTCCAACTCATAGCACCCCTATAGGACACAGTAGAACTGCCCTATAGGGTTTGCAAGGAGCAACTGGTGGATCTGAACTGTTGACTTTTTGGTTAGCAGCCGAGCTCTTAACCACCGTGTCACCAGGAGTCCAACCACAGGGATAGAGAATAGGTATTATAACACATATTTTTGGGAGACATGATTCAATCTGTACCAGTGGCCATAAATGAAGCCTCAATAGACTTACAATACAGTATACAGAAGGGAGGAACAAAACAAGAGGAGATTAGAATCTAAGAATGGACAGAGCACCATGGATGGTAAAGAGGGAGAAGACACCTCTCAGATGTGTTGAGCTGTGAAAACTTGAACACTTGTTGCTGGGTAGGAACAGGTTTCAGGTCTTGGACAATGCATAGGATGGAAAGCCCAGTGTTTTGAGACTTACACATAAGAACAGAGACGGGCTGAACTGGAGGACCAAGACTTGGGATCAAGGTCCAAGACTCGAGAACATGTTACAGCAATCCTTGTGTCTGCAGTATGAAATATCCAATCAAAAATTTCCTTGGAAGAAGGTCATGTTTCTGTGCATGTATTGACAGTGCTGGTATCCACATATGAGCCTGCAACCTAGAGAAGAAGAAAGACAAGAAAAGAAGGTTGCTAATTTCTGCCACCAAGACCTTTCTAGGAAGATAACTATTGCCACCTAAGAGGTAAGACAATAAACATTTTTTGGAAGAGGAGGAATCAGTGATTCTAGGAGTGAGGTTAAACAGTGCATTGCCTGGGTGTCAAGCTGCTTGGTGGGAATGGACTGAGATGACTGAGGTGGGCCCCTGGTGGGTTGACCTCTGCCAGCCCTGAATCCTTCCTATTGAGCCTTCATTTCCTGAAAGACCTACCACGAACAAGTCCCAGTGGAATGTTTATAGCACAATTCCTGTTATTCCTCAGAATCTAATAGCATCTTTTTGCTTGATGATCTTGCAGCACCCAAGGGCCTAGAGATCCCTCAGCAAACTCTTTTTCTTCTAGTAGGTCTACTGGTCCCATTAAGGGCCAATGGCAACACAGCATCAGAATCAGAAGACAATTTTCCAACTCTTTAGAGAAAAAAAAAAAAAAATCATCCTTCACTCTCTGCTCTGGTCCCCTCCTGCACCTGAGTCACCTTCCTGAAAATTTTTCAAGGGTCAAGCCAAAAGGACTTCTCCGTCTCCACCTGTATTCATAGTACTTCTTCAGAATGCACCCCATTTTATCATTGGCGTGGCAAAAGTCTCTCTGAGTCGCACAGTTTACCTCAGAATTGACATGAATACATCTGTGACGATATAGAGCTGGAAAGTCAAAACGAGCTTAATGAGGCTCTATCTGGGCTCACTTTTGCTGCTGGTCAAGAGACAATGCTCACCAGCTTGTCCACATCTGGCATGAACAATGGGCGGACCCCACACACATTGGCATAGATTATTCTGCTAAAAGTGTGGTTTGATTTCTCTGTGGTTGGCTTACATCAGTGGAGCCTCTTCTGCATCTCCATGGGCCTGCACCAAGGACCTTTGTGGAGAGGAGGCATGTGTGCTCCTGGGGGCAAGGCCTGTGCCCAAGCACAGATAGAATCTCTATACTCAACAGTTACTCAGGCTTCCTGAAAAGGACTGTGTTGCCAGAGGGAGAAAATCATGACCTAAATCGCAACTCCCCTAGGCCTCATATGCTTTGACCCAAGAACACTACTCTCAGTCCATTCAGACAACCCTCATCATCTGTCCTCATCATCCATAAAGAACCTTTCTAAATCCCTTTCAAGTCAAATTTAACGCTCTCAAAGAGAGCTTGAGGAATTTGGCTGTATTATGAATTAGTACTAACATGGGAGGTGGGTTGAGCCTAAAGTAAAATAGGTGAGAAAGGAGTAAGAAATGAAGAGGAGCAAATTTGGACCAAAAGTAAAGGAGTAAGCAAAGGAGAGTGGAGTTCCAGGAGGACAAAAACAAATAGGGGTGGGATGGAGGGTGTGGAGACCATCTCTAAAGGGAAGGTCAGGACCATCTTTGTACCTCACTCCACCTCCTCATGGATCAACAATCCACAGCCATCTGTGTGTGTTCTGTTCACAGAGATCCAACCCCCACTGTCCTTTCAGATGTCCCCAGGAGGTCACCTTGCAGGAAGTCCAACAGCAAGGAGAAGGGCAGTAGCAGCAGCAGGACATGCTTACCCATACGAGAACCCAGCACCAGGGAGGAGCAGAAAGCAGAATAGAGCCTGCAGGTACTTCACACTCTGAGAATTCCTGCCTTATAACCCCCGGCTGGGAGGAACAGCCAATGAGAGCCAAGGTGCAGAGTGTACTTCCCTTGCCTAAGGGAAGCCCTGGCACTAGCTTCTCCCAGCGTCTCTGGCTCTGCTCACCTCCATGGCCAGCAAAAGGAGCCATGTTCTTTTACGGCTTTTTCTGTCTCATTTGAGCTAGCTTTAAAATGGGAGAATCATGTCTACCTTACTCACCGAAGGATTTGTGAGACTCAGGTGAGCTACTGACTCTGGATCACATTGGCCTCAACACTCCATACTTCACAAGACCACCTCTCTGAAATGTGGTGGGAGTAGAGATATTTGAAGATCCTAGTAAAGTTAAGTTCACTAAAATGGATATGTACCTTAACGGTTGCTTAATACAGCCCTGAACACAAAATAGGTATATGGAGTTTGGCTATAGTGTTTAAAGAAGTAGATCATTAGGCCTTTTGTTCTATGGTGCCACTTGATGGGTTGGAACTGTCAACCTTTTGTTTAGCAGCAGCTACAAACCCCTTGTGCCACTCAAGCTCCTTACAGGCTACACTCAGTTCAATCCATAAAAATAAGATTGGTGATAAATATTTACATAGGTGCAGCAAGAATGGTAATTTCTAGTACAGGCCTTTTAAATTAGCTTTACTGAATATTTTTATAAGAAATCTCAGGCTGAATTTGTAGAAGTCTCTCAAAGCTAGGAAGGCAAGCCAAGAGATTGCCACCAGATTTCAGCTGTAGTATCCATAGATTTGAGTCAATTTCTCTCTTCTTAGAGTTCCAAAAATTTTTAAGGCCCTCTTCTGATTTGATAACATTCCCCATGTGATTCATAACATTTCAAATAAATCTGATACTTTATAGTAATTCTGTATTTACAAATAGAAAGAAAAATATTTTCAACCTTTTTGGAGACCTACTAGGAAGTGCCAAAAGACAAGTTTTCAGCTTAAAGATATCATTTAGGATTAGATTTTGAGAGGTTTTAACATTTAGTTAAATAGTATCACAGGTCACTCACAGAGAAACAATGCTTAGCTACCAATATTACCAAAGTGACAATAAAAAATAATTTAATATTAAATATAGAAGGAAATATGGTTGTAAAAAAACAAACTCAGGTTTTTCATAAGAGAGAGCATTTGGATTTTTGTGAACAATCAAAGACATGATAAGGTCAATATAAGATTAGGAATTTATTCTGAGAAGACATAGAATCTTGCCTTGTAGGCACATTTCAGAGAAGATAAAGATACACTTTGACAAGCTCTTCCTGAAAGCAATCCAGTAATTAGAGGAAATTTTGCTATTTTAACGAAGAGAAAACTAAATTCTAGCTTTGCATACTATTTAATCCTAAAGCTTTTTAAAAATCTTATGAAGTCTTAGCTTTGACTATATGAATATTTGTTTACCACAAACCTACTACTTTTCATATACATAGATCTTTGCCCCACAGTTTCTTTTTTCTCATCTTAGAACAACTAGATTTTTTTATAGTAGAACAAAATTGCTTCCTATTTTTAACAGAATTCATCTTGTACACCTTGCCTAATCTAGCCTAAATCCAAGATTTTAAGTTACCAAAAAGATTTTGAAAACAGTGTTTATGCTGTTGTACTAGAAACATAATTACTGTTGAAATAAATTTTGTCATGATAAATTTACTTTCATTAGTTTCTGAGAATATTGGGACTATTGAATTTTTTAAGAGCTCATTTATATTTAAATTAATCAAAATAAAGTCCTTTGAAACGGTATTATAATCTAGTTTGGTAATACTATCCAGAGGTAGAAAAATATGACATATACACGTATAACATACACGCATGTAGATATGGGAGCAGAAAGACTAACAGGTCCTTCTTCTGTCTTCTGCATGTTTCAAGAATCTATTGGAGAAGCAGTTTTGAAATTATTCTGTTTTTTTAGAAGCCGTATTATATCAATCAAATAAGCACCCCAATCTCTTAGAGATGTGCAGAATCCTCTTATATCTAGTGCACTCCTTAAATGAACCAGTTTACCAATCTCGAATAATCTCCAAAGTAACCGCTGTAGGCCCAAATTATCCTTGGTGAAGTTATGCCATTTAGAAAAACAGGCACAGAATTAGGAGTGAGAGAAACTATACAAAGCAGGGTGTTTTCCAGGAATAGGAGAGAACTGAGACTGAAATGACCTCATGAGAACTGGCAAGTTGTATAGGAATGTGATACTTACACCTCTTTTGGCTTAGGCCACATCCTGATAGTCGGCCATCTCAAAACACAGACCTGACACTCTGTATCCTCTGGCAAGGGGAAAACCAGAGAGAAGTTTCTCTCTGCATCAAAGCCAAGTTCTTAGGACACAAATGAAATGGGATGTAAACCTCATCCAGTTTTATAGGTGACCCAAAGTAAAATTTGTCCAAGTGAAAACTGGTCAGGTAAGAACCTCAAAGCAGCTGGTCTATGAGGGTGGCTTGAACAACAGATTGAAAGCGCCAAGCCGTGGTTCTACCTTTTGCTTCTCCTTTTTATGGCAAACAAAATCTTTAGACAGTACATCACAAAATAGTGACAGTAGCACAAAGAAATTAAAGCACATAGTGTTTATTCAGTCAGTTAATCTGGGTGCACACAGGAAGACCTCTCTGTTCATACAAACAGGGAGATTCATCCGAGGCTAGTTACAGCAAGTTTTTTAAAGAAAAAAAAGAGGAATTATAGAAGACATTTGAGTAAAAGGGCTAACCTTAGCATGATTAATTTGAATCATGCTCCCTGCACTTCCTGAGGTCAATTGATATTGGCTGTCAGTTGGTACTTGTGGCCTGGCTAACCTCCATTCATTTCCACAAATTCTCAAGTGTTGTCAAAAGGTTTCAAATAATAAAGACACCTCAGCTACTCAAGAAATTCCAAGGGTTATTTCTCAGGGAAAAGAACAAAAGCCAAATTGCACTGGGTAAATTAAATTTTTGCACAATTCTTCTTTAAGCAAGTTTGAGTTAAGAGATGTCAAGTCACAAAAAGGGATTTGTTCAATTTGATAGTCACTGTCTCCACTGTGTCTCCTTTATTTTGTGTTCTTGGAGGCATTCTACAGTAGTCAGTGATGTTGTGAATCCCATGTACTTAGAGAAATCTGTCAATTTATCTGGCCCTCAGTTTCTCTCTTTAACAATCCCCAGAGTCATTCAATCAATATCTGAATTAATGAGTGAATATTGGTTTACCCTATATTGTGTAAGGAGCCCTAGTGGCTCCGTGGTTAAGTGCTGGGCTGCTAACCAAAACGTTGGCAGTATGAATCCACCAACCACTCCTATGGGGCACTTCTACTGTGTTGTATAGGGTTGCTCTAAGTCAGAATCGACTCGACAGCAATGAGTTTTACAGTGTGTAATGACTACATTGAGAACTCGGAAGGAGAAGAAGGGGAATGTGTAAGACAGCTGAATCCTCATCTATCATATTAGTAAGCCATAGATAATTTCTAAAATTGATGAATCAGAAGTAGTGATATAAACTTATTATTTCATAGAGGTAAATCCCAGAAAAAGTCCTCATGAAATTGAAGGTGGTTGTAGAAGATGGGTAAAGGTATCCAGAGGATTTCTGAGTTTTTAAATAAGCACTATGTGCACTTGTAGATCTTATCTAATCACCTAAAACTCAGAGAAAGTTTCATAGTTGTAGTTGTTAGGTGCCATCGAGTCGGTTCTGACTCATAGCGACCCCAGGTACAACAGAGCAAAACACTGCCCGGTCCTGCAGCATCCTCACAATCATTGTTATTATGCTTGAGCACATTTCTGCAGTCATTGTGTCAATCCGTCTTGTTGAGGGTCTTCCTCTTTTTTGCTGACCCTCTACTTTACTAAGTATCCTGGTTATCTAGTGCTGCTATAACAGAAATACCACAAGCAGATTGCTTTTACAAAGACAAATTTATTCTCTCACAGCCTAGTAGGTTGCAAGTCCAAATTCAGGGCGTCAGCTCCAGGAGAACACTTTCTATCTCTGTTGACTCTGGAAGAAGATCCTTGCATCAATGTCACCAGCTTCTTAGAGCAGGGACCCTGTGTCCACAGGATGTACTCTTTTCCTGGCACTACTTTCTTGATGGTATAAGGTCCCCATGTCTCTCTGCTCACTTCTCTCTTTTATATCTCAAAAGAGATTGGCTCAAGACACAATCTAATCTTGTAGATTGAGTCCTGCCTCATTAACATAATTCTCAATAATAATCCCATCTCATCAACATCAGAGAGACAGGATTTACAACACATAGGAAAATCACATCAGATGACAAAATGGTGGACAATTACACAATACTGGCCATCATGGCCTAGCCAAATTGATACACATATTTGTGAGGGACACAATTCAAACGGTGATACCAAGCATGATGTCCTTCTCCAGAGACTGATCCCTCCTGATAACATGTCCCAAGTATGTGAGACGTAGTCTCACCATCCTTGCCTCTAAAGAGCATTTTGTTTTTTCTTATCCCAAGACAAACTAGTTCATTCTCTTTGCAGTCCATGGTATATTCAATATTCTTCACCAACACCACAATTCGAAGGCATCAATTCTTCTTCATTCTTCCTTATTCATTGTCTTGCTTTTGCATGCTTATGAGGTGATTGAAAACACCATGGCTTAGGTCAGGTGCACCTTAGTCTTCAAGGTGACATCTTTGCTTTTTAACACTTTAAAGAGGTCTTTTACAGCAGATTTGCCCAATGCAATGCGTTATTTGATTTCTGGACTCCTGCTTCCATGGGTATTGATTGTAGATGCAAGTAAAATGAAATCCTTGACAACTTCAATCTTTCCTCCATTTGTCATGATGTTGCTTATTGGTCCAGTTGTGATGATTTTTGTTTTCTTCCATTTGCTTCTCATGGCTTGTTCAATAGGCATTTCTTTCTCACCTCTGAAGGGGTACAGTTTGAAACCCAAAGTCCATTCTATACTCAGCAATCTTTCCTTGTAGTGCATGAGGCATATGTGGCTACCAGAAGGCCCCACCTCATACTTTGTGCTGACTTGGAGCCAGATCAGCCAGAGAGGAAGGAAAAGAACTGAAAGAGCATTCCATACTTCTAGTCTACGTTCCTCCAAGTTGTTTGGTTCAACCCCTACTAACTTGTGGCTTTCCAGGCATTAAGTCACAAAGGAAAGTTTTACATCTGAATATTGTTTTGCAGGTTTCTGGCTTTGTGAACTTGGGCATGCGATTTACCCTCTGGGAGCCTCATTGTTCTCATTTGTCAAAGAGGTCCCAAACTTTGGTCTTTTTAATCACCTCATATGAACATGAAATTTGTGTAATGAAAGACGAAGACAGAAGAAGAACTGATGCATTCAAATTGTGGAGTTGGTGATGAATATTGCCTATACTATGGACCGCTCAAAGAAGGAACAAATCAGTCTTAGGAGAAATACAACCAGAATGCTCTTTAGAAGCCAGAATGGCAAGACTTCATCTTGCTTAACTTTGGTCACATCATCAGGAAAGGCCAATCACTAGGAAAGTGGCAAGGAAAACCTTCCATGAGATGGACTGACCTAATAGCTATGGCAATGGATGCAAACTACCAACAATCATGAAGATGGTGCAGAACTGGGCAATGTTTCATTCTGTTAAACATAAGATCACGCTGAGTCAGAACCACTCCACAGCAACTAATGACAACAACATCAGTTGCTATGTTTTAGGCTTCTGAGGTTTAAATGAGACAGTGTATGTGAACATACTCAACACAATGCTCTGTACACAGTAGGTGTTTAATGAAGAGTAGTAATGAATTACTGAGTTTTCCCTTCTCTTGGAGGTTTAAGTTTTACAGATACTATCACATACAGTGATAGTATTTTATAGGATATATATATATATATATATATATATACTTGTTTATATAGCTCCTGTTTACAGCAACACTGTGAGGCAAGTCAGTATAAAAATCTGATCCATATAATGATCTAACCTCTAAAATCTATAAAAAACTTCTCCCACTCAACCAAAAAACAACAAACAACTCAATCACAAAATGGACAAAGGACATGAACAGAACTATCACCAAAGATGACATCCTAGCAGCCAACAAATATCTGAAAAGATGTTCATGACCATTAGCTATTGTTGTTGTTAGGTGCCATGGAGTCAGTTCTGACTCATAGAAACCCTATGTACAACAGAAGGAATCACTGTGCTATCTTCACAATCATTGCTGTGTTTTAGCCCATTGTTGCAGCCACTATGTCAATCCATCTCATTGAGAGTGTTCCTCTTTACCACCGACCCTCTAATTTACCAACCAGAAGTCCTTCTCCAGGGGCTGGTACCTCCTGATAACATGTCCAAAGTATGTGAGACATAGTCTCCCCATCCTCTCTTCTGAGGATCATTCTGGCTGTACTTTTTCTAAGACAGATTTGTTCATTCTTCTGACAGTCCATGGTCTATTCAGTATTCTTCATCGTTACCATAATTCGAAGGCATTTATTCTTCTTTGGTCTTCCTTATTCAATGTCCAGCTTTCACATGAATATGAGGTGTTTGAAAACACTATGGCTAGGTTCAGGTTCACCTTAGTCCTCAAAGTAACATCATTGCTTTTTAACACTTTAAAGAGGTCTTTTCCAGCAGATTTGCCTAATTCAATATATTGTTTGATTTCTTGACTGCTATTACTATGGGTGTTGATTGTGAATCCAAGTAAAATGAAATCCTTGACAACTTCAATCTCTTCTCTGTTTATCATGATGTTGCTTATTGGTCTAGGCGTGAGGATTTTTGTTTTCTTTATGTTGAGGTGTACTCCATAATGAAGGCTGTAGTCTTTGATCTTCATCAGTAAGTGCCTGAAGTCCTCTTTGCTTTTAGCAAGCAAAGTTGTGTCATCTAGATAATGCAGCTTGTTAATGAGTCTTCCTCCAATCCTGATGGCACATTCTTCTTCATATAGTCCCACTTCTCAGATTATTTATTCAGAGTACAGATTCGTATGTACTGAATTGTGTTCCCCCAAAATGTGTGTCAACTTGGCTAGTCCATGATTCCTAGTGTTGTGTGCTTGTCCTCTATTTTGTGATCTGATAATCCTACATGTTGTAAATTCTAACCTTAATGATGTTATTGAGGCAGAATTAGAGGCAGTTATGAAAATGAAGCAAGACAGAATCTGTATAATTAAGTTGTATATTGAGTCAATCTCTTTGAGATATAAAAGAGAGAAGGGGGCAGGGAAGAGATAAATCTCTGTACCACTAAGTAAGAGGAGTCAAGAGCACGGTGTGTCCTTTGGACCCAGGGTTTCTGTGCTAAGAAGCTCCTAGACTACAGGAAGATTGATGGCAAGGACCTTTCCCCAAAGCCAAGGAGAGAGGAAACATTCCCCTGGAGCTGGTGTGCTGAATTCAGCCTCCTAGCCTCCTAAACTGTGAGAGAATGAATTTCTGTTTGCTAAGCCTTGCACTTGTGGCCAGAGGAGTTGTGGAATGACATAAAGGATATCATACATGAAGAAAGCAAGAGGTCATTAAAAAGACAGGAGAGAAAGAAAAGACCTAAATGGATGTCAGAAGAGACTCTGAAACTTGCTCTTGAGTATCAAGTAGCTGAAGCAAAAGGAAGAAATGGTGAAGTAAAACAACTGAACAGAAGATTTCAAAGGGCAGCTCGAGAAGACAAAGTAAAGTATTATGATGACATGTGCAAAGACCTAGAGATAGAAAACCAAAAGGGAATAACATGGTCAGCATTTCTCAAGCTGAAAGAACTGAAGAAAAAAATCAAGCCTCGAGTTGCAGTAGCGAAGGATTCTATGGGGAAATTATTAAACGACACAGGAAGCATCAAAAGAAGATGGAAGGAATACACAGAGTGATTATACCAAAAAGAATTAGTTGACATGCAACCATTTCAAGAGGTAGCATATGATCAGGAACCGATGGTACTGAAGGAAGAAGTCCAAGCTGCACTGAAGGCATTGGTGAAAAACAAGTCTCCAGGAATTGACGGAATACCCGTTGAGATGTTTCAACAAATGGTTGCAGCGCTGGAAGTGCTCACTCAACTAGGCCAAGAAATTTGGAAGACAGCTACCTGGCCAACCAACTGAAGAGATCCATATTCATGCCTCTTCCCAAGAAAGGTGATCCAGCCGAATCGGAAAATTATCAAACAATATCATTAATATCACACACAAGTAAAATTTTGCTGAAGAGCATTCAAAAGCAGCTGCAGCAGTATATCAACAGGTAACTGCCAGAAATTCAAGGTGTATTCAGAAGAGGACATGGAAGCAGGGATATCATTGCTGATGTCAGATGGATCCTGGCTGAAAGCAGAGAATACCAGAAAGATGTTTACCTGTGTTTTATTGACTATGCAAAGACATTCGACTGTGTGGACCATAACAAATTATGGATAACATTGTGAAGAATGGGAATTCCCGAACACTTAATTGTGCTCATGAGGAGACTGTACATAGATCAAGAGGTAGTTGATTGAACAGAACAAGGGGATACTGACTGGTTTAATGTCAGGAAAGGTGTTTGTCGGGGTTGTATCCTTTCACCATACCTATTCAATCGGTATGCTGAGCAAATAATTCAAGAAGCTGGACTATATGAAGAAAAACAGGGCATCAGGATTGGAGGAAGACTCATTAACAACCTGTGTTATGCAGATGACACAACCTTGCTTGCTGAAAGTGAAGAGGACTTCAAGCACTTACTGATGAAGATCAAAAACCACAACCTTCATTATGGATTACACCTCAACATAAAGAAAACAAAAATCCTCACAACCAGACCAATAAGCAACATCATGATAAACGGAGAAAAGATTGAAGTTGTCCTGGATTTCATTTTGCTTGGATCCACAATTAACGCCCATGGAAGCAGCAGTGAGGAAATCAAAAGATACATTGCATCGGGCAAATCTTCTGCAAAAGATCTCTTTAAAGTGTTAATAAGCAAAGATGTCACCTTGAAGACTAACATGTGCTTGACCCAAGCCGTGATATTTTCAATCACATCATATGAATGCGAAAGCTGGATGATGAATGAGGAAGGCCGAAAAAAGAATTCACACCCTTGAATTGTGGTGTTGGCAAAGAATATTGAATATACCATGGACTGCCAAAAGAACAAACAAACCTGTCTTAGAAGAAACACAACCAGAATCCTCCTTAGAAGCAAGGATATCGAGACTACGTCTTACATACTTTGGACATGTTGTCAGGAGGGATCAGTCCCTGGAGAAGGACATCATGCTTGGTAAAGTACAGGTCAGTGAAAAAGAGGAAGATCCTCAACGAGATGGACTGACACAGTGGCTACAACAATAGGCTCAAGCATAACAACGATTGTGAGGATGGCACAGGACCGGGTAGTGTTTCATTTTGTAGTATGTAGGGTCGCTGTGAATCAGAACTGCGTCGAAGGCGCCTAACAGCACAGTATTTTATGGAGGAGAAGAGATGGTTCTGTACATTATATCTTGTTCATCCAGTTTATCTTGACTCCAAATCCCATAGTTCTGTGACTCCAGGCCATTGGTGATTATAATGTACATTTGACATTTTTCAGGGCCACAGCTCCGGAGAATGACGGGGAAGATGGCTGGGATGGAAAAGGAGCCTGGATCTCCAAGAAACTCCCCTTCATGAGCCTGAGGCCAGCTCCTAACTGCAGCCTCTACCCACCACTCCCCACCCTGACGTGTAAGCGCACACACCCCTTTCTCACAAGTTCTATTCTCAGCTGCTCTTCACTTTGCTCGGAGACACAGGGATAAGCAGCACTTCCCCAGAGCATAGGGAGGTCTCAGCAGCTCAAAACATCAACACCTAACTCAATTTTGTCTGTTAAACTATTTTCAGTTATCAGCTTCTGACAGGTGCTAAGTGGGACATGTGTCAAGGGGGCTGAAGGTCTGGGTTGTGGTACAGGGCACTGCAGTACAGGCTCGTGGGGCTGGAGGGCAACCTGGTCAGAAAACACAGTATCTCCTCCCTTAATGCTGCAGTTCCCTCCTCATCTTTCTCTGCTGCTGTCCTCTCCTCATCCTCCTTTCTCCTGCTCCTAGTGCTCTGATGGTGTTGGGAGGTGGCTGTGGACACTGCCACCTTGCCCAATGGCCCATGTTCCACTGGTTCCGGGGTTGCTGCCCCTCAGGGACCATCCTCCTAGGCTAACACCTGGGGTTTTATGTTATTTGGTATAAGTGATAGGTTATTTTTTGGGCCTGAGAACACTCAAAAATTTTTTCCCATATAAATTAATGGTGATTCTTTCTTCACTTTACACCACTTCAGCTTTAAAAGTTTTCATAGAATCCCTCTACTTTCGGAAGGCGGGGTGTGTAGTAAGACAGTATATGATTTAATGTTATAAGAGAGAGTAAAAAATAAAAAGAAAGAAAGAAACTCAGACAATATTGTAGATAGAGAGAGGTGAGAGTTGTGTCAAAAAAAAAACAATTTATGGAGATGTCATTTTAGATGAGACCGGAACAACTCTTAACTGCTGACCTTTTGGTTAGCAACTGAGCCCTTAAATATTGCCCCACTAAATGAATACTTTATTTTATAAGGATCAGCACAAAGCTGGTTCCTATGAGGCAGAGCTTAAATATGTCCATCATCTCTAACATCAACTACTCCTTCTCACCTCAATACTCTCCCTCCTGAATTTGGATTCCCTAATTTCTTGAAACATCTCACAGAACTTACAGACCATATAAAGCAAATGGCTCATGAGGTTTTGGAGGCTGGCAAGTCCCAAATTCGTGGGTCAGGTGTAGACGTCTCTCTGGCCCTTAGTCTTAGCCCAATGGCACTCAGCTTTCTCATTCTGTGGGCTGGGAAGACCACTCTGCCATCTCCTGCGGGTCTCTGCTGCTAGTTTCTGCTGCGAGTCTCTCCTTTGGTGGTAGTGGACTCTCTCCTTTGCTCTGGAATTGGCTCTCTTTTAAGGCAAAACTGATGAATCCCCTTGGTAGGCTACAAATACCCTATCACACAATCATCTAGGTGGGAGCTACAAGACCATGGCTATAAAGGCCACATTCAAAAGTAATTAATCCACCAAACCCATCAAGGATCCTTACATCTGTGGCACTTCAGGAGAAATCTGCTGGTAAATTTCCAGCTTGGCTTCCTAGCCTCGAAGGATTTTATGAGTTTAATCTTAGATTCCTTATGATAACTGTCAGGACAGGAAATGTAAAAGGCCAAATGATAAATTACCATTCTTGCTGCACCCATGTACATAATTATAACCAGCCGTATTTTAAGATTGAGGATAACCTTGCTTTGAAATTATCTTTGATCAGAAAGAGGGTGACTGTAGAGAGAAATTTTATGTTTCAGTAGAAAATTATCGCACACCCTTGTGGCCTATCAGATTCTGGTCCTCTCATTCTCTGAGCTATTTAACATCACTCTGTAAAGTACAGGCAACTAACAGTTTTGTTTTCTACCTAGAAACTGGATTAGCTCTTGCTACATAGTTTATGCTGTTTCCTATGTGTCCATACACAATCATTTACCCAAAGGAAAAAATAGGAATATGAGAGATATCATGGCTGTAGAAACAAGAGAACAAATTATTGCTTGTTTAGATGCAACACTAAATTGAATTTGGAAAGAGCATTTAACCCAAAGCAAACTTATAGGATGCTCAGTTACGGGAATAGCTCCCTTTGTCTCTGAAGTTAGATTTTCTAGCATGAGAAGATACACTTTAAGATTACATAAATGATACCCAGCACAAATTCATCAACGTGTAGTAGCAGCTGAAGCCCATGCACAAAAAGCAGCCAAATGGTCCAAAGTAAAAATGGAGAATCCAAGGGATTTATTCTCCTGTCTAAATCTCGATTCTTGGAGTCCTTTGCTCAGAGAAATTTTTCAAACCTTGGATATTATCGTCTTAGTCACTCTCACTATAATAGCCTTCCTAAAATGCATAATATCAAGGATCCTAAATGTGTTTGAGCAACTGGTAAGACTACAAATGATATCCAACCTGATCTTTCAACAAAAGCTAATAGAAAGCTAGGATCAGATTTCAGACTGCTCAGATGAAGCTCTCCACTAAATTGTGATGAAGATTCTTGCTCAAGCTCTTTAACAGTATGACCAAGATGTGGGACGTTATTAAGGAAAGAAACTGAGGACCAGAAAAATGGACAGAATCCTCTGAGTACACTGGAAAATTCACAAAGGTCAGTGACCAATGTGGAATGCAACCAAGAACAGCCAACACAGAAATAAAGAGACACAGTGACTATAAAATTGTGCAATCCCTTTTGGTGACATGACATCTGTTAACCAAACACTTGCTTGAAGTTTATCTTGTCCAAAGTATTTAACTTTACTCAATGTATATTGGCCTTTGCTCTTTTTTCAGAGAAATAATCCTTGGAATTCCTCCAGGAGCGATGGTGCCTTTATTTTTGAAAACCTGCATGCAATTACTTTAAAACAAAAGTGAGAAAGTAAGCAGGAAGGGAAATGAGTTTCATGAACTACCAGAACCGAAGTGATGAGACTGTTCTGGCATTGTGAAGTATGCAGCCAGTGTAACTGAACAGTTTGTGTAGAAATTGTTGAATGGAAACCTAAACTGCCGTGTAAACCTTCACCAAAAACAATATTATTAAACAAACAAACAAACAAAACTCCATAAAACACTTGAGAATTGGTGCAAATGCCTAGAGGCTGGCCAGGCCACAAACATCACCTGGTGGCCATGCCAAGTAACCTTAGGAAGGCAGGGAACGTGATTCAAACTAATCATGCTAAAGATAGCCTTTTTAGTTAATTTTCTACTCTACATTTCCTCTCTTTTCTCCTTAAAAAACTCACTGGCCTAAGTCTCCTTGTTTGCCTGAACAGAGTGGTCTCTCTCCATGTATGCACAAGGATTAACTTTTCAAATAAACTCTAAAAGCTTTAATTTATTTGTACTTGGATTATTTTTACAGGGTAATGAATACACATATAAAACCTGATGTTATGGGTGAAAACAAACACACAAATTGAAATATAATATAATGCCAGGCAGTGAATAAAGCAGGAGGCAGTGATGCTTCAGTGCTAGAATTTTCACCTTCTGTATGGGAGACCAATGAGATTGATGCTGTGTTTGATTCCTGGCCAATGCACCTTATGCTCAGTCACCACCTTCAACAGTGATGTGATGCCTGACCTAGGGCAGCCATCTTGTGCTTATGAACAACAAGAATAAGGGACAGGGCAAAAGAATTTCAGACACTTGACTTTGATATCAAGCCTCTGACCTGATATTACCAACTGCCTGTCTCCAGAGTTCTTATTATGTGAGAAAGCAAACCTTTATTTTTTTTAAAATCCTTGTCAGTTTGGTATTTCATGATTTGCAGGAGAGGGAACTTCTGATGCAGGGAATCATTTCTTTCTTTGTTTTTTGAGTCTCCGGTTTTCTGAAAAGATGGTTTTCTCTTCTCAAATTAAACTAAGTAAAGAAGCATGGGTGGAAAATCATTCTCGTAGGGTTTTTTTTTTTTTTCCTGTAATTATATATTTTCTTCTACTTTCTCATGTTTCTTTTGATAACTTAAATGCTATTATTTTTTCCTGATCCTTTCAACGGGTACTGTTTTTCTCTCTACAAACTCTTAGTATCTTCTCTTTATTCCTGGTAGTTGGAAATTATATCACTAAGAATATTATATATAAAAGTTTTCATCTGCCCTGGTTATTGTTTCTATTACCTCCATGGCACTTCTTCCTGTACGTGATAGTTTATCTTTCATGTTGGAAACTTTCCTAAATGTCTGGTGACCTTGGCTGTGTGTCCACATTTCAGATAGAGACTCTAAGAAGCCATTGTAAACCCTGTGTGCATGGGTGAGGTGGGGGTGGTCATTAACAAGTGAAGCTTTACTTTAGATAATGGGGGTCAAGTTGGCAAACAACTCTTTCTTTGGTTTACCCAAATGTCAAAATGTCTAAATCTTTTCCTAGAACCATCCAGCTTTTCCAGAGAAGGATCTTCTGATCTCTAGCTTTGCTAGGGAGGGGTTGGCAGAGCCTGACTGCCAGCCTTCTGGAAACTGAAAAGAGAAGGGAACTAGAAGTGACATCATTTAGCATTCAGACTTTTACTTAATTCTCCAGGTTTCAGTCTGACACCTACCTCATCTCCACTCGCTAACCCTGAACCTAGTGCTCACTACCCCAAGTGCTCCCTGCCTCTGGTTTAAATTCCCCAAAGAATATTCCTCCCTTCTACTAAGGGAGAAGGGGTGGTGTTGGAACCTAAATATATGAAATGCGGATAGCTGGTAGCTGTTTGTATATATGGGACTGAACTCAGGAGAGGGAGAGAGTGGGGACTTGAGGCTCTTATTTTTCTTATATAGACTTGTAAGCAATCTTGTTGGTGAAGCAATCGACATCACCTCCAGCATCTTCTGGTAATTAGGGCATACATCATCATGATTCTTCCACTGTCTCCCTCTATGGGCACTTAGATTTACTTTCTTCTGCTCTGTTAAATCAGTTCTCTCTCCTCTAACCCTTTAACAAGAAACACGTGGTGTCCCAGTGGTTAAGCATTCGGCTGCTAACCAAAAGGTTGGTATTTGAACCTGCCCAGCAGCTCAGCAGGAGTAAGAATCGGTGATCTGCTCTCCTAAAGATTATAGCCTACAAACCCCTGTGGGGCAGTTCTACTCTTTCACATGTGATCACTATGATTCAAAGATCAGCTCAAAGTCACCAAATAACAACAATCCCCTTAATGCTTAACATAATGCAGTTTCAGGCTTACAGTTACATCCTTGTTTCACAGAAAAATAAATGTCATTTCATAACATTAATATCTTAATGTCGACCTCTTCTGTCTTAGCCTTCCCAAGACCGAGATTATATTCATTCCTTCCTAGAAATGCATTTTTTATGTTTCCCAGTTCAATAGCACCTTCTTGTGCTACTCTTGACAAGAATCACTCGGTTCACATCAGATTTTTGACTTTTTCTCTTGGCTGTGCGTGTGTGGTGTGTTCATAGTGTGTACATATGTGGGCATAGTGTGTGCATATGTGTGTATAGTATGTGCATATGTGTGCACAGTTGAAATTTAGATCCAGAGGCCCAGTGGCTCTCACCTGCCTAGGAGACTTCTAGACTTCCTTCTTTGCCTCTCAGCTTCAAAGGCCTGCAGGTTCAGCATATCTTTGTAGAGTGGTGCAGCATGGTTTAAAATCTTTCTCCCCAGTGCCTTGCTCTGGACTTCCTAAGTAAATCACACATTTCTGGTAACATCTGTCCTATAGCTGGGCTCCCTTTATGGGAGCTGGACCAACTCCTAGGGATCATGTGCCTGGAGGTGGAACAGAACAGGGACCTGAACTAGACCAAACCCGATGTATTTAGAATATTGACATCCATCAAGTGGACATACATATCACTTTATATTTTTGTGGTCACTCTTGGCTCTAATTGTTTTTGTCACTGATCTCTTGACCTCACATGCATTTCACCTTGCCTAGATTCCCTCAGGAGCCCTGGTGGCACAGTGGTTAAGCATTCAGCTTCTAACCAAGTGGTTGGCACTTCGAATCAAACTGCCACTTCTTGGAAACCCTATGGGGCAGTTCTACTCCGTCCTATAGGATTGCTATGAGTCCGAATCAACTTGATGGCAACAGGTAATGGGTAACTTTCCTCAAAGGAGCCCTGGTGGTGCAGTGGGTAAGAGCTCAGGTGCTAACCAGTAGATCAGTGGTTCAAACCCATCAGCCTATCTCCGGGAGAAAGATGTGGCCGACTGCTTCCATAAAGATTACAGACTTGCAAAGCATAGGGGCTGTTCTACTCTATCCGAAGAAGTAGTTATGAGTTGGAATCAACTCAACTGCAACTGGCTTAACTTCCCTCATACCTCTGCTGAGCACCACCCACACACAAACTTTAGCTTCTTTTCCATATTCACTCCTTTGCCACCTAAATATAAAAAGTCATTTGGGAGTAGAAAAGTTTTTGAAAATTTGGGGGTTCAGCAGAGTAGTTTTATACCACCATGTTGCCTAACCACTTCCCCTTCAAAACTCCTCTCCAGGGTCTCTAAATTTCTCTTTTCTCTAGAGCCCTGGGAACCAGATCTCCTGAAACTTTAGTTTTCTTCCTTTTGTTATGCAGAACAATATCATTCTTTGTCCCTATCATGGCCCTAGATCTACCTTCTTCTTATATCATTTTCTTCATACAAGGAGACTTGCACTCCTGAAATTTGCAGATTGTTTATTAAATCATGAAATAATCAAATATTATTGTTTTATACTAATTCAAAGCTTTAGCTTTTAATAATTGTAACTAGCCTAATTAGAACTACTTGTTTTTAGAAAAAAAATGATCTCCCTGCATGCATACAGAATGACTGTTGAAAATAAAAGTTATTTTTCCATTTCATTGTGTTTTGATTATTTTAATAGTTGCTGAACAATTGTGGAGATAATTGAATTTAAGGAAATTGCTTGAAATGCTGAAAATAAGCGTATTATCAATAATGGTGTCTACAAAATGAATTTAATTGGAATTTTGATAATATTTTTATTTATCTAGGAATGGAAACCTGGTTCTTACATATAAGCTAATTCTCACATTTCTGTTTCACATGCACTTTCAAGATCAGAATACGTACAAATGTACAGGAACAACTATATAATGTTTGCAATAGCACTTAGATCATAAGATGGGATCTTCACAAAACAACCCAATAAGTAGACAAGGAGAAACTATTATCCCCTTTATACAGATGGAACCTGAATGTTTAAGTTCTCTCCTTTCTTACACCTCATTTTTTAGAGGGCAGAATCCTTGATGTAGGTTACTTTCAGACTCTCTCTCTCTCTTACATCTCTCCTTGTTTATAGATCTTCTCCTGAATATTTCCAGTACTCACTACTTCACTGTGCTTCACACTCAGGTGCCTCTGTTCCTCACTTGCCACTCAGAGTAGTGTTGTACTCAGTGAGCTGACACCTTCTGCTTGGAGCCTGGATTGCTCCACAAGGCCTGCACATCATGTATAGGTGAATTTCCTTAGTGACAGCTGAGAGTAATTTCTTAAGAGAATTACAACAGAGGAAGGTTTTTGCTTCCAAAGTAAGTCTTTTTAAAGCTTTAGATTCTTTCAAGGAGCCAATGTCCTGCATGAGCAATCCCTCATTCTTTCTTCTCCTCATGTCTTTTTATTAACTTCAGTCATTTGAATCACTAAGTGGGGAATGCTTTCACAATTTTGAAACATTCAAAACAAACTGGATTTGGATCTCCAGCACTTGGTGGCAGGGTTTTTACTAACTTCTCCTATATTCTCTCTGACCTAGTTCCAAGGGTTCCTTCTCTCTGTCAGTTTTCTTCACTGAATCTCAGCCACTTCCCCACATAGAAGATGCTGGAAATCCCATCGGATCGCTTTAAGTTGCTGGGTATGTCAAATACAGCATAGTTCAACCTGAAATCCAAAACCAAGCCCTCTAACTGTGTTCTACAGATAAGGTGAGGATCACTGGGGGCTTTCTTGGAGGTTGGCTACCACACCAAATTTGAGATCTCTAAAATGACATAAAATGGGTAACGAATATGGGTGAATTTTTATTGCTTTAAAAAAATTGTTTGCCTAATGATGCTATGTGATATTGAAAACATAAATCTACAAATGTTATTGCCTTTTGGTGTTTATAATTGTTACTACTTTTAAATTCTTAATGAAAGAAACTCTTAAAAATTGTCTCAGAGACATACACAGAACACTCCGCCCAACAGCAGCCAAGTATACTTTCTTTTTCAACGCACATGAAACATTTTCCAGAATAGACCAAGTATTAGGCCATATGTGGCTTAAAACAAGCCTTAACAGAATCCAAACAATCAAAATATTACAAAACATCTTTTCTGACCATAAAGTCATAAGAGTAGAAATCAATAACAGAAAAAGCAAGGGAAAAATAATCAAAGACATGGAAACTGAACAACAACTTGCTCAAAAACTACTGGGTTATAGAAGAAATTAAGGATGAAATAAAAAAATTCACAGAATCAAATGAGAATGAAAACACATCCTATCAGAACCCTTGAGGCACAGCAAAAGCAGTGCTCAGTTTACAGCAATAAATGCACACGTCCATGAAGAAGAAATGGCCAAAATCAAAACATTAACTCTACAACTTGAGCAAATAGAAGTAGAGCAGCAAAAGAAGCCCTTGGGCACCAGAAGAAAGGAAATAATAAAAATTAGAGCAGAATTAAATGAAATCAAGAATAGAAAAATAATTAAAAGAGTTAACAAGACCAAAAGCTCATTCTTTGAAAAGATCAACAAAATCAATAAACCATTGGCCAAACTGACACACAAAAAAAAGCAGGAGAGGAAGCAAATAACCCAAATAAGAAATGAGATGGGCAATATCACAACAGACCCAACTGAAATTAAAAAGAATCATAACAGAATACTATGAAAAATTATAGGCTAAAAACTTTGAAAACCTACAGACAATAGACAAATTTCTAGAAACTCATTACCTACCTAAACTAACCAAACAGAGGTAAAACCAAAACCAAACCCATTGCAGTCGAGTCGATTCAGACTCATAGCGACCCTATAGGACAGAGTCAAACTGCCCCATATGGTTTCCAAGGAGCACCTATTGGATTCAAACTGCCGACCTTTTAGTTAGCAGCCGTAGCTCTTAACCACTATGCCACTGGGGTTTCCCAAACCGAGATAAAATAACTAAGTAAACCTATAACAAAAGAAGAGATTGAGAAGGTAATTTAAAAAACTCCCAACAAATAAAAGCCCTGGCCCAGATGGTTTCACTGGAGAATTCTACCAAACTTTCAGAGAAGAGTTAACACCACTACTAATAAAGGTATTCCAGAGCATAGAAAAAGATGGAACACTCCCAAACTCATTCTATGAAGCCAGCATAACCCTGATACCAAAACCAGGTAAAGACACCACAAAAAAAAAGAAAATTACAGACCAATATCCCTCATGAAAATAAACACAAAAATCTTCAACAAAATTCTAGCCAATAGAATTAAATGACACATCAAAAAAATAATTCACCATGACCAAGTGGGATTCATACCAGGTATGCAGGGGTGGTTCAACATTAGAAAAACAATCAATGTGATCCATCACTTAAATAGAACAAAAAAACCACATGATCTTATCAATCAATGTAGAAAAGGCATTTGACAAAGTCAAACACCTGTTCATGATAAAAACTTTCATCAAAATAGGAGCAGAAGATAAATTTCTCAACATAATAAAAGGCATTTGTACAAAGCCAACAGTCAACATCATCCTAAATGGAGGGAGTCTGAAAGCATTCCCATTGAGAACGGGAACCAGAAAAGGATGCCCTTTATCATCACTCTTATTCAGCATTGTGCTGGAGGTCCTACCCAGAGAAATCAGGCTAGAAAAAGAAATAAAGGGCATCCAAATTGGTAAGTAAGAAGTAAAAGTATCTTTATTTGTAGATGATATGATCTCATACACAGAAAACCCCAAAGAATCCACAAGAAAACTACTGGAACTAATAGAAGATTTCAGCAAAGTATCAGGATACAAGATAAACATACAAAAATCAATTGGCTTCCTCTACACCAACAAAGAGAATTTAGAAGATGAAATCCCTAAATCTATACCATTGACAATAGCCCCCAAGAAGATAAAATAATTAGGAAAAGACCTATACAATGAAAACTATAAGACACTACTGCAAGAAACCAAAAAAAGAACCTACATAAGTGGAAAAACATACCTTGCTCATGGATAGGAAGACTTAACATTGTGAAAATGTCTATTCTATCCAAAAGAGCTACAGACACAATGCAATCTTGATCCAAATTCCAATGATATTTTTTAGCGAGATGGAGAAACAAATCACCAACTTCATATGGAAAGGGAAGAGGCCCTATATAAGTAAAGCATTGCTGAAGACGAAGAACAAAGTGGGAGCCCTCACACTTCCTGATTTTAGAACCTATTATACCACCACAGCCTTGTACTGTTATGACAACAGATACATAGACCAATGGGACAGAACTGAGAGAATCCAGACGTAAATTCATCCAACTATGAGCAGCTGATATTTGACAAAGACCCAAAATCCGTTAATTGGGGAAAAGACAGTCTCTTTAACAAATGGTGCTGGCATAACTGGGTATCCATCGGCAAAAAATGAAACAAGACCCATACCTCACACTATGCATAAAAACTAATACAAAATGGATCAAAGACCTAAATATAAAATCAAAAACAATAAAGATCACAGCTGAAAAAATAGGGACAATGCTAGGAGCCCTAATACATGGCATAAACAGATTACGAACCGTAAGTAACAATGCACAAGCACCAGAAGAGAGACTAGATAACTGGGAGCTCCTAAAAATCAACCACTTATGCTCATCAAAAGACTTCACCAAAAGAGTAAAAAGACAACCTACAGACTAGGAAAAAAATTTGGCTATGACAAATCCAATCAGTGTCTAATCTCTAAAATCTACAAGACACTGCAAAACCTCAACAGCAAAAAGACAAAGAATCCAATTAAAAAATGGGCAAAGGATATGAACAGGCACTTCACCAAAGAAGACATTCAGGTGGCTGACAGACACATGAGGAAATGCTCAGGATCATTAGCCATTAGGGAAATGCAAATCAAAACTACAATGAGATATGATCTCACTCCAGCAAGGCTAGCATTAATACAAAAAACACAAAATAATAAATATTGGAGAGGTTGTGGGGAGACTGGAACACTTATACACTGTTGGTGGGAACATAAAATGGTATACCACTTTGGAAATCGATTTGGCACTTCCTTAAAAAGCTAGAAATAGAAGTAACATACGATCCAGCAATCCCACTCCTTGGAATACATCCTAGAAAAATAAAAGACGTCATTCAAATAGATATATGCTCATCCATGTTCACTGCAGCACTGTTCACACTGGCAAAAAGAAGGAAACAACCTAGGTGCCCATCAGCAGAGGAATGGATACCCAAATTATGGTATATTCACACAATGAAATACTATGCAACTATAAAGAACAACGATGAATCAGTGAAACATCTCATAACACAGATGAGTCTGGAAGGCGTTATACTGAGTGAATTTAGTCAGTCGCAAAAGGACAAATATTGTATGAAACCACTATTATAAGAAAGAATTAAACACAGAAGAAAATATACTTTGATGGTTATGAGGGTGGAAAAGGAGGGAGGGGGTATTCACTAACTAGATAGTAGATAAGAATTATCTTAGGTGAAGTGAAGGACAACACACAATACAGGGGATGTCAGCACAACTGGACTAAAACGAAATCTAAGTAGTTTCCTGAATACAACCAAACACTTTGAGGGATAGAGTAGCAGGGGTGGGGGACTGCAGACCGTGGTTTCAGGGGACATCTAGGTCAATTGGCATAATGAAGTTTACCAGGAAAATGTTCTGCATCCCGTTTTGGTGTGTGGCATCTGGGGTCTTAAAAGCTAGCAAGCGCCCATCTAAGATGCATCAATTTGTCCCAACCTACCTGGGGCAAAGGAAAATGAAGAACACCAAAGACACAAGGAAACTATGAGCCCAAGAGACAGAAAGGGCCACATAAACCAGAGACTCCATTAGCCTGAGACCAGAAGAACTAGATGGTACCTGCTACCACGAATGACTGCCCTGACAGGAAATACAGCAGAGATTCCCCGACCGAGGGGGAGAAAAGTGGGATGCAGAACTCAAATTCACACAAAAAGACCAGACTTAATGGTCTGACTGAGACTGGAGAGACCCTGGAACATGTGGCCCCTGGAATCTCTGCTAGCCCAGAACTGAAACCATTCCTGAAGCCAACTCTTCAGACACAGATTAGACTGGACTATAAAACATAAAATGATACTCGTGAAGAGAGTGTTTCTTAGCGCCAGTAGATACAGGAGACTAAATGGGCAGCTTCTGTCCGGAGGCGAGATGAGGAGGCAAAAAGGGACAGGAGCTGGTTGAATGGACACAGGATATCCAGGGTGGGAAGTAAGAGTGTACTGTCATATTATAGGGAGAGCAACTAGGGTCACATAACAGTGTGTGTATAAATTTTTGTATGAGGGACTAACTTGAACTGTAACCTTTCACTTAAACCACAATAAAAAAATAAAATAAAATAAAAAAGAAACCTGCAACCAGGTATGGGAGATCCAAGCCCAGTCTGTTTCAAGTATTTTAAAATTATGACAGCAGGCATTCCTTACTTTAGTGATATGAATGACTGAAGTTAATAAAAAAGACTTAAACAGAAGAAAGAATGGGGGATTTTTCATGCGGGACACTGCCTCCTTTGAAAGAAACTAAAACTTAAAAGACTTTCTTTGGAAGGAGAAGCTTTTGCATGTTGTAATTCTTTTAAAAAGTACTCTGAACTTCAGTAAGGAAATTCACCTATAGGTGATGTGTAGGCCTTCTGGAGCCTTCCAGGCTCCAAGCAGAAGGTGTCATCTCACTGAGTGCAGTACTACTCTGAGTTTAAGTGAGGAACAGTGGTACCCGAGTGTGAAGCACAGTGAAGCAGGGACTATGGGGAAATGATCAGCAGAGGATCCACAAAGGGAGAGCGATATGAGAAAAAGAGTATGAAAGTTGTGTACTTTCAAGGACTCTGCCCTCTGACAAATGGATTCTAAAGAAAGAAGGACAGAGCCTAAACATTTGAGTTCCATCCGTATAAAGTGGATAATAATTTTTCCCGGTGAATGTTATTGGGTCGTTTTGTGAAGATGCTATATGATGATGTCAGTGCTATTACAAATACTCTATAGTTGTTCCTGTACTTTTGTACAGACTCTGATCCTGAAAATGCATGTGAAATAGAAATGTGAGAATTAGCTTATATGTTCGAACAAGTTTCCATTCTAGATAAATTAAAATATTATCAAAATCCATATTAAACTTCGGCGTGTATATGCCATTTTCAGTAACACGTTTATTTTCAGCAGTTCAAGAAACTTTCTTAAATTCAATTGTCTCCACGACTGTTCAGGAACTGTTAAAAAAATAATCAAAACACGAAGAAATTGAAACAAGTTTTCTTTTCAGCAGTCAAGCAGGGAGATAATTTTTTCTTAAAGACAAGAGGCTCAAAACAGGCTAGGGATGACTGTTAGAAACTAAATCTTTGAATTAGTTTAAAATAATAATATTTGATTATTTCATGATTTAATAAACAATCTGTAAATTGAAGGAGTGTGAGTCTCCCTGCAGGAAGAAAATGTTCTATGAAGAAAGTAGGGCTAGGGCCAAGAAAGGCACAAAGAAGGACGTTGTTCTGCATAATAAAAGGAAGAAAATGAAGATTCCAGGAGTCTGTCATTCCCATAGCTCTAGACAAGAGAAAGTGGGAGAGCCTGGAGAGGAGTCTTGAGGGGGAGCTGGTCAGGCAACATGGTGGCATAAAACCCTTCTGTGAACCCTCAAATTTTCAAAAAGTCTTGTTCTCCCAAATGCCTTTTCTTATTTAGGTGGCAAAGAGGTGAGAGCAGAAAAGGAGATAAATTTCTCATGTCGGGTGGTGCTGAGCAAAGGTATGAGAGAAGCTAAGTCCTTTGAGATTTAGTGGATTCCAATTCATAGAGACACTATAGGACAGACTAGAACTGCCCCATAGGGTTTCCAAGACTGTACATTTTTATGGAAGCCAACTGTCACATCTTTCTCCTGGAGATCAACTCTTAGGTTTGAACCACTGACGTTTTGGTTACCAGCTGAGCTCTTAACCACTTCACCACCAGCGCTCCTTTGAGGGAACCTAGGGAAGATGAAATGCCCGTGAGGTCAAGACAACAGAAAAAGAATTAGAGCCAAGAATGACCATAAAAAATGTAAAGTGATATGTACACCCAACTGATAGATGCTGATATTCTAAAAACATCTTAAACACTCCTGCTCAGGGGGAGCAGGTGAGAACAAATGGCTTGGTCTAGTTTGAGGTTTCTATTCTGTTCCACCTGAAGACAGAGGATTCCTTGGAGGTTGGCCAGCTCCCATAAAGGGAACCCAGCTAGGAGACAAATGTTACCAGAAATGAGTGATTTACTTAGGAAGTACAGAGCCGGGAACTGGGGAGACAGATTTTAAGTTGTACTGTACCACTCTATAAAGACGTGATGAACCAGCAGTCCTGTGAAGCTGAGAGGCAAAGAAGGAAGGCTGAGAAATCTCCCAGGCAATCTGAGAGCCGCTGGGCCTTCTAGGTCAATGTGTCCACTGTGCATGCATATTCACACACTATGTACACACTATGCACACACACCAAAGAGAAAAAGCCTCTGAACATGTGCTGTGACCTGAGTGACTCTTGCCAAGAGCAGCACAGGAAGGTGCTATTGAACTGGCAAACAGATAAAAGATGCATTTCTAGGAAGGAAGGAATATAATCTCAGCCTTGAGAGTGGTAGAAGAGAATGGGTCAACATTAAGATATCAATGTTGTGAAATGACCTTATTTTTCTGTGAAACAAGGATATAACTCTAAGCCTCAAACTGCATTATGTGAAGCATTAAGAGGATTGCTGTTATTTGGTGCCTTTGAGTTGATTTTTGATTCATAGTGACCACATGTGAAAGAGTAAAACTGCCCCATAGGGGTTTGTAGGCTGTAGTCTTTAGGGGAGCAGATCACCAGTTCCTTCTCTAGGGAAGATGCTGAGTGGTTTTTCCAGTGGCCATCCTTTTGGCTAGCAGCAGAGTGCTTAACCATTGGGTGACCAGGGATCCTTATTAAAGGGTTTGAGAACACTAGCAGATTTAGCAGAGCAGAACAAAGTAAATCTAGGTACTTATATAGGGGTATAGTGGCAAGAAACTCGCTGATGTACATGTGAACTACCAGAAGAAGGTGGAGGTGATTGGATTGCTCTACTAACAAGATTGCTTACAAGTCTGTATAAGGAAAAGGCCCTCTGCTACCGCCCTCCTGAGTTAAGATGCAGATGTAAAACTACCAGCTACCCCTATTTCAGACATCTAGGTACCAACCCCTCCCCTACTCACTTAGAAGAAGGGAGGTACATTCTTTGCGGAAATTAAACCAAAGAGGCTTGGGGCAAGGAGCACTTGGGGCAGGGAGCACTAGGTACACGGTTAGGGAGTGGAGATGAGGTAGGTGTCAGACTGAAACCTGGAGGATTAAGTAACAGTCTGAATGCTGAATGATGAGACCTCTAGTTCCCTTCTCTTTTCAGCTTCCAGAAGGCTGGTAGTCAGGCCCTGCCAACCCATCCTAGCTAGGCAAGAGATCAGAAGATCCTTCTCTGGAAAAGTTGTGTAGTTCTAGAAAAAGGCCTACAGATTTTGAAATTTGGGTAAACCAGAGAAAGAGCTGTTTGCCCACTTAATTCCCATTAGCTAAAGTGAAGTTTCACTTACAGATGACCTCCCTCCTTGCCCATGCACACGGGGTTTTCAGTGGCTTCTTAGAGTATCTGAAATGTGAACACAGAGCCAAGATCAGGAGACATTTTAAGAAAGCTCCAACATGAAAGACAAATGTAAATACATGTAAAAGAAACGTCATGGAGGTAATAGACACAATACAAAGAACAGATGAAAACCTTAATATACAGTATTCTTAGTGATAAAATTTCCAACAACCAATACTAAAGAGAAGATCTTAAGTGTTTACAGAAAGACAAACAGTATCCATGAAAAGGATAAGGAAAAACTAATAGGATTAACGTTCTCAAAAGCAACATGGGAAAGTTAAAGAAATAATTACAAAAAAATAAAATAAATTAAAATGATTTTTCACGCATATATCTTTACCTAGTTTAATGTAAGAAGAGAATAAAGATCTTTTTTTAGAAAACCAAATATTCAAATGTATATATATAAAATAAAAAAAGAACTGATTCCCTAAAGCAGAAGTGCCATCTCCTACAAATCATGAAATACCAAGCTGACAGTGGTTTAAAAAGAAGAAGGATTTGTTTTCTCATATAATAAGAACTCTGGAGGTAGACAGTTACTAATATCAAGTCAGAGGCTTGAGTGTCAAGTAAAGTGTGTGGAATTCCTTTGCCCTTTCCCTTATTCTTGTAGTTCATAAGCACAAGATGGCTGCATAAGGGCAGTTGTCATATCACTATTCAAGGTGGTGCCTGAGCATTAGGTGCATTGGCCAGGAATCAAACACAGGATCTCCCTCATGTGTCTCTGTCTTGGGCTAGGTTCTCTAGAGAAACAAAACCAGCAAATTGTGTAAATATATATAGAGAGATTTATATCAAGGAAATGGCTCATGTGGTTGTAGAGGCTGGAACATCCCAAGTCCATGGGTCAGGATAAAGCCTTCTCCTAATAGACACAGCCACAGGGTCTGGGGAACCCAAGATCAGCAGGTCAGAGAGCAGGGCTCTTGCTAGCAGGCTGCAAAGATTGATAAATCCCAAGATTGGCAGGCAAGACTGCAGGTAAGCTGCTAGCTCAAGTCCCAAGAACTGGAGATCAGACGATCAGGATCCAGCTACAAGATCCAGAGCGAGCAAAAGCCCATGAAGCTTGCTAGAATGTCCACTTACATTCAGTGCAGTCCACACACTCAAGGAAACTCTCTTTCAACTGATTGACTACTCTCAGCAGATGTCATCACGGAGGTGAGCACATTATATCAAATCTCATTGTGGAAGTGATCACAACATCATACGACTGCCAAACCACTGAGAATCATAGCCCAGCCAAGTTGACACACAACCTTAACTATCACAATCCACCACTTGTCAACTTGACATCTGTATACATTTCCTTAAACCATATGTAATCTCTGAATAAACACAGTTATAAAGTCATACTGGCACCTAACATGATATAACGAACACATATACAATCAAAAATGCACTAGCCCTGTTTACATCTTATATTTTATAAGTGAAGAAAACAAAAATATTTGATGCACATACAAAGCAGAAATACTCATAGCAATTACAATCCTCGTTTCTGCAACTAGTCAGCTGGTCGTAACTGGTATTTAGAACTACATTTTTCCACCTCCCATTCCGTATTCCCTTTGCCTTCAGCAAGTGTCTCATCTGGGTATGGTTCTTTGCCTGGTGGGGTGACCCAAACCTTCATTCCTGAAGGATCTGGGCCATTAGTAGTCATATTGGAATTGAGTTGCTATAGTTTTCCATTAACTTTAATCACAGAGCATGGTAGTGCTAAGACATGCCCTAAGGGATCTCCTGCACTCCAGACATACTCTTCTTTACCTCCATTATGTAATATCAGTGTGATTTCCCTTGGTAACCAGTATCAATTACACCAGCCAGTATGGTATCTCTCTTCTTTGCCTGTTGCTCCAGAGGCATAAGGAGCCCAAAGTGGCCAGGTGGCATTCTTAGCTTCCAGTTCAATGGAATCAGTGCTATGTCTCCAGGTGGGAGCATTCCTCCCTTTGGAACTAAGACCTCTAGACCCACAGAGCATAAAGTCACGGGGATAGCAAACAAAAATCTTGTGAATAGGTCACTCGGGGTAATAGTGTGGGGTACCACTCCCATTCCCACTACTTGATTCCTGGACCCATGAATCCTGGCTATGGGAGAAACAGCACCATATATTGGACACTAGTTTAGAGCATATAAAGCCTCCTGGAGAACACTGCCCCCAAACTGTGAGGTATTGCCACCCAGCTGGCGCCATAACTGTGTCTTTAGAAAGCCATTCCATTGTTCTATCAATCCAGCTGCTTCAGGATGATGGGGAAGATGGTAAGACCAGTGAATTTCATGAGAATCGGCCCCTTGCCACACTTCATTTGCTGTGAAGTGAGTCCCTTGATCCAAGGCAATACTGTGTGGGACACCATGAAGGTGGATAAGGCATACTGTGAGTCCATGAATGCTAATTTTGGCAGAAGCATTGCATGCAGGGAAGGCAAATCTATACCCAGAGTAAGTGTATATTCCAGTAAGAACGAAACGCTGCCCTTTCCATGATGGAAGTGGTCCAATGTAATCAACTTGCCACTAGGTTGCTGGCTGATCTCCTTGAAGGATGTTGCCATATCGAGGACTCAGTGCTGGTCTCTCCTGCTAGCAGATTGGACACTCAGCAGTGGCTGTAGCCAAGTCAGCCTTGGTGACTGAAGTCCATGTTACTGAGCCCATGCCCAACCTCCATGCCTGCCATCATGGCCACTTTGTTCATGTGCCAATTGTGGAATGGTGGGAGTAGCTGGGGAAAGAGGATGACTGGTTTCCATAGAATGGTCATCCTATCCACTTGATTGTTAAAATTCTCCTCTGTTGAAGTCACCCTTTGGTAAGCACTCACATGAAATACAAAGATCTTCACTTTTTTGGACAATTCAGAGAACTCTATCCACATTTCTCTTCCCCATACCTCCTTGTCTCCAATTTTCCAATCATGTTCCTTCTAAGTCCCTGAACATGCAGTCAAACCATTGGCCACAGCCCATGAATCAGCATACAATCACACATCTGGCCATTTCTCCTTCCAAACAAAGTGAACAACCAGGTGCACTGATTGACATTCTGCCCATTAGGAGGATTTCCTTTCACCAATGTCCCTCAGGGAGGTTCCTGAAAGGGGCTGTAATGCTGCCACTGCCCACTTTCAAGTGGTGCCTGCATATTGTGCAGAACCATCTGTAAAGAGGCACGAGTTTTCTCTTCCTCAGTCAACTGATCATAAGGAACTTACAAAGGAGCAGACTGGGAGATGGAAGGTACTGTGACAGGAGTGGAGACCATGGGCATTAGGGCCACTTTCTCATCCAACTTATTTGTGCCTTCAGGGCTACTTAGGCCTGATCTCATATATACCCCTTCCATTTAATGGTAGAGTGCTGCTGTGCACATCCAACTTTGTGACTCTTGAGGCCAGTGTGATCTAGAGTGTGTAACTCATTTGAGTTTCACAAATCCTTTGGCTGAGTAAGGCAGACATGATTCTCCCATTTTAAAGCTAGTTCCAATGAGACAGATTCAATATCACGTGGAGCAGAAGAGACAGATTGATGTCTCCAGTTCCCTGTATTCAATCTTTTAGCTTTATTTTATTTTTGAGAGTTCTTTATCTGGGTTGGTATCTATCTGATGTTGCCATGTATTTTAATCTCAAGTTGTCTGGTGTGTTAGTTCTCTTTCTGAAGGACTCTGTACTATTTCTTGTGAAGTTGAGCTTCTTTTGACAAATTTCTTTAATTTCTGTTTATTTTGAAATGTCCTAATCACCATCATATTTGAGGGATAATTTTGCTAGATGTATAATTCTTGGCTGGCAGATTTTTTCTTTCAAGGTTTTATATATATATTATCCCATTGCCTTCTTGCCTGCATGATTTCGGCTGAGTAAACAGAAGTTAGTTTTATCGATACCCCTTTGTAGGTGATCTTTTGTTTTTCCCAAGCTGCTTTCAGGATTCTTTGTCTTTAGTTTTGGAAAGTTTGATTATAATACATCTCAGTGTTCTTATATTGGGGTCTACCCTGTAAGGGGTTCGTTGTGATTCTTGTATGGTTATCTTTCTGTCTCTCATGATATTAGGGAAGGTTTCTGTCAGCATATCTTCAACAATTCTCTCTGAACTTTTCGATGACTCCTCTCCTTCTGGAGCTCTGATCAAGCATAACTTATTCCTCTTAATGGTGTCCCACATAACTCTAAGGCTTTCTTCATTTTTCATTATTCTTTTTTTAATTATTCCTCTAACAGATTAGCGTCAAGGAATTGGTCTTCTATTCTGTTGATCCTGTCTTCCATTGTTTCAATTCTACTCCTGGTTCTTTATTATGGTCACTTGCTGGGGACATCTTTGCCTGCTTCTTTAGGGGGTTTGCTATTGTCTGTTGTCTCCAGGACATTAAAGGGTTATTTTATTTTTTATTTGTATAATTGTTTGCTGGGTCCTGTTTTTGTTTTGTTGTGGTGTTTCCTGGCAGGTGTGGCTGGTGTGTTGCTCTGGTCACTGGACTGGCCATGCTAGAGCCCTCCCTACCTGTTTTTGGGTGAGTAGAGTGGTGGGTAGATGTGAAAGCTTGGGTCTCTGTTTACTCATCTTGTAGGCAAACTGAGGGTGGGTTGGTTGGGCTTCGGCCTCCATCTGTCTTCACATTGGAGGCTCAGGAGTGGAAAATGATGCTCTCCATGCAGGTGGAGCAGCCAATGTTGTAGTGTGGTGGGCAAATGTGAGCATTCTTGTTTGTTCTCTCTGTTTGCAGGGGAGGAGGTTTGGGGGGTAGAGGTAGGTGGCAGGGGGACAATCAAGCAATCGTCCTACCTCAGCCTCATGCTGGGCAGGGGTTGGGAGGAAGGAACGGCAGTTGGATGTTTGCTCAGTGTTACTACATCTGTCTGTTTGTGGCAGGAAGAGGGAGGCAGGTGCAGCGGGTGGGTACATGCACACTCACTCTACTTCTGCATTCCACTGGGCAAGGGGAGGAAGCAAAGGGCCTCGGGAGGATGTGTATGCAATCATAGCTCCTCTATTACTTGCTAGGAAGGTTAGTGGATGGATCTGAACCTGGTGGATGAATGCACAGTAGTGTTGTCTTGTGTCAAGCGAAGGGAGGAAGGAAGTAGCTGCTGGAGGATGCGTATGCAGTCATGTCTCCCCTGCCCCTCACTGGATGGGTTAAGGAATAGTGTTGCTCTTGGTGAATGTGGGCACAATGGTAATGCCTCACATTAGGTGGAGGAAGGGAGGAAGGGACTGTGGGGGGTGTGTGTGTGCACATTCACAGCTCTTCTGCCCCTCACTGGGTAGGTTAAGGGATGGAGTCACCTCTAGCGGTACGCACACAGAGGTGCTTCCTCGTGTCAGGTGGCAGTATGGAGTAAGTAGCTTCTGGGGGATGCTTATGCAGTCGCGTTTCCTCTGCCCCTCTCTGAGCAGGTTAAGGGAGAAAGTTGTGCCTGGCGAATGCAAGCACAGTGGTGCCCCCTTGCATCAGTTGTTGGGATGGGAAGGAAGGTACTGCAGTGGGATGTGCACACAGTCACAGTTCCTCTGCCCCTCACTGGGTGGGTTAAGGGAGAGAGTCATGCCTGGTGGATGCGTGCACAGAGGTGCCACCTTGTGCAAGAATGGGGAGAAGGAGGAGGGAGCGGTGGAACTATAGGCGAGCTCTCTTCCTGTCCCGCTGCTGCTGAACTACACTGGGCCCCTAGAGAGGGGAGTAGGTGGAGAGTGGGCACACGGGGGCATGCCTAGTCTCACTTCTTGGGTGGTAAGGGGGAGCAGAGGATGGAGTTGGCTGCAGTGGGGGCAAGAGGATAGGCTCATGTTATGGTCCCAAGTCAGGCAAGGCACTTGGGATGTGGGGCTCTCTGCTGCCTCTGATCAGTAGGATGAGGTATGGGGGAGTGTGTTCTCTAATTAGGATACACAGGTGCCAGAGCACCTTGTGTCCACTGCAGTCAGGGAACAGGGGACCTGTGCTGTCTTGAGTGTGAAGAGTGGGGACTGCCCAGGGACCGGCTGGGTGAGAGAGCCTCCACCAACAATCTGCAAGTCTGCTGCCTCATGCACACCCTCACCTCTGAGATCAAGGGCGGCCACTCCTGAGTATCTTCGGTCCTGGATCTGACATCTTCCCTGTCTCGGCTTCTTTCTGTGTGTGTCTATAGAGGTTTGATAGAGAAAAGGACAGATCTTTTGGGAAAATCGTGAATTTGCCTTGCTGGTTTCTTAACCCAAGGTCACTTCTGATTCATTCTAAGTTAGAAGCAGTGGGCCAGGACAGCTGATGAGCCTCTCCATTCTGTGGTACTCCTGTTTCGCTGCTTTCCTTGTTCTTTCCGGTTGGTGTTCAGTTCAGTTCTTAGACTTTCTTTTTGAAGTTCAGGGTTCCTGGATTGTTATCTACTTCTGTTTGACTGGTTTCTTTGGGTCTTTGGTGCAGGGGGACATTATGGTGTGTGCGACTAAGCCGCCATCTAGGCTCCAACTCTACTGACCAGATTTTTATATATGACTCACAGTGTGGCTGTAAATGGCTAATCTATAGAGAACCATGTAAATAACATATAATTTTAGTATATATGATAACACCAGCAAAACTTAATCTTCCAAATGGAAACCTTAATAATTCATTACTATTCTTCATTAAACACATACTTTGTACCAGACAATGTGTTCAGTATGTTCACCTACATTGTCTCATTTAAACCTCAGAACCCTGAAACATAGCAACTATTGTTGTTGTTGTTGTTAGTTTCCATGGAGTAGTTCTGACTCAGCCTGACCTTATGTATAACAAAATAAAACATTGCCCAGTACTGCACCATCTTCATGATTGTTGGTAGTTTTCATCCATTGTTCTAGCTGCTGGGTCAATCCAACTCATCGAAGCTTTTCTTTGACCCTTTTCTGGTGATTGATTTTTCTGACGATGTGAAAAGCAAGCAGGTTAAAGTATCACCATCCTGACTTCTAAGGAGCATTATGGTTGTATTTCTTTGAAGACTGATTTGTTCCTTCTTTTGGCAGTCCATGATATTAGTAATATTAATCACCAACGTCACAATTTGAATGCATCAATTCTATTTCTTTCTTGTTTTTTCATTATCCAAATTTCATATACATATGAAGCAATTAAAAAGACGAAGACTTGGGACCTGTCTTAGGCTCAGATCTCTAGAGAAAAAAAACCTGTGAAGCGTATATATGTACATGTATATGTACACACACACACACACACACACACACAGAAAGATTTATATCAAGGAAATGGCTCACGCAGCTGTAGAGGCTGGAAAGTCCCAAGTCTGTGGTCAGGCATTATGCTGAAGGCTTCTTCTGATTCAAGTAGCTGCAGAGGCTAAAGAGCCCAAGATCAGCAGGTCTGAGAGCCGGCTGCTGGATCATAGGCTGAGGAGGCAGAAAACTCCCAAGATCAGCAGGTAATACAGCAAGCTGCTGGCTCAAGTCCCAAGAACTGGAGGTTAGATTGTGATGAGCCAGATACAGGTTCCAGAGTTAGAAAAAGCCAGCAAACTTTGCCAGAAAGTCGATATATAATGGGTGAAGGTCAACCCCCAAGGAAACTCCCCTTCAACTGACTGGTTACTCATAGCAGATCTCATCATGGAGGTGATTACATTATATCAGATATCATAAAGGAAGTGATTACATCACTACATAACGCCAAACTACATCAGAACTTCCAAATCAACGAGAATCATGGCCCAGCCAAGTTGAAACACAACCTTAATCAACACAAGACCTCTTTAACAAATGAGGACACTTAGGCTCAGAGAAGGTAAATCTCCTGTCCAAGATCACACAGCCAGAAACCTGCACAACAATAATCAAATGCAAATCTTTCCTTTGTGACTTAATGCCTGAAAAGACACAAATCAGTAGGGGGTGGAACCAGACAGCATCGAAGAACCTAGACTGAAACCAAGGAATGCTGTTTCAGTTCTTTTCCTTTCTCTACGGCTCATCTGGCTCCGTATCAGCACAAAGTATGCAAGAGGCCTCCTTGTGGTCATGTGGGCTTCGTGGAATTCAAGGAAAGATTTTTGGATGTAGAATGGACCAGTGGTTTCAGCCTGTACACCTTCAGAGGTGAGGAAGGAATGTCTGTTGACAATCCATGAGAAGTAAATGAAATGATAACTCCTCTAGGAAACTTGCCCTGAATTCTCCGACTTCCAGGTATTAGGTAAGATAGACATGTGCACATAGTGCTTATTAAAAAAACCCAGCAATCCTCCAAATGCCTTTACACATCCTATACAGCCACTCTCAACAACTTTAGGACATTATCTGGGATTTACCTCTATGGAATTATAAGTTTATATCACTGTTTATGATTCATCAATTTTAGACACTGTCTATGGATTCCTGGAAAGCGAAGAGGACTTGAAGCACTTACTGATGAAGATAAAAGATTACAGCCTTCAGTATGGATCACACCTCAAAATAAAGAAAACAAAATCCTCACAACTGGATCAATAAGCAACATCATAAAAAGGAGATAAAAGGAGAAAATATTGATGGTGTCAAGGATTTCATTTTACCTGGATCCACAATGAACACCCACGGAAGCAGCAGTCAGGAAATCAAACGATGTATTGCATTGGGGAAAGTTGTTACAAAAGACCCCTTTAAAGTGTTAAAAAGAAAAGATGTCACTTTGAGAACTATTATGGATTGAATTGTATCCCCTAAAAACGTGTGTCAATTTGGCCATGCCATGATTCCCAGTATTCTGTGACTGGCCATCATTTTATCATCTGAAGTGATTTTCCTATGTGTTGTAAATCCTACCTCTATGATGTTAATGAGGCAGGACTCAATCTACTAGATTAGGTTATATCTTGAGTCAAGCTGTTTTGAGATACTAAAGAGTGAAGTGATCAGAGAGACAGGAGGAGCTCATGTCACCAAGAATGAAGAGCCAGGAGGGGAGCACATCCTTTGGACTCAAGATCCCTGCAGTGAGAATTCCTAGACCAGGAGAAGATTGTTGACAAGCATCTTCCCCTAGAGCTGACAGAGAGAGAAAGCCTCCCCCTGGAGTTGGCATTCTGAATTCAGACTTCCAGCCTCCTAGATTGTGAGAAAATAAATTTCTCTTTGTTAAAGCCATCCATTTGTGGTATTTCCGTTATAGCAGCGCTAGATAACAAAGCTCTAGGTGCGCCTGACCCAAGCCTTGATATTTTCAATAGCCTCATACTTATGTGAAAGCTGAACAATGAATAAAGAAGACCGAAGAAGAATTGATGCATTTGAATTACGATGTTGGCGAAGAATATTGAATATACCATGGACTGCCGGAAGAATGAACAAGTCTGTTTTGCACAAAATACAGCCAGAATGTCCCTTGGAAACGAGGATGGTGAGACTTCATCTCACATACTTTGGACATGTCATCAGAGGGATCAGTCCCAGGAAAGAACATCTTGCTTGGTAAAGTAGAGGTTCAGTGAAAAAGAGGGAGACCCTTGATGAGATGGATTAACACAGTGGCTGCAACAATGGGTTCAAACATAACAATGATTGTGAGGATGGTACAGGATTGTATAGTGCTTCATTCTGTTGTACATGGGGTCACTAGGAGTCAAAACTGACTCAACAGCACCTAAAAACAACAACAACATGGACTTCCTAAGAGGATTCAGCTCTCTTGCACAGCCTCCTTCCATGTTATCAATATAGTCATTACAAAATATAAGGTAAACCAATAACCACTCATCAATTCAGATATTAATGGAATGACTCTGGGGATAATTAAAGAGAAAAATTGAGAACAAGAGAAATTGACAGCATTCTCTAATTACATGGGAAAATTGGAAGAGGTCACTGACCAATGTGGAATGAACCCAGGAACACATAAACAGGAATAAAGAGACACAGTAGAGACAGTGACTATGAAATCGTGCAAATCCCTTTATGTAACTTGACTTCTGTTAACACAAACTTCCTTAAAATTTACCTTGTGCAAAGAATTTAACTTTATCCAACATAATTTGGCTTTTGTTCTTTTTCCTGACAATAACCCTTGGGATTTATTGAGTAGCTGAGGTGCCTTTATTATTTGAAACCTCTGGACAACCCCCGAGAATTTTTGCAAATGAGTAGAGGCTGGCCAGGCCACAAACACCACCTGGTGACCATATCAACTAAACTAAAACCATATCAACTAAACAGGAGCATGATTCAAATAATGAGGCTGAGGTTAGCCCTTTTACTTAACTTTCTTCTATATTTCCTCTCTTTTCCCCTTAAAAAACTTGCTGTAACTGGCATAAAATGAGTCTCCGTTTGTTTGAACAGAGAGGTCTCCCTGTGTGCACACAGATTGACTGAATAAACACTAGATGCTTTAGTATCTTTGTACTACTGTTATTATTTTGTGATGTGCTGTCCAAAAGTATTGTTTGTCGTAAAAAGGAGAATTATAGGGTGGGACACAGGCCTAAGTTCCATAAGCCTGTTGTTCACACCAGCGTCACAGATTAGCTAGTTTGAAGTTGTTACCTGACTAGCTTCCACTTGGGCAAACTTTACTGTGGGTCACCTATAAAACCAGTTGAGGTTCACCGTCCATTTTGTTTTTGTGCTGAGAGATTGGTTGTCATCCAAAGAGAGCATTCTCTCTGATTTTTCACTTGTCAGTGGACACAGAGTGTCAGGTCTGTTTGGAGATGCCCAACCATCAAAATGTGACTGGAGACAGTAGATGCATAAGCATCACGTTCCTACCGAACTTGTCAGCTCTCATGGGGTCATTTCAGTCTCAATACTATCCTATTCCTGGAAAAAGTCCTCCTTTGTATATATTCTTTAACTCCTAATTTTTGCAAGTATATTTCTAAATGGCATAACTTCACCAAGGATAATATGAGCATGCAGTGGTTACTTTGCTGATTTTTCATGATGTATAAACTGGTTCATTTAAATGCTGTACATGATATAAGAGGATCCCAAACATCTCAAAGAGACTGGGGTGCATATTTTGATTGATATAATGTGGTTTCTAAAAGGCAGAACAATTCCAAAATTGCCTCTATAAAAGATTCTTTAAAACATGAAGAAGACGGTGTTAAATCCCTGACTGCAATAGCAGTAACTGTTAGTCTCTTTGCTCACATATCTATATGGGTGTATGTTATATGTGTATATGTCATATTTTTCCACCTCTGCATGGTATTATCAAATTAGATTACAACATCCTTTCACGGAGCTTTATTTTGGTTGAAGATGTATTAGCACTTAAAAGCTTGAATAGTCTCAGTATTCCCAGAAATTCATGAATGTGAATTTGTTATGACAAAAATTTATTTCAGCAGTAATTATGCTTTTAGTATACCTTAAACACAGTTTTTAAGGCCTTTTTGATAACTTAAAATCTTGGATTTAGGCTAGATTAGGCAAGGTGCACAAGGTAGATTCAGTTAAAAATAGAGAGTAATTTTGTTCTAATGTAAAAAATCTAGTTGTTCTAGAATGAGAACAAAGAAAGTGTGAGGCAAAGCTCTACATATACGAAAAGTAGTAGAAGATTAGTGATAAAGTTATGCTCTTACAGTCAAAGTTCACTAAGACTTGATAAGATGTTTTAAAAGCTTAATATCAAATAGTGTGCAAAGCCAGAATTTGGTTTTCTCTTCATTAAAATGACATTTTCTTTAATTACTGGGTTGCTCTTAGGAAGAGTTTGTAAAAGTTTATCTTTATCTTCTTTGACATCTGCCTGAAGGCAAAGATTCTGTGTCTTATCAGAATAAATTCCTGATCTTATGCTGACCTTATCAAATCCTCAATTGTTTAAAAATACAAATTCTCTCACTATGAAAAGGCTGAGGGTTTCTTTTGTTTGTTTTGGTTTTTACAATCATATTACCTCCTATACTTACTTTTAAAATGTTTTCATTGCCCTTTGGAATGTTGAGGCCTATGTGACTCAGAGTCAGTAACTCACCTGAATCTCACAAATCCTTTGACTGTGTAGGGCAGACATGATTCTCCCATTGTAAAGCTAGTTCAAATGAGACAGAAAAAGCCATGAAAGAACATGGCTCCCTTGGAGGTGAGCAGAGCCAAGGATGCTGGGTGAGGCCAGGGCCAGAGTTCCCTTCTGGCAAGGGACGTGCACCTTCCACCTGAGCTCTCATTGGCTGTTTCTCCCAGCCTGGGGTTATAAAGCAGTGATCCTCAGTGTGTGAGGCACCTGCAGGTTCTATTAGGCCTTGTATTCCTCCCTCTTGCTGAGTTCTGAGATGAGTAAGCAAGCACCTCCTGCTGCTGCTGCTGCTGGGCTTCTCCTTGCTGTTGGGCTTTCTGGAGGAGTCTGGAAGGACAATGTGGGCTGGGTCTAAGTCAGCAGAACCCACACAGGTAACTGTATATTATTGTTCAATGGAGACTTGAGGAGTGAACTGCAAGGATGGTCCTGACCTTCCATTCAGAGGTGGTCTTCACAGACTCCATTCCACCCACACTTGTTTTCGTCATTCTGGGCCTCCATTCCCTTGTTTCCTCCTTCACTTTTGGCCCAAATTTACTCCTCTTCATTTCTTCCTCTTTTTTCCCCTGTTTTACTTCAGGCTCATCCCACCTCCCATGTTAGTACTAATTCATGATACTCCCAAATTCTTCAATCTTTCTTCTCAGAGCCCTAAATTTAAGTTGAAAGGGATCTAGGAAGGTTCTTTGTGGGTGAAGAGGATAGATGATGAGGATTGTTCTGAAAAGATGGAGACGATGGTTCTTGAGTCACAGGATGTGAGGCCTGGGGGAACTGTAATGTAGGCCACGCTTTTCTCCCTGCAGCAGCACAGTCCATTTTAGGACCTGTGATTATAGAAATTCTATCTCTGCTTGGGCTCAGGCCTTGCCCCCAGAAGCACACATGCCTCCTCTCCTCCCTACAATGGCCCTTGGTGCAGGCCCCTAGAGATACAGCAGAGGCTCCACTGATGTAAGCCAACCACAGAGAAATCAAACCACACTTCTAACACAGTAATCTATGCCATCACATTTAGGGACCTGACCATTGCTCATGCCAGATGTGGGCTAGGTTTTGGGCATTGTCTCCTGACCAGGGACAAAAGTGTGCCAAAAAAGAGCCTCGTTATGTTCGTTTTGACTTTCCAGCTCTATATTGTCACAAATGTCATCATGTCAAACCTGATGGGAAGTGCATGATTGAGAGAACCTCCTACCGCGCCAGATATAAACAAGACTGCATCCTGAGGAAGTTCTATGAAGGTAGGTGGAGACTGAAATCGCTCTTGCCATGACCCTTAAAAAATTATCAGGAAGGTGGGCCTCTCAGGTGCCCAGGAGGATGGAGCAGAGAGGGAGGGAGTTTTTTTATCCCCTACAGATTTGGGGCAGGGTCCTCCGGATCTGATACAGTGGTACCATTGACCCTTAATGGGAACACTAGACTGATCAGGAGAAAAAGGGCTTGCCAAACAGCCTCTGGGCCTGTGGGTGCTGCAAGGTCGTCAGGCCAAAAGATGCTATTAGATTCTGAAGGATGACAGGAATTGGGCTATAAGTATTCCACAGCGGCTTGTTTATGGTAGGGCTTTTGGGAAATGAAGGTTCAGTAGGAAGGATTTGGGGCTGGATTCAGGCATCTCAGTGCCTTCACACCAAAGGGCTGGTAATAATGACCAAGCTTTTGGTTGATAGCCTAATGCTTAACTACTGGGTGACCAGGGCTGCTTATTAAAGTGTTAGAGAAGAGGTTAACTGATTTAGTAGAGCAGAAGAAAGTAAATCGAAGTGCCCATACAGGGGATAGTGACAAGAATCATGCTCATGGACCTATTAATAACCAGAAGAAGGAGGGGGTGATATGCACTTCTACAAAAACAAGATTGCCTATAAGTATATTTAATAAAAAGTAAAACCTTCTGCCCACCCCCTCAAGTTCAGACTCTTCTGTACAACTACCAGCTACCCCCATTTCATATATCTAGGTACCAACTCCATTCCTAGGAGAAAAGAGGCATATTCTTTGGGAAAATTAAACTAGAAAGGCTTGGATCAGGAAGCACTAGGTACAGGGTTTGAGAGGTGAGATGAGGTAGGTATCAGACTGAAACCTGGAGGATTAAGTTAAAGTCTCAATGCGGAATAATGAGACCTCTAGTTCCCTTGTTGTTTCAGCTCCTGGAAGGCTGGTAGTCAGGCTCAGCCAACCCCTCCCTAGTTAGGCAAGAGATTAGA
Organism: Dugong dugon; assembly: GCA_030035585.1. Classification (NCBI taxonomy): domain Eukaryota; kingdom Metazoa; phylum Chordata; class Mammalia; order Sirenia; family Dugongidae; genus Dugong; species Dugong dugon. The sequence continues at coordinate 74,235,950 of CM057467.1, read as the reverse complement.
AGGTCTTTTGCTGGAAAATTTGGATGATAATAGAAAAAGACCTACAGATTTTGACATACGAAAACAAAAGGAAGAGTTGTTTGCCCACTTGACCCCCATTATCTAATGTGAAATTTAATTTACTGATGACTCCCCCTCCTTGCCCATGCACACAGGGTTTACAGTGGCTTCTTAGAGTCTCTATCTGAAATGTGAACACAGAGCCAATGTCACCCGACATTTTGGAAAATTTCCGACATGAAATACAAACATAAACTGATACAGGAAGAAATGCTATGGGGGTAACAGAAAAAATACAAGGGAACAGATGCAAACATTTATATATGATATTCTTAGTGATAAAATTTCACACCACCAGGGATAAAGAGAAGATCCTAAGAGTTTACAGAGAGAATAAACAATATCCATAAAAGATCAGGAGAAAATAATAGTATTAAAATTCTTAAAAGTCACACTGGAAAATCGAAGAAAATAGAGAATTATCAAAAAAAAAAAAAAAACCAAAAACTAAGTGAAAATGATTTTCCACCCGTATTTCTTTTCTTTACTCAGTTAAATTTGAAAAGAGAATAAAGATCTTGTTAGAAAACCAAAGATTAAAATAATGATAATAATGAAATAAAATAAAGAAATAAATTATTTTCTGCATCCAAAGTGCCCTCTCCTACAAACCATGAAATACCAAACTGGCAAGGATTGAAAAAAATAAGTATGTTTACTCACATAATCAGAACTCTGGAGGAACTCAATTGCTAATACCAGATCAGAGGCTTGAATGTCAAAGTCAAGTATCTGAAATTCTTTTGCCCTTTTCCTTATTCTTGTTGTTCATAGTCACAAGATGGCTGCCCAAGGGCAGGCATCACATCCATATTCAAGGTGGTGTCTGAACATGAGGTGCCTATTCCAAAATTGAACACAGTCTTTCCCTCATAGGTCCAGCACTGAAAATTCTATCAGTCAAGCACCACTGCCTCCCGCTTTTATCACTACCGGGCATTATATTATCTTTCAATTTGTGTGTTTGTTTCTCACCTGTATCAAGTTTTACATGTGCGTTCATTTTTTATCCTTTCAAAATAATTGAAGTAGAAAGAAGATAAAGCCTTTAAAGTTTATTTGAGCAGTTAATCTGTGTGCACACAGGAAGACCACTCTGTTCAGACAAACAGGGAGACTCATCTTAGGCCAGTTACAGTGAGTTTTTTAAGGAGAAAAGAGAGGAATTATAGAGTAGGAAATTAAGTAAAAGGGCTAATCTTAGCATGATTAATTTGAATCATGTTCCCTGCCCTTTCTAAGTTTACTTGACATGGCCACCAAGTGATGGTTGTGGCCTGGCCAGCCTCTAATCATTTGCAGAGATTCTCACTTGTCTGGAGGTTTACTTTTTGTTTTTTGGTTTGTTTTTGTATTTTTGTAATAATATTTTATTGTGTTTTCAGTAAAGTTCTACACAGTAGTTTAGATTTTCATTCAACAATTTCTATACAAATTGTTCAGTTACATTGGTTACAGTCTTCACAATGCCAAAACCCTCTCCTTATTTCAGTTCTGGTTGTTCCTTTTTGATTGAACTAGTTTCCCCTCCCCCTTACATTCTCATCTTTGTTTTAAATTAATTGCAAGGAGTTTTTAAATTGTAAAGGCACCTTGGCTACTCAAGAAATTTCAATGATTATTTCTCAGGAAAAAGAGCAAAGACCAAAACACACTGGGTAAAGTTAAATTTTTTGGACAAGATAAACTTTAAGCAAGTTTTTGGTTAACAGATGTCATGTCACCAAAAGGGATTTGCACAGTATCATAGTCACTGTGTCTCTACTGTGTCTCCTTATTCCTGCTTATTTGTTCTTGGTTGCATTCCAAATTGGTCAGTGACTTTTGTGAATTTTCTGTGTACTCAAAGGAATCTGTCCATTTCTCTGGTCCTCAGTTTCTCTATTTTAACAATAGACCCACCTCTTGGTCATACTTTTAAAGAGCTTAAGCAAAAATCTGTATTACTGTTTAGTAGAGAACTTCATCTGAGCACTCTGAAGTCTGATCCTGTCATTCCATTAGCTTCTGTAGACTGATGATGTTGGATAACATTTGTAGTGTTAGTGGTTGCTCCCATGCATTTAAGATCCTTGAGGTTATGCACTTTAGGAAGGCTGTTGCAGTGAGGGAGTCCTGGCAGCAGAGTGTTTAAGAACTGTGGCTGCTAACCAAATGACCTGCTGTTGGATTCCACCAGCTGCTCCTTGGAAAACCTACGGGGCAGTTCTACTCTACCATATAGGGTCCCTATGAGTCAGAATCCACATGATGGAAATGGGGTTTTTTTTCTTTTATTTATACGGAGAGTGACTAAGAGCACAATATCCAAAATTTGAAAAATTTCTCTGAGTGAAGGACCCCAAGAATCGAGATTTAGACAGGAGAATAATTCCCTCAGACTTTCTGTTTTTAATTGGCCCATTCGGCAGCTTATTGTGCATTGGCTTCAGTGTAGCAATTTTGATAAATTTCGTACTGGGAATCGTTTATGGGCATATAGCATTGTGACCTAATTAAAGCACAAACATCTCCCTGTGAGGTCATCACATAATCTAAAGCTTGTCTATTCTGTAAAGTCATTTCAGGAATTTCTGATGATCCGTTGGATAGGAAAGGCTGGCTTAACTGAGGTGTGACACTGGGTCTTTTCATTCTAATGCTACCTTCTCTAATACCATCTCCTTGTCTAATACCATCTGTAACACAAAGGGAGCTATTTCCATATTGAGCATTCTATAAGCTGGCTTTCCGTTAAATGCTCTTTCCAGGTTCAATATTGTGTTGCATCTAAACAAGCAATAGTTTGTTCTCTTGTTTCTACCACCATGGTCTCTCTCATACTCCTATTTTTTCCTTTGGGTAAATGATTGTGTATGGACACATAGGGAACTGCATAAGCTACGTAGCAAGAACCAATCCAATTTACAGGTAGAAAACAAAACTGTTAGTTGCTGTAGTTCACAAAGTGATGAAAAATAGTGCAAAGACAATGAGAGAACCAGAGTCTGATAGACCACAAGGACATGCTACCGTTTTTGTCTGAAATATAAAAGTTCTCTCTACACTCATCCTCTTTTTGATGAAAGATCATCTCAAAGCAAGCTTGTTCTTGATCTTAAAATAAGACTGGTTAAAATTATGTACCTAGGTGCAGCAAAAATGATAATTTTTCATTTGGCCTTTTATATTTCCTTTACTGGAAATTTTCACAGGAATCTCAGATTAAACCTGTAAAACCCTTCTAGACTAAGAAACCAACTGAGAACTAGTCACCAGATTTCACCTGTGGTACCCACAGATTTAAGGATCCCTGGTGGGGCAGTATTTAGGGGCTTGGCACCTAGCAAAATGTCAGTGGATCGAACTCACCTGTCATTCCACAGAAGAAAAGAACTGGCAATCTGCTCTCATAAGTACTAAAGCCAAAGAAACCCTGCAGGGCAATAGTAAACTGTGTCGTATAGGATTTCTATGAGTCAAAACTGATTTGAAGACACACGACAACACCTATAGGTTTGGCAGATTTCTTTTCTTCTCAAGGTCCCAAAATACTATGAGGTTCTTGAACCTGCCAGGAAGTGACCTTTCCTACTCACCTTTAAGGCTGGGATACTTGCAAGCTAGGTATCAGGTCAGTTTTCCTGGGAGGGCTTTGTAAGCATTAGCTCCATAAAGTCAACTTCAGTGTCTTGGAAGTGTCTGGTCATATCTGATTCTAAGAGCACCATTTTAAAGTATGGCATTACAGTCAAAGCTTGGTGATACAACCAGTGGTTCCAATTATGTCCTGTTAATAAGGAGGGCAGACTCTTATTGAACTTATGTATATAATTACATTGTCAAGAAAATACCAGTACTCATTAAGAGTTTTCAATTTCTGCAGGAATCAGTTAAGGAGAAAAAGATAAATGTTTCATTTCTGTTTAAAAACATATACTCTACTAAATTGTTATTAGAAATAGATAGTTTAAGATAAAAGAAAGAGATTCCTTATATCTGGAAATGAGAACTTTGAAAATCAGCAATGCTCCAAACAAAACCCGTACTAATCTTTCAGATCACTCAGGCCTATGTAATTAATTTCTCTTACACTCCATCTTGAGTATGCAGTATTGTGAACCCATTAGCCTCTCCATCATAGTTCTGAAAATCAAGTGCCTCTACCCACGCGTATTGTCTCATTTGGGAATCTTTGTTATGCTAATGAGAATATATTCCTGTAGAGTGTCTTAAACCTAATCACTTTGAGATATAAACAGTAGCATAGACATAGACACAAGTGAGCACAAATGGAAGAAAAATAGATGCCAAGTGGAAATCTCCAAGGAAGGAGGAATGCCAGAGCTAGAGAAGCTGAGACAAAGGTTATCTTCCAGGGTGGACAGAGAGGGAGCCTTCCCCTAAAGCTTGTTCCCTTAATTTAGACTTTTAGCCTCTGAAACAGTGAGGAATAAAGCTCAGTTTATTAAAGCCATCCACTTGTAATATTTCTGTTATAGCAGCACTAAGAAACTAAGATACTGGTGCACCTAATTAAGTAGACTCCTCAGTTTGGCATTCAAGACTTTCCCCAAATTGGCCCTGATTATCAATTTGACACATAGGAACTCTACTTACAACAGAAGGAAGCACTGCCCAATCCTCCGCCATCCTCACAATCATTGCTAAGTTTGAGCCCATTGTTGCAGCCACTGTGTCAATCCGTGTAGTTGAGGGTCTTCCTCTTTTTTGCTGACCTACTACTTTACCAAGCATGATGTCCCTCTCCAGGGACTGGTGCCCTCCTGATAATATTTTCAAAGTACGTGAGACAAAATCTTGCCATCCTCGCTTCTAAGGAGCATTATAAAAACTGTGTGGGGCAGTGTCTGACCTCCTCTAACTTCACAAAGGGGAAGGAGAGTCAAGATCAACAGCCCAAGGCTGATTCCTATGAGTCCGGGGTTAGACATACCTCTTCTCTCCACCACACTTACCAATTCTGACACCAACCGTCCATCCCAAGGCACTTTCTACTTCTCTGCTGGGTTCGGTAATTCATTGCAATGGTCACACGGAACTCACAGACCATACTCACAATTATGGGGTTTATTAGGGAAGTAACATGTTACAATTCAGGCTCAGGAACACTCAAGGATACAGTTCTTCCATCAGGACAGCCTCTTTCCAGCAGTGCTCGTAGGCATGCCTCTCCCTGGCCCTCTGCATCTGCCCAAAGGCACTCAGCTTTCTCGCTCCATGGGCTGGGAAGCCCATTGCACAGTCTCTCCTGCCGTTCTGTCCTGCCACTGCTTCTCTGCCGCTGTCAGGGTTACAGCTCACTCTCTGTCTCTTGGTTCTAGGAGCTTCTTAACACAGATCCTGGGTCCAAATAACACGCTGGCTCCTGGCTGTTTTTCTTGGGTGGTGCTAGGATCCGCTCTTTCTCGTCTCTGGGATAGATGATTCACCCAAGTCCCAGTGGCAAAACTGATCAATCCCTTTCCTGTTCCACAATTACCATATCTGAGCAGTCCTGCCCAATCACTTGGGTGGGAATTACAAGACCATGGCTAGAAAGTCCACACAAAAGAGATCCATTAAACCCCAAGCATTCTGGCCCTACTTTTTCCAGCACAGATTTGTTCATTCTCTCCTTTCAGTAGACAGAAGTAATAAACCCTCTACCCAGTTGTGACAACCAGAAATATCTCCAAACATTACCAAATGTCCCCTGGGGTGGCATCACCCCAAGTTCAGAATCACTGTTCTATTCCCATTCCAAATGACACCTCTATAAAAAAAATTTTTTGATACAATTCTAGCCTCTCCCTATCTACAATATTTTCTGTGAGATTTTTTTTTTACTCTCCCTTGTAAGTGAATCATATTCTGCCTTATTATTATTCTTATTTGTGACCTCCCTTTCATTTCCCTTTACAAGGTGTTCCTGTCCTTTGGAGACCGCAGTGTACAATTTAAAAAGAAACCAAAACAAAAAAAAATACCTTAGGCTCTGTAATCAGACAACCCTGTGTTAGACCCTCAGAGCTTATTCACTGTATGAACCTGGATAGGATACGTAATCTCTCTTATCTTTTTTCACTTGTAAAAAGAAGATGAAATGTTCAAGTGAAGATGAATTTGGTATTAATTTTAAGCACAGTACCTGTCAGAAGTTGGTAACTGAAAACAGTTCATTAGAGCAAATTAATTGAGCTTTGGGATTTTGAACAGCTGAGGCCTCCCTATGCTCTGGGAAGATGCTGCTCAACCCTGTGTCTCTGAGCCAAATGAAGAGCAGCTAAGACAGGAACTTGTGAGGAAGGGGTGTGCGTGCTTGCCGGTCAGGGTGGGGAGTGGTGAGCAGAGACTGCAGTTAGGAGCTGGCCTCAGGCTCATGAAGGGGAGTTTCCTAGAGGTCTAGGCTCCTCTTCCATGCCAGCAACATACCCAGTCATTCTCCAGAGCTGTGACACTGAAATGTGTCCAATGTGCATTATCACCAGCCATAGCCTGGAGTCAGAATAACCATGGGATATTGAGTCAAGATAAACTGGATTAACAAGATTTTAGGTCTCAGAACCTCCTCTGGTGCTCTGTAAAATAGGAGTGATAATATGTGTGCACTAAGGAAAATTGGCCCCCTCCCCTATTTAAACTTAACTCTTAACCCTTTGCAGCAACTAATGATTTATGATGAAGACAAAAGTTCTGGGAGAAGTTTAATTAATTAGATAAACCATAACTAGCCATAGAATGCAGACATGCAAACTTAATAAACCAATCCAGTCTAAAGCCTCACTTTTAATAGCCCATGTCCTGCTGATTAAGTGAATAACAAGCAATCATTTTAAATTTCCCTTTTGGGACATCTCCTAACAGTTTGTACTGTATATAACCCTTTGGCATGGAGTCGATTCCAACTCATAGTGACCCTATAGGACAGAGTAGAACTGCCCCATAGGGTTTCCAAGGAGCAGCTGGTGGATTCAAACTGCTGACCTTTTGGTTAGCAGCCGAGTTCTTAACCAGTAGGCCACCTGGGCTCATACTGTCTATATAAGTGGTTCAAAATTGTAATGTGAAGAGCTCCTCTCATTGGAGGAATGTTCTGAGTTTGGGAAAAGTTTTTGCACTCAGTAAAAGCTTTTAACTCTAATTGACTTATTGATCAGATTTTATAAAATAATAATATCTTATTGAGTTATTGGTGAAAGTGTACACAGTCAGTGAAGTTCCCATTTGAAAATTTCTGCACAAAATATTCAGTGACGTTAGTAACACTAATCATAATATGTCGACCTTCTCTTTCATTGTATTTTATTTATTCTATTTCCAGTACTCATGTTTCCCTGCCTACTTCTCTTCTCATATTTGCTTTGGAGTAATTGTTAACCTTTTGGTCTCATACTGATGGTTTTTAAGTAGAGCACTCATCTTATGGGTAATATCCTTCATTTTGTGTGCCACTCTGCTATTTCGCTGAAAGGTGATCCTAGGGCATAGGCTCGGTTCTAGGTTTAAAGACTGTCTCATGGCAATAGTCTCAGGGAGTTATCTGTTCTCTATTGTTCCAGTTTGTCTGGCTTTTTTCAATAAGAATTTGAGTTCTGCTCCATATTTTTCTCCCATTCTATCTGGAACCATCTATTATGACCCTGGTCAGAACAGTCAGTAGTTGTAGCCAGGCACAATTTAGTTCTTTGTTCTCAGAGTAGATGAGGACCTGCCTTAGGCTGGGTTCTGCAGAGAAGCAAAACCAGTGAAATATATATGTTCATAGATATGTCTATACACATACATATAGCTATACATATATGTAAGTGTGTATATATGTATATATATAAAACCAAACCAGTTGCCGTTGAGTCCCTTCCAACTGATACCCGCTCTATAGAATGTAGTAGAACTGCCCCATACAGTTTCCAAGGAGCAGCTGGTGGGTTTGAACTGATGACCTTTTGGTTAGCTGCTGAGCTTTTAACACTATGCCACCAGGGCTCTGTATATATACATACATACATACATATATATATATGTATGTATGTATAAAGAGAGAGAGATTTATATCAAAGAAACAGCTCATGCAGTTGTAGAGGTTGGAAAGTCCCAAGTCCATGGGTCTGGTGTCTGTCTATAGGCTTCTCCTGACTCATTTAGCTACAGGGGCTGACAAAACTAAGATCAGCATGTCAGACTGCAGGCTGTTCACTCACAGGGTGCAGAGGCTGCAGAATTCAAGAACTGCAGGTAAGATGGCAGGCTACTGGATCACAGGCTGAGGAGACTGCCAAATCCCAAGACTGGCTGGTAATACAAGTTACTGGTTAAAATCCCAGCTTGCGTTCAATAACAACAAGCCAGAGGAAGCATCTAGGGTGAGCAAAAGCCAGCAAGCTTTGCCAGAAAGTCTATATATATTGGATAGAGGCCGCACCCACTGGCCATAGAGGTGAGCAGAGCCAGGGATACTGCGAGGAGCCAGGGCCATGGTTCCCTTCTGACAAGGGAAGTACGCCCTCCACTTAGGCTCTCATTGGCTGTCCGTCCAGCCTGGGTTGTAAAGTAGTGATTCTGAGTGTGTGAGGCACCTGCAGGCTTTGTTCAGCCTTTCTCTTCCACCTTGGTGTTGGGTTCTGAGATGGCTAAGCGCCTCCTACTGCTGATTCTGGACCTCTACTTGCTGTTGGGCTTCCTGCAAGGTAAGCTTCTGGGGGCATCTGGGAGGATAGTGGGGGCTGGGTATAGGTGAGCAGAGCCCACACAGGCGGCTGTGGATTTCTGTTCCATAGCAAGTGAAGAGTGAGGTACAAGCATAGTCCTGAACTTCACCTTAGAGATGATGTCCACAGCCTCCATCCCACTCCCACTTGTTATCTTCCTCCTGGGCCTCCACTATCCTTTGCTTCCCCCTTCACTTTTGGACCAAATTGCTGCTCTTCATTTCTTCCTCCTTTCTGCCCTATTTTACTTCAGGCTCAACCCACCTTTCATGTTAGTACTGTACTGGTGAAGTCACTGGGCCAACACTTCAATTTGATAATAAAAAGAAATAGCATTTATTCTAGGAATGAACCAACAGAAAGCATGCATTCAGTTTGGCTGGAGTGGTATGCTCTGCCTTACAGGCAAAATAAAGATATTTAAAAAGTAGGGTGAGTGCAGATAACAGTTTCACATCAAAGCAATGGCAAGAAAGGAGGTGAGATTTTCAAGGATGGCAATTAACTGTACAATTTGCTTTACATCAGTTTCTAGTGTGCCACAAATCTCTCATCCCTGACACAGTTTAGCTAAGGCAACACTTCTGAAATGAAAAGTATAAACCATTTCAACACGGAAGTTTAGTGATTTATTTGCAGCTGGGACAACTTAATTGGAATCTTTGGGTACAGAACGGACCATTAGTTAGGAAAGTGTAAATAAACTCTGCTTATTTAGCTGAGACAAAAAGAGATAATATGGAGGAACTTGCTGAGGAACTTCTTAGAAGTGGTTAAAACAACATGTTTATCTATAGGCTCTAATTTACTTTAACAACTCAATGAGGCTTTTTCTAAGACCAGCTGCAGGAACTCTCTTAACAGAACAAGCACAATGAGCTTTGTTTTTTAAACAGCAACTGGAACAGAAGCCTAATGGTTATCAGGAGTGTAGAAGTGAAACCTTCATTTTAATTCCAGAATGGAGTACTTAATTTTAGCCCTGACATTCCCCCAATTACACCTACCGGCACCTCTAAATTTAAAAGTTCCTCACACAGTACTAATTCATGATACCCCCAAATTCCTCAAGCTTTCTTTCTGAGAGCCTTGAATTGATCTGAAAGGGATCTAGAAAAGTTCTTTGTGGGTGGTGAGGACAAATGATGACGGTTGCTGTGAGAGGACTGAGCGGAGGATTCTTGGGTCACAGAATATGAGGCCTGGGGAGGCCGCAGTGTAGGTCATGATTTTCTCCCTCCTGGACCACAGTCCATTTAAGGGATCTTAAATAGCTGTGAGTATAGAGATTTTGTCTGTGCTTGGGCACAGGCCCTGCCCAAAGGCACACATGCCTCTTCTCCACAAAGGCCCTTGGTGAAGCCCCCCAAAGATGCAGAAGAGGCTCCACTGATGTAAGCCAACCGCAAAGAAATCCAACCATGCTTTTAGCACAAAAATCTATGCCAGTGCATGTGAGGGCCTGACCATTGTTCCTGCCAGGTGTGGGCCAGGTGGCAGGCACCATCTCCTTGGCAGTGGCAAAAGAGAACCCAGAAAGAGCCCCATTATGCTGGTTTTGACTTTCCAGCTCTACAGTGTCACCAGGGTGTCAAACCTTATGGGAATGCATGACTCAGAGAACCATCTGCCGTGCCAAGGATAAGGAAGAGTGCATTCGGAACAATTACTATAAAGGTAAGTAGAGACAGGGAATCCCTCTTGGCGAGACCTGGCCAAATTTCCAGGAAAGTAGCTCTCTCAGCAGCCCTGGGGGTCTGAGCAGAGAGTGAGGGAAGATTTTTTTTTTTTTCTCTAAGGAGTTGGGACAGCGTCCTCTGGTTCTGGTGCTGTTACTACTGATCCTTAAGGAGACCAGTAAACCTATCAGGAGAAAAAGGGTTTGCTGAAGGCTCTCTGGGCCCATATGTGCTGCAAGATCATCAGGAAAATACAGATGTTATTTGGCTTCTGAGGGATGACAGGAATTGGGCTATAAATATTGCACTGGGGCTTGTTTGTGGTAGGGCTTTCAGGCAGGGGTCCACCTCAGTCATCCCAGTCCTTCCCCCCAAGCAGCTTGATGCCCAGGGCAATGTGCTGTTTAGCCTCACTCATTGAATCACTGATCCTTCCTCTTTCAACAAATGTTTATTGCCTACCTCTTAGGTGGCAGATGGTTGCCTTCCTGGAGAGGACTTGGAGACAGAAATCAGGGACCCCCTTTCCTTGTCTTTCTTCCTCTCCAGCTGACAAGTTCCTGTTTGGATTCCAGAACTGTCCTTACCTGTGCAGAAACATGACCATCTTCCAATGAACTTTTCGACTGCATGTTTCATGCTGCAAAGACAAGGATTTCTGTAGCATGCTTTAGAGGCTTGGACCTTTACCCTGAGCCTCGATCCTCCGGTTTGGTCCTTCTCTCTTCTCATCTCTAAGCCTCAAAGGACTGGGCTGTCTTCCCCCTGCATTGTTTAAGCCCTGAAACCTGCTCCTACTCAGCTACAAGTGTTCAAATTTTAGCAGGTCAACCCATCTGATAGGTGTTTTCTCCCTCCCACCACCCTTGGTGCTCTGTCCTTTCTTACATTGTAGTCTCCTTTCCTTGCTTTGTTCCTCCCTTCTGTATGATTATTTTTTAAATTTGTTGAGGCTTGTTTTATGGCCACTGTTATGGTTGAAATATGTCCCCCAAAGATATTTGTTATAAATCCTAACCTCTATGCCTGTGGTTATCCCAAGAGAAAGGGTTGTCTTTGTTATGTTAATGAGGTAGGATTTGTGTAGGATGTATCTTGAGTCAATTTCTTTTCAGTTATAAAAGAGATTAAACAAACAAACAGAGCTGAGATAAGGTAACATAGATGCCAAGACCAGGGAGATCTCCAAGGAACCAGGAAACAGAAGCTGGAGAGCCAAGGAACTTCCTCCAGAGCCCACAAAGGGAGAAGCCTTCCCCTGAGATGCAGGTCTGAATTCAGAATCTTAGCCTTCTAAACTGTGAGAAAATAAATTTCTGTTTGTTAAAGCCACCCACTTGTGATATTTCTGTTATAGAATCACTAGATAACCAAGACAGCCACAGTATAGTCTACCTTCATGAATGTTCCAGAGCAGCTGAAAGGAATGAACATTCTACTACTGCTATGTATTCTACAAATGTCAATTAGAACTAGTTGCTTGGCAGTGTACTTAGATATTTCATCTAGTGATTTTATTTTATTTCATTTGTCAACTTGTTCTATAGATTACTGAGAGAAGAATTTTGAAGCTCTAGCTATTATTATGAATTGGTCTATTTCTCTGTTTCCATTGGTAGTTGCTTTATGCATATGGACATTCTTTTGTTAGTCCAGAAAACATTCAGGATTATTATGTCTTCTTGGTGGATTGAGCTTTTTATCATTAAGTAATGTCCCTCTTTATCCCTGGTAATATTCATTTTCCTGATAATATAGCCAGTCCAGCTTTCCTTGGATTAATATTTATGTGATACGTCTTTCTATATCCTTTACTTTATCTATCTATATCTTTATATTTTAAGTAGATTGTTTTTGAAGACATCGTATAGTTGGTTTATGTTTTTTATACAATTGGACAATCTCTGTCTTTTAATTTGAATATTATATTGTTTAACTTTAATATAATTATTGATATGGCCAGATTAAAATCTACCATATCACTAATCATTTTTCCATTTTTTCCCATAGAAAAATATAGGCATTTTTTATGTCTTCTTTTAGGTCGTGTATTTTTTGTGATTTCATTTTATCTGCATTATTACTGACTTATACCTTTTTTTCTAAAATATTTTTGTGGTTGCTAGGGCTTATGGTATAGATTAGTTACTTATCACAATTTACCTTAAAATAATATAATACCACTGCACATAAAGTGAAGAAACTTACAAAAGTATACTTCCAATTTTTCCCTTCCTTTCTTCTTGCTGTTGTTGTCATATGGTTTACTTTGACATTTACTATTTATTTCACAATACTTTGTCACTATTTCTGCATTAGATAGTCTATTACCTTTTGGAGCATTTAAAAATAAGTAAAAATGTCTTTTACATTTATCTCCATTTATGCCATTTCTGGTGCTCCTCATTTCCTTGTGTAAATGAAAGTTTCTGTTTGGTATCATAATGCTATCTGAAGAACTTCTTAACATTTCTTGTAATATGCTGCTGGAAATGAATTATCTCAGCTTCTCTTTTTTCAGAAAAATCTTATTTTACCTTTAGTTTTCAAACTATTTATGCTGGGTAGGAATTCTGAACTGGAGCCTTTTTCTTTTTTTTCTTTGCAGTATTGTTTAGTTGCATAAATGGAAACAGTGTAAATATCTGGAAATAGTAGTTAACTGAATTATGGTACACACATAGAACAAAATCCTATGTACTCATTAAGACAAAGAATCTTTATGGATTGATTCATATATTAAAATGTCTAAGATATAGTGATAAGCCATGTAAACAAGTTGAAATTCAACATATATAGTATGCTTGCATTTTTTTTAAAGAATATGTAACTAGGCTACATATCCAGTTAGCCAGTGACCATCGAGTTGATTCTGAACATGGCGACTGCATGTGTGTCAGAGTAGAGCTGTACTCCATAGGGTTTTCAGTGGCTGATTTTTCAAAAGTAGATCACCAGGACTTTCTTATGAGGAGCATCTGCATGGACTTAAACTGGAAAGTAAGATATGGATTGAACATAGACAACCGATACCTCTTGGGAAATGGGATTGAATTGTGCATGGTTGTGACTTTTATTTCTTTTTTTTTTTTTCTATTTTATTTTATTTTTTTTTATTTTTCTATTATTATTTTTTATTGTACTTTAGATGAAGGTTTACAGAACAAATAGATTCTCATTAAACAGTTAGTACACATAATGTTTTATGACAATTGTTAACAATCCTACCACATGTCAACACTGTCCCTTCTCAACCTTGGGTTCCCTATTACCAGCTTTCCTGTCCCCTCCTGCCTTCTAGTCCTTGTCCCTGGACTGTTGTGCCCCATTAGTCTTATTTTGTTTTATGGGGCTGTCTAATCTTTGGCTGAACAGTGAACCCCGGGAATGACTTCATTACTGAGCTAAAAGGGTGTCCAGGGGCCATCCTCTTGGGATTTCTCCAGTCTCTGTCAGGCCAGAAATCTGGTCTTTTTTTGTGAGTTAGAATTTTGTCCTACATTTTTCTCCAGCTCTGTCCAGGACCCTCTGTTGTGATCCCGGTCAGAGCAGTCAGTGGTGGTAGCTGGGCACCATCTAGTTGTACTGGACTCAGTCTGGTGGAGGCTGTGGTAGTTGTGGTCCATTAGTCGTTTGGACTAATCTTCCCCTTGTATCTTGTTGTCTTCTGGACTAATCTTCCCCTTGTATCTTGTTGTCTTCATTCTCCCTTGCTCCCGAAGGGGTGAGACCAGTGGAGTGTCTTAGATGGTTGCTTACAGGCGTTTAAGACTCCAGACGCTACTCACCAAGGTAGAATATAGAACATTTTCTTTATAAGCTGTGTTATGCCAATTGAGCTAGATGTTCCCCGATGCCATGGTCTCCACAGCCCTCTGCCCAGCACTTCACCCCCTCAAGGAGTTTGGATGTGTCTATGGAGCTTCCATGACCTTTCCTTGTACAAGTTGTGCTGGCTTCCCAGTATTGTGTACTGTCTTATCCTTCACCAAAGTTACCACTTATCTATTGCCTATTTAGTATTCCCCACCACCACTCCCATCCCTTGTAACCAACAAAGATTGTTTCTTTTTGTGTGTAACCTTTTTGATGAGTTTTTGCAGTAGAGATCTCATATAATATTTGTCCTTTTCTGATTGACTTATTTCACTCAGCATAATGTCCTCCAGTTTGATTCATGTTATGAGATGCTTCACAGATTCATCATTGTTCTTTATCATTACATAATACTCCATTGTGTGTATGTACCATAGTTTGTTTATCCATTCTTCTGTTCATGGGCACCTAGGTTGTTTCCATTTTTTTGCTATTGTGAACAATGCTACAATGAATATAGGTGTGCATATGTCTATTTGTGTGACAGCTCTTATTTCTCTAAGATATATTCCAAGGAATGGGATTGCTGGATTGTATGGTATTTCTATTTCTAGCTTTCTAACGAAGCACCATACCATTTTCCAAAATGGTTGTATCATTTTGCATTCCCACCAGCAGTGTATAAGAGTCCTGATCTCCCTGCAGTCTCTCCAACATTTGTTATTTCCAGTTTTTTTGATTTGTGCCAGTAATGCCGGGGTGAGATGGTATCTCATTGTGGTTCTAATTTGCATTTCTCTAATTGCTCGTGATCATGAGCATTTCCTCATGTATCTGTTGGCCGCTTGAATGTCTTCTTTGATGAAGTGTCTGTTCATTTCCTTTGCCCATTTTTTAATTGGATTATTGGTCTTTTTGTTGTAGAGGTGTTGGATTTCCTTGTAGGTTTTAGAGGTTAGAACTTTGTCTGACTTTTAATGTCCAAAAATTTTTTCCCAGTCTGTAGGTTCTCTTTTTACTCTTTCGGTAAAGTCTTTTGATGAGCATAAGTGTTCAACTTTTAGAAGATCCCAGTTATCTAGCTTATCTTCTGGAGTTTGTGTCTTGTTGGTTATGGTTTGTATCTTGTTAATCCCATGTATTAGGGCCTCTAGCGATGATCCTGTTGTTTTCTTATATGAACTTTGTAGTTTTCGGTTTTATATTTAGGTCTTTGATCCATTGTGAATTAGTTTTGTATATCGTGTGAGGTATCGGTCCTGTTTCATTTTTTTGCAGATGGACATCCAGTTTTGCCAACACTATTTGTTAAAAAGACTATCTTTTCCCCGTTTGATGGACTTTGGGCACTTGTTGAAGATCAGATGACCGTAGATGGATGGATTTA
The DNA here is from genome assembly GCA_030035585.1 of Dugong dugon. Lineage (NCBI taxonomy): Eukaryota > Metazoa > Chordata > Mammalia > Sirenia > Dugongidae > Dugong > Dugong dugon. The sequence continues at coordinate 74,220,321 of CM057467.1, read as the reverse complement.
CATCTGGGTTTTCATTTCTGTTCCATTCGTCAATGTATCTGTTGTCTTACCAGTACCAGGCCGTTTTGACTACCGTAGCCTTACAGTAGGTTCTGAGTCAGTGCGAGTTCTCCTACTTTATTCTTCTTCTTCAATAGTGCTTTACTTATCTGGGGCTTCTTCCCTTTCCATATAAAGTTAATGATTAGTTTTTCCATCAATTTAAAGAATGTTGTTGGTATTTGGATCAGGATTGCATTGTATTTGTAAATTTCTTTGGGTAGAATTGTGATTTTCACAATGTTGAGTCTACCTATTCATGAGCATGGTATGTTTTTCAATTTATGTAGATCCCTTTGGGTTTCTTGCAGTAGTGTCTTGTAATTTTCTTTGTATATGTCTTTTATGTCTCCAGTTAGATTTATTCCTAAGTATTTTATCTTCTGGGGGGCTATTATAAATGGTATTAATTTGATGATTTCCTCTTTGAAGTTCTCTTTGTTGGTGTAGAGGAATCCAACTGATTTTTGTATGTTAATCTTGTATCCGGATACTTTGTTGAAATCTTCTATTAGTTCCAGTAGTTTTCTTGTGGGTTCTTTGGGGTTTTCTGTGCATAAGATCATATCATCTGCAAATAGAGATACTTTTACTTCTTCCCTACCAATCTGAATGCCCTTTATTTATTTTTCTAGCCTAATTACTCTGGCTAGGACCTCCAACACAATGCTGAATAAGAGTGGTGACAAAGGGCATCCTCCTCTGGTTCCCATTCTCAAGGGAAATGCTTTCAGACTCCATCTAGGATGATTCTGGCTGTTGGCTTTGTATAAATGTCCTTAATAATGTTGAGGAATTTCCCTTCTACTCCTATTTTGTTGAGAGTTTTTATCATGAAGGAGTGTTGGAGTTTGTCAAATGCTTTTTCTGCATCAATTGATAAAATCAGGTGGTTCTTGTCTTTTGTTTTATTAACGTGATGGATTACACTGATTGTTTTTTTAATGTTGAACCATCCCTGTATACCTGGTATAAATCCCACTTGATCATGGTGAATTTCTTTTTTTTTTTTTTTTTTTGATACTTTGTTTAAGTCTATTGGCTAGAATATTGTTAAGGATTTTTGCATAAATGTTCATGAGGGATATTGGTCTGTAATTTTCTTTTTTTGTGGTGTCTTTACCTGGTTTTGGTATCATGGTTATGCTGGCTTCATAGAAGGAGTTTGGGAGTATTCCTTCCTTTTCTATGCTCTGAAATACGTTTAGTTGTGGTGGTGTTAACTCTTCTCTGAAAGTTTGGTAGAATTCTTCAGTGAAACTGTCAGGGCCAGGGTTTTTTTTTTTTGTTGTTGTTGGGAGTTTTAAAATTATCTTTTCAGTACCTTCTTTTTATATTGGTTTATTTAGTTGTTCTATCTCTGTTTGTGTTAGTTTAAGTAGGTAGTGAGTTTCTAGAAATTTGTCCATTTCTTCTAGGTTTTCAAATTTGTCAGAGTACAATTTTTCATAGTATTCTGTTATGATTCTTTTAATTTCAGTTGGGTCTGTTGTGATATCACCCATCTGATGTCTTATACACATTATTTGCTTCCTCTCCTATTTTTTTTTGTCAGTTTAGGGAAAGGTTTATCAATTTTGTTTATCTTTTCAAAGAACCAGCTTTTGGTCTTGTTAACTCTTTCAGTTGTTTTTCTTTTCTCTATCTCATTTCTTTCTGCTCTAATTCTTATTATTTCCTTTCTTCTGGCACCTGAGGGATTCTTTTGCAATTCTCTTTCTACTTGTTCCTGTGGTAGGGTTAATGTTTTGATTTTGCCCTTACTTCTTTTTGGATGTGTGCATTTATTGCTATAAACTGACCTCAAGCACTGCTTTTGCTGTGTCCCAAAGGTTCTGGTAGGATGTGTTTTCATTCTTATTTGATTCTATGAATGTCTTTATTCCATCTTTAATTTCTTGTATAACCCAGTAGTTTTTGAGCAAAGTGTTGTTTAGTTTCCATGTGTTTGATTTTTTTTTCCTTGCTTTTTCTGTTGCTGATTTCTAGTTTTATGGCTGTGTGGTCAGAAAAGATGCTTGGTTATATTTCGATGCTTTCATTTAGTTAAGGCTTACTTTATGGCCTAATATCTGATCTATTGTGGAGAATGTTCCATGTGCATTGGAAAAGAAAGTATGCTTGGCTGCTGTTGGGTGGAGTGTTCGTTGTAAGTACATGAGATCAAGTAGGTTAATTGTAGCATTTAGATCTTCCGTGTTTTTATTGAACATCCTTCTGGATGTTCTGTCCTTCACCAAAAGTGGTGTGTTGAAGTCTCCTACTATTATTGTGGAGCTGTCTATCTCTCTTTTAAATGCTGTTAGAGTTGGTTTTATGTATTTTGGAGCCGTATCATTGGGTGCGTAAATATTTATTATAGTTATGTCCTCCTGGTGTATTGACACTTAAATCATTACATAGTGTCCTTCCTTATCCTTTGTGGTGGATTTCTCTTTAAAGTCTATTTTGTCAGAGATTAATATTGCCACTCCTGCTCTTTTTTGAGTGTTGTTTGCTTCATATATTTGCTTTCTACCCTTTGAGTTTTAGTTTGTTTGTGTCTTAAAGTCTATGGTTTGTCTCTTGTAGGCAGCATATAGACGGATCATGTTTTTTTATGCTTTCTTCCACTCTCCATCTCTTTATTGATGCATTTAGTCCATCTACATTCAGCATAAGTATTGATAGGTATGAGTTTAGTGCTGTCATTTTGATGTCTTTTTTTGTGTGTTGTTCACAGTTTTCTTTGTTCCACTTATTTTCTGTGCTGAGTCGTTTTTCTTTATGTATTTTCTTTTCATCTTTTTCATTGTTGTTGATTTTGTATTTGCTAAGTCTTTATATTTTTCTTGTTTTTTTCTTTTGATGTGTAGGATTGTTACTTTTCTTGGTGGTTACCTTAATATTTATCCCTATTTTTCTAAGTTTAAACCACTCTTTTATTTCTTTATATTGACTTGACTTCCTCTCTATATAAAAAAATCTATGTCTACATTTTTTAGTCCCTCTTTTTTGTTTTAATGTGGTCATCTTTTACATATTGTTATCTCTGTTTCCCTATTTTCAGTGTTTAACTTTGATTTATTTTTGTGACCTCCCTATCTGGGTTGATATCTGGTTGTTCTGTCCTGTGATCTAGTGTTGGGTTGTTGTCTGATGTTATTGATTTTCTAACCAGAGGACTCCCTCTAGTATTTCTTGTAATTTTAGTTTGGTTTTGCAAATTCCCTAAACTTCTGTTTAGTTGGAAATGCCCTAATTTTGCCATCATATTTGAGAGATATTTTTGCTGGATATATAATTCTTGGCTGGCAATTTTTTTCCTTGAAGGCTTTATATATATCATCCCATTGCCTTCTTGCCTACATGGTTTCTGCCGAGTAGTCTGAGCTTATTCTTATTGACTGTCCTTTGTAAATGACATTTCATTTATCCCTAGCCACTCTTAAAATTGTCTTTATCTTTGGTTTTAGCAAGTTTGATTATAATATGTCTTGGTGACTTTCTCTTGGGATCTACCTTATGTGGGGTTCAATGAGCATCTTGGATAGATATCGTGCCATCTTTTACAATATCAGGGAAGTTTTCTGCCAACAAATCATCAACAATTCTCTCTATATTTTCTGTTATTGCCCCCATTATGGTACTCCAAACACTCATAAGTTATTCCTCTTGATAGCGTCCCACATAATTTTTAGAGTTTCTTCATTTTTTAAAATCCTTTTGTCTGATTTTTCCTCAAATAAGTTGGTGTCAAGTGCTTTCTCTTCAATCTCACTAATTCTGACTTTCGTTCCCTCAATTCTGCTCCTATGACTTTCTACTGAGTTGTCTAATTCTGAAATTTTATTGTTAATCTTCTGGATTTCTGATTGCTGTCTCTCTGTGGATTCTTGCAGCCTGTTAAATCTGTCCTTATGCTCTTCTCTAATCTTATTAAGTTCCTCTATTGCATGGTCTGCATTCTGCCTAATCTCCTTCCTGTTCTCTTGAAGAGTTCTGTATATTAATCTTTTGTATTCTGCCTCTGGTAATTCCAAGAAATTCTCTTCCTTTCGAAAATTTCTAGATTCTTTATTTTGGGAGCTTGCTGAAGCCATCATGGACTGCCTCTTTATGTGATTTGATATTGACTGTTGTCTCTGAGCCATCAATAAGTTATTATATTTATTTATTTTATGATTGCTTAATGTGTCCTAGCTTCTTGTTTTGTTTTGTTTTGATATGCCCAAATAGGCTGCTTGTGTGAGCTAGCCCAATCACCCACACCCCCGAAGCTCCAACATCCTGACACCAGGTGGCCAGACCTGCCACTAAGTATGTGAGCCCAGGGGTCCACCTACTCCTTCTGTATAGATTCAGCTCAGGAGTCCTGTGTAGATTCATCCATCAAGTGTGTGGTGCATGCTCTCACTACAGTCCTAGACAGGCTTGGATGATTGGTTTAGGCACAGGCATCTGGCTGCAGCAGGTAGTCACATGCTGAGCAAGGCAGGGGGTTGATGACTGCCCCTGAGTGTCTGGGAGGAAAGCATGTCCCTGTTCCCTACAGCGTGTAAGTGGGTAGGTTTTGCAGCTGGAGTTTGAGAACCCAGTGCTGTTGTCTGCAAGGAGTGGGGGGCACCTCTTATTCTTGGGTCCCTGTCACAGGTGGCTAAATGGTGTGGGTGGAGCCAACAGTCCTCAGGCCCTTGATGTGGGTAGGTGAAGACCCTGCTTAATGGGCAGAGCAGTGTCAAATGTCACGAATCTGCCACTTCACAGCTGAAACAGTTGAAATTAGACTTCAGGTATATACCCTATTGTACTGTGGTAATGAGGGCCTATGCTGTTAAAATGGGCCCACACAAGTCTCTGAAGGAGAGGCACTCAGCATCCATGGATCCTTTATGCCTGTACCTAGGCAAAGGAGATGTGACTACCCTGAGTTCCTGGCTTAGGGGAGCAGGCACATTATTTTTCCCCCTGTTTGTTAATTTATTCCCTCTCCAAGGCTGGGAGAATGGATCAGGGCATGTGACAGGTCCTACTTCCATCCCAGGGGACTCTGCAATTGCTGAAGCTGTCCAGACGCAATGCAGAGGAGGGAGCTGGGAGGTAAATGGGAGAGAGGTTTTTCCCAAAGGGGGGTGTTTTTGGCCCCCATGGTATGCCAGATATAAGTACTTATCTTTCACCAGTCAAGGGATACGTCTCACTGGTTCTGGATGACTGAGTAGACTCTCTGCTGCTGGGTCTCTCCTGTTGTGGAAAACGCCTCCCGAGCACCAATGCTTGCCTCACTGCCCACCACAAGCTGATCTGGCCTGAGGGGCTCCGGCTCCCAATGGGTCAGGTCTGGCAACTCCTAGCTGCTTCCGAACTGTCTCTCCCTCCCCCTGCCACTTAGTCCGATTCCTCAACTTTGCCTTTGATGTTCAGGTCTCCTACGTTGTCATATATGATCGACTCACTTGTTTTTTTGGTTCTTTGTTGTGAGATGGACCATGGGAAGAGTTTGACTACTCTGCACCTTACCCACACCTCCAGAGAATTCTATTAATTTTTATAACCTGTCTGTTGACAAATAGAAAGAAAACAAATCTTTTGATACTTTTCTTGCAACATGCAAGGAAAAGCTAAAAGACAAAATTTAGGTACAAATACACCATTTAGAATTAGATTTTTAGAAATTTTAACATTTGGTTAGTAGAATTACAGGTCATGCAAAAACAGTACATGGATATTTATATAATCAAGGTAACACTAGAAGCAGTTAAATACTTAATATAGGAGGTAATAGGATTACAAAAAATACAAAAAGAAACTCAACTTTTTCCTCTGTGAGAGGATTTAGTTTCTCTTAAACAATCGAGCACATGACAGGGTAAACATAAGATCAGGAAATTTTTTCTGAAAATACACAGACTATTTGCCTTCTAGACAGACTTCAAAGACAATAAAGACAAGCCTTTAGAAGCTCTAAGAGCATCCGAGTAATTAAAGAAAATTTTTGTCATTCTAGATGAGAGAAAACCACATTCTGGCTTTGCATACTGTTTGATACTAAAGCTTTTAAAGAACCCTTTCAAGTCTTAGATATGACTATAAGAATATCCCTTTACCACAAACATTCTACTACTTTTCATAAACATAGGGCCTTGACTCACACTTTCTTTTTTCTCACTCTAGAATAATTTGATTTTTCACATCGGAACTAAACTGCTCTCTATTTTTAACACAATCCTTGTTGCACACCTTGCCTAATGGAGTCTTAATTCAAGATTTTAAGTTACCAGAAAGATCTTGAAAATGGTGTTTGTATTCTCAAAATGAAAATATAATTACTGTTGATAGGACTACTAGTTGTATTAAAGGCCAGTGGCAACACAGCACCAGAACCAGAGGACCCTGTCCCAACTATTTAAGGGTAAAAAATAAATAAATAAATAGATTTCTCCCTTGCTCTCTAGGCAGGGCTCCAGGGCTCCTAAGAGAGCCACCTTGCTGAAAATTTAGCAAGTGTCACACAAAGAGGGTTTCTCAGTCTCCACTTGCCTTTATAGTTCTTCTTTAGAAGGCGCTCCTGTGCATGGTTGGCATGGCCGATGGTTCTCAGAGTCGCACAATTCCCATCAGCATAAGCATAAGGGCACATGTGACAACTTAGAGCTGGAAACTCAAAAAGAGCATAATGAGGCTCTTTCAGGGCTCCCTTTTGCTACTGGCCAGGAGACATTACCTGGCACCTGGCCCACACCTAGCATGAACAGCCAATGAGAGGCCAGGTGGAGGATGTACTTCTCTTTCCAGAGGGGAGCCCTGGCGCTCCCAGCACCCCTGGCTCTGCTCTCCTCCACGGCCAGCCAAGGGAGCCATGTTCTTTCATGGCTTCTTTCTGTCTCGTTTGAACTTACTTTAAAATGGAAGAATCATGTCTCTCTTACACAGCCAAAGGATTTGTGAGACTAGGGTGACTTACTGACTCTGGATCACACTGGCTTCAAAATCCATACTTCACAGGAGTACTACTTCCCTGAAATACAATGGGAGTACAGATATTTGAAGCTTCTAATGAAGTAAGTTCAGAGAAATGGGTATGTACCTTGACTGTTGCTAAACACAGCCCCGAATACCAAATAGGCCTATGGGGGCTTACCTTCCAGACCACAGTCCAGACTAGATATTGTTGTTATCAGCCTCTGTCTAGTCAGCCCCTGAATCATGGTGATCCCATGTGTACCGAGTAGATCTGCTCCATACAGTTTTCTTGGCTACACTGTTTAAGGAAGCAGATCAGCAGTGCTTTTCCTCTATGGTGCCTCTGGGTGGGTTGGAACTGTCCACTTTTTGTTTAGCAGCAGGTACAAACTTTGTACCACTCAAGCTCCTTCCAGACTAGACTCAGTTCAATCCATAACAATAAGGTTGGTCATAAGTACTCACATAGGTGCAACAAGAATGGTAATTTATCACATAGGCCTCTTAAATTCGCTCTGCTGAGTGCTTCTTAAGAAATCTCAGATTGAATTTGTAAAAGTCTCTCCAAGCTAGGAAGCCAAGTCAAGAACTTGCCACCAGTTTTTACCTGCAGAACCCGCAGATTTGAGTGAGTTCCTCTCTTCTTGAGGTCCCAAAATATTGTAAGGCCCTCTTCTGATTTGATAACACTGCCCATTTGATTCATAACATAGTTTTACAACCTCTGTTTAGAAATAGAAAGAAAACAAATCTCTTGTGACTTTTCTTGGGGCATGCTGGGAAATGTCAAAAGTCAAGATTTAGGTATAAAGAAATCATTTAGGATTAGATGTGGAGAGATTTTAACATTTGGTTAATAGAATTACACGTCATGGAAAAACAATACTTAGATATCTATATAACCAAAGTAACAATAAAAACATTTTAAGAGTTAATATCGGAGGTACTATGATTGTAAAAAATAATAATAATTAAAAAATTCAGCTTTCTCGTATGTGAGAGGATTTAGTTTCTCTTAAACAGTCGAGGACATGATAGGGTCAACGTAAGATTAGGAATTTATTTTGAAAATACACAGAAATTTGCCTTCTAGGCAGATTTCAAAGACAGTAAAGATAAACCTTTAGAAGCTTTCTAAGAGCAACCCAGCAATTAAAGAAAATTTTTGTCATTCTAGCTAAGAGAAAACCAAATTCTAGCTTTGCATTGTCTTTGATACTAAAGCTCTTAAAGAATCCTTTCAAGTCTTAGGTTTGACTATAAGAATATCCTTTTACCACAAACTTTCTACTACTTTCATCAGCATAGGGCCTTGCCCCACACTTTCATTTTTTTCATTCTAAAACAACTTGATTTTTCACATTGGAACTAAACTGCTCTCTATTTTTAACACAATCCATGTTGTACACCTTACCTAATCGAGTCTTAACCCAAGATTTTAAGTTACCAGAAAGATTTTGAAAATGGTGTTTATAGTGTTGTACTGAAAAGATAACTACTGTCAAAAAAAAATTGTCATTAGGAACTCACTTTCATTAATTTCTGAGATACCGGTACTTTTCAATTTTTAAAATGTTCACTTACCTTTCATTCAATCAAAATAAAGTTCCTTGAATGGATATTATACCTTAATTTTTAATACTGTACAAAGTTAGAAAAATATGACATACACACACATAATATACATCCATATAGATATGGCAGCAGAAATATTAACACTTCCTTCTCCTGAAATTAAGGATTTAACACTATCTTCTGCATATTTTAAAGAATCTTTTAGAAAGGCTATTTTGGAATTGTTCTTCTTTTAAAAGCCACCTTATATCAGTCATAATAAGCGCTCCAATATCTTGGAGATGTGTGAATCCCCTTATATCTATTGTACTGTTTAAATGAAGCAGTGTGCTGATTTTAAAAAACCTCCTAAGTAATCACTGCAGGCCCAAATGATCCTTTTGTATGTTATGTCGTTTAGAAAGATAGATGCAAGAGTTAGGAGTGAGAGAACATGTGAAAAGCAGGACTTTTTTTTTCAAGAATGTGAAAAGATTGAGACTTAAAAGACCCCAGGAGTTTTCGCCAGGTTGGTAGGAAAGTGATGCTCCTTCACCTTGATTGCTGGCCACCTCCTGACACTCTGTCCTCTGGCCAAGTGAAAAGTAGAAAAGAAGGCTCTCTCTGGATCAAAGCCAAGCTCTCAGGACAAAAAATAAAATGGAAGGTGAACCTCATCGGGTTTTATAGGTGACCCACACTAAAGTTTATCCAAGTGGAAGCAGGTCTGGTAAGAACTTCAAACCATCCTGTCTATGAGGCTGGCTTGAACAACAGACTAAAGCAGCCTAATCTTGTGTTCCACTCTATAAATCTCCTTTTTGTGACAAATAACACTCTTAGCACAGCACAAAGTAGTAAGAGTAGCACAAAGAAATTAAAGCCTACAGTGTTTATTCAGTTAATCTGTGTGCCCACAGGGAGACCTCTCCGGTCACAGAAACATGAAGACCAATCTTAGTGCATTGATAGCAAGTTTTTTAAGGAGAAAAGAGAGGGAATGTAGAAGAAAATTAAGTAAATGGGCTAATCTTAGTATGATTAACTTGAATCTTGTTCCCTGCCCTTCCTGAAGTTAGTAGATATTGGCCACCAGGTTGTGCTTGTGTCCTGGCCAGCCTCTATTGATTTGCACAAATTCTCAGGTGTTGTCACTAGGTTTCAAATAAAGACACCTCAGCTACTCAAGAACTTCCAAGGGTTATTTCTCAGGAAAAAAGAACAAAAGCCAAATTACACTGTGTAAGGTTAAACTCTTCGCACAAGGTAAACTTGAAGCAAGTTTTTGGTTAACAGATATCAAGTCACAAAAAGGAATTTGCACAATTTTATAGTCACTGTGTCTCCTTATTCCTTTTTATGTGTTCTTTGGTACATTCCACTTTGGTCAGTGACCTTTGTGAATTTTCCCATGTATTGAGAGCTATCTGTCAATTTCTCTGGTCCTCTGTGTCTCTCTTTAACAATCCCCAAAGTATATCCCCAGGGTATAGTATTACTCATCAATATCTAAACTGATGTGTAAATATTGATTTACCCTATATTGTGTAATGACTTCATTGAGAGCATGGAAGGAGAGGAAGGGGAATATGCAACAGAGTTGAATCCTCATTTATCATATTAGTAAGTCCATAGATAATGTTCGAAATTGATGAATCAGAAATAGTGATATAAACTTATTATTTCATAGAGGTAAATCACAGAAAAATTCTTAAAGTAGTTGAGAGTGACTGTAGAAGATGGGGAAACCCTGGTGGCATGGTGATTAAGAGCTATGACTGCTAACCAAAAAGTCGGCAGTTCAAATCCACCAGGGGCTCCTTAGAAACCCTATGGGGCAGTTCCACTCTGTCCTATAAGGTTGCTATGAGTCAGAATCGACTCTACGGCAGTGGGTTTGGTTTGAGTTTGGCAGAAGATGGGTAAAGGCATCCAGAGTATTGCTGAATTTTTAAATAAGCACTATGGGCACACTTGGAGCCCTGATGATGCAGTGGTTAAGAGTTCAGCTGTCAACGAAACAGCAGTTCGAATCCACCAGCCACTCCTTGGAAACCCTATGGGGCAATTCTATTCTGTCCTATAGGTTCACTATGAGTCAGAATTGATTCGAAGGCAAAAATTTCTTTTTTTTTTAAATTTGATATGCACATGTAGATCTTATCTAATCACTTGAAACTCAGAGAATTCAGGGCAAGTTTCTTAGAGAAGTTTCCATTTCACCTTTTTCTCATGGCTTGTTCAAAAGGCATTTCTTCCTCATCTATGAAGGGGTACAGGCTGAAACCACTGGTTCATTCTGCATCCAGAATTCTTTCCTTGGAGTCCATGAAACCCACATGGCCACCAGGAGTCCCCACTCATACTTTGTGCTGACTTGGAGCCAGACCAGCCACAGAGCAAGGAAAACAAATGAAAGAGCATTCCTTGTTTCTGGTCTAAATCCCTCCAAATTGTCTGGTTCTGCCCCCTACTGACTTGTGGTTTACCAGGCATTAAGTCACAAATGAAAGATTTACATTTGAATATTGTTCTGTAGGTTTATGGCTGTGTGACCTTGGGCAAGAGACTTACTCTCTTGGAGCCTCAGTGTCCTCTTTTGTAAAAGAGGACCTGTGATGGTTAAGGTTGTGTTTCACCTTGACTGGGCCATGATTTTCAGTGGTTTGGCAGTTATGTAATGATGTAATCACCTCTATGGTGATATCTGATAGAATGTAATCACTTCCACGATGAGATATACTATGAGTAGCAAAACTGTTGAAAGGGAGTTTCCTTGGGGGTTTGGCCTACATCCAATATATATGGATTTTCTGGCAAAGCTTGCTGGCTTTTGCTCACTCTGGATCCTGCATCCAGCTCCTCATCATCTGACCTCCTGTTCTTGAGACTTGAACGAGCCACTTGTCTTATTACCTGCCAATCTTGGGATTAGGCAGCCTCCTCAGCCTGTGATCCAGCAGCCTGCCATCTTACCTGCCAATCTTGAATTCAACTGCCCCTGCAGCTACATGAGTCAGGAGAAGCCTCCAGACTGTTGCCGGACCCACAGACTTGGGACTTTTTAGCCTTTACAACCGTGTGAGCTATTACTTTGATATAAATCTCTCTCCCTCTCTCTCTCTCTCTATATATATATGTATATATATATGTCCATATAGATATAGGTCACTGGTTTTGCTTCGCTAGAGAACCTAGCCTAAGACAAGTCCCAAGGCTTGTTTTTTTAATCACCTTATACACATGATAAATTTGGAAAATGAAAAAGTAAGATAGAAAAAGAATTGATGCATTCAAACTATGGTCTTGGTGATGAGTATTGCTTATATCATAGACTACCAAAAGAAGGTACAAATCAGTCTTAGGATAAATATAACCACCATGCTCCTTAGAAGCCAGGATGGTGAGACTTCAACTTGCTTACTTTGGTTGCATCATCCAGAAAGACCAATCGCTAGGAAAGGGCCAGGGAAAACAAGGAAAACATCCGATGAGATGGATTGACCTTATAGCTATAATAATGGATGCAAACTACCTACATTAATGAAGATCGTGCAATGCTAGGCAATGTTTTATTCTTTTATGCATAAGATCATGCCGAGTCAGAACCTACCGCAGAAACTAATGACAACAACAACAACATCAGTTGCTATGTTTTAGGTTTCTGAGGTTTAAATGAGAGAAAGTAGGAGAAGATATGCAACACATTATTAGGAACAAAGCAGGTGTTTAACAAAGAATAGTAACAAATTATTGAGGTTTCACTTCCCTTGTAGGATTAAGTTTTGCAGATATTATCATATATACTTAATATACATATTATGTATATAGTACTTTATAGTTTCCCATTTACAACCATACTGTGAGACATGTCAATATAAAAATCTGATCAATTTAAGAGTCTAATCTCTAAAATCCATAAAAAATTGCAACAACTTAACAACAGAAAGATAACCCAATGACAAAATGGGCAAAGGACATAAACAGAACCTTAACCAAAGAGGACATTCAAGCAGCCAACAAACATATGAAAAGATGTTCACAGTCATTAACCATTAGAGAGATGAAAAAGAAAACTAAAATGAGATAACCATCTTGCCCTGGCTGAAAAGACACTGATTAAAAAAAAAAAAAAGACAACAACAAATGTTGCCAAGGATGGTAGGGAGATTGGAACCCTTATCCATTGTTGGTGTAACTATACAGTGGTACAACTACTAAGGAAAATGCTATGGCACTTTCTCAAAAGACTACATCTACCCTATGATCTAGCAATCCCACTCCTAGGTATCCACCCTACAGACCTAAACATAGTGACACAAACAGACATATGCACACCTGTGTTCATTGCTGCTTTATTCACAATAGCAAATAAATGGAAACACATGAAGCACCCATCAGCAGATGAACGGGTAAGCAACTTGCGGTACCTAAGTACAATGGAATTCCATGCACCCATCAAGAACAATGATGAGTTCACAAAACATATTATAACATGGGTGGACCTGGAAGGCATAATGCTAAGTGAAACAAGTCAAGCATATAAGGATTAATATTTTATGATCCCTCTTTTATAAGAAAACAAGAATAGATATATAGAGAGAGCAATGTTCATTGGTGGTTACCAGGGAGAGGAGGGGGAAAGGGGAAAGTATGCTTTAAATTGTAGAGACTTGTTAATTTTTTTTTGGTGATGGGAAAAGCAGCACCAAATGTGGATGTAGTGAGCACAGCACAACCGAAATAAAATCGAGTGTTTGAGCACATATGGATGGGTATAGGCATATTGGTGTGTGGGTAGGTACACGTCTGTACACAGGTGAGAACAGATAGAAGTATCTATAGGCATGTGTCAGTACAAATATGTAGGCACATATATTCATTGAAGACATAAATACAGATACTCCACAGACATAGCCAAACACGTACATAAGTTCAATAGAAATCTGTCCTCCTTGTTAATGAGATGTAATTGGAAATATTGGTTACGTCACCAAGCTTTGACTGGAATGTCGTATTTTAAAATGATGCCCTTAGAATTAGATATAACCAGACATTTTTAAGGACCTAAAATTGACTTTATGGAGTTAATGCTTACAAAGCTTTCACAGGAAAATTGACCTGATACCTAGCTTGCAGGCATCCTGGCATTACAGGTGAGTAAGAAAGGTCACTTCCTGGCAGGTTCAGGAACCTCAAGATATTTTGGGACCTTGAGAAGAAAGGAAATCTGCCAAATCTATGGGTGGTGTTGTGTGGGTCTTCGAATCAATTTTGACTCATGCCAACCATATATGACATAGTAGTGTTGCACCATAGGGCTTCTTTGGCTTTAATATTCATGGGAGCAGATTTCCTGCTCTTTTCTCCTGTGAAATGGCTGGTGGATTCAATCCTCCGACATTTTAGTAGGTGCCGAGTTCTTAAATATTGCCCCACCAGGGATCCTTAAATCTGTGGGTACTACCCATGAAATTTGGTGACTAGTTCCTGGTTTGGCTTCTTAGCCCTAAAGGGTTTTACAAGTTTTATGTGAGATTCCTCATGAAACCTTCCAGGAGAGGAAATGTAAAACGCCAAATGATAAATTACCATTCTTGGTACACCTATGTTCATAATTATAACCAGCCTTATTTGAAGATGAAGAACAAACTTACTTTGAGATATCTTTTATCAAAAAGAGGATGACTGTAGGAGAAACTTAGATTTCAATAGAAAATTATAGCATGCCCTTGTGTAGAAAAATAAATGTCACTTCACAACACTAATACTTTAATGTTGACCCATTCTGTCCTATCTTCCCAAGGCTGAGATTATATTCATTCCTTCCCAGAAATACACCTTTTATCTGTTTCCCAGTTCAACAGCAGCTTCTTGTGCTACTCTTGGCAAGAGTCAGTAGGGCCACATCACATTTTCAGAGGGTTTTTCTCTTTGCTATGTATGCATAATGTGTTCATAGTGTGTCCATATGTGTGCACCGTGGAAATTGTGACCTAGAAGGCTCAGCTACTCTTACGTTGCCTGGGAGAGTTATTGCCTCTCAGCTTCAGAGGCCTGCAGGTTCAGCATATCTTGGTAGAGTCATGCATCCCATTTTAAATTTTTCTCCCTAGTCCCTGGCTCTGTACTTCCTAAGTAAACCACTTATTTCTGGTAACATCTATCCTCTAGCTGTGCTCCCATCATGGGAACCAGCCCAAATCCAAGGTATCCTGTGTCTGCAGGTGGAACAGAATGGAAACTTCAAACTAGTCCAACTCTTTTGCTGTGGACTTGCTCTTCCCTGACCAGGAAAGCTTCTGATGTATTTAGAATATTGGCATCCATCAAGCAGGTGTACACATCACTTTATATTTGTATAATCACTCTTGGCTCTCTGTTTCTACCTGGTCTCTTGACCTCACAACCTTTCACCTTCTCTAGCTTCCTTCGAAAGAGTCCTGGTGGCACAGTAGTTAAGAGCTCGGCTGGTAACCAAAACATCACTGGTTTGAACCCACCATCCTCTCTCTGGGAGAAACATACGACAGTAGGCTTCCATAAAGGTTTACAGCCTTGGAAACCCTTTGGGCAGTTCTGTTCTGTCCTATAGGGTCACTATGAGTTGGAATCAAGTCAACAGCAAGGGGTTTAGCTTCCCTTGTACCTCTGCTCAGCAACACTTACACAGGAAATTCATCTCCTTTTATGCATTCACCAACTTGCCACCAAAGTAAAAAAAGGCATTTGGGAGTACAAGGGTTTTTGAAAATTTGGGTATTAAACAGAGGGGATTCATACTACCATGTTGCCTGATCACCTCCCCTTCAAGACTCCTCTCCAGGCGCTCTCCAACATTCTGTTTTCTCTAGAGCCCTGGGAACCACAGATCTTCTGGAATCTTAATTTTCCGTTTATTATGCAGAACAATACTCTTCTTTGTCATTATCATGGCCCTAGATCGAATGTCTTCATAGACCATATTCTTCATGCTGGGAGATTCTCACTCTTCCAATTGCAATTTGTTTATTAAATCATGAAACAATCAAATATTATTGTTTTAAACTAATTCAGACATTTACTTTTTAATATTTACAACTAGTCAATTTTGAGCCACTTGTTTTTAGAAAAACCTGATCTCCCTGCATGCATATAGAATGACTGCTCAAAATAAAATTTATGATTCAATTTCTTTGTGTTTTGATTATTTTGACAGTTGCTGAACAATTGTGGAGATAATTGAATTTAAGAAAATTGCTTAAAGTGCTGGAAATAAACATATTATTGAAAGTGGTGTATGTATGATGAAGTTTAATATGGATGTCCATAATATTTTTATTTATCTAGGAATGGAAACATGGTTCTAACATATAAGCTAATTTTCACATCTCTATTTCACAAGAGTTTTCAGAATCAGAGTAGATACTAAAGTAAGGGACTACCTATATGACATTTGCAATAGTACTTAAACCATCAGATAGCATCTTTACAAAACAACCCCATAAAGTAGACAAGGAAAAATTATTATCTCCCTTATACAGATGGAACCCAAATGTTTACGTTCGCTCCTTACTTCTTTACAATCCATTTGTTAGAGGGCAGAATCCTTGAAGTAGGCAACTTTCATGCTCTCTCTTTACATCCCTCCTCACTTATGGGTCTTCTCCTGATCCTTTCCCTGTAACCCCTGCTTCACTGTGCTTGGCACTCGGGGCCTCTGTTCCTCACTTGTAACTCAGAGTAGTGCTGCACTCAGTGACCTGACATCTTCTGCTTAGAGCCTGGATGGCTCCATAAGGCCTCCACATCACATCTAGGTGAATATCCTTACTGAAAGCTCAGAGCAACATCTTAAGAGAATTACAACATAGGAAGACTTTTCCTTCCAAAGTAAGTCTTTTAAAGCTTTAGATTCTTTCCAAAGAGGCAGTTTCCCACATGAGCAATCCCCTATTCTTTCTTCTGTTCATGTCTTTTTATTAACTTCTGTCATTTGAATCACTAAAGTAAGGGGTGCCTGCTGTTACAATTTTGAAACACTTAAAACAAACTGGACCTGAGTCTCCAATACCTGGTGGCAGGTTTCTTACTCACTTACCCCAGGCCCTCTGTGAACTAAGGCTTCCTTCTCTCTGTCAGTTTTCTTCACTGAATCTCAGCCACTTTCTCAGACAGAGGGCCCTGGAAATCCCATCAACTACCATAATGTTGCTGGATATTTCGATTAGGGCATTCTTCAACCTGAAATCCAAAACCAAGCCCACTAACCGTGTTCTGCAGATCAGGTGAGGATCACTGGTGGACATCTTGGAGTTGGATACCACACCAAGTTTGAGATGCCTAAAATGGCCTAAAAAGATTTCATAGTATGATTTCATTTGTTTAACTTGTCATTTAATAGTATTTGGTGTGTTAAATATTGCCATTCCGTGTTACTTGGTAGAAACTTGCCTATTAGAAAAGATGATGTGTTCTACAAAATTATTTTTCTATGTTATTATCTAATTGTTAAGGGATGAAAGGCACATTGATGTCTTTGGGGCAATATGAGATCTATGATCACGTGTAGATTAAGGTATCTTATTCTCCCCTGTATATTAAAGGAGTTAACCTAAGTTTAAAGCTAGGATTTTTTCTTCCTTGTGAGTTTGACCTTGTATTAATTTACTTGCTCAGTTTCTCTCTGTAATCTGATAATAAAGTATGTCAACTGTGATGTTAAATGACTTTGTTTATGACTCATAACCTAATAAGGAGACATGTCAGCTGCTTTCTAGTTATCATTGTCTGTGGTTCAATATCGTCTTCTGATTTAATCTACCTGGTAACCCCTGGTTAGGACCTTGGAAACTAAATGATGCTCATGGATTCTTGCAAGAGATATTCTCTCCTGTTGAACAGGACTCACTCACTTACACCTGAGTTATTATCCTGATGCTCAAAGAGAAGAGATGAGGGACAGCTGTATAGTCTTCCATGAGGACTACTATGGAAGAAAAATTCTTGTTTAAATGTTATTTAAACAGCACAATGATGTAAAGCTAGTGTGTCAGGAGTTACTTATTCTACACTTGGTTAGGGAAAGTTGCCCGAAAAGAATCTTCAAGTCCTATTTGTGTGGGAACAGGAGTTTCTTCAGCTTTTAGGGAACTGTAGGGGGAGACTTGAGGAGACTTGATGGCAAAGTGATTCAAGCACTTGGCTATTAACCAAAAGATCAATGGTTTGAGTCCACCAGGTGCTCCAGGGGCGAAAGATGTGGCACTGCTTGCGTAAAGATTTACAGCCTTAGAAACCCTATGAGGCAGTTCTACTCTGTCCTATAGGGTCATTATGAGTTGAAACTGACTTGACGGCAGGGGGTTTGAGTTTTGGTTTGGTTTAGGGTGAGGGCATACAGGGGCCTAACCATTCTCTATTCAGATATTTAGTTCAGTCTCATTTCCTGTTGGGCACTTTATCTTGTCTCTAGTTCTACTTGAAGCCCTGAGTTTGTAGCTCTGTGAATAAATTTCTCAGCTTCTAGGTGGAAAAGATGCATGGTGATCATATAGGACGGAGTAGAACTAATCCATAGGGTTTCCAAGGCTGTGATCTTACAGGGAGCCCTGGTGGTGCAGTGATTAAGAGCTCAGGCTGCTAACCAAAAGATTGGTAGTTCGAAATCACCAGCTTCTTCTTGGAAACCCTGAGGCTGTTCTACTACGTCCTATAGGGTTGCCATGAGTTGGAATTGAGTCAATGGGAAAGGAATATCTTCTGGTAAATTTTATAGAAGCTTACTGCCTCATCTGTCTTCTGTAGAGTGGTTATTGGTTTCAGACTGTCAACCTTTTGGTTAGCAATCTAGTGCTCAAGAACTGCACGATAAGATCGCTATGAAAGGGAATCAACTCAGTGGCAATGGGTTTGGTTTGTGTTTTGAGGGGGAAGAGGAGGAAGCAGTTGTTCTACTGTGTAGGGTGGAGTGGAGAATGGGACCCTAACTACTCCATATCAAATTCCTCCCTTTTTTTCAGGCCAGAGCCTTATTCCCCTTTGCAGTTCCTGGTGGCTCTGTTCCTCACCCTCACTGGGGTTTGCTTCTTGTGCATCTTCAGCAGACCCTTACATTTCCACATCCCCTGCTCTGCCAAGTCATTTATCACTTCTTCATTGGTTTTCCATTTTCGTGTTTTATATTGTGATGTTACTGGTGCTTTGTTTCTCCCAAGGTAAAGTATGCACTTTTGTCTCTCAGTCTTCTTGGTG
Source organism: Dugong dugon (assembly GCA_030035585.1). Classification (NCBI taxonomy): domain Eukaryota; kingdom Metazoa; phylum Chordata; class Mammalia; order Sirenia; family Dugongidae; genus Dugong; species Dugong dugon. Next base: position 74,201,553 of record CM057467.1, on the reverse strand, counting down.
TGCTTGAGTGGTTTCCGAGGATAGGAAGGCAGAAATACTTTTTGTTTTAGTTGTCTAGTGCTGCTATAACAGAAATAACATGAGTGAATTGCTTTAACAACAGAGACTTATTTTCTCATAGTTTAGGTGGTAGAAATCCAAATTCAGAGAGCTGGATCTATGGGAAGGCTTTCTCTCTCTGTTGGCTCTGGGAGAAGTTCCTTTTCTCCTTTCAGCATCTGTGGGCCCAGTTTTCCTTGGAGATCTCCATGTCTTTTTGTATCTATCTTCCCTTGGGTCTAGGATATTCTTAGCACAGGGACCCTGGGTTCAAAGGATGTGCTCCATTCTCAGCTCTTGTATCTTGGTTATCATGAGATCCCTCTCCTCTCTGCTCATTTCTCTTTTTATCTTTTGTTAGATAAGAGGTGTGACTCAAGCAAGGGTGTAACTTGAATAAGATGGTGACTTAAGGTGGTGTCTTAGTTATCTAGTGCTGCTGTAACAGAAATACCACAAGTGGATGGCTTTAACAAATATAAATTTATTTTCTCACAGTTTAAGAGGCTAGAAATCCAAATCCAGGGTGCCAGCTGCAGGGGAAGGCTTTCTTTCTCTGCTGGCTCTGGGGGAAGGTCCTTGTCCCAATCTTCCCTTGGTCTAGGAACTTCTCAGCACAAGAACTCTGGGTCCAAAGGATGTGACTTAAGATACACCCCACGCTAATCCTGCCCTACCAACATATAGAGATTTAGGATTCACGACACATAAAATGTAAGATAATTACACACTGCCACAAAATGGAGGACAATTACACAATACTTAGAATCATGGCCTGCACAATTTGACACATATTTCTGGTGGGCACAATTCAATCCATGATACCTTTCCTCAGTCATTTAAAAATGTATAAGACCCCATGAGAATGTTAAAGGCATTACTACATCGATTCCAGATTCCAGGGCAGGTACTGAGAACAGTGTTGATTCTATTCTCATTTCTTTATACTTTATCTGTTCTTTCTCTCTAGTAAAGGTCCCTGTGTGGTACAAACATTTGTGCTCAAGTGGTAAACTAAGGGTCGGTGGTTCAAACACACCAGCTGTGCCACAGAAGAAAGACCAGGTGATCTGCTTCCATAGGCATTACAGGCAAGAATACTCTATAAAGCAGTTTTACTATGAAACACGTAGCATTGTTATGCACCGAAATCAACTTGACAGCAACAAGTATGTTTCTTCTTTCTAGGGAAGTGCAGTATCTTTTCGTCCTACATGACACCCTGAATTTTCATAATGATATGTACGAGTGAGGTTTTTTGTTTTGTTTTGTTTTTTATATTTTATTGTACTTCAGGTGAAAGCTTACAGAACAAACAGTTTCTCATGAAACAGTAGTACACATGTTGTTTTATGACATTGGTTAATAACCCCACAACATATTAACACTCTAAATTCTCAAACTTTTATTTATTTATTTATTTTTTGGTGAAAATACACGTAGCCAAAGATAAACCGTTTCAAATATTTCTACATACACAGTTCAGTGACATTGTCTACGCTCTTCGAATTGTGCTGTTATTCTCACTTAAGATGAAGGCTTACAATACAAAATAGTTTCTCATTTAACAGTTACTACAAATGTTGCCCTATGACAATGGTTAACAATCTCACAACACATCAACAATATCCTTACTCAGCCTTGGGTTCCCTATCACCAGCTTCCTTGTCCCCTTCTGCCTTCTGGCCCTTGTCACTGGAATCCTGCACCTCGTTAGTCTCATTTGGTTTTACGGGGCTGTCCACTCCCAGGCTGAACAGTGAACCTCAGAGGTAACTTCACCACTGAGCTAAAAGGGTGTCTGGGGGCCGTACTCTCGAGGTTTCTCCAGTCTCCTTTAGGCCAGTAAATCGAGTCTTTTTTTTGTGAGTTAGAATTATGCTCTACATCCTTCTCCATCTCTGTCCAGAACCCTCTGTTGTGATCCTGGTCAGAGCAGTCGGTGGTGGTAGCCGGGCACCATCTAGCTGTACTGGACGCAGTTCGGTGGAGGCCTTGGTAGCTGTGGACAGTTAGTCCTTCAGACTAATCTTTTTCTTGTATCCTGTTCTCTTCATTCTCCATTGCTCCCGAAGGGATGAGACCAGTGGAGTATCTTAGATGGCCGCTCACAGGCTTTTAAGACCCCAGACACTACTCACCAAGGTAGAATGTAGAGCATTGTCTTTATAAGCTGTGTCATGCCAATTGAACTAGTTGTTCCCCGAGACCATGGTCCCCACAGCCCTCCACCCAGCAATTCAGTCCCTCAGGGAGTTTGGATGTGTCTATGGGGCTTCCATGAACTTTCCTTGTACAGGTTGTGCTAGTTTCCCCTGTATTGTGTATTGTCTCACCCTTCACCCAAGATACCACTTATCTATTGCCTATTTAGTATTTCCCCCCCACCCCTCTCATCCCTGGTAACCAACAAAGATTGTTACATTTTGTGTGTGAACTTTTTCATGGGTTTTTACAATAGAGGTCTCATACAATATTTGTCCTTTTGTGATTGACTTATTTCACTCAGCATAATGTCCTTCAGTTTCATCCATGTTTTGAGATGGTTCACAGATTCATTGTTGTGCTTTCTCGTTGCATAGTACTCCATTGTGTGTATGTACCATAGTTTGTTTATCCATTCATCTGTTGATGGGCATCTAGGTTGTTTCCATCGTTTTGCTATTGTGAACAATGCTGCTATGAACATAGGTGTGCGTATGTCTATTCGAGTGACGACTCTTATTTCTCTAGGATATATTCCTAGGAGTGGAAACGCTGGATCGAATGGTATGTCTATTTCTAGCTTTCTGAGGAAGCGCCATATCATTTTCCAAAATGGTTGTATCATTTTGCATTCCCACCAGCAGTGCATAAGAGTTCCAATCTCCCCGCAGCCCCTCCAACATTTGTTATTTCCAGTGTTTTTGATTCGTGCCAGTAATGCCGGGGTGAGATGGTATCTCACTGTGGTTTTAATTTGCATTTCTCTAATGGCTAGTGATCCCGAGCATTTCCTCATGTGTCTGTTGGCCATTTGAATGTCTTCTTTGGTGAAGTGTCTGTTCATTTCCTTTGCCGATTTTTTAATAGGATTATTTATTTGTCTTTTTGTTGTAGAGGTGTTGGATTTTCTTGTAGATGATGGAGATTAAACCATTGTCTGACTTGTACTGTCGAAAAATTCCTTCCCAGTCTGTAGGTTCTCTTTTCACTCATTTGGTGAAGTCTTTTGAAGAGCATAGGTGTTTGATTTTTAGAAGATCCCAATTATCTAGCTTATCTTTTGGGGTTTGTGCATTGATGGTTATGGTTTGTATCCTGTTAATGCCCTGTATTAAGGCCTGTAGTGTTGGTCCTATTTTTTCATCTATGAACTTTATAGTTTTAGGCTTTATATTCAGGTCTTTGATCCATTTGGAAGTAGTTTTTGTATACGGTGTGAGGTATGGGTCCTGTTTCTTTTTTTTGCGAATGGATATCCAGTTTTGCCACCACCATTTGTTAAAAAGACTGCCTTTTCCCCATTTGATGGACTTTGGGCCCTTGTCGAAGATCAGGTGACCATAGGTGGATGGATTTACACCTGGGTTCTCAATCTGTTCCATTGGTCAATGTATCTGTCGTTGTACCAGTACCAGGCTGTTTTGACTACTGTAGCTGTATAGTAGGTTCTGAAGTCAGGTAGTGTGAGTCCTCCAACTTTGTTCTTCTTCTTCAGTAGTGCTTTACTTATTCGGGGCTTCTTCCCTTTCCATATAAAGTTAATGGTTAGTTTTTCCATCTCTTTGAAGAATGTTGTTGGTATTTGGATCGGGATTGCATTGTATTTGTAAATTGCTTTGGGTAGAATTGACATTTTCACCATGTTGAGTCTGCCTATCCATGAGCATGGTATGTTTTTCCATTTATGTAGATCCCTTTGGGTTTCATGCAGCTGTGTTTTGTAGTTTTCTTTGTATAGGTCTTTTACATCCCTGGTCAGATTTATTCCTAAGTAGTTTATCTTTTTAGGGTCTATTGAAAATGGTATTGTTTTCCTGATTTCCTTTTCATCATTCTCCTTACTGGTGTATAGGAATCTAACTGATTTTTGAATGTTTATCTTATATCTTGCTACTCTGCTGAATCTTTCTATTAGTTCTGGTAGATTCCTCGTGGAGTCTTTAGGGTTTTCTATGTATAGTATCATATCATCTGCAAACAGGGACAGTTTAACTTCTTCATTACCAATTTGGATGCCCTTGATTTCTTTTTCTTGCCTTATTGCTCTAGCTAGAACTTCCAGCGCAATGTTAAATAGGAGTGGTGATAAAGGGCATCCTTGTCTTGTTCCTGTTTTCAAGGGGAATGTTTTCAGCTTCTCTCCATTAAGAATGATGTTGGCTGTTGGTTTTGCATAGATGCCCTTGATTATGTTGAGAAATTTCCCTTCTATACCTATTTGATTGAGAGTTTTTATCAGGAATGGGTGTTGGACTTTGTCAAATGCCTTTTCTGAATCAGTTGAGATGATCATGTGATTCTTTTCTTTCCTTTTATTTATGTGGTGGAGTACGTTGATTGATTTTCTAATGTTGAACCATCCTTGCATACCTGGTATGAATCCTACTTGGTCGTGGTGTATTATTTTTTATTTTTTTATATTTTATTGTACTTCAGGTGAAAGCTTACAGAGCAAATAGTTTCTCATGAAATAGTAGTACACATGTTGTTCTATGACATTGGTTAACAACCCCACAACGTATTAAGCCTCTAAATTCTCAACCTTTTTTTTTTTTTGATGAAAATTACAGATGGCCAAAGATACACCGTTTCAAAAATTTCTACATTCACAGTTCAGTGACACTGACTACGCTCTTCCAACTGTGCTGTTATTCTCACTTAAGATGAAGGCTTACAGAACAAAATAGTTTTTCATTTAACAGTTACTACACATGTTGCCCTATGACAATGGTTAACAATCTCACAGCACATCAAGAATATCCTTACTCCACCTTGTGTTCCCTATCACCAGGGGGCTTCCTTGTCCCCTTCTGTCTTCTGGACCTTGTCAGTGGACTATTGTACCTCTTTAGTCTCATTTGTTTATTTATTTATTTATTTATTTATTTTATTTTATTTAAACACCATTTCAAAACTTTTTACTTACACATTTAAGTGATATTGACTATGCTCTTCCAATTGTGCTGCCATTCTCGCCCAAGATGAAGGCTTACAGGACAAAACAGCCTCCCATTTAATACTTACTACAAATGTTGCCCTATAGCAGTGGTCAACAATCTCACAATACATCGACAGTGTCCTTATTCAATTTGTGTTCCTTATCATCAGTTTCCTACTCTCCCTCTGCCTTCTGGCCCTTGTTACCGGACTCCTGTACCTCGTTAGTCCCATTTAGTTTTACTGGGCTGTCCATTCCCAGGCTTAACATCGAACCTCGAAGGTAACTTCACCTCTGAGCTGAAAGGGTGTCTGGGGGCCACACTCTCGTGGTTTCTCTAGTATTCTTTATGCCAGTAAATCTGGTCTTCTTTTTTTTTTTTTGAGAGTTAAAATTATGCTCTACATCCTACTCCAGCTCTGCCCAGAACCCTCTGTTGTGATCCTGGTCAGAGGAGTCATTGGTGGTAGCCGGGCACCATCCAGCTGTACTGGGCTCAGTCCCGTGGAGGCCTTGGTAGCTGTGGACCATTAGTCCTTCGGACTAATCTTTTCCTTGTATCCTGTTCTCTTCGTTCTCCCTTGTTCCCGAAGGGATGAGATCAGTGGAGTATCTTAGATGGCCGCTCATAGGCTTTTAAGACCCCAGACACTACTCACCAAGGTAGAATGTAGAGCATTATCTTTATAAGTAGTGTCATGCCAATTGAGCTAGATGTTCCCCGAGATCATGGTCCCCACAGCCCTCCACCCAGCAATTCAGTCCCTCGGGGGGTTTGGATGTGTCTATAGGGCTTCCATGACCTTTCCTTGTGTAGGTTGTGTTAGTTTCCCCTGTACTATGTACTATCTCACCTCTCACCCAAGTTACCTCTTACCTATTACCTATTTAGTATTCCCCCCCCCGCCCCATCCCTGGTAACCAACAAGGATTGTTACGTTTTACATGTGAATTTTTTCATGGGTTTTTACAATAGAGGTCTCATACAATATTTGTCCTTTTGTGTTTGACTTATTTCACTCAGCATGATGTCCTCCAGTTTCATCCATGTTATGAGATGGTTCACCGATTCATTGTTGTTCTTTCTCGTTGCATAGTACTCCATTGTGTGTATGTACCATAGTTTGTGTATCCATTCATCTGTTGATGGACATCGAGGTTGTTTCCATCGTTTTGCTATTGTGAATAATGCTGCCATGAACATAGGTGTGCATATGTCTATTCGAGTGATGACTCTTATTTCTCTAGGATATATTCCTAGGAGTGGGATTGCTGGATCGAATGGTACGTCTATTTCTAGCTTTCTGAGGAAACGCCATATCATTTTCCAAAATGGTTGTATCATTTTGCATTCCCACCAGCAGTGTATAAGAGTTCCCGTCTCCCCACAGCCCCTCCAACATTTGTTATTTCCAGTGTTTTTGATTCGTGCCAGTAATGCCGGGGTGAGATGGTATCTCATTGTGGTTTTAATTTGCATTTCTCTAATGGCTAGTGATCCCGAGCATTTCCTCATGTGTCTGTTGGCCATTTGAATGTCTTCCTTGGTGAAGTGTCTGTTCATTTCCTTTGCCCATTTTTTGATAGGATTGGTTGTCTTTTTGTTGTAGAGGTGTTGGATTTTCTTGTAGATTATGGAGATTAGACCTTTGTCTGACTTGTACTGTCCAAAAATTTTTTCCCAGTCTGTAGGTTCTCTTTTAACTCTTTTGGTGAAATCTTTTGAAGAGCATAGATGTTTGATTTTTAGAAGATCCCAATTATCTAGTTTATCTGTTGGGTTTTTTGTGTTGATGTTTATGGTTTGTATCCTGTTAATGCCATGTATTAAGGCCTGAAGTGTTGGTCCTATTTTTTCTTCTATGAATTTTATAGTTTGAGGCTTTATATTCAGGTCTTTGATCCATTTTGAAGTAGTTTTTGTATATGGTGTGAGGTATGGGTCCTGTTTCATTTTTCTACAAATGGATATCCAGTTTTGCCAGCACCATTTGTTAAAAAGACTGTCTTTTCCCCATTTAATGTATTTTGGGCCCTTGTCAAAAATCAGGTGACCGTAGGTGGATGGATTTACATCTGAGTTCTCAATTCTGTTCCATTGGTCAATGTCTCTGTTGTTGTACAAGTACCAGGCTGTTTTGAGTACTGTAGCTGTATAGTAGGTTCTCAAGTCAGGTAGTGTGAGTCCTCCAACTTTATTCTTCTTCTTCAGTAGTGCTTTACTTATTCGGGGTTTCTTCCCTTTCCATATAAAGTTAATAATTAGTTTTTCCACCTCTTTGAAGAATGTTGTTGGTATTTGTAACGGGATTGCATTGTATTTGTAGACTGCTTTAGGTAGAATTGCCATTTTCACAATGTTGAGTCTGCCTATCCATGAGCATGGTATGTTTTTCCATTTATGTAGATCCCTTTGGATTTCATGCAGCAGTGTTTTGTAGTTTTCTTTGTATAGGTCTTTTATATTCCTGGTCAGATTTATTCCTAAGTATTTTATCCTTTTAGGGGCTATTGAAAATGGTATTGATTTCCTGATCTCCTTTTCATCGTTCTCTTTACTGGTGTATAGGAATCCAACTGATTTTTGAATATTTATCTTGTATCCTGCTACTCTGCTGAATCTTTCTATTAGTTCCAGTAAATTTCTTGTGGAGTCTTTAGGGTTTTCTATGTATAGTATCATATCATCTGCAAACAGGGAGAGTTTAACTTCTTCATTACCAATTTGGATGCCCTTTATTTCTTTCTCTTGCCTTACTGCTCTAGCTAGAACTTCCAGCACAATGTTAAATAGGAGTGGTGATAAAGGGCATCCTTGTGTTGTTCCTGTTTTCAGGGGGAATGCTTTCAGCCTTTCTCCATTAAGAATGATGTTGGCTGTTGGTTTTGCATAGATGCCCTTTATTATGTTGAGAAATTTCCCTTCTATACCTATTTTATTGAGAGCTTTTATCAGGAATGGGTGTTGGACTTTGTCAAATGCCTTTTCTGCGTCAATTGAGATGATCATGTGATTTTTTTCTTTCCTTTTATTTATGTGGTGGATTACGTTGATGGATTTTCTAATGTTAAACCATCCTTGCATACCTGGTATGAATCCTACTTGGTCGTGGTGTATTATTTTTTTGATATGATACTGAATTCTATTGGCTAGAATTTTGTTCAGAATTTTTGCATCTATATTCATGAGAGATATTGGTCTGTAATTTTCTTTTTTGTGATGTCTTTGCCTGGTTTTGGTATCAGCGTTATGCTGGCTTCATAGAATGAATTTGGAAGTGTTGCTTCCTCTTCTATGCTCTGAAATAACTTGAGTAGAACTGGTACGAGCTCTTCTGTAAATGTTTTGTAGAATTCTCCAGTGAAGCCATCTGGGCCAGGGCTTTTTTTGGTTGGGAGTTTTTTTATTACCTTTTCAATCTCTTCTCTTGTTATGGGTCTGTTCAGATTTTCAATATCACTTTGTTGTAGTTTGGGTAGGCCGTATGTTTCTAGAAATTTATCCATTTCCTCTAGGTTTTCAAATTGGTTGGAATATAGTTTTTCATAATATTCTGTTATAATCCTTTTTATTTCAGTTGGGTCTGTTGTAATGTCCCCAATTTCATTTCTAATTTGGTTATTTGTGTCCTCTTCTGTTTTTCTTTTGTCAGTCTGGCCAGTGGTTTGTCAATTTTGTTGATTCTTTCAAAGAACCAACTTTTGGTTTTGTTGATTCTTTCTATTGTTTTTCTGTTCTCTACTTCATTTATTTCTTCTCTGATCTTTACTATTTCCTTTCTTCCGGTGTCTGTGGGCTTTTTTTGCTGTTCTCTTTCTATTTGTTTGAGTTCTGTAGTTAATGTTTTGATTTTGTCCCTTTCTTCTTTTTTGATATGTGCATCTATTGCTATAAATTGTCCTCTGAGGACTGCCTTTGCTGTGTCCCAAAGATTTTGGTATGATGTGTTTTCATTCTCATTTGATTCTAGGAATTTTTTGGTTCCATCTCTGTGAGGTATTTTTTGTTTATCTTTCTTGACATTGGTAGACCCTTTCTATTTAAAGATTTATGTCTCATTTTGGATGAGGAAAATGTGGTTATATTATTTATCTCATATTTCTTTAATAAATTCTTCTCATTCATTTTACTATATGTTCAACTGTGGTTAAACAAGAAGAACAAAGAATCCCTGTCTCAGCCATAAGCTTACCACTGAGTTGCAAGCATAAGTAGTGTACTGCTCAGACAGGAACAAAATTCTGGAGAGACTTCTTCTGTGGTGCAGTTGTTGAGAGATGGTCGAAAGCTGTGTGAAGAGATGAGCAGCAAGAAAAACCTCCAGGAACTCTAACATCCTCGAAAGCACAAGACAACAGTAACCCACCACTGGAAGAATTTGAAGTCTGTGGTGCACTGAGAATAATGATAGCAACAACAAGTACCAACCTAGTACTACTCCTGACTAGATTAGCCAAATACTTACACTATCAGTGTGTAAAGAACAGAAAGGTCCATTTCTAGGCATCAGTACTAATTATCTCAGTCCCTACTCTTCTATACACAATGCCCAACTTAAGATAAAAAATGACAAGACACACAAAAAATCAGGAGGAGCCAACCTATTGTCAAGAGACTAGTCACTAGAACTACACTCAGCAATGGCCTAATGGTTGGAACTGTGAAATAAGGACATTAAAATGACTATAAGTATAATTAAACATTGAGTGAAAAACTTAGACTACAGAGATGATCAGATGAAGAATTTGAAAAGAGAAATAGGTTCTCAGAAAAAACTCAAAGAAAAATGCTGGAAATAAAACAGCACTATATTGAAGGTGAAGAATTTCTATGATGGGCTTATCAGTAAACTCACCACAGCTGAGGAAAGAATCAGTGGATTTGAAGAGAATGCGATAGAAACTATTCAGCCTGAAAAAACAAAAAGATAGAGGAATAAAAAAAGAAAGAAAAATTATAAAAGGAAAAAACACAGAGCATTCATGAGCTTTGGGATAATTTAAAGAGTCCAACATATGTATGTGATTGATTTCTCATAGAAAAAAGAGAGATTGAATCAAGTAGAATTTATACTTAAACGAAAATGACAAGATTTTTCCAAAAAAAAAAAAAAATCATTAAAACAGATAAAAGAAACTGAGAGAACCCCAAAAAGGATAAATACTGAAACCACAACATCAGCAAATGCTGAAAATCTTGAGGACAACAAGAGAAAAAACTCTTTATGTACTGAAAAACAAAAATAGGAACTACACCAGAAAACTCATCAGAAATTGTGCAATCCAGTAAACAATAGAATGAGTGCTTTCAAACACCAATAGAAAAAGCTCCAGTTTAGAATTCCTACCTGGCATTAAGAGTTCCAAAACTAAAGGTAAAATAAAGATTTTTCTAAAAAGAGAGAAGATGAGATGATTCATTGCCAGCAGCATATTACAAGAAATGATAAGGAAGTTCTTCAGATAGCAGTATGATATCAAATAGAAACTTAGATCTACACAAGACATGAAAAGCACCAGAAATGGAATAAATGAAGGTAAATGTAAAAGACATTGTTTTACCTATTTTTGAATGCTCCAAAAAGCAATTGACTATCTAATGCAAAAATAGTAGCAGTGTATCATAAGATTAACAGTACATGTCAAAGTAAAATATATGACAACAATAGCATGAAGAAAGGAAGGGAGAAATTGGATGTATACTTTTATAAGGTTTCTCATTTTATGTGCAGTGGTATAATAGTATTTTAGGGTAAATTTTAATAAGTAACAGATGTATACCCTAAGACCTAACAACCACTGAAACATTTTAGAAAAAATGTATAACTAATAGGCCGAAAACAATGGAGATAAAATAGAATCACAAAATATACACAAAATAAAAGAAAACATAAAATGTGCCTATGTTTTTCTGTGGGAAAAATAGATAACAGCTAAGAAGATGGTAGATTTTCATCCAACCATATCAATAATTACATTAAATGAAAATAGTGTAACATGCCAAAGAAAAGACAGAGATTGTCTTATTGTATAAAACACCAGGACCAACTATATTCTCTCTCTCTTTTTTTTAATGAGTATGTTTGTTAACTTTCTTTGTAGTTGCCATAAATTTTACCCTTATCTTTCTAAGTTTGAAGCAGTCTACCATTACTTGGTATCACCTTGCCTTCCTCTCCATTAGAAGGTTCTACACCTATGCCATTTATTCCCTCTTTTATTGTTTTGATGTTGTTTTCATTTACTGATTAACTGCTCTGATGCCTTGTTGTATGTTGTATTTCTTTTGGTTTTGGATAGTCCTCGAGAGTTCATTTCCTAGACTGGTATCTGGCTGGTACGATCCTGTGTCCTAGGTTCTGCCTGGGAGCTGAAGCTGTTTGTCCTCAGATCGAAGAACTCGCTTTAATAATTCTTGTAAGTTTGGTTTGACTTTTACATATTCTCTTAATTTCTGTTTATCTGGAAATGACCTAATTTCACCATCAAATCTGAACAAGAGTTTTGCAGGATATATTATTCTTGGCTGGCAATTTTTTTCTTTCAAGATTTTATATATGTCATCCCATTGCCTTCTTGCCTGCATGGTTTCTGCCGAATAGTCTGAGCTTAGTCTTATTGTTTCTCCTCTGTATGTGAGTTCTTGTTTTCCACGAGCTGCTCTCAGGATTCTTTGCTTGTCTTTGGTTTTGGCGAGTGTGATTATGATATGCCTTGGTGATTTTCTTTTGGGGTCTCTTCTATATGGGGTTCGTTGAGCTTCTTGGATGGCCAGCTTTTCATCTTTCATGATATTGGTGAAGTTTTCTGTCAGCAGTTCTTCAATGATCCTCTCTGTGTTTTCTGTTTTCTCCCCCTGTTCTGGAATGCCAATCACTCGTAAATTTTTGCTTTTAATTGTGTCCCACATAACTCTCAGGGTCTCTTCATTTTTCTTTGTTCTTTTTTCTGAGTTTTCCTGAAACAGAGTTGTATCCAAGTGTTTGTCTTCAGTTCCACTGATCCTAACTTCCATGGTTTGAAATCTTCTTCTCAGCCCTTCTATGACACTGTCCATTTCTGAAATCTTGTTGTTTATCTTTTGGATTTCTAATTGTTGTCTTTGTATAATTTCTGGTTGTGAATTTATTTTCACATTTTGTTCCTGCATTATTTTCCTGAATTCTTCCAATTTTTTGTCTGTATTTTCCATGAATTTGTCTATTTTGTCCTCATGTTTGTCAGCTTTTTGCCTCAGCTCTTGGAGAATTCTGAGTATTAGAGATTTGAATTCCCTATCAGGTAGTTCTAGTGCATTTTCTTCCAGAGGAGAGCCATCTGGTGTTTTATTTTGGACACCTACTGGAACCATCCTGTCTTGTTTTTGTAAATGTTTTGTTATTGTCTGCTGTCTTCGGGGCATTCAGTAGTTATTTTTCTCATTTACTGATTGTAGATTTGTTTGTTTCGTACCTTTTTTAAAAAAAAAATTGACTATGTCTGAGCAGGCAGACTGTGTGTTCTTTGTTGTTTGCTTGTCTTTGGGCACAATACTTTTCATCTCCTTCTTAAACTGGCAGGTTCAGTCACTCAGATATGGTACAGCAGGGCAGGTCTAGCTGAAGAGGAGTTACTGAGACGGGTTGTTTGTGGCACTTACTACAGCCATCAGAACTGGTCGGTAATCAGTGCTGGGCAGGTTCCAGTAGGCCGTGCCTGTGCTGCTTGGTGGTGTGATGCCAAGCGCATGGTGCAGGTAGGCAGGATGCATCAGGGAGATTGTTATGTGTGGAGCTAAGATGGATATGGGAGAGAGGAGAGAGGAACAGGAGCCAAAAACATACAAACAAACAAGAAAGAATGCTAGGGGAGCTTGCAGTTGGAGTGGAGAGATGAGAGACTATGAAATGGAGAAAAACAGAAAGGGGAGGTGGAAGAAAAGAAAAGAATGAATAAATAAGAATCAGAAAGGTTAAAGAACTGCCAAGTTCTCAGGGATCCCACCGGTGCAGCTATGAGGTCTGGGGAAGTTGCTCTCAGGTGTTGCAGTACAGCTTGGCTAGAAGGCGTAGATGTATACTACGCCAGGTATTCAGGGAACAGAAAGAGAAGGAAGATATAAAAAGACTAGAAACTGAGCAATGAAGAAAGACAAAAAGGGAAAAAGAGGAAAAAGAAAACAAAACAAATTAAAAAAAAAAAAACAAGAAAGGCCCCCAAAGAAACAGAAAAGAAAAAAAAAAAACCAACATAAAAAGAAATGCCCTCAGGGATCCCTCTGCACGTCTATGGAAGCCAAAGGGACATCTCCCTGCCGCGCAGCTCTGCCTGTCCAGAAAGGGCTCCCAACTCAAGAAAAGGAAAAGAAAACAAACAAACAATTCAAAAGAAACAAATGAACAAAAGCCCCGGGATCCCATCAGCGTGGCAGCCCAAACCGCGAAGTAGCTCCACACTCGAACGGAGTTCCACAGCCCCTCAGGAAGAAGCAAAGATGGCGCATGGAGCCAGGTACTTGAGCGAAGGGAGGGGGAGGTGGCGAGAGGCAAGTAAGAAATCAAAAGAAGCAGAAAAAAAAAAAGCAACACTAGCAGCCAACAAATGGCACTCAGAGAGCCAGCTAGTGAGGGCTGGTGTTTCTGGACAAGAGACTGTGTCCATGGGAAGCAGAGGGGGCTGAGTGTGCGTGAAGAAGGGTAGAGAGTGGGAAAGCATATATCACAAATCACCAGAGCTCTGCAGCCCCTCAGGAAGAAGCAAAGATAGCGCACGGAGCGAGGTACTTGAGCTAAAGGAGGGGGAGGTGGGGAGAGGCAGGGAAGAAATAAAAATAAGCGGAAAAAAAGCAACACCAGCAGCCAACAAATGGCACTCAGACAGCCACCCGTTCGGGTGTGTGGAATCCAAGCAGCTGCTGCTTCCCATTCAAGAGACTGTGGCCACGGGAAGCAGAGGAGGCTGAGTCGGGGTGAAGAAGGGTGGGGGGTGGGAAAGCGTATATCACCAATTACTGGTTGTTTAGTCTGTTGCTGGAAGCTCCGTAAGGCTGCTTTCTGGAACCCCCTGTTTGCTTGTCTCCAATAGGAGTCCGAGATGGTGGATCTGTGCTGCGTTAGCTGGTAGGGGACCTCTGCATGAATCTCTCCTCACTCTCCATTCTCTGTCCGTTTTCTCACTCCATTTGGTGCTTGGCTGAGTTCTTTATCTCTTCATTTGATGTTTTAGGGTTTCAGGATTGTTGTATTCTCTGTTTGGCTTAGTTTTTCGGATCTTTGCTGTGGAGGGACAGCATGGTGCTTCTGCCTAGAGCGCCATTTTGCCAGAACTCTCAGGACCAACTATATTCTGTGCTCAGAAACAACCTACTTTAAATATGGAGATACAGACAGACAGCTATATAGATAGGTAAAATAAAAGGATGTTGAAAGATGTATCATGTAAATACTAACCCGTGGAAAGCTGGAGTGTCTGTATTATCAGGAAAATATTACCAGGGATAAAAGGAAGGACAATACTTAATGATGAAAAGGCCAATCCACCAAGAAGACATAATAATCCTGAATGTTTTATGCACTAAAAAAAATGTCAAAATGCATAAAGCAGTTACCAGTGGAAACGTAGAAATAGACTAATTCATAATAATACCTAGAGATTTCAAAACTCTTTGCTCAGTAATCAATAGAACAAGTTTAAAAAAAAAAATCACTACATGGAATATCTAAATACATTGTCAAAGAACTAATCCTAATTTACATTTGGAGAATACACACCGATAGTAGAATATATATTCCTTGCAACTACCTTGGAGCATTCATAAGGATATAATTTACTGTGGCTGTGTTAGTTATCTAGTGTTCTATAACCAAAATATCCCAAGAGAATGGCTTTAACAAATAGAAATTTATTTTCTCACATTTTAGAAGGCTAGAGGTCTAAATTCAGAGGTCCATTTTGAGGGAAAGCTGTCTCTCTGGTGGGTCTAGAGGAAGGTCCTTGTCTTTTCAGCTTTTGCTTCCTGGTTCCTTGGAGAACTCCACGTGTCTTGGCATCTGTCTTACCCCATCTGTGCTCTGCTCCCTTGTTTAATCTCTATTATATCTCAAAAGGGATTTGCTCAAGATATACCCTATACTAATCCTACCTAATTAACATAACAAAGGCAACCCATTCTCAAAGGGGATTATAAACACAGGTATAGCTGTTAGGATTTATTCCACATATTTTAGGGGGACAATTTCAATCCATAACAGTGCCCATAAAACAAACCTCAACAAACTTAAATTATACATAAGGGAGAAACAAAGCAAGGGAAGGAGACTAGAATCTAAGAAAGGACAGAGCACCACCAGTGATGGGAGGGAGAAAGCACCTATAAAATGGATTCAGCTGTTAAATCTTGAACACTTATAGCTCGATAAGAGCAGGTTTCAGGGCTTGGACAATGCAGGGGAAGAAAGCTGAGTCTTTTGAGGCTTATTCATGAGAACAGAGAAGGGCTGAACTGGAGGACCAAGGCTTGGGACCAACGTCCAAGATCCTAAAATATGTTACAAAAATCCTTGTTTTGCAGCATGAAATACCCATTCCAGAAGCTCCTTGGAACATGTTTGAATTGTTGCACATGTTCTGACAGCCCTGGAGTCCAAAAAGGAGCATGCCACCTGGAGAAGAAGAAAGACAAGAAAAGGGAATTCCTAATTTCTGCCTCCAAGACCTCTCCAGGAAAGCAATCATTTACCATCTAAGAGCTAAGCACCAAACTTTCGTTGGAAGAGGAAGGAGCAGTGATTCAATGAGTGAGATTAAACAGCACATTACCCTATCTAATGTGGGCATCAGGCTCGTTTGTGGGAAGGGAGTGAGATGACTGAGGTGGGCTTCTGAAGAGTTAACCACCCCTCGCCCCAAATCCTTTCTATTGAGCCTTCATTTCCCAAAAGTCCTACCACAAACAATCCCGAGTGGAGTATCTATAGCCCAATTCTTGTCATTCCTCAGAATCTAATAGCATCTTTTTGCCTAATGATCTTGCAGCACCCAAGGTCCCAGAGAAACCTCATCAAACCCTTTTTCTCCTAATAGGTCTACTGGTCCCATTAAGGGTCAGTGGCATCACAGCACCAGAACTAGAACACTTTTCCCAGCCATTTAGGGGGGAAAAACCCTCCCTCCCTCTCTGTTCCAGCCCCCTCTGGCTCCTGAGAGAACCACTTCCTGAAAATTTGTCAAGGGTCATGCCAGGAGGACTTCTCAATCTCCACCTAACTTCATAGTACTTCTTCAGAATGCACTTTTGTATTGTTGGTGTGGCAGATGGTTCTTTGAGCCTTGTAATTCCATTGTATTTCATATGATAATAGTCATGAAAATGTAGGGCTGGAAAGTAAAAACCAGCATAATGAAGCCCTTTGTTTTTTCACTTTTGCCACTGGTCAGGAGATGGTGCCCACCACCTAGCCTGCAACTACCATGAACAATGGTCAGCTCCCCACAAGCATCAGCATAGATTATTGTGCTAAAGGCATGGTTTGATTTCTCTCTGGTTGGCTTAAATCAGTGGAGCATCTTCCACATTTTCGGGGAGTCTCTACGAACAGCCTTTGTTTGGAGTAGGTATGTGTGTCTATGGGGGCAAGGCCTGTGCCATGAACAGACAGAATCTCTGCATTCACAGGTACTCAGGCTTCTGGAAATAGACTGTGTTCCTGGGGAGAGAAAATGATGACCTACTTTGCAGCAACCCCAGGCCTCACATCATGTGACCCGAGACCTCTCCTATCAGTCCTTTCGGAACAACTCTTGTTATCTGTCCTCATCACCCATAATAAACCTTCCTACCTCCCTTTCAACTCAAATTTAGGGCTGTCAGAATGAATGTTTGAAGAATTTGGGAGTTTCATGAATTAGTACTCACGTGGAAGTTATGTTGACTCTAAAGTAAAATAGGAGAGAAAAGAGGAAAAAATGAAGAGGAGCAAATTTGGGCCAAAAGGGAAGGAGGATTCAAAGGAGACTGGAGGCTCAGAAGAAGGGGGTGGGGGGAAGGGTGGGATGGAGGCTGTGAACACCATCTCCAAAGGAAAGGTCAGGATCATTCTTGCACGTCACTCCTACTTCCCCTTGGCCCAACAATCCACAGCTGTCCATGTGGATTTTGCTGACCTAGGTCCAGCCCCCATTGTCTTTCCAGATGCCTCCAGAAGCTTACCTTGCACAAAACCCAATAGCAAGGATAGGCCCAGCATGAGAACCAAGAGGCATTTACCCATCTCAGAACCTATGCCAGGGAGGAGCAGAAGGCAGATTAGAGCCTACAGGTGCCTCATGCACTGAGAATCATTGCTTTATAATCCCAGGCTGGGAGGAAAAGCCAATGAAAGCCCATTAGGAGGGTATACTTCCCTTACCAAAGGGAAACCCTGGCCCTGGTCCTCCCAGTATTCCTGGCTCTGCTCACCTCTATGGCCAACCAAGGCAGCCATGTTCTTTCATGGCTTCTTGCTGTCTCATTTGAACCAGCTTTAAAATAGGAGAATCATGTCTGTCTTTCTCAAGCAAAGGATTTGTGAGACTCAGGTGAGTTACTGACTCTGAATCACACTGGCCTCAAGAGTCATAAAGTTGGATGTTGTCATGGATTGAATTGTGTCCCCCCAAAATATCTGTCAACCTGGCTAGGCCATGATTCCCTGTAGTGTGTGATTGTCCACCATTTTGTCATCTAATGTGGTTTTCCTATGTGTTGTAAATTCTATCTCTATGATGTTGATGAGATGGGATTAGTGTCAGTTAATGTTGATGAGGCAGGACTCAATCTACAAGATTAGATTATATTTTAAGACAATCTCTTTTGAGATATAAAAGAGAGAAGCAAGTAGAGAAACAGGGAGACCTCATACCACCAAGAAACAAGAGTCAAGAGAATAGCATGTCCTTTCAAAATGGGGTCCCTGGGCTAAGAAGCTCTACCACCCGGGAAGATTGATGACAAGGACCTTTCCCCAGAGCTGACAGAGACTGAAAGTCTTCCCTTGGAACAGGCACCCTAAATTCAGACTTCCAGCCTCCTAGACTGTGAGAGAATAAATCTCTTATTTGATAAAGCCATCTACTTGTGGTATTTCTGTTATAGCAGCACTAAATAACTAAGACAAATGTACACGGCAGTACTCCATTATTAAATAGAAGTGGTGTATACAAGACGGGGCCTGAGCAGGCCCTGAAGGCACAAGTAAGTTGCATGAGGAAGTGGTCTTAATGTCTGTGGTCTCCACTCCTGTCACATTACCATCCATCTCCCAGTCTGCACCTATGGCCTCATGGGGAGTTCCTTATGATCAGTTAGTTGACTGAGGAAGAGAAAACTCAAGCCTGGTTTACAGATGGTTCTGTGTGATAGGCAAGTTCCACTTGAAAGTGGACAGTGGCAGCATTATATCCCCTTTCTGGGACCTCCTTGAAGGACAGTGGTGAAGGGAAATCCTCCCAATGTGCAGAACTTTGAACAGCGCTCCTGGTTGTTTGCTTTGCTTGCAAGGAAAAATGGCCAGATATGTGACTGTATACAGATTCATGGGCTGTGGTCAATGATTTGGCTGCATGGTCAGGGACTTGGAAGGAACATTATTAGAAAATTGGAGACAAGGATTTATGGGGAAGAGGTACATGGATAGACCTCTCTGAATGGTCCAAAGAAGTGAAGACATTTGTGTCTCATGTGTATGCTCACCAAAGTGTCACCACAGCAGAGGATGATTTTAACAATCAAGTGAATCAGATGACATGTTCTGTGGAAAACAGTCCTCCTCTTTCCCCAGCTACTCCCATCATTGCTCAGTGGGCAAGTGAACAAAGTGGCCATGATGGCAGGCATGGAGGTTATGCATGGACTTCCACTCACCAAGGCTGACTTGGCTACAGCCACTGCTGAGTGTCCAATCTGCCAGCAGGAGAGACCAACACTGAGTCCCTGATATGGCACCATCCCTCAAGGGGATCAGCCAGCAACCTAGTGGCAAGTTGATTACACGGGACCACTTCCATCATTGAAAGGGCAGCATTTTGTTCTTCCTGGAATAGACACTTACTCTGGATATATTTTTGCCTTCCCCACAAGCAACACTTCTGCTACAACTACCATCCATGGACTCACAGTATGCCTTATCCACTGTCATGGTATTCAACACAGCATCATCTTGGATCAAGGAACTCACTTCACAGCAAATGAAGTGTGGCAATGGGCCCTTGCTCATGGAATTCACTGGTCTTACCATGTTCCCCATCATCCTGAAGCAGCTGGTTTGATGGAACAATGGAATGGCCTTCTAAAGACACAATTACAGTGCCAGCTAGGTGGCAATACCTTGCAGGGTTGGGGCAGTGTTCTCCAGGAGGTTGTGTATGCTCTAAACCAGCATCCAATATATGGTGCTGTATCTCCCATAGCCAGGATTCATGGGTTCAGGAATTAAACAGTGGAAATGGGTGTGGCATCACTCACTATTACCTCAAGTGAACCACTCACAAGATTTTTGCTTCCTCGTTCTCCAGAATAGACCACATCTTAGGCCACAGAGCAATCCTCAACAAGATCCAAAATTCTGAGATAATTCACAGTATCTTCTCTGACCACAATGCCATCAAGGTAGAAATTAACACTAGAAAGAGCAAGGAAAAAAAATCAAACACATGGAAACTGAATAATAATCTGCTTACACATCAATGGGTAATAGAAGAAATCAGAGATGGAATTAAAAAATTCCTAGAATCAAATGAAAATGAAAACACATCATACCAAAATCTTTGGGACACAGCAAAGGCAGTCCTCAGAGGACAATTTATAGCAATAGATGCACATATCAAAAAAGAAGAAAGGGACAAAATCAAAACATTAACTACAGAACTCAAACAAATAGAAAGAGAACAACAAAAAAAGCCTACAACCACCGGAAGAAAGGAAATAGTAAAGATCAGAGCAGAAATCAATGAAATAGAGAACAGAAAAACAATAGAAAGAATCAACAAAACCAAAAGTTGGTTCTTTGAAAGAATCAACAAAATCGACAAACCACTGGCCAGACTGACAAAAGAAAAACAGCAGAGGGCACAAATAACCCAAATAAGAAATGAAATTGGGGACATTACAACAGACCCAACTGAAATAAAAAGGATTATAACAGAATATTATGAAAAACTATACTCCAACCAATTTGAAAACCTAGAGGAAATGGATAAATTTCTAGAAACATACAGCCTACCCAAACTACAACAAAGTGATATTGAAAATCTGAACAGACCCATAACAAGAGAAGAGATTGAAAAGGTAATAAAAAAACTCCCAACCAAAAAAAGCCCTGGCCCAGATGGCTTCACTGGAGAATTCTACAAAACATTTACAGAAGAGCTCGTACCAGTTCTACTCAAGTTATTTCAGAGCATAGAAGAGGAAGCAACACTTCCAAATTCATTCTATGAAGCCAGCATAACGCTGATACCAAAACCAGGCAAAGACATCACAAAAAAGAAAATTACAGACCAATATCTCTCATGAATATAGATGCAAAAATTCTGAACAAAATTCTAGCCAATAGAATTCAGTATCATATCAAAAAAATAATACACCACGACCAAGTAGGATTCATACCAGGTATGCAAGGATGGTTTAACATTAGAAAATCCATCAACGTAATCCACCACATAAATAAAAGGAAAGAAAAAAATCACATGATCATCTCAATTGACGCAGAAAAGGCATTTGACAAAGTCCAACACCCATTCCTGATAAAAGCTCTCAATAAAATAGGTATAGAAGGGAAATTTCTCAACATAATAAAGGGCATCTATGCAAAACCAACAGCCAACATCATTCTTAATGGAGAAAGGCTGAAAACATTCCCCCTGAAAACAGGAACAACACAAGGATGCCCTTTATCACCACTCCTATTTAACATTGTGCTGGAAGTTCTAGCTAGAGCAGTAAGGCAAGAGAAAGAAATAAAGGGCATCCAAATTGGTAATGAAGAAGTTAAACTCTCCCTGTTTGCAGATGATATGATACTATACATAGAAAACCCTAAAGACTCCACAAGAAATTTACTGGAACTAATAGAAAGATTCAGCAGAGTAGCAGGATACAAGATAAATATTCAAAAATCAGTTGGATTCCTATACACCAGTAAAGAGAACGATGAAAAGGAGATCAGGAAATCAATACCATTTTCAATAGCCCCTAAAAGGATAAAATACTTAGGAATAAATCTGACCAGGAATATAAAAGACCTATACAAAGAAAACTACAAAACACTGCTGCATGAAACCCAAAGGGATCTACATAAATGGAAAAACATACCATGCTCATGGATAGGCAGACTCAACATTGTGAAAATGGCAATTCTACCTAAAGCAATCTACAAATACAATGCAATTCCAATACAAATACCAACAACATTCTTCAAAGAGATGGAAAAACTAATTATTAACTTTATATGGAAAGGGAAGAAACCCCAAATAAGTAAAGCACTACTGAAGAAGAAGAATAAAGTTGGAGGACTCACACTACCTGACTTGAGAACCTACTATACAGCTACAGTAGTCAAAACAGCCTGGTACTGGTACAACAACAGAGACATTGACCAATGGAACAGAATTGAGAACTCAGATGTAAATCCATCCACCTACGGTCACCTGATTTTTGACAAGGGCCCAAAATACATTAAATGGGGAAAAGACAGTCTTTTTAACAAATGGTGCTGGCAAAACTGGATATCCATTTGTAGAAAAATGAAACAGGACCCATACCTCACACCATATACAAAAACTACTTCAAAATGGATCAAAGACCTGAATATAAAGCCTCAAACTATAAAATTCATAGAAGAAAAAATAGGACCAACACTTCAGACCTTAATACATGGCATTAACAGGATACAAACTATAAACATCAACACAAAAAACCCAACAGATAAACTAGATAATTGGGATCTTCTAAAAATCAAACATCTATGCTCTTCAAAAGATTTCACCAAAAGAGTTAAAAGAGAACCTACAGACTGGGAAAAAATTTTTGGACAGTAAAAGTCAGACAAAGGTCTAATCTCCATAATCTACAAGAAAATCCAACACCTCTACAACAAAAAGACAACCAATCCTATCAAAAAATGGGCAAAGGAAATGAACAGACACTTCACCAAGGAAGACATTCAAATGGCCAACAGACACATGAGGAAATGCTCGGGATCACTAGCCATTAGAGAAATGCAAATTAAAACCACAATGAGATACCATCTCACCCCGGCATTACTGGCACGAATCAAAAACACTGGAAATAACAAATGTTGGAGGGGCTGCGGGGAGACGGGAACTCTTATACACTGCTGGTGGGAATGCAAAATGATACAACCATTTTGGAAAATGATATGGCGTTTCCTCAGAAAGCTAGAAATAGACGTACCATTCGATCCAGCAATCCCACTCCTAGGAATATATCCTAGAGAAATAAGAGTCATCACTCGAATAGACATATGCACACCTATGTTCATGGCAGCATTATTCACAATAGCAAAACGATGGAAACAACCTCGATGTCCATCAACAGACGAATGGATACACAAACTATGGTACATACACACAATGGAGTACTATGCAACGAGAAAGAACAATGAATCGGTGAACCATCTCATAACATGGATGAAACTGGAGGACATCATGCTGAGTGAAATAAGTCAAACACAAAAGGACAAATATTGTATGAGACCTGTATTGTAAAAACCCATGAAAAAATTCACATGCAAAATGTAACAATCCTTGTTGGTTACCAGGGATGGGGCGGGGGGGGGGGAAATACTAAATAGGTAATAGGTAAGTGGTAACTTGGGTGAGAGATGAGATAGTACATAGTACAGGGGAAACTAACACAACCTGCACAAGGAAAGGTCATGGAGGCCCTATAGACACATCCAAACCCCCCGAGGGACTGAGTTGTTGGACGGAGGGCTCTGGGGACCATGATCTCGGGGAACATCTAGCTCAATTGGCATGACACTACTTATAAAGATAATGCTCTACATTCTACCTTGGTGAGTAGTGTCTGGGGTCTTAAAAGCCTATGAGCGGCCATCTAAGATACTCCACTGATCTCATCCCTTCGGGAACAAGGGAGAACGAAGAGAACAGGATACAAGGAAAAGATTAGTCTGAAGGACTAATGGTCCACAGCTACCAAGGCCTCCACGGGACTGAGCCCAGTACAGCTGGATGGTGCCCGGCTACCACCAATGACTCCTCTGACCAGGATCACAACAGAGGGTTCTGGGCAGAGCTGGAGTAGGATGTAGAGCATAATTTTAACTCCCCCCCAAAAAAAAAAAAGAAGACCAGATATACTGGCCTAAAGAATACTAGAGAAACCTCGAGAGTGTGGCCCCCAGACACCCTTTCAGCTCAGAGGTGAAGTTACCTTCAAGGTTCGATGTTAAGCCTGGGAATGGACACCCCAGTAAAACTAAATGGGACTAACGATGTACAGGAGTCCGGTGACAAGGGCCAGAAGGCAGAGGGAGAGTAGGAAACTGATGATAAGGAACACAAATTGAATAAGGACACTGTCGATGTATTGTGAGATTGTTGACCACTGCTATAGGGCAACATTTGTAGTAAGTATTAAATGGGAGGCTGTTTTGTCCTGCCAGCCTTCATCTTGGGCGAGAATGGCAGCACAATTGGAAGAGCATAGTCAATATCACTTAAATGTGTAAGTAAAAAGTTTTGAAATGGTGTTTAAATAAAATACAAATAAATAAATAAATAAATAAACAAATGAGACTAAAGAGGTACAATAGTCCACTGACAAGGTCCAGAAGACAGAAGGGGACAAGGAAGCCCCCTGGTGATAGGGAACACAAGGTGGAGTAAGGATATTCTTGATGTGCTGTGAGATTGTTAACCATTGTCATAGGGCAACATGTGTAGTAACTGTTAAATGAAAAACTATTTTGTTCTGTAAGCCTTCATCTTAAGTGAGAATAACAGCACAGTTGGAAGAGCGTAGTCAATGTCACTGAACTGTGAATGTAGAAATTTTTGAAACGGTGTATCTTTGGCCATCTGTAATTTTCATCAAAAAAAAGGTTGAGAATTTAGAGGCTTAATACGTTGTGGGGTTGTTAACCAATGTCATAGAACAGCATGTGTACTACTATTTCATGAGAAACTATTTGCTCTGTAAGCTTTCACCTGAAGTACAATAAAATATATTAAAAAAAAAAAAAAAAAAAAAAGATTTTTGCTTCCTGTCCCTGTTACCTTATGTTCTGCAAGTCTAGAGGTCTTAGTTACAAAGGGAGGAATGCTCCCAACTGGAGACACATCACTGACTGATTCCATTGAACCGAAAGCCACCTGGCCACTTTGGCTCCTTATGCCTCTGGATCAACAGGCAAAGAATGGAGTTACCATACTGGCTGGTGTGATTGATCCTGATTACCTTACCAAGAGGAAATCGCATTGATATTACATAGTGGAGGTAAAGAAGAGTATGTCTGGAGTGCAGGAGATCCCTTAGGGCATGTCTTAGTACTACCCTGCCCTTTGATTAAAGTCAATGGAAAGCCACAACAACACAATTCCAACATGACTACTAATGGCCCAGAACCGTCAGGAATTAAGGTTTGGGTTACCCCACCACTCAAAGAACCATGACCAACTGAGGCACTTTCTGAGAGCAAAGAGAATATGGAATGGGTGGTGGAAAAAGGTACTTCTAAAATACCAATTGAAAACCCTGGTGGCGTAGTGGTTAAGTGTTATGGCTGCTAACCAAAAGGTCGGCAGTTCAAATCCACCGTGTGCCCCTTGGAAACTCTATGGGGTAGTTCTACTCTGTGCTATTGGGTAGCTATGAATTGGAATTGACTTGATGGCAATGGGTTTGGCTTTTTGGTTTTTAAATACCAGTTATGACCATGTGACCAGTTGCAGAAGCAAAGATTGTAATTCCTATGAGTATTTCTGCTTTGTATGTGTGCATCAAATATTTTTGTTTCCTTCACTTATAAGATGTAAACAGGGCTAGTGCATTTTCTGTAGTATGTGTGTTTGTTGTATCACGTTAGGCACAAGCATGACTTTCTAACTATCTTTGTTCAGAGATTATGTATGGTTTAAGGAGATATGTACGGGTGCCAAGCTGACAAGGGGTGGACTGTGATGGTTAAGGTTGTGTGTCAACTTGCCTCGGCCATAGTGATTTGGCAGTCATATGATGTTGTGATCACTTCTGTGATAAGATTTGATACACTGTGATCACCTCCACGATGGGATCTGCTCTGAGTAACCAATCAGTTGAAAGGGAGTTTCCTTGAGTGTGTCGAATGCGTCAAATATAAGTGGACATTCTGGCAAGGCTCATGGGCTTTTTCCTGCTCTGGATCTTGCAGCTGGCTCCAGTTTGTCTGACTTCTGTCTGGTTCTTCGGATTTGAGCTAGCAGCTTATCTGTGGTCTTGCCTGCCAATCTTGGGATTCTTCCATTTTTGCAGCCTCTGAGCAAAACCCCTGCTCTCTGACCTGCTGATTCTGAGTTCACCAGCCCCTGTGGCTATATAAATTAGGAGAAGCCTCTCTCCTGACCCATGGACTTGGGATATTCCAGCCTCTACAACCAAGTGAGCCATTTCCTTGATATAAAACCCTCTCTATATGTATTTACACACTTTGCTGGTTTTGATTCTCTAGCGAACCCAGCCCAAATAGAGATTCATGAGGGAGATCCTATATTTGATTCCTGGCCAATGCACCTCATGCTTAGGCACCATCTTAAATAGTGATATCACAGCTGTCATTGGACAGCCATCTTTTCTTTATGAACTACAAGAATAAGGGAAAGGGCAAAAGAATTTCAGACACTTCACTTGGCATTCAAGCCTCTGACTTGATATTAAAAACTGCCTACCTCAGAAGTTCTTACTATGTGAGAAAACAAACCTTTATTCTTTTTAAGCCACTGTCAGTTGGTATTTTATGATTGTAGTAGGGGGCACTTCTGATTTAGGGAATCAGTTCTTTACTTTATATATATGTATACATATATATACACTTTGAGTCTTCGATTTTCTGAAAAAATCTTTATTCTCTTCTTAAATTAAACTAGGTAATGAAATATGGCTGGAAAATCATTTTAACTTAGTTTTTTTGTTTTTTTCTTTGTTTTTGTAATTCTTTATTTCTTCTACTTTTCCACTTTGCTTTTGAGGACTTAGATGCTATTATTTTTCCTTATAGTTTCTATGGATACTGTTTTTCATTCTGTAAACTCTTAGGATCTTCTCTTTATCACTGATGGTTGGACATTTTATCACTAAGAATATCACATATTAGGGTTTTCATCTGTTCTTTGTATTCTATTACCTCCATGATATTTCTTCTTCTATGTGTTTATGTTTGTCTTCCATGTTCAAGCTTTCCTAAAATGACTCCTGATCTTGGCTCTGGGTTCACATTTCAGACAGAGACTTTAAGAAGTCACCGTAAACTCTATGTTAATGGGAGATGAGGGAGTCATCTATAAGTGAAGCTTCACTTTAGATAATGGGGTTCTAGTGGGCAAACAACTCTTTGGTTTTCAAACTTCAAAATCTGTAGGTTTTTTTCTAGGAACTATACAACTTTTCCAGAGAAGGATCTTCTGATCTCTTGCCTAGCTAGGTAGGGGTTGGCAGAGTCTGACTACCAACCTTTTGGAAGCTGAAACAGAAATAGAGATCTCATCATTCAGCATTCAGACTTTTACTTAACCCTCCAGGTTTCAGTCTGATATCTACCTCATCTGCACTCCGTAACCCTGTACCTAGTGCTCCCTGTCCCAAGCCTCTCTAGTTTAATTTCCTCAAAGAATATACCTTCTTTCTCCTAAAGGAGTAACGGTGGAGTTGGCACCTTGATGTATGAAATGGGGGTAGCTGGTAGATGTATATCTGGGTCTGAACTCAGAAGAGAGGGAGGACTTGAGGGTCTAACTTTTTCTTATATAGACTAGTCAGCAATCTTGTTGGTAGAGCAATTCAATCACCTCACTCTCTTCTGGTAGTTAATATGTAAATCAGCAAGTTCCTTGACTCTATTCCCCTATATGGACAGTTAGATTTACTTTCTTCTGCTCTGCTAAATCAGTTACTAGTACTCTAACCCATTAATAAGGAACCCTGGTCATCCAATGGTTAAGAGCTCTGAAGATAACACAAAGGATGGCCATTGGAACTCTCCCAGTAACTCTGCTGGAGAAAGAACTGGCGATCTGCTCTGCTAAAGATTACAGCCTACAAAGCCCTATGGAGCAGTTCTAATCTTTCACATGGGGTCTCTATGAATCAAAAATCAAAGCAAAGGCACCAAATAACAGCAATCTCCCTTATGCTTTTCATAATGGAGCTTGAGGCTTACAGTTATATCCTTGTTTCACAGGAAAATAAATGTCATTTCAAAACATTAATATCTTAATGTTGGCCCATTCTGTCCTACCCTTCCCAAGGTATATAGCACTGAGATTATATTTATTCCTTCCCAGAAATGCATCTTCTGTTTCCCAGATCAGTAGCACCTTCTTGTACTACTCTTGGCAAGAGCCAGTCAGGTCACAGCACATTTTCAAAGACTTTTTCTCTTTGCTATGTGTGTATAGTATGTGCATAGTGTATGCATATGTGTGCACAGTGGAAATTTTTACCTAGAAGGCCCAGTGGCTTTCACATTGTCTGGGAGACTTCTCAACCCTCCTTCTTTGTCTCTCGCCTTCATGGGCTGCTGGTTCAGCATGGCTTTGTAGAGTCTTGCAGCACAATTTAAAATCTTTCTCCCCAGACCCTGGCTCTGTACGTCCTAAGTAAACCACTCCTTTTTGGTAACATGTATCCTGTAGCTGGGCTCCCTTTATGGGAGCCCACCAACCTCCAAGGGATCCTGTGTCTGCACGTGGAACAGAACAGAAACCACAAAGTAGACCATTTGCTCTTACCTGCTCCCCGTGAACAGCATCTATCAGGTGGATGCACACATCACTTTACATTTTTGTGGTCACTCTTGGCTCTAATTCTGTCTCTCCCTGGTCTCTTGACCTCACAGGCCTTTCACCTTCCCTAGCTTCCCTCAAAGAAGCCCTGGTGGTGCAGTGGTTAAGAGCTCGGCTGGCAATCAAAACATCAGTGGTTCAAACCTACCAGTCACTCTCCAGGAAAAAGATGTGACAGTCAGCTTCATAAAAAATGTACAATCTTGGAAACCTTATTGGGCAGTTCTACTCTGTCTATAGTGTCTCTATGAGTTGGAATTCATTAAATATCAAAGGATTTAACTTCCCTCATGCCTTTGCTCAGCACCACCCCACTCAAGAAATGTATCTCCTTTTTGGCTTTCACCTCTTTGCCTCTTAAATAAGAAAAGACATATGGGAGTACAAGGGTTTTTGAAAATTTGGGGGTTCACAGAGGGCTTTTATACTACCATGTTGCCTGACCACCTTCCCCTCAAGACTCCTCTCCAGGCTCCCCAACTTTCTCTTTTCTATAGAGCCCTGGGAACCACAGAGCTGCTGGAATCTTAATTTTCCTCCTTTTATTATGCAGAACTGTGTCCTTCTTTGACCTTTAGATGGCACTGGCCCTATCTTCCTCTAGATCATTTTCTTCATGCGGGGAATCTCACACTCCTCCAATTTGCAAACTGTTTATTAAATCATGAAACAATCAAATATTATTTTAAACTAATTCAAAGACTTAGTTTTTGACAGTTATAACTAGTTTATTAGACCCTCTCATTTTTAGCAGAAAATGATCTCCCGTATGCATATGAATGACTGCTCAAAATAAAACTTCTGTTTCAATTTCTTTGTGTTTTGATTATTTTAACAGTTCTTAACACTTGTGGAGATAAGTGAATTTAAGGAAGTCGCTTGAAGTGCTGAAAATAAACATTAAAAATAGTATATAAACAGTGAAGTTTAATTGGGATTTTTTATAATATTTATATTTATCTAGGAATGGAAATCTAGTTCTAACATGTAAGCTAGTTCTCACATTTCTATTTCACATGCATTTTCAAGATCACGGTATGTACAAAACAAGGGGACCACCTATATAATATTTGCAATAGCACTTAGGTCATCATATAACATCTTCACAAAACAACCCAATAAAATACATAGGGAAAAATTATTATCTCTGCCCAGCTACCACCACTGACTGCTCTGACTGGGATCACAACAGAGGGTTCTGGACAGAGCTAGAAAAGGATGTAGAACAAAATTCTAACTCACAAAAAAAAGACCAGATTTACTAGCCTAAAGGAGACTGGAGAAACCTCAAGAGTATGGCCCCCAAGACACCCTTTTAGCTCAGTGGCGAAGTCACTTCTGAGGTTCACCATTCAGCCGGGGAGTGGACAGCCCTATAAAACCAAATGGGGCTAATGAGGTACAGCAGTCCAGGGACAAAGACTAGAAGGCAGAAGGGGACAGGAAAGCTGGTGACAGGGAACCCAAGGTTGAGTAAGGATAGTGTTGATGTGTTGTGAGGTTGTTAACCATTGTCATAGGGCAACATGTGTACTAACTGTTTAATGAGAAACTATTTTGCTCTGTAAACCTTCATCTAAAGTGAGAATAGCAGCACAATTGGAAGAGCGTGGTCAATGTCACTGAACTGTGCATGTAAAAATTTTTGAAATGGTGTATCTTTGGCTATGTGTATTTTCACCAAAAGAAAAAAAAAAAGATAAAGAAGGCAGAGGGTTGACATGTCATGGGGTTACTAACCAATGTCATAAAACAATATGTGTACTATTGTTTCATGAGAAACTATTTGTTCTGTAAACTTTCACCTGAAGTACAATAAAAATAAATAAATAAATAAAAAGATGTCACCTTGAAATCTAAGGAGTGCCTGACCCAAGCCATGGTGTTTTCAATCGTCTCGTATACATGTGAAAGCTGGATGATGAATAAGGAGAACCAAAGAAGAGCTGACGCCTTTGAATTGTGGTGTTGGCAAAGAATACTGAATATACCATGGACTGCCAGAAGAATGAACAAATCTGTCTTGGAAGAAGTACAATC
Source organism: Dugong dugon (assembly GCA_030035585.1). NCBI lineage: Eukaryota > Metazoa > Chordata > Mammalia > Sirenia > Dugongidae > Dugong > Dugong dugon. The sequence continues at coordinate 74,171,294 of CM057467.1, read as the reverse complement.
AGAATGCTCCTTAGAAGCAAGGATGGCAAAACTATGTTTCACATACTTTGGACAAGTTATCAGGAGATATCAATCTCTGGAGAAGGACATTATGCTTGGTAAAGTAGAGGGCCAGCGAAAAAGAGGAAGACCCTCAACAAGATGGACTGACACAGTAGCTGCAACAATGTGCTCAAGCATAACGAGTGTACATAGGGTCGCTATAAGTCTGAACTGACTCAACAGAACCCAACAACAACAAAACCAAATACGTGTGTTACAGAAATGCAAGGATATTTTAACATATGATCTTGAGAGGCTGAAAAGTCATTAATAAATTCAATATCCATTCTTGATTAAAAAAAAAAATATTATCCCCTTTATATGGATGGAACCTAAATGTTTAGGTTCCTTCTTTCAGTACACCCCACTTATTAGAGGATAGAATTCCTGAAGTAGGCAACTTTCATACTCTCTCTTATATCCCTCCTAGCTTGTGGATCCTCTCCTGATCCTTTCCCTGTAGTCCTTGCTTCACTGTGCTTCGCACTTGGGTACCACTATTCCTCACTTACAACTCAGAGTAGTGCTACATTCAGTGAGCTGATACCTTCTGCTTGGAGCCTGAATGGCTCCGCAAGGCCTGCACATCACCTATAGGTGAATTTCCTTACTGAAAGCTCAGAGCAATTTCTTAAGACAACATAGAAAGGCTTTTCCTCCCAAAGTAAGTCTTTTAAAGCTTTAGATTCTTTCAAAGGAGGCAGTGTCCCCCATGAACAACCTCTATTCTTTCTTTTGTGCAAGTCTTTTTATTAACTTCAGTCATTTGAATCACTAAAGTAGGTGATGCCTGCTGTCACAATTTTGAAACGCTTGAATCAGACTGTGTCTGGGTCTCCTAGACCTTGTCTCAGGTTCTTACTAAGTTCCTCTAGGCCCTCTCTGATCTAGTTCCAAAGCTTCCTTGTCTCTGTCAGTTTTCTTCACTGAATCTCAGCCACTTCCTCACATAGTGGACACTGGAAATCCCATCCGCTATAATAGTGTCGCTGGGTATGTCAAATAGGGCATACTTCAACCTGAAACCCAAAACAAGCCCACTAACCATGTTCTCCAGATAAAGTGAGGATCGTTAGTGTCCATCTTGGAGGCTGTCTGACACTCCAGGTTTCAGAGATGTAAAATGGACTAAGATAATTTTATAATATGATTTTGTGTGTTAAACTTGTCATTTAATGGTATTTGGTGTGTTAAATCTGGCCATTCTGTGTTATTTGGTAGAAAAAAACCTATTAGAAAAGATGATGGTCTTCCTTGCAGGCATGTGGATATTATCCTGTCTCTGACAGCGTTGTACTTCAGGCTAGATCTTGAAATGTTCTTTTTGACAAGGAATATGATGCCATTCCTCTTCAATGTGTCATTGTGCATAGTAGACCATATGATTGTCTGATTCAAAATGGTCAATACCAGTCCATTTCAGCTCACTAATGCCTAGGATATTGATTTTTATGCTTTCCATTTCTTTTTTGATATCTTCCAATACCCTAGATTCATACTTTGTACATTCCATGTTCTGATTTTTAATGGATGTTTGCAGCTGTTTCTTCTCATTTTGAGTCATTCCACATCAGCAAATGAAGATCCTAAAAGCTTGATGCCATCCAAGTCATTAAGGTTGACTCTACCCAGAGAAAGCTCCTCTTCCCCAGTTGCATTTTGAATGCCTTCCAACCTGAAGGGGCTCATCTTCAGGCACTGTGTGAGACAGTGTTGTGCTGCTATTCATAAGGTTTTCACTGGCCAATTTTTTTTCAGAAAGTTGGCAATGTCCTTCTTCCTAGTCTGTCTGAGTCTGTAACCTCTGCTGCAACCTACCAGTATGGGTGACCCTGCTGGTATTTGAAAGACCAGTGGCATAGCTTCCAGTATCACAACAACATGCCAGCCACCACAGTACAACAAAATGACAGATACACGGTGGCTCGTGCACTTACACCTGAGTTATTATCCTGAAACTCAAAGAGAAGTAGTCAGGGACAGCTGTATAGTCATCCACAAGAACTATTATGGAAGAAAAATCCCTGTTCAAATGAGGATTGAAGAACATGATGATGTAAAGCCATCTGCATCATCTACACTTGGTCACGGGAAGATGTCCAAAAAATTCCTCCCAAATGTAATCTGAGAGAAAAAAAGCAATCATTTAAACTCTTCTCTTGTTACAATGCATGGGAGTATTTACTAGCTGTCATTTTGTGGCCTTTGTTTCTTGAAATAGTAACTTTTCCCTCAACTTGGTGCATGCTGGAACAAGAATTTCTTAGTCTCATCCTTCTATGTAAATTATCACTCCATGATGTTTAAAGACCTACAGAGCATCCCAGCTTATGTTCCTCTAGATATCACCTCATTGTCTTCCCTTTAGAAATATAGATCCTAATGAATGTGGGTGAATTTTTAGTGCTAGTAAAAAATTATTTGCCTAATGATTCTATGAGATATTGAAAACATAGATGTACAAATGTTATTGCCTCTAGGTGTGTATAGTTGTTGCTACTTTATAATTGTTAATGAAATAAACTCTTGAAAATTGTCTCTATTTTGGTATATTATCTAATAATTTATGAGGCAGACATTGCTAAGATTGGAGTAATGCCCCTCATGGGATTCTTTAGTATAACTGAAAAAGACTAGCACAAATGATGTTATCTTGCTATAGTTTTTGGATGCAGACTTCACTGAAAAGGCGATATTTGATCAGAGACCTAAAAACATGAGGGAGTGAGGTTGGTGGCTACCTAGAGAAAGTTTTCAAAGCATAGGGAACAGAAAGTGCAAATGTTCTGAAGTAATATTTTGCTGGTGGTTTTGAAGAATAGCTAGGAGGCCGAGATCTGCTGGAGTGGGGAGAGACAAAAATTAGATCAGAGAAATAAAGTACCTGAGAACTTGTGTTGTTTTGCAGACCCTGTAAGGATTTCAGCTATACTCTGAGGACAGTCGGGATCCAATCAGAGGTGTTCTGCACAGGAATGACCTGATCCACCTATCTTTTAAAAGATACACTGTGGCTACAATTGTAAAGAATAAACTATGGCCAGAATAGAAGGTAAGGCAGCCTGGAAGCAAGGAGACTAGGAGGCTATTGCAGTGTTGCAGGTGAAGGATGATGGTGACTGTACCAGGGATAGCCTTGGAGGTTGTGATAGAACCAAGGCTGGATAGATTCTGAAGGTAAAGTTGGCAAAATTTATTAAAGGAGAGGATGTGGGTTGTTAGAAAAAGAGAGCAGTCAAGTGTGACTCCAATACTGTAGCCTTCTCTATTGTCTATTATTTTGGTTTTTTGTCCATTTATTTATTTATTTTAAATATCTGGGTTTTTTCCCCAATATAATCTTCCAAATTCACTATTAATTTTAAAAAATTTATGATTTACTCTGAATAGATTAGCATTTTTAGGCGAAAGATTTTTCTAATTTTCTGTTTATCTATGTTACTTTTTAAAAAATGTGTTTATTTTGCTGTTATAGCCCCTGTAGAAGTATTTTCTAAAATTTCCCATGATTCTGCTTTTGAAGTTTAATACTGAGGTACTAGAAATCTGACAGGAAGCTTTGCAAGCAAGGGCAGAGCTTTTTGACTAGTGGTCTATACTGTGGGCAGGCTAGCAAAGATGACTTTTCCAGGGAGGGAGCCCTGTACATTTAGTTGTAAATGTCAGTATTTGTAGAGCTCTCATTTTACAGTGCTCATTTTTTCCATAGAAAGGATCTCTAACTCCTATTTGGGTGAGAGCAGGAGTCTCTCCAGCATTCAAGCAGTAGTAGGGGGAGAAATGAGGAGGAAATGGTCATCTTACTATGAGAAGCAGGGTGGAGACTGGGACCCTAACTACTCCTTACCAACTTCTTCCCTTTTTATTAAGGCCATAGCCTCATCTCACCCGTCATGGATTGAATTGTGTCCCCTACAAATATGTGTCAATTTGGTTAGGCCATGATTTCCAATATTGTGTGGTTGTCCTCCATTTTGTTATTGTAATTTTATGTTAAAGAGGATTAGGGTGGGATTGTAACACCCTTACTAAGGTCACATCCCTCATCCAATGTAAAGGGAGTTTCCCTGGAGTGTAGCCTGCACCATCTTTTATCTTACAAGAGATGAAAGGGAAGCAAGCAGAGAAGAGAGACCTCATACCACCAAGAAAGCTGTGCCAGGAACAGAGCACATCCTTTGGACCTGGGGTTCCTGCACGGAGAAGCTCCTAGTCCAGGAGAAGATTGACGACAAGGACCTTCCTCCAGAGCCGATAGAGAGAAAGCCTTCCCCTGGACTTGAAACCCTGAATTTGGACATCTAGCCTACTAGATTGTGAGAAAATAAATTTATCTTTGTTAAAGCCATCCACTTGTGATATTTCTGTTAGAGTAACCCTAGATGACTAAGACCCCACCTTTGCAGTTCCTGGTGGCTCCAACTCCTAAGCCTGTCTGGGTTCTGCTACTTGTATGCCCTCTTCAGACCCCTACAATCCACATCCCCTCCTGTAAAGTCATTCTCATTCCTTCATTGATTTTCCATATTTGTATTTTGTATTGTGATGTTACTGATGCTTTTTCCTCCAAGGTAAAGTATGCACTTGTCTTTCACCCTCCTTGGTGTGCTTGAATGTTTTCTGAGGATTAGATGGCAGAAATACCTTTTGTCTTACTTAACAAGTTCTGCTATAACAGAAATACCACAAGTGGATGGCTTTAACAAATAGAAATTTATTTTCTCATACTTTAGGAGGCTAGAAGTCCAAATTCAGAGTGCTGGTTCTAAGGGAAGGCTTTCTCTTTCTGTTGGCTGTTGGGGAAGGTCATTGTCTCCTTTCAACATCTGTGGGCCTGGTATTCTTTGGAGATCTCCATGTGATTTGGCATCAGTCTTCTTCTGGGTTTGGGAGTTCTCAGTGCAGGGACCCCAGGTAGAAACATGCTCCAGTCCTAGCTGTTCTTTCTTGGTTGTCGTGAGGTCCCTTTCCCCTCTGCTCACTTATCTTTCCTTTTATTTCTTGTAAGACAAAAGGTGTGACTCAAGCAATGGTGTGAACTGAGTAAGGTGGTGACTTAAGTAGGTGACTTGAGTCACGTCCTTTAGTAAGGGTGTAACTTAAGATACGGGCCACACTAATCCTGCCTATCAACATATAGAGGTTTAGTATTTACAACATATAAAATGGAAGATAATTACACAATACCACAAAATGGAGGATAATTACACAGTACTGAAAATCATGGCCTAGACAATTGACACATATTTTTGGGGACACAATTGAATCCATGATACCTTTCCTCTGTCATCTTAAAACCTAAAAGACCACATGAGAATGTTAAAGGCATTTCTCTGTTTATTCCAGATTTCAAGGCTACTGAGAACAATGTTGATTTTGTTACTGCAAAACGCAGATTTGAACCACCTGCTGCAAAAAGCCAATACTGAGATGGGATGAGGTAAGCAGCAAGATGGTCTTTGTTGTATATCGATATACAGGAGACAGAGGGGAATGGACTACTCCAAAATCTGCCTCCCCCTCTGGAGGCCGATCAGAGGATTTTGTAGGGACAAAGTCAGGGTCTGAAGGATCTATGGAATGTTCCTTCCCCTTTGAAGTGAGCACAATGACCATGTTCCAGACATGTTGACCTTCTGCGGATATTCTTGAAGATCCTCTGACACCGTCCTTGTTTCAGTCACAAGATGGTTCCTTTGTTCAGTTGTCTCACTTCCAGATTTTATCACTTGTTCTACCTCTTAAAGAGGAACTTAGGTTAATTTTAAACTTTTTTAAAATCATGGGAAAACAGGAGAGAAGAGAGAAGAAAAATAAATCAAAATCATAGGAGCATGTGGAAGTGAACTATGCAAGCAATGCAATAACAATACCACAATATCCGAGACGCTAGGCCCGCACAGCCTGTTTCCCACACAGCCCCTTTCAAGTCTATTCTCATTTCTTTATAGTTTATCTCTAGGAAATTTCCCTTGTGGTGTAAACATTTGTGCTCAAGTGGTAACCTAAAAGTTAGTGGTTCGAACACATCCAGTGGTGCCACATAAGAAAGTCCTGGCAATCTTTTTTTCCATAGAAATTACAGGCAAGAAAACCCTATGAAGCTGTTTGACTCTGGAAAACATGGGGTTGCTATACCTTGAAATCAACTCAACGACAACAAGTTTGGTTTTTGGTGTTTTTTTTCTCCCTAGGAAACTGTAGTATCTTTTCTTTATACTTGGCAACCTGAATTTTAACGATATGTGTGAGTGGGGTCTTTTTTGTTATATTGCTTGACATTTGGAAGACTTTCTATCTGAAGTCTTATGTCTCATTTCAGGTGATGAAAATGTGCTGATGTTACTTATCTCACATTTCTTTGATAAATTCTTGTCTTTCATTTTACTTATACATTCAACTGTAGTTGAAGCAGAACAACAGAGAATCATTTGTCTCAACCATAAACCTAGCAATTAGTAGCAAGCAGAAGTAGTGTACTGCTGAGAGAGAGCAAAATCCTAGAGAGAGACCTCTTCTGTGGTGCAGTCATTCAGGGATGGCTGATAGCTGAGTGCAGAGATGAACACAAAGAAAAACCCTCCGGCACCCCTGCCATCCATGTGAGCACAAGACCATAGCTACTTACCACTAGAGGAATTTGAAGCCTGTGGTATAATGATAGCAGCAACAAAGACCAGCCTACCTCGACTCCTGACTACATTTACCAAATCCTCATACTAACAGTGTGGCACAGAAGAGACTTGTCCATTTCTAGGCATCAGTACTATTAACCTCAGTCTCTACTCTTCTACACACAATGCCCAACATTAGATAAAAAAGGACAAGACTCACAAAAAAGCGGGAGGATCCAAACCACTGTCAAGAGATTAATCACTAGAGCTAGACTGAGCAATGACCCAATTGTTGGCAAATGTGTAGTAAGGATGTTAAAATGACTGTAATTAACATGATAAAAAGATTGAGTGGAAAATTTAGACAGCATAGATGAATACATGAAGAATTTGAAAAGAAAAATAGAATCTCTAAGGAAGACTCAAAGGAATGTTCCAGAAAAAAAAACACGATATGAGAGGTAAACATTTTCTATGATGGGCTTATCAGTAATCTTACCACAGCCGAGGAAAGAATCCATGAACTTGAAGAGAATGCCCTAGAAATTATTTAGAAAGAAACACAAAAAGATAAAGGAATAAAAAAGAGAAGAGGAAGAAAAAGCACAGAACATCCACGAGGTTTGGGATAATATTAAAGAGTCTAACATATGTGATAGGCCTCTGAAAAGTAGAAAAGAGAATCAAGCAGAATTTATACTTAAAGAGACAATGACCATGATTTTCCAAAAATAATGAAACCCATTAAAACACAGATCCAAGAAACTGAGAGAATCCCAAACAGGATAAATATTGAAACCACAACATCATCAAACTGTTAAAAATCAAAGGTGAAGAAAAAATCTCTAGAACAATAAGAAAAGAAAGCTCTTTGCATACTGAGAAACAAAGACAGGAAATTTAACCAAAATACTCATCAGAAACCATGCAATCCAGTAGACAACAGAGTGAGTGCTTTCAACACCAATAAAAAAAAGCTTCAGTCCAGAAATCCTACCCAGCATAACTAGTTGCAAATCTGAAGATAAAATAAAGATTTTTCTTAAAAAAGAGAAGCTGAGATAATTCATTGCCAGCAGTGTATTATAAGAAATGTTACGGAAGTTATTCGGATAGGACTATGATAGCAAATAGAAACTTAGGTCTGCACAAGGACATGAAGAGCACCAGAAATAGTATAAATGAAGGTAAATGTAAAAGACATTGTTTTATTTATTTTTAAATGCTCCAAAAAGTAATTGACTATCTAACACAAAAATTGTAACAAAGTATTGTGAGATGTATATAGTACATGTAAAAGTAAAATATATAACAAGAATAGCATGAAGAAAGGAAGGGAGAAATTGTAAAAATACTTTTGTAAGTTTCTTCACTTTATGTGCAGTGGTATAATATTCTTTTAAGGTAAATTGTGATAAGTAATGGATGTATACCGTAAGTCCTCAAACCAAAACCACACCGTTTGCCACTGAGTCGATTTCAACTCATAGTGACCCAGGAGTTCATAAGCCCTAGCAACCACTAAAATATTTTAGGAAAGAGGTATAATTAATAAGTCAATAATAACAGAGATAAAATGGAATCACAAAAAATACACAATCTAAAACAAGACATACAAAGTGCCTGTATTTTTTGGGGGGGGGGGGGAAATAGAAAACAACTAGCAAGATGATAGATGCATATTCAACCATATCGGTAATTACATTAAAAGTAAAGAGTATAACATGCTGATTAAAGAACAGAGATTGTTTAATTGTATAAAAAACCAGGACCAATTTTATGCTGTGCTGAAAAACAGCCTACTTTAAATATAAAGAGATAGATAAACAGTCAGACAACTAGAAACCTATGTAGCTAAAGTAAAAGGATGTAAAAAGGCATATCATGTAAAGTATAATCCAAAGAAAGCCAGAGTGGCTATGTTATCAAGAAAATGAATATTACCAGAGATGATAAGGGATATTACTTAATGATAAAAAGACCAATCCCCCAAGAAGACCTAATAATACTGAATGTTTTCTGCACTTACAAAAGAATGTTGAAATGCATAAAGCAGCAACCAATGAAAAGGAGGAAATAGACCAATTCATAATAATAGCTAGAGATTTCAAAGCTCTTTTCTCAGTAATCAATGGAACAAGTTGATTAAAAAAAAGAAAGAAAGAAAAACCCTCTAGTTTGAATATCTAAATACACTGTCAAACAACTAGTCCTCATTGGCATTGGTAGAATCCACATTCCTTTCAACTGCCCTGGAACATTCATGAATACATATCGTGGCTGTCTAACTTATCTAGTGCCTCTATAACAGAAATACCACAAGTGGATGTCTTTAACAAACATAAGTTTATTTTCTCACAGTTTAGAAGGCACGGAGTCTGAATTCAGACATCTACCTCAGAGGGAAGCCTTCCCTCTGTGTGCTCTGGAGGAAGTTCCTTGTCACTGCAGCCTCTGCTTCCTGGTTCCTTGGAGATCTCCGTGTGTCTTCACATCTAACTTACATCATCTCTGTTCTGCTCCTTTGTTTAACCTCTTTTATATCTCAAAAGAGATTGACTCAGGATATATCCCACACTAATCTTGCCTCATTAACATAAAAAATACAACCATTTCTCAACTGGGATTATAACCACAGGCATAGAGGTTAGGATTTATAGTGCATATTTTTGGGGGACATACTTCAATCCATAAGAGTAGCCATAAGGCAAGCTTTAGCAAATTTAAAATAAATTATACAAAAGGGAGGAACAAAGCGAAGGAAGGAGACTAGAATCTAAGAAAAGACAGAGCACCATGGGTGGTGGGAGGGAGACAGCACCTATCAGATGGGTTGGTCTGTTAAAACTTGAACACTTGTAGCTGGGTAGGAGCAGGCTTCAGGGCTTGGGCAATGCAGCAGAAAGAAAGCTCAGTCCTTTGAGGCTCACACATGAGAAAAGAGCAGGGGTGAATAGGAGGTCCAAGGCTCGGGATCAAAGTCCAAGACTCTAAAACACATTGCAGAAATCCTTGTCTTTGCAGCATGAAGTATGAGTTAGAAGAACTCCAACTAGCCTTGATGTGTTTGTGCACATGGATTGACAGCTCTGGAACCCAAATTTTACCTCTTCACCTGGAGAATAAAAAGACAAGAAAAGGGGATTCTTAATTTCTGCCTCCAAGTCTTCTCCAGGAAGACAACTATTTGCCATCTAAGAGGTAATTGATAAACTTTTGTTGGAAGAGGAAGGAGCAGTGATTCAATGAGTGCAGTTAAACAGCATATTACCATGAGCATCAAGCTGCTTGTTGGGAAGGGACTGAGATGACTGAGGTGGGCCCCTGGTGGGTCAACCTCCCCAGCCCCATATCCTTCCTTCTGATCCTTCATTTACTGAGTCCAACCGCTAACAAGCCACAGGGGAATATTTATAGCCCAATTTCTTTCATTCCTCAAAATCGAATAGCATCTTTTTGCCTGATGATCTTGTAGGAACCAAGGGCAAAAACACCTAAGCAAATTCTTTTTCTTCTGATGGGGCCACTAGTATTAAAAGTCAGTGGCAGCACAGCACCATAGCCAGAGGACCCTGTCCCAACTATTTAGGGGTAAATTTCTCCCTTGCTCTCTACTCTGGCCTCCAGGGCTCCTAAGATAGCCACCTTCCTGAAAATTTAGCAAGGGTCACAAAAGAGAGTTTCTGAGTCTCCACCTACCTCGATAGTTCTTCTTTAGAATGCAGTCCTGTGCATGGTTGGCATGGCAGATGGTTCTCAGAGTCACGCAATTCCCATCAGCATAAACATAAGGAACATGTAACAACTTAGAACTGGAAAGTCAAAACCAGCACAATGCAGCTCTTTCTGGGCTCACTTTGCTGCTGGTCAGGAGACAGTGCCTGCCACTTGGTCCACACCTAGCATGAACAGCCAATGAGAGGCCAGGTAGAGGATGTACTTCTCTTTCCAGACACTTCACCTGAAGCCAGCACCCCTGGCTCTGCTCTCCTCCATTGTCAGCCAAGGGAGCCATGTTCTTTCATGGCTTCTTTCTGTCTTGTTTGAACTTACTTTAAAACGGGAGAATCATGTCTCTCTTACACAGCCAAAGGATTTGTGAGACTAGGGTGACTTACTGACTCTGGATCACACTGGCTTCAAAATCCATACTTCACAGGAGTACTACTTCCCTGAAATACAATGGGAGTACAGATATTTGAAGCTCCTCATGAAGTAAGTTCAGAGACATGGGTATGTACCTTGACTGTTGCTAAACACAGCCCCGAATACCAAATAGGCCTATGGGGGCTTACCTTCCAGACCACAGTCCACACTAGATACTGTTGTTGTCAGCCTCTGTCTAGTCAGCCCCTGAATCATGGTGACCCCATGTGTACCGAATAGATCTGCTCCATAGAGTTTTCTTGGCTACACTGTTTAAGGAAGCAGATCAGCAGTTGCTTTTCCTCTATGGTGCCTCTGGGTGGGTTGGAACTGTCCACTTGTTGTTTAGCAGCAGGTACAAACTTTGTACCACTCAAGCTCCTTCCAGACTAGACTCAATTCAATCCATAACAATACGGTTGGTCGTAAGTACTTACATAGGTGCAACAAGAATGGTAATTTATCACATAGGCCTCTTAAATTTGCTCTGCTGAGTGTTTCCTTAAGAAATCTCAGACTGAATTTGTAAGTCTCTCCAAGCTAGGAAGCCAAATCAAGAACTTGCCACCAGTTTTTACCTGCAGAACTCACAGATTTGAGTAAGTTCCTCTCTTCTTGAGGTCCCAAAATATTGTAAGGCCCTCTTCTGGTTTGATAACACTGCCCATTTGACTCATAACATAGTTTTACAACCTCTCTGTTTAGAAATAGAAAGAAAACAAATCTTTTGAGACTTTTCTGGGGCCATGCTGGGAAATGCCAAAAGACAAGATTTAGGGATAAAGAAATCATTTAGGATTAGATGTGAAGAGATTTTTAACATTTGGTTAAATAGAACTACAGGTCGTGGAAAAATAGGACTTGAATATCTATATAGCCAAAGTAACAATAAAAACATTTTGGAAGTTAATATAGGAGGTATTATGATTCTAAATAATAATAATAATTTTAAAATTCAGCTTTCTCATATGTGAGAGGATTTAGTTTCTCTTAAACAATGGAGGACATGATAGGGTCAACATACGATCAGGAATTTGTTTTGAAAATACATAGAATATTTGCCTTCTAGGCAAATTTCAAAGATAATAAAGATAAGCCTTTAGAAGCTCTTTCTAAGAGCAACCCAGTAATTAAAGAAAATTTTGTCATTTTAGCTAAGAGAAAACCAAATTCTAGCTTTGCATTCTCTTTGATACTAAAGCTTTTAAAAAATCCTTTCAAGTCTTAACTTTGACTGTAAGAATATCCCTTTACCACAAACGTTCTTCTACTTTTCATAAACATAGGGCCTTGCCCCACAGTTTCATTTTTTTCATTCTAGAACAACTTGATTTTTCACATTGGAACAAAACTGCTCTCTATTTTTAACGTAATCTATGTTGCACACCTTGCCTAATTGTGTCTTAATCCAAGAGTTTAAGTTACTGAAAAGATCTTGAAAACAGTGTTTATAGTGTTGCACTGAAAACATAATTACTGTGGAAAGAAATCGGCATTACAAATTCACTTTCATTAATTTCTGGGATATTGGTACTATTCAATTTTTTAAATGTTCACTCATCTTTAATTCAATCAAAATAAAGTTCCTTGAATGGATATTATAACCTAGTTGGTAATACCGTACAAGGTAGAAAAATACGACATATGCACACATAATATACATCCATGTAGATATGGCAGCAGAAAGAGTAATACTTCCTTCTCCTGAAACTAGGGATTTAACACTATCTTCTGCATATTTTAAAGAATCTTTTAAACAGGCCATTTTGGAATTGTTCTTCTTTTAGAAGCCACATTATATCAGTCAAAATAGCACTCCAATCTCTTGGAGACGTGTGAATCCCCTTATATCTCTTGGACTGTTTAAATGAAGCAGTTTACCGATTTTGAAAAATCTCCAAAGTAATCACTGCCGACCCAAACAATCCTTTTTTAAGTTATGTCATTTAGAAAGATAGATGCAAAAATTAGGAGTGAGAGAACATGTGAAAAGCAGGACTTTTTTCAAGAATAAGAGAGGATTGAGACTTAAAAGACCTCAGGAGTTTTGGTAAGTTTGCAGGAAAGTAATGCTCCTGCACCTTGATTGTTGGCCACCTCCACGTGCAGACCTGACACTCTGTGCCCTCTGGCAAAGTGGAAAGCAGAAAGAAGGCTCTCTCTGGATCAAAGCCAAGCTCTCAGGACAAAAACAGAATGGAAGTTGAACCTCATCTCATTTTATAGGTGACCCACACTAAAGTTTATCCAAGTGGAAGCTTGTCCAGTAGGAACTTCAAACTGGCCTATCTGTGAGGCTGGCTTGAACAACAGACTGAAGGAGCTTTAGGCCTGTGTTCTACGCTATAATTCTCCTTTTTATGACAAACAACACTTTCAGACAGCACAACACAAAATAGTAACAGTAGCACAAAGAAGTTAAAGCCTACATTGTATATTCAGTCAGTTAATCTGTGTGCTCAATGGGAGACCTCTCCTTTCACAGAAACTGGGAGACTTTACCTAGGGCAGTTACAGCAAGTTTTTTAAAGAGAAAAGAGAGGGAATGTAGAAGAAGATTAAGTAAAAGTGCTAATCTTATCATGATTAATTTGAATCATGCTCTCTGCCCTTCCTGAAGTTAGTAGATATTGACCACCAGGTTGTGCTTGTGGCCTGGCCAGCCTCTATTCATTTGCACAAATTCTCAGGTTTTGTCAAGATGTTTCAAATAATAAAGGCACCTAAGCAACTCAAGAAATTCCAAGGGTTATTTCTCAGGAAAAAGTATAAAAGCCAAATTACACTGGGTAAAGTTAAATTTTTAGCACAAGGTAAACTTTAAGCAGGTTTGTGTTTAACAGATATCAAGTCACAAAAAGGAATTTACACAATTTTATAGTCACTGTGTCTCCACTGTGTCTCCTTATTCTTTTTTATTTTATTTTATTGTACTTCAGGTGAAGGCTTACAGAACAAATAGTTTCTGATGAAACAGTAGTACACATTTTGTTTTATGACATTGGTTAACAACCCCACAACGTATTAACCCTCTGAGTTCTCAACCGTATTTTTTTTTTTTTTTGTGAAAATACACATAGCCAAAGATACACCATTTCAAACATTTCTACAAACACAGTTCAGTGACATTGACTACACTCTTCCAATTGTGCTGTTATTCTCACTTAAGATGAAGGCTTACAGAACAAAATAGTTTCTCATTTAACAGTTACCACACGTCGCCCTATGACAATGGTTAACAATCTCACTACACATCAACAATATCCTTACTCAACCTTGTGTTCCCTATCACCAGCTTCCTTGTCCCCTTCTGCCTTCTGGCCCTTGTCACTGGACTCCTGTACTTTGTTAGTCTCATTTGGTTTTACGGGGCTGTCCACTCCCAGGCTGAACAGTGAACCTCAGAGGTAACTTCACCACTGAGCTAAAAGGGTGTCTGGGGGCCATACTCTCGAGGTTTCTCCAGTCTCTTTTAGGCCAGTAAAACTGGTCTCTTTTTTCTTTTTTTTTTGAGTTAGAATTTTGTTCTACATCCTTCTGCAGCTCTGTCCAGAACCCTCTGTTGTGATTCTGGCCAAGCAGTCAGTGGTGGTAGCCGGGCACCATCTAGCTGTACTGGACTCAGTCCGGTGGAGACCTTGGTATCTGTGGACAATTAGTCCTTCAGGCTAATCTTTTCCTTGTATCCTGTTTGCTTCATTCTCCCTTGCTCCCGAAGCGATGAGACCAGTGGAGTATCTTAGATGGCCACTCACAGGCTTTTAAGACCCCAGACACTACTCACCAAGGTAGAATGTAGAACATTATCTTTATAAGCTGTGTCATGCCAATTGAGCTAGATGTTCCCCGAGACCATGGTCCCCAAAGCCCTCCGCCCAGCAATTCAGTCCCTCAGGGAGTTTGGATGTGTCTATGGGGCTTCCATGAGCTTTCCTTGTACAGGTTTTGCTAGTTTCCCCCGTATTGTGTACTGTCTCACCCTTCACCCAAGATACCACTTATCTACTGCCTATTTAGTATTTCCCCCCCACCCCTCCCATCCCTGGTAACCAACAAAGATTGTTACATTTTGTGTGTGAACTTTTTCATGGGTTTTTACAATAGAGGTCTCATACAATATTTGTCCTTTTGTGATTGACTTATTTCACTCAGCATAATGTCCTCCAGTTTCATGCATGTTATGAGATGGCTTACAGATTCATTGTTGTTCTTTCTTGTTGCATAGTACTCCATTGTGTGTATGTACCATAGTTTGTTTATCCATTCATCTGTTGATGGGCATCTAGGTTGTTTCCATCATTTTGCTATTGTGAACAATGCTGCCATGAACATAGGTGTGCATGTGTCTATTCGAGTGACGACTCTTATTTCTCTAGGATATATTCCTAGGAGTGGGATTGCTGGATCGAATGGTATGTCTATTTCTAGCTTTCTGAGGAAGCGTCATATCATTTTCCAAAATGGTTGTATCATTTTGTGTTCCCACCAGCAGTGCATAAGTGTTCCGATCTCCCCGCAGCCCCTCCAACATTTGTTATTTCCAGTGTTTTTGACTCCTGCCAGTAATGCTGGGGTGAGATGGTATCTCATTGTGGTTTTACTTTGCATCTCTCTAATGGCTAGTGATAGCGAGCATCTCCTCATGTGTCTGTTGGCCATTTGAATGTCTTCTTTGGTGAAGTGTCTGTTCATTTCCTTTGCCCACTTTTTAATAGGATTATTTGCCTTTTTGTTGTAGAGGTGTTGGATTTTCTTGTAGATGGTGGAGATTAGACCTTAGTCTGACTTGTACTGTCCAAAAATTTTTTCCCAGTCTGTAGGTTCTCTTTTCACTCATTTGGTGAAGTCTTTTGAAGAGCATAGGTGTTTGATTTTTAGAAGATCCCAGTTATCTAGCTTATCTGTTGAGTATTGTGTGTTGAAGATTATAGTTTGTACCCTGTTAATGCCCTGTATTAAGGCCTGTAGTGTTGGTCCTATTTGTTCTTCTATGAATTTTATAGTTTTAGGCTTTATATTCAAGTCTTTGATCCATTTGGAAGTAGTTTTTGTATACGGTGTGAGGTATGGGTCCTGTTTCATTTTTTTGCAAATGGATATCCAGTTTTGCCACCACCATTTGTTAAAAAGACTGCCTTTTCCCCATTTGATGGACTTTGGGCCCTTGTCGAAGATCAGATGACCTTAGGTGGATGGATTTACATCTGGGTTCTCATTCTGTTCCATTGGTCAATGTATCTGTCGTTGTACCAGTACCAGGCTATTTTGACTACTGTAGCTGTATAGTAGGTTCTGAAGTCAGGTAGTGTGAGTCCTCCAACTTTGTTCTTCTTCTTCAGTAGTGCTTTACTTATTCGGGCTTCTTCCCTTTCTATATAAAGTTAATGGTTAGTTTTTCCATCTCTTTGAAGAATGTTGTTGGTATTTGGATCGGGATTGCATTGTATTTGTAAATTGCTTTGGGTAGAATTGCCATTTTCACAATGTTGAGTCTGCCTATCCATGAGCATGGTATGTTTTTCCATTTATGTAGATCCCTTTGGGTTTCATGCAGTAGTGTTTTATAGTTTTCTTTGTATAGGTCTTTTACATCCCTTGTCATATTTATTCCTAAGTATTTTATCCTTTTAGGGGCTATTGAAAATGGTATTGTTTTCCTGATTTCCTTTTCATTGTTCTAGTTACTGGTGTATAGGAACCCAACTGATTTTTGAATGTTTATCTTATATCCTGCTACTCTGCTGAATCTTTCTATTAGTTCTGGTAGATTTCTTGTGGAATCTTTAGGGTTTTCTATGTATAGTATCATATCATCTGCAAACAGGGACAGTTTAACTTCTTCATTACCAATTTGGATGCCCTTGATTTCTTTTTCTTGCCTTATTGCTCTACCTAGAACTTCCAGCGCAATGTTAAATAGGAGTGGTGATAAAGGGCATCCTTGTCTTGTTCCTGTTTTCAAGGGGAATGTTTTCAGCCTCTCTCCATTAAGAATGATGTTGGCCATTGGTTTTGCATAGATGCCCTTGATTATGTTGAGAAATTTCCCTTCTATACCTGTTTGATTGAGAGTTTTTATCAGGAATGGGTGTTGGACTTTGTCAAATGGCTTTTCTGCATCAGTTGAGATGATCATGTGATTCTTTTCTTTCCTTTTATTTATGTGGTGGAGTACGTTGATTGATTTTCTAATGTTGAACCATCCTTGCATTCCTGGTATGAATCCTACTTGGTCATGGTGTATTATTTTTTTGATATGATGCTGAATTCTATTGGCTAGAATTTTGTTCAGAATTTTTGCATCTATATTCATGAGGGATATTGGTCTGTAATTTTCTTTTTTTGTGACGTCTTTGCCTGGTTTTGGTATCAGCATTATGCTCGCTTCATAGAATGAATTTGGAAGTGTTGCTTCCTCTTCTATGCTCTGAAATAGCTTGAGTAGTACTGGTACAAGCTCTTCTTAAATGTTTTGTAGAATTCTCCAGTGAAGCCATCTGGGCCAGGGCTTTTATTGCTTGGGAGTTTTTTTATTACCTTTTCAATCTCTTCTCTTATTATGGGTCTGTTCAGATTTTCAACATCACTTTGTTGTAGTTTGGGTAGTCCGTGTGTTTCTAGAACTTTATCCATTTCCTCTAGGTTTTCAAATTTGTTGGAGTATAGTTTTTCATAATATTCTGTTATAATCCTTTTTATTTCATTTGGATCTGTTGTCATGTCCCCCATTTCATTTCTTATTTGGGTTATTTGTGTCCTCTGCTGTTTTTCTTTTGTCAGTCTGGCCAGTGGTTTGTCGATTTTGTTGATTCTTTCAAAGAACCAACTTTTGGTTTTGTTGATTCTTTCTATTGTTTTTCTGTTCTCTATTTCATTTATTTCTTCTCTGATCTTTACTATTTCCTTTCTTCCGGTGGTTGTGGGCTTTTTTTGCTGTTCTCTTTCTATGTGTTTGAGTTCTGTAGTTAATGTTTTGATATTGTCCCTTTCTTCTTTTTTGATATGTGCATCTATTGCTATAAATTGTCCTCTGAGGACTGCCTTTGCTGTGTCCCAAAGGTTTTGGTATGATGTGTTTTCATTCTCATTTGATTCCAGGAATTTTTTGATTCCATCTCTGATTTCTTCTATTACGCAGTGATGTGTAAGCAGGGTATTATTCAGTTTCCAAGTAATTGATTTCTTTTCCTTGCTCTTTCTATTGTTAATTTCTACCTTGATGGCATTGTGGTCAGTGAAGATACTTTGAATTATCTCAACGTTTTGGATCTGGTTGAGGATTGCTCTGTGGCCTAAGATGTGGTCTATTCTGGAGAATGTTCCATGTGCATTGGAAAAGAATATGTACTTTGTAGTGGTTGGATGGAGTGTTCTATATATGTCTATGAGGTCAAGTTGGCTGATTGTGCCCTTTAGGTCTTCTGTATCTTTGCTGAGTTTCTTCTTATTTTTTCTGTACTTTACTGAGAGTGGTGTGTTGAAGTCTCCTACTATTATTGTGGAACTGTCAATTTCTCTTCTCAGTGTTGTTAGTTTGTTTTATGTATTTTGGAGCCCTGTCATTGGGTGCGTAGATGTTTATTATGGTTCTGTCTTCATGATGGATTGTCCCCTTAATTATTATATAGTGTCCTTCTTTGTCTTTTATGGTAGATTTTGTTTTAAAGGCTATTTTATCTGAGATTAGAATTGCCACTCCTGCTGTTTTTTGGTAGTTGTTAGCTTGATATATATTTTTCCAACCTTTGACTTTTAATAAATTCACATCTTTGTTTCTAAGGTGTGTCTCTTGTAGACAGCATATTGATAGATCCTGTTTTCTTATCCATTCTGTCACTCTCCGTCTCTTTATGGGTGCATTGAGTCCATTTACATTCAGTGTAGTTATTGATAGATGTACGTTTGTTGCTGTCATTTTGTAGTGCTGTCTTTTGTGGTGCTGAAGTTTTCTTTGATCTTCTTACTCTCTTGTGCTGAGTTACTTTTGTTTGTGGATTTTTTTTCATTTCTTTTGTTTTTGTAGGTTTTGTTTTAGCTGAGACTATGTTTTTCGTCTTTATTTTTATGAGTAGGTTTGTTAACTTTCTTTGTGGTTACCATGAATTTTACCCTTATCTTTCTAAGTTTGAAGCAGTCTACCATTACTTGGTATCGCCTTGCCTTCCTCTCCATTAGAAGGTTCTATACCTATGCTGTTTATTCCCTATTTCATTGTTTTGATGTTGTTGTCATCGATCAATTGACTGCTCTGATTCCCTGTTGAATTTCTTTTGGTTTTGGATAGTCCTCAAGAGTTCATTTCTTAGATTGGTATCTGGCTCATACGATCCTGCATCCTAGGTTCTGCCTGTGGGCTGAAGCTGTTTGTCCTCAGATCGAAGAACTCCCTTTAATAATTCTTGTAAGTTTGGTTTGACTTTTATGTAATCCCTTAGTTTCTGTTTATCTGGAAATGACCTAATTTCACCATCATATTTGAACGAGAGTTTTGCAGGATATATTATTCTTGGCTGGCAATTTTTTTCTTTCAAGACTTTATATATGTCATCCCATTGCCTTCTTGCCTGCATGGTTTCTGCCGAATAATCTGAGCTTAGTCTTATTGTTTCTCCTCTGTATGTGACTTCTTGTTTTCCACGAGCTGCTCTCAGGATTCTTTGCTTGTCTTTGGTTTTGGCGAGTGTGATTATCATATGCCTTGGTGATTTTCTTTTGGGGTCTCTTCTATATGGGGTTTGTTGAGCTTCTTGGATGGCCAGCTTTTCATCTTTCATGGTATTTGGGAAGTTTTCTGTCAGCAGTTCCTCAATGATCCTCTCTGTGTTTTCTGTTTTCTCCCCCTGTTCTGGAATGCCAATCACTAGTAAATTTTTGCTTTTAATTGTGTCCCACATAACTCTCAGGGTCTCTTCACTTTTCTTTGTTCTTTTTTCTGAGTTTTCCTCAAACAGAGTTGTATCCAAGTGTTTGTCTTCAGTTCCACTGATCCTAACTTCCACGGTTTGAAATCTTCTTCTCAGCCCTTCTATGACACTGTCCATTTCTGAAATCTTGTTGTTTATCTTTTGGATTTCTAATTGTTGTTTTTGTATAATTTCTAGTTGTGAATTTATTTTGGCATTTTGTTCCTGCATCATCTTCCTGAATTCTTCCAATTTTTTGTCTGTATTTTCCATGAATTTGTCTATTTTTTCCTCATGTTTGTCAGCTTTTTGCCTCAGTTCTTGGTAAATTCTGAGTATTACAGATTTGAATTCCCTATCAGGTAGTTCTAGTGGATTTTCTTCCACAGGAGATTCATCTGGTGTTTTAATTTTTACCCCTACTGGAACCATCCAGTCCTGTTTTTGTAAATGTTTTGATATTGTCTGCTGTTTTCTGGGCATTCAGTAGTTATTTCTCTTGTTTATTGATGGTAGATTTGTTTGTTTGTTTCATCCCTTTTTTTTTTTAAGAAAAAATATTGACTATATCTGAGCAGGCGGACTGCGTGCTCTTTGTTGTTTGCCTATCTGTGCGCTCAATACTTTTCACCTCCTTCTTCAACTGGCAGGTTCAGTCACTCAGATATGGTACAGCAGGGCAGGTCTAGCTGAAGAGGAGCCACTGGGATGGGTTGTTTGTGGCACTCACTACAGCCACCAAGGCGGGTCGGTAATCAGTGCTGGGCAGGTTCCAGTAGGCTGTGCGTGCACTGCTTGGGGGTGTGATGTCAAGCGCACAGTGCAGGTAGGCAGGATGCAGCGGGGAGATGGTTATGTGTGGAGCTAAGATGGATATGGGAGAGAGGAGATAGGAACAGGAGCCAAAAAACATACAAACAAACAAAAAAGAATGCTAGGGGAGCTTGCCATTGGAATGGAGAGATGAGAGACTATGAAATGGAGAAAAACAGAAAGGGGAAGAGGAAGAAAAGAAAAGAATGAACAAATAAAAACCAGAAAGGTTAAAGAACCGCAAAGTTCTTAGGGATCCCACCGAGGCAGCTATGAGGTCTGGGGTAGTCGCTCTCAGGTGTCGCAGCACAGCATGGCCAGAAGGCGCAGAGGCATACAACACCTGGTTTTCAGGGATCAGAAAGAGAAGGAAGATATAGAGAGACGACAAACTTTGCAATGAAGAAAGACAAAAAGGGAAGAAGAGGGAAAAGAAAACAAAACAAAAAAAAAGAACAAGAAAGGCCCCCCAAAAAAACAGAAAAAAAAAAAACCAATGAAAAAAGAAATGTTCTCAGGGATCCCTCCGCACGTCTGTGGAAGCCGAAGGGGAGTTCCTTGCCACGCAGCTCTGCCTGGCCAGAAAGGGCTCCCAACTCAAGAAAAGGAAAAGAAAACAAACAAATAATTCAAAACAAACAAAGCCCCGGGATCCCACCAGTACGGTAGCCCAGACCGGGAAGCAGCTCCACACTCGAATGGAGCTCCGCAGCCCCTCAGGAAAAAGCAAAGATGGCACACCGAGCCAGGCACTCGAATGAAAGGAGGGGGAGGTGGTGAGAGGCAAGCAAGAAATCCAAAGAAGCAGAAAAAAAAAAAAAAGCAACACCAGCAGCCAACAAATGGCACTCAGAGAGCCAGCCAGTGCAGGCTGGTGTTTCTGGACAAGAGACTGTGTCTGCGGGAAGCAGAGGAGGCCGAGTGTGGGTGAAGAAGGGTGGAGAGTGGGAAAGTGTATATCACAAATTGCCAGTGCTCTGGAGCCCCTCAGGAAGAAGCAAAGATGGCGTACGGAGCCAGGCACTTGAGTGAAAAGAGGGGGAGGTGGCAAGAGGCAAGTGAGAAATCAAAAGAAGCAGAAAAAAAAGCAACGCTAACAGCCAACAAATGGCACCCAGAGAGCCGCCCGCTTGGGTGTGTGGAATCCAAGCAGCTGGTGCTTCCCAATCAAGAGACTGTGGCCGCGGGAAGCAGAGGAGGCTGATCCGGGGCAAAAAAGGGTGGGGGGTGGGAAAGTGCACACTGCAAATTACCAGCTGTTTTGTCCCCCGCTGGATGCTCCATGAGGCTGCTTTCTCCTACCCCCATTTGCTGGTCTCTGATAGAGTCCAAGATGGTGGATCCGCACTGCTTTAGCTGGTAGGGGACCTCTGCATGAATCTCTCCTCGCTATCCGGTCTCTGTCAGTATTCTCACTCCATTTGGTGCTTGGCTGAGTTCTTTATCTCTTCATTTGATGTTTCAAGGTTTCAGGATTGTTGTATTCTCTGTTTGGCTTAGTTTTTCAGATCTTTGCTGTGGAGGGATGGAGTGGTGCTTATGCCTAGAGCGCCATTTTGCTGGAACTCCTCCTTATTCCTTTTTATGTGTTCTTCTGTTCATTCTACATTGGTCTGTGACCTTTGTAATTTTCCTGTGTACTGAGATAAATCTGTCAATTTCTCTGGTCCTCAGTGTCTCTTTAACATTCCCCAGAGTCATTCAATCAATATCTGAATTGATGAGTAAATATTGGTTTATCCTATATTGTGTAATGACTTCATTGAGAACATGAAAGGAGAGGAAGGGGAATGTGCAAGAGAGTTGAATCCTCATCTATCATATTAGTAAGTCCATAGATAATGTTCGAAATTGATGAAACAAATAGCAATATAAAAAACTTATTATTTCATAGAGGTAAATCACAAAAAAATTCTTAAAGTATTTGAGAGTGACTGTAGACAATAGGTAAAGGACTGGACTATTGCTAAGTTTTTTAATAAGCACTATGGGCACATGTGGGGCCCTGGTGGCACAGTGTTTTAGAGCTCGGCTGCTAACCAAAAGTTGAAGTTCAAATCCACCAGGTGCTCTTTGGAAACCCTATGGGGCAGTTCTACTCTGTCCCATAGATTTTTTATGAGTGGAATTGATTCGAAGGTAAAGGATTTTTTCCCCCCATATGCACGTATAAATCCTATCTAATCACCTGAACCTCAGAGAATTCAGGGCAAGTTTCCCAGAGGAGTTCCCATTTCATTTTTTTCTCATATCTTGTTCAAAAGGCATTTCTTCCTCACCTCTGAAGGGGTACAAACTGAAACCACTGGTCCATTCTGCATCCAAAATTCTTTCCTTAGAGTCCATGAAACCCATATGACCACCAGGAGTCCCTACTCACAATTTGTACTGACTTGAAGCCAGACCAGCCACAGAGCAAGGAAAAGAACTGAAACAGCATTCCTTGTTTCTGGTCTAAGTTCTTCTAAATTGTCTGGTTCTACCTTCTACTATCTGTGGCTTACCAGGGATTAAGTAACAAATAAAAGAATTACATTTGAATATCGTTCTGTAGGTTTCTGGCTGTGTGACTTTGGTCAAGAGATTTACTCTCTCTGAGTATCAGTGTCCTCATTTGTAGAAGAGGACCTGTGATGGTTAAGGTTGTGTGTCACCTTGACTAGGCCATGATTTCCAGTAATTTGGCAGCTACGTAATGATATAATCATCTCTATGGTAATATCTGATAGAATGTAATCACCTCCATGATGAGAGTGTTACTGGTTTGAACCTACCACCCTCTCTCTGAGAGAAAGATGTGCCAGTAGGCTTCCGTAAAGATTTACAGCCTTGGAAACCCTTAGGGCAGATTTATTCTGCCCTGTAGGGTCGCTATGAGTTGAAATCAACTTAACTGCAATGGATTTAGCTTCCCTCACACCTCTGCTCAGCAACACACAGGAAATTCATCTCCTTTTCTGCATTCACCAACTTGCCACCAAAGTAAGAAAGGGCATTTGGGAGTACAAGGGTTTTTGAAAATTTGGGTATTAAACAGAGGGGATTTATACTACCATGTTACCTGTGCACTTCCCCCTCAAGATTCTTCTCCAGCCTCTCTAACACTCTGTTTTCTCTAGAACCCTGGGAACCACAGATCTCCTGGAATCATAATTTTCCATTTATTATGCAGAGCAATATCCTTCTTTGTCCTTATCATGGAATAGATCTAACTTCTTCATAGATCATGTTCTTCATGCTGGGAGACTGTCAGTCTTCCAATTGCAATTTGTTTATTAAATCATGGAACAATCAAATAGTATTGTTTTAAACTAATTCAAACATTTAGTTTTTAATATTTACAGCTATTCAATTTTGAGCTACTTGTTTTTAGAAAAAAAATGATCTCCCTGCATACATATAGAATGACTGCTTAAAATAAAATTTATGTTTCAATTTCTTTGTGTTTTGATTATTTTGACAGTTGCTGAACAATAGTGGAGATAATTGAATTTAAGGAAATTGCTTGAAGTGCTGGAAATAAACATATTATTGGAAATGGTGTATATATGATAAAGTTTAATATAGATTTTGATAATATTTTCATTTATCTAGCAATGAAAACATGGTTCTAACATGTAAGCTAGTTCTCACGTTTCTATTTCGCATGCATTTCCAGCATCACAATATATACAAAAGTAAGGGACTACCTATTAACATTTGCAATAGCACTTAGACCATCAGATAATATCTTCACAAAACACCCCAATAAAGGAGACAAGGAAAAATTGTTATTCTGTTTATACAGGTGGAGCCCAAAAACTTAGGTTCGCTCCTTCTTTCCTTACAACCAATTTGTCAGAGAACAGAATCCTTGGAGTAGGTAACTTTCATACTCTCTCACTTTTATATCCCTCCTTGATTGTGGGTCTTCTTATGATCATTTCCCTGTAGCCCCTGCTTCACTGTGCTTCGAACTCAGTACCTCTGTTCCTCACTTGTAACTCAGAGCAGTACTGCACTCAGTGAGCTGACACCTTCTGCTTGGAGCCTGGATGGCTCCACAAGGCCTCCACATCACCTCTAGGTGAATTTCCTTACTGAAGGGTCAGCAATTTCTTAAGATAATTACAACATAGGACGACTTTTCCTTCCAAAGTAAGCCTTTTAAAGCTTTAGATTGTTTCCCAGGAGTCAGTTTGCCATACGAGCAATCCTCTATTTTTTCTTCTGTTCATGTCTTTTAATTAACTTCACTCATTCGAATCACTAAAGCAGGGATATATGCTGTCACAGTTTTGAAAACACTGACTGGACCTGAGGCTCTGATACCTGGTGGCAGGTTTCCTACTCACTCCCCCAGGCCCTCTGTGAACTCGTTCCAAGGCTTCCTTCTCTCTGTCAGTTTTCTTCACTGACTCTCAGCCACTTTGTCACAGAGGGCCCTTGAGATCCCATGGACTGCCGTTATGTTGCTGGGTATTTCAATTAGGGCATACGTCAACCTGAAATCCAAAACCAAGCCCACTAACCATGTTCTGCATATAAAGTGGGGATCAATGGGGGGCATCTTAGAGTTGGATACCACACCAAGTTTGAGATGCCTAAAATGGCCTAAAAAGATTTCATAGTATGATTTCATTTGTTAAACTTGTCATTTAATAGTATTTGGTGTGTTAAATATTGCCATTCAGTGTTATTTGGTAGAAACTTGCCTATTAGAAAAGATGATGTGTTCTATAAAATTATTTTTGCCAAATGATTATCTACTTGTTAAGGGATGAAAGACACATTGATGTCTTTGGGGCAGTATGAGATCTGTGATCATGTGTAGATTAAGGTATCTTATTCTCCCCTCTATTTAAGGAAGTTAACCTAAGGTTAAGGCAAAGATTTTTAATTCCTTGTGAATTTGACCTTGTATTAATTTACTTGCTCAGTTTCTCTCTGTAATCTGATAATAAAGTATGTCAACCGTGATGTTAAATGACTTTGTTTATGACTCATAACCTAATAAGGAGACATGTCAGCTGCTTTCTAGTTATCATTGTCTGTGGTTCAATATCGTCTTCTGATTTAATCTACCTGGTAACCCCTGGTTAGGACCTTGGAAACTAAATGATGCTCATGGATTCTTGCAAGAGATATTCTCTCCTGTTGAACAGGACTCACTCACTTGCACCTGAGTTATTATCCTGATGCACAAAGAGAAGAGATGAGGGACAGCTGTATAGTCTTCCATGAGGACTACTATGGAAGAAAAATTCCTGTTCAAATGTTACTTAAACAGCATAATGATGTAAATACAGTGTGTCAGGAGGTACTTGTTCTACACTTGGTTAGGGAAAGATGTCCAAAAAGTGCCAAGTAAATATAAAATAAAATAAAAGAATCAATCATCTAAACTTTTCTCTTTTTACAATGCACGTGAGTGTTTACTAACCATCATTTTGTAGTGTTTCTTTTCTGAAAGAATAAACTTTTTTGTCAACTTGCTGCATGATGGATTTGCATTTCTCTAATGGCTAATGATCGTGAGCTTTTCCTCATGTGTCTGTTAGCTGCCTGAATGTCTTCTTTGGTGAAGTGCCTGTTCATATCCTTTGCCCATTTTTTAATTGGGTTATTTGTCTTTTTGTTGTTGATGGATTGCAGTATCTTGCAGATTTTAGAGATTAGACGCCAATCGGATTTGTCATAGCCAAAAACTTTTTCTAATAGGCAAGTTTCTACCAAATAACACTGAATGGCAATATTTAACACACCAAATACTATTAAATGACAAGTTTAACAAATGAAATCATACTATGAAATCTTTTTAGGCCATTTTAGGCATCTCAAACTTGGTGTGGTATCCAACTCTAAGATGCCCCCCATTGATCCCCACTTTATATGCAGAACATGGTTAGTGGGCTTGGTTTTGGATTTCAGGTTGACGTATGCCCTAATTGAAATACCCAGCAACATAACGGCAGTCCATGGGATCTCAAGGGCCCTCTGTGACAAAGTGGCTGAGAGTCAGTGAAGAAAACTGACAGAGAGAAGGAAGCCTTGGAACGAGTTCACAGAGGGCCTGGGGGAGTGAGTAGGAAACCTGCCACCAGGTATCAGAGCCTCAGGTCCAGTCAGTGTTTTCAAAACTGTGACAGCATATATCCCTGCTTTAGTGATTCGAATGAGTGAAGTTAATTAAAAGACATGAACAGAAGAAAAAATAGAGGATTGCTCGTATGGCAAACTGACTCCTGGGAAACAATCTAAAGCTTTAAAAGGCTTACTTTGGAAGTAAACATCTTTCTGGTATTCTCCGCTTTCAGCCAGGATCCATCTGACATCAACAATGATATCCCTGCTTCCACGTCCTCCTCTGAATCCAGCTTGAAATTATGACAGTTCCCTTTCAATACACTGCTGCGGCCGCTTTTGAATAATCTTCAACAAAATTTTACTTGATTGTGATGTTAATGATATTGTTGAATAATTTCCACATTTGGTTGTATCAACTTTCTTGGGAATAGTCATAAATACAGATCTCTTCCAGTCGGTTGGCCAGGTAGCTGTCTTTCAAATTTCTTGGTATAGACAAGTGAGCCCTTCCAGTGCTGCATCTATTTGTTGAAACATCTCATTTGGTAGTCATCGGTTCCTGAAGTCTTGTTTTTTGCCAATGCTTTCAGTGCAGGTTAGACTTCTTCCTTCAGTACCATCAGTTCCTGATCATATACTACCTCCTGAAATGGTTGAACGTCGACCAGTTCTTTTTGTTATAGTGACTCTGTGTATTCCTTCCAACTTCTTTTAATACTTCCTGAGTCATTTAATATTTTCCCCATAGAATCCTTCAGTATTGCAGCTCGAGGCTTGAAATTTTTCTTTAGTTCTTTCAGCTTGAGAAAAGCCAAGCGTTTTCTTCCCTTTTGGTTTTCTACCTCCAGGTCTTTGCACATGTCATTATAATACTTTGCTTTGTCTTCTCGAGCCACCCTTTGAAATCTTCTACTCTGCTCTTTTACTTCACCATTTCTTCTTTTCACTTTAGCTACTTGATGTTCAAGGGCAAGTTTCAGAGTCTCTTCTGACATCCATTTTGGTCTTTTCTTTCTTTTCTGTCTTTTTAAAGACCTCTTGCTTTCTTCATGTATGAAGTCCTTGATGTCATTACACAACTCATCTGGTCTTCGGTTATTTTTGTTCAATGTGTCAAATCTCTTCTTGAGATGGTCTCTAGATTCAGGTGGGATATGCTCACGGTCATACTTTGACTCTCGTGGACTTGTTCTAATTTTGTTCAGTTTCAACGTGAACTTGTATATGAGCAATTGATGGTCTGTTCCACATTCACCCCCTGGCCTTGTTCTGATTGATGATATTGAGCTTTTCCATTGTCTCTTTCCACAGATATACTCAATTTGATTCCTGTGTATTCTATCTGGTGAGGTCCATGTGTATAGTCGCTGTTTATGTTGGCAAAAAAAGGTATTTGCAGTGAAGAAGTCGTTGGTCTTGCAAAATTCTGTTACATGATCTCTGGCATCATTTCTATCATCAAGGCCGTATTTTCCAGCTACCAATCCTTCTTTGTCCCCAACTTTTGCATTCCAATCATCAGTAATTATCAATGCATCCTGATTGCATGTTTGATCAATTTCAGGCTACAGAAGTTGGTAAAAATCTTCAATTTCTTCATCTTTGGCCTTCATGGTTAGTGTGTCAATTTGAATAATAGTTGTATTAACTGGACTTCCTTGTAGGCATATGGATATTATCCTATCACTGACAGCATTGTATTTCAGGATAGATCTTGAAATGTTCTTTTTGATGATGAATGCAACACCATTCCTCTTCAATTTGTCATTCCTGGCATAGTACACCATATGTTTGTGTGATTCAAGATGGCCAATATCAGTTCATTTCCAGTTCACTAATGCCTAGGATGGAAACCCTTGTGGTGTAGTGATTAAGAGCTACAGCTGTTAACCAAAAGGTTGGCAGTTTGAATCCACCAGGCACTCTTGGAAACTCTGTGGGGTAGTTCTACTCTGTCCTATAGGGTCACTATGAGTCAGAATCAACTTGACGGCAATGGGTTTGGTTTTTTTTTAGTTTAACAACTAGGATATCGATGTTTCATTTTTGGTAATTTCCAATTTTCCTAGATTCATACTTCATACATTTCATGTTTCAATTATTGATGAATGTTTGCAGCTGTTTCTTCTCATTTTGAGTTATGCCACATGAGCAAGTGAAGGTCCTGAAAGCTTGATTCCATCCATGTCATTAAGGTTGGCTCTACTTTGAGGTGGCAGCTCTTCCCCAGTCATATTTTGAGTGCCTTCCAACCTGAGGGGCTCATCTTCCAGTGCTATATCAGACAATGTTCCACTGCTGTTCATAAGGTTTTCACTAACTAATTCTTTTCACAAGTAGACCGCTGGGCCCTTCTTCCTTATCTGTGCCTATATTTTTCTGTGGGAAAATAGACAACAACTAGAAAGATGGTACATTTCCATCCAACCATATCAATAATTACTTTAAATGAAAAGAGTGTAACATGCCAAAGAAAAGACAGAGTTTGTCTTATTGTATAAAACACCAGGACCAATTATACGCTGTACTCAGAAACAGCCTACTTTAAATATAGAGATGTAGATAGACAGACAGACAGATGACAGACAGATAAACACATAGATAGATAAAGTAAAAGGATGTACAAAGATGTATCCTGTAAATACTAATCCATGGAAAGCTGGAGTGGCTATATTATCAGGAAAATATTATCAGGGATAAGGAGGGACATGACTTAATGATAAAAAGACCAATCCACCAAGAAGACATAATAATCCTGAATGTTTTATGCACTTATAAGAGAATGTCAAAATGCATAAAGCAACAACCAATGAAAAGGAGGAAATAGACCAGTTCCTAATAATAGCTAGAGATTTCAAAACTCTTCTCTCAGAAATCAATGGAACAAGTTGACCAAAAAAAAAAGAAGGAAAAAAACCTCTCTGGATTGAATATCTAAATACACTGTCAAACAACTAATCCTAACTGATGTTTGTAGAAAGACAGCAGTGGTAGAATACACATTCCTTTCAACTGCCCTGGAACGTTCATGAAGATAGACTATATTGTGGCTATCTTAGTTATCTAGAGCTTCTGTAACAGAAATACCACAAGTGAATGTCTTTAACAAACAAATTTATTTCTCACAGTTTAGTTTATAAGGTGCAGAGTCTGAATTCAGACATCCAGCTGAGGAGGAAGGCATCCTTCTCTGTGTGCGCTGGAGGAAGATCTTTGTTTCTGCAGCTTCTGCTTCCTGGTGCCTTGGAGATCTCCAAGTCTCTTGACATCTAATATCATCTCTGTTCTGTTCCTTTGTTTAACCTCTTTTACATCTCAAAAGAGATTGACTCAAGGTATATCCTACACTAATCTTGCCTCATTAACATAACAAAGACAACCCTTTCTCAATTGGGATTATAACCACAGGCATAGAGGTTAGGATTTATAACATGTATTTTTTGGGGGCATATTTCAATCCATAAGAGTGGCCATGAAACAAGTCTCAACAAATTAAAAATCAATTACATAAAAAAGGAACAAAGCAAAGCAAGGAGACTAGAATCTAAGAAAGGACAGAGCACCATGAGTGGTGAGAGGGAGAAAGCACCTATCAGATGGGTTGGTCTGTTAAAACTTAAACACTTATAGCTGGGTAGGAGTAGGTTTCAGGGCTTGGGCAATGCACGGGAAAGAAAGCTGAGTCCTTTGAGGCTCATATATGAGAAGAGGAAAGGGCTGAACTGGAGGACAAAGGCTTGGGTCCAACGTCCAAAATTCTAAAACCTATTACAGAAATCTTTGTTTTTCTGCATGAAATATCCATTCGAAAAGCTCCTTGGAACATGTATGAGTTGTTGCAGATGTTCTGACAGCCCTGGAGTACAAAAAGGAGCATGTTACCTGGAGAAGAAGAAAGACAAGGAAAGGGAATTCCTAATTTCTGCCTCCAAGACCTCTCCAGAAAGGCAACCATTTGCCACCTAAGAGGTAAGCAAAAAACTTTTGTTGGAAGAGGAAGAATCAGTGATTCAATGAGTGAGGTTGAACAGCACATTGCCCTATCTAATGTGGACATTAAGCTGCTTGCTGGGAAGGGAGCGAGATGACTGAGGTGGGCTTCTGGTGGGTCAACCACCCCTCACCCCATATCCTTCCTATTGAGCCTTCATTTCCCAAAAATCCTATCACAAACAAGCCCCAGTGGAAAATCTGTAGCCCAATTCTTGTCATTCCTCAGAATCTAATAGCATCCTTTTGCCTAATGATCTTGCAGCCCCCAAGGTCCCAGAGACACCTCATCAAACCCTTTTTCTCCTGATAGGTCTACTGGTCCTGTTAAGGGCCAGTGGCATCACAATACCATAACTAGAGGGCCTTTTCCCAACCATTTAGGGGGAAAAAAAAAATCCTCCCTCACTCTCTGCTCTGGCCCCCTCTGGCTCCTGAGAAAGCCACCTTCCAGAAGATTTGTCAAGGATCATGCCAGGAGGGCTTATCAATCTCCACCTAACTTCATAGTACTTCTTCAGAACGCCCTTCTCTTTATTCTTGGTGTGGGAGATGGTTCTTTGAGTCTTACAATTCCATCAAGTTTGATATGATAACAATCATGAATACGTAGAGCTGGAAAGTAAAAACCAGCATAAAGAAGCTCTTTCTTGGCTTACTTTTTCCGTTAGTCAAGAGATAGTGCCCACCACCTGGCCCAGAACTACCATGAACAATGATCAGGTCCCCACAGGTGTCAGCATATGAAGGACCTCTGTTTGGAGTAGGCATGTGTGCCTATGGGGGCAAGGCCTGTGCCATGCACAGACAGAAACTCTTTACTCACATGTACTCAGGCTTCTGAAATAGACTGTGTTCCTGGAGGTAGAAAATAATGACCTATGTTGCAGCAACCCCAGGGCTCACATCTTGTGACCTGAGACCTATCCTATCAGTCCTTTCAGAACAACCTTCGTTATCTGTCCTCATCACCCACAGTGAACCTTCCTACCTCCCTTTCAACTCAAATTTAGGGCTCCCAGAAAGAATGCTTGAAGAATTTGAGAGTATCATGAATTAGCACTAACTTGGAAAGTGAGTTGAGTCTAAAGTAAAATAGGAGAGAAAAGAGAAAAAAAATGAAGAGGAGCATATTTGGGCCAAAAGGGAAGGAGGAAGCAAAAGAGAGTGGGGGCCCAGAAAAAGGGAAATAAGGGGGCTGGGATGGAGGCTGTGAACTCCATCTCCAAGGGGAAGGTCAGGACCATTCTAGCACCTTACTCTTCACCCCCCGTTAGACCAACAATCCATAGCTGTGTGGATTTTGCTGACCTAGGCCCAACCCCCACTGTCCTTCCAGATGCCGCCAGAAGCTTACCTTGCAAGAGCCCAACAGCAAGGAGAGGCCCAGCATCAGGACCAAGAGGCATTTACCCATCTCAGAACCTATACCAGGGAGGAGCAGAGGCAGATTAGAGCGTGCAGGTGGCTCAAACACTGAGAATCACTGCTTTATAATCCCAGGTTGGGAGAAATAGCCAGTGAGAGCCCATGTAGAGGGTATACTTCCCTTGTCAGAGAGGAACCTTGGTCCTGGTACTCCCAGTATGCCTGGCTTTGCTCACCTCCATGACCAGCCGATGGAGCCATGTTCATGACTTCCTGCTGTCTCATTTGAACTAGCTTTAAAATAGGAGAATCATGTCTGCCTTTCCCAGTCAAAGGATTTGTGAGACTCAGGTGAGTTACTGACTCTGAATCACACTGACCTCAAGAGTCATAAGGTTGGATGTTGTCATGGATTGAATTGTGTCCCCCCAAAATATCTGTTGACTTGGCTAGGCCATTATTCCTAGTATTGTTTGATTATCCACCATCTTGTCATCTAATGTGATTTTCCTGTATGTTGTAAATTCTATCTCTATGACGTTGATGATATGGGATTAGTGGCAGTTATACTGATGAGGCAGGACTCAATCTACAAGATTAGATTGTGTTTTAAGACACTCTCTTTTGAGATATAAAAGAGAGAAATGAGCAGAGAGACAGGGGACCTCATAACACCAGGAAACAAGAGCCAGGAGAATTATGTGTCCTTTGGACCTGGGATCACTGCTCTAAGAAGCTCCTTGACTAGAGAAGATTGATGACAAGGACCTTCCCCTAGAGCTGACAGAGAGAGAAAGTCTTCCTCTGCAGCTGGCACCTGAATTCAGACTTCTAGCCTCCTAGACTGTGAGAGAATAAATCTCTGTTTGATAAAGTCATCCACTTGTGGTATTTCTGTTACAGCAGAACTAAATAACTAAGACAGACCTGCACAGCAGCATTCCATCATTAAATGGAAGTGGTATATATGAAAGTAGGCCTGAGCAGGATCTGAAGGTACAGGAAAGTTGCATGAGAATGTAACCCAAATGCCTGTGGTCTCTACTCCTATCATATTACCATCCATCTCCCAGTCTGCACCTATGGCCTCATGGCAAGTTCCTTATGATCAGTTGACTGAGGAAGAGAAAACTCATGCCTGGTTTACAGATGGTTCTGTGTGATAGGCAAGTTCCACTTAAAAGTGGACAGTGGCAGCATTATAGCCCCTTTCTGGGACCGCCTTGAAGGACAGTGGTGAAAGGAAATCCTCCCAATGGGCAGAACTTCGAGCATTGCATCTGGTTATTCACTTTGCTTGGAAGAAGAAATGGCCAGATGTGCAATTGTATACCGATTCATTGGCTGTAGCCAATAGTTTGGCTGGATGGTGAGGGACTTGGAAGGAACATGACTGGAAAACTGGAGACAAGGATTTATGGGGAAGAGGTATGTGGATAGATCTCTCTGAATGGGCCAAAGAAGTGAAGACATTTTTGTCTCATGTTAATGCTCACCAAAGAGTGACCTCAGCAGAAGAGCATTTTAACCATCAAGTGGCTAGGATAACACATTCTGTGGAAACCAGTAATCTTTCCCCAGCTACCTCTTTCCCCAGCTATTCCTGTCATTGTTCAATGGGCTTATGAACAAAGTGACCATGGTGGCAGGGATGGAGGTTATGCATGGGATCAGCAACATGGCCTTTCACTCACCAAGGCTGACTTGACTACAGCTGCTGCTGAGTGCCCAATCTGCCAGCTGCAGAGACCAACACTGACTCCCTGATATGACACCATCCCTCAAGGGGATCAGCCAGCAGCTTGGTTGCAAGTTGATTACGTTGGACCACTTCCATCACGGAAAGGACAGCGTTTTGTTCTTACTGGAATAGACACTCTGGATACGGATTTGCCTTCCCTGCATGCAATGCTTCTGCTAAAACTACCATCCATGCACTCACAGTATGTCTTATCCACTGTCATAATATCCCACACAGCATCGTCTTGGATCAAGGAACTCACTTAACAGCAAATGAAGTACGGCAATGGGCCCACGCTCATGGAATTTACTGGTCTTACCATGTCCCCATCATCCTGAAGCGTCTGGTTTGATAAATACACAGTTATGGCACCAGCTAGGTGGTAATACCTTGCAGGGTTGGGGCAATATTCCCCAGAAGGCTGTATATGCTCTAAACCAGCATCGAATATATGGTACTGTTCCTCTCATAGACAAGACTTATGGGTCCAGGAATCAAGAGGGGGAAATGGGAGTGGCACTGCTCACTATTACCCTTAGGACCCACTTGCAAGATTTTTGCTTCCTGTCCCCATGACCTTATGCTCTGCAGGTCTAGAGGTCTTAGTTACAAAGGGAGGAATGCTCCCATTTGGAGACACATCACGGATTCCATTGAACTGGAAGTTAAGAATGCCCCCTGGCCACTTTGCTCCTTATGCCTCTGAATCAATAGGCAAAGAAGGGAGTTACCATACTGGCTTGTGTTATTTATCCTGATTACCAAGAGGAAATCAGATTTATATTACATAATGGAGGTAAAGAAGTATATGCCTGGAGTGCAGGAGATCCTTTATGGCTCTCTTAGTACTACCATACCCTGTGATTAAAATCAATGGGGAACTACAGCAACCCAATTCTGACATGACTTCTAATGGCCCAGTTTCTTCAGGAATGAAGGTTGGGTCACCCCACTAGGCAAAGAACCATGACCAGCTAAGGTGCTTGCTGTGGGCAAAGGAAATACGGAATGGATGGTGGAAGAAGGTAGTTCTAAATACCAGTTATGACCATGTGACCAGTTGTAGAAATGAGGGTTATAATTGCTATGAGTATTTCTGCTTTGTATGTGTGCATCAAATATTTTTGATTCATTTGTTTATAAAATAAAAGATGTAAACAGGGCTAGTACATTTTCGGTTGTATATTTGTTCATTGTATCATGTTAGGCACCAGTATGACTTTATAACTGTCTTTATTCAGAGATTATGTATGGTTTAAGGAGACATGTACAGGTGCCAAGTTGACAAGGGGTGAACTGCGATGGTTAAGGTTGTGTGTCAACTTGGCTGGGCCGTAATTCTCAGTGGTGTGGCAGTCATATAATGCTATGATCACTTCCATGATAAGATTTGATATATGTGATCACCTCCACGATGGGATCTGCTGTGAGTAGCTAATCAGTTGAAAGGAAGTTTCCTTGAGTTTGTGGCCTACATCGAACATAAGGGAACTGTCTGGCAAGGCTTGTGGACTTTTGCTTGCTCTGAATCTTGCAGCTGGCTCCTGTTCGTCTGACCTTTGGCTCTTGGGACTTGAGCTAGCAGCTTACCTGCAATCTTGCCTGCTGATCTTGGGATTCAACGATCTTCGTAGCCTGTGACCAAAAGCTCTGCTCTCTGACCTGCTGATCTTGGGTTTGCCAGCCCCTAGTGCTATGTGAATCTGGAGAAGCCTCTATCCTGACCCACAGACTTGGGATGTACCAGCCTCTACAACCAAGTGAGCCGTTTGTTTGATATACAACTCTCTATATATTTACACACATTGCTGGTTTTGCTTCTCTGAGAACTCAGCCTAAGATACAGACTCATGAGGGAGATCCTATGTTTGATTCATGGCCAGTGCTCAGGCACCACCTTGAATATGATATGATGGCTGCCCTTGGGCAGCCATCTTGTACTTACGAACTACAAGAATAAGGGAAAGGACAAAAGAATTTCAGACACTTGACTTGACACTCAAGCCTCTGACTTGATATTAGCAACTTCCTACCTTCCAGAGTTCTTATTATGTGAGAAAACAAATCTTTATTCTTTTTAAACCACTGTCAGTTTGGTATTTTTTTTTTGTAGGAGAAGGTACATCTGATTTACAGAATCAGTTCTTTATTTATTATGTATACATATGTATATATTTGAGCCTTTGATTTTCTGATAAGATCTTTATTCTCTTCTCAAATTAAACTAGGTAATGAAATATGGCTGGAAAATCATTTTAACTTAGGTTTTTTTTTTGTAATTCTTTATTTCTTCTATATTCCCATGTTGCTTTTGAGGACTTTAATGCTATTTTTTCATTATCCTTTCTATGGATACTGTTTTTGTTTCTGTAAACTCTTAGGATTTTATCTTTATTACTGGTGGTGACATTTTATCATGAAGAATATCACATATTAAGGTTTTCATCTGTTCTTTGTATTCTGTCTATTACCTCCATGATATTTATTCTTGTATGTGTTTATGTTTGTCTTTCATGTTCAGGCTTTCCTGAAGTATCTCCTGAACTTGGCTCTGTGTTCACATTTCAGATAGAGACTCTAAGAAGTCACTGTAAACCCTGTGTTCATGAGTGGGGGGGGGGGGGTCAGCTATAAGTGAAGCTTCACAATAGATAATGGGGATCAAGTGGGCAAACAACTTTATCTTTGGATTACCCAAATTTCAAAATCTGTAGGTCTTCTTCTAGAACTATTTAACTTTTCCAGAGAAAGATCTTCTGATCTTTTGCCTAGCTAGGGAGGGGTTGAAAGAGCCTGACTACCAGCCTTTGGAAGCTGAAAAGAGAAGGGAACTAGACATCTCATCATTCAGCATTCAGACTTTTACTTAATCCTCCGGGTTTCAGTTGGACATCGACCTAATCTCCACTTCCTAACACTGTACCTAGTGCTCCCTGCCCCAAGTGCTCCCTGCCTCAAGCTTCTCTGGTTTAATTTCCCCAAAGAATATACCTCCCTTCTCCTAAGGGAGTAGAAGTGGTGTTGGTATCTAGATGTATGAAATGGGGGTATCTGGTAGTTTTACATCTGGGTCTGAACTCAGGACAGAGGGAGTACTTGAGGGTCTAACTTTTTGTTGCATAGACTTGTAAGCTGTCTTGTTAGTAGAGTGATTCAAT
Source organism: Dugong dugon (assembly GCA_030035585.1). Taxonomy (NCBI): domain Eukaryota; kingdom Metazoa; phylum Chordata; class Mammalia; order Sirenia; family Dugongidae; genus Dugong; species Dugong dugon. The sequence continues at coordinate 74,134,453 of CM057467.1, read as the reverse complement.
TACCCCACACCTTCTTCTGGTAGTTAATAGATACATCAGCATGTTTCTTGCCACTATCCCCCTATATGGGCACTTAGATTTACTTTCTTCTGCTCTGCTAAATCAGTTACTAGTCCTCTAACCCTTTAACAAGGAACCCTGATCACCCAATGGTTAAGTGCTCGGCAAATAACACAAATGATGACTAATTTCACTTAGCATAATGCCTTCCTGATTTATCCATGTTGTGAGATGTTTCACAGATTCATTATTGTTCTTTATCGTTGTGTAATATTCCATTGTGTGTATGTACCATAATTTGTTTATCAATTCATCTGTTGATGGTCACCTAGGTTGTTTCCATCTTTTTGCTATTGTGGACAGTGCTGCAATGAACATGGATGTGCATATATCTATTTGTGTGATGGCTCTTATTTCTCTAGGATATGTTCCAAGGAGTGGGATTGCTGGATGCTATGGTACTTCTATTTCTAGCTTTTTAAGGAAGTGCCAAATCAATTTCCAAAGTAGTTGTACTACTTCACATTCCCGCCAACAGTGCATAAGTGTTCCAATCTCTCCATAACCTCTCCGACATTTATTATTTTGTGTTTTTTGGATTGCTGGTAGCTTTGTTGGGGTGAGGTGGCATCTCATTGTAGTTTTGATTTGCATTTCTCTAATGGCTAATGATCATGAGCATTTCCTCATGTATGTGTTAGCTGCCTGAATGTCTTCTTTGGTGAGGTGTCTGTTCATATCCTTTGCCCATTTTTTAATTGGATTATTTGTCTTTTTGCTGTTGAGGTTTTGCAGTATCTTGTAGATTTTAGAAATTTGACCTTGATCAGATGTGTCATAGCCAAAAATTTTTTCCCAGTCTGTAGGTTGTCTTTTTATTCTTTTGGTGAAGTCTCTTGATGAGCTAAGTGTTTGATTTTTAGGAGCTCCCGGGTAAATAGTTTCTTTTCTGATGTTTGTGCATTGTTAATCATGGTTTGTATTCTGTTTATGCCATGTATTAGGGCTCCTAGCATTGTCCCTATTTTTTCTTCAATGATCTTTATCGTTTTAGTTTTTATATTTACGTCTTTAATCCATTTTGAGTTAGTTTTTGTACATGGTGTGAGATATGGGTCTTATTTCATTTTTTTGCAGGTGGATATCCAGTGATGCCAGCACCATTTGTTAAAGAGATTGTCTTTTCCACATTTAATGGACTTTGGGCTTTTGTCAAATATCAGCTGCTCATAGGCGGATGAATTTACCTCTGGATTCTCTATTCTGTTCCATTGGTCTATGTATCTGTTGTTGTATCAGTACCAGGCTGTTTTGACTACAGTGGCAGTATAATAATTTCTGAAATCAGTTAGTGTGAGGCCTCATGCTTTGTTCTTCTTCTTCAGTAATGCTTTACTGATCCAGGGCCTCTTTCCCTTCCATATGATGTTGGTGATTTTTTTCTCCATCTCGTTAAAAAATGTTGTTGGAATTTGGATCGGGATTGCATTGTATCTGTAGATTGCTTTGGGTAGAATTGACATTTTCACAATGTTGAGTCTTCATATCCATGAACAAGGTATATTTTTCCACTTATATAAGTTTCAGAGCAATTTCATAAGAGAATTACAACACAGGGAGGCTTTTACTTCCAACCAAAACCAAACCCATTGCCGTCCAGTCAATTCTGACTCATAGCAACCCTATAGAGTCTTTTAAAGCTTTAGATTTTTTCAAAGGAGGCAGTGTCCCACATTAAAAATCTCCCATTCTTTCTTCTGTTCAAGTCTTTGTATTAACTTCAGTTATTCGAATCACTGAAGTAAGGGATGCCTTCTGTCACAATTTTGAAACACTTGAAACAGACTGGGTCTGGGTCTCCCACACCTGGTGACAGGTTTCTTACTAACTACTCCAGGCCATGTCTGATCTAGTTCCAAGACTTCCTTGTCTCTGTCAGTTTTCTTCACTGAATCTCAGCAACTTCGTCACGTAGAGGATGCTGGAAATCCCACTGGCTCCCATAGTGTTACTGAGTATGTCAATTAGGGCATACTTCAACCTGAAAGCCAAAACCAAGCTCACTAACCATGTTCTCCAGATAAAGCGAGGATCATTGGTGTCCATGTTGGAGGCTGTCTGACACTCCAGATTTGAGATGTGTAAAATAGACTAAAAGAATTTTATAGTATGATTTCATGTGTTAAACTTGTCATTTAATGGTATTTGTTCTGTTAAATATGGCCATTCAGTGTTATGTGGTAAAAAAAATGCCTATTAGAAAAGATGATGGTCTTTCTTGTAGGCATGTGGATATTATCCTGTCACTGACAGCATTGTACTTCAGGCTAGATCTTGAAATGTTCTTTTTGACAATGAATTCGACCCGATTCCTCTTCAATTTGTAATTGTCAGCATAGTAGACCATACAATTGTCTGATTCAAAATGGTCAATACTAGTCTATTTTAGCTCACTAATACCTAGGATATCCATCTTTATGCGTTCCATTTCATTTTTGATGACTTCCAGTTTTCCTAGATTCATACATTGTACATTCCATATTCCAATTATTAATGGATGTTTGCATCTGTTTCTTCTCATTTTGAGTCCTGCCACATTAGCAAATGAAGGTCCTGAAAGCTTGACTCATCCAAGTCATTAAAGTTGACTGTACTTTGAGAAGGCTTCTCTTCCCCAGTCACATTTTGAGTGCCTTCCAACCTGAGGGGCTCATCTTCCAGCACTGTCAGACAATGTTGCACTGCTATTCATAAGGTTTTCACTGGCCAATTTTTTCAGAAAATTCATGAGGTCCTTCTTCCTAGTCTGTTTTGTTCTGTAAGCTCTGCTGAAACCTGCCAGTATGGGTGACATTGCTGTTATTTGAAAGACCAGTATCATAGCTTTCAGTATCACAGCAAATGCGAGCCACCACAGTACCAGAAACCGACAGATGCATGGTGGCTCTCGCACTTACACGTGAGTTATTATCCTGAAACTCAAAGAGAAGAGGTGAAGGACAGCTATATAGTCTTTCATGAGGATTTTTATGGAATAAAAATCCCTGTTCAAATGATAATTGAACATCATGATGATTTAAAGACATGTGCATAATCTACACTTGGTCCGGGGAAGATACTCAAAGAATTCCACCTAAATATAATCTTAGAAAAGAAGAATCAATCACGTATACTTTTCTCTTGTTACAATACATGGGAGTGTCTACTAGCCATCATTTTGTAACCTTTCTTGCCGGAGACAGTAAACTGTTTCCTCAACGTGGTGCCTAATGGAGCAGGAACTTCCTCAGTATCATCCTTCTGTGTAAACTATCACTCCATGATGTTTAAAGGATACAGAGAATCCTAGCAAGTGTTCCCCTAGATACCAACTCATTGTCTTCCCTTTAGAAATATAGATGCTAATGAATGCGGGTGAATTTTTAGTACTTTTTAAAAATTGTTTGCCTAATGGTGCTACGTGATATTGAAAACATAAATGTGAAACTGTTACTGCCTCTTGGTGTTTATAATTGTTACTACTTTATAATTGTTAATGAAAGACACTCTTGAAAATTGTGTCTGTTTGGGTATACTGCCTAATAATTTATGAGCTAAATGTTGCTAAGATTGGAATAATGCCACTCATGGAATTCTTTAGTACAACTGACAGACTAGCACAAATGATGCTATCTTGCTATAGTTTTTGAGTATAGATGTCATCGAAAAGGTGATATTTGATCGCAGACCTGAGGGTATGAGGGACTCAGGTTGTAAGCTACCTAGAGAAAGTTTCCAAAGCATAGGGAACAGAAAATGCAAATGTTTCGAAGTAATGTTTTGCTGGAGCTTTTGAAGAATAGCAAGGAGGCCAAGATTTGCTGGAGTGGGGAGAGTCGAAAATTAGATCAGAGAGGTAAAGGGATCGTAGATCTTGTATTGTGTTGCAGACCCCGATAAAGATTTCAGCTACCCTCTGAGGACAATTGGAATCCAATGAGAGGTATTCTGCACAGGAATGACCTGGTCTGGTTATCTTTTAAAAGAAGCTCTGTGGCTACAATTGCGAAGAACAAACTATGGCCGGAATGGGAGGTAAGGCAGCCTGGAAGCAGGGTAACTAGAAGGCTATTGCAGTGTTGCAGGTGAAGGATGATGATGACTGCGCTAGGGTTAGCACTGGAGGTTGTAATAGGACCAAGGCTGGATAGGTTCTGAAGGTAAAGTTGACAGAATTTATTAATGGAGAGGATGTGGGTTGTGACAGAAAGAGACGTGTCAAGTCTGACTCCAAAACTCTGGCTTTCTCTTTTGTCTATCACTTTGTTTTTTTGTTCATTTATTTATTTATTTCTAGTATCTGGCATTTTTTTTTCCAACCTTGTCTTCCAAATTTACTATTAATATTATAAAATTTATGATTAAATAGCTTGGCGTTTTTGAAAGAGTTTTCTAATTTCCTCTGTATCTACTTTGCTTTTTTTTTTTAAAAAAAATGTGTTTATTTTACTTCTGTCTCCCTGTAGAAGGAATTCCTAAAATTTCTCATGATTCTGCTTTTGAAGTTTAATACTGAAGGTACCAGAATGCTGACAGGAAGCTTTGTGAGCAAGGGCAGAGCTTTTTGACTGGTGGTCTATACTGTGGGGCAGGCTAGCAAAGATGACTTTTCCAGGGAGGGAGCCCTGTATTTTAATTGCATTTGTCATTATTTGTAGTTCTCTCATTTTGCAGCAGTCATTTTTTCCATAGCAAAAATCTCCAACTCCTATTTGCATGAGAGCAGGAGTCTCTCCAGCATTCAAGGAGAAATAGTGGGAGGGCTGAGGAAGATGCAGTTATCTTGCTAGGAAGAGCAGGGTGGAGAATGGGACTCTAACTGCTCCTTACCAACTTCCACCCTTTTATTAAGGTCATTGCCTTTGCTGTTCCTGGTGACTCCAACTCCTAAGCCTGTCTGGGTTTTGCTACTTGTAAGCCCTCAGCAGACTCCTACGTTTCCACATCCCCTCCTGTCAAGTCATTCTTACTCCTTCTTTGGTTTTCCATGTTCTCATTTTGTATTGTGATGTTACTGGTGGTTTGTTTCCTCAAAGGTAAAGTATGCACTTTTGTCTCTCACCCTCCTTGGTGTGCTTGAATGGTTTCTGAGGATTGAATGGAAGAAATACTCTTTATCTTACTTATCAAGTGCTCTATAACAGAAATGCCACAGGTGGATGGCTTTAACAAATAGAAATTTATTTTCTCAAACTTTAGGAGGCTAGAAGTCCGAATTCAGAGTGCTAGATCTAAGGGAAGGCTTTCTCTCTCTGTTGGCTGTGGGGGAAGGTTGTTGTCTCCTTTCAACATTGGTGGTTCTTTGGAGAGCTCCATGTGTCTTGGCATCAGTCTTCTCCTGTGTCTGGGAGGTTCTCAGTGCAGGGACCCCGGATACAAACATGTGCTCCACTCCCAACTCGTTTTTCTTGGTTGTCGAGAGGTCCCTCTCTGCTGTGCTTGCTTCTCTTTCCTTTTATTTCTTTTAGGATAAGGATGTGACTCAAGCAATGGTATGAATGAGTAAGGCAGTGACTTAAGTAGGTGATTTGAGTCAGGCTGTGACTTGAGTCATGCCCTTTAGTAGAGGTGTTACTTAAGATACAGCTCTCATTAATGCTGCCTATCAACATATGGAGGTTTAGAATTTACAACACATAAAATGGAAGATAATTACACAATACACAAAATGAAGCAAAATTAGATCAGATCACAAAATGGGGAACAATTACACAATACTGGGAATCATGGCCTAGACAAGGTGACACATATTTTTGGGGATACAATTCAATACGTGATACCTTTCCTCTGTCACCTTTAAACCTGAAAGACCCCTTGAGAATGCTAAAGGCATTTATCCATTCATTCCAGATTCCAAGGTTGCTACTGAAAACTATGTTGATTTTATTCTCATTTCTTTATAGTTTATCTCTAGGAAAGTTCCCTTGTGGTGCAAACACTTGTGCTCAAATGGTAATCTCAAATTTGGTGGTTCGAACACACTCAGAAGCACTGCATAGAAAGGCCTGGAAATCTGCTTCCATAGAAATCACAGGCAAGAAAACCATATGAAGCTGTTCTACTCTGGAAACAAGGTTGCTATGCATTGGAATCCACTCAACGGCAACAGGTTTGATTTTGGGCTTTTTTTTTCTGTCTAGGATATTTCAGTATCTTTTCTATGTACCAGACATCCTGAATTTTAACAATGATATATGTGAGTGGGGTCCCTTTTGTTTATATTACTGGACATTTGGTAGACCCTTCCTATTTGAAGTCTTATGTCTTATTTCAGGTAAGGAAAATGTGCTTGTTATTTATCTTACATTTCTTTGATAAATTCTTCTCATTCATTTTACTATACATTCAACTGTGGTTGAAACAGAACAAGAGATAAATATTTGTCTCAACGAAAAGCTTAGCAGCGAGTAGCAAGCAGAAGTAGCATACTCCTGAGAGGAGCAAAATCCTGGAGAGAGACCTCTTCTGTGGTGCAGTCATTCAGAGACGGCTGAAAGCTGAGTGGGGAGATGAACACAAAGAAAAACCCTCCAGCACCCCTGCCATCCGGGCAAGCACAAGCTACTCACCACTAGAAGAATTTGAAGCCTGTGGCGTAACGATAGCAACAACAAAGACCAATCTAGCACAACTCTTAACTGCATTAACCAAATCCTCATACTAATAGCGTGACACAGAAGAGACCTGTCCATTTCTAGGCATCAGCACTATTAACCTCAGTCTCTATTCTTCTAACACAACGCCCAACATTAGATAAAAAAGGACAAGACTCACAAAAAAGCAAGAGGATCTAAACCACTGTCAGGAGATTCATCGGTAGAACTAGACTAAGCAATAGCCTAATTGTTGCAACTGTGAAATAAAGACATTATAATGACCGTAGTTAACATAATAAAAAGCTGAGTGGAAAATTTAGGCAACATGGATGAACAGATGAAGAACTTGAAAAGAGATATAAAATCTCTAAGAAAAACTCAAATGAAGATGCTAGAGATAAAACATTGTATGAGAGAGAAAAAATTTGTATAATGGGCTCATCAGTAGACTCACTACAGCTGAGGAAAGAATCTGTGCATTTGACCAGAACACCATAGAAACTATTGAGACAGGAACACAAAAAATAAAGGAATTAAAAAAAAAAGAAGAGGAAAAAAAAAAAAAAAAAAAAAGCAGAGCATCCATGATCTCTGGGATAATATGAAAGAGTCTAACATGCATGATATTTTTCTCAAAAGTAGAAGAGAGATAGAATCAAGTAGAATTTATACTTAAAGAGTCAATGTCCATTATTTTCCAAAAATAATGAAAACCATTAAAACACAGATCCAAGAAACTGAGAGAATCTCAAACAGGATAAATACTGAAACCACAACATCACCTGTCTTAGTCATCTAGTGCTGCTGTAACAGAAATACCACAAGTGAATGGCTTTAACAAAGAGAAATTTATTTCCTCACAGTAGAGTAGGCTAAAAGTCTAAATTCAGGATGTCAACTCCAGGAGAAGGCATTCTCTCTCCAGCTGCCTTCTCATCAATGTTCCCCTGGACAAGGAGCTTCTCCATGCAGGGACCCCGGGTCCAAAGGACATGCTCTGCTCCCAGCACTGCTTTCTTGGTGGTATGAGGTCCCCAATTTTCTGCTTGCTTCCCTTTTCTTTTATCTCTTGCAAGATAAAAGGTGGTGCAGGCCACGCTGCACGCAAACTCCTTTTACACTGGATCAGGGATGTGACCTTAGTAAGGGTGTTACAATCCCACTCTAATCCTCTTTAACATAAATTTACAATCACAAAATGGAGGACAACTACACAATACTGGGAATCATAGCTAACCAAGTTGACAAACATTTTTGGGGACACAATTCAATCTACGACATCATCGAACTGCTGAAAATCAAACATGAAGAGAAAATCTTGAGAACAACAAGAGATGAAACTCTTTATGTACTGAGAAACAAAAATAGGAACATTACCAAAATACTCATCAGAAACTGTGTAATCCGGTAGACAATGGAGTGAGTGCTTTCAAACAACAATAGAAGAAGTTCCAGTTCAGAATCCCTACCCAGCATAAATAGTTCCAAAACAGATAAAGGAAAGATTTCTCAAAAAACAAGAGAGAAGTTGAGATAATTCACTGCCAGCAGCGTATTATGAGAAATGTGAAGGAAGTTCTTCAGATAAGAGTACGATACCAAACGGAAACTTGGATCTACACAAGGACGTGATGAGCACCAGAAATGGCATAAATGAAGGTAAATGTAGAAGACATTGTTTTGCTTATTTTTAAATGCTCCAAGAAGTAATTGACTATCTAATGCAAAAATTGTAACAAAGTATCGTGACGTGTATAGTACATGTAAAAGTAAAATATGTAACGATAGTAGCATGAAGAATGGAAGGAACAGATTGGAGGTATACTTTTGTAAGAATCTTCACTTTATGTGCAGTGATATAATTTTAAGGTAAACTGTTGTGACCCTAATACTCCCCAGCATGTTTTTTCCTTTTCAGAATGGGCAACTGAGGGCTTGACATTACTAACGCCATAACAAACCTGTAAGTTTTTTTTTCTTTTTAATTTGCCTTCTCTCTTTTCACATACCTTTGTTAATGGCTTTGTTTTGCGCATACGTTTGTTAATGACTCTGTTTTATGACTTAGGATCCCCCGCAGGAAGATTACAACCCAGATGTCAGAGACAAATATCTTCAGCCTGATAAGGAAATGTCTGGTTCCCTATCTCTTTAGTATGATAAAGAGTCTCCTGTAATTATCTTGGAGTGAATAACAACACTTCTAACCTTTGTAAAAATCATATATAAGGTCTAATGTAAGAATGCTTTTTGGAACTCCCTAAAGACAGTCTGTGTTGATGGATCCCTGGTGGCGTACACTTCCTAAATTAAATCTTTCTCTTTCTGACTTGGAGTATGTTTCAGTGGCTCCACTGCTCCAGGACATGGACCCTATTCGGGTAACACTGTGATAAGCAACGGATGTATACCATAAGCCCTCAAACCAAAACCAAACCTGTTACCATTGAGTCAATTTCAACTCATAGCGATGAGGGAGTCCCTAAGCCCTAGCAAGCACTAAAACATTTTAGGGAAAAGGTAAAACTAATAAGCCAATCATAATGGAGATTAAAATGGAATCATAAAAAATACATAATCTAAAAAGAAGACATACAAAGTGCCTATATTTTTTTGTGGGGATAATAGAAAACTAGACAGATGGTAGATATATATCCAACCATATCAGTAATTACACTAAAAGTAGACAGTATAACATGCCAATTAAAGAACAGAGATTGTCTAATTGTATAAAAAACCAGAACCAATTATAGGCTGTGCTCAGAAACAGCCTACTTTAAATATGAAGAGATAGATAGATAGGTAAAAAGATAAGTATGTAGAGAGAGAGATGATAGACAGATAGAAAACAGACAGGCAGACAGCTGGATAGATAGATAAAGTAAAAGGATGTAAAAAGATGTATCACATAAATTAGAATCCAAAGAATGCTACAGTGGCTATATTATCAAGGAAATGAATATAACCAGGGATTATGAGGGACATTACTTAATGATAAACAGGCCAATCCACCAAGAAGGCATAATAATCCTGAATATTTTATGCACAGACAAAAGAATGTCAAAATGCGTAAAGCAACAACCAATGAAAACGAAGAAATAGACCAATTCATAATAACAGCTAGAGATTTCAAAACTCTTCTCTCAGTAATCAATGGAACAAGTTGACAAAAACAAAAACAAAACACTGGACTGGACGTCTAAATACACTGTCAAACAACTAGTCCTAACTGACTTTTATAGAATACGTAGCAGTGGTAGACTATACATTCCTTTCAACTGCCCTGGAACATTCACGAAGATAGACTATATTGTGGCTGTCTTAGTTATCTATCCTTCTATAACAGAATACCACAAGTGGGTGGCTTTAACAAACAGAAATTTATTTGCTTACAGTTTAGAAGGCTCAGAGTTGGAATTCAGAGCACCAGCTCAGGGCGAATTCTTTCTCCCTCTGTGTGCTCTGGAGGAAGGTCCTTATCTCTTCAGCCTCTGCTTCCCGGTTCCCTGGAGATCTCCATGTGTCTGGACATCTATCTTACCTCATCTTTGTTCTGCTCCTTTGTTTAATCTCTTTCACATTTCAAAAGAGATTGAATCAAGATATGCCCTACACTAATCCTGTATTATTAACATAACAAATACAACCCTTTCTCAATTGGGATTATAACCATAGGCATAGAGGTTAGAATTTATAACACAATTTTTTTTTTGGATGGTGTAGGGAAAAAAAAATCACGAAGTTTATTAAAGCAAAAAGAAAGTTTCATTTAGCATATACTCAAAAAAGCGGAAGTGGGAAATCAGACAAGCATGCTGCCATAGCCATGTCTGCCAAAATCCAAGGAAATTACAGAATAGACAAAAGCGGGAAAATGAACAAGTGTGCTGCCACAGCCATGTCTGCCCACGTCCAAGAAAATATTACAGAATAAGCAAGAATGGGAAAACGGACAAGCATGCCGCTAAAACCATGTCTGCCAGAGTCCGAGGACACTTACAGAATCATCAGTATGTATTAACATTACAAATGGGCAAAACCATTGAAAACATCACCTTTTCACAGATTGGCTAGAAACCGTGATCCTACGTTTTGAATTGTCTTTCTTAACAAGCATTGGTACAGATTTCAGTAATGACAGGAGGGTCCTCATTGGGTCCTACAAATTTTCCATTCACTAAAAGCCAGTAGAAAAATATAAAAGTGGAAGGTTTTTTGTGTTCAGTTTTATGATTTGTTTATGTGAAAGTTTCCCTAAAAGATTTTTTCCGAGATTATCCTAGCTATTGTCTTTATACTTCAGGGCCTAGTTGTGTCCTTATGAGTCCTTGTGATTCCTTGTGAGTCTAGCTCCAGCTAGGTCACATTCTCTATGCTCAAGGACAGAGAATAATGACTTCAATATTGTTTCCTAAATCAGGGGACATATTTCAATCCATAACAGTGGCCATAAAACAAGCCTCAACAAATTTAAAATAAATTATGCAGAAGGAAGGAACAAAGCAAATGAAGACTAGAATCTAAGAAAGGACAGAGTACCATGGGTGGTGGGAGGGAGAAAGCACCTATCAGATGGGTTGAGCTGTTAAAACTTGAACACTTGTAGCTGGAGAGGAGCAGGTTTCACGGCTTGGACAAAGCAGGGTAAAGAAAGACCAGTCCTTTGAGGCTTACACATGAGAACAGAGAAGGGGTGAATAGGAGGAGCAAAACTTAGAATCAAGGTCCAAGGCTCTAAAACACCATACAGAAACCCTTGTCTTTGCAGCATGAAGTATCATTTCAGAAAACTTCAGTGAAACTTGTCATGTTTCTGTGCATGGATTCACAGCCCTAGTCCAATTCTTAGCTTTTCACCTGGAGAAAAAGAAAGACAAGAAAAGGGGATCCCTAATTTCTGCCTCCAAGTCCTCTCTAGGAAGGCAACCATTTCCATGTAAGAGGTAATCAGTAAAGATTTGTTGGAAGAAGGAGCAGTAATTGAATGAGCGCAGTTAAGCAGCACATTGCCCTGGGCATCAAGTTGCTTGATGGGGAGTGAGATGACAGATGTGGACCCCCGGTAAGTCAACCTCCCCTAACCCCAAATCCTTCCTACTGATTCTTCATTTCCTGAAAATCCTACCATTAATAAGCCCCAGTGGCATATTTATAGCCCAATTCCTTTCCTTCTGTATAATTGAACAGCATCTTTTTGCCTGATGATCTTGCAAGAATGAAGATCCCAGATTCCTCAGAAAACTCTTTTTCTCCTGATAGGACTATTAGTTGTATTAAGGGCCAGTGGCAACACAGCACCAGAACCAGAGGATCCTGTCCCAACTATTCAGTGGTAAAAAAAAAAAAAAAAAAAAATCTCACTCACTCTTTGCTTCGGCTTCCAGGGCTCCTGAGAGAGCCACCTTCATGAAAATCTAGCAAGGGTCACACAAAGAGGGTTTCTCAGTCTCCACCTACCTTGATAGTTCTTCTTTAGAATGCACTCCTGTGCATGGGTGGCATGGCAGATGGTTCTCAGAGTCACACAATTCCCATCAGCATAAACATAAAGACACAGGTGACAACTTAGAGCTGGAAAGTCAAAACCAGCACAGTGCAGCTCTTTCTGGGCTCACTTTGCCACTGGTCAGGAGACAGTGCCTGCCACCTGGCCCACACCTAGCATGAAAAATGGTCAGGTCCACACACAGGTTGGCATAGATTATTTTGCTAAAAGTGTAGTTTGATTTCTCTGTGGTTGGCTTACACCAGTGGAGCCTCTTCTGCATCATCCTTGGGCTTGCACCAAGGGCCTTTTTGAAGAGGAGGTATGAGTCCCTCTGGAGACAAGGCCTGTGTGAGTGCACAGACAGAATCTGTTTACTCAGAGGTACTCAAGTTTCCTAAAACGCACTGTGTTGCTGGAAGGAGAAAATGATGACTTACGTTGCAGCTTCCCCAGATCTCACATCCTGTGATGCGAGAACCCTCTTCTCAGTTCTTTCAGAATAACCCTCATCTGTCCTCATCACTCACAAAGAAGCTTCCTAAATCCTTTTCAACTCAAATTTAGGGTTCTAAGAAGGAAAGCTTGAGGAATTTAGGAGTATCATGAATTAGTACTAACTTGGAAGGTGGGTTGAGCCTGAAGTGAAATAAGAGAGAAAAGAGGAAGAAATGAAGAGGAGCAAATACGGGTCTAAAGCGAAGAAGAAAGAAAAAGACAGTGGAGGCACAGAAGGAGGAAAACAAGTAGGAGTGAAATGGAGGCTGTGGGGACCACCTTAAACGGGAAGGTCAGGATCATCCTTCCACCTGCATCCTCACAACTGGTTGGACCAACAATCCACAGCCACCTGTGTGGGTTCTGCTCATATAGACACAGCCTCCACTGTCCTTCCAGATGTCCCCAGAAGCTTACCTTGCAGAAAGCCCAACAGCAAGGAGAGGTCCAGCAGCAGGAGCAGTAGACGCTTATGCAGCTCAGAGCCTCGCACCAGGGAGGAGCAGAATGCAAATAGAGATTGCCTGTGCCTCACACGCTAAAAATCACTGCTTTTTAACCCCTGCCTGGAGGAAGACTAGCCAATGAGAGGCCAGGTGGAGGGTGTACTTCCCTAGGCAGAGGGGAGCCTTGGCCCTGGTCCTTCCAGCATCTCTGGCTCTGCTCACCTTCATGGTCAGCCAGGGGAGCCACGTTCTTTCATGGTTTCTCTAGTTGCACTTGAACTAGCTTTAAAATGAGAGAATCACATCTGCTTCACTCAGCCAAAGTGTTTGTGAGACTCAGGTGAGTTACTGACTCTGGATCACTGGCCTCCACATTCCATACTTCACAGGAGTCCTACCCTGAAATATGATGGGAGTAAACTTATTTGAGCTCTTAATAAAGTAAGTTCAGAGAAATGGATATGTACCTTGACTATTATTAAATACAGCCCTGAATATAAAATAGGCATATGGGGCTACACAGTTTAGACTAGATATCTTGTTGTTAGGTGAATCAAGTCAGCCTCTGACTCTTGAGATACTCATGTGTTGCGGAGCACAACTGCTAGATCAGCAGTACTTTTGCTCAATGGTGCCACTGGGTAGGTTGGAACTGTCCACCTTTACTTTAACAGCAGATACAAACTGTTTGTGTCACTCAAGCTCCATACAGACTAGACTCAATTCAATCCATAACAAGGAAGTTGGGCGTAAGTATTTACACAGGTGCAGCAAGAATGGCAATTTATCACATAGGCCTCTTATATTTGCTCTGCTGAATGTTTTCTTAAGAAATCTCAGACTGAATTTATAAAAGTCTCTCAAAGTTAGGAAGCCAAGTCAAGAACTGGCCATCAGCTTTTACCTGTAGAACTCACAGATTTGAGGGAGTTTCTCTCTTCTTGCGCTCCCAAAATATTGTAAGGCCCTCTTCTGATTTGATAACACTCCCCATGTGCTTCATAGCATGTCAAAAAAATGTCTAATGTTTTTTACAACCTCTCTGTTAACAAGTAGAAAGAAAACAAATCTTTTGAGATTTTTTCTTAGGGCAAGCTGGGAAATGCCAAAAGACAAATTTTAGATATAAACACATAATTTAGGATTAGATTTTGAGAGATTTTATCATTTGGTTAAATAGAATCACAAGTCATGGTAAAACAGTACTTGGATATCTATGTAACCAAAGTGACAATAATAACATTTTAAAAATTAATATAGGAGGTAAAATGAATGTAAAAAAATAAATTAAAAAACTCAGCTTTTTCATAAGTGAGAGGATTTACCTTTTTTTAAGCAATTGAGGACCTGATAAAGTTAACATAAGATCAGGAATTTATTATGAAAAGACATAGAATGTTTGCCTTCTAGACAAATTTCGAAGACCATAAATGTAAGGCTTTACAAGCTCTTTCTAAGAGCAACCCAGTAATTAAAAACTATTTTTCGTTTTAGCTAAGAGAAAACCAAATTCTAGTTTTTCATACTATTTGATACTAAAGCTTTTAAAAAACCTATGAAAACACTGGTGGCATAGTGGTTAAGAGCTATGGCTACTAACTAAAACTCTGACAGTTCGGATCCACCAGGTGGTCCTTGAAAAATATATGGGGCAGTTCTACTCTGTCCTATAGGGTCGCTGAGTCAGAATGGACTCGACAGCAACGGGTTTGGTTTATCAAGTCTTAGTTTTGCCTATAAGAATATTCCTTTACCTCAAACTTTCCGCTACTTTTTGTAAACATAGGGCGTTGCCCCACACTTTCTTTTTTCTCATTCTAGAACAACTAGATTTTTTACAGTAAAACTAAATTACTCTCTATTTTTACCAGAATCCCTCTTGTACACCTTGCCTAATCTAGTCTTAATCCAAGATTTTAAGTTACCAAAAAGATCTTGACAGCAATGTTTATACTGTTGTACTAAAAACATAATTACTGTTGAAATAAATTGTCGTTACAAATTCACTTCCATTAATTTCCGGGAATATTGGTACTGTTCAATGTTTTAAATGTTCATTCATCTTTAAATCAATCGAAATAAAGTTCCTTGAATGGATATGATAACCTAATTGGTAATACTATCAAGATGTTGAAAAATACGATATATACACACATAACATACATTCATATAGAGATGGGAGCAGAAAGAGTAAGTAACAGTTCCTTCTCCTGAACTCAGGGATTTACACTGTCTTCTGGGTGTTTTAAAGAATCTTTTAGAGAGTCTATTTTGGAATTGTTCTATCTTTTAGAAGCCACATTGTATCAATCAAAATAAGCACCCCAGTCTCTTGGAGATGCACGGGATCTCCTTACAGCTATTGCACTGTTTAAATGAAGCAGTTTACAGATCTCGAAAAATCTCCAAAGTAATCACTACAGGCACAAATGATCCTTTGTTAAGTTATGCCATTTAGAAAGATAGATGCAAGAATTAGGAGTAAGAGAATGTGTAAACAGCAGAATTTTCTCCTGGAATAGGAGAGGACTGAGGCTTAAATGACCCCATGAAAGCTGGCTAGTTTGGTAGCAATGTGATCCTCATGCATATTGTTTGTTGGTAAAAACCTGATTGTTGGTCGCTTCCAAACACAGACCTGACACTCTGTGTCGTCTGGCAGATTAAAAACCCGAAAGAAGCCTCTCTCTGGATCAAAGTCAAGCTCTCAGGACAAAAGATGGAAAGTTAACCTTCTCAGGTTTTACAGGTGACCCATACTAAAGTTTATCCAAGTGGAAGCTGGTTCAGTAGGAACTTTAAAGTAGCGTCTCTGTGTAGCTGGCTTGAAAAACAGACTGCAGGAGCCTGGGCCTATGTTCTACCTATAATTCTCCTTTTTATGACAAACAACACTTTTAGACAGCATGACTCAAAATCTTAACAGTAGCACAAAGAAATTAAAACATTGTTTATTCAACCAGTTAATCTGTGTGCTCACAGGGAGACCTCTCTGTTCAGAGAAACAGGGAGTCTTAGGGCAGTTACAGCAAGTTTTTTAAGGTGAAAAGAGAGGGAATGTAGAAGAAAATTAAGTTAAAGGGCTATCCTCATCCTGATTAATTTTACCTGCCGGTCTTGGATTCGTCAACCCCTGCAGCTAGATGACTCAGGAGAAACCTCCAGACTGCCACCTGACCCAGAGACTTGAGACTTTCCAACCTCTACAACTGCATGATCTATTACTTTGATATAAATCCCCGGCTCTTTCTCTGTCTACATAGACATATATATATGTATATAGGAGCCCTGGTGGCACAGTGGTTAAGAGCTACAGCTGCTAATGAAAAGGTCAGCAGTTCGAATCCACCAGTTGCTCCTTGGAAACCATACAGGGCAGTTTTACTCTGTCCTATAGGTCCACTCGACAGCAATGACTTTCAGTTATATGCATATATACACATACATACATATATGTGTGTGCGTGTATGTGACTGGTTTTGCTTCGCTAGAGAACCCAGCCTAACACCTCTCCCAAGTCTTGATATTTTTAATCACCTTCTATGCATGTTAAATTTGGAAAATGAAAGAGTGAGACAGAAAAAAATTGATGCATTCAAACTATGGTATTGGTGAAAAATATTACTTATATCATGGACTGCCAAAAAACGGAACAAATCACTATTAGGATAAATACAACCACCATGTTTCTTAGAAGGCAGGACAGCAAGACTTCAACTTATTTACTTTGGTCACATCATCAGGAAAGACCAATGGCTAGGAAAGGGCCAAGGAAAACTTTCAATGAGGTGGATTGACCTAACAGCTAGAACAGTGTATACAAACTACAAATTATCATAAAGTTTGTGCAAGACTGGCCGATGTTTTATTCTGTTATACATAAGGTCACACTGAGTCAGAACCACTCCAAGGCAACTAACTACAAGAACAACATCAGTTGTTATGTTTTAGGCTTCTGAGGTTTAAAATGAGATAATGTAGGTGAACATACTCAACACAATGCTGGGAACAAAGTAGGTATTTAACAAAGAATAGTGAGGAATTATTGAGGTTTCTCTTCTTTTGGAGGATTAATTTTTCAGATATTATCATATATATTTAATTTTTTTGTTGTGTATATAGTACTTTATAGATTCCCATTGACAACCACACTATGCGGCATGTCAATATAAAAATCCGAGCAATATAAGAGTCTAATCTTGTGCTCGCTTCAGCAGCACATATACTAAAATTGGAATGATACATAGAAGACTAGCATGACCCCTAGGCAAGGATGACAAACAAATTCCTGAAGCGTTCCCTATTTTTAAAGAAATAAAAGACAGGTTTAAACTTAGAAAAATAGGGGTAAATATTAAAGTAACCACGAAGGGAACTAACAAGCCTACACATCAAAATAAAAACCAAGAAAAACATAAAGACTCAGCAAATCCAAAATCAACAACCATGAAAAAGATGAAAAGAAAATACATAAAGAAAATGACTCAGTACAGAAAACTAACTGGAAAAAGAAACAGTGAACAGCACAATAAAAAAAAGATGTCAAAATGACAGCACTAAGCTCATATCTATCAATAATTGCACTGAATGTTAATGGACTAAATTCACCAACAAAGAGACAGAAAGTGGCAGAATGGATAAAAAGCACAATCCATCTATATTCTGCCTACAAGAGACACACCTTAGACGTAAAGCCACCATCAAACTAAAACTCAAAGGATGGAAAATACATACCAAGCAAGTAACACTCAAAAAAGAGCAGGAGTGGCAATATTAATCTCTGACAAAATAGACTTTAAAGTAAAAGCCACCACAAAAGATAAGGAAGGACACTATATAATGATTAAAGGGTCAATACACCAGGGGGACATAACCATAATAAATATTTACTCACCCAACGACAGGGTTCCAAAATACATAAAACAAACTCTAACAGCATTGAAAAGAGAGATAGTTGCACAATAATAATAGGAGACTTCAACACCCACTTTTGGTGAAGGACAGAAAACCCAGAAAGAAGCTCAATAAAGACATGGAAGATCTAAATGCCACAACCAACTTGATCTCATAGACATATACCGAACACTTCACCCAACAGCAGCCAAGTATACTTTCTTTTCCAATACACATGGAATGTTCTCCAGAATAGAACACATATTAGGGCATAAAGCAAGCCTTAAGAGAATCCAAAGCATCCAAATATTACAAAGCATGCTTTCTGACCACAAAGCCATAAAAGTAGAAATTAATAACAGAAAAAGCAAGGAAAAAAAAATCAAACACATGGAAACTGAAAAACACCTTGCTCAAAACTACTAGGTTACAGAAGAAATTAAGGACAGAATAAAGAAATTCATAGGCTCAAATGAGAATGAAAACACATCCTACCAGAATCTTTGGGACACAGCGAAAGCAGTGCTCAGAGGTCAGTTTATAGCAATAAATGCACACATTTAAAAAGGAAAAAGGGCCAAAATCAAAACATTAACCCTATAACTTGAACAAATAGAGAGCAGCAAAAGAAGCCCTCGGTTACCAGAAGAAAGCAAACAACAAGAATTAGAGCAGAATTAAATGAAACAGAGAATAGAAAAACAATTGAAAGAGTTAACAAGACTGAAAGCTGATTCTTTGGAAAAAAAAAAATCAATAAAATCGGTAAACCATTGGACAAACTGACAAAAGACAAGAGAAGAGGCAAATAACATGGATAAGAAATGAGATGGGCCATATTACAACAGACCCAACTAAAATTAAAAGAATCATAACAGAATACTATGGAAAATTGTACTCTAACAAACTTGAAAATCTAGAGGAAATAGACAAATTTCTAGAAACCAACTACCTACCTAAACTAAAACAAACAGAGGTAGAACAACTAAATAAACCTATAAAAAAAAAAAAGAAGAGGTTGAAAAAGTAATTTAAAAACTTCCAATAAAAAAAAGCCCTGGCCCAGGCAGCTTCACTGGAGAATTCTACCAAACTTTCAGAGAAGAGTTAACACTACTCCTACTAAAGGTATTTCAGAGTATGGAAAAGGATGGAATACTCCCAAACTCATTCTATGAAGCCAGTATAATCCTGATACCAAAACCAGGTAAAGACATCACCAAAAAAGAGAATTACAGACCAATGTCCCTCATGAACATAGACTGAAAAATCCTCAACAAAATTCTAGCCAAAATTCAACAACATATAAAAAAAATTCACCATGATCAACTGGGGCTCATATTAGGTATGCAGGGATGGTTCAACATTAGAAAAACAATCAATGTAATCCATCACATTAAGAAAAGAAAAGACAAGAACCACATGATCTTATCAATCGATGCAGAAAAGGCATTTGACAAAGTCCAACACCCATTCATGAAGAAAAGTCTCAACAAAATAGGAATAGAAGAGAAATTCCTCAACATAATTAAGGGCATTTATACAAAGCCAACATCCAACATTATCCTAAATGGAGAGTCTGAACGCATTCCCATTGAGAACAGGAACCAGACAAGGATGCCCTTTATCACCACTCTTATTCAACATTGTGCTGGAGGTCCTAGCCAGAGTAACTAGGCTAGAAGAAGAAATAAAGGGCACCCAGAGTTGTAAGGAAGAAGTAAAAGTATCTCTATCTGCATATGATATGATCTTATACACACAAAACCCCAAAGATTCCACTAGAAAACTCCTGGAACTAATAGAAGATTTCAGCAAAGTTTCAGGATACAAGATAAACATACAAAAATCAGTGGGATTCCTCTACACCAACAAAGAGAACTTCGAAGAGGAAATCTTCAAATCATTACCATTTACAATAGCTCCCAAGAAGATACAATACTTAGGAATAAATCTAACCAGAGACATAAAAGACCTATACAAAGAAAACTATGAGACACTACTGCAAGAAACCAAAAGAGACCTGCGTAAGTGGAAAAACATACGTTGCTCATTGATAGGAAGACTCAACATTGTGAAAATGTCAATTCTACCCAAAGTGGTCTACAGATACAGAGCAATCCTGATCCAAATTCCAATGACGTTTTTTAAGGAGATGGGGAAACAAACCATATGGAAATCATATGGAAAGGGAAGAGATCTCGGATAAGTAAAGCATTACTGAAGAAGCAGAACAAAGTGGGAGAACTCTCACTACCTGATCTTAGAAGCTGTTATACTGTCAAGGTAGTCAAAACAGCCTTATACTGGTACAACAACAGATACATAGATCAATGGAACCGAGTTGAGAATCCAGACATAAATTCATCTACCTATGAGTAGCTGATATTTGACAAAGGCCCAAAGTCTGTTTAATGGGGAAAAGACTGTCTCTTTAACAAAAGGTGCTGGCATAACTGAATATCCTTCTGTAAAAAAAATGAAACAAGACCCATACCTCACACCATGCACAAAAACTAACTCAAAATGGATCAAAGACCTAAATACAAAATCTAAAACCATAAGGATCATGGAAGAAAAATAGAGATAACACTAGGAGCCCTAATACATGGCATAAACAGAATACAAACCATAAGTAACAATGCACAAAGACCAGAAGAGAAAGAATGTGACTGGGAGCTCCTAAAAGTCAAACACTTATACTCATCAAAAGACTTCACCAAAAGAGTTAAAAGATAACCTACAGACTGGGAAAAATTTTTTGACTATGAGAAATCCAATCAGGGTCTATTCTCTAATATCTACAAGATACTGCAAAACCTCAATGACAAAAAGACACCCTAATTAAAAAATGGGCAAAGGATATGAACAGCCACTTCACCAAAGAGGGCATTCAGGCAACTAACAGCTACATGAGGAAATGCTTATGATCATTAGCCGTTAGAGAAATGCAAATCAAAACTACAATGAGGTACCATCTCACCCCAACAAGGCTAGCATTAATCCAAAAAACACAAAATAATAAATGCTAAAGAGGTTGTGGAGAGACTGGAACCTATACACTGTTGGTGAGAATGTAAAATTGTACAATCAATTTGGAAATTGGTTTGGCACTTCCTTAAAAAGCTAGAAGTAGAAGTACCATACCATTCAGCAGTCTCACCCTTTGGAATATATCCTAGAGATCTAAGAACTGTCACACAAATAGATACATGCACACCCATGTTCATTGCAGCACTGTTCACAATAGCAAAAAGATGGAGACAACGTAGGTGCCCATCAGCAGATTAACGGATAAACAAATTATGGTATATTCACACAATGGAATACTAAGCAATGATAAAGAATAATGATGAATCAGTAAAACATCTCATAACATGGATGAATCTGGAAGGCATTATGCTGAGTGAAATTAGTCAGTCGCAGAAGGACAAATATTGCATGAGACCACTATTATAAGAACTCAAGAAGAAGGTTTAAACACAGAAGAAAATATTCTTTGATGGTTATGAGGGTGAGGAGAGAGGGAAAGGGGTATTCACTAACTAAATAGTAGACAAGAGTTATCTTAGGTGAAGACAGGGACAACGCATGCTACAGGGAAAGTCAGCACAACTGGACTAAACCAAAAGCTAAGAAGTTTCCTAAATGCAACCAAACACTTCTAGGGACAGAGTAGCAGAGGTGGGAGTCTGGGGACCACGGTTTCAGGAGACATCTAGGTCTATTAGCATAACAAAGTTTATTAAGAAAATGTTCTGTATCCCACTTTGGTGAGTGGCATCTAGGGTCTTAAAAGCTAGCGTGCAGCCATCTAAGATGCATTAATTGACCCCAACACACCTGGAGCAAAGGATAAGGAAGAACACCAAAGACACAAGGAAAATATTAGGTTAGGAGACAGACATAAACCAGAGACTCCATCAGCCTGAGACCAGAAGAACTAGATGGTGTCCAGGTATCACCAATGACTGCCCTGACAGGGAACACAACAGAGTCCCTGACCGAGCAGGAGAAAAGTGGGATGCAGAACTCAAATTCACTTAAAAAGACCAGACTTAATGGTCTGACTGAGACTGGAGGGACCGCGGAAGACATGGCCCCCGGACTCTCTGTTAGCCCAAAACTAAAACCATTCCCAAAGTGAACTTTTCAGACAAAGATCAGACTGGACTATAAGACATAAAATAACACTTGTGAAGAGTGTGATTCTTCAAGTAGATACATGAGACTAAATGGGCAGCTCCTGCCCAGAGGTGAGATGAGACAGCAGAAAGGGACAGGACTCGGTTGAATGGACACGGGAAATCCAGGGTGGAAAGGAGGAGTGTGCTGTCACAATATGGGGAGAGAAAGTAGGGTCACACAGCAGTGTGTGTATAAATTTTTGTATGAGAAACTGACTTGAACTGTACACTTTCATTTAAAGCACAATAACAAAAATTAGTCTAAAGTATAAAATCTATAAAAAATTGCAACAACTCAACAACAAAAAGACAAACAACCCAGCCACAAAATGGGCAAAGGACATCAACAAAACCTTAACCAAAGAGGACATCCAATTAGCCAACAAACATAAAATGATGATCACAATCATTAAGCAATTAGAGAGATGAAAACCAAAACTATAATAAGATAACCATCTTACCCTGGCTGATATGGCTCTGATAAAAAACAAACATACAACAACAAATGCCGGCAAAGATGTAGGGAGACTGAAACCTTACGCGTTGTTGGTGTAACTATAATGTGATACAACCACTAAGGAAACAGGTATGGTACTGTGATGGTTAAGATTGTGTGTCAACTTGGCTGGGCCATGATTCTCTGTGTTTTAATGTAATCACTCCCATGATTGAATATATTGTGAGTTGCCAATCAGATGAAAAGGAGTCGCCTTGAGGGTGTGACCCGCATTTGTATATAAGCAGACGTTCTGGCTTTTTGCTCTCTCTGGATCCTGTGGCTGCTTCCTGTCGTCTCATCTCCCGTTCTTGGGACTTGAGCTGTCAGTTTATCTGCCGAACCTGGGATTCGTCGATCTGCACAGCCGGTGAGTGGGAGCCCTGCCCTCTGACCTTCCAATCTTGGGCTTGCCAGCTTCTGCAGCTGTGTGGCTTGGGAGAGGCCTCTACCCTGATCCACGGACTTGGGACGTTCTAGCTTCTACAATCACGTGAGCTGTTTCCTTGATATAATCTCTCTCTATATATCTATTTATACACTTTACTGGTTTTGCTTCTCTAGAGAACCCAGCCTAAGACAGGTACTGTCTCAGAAAACTGAAAATAGATCTACCGTATGATCTAGTGATCCCACTCCTAGGTATCTACCCTAGAGACCTCAAAATAGTGACACAAATAAACATATGCACACTAGTGTTCATTGCTGCTTCAATGACAAAGCAAATAGATAGAAACACACGAAGCACCCATCAACGGATGAATGGATAAGAAACTTGTGGTACATGCATTTGAGGGAATTCTACACACTCATCAAGAACAATGATAAGTTTGTGAAACATATTATACCATGGATGGACCTGGAGGGCATAGTGCTAACTGAAAAAAGTCAAGAATGTAGGGACAAATATTGTATGATCCCTCTTTTATGAGAAGACTGCTCACTGCTGGTTACCAGGGAAAGGAGGGGGAAGGAGAAAATATGCTTTAAACTATAAAGACATGTTAATTTTTGTGTGTGTGTGTGATGGGAAAAGTGGCACCAAATGTGGATGTAGTGAGCACAGCACAACCAAAGTAAAATCAAGTGTTTGAGCACATATGGATGGGTACACGCATATTGGTATATGGGTAGGTACAGGTTTGTACATAGCTGACAACAGATAGAAGTATCTACAGGAATGTATCAATACAAATTTGTAGGTGTAGGCACATATATTCATTGAAGACATAAATACAGACACTCCATAGACATAACCAAACAGCTTTCAAGATTGGTTTTCTGGGTTTGAAAGCTTAGGACCATCATCATGGGACAACTCTGTCAACTGACATAACACAGTTTAAAAAATCATGATTTGCATCCTAGTGAAGTCAGTGGCCCCTGGAGTCTTAAAAGGTGGCAAGTGGCCATCTAAGACAAAACTATGAGTCTCTACTCACCAGGAGCAAACAGTAAGAAATTAACCAAAAGCTCAGAGAAGAAACAAGTCTATATGAGCCAGAACATCATCTACCATAAGACCAGAAGAACTAAATTTTTCCTGGCTACTACCACCAACTATTCTTACCGGGGTCACACTAGATGGTCCCAGATAGAATGGGAGAAAAATGTGGAGCAGAACTCAAATTCTTATTTAAAAAATCCAGACACAAAGGACTAACGGACCACAACTACCACAGCCTCCCCCAGACTGAGTCCAGTACAAGTAGATGGTGCCTGGTTACCACCACTGGCTGCTCTGACAGGGATCGCAGTAGAGGGTCCTTGATAGAGCTGGAGAAAAATGTAGAACAAAATTCTGACTCACAAAAAAAGACCAGACTTACTGGCCTGACAGAGACTGGAGAAACTCCAAGAGTATGGCCCCCGGATACCGTTCTAGCTCAGTAATGAAGTCACTCTTGAAGTTCACCCTTTAGCCAAAGATTAGACAGACCTATAAAACAAAATGAGGCTAAAGGAACACACCAGCCAGGGGCAAGGACTAGAAGGCAGGAGGGCACAGGAAAGCTGGTAATAGACAACCCAAGGTCGAGAAGGGAGAATGCTGGCATGTCGTGGCATTGGTAACCAATGTCACAAAACAATATATGTACTAACTGTTTAACGAGAAGTAAGTTTGTTCTGTAACCTTCATATACAATAAAATAAAATTAAATTAAATTAATTAATAGATAAATAAATACAGAATAATACAGAAAGTCCTTGGCATGTTTCCTGGCACGGAGATCCTATGCAATAGATATCAACTGCTTCTGATTCTCCTATAGAGAAGCAATAAACTTCATAGGGGCAACAACACTTGTTTTGATGCATTACCCTTTATGGACATTTAATCTCTATTTCATAATCACTAAAATGGTAACTTTTTCAAATGTGAACCTTAGTTTATAAAACAACATCCAGAATTTAAACAGAAACAAGTGGGTACTTATTTGCTTAAAAGCAATTCTTCAATTTATTAAAAGAATTCTGTTCAAATAAGCAAACTTTTAAAAGTCTAAATTACCCTTTAAAAAGCAGTATGTTCTTCAGATATTATATTTACAAATATAAGTATCTGAAATCTTTGGTGCAATTTTGTATTAAAAAAAAAAAGTCCAGACAAACTGGAACAGTAGAGAACAGACGACACCATGAGACTATTGCCCTGAGACAGACACTCTTTAAACGTAGAGCCAAGCCTATGCTCTGGGATCCCCTTTTAGCTAAATAGCAGAGTGTCACACAGAAGAAAGGATATTACCAGTAAGATGGGTGCTCTAGTGAAAAACCATGAGTATGAGGCCAAAAGGTCAACAATTACTCAAAAGCAAAGATGAGAAGATTAGGGGACAGGGAAACTAGAGTACTGAAAATGAAAGGTACAGAACACAATTAAAGAGAATGTTGACACATTGTGATAAATGTAACCAATGTCACTGAAAAATTTGTGCAGAAATTGTCAAACGGGAATCTAACCTGCTGTGTAAACATTACCAAAAACTCAGTAAAATATATTTTTTTTAAAAAAATCTGATCAATATGTCCATTAAAGTTAAAAGGTTTTATTGGGCACTAAAACCTTTTCCCAAACAGGGAGACACCCTCCAATGAGATAAGCTCTTCATATTACAATTTTGATCAGCTTATATACAGTATAAACTGTTAGGGAGCTTTCTAAAAGGGAAATTTAAACTGACTGGTTGTTATTCACTCAATTAGCAGGATGTGGGCTACTGGGGGGGTGGCTTTAGCTTGAATTGGTTTATTAAGTTTGTGTGTCTGCATGCTATAGGCTTGTTACAGTTTATCTAATTATTTCGACTTTTCCCAGAACTTATGTCTTCATCATAAGTTTTTTAGTTTCTAAGAAGGGTTAAGAGTTAAGTGTAAGTAAGAGGGATATGGTATCAAAATCAATACCAAATTTGTCTTCAATTTTGTCTTCTTTTTACAATTTAAAAAAGTATGAGAGAGATTAAGTATCCTATCTAGGGTCATACAGTGAATAAGTTCTAAGGATCTAATGTACAGATGTCTGACTGCAGAGCCTGAGGTATTTTCTGTTTATTTTCTTTTTAAATTGGACACTGTGATCTCCAAAGGACAGAAACATGTTATAAAGAGGAATAAGAGGAATACTTGGTCACAAATGATGATAATACAGGATTCCTCTGCTATCGAAAAATTTGTCTTGACGCCACTTTGCGTTTATGAAAGATCTATATTAGTACCTTTTTCCACTAAATGAAAGAAACTCAGAGAATTTTTGCTGTTATGAAAAAAGGCAAAAGTAGGGTTCTTGTGTGTAAACAGCTGGTTTGGGGCACGTGCACCCCAGTGACGACAGTAGGCTCAGTAGGTACAAACAGGTCAGCGATGCTAGACTGGCGCCAGTCCCGAGGTCATTTTGGTGGCCTGGTGGGGAGCAGGGGCGAGGCAGTAATCCAGGAACTCAAAGTCTAACATGCACGAAGAGGGTACCAGGAAAATCCTTGTCTCAGCTTCTCAAGCTCTGGTGTTTCTCCTTCCTTGGAGATTTCGACATGGCATCTATATTTCCTCCTCTGCTCACGAGTCTCTGTGTCTATGCTGCTCTTTATATCTCAAAAGTGATTAGGTTTAAGATATATTCTACAAAGATATGTTCTCATTGGCATAACAAAGATAACCTTATTCCCAGATCTGATAATATCCTGAGGTAGAGGCACTTGATTTTCAGTACTATGATGGTGAAGCTGATAGGTTCACAAGACTGCAAACCCAAGAGGGAATGGAAGAAGATTTAATTACATAGGCCTGGGTAGTGTGAAAGACTATTAAGGGTTTTCTTTGGGTATTGCTGAAGTAAGAAATCTCTTTTTATCTTAAATTATTTCTCATAACAATTTAGTAGACTATGTTTTTGTAAACAGAAACGAAACATTTATG
Source organism: Dugong dugon (assembly GCA_030035585.1). Lineage (NCBI taxonomy): Eukaryota > Metazoa > Chordata > Mammalia > Sirenia > Dugongidae > Dugong > Dugong dugon. Next base: position 74,107,397 of record CM057467.1, on the reverse strand, counting down.
TTTTTCTGCCTGCCTGATTCCTCCAGAAATGGAAAACTCTTAATGAGTATCTGTATTTTCTTAGCAATGTGATTATATACGTAAGTTTAATAAGAATCTGCCCTCCTTGTTAACAGGAAGTAATTGGAAACATTGGTTATATCACCAAGCTTTGACTGGAATGTCATATTTTTAAAAGATGCCCTTAGAATCAGATATGACCAGACATTTTAGGAACTAAGTTTGACTTCATGCAGCCAGTACTTACAAAACCCTCCCAGGAAAACATATCTGATCCCTGGCTTGCAGCCCTCCCAGCCTTATAGGCAAGTTAAGAAAGGTCATTTTCTGGCAGTCTTAGGAAACTTACGATATTTTGGGACCTCGAGGAGAGAGGACGTCTCTCCAGTCTATAGGTGCTGTTGTTGTATGTCTTCAGGTTGATTTTGACTCATAGCGACCCTAAATGACAGTGTAGAATTGCCCCATAGGGTTCTCTTGGCTGTCATCTTTATAGGAGGCAATTGCCAGGCCTTTCTTCCACATAGAAACCGGTGGGTTCAAAACACTGACATTTTGGTTAGCCACCGAGCTCTTAAATATTGCACCACCAGGTATCCTTAAATCTGTGGATACGTCAGGTGAAATCTGGTGGCAAGCTTCCAGGTTGGAGTCCTAGACTTGAGGGATTTTACAAGTTTAACCTGAGACGCCTTATGAAAATTTCCAGTAGAAGAAATGTAAAAGGCCAAACAACAAATTACTGTCCTTGTTGCTCCTATGTACATAATTATAACCAATCTTGTTTTAATATGAAGAACAACCTTGCTTTGAGATAATCTTTGAGCCAAAAGAGGGTGACTGTAGGGAAAGATTTATTTTTTGATAGCAAATTACAGCATGCTCTCATAGTCTCTCAGATTCTGGTCCTGTCATTGTCTTTGAGCCATTTTACATCACTTTTTAAACTAAAGGCAATTAAAGGTTTTTTGGTTTTGTTCATTTTTTCTACTTATAAATGGGATTGGTTCTTGCTGTATTACTTATGCTGTTCCCTGTGTGTCCTTACACAGTCATTTAGCCAAAGGGAAAAATAGGAGTATGACAGACCATCACTGTAGAAACGAGAACAAAATACTGCTTGTTTAGATATAACACTTAATCAAAGGTGGAAAGAGCATTTAACCTAAAGCAAACTTATAGAATGCTCAGTTGTGCAAATAACTCCCTTTGTCTCAGGAGCTAGAATTTCTAGCATGAGAAGATACACTTTAAGATTACGAATAGTATTAGACAAAGGTAGCATTAGAATTAAAAGATCAGTGTCGCAACTCAGACAAGCCAGCCTTTCTTTAACCAAAGTATTATCTGAAATTCCCGAAGTGACTGTACACAACAGAATAGCTTTAGATTATGTGATGACCTCACAAGGAGATGTTTGTACTTTGATTGGGTCACAATGCTGTGTATACATAAACGACACCCAGCACAAATTTATCAAAAAATTTATCAAAGTGTAGTAGCAGCTGAAGCCCATGCACAATGAGCAGCTGAATGGGCCAAAGTAAAACCGGAAAGCCCAGGGGATTTATTCTCCTGTCTAAATCTCTGTTCTTGGGGTCCTTGGCTCAGAGAAACTTTTCAAACTTTGGTTATTGTCCTCTACTCACTCCACTATAACAAGCTTCCTAAAATGCATAGTCTCAAGGGCTTTAAATGTGGGTGAGCAGCCGTTAAGACTACAAATGATATCCCGCATCATCAGTTAACAAGCTAGTAGAAAGCCAGGATCAGAATTTAGAGTGCTCAGATGAAGCTCTCTGCTAAATGGTAATTGAGATTCTTGCTCAAGCTCTTTAACAGTATGACCAAGAGGTGGGACCTTGATAAGGAGAGAAACTGAGGACCAGAGAAATGGACAGATTCCTCTGAGTTCAGAGCAAAATTCACAAAGGTCATTGACAATTGTGGAATGCACTCAGGAACAGCTAAACAGGAAACATGAGACACAGTGGAGACACAGTGACTATAAAATTGTGCAATCCCTTTTGGTGACATGACATCTGACAACCAAAACTTGCTGGAAGTTCATCTTGTGGAAAGTATTTAACTTTACCCAATGTATTTTGGCCTTTGCCCTTTTTTCTAAGAAATAATCCTTGGAATTTCTTAAGTAGCTGAAGTGCCTTCATGATTTAAAAACTCCATGCAATTACTTTAAAAGAAAGGTGAGAATGTAAGGGGGAAGGGAAACTAGTTTAATGAAAACAGAATAAACAGAACTGAGATAATGAGAACGTTCTGGCATTGTGAAGAATGCAACCTACGTAAATGAAATTTTGTGTAGAAATTATTGAATGGAAACCTAAACTACTGTTAAACCTTCACCAAAAACACAGTAAAATATTATTCACAAGAAAGAGAGCAAGAGAACTCCCTCCAGACAACATGGGGCAATTTGTGCAAATGAACAGAGGCTGCCAGGCCACAAATACCACCTTGTGGCCGTGCCAAGTAACATTAGGAAGGGCAGGGTTGAGATTACCCCTTTTAGTTAATTTTCTACTCTATATTTCCTCTCTTTTCTCATTAAAAAATTCACTATAACTGGCCTAAGATAAGTCTCCTTGTTAGTCTGAACAGAGCGGTCTCTCTCCCTGTATGCACACAGATTAATTGCTCAAATAAACTCTAAATGCTTTCATTTCTTTGTACCTTGATTATTTTGACAGGATAAAGTAATGAACACACAGATAAAACTTGATGATACAGGTGAGAAACAAACACAAATTGAAATATAATGACAAGTAGTGATAAAAGCAGGAATCCGAGGTGCTTCAGTGCTAGAATTTTCACTTTCAGTATGGGGTGGATCCTGCGGTTGAATCCTGGCCAATGCACCTCATGCTCAGGCACCACCTTGAATAGCGATGTGATTCCTGCCCTTGGCAGTCACCTTGTGCTTACGAACAACAAGAATAAGGGAAAGGGCAAAAGAATTTCAGACCCTTGACTTTGACACTCAAGCCTCTGACCTGATACTAGCAACTGGCTACCTCCAGAGTTCTTATCATGTGAGAAAACAAACGTTTATTCTTTCAAACACTGTCATTTAAGGATTTCATAATTTGTAGGAGAGGGCACTTCTGTTGCAGGGAATCATTTCTTTCTTTCTTTTATTTATTCATTTTGAGTATTCTGGTTTTTTGAAAAGAGCTTTATTCTCTCTTCCAAATAAACTGAGTGAAGAAATATGAGTGGAAAATCATTTTCACTTAGTTTGGGTTTTTTTTGTTTTGTTTTTTCTTTTGCTGATTCCCTGTTTTCTTCTACTTTTCCATCTCACTTTTGAGAATTTTAATGATATTGATTTTTCCTAATCCTTTCTGTAGATATTATTTTTCTTTCTGTAAACTCTTAGGATCTTCTCTTTATCCTTGGTGGTTGGAAATTTTATCACTAAGGATACCATATATAAAGGCTTTCATCTGTTCCATGTATTGTGTCTATTACCTCCATGGCACTTCTTTCTGTATGTGTTCACATTTCTTTCATGTTGGAAAGTTTCCTAAAATGTTCTGGTGACCTTAGTTCTGTGTTTACATTTCAGATAGAGACTCTAAGAAGCCATTGTGAACTCTGTGTGCATGGGTGAGAGGGTGGGGGGAATCATCAATAAGTGAAACTTCACTTTAGGTTATTGAGTCAAGTGAGCTAACAATTCTTTCTTTGGTTTACCGAAATTTCAAAATCTGAATAGGTCTTTTTCTAGAACCATACAACTTTTCCAAAGAAGGATCTTCTGGTCTCTTGCCTAGGTAGGGAGGGGTTATGAAAGCTGAAAAGAGAAGGAAACTAGAGGTCTCATTATTCAGCATTCTGACTTAATCCTCCACGTTTCAGTCTGACACCTACCTCATCTCCACTCCCTAACCCTGTACCTAGTGCTCCCTGCCCCAAATGCTCCCTGCCCCAAGCCTCTCTGGTTCTAATTTCCCCTAAGGGTATACTTCTCTTCTCCTAAAGGAGTATGGGGTGGGGTTGGTACCCAGATGTATGAAATGGGGATAACTGGCAGTTGTACAGAAGGGCCTGAACTCAAGAGAGAGGGGGGACCTGAGGGTCTTACTTTTTCTTATACAGATTTGTAAGCAATCTTGTTGTTGGAGAAATCCACATCACTCCCACCTTCTTCTGGTGGTTAATAGATACAGCAGCTTGATTCTTGCCACTATCCCCCTCTATGGGCACTTAGATTTCATTTCTTCTACTCTGCTAAATCAGTCACATCTCCTCTAAGCCTTTGATGAGGAGCTCTGGTCACATAATGGTTAAGCACTCAGCTGCTAACCAAAATGTTGGCCATTGGAACCCAGCTAGCCACTCCTCAGGAGAAAGAACTGGTGATCTGCTCCCCCAAAAGATTACAACCTACAAACCCCTATGGGGCAGTTCTACTCTTCACATGGAGTCTCTATGAATCAAAAATCAACTCGAAGTCACCAAATGACAATAATACCCTCAATGCCTCACATAATGCAGTTTGAGACTTACAGTTACATCTTTGTTTCACAGGAAAATAAACATCATTTCACAACACTAATATCTTAATGTTGACCCATTCTGTTCTGCCTTTCCCAAGGCTGAGATCATAGTCATTCCTTCCCAGAAATGCCTCTTCTGTTTCCCAGTTCAATAGCACCTTCTTGTGCTACTATTGGCAAGAGTCACTCGGGTCACAGCATACCTTCAGAGGCGTTTTCTCTTTGCTATGTGTGCATAGTGCGTGCATAGTGTGTGCATAGTATGTGCATATGCATACAAAGTGGAAATTTTGACCTAGAAGGCCCGGTGGCTCTCATGTTGCCTAGGAGACTTCGCAGCCTTCCTTCATTGCCTCTCAGTTTCAGGGACATGGCCAGCATGTCTTGGTAGAGTGTTGCAGCACAATTTAAAATCTTTCTCCCCAGTTTGTGCCTCTAGACTTCCTAAGCAAACCACTCATTTCTGGTAACATCTATTCTGTAGCTGGGCTCCCTTCAAGGGAGACGGCCAAGCTCCAAGGGTTCCTACGTCTGCATGTAAAACAGAATGGAAACCTCAAACTAGACCATGCCCTTTTGCTATCTACCTGCTCCCCCTGACCAGGAATGATTCCAATGTAGTTAGAATATCTGCATCCATTAGCCGGGTGTACACATCATTTTACATTTTTGTGGTCACTCTTGGCTCTAATTTTGTCTTTCCCTGGTCCCTTGACCTCACAGGCATTTCATTTTCCCTAAACCAAAAACCCAAACCCATTGCCGTTGAGTTGATTCTGACTCATAGCAAACTTACAGAACAAAACAGAATTGCCCCATAGGGTTTCCAAGGAACGGCTGGTGGATTCAAACTGCTGACCTTTTGATTAGCAGCTGAGCTCTTAAACACTACGCCACTAGAGCTCCTCATCTTCCCTAGCTTCCCTGGTGGTGCAGTGGTAAAGAGCTCGGCTGCTAACCAAAAGGTCAGTGGTTTGAACCTACCAGCCACTCTCTAGGGGAAAGATAGGACAGTCTGCTTCCATAAAGATATATAGCCTTGGAAACCCTTCAGGTAGATGTACTCTGTCCTATAGTATCGCTATGAGTTGGAATTGACTCAACCGCAAAAGGTTTAGCTTCCCTCATGTCTTTGCTCAGCACTACCCCACACAAGAAATTTTGCTCCTTTCCTGAATTTACCCCTTTGCAACCTAAATAAGAAAAGTATTAGAGAGTACAAGGGTGTTTGAAAATCTAGGGGTTCAGCAGAGTGGTTTTATACCACCATGTTGCCTGACTACCTCCTGCTCAAGACTACTCTCCAGGCTCCCCAAAGTTCTCATTTCTTTAGAGCCCTACTAACCATAGATTTCTGGGAATCTTAATTTTCCTCCTTTTATTATGTAAAATAATACACTTTTTTGTCCCTATATTGCCCTAGCCCTACATTCTTCACAGATAATTTTCTTCATCCATGAAGCACAAACTCCTGCAATTTGCAAATTGTTTATTAAATCATAATACTGTTAAATATTATTGTTTTAAACTAATTCAAAGATTTAGCTTTTAACAATTGTAACTAGCCTATTTTGAGCCACTTGTTTTTTTAAAAAAAGATCTCCCTGCACGCATACAGAATGACTGCTCAAAATAAAACTTGTTTCGATTTCTTTGTGTTTTGATTACTTTAACACTTCCTGAACAATTGTGGACATAATTGAATTCTGGTAAATTGTTTGAAGTGCTGAAAATAAACATAATATTGAAAACAATGCCTACAGGATGAAGTTTAACTGGGATTTTGATAATATTTTTAGTTATCTAGGAATGGAAACCTGGTTCTAACATACAAGCTATTTCTCACATTTCTACTTGACATGTATTTTCAAGATCAGAGTATGGACAAACGTGGGGACCACTTATGTAACATTTGCAATAGCACTCAGATCATCAACTAGCATCTTCACAAAACGACCTAACAAAGTAGACAAGGAAAAATTATTATCCTCTTTATACAAATGGAACTCAAATGTTTAGGTTCTCTCCTTTCTTTACACCTCATCCGTAAGAGGGCAGAATCCATGAAGTAGACAACTTTCATACTCTCTCTCTCATACCCCTCCCCATTTGTGGATCATCTTCTGATCCCTTCCCTGTAGTCCCTGCTTCACTGTGCTTCCCATTCGGTACCTCTGTTCCTCACTTGCAACTCAGAGCAGTGCTGCACTCAGTGAGCTGACATCTTCTGCTTGGAGTCTGGATGGCTCCACAAGGCCTGCACATCACCTCTAGCTGAATTTTCTTACTGAAAGCTCAGAGCAATTTCTTTTTTTTTTTTTTTTTTTTCTTATTGTACTTCAGTTGAAGGCTTACAGAACAAATAGTTTCTCATGAAACTGTAGTACATATATTGTTTTATGACATTGGTTAACAACCCTACAACATGTCAACCCTCTAACTTCTCAACCTTTTTTTTTTTTGGTGAAAATACACATAGCCAAAGATACACCATTTCAAAAATTTCTACATGCACAGTTCAGTGCACTGACTACGCGCTTCGAATTGTGCTGTTATTCTCACTTAAGATGAAGGCTTACAGAACAAAATAGTTTCTCATTTAACAGTTACTACAAATGTTGCCCTATGACAATGGTTAACAATCTCACAACACATCAACAATATCCTTACTCAACCTTGGGTTCTCCATCACCAGCTTCCCTGTTCCCTTCTGCCTCCTGGCCCTTGTCACTGGACTACTGTACCTCGTTAGTCTCATTTGGTTTTACGGAGCTGTCCACTCCCAGGCTGAAGAGTGAACCTCGGAGATAACTTCACCACTGAGCTAAAAGAGTGTCTGGGGGCCATACTCTCAGGGTTTCTCCAGTCTCCTTTAGGCCAGTAAATCTGGTGTTTCTTTTGTGAGTTAGAATTATGCTCTATATCCTTCTCCAGCTCTGTCCAGAACCCTCTATTGTGATCCCAGTCAGAGCAGTCAGTAGTGGTAGCCGGGCACCATCTAGCTGTACTGGACTCAGTCTGGTGGAGGCCTTGGTAGCTGTGGACAATTAGTCCTTCAGACTAATCTTTTCCTTGTATCCTGTTCGCTTCATTCTCCCTTGCTCCCAAAGGGATGAGACCAGTGGAGTAACTTAGATGGCCGCTCACAGGCTTTTAAGACCCCAGATACTACTCACCAAGGTGGAATGTAGAACATCGTCTTTATAAACTGTGTTATGTCAATTAAGCTAGATGTTCCCCGAGACCATGGTCGCCACAGCCCTCCGCCCAGAAATTCAGTCCCTCAGGGAGTTTGGATGTGTCTATGGGGCTTCCATGACCTTTCCTTGTACAAGTTGTGCGGGTTTCCCCTGTATTGTGAACTGTCTCACCCTTCACCCAGGACACCACTTATCTATTGCCTATTTAGTAGTTCCCCCCCACCCCTCCCATCCCTGGTAACCAACAAAGATTGTTACATTTTGTGTGTGAACTTTTTTATGGGTTTTTACAATAGAGGTCTCATACAATATTTGTCCTTTTGTGATTGACTTATTTCACTCAGCATAATGTCCTCCAGTTTCATCCATGTTATGAGATGCTTCACAGATTCATTGTTGTTCTTTCTCGTTGCATAGTACTCCATTGTGTGTATGTACCATAGTTTGTTTATCCATTCGTCTGTTGATGGGCATCTAGGTTGTTTCCATCGTTTTGCTATTGTGAACAATGCTGCCATGAACATAGGTGTGCATATGTCTATTTGAGTGACGACTCTTATTTCTCCTGTTTTCTTATCCATTCTGTCACTCTCCGTCTCTTGATGGGTGCATTGAGTCCATTTACAGTCAGTGTAATTATTGACAGATGTGAATTTGTTGCTGTCATTTTGTAGTGCTTTCTTTTGTGGTGCTGACGTTTTCTTTGTTCTTCTTACTTTCTTGTGCTGAGTTACTTTTGTTTGTGAATTTTTTTTCATTTCTTTTGTTTTTGTACATTTTGTTTTTGCTGAGACTTTATGTTTTTCCTCTTTTTTTAATCAGTATGTTTGTTAACTTTCTTTGTGGTTACCATGAATTTTACCCTTATCTTTCTAAGTTCGAAGCAGTCTACCATTACTAGGTATCGCCTTGCCTTCCTCTCCATTACAAGGTTCTATACCTATGCCGTTTATTCCCTCTTTTATTGTTTTGATGTTGTTGTCATTTACTGATTAGCTGCTCTTATGCCCTGTTGTATTTCTTTTGGTTTTGGGTAGTCCTCAAGAGTTCATTTCCTAGATTGGTATCTGTCTGGTGCGATCCTGCGTCCTAGATTCTGCCTGTGAGCCGAAGCTGTTTGTCCTCAGATAGAAGAACTCCCTTTAATAATTCTTGCAAGTTTGGTTTGACTTTTACATATTCTCTTAATTTCTGTTTATCAGGAAATGACCTAATTTCACCATCAAATTTGAACGAGAGTTTTGCAGGATATATTATTCTTGGCTGGCAATTTTTTTCTTTCAAGATTTTATATATGTCATCCCATTGCCTTCTTGCCTGCATGGTTTCTGCCGAATAATCTGAGCTTAGTCTTATTGTTTCTCCTCTGTATGTGACTTCTTGTTTTTCACGAGCTACTCTCAGGATTCTTTGCTTGTCTTTGGTTTTGGTGAGTGTGATTATGATATGCCTTGGTGATTTTCTTTTGGGGTCTCTCCTATATGGGGTTCGTTGAGCTTCTTGGATGGCCAGCTTTTCATCTTTCATGATATTGGGGAAGTTTTCTGTCAGCAGTTCTTCAGTGATCCTCTCTGTGTTTTCTGTTTTCTCCCCCTGTTCTGGAATTCCAATCACTCGAAAATTTTTGCTTTTGATTGTATCCCACATAACTCTCAGGGTCTCTTCATTTTTCTTTGTTCTTTTTTCTGAGTTTTCCTCAAACAGAGTTGTATCCAAGTGTTTGTCTTCAGTTCCACTGATCCTGTCTTCCACCGTTTCAAATCTGCTTCTCAACACTTCTATGACACCATCCATTTCTGAAATCTTTTTGTTTATCTTTTGGATTTCTAATTGTTATCTTTGTATAATTTCTAGTTGTGAATTTATTTTCGCATTTTGTTCCTGCATTATTTTCCTGAATTCTTCCGATTTTTTGTCTGTATTTTCCATGAATTTGTCTATTTTTGCCTCATGTCTGTCAGCTTTTTGACTCAGCTCTTGGAGAAGTCTGAGTATTAGAGATTTGAATTCCCTATCAGGTAGTTCTAGTGCATTTTCTTCCACTGGAGAGTCATCTGGTGTTTTATTTTGGACACCTACTGGAACCATTCTGTCCTGTTTTTGTAAATGTTTTGTTATTGTCTGCTGTCTTCGGGGCATTCAGTAGTTATTTTTCTCATTTATTGATTGTAGATTTGTTTGTTTCGTCCCTTTTTTAAAAAAAAAATTGACTATGTCTGAGCAGACGAACTGTGTGTTCTTTGTTATTTGCTCGTCTGTGGGCACAATACTTTTTGCCTCCTTCTGCAACTGGCAGGGTCAGTCACTCAGATATGGTACGGCAGGGCAGGTCTAGCTGAAGAGGAGTTACTGAGACAGGTTGATTGTGGCACTTACTACAGCCACCAGAGCTGGCTGGTAATCAGTGCAGGGCAGGTTCCAGTAGGCCGTGCCTGTGCTGCTTGGTGGTGTGATGTCAAGCGCATGGTGCAGGTAGGCAGGATGCAGCAGGGAGATTGTTATGTGTGGAGCTAAGATGGATATGGAAGAGAGGAGAGAGGAACAGGAGCCAAAAACATACAAACAAATAAAAATGAATGCTAGGGGAGCTTGCCCTTGGAGTGGAGAGATGAGATACTATGAAATGGAGAAAAACAGAAAGGGGAAGAGGAAGAAAATAAAATAAAAGAATTAATAAATAGAAATCAGAAAGGTTAAAGAACCGCGAAGTTCCCAGGGATCCCACCGGTGCAGCTATGAGGTCTGGGGAAGTTGCTCTCAGGTGTTGCAGTACAGCCTGGCTAGAAGATGTAGAGGTATACAATGCCAGGTATTCAGGGAACAGAAAGAGAAGGAAGATATAGAAAGACGAGAAACTGAGCAATGAAGAAAGACAAAAAGGGAAAAGGAGGGAAAAGAAAACAAAACAAATTAAAACAAAAAAGAACAAGAAAGGCCCCCAAAAAAACAGAAAAAAAAAAAAAAACCAACGCAAAAAGAAATGTTCTCAGGGATCCCTCTGCACGTCTGTGCAAGCCAAGGGGGTAGTCTCCTTGCCACACAGCACTGCCTGGCCAGAAAGAGCTCCCAACTCAAGAAAAGGAAAAGAAAACAAACAAACAATTCAAAAGAAACAAATGAACAAAAGCCCCGGGATCCCACCAGTGCAGCAGCCCAGACGGGGAAGCAGCTCCACACTCGAACAGAGCTCCACAGCCCCTCAGGAAGAAGCAAAGATGGCACACGGAGCCAGGTATTTGAGCGAAAGGAGGGGGAGGTGGTGAGAGGTAAGGAAGAAATCAAAAGAAGCAGAAAAAAAAGCAACACTAGCAGCCAACAAATGACACTCAGAGAGCCGGCCTGTTCAGGTGGGTGGAATCCAAGCAGCCAGTGTTTCCTGGTCAAGAGATTGTGGCCGCGGGAAGCAGAGGAGGCCGAGTTGGGGTAAAGAAGGGTGGGAGGTGGGAAAACATATATTGCAAATTACCAGTTGTTTTGTCTCCTGCTGGACGCTCCGTAAGGCTGCTTTCTCATATCCCCTGTTTGCTGGTCTCTGATAGGAGTCCAAGATGGTGGATCCGCACTGCGTTAGCTGGTAGGGGACCTCTGCATAAATCTCTCCTTGCTCTCCGTTCTCTGTCAGTTTTCTCACTCCATTTGGTGCTTGGCTGAGTTCTTTATCTCTTCATTTGATGTTTCAGGGTTTCAGGATTGTTGTATATTCTGTTCTGCTTAGTTTTTTGGATCTTTGCTGTGGAGGGACGGCATGGTGCTTCTGCCTAGAGCGCCATTTTGCCAGAACTCCCTCAGAGCAATTTCTTAAGAGAATTACAACATAGGAAGGATTTTCTTTCCAAAGTAAGTCTTTTAAAGCTTTAGATTCTTTCAAAGGAGACAGTGTCCTGCATGAGTAATCCTTCATTCTTTCTTCTGTTCATGTCTTTTTATTAACTTCACTCATGTGAATCACTAAAGTAAGGAATGCCTGTTGTCACAATTTGGAAACACTTGAAACAGATTGGGTTTGGATCTCCAAGACCTGGTGGCAGGTTTCCTATTAACTTCCCCCAGGCCCTCTCTGACCCAGTTCCAAGCCTTCCTTCTCTTTGTCCATTTTCTTCACTGAATCTCAGCAACTTCTTCACATAGAGGACACAGGAAATCCTACTGGCTCCCATAGTGTTTCTGGGTATGTCAGGGCATACTTCAACCTGAAACCCAAAACCAGGCCCACTAACCATGTTATCCAGATCAAGTGAGGATCACTGGGGATGGTCTTAGAGGCTGGCTCCCACATTATGTTTTGAGATGCCTAAAATGGCTAAAAGGATTTTAAAAAGGATTTTAGAGTATGATTTCCTATGTTAAACTTGTCATTTAATAGTACTTGGTGTGTTAAATATTGCCATTCTGTGTTATTTGGTAGAAGCTTGCCTATTAGAAAAGATGATGGATTCTATACAAATTGTTTTTGCCAAACTATTATTTAATCAGTTATGGGATAAAAGGCACATTGATGTCTTTTATGTCAATATGAGGTCTGTGATGTTGTGTAGATTAAGTTATGTTTCTCCATACTATATAGGTCACGGGGTGGATTGTTTCTTCCTTCCAAATTTGACCTTGGATTAATTTACTAACTGGGTTCGTCTCTATAATCTGGTAAGAAGGTAAGTCAACTGTGATCTTAAGTGACCTTGTTTATGACTCTGGTACCCGATAAGGAGGCAAGTCAGCTGCATTCTAGTTACCATTTCCTGTGTTTCAAAATTGTCTCCTCATTGCATTCACCTGGTAAGTCCTAGGTTAGGACCTTGGAAACTCACTGGTGCTCATGGATGCTTGCAAGAGATATTGGCTCCTGTCAGCACAGGACTCTCAACTACACCTGAGTTAGCATCCTGAAGCTCAAAGAGAAGAGGTGAGGGGCAGCTGCATAGTCTTCCATGAAGACTACTATGGAAGAAAAATCCCTATTGATATGTAATTTAAACAGCAAAATGATGTAAAGCCAATGGGTCAGGAATTAATTCTACACTTGGTTGGGGGAAGATTCCCAAAAAGTTCCGCCTAAATATAACCCTAGAGAAAAGAATCAATCATTTAAACTTTTCTCTTGTTACAGTGCATGTGTTTACTAACCATCATTTTGTAGCCTTTTGTTCTTGAAACAATTAAATTTTTTCCTCAGCTCGGTGCCTGATGGAACAGAAGCTTCCACAGTCTCATCCTTCTGTGTAAACTATCACTCCATGATGTTTAGAGGCCCATAGAGCGTCCTAGCATATGTTCCTCTAGTTATCAACTCATGATATGCCCTTTAGAAATAGAGCTGCTAATGGACGCAGGTGAATTTTCAAAGCTTTTTAAAAATTGTTCGTGTAATAATGCTACATGATACTGAAAATTAAATGTACAAATGTTATTTCCTCTTTTGTGTTTAAAATTGTTACTACTTTTTAATTGTTAATGAAAGAAATTCTTGAAAATTGTCTCTTATCAGATAGAGGAGCCCTGGTTGCACAGTGGTTAAAGCACTTGACTGCTAAGCGAAAGGTCAGCTGTTCGTCTCACCAGCTGCCCTACAGAGGAAAGATGTGGCAGTCTGCTTTTGTAATGATTTACAGCTTTGGAAACCCTATGGGGGCAGTTCCACCCTGTCCTACAGGGTTGCTATGAGTAGAAATTGACTTGACAGCAGTGGGTTTTGGGTTAGGTTCAGGGGGAGGCTGAACAGGGGCCTAACCATTCTCTACTGAGACATTTACTTCATCCCCGTTTCCAGCCTGGAACTTCATCCTGTCTCCAGTTCTACTTGGAGGCCAGAGTCTGTAGCTCTGTGAATAAATTTCTCAGTTCCTAGGGGTAAGACTAACAGTGGCTGTATAGGACAGAGTAGAACTGTGCCATAGGGTTTCCAAGGCTATAATCTTTACAAAAGCAGACTGCCTCATTTTTACCTGTGGAGCGACTGGTAGGTTCGAACTGCTGACTTTATGTTAGCAGCCAAGTGCTTAACCATTGCACAATAGGATCACAGCTGGTTTGGTGTTTGGTTTGAGGGGGAAGAGGCAGAAGCAGTTTTCCTCCTGTGTGAGGTAGTGTGGGGAACTGGAACTTTATTGCTCCTTACCAACTTCCTTTGTTTTTTTAGGCTATAGACTCATTCTACCTTTGCAGTTTCTTGAGGCTCTAATCTTAGGACTCTCTGAGATCTTCTTCTTGTACACTCTGATCAGATCCTTACATTTCCACACCCCCTGCTCTTTCAAGTCATCTCTTACTCCTTCATTGGTTTTCCATTTTATGTTTTGTATTGTGATGTTACAGGTGCTTTGTTTCCTCCAAGGTAAAGTATGCACTTTTGTCTCTCAATCTCCTTGTTGTGTTTCAGTGGTTTCTGAGGATAAGAAGGCAGAAATACTTTTTGTCTTAGTTATCTAGTGGTGCTATAACAGAAATATCACAAGTGGATGGCTTTAACAAACAGACATTTATTTTCAAACAGTTTAGAAGGCTAAAAGTCTGAACTCAGAGCACTAGCTCTAGGGGAAAGCTTTCTCTGTTGGCTCTGGAGGAAGGTCCTTGTCTCTTCAGTTTCTGCTTCCTGGTTCGTTGGAGATCTCCATGTTTCTTGGTCATCTACCTCTCCTCATGTCTGCTCTAATCACTTGTTTAATCTCTTTTATATCTCAAAAGAAATTGACTCAAGATACACCCTACACTAATCCTGCCTCAATACGATAACAAAGACAACCCTTCTCAAATTGGATTATAACAACAGGCATAGAGGTTAGGATTTATAACACATATTTTTGTGAGGCATAATTCAATTCAAAACAGAGATCATAAAACAAGCCTCAAAAATTTAAAACGAATTATACAGAAAGGAAGAACAAAGCAAGACAAGGAGACTAGAATCTAAGAGCACCGCAGGTGGTGAGAGGGAGAAATCGTCTATCATATGGGTTAAGTTGTTAAAACTTGAACACTTATAGCTGGGTAGGAGCAGGTTTCAGGGCTCAGGCAATGCAGGGAAAAGAAAAACGAGTCCTTACACATGAGCAAAGAGAAGGACTGAACTTGAGGACCAAGGCCCCGGATCAAGGTCCAAGATCCTAAAACCTGTTACATAAATGTTCATGTCTGCAGCATTTAACATCCATTTGAAAAGTTCCTTGTAATATGGTCATGTTGTTGCATAGGTACCGACAGTTCTGGTATCCAAACACAAGCCTGCCAGCTGTAGAAGGAGAAAGACAAGAAAATCAAAAACAAAAAAAAACCATTGCCATAGAATCAATGCCAACTAACAGTGACCCTGTGGACTGCCCCATACGGTTTCCAAGGAGCACCTAGTGGATTCAAACTGCCAACCTTTTGGTTAACAGCCGAACTCTTAACCACTATGCCAACAGGGTTTCCAGACAAGAAAAGAGGATCCCTAATTTCTGCCTCCAAGTCCTCTCCAGGAAGGCAAATATTTGCCACCTAAGAGGTAAGCAATAAACATTTGTTGTGAAGAGGAAGAATCAATGATTCAATGAGTGAGGTTAAACAGCACAATGCCCTAGGCATCAAGCTGCTTGGTGGGAAGGGATTGAGATGACTGAGGTGGGCCCTTGGCGGGTCAGCCTCCCCCAGCCCCGAATCCTGCCCACTGAGACTTCATTTCCCAAAAGTCCTACTACAAATGTGCCCCAGTGGAATATTAGTAGCCCAATTCCTGTCATCCCTCAGAATCTAATAGTATCTTTTTGCCTGATGATTTTGCAGCACCCAAGGTCCCAGAGACTCCTCACCAAAATCTTTTTCTCCTGATAAGTCTATTGGTCCCATTAAGAGGCAGTGACAAAACAGTACCAGAACCAGAAAAACCTGTCCCAACTCTTCAGAAGAAAAAAAAAATCCTCCCTCCCACTCTGACCCCCAGGACTAATGAGAGAGCCACCTTCCTGAAGTTTGTCAAGGGTTACACCAAGAGAACTTCCCAGTCTCCACCTACCTTTATAGTACTTCTTCAGAATGCAATCCTCTTGCTCACTGGTGACGCAGTAGCTACTCCGAGACATGCAATATCCGAAATGATTGAGAAGATCACACTTGTGACAGACTACAGCTGGAAATTCAAAACCAGCATAATGAGGCTCTTTCTGGGCTCACTTTTGCAGCTGGTAAGGAGATGGTGCCAGCCACCTGCCCCACACCTGGCATGAACAATGGTCAAGTCCCAACACACACTGGCATAGATTATAGTGCTAAAAGCATGGAAGATTTCTCTGTGGTTTGCTTAGAGTAGGAGCCTCTTCTGCATCTTCAAGGGGCCTGCACCAAGTGCCTTTGTGGAGAAGAAGCATGTGTGCCTCTGGGGGCAAGGCATGTGCCCAGGCAGAGACATAATTTCTATACACACAGGTACTCAGTCTTCCTAAAATGGACTGTGTTGCTGGGGAAAGAAAATCATGGCCTACACTGCAGCTCCCTCAGGCCTCCCATCCTGGATCCGAGAACGCTCTTCTCAGTCCTTTCAGAACAACCCTCATCTTTCCTCATCACCCACGAAGAACCGTCCTAGCTCCCTTTCAACTCAAATTTAGGGCTCTCAGAAAGAAAGCTTGAGAAATTTGGGAGTATCATGAATTAGTACTGACAATGAAGGTGCGTTGAGCCTGAAGTAAAGTAGGAGAGAAACAAGGAAGAAATGAAGAGGAGCATATTTGCGCCAAAAGTGAAGGAGGAAGCAAAGGAGAGTGGAAGCCCAGGAGGAGGAAAATAAGAAAGTGTGGGATGGAGGCTGTGAAGACCACTTCTTAAGGAAAGGTCAAGACCATCTTTGCATCTCACTCCTCCCCTGCCATGGACCAACAATCCACAGCCACCTGTGTGGGTTCTGGTCACCTAGACCCAGTCCCCACTGTCCTTCCAAACATCCCCAGGAGCTCACCTTGCAGGAAGCCCAAATGCATGGAAAAGACTAGCAGCAGCAGCAGGAAGCGCGTACCCATCTCAGATCCCTGCACCACGGAGGAGCAGAAAGCTGAATAGAGCCTGCAGGTGTCCCATACACTGACAATCACTGCTTTATAAACATAGGCTGGGAGGAACATCCAATGAGAGCCCAGCTGGAGGGTGTACTTCCCTTGCCAGAGGGGAACCCTAGCCCTGGCCTCTCCCAGTATCCCTGGCTCTGCTCACCTCCACAGCCAGCTAAGGGAGCCATGTTCTTTCATGGCTCCTTTCTGTCTCATCTGAACTAGCTTTAAAATGAGAGAATCATGTCTGCGTTACTCAACCAAAAGATTTGTGAGACTCAGGTGAGTTACTGACTCTGGATCACACTAGCCTCAACATTCCAAATTTCATAGGAGTAGGCTGAAATACACGGGGAATAGAGATATTTGAAGCGCCTAATGAACTAAGTTCAGAGACACAGATGTGTACCTTGACTGTTTCTAAATACAACACTGAACCTGAAATGGGCATATGGGGCTTACCTTCCAGACCACAGTCCAGACTAGATGTTGTTGTTCTTAGCTGTTGTCCAGGTAACCCTGTATGTGTTACAGGGTAGAACTGCTCCATAGTGTTTTCTTTGCTACAGTGTTTAAGGAAGCAGATCAGCAGGCCTTTTATGCCATAATGCTTTTATGCTATAATGTTTAAGGAAGCAAATCACCAGGCTCTATAGTGCCACTGGGTAGGTTTTAACTGTCAACATTTTGTTTAGTGGCAGATACAAACCAATTGTACCACTCAGGCTCCTTCCAGACTAGACTCAATTCAACAATAAGATTGGTCATAATTATTTACATAGGTGCAGCAAGAATGATAATTTATCATATAAAGCCAAAAACCTACAGCCATCGAGTTGATTCCAGTTCTTAGTGACCCTATAGGACAGAGTAGAACTGCCCCATAGGGGTTCCAAGGCAGTAATGTTTACAGAAGCATCCGGTCATATCTTTCTCCCACAGAGTGGCTGGTTGTTTCCAACTGCCGAAATTTCAGTTAGCAGCCAAGTGGTTAACAACCAGGCCACCAGGGCTCCTAATTTATCATATAGTCCCCTTAAGTTTACTTTGCTGAATGTTTTCATAAGAAATCTCAGAACGGATTGCTAAAAGTCTCTCAAAGCTAAGAAGCCAGTCCAAGAACTTGCCACCAGATTTTATCTGTAGTACTTACAGACTTGAGTGAATTCTTCTCCTCTTGAGGTCCCAAAATAGTGTAAGGCCCTTTTCTCACTTGATAACACTCCCCAAGTGATTCATAACATATCAAATAAATCTAATAATTTCTAGTACCTGTCTGTTTACAAATAGAAAGAAGACAAATCTTTTGAAACTTTTCTAGGGGCCTCCTGAGAAATGCCAAAAGACAAGTTTTTGGTATAAAGATATCATTTAAAATTAGATTTTGAGAGGTTTTAACGTTTGTTTAAGTAGAATCACAGATTATGGAGAAACAATACTTGGATATCTATATAACCAAAGTGACAATAGAAACATTTTAAAAGTAAATATATTAGGTAATGTGATGGTAAAAAAAAAAAAAACCTCAGATTTTTCATAAATGAGAGGATTTGTTTTTCTTAAACAAACAAGGACATGATAAGGTCAACATAAGATCAGGAATTTATTCTGAAAAGACAGTGTCTTTGCCTTCTAGGCAGATTTGGAAGACAATAAAGATAAGCTTTCACAAACTCTGCTTAAGAGCACACAATAATTAAAGAAAATTTTGTCATTTTAGCTCAGAGAAAACCAAATTCTAGCTTTGCATACTATTTGATACTAAAGGTTTTAAAAAATCCTATCAAGCCTTAGCTTTGACTATAAGAATATTCCTTTACACAAACCTTCTACAACTTTTCATATACATAGGGCTTTGCCCCACATTTTCTTTTTTCTCATTCTAGAACAACTAGATTTTTTATGTTAGAACAAAATTACTCTCTATTTTTAACACAATCCGTCTGTTAAATCCATCTGTTAAATACCGGTGGCACAGCTTCCAACATCACAGCAACACATAAGCCACCACAGTACAACAAAGTGACAGATGTGTGAGGACACTTTGCCTAATGTAGCCTAAGTCTAAGATTTTAAGTTACCAAAAAGATCTTGAATAATACATCACGACCAAGTAGGATTCATACCAGGTATGCAAGGAAGGTTCAACATTAGAAAATCAATCAACATAATCCACCACATAAATAAAAGGAAAGAAAAGAATCACATGATCATCTCAATTGACACAGAAAAGACATTTGACAAAGTCCAACACCCCTTCCTGATAAAAACTCTCAATCAAATAGGTATCGAAGGGAAATTTCTCAACATAATAAAGGGCATCTATGCAAAACCAACGGCCAACATCATTCTTAATGGAGAGAGGCTGAAAACATTCCCCTTGAGAACAGGAAAAGACAAGGATGCCTTTTATCACCACTACTATTTAACATTGTGCTGGAAGTTCTAGCAAGAACAATAAGACAAGAAAAAGAAATAAAGGGCATCCAAATTGGTAATGAAGAACTGAAACTGTCCCTGTTTGTGGATGATATGATACTATACATAGAAAACCTTAAAGACACCACAAGAAATCTATTGGAACTAATAGAAAGATTCAGCAGAGTAGCAGGATACAAGATAAACATACAAAAATCAGCTGGATTCCTATACACCAATAAAGAGAACAATGAAAAGGAAATCAGGAAAAAAATACCATTTATAATAGCCCCTAAAAAAATAAAATACTTAGGAATAAATCTAACCAGGGATGTAAAAGACCTATACAAAGAAACTACAAAACACTACTGTAAGAAACCCAAAGGGATCTACATAAATGGAAAAACATACCATGCTCATGGATAGGCAGACTCAACATTGTGAAAATGTCAATTCTACCCAAAGCAATTTACAAATACAACACAATCCCAATCCAAATACCAACAACATTCTTCAAAGAGATAGAAAAACTAATCATTAACTTTATATGGAAAGGGAAGAAGCCCCAAATAAGTAAAGCACTACTGAAGAAGAAGAATAAAGTTAGAGGACTCACACTACCTGACCTCAGAACCTACTATACAGCTACCGTAGTCAAAACAGCCTGGTACTGGTACAACGACAGATACACTGACCAATGGAACAGAATTGAGAACCCAGATGTAAATCTATCCACTTACGGTCATCTGATCTTCAGCTAGGGCCCAAAGTCCATCAAATGGGGAAACACAGTCTTTTTAACAAACGGTGCTGGCAAAAGTGGATATCCGTCTGCAAAAAAAATGAAACAGGACCCATACCTCACACCATATACAAAAACTAATTCAAAATGGATCAAAGACCTAAATATAAAGTCAAAAACTATAAAGTTCATAGAAGAAAAAATAGGACCAACACTACAGGCCCTAATACACAGCATTAACAGGATACAAACCATAACCATCAACACACAAACCCCAGAAGATAAACTAGATAACTGGGATCTTCTAAAAATCAAACACCTATGCTCTTCAAAAGACTGGGAAAAAATTTTTGTACAGTACAAGTCAGACAAAGTTCTAATCTCCATAATCTACAAGAAAATCCAACACCTCTACAACAAAAAGACAAATAATCCTATTAAAAAATGGGCAAAGGAAATGAACAGACGTTTCACCAAAGAAGACATTCAAGCAGCCAACAGACACATGAGGAAATGCCCACGATCACTAGCCGTTAGAGAAACGCAAATTAAAACCACAATGAGATACCATCTCACCCCGGCATTACTGGCACAAATCAAAAACACTGGAAATAACAAATGTTGGAGGGGCTGTGGGGAGATCGGAACTCTTACGCACTGCTGGTGGGAATGCAAAGTGATACAACTATTTTGGAAAATGATACAGCACTTCCTTAGAAAGCTAGAAATAGAAATACCATTTGATCCAGCAATCCCTCTCCTAGGAATATATCCTAGAGAAATAAGAGCCATCACTCAAATAGACACATGCACACCCATGTTCGTGGCAGCATTGTTCACAATAGCAAAACGATGGAAACAACCTAGATGCCCATCAACAGATGAATGGATAAACAAACTATGGTACATACACACAATGGAGTACTATGCAACGAAAAAGAACTATGATGAATCTGTGAAGCATCTCATAACATGGATGAAACTGGAGGACATTATGCTGGGTGAAATAAGTTAATCACAAAAGGACAAATATTGTATGAGACCTCCCTTGTAAAAACTCATGAAAAGGTTACACAGAAAAATAACAATCTTTGTTGGTTACCAGGGATGGGAGAGGTGGGGGGAAATACTAAATAGGCAGTAGATAAGTGGTATCTTGGGTGAAGGGTGAGACAGTACACAATACTGGGAAACCAGCACAACTTGTATAAGGAAAGGTCATGGAAGCTCCATAGACACATCCAAACTCCCTGAGGGACTGAATTTCTGGGAGGAGGGCTGTGGGGACCATGGTCTTGGGGAACATCTAGCTCAACTGGCATAACACAGTTTATAAAGACAATATTCTACATTCTACCTTGGTGAGTAGCGTCTGGGGTCTTAAAAGTCTGTGAGCAGCCATCTAAGATACTCCACTGGTCTCACCCCTTCCGGAGCAAGGGAGAATGAAGAGAACAGGATATAAGGAAAAGATTAGTCCAAAGGACTAATGGACCACAGCTACCAAGGCTTCCACCAGACTGAGACCAGTACAGCTAGATGGTGCCCGGCTACCACCACTGACTGCTCTGACTGGGATCACAACAGAGGGTTCTGGACAGAGCTGGAGAACGATGTAGAACAAAATTCTAACACACACAAAAAAGACGAGATTTACTGGCCTGAAAGAGACTGGAGAAACCCCAAGAGTATGGCCCCCAGACCCCTTTTAGCTCAGTGGTGAAGTCACTTCCAAGGTTCACTGTTCAGCCAGGGATTAGAGAGCCCCATAAAACAAAATAGGACTAATGAGGGACAGCAGTCCAGGGACAAGGACTAGAAGGCAGAAGGGGACAGGAAAGCTGGTGATAGGGAACCCAAGGTTGAGTAAGGACAGTGTCGACATCTAGTGGGGTTTTTAACCATTGTCATAGGGCAACATGTGTACTAACTGTTTAATGAGAAACTATTTTGTTCCGTAAACCTTCATCTAAAGTGAGAATAGCAGCACAAGTGGAAGAATGTGATCAATGTCACTGAACTGTGCATGTATAAATTTTTGAAATTGTATATCTTTGGCTATGCATATTTTCACCAGAAAAAAAAGGATCGAGAAGGGAGAGGGTTGACATGTCGTGGGGTTGTTAACCAATGTCATAAAACGATACGTGTACTGACTGTTTAATGAGAAACTATTTGTTTTGTAAACCTTCACCTAAAGTACAATTAAAAAAAAAAAAAGAAATAGGAAGACAAAAAAAAAAAGATCTTGAAAACGGTGTTTATGCTGTTGTACTAAAAACATAATTACTGTTGAAATAAATTGTTGTCATCACTAATTCACTTTCATTAAGTTCTAAGAATATTGGGGTCATTCGATTTTTTAAGCACTTATTTATCCTTAAATCAATCAAAATAAAGCTCCTTGAAAGGATATTATAACCTAATTTTGTAATATCATCCAAGAGAGAAAAATATGAGATATACACATATAACATACATCCATATAGCTATGGGAGAAGACAGACTAACAGTTATTTTCTCCTGAAGTCGGGGATTTAGCCCTGTCCTCTGCATGTTTTAAAGAATCTTTTAGAGAGACAATACTGAAATTGTTCCGTCTTTTAGAAGCCGCATTATATCAACCAAAATAAGCAGCCCAATCTCTTTGAGATGTGTGGGATTGCCTTATATCTAGTGCAGTGCTTAAATGAAGCAGTTTACCAATCTTGAAATAGACCCAAAGTAATCACAGCAGGCCCAAATTATCCTTTGTTAAATTATTCCATTTATAAAGATAGGCACAAGAAATAGGAGTAAGAGAACATGTAAAAAGCAGGACTTTTTCCAGGAATAGGAGAGTATTGAGATTTAAATGACCCCAAGAGAGCTGGCAAGTTTGGTAGGAATGTGATGCTTATGAATCTTGTGTCTCAGGCCACATTCTGATGGTTGGCCACCTTCAAATATGGACGTGACACTCTGTGTGCTCTGGCAAGTGGAAAACCAGAGAGAATGCCTTCTCTGAATCAAAGATAAGCTGTCAGGACAAAAACGAAATGGAAGGTGAACCTCATCCAGTTTTATAGGTGACCCACAGTAAAGCTTGTCCCAGTAGAAGCTGGTCTCGTAAGAACCTCAAACTAGCCAGTCTGTGAGGCTGGCTCGAACAACAGACTGAAGAAGGCTAGGCCTATTTTCTACCTTATAATTCTCCTATTTATGACAGACATTGTTTTAGACAGCACAACACAAAATAGGAACAGTAGCACAAAGAAATTAAAGCATACAGTGTGTATTCAATCAGTTGATCTGCAAGCACACAGGGAGACCTCTCTATTCAAACAGGGAGACTCATCTTAGGCCAGTTACTGCAAGTTGTAAGGAGAACAGAGAGGAAACGTAGAAGAAAACTAAGTAAAAGGGCTAACCTCAGCATGATTAAGCTGAATCAACCTCCCTTCCTGAAGTTAGTTGATATTGGCCTCCAGGTGGTATTTATGTCCTGGCTAGCCTCTATTCATCTGCACAAACTCTCAAATTTTCAGGTGTTGTCAAGAGATTCCAAATAATAAAGGCATCTCAGCTACTCAAGAAATTCCAAGGGATATTTCTGAGGAAAAAGAACAAAAGCCAAATTACGTTGTGCAAAGTTAAATTCTTTGCACAAGGTAAACTTTAACAAGTTTTTGGTTAACAGATGTCCAGTCACAAAAAGGGATTTGCACAATTTGATAGTCAGTGTCTCCACGGTTTCTCCTTATTCCCGCTTATGTGTCCTTGGGTGCATTCTACATTAGTCAGTGACCTTTGCGCGCTTTCCAGTGTACTTAGAGAAATCTGTCAATTTCTCTGGTCCTCAGTTTCTCTCTTTAACAACCTCCAGAGTCATTTAATCAATATCTGAATTGAAGAGTGAATATAGGTTTACCCTATATTGTGTAATGACTATATTGAGAACACGGAAGGAGAGGAAGGGGAATGTACAGTAGAACTGAATCCTCATCTATCATATTAGTAAGTCCATAGATAAAGTCTAAAATTGATGAGTCAGAAATAATGATATAAACTTATTATTTCATAGAGATAAATAACAGAAAAAATCCTAAAGTTGTTGAGAGTGGCTGTAGAAGATGAGTAAAGGTATCCAGAGGATTGCTGAGTTTTTTAATAAGCACTATGTGCATGTGTAAATGTTATCAAATCACCTGAAACTCAGAGAAGGCAAACAAGTTTCATAGAGGAGTTTCCATTTCATTTGCTTCTCATGGCTTGTTCAACAGGCATTCCATCCTCACATCTGAAGAGGTACATGCTGAAACTACAGGTCCATTCTACACCCAAAATTCTTTCCTTAAATTTCATGAAGTCCAAATGGCCAGGAGGAGTCCTGACTCATACTTTGTGCTGACTTGGAGCCAGAGCAGCCATAGAGGAGGGAAAAGAACTGAAAGAGCATTCCTTGTTTCTAGTCTAGGTTATTCCAAGTTGTCTGATTCCACTCCCTACTAACTTGTGACTTTCCAGGCATTAAGTCACAAAGGAAAGATTTGCATTTGAATATTGTTCTGCAGGTTTCTGGCTGTGTGATTTTGGGCAAGAGATTTACCCTCTCTGAGCCTCAATATCCACATTTGTAAAAGAGGTCCTAAGGCTTAGTCTTTTTAATCACCATATATGCAGGTGATATTTGGATAATGAGAAAGAAAGACAGAAGAAGAATTGATGTGTTCAAACTGTGGTGTTAGTGATGAATAATGCATATACCGTGGACTGCCAAAAGAAGGAACAAATCAGCCTTAGAAGAAATACAACCAGAATGTTCCCTAGAAGCCAGAATGTTGAGACTTGCATACTTCAGTCATGTCATCAGGAAAGGGCCAAGGAAAACCTTCGATGAGGTTGATTGACCTAATAGCTACAATAATGGACTCAAACTGCAAACGAAAATGAAGATAGTGCAGGACTGGGCAATGTTTTATGGTTATTGATAAGCTAATGCTGAGTCAGAACCACTCCACAGTAATTAACAACAACAAAATCAGTTGCTATGTTTTAGGCTTCTGAGGTTTAAATGAGACAATGTAGGTGAACATACTCAACACAATACCTGGTAAACAGTAGGCATATAATGAAGAGTAGTAATGAATTAATAGGGGCCCTGGTGCTGCAGCGGTTAAGTTTTAGGCTGCTAATAAAAAGGTCTGCAGTTCAAATTCACCAGCTGCTCCTTGGAAAGCCTATGGGGCAGTTCTACTCTGTCCTACAGGTTTGCTATACGTCAAATCAACTCCACGGCAATGGGTTTGATGGGTTTAATGAATTATTTAGCTTTCTCTTCCCTTAGAGGTTTGAGTTTTGCAGATACTATCATATATACTTAATTTATAGTTATTTATATAGTACTTTATAGATTATCCATTTGCAGCTACACTGTGGCATGTCAATATAAAAATCTGATCAATATTAAGGGTCTAATCTTTAAAATCTATAAAAAACTAACAACACAACAACAAAACACCAACAATGCAATCACAAAATGGGCAAAGGACACGAACAGAACTGTCACCAAGGAGGACATCCAAGCGGTCAACAAAAACATGAAAAGATGCTCAGTATCATTAGCCATTAGAGAGATTCAAATCAAAACTACAATGAGACATTATCTTACCACAGCTAAAATGGCACTGACTGGAAAAAAAAAAAGACAACAACAAATGTTTGCAAGGATGTGGGGAGATTAGAACCCTCATCTGTTGCTGGTGAAGAGTAAAATGATACAACCACTCTGGAAAAAGTTATGATGGTTTCTCAAAAACCTGGAAATACATCTACCTTATGATCCAGCAATCCCACTCCTAGGTACCTACCCTAAAACAAAAAAACAAACCGATTGCCATGGAGTCGATTCCAACTCACAGGAACCTTATAAGGTATATACCCTAGAGACCTAACAATAATGAAGTAAACAGACATCTGGTGTCACAGTGGTTAAGAGCTTGACTGCTAACCAAATGGTCAGCAGTTCGAATTCACCAGCCACTCCTTGGAAACGCTACGGGCCAGTTCTAGTCTGTCCTACAGGGTCACTATGAATAGGAATCAATTCGATGGCACACAACAACAACAAAAAGTTCATTGCTGCTTTATTCACAATAGCAAATAAATGGAATCAACCAATGTGTCCATCAATAGAAGAATGGATAAGCGAACTGTGGTACATACATACAATGGAATACTATTTAACCATAAAGAACAATAATGAGTCCTCGAAACATAACAGGGATGGACCTGGAGGGCATAATCTGAGCAAAATAAGTCAAGCATGCTATCGTTGTTGTTGTTGTTGTTGTTGTTAGGTGCTGTTCAGTCTGCTCTGACTCACAGCAACCCCATGTACAACAGAAGGAAATATTGCCCAGTCCTGTGCCACCCTCACAATCTTTGTTATGCTCGAGCCTATTGCTGCAGCCACTGTGTCAATCTATCTTGTTTGAGATATCCTTCTTTTTTGCTGACCCTCTACTTTACCAAGCATGATGTCCTTCTCCAGGAACTGGTTCCTCCTAATAACAGGTCCAAAGTACCTGAAAAAAACAATCGCCATCCTGTCTTCCAAAGGATTCTGGCTGTACTTCTTCCAAGAAGGACTTGTTCATTCTTCTGGCAGTCTATGGAATATTCAATATTGTTCACCAACACAATAATTCAAAGGCATCAATTCTTCTTCTGTCTTCCAAAGAAAGACAAAGCAATAGAGGAACTTAAGAAGGTTATTCAAAAAAATAATAACAAATTTAATAGGCTGCAAGAATCCATAGAGAGACAGCAATAAAAAATCCAGAAGATTAACAATAAAATTTCAGAATTAGATCACTCAATAGAAGTCATAGGAGCAGAATTAAGGCAATGGAATGTAAAATGGTACAACAACTTCAATCTTTTCTCTGTTTATCATGATGTTGCTTATTAGTCCAGTTGTGAGGATTTTTGTTTTCTTTATGTTGAGGTGCAATCCATACTGAAGGCTGTAGTCTTTGGTCTTCATCAGTAAGTGCTTCAAATCTTCTTCACTTTCACAAGCGAAGTTGTGTCATCTGCATACCACAGGTTGTTTATGAGTCTTCTTCCTATCCTGATGCCTCATTCTTCCTCATATAGTCCGTCTTCTCGGATTATATGCTCAGCATACAGGTTGAATAAGTATGCTGAAAGGATACAACCCTGATGCACACCTTTCCTGACTTCAAACCATGCAGTATTCCCTTGCTCTGTTCGAAAGACTACCTCTTGTTCTACGTACAGGTTACACATGAGCACAATTAAGTATTCTGGGATTCCTATTCTTCACAATGTTATCCATAATTTGTTATGATCCACAGAGTTGAAAGCCTTTTCATAGTCAATAAGACCCATCTAATATCAGCAATGATACTCCTCATTCCACATCCTCTTCTGAATCCAGCTTGAATTTCTGGCAGTTCCCTGTGGATGTACTGCTACAACCACTTTTGAACAATCTTCAGCAAAATTTTACCTGTGTGTGATATTAATGATATTGTTTGATAATTTCTGCATTTTGTTACATTATTTGGAATGGGCACAAATAAGGATCTCTTCCAGTGGATTGCCAGGCAGCTGTCCTCCAAATTTCTTGACATAGACAAGTGAGCACCTCAAGTGCTGCATCCATTTGTTGAAACATCTCAATTGATATTCCGTCAATTCCTGGAGCCTTGTTCTTCTCCAATGCCTGCAGTACAGCTTGGTCTTATTCCTTCAGTACAATGGATTCTTAATCATATGCTACCTCCTGAAGTGGCTGAACATCAACCAATTCTTTTTGGTACAGTGACTCTGTATTCTTCCATCTCCTTTTAATGCCTCCTGCTTCCTTCAATATTTTCCCTGTAGAATCCTTTGATATTGCAACTTGGTGCTTCAATTTTTTCTTCAGTTCTTTCAGCTTGAGAAATGCTGAGCACGTTCTCCCCTTTTGATTTTCTAACTCCAGGTCTTTGCACATTTCATTGTAATACTTTACTTTGTCTTCTCGAGCCACACTTTGAAATCTTCTGTTCAGCTCTTTTAGTTCATTATTTCTTCCTTTCGATTTAGCTATTCTGCATTCGAGAACAACTTTCAGAGTCTCTTCTGACATCCATTTTGTATTTTCTTTCTTTCCTATCTGTTTAATGATCTCTAGTTTACTTCATGTATGATGTCCTTAATGTCATTCCACAACTCGTCTGGTCTTCAGTCTTTAGTGTTCAATGTGTCAAATTTATTCCTGAGAATGTCTCTAAATTCATGTGGATTATAATCAAAGTTGTATTTTGGCTCTCATGGACTTACTCTTATTTTCTTCAGCTTCAACTTGAACCTTCATATGAGCAATTGAGGGTCTGTTTTGCAGTCAGCCCCTGGCCTTGTTATGACTGATGATATTGAGCTTCTCCATCGTCTCTTTCCATAGACGATTTGATTCATGTGTATTCCATCTGGTGAGGTCCACGTGGATAGAAGCCATTTATGTTGTTGAAAAAAGGTATTTGCAATGATTAAGGCATTGGTCTTGCAAAATTCTCTCATCTCAGGTGTTGTTTCTATCACCAAGGCCATGTTTTCCGACTACTGATCTTTCTTCTTTGTTTCCAACTTTAGCATTCCAATCATCAGGTATTATCAAATCATCTTGCTTGCATGTTTGATCAATTTCAGACTGCAAAAGTTGGTAAAAATCTTCAATTTCTTCATCTTTGGCCTTAGTGGTTGGTGCATAAATTTGAATAATAGTCGTATTAACTGATCTTCCTTGTAGGCATATGGGTATTATCCTATCATTAACATCACTGTACTTCAAGACAGATCTTGAAATGTTCCGTTTGACAATGAATGTGATACCGTTCCTCTTCAATTTGTCATTCCTGGCATAGTAGACCATATGACCGATACCAGTCCATTTCAACTCACTAATGCCTAGCGTATTGATCTTTATACATTCCATTTTATTTTTGATAACTTCCAGTTCTCTTAGATTCATCCTTCATATATTCCACATTCCGATTATTAATGGATGTTTGCACCTGTTTCTTTTCATTTTCAGTTATGCCACTTCAGCAAATGAAGGTCCCGAAAGCTTAACTCCATCCATGTCATTAAGGTCGACTCTACTTTTCAGATGCAGCTCTTCCCAGGTTGAGTGCCTTCCAACCTGAGGGGCTCATTTTCTGGCACTGTATCAGCCAGTGTTCCACTGCTATTCATAAGGTTCTCACTGGCCAATTTTTTCAGAAGTAGACTGCCAGGTCCTTCTCCCTAGTCTGTCTTAGTCTGAAAGCTCAGCTGAAACCTGTCCACCAAGGGTAGCCCTGCTGGTATTTGAAATACTGGTGGCAACGCTTCCAGTATCACAGCAATAAACAAACCACCACAGTACAATAAACTGACATGCGGGTGCCATCCTCATAATTGTTGTTATGCTTGAGCTCATTGTTGCAGCCACTGTACTAATCCTTCTCATTGAGGGTCTTCCTCTTTTTTGCTGACCCCCTACTTTACCAAACAAGATGTCCTTCTCCAGGGACTGGTCCCTCATGATAACATGTCCAAAGTACGTGAGATGAAGTTTCCCATTCTTGCTTCCAAAGAGCTTTCCTGATGTACTTCTTCCAAGCCGTATTTGTTCATTCTTCTGGCAGTCCATGATATTCTGTATTCTTCGCCAAGACCATAATTCAAAGGCGTCAATTCTTCTTTGGTCTTCCTTATTCGTTGTCCAGTTTTCACATGCATATAAGGCCAAATATTGTATGATCTCTCTTTTATAAGAAGACAAGAATAGATACATAGACAGAGACCATTGTTCAGCAGTAGTTACCAGGGAGAGGAAGGGGAGAAGGGAAAGTATGCTTTACATCATAAAGACTAGTTATTATTTTATTTATTTATTTATTTTGTGATGGGAAAACTGACACCAAATGTGGATGTAGTGAACATAGCACATCCAAACTAAAAACGAGTGTTTGAGCACATATGGATGGGTATAGGCATATTGGTGTACAGACAGGTACAGGTATGTATCTAGATGAGAATAGATAGAATTATATCTACAGTAAAATAAAAAAACCCAACCTGTTGCCATCAAGTGAATTCTGATTCATAGCGACCCTATAGGATAGAGTAGAACTGCCCCATAGGGTTTCCAAAGAGCGGCTGATGGATTCAGACTGCCAACCTTTTGGTTAGCAGCCATAGCTCTTAACCACTGCACCACCAGGGATCTGAACATATTTGTATTTACACGAACTCTCTACAGGTACATATAGATACAAATACGTGGGTGCAGGCACATATATTCATTGAAGACACAGATACAGATAATACACAGACATAGCCAAACACCTTCTAAGATTGGTTTTCTGGGTGTGAAAGCTTAGGACCGTCGTCTCATGGGATAATTCAGTCAACTGGCATAACACTGTTGAGAAAAATCATAATCTGCATCCTAGTGAAGTGAGTAGCATCTGGGGTCTTAAAAGCTTTCAAACAGCCATCTAAGGCACAACTATGAATCTGTACTCCCCCTG
Organism: Dugong dugon; assembly: GCA_030035585.1. NCBI lineage: Eukaryota > Metazoa > Chordata > Mammalia > Sirenia > Dugongidae > Dugong > Dugong dugon. The sequence continues at coordinate 74,076,935 of CM057467.1, read as the reverse complement.
AGCAAAACAGTAAGAAGGTAACGAAAAGAGCAGAGAAGAAACAAGTCTACACGAGCTATAACCTCATCTACCCTGAAACTAGAAGAACAAAATGTGCCCAGCTGTCGCGACTAACTTGGGTCACAGTAGATGGTCCTGTATAGAATGGGAGAAAAATATGGAACAGGACTCAAATTCTTTTTTGTTTTTTTTTTAATTTTTTTAATTGCACTTTAGATGAAGGTTTACAGAGCAAAATAGTTTCTCATTAAACAATTAATACACATACTATTTTGTGACATTCGTTGCCAAGTCCATGACATGTCAACACTCTCTGCTTCTCGACCTTGGGTTCTCCATTACCAGCTTTCCTGTCCACTCCTTGCCCCTGGGCTGGTGTGCTCATTTAATCTCATTTTGTTTTAGGGGACTGTCTAATCTTTGGCTGAAGGGTGAACCTCAGGAGTGACTTCATTATTGAGCTATAAGGGTGTCCATAGGCCATACTCTCAGGATTTCTTCAGTCTTTGTCAGACAAGTAACTCTGGTCTTTTCTTTATTTTTTGTGAGTTAGAATTTTGTTCTACGTTTTTCTACAGCTTTGTCCAGGATCCTCTCTTGTGACCCCTGTCAGAGCAGATGGGGTGGTAGTGGGGCACCATCTAGTTGTGCTGAACTCAATCTGGTGGAGGCTGTGGTAGTTGTGGTCCATTAGTCCTTTGGACTAATCTTTCCTTTGTGTCTTTGGTTTCCCTCATTCTCCCTTGCTCCAGATGGAGTGAGACCAGTGGAGTATTTTAGATGACTGCTCACAAGCTTTTAAGACCCCAGACACTACTGATGAAAGTAGAATGTAGAACATTCTCTTTATAAACCATGTTTTTCCAATTGATCTAGATGTTTCCCGAGACCATAGTCCCCACAGCCCTCAGCCTAGTAATTTGGTCCCTCAGGAAGTTTGGGTGTGTCTATGGAGCTTCCATGACCTTGCCTTGGACAAGTTGTGCTGGCTTCCCCAGTATTGTGTACTGTCTTACCCTTCACCAAAGTTACCACTTATCTGTTGTCTATTCAGTGTTTTTCCCTCCCACTCCTCCACTCTCTCGTAACCATCAAAGATTGTTACTTCTTGTGTGTAAAACTTTTCTTGAGTTTTTATAGTAGTCTCATACAATATTTTTCCTTTTGTAACTGACTTATTTCACTCAGCATAACGCCCTCCAGATTCATCTATGTTGTGAGATGCTTCACAGGTTCATCCTTGTTCTTTATCCTTGCGTAGTATTCCATTGTGTGCATGTATCATAGTTTGTTTATCCATTCATCTGTTGATGGGCACCTAGGTTGTTTCCATCTTTTTGCTATGGCAAACAATGCTGCAGTGAACATGGGTGTGCATATGTCTATTCATGTGAAGGCTCTTATTTTTCTAGGATATATTCCCAGGAGTGGGATTGTTTGATCATGATATTTCTATTACTAGCTCTTTAAGGAAGCGTCATATCATTTTCCAAAGTCGTTGTACCATTTTGCATTCCCACCAGCAGTGCATAAGAGTTCTAATCTCCCCACAGCCTCTGCAACACATGTTATTTTCTGTTTTTTTGCTTTGTACCAGTAATGTTGGGGTGAGATAGTATCTCACTGTGGTTTTGATCTGCATTTCTCTAATGGCTAGTGATCGAGAGCATTTCCTCATGTATCTGTTAGCCACTTGAATGTCTTTTGCTGAAGTGTCTGTTCGTATCCTTTGCCCATTTTTTAATTGGATTATTTGTCTTTTTTGTTGTACAGGTGTTGGACTTTCCTGTAGATTTTAGAGATTAGACCTTTGTCAGTTTAGACTCTTGTTGGATTTGTCAAAAATTTTTCCCAGTCTGTAGATTCTCTTTTTATTCTTTTGGTGAAGTTTTTGATGATCGTAAATGGATAATTTTTAGAAGATCCTGGTTATCTAGCTTATCTTCTGGTATTTGTGTATTGTTAGTTGTGGTTTGTATCCTGTTTATGCCATGTATTAGGGCCTCTAGTATTGACCCTATTTTTTTCTATGATCATTATAGTATTTGGTTTTATATTTAGGTCTTTGATCCATTTTGAATTAGTATTTGGTGTGTATGGTGTGAGGTATGGGTCCTGTTTCATTTTTTTGTAGATGGACATCCAGCTTTGCCAGCACCATTTATTAAAGACAGTCTTTTCCCCATTTGATGGACTTTGGGCTCTTGTCGAAGATCAGGTGACCATCTGTGGGTGGATTTACATCTGGGTTCTCAATTCTGTTCCATTGGTCAATGTGTCTGTCCTTGTACCAGAACCAGGCTGTTTTGACTACAATAGCTATATAGGAGGTTCTGAGATCAGGTAGTGCAAGTCCTCCTATTTTATTCCTTTGGGTAGAATTGACGTTTTCACAATGTTAAGTCTACATATCCATGAGCATGGTATGTTTTCTTGTTTATGTAGGTCTCTTTTGGGTTCTTGCAGTAGTGTTTTGTAGTTTTCTTTGTATAGGTCTTTTACATCCCTGGTTAGATTTATTCCTAAGTAGTTTATTTTTTTAGGGGCTATTATAAATGATATTGTTTTCCTGATTTCCTTTTCATAGTTCTCTTTATTGGTATATAGGAACCCAACTGATTTTTTTGTATGTTTATCTTATATCCTGCTACTCTGCAGTTCCAGCAGTTTTCTCATAGAGTCTTTTGGGTTTTCTATGTATAGTATCATATCATTCACAAATAGGGACAGTTTTACTTCTTCTTGACCAATTTGGATGCCCTTTATTTCTTTTTCTTGCCTTATTGCTGTAGCTAGGACTTCCAGCACAATGTTAAATAGGAGTGGTGATAAAGGGCATCCTTGTCTTCTTCCTGTTCTCAAGGGGAGTGCTTTCAGCCTCCCTCCGTTAAGAATGATGTTGGCTGTTAGTTTTGTATAGATTCCCTTTATTATGGTGAGGAATTTCCCTTCTATACCTGTTTTATTGAGAGTTTTTATCAGGAATGGGTGTTGGACTTTGTCAGTTGGGTGTTGGATCATCTCAGTTGAGATGATCATGTGATTCTTTTCTTTGCTTTCATTTATGTGGTGGATTATGTTGATTGATTTTCTAATGTTGAACCATCCTTGCATACCTGGTATGATTCTTACTTGGTTGTGGTGTATTATTTTTTTGATATGATGCTGAATTCTATTGGCTAGAATTGTGTTGATAATTTTTGCATCTATATTCATGAGACATATTGGTCTGTAATTTTCTTTTTTGTGATGTCTTTGTCTGGCTTTGGTATCAGGGTTATGCTGGCTGCATAGAATGAATTCGGAAGTATCCTTTCCTTTTCTATGTTCTGAAATAGTTTGAGTAGTACTGGTGTAAGCTCTTCTCTGAATGTTTGCTAGAATTCTCCAGTGAAGCCATCTGGGCCACGGCTTTTTTTTTTTTTTTGTCAGCAGTTCTTTTATTACCTTTTCAGTCTCTTGTTATGAATCTGTTCAGATTTTCAACATCACTTTGTGCTAGTTTCAGTAGGTAGCGTGTTGCAAGAAATGTGTCCATTTCCCCTAGGTTTTCAAATTTGTTGGAGTATAGTTTTTCATTGTACTCTGTTATGATCCTTTTTATTTCAGTTGGGTCTGTTTTAATGTCCCCTATTTCAATTTCTTATTTAGGTTATTTGCATCCTCTCCTGTCTTTCTTTTGTCAATTTGGCCAATGGTTAATCAATTTTGTATATCCTTTCAAAGAACCAATTTTTGGTTTTGTTGATTCTATTATTTTTCTATTCTCTATTTCATTTATTTCTGCTCTGATCTTTATTATTTCCTTTCTTCTGGTGGCTGTGGGCTTCTTTTGCTGTTCTCTTTCTATTTGTTCAAGTTTTGTAGCTAATGTTTTGATTTTGTCCCTTTCTTCTTTTTTAATGTGTGCATCTATTGCTATAAATTGACCTCTGAGTACTGCCTTTGCTGTGTCCCAAAGGTTTTGGCATGAAGTGTTTTCATTCTCGTTTGATTCCAGGTATTTTGGGATTCCATTTTTTATTTCTTTTATTACCCAGTGGTTTAAAAAAAAAATCCAAACCCATTGCGCCGTGTCAGGGTGTTAGACAGTTTCCATGTACTTGATTTTTTTTCCCTTGCTCTTCCTATTGTTAATTTCTACTTTGATGGCGTTGTGATCAGAGAAGATACTTTGTATTATCTCAATGTTTTGGATTTTGTTGATGGTTGTTTGTGACCTAAGATGTGGTGTATTCCGCAGAACGTTCCATGTGTGTTGGAAAAGAATGAGTACTTTGCTGCTGTTGGGTGGAGTGTTCTATATATGTCTATGAGGTCAAGTGGGTCGATTGTAGCCTTTAGATCTTCTGTACTTTTGTTGAGTTTCTTTCTAGATGTTCTGCCCTTTACCAAGAGTGGTGTGTTGAAATCTCCTAATATTATTGTGAAACTATCAGTTTCTCTTTTCAGTGCTGTTAGAGTTTGTTTTATGTATTTTGGAGCCTTGTTATTGGGTGTATCGATGTTTATTATAGTTATGATTTCATGGTGGATTGTCCCTTTAATTATTATATAATGCCTTTCTTTGTCTTTTATGGCAGATTTTGTTTTAAAATGCATTTTATCTGAGATTGGTATTGCCACTCCTGCTCTTTTTTGGTAGCTGTTTGCTTGATATATTTTTTCCATCCTTTGATATTTAATAAATTTATATCTTTGTTTCTAAGGTGCATCTCCTGTAGACAGGATATTGATAGGTCCTGTTTTTATATCCATACTGTCACTCTCTGTCTCTTCAGGGGTGCATTTAAGCCATTTACATTCAGTACAATTATTGACAGGTGTGAGTTTATTACTATCACTTTGCAGTTTTGTTTTGTTTTTTGTTTTTTTTTTTTGTGGTGCTGACATTTTCTTTGTTCCTCATACTCTTCTGTGCTGAATTTCCTTTGTTTGTGGATTTTTTTCTTTTCTTTCATTTTTGTAGATTTTGTGTTTACTGAGACTTTATGTTTTTCTTCCTTATTTTGATGAGTAGGTTTGAAATTTCTATACCTACACCATTTAATCCCTCTTTTATTGTTTGGAAATTGTTGTCATTTACAGATTCATGTCTCTGGTTCCCTGTTGTAAATTTTTTAGTTTTGTTTTATCCTTCAGAGTTCATTGTCTAGGTTGGTATCTGGCTGATGCTGTTTTATGTGCTAGACTCAGGTTATTGTCTGATGTTGTTGGTTTTATAACCAAAGGACTCCCTTTAACAGTTTTTGTAAGTTTCGTTTGGTTTTTACATATTCCCTTAATCTCTGTTTATCTGCAAATATCCTAATTTCATCATTATATTTGAGTGAGAATTTTGCAAGACACATTATTCTTGGTTGGAAGTTTTTTTTTTTTCTTTCAAGAGTTTATATATGTCATTACATTGCCTTCTTGTCTGTATGGTTTCTGCTGAGTAATCAGAGCTTAGTCTTGTTGTTTCCCCTTTTTATGTGACTTTTCGTTTTTCTTGAGTTGCTCTCAGGATTCTTTCATTGTCTTTGGTTTTAGCGAGTGTGATTATTATGTCTTGGTGTTTTACTTTTGAGGTCTATTGTACATGAGGCTCGTTGAGCTTCTTAGATAGTCAGCTTTTCATTTTTCATGCTATTAGGGCAGTTTTCTGTCAGTAAATCTTCAATGATCCTCTCTGTGTTTTCTGTTTTCTCCCCCTGTTCTGGAACTCCAAACACAAGCAAATTTTTGCTTTTGAGTGTATCCCATATCGTTCTCAGGATTTCTTCATTTTTCTTCATTCTTTTTTCTGATTTTTCCTCTAACAAAGTGGTATCCAAGGACTTGTCTTCGATTTCACTGATTCTGTCTTCCATTGTTTCAAATTTACTCCTAAAACATTCCATTGCACTGTCCATTTCTGAAATCTTGTTGTTTGTCTTTTAGATTTCTAACTGCTGTTTTTGTATGATTTCTAGTTGTTTATTTTGACTTTTTGTTCTGTATTATTTTCCTGAATTACTCCATTGTTTTGTCTGTCTTTTCCATGATTTTGTCTACTTTTTCCTTATTTTTGTCTGCATTTTCCTTCATCTGTTGGAGAACACTGAATATTAGAGTTCTGAATTTCCTATCAGATGGTTTCCGTGCCTTTTCTTCTAGCAGAAGATCTTTTGGTGTTTTATTTTGGTCACTTTCTGAAGCCATCCTTTCCTCTTTTTATATGTTTTGATAGTCTCCTGTTTCCGGGACATTCAGGAATTAATTTCTTCACTTATTGATTGTACATTTTATTGTTTCATCCTGATTTTTTGTTTTATTTGGTTGTGACTGGGCAGGTGGGCTGGGTATGTTTTGTTGCTTGCTCACCTATGGGCACGACACTTCTCACCACTTTGTCTAGTTGGGCAGGGCCATTCACTCAGCTACGGTGCAGCAGGGCATGTCTAGTTGGGGTGGAGGGACAGAGACGAGTAGTTTGTGACACAAACTGTGGATGGGGGGCAGGGCTGAGGGAAGTGCAGTGTGGGGTCCAGGAGACCACGTCTGTACTGCTTGGGGGCATGGCACTTGGCACACAGTGCAGATAGGCAGGAGGGAAAGGAGAGGATATGATGTGCAAAGCTAAGTGAGTGGCTGAAAGAAGAGAAAGAGGAGAGCGAAACAAAGACAAAAAAAAAAAGAAAAAAATGAAGTACTAAAAATTAATAAATATAAATAAATAAAAAGAAAAAAGTAAATAAAATGGCTGTGCGATATGATTCAGCAGGTGGGGGTGGGGTAGACCCAGTGAGGTCGTGTGCTGGTTGCTCTCTAGCCAAGTGGTGTGTCTTGGCCGGTCAAGAAGTGATGTGGGTGGCACACAGGGCTAGGTGTATGGGAGAAAGGAAAGGAAAGAGGGGAAAGACAGAGAAGAAACCAACAATCAAACAAACAAAAAATATGTTGGTGGTGGGGCTGACTGTTGAGAGCGGAGAGGAATTGGGATCAAGGCAAGCTGATGTCTCTGTCACCAGGTGTCATGGCACAGCCAGTCAGGAAGGGGCATAGGCATCACAGGGCCTAAGTGGAATGGAGAAGAAAAAGGAGAATGGGAAAGACAAAGAAAAATAAAAAATGTAGTGCTGAGGTAGCTGGCCTGTGGGGGCAATGCAGACCCAGGGAGGCTGTGTGCCAGAGGCTATCCAGTCAAGTAGTACAGTACAACCCACTAAGAAGTTGGGGGTGGTGCATGGGGTTGAGTGGATGAGAGAAAGGAAAGAAGGAAGAGAGAGAGAGAGAAGAAATAATAATTTTAAAAAAAGAAAAACAAACAATAAATAAATAAATAAAATGGCACTGAGGGAGTCAGTCAATGATGGCAGTGCAAACCCATGGAAGCTGTGTGAAGTGACTCTCCAACCAAGCTGTGCAGCATGGCTTTTCCAGAAGGGCAGGGGCAGTGCACAGTGCTGGATGGGCAGACGAAAGCAAAGGGGAGAGAAAGAAATAGAAAAAAAAGAGGAAAAGAAAAGAGAGGGGGGAAAAAAAGAACAAAGCAAACAAACCTAAAAATCACAGCCCATCAAGAAGGGGAAGGAATGGCACATGGGCCTAACTGGGCAGGAGGAAGGAAAGGAGAGAGAGAGAAGCAACAAAAAAAAAGTGAAAAAGTATATATATATATATATATATATATATATATATATATATATATATATAAAATCTCAAAATACAAACAAATAAACAAACAAGAAAAGAACAATGAATGCACACAAACCAAAGAATCACAGCCTGGCAAGAATTCAGGCAAAGGGATGGCACATGGGGCTAACTGGGTGGCAGAAAGAAAAGGAAGGAAGGGAGAGCAAGAGAAGCAACAAAAAAAGCCTATATATATATATATATATATATATACACACAAACAAACAAACAAACAAAAAAGAACAAAGCAAACAGACCAAAAAATCACAACCCATCAAGAAGGGGAGGGGATGGCACACAGGGCTCACTGGGCAGGAGAAAGAAAAGGAAGGAAGGGAGAGAGAGAGAAACAACAACAACAAAAAAAAAAGCCAAAAAAACAAGCAAACAAATAAAAATATAAGCCTAAACAAACACAGACAAATGGCACTGAAGGGGCCAGCTGCTGGGGGCAGGGCGGACCCCGGCGGCAATAAGGAAGTATCTCTCTGGCCAAGCAACCATGGCCCATTGACAAGCAGCGGAGGCCTCGTGGAAGGAAGAAGGGAGCTGGGTGAGAAAGCCTATATCTCTGGTTACTGGGTGCTCTGTCTGCTGCTGGCAGCTCCATGGAGTTGCCTTCCTGTACTCCCTGTCTGAGTTCTTTGTTGACAGTACCCAAGATGGCAAATCCAGCCATGTTAATTCAGCTGCTTTGGGACCTCTCTCCATAGCTCTCTTCATTCTCTGTTCTCTGTCAGCTTCTTACTCCACTTAGTGCTTGAAGAGTTCTTTATTCCTTCATTTGGTACTTAGGGTTCCAGGATTGACGTTTATAAACTGTTTTACTTAGTTTTTCAGGTCTTTGCTGCAGAGGGTGCTTCTTCCTATAGTGCCATGTTGGTGTGCCTCACAAATCTTTTTCAGAACTCAAATTCTTATAAAAAAAACATAAAAGTCAGACAAACTGGAACAGTAGAGAACAGAGGACTATTGCCCTGAGATACTCTTTAAACCTAGAACTGAGCCTATCCCCTAAGGTCATTTTTAAAATAAATGATATTACCCATAAGATGGGTGTTCTATCTAACAACCATCAGTATGAGATCAAAAGGTTAACAATTACTCAAAAGCAAAGATAAGAAAATTAGAAGGCAGGGAAACTAGAGTACTGGAAATGGAACAAACAGAACACAATTAAAGAGAATGTTGACACATTGTGATAAACGTAACTAACGTCACTGAACAATTTGTACACGTATTGTCAAATGCACCTAACTTGCTGTGTAAACTTTCACCAAAACCCCAATAAAAAAAAAATGTTTTTAGTCTGACCAATAAGTCAACTACAGTTAAAAAGCTTTATTGGGCACAAAAAACTTTTTCCAAACAGAAAGCACCCCTCAAATGAGATGAGCTCTTCACATTACTATTTTGGTCAGCTTATATACAGTACATACTGTTAGAGGATTTTCAAAATGGAAATTTAAAATGATTGGTTGTCATTCATTCACTTAATCAGCAGGATGTGGGCTATTAAAAGCTGAGTTTTAGCTTGGGTTGGTTTATTAAGCTTGTGTGTCTGCATGCTATAGGCTAGTTGTGGTTTATCTAATTATTTTAACTTTCCCAAAACTTGTCTTCATCATAAGTTTTTAGTTTCTGGGAAGGGTTAAGAGTTAGTTTAAATAGGAGGGGTCAATTTTCTTTGATAGACGTATATTATCACCCCTATTTTACAGGGGAGAAAAGGAGATTCTGAGACATATCTCGTTAATCCAGTTTATCTTGACTCCACATCCCATAGTTCTTGTGACTCCAGGCTATGGCTGGTGATAATGGACATTGGACACATTTCAGGACTGCAGCTTTGGAGAATGACTGGGAAGGTGGCTGACAAGGAAGAGGAGCCTAGACCCCCAGGAAACTCCTCTTCATGAGCCTGAGGCCAGCTCCTAACTGCAGCCTCTACCCACCACTCCCTCCCCTGACCTGTAAGCACACACACCCCTTCCTCACAAGTTCTAGTCTCAGCTGCTCTTCATTTGGTGCAGAGACACAGGGATGAGCAGCATCTTCCCAGAATATAGGGAGGCCTCAGTTGTTCACAACCCCAAAGCCCAACTCAATTCTCTCTGTTAAACTGTTTTCAGTTGCCAACTTCAGACAGGTACTGTGCTTAAAATTAATACCAAATTCATCTTCACTTGAATATTTCATCCTCTTTTTACATGGTGAAAAAAGGATACGAGAGATTAAATAGCCTATCCAGGGTCATGCAGTGAATAAGCTCCAAGGGTCTAATGCACAGTTGTCTGACTGCAGAGCCTGAGGTATTTTTTGTTTTGATTTCTTTTTCAGTTGGACACCATGGTCTCCAAGGGACAGAAATACATTGTAAAGGAAAGTGAAAGGAATACCTGGTCACAAATAATGGCTTTTACAAAGAGAAATTTATTTTCTTACAGTCTAGTAGGCTAGAATTTCAAAAGACAAGCTCCGCTCCCACTCCCGGTACTTCTTTCTTGTGGTATGAGGTCCCCAACTCTCTGCTTGCTTCCCTTTCCTTTTATCTCTTGTAAGATAAAAGGTGGTGCAGGCCACACCCAAGGGAAACTTCCTTTACATTAGATCAGGCATGTGACCTTAGTAAGGATACTACAATCCCACCCTAATCCTCTTTAATATAAAATTACAATCACAAAATGGAGGACAACTACACAATACTGGGAATCATGACCTAACCAAACTGACGCATATTTTGGGGGGACGCAATTCAATCCACGACATTTGGGCCCCCAAAATTCATGTCCTTGCTACTTGTAAGACACATTCACCCCATCATATCATAGCAAAAGTCTTAAATCAACTCCAAGTCCAAAATCCAAACATTCTTCTCCATCTGTGAAAACTAGAATACAAGTTATCTGCTTCCAAAGGTACAAGGGTTCGACAGGCAGGCACAAGCTGGACATTTCCATTACAAATGGGAGAAATTGGAGGGAAAGACAGGATAACAGCCACCAAGCAAGTCAGCAGAACACATTACATTAGCCCTTAAGGCTTGAAAATAATCGTATGTTCTCTGAGACCATTTACACAATAGCCCTGCCCTCCAGACTCTAGGTGTTGGCCACACTTTCAGGATTCTGAGTGGAGGCCCCTCAGCCAGGGGCTTCAACTCCGCCTTCTAGGCCTACTGGGACAGCAACTCTGCTTCCTCAGCTTTAGGCGTACCATTCTCCTAGTTCATCTGAGTGGTGACTCCACCCTTAGAAACAGCAGAGGCCGTGGCTCCACCCTTTGAAACCCTAGGGGTCATGGCCATGCCTTTTGAGACTGAGGCAGCTGGGCTTCTTGTGTTCCTTGTCTCTTCAGCTTCTGCTTCCTGTGGCCTCTCGGCCCTTGGGCCTCACGCCCGCATCTGCCCTGCTGGGGCAAGTGTTCCAAAGCTCTGTAGCTCCACCAATAAATACCCAGAGGCACCCTAGTCTGCCAGGAAGCCTCCTGCTCACAGGAACTCAGCTCTCTCTCTCTTTGGGTCGGCTCCAGTGCTGGCACTGGTCTTCTGGTTCTGATGCTGATGGTTCTCTGACGCTGCCACTTCTCTGCCTCTGTGGGTTCTCTGCTGCTGCCAGTCCTCTGCCGCTGCCACTCCTCTATCCATTCACAGTTTCAAAACCGCTTCCACATTTTAGGTATCTGTTAGAGCAGCACCCATTCCTGGTACCAAATTCTGTCTTAAGCATCTAGTGCTGCTATAACAGAAATACCACAACTGGATGGCTTTAACAAAGAGAAGTTTATTGTCTCACAGTCTGGTAGGCTACAAGCCAAATTCAGGGCATCAGCTCCAGGAGAAGGCTTTGTCTCTCTCTGTCAGCTCTGGAGGAGGTCCTTGTGATGCATCAGTCTTCTCTTGGTCTGGGAGCATCTCAGCACAGGAACCTCAGGTCCAAAGGAAGCACACTGCTGCCGGCATTGCTTTCTTGGTGGTATGAGGTCCCCATGTCTCTCTGCTCACTTCTCTCTTTTATATCTCAAAAGAGATTGGCTTAAGACACTACCTAATCTTGTAGACCTCATCAATACAACTGCCACTAGTCCACCGTATTACATCATGGTGATAGCATTTACAACACATAGGGAAATTACATCAGAAGATAAAATGGGAGTCATGACCTAGACAAACTGACAGATATTTTTAGGGGACACAATTCAATCCATGACAACTGGCAATCTGCTCCCTTAAAGATTTCAACCTAGAAAACCCTATGGGGCAGTTACTCTTTCACATGTGGTAATTACGAATCAAAAATCAACTCGAAGTCACCAAATAACCATCCCCTGAATTCTTCACGTAGTGCGCTTTCATGCTTACAGTTATATCCTTGTTTCACAAAAAAAAAATGTCATTTCACAACATTAATATCTTAATGTTGACCTATTCTGTCCTACCCTTCTCAAGGCTGAGATTATATTCATTCCTTCCCAGAAATGCATCTTTTAGCTGACTCCCAGTTCAATAGCACCTTCCTGTGCTGCTTTTGGCAGGAGTCACTCTGGTCATAGCATTTTCAGAGGCTTTTTCTCTTTGCAGTGTGTGCATAATGTGTTCACAGTGTGTGCATATGCATGCATAGTGGAAATTTTCACCTAGAAGGCCCAGTTACTCTTGTGTTGCCTGGGAGACTCTCAGCCTTCCTTCATGGTTTCTAGGCTCAAAGCCTGCAGATTCAGCATGTCTTTATAAAGTGGTGCATCACAATTTAAAATCTCTCCCCTTGGTCTGTGACTTTGTACTTCCTAAATAAACCACTCATTTCTAACAACATCTATCCTCTAGCTGAGCTCCGTTTATGGGAACTGGCCCAGCTCCAAGGTATCCTATGTCTGCAGGTGGAACAGAATGGAAACTTCGAACTAGTCCAAGCCCTTTCGCTACTGACCTGCTCCCCTCGACCAGGAAAGCTTCATATATTCAGAATATCGGCATCCATCAGGTGGATGTACACATTACTTTATATTTATGTGGTCGCTCTTGGCTCTAATTCTGTCTCTCCCTGGTCTCTTGAACTCCCAGGTATTTTACCTTTCCTAGCTTCCCTGGTGGTGCAGCGGTTAAGAGCTTGGCTGCTAAACAAATGTCAGCTGTTCAAATTCACCAGCTGCTCCTTGGAAACCATACGGTGCAGTTCTACTCTGTCTTAAAAGGTTGCTATGAATCAGAATGGAAATCCTGGTGGCTTAGTGGTTAAAAGAGCTACGGCTGCTAACCAGAAGGTCGGCAGTTCAAATTCACCAGGTGCTCCTTGGAAACCCTATGGGGCATTTCCACTCTGTACTATAGGGTCGCTATGAGTTGGAATCGACTCGACGGCAATGGGTATGAATCAGAATTGACTTGAGGGAATGGGTTTTGTTTTTGGTTTAGCTTCCTTCAAAGGAACCCTCACGGCACATTGGTGAAGAGCTCTGCTGCTGAAAGGTCAGCATTTGGAACTAACTCCTAGCCGCTCTCCAGGAGAAACAAGTGGCAGTTGGTTTCCATAAAGGTTACAGCCTTGGAAACCCTATGGGGAAGTTCTACTCTGTCCTATAGGGTCACAATGAGTTGGAATTGACTCAGTCGCAACAAGTTTAGCTTCACTCATACTTCTGCTCAGCACCACCCCAAGTAAGAAATTTAACTCTTTTTCTGCATTCACCCCTTTGCCAAGAAAATAAGAAAAGGCATTCATATGTACAAGGGTTTAGGAAAATATGAGTTTCAGAAAACAGTTGATTGTACCATGTTGCCTTACCAACTCCCCCTCAAGACTCTTCTCCAGGCTGTCCATTGTTCTCTTTTTTCTGGAGCCCTGGGAACCACAGAGCTCCTGGAACCTTAATTGTCCTCCTTTCATTATGCAGAACAATATCTATTTTGTCCCTGTCATGACCGTAGCCTTACCTTCTTCATAAAACATTTTCTTCATGCTGGGAGGCTCACACTCTTCCAATTTGCAGATTGTTTATTAAATCATGAATCTATCGAATAGTATTGTTTTAAACTAATTGAAAGATTTAGTTTTTAACAATTGTAACTAGCCTATTTTGAGCCACTTGTTTTTAGAAAAAAATGATCTCCCTGCATACATACAGAATGACTGCTCAAAATAAAACTTATGTCTCAATTTGTGGTTTGATTATTTTAACACTTCTTTGAACAATTGCGGAGATAAGTGAATTTAAAGAAATTGCTTGAAGTGCTGAAATCAAAATCAACATAGGAAGGCTTTTCCTTCAAAAGTAACTCTTTTAAAGCTTTAGATTTTTTAAAAGGAGGCAGTGCTCTGCATGAGCAATCCCTGATTCTTTCTTCTTTTCACGTCTTTTTATTAACTTCACTCATTTGAATCACTGAAGTAAGGGATGCCTGTTGTCACAATTTGGAAACACTTGAAACAGACTGGGTTTGGATCTCCAAGGCTTAGTGGCAGTTTTCCTACTAACTTCCCCCAGGCCCTCTCTGACCTAGTTCCAAGACTTCTTTGTCTCTGTCAGTTTTCTTCAGGGAATCTCAGCAACTTCCTCGCATAGAGAACACTGGAAATCCCACTGGCTCCCATAGTGTTGCTGGATATGTCAATTAGGGCATACTTCAACCTGAAACTCAAAACCAAGCCCATTAACTGTGTTCTCCAGATAAAGTGAGGATCATTGGGGGCCATCTTCGAGGCTGATTCCCACATTACGTTTTGGGATGCCTAAAATGGCTAAAAGGATTTTAAAAAGGATTTTATATTATGATTTCCTATGTTAAACTTGTCATTTAACAGTATTTGCCGTGTTAAATATGGTCATTTAGTGTTGTTTGGTAGAGGGTTGCCTATTAGAAACAATGATGGATTCTATAAAATTATTTTTGCCGAATTATTATCTAATCAGTTAAGGGATGAAAAGCACATTGATGTCTTTTGTGGCAATATGAGAACTGTGATCACATGTAGATTAAGCTATCTTTTTTCCTTCTATATATTAAAGAAGTTAATGTAAGGTCATGAAGTGGATTATTTCTTCCTTCTGAATTTGACCTTGGATTAATTTACTAGCTTGGTTTTCTCTGTAATCTGATAAGAAGGTAAGTCAACTGTGATCTTAAGTGACATTGTTTATGACTCTGGTAACCCAATAAAGAGGCATGTCAACTGCATTCTAGTTACCAATGCTTGTGTTTCAAAATCGTCTCCTGATTGCATCCACCTAGCAAGTCCCTGACTAAGGCCTTAGAAACTCAATGGTACTCATGGATTCTTGCAAGAGATATTGACTACTGTTGACACAGGATTCATTCACACCTGAGTTGTTATCCTGAAGCTCAAGGAAAAGAGGTATGGGGCAGTTGTATAGTCTTCAAAGACTACTCTGGAAGAAAAATCCCTGTTCAAATTTTACTTAAACAGTATAATGGTTTAAAGCCAGTGGGTCAGGAGGTATTTATTCTATACTTGGTCAAGGGATGATACCCAAAAAGTTCTGCCTAAATATAATCATAGAGAAAAGAATCAATCATCTAAACTTTTCTTATGTTACAACGCATGGGACTGTTATTAGTCATCATTTTGCAGCTTTTCTTTCCTGAAATAGTCACCCTTTTCCTCAACTTGTTGCGTGATTGAACAGGAATTTCCTCAGTCTCATACTTTTGTGTAAACCAACACTCCATGATGTTTGGAGGCCTACAGAGCATCCTAGCATATGTTCCTTGAGATATGCACTCATAGTATGACTTTTATGAATATAGATGCTAATGAACACAGGTGAATTTTTAGTGGTATTTAAAAAATTTTCATAATAATGTGTGATATTGAAAACATAAATGTACAAATGTTACTGCCTTTTGGAGTTTGCTATGTTTGCTGCTTTATCATTATTAATAAAAGAAACTCTTGAAAATTATCTCTGTTTTGATATAATATCTAATACCTTATCAAATAGAGGATGCTAAGATTGGCATATTACCACCATGGGATTCTTTAGTAGAGATGACAAACACTAGCCCAAGTGTTGTTATCTTCCTATAATGTCTTGGGTACAGATTTCCTTGAAAAAGTGATATTTGAGCAGACATCTCAGGATTTTAGGGAGTGATGTTGGAGGCTATCTAGAGGAAGTTTTTCAGGCAGACGAAACAGCTAGTGCAAATGTTCTGGAGTAAGAGTTTGCTGGGGATTTTGAAGAACAGCAAGAAGGCGAAGAGCTGCTGAGTGGGGAGAGTAGAAGATGAGATCAGAGCAGTAAAGAGACCCCAGATATCGTAGTACCTTACAGACCTCTGCAAGGATTTCAGCTACACTGGGAAAAATAGGAAGACAATGGGAAGTGTTCAGTAGAAGAATGACCTGATCTGCCTGTGTTTTAAATGGAGTACTCTGGCTGCAGTTTGGAAAATAAACTGTGGTAGGGGTGGGAGGTAGGGCAACCTTGGAAGCAGGGAGACTAAAAGGCTACTGCATTCTTCTAGGTGAGGGATAATGGTGACTGTGACCAGAGGTAGTGCTCTAGGAGATAAGAGGACCAAAGGACCAAAGCTGGATGTGTTCTGAAGGTAAAGTTGAAGAATTTGTTCATGGAGAGAATGTGGGTTGTGAGATAAAGGGAGGAGTCAAGTCAGACTCCAACGTTTTGGCCTTCTCTATTGTCCATCTCTTTGAATTTGTTCGTATGTTTGTTTGTTTTTAATATCTGGTAGATTTTTTCAATATTATTTTCCAAATTCTCTATTAATTAAAAAATTATTATGACTATCTTGAATATATACACATTTTTTAAAAAAGCTTCTTCTAGTTTTCTGTTTATTTAAGTTGCTTTTTAAAAAAAAGTGCTTATTTTTGTTCTGTCATTTCTGTAGAAGGCCTTCTTAAAGTGTTTTGTGATTCTGTTACTGAAGTTTAATACTGAGGTACTAGGAAACTGACTAGAGGCTCTGCGTGCCAAGGTAGAACTATTTGACTTGTGGTCTATACTGTGTGTGGGAGGGAGGCACTAGCAAAGCTGACTTTTCCCTGGAGGGAGACACAAATGTTGAGAGAGGAGCAAAAGCCTGGAGAAAGACCTATTCTGTGTTGCAGACATTCAGGGATGGCTAAAGCTGAGTGGGGAGATGAACACACATGCAAAATTCTCCAGTACTCCTGACATCCTCACCATCACAAGACAACAGTAACCCACCACTAGTTGAATTGGAAGCCTGTGGTACACTAAAAATAATGATGCTGTTGTTGTTAGGTGCCTTCTAGTCGGTTCTGACTCATAGCAACCCTATGTACAACAGAACAAAACAACTGCTCAGTCCCGCACCATCCTCACAATCGTTGTTATGCTTGAGTTCATTGTTGCAGCCACTGTGTAAATCCATCTCGTTGAGAATCGTCATCTTTTCAGGGACCCTCTACTTTATAAGCATGATGTCATTCTCCAGGGACTGACCCCTCCTGATAACATGACCAAAGTATGTAAGACAAAGTCTCACCATCCTTGCTTCTAATGAGCATTCTGGTTGCACTTCTTCCAAGACAGATTTGTTCACTCTTTTGGCAATCCATAGTATATTCAAAATCAATGCCATAATTCAAAGGCATCAATTCTCCTTCAGTCTTCCTTATTCATAATGCAGCTTTCACATGCCTATGAGGCAACTGAAAACATCATGGCCTGGGTCAGGTGCACCATAGTCCTTAAAGTGACAACTTTGCTTTTGAACACTTTAAAGAGGTCTTTTGCAGCAGATTTGCCCAATGCAATGAGTCTTGTGATTTCTTGACTACTGCTTCCATGGGTGCTGATTGTGGATCCAAGGAAAATGAAATCCTTGACAACTTCAATCTCTTCTCTGTTTATCATGATGTTGCTTATTGGTCCAGTTGTGAGGATTTTTGTTTTCTTTATGTTGAGGTGTAATCTATAGTGAAGTCTATGGTCTTTGATCTTCATCAGTAAGTGCTTCAAGTCTTCTTCACTTTCAGCAAACAATTTTGAGTCATCTGCATATCATAGGTTGTTAATTATCTTCCTCCAGTCCTGATGCCCCATTCTTCTTCATATAGTCCAGCTTCTTGGATTATTTGCTCAGCATACAGACTGAATAAGTATGATGAAAGGATACAAGCCTGACATACACCTTTCCTGATTTTAAACCACACAGTGTCGACCTCGTTCTGTTTGAACAGCTGCCTCTTGGTCTAAGTACAGGTTCCTCAAGAGCACAATTAATTGTTTTGGAATTCTCATTGTTTGTAAAGTTATTCATGATTTTTTATGATCCACACAGTCCAATGTCTTTGCATAGTCAGTAAAACACAGGTAAACATCTTTCTGGTATTCTCTGCTTTCAACCATGATCCGTCTGACATCAGCAAAGATATCCCTTGTGCAACATCCTCTTCTGAATCCATCTTGAATTTCTGGCAGTTCCCTGTCTATGTACTGCTGCATCATCTTTAATGGATGGTCTTTTCTTGTTGGTAGCCCTGGGAGTTCCTTTGAGTTCCTGGGAATTCCTTGGAGTTTCTTGGTGTTCCTTGGCATTCCATGGCATTCCTTGGCACTTCTTGGTGTTCCTTGGTACTTCTTGGTGTCTGTCTTCCCCCAGTGTATGTCTCTGCGTCTATTCTGGTCTTTTTATAACTCCAAAATGATTAGATTTAGGATTCACCGTATACTTGTATGATCTCTTTACATAACAAAAGAAAACTCCTGTTTCCAACACAGTCATGTTTACAGGCACCAAAGCAAGCCAAACTTGTTGCTATTGAGTCAGTTCCAATTCATGACAACTCCACGTGTTACAGAGTAGAACTGCTCCATAAGGTTTATTTGGCTGTAATCTTTATAGAAGCAGATTGCCAGGCCTTTCTTCCATGGTGCTACTGGCTGGGTTTGAATCACTAACCTTTAGATTAGTAGATGAGCACAAACTGTTTGCACCCCTAAGAGACCTCATTTACAGGTACAGGGGTTAGTATTTCAACACTTATTTTGGGTGAACACAATTCAATCCATAACATATGCCCTGATATATTAATAGTTACATTAAATACAAATATACAAATTAAAAGATACAGATTGGCAGAGAGGATAAAATAACATGACCCAGCTATATGCTTTCTACAAGAAACTCACTCCAAATATAACAATGTAAGTAAGTTTAAATTAAAAGGATGAAAAAATATATGCTATGCAAACTTTAATCAAAAGAAAGCAGGAGTGGCTATATTAAATCAGATAGAGTAGACTTCAAAGTAAATAAAATTACCTGATGGATAAAGGTCAATTCATCAAGAAGAAAAAATCATAAGTGTCTATCAATCAAACAACAGAGATGTAAAATAGGTGAAGCAAAAACTCGTAGAACTGAAAGAAGAAATAGTCAAATCCACAATTAAAGTTAGAGATTTCAACAATCTTCTCTCAACAGTTGACAGAACAACAGATAGAAAAAATCAACAGAGATATAAAAGAATTCAGCAGCACCTTCAAACACCAAGATCTAATAGATATTTACAGAACACACCGCCCAACAACAGCAGAATACACATTTTTCCAAGTGCCCACAGTCACCAAGATAAAACATACCCTAAGCCTCTGAAAACAAACAAACAAAAAGCCTCAACAAATTCAAAAGAACTGAAATCACACACAGTGTGCTCTCTGACAACTTTGATTAGGGACTGAATATACAACAGTTAGTAAGACAGACATGATCCCTGCTCTCAACACACTTTTAGTTTAGTGCTCATTTTCTGGTAGGCTGGCCAGGGTTACTGTGGTTCCAGTACTGCTTCTGTCTTATTCATAGAACTTAGGGCTTGAAGGGACTCCTTCACCACTCCCTCCATCCATTACACACACACACACTCACACACACTCTCTGTCTTTCACACAAATTTCCTCAGTCTTTTCCCCTTTGTACACTTTGGCTTTTTTCCTAATAAATCCCTTATATTGTGAGATTGGTATTATTTGGAATTTTTGTTTTAATTATATGAGTAAAATGCATGCTCAGTTTAAAAAAGGTAAAATAAGCAATACAAGCAAAAGTATACATAACTAGTAATTCTATCCTGTTACTCCCATATAGATTTTCAAATCAGCTTATAGATATTAAAAAAAAAATGCCTGATAAGATTTTGATTGGAGAGGCAGAGCCAACGTGGCACTATAGACAGAAGCACCATGCCTTTCCTTCACACCAAAGACCCAAAACCTAAGTAAAACAGAGATAAACGTCAATCCTGAAACCCTAAAAGTCAAATGAAGATATAAAGAACTTAACCAAGCACCTTATGGAATAAGAAACTGACAGAGAACAGAGAGCAAGGAGAGATACAAGTGGAGGTCCCCTATAAGCTAACACAGCACGGATTTACCATCTTGGACTCCTGTCAGAGATCGGCAGACAGGGAGTATGGGAAAGCAGCAGCTTCACAGAGCTCCCAGCAGGAGACAGAGCACCCAATAACCAGCAATATATGCTTTCCCCCTCTCCACCCTTCTTCTTCCTCCTCAGCCTCCATCACTTCCTAGCCAGCCACAGTCACTGAGCCAGGGAGGTGTTGGCTCCATGCCACTTGGATTCACCCCACCTTTCAGTGCCATTTCTTTGTTCCTGGTGTTGCTTTTTTTGGCTTCTTTTGGTTTCTTCCCTGCCTCTCACCTCCCCCACTCCTTTCTCTCAAACCTAGCTCCGTCTGCCATCTTTGCTTCTTCATGATTGGCTGTGAAGCACCACTCAGCTGGGGAACTGCAATAGTGAAGGATTCTATGGGAGAAATATTAAATGATGCAAGAAACGTCAAAAGAAGATGGAAGGAATACACAGAGTTGTTATACCAAAAAGAACTGGTCAACATTCAACCATTTCAAGAGGTAGCATATGATCAGGAACCAAAGGTACTGAAGGAAGGAGTCCAAGCTGCACTGAAGGCATTGGAAAAAAACAAGTCTCCAGGAATTGACGAAATACCAACTGAGACGTTTCAACAAACAGATGCAACACTGGAAGTGCTCACTAGTCTATGCCAAGAAATTTGGAAGACAGCTACCTGGCCAACTGTCTTAGTTATCCAGTACTGCCATAACAGAAATACCACAAGTGGATGGCTTTAACAAAGTGAAATTTATTTTTTTCACAGTAAAGTAGGCTAAAAGTCCAAATTAAGGCCACCAGCTCCAGGGGAAGTCTTTCTCTTCTCTGTCGGCTCTGGGGGAAGGTCCTTGTCGTCATCAATCTTCCCCCAGACTAGGAGCTTCTCTGCACAGGAACTTCGAGTCCAAAGGACGTGCTCTGCTCCTGGCACTGCTTTCTTGGTGGTATGAGGTCCCTCTGTCTCTCTGCTGGCTTCTCTTTTTTATAACTCAAGAGATTGCCTCAGGACACAATCCAATCTTGTAGACTGAGTCCAGCCTTACTAACACAACTGCTGCCCATCCTCCCTCATGAACATCATAGAGGCAGGATTTACAACATAAAGGGAAATCACACAATACCGGAAATCATGGCCCAGCCAAATTGATACACACATTTTTGGGGGACATAATTCAATCTATGACACCAACCGACTGGAAGAGAACCATATTTATGCTTATTCCCAAGAAAGATGATCCAACTGAATGCGGAAATTATCAAACAATATCATTAATATCATATGCAAGTAAAATTTTGCTGAAGATCATTCAAAAATGGTTGTAGCGGTACATCGACAGGGAACTGCCAGAAATTCAAGCTGGATTCAGAAGAGGACGTGGATCCAGGGATATCATTGCTAATGACAGATAGATGCTGGCTGAAAGCAGAGAATACCAGAAAGATGTTGCCCTGTGTTTTATTGACTATGTAAAGGCATTTGACTGTGTGGATCATAACGAATTATGGATAACATTGCAAAGAATGGGAGTTCCAAAACACTTAATTGTGCTCATAAGGAGCCTGTTTTAGACCAAGAGGCTGTCGTTTGAACAGAACAAGGGGATACTGTGTTGTTTAAAGTCAAGAAACATGTGCTTCAGGGCTATATCCTTTTCACCCTACTTATTCAATCTGTATGCTGAGCAAATAATCCAAGAAGCTGGACTAAATGAAGAAAAATGGGTCATTAGGATTGGAGGAAGACTCATTAACAACCTACATTATGCAGATGACACAACTTTGCTTGCTAAAAGCAAAGAGGACTTAAAGCACTTACTGATGAAGATCAAAGACTACAGCCTTCATTATGGATTACACCTCAACATAAAGAAAACAAAAATCCTCATGCCTAGACCAATAAGCAACATCATGATAAATGGAGAAGAGATTGAAGTTGTCAAGGATTTCATTTTACTTGGATCCACAATCAACACCCATGGAAGCAGCGGTCAAGAAATCAAAAGACTCATTGCATTGGGCAAATCTGCTGCAAAACACCTCTGTAAAGTGTTAAAAAGCAAAGACGTCACCTTGAAGACTAAGATGCACCTGATCCAAGCCATGGTATCTTCAATCGCATCCTATGCATGTGAAAGCTGGACAATGAATAAGGAAGACCGAAGAAGAATTGACGCCTTTGAATTGTCGTGTTGGTGAAGAATATTGAATACACCATGGACTGCCAAAAGAATGAACAAATCTATCTTGGAAGAAGTACAACCAGAATGCTCCTTAGAAGCAAAGATGCCGAGACTATGTCTTACATACTTTGGACATGTTGTCGGGAGGGATCAGTCCCTGGAGAAGGACATCATGCTTGGTCAAGTAGAAGGTCAGCGAAAAAAAGGAAGACCTTCACCAAGATGGACTGACACAGAGGCTGCAACAACGGGCTCAAGCACAACGATTATGAGGATGGCGCAAGACCGGGCAGTGTTTTGCTGTGTAGTACACAGGGTCGCTACGAGTCGGAACTGACACAACAGCACCTAACAACAGCAACATCAAACCTTAGTTAGCTTGGAACGTAAGAAGTAAACATTCCACAACTTTTCATATCCATAGGGTTTTGGTTCACATTTTCTTTTTCTTCATTCTGGAACAACTAGTCTTTTTAAGTTAGGACAAAATTACTCTCTATTTTTAATAAAATCCATCTTGTACACCTTGCCTAACCTAGCTTAAATGTAAGAATTGAAGTTACCAAAAAGATCTTGGAATCTGTGTTTAAGTTATTACACCAAAAACACAATTACTGTTGAAGTAAACTTTTGTCAGAATAAATTCAGTTTCTTTAATTTCTGGAAATATTAGTATTATTCAATTTACATAAGTGCTTATTTATCTCTAAACCAATCAGAATAAAGTTCTTTGAAAGGTTATTATAATCAAATTTGATAATACTATCCAGAAGTAGGAAAATATGACATATATACATGTAACATACATATACACAAATATGGGAGCAGAAAGACTAACCATTAAACTCCTCCTGAAATCAGGGATTTGACTCTGTGTTTTGCATGCTTTAAAGACTCTGTAGAGAGGCAATTTTGGAATCATTCTGTCTTTTAGAGGCCACATTATATCAATCAAAATAAGCGCCCTATTCTTTTTGAGAAATATGGGATCCTCAATTCTATTGCACTGCTTAAATTAACCAGTTTACCGATGTTGGAAGGTCTCCAAAGTAACCACCGTAGGTCCAAGTAATTCTTAGTGAAGTTATACCATTTAGAAAAATAGGCACAAGATTTAGGAATGAGAGAACATGTAGAAAGCAGGACTTTTTTCTGGAAGAGAAGAGGATTGAGACTTAAATGACACCATGAGAGCAGTCAAAGTTTCATAGGAATTTAACCCTTATGCACCTCATGTCTCGGGCCGTTATCCTGAGAGCTGGTCACCTCCAAATGCAGATGTGACAATCTGCACTCCCCAGCAAGCACAAAATCAGAGAGAATGCCGTCTCTGGATCAAAGCCAAGCTCTCAAGACACAGAGAAAATGGAAGGAGAAACTCATGAAGTTTTATAGGTGACTCACAGCAAAGTTTGACAAGTGGTTGCTTGTCTGGTGATAAGCACAATCTCACTGGTCCATGAGCCTGACTCAAACAGTAGGCTAACATGGCCTATGCCTGTGTTCTACTTTACAGTTCTTTTAATGACAAACGACACTTTTACACAGCACAATGCATAAAAGTAACAGTAGCACAAAGAAATTAAAGCATGTAGTGTTTACTCAATCTGTATGGACACAGGGAGACTACTCTGTTTAGACAAACCAGGAGACTCATCTTATGCTAGTCACAATTAGCTCTTTAAGGAGAAAAGACAGGAAATATAGAGCAGAAAACTAACTAAACGAGCTAGTCTTAGCATGATTTATTTGAATTTCCCATGGTTAGCTGATATTGACTACCAGATGGTGTTTGTGGACTAGCCAGCCTCTGTTCATTTGCATAAATTCTCAGATGTTCTCTGGAGTTCTCAAATAATAAAAGCTCCACAGTTACTCAAGAAATTCCAAGAGTTATTTCTCAGTAAACAAGAGCAAAGGCCAAAATACTTTTAATAAGTTACATTCTTTGCTCAAGATTAACTTTAAGCAATTTTGTAATTAACAGACGTCATGACACCAAAAGGGATTTACACAATTTCATAGTCACTATGTCTCCACTGTGTCTCTTATTCTTGTTCATGTGTTCTAGGGTGTGTTCCACTTTGGTCAGTGACCTTTGTGAATTTTCCTATGTACACAGAAGAATCTGTCAATGTCTCTGGTCCTCAGTTTGTCTCTTTAACAATTCCCAGACTTTGGCATATATTAGACATTTGCTCAATATCTAAATGGATAAGTAAATATTGCTTCACCCTAAGTTGTATAATAACTATACCGAAAGCATGGAAGCAGAAGAAGGGAAATGTGTAAGAAAGGTGAATCTTGTCTTTCGTATTAGTAAGTCTATAGATAATGTCTAAAACGGATGATTCAGAAATAGTGATATATATTTATTATGTCATGGAGGTAAATCCCAGAAGAAAGACCTCAAGTAGTTGAGAGTGGCTGAAGAAGATGGGTAAGTATATCAGGAAGACTACTGAGCTTCTTAATAAATGCTATGTGCACACATAGATCTTGTCTAAACCAAACCAAACCCATTGCTATGGGGGGGATTCTGAATCCACCAGCTGCTCCTTGGAAATCCTATGGGGCAGTTCTCCTCTGTTCTATAGGGTCACTATGAGTCGGAATCGACTTGATGGGCAACGGGTTTGGTTTTGGTATGTCACAAAGCAAAGATTTGCATTTAAATATTATTCTGCAGGTTTCTGGCTGTGTGACCTTGGGCAAAAGATTTACCCTCTCTGAGCCTCAGTGCCCTCATTTGTAAAACAGCACCCAAACCATGGTCTTTTAAGTCACCTCATATGCGTGTGAAATTGGATAATGAGAAACTAAGACAGAAGAAAAATTGATGAGTTTGAACTTTAGTGTTGGTGAAGAATATTGAATATACTGTGGACCACCAAACAAGGAGAGATGCAATCGGAACGCTACTTAGAAGCCAGGATGGTGAGACTTCAACTTGCTTACATCATCAGTAAAGACCAATCACTAGAAAAGGGCCAACAAAAACAAGGAAAATCTTTGATGATATGGATTGACCCAATAGCTACAACAATGGGAGCAAATTACTAAGGATCATGAAGATGGTGCAGGACTGGGCAATGTTTCATTCTGTTATATGTGAGGTCACCCTGAGTCAGAACCAACTCCACAGCAACTAACAAAACATGCAACATCAGTTGCTAAGTTTTAGGCTTCTGAAGTTTGACTGAGACATTGTAGGTGAATATACTCAGCACAATGCCTGGCTCACAGCAGGAGTTTAATGAAGAGTAGTCAGTAATTATTAAGGTTTCCTTTTCTAGAGGTTTAAATTTATTTTTTAATTGTACTTTAGATGAAGGTTTACAGAACAAATAGATTCTCATTAATCAGTTAGTACACATGTTGTTTTATGACAATGGTTAACAACCCCACAACATGTCAACGCTCTCCCTTCTCGACCTTGGGTTCCCTATTACCAGCTTTCCTGTCCCCTCCTGCCTTCTAGTCCTTGTCCCTGGACTGTTGTGCCCCATTAGTCTCATTTTGTTTTATGGGCCTCTCTATAATCTTTGGCTGAAGGGTGAACCTCAGGAGTGACTTCAGTACTGAGCTAAAAGGGTGTCCAGGGGCCATACTCTCGGGGTTTCTCCCTTCTCTGTCAGGCCAGTAAGTCTAGTCTTTTTTTGTGAGTTAGAATTTTGTTCTACGTTTTTGTCCAGCTCTGTCCAGAACCCTCTGTTGTGGAGGTTTAAGTTTTGCTGGTAATATCATACATATTAAATTTGTAGCTTTTGTATATAGTACTTACAGTTTACCTGTTAATAGCAGTACTGTGAGGTATGTCTATATAAAATCTTATCAATAAGTCAATGAGAGTTAAAAGGTTTTACTGGGTGCAAATAACTGTTTACAAACAGCAAGTGCCCCTCCAATGAAATCAGCTCCTCACGTTACAATTTTGACCAGCTTATAAATAGTACAAACTGTTAGAGGATTTTCCAGAACAGAAATTTAAAATGTTTGGTTGTCATTCACAAAATGGGCAGCAGGTGGGGTATCTAAAAGTGGAGCTTTAGCTTGGATTGTTTTATTAAGTTTTCATGTCTGCATTCAATAGGCTAGTTATGGTTTATTATTTAAACTTTTCCCAGAACTGTCTTCATCACAAGTTTTTAGTTTCTGGGAAGGTTTAGGAGTTAAGTTTAAATAGGGGGAAGAGGCCATTTTCTTTAACATGTATGTATTATCAGCCCTGTTTTACAGAGGAAGGTTCTGAGAAATTATCTTTTTTGATCCAGTTTACTTGACTCCACTTTCTATAATTCTTATGACTCCAGATATGGCTCATGATACTGTTTACTGGACACATTCCAAGGCCACAGCTTCAGGAAGAATGACCAGGAGAGTGGCTGGGAAGGAAAGGAGCATACGACATGTAGGAAACTCCTCCTCATGTGTGTGAGGCCCCCTCCTAACTGCAGCCTCTACCCATCACTCCTCACCCTGACCTGTAAGTGCACACACCCCTCCCTCACATTCTAGTCTCAGCTGCCCCTTCACTTGGCTCAGAGACACAGGGATGAGCAGCATCTTCTAGAGCATAGGGAGGCCTCAGCTGCATGAAAGAATAAGGCCCAACTCAATTTGCTCTATTAAACTGTATTCAGGTACCAACTTTCGTCAGGTACTGTGCTTAAAATTAATACCAAATTTCATCTCATTTTAACATTTTATTCCCTTTTAACAAATGAAAACGGGTGAGAGATTGAATGTCCTATCTAGGGTCATATAGTAAGTAAGCTCTGTGAGGCTAATGCACAGCTGTCTGACTGCAGAGCCGAGGTATTTTTTTTGGTTTGGTTTCTTTCTGAATTACACACTGTTGTCTCTCAAGGACAGAAAGACATTGTAAAAGGGAATGAAAGGAATCTGGTCACAAACAGTGATAATAGTAAAGCAAAAAATGAGTCAGTGTTACAAGGGAGATAAAAAAAAAAAAAAAAAAAGAACCTAAACCAGGGAATATTAGAGACAGGGGGAAGAGAGAACAGTTTTAAGAAAAAGTTTATGAAGGTGTCATCTGAGATGGGACTAGAACAGTGGTTCTCAGCTGGGGATAATCCCACCCTAGGGGACATTTGACAATATCTGGAGACATTTCTGGTTTGTACAACTGCGGGGACTGGGGTGGGGTTTGTTACTGGCATCTAGTGGACGGAAGCCAGGTATGCTGCTAAACATCTCACGCAGGACAGTGGCCCACTACAAGGAACCAAAATGCCAATAGGGCCAGGATGGAAAAACTCTGGACTAGAATGATGGGTAGGCTTTCGACAGGCTCAAATCATAGGAAAACTTTTAGAGTTTTTTTAGAGATATAAGATGGGAGAGTGCAGTGTGTTCTGAGAGAAATAAATTCAATATTGGTTAAAGTACTGGGAGTACTGAGGTAGCAGTTGAGGGCTAATTTGGGGAAAGTCTTGAACACCAAGCTAAGGAGCTGGCACTAAACTAAGTGCACCAGTATCTTGGTTTCTTAGTGTTGCTATAACAGAAATACTGTAAGTGGGTGGCTTTAATAAACAGAAGTTTATTACCTCCCTGTTTAGGAGACTAGAGGTCTAAATTCAGGGCACCGGCTCTAGGGGAAGGCTCCCTCTCTATCTGCCCTGGGGGAAAACCCTTGTTGCAGCTTCTCTAGCTCTGGCATTCCACCTTCTCTGGAGATCTCCATCAGGCATCTATCTTTCCTCCATTTATGCTCATTTGTCTCTATGTCTATGCTGCTCTTTATATCTCAAAGTGATTAGGTTTAAGACACACCTTATACTGATATGGCTCCATTAACGTTAACAAATCACTTCCTAGATGAGATTATATCCACAGATACAGGTCCCTGATTTCCAGAACTCTGGTGGAGAAGCTGATGGGTTCACAAGACTGCAAACCCTAGATCGAGTGGAACAGGAATTAATTACATAGGCCTGAGTGAATTGAAGTGTTATTACGGGTTTGGTTTCGTGGATTGCCAATTTTAATATTTTTATTTCCAGATATAAGGAATATCTTTTTTGGTCTTAAACTGTCTACAACTTATAACAATTTAGTAGACTATGCTTTTGTAAACAGAAATGAAACATTTCTTGTTCTTTCTGCTTGATTCCTCCAGATTTAGAAAACTCCTAATGAGTATTCTTATTTTCATGGCAATGTAAATATATACATAAATTCAATAATAATTTGTCATCTTTATCAACAGGACATAACTGAAAACATTGGTTACATAATCAAGCTTCGACTGAGGTATCGTATTTGAAAAGGATTCCCATATAATCAGATATGACCTATTAAAGAACTAAGGTTGACTTTATGGAGCAAATACTTACAAAGCCCTTCCAAGAAAATCAGCCTGGTACCTGGCTTGCAGCTTTCCCAGCACTACATGTGAGTACAAATGTCACTTTCTGGCAGGACCAGGAACCTTACGATATTTTGGAATCTTGAGAAGAGAGGAACTCATTCAAATATGTGGGTACTACAGATGAAATCTGGTTGCAAGTGTTTGACTTGGCTTCCTAGTCTTCAGAGAGTTTTATAAGTTTCATCTGACATTCTTTATGAAAACTTCCAGCAAAGCAAATTTAAAAGGCCAAATAATAAATGACCATTCTTGCTGCATCTATGTAAATAATGATGACCAGCCTGATTTTAAGATCAAGAATAACCTTGCTTTGAAATTGTCTTTGATCAAAAGGAGGCTGACTATAGAAAGAAATGTTATGTTTCAATAGAAAATTGTAGCACGCTTCTGGGCTATCAGATTCTTGTCCTGCTCATTGTCTTTGAGCTATTTTACATCTCTTTGTAATCTATAGGCAACTAACAGTTTTGTCTTCTACCTCTAAATTGAATTGGACCTTGCTACATAGCTTATGCTGTTCCTTATGTGTCCATACATAATCATTTACCCCAAGGAAATATTAGGAACATGAGAGAGACCAGTGCTGTAAAAACAACAGAATAAATGATTGTCTGTTCACATGGAACACTAAATAGTAGTTACAAGCAATCTTTAACGGAAAACAACCTTCTAGGATGCACAGTTATGGAAATAGTTCCCTTTGCCTCAGGAGATAGATCTTCTTGCACGAGAAGATACACTGTAAGATTATAAATGGTCTTAGATAAGTTAGCATTAGAATTAAAAGACTCGGTACCAGAACTCACACAAGCTATCCTTTCCCTATCCTAAGAATTATCAGAAATTCGCAAAACGGCTTTACAGAATAGACTGACTGTAGATTATGTGTTGACCTCACAGGGAGATGTTTGTGCCAATGCTGTGTGTACATAAACGATACCCAGTATGAAATTTATCAAAGTGTAGCAGCAGCTAAAGCCCATAAACAACAAGCAGTCAAATTGGCCAAAGTAAAAATGAAAACTCCATGTTATTTATTCTCCTGGCTAAATCGCGGTTCTTGCTGTCCTTGTCTCTGAGGAATTTTTCAAACCTTGGGTATTGACCTTTTAGTCACACTCGTTAGAATAGCCTTACTAAAATGTATAATCTCAAGGATCTTAAATGTGTGTAAGCAATAGCTAAGATGAAAAATGGTGTCCTCCATCCTCAGTCAACAGAAGCTTGCAGAACAACAGGATCAGTCTTTAGATTGCTTAGATTTTGGGTCAAGCTCTGAGCACCTCAGAAAGTATGTATGACCTTGAGGTAGGGCATTGCTAAAGAGAGAAACCAAGGAGCAGAGAAATGGACAGATTCCTCTGAGCACCTAAGAAAATTCACAAAGGTCACTGACCAACGTAGAATGCACCCAAGAATACGTAAACAGAAATTACGAGGAGACATGGTGACTATGAAATTGAGCAAATCCATTTTGGTAACATAACATCTGTTAACAAAAAACTTGTCTAAAATTTATCTTGTGCAAAGAATTTAACTTTACCCAATGTAGTTTGGCCTTTGTTCTTTTTCCTGAGAAATAATCCTTGGAATTTCTTCAGTAGCTGAGGTGCCTTTATTACTTAACACCTCCAGACAACACCTGAGAATTTGTGCAAATGAGTAGAGGCTGGCCAAGCCACAAATACCACCTGGTGTCCAACGTCAACTAACCCCAAAAAGGATAGAGAGCATATTTCAAATTAATCATGGTAAGATTACCCTTTTAATTAATTTTCTACTTGTTTTCTCTCTTTTCTCCTTACAAAATTCAGTGTAATTGGCCCAAGATAAATCTCCCTGTTTTTCTGAACAGAGAGGTCTGTTTGTATGCCTGCAGATTAACTGCTTGAATAAACTCTAAATACTTTAATTTCTACGTCCTCTGATTATTTTGACAGGATAAAGTAACGAGCATACAGATAAGACCTGATTATACAGGCAAGAAACAAACAAACAAATTGGAATATAATATAATGCCAGATAGTGATAAAAGCAAGAGGCAGTGGTGCTTCAGTGCTAGAATTCTCACCTTCCACGTGGGAACCATGAGGGAGACTGTGTGTGTAATTCCTGGCCGATGCACCTCGCATTCAGCCACCACCTTGAATATGGATGATGCCTGCCTTAGGCAGCCATTTTGTGACTATGAACAACAAGAATAAGGGAAAGGGCAAAAGAACTTCAGACACTAGACTTTGACACTCAAGCCTCTGATGCAGTATCAGGAACTGCCTATCTCCAGATTTCTTATTATATGAGAAAATAAATCCCCCGTCCTTTTTTTTTTTAACTTGCTTTCAGTGGGAGTTTACAATTCAGGTTAGTTCTCATACAAAAATTTATACACACATTGTTATGTGATCCTAGTTGCTCTCCCTGTACTGTGACAGCACACTCCTCCTTTTCCTCCGGAATTTCCTGTGTCCATTCAACCAGCTCCTGTCCCTTTCTGCCGTCTGTCTCACTTTGCCTCCAAACAGGAGCTGCCCATTTAGTCTCATATATCTACTTGAGCTAAGAAGCACACTCTTCACAGGTATCATCTTATGTCTCATAATCCAGCCTAATCTTTGTCAGAAGAATTGGCCTCAGGAATGGTTTTAGTTTTGGGCTAACAGAGAGTCTAAGGGCCGTGTCTTCTGGGGTCCTTCCAGTCTCAGTCAGATTTTCGTAAAAAGACCAGACTTAATGGTTTGACTGAAACTCCTATTTTTTTTTAACCACTATCAGGTTAGTATTTCAAGTTTTGTAGGAGAGTGTACTTTTGATGCAGGTAATCATTTCTTTCTTTCTTTTTTTTTTTTTTTTTTTAGTCTGGTTTTCTGAAAATACCTTTATTCTCTTCTCAGTTTAAACTGAGTAAAGAAATACGGATTGAAAAGCATTTTCACTCATTTTTTTCTTTTTTAAAATTCTCTATTTTCTTCTACTTTGCCATGTTGTTTCTCAGAACTTTAATGTTATTACTTTTTCCTGATCCTGTCTATAGATACTGCTTTTTTCTCTGTGAACTCACAGGATCTTCTGTTTATCCTGCAGTTGGAAACTATGTCACTAAGAATATTATATTTAAAAGCTTTCATCTGTTCTGTGTAGGGTTTCTATTACCTCCGTGGTACATTTTCCTGTTTTTGGCATCTGTCTTTCATGTTGGAAGCTGTCCTAAAATATCTGGTGACATTGGCTCTGTGTTCACGTTTCAGATACAGACTCTAAAAAGCCATCGTAAATTCTATGTGCATGGACAAGGGGGCAGGGGGTTCATCAATAAGTGAAACTTCACTTTAGACAACGGGGGCTGAGTGAGCAGCAACTCTTACCTTGATTTACCCAAATGTCAAAATCTGTAAGTTTTTTTTTTTTCTAGACTCCTTCAACTTGAATTCAGAGGAGGATCTTCTCATCTCTTGTCTAGCTAGGGAGGTGTTGACAGAGGCTGACTGCCAGCATTCTGAAAGGGAAAGGAACTGGAGGCCAGTGGTGCCACTAGGGTTGATGTCACCCAGTGAGGTAACTCATGATGTCCCCCCCCCCCCGATAGACTTCCTCCCATACCAGACCACACAGAATCCTTAGTAATGTTTATTATCAATTTTAGTCATATAATAATATGTGATAAATATAGCTGTAAGTTGCTTAAATGTTATATTTCTTAGATTATATGACTAACAACAAAATTGTTTTGTAAAATCCACATTGAATTACAACGTTATTAATTACAGTATTATTAGTAACTGAGTGGAAGCTTTTTTAAATTTTTCTCCTCCCTTTCCTTTAAAACTACTTCATTCTCAAAAAAATTATTGATATAGGTTCACAAATACTAATTTCCACAACATTGTAGCTAAAACTCCAGAAAATTTGACAAAATCAGTGACTGTAAGAACACCTGCGGCAATGAAAACAGCAGCACGGGCTTGTAGTACGTGCGGATGAAACCACATGATTCAAAGCATCACTGTAGTTGAGTAATAATGACAGGCTTTGACCGGAGCACATTAGTAGGTTCAAAAAGTAAATTAGCATATCATTTTAGCCTTGTAGGTATATTGATACATGTAAGCTGGGCTTATGAAAAATGTTTCTGTTGTTATAACTAACTACTGGGATATTTTTATTAAAAAATAATAAATTTCTGCTGAAACACTGCACAAAAATTTTATAGACAGTTATCTTGGTGTCACCCCTTCTGACAGTGTCACCTGGTGCTGTCTGCATCCCCCGCAGCCCCTAGTGGCGCCACTGTTGGCGGCATCACCATTCAGCATTCAGACTTTTACTTACTCCTCCAGGTTTCGGTCTGACATCTACCTCATCTCCACTGCCTTCTGCTAAGGGTGTCATGGTGGAGTTGGTACCTAGATACATGAAATGAGTGTAGCTAGTAATTGGATATATGGGTCTGAACTTAGGAGATGGGGGGACGTGAGAATCTTACTTTTTTTATATAGTCTTGTAAGCAATCTTATTGGTGGAGCAATCCATATCACCCCACCTTCTTCCAGTAGTTATGAGGTACATCAGCTTGATTCTTACCCCACCCCCGCAAAAAACCACTCATTACCATCAAGTCAATTTTGACTCGCAGCAACCCTATTTGAAAGAGTAGAACTGCCCCATAGGATATCCAAGGCTATAATCTTTACAGAAGCATACCACCACATCTTTCTTCCACAGAATAGCTGGTAGATTCGAACTACCAAACTTTTGGTTAACAGTCGAGCACTTTAACCACTGTGCCACCGGGGCTCTCTTGATCTTGCTACTATCCCCCAGTGTAGGCACTTAGATTAATTTCTTCTCTCCTGCTAAATCAGTTGCCCCTCCTCTATCCCTTTAATAATCCCTGGTGGTTCAACGGTTGGCCACTGGAACTTGCCCAGTGGCTCCATGGGAGAAAGAACTGGTGATCTGCTCCCTTAAAGACTATAGCCTAGAAAACGCCATAAGGCAGTTCTACTCTGCCACGTGAGGTCACTATGAGTCAAAAATCAACTGGACAACACCTAACAACAACAATCCCTTTAAAGCTTCTCATAACGCAGTTTCAGACTTATAGTAATATCCTTGTTTCACAAAAAAAAAAGTTGTTTTACAACATTAATATCTTAATGTTGATCTATTCTGTCCCCTTTCCAAGGCTGAGATTATATAATTTCTTCCCAGAAATCCATCTTGTATCTATTTCCTAGTTCAGTAGCACATTGTGCTGCTCTTGGCAAGAGTCACTCGGGTCACGTCACTTTTTCAGAGGCTATTTCTCTTTGCTGCGTGTGCATAGTGTGTGTGTATGCGTGCACAGTGGAAATTTTGACCTAGAAGGTCCAGCTGCTCTCGTGTTGCCTGGGAGACTTCTCAGCCTTCCTTCTTTGCCTCTTGGCTTCAGAGGCCTGCATGGTCAGCACGTCTTTGTAGAGTGGTGGAACACAATTTAAAATCTTTCTCCCCAGTCCGTGGCTCAGTACTTCCTAAGTAAACCACTCATTTCTGGTAACGTCTGCCCTCTAAGAGGCCTCCATTGATGAGAGATGTCCTAGTCTCCATGCGATCCTGTGTCTGCAGGTGTAACAGAAGGGGCACAGTCGACAAGTCCAAACTTTTCTGCTATTCACCTATTCCCTGCTGACCAGGAAAGCTCAGAAGTATTTAGAATATCATCACCTATTGTGTGGGTGTACAAATCACTTTACATTTTTATGATCACTCTTGGCTCTAATTCTATCTCTCCCTTGACTCTTGACCTCACTGGCATTTCACCTTCCCTAGCTTCCTTCATATGTGTGCCCAGCACCAACCCAGACAAGGTACTGAACTCCTTTTCCACATTCATCCCTTTGCCACCAAAATAATAAAAGCCATTCATGGGTGCAAAGGTTTTTGAAAATTTGAGGGCTCAACAGAGGAGTTTTATACCACACTGTTGCCTGATCACCTCCTCCCCCAGACTCCTCTCCAGACTCTCTGAATTTTTCTTTTCTCTAGAGCCTTAGAAATCACCGATTGCCTTAGAATCTTAGTTTTCTTCCTTTTGTTATGAGAAACACTATCCCTCTTTGTCCCCTATCTTGGCTCTAACCCTACCTTCTTCACAGATCTACAGAATCAACCGTTTCTCTGCAAAAACAAATGTCTCGTTGCTTGCTTAAGGAGCACTGAGCCTCTCTAAGGGTGATGGGAGAAATTTGGAAACTAATAGTGGTGATGGCTACACAAAATGATGACTGTAAGTAACGGCCTTGAATTGTACATTTAAAAAATGTTGAAATGGAAAATTTTCTGTTATACATATACACTGCGTTTTTCTTTTTTTTAGTTGCAGTTGAGTTGATTCTCACTTACGGCAACCCCATGTGTTACCAAATACAACTACTCCATAAGGTTTTCTTGGCTGTAATTTTAACATAATTTTAACATTAGCAGACTGCCAGAACTTTTCTTCTACAGTACCTGTGAGTGGTTTCAAATTATCAACCTTTAGGTTTTCAGTCTAGGGCAAACCCTTTGTACCTCATATATATGTATATTTTCCATAATTAAAAACACACACACACTCAAAACAAAAAACAAGTCTCACCTTTTAGAACTGGAAAAGATTGAATTGAAATGTTCTTGTTGTTGTTTTTTTCCTTCCCTTATAGGGTCGCTATGAGTCAGAATCAACTTGATGGCAACGGGCTTGTTTTTTTTTAGTGTTTTTTGCTTTTTTATCAGCTCAGAGATTTACTAGCCCAAGGCAATGTCAACTCAGAATTCAAAGTTTTCGATGATTATGTTTTTGTATGTTACATAAATAATATCTACATTTAATT
This sequence comes from Dugong dugon, assembly GCA_030035585.1. Lineage (NCBI taxonomy): Eukaryota > Metazoa > Chordata > Mammalia > Sirenia > Dugongidae > Dugong > Dugong dugon. The sequence goes on along the minus strand of CM057467.1, from coordinate 74,041,460 downwards.
AACCTGTAAAATACATTTCTCTCACAGTCTAATAGATTTCTCTAAATATTTTTTATCAAGCATTCAGCAAACAATTTTTTAACTTCTATTATGTAGAAGACCTTACATAGCTCCAAGTGCTGGGCATGGTCAGAATGTTTCCAAAATCCAAGGGGCTCTAGGAGTCTAACTCTTGACTGTCATTTCTTATATTAACCTTGTTCTAGGCTGACGTACATGCAGGCCTCTACATCCTATATTTAACTTTTGATCAACCTGTATTGATCCTCTTTAATAGACTGGATTCAGACTTGGGTGCATCGACTGACAAATGAATGCTTCTAGCCATCACGAGGTGTACCGCCGACCAGCTACTCTCATTTGTGACCTATGTCCCCTCAGGAGTGTGTATAAGATTATTTGAAAAACTATTCCATTTTACTTCTACTGTTTGTAAAATTATGGTACCAGAAATAGGAGCTGAGGGTCTTAGTACTTCACCTAATAATGAAAACCAATTAAGTAGAGCAAAAACAAAAAACCTAGAGCTTCCACTGGATGCTCATTGGGCTTAACTCGGGTTACTTATGTTAAAAAAAAAAGAAAAAGACATCTTACTTTGATTTTAGGCCATTTTCTCTTACCCATGAATCCAAAAATTAACTGTAAAAAGCCTAACCCAAACTGAAAAAGTATTGACTGTTCTGCTGTACAGCATTGTAATTTTGTCTTTTCTGGCTGGAAAAGCGTAGTCAATAACAAACTCGTTACTCGTGATTTAATGAAACCAACTGTGTGCTTCTTCAATTTTAATTTCAAGAAGTCTCATAGCTACAAATGAGTAAAGTGCCAAACTTTCTAGAGTTACTTTTTAATGTTAACTCAGTAACCATTAAGTACTTAGTCATCGTGGAAAATTGTTTTCATGAAACAACATATTTAAGCTTCTGTGAAATCTCCAATCCTCAGGAGTAATTTTCTTCATTTTCTTCATGCAGGGAGACTTGCATTCCTTCAGTTTGCAAGTTGTTTATTAAATCATGAAACTACCAAATATTCTTGTTTTAAGCTAATTCAAAGATTTAGTTTTTAACAATTGTAACTAGCTTACTTTGAGCCACTTGGTTTTAGAAAAAAATTATATCCCTGCATGCATATAGAATGACTACTCAAAATATGTTTCAATTTCTTTGTGTTTTGATTATTTTAACAGTTCCTGGATAATTTTGGAGATAATTTATTTTAAGGAAATTGCTTGAAGTGCTAAAAATAAACATATCATTGAAAATTAAACATGATAAATTGAACCTGATACATGTTTAATTGGGAATTTGATAATATTTTTAGATATCTAGGAATGGAAACATGGTTCTAATATACAAGCTAATTTTCAGATTTATAGTTTCATATGCATTTTCAGGATTAGAGTATGTACAAAAGTAGGGGACAACCTGTATAATATTTGCAATATCACTTAGATCATCAGACAGGATGATAAAGGAGACAAACCCAATAAAGTAGATAACCCAATAAAGTAGACAAGGTAAACTCATTTTCCCCGTTATATAGATGGAACTTAAACGTTTTGATTATCTCCTTCTTTCCCCACACCAATTTTTTTAGTGGGCAGAATCCTTGAAGTAGGCAACTTTCATACTCCGTCTCTTATAGTTCTCCTTTTTGGTTGATCTTCTCCTGATACTTTCCCTGCCGTCCCACCTTCACTGTGGTTCACACTCGTGTACCTCTATTTCTCACTTGCAACTCAGATTATTCTATACTTAATAAGCTGACACCTTCTGCTTTGGAGCCCAGATAGCTCCACAAGGCCTCCACATCACCTATAGGAGAATTTCCTTACTGAAAGCTCAGAGAAATTTTTTAAAAGAATTACAATATAGGAAGGCTTTTCGTGCATACCAAAGGAAGGTTTTTTTAAGTTTTTTATTCTTCCCAAGGAAGTAGTCCCACATGAGCTACCACCTATTATTTATTCTGTTCATATATTTTTATTAACTTCAGTGATTTGAATCAAGGGATACCTGTTGTCAGTTTTGAAATACTTGAAGCATACTGGTTCTGGGTCTCCCAGACATGGTGGGAGGTTTCTTATTAACTTCCCTCAGGCCCTCTCTGACCTACTTCCAAACCTTTCTTCTCTCTGTGAGTCTTCTTCAACGAATCTAAGCAACTTCCTCAACACAGAGGACCCTGGAAATCCCATTGGATACCATAGTGTTGCTGGGTATGTCAATTAGGGCATACTTCTACCTGAAACCCAAAATCATGGGCACCAGTCATGTTCTTCAGATAGGGTGAGAATCATTGGGGACCATATTGGAGGTTGACTACCACACCAAGTTTGAGATACCTAAAATGGCACATTATTGCCTAAAATAATTTGTAAAATGATTTTATAGTATGATTTGATATGCTAAAGTTGTCATTTAATGTTTTTTGATATGTTAAATATTGCCATGCAGTATTATTTGATAGAAATTTGCCTATTAGAAAAGACGACGGGCTCTATCAAATCATTTTCAATAGAGGAATGACCTGATTCACCTGTTTTTTAAAAGAAGCACTCTGGCTGCAGTTGTGGAGAATCAACTATGGCCAGGGTGGGAAGGAGGGCAAGTTTGGGAGGAGGGACACTAGGAGGCTATTGAATTACTCCAAGTGAGGGATGATAGCCATTGTGACCAAGGGTAGCCCAACCAAAGGACCAATCCTGGATATGTTCTGAAGGTAAAGTTGAAAGAATTTGTTAATGGACAGGATGTAGGTTGTGAGAGAAAGAGAGGAGTGAAGTCTGACTCCAAAACTCTGGCCTTCTCTATTGTCCATCTCCTGTGTTTTGTTAGTGTTTGTTGTTTATTTGTTTTTAATATTTCATAGATTTTTTCAACATTATCTTCCAAATTTTCTATTAATTAAATTTTTTATGATTGTCTTCAAATATGTTTGCATGTTTTAAAGTTTCATCCAGTTTTCTGTTTCTCTAAGTTGTTTTTTCAAAAAAAATTATGTGTTTATTTTAGTTCTGTCTTTCCTGTAGGAGCATTCCTAAAATGTCTTGTTATATTGTTATTAAAGTTTAAGACTGAGGTACTAGAAAAAAGACAGGAAACTCTGTGTGCAAGGTAGAGCTTTTTTTTAAAAAAAAATTTTTTATTGTACTTTAGTTGAAGGTTTACAGAACCAATGGTTTCTCATTAAATAGTTAGTACACATATTGTTTTATGATATTGGTTAACAACCCCACAACATGTGAACGCTCTCCCTTCTTGACCTTGGGTTCCCTATTACCAGCTTTCTTGTCCCCTCCTACCTTCTAGTCCTTGTCCCAGGACTGTTGTGCCCCATTAGTCTCATTTTGTTTTGTGGGCCTGTCTAATCTTTGGCTGAAGGGTGAACCTCGGGAGTGACTTCATTACTGAGTTAAAAGGGTGTCTGAGGGCCATAGTCTCGGAGTTTCTCCAGTCTCTGTCAGGCCAGTAAGTCTGGTGTTTTTTGTGAGTTAGAAGTTTGTTCTACATTTTTGTCCAGCTCTGTCTGGGACCCTCTGTTGTGATCCCAGTCAGAGCAATCAGTGGTGGTAGCCGGGCACCATCTAGTTTTACTAGACTCTGTCTGGTGGATCCCATGGTAGTTGTGGTCCGTTAGTCCTTTGGACTAATCTTTCCCTTGTATCTTGTTTTCTTCATTCTCTCTTGCTCCAGAAGCGGTGATACCAATGGAGTACCTTAGATCGCTGCTCACAGGCTTTTAAGACCCCAGACGCTACTCACCAAGGTAGAATGTAGAACATTTTCTTTATAAACTATGTTATGCCAATTGAGCTAGATGTTCCTCAAGACCATGGTCCCCACAGCCCTCCGCCCAGCAATTCAGTCCCTCAGGGTGTTCGGATGTGTCTATGAAGCTTCCATGACCTTGCCTTGTACAAGTTGTGCTGGCTTCCCCAGTATTGTGTACTGTCTTAAGGGGCAGAGCTTTTTGACGGGTAGCCTATACTGTGGGGCTGGGCAGGTAGCAGAGCTGACTATTCCCTGGAGGGAGCCACAAATGTCAGTGTTTGTAGTTCTCTCATTTTGCAGTAGTCATTTTTCCAGACAGTGAATCTCCAAAATTCTATCTGCATGGGGACAAGAGTCTCTCCAGCATTCTGGGATCAGGGAGGGGGAGGGCAAACAGACCTCAACACTCACTATTTAGACATTCACTTCATCTCCATTTCTAGCCTGGTGTTTATCCTGCCTCTAACTCTGCTTGGAGTCTGAAGTCTGGAGCTCTGTGAATAATTTTCTCAGCTGCTTTGGGGCAGAGTAGGAAGCTGTTGTCTTCCTATGAGGGTTGGGCTGGGGATGGGGCCCTAACTGCTCCTTACCAACTGCCTCTCTGTTTTTAGGCTCGAGCCTCATGCCATCTTTGCAGTTCCTGGTGGCTCCAGTTCCTAAGCTTCTCTGGGTCCTGCTACTTGTAAGCCCTCTGCTGACCCTTACATTTCCACATTTCCTCTTCTGTCAAGTCATTTCTCACTCCTTCATTGGTTTTCTATCTTCATGTGTTGTATGTGTTACCAAAAAACCAAAACCAAACCCATTACCGTCAAGTCACTTCTGACTCATAGGAACCCTATAGGACAGAGTGGAACTGCCCCATGGGGTTTCCAAGGAGCAGGTGGTGGATTCGAACTGCCAACCTTTGGGTTAGCAGCCAAACACTTAGCCACTGCACCACCACAGTTCCATATGTGTTACAGGTGATTTGTTTCCTCTAAGGTAAGGTATGCACTTTTGTCTCTCATTCTCCTTGTGTTTGAGTGGTTTCTAAGGAGAGGAGGGCAAAATTACCTTTCCTCTGTCATTTTAAATCCTGGAATATCCCTGAGAATATTAAAGGCATTACTCCTTTGACTTCCAGCATCCAGGGCTGCTACTGAGATCAATGTCATTTTTATTCTCATCTCTTTATATTGACCTGCTCTTTCTCTCTAGGAAAGGTCCCCGTGTGGTACAAACAATTTAAGCTCAACTGCTAACCTAAAGGTTGGCAGTTAGAACCCACCCAGAGGTGCTGCAGAACAAAAGCCTGACAATCTGATTTCATAAAGAATACAGCCAAGAAAACACTACAAAGCAGTTCTACTCTGGAACACGTGAGTTTTCCATGAGTCTGAATCAAAACGACAACAAGAGGTTTGGTTTTCAGTAATTTTTCTCTCTAGGAGATTATAGTATCTTTTGGTTATAATGGGTAAACTGAATTTTCATAATGATGTGTCTGAGTGGAATCTTTTTGTTTATCCTACTTGACATTTGGTAGAACCTTTCTATTTGAAGACTTATGTCTCATTTCAGGTGAGGAAAATGTGTTTATATTATTTATATCTCATCTCTTTAATTAAATTCTTCTCATTCATTCTATTATATGTTCAATTGTGGTTGAACTAGGAAAACAGAATCTCTTTGTCATCACTACAAGCCTAGCACTGAGTAACAAGCAGCAGTAGTGTACTGCTGCGAGAGGAGCAAAGCCTGGAGAGAGACCGCCTCTGTGGTGCAATCATTCAGGGACGGCTGAGAGCTGAGTAAGGAGATGAACAAAAAGAAAAACCCTCTAGCACAGCTTATGTCCTCCTAAGCTTAAGACAACAGCAACCCACCACTAGAAGCATTTGAAGCCTGTGGTACACTAAAAATAATGGCAGGGACAGCAGAGACCAGCCTAGCACAACTTCTGACTAGACTGACCCCAATTCTCATACTAACATTCTGGCACAAGAGGAGACATGTCCATTTCTAGGCATCAATACTATTTACCTCAGTCTCTACTCTTCTACACACAATGTCCAACATTAGATAAAAAATTACAAGACACACACAGAAGCAAGAAGATCTAAACCCATTGTCAAGAAATTAATCGCTAGAACTAGACTGAGCCAAGGTGTTGGAATTATCAAACAAGAACATTAAAATGACTATAATTAGTATGTTAAAAGATTGAGTGGAAAATATATACAACATGCATGAACAGGAAGAATTTGAAAAGAGAAATGAAATCTCCAAAAAAGATCCTGATAAGATGCTAGAAATACAACAACAAAGTATGAGAGGTAAAGAATTCCTATGATGGGCCCATCAGTAGACTGTGGAAAAAAATCAGTGAACTGAAGACAGTACAATAGACTAAAACACAAAAAGATAAAATAATAATAATAAAAACACAGAGTACCCAAAAGCTTTGGGATAATATGAAATAGTCTAATATATGTGATTGATTTCTCAAAAGAAAAAGAAAGAAAAAATGGAGCAGAATTCATATTTCAAGGGGCAACAGCAATAATTTTCCAAAAATAATCATTAAAATACAGATTTAAGAAACTGAGAGAAACTCAAATAGGATAAATACCGAAACAATACCATCATCAAACTGCTAAAAATTGAAGATAAAGAGACAATCTTGAGGACAGCATGAGAAAAAAACTTTATGAGCTGAGAAACAAAAATAGGAACTAACCAGAATACTCATCAGAAATTATGCAATCCAGTAGACAATAAAGTGACTACTTTCAAATACTGATACAGAGCCCTAGTGGTGCAGTGGTTAAGTGTTCAGCTGCTAACCAAAAGGTTGGCAGTTCAAATCCACCAGTCACTCCTTGGAAACCCCCTGGGGCAGTTCTGCTCTGTCCTATAGGGGCACTATAAGTCAGAATTGACTTGACGACAATGGGCTCAAATACTGATAGAAAAAGTTTAGACCAGAATTCTATAGCCAACAAAAATAATTCCAAAATCAAAGGTAAAATGAAGATTTTTCTTGAAAAAGAGATGATATAATTAAAAGTAAACACTATTACATGCCAATTAATAGATTGTCAAATTGTATAAAAAAACTAGGACCAACTATATGCTGTGCTCAAAAAAAAGACCACTTTAAATATAAAGGGGTGTGTATGTGTGTGTGTGTGTGTGTTAAAAGTAAATGGATGTAGAAAGATGTATCGTGCAAACACTAATTCAAAGAAAGCTGAAGTGACTATATTATCAGGAAAATAACTATTACCAGGTATAAAGAGGGACATTACTTAATGATAAAAAGATCAATCTACCAAGAAGACATAATAATCCTACATACACTAGCAAAAGAATGTCAAATGCATAAAGCAAAAACCAAAGAACAAAAAGAAATAGACCAATTCATAAGAATAGGTAGAGATATCAAAACTCTTCTCTCAGTGTCTTAGTCATCTAGTGCTGCTACAACAGAAGTACCACAAGTGGATGGCTTTAGCAAAGAGAAATTTATTTCTTCACAGTAAAGTAGGCTAAAAGTCCAAAATCAGGGCATCAGCTCCAGGGAAAGGCTTTATCTCTGTGTTAGCCTTCTCATCAATGTTCCCCCGGACTAGGAGCTTTTCTGCGCAGGGACTTCGGGTCCAAACGACATACTCTGCTCCTGGCGCTGCTTTCTTGGTGGTATGAGGTCTTCCTGTCTCTCTCCTCACTTCTCTCTTTTATATCTCAAGAGATTGCCTCAGGACACAATCCAATCTTGTAGATTGAGTCCTGCCTTACTGACGTAACTGCCACCCATCCTCCCTCATTAACGTCATAGAGGTGGTAGGATTTACAACATACAGGAAAATCACACAATAGCAGGAATCATGGCCCAACCAAATTGATACACACATTTCTGGGGGGACGTAATTCAATCCATGACACACAGTAATCAGTAGAACAAGCTGACAAAAATATCACTGCGTGGAATATCTAAATAACGTTGTCAAACAACTAGTCCTAATCGACATTTGGAGAATACACAGCAGTAGTAGAATATACATTCCTTGCAACTTCACTGGAACATTCGTAAGGATAGAATATACTATGTAGCATAAATCAAGCCTCCACAAATTTAAAATAAATCATAACAGAGTATGTTTTCCGACAACAATGAAATTAAACTAGTAATTAATAACCGAAAGATAACTAGGAAAACTCTAAATATTTGGAAATTAAATAACTGAGAGGAGTAAGTCAAAGGGGGAATTAGAAAATATTTTGAACTGCATGAAAATAAACTCATATCAGTGTTTGTGGGAGGCAGATAAAATAGTGCTTCAAGAAAAAGTATAGCATTACTCCCAATCAAATTCTTATCATGTATTTTTTTTGTAGAAATCAATGAACTGATTAAAAATGTATATGGGAGTACAAAGGATAGGATTACTAGTGATGTCTATTTTTGCTTATGTTGCTGACATTTCAACTTTTTCTAAATTAAACATGCATTTTACTCATGCAATTAAAACAAAAATTTCAAACAACACCAATCTCCAGATATAAGGGATTTATTAGGAAAAAAGCCAAAATGTACAACTGGGAAAAAACAGGAAATTTGTGTAAGTAAGAAAGCAAGAGAGAGAGGGAGAGTGTGTGTGTGTGTGTGTGTGTGTGTGTGTGTGTGTGTGTGTGTGTGTGTGTGTAATTGATGGAGGGGGTGGTGAAGGAGTACTTTCAAGCCCTAAATTCTATGAATAAGAAAGATGAAGGTGCTGGAACCATAGTTACCATGGCCAGCCTGGTACAAAAGAAGCACCAAACCAAAGGTGAGTTGAGAACAGAGATCACGTCTGTCTTATTCACTGTTGTATACTCAATCTGTAATAACAGTGCTTAGCAGTCAGGAGATACTTGTTAAAAAAGAAAAGAATGAAGAAGGAGGTTGGGAAGAGGAAGAAGGGCGGAGCAAAGCAAGGCAAGGAGATTAGAATCTAAGAAAAGACAGAGCACCATAGGTGGTGTAAGGGGGGAAGCACCTAGCAGATGGCTTAGCTGTTAAATCTTTCACACTTACAGCTCAATAAGAGCAGATTTTAGGGCTTGGACAATGCAGCTTAAAGAAAGCCCAGTTCTTGGAGGCTTACACATGAGAACAGAGAAGGGATGAATGGGAGGACCAAGGCTCAGGATAGAGGGTCAAGGTTAAAAAAATTGTTACAGAGATCCTTGTCATTGCAGCATGAACTTTCCATGCGCCAAGATCCTTCATACAAAGCTTCATAGCCACATAAGTACCCACAGAACTGCAATCCATACTGGACTTTGCCATCTGCAGAAGAATAAAGACAAGAAAAAGGAGACCTCCTTCAAAAAAGGCAAACATCTGCTACCTAAGAGGAAAGCAATAAACATTTCTTGGAAGTATCAATGATTCAATGAGTGAGGAAAAACAGCACATTGATCTGGGCATGAAGCTGCTTGGAGGGAAGGGACGGGACTGAGATGAATGAGGTGGGCCCCTCGTGGGTCATCCTCCCCCAGCCCTGAATTCTTCCCCACAGAATCTCCAGTTCCCAAAAGCCCTACCACAAACAAACCCCAGTGCAATTTTTATAGCCCAATTCATGTCATCCCTCAGGATCTAACAGTAGCACTCAAAGGCCCAGAGACCCCTCAGCAAGCCCTTTTTCTCCTGACAGGTCTACTGGTCGAGTCAAGGGCTAGTGGCAACACAGCACCAGAACCAGAGGACACTGTCCCAAATCTCTCTTCTCTGGCCCTCAAGGCTCATGAGAGAGCCACCTCTCTCAAGATTTGGCTAGGGTCATGACAAGAGGCTCCTCAGTCCCCACCTACCTTCATAGTACTTCCTCAGAATGCACTTCTGATATTTTCTGGCTTTGCATGTGTTTCTCTCAGTCTGGCAACTCCCATCAGGATTGACATAACTACAATTGTGACATTCTAGAGCTGGAAAGTCAAAATCAGAATAATGTGGCTCTTCCTGGGCCCAGCTTTGCCATAGGTCAGAAGACAGTGCCCGCCACTTGTCCCACACCTGGCATGAACAATGAATGGTCAGGTTCCCATACATATTTGTGTAGATTAATGTACTATAAGCACATGTTTGATTTCTTGGTGGTTGGCTTATAACAGCGTAGCATCTTTCGCAAATCTGGGGGAATGTACCAAGGGCCTTTGTGGGGAGGCAGTATGCATGCCTCTGGGGGCAGGGCCTGGGCCAATTCAGACAGAATTTCTATACTCAAAGGTACTCAGGCTTCCTGAAATTGATGGTGCTACTGTAGGGTGAAAATCATGACCTACATTACAGGTTCCCCCATCCCATATCCTGTCACCCTCAATCCCTCCTCCCAGCTCTTTCAGAACAACCCTCATCTTTTGCCCTCATTGCCCACAAAAAACCATGTTAGCTCCCTTTCAACTCAAATTTAGGGCCATCAGGAAGAAAGCAAGTGGAATTTGGGAGTATCAGAGATTAGAACACAGGCAGCGGGGAGAAGCTTGAGCTTGAAGTAAAATAGGGGAGAGAACAAAACAAGAAAAAACCCATTGCCGTTGAGTTGATTTCAACTCATAGGGACCCTATAGGACAGAGTAGAACTGCCCTACAGAGTTTCCAAGGAGTGGCTGGTGGATTCCAACAGCCAACCTGTTGGTTAGCAGCCAAGCTCTTAACCACTGTGCCACCAGGGGAGGGAGGAGGAAAAACTAAAAAGGAGCAAAGTGCAGCCAAAAGCGAAGGAGGAAGCAAAAGAGAGTGGAGGCCAAGGGGAGACAAACGAGTGTGGGTGGAGTGGAGGCTGTGGAGACCATCTTTAAAGGGAAGGCCAGGACCACTCTTGCACCTCACTCCTCATCTGCCCGTGGACCAACAATCCACAGCCACCGGTGTGGGTTCTGCTAACTTAGCTCAAACCCCGACTGTCCTTCCAAATGCTCCCAGAAGCTTACCTTGCAGGAAATCCAACAGAATGGAGAGGCCCAGCAACAGCAGCAGCAGGTGCTTACCCATCTCAGAACAAGGGAAGAGCAAAAGACAAGGGCAAGAGCCAGGTGCCTCAGCCCCTGAGAATCTCTGCTTTATAACCCCAGGATGGGAGGAGCAACCAGTGGAAGCCCAGGAGTACGCTGTACTTCCCCTTGCCTCAGGGGAGCCCTGGCCTGGCTGCTCCCAGCATCCCTGGCTCTGGTCACATCCACAGAGAGCCAAAGAGCCATGTTCTTTCATTTCTTCTTTTTGTCTCATTTTAACTAGCATTAAAATGGGAGAATAGTATCTGCTTTATGCAGCCAAAGAATTTGTGAGATTCAGGTGAGTTAATGACTCTGGAGGCATGCTGGCTTCAACATTCCATACTTCATAGGACTAAAAAAAAAACCCATTGCCGTGGAGTTGATTCCGACTCCTAGCAACCCGGTAGGACAGAGTAGAACTGCTCCATAAAGTTTCCAAGGAGCAACTGGTGGATTCAAACTGCCAACCTTTTGGTTAGCAGCCAAACGCTTAACCACTGTGCCACCAGGGCTCCCTTCACAGGACTACTTCCCTGAAATACGGTGGGAGGTGAGATATTTGAAGCGCCTAACAAAATATGTTCAGAGAAATGGATATATGCTTTCCTGTTGCTAAATAAAGCCTGAACACAAAATAGGAGTGTGGGGCTTACCTACTAGACTGTAGTCCAGACTAGATATAGTTGTTAGCTGCCGTCCAGTTAGCTGCCCCCGGAATCATGGTGAGCCTATGTGTTACAGAGTAGAACTGCTCCATAGGGTATTCTTAGCTATAGTCTTTATGGAAGCAGATCACGTGCCTTTTGTTCTATGAGCCGCTGAGTGGATTGGAACCACCAACCTTTCGTTTAGCAGCTGATACAAACCTCTTCTGCCACACAAGCTGCTCCCAGGCTAGATAGGGATGATTATTTGCTTACAAGTTGATGAATGAAATTTAAAAACCTTGTTCTCAAGCAAAAGTTCTGTTGCTTTGGCTTTAGGTTCCTGTGTAGCTCTAGGCACATTCCAGAACATGGGTCCTCCCTTACCCAGACACCTAGCTTCAAGAATTGACATCCTCTCACCTCTCCATACCCCCTCTCCCAGTTTAAGGACAGGAAATGCGCTGAAGTGGAGGACTCACTCCAGAGAAGTGTAATTCATCCCTACCTCACCCCAAATAACATAAGAAGAGCTTGCTATATGCCAGGCATGTTGCTAAATGCTTGGAAAATATTTCATTTGATTCTCACACAGCATCCCATGTGGTAGTTATCAACATCTTTATCTTATTCATGAAAAAAACAAGAGGAAGCAACTGGTCCAAGGAGGCGAAGAGGATAACTGGCAGATTCAAACACAGGTCTTCCAGACTCCAATGACTCTGTTACTGTGCTAGTGACATCCACGTCTTTATGGGTCCCAAGAGAACTCCAAATTAATGTCTGAGGACTAGAGGGCAGGAGCCCCACTTCAGAAATGTCACCTGTAGCTCTTTTAGACAAGGAAGGTTCCTGGCACCAGCCTCACATTATAAGCAAGAAAGGACATGTGTCAGCAGAAATAATTTTCTATCATCTGCTAAGAATAAATATTTTACTAAATGGTTCTTCTGGGAGACCCATTTAGCCCTAATCCTAGAATGCTCCAGATCAGAGAAGGGGATTTGCCCTATTGCTTAGCCCAGACTGAAAGAATTCCTTTCTTTCATCTCCCTGGAGCTTCTCTTTGATCCTCCTTCTGGAGGGCCCAGTTGTGCACGCTCCCCAATGCCAGGGATTCCTCTTACCATTGTTCACAGTCAATCCAGCCGTAGACAAGACAGACAAGACCCATTTTAGCCTGCAGAGGTGCTGAAGAGCTATGCATTGTGCATAGTTCATGAGATTGGCTTGGGCACCAACAACATCAGAATCTCATGGCAGAGAAGCATGTGTCATGTTAATAAGTTTATTGAAATTTAATAAGTGAATATATTGTACTAGAAAAAAACAACTAATTTTCTTAATACAAACTGCCCAAGGTAAGGCTTGACAAAATCATCTCAGCACAGGGAGATATCAGAAGGCAGTTAATCCCCATTTGAGCCAGGGTCAAGGAGGTATACAGGGGCTTTCCTTGGGGTTGTCAAAGTAATGGAGGCACAAAAGAAATTATTTAGGGTTTATTCAAGCAGTTCATCTATATGCATACAGGGAGACCTCTCAATTCAGAGAAGTAGCAGGGCTCATTTTAGGCTAGTTAAGGTGAGCTTTGAAGGAGAAAAGTAATGAAACACAAAGAAGGAGATAAACCATTTGCCTACTGCTAGCATAATTAATTCATGCTTCTTTCCCTTCCTTAGGCCAATAGGTGGTCCTTGTGGCCCAGCCAGCACTCATTCATGGGTACAAGAAAGGTGTCTCAATTATTCAGGAAAATCTAAAGGTTTAGAACTATTGTCTAAGGAAAGAAGGGCTAAAACTAGATTACCTTGTAAAGTTAAATTCTTTCCACGAGGTAAACTTTAAGCAAGTCCATAGTTAACAAATGTCTTATCACAAAGAGATTTTATGAACACTATGTCTCCACCATGTCTCGTGTGTTCCTGTTTATCTGTAATAGGGTGCATTCCACTTTGTTCAGAGTCATTGTGAAATTTCCTATGCACTCAGAGGAATCTGTAAATCTCACCTAAGTATTCTTTTTTTTTTGAAAAACAATATTCCCTCCTCTTGGTCATACTCTCAGGCATACTGAGAGCTTGTCCAAAAATTTCCATCACTGATTAGTAGGAATGTCTGATGTCTGATTTTGTTCTGTATGTTTCTTCTGATGGTGACAGTGGATATCATTTGTCATCTTAGTGCATTTAAGATTGTAGAAATTATACATTTTAGGAGGGTAACCACAATGATAGCAACCAAGAGGGCTATACCCAAAGTTTGGAAGATTCCTCTGAGCCAAGATCCCTATATCTGAGATTTATCCAGGAGAATAAATCCCATGGAGTCTGAGTTTTCACTTTGGCCAGTTCAGCAGCTTCTTGTGCATGAGCTTCACTTTGATAAATTTCATGCTGGGTATCATTTATGTACATACAGCATGGTGACTCAAACAAAGCACAAACACCCTGTGAGGTCAACATATAGTCTAAAACTAATCTATACTGTAAGGTAATTTCATGAATTTCTAATACTTCTTTGGATAAGAAAAAGATATCTTCCCCAAGTTGTGATGCTGAAGTTTCTAGTTCTAATGCTACTTTCTCTAGTTTGATTTGTAATCTTAAAGCGCATCTTCTAATGCAAGAAAGTCCAGCTCCTGTGACTAAAAAAGCTATTCCCATAATCAAGCATCCTAAAAGTTTGCCTTCAGTTAGAGGATTTTATATACTTCCATTTGGTGCTGCATTTAAATGGGTAATAGTTTGTTCTTTTGTTCCTACATTGTTGGTCCCTCTCATATTTCTAATTTTTCCCAATGGGTAAATGATTATGTAGGGACACATGCGAACAGCATAAGCTATGTAGCAAAAACCGGTCTGATTTGTAGGTAGAAAACGAAACGATTAGTGACCTGTAGTTTACCGAGGGCTGTAAAAGAGCTCAAAGACAATGAACAGCACCAGTGTCTCACAGCCTGCAAGAGGGTGCTATAATTTTCTATTGAAACATAAATTTCTCTCTACAGTAACTCTTTTTATTTAAATTATTTATTTTGTTGATAGTGTTGTTGAGAATATACACAGCAAAACATACACCAATTCAACAGTTTTTACATGTAAAATTCGGTGACATTGATTACATTCTTCTAGTTGTGCAACCATTCTCATCCTCCTTTGCTGAATCGTTCCTCCATCATTCACATAAACTCACTGCCTTGTAAGGTTTCTGTCTCATCTTTCATGCTGCTGCTGTCACTTTGATTTCATACAGATATTTCTTAAAAGGGCATAATGCTCAAGGCAGTCATGTTTTTGCTAGTTAGGTTAAACTATTGTTTGGTTTTAAGACTTCAGGGGATATTTTTTTGTTTAAGGTTTATAGATTATCTCAGGACAATAGTTTAGGGGGTTCAACCAGCTCCCATAGCTCCAGAAAGTCTGGATTCCATGAGAATTTTAAATTCTGTTTTGCATTTCCACCCTTTTGATCAGGATTCTTCCATGGAATCTTTTTTTTTTTTTTTTTTTTGACTTTTGCTCATGGTGACCCCATGTGTGTCAGTATAGTACTGTACTCCATAGGGATTTTACTTTTTTGTTGTTGTTGTTGTTGTAGTTTAAATGAAGTTTACATTTCAAGTTGGTCTCCCATTCAAAAATTTATACCTACATTGTTGTGTGACCCTAATTGTTCTCCCCATACTGTGACAGCACACTCCTCTTTTCAACCCCTGATTCTCCATGTCCATTCAACCAGCTCCTAACCCTCTCTGCCTTCCCGTATTACCTCCGGAGAAAAGCTGCCCATTTAGTCTCTAGTATCTACTTGAGCTAAGAGGCACACTCCTCACGAGTATCAGTGTATGTCCCACAGTCCAGTCCAATCCCTGTTTGAAGAGTTGGCCTCAGAAACTGTTTTACTTCTGGGCTGATAGAGAGTCCAGGGGCCATGCTTTCCGGGGTTCCTCCAGTCTCAGTCAGACCATTAAGTCTGGTCTTCTTACTAGAATTTGAGTTCTGTACCCCACCTTTCTCCTGCTTCATCAGGGACTCTCTGTTGTGTTCTCTGTCAGTGTGGTCATTAGGGGTAGCCAGCCACCATCTAGTTCTTCTGGTCTCAGGCTAATGAAATCTCTGGTTTATGTGGCCCTTTCTGTCTCTTGGGCTAATACTTTCCTTGTATCTTTGGTGTTCTTCATTCTCCTTTACTCCAGGTGGTTGGGACCAATTGATGCATCTTAGATGGCCACTTCCAAGCTTTTAAGACCCCAGATGCCACTCACCAAAGTAGGATGCAGAACATTTTCTTAATAAGCTTTGTTATGCCAATTGACCTAGATGTCCCCTGAAAGCATGGTCCCCAGACCCCTATCCCTGCTACTCTGTCCCTCAAAGTGTTTGGTTGTATTCAGAAAACTTCTTAGCTTTGGTTTAATCCAGTTGTCCTGAGTTCCCCTGTAGTGTGTGCTGTCCTTCCCTTCACCTAAGATAATACTTGTTTAACATTTAGTTAGTCAATAACCCTCACCCTTCCTCCCCACCCTCGTAACCATCAAAGAATGTTGTCTTCTGTGTGTAAACCTTTTTTTGAGTTCTTATAATAGTGTTCTTATACAATATTTGTCCTTCTGCGACTGACTAAGTTCACTCAGCATAATGAATTCCAGATTCCTCCACATTATGTTTCACAGTCTCATCGTTTCTCTTTCTTGTTGCATAATATTCCATTGTGTTGATATTCTGTAATTTGTTTATCCATTTGTCCATTGATGGGCAGCTATGTTGTTTCATCTTTTTGCTATTGTGAACAGTGCTGCAATGAACATGGGTGTGCATATATCTATTCGTGTGATGTCTCTTATTTCTCTAGGATATATTCCAAGAAGCGAGATAGCTGGATTGTACCATACGATTTCTAGCTTTTTAAGGAAGTGCCAAATCGATTTCCAAAGTGGTTGTACCATTTTACATTCCCACCAACAGCGTATAAGTGTTCCAGTCTCTCCACAACCTCTCCAGCATTTATTATTTTGTGTTTTTTGGATAAATGCTGGCCTTTTTGGGGTGAGATGGTATCTCATTGTAGTTTTGATTTGCATTTCTCTAATGGCTAATGATTGTGAGCATTTCTTCATGTGTCTGTTAGCCACCTGAATATCTTCTTCAGCAAAGTGCCTGTTCATATGCTTTGCCCATTTCTTAATTGGGTTATTTGTCCTTTTGTTTTTAAGGTTTTGCAGTATCTTGTAGGTTTTAGAGATTAGACGCTGATCAGATTTGTCATAGCAAAAAAATTTTTCCCAGTCTGTAGGTTGTCTTTTTACTCTTTTGGTGAAGTCTTTTGATGAGCATAAATGTTTGATTTTACAAGCTCCCAGTTATCTAGTCTTTCTTCTGCTGCTTGTGCATTGTTACTTATGGTTTATATTGTGTTTATGCCATGTATTAGGGCTCCTAGCATTGTCTCTATTTTTTTTTTCCATGATCTTTATCGTTTTTGATTTTGTATTTAAGTATTTGATCCATTTTGAGTTAGTTTTTGTGTGTGGTGTGAGGTATGGGTCTTGTTTCAGTTTTTTGCAGGTGGACATCCAGTTATGCCAGCACCATTTGTTAAAGAGACTGTCTTTTCTCCAATTAATGGACTTTGGGCCTTTGTCAAATATGAGTGGCTCATAGGTGGATGAATTTATGTCTGGATTCTCAATTCCGTTCCATTGGTCTATGTATCTGTTGTTGTATCAGTACCAGGCTGTTTTGACTACCGTGGCAGTATAATAGGTTCTCAAATCAGGTAGCGTGAGGCCTCCCACTTTGTTCTTCTTCTTGAGTAATGCTTTAGTTGTTCAGGGCCTCTTCCCTTTCCATATGAATTTGGTGATTTGTTTCTCCATCTCATTAAAAAATGCCATTGGAATTTGGATTGAGATTGCATTGTATCTGTAGATTGCTCTCGATAGAATTGACTTTTTTATAATGTTGAGTCTTCCTATCCATGAGCAAGGTATGTTTTTCCACTTATGCAGGTGTCTTTTGGTTTCTTGCAGTAGTGTGTTGTAGTTTTCTCTGTATAGGTCTTTTATGTCTCTGGTTAGATTTATTCCTAAGTATTTTATCTTCTTGGGGGCTATTGTAAATGGTATTGTTTTGGTGATTTCCTATTCAAGGTTGTCTTTGTTGGTGTAAAGGAATCCAGCTGATTTTTGTATGTTCATCTTGTATCCTGAAACTTTGCTGAAATCTTCTATTAGTTCCAGTAGTTTTCTTGTGGATTCTTCGGGGTTTTCTGGATATAACATCATATCATCTGCAAATAGAGATACTTTGACTTCTTCCCTACCAACCTGGGTGCCCGTTATTTCTTTTTCTAGCCTAATTGCTCTGGCTAGGACCTCCAGCACAATGTTGAATAAGAGTGGTGATAGAGGGCATCCTTGTCTGGTTCCCATTCTCAAAGGAATGTTTTCAAAGTCTCTCCATTTAGGATGATGTTGGCTGTTGGCTTTATACAAATGCCCTTAATTATACTGCGGAGTTTCCCTTCTATTCCTATTTTGTTGAGACTTTTTATCATGAGTGGGTGTTGGACTTTGTCAAATGCCTTTTCTGCATCGATTGATAAGATCATGTGGTTCTTGTCTTTCACTTTATTTATGTGATGGATTATATTGGTTGTTTTTCTAATGTTGAACCATCCCTGCATACCTGGTATAAATCCCACCTGATCAGGGTGAATTATTTTTTTGATATGTTGCTGAATTCTATTGGCTAAAATTTTGTTGAGGATTTTTGTATCAATGTTCATGAGGGATATTGGTCTGTATTTTTTTTTTTTTTTTTTTTTTTTGTGGTGTCTTTACCTGGTTTTGTTATCAGGGTTATGCTGGCTTCATAGAATGAGTTTGTGAGTATTCCATCCTTTTCTATGCTCTGAAATACCTTTAGTAGTAGTGGTGTTAACTCTTCTCTGAAAGTTTGGTAGAATTCTCCAGTGAAGCCATCCAGGCCAGGGATTTTTTTTTTGTTGGGAGTTTATTAATTACCTTTTCAATCTCTTCTTCTGTTATCAGTTTATTTAGTTGTTCTACATTTGATTGTGTTAGTTTAGGTAGGTAGTGAGTTTCTAGAAATTTGTCCATTTCCTCTAGGTTTTCAAAGTTGTTAGAGTACAATTTTTCATAGTATTCTCTTATGATTCTTTTAATTTCAGTTGGGTCTGTTGTGATATCACCCATCACATTTCTTATATGGGTTATCTGCTTTCTCTCCTGTTTTTCTTTTGTCAGTTTGGCCAATGGTTTATCAGTTTTGTTGATCTTTTCAAAGCACCAGCTTTTGGTCTTGTTAATGCTCTCAATTGTTTTTCTATTCTCTATTTCATTTAATTCTGTTCCAAAGCTTATTATTTCCATTCTTCTGGCATCTGAGGGCTTCTTTTCTTTTTTTTTTATTGTACGTTATGTGAAGATTTACAGAACAAATAGTTTCTCATTAAACAGTCAGTACACATATTGTTTTATGACATTGGTTAATAACCCCATGACATGTCAGCACTCTCCCTTCTCAATGTTTTGTGTTTTTTTTTTTTTGTTTGTTTTTTTGGTGAAAATATACATAGCCAAAGATACACCATTTCAAAAATTTATACGTGCACAATTCAGTGACATCAGTTACGTTCTTCCAGTTGTGCTGCTATTCTCACTTTAGATGAAGGTTTACAGAACAAAATAGTTTCTCATTAAACAGTTACTACACATGTTGCTAAGGGTTTCTTTTGCTGCTCTCTTTCTACTTGTTCCAGTTGTAAGGTTAATGTTTTGATTATGGCCCTTTCTTCTTTTTGGATATGTGCATTCATTGTTATAAACTGACCTTCGAGCACTGCTTTCGCTATGTCCCAGAGGTTCTGGTAGGATGTGTTCTCATTCTTGTTTGAGTCTATGAATTTCTTAATTTCTTCTATAACCCAGTAGTTTTTGAGCAAGGTGTTGTTCAGTTTCCACGTGTTTGATTTTTTTTCCTTGCTTTTTCTGTTTATTCTACTTTTACGGCTTTATGGTCAGAAAAGATGCTTTGTAATATTTCAATGTTTTGGATTTTGGGGGTTTTTTTTGTTTGATTTTTCTTCCTTGTCATTTTATTTTTATAAGCGCTACATAAGACACTAGATGGTATGTTGCATAAGCTTCTATAGCAGGGGTAGGTGAGCATAACTGAGTTGTTTTTTCACCAATCAGAACAATGCTTCCTTAGTCAATGTTCTCCAAGCTCTTTGATACATAATAACAATTCACCCCAGAGACTCACCTATCTCTTTACATCAAACTCCACTGATACGGAAAATGTGCAATCTTTTTCTCCTTTCCCCCGTTACTGAATCTGTGGATGTGTGCAGCGGCCACTCTGGGGATGAGCAAACACGTTGCCATGACAGCAATTCCAGGGAGAACCTTGAACCACATCGTGGTAGAACCTCCTTCTAGAACACTTAAGGACGACCTGGTTTCAGCTCCCTTTCGATTTTGTGAAGGCTTGCGTTATAGCCTAACATGTGGTCTATTCTGGAGAATGTTCCATGGGCTTTGGAAAAGAAAGTATACTGGGCTGCTGTTGGGTGCAGTGTTTGGTATATGTCTATGAGATCAGGTTGGTTGATGTAGCATTTAGATCTTCATGTCTTTGTTGAGCTTCCTACTGGATGTTCTGTTCTTCACTGAAAGTGGTGTGTTGAAGTCTCCTACTACTGTTGTGGAGCTGACTATCTCTCTTTTCAGTGCTGTTAGAGTTTGTTTTATATATTTTGGAGCCCTGTCATTGGGTGTATAAATATTTATTATAGTTATATCCTCCTGGTGTAGTGACCCTTTAATCATTATATAGTGTCCTTCCTTATCATTTGTGGTGAATTTTACTTTAAAGTCTATTTTGTCAGAGATTAATATTGCCACTCCTGCTCTTTTTTGAATGTTGTTCGCGTGATATATTTTTTTCCGTCTTTTGAGTTTTAGTTTGTGTCTTTAAGTCTAAGTTGTGTCTCTTGTAGGCAGCCCATAGATGGATCGTGTTTTTATCCAATCTGCCACTCTCTGACTGTTTATTGGTGCATTTAGTCCATTTTCATTCAGCGTAATTATTGATAGGTATGAGTTTAGTGCTGTCATTTTGATGTCTTTTTTCATGTGTTGTTCAGTTTCTTTGTTCTATTTAATTTCCTGTACTGAGTCATTTTTCTTTATGTATTTTCTTTTCATCTTTTTCATTGTTGTTGATTTTGTGTTTGCTGAGTATTTATATTTTTCTAGTTTTTTATTTTGACTTGTAGGATTGTTAGTTTCCTTTGTGGTTATCTTAATAGTTACTCCTATTTTTCTAAGTTTATATCAGTCTTCTATTTCTTTATATTGCCTTGACTTCCTCTCCATATGCAAAATCTATGTCTACATTTTTTAAGTCCCTCTTTTTTGTTTTAATGTTGTCATCTTTTACATATTGACATCTGTTTCCCTATTTTCAGTGTTTTAGCTTTGATTTATTTTTGTGACTTTCCTATATGGGTTGATATCTGGTTGCTCTGTCCTGTGTTCTACTCTTGGGTTGTTACCTGATGTTACTGTTATTCTATCCGGAGGGTTCCCTTTAGTATTTCTTGTAATTCTGGTTTGGTTTTTACAAATTCCCTAAACTTCTGTTTATCTGGAAAGGCCCTAATTTCGCCATCATATTTGAGAGACAGTTTTGCTGGATATATAATTCTTGACTGGCAGTTTTTTTCCTTCAAGGCTTTATATAGGTCATCCCATTGCTTTGTTGCCTGTGTGATTTCTGCTGAGTAGTCCGAGCTTATTCTTATTGACCCTCCTTTGTAGAAGACTTTTCGTTTATCCCTAGCCACTCTTAAAATTCTCTCTTTATCTTAGGTTTTGTCAAATTTGATTATAATACGTCTTGGTAACTTTCTTTTGGGATCTACCTTATGTGGGGTTCAATGAGCATCTTGGATAGATATCTTCTCATATTTCATGATATTAGGGAAGTTTTCTGCTAACAAATCTTCAACAATTCTCTCCGTATTTTCTGTTATCCCCCCTCTGCATTCTGGTAGTCCAATCACTCATAGGTTATTCCTCTTGATAGAGTCCCACATAATTCTTAGGGTTTCTTCATTTTTTTTTATCCTTTTATCTGATTTTTCCTCAAATAAGTAGGCGTCAAGTGCTTTATCTTCAATCTCACTAATTCTGACT
The DNA here is from genome assembly GCA_030035585.1 of Dugong dugon. Lineage (NCBI taxonomy): Eukaryota > Metazoa > Chordata > Mammalia > Sirenia > Dugongidae > Dugong > Dugong dugon. Next base: position 74,019,783 of record CM057467.1, on the reverse strand, counting down.
TCCATTGCCTCAAATCTGCTCCTATGAATTTCCATTGAGTTGTTAATTCTGAAATTTTATTGTTAATCTTCTGGATTTCTGATTGCTGCCTCTGTATGGATTCTTGCAGCCTGTTAAATTTGTCATTATGCTCTTCTCTAATCTTTTTAATTTCCTCTGTTGCGTGTTCTGCGTTTTATTAAATTTCCTTCCTAATTTCTTGAAGAGTTCTGTATATTAACCTTTTGTATTCTGCTTCCAGTAATTCCAAGAAATTCTCCTCTGGAAAATTTCTAGATTCTTTATTTTGGGAGCTTGCTGAAGCCATCATGGATTGCCTCTTTATGTGATTGGATATTGACTGTTGTCTCCAAGCCATCAATAAGTTATTATATTTGTTTATTTTATGTTTGCTTACTGTGTCCTAACTTCTTGTTTTGTTTTGATATGTCCAAATAGGTTGCTTGTGTGAGCTAGTTTGATTATTGGCAACTTTGAAGCTCTAATGTCCTGTCACCAGGTGGTTAGATCTGTTACTAGGTAGTGGAGCTCAGGAGTCTGCCCACTCCTCCTGTGTGGATTCAGCTCAGGTGCCCATGTAGATAGCCACCAAGTGTGTGGTGTAGGCTCTCACCTGCAGTCCTAGACAGGCATGGGTGATTGGTGTAGACACAGACATCTGGCTACAGCAGGGGGACACACTCTGAGCAAGGCAGGGGGCTGACGGCCACCCTTGAGTGACGAGGAGGAAGGCGTATCCCTGTTCCCTAGAGCACATAGGTGGGTGGGTTTTGCAGCTGGGATATGAGCACCCTATGCTGTTAGCTGTAAGGACCGGGGGGCTCCTCTTATTTTTGGGCCCCTATTGCAGGTAGCTAGGTGGTGTGGGTGGAGCCACCAGTCCTCCAGCCCCTGATGTAGGTAGGTGAAGACCCTGCTTAATGGGCAGAGCAGTGTCAAATGTCATGAACTTACCACTTCACAGCTGAAACAGTTGAAGTTAGAGTTCCGGTATAACCCCTGTTGTACTGCAGTAATGAGGGCCTCCACTGTTGAAATGGGCCCACACAAGTCTATGCAGGGAGAAAGGCACTCAAAGTCCGTGTATCCCTTATGCCTGTGCCTAGGCAAAGGAGCTGTGCCTACCCTGGTTCCTGGCTTAGGGGAGCCAGCAGTTTATTTTTTCCCGTTTGTTAATTTGTTCACTTTCCAAGGCTGGGAGAATGGCTCAGGGCACATGACGGATCCTACTTCCGGCACAGGGGACTCGGTAATTGCTGAAGCCGTCCAGGACCCAGTGCAGAGCAAGGAGTGGGGAGGTAAATGGGAGAGAGGTTTTTCCCTAAGGGGGGGTGTTTTTGATCCCCATGTCATACGCAAGTACTTATCTTTCACCAATTGAGGGCTGCTTCTCACTGGTTCTGGGTGGCCGAGTAGACTCACTGGTGCTGGGTCTATCCCGGTGCAGAAAACGCGCCTCCTAAGCACTGCTGCTTCCTGCCTCACCACTCACCCATGAGCTGATCAGGCCTGAAGGGCTCAGGCTCTCACCAGGTTAGGTCTGGCAACTCCTCGCTACTTCCGAACCATTTCTCCCTTCCTCTGCCACTCAGTCTGGTTCCTCAACTTTGCCTTAGATGTACAGGGCCCCTAGATTGTCATATATAGTTGATTCACTTGTTTTTTCAGGTCTTTGTTTTAAGAGGGTTCACCGGAAGCATCTGACTACTCCACCATCTTGGCCCCGCCTCCTTCTATAGAATCTTTGAACAAAATGTTCAGTAACGGTAGCCAGCACGATTCAGTTCTTCTGGTCTCATGGCAAAGGAGGCAGTTGTTTATGGAGACAATTAGCCTCATATTCCATTTCCTCTTCCTATTCCTGACTCTCCTTCTTCCTCTGTTGCTCTAGGTGAATTGAGACAAATTGTTGTACCTTGGATGGCCACTTGCAAGCTATTAAGACCCCAGGCACTAGGAGGTAGAACAGAAGCACTAAACACATTATTAGGCCAATTAACTGGGATGTCCCATGAAACCATGACCTTAAACCTCTAAACCAAGGAACCAAATGCCATGTGATATTTGGTTATAGGTAACTATCCTCAGCAGATAGTCTTTTTTTTTTTTTTGTCATTGTAAGTATATCTATCATACAGTTATCGCCGATTCAACTTTTTACAGGTGTACAGCTTATTGACGGCACTTACAATAATCAACTGTGCAATCTTACCCTCAATTAATCAGATTTTTCTGCCACCATAAACTGAAACTCAGTATTCCATAGGCAATAACCCCCTCTTTCAGCCTCCCCCCACCCCCGCCCCAACCCCTGGTAAACACTAATATACTTTGATCTCTATACATTTGCCTTTTCTTGCCTTTTTATATAAGTGAGGTCATACAATATTTTTCCTTTTGTGATTGACTTATTTCACTCAGCATAATGTCTTCAAGCTCCATCCATACTGTATCGTATCAAGACTTCATTTCTCTTACTGGCTGAGTAGTATTCCATTGTATGTATACTACATTTTGTTTATCCATTCATCTATTGATGGGCATTTAGGTTGTTTCTACCTTTTTGCTATTGTGAATAGTGCTGCAATGAACATTGGTGTACAAGTCTCTGAGTATCTACTTTCAAATCTTTTGGGTATATACCTAGGAGTGGAACTGCTGGGTCATACGGTAGTTCTATTTTTTGTTTTTCAGGAACTGCCACACTGTTTTCCGCAATGGCTATACCATTTTACATTCTTACCAGCAATAAATAAGGGTTCCAGTTTCTCCACATCCTCACCAACATTTGTTATTTTCTGTTTTTCTTTTTTGATCTTAGCCATCCTAATGGGAGTGAAATGGTATCCCATTGTGATTTTGAGTTGCTTCTCTCTGATGGCTAATATCATTGAGCATCCTTTCATGTGTTTGGTGGCCGTCTGAATGTCCTCTTTGGAGCCATCCTAATGGGAGTGAAATGGTATCCCATTGTGATTTTGATTTGCTTCTCTCTGATGACTAATATCATTGAGCATCTTTTCATGTGTTCGGTGACCAACTGAATGTCCTCTTTGGAGCCCTGGTGGCACAGTGGTTAAGAGCTATGCCTGCTAACCAAAAGATCAGCAGTTTGCATCCACTAGCCACTCCTTGGAAACTCTATAAGGCAGTTCTACTCTGTCCTATAGGGTCACTAAGAGTCGTAATCAGCTCAACAGCAGCAGATTTTTTTTTTTTTTTTTTTTTGGTGAAATGTTTATTCAAGTCTTTAGCTCATTTTACGATTGAGTTACTTGTGTTTGTGTTGTTTTATATATATTTTGGTTATTAGAGACTTATCGGATATATGGTTTCCAATTCTCCCTGTTGGTACCTTGTGTTTTTACTTGTTTTGGGTAAATTATTTTGATGTACAGTAACTTTCCTTTTGATCAAAGACAATCTCAAAGCAAAGTATTTCTTGATCTTAAGATAAATGTCTCAGTTGTCTAGTGAAGCTGTAACAGAAATATCACAAATGCATGGCTTTAATGAACAGAAACTTTTACTCACAATTTAGGAGGACAGAAGTCTGAATTCGGGGTGCTGGCTCTAGGAAGACTTCCTTTGTCCTCTCTAGAGAAAAATCCTAGTCCCAACTTCTATAGTGTTCTTCTTGGCCTTCCTTGGAGATCTCCACTTGGCATCTATTTTTCCCCATTCATGCTTGCTTCTCTGTGCCTAATCTGCTCTTTTTATATCTCAAAAGTGAGTAGGTTTAAGGCAGACCCTACACTAGCATGGCCTTGTTAACTAACAAAGAAACCCCTATTTGAAAATGAGTTTACATCCACAGGTATAGGGATAGGAATTCTAACACAAATATTGGGGCATGGAGGGGTTGGGACCCAATTCAATCCATAACAATAAATTTCATTTTAAGTATTTACATAGGTAAAGCAAGAATGGTAATTTATCATATAGGACTCTAAAATTTGCTTTGCTGATTGTTTTCACAAGAAACTTCAGATTGAATTTATAGAAGCTTCTCAATGCTAGGAGCCAAGCTAAGAACTCAGCACTAGATTTCACCTACAGTATCCACAGATTTGAGTGAATTTCTCTGTTCTTGAAGTTCCAAAATAGGGTAAGGCACCACTTCTGATTTGATAACACTTCCCATGGGACTCATAACAAAGCAAGTAAATTTAATTATTTCTAGATCCTCTCTGTTTACAAATAGGTAGAAGACAAATCTTTTGAGACTTTTCAGGGGGCCTGCTGGATATCCCAAAAGGCAAGTTTTAGGTATAAAGTTATCACTGAAGATTTCATTTTGAGAGGTTTTAACAATTGGTTAAATAGGATCACAGGTCATGATGAAACAATATTGGATATCTATTTAAACAAAATGAAAATAAAAACATTTAAAAGTAAATATAGGAGGTAATATGATTGAAAAAAAATCTCAGCTCTGTCATAAGTGAGAGAATTTGGTTTATCTTAAACACTTGAGGACATGATAAGGTCAACACAAAACCAGAAACTTGCTCTAATAAGATATAGAATCTTTGTCTTCTGGATAGATTACAAAGAAGATAAAGATAGGCTTTTACAACCTCTTACTAAGGACAACCCAGTAATTAAAGAAAATTTTGTCGTTTTAATGCATAGAAAACCAAATTCTAGCTTTGCATGCTATTTGATACTAAAGCTCTTTAAAAATTCTATCTAGTGTTAGTTAGCTTTGACTATAAGAAATAACATTGCTGTTACACAAACCTTCTACTACTTTTCATATACATGGGGTTTTCTCCCAAACTTTCCTATTTCTCATTCTAAAACAACTAGTCTATTTACATTAGGACAAAATCACTCTCTATTTTCAACAGAATCCATCTTGTTCAGTTTGTCTAATCTAGCCTAAATCCAGGATTAAGTTACAAAAAAGATCTTGGAAACTGTTTCAGCTGCCATGTTAAAACATAATTACTGTTGAAATAAGCTTTTGTCATAGCAAATTACATTCATTAATTTCTGGGACTAGTGGGACTATCCACCTTACTGTATCACTAGTGTGTCAGTTTGTCATACTGTGGTGGCTTGCATGCTGCTGTGATACTGGAAGCTATGCCACCAGTATTTCAAACTACAAGCAGGGTCACCCACGATGGACAGGTTTCAGTGGAGCTTCCAAACTAAGACAGTCTAGAAAGAAGGACCTAGCCATCTACTTCTAAAAAAAATTGGCCAGTGAAAACCTTATGAATAGCATCAGAACATTGTCTGGTATAATGCCTGAAGATGAGCCCCTCAGGTTGGAAGGCACTTAAAGTACAACTGGGGAAAAGCTGCCTCCTCAAAGTAGAGTCAATCTTAATGACATAAATGGAGTAGAGCTTTTGGGACCCTCATCTGCTGATGTGGCATGACTCAAAATGAGAAGAAACAGCTGCAAACATCCATTAACAATCAGAACATGGCATGTACAAAGTATGAATCCAGGAAAATTGGAAGTCATCAAAAATGAAATGCAACACATAAACTTCAGTATCTTAGGCATTAGGGAACTGAAATGGACTGGTATTGGCCATTTTGAATCAAATAGTCATATGGACTACTATGCCAGGAATGACAAATTAAAGAGGAAGGGCATCACATTCACTGTCACAAAAGAACACTTCAAGATCTATCCTGAAGTACAGTGCTGTCAGTGATAGGAAAATATCCACACACCTACAAGGAACACCAGTTAATATGACCATTATTCAAATTTATGCACCAACCACTAATGCCAAAGATGAAGAAATTGAAGATTTTTACCAACTTCTACAGTCTGAAATTGATCAAACATGCATTCAAGAAATGCATTGATAATTACTGGTGATTGGAATGCAAAAATTGGAAACAAAGAAGGATCAATAGTTGTAAAATATGAACTTGGTAATAGAAACAACTCCAGAAATTGCATGATGGAATTTTGCAAGGCCAATAACCTATTTATTTGAAATACCTTTTTTCACCAATATAAACAGTGACTGCATGTGGACCTTGCCAGATAGAACACACAGGAATTAAATCAACTACATCAGTTGAAAAAGATGATGGAAAAGCTCAATATCATCAGTCAAAACAAAGCCAGGGGCCAACTGTGGAACAAATCATCAATTGCTCATATGCTCGCTGAAGTTGAAGCTGAAGAAAATTAGAAGAGAGAGCAAAAGAGACAGCAAGTCCACGAGAGCCAAATTACAACCTTTGAGTATATCTCACCTGAATTTAGAGACCATCTCAAAAGCAGATTTGACACATTGATCACTAATGGCCAAAGACCAGATGAGTTGTGGATGACATCAAGGACATCATACATAAGGAAAGCAAAAGGTCATTAAAAGGACAGGAAAAAAAGAAAAGACCAAAACAGGTGTCAGAAGGTACTCTGAAACTTGCTCTTGAACGTAGAGTAGCTAAAGCAAAAGGAAGAAAGGATCACATAAAAGAGCTGAACAGAAGATTTCAAAGAGCAGCTTGAGAAGACTAAATAAAGTATAATAGTGAAATGTGCAAAGACCCAGAGTTAGAAAACCAGAAGTGAAGAACACTCTTAACATTTCTCAAGCTGAAGGAACTGAAGAAAAAAAATTCAAGCCTCGAGTTGCAATACTGAAGAATTCTATGGCCAAAATATTTAATGATGTAGGAAGTATAAAAAGAAGATGGGAGGAATACACAAAGTCACTGTACTAAAAAGAACTGGTCAACATTCAAACATTTCAAGAAGTAGTATATGATCAAAAACTGATGGTACTGAAGGAAGATATCCAAGCTACACTGAAGGCATTGGTGAAAAACAAGGCTCCAGGAATTGATGGAATACCAATTAAAATGTTTCAACAAACAAATGCAAGGCTGAAAGTGCTCACTCATCTATGTCAAGAAATTTGGAAGACAGCTACCTGGTGAACAAACTGGAAGAGATCCATATTTGCACCCATTCCAAAGAAAGATGATCTAATAGAATGCAGAAATTATCGAACAGTATCATTAACATCACACACAAGTGCAATTTTGCTGAAAATCATTCAAAAACGGTTGCAGCAGTACATCAACAGGGAACTGCCAGAAATTCAAGCTAGATTCGAAAGAGGACATGAAACAAGGGATATCATTGCTGATGTCAGATAGATTATGCTGAAAGCAGAGAATACCAGAAAGATGTTTACCTGTGTTTTATTGAGTACGCAAAGGCATTTAACTGTGTGGATCATAACAAATTATGGGTAATATTGCAAAGAATGGGAATTCCAGAACACTTAATTGTGCTCATGAAGAACCTGTACATAGACCAGAAGGCAGTCATTCGAACAGAACAAGTGGATACTTGTGATTTAAAGCCAAGAAAAGTGTGCATCAGGGTTGTATCCTTTCACCATACTTATTCAGTCTGTATGCTGAGCAAATAATCTGAGAATCTGGACTATATGAAGAAGAATGTGACCTCAGATTGGAGGAAGACTCATTAACAACTTGCGATATGCAGATGACACAGTCTTGCTTGCTGAAAGTGAAGAGGACTTAAAGCACTTACTGATGAAGATCAAAGACCACAGCCTTCAGTATGGATTACAACTCAACATAAAGAAAACAAAAATCCTCACAACTGGACCAACAAGTAACGTCATCATAAATGGAGAAAAGATCGAAGTTCTCAAGGATTTCATTTTTCTTGGATCCGTAATCAATGCCCTTGGAAACAGCAGGCAAAAAATCAAACAATGTATATTGCATTGGGCAAATCTGCTGCAAAAGGCCTCTTGAAAGCGTTAAAAAGCAAAGATATCACATTGAGGACTAAGGTGCACCTGACCCAAGCCATAGTATTTTCAATCACCTCATATGCATGCAAAAGCTGGACAATGAAGAAGGAACACCAAGAAAAACTGATGCTTTTGAATTGTGGTGTTGGCATAGAATATTGACTATACCATGGACTGCCAGAAAAATGAACAAATCTGTCTTGAAAAAAGTACGGCCAGAACGCTCCTTAGAAGTGAGGATGGCGAGACTTTGTCTCACATACTTTGGACATGTTATCAGGAGAAGGACATCATGTCCCTGGAGAAGGAAGGACATCATGTTTGGCAAAGTAGAGGGTCAGCGAAAAAGAGGAAGACCCTCGAGATGGATTGACACAGTAGCTGCAATAATGGGCTCAAACATAGCAACAATTGAGAGGACGCAGGACCGGGCAGCATCTCGTTCTGTTGTACATAGGGTCACTATGAGTCAGAACTAACTTGAATACACCTAATAACAACAATAACAACATCCAACTTATTTAAACACTTGGTTCTCTATAAGCCAATCAGAATAAAGCTCCTTGAAAGGATATTATAATCTAATTTGGTAATACCATATGGAGGTAAGAAGTTATAACATATACACACATAACCTACATGTAGATATGGTAGCAAAAGACTGTTACTCCTTCTTAAGCAGGGTTTATCCCTATCTTCTGCATGCATTAAAGAATCTTTTAGAGAGTCAGTTTTGTAATTGTTCTGTCTTTTAGAAGCCACATTGTATCAATCAATACAAGCACCCCATTCTTCTTGAGAAGAGTGTAATCCTCTTAAATCTAGTGCACTGCTTAAATAAACTAGTTTACTGATGTTCAAAGGTCTCCAAAGTAACCACTGCAGGCTGAAATTATCCTTGTGAAGTTATGCCGTTTAGAAAGATAGGCACAAGAATTACGAGTGAGAGAACAAGTAAAATGCACGACATTTTCCTGGAAGAGGAGAGGATTGAGATTTAAATTAACCCCATGAGAACTGGCAAATTTGGTAGAAATATGCTTATGCATCATGTGTCTCAGGCCACATCCTGATGGTTGACCAACTCCAAAGGCAGAACTGACAATCTTTGTCCCTTGGCAAGGGGAAAACCAGAGAGAAGGCTCTCTTTGGATCAAAGCCAACTTCTCCCGACAAAAAGAAAATTGAGAGATAATCTTATCCAATTTTATAGGCAACCCACAGCAAAGTTTGTTCAAATGGATGCCAGTCTGGTGAGAACCACAAAGTCACCAGTCTGTGATGCCAGCTCATACAACAAACTGACAGGGCCTATGACTGTGCTCTACCCCCTAATTCTCCTTTTTATGACAAACAACACTTTTAGTAGTACAAAGAAGTTAAAGCATCTAGGGTTTATTTAAGCACTTAATCTGTGTACACACAGAGACCTCTGTGTTCTGAAAAACAGTGACAGTTATCTTAGGCCAGTTATCATTCATTATTTAAGGAGAAATAGAGGAAATAAAGAGTAGAAAATTAACTAAAAGGGTAATCTTAGCGTAATTGATTTGACTCATTCTCCCTGTCCTTTGGGAGGTTAGTTGATTTTGTCCACCAGGTTGTCTTTGTGGCCTGGCCAGCCTCTATTTGCACAAATTCTCAGGTGTTCTCTGGAGGTTTCAAATAATAATGGCATCTCAGCTACTCAAGAAATTCCAAGGGTTATTCCTCAAGAAACAAGAGCAGAGGTCAAATTACTTTGGGTAAAGTTAAATTCTTTGCATAAGGCAAACTGTAAGCAAGTACAAACTAGTCACAAAAAGGGATTTGCACAATTTCATAGCCACTGTGTCTCCACAGAAGAACGACCTAAAGTAGTTGAGAATGACAAGAGGGGATGGGTAAAGGTATAAGATGACTGCTGAGTTTTTTTAATAAGCGCTGTGTGCACATGTAGATCTTACCTAATCACCTGAAACTCAGAGAAGTCTGGGCAAGCTCAATAGAGGTGTTCCCATTTCATTTGCTTCTCATGGCTTGTTCAACAGGCATTTCTTCCTGATCTCTGAAGGTGTACAAACTGACCATGGTTCCATTCTACATTCCAAATCCTTTCCTGGAAGTCCATGAAACCCAAAGGGGCATCAGCAGGCGTCTCTCATTTTTTGTACGGACTTAAAGCCAGAGAAGCCAGAGAGGAAGGAATGAACTGAAAGAGCAACTCTTGTTTTAGTCTAGATTTCTCCAAGCTGTCTGGTCCCCCTCCGTACAAACTTGTGGCTTTCCAGGCATTAAGTAACAAAGGAAAGATAAGCATTTTGAATATTCTGCAGGTTTCTCGTTGTATGCCCTTGGGCAAGAGATTTACCCTCTCTGAGCCTCAGTGTCCTCATCTGTAAAACAGGACCCAAGCCTTTGGTCTTTTAAATTGTCTTATATGTGTGTGAAACTTGGATAATGAAAAAAGAGAACAGAAGACTTGATGCATTTGAACTTGGTTGGTGGCTAAGAATATTGAATACTCGGTGGACCACTGTATAAGGAGAAATACAACCAGAATTCTCCTTAGAAGCTTGAATAGCAAGACTTCAACTTGCTTACTTTGATCGCATCATCAGGAAAGACCAATCACTAGAAACGGCCAACTACACAAGGGAAACCTTTGACAATATGAATTTACACAATATCTATAGCAGTGGACACAGTGTACAAATGGTCATGAACGTGGTGCAGGAACAGGCAATGTTTCATTCTGTTATATATAAGGACACCTTGAGTCAGAACTGATTCCATGGCTATGAAGAACAACAACAAAATCAGTTCCTATATTTTAGGCTTCTGAGGTTTGAAAGAGACAATGCAGATGAACATAATCATAAGTTTATAAGTTCAATAAGAATCTGTCCCTTGTTAACAGGACATAATTGAAAACACTGGTTATATTACCAACCTTTGATTGGAACATCATATTTGACAATGATGTCCACAGAATCAGATATGACCAAACACTTTTAGGGAACTAAGGTTGTCTTTATGGAGTTAATGCTTACAAAGCCTTCCTAGAAGAACTGACATGGTATCTGGCTTGTAGGTCTCCCAGCCTTACAAGTGAGTAAGAACATCTCTTCATGGAAGGCCCAGAAACATTACAACATTTTGAGATCTCAAGAGGAAAGGAACTCAATCAAATGTGTGGGTACTGCAGGTGAAATCTGGTGGTCATTTCTTGGCATGGCTTCCTAGCCTCAAGAACTTTTTACAAATTTAACCTGAGATTCCTCATGAATACATACATCCAGCAAAGCAAATTTAGAAAGTCAAATGATAAATTATCATTCTTGCTGCTCCTATGTAAATAATGATGTCCAGAATTATTTTAAGATCAAGAATAACCTTCCTTTCAGATTGTCTTTGATCAAAAGAAGGGTGACTATGGAGAGAAATGCTATGTTTCAACAGAAAATTACAGCATACATTTTTAGGGTACCAGATTCTAGTCCTGTTCATTGCTTTTGAGCTATTTTACATCTGTTTTTAAACTGCAGGCAACAAATAGTTTTGTTTTCTACCTATAAATTAGATTGGTTCTTGCTACATAGCTTATGCTGTTCCCTGTGTGTCCATATATAATCATTTACCCAAAGGAGTGAATAAAAATATGTGAGAGATCAATGCTGTAGAAACAAGAGAATAAACTATTGTCTGTTTACATGGAACACTAAAGGTAGTTACAAGGAATCTTTAACTGAAAGCAAACATATAGAATGCTCCGTTATGTGAATAGCTCTCCTTGTCTCAGGAGCTAGAATTTCTTGTATGAAAAGATACACTATAAGAGTATAAATGGTATTAGACAAGTGTTTTCATTATCTAGTGCTGCGATAAGAGAAATGCCACAAGTAGATGGCTTTTAACAAAGAGAAATTTATTCTCTCACAGTCTTAGGAGGTTAGAAGTACGAATTCAGGGTTCCACCTCCGGGGGAAGTCGTTCTCTCTCTGTCAGCTCTAGGGGAAGGTCCTTGTCATCAGTCTGCCCCTGTTGAGGAGCTTCTCAGCTCAGGGACTCCGGGTCCAAAGAATGTGCATGCTCCTGCTCTTCTTTCTTGGTGGTATGAGGTCCCCATGTCTCTCTGCTGGCTTCTCTCTTTTATATCTCAAAAGAGATTGGCTTAAAACATAATCTAATCTTGTAGATTGAGTCCTGCCTCATTAACAGAACTGCCAATAATCCCATCTCATCACATCATAGAGACAGGATTTACAACACATAGGAGAATCACATCAGGTGATAAAATGGCAGACAATTACACAATACTGGGAATCATGGCCTAGCCACATTGATACACGTATTTTGGGGGGACACAATTCAATCCATGACAACAAGATAGCAGTAGAATTAAAAGACTCAGCGTCACAGCTCAGATAAGTGATCCTTTCCCTATCCAAACAATTATCTGAAATTCACAAAATGACTTTACAGAATAGACTAGCTTTAGATTATGTGATGACCTCACAGGGAGATGTTTGTGCTTACATTGGGTCACAATGTTGTGTATACGTAAATGATACCAGCACAAAATTTATCAAAGGGTAGTAGCAGCTAAAGCCCATGCACAAGAAACAGCCAAATTAGCCAAAGTAAAAATGGAACCTTCAAGGGATTCATTCTCCTAGCTAAATCTTAGCTCTTGAGGTCCTTGGCTCAAACAACTTTTTCAAACCTTGGGTATTGACCTCTTAGTCACTATCACTACAAAGTAGTTGTTGCTATTAGGTGCTATTGATTTGGTTCTGACTCACAGCAACCCCATGTACAACAGAATGAAACAGGCCTAGTCCTGCGCCATCCTCACAGTCAGGGCTACGTTTGAGCCCATTACGGTAGCCAAGTGTCAATCCATCTCGTTAAGGGTCTTCCACTTTTTCACTGACCCTCTACGTTACCAAGCATGTTGTCCTTCACCAGAGACATGATGTCTTTCTCCTGATAACGTGTCCAAAGTACGTGAGATGAGTCTCACCATCCTCACTTCTAAGGAGAATTCTAGTTGTACTTTTTTCAAGGCAGATTTGTTCATTTGTCTGGCAGTCCATGGTATATTCAATATTCTTCTCTAACACCATAATTCAAAAGCATCAGTTCTTCAGTCTTCTTTATTCATTGTCTAGTTTTTGCATACATATGAGGCAATTGAAAATACCAAGGCTTGGTACAGGCACACCTTAGCCCTCAAAGTGACATCTTTGCTTTTTAACACTTTAAAGAGGTCTTTTGCCAAAGATTTGCCCAATGTAATATGTCACTTGATTTCTTGACTGTTGATTCCATGGGCATTCATTGTGGATCCAAGTAAAATGAAATCCTTGACAACATCAATACTTTCTTCATTTATCATGGTGTTGCTTATTGTTCAGTCATGAATATTTTTGTTTTCTTTATGTTGAAGTGTAATCCATACTGAGGACCATGGTCTTTGATCTTCATTAGTAAGTACTGCAAGTCCACTTTGCTTTCAGCAAGTAAGGTTGTGTCATCTACATATTGCAGGTTGTAATGAGTGTTCTTCCAATCCTGATGCGGTGATCTTCTTCAAATAGTCCAGCTTCTTGGATTATTTGCTCAGCATACAGATTGAAAAAGAATGGTGAAAAGATACAACCCTGAAGCACACCTTTCCTGATTTTAAACCACACAGTATCCCCTTGTTCTGTGCCAACGACTGCCTCTTGATCTATGTACAGGTCCCTCATGAGCACAATTCAGTTTTCTGGAATTCCCATTCTTTGCAAAGTTATCCATAATTTGTTATGATCCACACAGTCAAATGCCTTTGCATAGTCAATAAAACACAGGAAAATATCTTTCTGGGATTCTCTGCTTTCAGCCAAGATCCATCTGACATCAGCAATGATATCCCCTGTTCCACATCCTCTTCTGAATAGAGTTTGAATTTCTGGCAGTTCCCTGTTGAGGTACTGCTGCAAAAGTTTTTGAATGATTTTCAGCATAATTTCACTTGTGTGTGATATTAATGATATTGTTCGATAATTTCCACATTCTGTTGCATCACCTTTCTCTGGAATGAGCATAAATATATTTCTCTTCCAGTCAGTTGATCAGAAAGTTGTCCTCCAAATATCTTTCCATAGACGAGCGAGCACCTCCATCACTGCATCTGTTTGTTGAAGCATCTCAATTGGTATTCTGTCAATTCCTGGAGCCTTGTTTTTTGCCAATGCCTTCAGAACAGCTTGGGCTTCTTCCTTCAGTATCATTCGTTCTTGATTAAGTGCTACCTCCTGAAATGGTTGAATGTCAATCAATTCTTTCTTGGTACAGTGACTCTGTGTATTCCTTCCATCTTCTTTTGATGCTTCCTGCATCATTCAATATTTTCTCTGTAGAACGTTTCAATATTGCAACACGAGGCTTGAATTTTTTCTTCAGTTCTTTCAGCTTGAGAAATGTCAGGAGTGTTCTTCCCTTTTGGTTTTCTAATTTCAGGTCTTTGCACATTTCATTATAATACATTGTCTTCTCAAACCACCCTTTGAAATCTTCTGTTAAGCTCTTGTACTTCATCATTTCTTCCACTCGGTTTAGCTACTCTAAGTTCAAGAGCAAGTTTCAGAGTCTCTTCTGACATCCATTTTGGTCTTTTCTTTCTTTCCTGTCTTTTTAATGACCTTTTGCTTTCTTCATGTATGATGTCCTTGATGTCATTTCACAACTCATCTGGTCTTTGGTCATTAGTTGTCAGTGTGTCAAATTTTTTCCTGAGATGGTCTCTAAATTCAGGTGGGCTATAACCAAGGTCATATTTTGGCTCTTATGGACTTGCTCTAATTTTCTTCAGCTTCAACTTGAATTTGTGTAGGAGCAACTGATGGGTTGTTCTGCAGTGGACCCCTGGCTTTCTTCTGACTGATGATAGTGAGCTTCTCCATCATCTCTTTCACACTTGTAGTCCTGTGTGTTCCATTTGGCAAGGTCCACCTGTACAGTCACCGTTTATGTTGTTGAAAAAGGTATTTGCAATGAAGCAATCATTCATCTTGCAAAATCCTATCATGTGATCTCTGGCAAAGTTTCTATCACCAAGGACATATTTTGCAACTGCTGATCCTTCTTCTTTGTTTCCATCTTTTGCATTCCAATCACCAGGAATTATCAGTGCATCTTGATGGCATGTTTGATCAATTTCAGACTGCAGGAGTTAGTGAAAATCTTCAATTTCTTCATCTTTGGCCTTAGTAATTAGTGCTAAATTTGAACAATAGTTGTATTAACTAGACTTCCTTGCAAGTGGATATTATCCTATCACTGACAGCATTATACTTCAGGATTGTGATTGTTGAGGTTCTGTGTCAACTTGGCTGGGCCATGATTCTCAGTGGTTTGGCAGTTATGATGTAGTTTAGCAGTCATATGTTGATGTGATCACTTCCATGATGAGATTTGATATAAAGTGATCACCTCCATGATGGGATCTGCTGTGAGTAGCCAATCAGTTGAAAGGGAGTGTCCTTAACGATGTGGCCTGCATCAAATATAACTGGACATTCTAGCAAGGCTTGCAGGCTTTTACTCACTCTGGATCCTACAGCTGGCTCCAGTTTGTCTGACCTCCAGTTCTTGGGGCTTGATCCAGCAGCTTGCCTGCAGTCTTGCCTGCCAATCTTGGGATTCGTTGATCTTCACAGC
This sequence comes from Dugong dugon, assembly GCA_030035585.1. NCBI lineage: Eukaryota > Metazoa > Chordata > Mammalia > Sirenia > Dugongidae > Dugong > Dugong dugon. The sequence goes on along the minus strand of CM057467.1, from coordinate 74,004,316 downwards.
CTGTAAGCAAGAGCCCTGCTGTCTGACCTATGGATCTTGGGTTCGCCAGACTGTGCAGCTATGAGAATCATGAGAAGCCTCCAGACTGACCTAGATTTGGACATTCCAGCCTCTACAACCACATGAGCCATTTCCTTGATATAAATCTCTTTATATAGGTATTTATACTCGTTACTGGTTTTGTTTCTCTAGAGAACCCAACCTAAGACATTTGGTACTGAAACTGGTTCTAGAGAAACAAAATTAAGGATGAGTTTTCTAAATTCATCCTCAAGTCTGGATAGTCTTAAAGATATTGATGACTCTGCTTCCAGTAGTAAAGAATGCGCTGTTAATCCATGGCGTTAGGTGATACTACAAATATGCAAAATATCACCACCAATGGATCAGACATTGGTGATAAGCGAGGCTCTGGGTGATAGCATGTGTGATACCTTTCTACAATTTTTTCATAATGAGAAGTATAAGGAAGGTGGTTGGTTGGTCCTATTTTCACTAGACAAACTGATAAAAGAAATGAGCTCAGGGGTTCAGAGTCAAAGTTCAAGTGCCACGTAAATGACCTCAAAGTTTTCACTTATGCCCTGTGAGAAAGCCTTATTTCTGGTAGTAACAGCTGATATTGCCGAAAACCAAGCCCAGCACCACTCAAAAGTGGACAGCGGCAGCACTACAGCCCCTTTCTGGGAACTTCCGGAAGGACAGTGCTGAAGGGAAATCCTCCCAGTGGGGAGAACTTCGAACAGTGCACCTGGTTGTTCACGTGGCTTGGAAGGAGAAATGGCCAGATGTGGGATTGTATACTGATTCATGGGCTGTGGCCAATGGTTTGGATGGATGGTCAGGGATTTGGAAGGAATATGATTGGAAAATTGGAGACAAAGAGGTAAAGGGAAGAGGTATGTGGATAGACCTCTCTGAATGGGCCAAAGAAGTGAAGATATTTGTGCCCCAGGTGAATTTTCAACAAAGGGTGACCTCAGCAGAGGAGGATTTTAACAATCAAGTGGATAGGGTGATGTGTTCTGTGAAAACCAGTCATTCTCTTTCCCTAGCCACTCCTGTCATTGGTCAACAGGCTAATGAACAAAGTGGCTGTGGTGGCAGGGATGGAGGTTATGCATGGGCTCAGCAACATGGACTTCCACTCACCAAGGCCGACTTGGCTACAGCCACTGCTGAGTGCCCAATCTGCCAGCAGCAGAGACCAACACTAGTCCCTGGTATAGCACCTTTCCTCAGGGTGATCTGCCAAGAACCTGATGCAAGTTGATTACATTGGAACATTTCAGTCATGGAAAGGGCAGCAGTTTGTTCTTACTGGAATAGACACTTGCTCTGGATATGGATTTGCCTTCTCTGCATGCAATGCTTCTGCCAAAACTATCATCCATAGACCTACAGAATACCTAACCCACCGTCATGGTATCCCACACAGCATTGCCTTGGATCAAAGGACTCACTTCACAGCAAATGAAGTGTGGCAATGGGCCCAAGATATGGAATTCACTGGTCTTACCATGTTCTCCATCATCCTGAAGAAGCTGGCTTGATAGAATGATGGAATGGCCTTGTAAAGACACAATCATGGCACCGGCTAGGTGGCAATACCTTGCAGGGTTTAGGCAATGTTCTCCAGGTGGCTGTATAGGCTCTACACCAGCATCTAATATATTGTGCTGTTTCTCCCATATCCAGGACTCATGGGTCCAGGAATCAAGGGGTGGAAATGGGAGTGGCACCACTCACTATTACCCCAGTGACCCACTCACAAAATTTTTGCTTCTTGTCCCTGTGACCCCTATGCTCTGCGGTTTCAGAGGTGTTAGTTCCAAAGGGAAGAATGCTCCCACCTGGAGACACATCACTGATTCCATTGAACTGGAAGCTAAGAATGCCACCTGGCCACTTTGGGCTCCTTATGCCTCTGGCTGGTGTGATTGATCCTGATTAACAAGAGGAAATCAGATTGATATTACATAATGGAGGTAAAAAAGAGAATGTCTGGAATTCAGGAGATCCCTTAGGGCATCTCTTAGTACTACCATGCCCTGTGATTACAGTCAATGGAAAACTACAGAACCCAATTCCAACATGACTATTAGTGGCCCAGAACCTTCAGGAGTGAAGGTTTGGGTCACCCGACCAGGCAAAGAACCACAATCATCTGAGGTGCTTGCTGGGGGCAAAGGGAATACGGAATGGGTGGCGGAAGAAGGTAGTTCTAAATACAAGTTAGGACCACATGACCAGTTGCAGAAACGACTATAGTTGTTATGAGCATTTCTTCCTTGTATGTGTGCACCAAATTTTTTTTTTCACAAAATATAAAATATAATCAGTGCAAGTGCATTTTCGGTTTTATGTATGTTAGTTGTATCACGTTAGGCACAAGTATGACTTTATAACTGTCTTTATTCAGAGATTATGTATGGTTTAAGGAGATGTGTACAGGTGCCAAGTTGACAAGGGGTAGACTGTGATCGTTAAGGTTGTGTGTCAGCTTGACTGGGCAATGATTCTACATCAGTTATGATGCAGTTTGACAGTCGTATGATGACATGATCACTTCCGTGATAAGTTTTGATATAACGTGATCATCTCCATGATGGATCTGCTGTGAGTAGCCAATCAGTTGAAACTGAGTTTCCTTGAGGGTGTGGTCTGCGTTGAATATAAGTGGACTTTCTGGCAAGGCTGGTGGGCTTTTACTCACTCTGGATCCTGCAGCTGGCTCCTGTTCTTCTGACTTCTGATTCTTGGGACTTGAGCTAGCAGCTTACTTGCTGTCTTTCCTGCTGATCTCGGGATTTGTCAATCTTTGCAGCCTGTGAGCAACAGCCCTGCTGTCTGACCTGCTGATGCTGGGTTCGCCAGACCTCACGGCTACGTGAATCAGAAGCCTCCAGCCTGACCTACATATTTGGGATGCTCCGGTCTCTACAACCGGGTGAGCCATTTTCTTGACATAAATCTCTTTATATAGATGTTTATACACTTCACTAGTTTTGCTTCTCTACAGAACCCAGCCTAAAACAAGGACTGATCTTAAAACATTCTTATTGACAACGAATGCGATGCCATTCCTCTTCAATTTGTCACTCCTGGCATAGTAGACCATATAATTGTTGGATTCAAAGTGGCCAATACCTGTCCCTTTCAGCTCACTAATGCCTAGGATATTGATCTTTATGCATTCCATTTCATTTATGACAACTTCCAGTTTTCCTAGATTCATACTTCATATAGTCCATGTTCAAATTACTAATGTATGTTTGCAGCTATTTACATTTTGAGTCATGCCACACCAGCAAATAAAGATCCCAAAAGCTTGATCCAAATCATTAATGTTGACACTTTGAGGAGGGAGCTCTTCCCCAGCCGTATTTTGAGTGCCTTCCAAACTGAGGGACTCATTCTCTGGCACTACATCAGACAACATTCCACTGCTATTCATAAGGTTTTCACTGGCTAATTTTTTCAGAATATAGAAGCATATTAAAGGACAAAACTTGGAAAATTTTTACTTTCCTTAGTTTATAATACCTGAGTCTGAAAATCTATAAAATGTGTTAAAATCTTAACAAAGTTTGCTTAATTTTGATAATATTGTTTCCTTGGTTCACTGTTTATTGCTCTTGCCTATGACATGAAAAGTAATCTTTTCTTTTGTGTAATCTGAGTAGGTGGCAAAGATTCTGTCTCTGAGTTTATGTTAACTTTTATGATCTTGACTAAGGAAACAAAGCCTAGTTGCTTTTGAAAAAGCTAAGAATTTTACTTATAAAATCTTTTATTGTCACTTGGGATAAATAGATATCAATCTCGGTGACATATGATAACTCCTGATAATTTTGAAACTTCTTGGAAAGCCACAGAAGATTTATTATCACTTTGTAAGGGGAAAGGTGCTAGAAAAAAATGAGACTTATTTAATGTGTTTGAGTTGTATGAAACATGTGGATGAATCTAGAGAAGTGTCTAAATTTCTTTGGGTTAAAAATTTGTACGCATGTCAGTAACTTATATTTTGCTTGATACTAGACAACAAGATTTTTTAATTGCTAGTTGGTTACAACTTTGTTCTGTAATTTAAATCTAGCAACCTCAATGTCAGTAAGTTTCAACTGAGGGTTTACTCCACTTACCTGTAGAGTTTTATTAGTATTCAGATGTTTAGAAATGACAATCCTGGTATATTCTTGGTATATCCTAAATATGTGCTCTATATTCATATTATGTTAAATCTCAGGATTATTATGTTATATCTAAAGTATTTTTCCCACCTAAGGATTATAGTCATCCATTTTTAAAAAATTGGAAAATAAGGCTAATTGCTATTTTTAAAGTTTCACCTTCCATATAGAAGACCCATGAACAAGACCATGTGTTCGATTCCTGGCCAATGCAACCTGATGTTCAGGCACCGTCTTGAATATGGACGTGATGCCTGAACTTGGGCAGCCATCTTATGACTATGAACAAGAATAAAGGAAAGGGCAAAAGAATTTCAGACACTTGACTTTGACATTTAAGCCTCTCTCCTGGTATCAGCAACCACCTACCTCCAGACTCCTTTTTATGTGAGAAAACAAACCATATTTGTATAAACCACTGTCAGTTTGATATTTCATGGTTTGTAGGGGAGGGCACTTATGATGCAGGAAATCATTTCTTTCTTTTCTTTTTTTTGAGCGTTTTGTTTTCTGAAAAGACATTTATTCTATCTCAAATTAAAATGAGTAAAGATATATGTGTTGAAAATTATTTTCACTCAGTTTATTTATTTGTTTTTTGGTAATTCTCTTATTTTCTTCTACTTTCCTGTGTTACTTTTGAGAATGTTAATGTTTTTATTTTTTTCTGATTCTATCTATAGGTACTATTTTTTTCTCTGTAAACTCTTAGGATTTCTCTTTATCCCTGGTAGCTGGAAATTAAGAGTATCACTGTTCTCTAAGAATATCATAGGTAAAGGTTTTCATCTGTTCTGTGTATTATTTCTATTAAACCAAAAAAAAATAAAAAACACCAAACCTGTTACCATTGAGTCCGACTCATAGTGACCCTTTAGGACAGAGTAGAATTGCTCCATAGGGTTTCCAAGGCTGTAATCTTTATGGGCACTGACTGCCACATCTTTCTCCCACAGAGCAGTTGGTGGATTCGAACCACCAACCTTTGGCTTAGCAGCCAAGTGCTTAACCACTGCACCACCAGGGCTCCTTATTGTTTCTGTTATCTCCATGGTATTTCTTCCTGTTTGTTTTGGTGTCTGTGTTTCATATTGGAGGTTTTCCTAAAATGTCTGGTGACCTTGGCTCTGTGTTCACATCTCAGATAGAGACTCTAAAAAGCCACTGTAAACCCTATGTGCATGGAGGAGGGGTGAGGGGGCTCATCAATAAGTGAAGCTTCACTTTAGATAATGAGGAATGGGTGGGCAAACACTTTCTTAGGTTTACCCAAACATCAGAATCTGTAGGTCTTCTGAAACCATTCAGCTTTTCTGGAGAAGGGTCTTCTGATCTCTTGCCTAGCTAAGGAGGGGTTGGCTGAGCCTGACTACCAGCATTCTGCAAACTGAAAGGAGAAGGGAGCTGGAGGTCCCACCATTCAGCATTAAGACTTTTACTTAATCCTCCAGGCTTCAGTCTGACACCGATCTTATCGCTACTCCTTAACCCTATACCTAGTGCTCCCTGTCCCAAGCCTCTCTGGTATAATTTTCACAAAGAATATACCTCCCTTTTCCTAAGGGAGTAAACTCATTGCCGCCGAGTTGATTCCAACTCATAGCGACCAGATAGGACAGAGAAGAACTGCCCCATAAGGTTTCCAAGGAGCTGCTGGTGGATTCGAACTGCCAACCTTTTGGTTAGCTGTCAAGCTCTTAACCACTGCACCGTTATCTAGATTTATGAAATGAGGCTAGCTGGTAGTTGGATATATGGGTCTGAACTCAGGAGAGAGGGGAAGCCTGAGAGTCTTACTTTTTCTTGTGTAGACTTTGAAGCAATGTTGTTGATGGAGTAATCCACATCACCCCCACCTTCTTCTGATAGTTATGAGGGGTACATCAGCATTTTTGGCATTCTCCCCCTCTGTGGTGTCTCAGTGGTTAAGAGCTTAACTGCTAACCAAAAGGTCAGCAGTTCGAATCCACCAGCAGCTCCTTGGAAACCATATGGGGCAGTTCTACTCTGTCCTATAGGGTCACTACGAGTCAAATCAACTCGATAGCAATGAGTTGGGTTTTGTTTTATTTTTATGGGCACTTAGATTTCCTTTCTTCTGCTCTGCTAAATTAATCACCCTTCTTATATCCCTTTAATAAAGAGCCTTGGTGGTGCAATAGTCAACTGTTGGGTTGCTAACCGAAAAGTTGGCTGTTTGAACCTGCCTAGGGGCTTAACAACAATGGGTTTGGTTTTTGGGTTTAGGGGCTTTGTTGGAAAAAGACCTGGAAGTCTGCTCCTGTAAAGATTACAGCCCAGAAAACCCTATGGGACAGTTCTACTCTGTTACATGGGGTCACTATGAGTTGAAAGTCAACTCGAGGGCACCTAACAACAATCCCTTTAATGCTTCATGTAATGCAGTTTGAGACTTACAGTTATATCCTTGTTTCACAAAATAATAAATGTCATTTCACAACAATAATATCTTAATGTTGACCCATTCTGTCCTTCCCTTTCCAAGGCTGAGATTATATTTATTCCTTCCCAGAAATGTATCTTCTATTTCCCAGTTCAATAGCACCTTCTTGTGCTGCTCTTGGCAAGAGTCACTTGAGTCACATCACATTCTCAGAGGCTTTTTCTCTTTGTTATGTGTGCACAGTGTGCGCATAGTGTGAGCATATGAGTGCAAAGTAGACATTTTGACCTAGAAGGCCCAGCTACTCTCATGTTTCCTTGGAGACTTGTTTGTAAGTCTTTCTTCTTCACCTCTTGGCTTCAGAGGTCTGCAGGTTCAGCACATCTTTGTAGAGTGGTGCAGCACAATTCAAAATCTTCCTCCCCAGTCCTTGGCTCTGGACTTTCTATGAAAACTATTCATTTCTAGTAACATCTGTCCTCTAGCAGGGCTCCCTTAATGAAAGCCGGCCCAACTCCAAGCGATTCTGTGTCTGCAGGTGGAACAGAACAGAAACCATGGACTAGTCCAAGCCCTTCTTTTATTGACCTGTTCCCCCTGACCAGGAAAGCTTCCAATGTATTTAGAATATCAGCATCCATCATGTGGATGTACTCATTACTCTACATTTTATGATCACTCTGGCTGTAATTCTATCTCTCCTTAGACTCTTGACCTCACTGGCATTTCACTTTTCATAGCTTCCTCATACCTCTGCTCTGCACCAAACCAGACAAGGAATTGAACTCCTCTTCTGCATTCCTCTTTCACCATTTAAAAAAAAAAAAAAAACATACACCAGAATGGCAGCCTCACATTTGGGAACCAGACCGAGATGGTGAAGATCTGACTCTGAAACCTAGAAAGTCGTGGCTCAACCCTTTGAAACCTAGGGGGCCATGACTCCACCCTTTGAACCCTGGGAGGCTGTGGCTCCACCTTTTGAGATCTAGGAGACCACAGTGCCACCATTTGAGACCAGGTCAGCCTTGCTTTCCTTGCTCCTTCTAACAGTCCTGCTGATCTTGAAACTTCTCAGTGGATGATCCTTTTCTTTTCTTGGAGGACAACAGATGTAGCACCTTTGGCCTGTTTCCTTCCTGTAGAATTCCAAGAGACAACTATTTTTCCTTTCGTCTTTTCTCCATCCCCTTCAGTCTAAGCTGATGGGTTTTCTACTGTGGTAGTTGGTTAGATCCATGAGTCACAGGCTTAAACTTTTTAATAAAAGATTGTGTAGCCATATCTTTGATGAAAATTCTACAACACCTATCCTGAGTTTGTACAACAGAATTTTTCAAATCTTTAAGTTTTGTTTTCATTTTGCACAGTTCATTTTTAAGTCCATCTCTTTCCTCTCACATTTTACTATAAGTGGCAAGGAGAAACCATACTGTCCCTTTAAGATATTGCTTAGAAATCTCCTCAGCCAAATATCCAAGCTCATCACTTACAAGTTCTATCTTCTACCTAACATTTGAACATAATTCGGACAAGTTCTTTGTCACTGCATAAAGAGCATTGTCTTTCCTCCGTTGTCCAATCTCATTTCCTTTTAAAACCTCATGAGAAGCACATATAACACCCATATTTCTAGCAACATTCTGTTGCTGGTGCCATATGTGTTCTCTAAGATGAAAGAGACTTTATAGATAGCTCTTCTCATTTTTTCTGAGCCCCCGTGAGAATTGCCTTTTATGTCCATAATTCTACCAACAGTATCTTCAAAGCAATCTAGGCTTTTATTATTAGGCACCTTAAAACTCTTCCAGCCTCCACATATTATACAAATTCCAAAGCCACTCCCACATTTTAGGTATTTGTTAGAACAGCACTCCACTAGTTATCTAGAGCAGCTATAACAGAAATACCACAAGTGGGAGGCTTTAACAAACAGATATTTATTTTCTTACAGTTTAGGAGGTTAGAAGTTCTAGTTAAGGGCACTAGCTCTAGGGGAAGGCTTTCTTTATCTGTCAGATCTGGGGAAATGTCATTGTTCCTTGTCGATCTTCATGTGATGTGGCATCTATCTTCCTTCATCTCTGCTTGCTTCCCTGTACCTAATATGTTCAGAGTATATCTCAAAAGAGATTGACTTAAGACACAGCCTACACTAATGCTGCCTAATTAACATAATAAGAAAGCCCATTTCCAAATGGGGGTATAACCACAGGTATAGATGTTAGGATTTACAACATCCATCAATAACGGCATTGATGTATACAAGGGTTTTTGAAAATTTGAGGGTTCAACAAAGGAATTTTGTACCATCATGTTGCCTGACCATGTCCACCTCAAGACTCCTCTTCAGACTCTTTAACTTTCTGTTTTGTCTAGATCTCTAGGAAACACAGATATCTTTGGAATCTTAATTTTCCTCATTTTATGATGCAGAATAATATCCTTCTTTGTCCCCTGTCTTGGCCCCAGCCCTATCTTCTTTACACATCCACAGAATCAACCATTCCCCTCTGCAAAAAACAACATTCTCATTGCTTAGGGGGCACTGAGATTCTGCTGAGGGTAGTGGGAAAATTTGTAAACTGATAGTGGTGATGGTTGCACAAAATGATAAACATAATTAATGTCACTGAATTGTACATATAAACTATGTTGAAGTGGAAAATGTTTTGTATGTATATACACTGTGGTTTTGTTGTTAGTTGTTGCCAAGTTAATTGAGACTTATGGCAACCTCATGTGTTACGCAGATGTGGTTTAAATCAAGGACATCATACATGAAGAAAGCAAAAGGCTATTAAAAGATAGGAAAGAAAGAAAAGGCCAAAATGGATGTCAGAAGAGACTCTGAAATTTGCTCTTAAACTTAGAGCAGTTAAAGCGAAAGGAAGAAATGATGAAGTAAAAGGGCTGAACAGAAGATTTCAAAGGTGGCTTGAGAAGACAAAGTAAGGTATTACAGTGACACGTGCAAAGACCTAGTGTTAGAAAACCAAAAGGGAAGAACACACTTGGAAAGAACTGAAGAAAAAATTCAAGCCCGCTTTGCAATACTGAAGGAGTCTACAGGGAAAATACTGAACGACACAGGAAGCATCAAAAGAAGATGGAAGGAATACACAGAGTCACTATGCCGAAATGAATTGGTCAGTGTTCAGCCACTTCAGGAGGTAGCATATGATCAAGAACCGATGGTACTGAAGGAAGAGGTCCAAGCTGCACTGAAGGCATTGGCAAAAAACAAGGCCCCAGGAATTGACAGAATACTAGTTGAGATGTTTCAACAAATGAATGCAGCACTGGAATTGCTCACTCATCTATGCCAAGAAATTTGAAAGACAGCTACCTGGCCAATTGACTGGAAGAGATCCATATTTGTACCCATTCCAAAGAAAAGTGATCCAACAGAATGCGGAAATTACCAAGCAATATCAATAATATTACACACAAGTAAAATTTTGCTGAAGATCAATCAAAAGCAGTTGCAGCAATACATCCATAGGGAACTGCCAGAAATTCAAGCTGGATTCAGAAGAGGATGTGGAACAAGGGATGTCATTGCTGATGTCAGATGGATCCTAGCTGAAAGCAGAGAATACCAGAAAGATGTTTACCTGTGTTTTATTGAGTATGCAAAGGCATTTGACTGTGTGGATCATAACAAATTATGAATAACAATGCCAAGAACGGGAATTCCAGAACACTTCATTGTGCTCATGAGGAACATGTTTTAGACCAAGAAACAGTCGTTTGAACAGAACAAAGGGATATTGCGTGGTTTAAAGTCAAGAAAGTTGCGCTTCAAGATTGTATCCTTTCATCATACTTATTCAATCTGTATGCTTAGCAAATAATCTGAAAGGCTGGACTATATGAAGAAGAACGGAGTATCAGGATTGGAAGAAGACTCATTAACAACCTGTGGTATGCAGATGACACAACCCTGCTTGCTGAAAGTAAAGAGGACTTCAAGCACTTACTGGTAAAGATCGAAGACCACAGCTTTCAGTATGCATTACACCTCAACATAAAGAAAACAAAAATCCTCACAACTGGACCAGTGAGCAACATCATGATAAATGGAGAAAAGATGGACGTTGTCAACGATGTCATTTTACTTGGATCTGCAATCAATGCCCATGGAAGCAGCAGTCAAGAAATCAAAAGACGCATTGCATTGGGCAAATCTGCTGCAAAAGACCTATTTAAAGTGTTCAAAAGCAGAGATGTCACTTTAAAGGACTAAGGTGCACCTGACCCAAGCCATGGTGTTTTCAATCAGCCATATGCATGTGAAAGCCGGACAATGAATAAGGAAGATCGAAGAAGAATCGATGCCTCTGAATTACGGTGTTGGTGAAGAATACTGAATATACCACAGAGTGCCAGAAGAACAAACAAATCTGACTTGGAAGAAGTACAGCCAGAATGCTCATTAGAAGCAAGGATGGCGAGACTTAGTCTTACATACTTTGGACATGTTATCGAGAGGGCCTAGTCCCTGGAGAAGGACACTATGCTTGGTAAAGCAGAGGGTCAGCAAAAAAGCAGAAGACTCTCTACCAGATGGATTGACACAGTGGCTGAAACAAGGGGCTCGAGCATAACAATGATTGTGAGGATGGCCGGGACCCAGCACTGTTTCGTTCTCTTGTACATAGGGTAGCTCTGAGTAGAAACCGACTAGACGGCACCTAACAACAACATGTGTTACAGAGTAGAACCGCTTCGTAGGGTTTTCTTGGCTATAATTTCAGCAGATCGAGAAATCTTTTCTTCTGCAGTACTTCTGTGTGGTTTTAAACCACCAACCTTTAGGTTAGCAGTCTAGAGCAAACCCTTTTAGCCTTTTAGGGACCATAAATATATATAATTACCACAATTTTAAAAAATACTGCCACATACACTCAAAAAAAGGATCACTTGTAGAACTGGAAAAGATTGAAATGATATTTGTCTTCCTCCTTCATTAGTATAGAGATTTTATTAGTCCAAGACAATGCCAACTCAGAATTCAAAGTTTTTGATGATTGTTTTTCTGTTACATAAATATTATAGGTTTAATATAATCTATAATACACATTTCTCTCATGGCCTAATAGATTTCTCTAAAGACGTTTTATCAGGCATTCATCAAATACTTTTTGAATGCCTACTATGTAGGCCTTATGTAGATCTAAGGTACTAGGTGTGGTCCAAATGTTTACAAAATCCAGGAGGCTCCAAGAGTCTAGTTCTGACCATCATTTCTTAATCTTGCCAGGCTGCAAAAGCTCACACTCTAAACGGATGTACTTACAGGCCTCTACATGCTGTATTTAATTTTTGATCAGTCTGTACTTTCGTACCTTATATGCTGACTCCTTAAACCCCCTTTAATAGGCTAGATTCAGACATTGGTGTATCAACTGACAATTAAATGTTTCCAGCATCACGAGTAGGTGCCACTGACCTGCTATACCTAGTTTATGACCTTTGTCACCTTAGCAGCGTTTATAACATTATTTGAAACATTATTTCAATTTACTTCTACTCATTGCAAAGTTATGATACCAGAAACACGAGCTGTAGTTTCCATAGTACTTCATCTAATAATAGAAACCAATTAAGTATGGCAAAAGAAAAAAATCTAGAGCTTCCATTGGATGCTCATGGGACTTAACTGAGTTACTTCTGTGGAAAAAAAAAAAATTATAACAGACGTCTTATTTTGATTTTAGGGGTTTTCTCTTAGCCATGAGTCCAAAAATGAATCATAAAAAGCCTGATCCCAACTGCAAAAGTAGTGGCTTGTTCTGTCACGCAGCATCGTAAATTTGTCTTTTCTGGCTAGAAAACGATAGTCAATAACAAACTCACGATGGGTGATAAAATGAAACAGACTGTGTGCTTCCTTAATTTTAATTTCAAGAGGTCTGATAGCTACAAAATGAAAAAGGACCAAATTTTTAGGAATTACTTGTCAATGTTAACTCAGTACTCATTAAGTACTTCCATCACCAAGAAAACTTGTGTTCATTAAGCCAAAAGAAAAGGTTTAAGCTTCTATGATATCTTCAATCTTCGGGGGCATTTTTCTTCATTGTCTTTGTGCAGGGAGACTTGTGTTTCTCCAATTTGTCAATTGTTTATTAAATTATGAAACAATCAAATATTATATTGCTTTTTGGAGTTAATTCAAAGGTTTTTTTTTTAGCAATTGTAATTAGCCTACTTTGAGCCACTTGTTTTTAGAAAAAAATGATCTCTGCATGCATATAGAATGAGTGCTCAAAATAAAATTTATGTTTCAATTTTTTGTTTTGATTATTTTAACAGTTCCCAAATAATTGTGGAGATGATTGCATTTAAGGGAAGTGATTAAAAAGTTAAAAATAAACATATTATTGAAGATGATATCTACGTGATAAAGTTTAATTGGGGATCTGATATTTTTGTTTAGGAACGGAAACTTGGTTCTAACATATAAGCCGATTTTCATATTTTTACTTTCACATGCATTTACAGGCTCAGAATATGTACAAAAGTAAGAAACCACCAATATTTGCATTTTCCACTTCGATCATCAGATAAGGTCTTCATAAAACAACCCAATAAGGCAGACAAAGTAAAATTATCATCCCCATTATACAGATGGAAATCAAATGCTTAGTTTCTCTCCTTCTTTCTCCCCACCTCATTTTATAGAGGGCAGCATCCTTGAAGTAGGGAACTTTCACACTCTCCCCCTTATTCCTCCTCTTTGGTGCATTTTCTCCTGATCCTTTCCCTGTCACTCCAAGGTTCACCATGGGTTGCCCTCCATCTGGTGCCTGTGTTCCACAGTTGCAACTCAAATTTGTGCTGCGTTCTTCTGTCTTGGAGCCCGGATGGCTCCACAATGCTTTCACATCACTGATAGGTAAATTTCATTACCAAAAGCTCAGACCAATTTTTTTCATGACTATCTCTGAATATGTTACTATTTTTTTAATATTTCTTCTACTTTTTTCTTTATCTAAGTTGCTTTTAAAAATACACGTATATATATTTTGTTTCAATCTGTCTTACCTGTTGGAGGCTATCTGAAAATGTCTTGTGATTCTGCTATTGAAGTTTAAGACAGAGATACTCAACCTGACAGGAAGCTCTGTAGCTGTGTGTGTGAGGGTAGAGCTTTTACACTGGTGGTCTTTACTAAGAGGGTAGCACACCTGACATTCCTGGGAGGGGGCCACAAATGTCAGTATTTGAAGTTCTATCATGTTGTGGTAGTCATTTTCTCCACAGAAATATTCTCCAGCCTTCTATCTCTGTGAGGGCAGAGGTCTCTCCACCACTCAGGGGGGAGGTTGGGGGAAGGGGAACAGGCGACCTCATCATTCACTATTCAGATATTCCCTTCATCCTGCCCCTAGCTCTGCTTGAAGTCCAGAGTCTGGAGCTCTGTGAATAAATTTCTTAGCTCCTAGGTGGAAGAGAAGGAAGCAGTTGTCCATTTATGTGGGGTGAGGTGGAGAATGGAAACCTAACTACTCCTTACCAACTTCCTCCCTGTTTTTAGGCCCAAGCTTCACTCCACCTTTGCAGTTCCTAGTAAGCCCCTCTGCGTTTTGCTTCTTGTATGCCCTCTGCAAACCTTTACATATCCCCCACCCTGTTCTGTCATTTCTCACTGCTACATTGGTTTTCCATCTTCATGTGTTGTATTGTGGTGGCACAGATGCTTTGTTTCCTCCAAGTATGCACTTTTGTCTTTCATTCTTCTTGCTGTGTTTGAGTGGTTTCTGAGGAGAGATGGGCAGAATTACCTTTCCTCTGTCATCTTAAAACATGAAATACCCTTAAGAATGTTAAAGGCATTACTCCTTTGACTTCCAGCATCCAGGGATGCTACCAAGAACAATGTCACTTTTATACTCATTTCTTTGTAGTTGACCTGCTTGTTCTCTCTAGGAAAGGTCCCTGTGTGGCTCAAATAATTTGTGCTCAACTGCTAACCTAAAGGTTGGCAGTTCAAACCTACCCAGCGGTGCCACAGAAGAAAGATCTGGTGATCTGCTTCCTTAAAGATTATAGCACAGAAAACCCTATGGATCAGTTCTACTCTAGAACAGATGGTGATGCCATGAGTCAGAATCAGCACGATGGCAATGAGTTTGGTTTTGGTATTGTTTTCTCTCTAGGAAAGTGTAGTATTTTCTTTGTAATGAGCATACTGAATTTTCACAATGATGTGGCCGAGTGGGTCTTTTTTTTTGTTTATCCTACTTGACATTTGGTAGACTGCTTTTATTTAAAGACTTATGTCTCATTTCAAGTGAGGAAAATGTGCTTATTTATCTCACATTGATAAATTCTTCTCATTCATTTTACTATATGTTCAATGGTGGTTGAAACAGAACAACAGAAAATCCTTTATCACCACCACAAGCCTACCACTAAGTAATAAGCAGCAGTAGTATATTGCTGAGAGAGAAGCAAAATACTGGAGAAAGACCTCCTTTGTGGTAAAGTGACGCAGGGACAGATGAAACATGAGTGAGGAGATGAACACAAAGAAAAACCCTCCAGCACCCTTGACATCCTCACAAGCACAAGACAACAGCAACCCACCACTAGAAGAATTTGAAGACTATGGTGCACTGAGAGCAATGACAGCAACAACAAAGACCAACCCAGAATAACTCCTGACTAATTTGACCCTAATGCTTACATAACAGACTGGCACAAGAAGAGACATTTCATTTCTAGGCTTCGATCTCTGCTGTTCTACACACAATGCCCAACATTACATAAAATAATTACAAGACATACAAGAAAGCAAGGGAATCCAACCATTTTCAAGAGATTAATCACTAGAACTAGACTAAGCAATGTCCCAGATGTTGTAACCATCAAATAGGACATTAAAATAACTATGTTAAAAGAATAAGTGGAAATTTTAGACAACATGCATAAACAGATGACAAGTTTGAAAAGAGAAATGGAATCTCTAAGAAAGACTCAAAGGAAGGTGCCAGAAATAAAACAATACAACATCAGAGGTAAATAATTCCTGTGATGGGCTTACCAGTAGAATCACCACAGTTGAGGAAAGAATCAGTAACTTGAAGAGAGCACAAAAGACTAAACACAAAAAGATAAAACAATAATAAAACATAGAGCATCCAAGATCTTTGGAATTATATGAAAGAGTCTAACATATGTGAGTGGTTTCTCAAAAAAAGAAGAAAGACATAATGCAGCAGAATTTATACTTCAAGAGGCAATGGCCATGATTTCCCAAAAATAATGAACAAGTGTTCCAAAGCTCTGTAGCTCCACCGATTAAGTACCTGAAGGCACCCCACTCTGCCAGTAAACATCAGCTGGAAGGTATTCAGCTCTCTTGCTCCGTGGGTTGGCAAGCCTAGCTCCACTGATAAGTGCCCAGAGGCACCCTACTCCGCCAGGAAGCCTCCTGCACCAAGGCATTCAGCTTTCCGTGAGTCGGCTCCAGCACTGTCTGGTGCTGGTCTCCTGGTTTTGATGCTGCTTCTCGCCGTCTGCACTGTCTCCAGTGTAGCAGCTTTCCTCATTTCCTTCTGAGTCTTCTATCCATTCACAGTTTCAAAACTGCTTCCACATTTTAGGTATCTGTTAGAGCAGTACCCCACTCCCAGAACCAAATTCTGTCTTAGTCATCTAGTGCTACTATAACAGAAATACCACAAGTGGATGGCTTTAACAAAGAGAAATTTATTCTCTCACAGTCTAGTAGGTGTAAGTCCAAATTCAGGGCATCACCTCCAGGGAAAGGCTTTCTCTCTCTGTCAGCTCTGGAGGAAGATCTGTGTCATCAATCTTCCCTTGGTCTGGGAGCATCTTAGCACAGGAACCTCAGGTCCAAAGGACACGCTCTGCTTCCAGCACTCCTTTCTTGGTGGTCTAAGGTCCCCCTGTCTCTCTGCTTGCTTCTCTCTTTTGTATCTCACAAGAGATTGGCTTAAGACACTATCTAATCTTGTAGCCCTCATCAATATAACTGCTGTTAATCCATCTTATTACATCATAGTGATAGAAGTTACAATACATAGGGAAATCACATCAGATGACAAAATGGTAGATAATCATACAATACTGGGAATCATGAACTAGCCAAGTTAACAGATATTTTGAGGGGACACAATTCAATGCACGACAACCACTGACACATAGATCCAAGAAATTGAGAGAATTCCAAACAGGATAAATTCTGAACCACCACCACCACCAAACAGCTGAAAATCAAGGATAAGAAGAAAATCTTGAGACCATCAAGAAACATAGTGAGAAACAAAAATAGGAACTAGGCCAGAATACTCACCAGTAATTATGCAATCCAGAAGACAATGGAGTGACTGTTCTCAAACACTGATATAAAAAGCTCCAGCCCAAAATTCTACACCCAGAAAAATAGTTTCAAAAGTGAAAGTAACTGTCTTAGTCATCTAGTTCTGCTATAACAGAAATACCACAAGTGGATGGCTTTAACAAAGAGAGTTTTATTCTCTCATAGTCCAGTAGGCTACAAGTCCAAATTCAGGGCATCAGCTCCAGGAGAAGCCTTTTTCCCTCTGTTGGCTCTGTCTGGAGGAAGGTCCTTATGAGGCATCAGTCTTCCCTTGGTCTGGGAACATCTCAGCACAGGAACCTCAGGTCCAAAGGATACACTCTGATCCTGGTACTGCTTTTTTGGTGGTATGAAGTTCCCAAGTGTCTCTCCTCACTTATCTCTTTTATATCTCAATAGAGATTGGTTTAAGACACTATCCAATCTTGTATACCTCATCAGTATAACTGCCGCTAATCCATCTTATTAGATCATAGTGATTGAATTTACAACACATAAGGAAATCACATCAGGTTACAAAATGGTACACAATCATACAATACTGGAAATCTTGACCCAGCCAAGTTGATAGATATTTTTGGGGGACACAATTCAATCCATGGCAGTAACATATAGAATTCTCTAGTAAAAGAAGATAATTCATTGCCAGCACGTGACAAGAAATATGAAGCAAGTTCTTTACAGAGAAGGAATATGATACCAAATAAAAATGTGGGACTACACAAAGAAGTGAAGAACATCTGAAATGGCATAAATAAAGGTGAATGTGAAAGACATTATTTATTTTTAAATGCTCCAAAAAAGGAATTAACTATAATGCAAAATAGTAAAGTAGCATGGGATGTATAGCACATGTAAAAGTAAAATATATGGCAACAATCACATGAAGAATGGAAGGTAGGAATTCGTAGTATACTTTTGAGAGACTGTATACTTTATGTAGGAGACCTGGGGTTGCCATGGTTAAGTGCTCGGCTACTGACAAAAAGGCTGGCAGTTCAAACCCTCAAGCCACTCTGCAGGAGAAAGATGCGGCAGTCTGCTTCTGTAAGGATTACAGCCTTAGAAGCCCTATGGAGCAGTTCTACTCTGTCCTATAGGGTCGCCATGAGTCAGAATCAATTTGATGGCAACAAGTTAGGTTTTAGGTTTTTAGGTTTTTTGATACTTTACATACAGTGGCATAATATTATTTTAAGGTAAATTGTAATTAGTTAAAAATGCATACCATAAGCCCTAGAAAGCAGCAAAAGATTCTAGAAAAAAAGATAACTAATAAGCCAATAATGGAAATAAAATGGAATCACAAAATTTATACAATCGAAAAGACAAAAAAAGTGTTTTTTATACGGAAAAAATAGAAAACGACTAGCAAGATGGAAGTTTTATAATAATTACCTTGAAAGTAAACAGTATAACTCACCAATTAAAAGTTAGAAATTGTTAGATTATATAAAAAACCAGGACCAACTATATGCTGTGCTCAGAAACAGGCCACTTTATATACATATAGGTATATATATGCATGTATGCATGCATATGCGTGCATATACATGCTTGTAAATTTTATATATATATATGGAGCCCTGGTGGCATAGTGGCGAAAGAATTTGGCCGCTAACGAAAAGGTCAGCAGTTTGAATCCACCAGCCACTCTTTGGGAACCCTATGGGACAGTTCTACTCTGTCCTTATAGGGTCACTATAATGAGTAGAAATCAACTTGATGGCAATGGATTTGGATGGGTTTTGTATAATATATATATATATATATATATGTTATTATTAGGCATCATCGAGTCACTTCTGAAGCATAGTGACCCTAAGAAACATTGCATAGTCCTGTGGCATCCTCAAATATGTTACTAAGTTTGAGCCCATTGTTAAAAGTAAATGAATGTAGAAAGATATATCATGCAAACACTAATCCAGAGAAAGCTGGAATGGTAGTATCAGGAAAATGAATATTACCAGGGATAAAGAGGGACATTACTTAATGACAAAAAGGCCAATCCACCAAGAAGACAAAATACTGAATGTTTTATGCAGTAACAAAAGAATGTCAAAATCATAAGGCAAAAACCAGTGGAAATGGATAGACCAATTCAAAATAATAGTAGAAATTTCAAAACTCTTCTCTCAGTAATCGATAGAACAAGTTGACCAAAAAAAAAAAAAATCACTGGATATAATATCTAAATACAGTCAAACAACTAGTCCTAACTGATACTTGTAGAATACACAGCAGTAGAGGAATATACATTCCTGTCAACTACACTGAAACATTCATGAAGATAGAATATACTGTGTGCCATGAAATAAGCCTCGACTAATCTAAAGTAAATTACAGAGTATGTTTTCTGACTACAATGAAATTAAATTAGTAATCAATAACAGAAAGATAACTGGGAAAATTCCAACTATTTATAAATTAACCAACATATCTCTAAGTGAAAGGAGGAAATCAAAGGAGAAATAGAAAATATTAATTGAATGAAAATAAACATCAAAATTTGTGGAATGCAGAGAAAACAGTGTTTTGAGGAAACGTATAGCAAAAATCCCAATCCAAATCTTCCCAGGCATTTTTTAGAAATCAGTAAGCTGATTTGAAAATTTATGTGGAAGTACACAGGATGGGTTTACTAGTGATGTCTATTTTTGCTTATATTGCTGATATTGCTTATGTTAACTTTTTAAAAATTAAACATGTATTTTACTCATGTAATTAAAACAAAAGTTCCAAATGACACCAACCTCATAATATATGGGATTTATTAGGAAAAAAGCTGAAGTGTACAAAGGGGAAAAGACTAAGAAACTTTGGGTGAGTTGAGAGAAAAAGAGTGTGTGTGCATGTAATTGATGAAGGGGATAGTGAAGAAGTGCCTTCAAGCTCTAAGTTCTTTGAACAAGAGGGAAGAAAATGCTGGAACTATAGTAACCCTGGCCATCCTGGCAGAAAAAGCACTAAATTGATGATGTGTTGAGAGCAGGGACATTGTCTGTATTATTCACTGGTGAATATTCAATTCCTATTCACAGGGCTTAGCAGTCAGGAAATATTTGTAGAAAAAGGAAGAAATGAAGGAGGAAGGGAAGAGGAAAAAGGGAGGGACAAAGAAAGGGAAGGAAACTAGAATATAAGAAAGGGTAGAGCACCACTGGTGGTGGAAAGGAGAAAGTACCTATCAGATTGGTTGAGCTGTGGAAACTTGAACACTTGTAGCAAAGTAGGAGCAAATTGAGGGCTTGGACAATGCAGAGGAAAGAAAGTCCTTTGAGGCTTACACATGAGAAAAGAGAAGGGCCAAGACTCAGTATCAAGGGAAAAGCCTCTAAAACTTGTCACAAAAATTCTTGTTTTTGCAGCATGAAATACACAGGTGCTGAACTCCTCAGGACATGGTCTTTGGGCCACACATGTACCTGCAGAACTGGTATCCACACAGGAACTCACCATCTGGAGAAGAAAAGGAGATCCCTCATTTCTGCCTCTAAGACCCCCTCCAGGAAGGCAAGCTTTTGCCACCTAAGTGGTAAGCAATAAACATTTGTTGGAAATATCGGTGATTCAATGAGTGAGGAAAAATAGCACTATTGAAGGGAGGACCAAGATGCCAAAGTAATCAGATGCTTCCTGTGGTCCCTCTTACAACAAAGACCTGAACAAACAAGTGAACTGATTGTATATAACAATCTAGGGGCCAGGAACGTCAAGGCAAAGTTGAGGAATCGGACTGAGTGGCAGGGGAGAGAGAGACGGTTCAGAAGCAGCAAGGAGTTGCCATACCCGAACCAGCAAGAGCCTGAGCCCTTCAGGCCAGATCAGCTCCTGTGCATCGTGAGGCTAGCAGTGGCATCAGGAGGCATTTTCCACATCGGGAGAGCCCCAGTGGCAGAGCAGCTACTCAGCCATCCAAAACCAGTGAAAAGCAGCACTCAAGGCCTAAAGATAAGTTCTTGCGTCTGGCCTACTGCAGGGATAAAAAAAAAAAAAAAAGAAAACACCACATTTGGGAAAAACCTCTCTCCCATTTACCTCCCCCCTCCCCTCTCTGCACTGGGTACCAGGGCAGCTTCAGAGATTGCCGAGTTTCCTGGGCCGAAAGTAGGACCCATCACGTGCCCTGAGCCATTCTCCCGGCCTTGGAGAGGGGACAAACTAACAAACAGGGAAAAAATAAGCTACCGGCTCCCCTTAGCCAGAAGCTCAGGGTTGGCACAGCTCCTTCGCCTACGCACAGGCATAAGGGATCCATGGACTTTGAATGCCTTTCACCCCTGGATAGACTTGTGTGGGCCGATTTCAACAGTGTAAGCCCTTATTATCACAGTACAACAGGGTGTGTTCCTGAAGTCTAACTTCAACTGTTTCAGCTGTGAAGTGACAGGTTTGTGACATTTGACGCTGCTCTTCCCATTAAGCAGATTCTTCACCTGCCCACATCAGGGGCCTGAGGACTGGTGGCTCCACCCACTCCACCTAGCCACCTGCAACAGGGGTCTAAGAATAAGTGGTGCTCCCCAGTCCTTAGAGCCAACAGCATTGGGTGCTCATAGTCCAGCTGCAAAATCCACCTACCTACTCACTGTAGGGAACAGGGACACGCTTTCCTTTCAGACACTCAGGGGAAACAGCCCCTTGCCTTACTCAACATGTGACCCCCTACTGCAGCCAGATATCTATGCCTACTCCAATCACCCATGCCTCTCTAGGACTGTAGGTGAGAGCCTGCACCACACACTTGGTAACCGACTACCTGGACACCTGAGCTGAATCCATACAATAAAAGTTAACCAGCTCCTGGGCTTACATACTTAGTAACAGATCTAACCACCTGATGACAGCACATTAGAGCTTCAAAGGTGCCAATAATCAAACTATCGCACACAAGCAGCCTACTTGGCCATATCAAAACAAAACAAGAAACTAGGACACAGTAAGCAAATATAAAATAAATAAATTATAATAACTTATTGACAGCTCGGAGACAACAGTCAATGTCAAATCACATTAAGAGGCAGACCATGATGGCTTCGGCAGGCTCCCAAAATGAAGAATCAATAAATTTTCTGGAGGAAGAGAAGAGAATTTCTTGGAATTACCAGAGGCAGAATACAAAAGATTAATATACAGAAATCTTCAAGATATTAGGAAGGACAAAATCCAAAGAAAGCCAAAGAACACACAGACAAAGCAGTAGAGGAACTTAAGAAGGTTATTCAAGAACATGATGACAAATTTAATAGGCTGCAAGAATCCATAGAGAGACAATAGTCAGAAATCCAGAAGATTTAACAATAAAATTTCAGAATTAGACAACTCAATAGAAAGTCATAGCAGCAGAATTGAGGCAATGGAAGTCAGAATTAGTGAGATTGAAGATAAAGAACTTGACACCAACTTATTTGAGGAAAAATCAGATAAAAGAATTAAAAAGAATGAAGAAACTCTAAGAGTTTTATGTGGGACTCTATCAAGAGAAATAAACTACGAGTGATTGGAGTACCAGAACTGGGGGATAACAGAAAATACAGAGAAAATTGTTGAAGATTTGTTGGCAGAAAACTTCCCTGATATCGTGAAAGATGAGAAGATATCTATCCAAGATGCTTATCGAACCCCACATCAGGTAGATCACAAAAGAAAGTCACCAAGACATATTATAACCATACTTGCCAAAACCAAAGATGAAGAGAGAATTTTAAGAGTGGCTAGGGATAAACGAAAAGTCATCTACAAAGGAGAGTCAATAAGAGTAAGCTCGGACTACTCAGCAGAAACCACGCAAGCAAGAAGACAATAAAATGACATATATACAGTCTTGAAGGAAAAAAATTGCCAGCCAAGAATTATATATCTAGCAAAACTGTCTCTCAAATATGATGGTGAAATTAGGGCATTTCCAGATAAATGGAAGTTTAGGGAATTTGTAAAAACCAAACCAAAATTACAAGAAATACTAAAAGGAGTCCTCCGGTTAGGAAATCAATAACATCAGATAACAACCCACGAGTAGAACACAGGACAGAGCAACCAGTTCAACTCAGATAGGGAAGTCACAAAATAAATGAAAGCTAAAACACTGAAAATAGGGAAACAGAGATGTCAAAAAGTGAAAGATGACAACATTAAAACAAAAGAGAGACTAAAAAACAGACATAGATTTTGCGTATGTAGAGGAAGTCAAAGCGATATAAAGAAATAAAAGACTGCTTGAAACATAGAAAAATAAGGGTAAATATTAAGGTAACCACAAAGGAAACTAACAATCCTAAACAACAAAATAAAAAACAAGAAAAATATAAAGGCTCAGCACATACAAATAAGAAAAATATAAAGGCTCAGCACATACAAAATGAACAACCATGAAAAGGATGAAAAGAAAACACATGAAGAGAAACAATTCAGCACAGAAAATTAAATGAACAAAGAAACTGTCAGCAACACACAAAAAAAGACATAAAAATGACAGCATGAAATCATATCTATCAATGATTATGCTGTATCTAAATGGACTAAATGTATCAATAAAGAGACAGAGTGGCAGAATGAAGAAAAAAACATGATCCGTCTATATGCTGTCTACAAGAAACACACCTTAGACTAAAAAGACACAAACAAACTAAAACTCAAAGGATGGAAAAAAAATGTATCAAGCAAACAACACTCAAGAAAGAGCAGGAGTGGCAATATTAATCTCTAACAAAATAGACTTTAAAGTAAAATCTACCACAAAGGATAAGGAAGGACACTATACAATGATTAAGAACAGTACACCAGGAGGACATAACTATAAGAAATATTTACTCACCCAATGACAGGGCTCCAAAATATATAAAACAAACTCTAATAGCATAGGAAAGAGAGACAGACAGCTCCATAATGATAGTAGGAGACTTCAACGCTCCACTTTCGGTGAAGAACAGAATATCGAGAAAGAAGCTCAATAAACACATAGAAGATCTAACCGCTGCAATCAATCAACGTGATCTCATGGACATATACCGAACACTCCACCCAACAGCAGCCCAGTATACTTTCTTTTTCAAGGCACATGGAACATTCTCCAGAATAGACCGCATATTAGGCCATATAGCAAGCCTTAACAGAATCCAAGGCATCGAAATATTACAAAGCATCTTTTCTGACCATAAAGCCATAAAAGTAGAAATCAATAACAGAAAAAGCAAGGGAAAAAAATCAAACACATCGAAACTGAATACTTTGCTCAAAAACTACTGGCTTATATAAGAAATAAAGGATGGAATAAAGAAATTCATAGAATCAAATGAGAATGAAAACACATCCTACCAGAACCTTTTGGACACAGGAAAAGCAGTACTCAAGAGGTCAGTTTATAGCAATAAACGCACACATCCAAAAAGAAGAAAGGGCCAAAATCAAAACATTACCCTACAACTTGAACAAGTAGAAAGAGAGCAGCAAAAGAAGCTCTCAGGCACCAGAAGAAAGGAAATAATAAGAATTAGAGCAGAATTAAATGAAATAGAGAATAGAAAAACATTTGAAAGAGTTAACAAGACCGAAAGTGGTTCTCTGAAAAGATCAACAAAATTGATAAACTACTGGCCAAGCTGACAAAACAAAAACAGGAGAGGAGGCAGATAACCCACATAAGAAATGAGATGGGTGATATCACAACAGAATCAACTGAAATTAAATAATCATAACAGAATACTATCAAAAATTGTATTCCAACAAATTTGAAAACCTAGAGGAAATCAACAAATTTCTAAAAAATCACCACCTACCTAAACTAACACAATCAGAGGTAGTACAACTAAATAAACCTATAACAAAAGAAGAGATTGAAAAGGTAATTAAAAAAACTCCCAACAAAAAAAAAGCCCTGGTCTGGACGGTTTCACTGGAGAATTCTACCAAACTTTCAAGGAAGAGTTAACACTACTACTACTAAAGGTATTTCAGAGCATACAAAAAGATGGAACACTCACAAACTCACTCTATGAGGCCAACATAACCTTGATACCAAAACCAGGTTAAAAACCACAAAAAGAGAAAATTACATACCAATATCCCTCATGAACACTGATGTAAAAATCCTCAACAAAATTCTAGCCTATAGAATTCAGCAACATATCAAAAAAATAATTCACCATGTTCAAGTGGGATTTATACCAGGTATGCAGGGTTGGTTCAACATTAGATAAACAATCAATATAATCCATCAAATAAATAAAACAAAAGACAAGAACAACAATCTTATCAACTGATACAGAAAAGGCATTTGGCAAAGTCCAACACACATCCATGATAAAAACTCCCAGCAAAATAGGAATAGAAGGGAAATTCCTCAACATAATAAAGGGCATTTATACAAACCCAACAGCCAGCATCATCCTAAATGGAGAAAGTTTGAAAGCATTCTCCTTGAGAACAGGAACCAGACAAGGATGCCCTCTATCACCACTCTTATTCAACATTGTGCTGGAGGTCCTAGCCAGAGCAATTAGGTAGAAAAATAAATAAAGGGCATCCAGATTGGTAAGAAAGAAGTCAAAGTATCTCTATTGGCAGATGATATGACGATCTTATACCCAGAAAACCCCAAAGAATCCACAAGAAAACTATTGGAACTAATAGAAGATTTCAGCAAAGTTTCAGGATACAAGATAAACATACAAAAATCAGTTGGAGTCCTCTACACCAACAACGAGAGCTTCCAAGAGGAAATCACCAAATTGATACCACTTAAATAGCCTCCAAGAAGATGAAATACTTAGGAATAAATCTAACCAGAGACATAAAAGGCCTATATAATGAAAACTACAGGACACTACTGCGAGCAACCAAAAGAGACCTGCATAAGCAGAAAAACATAACTTGCTCATGGGTAGGAAGACTCAACATTGTGAAAATGTCAATTCTACCCAAAGTGATCTACAGATACAATGCAATCCCAATCCAAATTCCAACCGTGTTTTTTAATGAGACAGAGAAACAAATCACCAACTTCGTATGGAAAGGGAGGAGGCCCCAAATAAGTAAACCATTACTCAAGAAGAAGAACAAAGTGGGAGGCCTCACACTACCTGATTTAAAACCTATTATACCACCACAGTAGTCAAAACATCCTGGCACTGGTACAACAATACATACATAGACCAATGGAACAAAGTTGAGAATCCAGACATAAATTCATCTACCTATGAGCAGCTGATATTTGACAAAGGCCTAAAGTCTATTAATTGGGGAAAAGATAGTCTCTTTAAGAAATGGTGATGGCATAACTGATATCCATCTGCAAAAAACTGAAACAAGACCCATACCTCACACCATGCACAAAAACTAACTCTAAATGCATCAAAGACCTAAATATAAAATTAAAAACAATAAAGATCATGGAAGAAAATAGGGACAATGCTAAGAACCCTAATACATGGCATAAACAGAATACGAACCATAAGTAACGATCGACAAACACCAGAAGAGAAAGTAGATGACTGGGAGCTCCTAAAAATCAAACACTTCTGCTCATCAAAAGACCTCACCAAAAGAGTAAAAAGACAACGTACAGACTGGGAAAAAAATTTTGGCTACGACAGATCTGATCAGCATCTAATCTCTAAAATCTATAAGATACTGCAAAACCTCAACAACAAAAAGACAAACAACCCAGTTAAAAAAATAGGTAAAGGATATTGTCATGGATTGAATTGTGTCCCCCAAAAAAATGTGTGTAGCAACTTGGCTAGGTCATGATTCTCAGTATTGTATGATAGTGTAATCTGATGTGATTTCCTTATGTATTGTAAACTCTATCACTATGATGAGATTATATGTGATCTCCTTATGTGTAGTAAATTCTATCACTGTGATGAGGTTATGCTGATGAGGTTTACAAGATTAGATAGTATTTTAATCCAATCTCTTTTGAGATATAAAAGAGAGAAGCGAGCAGAGACACATGGGAACCTCATACCACCAAGAAAGCAGTGCTGGTTGCAGAGCACATCCTTTGGACCCGAGGTTCCTGTGCAGAGAAGCTCCCAGACCAAGGGAAGACTGATGCATTACAAGGACCTTTCTCCAGGGTCAACAGAGAGAGAAAGCCTTCTCCTGAAGCTGATGCCCTCAATTTGGACTTGTAGCATACTGGACTGTGAGAGAATAAACTTCTCTTTGTTAAAGCCATCCACTTGTGGTATTTCTGTTAGTCATCTTGTGCTGCTCTAAGACAGATATGAACAAGCACTTTGCCAAAGAAGACATTCAGGTGGCTAACAGACACAGGAGGAAATACTTATGATCATTAGCCGTTAGAGAAATGCAAATCAAAACTACAATGAGATACCATCTCACCCCAACAAGACTAGCATTAATCCAAAAAATAATAAATGTTGGAGAGGTTGTAGAGAGACTGCAACACTTATACACTGTTGTTGGGAATATAAAATGGTACAACCACTTTGGAAATTGATTTGGCGCTTCCCTAAAAAGCTAGAAATAGAAGTACCAAAGGATCCAGCAATCCTACTCCTTGGAATATATCCTAGAGAATTAAGAGCCGTCACACGAATAGATATATGCACACCCATGTTCATTGCAGCATTGTTCACAATAGCAAAAAGTTGGAAACAACCTAGGTACCCATCAACAGATGAATGGATATACAAATTATGGTATATTCACACAATGGGATACTACGCAACGATAAAGAACAACAATGAATCTGCGAAACATCTTACAATACGGAGGAATCTGGAAGGCATTGTGCTGAGAGAACTTAGTCACAAAAGGACAAATATTGTATAAGACCACTATTATAAGAACCCAAGAAAAGGTTTAAACACAGAAGACAACACTCTTTGATGGTTACGAGGCGGGGGGGAGGGAGAGGGGTATTCACTAACTAAAAAGTAGACAAGAATTACCTTAGGTGAAGGCAAGGACAGCACACACTACAGGGGAAGTCAGCACAACTGGACTAAACCAAACCTAAGAAGTATCCTGAATAAAACCAAATACTTCGAGGGACAGAGTAGCAGAGGCAGGGGTCCGGGGACCATGCTTTCAGAGGACATCTAGGTCAATTGGCATAACAAAGCTTTTTAAGAAAATGTTCTGCATCCCGCTTTGGTGAGTGGCATCTGGGGTCTTAAAAGCTAGCGAGTGGCCGTCTAAGGTACGTCAACTGGTCCCAATCCACCTGGAGTAAAGGAGAATGAAGAACACCATGGACACAAGGGAAGTATCAGCCCAAGATACAGAAAGGGCCACATAAACCAGAGACTTCATCAGCCTGAGACCAGAAGAACTAGATGGTGCCCAGCTACCACAGTGACTGCTCTGACAGGGAACACAACAGAGTCCCTGATGGAGCAGGAGAAAAGTGGGGTACAGAACTCAAATTCTAGTAAAAAGAACAGACTTAATGGTTTGATAGAGACTGGAGGGACCCTGGAAGATGTGGCCCCCAGTCTCTCTGTTAGCCCAAAACTAAAACCATTCCCAAGGCCAACTCTTCAGTCAAAGATTACACTGGACTACGGGACATAAAATGATACTCGTGAAGAACGTGCTTCTTCACTCAAGTAGATACGTGAGATCAAATGAGAAGCTCTCATCCGAAGGAGAGATGAGAAGGCAGACAGGGTCAGGAGCTGATTGAATGGACACGGGAAATCTGGCGTGGAAAGGAAGAATTTGCTGTCACTGTATAGGGAGAACAAGTAGGGTCACAAAACAATTTATGTATAAATTTTTGTATTAGAGACTAACTTGAATTGTAAACTTCCACTTAAAGCACAACAATTTTTTTAAAAGTTTAAAAAAAATAAAGCACTATTACCCTGGGTTTCAAGCTGCTTGGTGGGAAAGGACTGAGATGATTAAGGTAGGCCCATAGTGGGTCATCTTCTCCCAGCCCCGAATTGTCCCGTACTGAGCCTCCATTTCCAAAAGCCCTGCTACAAACAAGTCCCAGTGGAATATTTGTAGCCAAATTCCTGTCATCCCTCAGGATCTAACAGCACCTGTATGCTTTTAGTCTAGCAGCACCCACAGGCCCTGACACCCGACAGCAAGCACTTTTCTCCTGATAGGTCTACTGATCCCGTTAAAGACCAGTGGCAACACAGCACCAGAACCAGAGGACCCTGTCCCAAATCTTTCATGGGGGAAAAAAAAAAAATCCTCCCTTATTCTCTGGTTTGGCCCTCAGGGCTCATAAGAGAGTCACTCTTTCTTCAAGATTTGGCAAGGGTCACATCAAGAGACTTCTCAGTCCCCACCTACTTTCATAAGTACTTCCTCAGAATGCACTCTGTTTATCCTGGGCATAGAGTTGGCTCATCTGAGACTTGCAACTCCCGTCAGGATTAACATGATTACACCTGTGAAATTGTAGCGCTAGAAGGTCAAAACTAGCATAATGAGGCTCTTTCTGGGCTCAATTTTGCCACTGGTCAGGAGACGGTACCCACCACCTGACCCACCGCTGGCATGAAAAATGGTCAGGGCCCCACCCACATTGGTATAATTTGCCAAAAGTGTGGTTTGATTTTTCCGTGGTTGATTTACACCAGTTGTAAAAACCACATGGGGGCAATGTCTGACCTCCTCCAACCCCACAAGGGGGAAGGAGAACCAAGATCAACAGCCCAAGGCTGATTCCTATAAGGTAGAGGTCAGACAAACCTCCTCTCTCTACCATCTTTACTAATTCTGATACCAACAGTCCCTCCCACAGCACTCTGTACTAGGTTTGATAACTCATTGTAATGGCCACACAAAACTCACAGACCATACTCACAATCATGGGGTTTATTAGGGAAGTAACCGTTAAAATTCAGCCTCAACAACAAGCCAGGATACAGTTCTTGCATCAGGATAGCCTCTCCCCAGCTGTGCTCACAGGCATGCCTCTCCCTGGCTCTCAGTCTCTGCCCCGAGGCACTCAGCTTTCTCTCTCCATGGGCTGGGAAGCCCGACATGCCATCTCTTGCTGCCGGGTCTCTTCTTCCTTGGTGGTGGTGGGATCGTCTCCCCTGCTCTGGAATTGGCTCTCTTTTAAGGCAAAACTGACCAATCGCCTTAGTAGGCCAAAATCACCCTATTACACAATCACCTGGGTGGGCGTTACAAGACCATGGCTAGAAAGGTCACACACAAAAAAGTTAATTAATCCACCGCAGGCCACCAACTGGCTTTTCTAGCCATCGTTCTATCATATTTGGAGGATAACGTCCCCCTTCCAGTCATTTTACCAGTCCAAAACAGCCATTAACAAGTAGCCTTTAAATGGGGCAAAGAGTCCATGGGGTGAGGTTATTCAGGTACCAGCCATTCAGGTTTGCTGCAGGTGTGCATATGATTTGGTCACACCCTCCAACAGTCCATCTCATCTTCACCCTTTCTGACTTCTGATAAAATTTAACTGAGAGAAGATTATTCCCTTGCTCTGAGCCTCAACATAAGCAAAACCTATAAGGGATTTTAGGTTCAGCCACTCTCCTCCAGCCCAGCATTGCCTCCCCCTTAGTCCATTCAGTTACAGTTTCTACAATTACAGTTTTTACAATCACAATTAACCCTTTTAACAATCAATACTCACAGCTAAATTATATAATCCTATCAGCATCTTCCCCCACCGTCTCTTCCCCAGACCTATCAGGAAAAGAGAAAACTATTTAGTGGGAATCCTCCCTTGTCTCCATCATTTTGAGTGTAAGCACACCCATGAAATCGTGTAAGCCAGCCACTTCATGCCTTTATCTCCCCTCATTTTAGATAGCCAATGTTTAAATTGCCTGTTCCTGTCAAACCAGTACTGTGAGGAGACAAGCGTGTTCTTTGGTGTTGAAGAGTCTTCTGTTGCTGTTGGGACTTTGAGCATCTGCGTCCATAAGCAAAGTCGAGTCCAGAGCAAGCCATCAAATTGCAGCAATCTACACCAGCTCACGGTGTCGAACATCTTTCTCTTCATTTGGTCAGGTTCTGGTCAGCTCATCCCAAGCCATCCAAGCTAGGTCACGTGGGTTAGGCGTGAGAGTTCACACACCTCCCAGCACTTCAGACAGCCCCTTCACACACTCTCATCCCCAGCCCCCTTGGGCTAGGTCAACATGTTCCACCTGTAAACTCGGAAGTCCACACACAACTCCCTTTACTTCTGACCAGCCATTCTTTCCTATCACTCTCATCCCTAGCCCCCATGGACTAGGTCAACAGGTGCCAGTGGAACAAGACCAAACTCACATCATCTCTTCATTGCTGCACTTCTCCCACGTCAACTCACTGAGTGGACCCAGGTGGTCACCACAAGCGAGCACACCAAGCTGTCTACTCACTGGCTCCCTTTAACTTCCAGTCCTGGAAGGGGGTGCCTTGCAGTGGGCACTGATTTTTCCTGCCTCAATGCATCCAACAGCAAACGGCTTGCTCAAAATTCGAAAAGTAAAACAGCCACTTTTTTTCCTGTAAGTTCTTCCTTCAAATGCAAATCTTCCATTCTGTCAGCAGTTCTGGGTGGTTCTGCATGTCTTTTCAAATACAAAATCTGGGTGGAGCTCAAGTTTTTGGCCTAAGCTCCTACTCTATACACAGGGCTACAGCTTTCAAACAGCCTGTGTTTCCCTTGGGCAAATCCTAATTCCCCTTTTAGCATATCCAATCAAGCATTGGCATTGGCTGAAGGCAGAGTTACAGGCTGTCTGTAATCTGTAATACCCAATATTCTTTTCTAGCATAGATTTTGGTCTGCTTTACAACATTAGGTAGGAGAAACATTCAATATCCATAGTACATTCAGTTAAACACATAATCCTAAACACATAACCCTTTTAAAACATTCCAGTTTAGTCTTCTTAAACACCTTAACTATCTTCCCATTTATATGCATATGGCCTTGGGCCTCTGGCTGGGTAGAACCAGAAGACCTCGGCCCTCTATCAATCATCCTGCTCACCTGGCCTGGCTTTCGCCCCAGGCCACTTCAGCTGCAGCTTTTCAGCCATTACAAGTAACAACAACCAAAGTAACCATCTAAGAAGCAAAAGTTTCACTTCCCAAGCCCCTTTATTCTTTCTCTTACAAAGTCCCATGCTCTTGTGAGTCTGGAGCCATCGTAAAGAATTCCACTTCTGATGTCAACTGTAAAAATGACATGGGGGTAGTGTGTGACTTCCTCCAACCCCACAAGGGGGAAGGAGAACCAAGATCAACAGCCCAAGGCTGATTCCTATAAGGCAGAGGTCAGACAGGCCTCCTCTCTCTGCCATCTTTGCTAATTCTGACACCAATCGTCCCTCCCACAGCACTCTCTACCGGGTTCAATAATCCATTGCAATGGCCATACAGAACTCACTGACCATACTTACAATTCTAGAATTTATTAGGGAAGTAACAGTTAGAATTCAGGCTCCAGAACAATCAGGATAGCCTCTCCCCAGCTGTGCTCACATGCAGGCCTCTCCCTGGCCCTCAGTCTCTGCCCAGAGGCACTCAGCTTTCTCTCTCCATGGGCCAGGAAGCCCACTATGACATCTCCTGCTGCCGGGTCTCTGCTGCTGGATCTCTCCTTGCTGGTTCTCCTTCCTCGGTGGTGGTGGGCTCCTCTCCTCTGCTCTGGAATTGGCTCTCTTTTAAGGCAAAACTGAAAAATCCCCTTGGTAAGCCAAAATTACCCTATCACACAATCACCTAAGTGGGAGTTACAGTACCGTAGCTAGAAAGACCACACACAAAAGTAATCCAACATACCAGTGGAGCATCTTCCAGAGAAAGGAGGCATGAATGCCTCTGGGGGCAGGACCTGTGCCCAATACAGACAGAATTTCTGTACTCACAGGTCCTCAGGCTTCCTGAAATTGACAGTGCTACTGTAGGGTGAAAATCATGACCTACATTATGGGTCCCCCTGATCCCACATGCTGTGTTCCACGACTCCTCCCTTCAGTTCTTTCAGAACAACCCTCATCATCGGCCCTCATTGCCCTCAAAGAATCTTCTTAGCTCTCTTTCAACTCAAATTTGGGGCTTTCAGCAAGAAAGCTGGAGGAGTTTGAGAGTATCAGGGATTAGAACTAAGGTAGGAGATGGGTTGAGCCTTAAGTAAAATAGAGGAGGGAAGAGGAAGAAATAAAAGGAGCAATGTTGTGTTATGTTAGGTGCTGTCTAGTCGGTTCCGACTCGTAGCAACCCTATGTAGGAAACACTGCCTGGTCCTAGGCCATCTTCACAATCATTGTTATGCTTGAGCCCCTTATTGCAGCTACTGTGTCAATCCATCTCTTTGAGGGTCCTCCTCATTTTCGTTTACTCTCTACCGAGCATGATGTCCTGCTCCAGGGATAACACGCCTCATAACATGTCCAAAATATGTGAGACTAAGTCTCACCATCCTGGCTTCTATTGAGCATTCTGGCTGTGCTTCTTCCAAGACAGATTTGTTTGTTCTTCTGGAAGTTCATGGTATATTCAATATTCTTCATCAACACCGCAAATCAAAGGCATCAATTCTTCTTCGGTCTTCCTGATTCATTGTCCAGGTTTCACATGCATACGAGGATACTGAAAACACCAAGGCTTTGGTGAGGCACACTTTAGAACTTAAAGTGATGTCTTTGCTTTTGAACACTTTAAAGAGGTCTTTTGCAGCATATGTGCCCAAAGCAATGTGTCTTTTGATTTCCTGACTGCTGCTTCCCTGGGCATTGATTGTGGATCCAAGTAAAATGAAATCCTTGACAACTTCAATCTTTTCTCCATTTATCAGGAGGTTGCTCACTGGTCCAGTTGTAAGGATTTTTGTTTTCTTTATGTTGAGGTACAGTCCATACTGAGGGCTATCGTCTTTGGTCCTCATCAGTAACTGCTTCAAGTCCACTTTCAGCAAGCAAGTTTGTGTCATCTGCATATGACAGGTTGTTAATGAGTCTTCTTCCAATCCTGATGCCCCATTCCTCTTCATACAGTCCAGTTTCTCAGATTATTTGTTCAGCGTACAGATTGAATAAGTATGGTGAAGGGATACAACCCTGATGCACACTTTTCCTGACTTTAAACCACACAGTATCCCCTTGTTCTGTTCCAAAGACTACCTTTTGGTCTAAGTACAGGTTCTTCATGAGCACAATTAACTGTTCTGGAATTTCCATTCTTCAAAATGTTATCCCTAATTTGTTATGATCCACACAGTTGAATGCATTTGCATAGTCAATAAAACACAGGTAAACATCTTTCTGAGATTCTCTGGTTTCAGCCATGATCCATCTGACATCAGTAATGATATCCCTTGCTCCACATCCTGTTCTGAATCCAGCTTGAATTTCTGGCAGTTCCTTGTCAATGTACTGCTGCAACCACTTTTGAATGATCTTCAGCAAAATTTTACTTGTGTGTAACATTAGTGATATTGTTCAATAATTTCTGCATTCTGTTGGATCACTTTTCTTTGGAATGGGTACAAATATGGATCTCTTCCAGTCAACTGGCCGGGTATCTCTCTTTCAGATTTCTTCGCATAGATGAGTGAGCACTTCTAGCATGGCGCCCATTTGTTGAAACATCTCAATTTGTATTTAGTCAATTCCTGGAGCCTTAGTTTTCACCAATGCCTTCAGTACAGCTTGGACTTCTTCCTTCAGTACTGTTGGTTCCTGATCATATGCTACCTCCTGAAATGGTTGAACATTGATCAGTTCTTTTTGGTACAGTGACTCTGTATTCCTTCCATCTTCTTTTGATGCTTCCTTTGTCATTTAATATTTTCATCGTAGAATTCTTCACTATTGCAACTCAAGGCTTGAATTTTTTTCTTCAGTTCTTCCAGCTTGAGAAATGCCAAGTGTGTTCTTTCCATTTGGTTTTCTATCTCCAGATCTTTGCACATTTCATTATAATACTTTGCTTTGTCTTCTAGAGCCACCCTTTGAAATATTCTGTTCAGCTCTTTTATGTGATAATTTCTTCCTTTCACTTTAGCTACTCTATGTTCAAGAGCAAGTTTCAGAGTCTCTTCTGACATCCATTTTGATCTTTTCTTTCTTTCCTGTCTTTTTAATGACCTCTTACTTTCTTCATGTATGATATCCTAGATGATGTTCCACAACTCATCTGGCTTTCAGTCATTAGTGTTCAATGCATTAAATCTATACTTGGGATTGTCTCTGAATTCAGGTGGGATATGCTCAAGGTCATACTTTGGATCTCTTGGACTTGTTCTAATTTTCTTCAACTTCAGCTTGAATTTGCATATGAGCAATTGATGGTCTGTTTCTCAGTTGTCCCTTGGCCTTGTTCTGACTGATAATATTGAGCTTTTCCATCCTCTCTTTCCACAGATGTAGTCGATTTGATTCCTGTGTATTCCATCTGGCAAGGTTCATATGTATAGTCACTGTTTATTATGTTGTTGAAAATAGATATTTACAATGAAGAAGTTGTTGGTCTTGCAAAATTCTATCATGCAATCTCCAGCATCGTTTCTATCACCAAGACCATATTTTCTAACTACCGATCCTTCTTTGTTTCCAACTTTTGCATTCCAATCATCAGTAATTATCAATGCACCTTGATTGCATGTTTGATCAATTTCAGACTGCAGAAGTTGGTAAAAATCTTCAACTTCTTCATCTTTGGCCTTAGTGGTTGGTACATAAATTTGAATAATGGTCTATTAACTGATCTTCCTTGTAACCAAAAACCAAACCCATTGTCCTTGAGTTGATTCCGACCCATAGCGACCTTATAAGATGGGGTAGACCTGCCCCATAGGGTTTCCAAGGAGCGCCTGGTGGATTTGAACTGCCAGCATTTTGGTTAGCAGTCATAGTAGATATTATCCTATCACTGACAGAGTTATACTTCAGGATAGATCTTGAAATGTCCTTTTTGATGATGAATGCAAACGTCATTCCTCAATTTGTCATTCCAAGCATAGTAGACGATATGATCAAAATGGCCAATACCAGTTCCATTTCAGCTCACTAATGCCTAGGATATCAATCTTTATGCATTACGTTTCATTCTTGACTACTTCCAATTTTCCTAGATTTATATTTCATACATTCCTCATTCTGATTGTTAATGGATGTTTGCAACTGTTTCTTCTGGTGCCACATCAGCAAATGAAGGTCCTGAAAGCTTGACTCCATCCACGTCATTAAGGCTGACTCTACTTTGAGGAGGAAGCTCTTCCCAGTCGTGATCTGAGTGCCTTACAACCTGAGGGGCTCATCTTCTAGCATTATATCAGACAGTGTTCTGCTGCTATTCATAAGGTTCTCACTGCCCAATTTTTTCAGAGGTATACTGCCAGGTTCTTCTTCCTAGTCTGTCTTAGTCTGGAAGCTCAGCTGAAACCTGTCCACCAAGGGTGACCCTGCTGGTATTTGAAATACCAGTAGCAAAGCTTCCAGTATCACAGCAACACACAAGCCACCACAGTATGACAAACTGACAGACACATGGTGGAGGAGCAAAGTGGGGCCAAAAGTGGAGGAGGAAGCAAAGGGGAGTAGAGGCTCAGGGAAGGAAAACAAGCTTGGGTAGGGTAGATGCTGTGGAGACCACTTCTAAAGGGAATGTTAGGACAGCCCTTGCACTTCAACCTCTCCTCCCCATGGACCAACAATCCACAACCACCTATGTTAGTTCTGCTCACCTAATCTAGCCTCCATTTTTCTCCCAGACAGCCTCATGAGCTCACCTTGCAGGAAGACCAACAGCAAGGAGGGCAGAGCAGTAGCAGCAGGAGGTGCTTACCTATCTCAGAACCCAGCACCAGAGATGGTCAGAAGGCAGGGCAGGGCCAGCCGCCCCTGACAATCCAGGGGTAGGGGTAAGCTGTATGTCCCCTTGCCTAGGGGAGCCCTGGCCTTGGCTCCAGCCAGCATCCACTACTCTGATCACCTCCACGGCAAGACAAGGGAGCCTTGTTCTTTCAGGGTTTCTTTCTCTCTCATCTTAACTCTCTTTAAAATGGGAGATTCATGTCTGGTTACTGAGCCGTAGGATTTGTGAAACTCAGGTGAGTTAGTGACTCTGGATTACACTGGCTTTAACATTCTATACTTCTCTAAAATATGATGGGAGTCAAGTATTTGAAGCTCCTAATGAAATAAATCCAGATAAATGGATATTTTGCCAAATAAACTCATAACACAAAAATAGCATTGTGGGGCTTACCTTCCAGACTGCCCTCTAGACAAGACGTTCTTGTTGTTAGCCTCTGTCCAGTTAGCCTCCAAATCCTGGCAATCCCAAGTGTTACAGAATAGAACTGCTCCATAGAGTTTTGTTGGCTATAATCTTTATGGAAGCAGATCACCAGGCCTTTTGTTCTATGGAGCCACTGGGTGGAATGCAACCACCAACTTTTTGTTTAACAGGTTATACAAACCACTTGTCGTACCCAGGCTCCTTCCAGACTAGAAAGAAATGAGTATTTGCTTATAAGCTGATAAATGGAATTTCAAAACACTGATCTCAAGAAAAGGTCAGTAGCTGCAGCTTCATACTCCTCTGTAGCTTTAGGAACACCCCAGAACATAGGTCCTTCTTTACCCAAACACCAGACTTTAAGAGTTCACATACCCTCTGTTCTCTATACCCCTCTCCCCATTGAAGAAAAGGAAATGCCTTGAAGTGAAGGACTTAATAACCCAAAAAAACCAAACCCCTTGCCATCGAGTTGTAATTCATCCCTACTCTGCCCCAAAACAACATAGGGCATTCCTGAGAGTTTGCTATATGCCAGGCATGGTGCTAAATGCTTTGAAAATATTATTCCATTTGATTTTCACACAGCAGCCTATGTCGTAGTTATCAATATCTCCATCTGACTGATGAAAAAACTAAGAGGAAGCAATTGGTCCAAGGTGGCAAAAAAGATAACTGGCAGATTAAAACCCAGGTCTTCCAGACTCCAGTGACCCTGACACTGTGTTAGTGGCACCCAATTCTTGAAGGATCCCAAAAGTCTCCACATCAATGTTCAAATACCAGAGGGTATGATCCCTGCTTCAGAGATGGAGAGAGGAGGATGGGCCCAACTGCTTAGCTCAGACGAAAGGGATTCCTTTCCTTCCATTCCCTGGAGCTTCTTCCTAATCTTCCTTCCAAAGGGTCCAGCTGTGCAAGCACACCCATGCCAGGAATTCCTCCTACTTCAGGTCACATTTCTTCCAGCAGTACACAAGACAGTCAAGACACATCTTAGCCTGCAGTGTGCTGAGGAGCTCTGCATTGTGCATAGTACATGAGTTGGAGTGAGATAGACCACATCAGAATGTCAGAGCAGGGAAGCACGTGTCATTTTAACAAGTATATTGGTAGAGTTAATATAATGCACTAGAATAAAAAACAAAAAACCTAATTGCTGTCTTAACACAAACTTCCGAAAGTAAAACTTAACAAAATCATCTCAGCATAGCACCAATCTTTTTCTCAGCCAGGGTCAAGGAGTTTTATTGGAGATCTCCTTGGGGTTGTCCAAGTAATGGAAGCACACAAGAAATTAAGTATATAGGGTTTATTCAAGCAATTCATGTGTATGCATACAAGCATACAAGGAGACCTCTCCATTCAGAAAAGTAGGCGGGCTTATTGCAGGCTCGTTACAGTGAGCTTTTAAGGAGAAAAGAGGGGAAATAAAAAGTATAAAATTAATCATTTGGCTACCCCTAGCAGAATTAAAAGGAGCCCTGCTGGCACAGTGGTTAAGCGCTCATCTGCTAACTGAAAGGTCTGTGATTGGAACCTACAAGTCACTCCTTGGGAGAAAGATGTAGCAGCCTGCTTCCATAAAGATTACAGCCTTGAAAACTCCACAGGGCAGTTCTACTCTGTCGTATAGGGTCAGTATGGGTTGGAATTGACTCCATGGCAATGGGTTTTAACATAAGTAAATCTGGTGATTCTTTTCCTTCCTAAGATCACCAGGTGGTCCTTGTGGCCTGGCTAGCCCTCATTCATTTGTACAACTCATTACCTTTTGCCATCTAGTCAATTCTGACTCACAGCAACCCTATAGTACAGAGTAGAACTGCTACTTAGGGTTTCCAAGGAGCGACTGGTGGATTTGAACTGCTGACCTTTTAGTTAGCAGCTGAGCTCTTAACCACTGTGCCACCACGGTTCCAAGATATCTCAATTACTTCAGAAACTCCACAGTTTTACAACTATCTTCTTAGGAAACAAGGGCTAAAACTAGATTACTTTGGGTAAAGTTAAATTCTTTCCACAAGATGATCTTTAAGAGAGTACATGGTTAAGAAAATGTCTTATTACAAATTGAGGTTTGCCATATTTTATGATCATTGTGTCTACATTGAGTCTCCTTTGTGCCTGGTGATCTGTTTTGGGTGCATTACACATTGGTCAGTGACCTTTGTGAAATCTCCTATGCACTTAGAGTAGTATGTCAGTCTGGGCCTCATTTTCTTTTTTTTTTTTTTTTTAACAATATTCCCTCCTCTTGGTCATATTCTAAGGGATACTGAGGGATTGACCAAAAATCTCAATCACTGCTTAGTAGAGATCTTCAATGAAGTAGTCTGATCTCTGATGTTCTGTTTGTTTCTTTCAGTGGATGGTGGTGGATGTCATTTGTTGTCTTAGCAGCTGTTCACATGCATTTAAGATCCTTGAAATTATATGTTTTAGAAGGGTGATAATAATCATAATGACTAAGAGAACAATATCCAAAGTTTAGAAGATTCCTCTGAGCCAGGTCCCTATAGCCAAGATTTATCTATGAGAATAAACTCCATGAAGTTTCAGTTTTCACTTTTGGCAGCTTCCTTGTGCATAAGCTTCAGCTGCTGTTACACTTTGATAAATTTCCTAGTGGGTATCATTATGTACACACAGCATTGTGATTCAATCAAAGCACAAACACCTCCCTGTGATGTCACCATATAATCTAAAGCTAGTCTATTCTGTATAGTCATTTCATGAATTTCTGATAATTCTTTGGATAAAAGAAAGCTATCTTACCAAAGTTGTGACACTAATCTTCTAGCTACTTTTTCTGATACCATTTATAATCTTAAAATATATCTTCCAACACAAGTCCAGCTCATGTGACTAAAGGAGCTATTGACATAATCAGGCACCCTGTAAGTTTGCCTTTAGTTAGAGAGTTTTTATAACTTACACTTAGTACTGCATCTAAACCTACATTGTTGGCCCCTCTCATATTCCTAGTTTTTCTTTTAGGTAAATGCTTATGTATGTGACAAGAATAGGTCCAATTTATAGGAAGAAAACAAAACGATTAGTTATCTGTAGTTTACCAAGAGATGTAAAAGAGCTCAAAGACAATGAACAGGACCAGTATCTGATAGCAAACATGGGCATGTTATAATTTTCTATTGAAACAAAATTTATCTCTACAGTCACACTCCTTTTGATCAAAGACAATCTCAAAGCAAAGTTATTCTTCATCTTAAAATAAGTGTCTTAGTTCTAGTGCTGCCGTAACAGAAAATACCACAAGTGGCCGGCTTCAATGACCAGAAATTTATTTTCTCGCAGATTAAGAGAATAGGAGTCCAAATTTAGGGCACTGGCTCTAGGAAAAGACTTTCTTTGTCCATTCTGGAGGAAGATTCTTGTCTCAGCCTCTCTAGATTTCTTTTTGATGTTCCTTGGAGATCTCCACATGACATCTATCTTTCCGCTATTCATGCTTACTTCTCTGTGCCTAATCTGCTCTTTTTATATTTCAAATCTGAGTATGTTTAAGACACACCCTACACTGATATGGCCTCATTAACTAACAAAGAAAACCCTGCTCCCACATGGGATCACATCATAGGTCTAGAGATTAAGATTCTAACACAAAGTGTGGGGTGTACTCAATTCAGTCCGTAGCAATAAGCTTATTACTTCCCTAGGTTCAACAAGAATGCTAATTTATCATATAAACTCAAACAAACCCATTGTTGTTGAGTTGATTCCAACTCATAGGGATACTACAGGACAGAGCAGAACTGCCCCTTAAGGTTTCCAAGCAGCAGCTGATAGATTGGAACTGCTGACCTTTTGGTTAGCAGCTGAATTCTTAACCACTGCAACACCAGGGCTCCATTTATCATATAGGCCTTTTAAATTTTCTTTACTGGAAGTTTTCATAAGAAATCTCAGACTGAACTTATAAAATAGACCTCTCAAGTCTAGGAAGCCAAGCCAAGAACTTGGCACCAGATTTCACCTGTAGTACCCACAGATTTGGGTGAGTTCCTCTCTTCTTGATGTCCCAAAATATCACAAAGCACCACTTCTGATTTGATAAAACTTCTCAGGTGATTCTTAGTATATCAAATAAATGTGCAGACATATTTTGGAGATATTGCGGGTTTGGTTCCAGACCACTGGAGTAAAGCAAATATCGCAATAAAGCAAGTAACAAGAATTTTTTGGTTTCCCAGTGCATATGAAAGTTATGTTTACACTATGTTGTAGTCTATTAGCAGCTCTGGTGGTGCAGTGGTTAAGCATTCGGCTGCTAACCAAAATGTGGTTAGTTCAAATCCACCAGTCGCTCCTTGGAAACCCTATGGGGCGGTTGTACTCTGTCCTATAGGGCAGCTATGAGTCGGAATCAACTCAACAGCAACAGGTTTGTTTTTTTTTTGTTTGGTAGTCTATTAAGAGTCGAGTAGCATTATGTCTAAAAAAACAATGTACATACCTTCATTAAAAAATATTTTACTATAAAAAACGCTAACCATCGTCTGAGCGTTCAGTGAGTCCTAATATTTTTGCTGGTGGAGAGTCTTGCCTCAATGCTGATGGCTGCTGACTGGTCAGGGTGGTGGTTGCTGAAGGTTGGGGTAGCTGTGGCAATTTCTTAAAATAAGACAACAGCGAAGTTTGCTGCATCAGTTGACTCTTCTTTTCATGAAAGATTTCTCTGTAGCATGCGATGTTGTTTGATAGCATTTTATCCACAGTAGAACTTCTTTCAAAATTGGAGTCAATCCTCTCAACCCTTGCCACTGCTTTATCAGCTAAGTTTACGTAATATTCTAAATCCTTTGTTGTCATTTCAACAATGTTCACAGCCTCTTCCCCAGGAGTAGACTCCATCTCAAAAAACCACTTTCTTTGCTCATCCATAAGAAGCAACTCCTCATCCGTTCAAGTTTTATCATAAGATTGCAGCAATTCAGTCACATCTTCAAGTTCCACTTCTAATTCTAGTACTCTTGCTATTCCCACCACATCTACACTTACTTTCTCCACTGAAGTCTTGAACCCCTCAAAGTTATCTACGAGGATTGGAATCAACTTCTTCCAAACTACTGTTAAATTGATATTTTGACCTCCTCTCATGAATCACAAGTGTTCTTAATGGCCTCTAGAATGGTAAAGCCTTTCCAGAAGATTTTCAGTTTACTTTGCTCAGATGTGTTAGAGGAATCACTATCTATGGCAGCTATGTTGTTGTTGTTGTTGTTGTTAGGTGTCATCGAGTCAGTTCTGGCTCATAGCGACCCTATGTACAACAGAACGAAACAGTACCTGGTCCTGGGCTATCTTCACAATCATTGTTATGCTTGAGCCCATTGTTACAGCCACTGAGGTAATCCATCTCTTTGAGGGACCTCCTCTTTTTTGCTGACTCTCCACTTTACCAAGCATGATGTCCTTCTCCAGGGACTCATCCCTCCTGATAACATGTCCAAAGTATACTACGTCTCGCCGCCCTTGTTTCTAAGGAGCATTCTGGTCATACTTCTTCCAAGACAGATTTGTTTGTTCTTTTGGCAATCCATGGTATATTCAATATTATTCACCAACACCACAATTCAAAGGCGTCAATTCTTCTTCGGTCTTCCTTATTCATCATCTAGCTTTCCCATGAATATGAGACCATTGAAAACACCATGGCTTGGATCAGGTGCACCTTAGTCTTCAAGGTGACATCTTTACTTTTCAACACTTTAAAGAGGTCTCTTGCAGCAGATTTGCCCAATGCAATGCATCTTTTTGTTTCTTGACTGCTGCTTCGTGGATGTTGATTGTGGATCCAAGTAAAATGAAATCCTTGACAACTTCAATCATTTCTCCGTTTATCATGATGTTGCTTATTGGTCCAGTTGTGAGCATTCCTGTTTTCTTTATGTTGAGGTGTAACCCATACTGAAGGCTGTGGTGTTTGATCTTCATCTTTAAGTGCTTCCAATCCTCTTCACTTTCAGCAAGCAAGGTTGTATCATCTGCATATGGCAGGTTGTTAATGAGTCTTCTTCCAATCCTGATGCCCCGTTCTTCTTCATATAGTCCAGCTTCTTGGATTATTTTCTCACCATACAGATTAAATAGGTATGGTGAAAGGATACAACCCTGACACACAGCTTTCCTGACTAAACCACACAGTATCACCCTGTTCTGTTCCAACAACTGCCTCCTGATCTACGTACAGGTTCCTCATGAGCACAATTAAGTCTTCTGGAATTCCCATTCCTCACAGCTATAGCCTTATGAAATGAATTTATTAAATAATAAGACTTGAAATTCAAAATTACTTCCTTGATCCATGGGCTGCAGAACGGATGTTGTGTTTGCAGGCATGAAAACAAGATTAATCTCCTTGTACATCTGCATCAGAGCTCTTAGGTGACCATGTGTATTGTCAACGAACAGTAATATTTTGAAAGGAATCTTTTTTTTCTGAGTAGTAGGTCTCACCAGTGGGCTTAAAATATTCAGTAAACCACATTGTAAACAGATGTGCTGTCATCCAGGCTTTGTTGTTCTGTTTATAGAGCACAGGCAGAGTAAATTTAGCGTAATTCTTAAGGGCTCTCGGAATGTTAAATGAGCATTGGCTTCAAGTCACAAGCTGCATTAGCCCCTGGCAAGAGAATCAGCCTGTTCTTTGAATCTTTGAAGCCAGGCATTGACTTCTCCTCTTTAGCTATGAAAGTCTTAGATGGCATCTTTTTCCGACATCAGGCTGTTTCGTCTACATTAAAAATCTGTTTTTTAGTATAGCCACCTTCATCAATTATCTTAGCTAGATCTTCTGGATAACTTGCTGCAGCTTCTACATCTGTACTTGCTGATTCACCTTGCACTTTTATGGTGTAAAGATGGCTTCTTTCCTTAAACCTCATGAACCAACCTCTGCTAGCTTCAAACTTTTCTTCTGCAGCTTCCTCACCTCTCTCAGCCTTCTTAGAATTGAAGTTAGAGCCTTCCTCTGGATTAGGCTGTGGCTTAAGGGAATGTTGAGGCTGGTTTGATTTTCTATCCAGAGCACTAAATCTTTGTCCGTATCAGCGATAAGGGTGTTCCACTTTCTCATCATTTGTGTGTTCACTGCAGTACCACTTTTAATTTCTTTC
Source organism: Dugong dugon (assembly GCA_030035585.1). NCBI lineage: Eukaryota > Metazoa > Chordata > Mammalia > Sirenia > Dugongidae > Dugong > Dugong dugon. Next base: position 73,960,009 of record CM057467.1, on the reverse strand, counting down.
AGAAACTTTTTCTTTGCATTCACAACTTGTCTGTTTGGCACAAGAAGCCTAGCTTTTGGCCTGTCTTGGCTTTCAGCATGCTTTCCTCACTAAGCTTAAGCATTTCTAACTTTTGATTCAAAGTGAGAGACATATGACCCTTCTTTTCACCTGAATACTTACAGGCCATCGTAGGGTTATTAACTGGCCTAATTTCAGTATCATTATGTCTCAGGGAATAGGGAGGCCCAAGGAGAGGGAGAGAGACAGAGGAACAGCCAGTCAGTGGAGCAGTCAGAACACACACAACATTTATTGATTAAATTCACCATCTTACGTGGGCACAGCTCGTGGCACCCCAAAACAATTGCAATCACAGATCACCATAACAGATAGAATAATAATGAAAAAGTTTGAAATATTGTGAGAATTACAAAAATGTGATACAGAGACATGAAGTGAGCACACACAGTTGGAAAAATGGCGCCAATAGACTTCCTTGGCATAGGGCTGCCACAAACCTTCAACTTGTAAAAACACAATATCTGCAAATCACAATAAAGCAAAGCACAGTAAAATGAGGTATGCCTCTAATTATTTCTAGTATCTCTTTGTTTACAAATTTGGAGACAGCAAATCTTTTGAGACTTTTCTGGGGGCTTGCTGGGAAATCCCAAAAGGCAAGTTTTAGGTACAAAGATATCATTTAGCATTAGATTTTGAGAGTTGTTAACATTTGGTTAAATAGGATCACATGTCATGGAGAAATAACACTGGGATGTCTATTTAAATAAAATGACAATTAAAACATTTTAATAGAAAATATAGGAGGTAACATAATTGTAAAAAAAAAAACCTTAGCTTTTCCATAAGTGAAAGGACTTGAATTTTCTTAAACAATCAAGGACATGATAAGAATCTTTGCCTATTATGCAGACAATAAAGATAACCTTTTACAACCTCTTACTAAAAGTAGCCCAGTAATTAAAGAAAATTTTGTTAGTTTAAACATGAGAAAACAAAATCCTAGCGTTGCATTTTATTTGATGCTAAAACCAAAAAAAAAAAAAAAACCCAAATCCATTGCCATCAAGTTGATTCCGACTCACAGTGACCCTATAGGACAGAGTAGAACTGCCCTATAGGGCTTCCAAGGAGTGGCTGGTGGATTTGAACTGCCAACCTTTTTTGATTAGCAGCCACAGCTCTTAACCACTGCACCACCAGGGCTCCATCTGATACTAAAGCATTTTAAAAATCCTATAAAGTCTTAGTTACCTTTGACTATTAAAAATAACATTATTTTGCACAGACCGTCTGCTACTTTCTTCATCCATAGGGTTTTGTCCAACACTTAAAGAGCTTTAAAGATGCTGACCAATGTGGAATGCACCAAAGAACACATAAACAAGAGTAAGAGACACAGTGACTATGAAATAGTGCAAATCCCTTTTTGTGATACCACATCTGTTTACCACAAACTTGCTTAAAGTTTACTTGTGCAAAGAACTTAACTTTACCCAAAGTAATTTGGTCTTTGTTCCTGTTTTCTGAGAAATAATCCTTGAAATTTTCTTGAGTTAGCTGAGATGCCTTTATTATTTTAAACCTCCAGATAATGAACACCTGAGAATGAAGAGAGGCTGGTAAAAGACCACTCTCTCAGGATCAAAGCAAAGCTCTCAAGACAAAAAGAATACGGGAGGAGAACTTCATCCAGTTTTTATAGGTGACCCACAGCAAGGTTTGTCCAAGTGGATTCTGGTCTGATAAGAACCTCATAGTCACCGGTCTGTGACACCAGCTTGAACAACAGTCTGACAGGGCCTATACTTGTGTTCAACCCTATAATTCTCCTTTTTATGACAAGCAACACTTTTAGAACAGCACAACACAAAATAGTAACACTAGCGCAAAGAAATTAAAGCATACATGGTTTATTCAAGAAGTTAATCTGTGTGCATACAAGGAGACCTCCGTGTTCAGAAAAACAGGGAAAATCATTTTAAGCCAGATACAGCAAATTTTTTTTAAATTTTTTTTATTGTTCTTTAGATGGTTTACAGAATATTTTCTCATTGAACACATATTGTTTTATGACATTGGTTAACAACCCCACGACATGTCAACACTCTCCCTTCTCGACCTTGAGGACTTTTTTTTTGGTAAAAATATACGTAGCCAAAGTTACACCATTTTGACAGTTTCTACATGTCCAATTCAGTGACGTCGATTACGTTCTTCCAGTTGTGCTGCTATTCTCACTCTCCTTTTCCAAATTATTGCATCGCCATTATCTTCAACTCACTGTCCCCTAGGCTTCCCATCAAACCTTTTGAGTTGCTGTTGTCAATTTGATCTCACATAGATAATTCTGCATTTTTTTGTACCTTAAATGAAGGTTAGCAGAACAAATAGCTTCTAATTAAACAGTTAGTACACATATTGCCCTATGACAATGTTAACAACCCCATGACATGTCAACACTGTCCCTTCTCAACCTTGGGTTCCCTATCACCAGATTTCCTGTCCCCTCCTGCCTTCTAGTCCTTGTCCCTGGACTGCTGTGCCTCATTAGTCCTATATTGTTTTATGAGGCTGTCCGATCCCCGACTGAACAGTGAATTTCAGGAAGGGCTTCACCACTGGGCTAAAAGAGTGTCTGGGGGCCATACTCTTGGGGTTTCTCCAGTCTGTCAGGCCAGAAATATGGTCTTTTTTTTTTTTTTGTGAGTTTGAATTCTGTTCTACATCCTTTTCCAGCTCTGTCCAGGATCCTGTATTGTGATCCCGGTCAAAGCAGTCAGTGGTGGTAGTCGGGCACCATCAATCTGTACTGGACTCAGTCTGGTGGAGGCCTTGGTAGCTGTGGTCCATTAGTCCTTTGGACTAATCTTTTCCTTGTGTCTTGTTCTCTTCATTCTCCCTTGCTCCCAAAGGGGTGAGACCAGTGGAGTATCTTAGATGGCTGCTCGCAGGCTTCCAAGACCCCAGACACCACTCACCAAGGTAGAATGCAGAACATTGTCTTTATAAACTGTGTTATGCCGATTGAGCTAGATGTTCCCTGAGACCATGGTCCCCACAGCCCTCCACCCAGCAAATAAGTCCCTCAGGGAGTCTGGAAGTGTCTATGGAGCTTCCATGACCTTTCCTTGTACAAGTTGTGCTGGCTTCCCCAGTAATGTGTACTGTCTTACCATTTACCAAAGTTACCACTTATGTATTTAGTTCCCCCCTACTCCTCCCATCCCTCATTACCAACACAGATTGTTTCTTTTTGTGTGTAAACTTTTACATGAGTTATACAGTAGAGGTCTCATACAATATTTGTCCTTCTGTGATTGACTTATTTCACTCAGCATAATTTCCTCCAGTTTGGTTCCTCTTAATCTCCTGTGCTGAGTTCCTTTTGTTTGTGGATTTTTGTTTCATTTCTTTTGTTTTTATAGGTTTTGTTTTTACTGAGACTTTCTGTTTTTCTTCTTTATTTTGATGAGTAGGTTTGTTAACTTTCTTTGTGGTTACTGTGAAATCTACCCTTATCTTTCTAGATTTGAACCAGTCTATTATTACTTGGTATTGCTTGACTTCCTCTCCATTAGAAAGTTCTATATCTACACCATTTATTCCCTCTTTTATTGTTCTGATGTTGTTGTCATTTACAGTTTAACCTCTCTGGTTCCCTGTTGTAATTCTTTTGGTTTTGCATAGTCCTTAAGAGTTCATTTCCTAGGTTGGTGTATGGCTAGTACAATCCTGTGTCATATATTCAGCCTGTGGTCTGATATTGTTTGTCCTCAGATCGAAGGACTTCCTTTAATAAGTCTCGTAAGTTTGGTTTGGTTTTTACATAATCCCTTAATTTCTGTTTATCTGGAAATGACCTAATTTCACCATCATATTTGAAAGAGAGTTTTGCAGGATATATTATTCTTGGCTGGCAATTTTTTTCTTTCAAGGTTTTATATATGTCATCCCATTGCCTTCTTGCCTGCATGATTTCTGCTGAATAATCCAAGCTTAGTCTTATTGTTTGTCTTCTGTATGTGACTTTTTGTTTTTCTTGAGCTGCTCTCAGGATTCTTTGTTTGTCTTTGGTTTTAGTGAGTGTGATTATGATATGCCTTGGTGATTTTCTTTTGGGGTCTATTCTATATGGGGTTCGATGAGCTTCTTGGATGGCCAGCTTTTCATCTTTCATGATATTGGGGAAGTTTTCTGTCAGCAATTCTTCAGTGATCCTGTCTGTGTCTTCTGTTTTCTCCCCCTGTTCTGGAACTCCAATCACTCGCCTATTTTTGCTTTTGATTGTATCCCACACAATTCTCAGGGTTTCTTCATTTTAGTTTGTTCTTTTTTCTGAGTTTTCCTCAAACAGAGTTGTATCCAAGTGTTTGTCTTCAATTCCGCTGATCCTGTCTTCCACCATTTCAAATCTGCTCTTCAGCCCTTCTATGACACTGTCCATTTCTGAAATCTTGTTTATCTTTTGGATTTCTAATAGTTGTTTTTGTATAATTTCTAGTTGTGAATTTATTTTGGCATTTTGTTCCTGCATTATTTTCCTGAATTGTTCCATTTTTTTGTCAGTATTTTCCATGAATTTGTCTGCCTTTTCCATGAATTTGTCTATTTTTTCCTCATTTTTGTCTACTTTTCACTTCAACTCTTGGAGAATTCTGAGTATTAGAGATTTGAATTCCCTATCAGGTAGTTCTAGTGCCTTTTCTTCCACTGGAAAGACATCTGGTATTTTATTTTGGATGCCTCCTGGAACCATCCTGTCCTGTTTTTGTAAATGTTTTGATATTGTCTGCTGTCTTTGGGGCATTCTGTAGTTATTTTTCTCATTTATTGATTGTAGATTGTTTGTTTCATCCATTTTTTTTTTTTTTTTAATTTGGCTGTGTCTGAGCCGGCGGGCTGTGTGTTCTTTGTTGTTTGTTCATCTGTGGGCACGATACTTTTCACCTCCTTCTCCAATGGGCAGGGTCAGTCACTCAGATATGGTACAGCATGGCAGGTCTAGCTGAAGAGGAGTTACTGGGATGGGTTGTTTGTAGTACTTACTACAGCCACCAGGGCGGGTCGGTAATCAGTGCAGGGCAGGTTCCAGTAGGCTGTGCCTGTGCTGCTTGGTGGTGTGATGTCAAGTGCATGGTGCAGGTAGGCAGGATGCAGCGGGGAGATTGTTATGCGTGGAGCTAAGATGGATATGGGAGAGAGGAGAGAGGAACAGGAGCCAAAAACATACAAACAAACAAAAAAGAATGCTAGGGGAGCTTGCCGTTGGCGTGGAGAGATGAGAGACTGTGAAATGGAGAAAAACAACGGGAAGAGCAAGGAAAAAAAGGAAAAGAATGAATAAATAACAATTGGAAAGGGAAAAGAACAGCAAAGTTCCCAGGGATCCCACCGGTGCAGCTATAAGGTCTGGGGAAGTTGTTCTCAGATGTTGCAGTACAGCCTGACTAGAAGGCATAGAGGTATACAACACCAGGTATTCAGGGAACAGAAAGAGAAGGAAGATGTAGAGAGACGAGAAACTAAGTAATGAGAAAGACAAAAAGGGAAAAGAAAACAAAACAAATTTAAAGTTTAAAAAAAAAAGAACAAGAAAAGCCCCCCAAAAAACAGAAAGAAAAAAAAAAACAATGAGAAAAGAAAGGCTGTCAGGGATCCCTCTGCATGCCTGGCCAGAACGGGCTCCCAACTCAAGAAAAGGCAAAGAAAACACACAAACAATTCAAAATGAACAAAAGCCCCGGATCCCACCAGCATGGCTGCCCAGATCAGGAAGCAGCTCCACACTTGAACAGAGCTCCGCAGCCCCTCAAGAAGAAGCAAAGATGGCTCATGGAGCCAGGTATTTGAGTGAAAGAGGGGGAGGTGGTGAGAGGTAAGGAAGAAATCAAAAGAAGCAGAAAAAAAAGCAACACTAGCAGCCAACAAATGGCACTCAGAGAGCCAGCTAGTGCGGGCTGGTGGAATCCAAGCAACCAGTGCTTCCTGGACAAGAGACTGTGTCCGCAGGAAGCAGAGGAAGCCGAGTGGGGGTGAAGAAGTGTGGGGGGTGGGAAAGCGAATATCGCAAATTCCCGGTTGTTTTGTCTCCCACTGGAAGCTCCGTGAAGCTGCTTTCTCATACCCTGTTTGCTGGTCTCTGATAGGAGTCCAAGATGCCAGATCCGTGCTGCGTTAGCTGATAGGGGACTTCTGCATGAATCTCTCCCTACTCTCCATTCTCTGTCAGTTTTCTCACTCCATTTGGTGCTTGGCTGAGTTCTTTATCTCTTCATTTGATGTTTTAGGGTTTCAGGATTGTTGTTTTCTCTGTTTGGCTTAGTTTTTCGGATCTTTGCTGTGGAGGGACGGCGTGGTGCTTCTGCCTAGAGCGCCATTTTGCCTCTTACTCCTTGGAATTTCTTTAAGTAACTGATGTTCTTTTATTATTTAAAACCTCCAGATAACACCTGAGAATTTGTGCAAATGAATAGAGGCTGGACAGGCTATATCTACCACCTGATGGCCAATATGGGCAGGGGGGTTGATTCAAATTAATCGTGCTAAGCTTAGCCCTTTTACTCAATTTTCTTCTGTATTTCCTCCCCTTTCTCCTTAAAAAACTTGCCATACCTTGCCTACTATAAGTCATCCTATTTGTCTGAACAGAGAGGTCTCCCTGCAGATTAACTGCTCAAATAAACTCTAAATGCAGTAATTTCTTTGTGCTTTGATTATTTTGACAGGGTAAAATAATAAACACACAGATAAAACCTGATGATACAGATGAGAAACAAACAAATTGAAATATAATGCCAAACCAAAAACCAAACCAAACCCATTGCCATCCAGTCAATTCCAACTCATAGTGACCCTCTAGGACAGAGTAGAACTGCCCCATAGGGTTTCCAATGAGCAGCTGGTGGATTCAAACCACCAACCTTTTGGTTATCAGCCTGAGCTCTTAACCACTGCATCACCAGGGTTCCAAAATACCAGGCAGTGATAAAAGCAGGAGGCAGTGGTGGTTCAGTGGTAGAATTCTCACTTTCCAGGTGGGACCCATGAGAGAGATCATGTGTTTGATTCCTAGCCAATGCACCTCATGCTCAGGCATCTTGAATATGGATGTGATGCCTGCCTTTTGCAGCCATCTTGTGACTATGAACAACAATAAGGGAAAGGGCAAAACATTGACATTTGAACTTCTGACCTGGTATCAGGACCTGCCCACTTGATAGATAGACCTGCCTACCTAATAGTAGACTTATCACTATGTAAGAAAACAAACTTCAGTTTTTGTAAACCACTGTCTGTTTGGAATTTCATAATTTGTAGAAGGAAGAGGACACCTCTGATGCAGGGGATCATTTCTTTCTTTCTTTTTTTTTTTTTTCTTTAGTCTTTAGTTTTCAAAAAGATCTTTATTATCTTCCCAAACTAAACTGAATAAAGAAATATGGGTTGAAAATCATTTACACTCAGGGATTTTTTTTTTTTTTTTTTTTTTTTTTTACTCATTCTCTATTTTCTTCTACTTTTCCATGTTGCTTTTGAGAACTTTAATGCTATTACTTTTTTCTGATCCTTTTATAGATACTGTTTTTCTCTCTGTATGCTCTTAGGATCTTTTTATCCCTTGTAGTTAGAAATTCTATCACTGAGAATATCATATATAAAGGTTTTCATCTGTTCCGTGTATTGTCTCCATTACCTCCACAGTACATCGTCCTGTTTGTTTTGGTGTCTTTTATGTTGGAGGCTTTCCTAAAATGTCTGGTGACCTTGGCTCCGTGTTCACATTTCATATAGAGTTCCTAAAATCCATTGTAACCACTTTTGGATTTGGGCAGAGGGTGGGGAGAGGGGGTTCATCAATAAGTGAAGCTTCTCTTTAGATCATGGGGGCCAAGTGAGCAACCAACTCTTTCTTTGGTTTACCCAAACAAAAATCTATAGGTCATTTTCCAGAACCATTCAATTTTCCAGAGAAAGATCTTCTGATCTCTTGCCTAGCTAGGGAGAGGTTGGCAGAGCCTGACTACCAGCCTTCTGGAAGCTAAAAAGAGAAGGGAACTGGAGGACCCACCCTTCAGCATTCAGACTTTAACCTAATCCTCCAGGTTTCAGTCTGACACCTACCTCATCTCCACTCTCTAATCCTGTGCCTAGTGTTCCCTGCCCCAAGCCTCTCTGTTTTAATTTCTTCAAAGAATATATCTCCCTTCTCCTGCCCCATTTAGCCCTAATCCTAGAATGCTCTGGATAGAGAGAAAAGAATGATCCTTATGCTCACCGCAGCCTGAAGGGATTCATTTCTCTCCACTTCCTGGAGTTTCTCCCTGATCTTTTTTCCAGAGGGCCCAGTAGTGCAAGCTCTCTGAAGCCAGGGATTCTTCCTACATCTATTTACATCCCTCCCAGCATTGGACAGTGCAGACCCATTTTAGCCTTTGGGGGTTCTGAGAAGATCAGCATTGTACATAGTACATAAGTTGGGGCGCATAGGGACAGCATCAGACTCTCAGATAATGAAGCTTGTGTCATTTTAATAAGTATATTAATAGAGTTAATTTAATGTACTTGGGGGGAAAAAACCTAATTGCTTTCTTAATGCCAACTGCACAAAGTAAATCTTGACAAAATCACCCCAGCACATACAGATATCAGAAAGCAGCCAACCCCCTTCTCAGCCTAGGTCAAGAACGCTTACAGCGGATCTCCTTAGGGTTCTCAAAATAACTGAAGCACAAAAGAAATTAAAGTATAGGGTTTTTTCAAGTGGTCCATCTCTATGCATATAGGGAAACCTCCCTTTGGAAAAGTAACGGGATTCATTGTAGGGTAGTTACAGAGAGCAGTAATAAAGAAAGAAAGAAAATAGAAAATTAACCGTTGACTACTCTTAGCATGATTACCTTATTTTTACAGAAAAACACACCTTCTCTGCATTAGTTTGCCAACCGCATTCCCCCCACCCCCATGAGGCACCCTTACAAGTGCCACCATGCCAATCCTCTTCCACATGTTTCTGTAAAAAAAATTAGCGTAGCGTGCTTACAAGTTCGGTGGGGAGGGTGGGGTTCAGCAGGCAAAAAAACAGCTTTTATTTGCATAATAATACAATAAATTATGCTCTTTTTCATTCCTGAGGCCACTAGCTGGTCCCTGTGGCCTGGACAGCCCCCACTATTTGTACAACAAAGCTATCAAAATTACTCAGGTAATTCCAAAGGCTTAGAACAATCTTCTCATGAAACAAGAGCTAAAACTAGATTGTTTTGCATAAATTAAATTCTTTCCACAAGGTAATCTTTAAGCAACAACATGGTTAAGAAATGTCTTATCACAAATTGGTGTTTGCATTATTTTATGATCACTGTGTCTACACTGAGTCTTCTTTGTTCTTGTAGATCTGTTTTGGGTGCATCCCACACTGGTCAGAGACCTTTGTGAAATTTCCTAAGCACTTAGAGGAATCTATTAATCTGGGCCTCAGGCTCTTTTTCTCTCTCTCTCTTTCTTTCCTTTTTAAACAATATTCCCTCCTCTGGTCACACTCTGAGGGATACTGCAGGATTGACCAAAAATCTTGACCACCACTTGGTAGAGATCTTCACTAAAGTAGTCTGATGTCTGATCTTGTTCTGTTTATTTCTGTCAATTGATGATGGTGGATATCATTTGTCATCTTAACAGATGTTCATACACATTTAAGATCCTTGAGACTGTATGTTTTAGGAAGATGATAAGACGGTGATATCCAAAGTTTGGAAGGCTCCTCTGACTCAAGGACCCCATAGTCAAGATTTAAGCAGGAGACTTAATCCCATAGAGTTTCAGTTTTCACTTTGGCAATTTGGCAGCTTCTTGTGCATGGTCTTCAGCTGCTGTTACTCTTTGATAAATTTTAGGCTGGGTATCATTTATGTGCACACAGCATTGTGACCCAAAGCACAAACACCCCCTTGTGAGATCAACATATAATCTAAAGTTAGTCTATTCTGTAATGTCTTTTTGTGAATTTCTGATAATTCTCTGGATAAGGAAAGGATGTCTTGCCCAACTTGTGACACTGAATTTTCTAGTTCTATTACTACTTTGTCTAGCACCATTTGCAATCTTAGAGTTTGTCTTAGAAAACATGAAAGTCCAACTCCTATGACTAGAGAAGATATACCCCAAATCGAGCACCTATAAGTTTGCCTTCAGTTAGAGGGTTTTTTCTAACTTCCATTTAGTGCTGCATCTAAACAGGTGATAGGTTGTCTATTTTTTTTTCTACGTTGTTGGTGCCTCTTGTATTCCTAATTTTTTCTTTGTATAAATGATTATGTATGGATATATGAGAACAGCATAAGCTAGGTAGCAAGAACTGATCCAAGTTATAGGTAGAAGGTAAACCATTAGCTGTCTGTAGTTTAAAAAGAGATGTAAAATAGTTCAAAGACAATGAACAAGACCACTTTCTGAAAGCCCACAAGGGTATGCTACAATTTCTATTGAAACATAAATTTTTCTCTACAGTTACCCTCTTTGATCAAAGACAACCTCAAGAAAATTCTTCTTTATCATAAAATAAATGTCTTAGTTATCTCTGCCGCTATCACAGAAAAACCACAAGTGGGTGACTTTAACAAAAAGTAATTTATTCTCTCCTAGTTTATGAGGATAGAAGTCCAAATTCAGGGTGCTGGCTCTAGGGAAAGGACTTCTTTGCTCCGGGGGAAAATTCTTGTCTCAGCTTCTCTAGTGTTCTTCTCAGCATTCCTTGGAGATCTCACGTGGCATCTATCTTTCCACCATTCCAGTTTGCTTCTCTGTGCTTGATCTGCTCTTTTTATATCTCAGCAGTGAGTAGGTTTAAGACACACTGTACACTGATATAGCCTCATTAACTTAACAAAGAAAACCCTAATCCCGAATGGGATTGCATCTACAGGTATAGGGTTAGAATTCCAACGTATATCTTCGGTGGACAGAATTCAATCCGTAACAGTAAGGTTGGTCGTAAGTACTTACATGGGTACAACAAGAATAGTAATTTATCATACAGGCCTCTAAAATTTGCTTCTCTGGAGGTTTTCGTAAGTAATATCAGATTGAACTTGTTAAAGCCTCTGGAGGCTAGGAAGCCAAGCCAAGAATCTGCTACCAGATTTTACCTATAGTACCCACAGATTTGGGTAAGTTTCTCTCTTCTTGAGGTCCCAAAATATCCATAAGGCATCTGTTCTGATTTGATAACTCTTCTCATGTGACTCATAGCATAACAAATAAACCTAATTATTTCTAATACCTCTCTGTTTACAAATTGGGAGAAAACTAATCTTTTGAGACTTTCCAGGGGCCCTCTAGGGAATCCCAAGAGACAAGTGTTAGATATAAAGATATTACTTAGGATTAGATTTTGAGAGGTTTTAAAATTTGGTTCAATCTGATCACAGGTCACTGAGAAACAATACTTGGATATCTTGGATATTAAACCAAAGAGACAATAAAAAGATTTTTGAAGTAAGTATAGGAGGTGACATGATTGTTAAGAAAAAACAAAACTTACTTCTTTCATAACTGAGAAGACTTGGTTTTTCTTAAACAATGGAGGATAGATAAGGTCGACATAAGATCAGGAATGTATTCTGCCAAGACACAGAGTCTTTGCCTTCTAGGCAGATTACACAGAAGACAAAAATAAGCTTTTACAGCCTCTTACTAAGAGCAACCCTGTAATTAAAGATAATGTTGTCATTTTAACAGAGAGAAAACCAAATTCTACCTTTGCATAATACCAGATACTTAAACCAAAAAAAAAAAAAACCAAATCCGTAGTCGTCGAGTTGATTCCAACTCGTAGTGACCCTGTAGGACAGAGTAGAACAGCCCCATAGGGTTTCCAAGCAGTGGCTGGTGGATTTGAACTGCCGACTTTTTGGTTAGCAGCCAAACTCTTAACCACTTCGTCACCAGGACTCCATTAAACTGCTTGAAAAATCCGATCAAATCTTAGTTAGCTTTGACTGCAAGAAATAACATTCCTTTTCCATAAACCTTCTACAATTTTTCATATTCGTAAGGTTTTGTGCTACATTTTCTTATTTCTCATTCTGGAACAACTATTTACTTTAAGACAAAATTACTCTCTATTTTTCAAAGAATCCATTTTATACACCTTGCCTAATCTAGCCTAAATTAAAGATTTTAAGTCACCAAAAAGATCTTGGAAACTGTGTTTAAGCTGCTATACTACAAAATATAATTATTGTTGAAATAAACTTCTGTCTGAACAAATTCACATTCATTAATTTCTGGGTCTGGGAAATTAGGACTATTCAATTTCTGTAAATTCTGATTTATCTATAAACCAATGAGAAGAAAGCTTCTTGAAAGGATATTATGATCTATTCTGGTAATACCATCCAGAAGTTGAAAATATGACAAATACACACATAACATACATACATACAGATACGGGAGCAAAAGCCTCCTCCTCCAGTCAGTGTTTTATCCCTGTCTTCTGTGTGCTTTAAAAAATCTTTTAGAGAGGCAATTTTGGAATTGTTCTGTCTTTTAGAAGCCATATCATTATCAAGCAAAATAAGAACCCCATTCTCTTTGAGGAGTGCAGGATTCCATTTTGTCTAGCGTACCACTTAAATGAACCAGTTTACCAATGTCAAAAGGTCTCCAAAGTAGCCACTGAAGACCTAAATTATCCTCAGTGAAGTTATACCATTTAGAAAGATAGGCATCAGATTTAGGAATGAGAGAACATATAAAAAGAAACTTAGTAGTCCTCCTCATACCCTTCCCCTCCAGTCATTCTCAGTTCTTTTAGTTCTTTCTTCTGGGATTTACCTCCATGAAATAAGGATCTTACATTGCTATTTCTCATTAATCCAGTTTAGACACTTTCTATTGACTTACTATTATGATAATGGAGGATTCACCTCTCTTACACATTCCCCTTCCCCTCCTTCCATGCTCTCCTCATAGTTATTACACAATATAGGGTAAACCAGTATTCACTCTTCCATTCAGATATCGAATGAATGTCTAATACATGCCAGGCTCTGGGGATTGTTAAAGAGAAAAACTGAGGACCAGAAAAATTGACAGATTCCTCTGAGTACATATAAAAATTCACAAAGGTCACTGACAAAATTTGAATATACCCAAAAACAGATGAACAGGAATAAGGAGACACAGCAGAGACACAGTGACCATAAAATTGTACAAATCCATTTTTAGTAACCACACACTTGCTTAACGTTTAGATTGTGCAAAGAATGTAACTTTAGCCAAAGTAATTTGGCCTTTGTTCTTTTTCCGGAGAAATAATCCTTAGAATTTCTAGAGTAGCTGAGGTGCCTTTATGATTTAAGACCTCTAAACAACACCTGAGAATTTGTGTAAATCAATAGAGGGTGACCAGGCCACAAGCACCACCTGGTGGCAAATATCAAATAACCACAGGAAGGGCAGGGAACTTGCTGTCAAGTCGATTCCGACTCATAGTGACCCTATAGGACAGAGTAGAACTGTCCCATACGGTTTCCAAGGCAGGTGGAGCAATGCTTAAAAGTTCAGCTGTTAACCAGAAGGTCAGCAGTTCAAATCCACAAGCTGCTCCTTGGAAAGCCTATGGGGCGGTTCTGTTGTTGCTAGGTGCCCTCAAGTTGGTTCCAGCTCATAGTGACCCTATGTACAACAGAACAAAACACTGCCGGGTCCTGCGCCATCCTCACAATCGTTGTTATGCTTGAGCTCATTGTTGCAGCCACCGTGTCAATCCATCTCGTTAGCATCTTCCTCTTTTTCACTGACACTCTACTTTACCAAGCATGATACCATTTCCAGAGACTGATCCCTACTGATAACATGTCCAAAATATGTGAGACGAAGTTTGCCATCCTTCCTTCTAAGGAGCGTTCTGGCTATACTTCTTCCAGGACAGATTTGTTTGTTCTTTTGGCAGTCCATGGTATATTCAACATTCTTCGTCAACCGCATAATTCTAACTGCTCAAATAAACTCTCAATGCTATAATTTCTTTGTGCTTTGATTATTTTGACAGGATAAAGGAACAAGCACGCGAATAAAACCCGATGATACAAGTGAGAAACAAACAAACAAACTGAAGTACAGCATAAGGCCAGGCAGTGATAGAAGCAGGAGGCTGCTATCTCACCTTCTCACCTTCTATGTGACAGACCCATGAGTGAGATCGTTTGATTCCCAGGCAATGCACCTCATGAGCAGCTACCACCTTGAATATGGATGTGATGCCTGCACTTGAGCAGCCATCTTGCGACTATGAACAACGAGAATAAGGGAAAGGGCAATAGAATTTCAGACGCTTGAGTTTGACATTTGTCCTGGAGTATTTTTTCTGAAGTATAAATAATTAAATGCTCCGGAGTGTCATGCATAAACTCGTTTAGTCTGTTGTAAGGTAGTCATTGCAAGGCACACAGGTAAAACCTCAAGACATTCATTTAGCACTGAAGAATCAGAATTAAGCATTACAATATTAGTTTAATGGTTGGAGTGCAAATTTTTAGACTTCAGGCTTTTTACCTTTAATGTTTGGTCTCTGGAGGAGATTTGACCACCTCTCAAACTCGGAGGAGGTCCCTGCCCCTAGTAAGTCAGTTGTAGCAGGAGGTATCTCCGCAGACTCTTAGTTTTCAGAGAGATCTTTCGCTCTGTCTTCTGCTTCAACAAGTGAGCAGAAATCTTTTAGTTATATACTATTCCTTCACTTTGACTTCACAAGATGAAGGTTAGATGCTGTCACGTTTAACCAAGATTGGTATGCTTTATTGCCAGTCAGGAAATTGTTGTATAACACCTATGTTTTTGTTTACTACAGATGTTTCAAGGCCAAGTTGATTAGTTAAAAATTATGGGAATTGTTCAGTGACCTAATTATGTTTCAAAGCCAATTTACAGAGATTTGATTAATGTTACATTTTGTTATCCCAGAGTGCATGTGCACAGCCCTATTTAGGAAAGTTATTTACAGCATACTTCACATGCTCCTATTTCTAAGGTTAGAACAAAATTTTAGTAACTCAGAGTTAATGGTTAAAGAGAATTATAGACATACACATGTTTACATTTGTAGATTCAGAAAGTATCCATCTCTAACTTCACATTATAAGTGACTTACATATAGGTGTTTTGAAGAAGCACCATAACAGTGTAAAAAGCACTGTAGAAGCATACATAATAGTGACTTATATTTATGTGTATAAGAACATTAGAGAATCAACATGAGAGCATATAGAAAGCACACATAACAACATTCAAGCCTTTGACCTAGTATCAGCAACTGCCTACCTCCAGACTTCTTATTATGGGAGAAAACAAACCCCTATTTCTTTAAACCACTGTAGTTTGGTATTTCATGATCGATAGAACAGGACATTTCTGATACAGGAAATTTTTTTTTCTTGAGACTCTGGTTTTCTGAAAAGATTTTTATTCTCCTCTCAAACTAAACTGAGTAAAGAAATATAGGTCAAAAATCATTGTCACTCAGGTTTGTTTATTTATTTGTCATTCTTTGTTGTCTTTCACTTTTTCAGGTTGCTTTTGAGAACTTTAATGCTACTATTTTTTCCTGATCTTTTCTGTAGATACTGTTTTTCTCTCTGTAAATTCTTAGGATCTTCTCTTTATCCCCGGTGGTTGGAAATTGTATCACTAAGAATATCATATATAAGGGTTTTCATCTGTTCCTTGTATTGCCTCTATTACCTCTATGGTATTTCTTCCTGTTTGTTTGACATGTCTTTCTTATTGGAGGCTTTCCTAAAATGTGTAGTGACCTTGGCTCTGTGTTCACATTTCAGATAGAGACTCTAAGAAGCCACTGTAAGCCCTGTGTACATGGGCAGGAGGCAGGGGGAGGGGCTCATAAACAAGTGTATCTTCACTTTAGATCATGGGGGCAAAGTGGGCAACAATTCTTTCTTTGGTTTACCCAAACATCAAAATCTGTAGGTGTCTCTTCTGAAACCATTCAACTTTTCCAGAGAAACATCTTCTGATCTCCTGCCTAGCTAGGGAATGGTTGGCAGAACCTGACTACCAGCCTTCTGGAAGCTGAAAAGAGAAGAGAACTGGAGGTCTCATCATTCAGCATTCAGACTTTTACTTAATCCACCAGGTTTCAATCTGACATCTACCTCATCTCCACTCCCTAACCCTGTACCTAGTGCTCCCTACCCCAAACCTCTCTGTTTTAATTTCTCCAATAAATAAACTTCCCCTCTCCTAAGGGAGTAGGGGTGGGCTTGGTATCTAGATGTATGAAATGGGGGTAGGTGGTAGTTGGATATTTGAGTCTGCACTCAGGAGAGAGTGGGGACCTGAGGGTCTTACTTTTTCTTATATAGAGACTTTGAAGCAATCTTGTTTGGAGCAGTCCACATCACACCCCACCTTCTTCTGGTAGTTATGGGGTACATCAGCTTGATTCTTGCCATTATCTCTCTCTATGAGCATTTAGATTTCCTTTCCTCTGCTCTGTTAAATCATTTACCTCTTCTTTATCTCCTTCATGCTTCACATAAAGCAGTTTCAGGCTTATATCCTTGCTTCACAAAAAAATGTCATTTCGTAACATTCATATCTTAATGTTGACATGCTCTGTCCTTCCCTTTCCAAGGCTGAGATTATATTCTTTCCTTCCCAGAAATGCGTCTTTCATCTGATGTTCAATTCAGTAGAACCTTCTTGTGCTGCTTTAGGCAAGAGTCACTGGGGTCACATAGCATTTTCAGAGATTTTTTCTCTTTAGCTCTGTGTGCATAAAGAGTGCTGGTGGCACAGTGATTAAAGTGCTCCACTGCTAACTTCGGGAGAAAGATGTGGCAGTATGCTTCCGTAAAGATTTACAGCCTTGGAAACCCTATGGGACAGTTCTACTCTGTCATATAAGGTCTCTAGGAGTTGGAAACAACTAGACGGCAATGGCTTTGTTTTTTGTTTTTGGTGTGTGCATAGTGTGTCCATATGTGTGCACAGTGGAAATTTTGACCTAGAAGGCCCAGCTGCTCCAGTGTTGCCTGGGAGACTTCTTAGCCTTCTTTGCCTCTCGGCTTCAGAGACCTCCAGTTCTGCACGTCTTTGTAGAGTGGTGCAGCACAATTCAAAATCTTTCCTCGAGTTCCTGGCTCTGTACTTCCAAAGAAAACCACTCATTTATGGTAACATCTATCATCTAGCAGGGCTCCCTTGATGGGTGCCAGCCCAGTTTCCATGGGATCCTGTGTCTGCAGGTGGGACAGAGAGGAACCACAGACTAGTCCAAGCCCTTCTGCTATCGACCTGTTCCCCTCTGACCAGGAAATCTTCTGGTATCGTATGTGTACACATCACTTTAAATTTTATGGTCACCCTTGGTCTAATTCTATCCCTCCCTGGACTCTTGACCTCACTGGAATTTCACCTTCCCTAGCTTCCCTCATACCTGGGCTCAGCACCAGCCCAGACAAGTAATTTAGTTTCTTTTCTGCATTCGCTCCTTTGCCACAAAAATAACAAAAGGCATTCTTGTGTACAAAGGTTTTTGAAAATTTAGGGGTTCAGCAGAGGGGTTTTATACCACCATGCTGCCTGACTACCTGCCCCTCAAGACTACTCTCCAGGCTCTCCAACCTTCTCCTTTCTCTAGAGCCCTAAGATATGAATTTATCAGCCCACAGATCTCCTGGAATCTTCATTTTCCTCCTTTTACTATGCAGAACAGTATCCTTCTCCATCCAGTGTCTTGACCCTAGCCCTACTTTCTTCACAGATCTACAGACTCAACCAGTCCTCTACAAAAACAAAGCTCTCACTGCTTAGGGGGCACTGAGCTTTTGTTAAGGGTGATAAGAAATTTTGGAAATTGATAGTGGTGATGGTTACACAAAATGATGACTGTAAATAATGGCACTGAATTGTACATGTAAAAATGTTGAAATAGCAAATATGTTGTTTTATATATATACTGCGTTGTTGTTGTTCATTGCAGTGGCATCGACTCATGGCGATCCCATGTGTTACAGAATACAATTGTGCCACGGGGTTTTCATGACTATGATCTCAATGAAAGTGAATTACCAGGTCTTTTCTTCCACAGTACCTCTGGATGGGTTCTAACTGCCAACTTTTAGGTTAGCAGTCAAGAGCAAACTATTTGTACCACCTACAGACCATATATATATACATATATATGTATGCATATGTATATAAACCAAATCTGTTGCCGTCGAGTTGATTCCGACTCATAGCAACCCTACAAAACACAGTAGAACTGCCCCACAGGGTTTCCAAGGAGTGCCTGGTGGATTTGAACTGCCAACCTTTTGGTTAGCAGCCAGACTCATAACTACTGCACCACCAGTGCTCCAATATGGGGAACCAGTTCCTATGGTGAACTCACATAATATATATTCTATGGGGCAGTTCTGGTCTGCCCTATAGGATCACTAAGAGTCAGAATCGACTGAAGGCAGTGGGTGTGTGGTGGGTGAGATATATATAGATATAGATATAGATAGATAGATATATGCATGTATGTATACGTATACATGTATATATACCACTATAAAAAATAAAAATAAAGCAAAGGTCTCTCATCTTTTAGAACAGGTAAGACTGAAATGTTATTTTTCTTTTCTCCTCTCTCATAAGTATAGAGATGCATTGGCCCAAGACAACATCAACTCAGAATTCAGAGTTTTCAATGATTATGTTTTTCAATTTAAATAAATAATATCTTCATTTAATTAACCTATAATGCACATTTCTTTCATAGTCTAATAGATTTCTCTAAAAACTTTTTATCAGGCATTCTTCAAACAATATTTGAACTCCCATTATGTAGAAGGCCTTAAGCAGATCCAAGGTACTAGGCTCAGTCCAATTGTTCACGACATCCAAGAAGCTCCAGGAGTCTAGTTCTGACCATTATTTCTTATGTTAATCTTGTCAGGCTTCTGGCTGCTGAAGATCACACTCTAAACTGACATACATGCAGGCCTCTACGTCTTACATTTAATTTTGATCAATCTGTACTTTTGAACATTATATGCCAACTCCCCTGACCTCCTTTTATAGGCTGGATTCAGACTTTGGTACATCAACTGACATGTGAATGCGTCCAGCATCACAAGGTGGCACAACTGACCAGCCATGCCTCCTTTGTGACTTTTGTCACCTCAGCAGTATTTGTAAGATTATTTGAAAAAATTATTCCGTTTGACTTCTGTTTGCAAAATTATGGTACCAGAAATAAGAGCTGTAGGTCCCATATACCTAGTAAACCAAAAACCAAACCCGCTGCCAACAAGTCAATTTCGACTCTTAGTGATCCTATAGGACAGGGTAGAACTGCCCCATAGTGTTTTCAAGGCTGTAATCATTATGGAAGCAGACTGCCCCATTTTCTCAGGGAGAACAGCTGGTGAGTTTGAACCGCCAACCTTGATTAGCAGCCAAGCACTTTAACCACTGTACCACCAGGGCTTCTAATAAGAATCACTTAAGTGCAGCAAGAGCAGGAGATCTTCCATTGGATGCTCATTGGATGCTCAGGTTACTTCGTGAACAATTTTGGGGATAATTAAAATTGAGTTTAAGGAGAGTACTTAAAATGCCAAGAATAAACATGTTATTTAAAATGGTATCTACAGGTTGAAGTTTAATTGAGATTTTGATAATATTTTTGTTATCTAGGAATGAAAACCTGGTTCTTACATATAAACTAATTTTCACATTTCTATTTCACATGCATTTTCAGAATCAGAATATGAACAAAAGTAAGGGATTATCTATATAATAATATTTTCATTTTCTATTTATATCATCAAGTAGAATCTTCACAAAACAACCCAATAAAGTAGACAAGGTAAAATTATCAAGGCCATTTTACAGATGGAACCCAATGTTTAGTTTCCCTCCTTCTTTTCCCCATCTCATTTTTAGAAGGACAGCATCCTTGAAGTAGGCAGCTATCATACTCTCTCTTTTATATCCCTTCTATTCCATGAATCTTCTGATCCTTTCCCTGCCACTCCAAGCTTCACCCTGGATCGTCTGCCAGTGCCTCTGTTCCACACTTGCAACTCGGAATTATGCTGCACTCAGTGAGCTGACACCTTCTGCCTTGGAACCCAGATGGCTCCACAAGGCCTGCACACCACCTATAGGATAGTTTCCTTACTAAAAGCACAGAGTAGTTTCTTAAGAGAATCACATACCAAAGGAAGGCTTTTAAAGCCTTAGATTCTTTCCAAGGAGGCAGTGTCTCACATATCAATTAGGGTATACTTCACCTTGAAACCCAAAACCAAGGACACCACCAGTGTTCTTCAGATTAGGCGAGGTTAATTGGGGGTCATTCTTGTACACCAAGTTTCAGATGCCTAAAATGGCACACTATTGCCAAAAATAATTTTTAAAGGATTTTATTGATATGTTAAACTTGTCATTCAGTGATATTTGGTGTGGCAAATATTGGTATCCACTATTATTTGATAGACACTTGCCTATTAGAAAAGATGATGGGTTCTGTAAAATTGTTTTTACCAAAATAGTTATCTAATTAGTTAAGAGATGAAAGGCATACCCATGTCTTATGTGGCAATACGAGTTCTGTAATCATGTACAAATTGTTATCTTTTTCCTCTGTGTTAAAGATGTTAACCACAGGTCAAAGGAGTGGATTTTTTTCCTTCTTGTAAATGAACTTGACCTTGGATTAGTTGACTATTTCTTTTCCTATCAGTAACCTGATAACAAGGTATGTCAACTGTGTTTATGAGACCATGTTTATAACTCCAGTAACCCAATAAGAAGGCACATCAGCTGCATTACTAGTTGCCATCGCCTGTGGCTCAACATTGTCTCCTGATTGGTAAATTGCATCCACCTGGCATGCCTGTCTTAGGCTGGGTTCTCCAGAGAAGCAAAACCAGTAAAGTGTATAAGTATATATAGAAAGAGAGATTTATATCAAGGAAACAGTTCATGCGATTGTAGAGGCTAGAAAGTCCCAAGTCCATGGATCAGGGTAGAGGCCTCTCCCAAGTCACGCAGCTGCAGAAGCCTGCAAGCCCAAGACTCGCAGGTCGGAGAGCAGGGCTCCAGCTCACAGGCTGTGCAGATTGACGAATCCCAAGTTCGAAAGATAAACTGACAGCTCAAGTTCCAAGAACCGGAAGATGAGACAACAGGAGGCAGCCGCAGGATCCAGAGAGAGCAAAAAGCCAGGACGTCTGCTTATATTCAGATGTGGGCCACACCCCCAAGGAGACTCCCTTTCATCTGATTGGCTACTCACAGTATATTCAGTCATGGAGTGATTGTATTAAAACACTGAGAATCATGGCCCAGCCAAGCTGACACACAATCTTAACCATCACAATGCCCATAGTAAGGCCCTTGGAAACTGAAAAAGATACTCATGGATTCTAACAAGGAATGTTGGCTCTTGTGAGCACAGTTACACCTGAACTATTATTCTGAAAGATCAAAGAGAAGAAGTAAGAAACAGCTGTATAGTTTTCTATGAGGAAAACTGTGGAAGAAAAACCTCCGTTCAAATGTCAATTAAACAGCATAATGAAGTAAAGCTTATGAGTCAGGAGATACTTATTCTACACTTGGTAAAGAAGATGATGCCCTTAATGTTCTACCTAAATATAATCTTAGAGAAAATAATCAATCATCTAAACTTTTCTCTATGTTATGATGCATGGGAGTGTTTACTAGCCTTCATTCTGTAGCCTTTCTTTTCTGTGTTGTTGTGCTCCAATATATATTGTGTGTATATTATTGGAAACAGTAAACTTTTGCCTCAACTTTGTCAATGATGGAAGAGGAACTTCCTCAGTCTCATCCTTCTCTGTAAATCATCATTCAATAATGTTTGGAGGACTACAGAGGATTCTCCCATGTTTCTCTAGATATCAACTCATAGTATGCCTTTTATATATATATATATATATATATATATATATATATATATATATATATATATATAGATGCTCACAAACATGGGTGAATTTTTAGTGGTACTTTAAAACATTTGCATAATGATGGTATATAATATTTAAAAGATAAATGTACAAATGTTACTGCCTCTTGGTGTTTGCTACTTTATAATTGTTAATAGAAGACACTCTTGAAAATTATCTCTGTTCGGGATAATATCCAACACCTTACCAAACAGTGGTTGCTAAGATTGGCACACTCCCACTCTTAAGATTTTTTAGTAGAAGGACAAAGACTAACACAAGTGATGTTATCTTGCTATAGTATCTTGGGCATAGACTTCGTTTAAAAGGAGATATTTGAGCAGAGATCTGAGGAAGTGACGTAGTGAGTCTTGAGGCTACTTTGGGAAAGCATTCCAGGCAAAAGGAACAGTAAGTGCAGATGTTCTGAGGTAGGACTTTGCTAACGGTTTTGAAGAACAGCAACGAAGCCAGGAGCTGCTGGAGTGGGGGAGTAGAAAATGCAATGAGAGACGTAAAAGGACCCCAGATCTTGTAGGACCTTGCAGACTCCTGTAAGGCTTTCACCTACACTCTGAAGAAAATGAGAAGCGAATGGAAGGTGTTTGGCAGAGGAAGACCTGATCGGCCTACATTTTAAGAGGAGCGCTCTGGCTGCAGTTGTGGAGAAAAAAACTATAGCAGGGGTGGGAGAGACAACAAGTTTGGAAGCAGGGAGACCTGTGATCACATGTAGATTATGTGTTCTTTTTTCCTCTATGTTAACGGCATTTACCAGCAGTCAAAAGGGGGATTGCAAGAGGCAATTGCAGTCCTCCCAGGAAGAAATAATGACTGTGACCAGGGGTAGCACTTGAGGTGGTGAAAAGAGCAATGCTGGATATGTTCAGAAGGTAAAGTTGACAAAATTTGTTAACGAACAGGATGTGGATTGTGAGAGAAAAAGAGGGATCAAGAATGACTCCAAAGTTCTGGCTTTCTCTATAGTCCATCTGTTTGGGTTTTTTGCCCCTTTTTTTTTTTAATTTCTGGTAGATGCTTTTCAACATTATCTTCCAAATTCTCCATTAATTTTTTAAAAATTTTATATTATCTCTGAATATATTTTTTAAAGTTTCTTCTATTTTTCTATTTATCTAAGTTGCTGTTTTAAAAATAATTGTCTCCCCAAAATGATAAAATTCCTAGGAATAAAACCTAACCAGGAATGAAAAAAAGACCTGTACAAGGAAAACTATAAAACGTTACTGAAGAAAACTAAGATAGAGCTACGTAAATGGAAGAACATATCACGCTCATGGATTGGAAGACTTGACATTGTGAAAATATCAATGCTACCCAAAGAGATCTATAGATACGACAAAATCCTGATCCAAATTCTAACAACTTTCTTTACTGAAATGAAAAAACTAATCATCAACTTTATATGGAAAGGAAAGAGGCCCCAAATAGCCAAAGCAATATTGAATAAGAAGAACAAAGTAGGAGGTCTCACACTTCCCACTCTCAAAACATACTATACAGCCACAGTAGTCAAAACGGCCTGGTACTGGTTCAATGATAGACACATAAACAAATGGGATAGAATTGAGAACACAGAAATAAACCCATCCATCTATGGGAAGCTGATTTTTGACTAAAGGTCAAAGTCCGCTCAATGGGGAAGAAACAATCTCTTCAACAAATGGTAATGGGGAAACTGGACATCCATTTGCAGAAAAATGAAGTAGGATCCACACTTCACACCATACACAGAAACTAACTCAAAGTAGGTCAAAGACCTAAATGTTAAAGCTAAAAATATAAAGTCCTGGAAGATAACATAGGGACAAAAGTATGGGAACCTGTTTTTTTTTCATAAATAGATTATCAAACACATCTACGTTACACAAACAACAGATGACAAACTGGATAACTGAGACCTCCTAAAAGTTAAATACTTATGCTCATCAAAAGAATAAAAAGACAATCTACAGGCTGGGAAAAAAATCTTCAGGGATGACATGTCTGATAAGGGTTTAATCTCTAACATATATTTTAAAAACTTTAACAACTCAACAACAAAAAGACAAACAATCCAATTGAAAAATGGGCAAAGGGTATGAACAGACACTTCACCAAAGAGGATATTCAAGTGACCAACAAGCACATGAAAAGATGCTCAAGATCATTAGCCTTTAGAGAGATGCAAATCAAAACTGCAATGAGATACCATCTTAACCCTTCAAGAATGGCACTGATTAAAAAAAAAAAAACAGGAAACAACAAATGCTGGGGCGATTGTGGGAAAATTGGAAACTTCACCCACTGCTGGTGGGATTGTAAAATAGTACGACTATGGAAAACAGTATAGTGCTTCCTCAAAAATCTACAAATAGAAATACCTATGTTCCAGCAATCCCACCCCTAGGTGTATAACCTAGAGATCCAATAGTAGTGACACAGATAGACATATGCCCATCTATGTTCATTGCAGCATTATTCACAATAGCAAAAAAATGTAAACAACCTAGGTCCCATCAACAAATTAATGGATAAATGAAATGTGGTACATATACACAATGGAATATTACGCAACCATAAAAATAAGGATGAGTCCTTGAAGCATAACATGGATGAATCTTGAGGACATTATGCTGAGTGAAATAACTCAATCACAAAAGGACAAATATTGTAAGGTCACACTTTCATAAGATGACAAGAGAAGATGTTCAGCAAATGGGACTGCCTTGTTTTTCCAGGTCTCACAAGTTTTCCACCTTTGACAGGATACTTACCACTTTTCTATTGCTCTCTGTTAAGAATCCTACCTATATAAACACCCAGTGAGTTTTCCCTCTCTGACAGGTTTCCATCTTACACAGGTTCTGGTTTTTGCGGGTTTTACAGTAGATACAGAGACCAGCACTTATTGGTGGTTACTAGGGTTGAGGGAGGGAGCGGTGGAAGCACTACTGAGATAGTAGATACTTGTTATGTTTGATGATGGAGAAGGTAGCACTGAATGTGGGTGAAGTGCACACAGCTTGACCAAGGTAAATGATGTCACTAAGAAGTGCACAAGAGAAAAGGATGTCTTTGGTAAAGGATATGACAAATAAAATTTTGCGACAACACCAACAACAACCAAACAATATGTGTGTGGTTACACAATTATGTATATAGGCATAAAAGGATATGAGTTTGAATATGTGAGTAGATATATGTGCACAGATAGATGTATCTATAGGCATATACATATACAGTTATGTGTGTACATGCATATATATCAATATATATGATAAACCACATAGAATACATAGGTACAAATACTTCTTAGACATAACCAAATACCTTCGGAGATTGGTTTTTTGGATTTGAAGACTTAGAACCACAGTTTTGTGGGAAAACTCAGGTAATTGGCATAATATAGTTCATAAAGTGTAGGTTCTATATCCCAATGTGGTGAGTAGTGTCTGGGGTCGTAAAAGTTTGTGAGCAGCCATCTAAGATGCAACTATTGGTCTCCACCCATCTGAAATAAAAGAGAAAGGAGAGGAAGAGCCAACATGACACCCTAGACAGATGCACCGTGCCGTCCCTCTGCAGCAAAAACCAAAAAAACTTAGTAAAACAGATATAAACATCAGTCCTGGAACCCTAAGCAATAAATGAAGGGATAAAGAACCAGATCAAACACCGAATAGAAGAAGAAACTGATGGAAAACAAAGAACGAGGAGAAATACAGAGTGGAGGTCCCCTGCCAACAACATGGCACAACACTGCCATCTTGAAACACAGCCAACAACAGCCCCAGACAGGGCATACAGGAAGACAACTTCACAGAGCTTCCAACAGGGGACAGACTACGCAGTAACCAGAGAAACACACTTTCCCACCCTTCAACCTTCTGATGAGTAGAAGCAAGAACCCCCCCATCCTGGCAGTCCCCACTGCCAGGGTCCACAATACAAGCCCCCCAACCCCTGAGCCCACCGCACCCCCTCCTGCCACATGGTTTTTTTTTCTTTCTCCCTCCACTTAGCCCCATACACCCCCTCCCCACCTTACTGTGAACCCCTACCATGCCACTGCAGCTAGAGATCTACCAGCCCGCCACTCCCCCAGGTCTGCCCTGCCCTCACCCACCATTTTTTTTTTTCTTTTCTCTCTTTTCTTTCTCCTTCCCACCAAGGCCATACTTCACCTCCCCTTCTTTCTCACCAGCCCTCGAATCTGCCCCACTCCCACTCTCTGGCTCCCACTGTGCTGCCATTTTTTTTTCCTTTTTCTTATTTTTGTTTTCTTTTTTCTCTTTCTTCCTTTTCTTTCTCCCTCCTACCTAACCTCGTTCACCATCTCCCCTCTCTTCCTGCCAGCCCTGACCACACCACTGCAGATACAGTGCCATAAGTCCACTGCACCCCCACCCACCATTCCCTGCCATACCACAACAGCTAGAGAGCCATCAGCCTGCTGCTGCCCTGGGTCTGCCCCTCCCCCACCCACCACAGTCCCCCACCCACCCACCACACTTCCGCCCAACCATCATTTTTTATTTATTTCTTTTTTTTTCCCCTTTCTTTCTTCCTCACACCTACCCCCTACATCACCCCCCCTGCCTTCCCACTGGCCCCTGGATCTACCTTGCCCCCATTTGCCAGCCCCCACCATGCTGTCATTTTTTTGTTTTTCTTTTTTTTTTTTTTTTTTGCCTCTTTCTTCCTTTTGTCTCTCCCGACCACCTAGCCCCATATGCCACCCTCTTTTCCTACTAACCCCTGCTGCCATGACTACAGCATCCCCATAGCTCAGGCCTGCTGCCTCAATGGGCCTGCACTGATCTTCTCCTTCTACTTGACCAGCTGCTAAACAGTGGGAAGTAGCCCAATACCACTCCCTGTCTGACACCCCTGCCCATCTGGCAAGACGCTGTGAATGCTCCCACACCACTGGACCCACATCAGGAGGCAAACAGCACCTTCCCAGTCTTCCCTCAACCACCTCACCAAACCAGTGTACAGCAAAGTTTACTCACCCTTCCTGCTGTTGCCCTGCCCACTCAGACAAGGTGGTAAGAGCTACCATGTCCACAGAAGAGCAAGCAGCAAAGCATGCCCAGCCCACATGCCATGACATATCAAAATGAAACAAAAAAGCAGGACAAAACAAATGAACATAGAATCAATAAATAAAGAATACCTTAATGTCTCATAGACAGAAGACAATATCAAAACAAAAAAAAAGCAGGACAAGATGGCTCCAGCAAGTGACCAAGATAAAGAATCAGATAGCCTTCCAGTAGAAGAAAAGACAGTGGAACCTGATATGGAATTCAAAAGACTAATATTTAGGGCTCTCCAAGAGATTAAGAAAGAGATCAAGGAAAATACAGACAAAACCAAGGGAAAAAATAGACAAAATCATGGAAAACACAGACAAAGCAATAGAAGAACTCAAGAAAACAATACAAGAACAAAACATCAAAATAAATAACTAATTAGAAATCATACAAAAACAGCAAGTAGAAATCCAAAAGATAAATAACAAAATTTCAGAAATGAGCAACTCAATAGAAGGTCTTAGGAGCAAATTTGAAACCATGGAAGACAGAATCAGTGAAATTGAAGACAAATCCATGGACATAACTTTGTATGAGGAAAAATCAGAGAAAGAATGAAGAAAACCTAAGAATTATGTGGGACACAGTCAGGAGCAAAAATTTGCATGTAATCGGAGTTCCAGAACAGAGACAGGAAACGGAAAACACAGAGAAGATTGTTGAAGATTTGCTGGTAGAAAACTTCCCAAATATCAAGAAAGACGAAAAGCTGACCATCCAAGAAGCTCAACAAACCCCATATAGGATAGACTCCAAAAGAAATTCACCAAGACATATCATAGGCACACTTGCCAAAACCAAAGACAAAGAAAGAATCCTGACAGCAGTTCAAGAAAAATGAAAAGTCACATACAAAGGGGAAACAATAAGACTAAACTCTGATTACTTGGTGGAAACTATGCTGGCAAGAAGGCAATGGGATGATATATATATATAAAATCTTGAAAGAAAAAAACTGCCAACCAAGAATAATATATCCTGCAAAATTATCTCTCAAATATGACCGTGAAATTAGGACAGTTCCAGAAGAACAGAAATTAAGGGAATTTGTAAACTCCAAACCAAACTGACAAGAAATATTAAATGGAGTCCTTCAGTTAGAGAACCAACAACATCAGACAACAACCAGAGTCTAGGACATAGGACAGCATCAGCTAGATACCAACCTAGGTAAAGAACTCTCAATAATAAAACAAAGCTCAAAAACTTATAACATAGAAGCAAAGATGTCAATCTGTAAATGATGACAACATCAAAATAATAAAGGAGGAGTAAATGGTGTAGGTATAGAACTTTCAAATGGAGAGGAAGTCAAGGGGATATCAAGCAATAACAGACTGGTTCAAACTTAGGAAGATAAGGGTAAATTTCAAGGAAACCACATATAAGTTAACAAACCTGCTCATCAAAATGAAAAAGAAAAAAATATAAAGACTCAGTAAACACAAAATTTATAATAAGAAAAGAAAATCCACAAACAAAAGAAACTCACTACAGGAAAGCAAGAGGAGCAAAGAAAACATCAACATAAAAAAAAAAGACCTAAATATAAAAACTAAAATGATAAAGATCATGGGAAAAAAAATAGGGACAACACTAGGAGCCCTAATACATGGCATAAACAGAATACAAACCATAACTAACAATGCATAAACACCAGAAGATAAACTAGATAACTGGGGGCTTCTAAAAATTAAACAGTTATGTTCATCAAAAGACTTCACCAAAAGAGTGAAAAGAGAACCTAGAGACTGGGAAAATTTTTTGACTACAACGTATCCAACAAGGGCTTAATCTCTAAAATCTACAAATACTTCTACACCTCAATGGTAAAACGGCAAATAACCCAACTAAAAAATGGTCAAAGTCTGTGAACAGACACTTCATCAAAGAAAACATTCAGGCAGCTAATAGACACATGAGGAAATGCTCAGGATCATTAGCCGTTAGAGAAATGTGAATCAAAACTACAATGAGATACCATCTTACCTTGACATGATTGGCACTAATCAAAAAAAAAAACAGAAAATAAAAAACGTTAGAGAGGTTGTGGGGAGACTCAAACTCTTATGCACTGCTGGTGGGAGTGTAAAATGGTCCAACCACTATGGAAAATGATATGGCACCTCCTTAAAAAGCTAGAAATAGAAATACCACACGATCCAGCAATCCCACTCCTAGGAATATATTCTAGAGAAATAAGAGCCATCACACGGATAGAGATATGCACACCTATCTTCATTGCAGCGTTATTCACAACAGCAAAAAGATGGAAACAGCCTAAGTGCCCATCAGCAGATGAATGTGTCAATAGATTATAGTACGTACAATGGAATACTACCCAATAATAAAGAACAATGACGAATCCGCAAAACTTCTTACAATATGGATGAATCTGAGGGTATTATGCTGAGTGAAATAAGTCAATCACAAAAGGACAAATATTTTATGAGACTACTATTATGAAAACCCAAGAAAAGGTTTACCCATGAGAAAAAAAAAACAAACTATCTTTGATTTTTACAAGGGAGGGGAGAAGTAGGTAGGGGAAATCACTAACTAGATAGTAGACAAGTGGTAATTTTGGTGAAGGGAAAGACAACACACAATATAGGGAAAGTCAGTACAACCTGACCCAGACAGAGTCAAGGAAGCTTCCTAGACACATCCAAATACCTTGAGGAACCAAGTTACTGCGGCTGAGGTCTGGGGACCATGGTCTTGGGGGACATCTAGGTCAATTGGCATAACATAGTTCATAAAAAAAAAATGTTCTACATCCTACTTTGGTAAGTAGCATCTGGGGACTTAAAAGCTTGCAAGCAGCTATCTAAAATACCTCTATTTGTCCCATCCCATTTGAAGCAAAGGAGAACAAAGAAAACAAAAGACACAAGGAAAATATTAGTCTAAAGGACTAATGGACCACAGGAATCATAGCCTCCACCAGCCTGAAGAACTAGATAGTGCCCAGCTACAATCACTGGCCACTCTGACAGAGATCGTAATAGCGGATCCCAGACAGAGCAGGAG
Organism: Dugong dugon; assembly: GCA_030035585.1. Taxonomy (NCBI): domain Eukaryota; kingdom Metazoa; phylum Chordata; class Mammalia; order Sirenia; family Dugongidae; genus Dugong; species Dugong dugon. The sequence goes on along the minus strand of CM057467.1, from coordinate 73,929,876 downwards.
AAAAATGTAGAACAAAATTCAAATTCACACAAAAAGACCAGACTTACTGGTCTGAAAGAGACTGGAGGCCCCAAGACTATGGCCCCTGGATACCGTGCTAACTCAGAACTGAAGCCACTCCCAAAATCCACCTTTCAGCCAAAGATTAGACAGGCCTATGAAACAAACAATAACACACATAAAGGAATGTGCTTCTTAGTTCAATCAAGTATACAAGACCAAATGGGCAACACCTGCCCAAAAGCAAAGGCAAGAAGACAGGAAGGGACAGGAAAACTGGACAAATGGACACAGGGAACCCAGGATGGAAAGGGAAAGGGAGAGAGTGCTGACACTTCGTGGGAATTGCAACCAATGTCACGAAATAAATGGTGTACAAATTTTTGAAAGAGAATTAATTTGCACTGTAAACTTTCACTAAAGCACAATAAAATAAAGAAAAAAACTAGGAGATCTAATCTTGAGCATAAATAGAATTCCAAACGAAACAAAAAATACACAAATGACAGAAGATAAATTAGATAACTGGGACCTCCTAAAAATTAAATACCTATGCACATCAAAAGATTTACCAAGAGAGTAAAAAGAGAAACTGCAAACTGGGGGAAAAATCTTTGGCAAAGATGTATCCGATAGGGTCTAATCTCTAAATTATATGGAAAACTTAACTCGACAACAGAAAGACGAACAATCCAATAAAAAAAACTCGGCAAAGGACATGAACAGACAATTCACCAAAGAGGATATTCAGGTGGCCAACAAATACATGAAAAAGATGCTCATGATCATTAGCCATTAAAAAAAAAACCCTGAAACCATTCCCAAAGCCCGCTTTTCAGACAAAGATTAGACAGACGTATAAAACAAAAAATAACACATATGAGGAACATGCTTCTTAGTTCTATCAAATATACAAGACCAAATGGGCAGCTCCTGTCCAAAAGCAGGACAAGAAGGCAGGAAGGGACAGGAACTGGACGAATCAACACAGGGAACCCAGGGTGGAAAGGGGGAGCGTGCTGTCACATTGTGGGGATTGGAACCAATGTCACAAAACAATATGTGTATAAATTTCTGAATGAGAAATTAAATGTATTAACTGTAATAAATTAAAAAAATAAAGTTGCCATCCAGTCAATTCTGACTCCTAGTGACCCTATAGGACAGAGTAGAACTGCCCCAAAGGGTTTCCAAGGAGCAGCTAGTGGATTTGAACTACCAACCTTTTGATTAGCAGCCGAGCTCTTAACCACTGCACCACCAAGTTTCCATTAGCCGTTAGAGAAATGCAAATCAAAACCACAAAGAGATATCATCTCACCCTTGCAAAAATGGCAATGATCAACAAAACAAAAAACAACAAATGTTGGTGAGGTTGTGGAGGGACTGGAACTCTTCTATATTGCTAGTGGGAATGTAAAATAGTACAACTGCTATGGAAAACAATAAAGTGCTTCCACAAAAAGCTAGAAACAGAAATACCTTATGATGCAGCAATCACACTCCTAAGTATATATCCTAGAGCAGTGACACGAATAGACATATGCATACCTATGTTCCCTGCAACGTTATTCACAGTAGCAAAATGGCAGAGGCAAACTTAGTGCCCATCAATGGATGAATGGATAAACAAATTGTGGAACATACACACAATGGAATACTAGGCAACTATAAAGAACAATGAGGAGTCTGTGAAATATCTTATAACCTGGATAAATATGGAGGACATTATGCTGAGAGAAATAAATCAATCACCAAAGGACAAAGATTGTATGGCATCACTTTTATAACATACCAAGAATAGACATACACAAAGAAAGCAGTGTTCCTTGATGGTTACCGGGGATGGGAAGGGGAAGAAGGGGAACCACTTTCTAGGCAGTAGACACTTCTTATTTTTGGTGATGGGAAAAGCAATATCCAATAGGGGTGAATTCTGCACAACTTGTCCAAGGTAAAGGAAGACACTAAGAAGTACAAGAGAATAAGGGATAATTTCAGTAAAAAACCATAACAGACAATTTTGCAACAAAAATAATAACAACCAATAAAATGTGTGTGTGGTTACATAGGTAGACATGTATACATAGGGTATAGGAACACACATTTGAGTATATAAGCATGCATGTACAGGTGTATCTGCAGGCGTATATATATATATACACACACACACACACATGTTTATGTGTGCTGCATATATATTCACCCATATAATACAGCCCCCTCACATCTGTCAGTTTCTCATACTGTAGTGGCTTGCGTGTTGCTGTGATGCTGGAAGCTATGCCACTGGTATTTCAAATAACAGCAGGGTCACCTATGATGGACAGATTTCAGCTGAGCTTCCAGACTAAGACAGAAGAGGAAGAAGGACCTTGTGGTCTACTTCTGAAAAACTAGACAGTGAAAACCTTATGAATAGCAGCAGAACATTATCTGATACAGTGCTGGAAGATGAGGCCCTCAGGGTGAAAGGCTCTCAAAAGACAACCTGGAAAAAGCCGCCTCCTCGAAATAGAGTCGACCTTAGTGACATGGATGGAGTCAAGCTTTCAGGACCTTCATTTCCTGATATGGCACGACTCAAAATGAGAAGAAACAGCTACAAACATCCATTAATAATAGGAAGGTGGAATGTACAAAGTATGAATCTAGGAAAATTGGAAATCATCAAAAATGACATGGAATGCGTAAAGATTGATATTCTAGGCATTAGTGAGCTGAAAAGGACTGGTATTGGCTGTTTTGAATCAGACAATCATAAGGTCTACTATGCCAGGAATGACAAATTGAAGAGGAATGGCATCACATTCATCTTCAAAATGAACATTTCAATATCAATCCTGAAGTACAATGCTGTCAGTGATAGGATAATATCCATACACCTACAAGGAAGACCAGTTAATACAACTATTATTCAAATTTATCCACCAATCAAAAGGCCAAAGGTAAAGAAATTGAAGATTTTACAAACTTGATCAAACATGCAATGAAGTTGCCTTAATAATTACTGGTGATTGGAATGTGAAAGTTGGAAACAAAGAAGGAACAGTAGTTGGAAAATATGGTCTTCGTGATAGAAACAATGCCAGAGATCACAGTATAGAAATTTGCAAGACCAAAGACTTTTTCATTGCAAATATGTTTCTTCAACAACATAAACAGTGACTATACAGGTGGTCCTCACTGGATGGAATACACAGGAATCAAATCCACTGCATCTGTGGAAAGAGATGATGGAAAAGCTCAATATCATCAGTCAGAATAAGTCCAGAGGCCAACTGTGGAACAGATCATCAGTTGCTCATATGCAAGTTCAAGCTGAAGCTGAAGAAAATTAGAATAAGTCCACAAGAGCCAAAGTATGAACTTGAGCATATTCCACCTGAATTTAGAGACCATCTCAAGAACAGATCTGACATACTGAACACTAATGACCAAAGACCAGACGAGTTGTGGGATGACATCATACATGAAAGTAAGAGGTCATTAAAAAGACAAGAAAGAAAAAGACCAAAGTGGATGTCAGAAGAGACTCTGAATCTTGCTCTTGAACATAGAATAGCTAAAGCGAAAAGAAGAAATGATTAAGTAAAAGAGCTGAAGATTTCAAAGGCAGCTTGAGAAGACAAAGTGAAGTATTATCATGAAATTTGCAAAGACCTGGAGTTAGAAACCCAAAAGGGAAGAACACACTTGGCATTTCTCAAGCTGAAAGAACTGAAGAAAAAATTCAAGCCTCGAGTTGCAATAGTGAAGGATTCTCCAGGAAAAATATTAAATGGCACAGGAAGCATCAAAAGAAGATGGAAGGAATGGAGTCACTGTAACAAAAAAAAAGGTAAATATTCAACCATCTCAGGAGGTAGCATATGATCAGGAACCGATGGTACTGAAGGAAGAAGTCCAATCTGCACTGAAAGCACTGATGAAAAACAAGGCTCCAGGAATTGACGGAATACCAATTGAGATGTTTCAACAAACGGATGCAGCACTGGAAGTGCTCACTTGTCTATGCCAAGAAATTTGGAAGACAGCTACCTGGCCAATCAACTGGAAGGTATCCGTATTTGCACCCATTCCAAAGAAAGTGATCCAACAGAACATGGAAAATATAGAATAATATCATTAATATCACATGCAAGTAAAATTTTGCTAAAGTGGTTGCAGCAGCACATCAACAGGGAGCTGCCAGAAAGTCAAGCTGGATTCAGAAGAGGCAGTGGAACGAGGGATATCATTGCTGATGTCAGATGGATCATAGCTGAAAGCAGAGAATACCAGAAGGGTGTTTACCTGTGTTCTATTGACTATGCAAAGGTATTTGACTGTGTGGATCATAACAAATTATGGATAACTTTGCAAAGAATAGGAATTCCAGAACACTTATTGGGCTCATGAGAAACCTGTTCTTAGACCAAGAGGCAATCTTTCGAACAGAACAAGGGGATACTGTATAGTTTAAAATCAGGAAAGGTGTGCGTCAGGGTTGTGTCCTTTCACCATACTTATTCAATCTGTATGCCGAGCAAATAATCCAAGAAGCTGGACTATATGAAGAAGAACATGGCATCAGGATTGGAGGAAGACTCATTAACAACTTGCGATATGCAGATGACATACCTTACTTGCTAAAAGGGAAGGGAACTTGAAGCACTTACAGGTGAAGACCAAAGACTCACAACTGGACCAATAAGCAACATCATGATAAAAGGAGAAATATTGAAGTTGTCAAGGATTTCATTTTACTTGGATCCACAATCATGGAAGCAGCAGCCAGGAAATCAAACGATGCACTGCATCAGGCAAATCTGCTGTAAAAGACCTCTTTAAAGTGTTTAAAAGCAAAGATGTCACTTTAAGGACTAAAATACCCTTGACCCAAGCCATGGTGTTTTCAATCACCTCATATGCATGTGAAACTGGACAATGAATAAAGAAGACTGAAGAAGAATTGATGCCTTTAAATTATGGTTATATTGAATATACATGGAGTGCCAGAAGAACAAACAAATCTGACTTGGAGGAAGTACAGCCAGAATGCTCCTTAGAAGCTAGGATGGCAAGACTTCATCTCACATAATTTGGACATATTATTAAGAGGGACCAGTCCCTGGAGAAGGACATCATGCTTTGTAAAGTAGACAGTCAGTGAAAAAGAGGAAGACCCTCAACAAGATGGATTGACATAGTGGCTGCTATGATGGGCTCAAGCACGATTGTGAGAATGGCGCAGGAATGGGCAGCATTTCTTCTGTTGCGCATAGGGTCGCTATGAGTCAGAAACAACTTGACAGCACCTAACAACAATATAATAGACAGCACAGTTAAGGAAACTTCCTAGATATATCCAAACACTTTGTGGGACTGAGTTACTGGGTTTGAAGGCTCAAGATCATAGTCTCAGGGGCCATCTAGATCAATTGACATAACATAGCTCATAAAGGTAATGTTCTACATCCTAGTTTGGTAAGTAGCATTTGGGGTCTTAAAAGCTTGCGAGAAGCCATCTAAGATACAACTATGGGTCTCTTCCCATTTGGAGCAAATGAGAATGAAGGAAACCAAAGATCCAAGGAAAAAATTAGTCCACAGGACTAATGGCCCACAAGAATGTAGTCTCTTCTAGCCTGAGACCAGAAGAGCTAGATGTTGCCCAGCTACCACTACCAACCATTATAACCAGGGACACAATAGAAGGTCCCGGTTAGAATGAGAAAAATGTAGAACAAAACTCAAATTCCTAAAAAAGGCCAGACTTACTGGGCTGACAGAGACTAGAGGAACCTCCAAGACTATTGCCCAAAGATACCTTTTGAACTTGGAACTGAAGCCACTCCTGGTGGTCATCTTTCATCAGAATAAGAGATTGGTTTATAATATAAATAATGTCATCCATGAGTACTGTACTCCCTTAAATTATAACACCAAATGTTCAACTTTTACCCTAAAACAAAGATGAGATGCTAAGGAGAGGTAGGGAAGCTACATTAATGGAAACAGAACAAAAAGAATGGAAATAATGAGAATGTTCACACATTGTGAAAAACGTAATCAATGTCATGGAACAAGTGGTACAAAAACTGTTAAATGGGACACTAACTTGCTCTGTAAAATTTCACAATAAAACAAAATAAAAAGAGAAAGAAGGAAATCAAAGACTCAGAGAAGACAGTAGTCTACAGGGCTACTCTTCTATAGGAACCGTAGCCTCATCTACCCTGAGACCAGAAAAACTAGATGGTAGCTGACTATCACTACTGACTGTTCTGATCAGGGCCACAATAGATAGATCCTTATAGAATGTGAGAGAAATGTGGAACTTAATTCAACTTCTTAAAAAGTCCACACTTACTGGACCAGTTGAGACTAGAGGACTCTCCGAGACTATTGCCCTAAGATACGTTTTAAACCTTAAACCAAAATTATCCTTTGAGGTCATCTTTTAGCTAAATAACAGATTGGCTCATAAAATAAAGAATATCACTCATGAGTAATGAGCTTCTTTAAGAAAAAATCTATAGGAGACCAAATGGCAAAAAATTACACTAAAGCAAAGATGAGAAGGTAAGAGAGCAGGGAAACTAGAGTACTGGAAGTGATACAACCAGAATGGAATGAATAAGAATAATGACTCATTGTGAAAAATGTAACCAATATCACTGAATCATTTGTGTAGAAATTGTTAAATGGGAATCTGATGTGCTATGTAAACTTTCACCTTAAACACAATAAAATGTTGATTTAAAAAAATAAATAAATAAATAAATGTATTTCTTTTTATCTCTGTCTTTCCTATTGGAGGCTTCCCTAAAATGTCTCGTGATCCTACTACTGAGGTTTAAAACTGAGGTAGTAAAACACTGGGAGTCCCTGAGTGGTGCAAATGGTTAAGTTCTCTACCGCTAGCTGAAAAGTTGGCAATTCCAACCCACCCAGAGGGACCTCTGAAGATAAGCCTGACAATCTGCTTCCAAAAAGTCAACAGCCTTGAAAACTCAATGGAGCAGTTCTAGTCTGCACACATGGGGTCACCATGAGTCTCAATCAGCTCCATGGCAACTAACAAAAAGAACAACTAAAAAACTGACAGGAATCTCTATGTGAGAGGTCAAAGATTTTTTGAGCTGACTTTTCATGGAAGGAGTCACAGATATCAGTGTTTGTAGTACTCTCATCTTGGCAGTGGTCATTTTCTCCACAGAAAGATTCTCCAACCACAAAGCTGTGTGGGGGCAGGAGTGTCTCCAGCATTCAGGGAGCAGGTAGGAAGAGGGGAAACAAGGACTTCACCATTCAGACATTCTCTTCATTTACATTTCCTGTCTGGCACTTTATCCTGCCTTCAACTCTGCTTGGAGACCAGAGTGTAGAGCTCTGGGAATCAATTTCTCAGCTCCTAGGAGGAAGAGCAGGAAGCAGTTGCCCTCCTAAGTGAGGTGAGGTGGAGAATAAGAACCTAACAGCTCCTTACTAACTTCCATTCAGATGAGGAAAATGTGCTCATATAATTTATCTCATATTTATTTGATAAAGTTTTCTCATTTATTTTACTATATGTTCATCTGTGGTTAAACCAGGACAGTAGAGAATCCCTTTGTTTTTAGGCCCAAACCTCATCCCAACTTTGCAGTTCCCAGTGGCTTCAACTCCTAAGCCTCACTGGGTTCTGCTTCTTGTAGGCTCTTATCAGACACTTACATTTCCACATCCTCTACTCTGTCAAGTCATTTCTCACTCCATTGTATTTCCACTCTCATGTGTTGTATTGTGGTGTTACAGGTGCTTTGTTTCCTTCAAGGTAAAGTACACACTCTTGTCTCTCATTGTTGCGTGTGAGTGGATTCTGAAGAGAGGAGCGGAGAAATACCTTTCCTTTGTCATCTTAAAACCTGAAGGAGCCCCCGGGAATCTTAAAGGCATTACTCCATTGATTCCAGATTGCAGGGCTTCTATGGAGAATAATGTCATTTTTAATATCTTTTTTTTATAGTTGACTGCTCTTTCTCTCTAGGAAAGATTCCTGTGGTGCAGATGATTTGTGCTCAACTGCTAACCTAGAGGTTAGCGGTTCAAATCTACCCAGTGATGATGTAGAAGAAAGGCCTGGAAATCTGCTTCCATAAAGAATACTGGCTATGTGGGGACCATGGTCTCAGGGAACATCTAGCTCAATTGGCATAACACAGTTTATAAAGAAATGTTCTACATTCTACCTTGGTGAGTAAGTGTCTAGGGTCTTAAAAGCCTGTGAAGAGCCATCTAAGATACTTCACTGGTCTCACTCTTTCAGGAGCAAGGGAGAATGAAGAAAACAAGATACAAGGGAAAGATTAGTCCAAAGGACTAATGGACCATAACTACCTAGACCTCCACCAGACTGAGTCCAGTAAAACTAGATGGTGCCCAGCTACCACCACTGACTGCTCTGACAGGGATCACAATAGAGGGTCCCATACAGAGCTGGAGAAAAATGTAGAACAAAATTCTAATTCAAAAAAAGACAGACTTACTGGCCTGATGGAGGCTGGAGAAACCCCAAGAATATGGCCCCTGGACACCCTTTTAGCTCAGTAACAAAATCTCTCCTGAGATCCACCCTGCAGCCAAAGATTAGACAGGCCCATAAAACAAAATAAGACTAATGGGGCACAACAGTCCAGCGACAAGGACTAGAAGGCAGGAGGGGACAAGAAAGCTGGTACTAGGGAACCCAAGGTTGAGAAGGGATAATGTTGACATGTTGTGGGGTTGTTAACCATTGTCATAAAACAATATGTGTACTAACTGTTTAATGAGAAATTATTTGTTCTGTAAACCTTCATCTAAAGTACAATAAAAAAAAGAGAGAGAGAGAGAGAGAGAGAGAATGCAGCCTAGAAAATGCTATGGAGCAGTTCTACTCTGTAACACATAGGGTTGCCATGCGTAGGAAATGACACAACAACAGGTATGTTTTTTGTTATTTTTTTTCTCTCTAGGAAAGTATGGTATCTTTGCACTTGGCGTACTGAATTTTCACAATAATGTGTCTGAGTGGGGTCTTTTTTCTCTTACTTTACTTCCGGTAGACTCTTTCAATTTGAAGACTATCTCTCATTTCAGGTGAGGAAAATGTGCTTATATTATTTATTTCACATTTCTTTGATAATCTCTTCTCATTCATTTTATTGTATGTTCAGCTGTCATTGAACCAAGACAACAGATAATTCCTATATCATCATCATAAGCTTAGCACTGAGTAACAAGCAGTTGTAGTATACTGCTGAGAGAGGAGCAAAAGCCTGGAGAGAGACTTCCTTTGTGGTGCAATCATGCAGGGATGGCTGAAAGCTGAGTGAGAAGAAGAACACAAAGAAAAACCCTCCAGCATCCCTGACATCCTCACAAGCACAAGACAACAGCAACTCACCACCAGAAGAATTTGTAGCCTGCGGCATTCTGAAAGCAATGACAGCAACAAAAAGACCATCCCAGCACAACTCCTGACTAGATTGACACCACTCCTTACATTAACAGCCTGGCACGAGAAGAGACATGTCCATTTCTAGGCATCAATAGTATTTACCTCAGTCTCTACTGTTCTACACACAATGCCCAACATTACAAAAAAATTACAAGACACACAAGAAAACAAGAGGATCCAAGCTGTTATGGATTGACGAATTGTGTCCCAAAAAAAATATGTGTTATAAATCCTAACATCTGCATGCAGTAATAATCTCATTTTTGAATGGGTTGTTTGTTATGTTAATGAGGCAGGATTAGGGTGTATCTTGGGTCAAGCTCCTTTGAGATATAAAAGAGATTAAACAAGGAAGCAAGAGAAGCAGAGATGGGGGAAGAGAGATGTCAAGCCATGTGAAGATCACCCAGGAGCAGAAACTCAAAGAGACAAGGACATTCCTCTAAGCCAACAGAAAAAGACTTCCCCTAGAGCTGGCACCCTGAATTTAGACTTCTAGCCTCCTGAACTGTGAGAAGATAAATTTCTGTTTGTTAAAGCCACCCACTTGTGGCATTTCTGTTATAGCAGCACTAGATAACTAAGACACAAGCTATTGTCAAGAGATTAATCACTAAAACTAGACTGAGCAATGACTCAGATGTTGAAACTATCAAACAGGGACATTAAGGTAACTATAATGAGTATGTTAAAAGATTGAGTCGAGAATTTAGACAACATGCATGAGCAGATGAAGAATTTGAAAAGAGAAATGAAATCTCTTAGAAAGACTCCAATTTAGATGCTAGAAATAAATCAACACAATATCTGAAGTAAAAAATTCCTGAGATAGACTCTTCTGCACACTCACCATAACTGAGGAGAGGATCAGTGAACTTGAAGAGCACAATAAAAAGTGTTCAGACTGAAACACAAAAAAGTAAAATATTTAGAAGAAGAAAAAAAAGCATAGAATATCCAAGAGCTGTGGGACAATATGAAACAGTCTAACACATGTGATTGGTTTCTCAAAAAGAGGAGAAAGACAGAATGGAGCAAAATTTTATGCTTCAAGAGATAATGGCTACAATTTTCCAAAAATAATGAAAACCATTGAAACACAGACCCAACTAAGAGAATCCCAGACAGGATAAATACTGATACAACAACACCACCACCATCAAACTGCTAAAAATAAAAGACAAAGAAAAAATCTGGAGGATACCAAGAGAAAATAGCTCTTTACATACTGAGAAACAAAATTAAGAAATATACCAGAATACTCATCAGAAATTAGGCAATGCAGTAGACCATGGAGTAATTGTTTTCAAATACTGATAGAAAAGCTCCTGCCTAGAATTCTATATCTAGCAAAAATATTTCCAAAACTGAAGGGAAAATAAAGACTTTTTTTCTAGAAAAAGAGAAGATGAGACCATTTATTCTCAGCAGCATACTATAAGAAATGTTAAGGAAATTCTTCCGATAAAAGGGGTACGATACCAATAGAAACTAAGACATGAATAGAACCAGAAATGGAATAAATGAAGGTAAATATAAATGACATTATTTTATTTATTTTTAAATTCTCCAAAAAGTAACTGACTACCTAATGCAAAAATAGTAACAAAGTATGGTGGGATGTATAACACATGTAAAAGTAAATATATGATAACAATAGCACAAAGAATGGAAGGAAGAAATTGGAAGTATGCTTTTGTAAGGTTTTTCACTTTATGTGTAGTGGTATAATATTATTTTAAGGTAAATCGTGATTAAGATGTATACCATAAACCCTAGCAACAACTTAAATATTTTAGGAAAGAGATATAACTAATTAGCCAATAATGGAGATAAAATGAAATCATACACACACACACAAATCCAAAAGGAGACACAATAAATGCCTATATTTTTCTATGGGAAAAAAATAGAAAACAACTAGCAAGATGATAAATTTTAATCTGACCATATCAATAATTTCATTAAATGTAAACAACATATAGCAGGCCAATTAGAATTCAGAAATTGTATAAAAAACAAAGACCAACTATATGCTGTGCTCAAAAACAGACCACTTTAAGTATAAATATATATATACATACACACATACATGTTGTTCTTGTCAGGTGCTGTAGAGTCAGTTCTGACTCATAGCTACCCTATGTACAACAGAACTAAACACTGCCCAATCCCATGTCATTCTCAGAATCATTGCTACGCTTGAGCCCATTGTTGCAGCCGCTGTGTCAATCCGTCTCGTTGAGAGTCTTCCTCTTTTTCAATGACCTTCTACATATATGTGTGCCTTGGGGGGGGGGGGGGATGTTAACAGTAAAAGGATGTAGAAAGATGTTATCGTGCCAATAGTAATCCAAAGAAACCTGGAGTAGCTATATTATCAAAAAAATTAATATTACCAGAAATAAAGAGGGGCGTTGTTGTGTGATGTCAGGTTGATTCCAACCCATAGCAACCCTACTGGACAGAGTAGAACTGCCCCATAGGGTTCCTAGGCTGAAATCTTCAAAGGAACTGATTGCCTGGTTTTTTCTCCTGCTGAGCAGCTGGTAGGTTCAAACTGGCAAACTTTTGGTTAGCAGCTGAGCATTTAACCACTGTGCCACCAAGGCTCCTTATTGTTTCTATTACCTCCATGGTATTTCTTCCTGTTTGTTTTGGTGTCTGCCTTTCATGTTGGAGGTTTTCCTAAAATGTCTGGTGACTGGCTCTGTGTTCACATTTCAGATAGAGACGAAGAAGCTACTGTAAACACTGTGTGCATGAACGAAGTGGTGGTAGGGGCTCATCAATAAGTGAAGCTTCACTTTATTTTTTTAATAGTATTTTATTGTGTTTTAGGTGAAAGTTTACACAGCAAATTAGATTCCTCTCAAACAATTTTTACAGAAATTGTTCCATGCCATTGGTTACAATTTTTACGACATGTCAGCATTCTCATTGTTTCCATTCTGTTTGTTCTGTTTCCATTGATTTAGCTTCCCTTCCCCTCCCTGCCTTCTCATCTTTGCTGTTGGGCAAATGTTGATCGTTTGGTCTCATAGAGTTAATTGTTTAAGGGAGCATGTTACTCATGGGTGATATTTTTATTTTATAAGCCAATCCATTATTTGGCTGAGAGGTGTCCTGTATAAATAGCTTCAATTCCAAGTTCAGAGGTTATCTTACAGTGATAGTCTTGGGTGTTCCTCTAGTCTCTATCAGTCCAATAGGTCTGGCCATTTTTAGGAATTTAAGTTTTTTTTACATTTTTCTCCCATTCTAACTGGGATATTCTATTGTGTCCCTAGTCAGAACAGTCAGTAGCAGTAGCCAGGTGTGATGGTTAATGTTTTATGTCAACTTGACTGGGCCATGATTCTCAGAGTTTTGCAGTTATGTAATGATGAAATTTAGCAGTTATGTAATGATGTAGTCATCCTCCAAGATATACAATCTGATGTGATTAGCCAATAAGTTGTAAGGGGGTTTTCCTTGAGGGTATGACCTACATCCAATATATATATGGACATTCTGGCAAAGCTCATTTGTTTACTCTGTGTCCTGCATCCGGCCCATCATCATCTGACCTCCAGTTTTTGGGCCTTGAGCCAGTGACCTGCCATATTGCCTCTCAATATTGGAATTTGTTGGCCTCTGCAGCCTGTGGACAAGCAGCCTGCTGTCTGAACTGCCCATTTGGGTTCGTCATCCCTGGCAGCTACATGAGTCAGCAGAAGCCTCCAGCCTGACACCTGACCCGTGGAATTGTCAGTATATACAATTGCGTGAGCAATGTCCTTGAGATAAATATATATGTGTGTATATATACATATATGTATATATACACACACACACACATACTTAGCTGGTTTTACTTCTCTAGAGAACCCAGCCTAAGACATTTGGTCTAGAGAAACAAAATCGTTAGAATGAGTTTTCTAAATTGGTTCTCAAGTCTGACAAGTCTTAAAAGCACTGATGATTCTGCCTCCAATAGTAAAGAGGGCACTGCTAATCCTTGATGTAAGGTGGCAATATTAATACACAAAATGTCACTACCAATAGATCAAATATTGGTGAGAAGTGAGGCTCTGGGTAATCACATATTTGACACTTTTCTACAATTTTGTTAGAATGGGAAGTATAGGAAAGCTGATTGGTTGGCCCAACTTTCGCTAGACAAAGTGGTGAAAGAAAGAGATGAGCTCAGGGCTTCAGAGTCACAGCTAAAGTGCCACATAAAAGACCTCAAAGTTGCCATTTGTGCCCTGAAGGAAAACCTTATATTTTACAGTAACAGAGCTGATATTGCCAAAAATGAAACCCAGAGTCATCGGAAGGGTGGCTGAATCACAATGCCAGCTAAATACTCAACCTCATGTGGTGTCTAAAATTAAAGTGAGGGCATTGATTGGGAAGAAATGGTATCCTGAAACTTGGTATGGAGACATATGGGCAGATAATCAGGAAGCTGGGATATTGAGCCCCTAAATTCCAATGAATCATTCCTGCCAACAGAACAAGCCCTTTTACTCTTTTCTGAAGAGATTACTCTATCTTTGTCTGATAAGCCACCTTCGCCCATAAAACCATTAACCCCTCCACCCCATCTGATCAGATTAACACAATTGTGTCTGAAGGGGCTTTGTCTGATATATCACCTAGAGTTGTATCTGAGTCATCACCTGGGGCAGTGTCTGAGTCATTATCAGACTTTGGCCGGGGTAGATGCCTTACTGTCGCAGCCCCTCACACGGGGCACCATCTGTCGCAGCAGCGGCGAATGTCGGGACGGCGGAGACAGTAACCAAACACAACTCTTACAGAGAAGTGGGGCCAGGAGGGTCACTCTGAGGAGTCGACCCCGGCTTCAGTCCCAGGAGTTTATTTATAGTCAATACAGCAAGCAGTAAAGCAAATAACAGAACAGTGGGCTTTGGGTGAGGGCAAGGGAGAAGGAATTCAGGTAAACAAGCCAATCAGTAAAGGGACAATAGGTTTGGGAAAACAAGTCATGACAAGTCTCAACATGTTGGGGACAAGTCTCAACATGCTGTGCAGCATAGAGGCCTGTGGTGGCTGCAGTTGTCAATAGTGCAGCCATGTTTGAATGGCATATATCCCCACACCTTAAGATACATTACTGAATGTTCCCAGGACCCACCCTCTTTATTCATTTTTACTTCCAGACCTATAACTAAACTTAAGTCCCACAAGCCTCAAAAGATGAAGCACAAAATATAATCCAGGAGGATATATGCTACACTCTAAAAGAACTGATTGACTTTTCTAATATGTACAAACAGAAACCTGGGGAATATGTGTGGGAATGGCTATTAAGGGTGTGAGATAATGGTGCAAGGAACATTAAGTTGGATTAGTATGAGGTTGTTGATATGGGCCCACTGAGCACAGATTCTTCATTCGGTGTTTCAGCTCGAGAGATTAGGAAAGATCTAATAGTTTATTTGGTTGGTTCACTGAAGCATAGATTACATGGTGACCTACAGTAAAACAAGTTCAAGCACCAGACCTACCTTGGTATACTATAGAAGAATGTATTCAAAGGCTTAGGGAAATTGGCATGTTAGAGTAGATTTATCAAGTTGGACCCACAGACCCACACATGGAGTGCCCAGAGGACACACGTTTTATCACAAGGGTAAGGAACAAATTTGTGAAGGGAGCCCCAGCATCCTTGAAGACTGCCATGATTGCTATTTTATGTAAGTCAGATTTGACAGCAGAAACTGCGCTAATTGAATTAAGACACCTAACTACAATGGGGCTGATTGGACCCCCATGGTGGTAGGGGCCAAGTGGTGTAGTGGCACTGAATCAACAAAGACAAGGTGGGCATGATTACAGTAATGGGTAGTGGAGTCAAAGTAGTAATCAGAATTAGTCTGATTTGTATGGACTTATGGCATTGGCTACTTAGTCATGGTGACCCTAGGAGTGAAATAGATGGGAAATCTACTAAGTATTTACTTGATCTGTACAAGTAGAATAATTCTAGGTCAAGTGAATGGCAGTCTAACTCAAATCGCCAGAACAGAGAGTCACGGTCCCTCACTCAATTCCCAGACTTGAGCCAGTTTACAGACCCACAACCCCTTGAATGATGGGGAGGCCAGGTCCCCTTGAGGAAGGAGCCCACTACACTGTCCAAAATTTATACTGTTAATCTTTCTCCAAACCTTCCCCAAGGGCTCAACCAAAACTTATGAGAGTGACTGTTCACTGGGGAAAAGCAAATAATCAGATTTTTGGGGAATTACTGGATACTGGCTCTAAAATGACACTAATTCCAGGAAACCCAAAGCATCACTATAGCCCACCAGTCAGAGTGGGGGCATATGGAAGTCATGTTATTAATGGAGTATTAGCTCAAGTTTGTCTCACAGTGAGTCCAATGGGTCCCCAAGCCCATCTCATAGTGATTTCCCTAGTTCTAGAATGCATAATCAGAATAGATACACTCAGCAAATGGCAGAACTCCTATAATGGATCCCAGACAAGTGGAGTAAGGGTTATTAGGGTAGGAAAAGCCAGGTGGAAGCCATTAGAACTGCCCCTACATAGGAAAATAGCAAACAAAAAGCAATACCACATTCCTAGAGAGATTGCAGAGATTACTGCCACCATCAAGCACTTGAAGGATATAGGGGTGGTGATTTGTAACACATCCCCCATTCAACTCACTTATTTGGCCTGTGCAAAAAACAAATGGATCTTGGAGAATGACAGTGGATTATCATAAACTTAATCAGGTGATGACTCCAATTGCATCTGCTGTTCAGATGTAGGTTCATTGCTTAAGCAAATTGATACATCCCCTGGTACCTGGTATGCAGCTACTGAACTGGCCAATAACTTTTTCTTGATTCTGATTTTAAAGGAACACCAGAAGTAGTTTGTCTTCAGCTGGCAAGGCCAGCAATACATCTTCACTGTCCTACCTGAGGGGAGTATCAACTCTCCAGCTCTATGTCATAATTTAGTCCACAGGGAACTTGATTGCCTTTCCCTTCCACAAGATATCACACTGGTCCATTACACTGATGACGTTATGCTGACTGAACCTAGTAAGGAAGAAGTATCAATGACTCTAGACTTCTTGGTAAAACATTTACATGCTAGAGGGTGGGAAATTAATCCCTTATTCTGGCAAAGCTCGTTTTCTTGCTGTGGATCCTGCATCCAGCTCATCCTCACTGATGCCCAGTTCTTGGGACTTCAGGCAACAGCCTGCTGTATTGCTGCTGATTAGGGGATTTGTTGGCCTCAGCAGCCTGTGAGCCAGAAGCCTGCCATCTTATCTACCAATCTTGGATTCATCAGCCTCTGCAGCCAGTGAGCCAGCAGCCTGCCGTCTGACCTGCCAATCTTGGGTTTGTCAGCCTCTGCAGCTACATGAGTCAGAAGAAGCCTCCATCCTGATATCTGACCCATGGACTTGGAACTTATCAGCCTCTACAACAATGAGCTATTTCCTTGAGATAAATCTCTCTCTACATATGTATATATACATTTCACTGGTTTTACTTCTCTAGAGAACCCAGCATAAGACACCAGGTACCATCAAATTCTTCTGGTCTCAGGTTAGTAGAGGCTATGTTTAATGTGGGCTATTAATCCCTATGGACTAGTTTCTTCTCTGAGCCTTTGATTTCCTTCATTCTCTTTTACTCCATTCAAGTAGAAACCAATAGTTGTATCTTAGATGGCCGTTTGCAAGCTTTAAAACACCAGACACTAATCATCAAACTAGGATGTAGAATATTATCTTTGTGAACTATGTTATGCCAATTGACTAGGTTGTTCCATGAGGCTATGATCCCAAATCTTTTAACCCAGTAAACCATCCTGTGAGTTTTTTGGATATATCTAGGAAGCCTCCGTAACTGTAACCCTTGTGTGGTTTGAAGATTCACTTTAGATAATGGGGGCAGAAAGGGCAAACAACACTTTCTTTGGTTTATCCAAACACCAAAATCTGTAGGTCTTTTTCTAGAACCATTCAAATTTTCCAGAGAAGGATCTTCTGATCTCTTGTCTAGCTAGGGAGGGATTGGCAGAGACTGACTGCCAGCATTCTGGAAGCTGAAAGGAGAAGTGAACTGGAGGTCCCACCATTCAGCATTCAGTCTTACTTACCCCTCTAGGTTTCAGTATGACACCTACCTCATCTCAACTCCCAAACCTGTACCTAGTGCTCCCTGTACCTAGTGCTCCCTAACCCAAGCCTCTCTGGTTTAATTTCCGGAAAGAATATACCTCCCTTCTCCTAAGGTAATAAGGGTGGGGGTATTATTTAGATGTATTAAATGGGGGTAGCTGATAGTTGGGTATATTGGTCTGAATTCAGGAGAGAGGAAGAACCTGAGGGTCTTACTTTTTCTTATATAGACTTCTCTCAGTGATCAATAGAACAAGTTGATAGAAAACCAGTGGTTGGAATATCTGAGTATACTTGTCAAACAACTAGTCCCAATTGACATTTATAGAACACACAGTAGTAGTAGAATATATATTACTTTCAAGTGCATGTGGAACATTCATGAAGATAGACTACAGTGTGTTCCATAGAAGAAACCGCAGGAAATTTAAAACAAATCATACAAAGTATGTTTTCTGACTACAATAAACTTAAACTAATAATCAATAACAGAAATATAACTGGGAAAATTCTAATTGTTTAAAATTAACCAGTGTATTTCTAATTGAAAGGATGAAATCAAAGGGGAAAATAGAAAATATTTTTAAGTGAATGAAATAAACACATATCAAAATTTCGGTGATGCAGATAAAATAGTGCTTTGAAGAAACTTATAGCATTAATCCCAATCAAAAACTCAGTATACATTTTTATTAAGATATCACAAAGCTGATTTGAAAATTCATATGAAAATCCACAGGACATAATTGCTAGGGATGTCTACTTTTCCTTATTTTATACTTTTTCTACATTAAACATGCATTTTACTCCTGTAATTAAAACAAAAATTCCAAACTACATCAACCTCAAAATATAAGGTATTTATTAGGAAGAAAGCTAAAGTATGCAAAGGGGAAAAAGATTGAGGAACTTTGTGTGAGTGAGAGGTAGAGTGTGTGTGTGTGTGTGTGTGTGTGTGTGTGTGTGTGTGTGTGTGTGTGTATGTGTGTAATGGATGGAGCAGGTGGCAAAGGAATCCTTTCAAGCCCTATGTTCTATGAATAATAGGGAAGCGAGTGCTGGAACCATAGTAACCCTGGCCAGACTGGCAAAAAAGGAGCACTACACCAAAGGTGAACTGAGAGCAGGGATCATGTCTGTCTTATTCACTGCTGTATATTTAGTCCCTAATCACTGTGCTAGCAATCGGTCAGAAAAAGGAACCTCTGTGGCATGGTGGTTAAGCACTTGGCTTAATTCGGTGCCACACGACAACAGCAGCAGCAGCAGTCAGGAAATATTTGTTGAAGAAAAGAAGGAATGAAGAGAGGGAGAAAGGGAGGAAGGTGAAGGAAGGAACAAAGGAAGGGAAGGAGTCTAGAATCTAAGATAGGGCAGAGCACCATGGGTGGTAGAAAGGAGAAAGTACCTATCAGATGGGTCGAGCTGTTGAAACACTTGTAGCTGGGAACACTTCTAGCTGGGAGGAAGTAAGTTTCAGGGCTTGGACAATGCAGGGGAAAGAAAGACCAGTCCTTTCAGGGTTACAGCTGAGAACAGAGAAGGGCTGAACTGGAGGGCCAATGCTCAGGATCAAGGGCCCATCCTATAAAAATCGTTACAGAGATCCTTATCTTTGCAGCATGAAAATCTCAGGTACATTTTTCGGGCTTTGGTTATAGGGAAGCACAAGGAGCCACCGCCCTGGTATCCATACACAACTTGCTAGACAAGAAAATGCCCCCAAGTCCCCCTCAGGAAGTCAAGAGTTTACCACCTAACCAAAAACTAAACCTGTTGCCATCTAGTCAATTCTGACTCATAGCAACCATATAGTAGAGAGTAAAACTGCCCCATAAGGTTTCTAAGGCTATAATCTTTATAAGTCAGACTGCCACTTCTTTATCCCGCCAAGTGCCTGGTGGGTTAGAACTACTGACTTTTCAGTTAGCAGCCAAGCACTTAACCAATGTGCCACCAAAAAAAAAAAATACCATTGCTGTTACTCATGGCTTTTTTTGCCACCTAAGAGGTAAGCAATAAGCATTTGTTGGAAGAATCCATTTGCTCTGGGTGTCAAGCTGCTTGGAGGGAAGGGACTGAGATGATGGAGGTGGGCCCCTGGTGGGTCATCCTCCTCCAGCTCCAAATCCTCCCCTACTGATCCTCTAGTTCCCAAAAGTCTTAAACAAGCCCCAGTGGAATTTTTATAGCCCAATTCCTGTCATCCCTCAGGATCCAACAGCACTTATTTTGTTTGTTGATCTAGTAGTGCCCAAGGGCCCAGAGACCTCTCAGGAAGCTCGTTTTCTCCTGATAGGTTTGCTGGTTCTGCCAGAACCAGAGGACCCTATCCCAAATATTTAAGGGAGAAATATCCTCCTACACTCTCTGCTCCTGCCAACAGAGTTCCTGAGAGAGTCACATCCCTCAAGATCAGACAAGGATCACTCCAAAAAGCTTCTCAGTCCCCACCTACTGTCATAGACCTTCCCCTCCCCACCTACCTTTATAGAAATTCTTCAGAATGCACCACTAGCCATCTCAAGTGTGGCAGAGGAACACCTTAGTCTCATGATACCATCAGAATTAACATGATGGCACTAGTAACATTTTAGAGCTGGAAAATCAAAACCAGTGACATAAAGTTCTTTCTGGGTCCAGCTTTGCCACTGGTCAGGAGATGGTGCCCACCACCTGGCCCAGACCTGGCAGGAACAACGGTCAGATGTCCACTGGTGTTGGCACGGGTGAATGTGCTGAAAGTATGGTTTGCTATCACTGTGCTTGGCTTGTACCTGTGGAGCCTCTTCCGTATATGGGGGATTGGGACCTGCATCAAGGGTCTTTGTGAGGAGTAGGCATGTGTGCCTCTTGGGGCAAGGCCTGTGCCCAAGCACAGAAAGAATCTCTATACTCACAGTTCAGGCAGGCTTTCTGAAATGGAGTGTGCTGCTGGAGGAAGAAAACCGTGGCCTACATTGCAGCTCCCCCAGGCCTCACATCTTGTGACCCAAGAACTCTCCTCTCAGTCTTTTCAAAATAACCCTCATCATCTGCCCTCATCACCCACAAAGAACCTTCCTAGCTCCCTTTCAACTTAAATTTAGGACTCTCAGCAAGAAATCCTAAGTAATTTGGGAGTATCAAGGATTACAATTAAGATGGGAGGTGGGTTGAGCCTGAAGTAAATAGGGAAAGGAGGAGGAAGAAGGGAAGAGGAGCAAAGTGGGGTCAAAATGAAGGAGGAAGCAAAGGAAAGTGGAGGCCCAGGAGGAGGAAAACAAGTCGGGATGGAATGGAGGCTGTGGAGACCAACTCTAAAGGGAAGGTTAAGACCATACTTACATCTTACTCCACACCTCCCAATGATCCAACAATCCACAGCTACCTGTGTGGATTCTGCTCACCTAGACCCAACCTCCACTGTCCTCTCAGATGCCCCCACGAGCTCACATTGCAGGAAATCCAACAGCAATGAGAAGCCCAGCAACAGCAGCAGAAGGCGTTTACCCATCGCAGAACCCAGCTCAAGGGAAGAACAGAAGACATGCAGAGCCAGCTGGTGCTTCAACTCCGGAGAATCCCTGCTTTATAACCCCAGGTTGGGAGGAGCATCCAATGGGAGACCAGGCAAAGGTTTGTCATTCAATTTGCCGCAAGGAAGACCTGGCCCTGGCCTCTCCAAGTTCCCTGGTTCTGCTCCTTTCACAGCTAGACAAGGTTCTGCTCCTTTCACAGCTAGGAGCCATGTTCTTTCCTGGCTTTTTTCTGTCTCATTTTAACTAGCTTTAAAATGGGAGACTCATGTCTGCCTTGCTCAGCCAAAGGATTTATGCGACTCAGGTGAGTTAATGACTCTGGAAGCATACTAGGCTTCATAGTATGGTGGGAATCAAGATATTTGAAGCTCCTAATAAAATCAGCTCAAACAAGTGGATATCTGCCTTGACTGTTGCTAAAGAAAGCCCCGAACCCAAAATTGTAGTGTGAGGTTTACCTTGCAGATTGTATTCCAGACTAAATGTTGTTTTTGTTGTTAGCTGCTGTCCAGGTAGCCCCTGCCTCCTGGAACCCCATGTGTTATAGAGTAGAACTATTCCATAGGGTTTTCCTGGCTGTTATCTGTACAGAAGCAGACCTCCAGGCCTCTTCTTCCACAGAGATGCTGGGTGGGTTTGAATCACCCACCTTTCCTTTAGGAGCCAAGACAAACCACTTGTGCCACCCAGGCTCCTTCCACACTACATAGAGATGATTATTTGCTTTCAAGTTGCTGAATGGATTATAAAAACACTGATTTCAAAAAAAAGTTCTGCCACCAAACACATGAAAAGATGTTCAGTGTCATTAGCCATCAAGAAATGAAAATCAAAACCACAGTGAGATACCATTTCACTCCCACAAGGATGGCTAAGATTAAAAAAGAAAATAACAAATGTTGGTGGGGATGTGGTGAAATTGGAACCCTTATACATTGCTGGTGGGAATCCAAAACGGTACAGCTGTTGTGAAAAACAGTGTGGTGGTTCCTCAAAAACTGAAAGCAGAACTACCCATATGACCCAGCAATTCCACTTCAAGGCATATACACAAAAGACTTGAAAGTAGAGACTCAAAAAGAGACTGGTACACCAGTGTTCACTGCAGCACTATTCACAATAGCCACAAGGTGGAAACAACCTAAATGCCCATCAACAGATGAATGGATAAACAAAATGCCATACATACAATGGAATACTACTCAGCTAGTAGGAGAAATGAAGTCTTGATAAATACTGAAGTATGGATGGAGCTTAAAGACATTATGCTGAGTGAAACAAGCCAATCACAAAAGGACAAATACAGTGTGACCCCACTTATAAAAAGACAAGAGAAGGCAAATGTATAGAGACCAGAGTTTATTAGTGGTTACCAGGGGTGAGCACGAGGAGGAAAAGGGAGGTTAATGGTAATGGAAAAATTGCACTGATTAAGGGTAGTGTTTCACAGTCAATTATTGTAATTGTTGACAATAAGTTGTATAACTGTAAAAATCTGAACTGGCAAAATTTTGTGATAGATATATTTACAATGACAAAAAAAAAAAAAAAAGAGTAGCTGCTGAAGCTGCTTATGTACAACCACCACATGGTATCTGATTCCTTGGTTTGGAAGTTTAGGGTCATGGTTTCATGGAACATCCTAATTAACTGATGGCCTAATAACGTGTTTAATGCTTCTGTTCGATCTCCTAGTTCATTGCATAGTGCCTGGGGTCTTAACAGCTTGCAAGCTGCCATCCAAGGCACAACAATTGGTCTCTAGTCACCTGGAGAAACAGACAAAGAAGGAGAGTCAGGAATAGGGAGAGGATATGCAACGTGTGGCTAATTGCCTCCATGAACAACTACCTCCTTTGCCATGAGACCTGAAGAACTGGATGGTGCCAGGCTACCATTAGTGACCATTTTGATCAAAGATTCCATAGAAGAATATTGCTCAAAAGGGGGAAAATACAGAACAGAATTTCAAATTATCATGGATTTCAGACTTCCAGGAGTCATGGAGGGTGGATAAATCAATCTTTAAGCCTTAAGCTAAAAATATTCCTTAAAGTCTTCTTAAAAAGCAAACAGTAGTTTAGCTTAAATAGTAAAAAGTGTCTGCCTTGAGCGTTATGCTCTTTTAAGAACTATCTGCATGGGATCAAATTGACAACAGTAACCCAAAAGATTAGATAGGAACCTTAGGGAGTAGTGAGTTTATGTTAACTGGAGAGGAACAACTCAGAAAAGGAGGATTGGAATGAATGTACAACTAAAAGAATGTAATCAATGTCACTAAATTGTACATGTAAAAGCTGTTGAATTTGTGTATGTTTTGCTGTGTATATTCTCAACAACAAAATAAATAAAATGTAGAAAAAAAATAAACCTTTGAATTAACACACACACAAAAGAGCAACCCAGCAATGAAACAAAATTTTGTCATTCTAACAGCGACCAAATGGTAGCTTGGTATACATACTATTTGATACTAAAGCTCTTGAAAAATCCTAGCAAATCTTAGCATTTTTTTAAATAATTTTTTATTGTACTTTAGATGAAGGTTTACAGAACAAGTAGTTTCTCATTAAACAGTAAGTACACATATTGTTTTATGACATTGGTTAACAACCCCACAACATGTCAGCACTCTCGCTTCTCGACCTTGGGTTCCCTATTACCAGCTTTCCTGTCCCCTCCTGCCTTCTAGTCCTTGTCCCTGGGCTGTTGTGCCCCATTAGTCTCATTTTGTTTTATGGAGCTGTCTAATCTTTGGCTGAAGGGTGAATCTCAGGAATGACTTCATTACTGAGTTAAAATGGTGTCTGGGGGCCATACTCTCGGGGTTTCTCCAGTTTCTGTCAGGCCAGTAAGTCTGGTGTTTTTTTGTGAGTTAGAATTTTGTTCTACATTTTTCTCCAGCTCTGTCCAGGACCCTCTGTTCTGATCCTGCCAGAGCAGTTAGTGGTGGTAGCCAGGCACTATCTAGTTGTAACAAATCTTAGTTAGCTTTGACTACAAGAAATAACATTCCTTTTCCACAAATCTTCTACAATTTTTTGTATTCATAGAATTTTATCCTATACTTTCCTATTTCTCATTCCATAACAACTAGTGTATTTACCTTAGGACAAAATTACTCTATATTTTTAAATTCACCTTGTACACCTTGCCTAATCTAGCCTAAATCCAAGATTTTAAGTTACCAAAAAGATCTTGGAAATCATGTTTAAGCAGTTATACTACAAAACATAATACAGTTGAAATAAATTTTTGTTTAAAAAAATCATTTTCATTAATTTCAGGAGATATTGTTGTGGTTAGTTGCCATCAAGATGGTTCAGACTCATAGCAACCCTATGTACAACAGAACGAAACACTGCCTGGTCCTGCACCATCCTCACAATCATTGCTATGTTTGAACCCCTGGTTGCAGTCACTATGTAAATCAATCTAGGTGAATGTCTTCCTATTTTCACTTACTGTCTACTTTACCAAGCATGATGTCCTTCTGCAGGGACTGGTCCTTTCTGATAATATGTCCAAAGTACACGTGTCAAAATCTCACCACCCTTGCTTCCAAGGAACATTCTGGCTGTACTTCTTCCAAGACAGATTTCTTCATTCTTCTGGCTGTTCATGATATATTCAATATTCTGTGCCAACACCACATTTCAAAGGCATCATTCCCCATCAGTCTTTCTTATTCATTGTCCAGCTTTGGCATGCATATGAGGCAATTGAAAATACCATGGCTTGGGTCAGGTGCACCTTAGTCCTCAAAGTGACATCTTTGCTTTTCAACACTTTAAGGAGTTCTTTTGCAGCAGATTTGACAATGCAATACATTGCCTGATTTCTTGACTGCTGCTTCCATGGGCATTGATTGTGGATCCAAGTAAAATGAAATCCTTAACAACTTTGATCTTTTCTCAGTTTATCATGATAACGCTTATTGGTCCAGTGTGAGGATTTTTGTTTTCTTTATGTTAAGGTGTAATCCATACTGAAGACCGTAGTCATTGATCTTCATCAGTAAGTGCTTCAAGTCCTCTTCACTTTCAGCAAGCAAGGTTGTGTCATCTGCATATCACACATTGTTAATGAGTCTTCCTCCAATCCTGATGCCACGTTCTTCTTCATATAGTCCAGCTTCTTGGATTATTTGCACAGCATACAGATTAAATAAGTATGGGGAAAGGACACAACCGTGATGCATACCTTTCCTGATTTTAAACCATGCAGTATCCCTTTGTTCTGTTCGAACAACTGCCTCTTGGTCTATGTACAAGTTCCTCATGAGCACAATTAAGTGTTCTTGAATTCCCATTCTTTGAAATATTATCCATAATTTGTTTTATTGACTTTGCATAGTCAATAAAACACAGGTAAATATCTTTCTGATATTCTCTGCTTTCAGCCAAGATCCATCTGACACCAGCAATGGTATCCCTTGTTCCACGTCCTCTTCTGAATTCACCTTGAATTTCTGACAGTTCTCTGTTGATGTACTGCTGCAACCGTTTTTGAAATATCTTCAGCAAAATTTGACTTGCCTGTGACATTAATGATACTGTTCAATCATTTCTGCATTCTGTTGGATCACCTTTCTTTGAAATGTGCACAAATATGGACGTTTTCTAGTCAGTGGGCGGGCAGCTGTTTTTTAAATTTCTTGGTGTAGACGAGTGAATGCTTCCAGCGTTGCATTCATTTGTTGAAACATCTCAATTGGTATTCTGTCAATTCCTGGAGCCTTGTTTTTAGCCAATGCCTTCAGTGCAGCTTGGACTTCTTCCTTCAATACCATAAGTTCTTGATCACATACTACCTTCTGAAATGGTTGAACATCAAGCAATTCTTTTTAGTACAGTGATTCTGTGTATTCCTTCCACCTTCTTTTGATGCTTCCTGCATTGTTGAATATTTTGCCCATAGAATCCTTCAGTATTGCAACTTGAGGAGATCATCTTCCAACACTATATCGACAATGTTCCTCTGCTATTCATAAGGTTTTCACTAACCAAATTTTTGGAAGTAGATGGCCACGTCCTTCTTTCTAGTCTATCTTAGTCTGGAAGCTCTGCAGAAACCTATCCACCATGGATGACCTGCTGGTATTTGAAATAGCGGTGGCATAGCTTCCAGCCACACAGCAACCCACAAGCCACCACAGTATGACAAATGACAGATGAGTGGGGAAGAAGAATTGAAGCAGTTGAATTATGGTCAGAAGAATGAAAAAAATCTGTCTTGTAAGAAGTACAGCCAGAATGCTCCTTAGAAGGGAGGATAGCAAGACTTCATCTCACATACTTTGGACATATTATCAGGAGGGAGCAGTCCTTGGAGAAGGACATCATGCTTGGTAAAGTAGAGGGTCATCAGAAAAGAGGAAGGTCCTCATTGAGATGGACTGACACACTGGCTGCAACAATGGGCTCAGACGTAGCAACGGTTGTGAGGATGGCTCAGGACCATGCAGTGTTTCATTCTGTTGTATGTAGGGTTGCTATGTGTCAGAATCAACTTGACAGCACCTAATAACAACAACAACAAAATAATGAACATAGAGATAAAATATCATGACATAGGTGAGAAACAAACTGAAATAGAATATAATGCCAGGTAGGGATAAAAGCAGGGGCAGAGGTGATTCAGTGGTAAATTTCTCACCTTCCATGTGGGAGACGAATAAGGTCTCAATTCCTGGCCAATGTACCTCCTACTCAGCCATCACCTTGAATACGGATGTGATGCCTGCACTTGGGACTATAAACAACAAGAATAAGGGAAAGGGCAAAAGAATTTTGGACACTTTGGCATCTTTCTTTCATATTGGAGGCTTTCCTAAAATGTCTGGTGACCTTGGCTCTGTGTTCACATTTCAGATAGAGACTCTAAAAAGCCATTGTAAACACTGTGTGCCTGGGCAAGAGGGTGGAGAGTTCATCAATAAGTGAAGCTTCACTTTAGATAATAGGGGTAGAGGGGGCAAATAATTCTTTCTTTGGTTTACCCAAATGTCAAACCTCTATAGGTCTTTTTCTAGATCCATTCAACTTTTCCAGAGAAGGATCTTCTGACCTCTTGCCTAGCTAGGGAGGGGTTGGCAGAGCCTGACTACCAGCATTCTGGAAGCTAAAAAAAGAAGGGAACTGGAGGTTCCACCATTCAGCATTCGGACTTTTACCTAATCCTCCAGGTTTCAGTCTGACACCTACCTCATCTCCACTCCTTAACTCTGTACCTAGTGTTCCCTGCCCCAAGCCTGTCTGGTTTAATTTCCTCAAAGAATATACTTCCCTTCTCCTAAGGGAGGAGGGGTGGGGTTGGTACCTAGATATCTGAAATGTGGGTAGCTGGTAGTTTGACAGATGGGTCTGAATTCAGGAAAGAGGGGTTACCTGACAATCTCACTTTTTCTTGTATAGACTTTTAAGTAGTCTTGTTGATGGAGCAATCCACATCACCTCCACCTTCTTCTGGTAGTTATGGGGTACATCAGTTTGATTTTTGCCACTGTCCCTATGGACACTTAGATTTATTTTCTTCTGCTCTGCTATATCAGTTACCTCTCCTGGATCCCTTTGATGCCTCACATAGTGCAGTTTCAGGCTTATGTTTATATCCTTTTTTCACAAAAATATAGTCATTTCACAACATCCATATCTCAGTGTTGACCATTCTATCCTTCCCTTTCCAAGGCCAAGAGTCTATTCATACCTCTCCAGAAATGCCTCTTTTAGCTGTTTCTCGGTGCAACAGCACCATCTTGTGCTGCTCTTGGCAAAAGTCACTCTGGTCAAATCACACCGTCAGAGGCTTTTTTCTTTGCTGTGTATGCATAGTGTGTGTGTGTGTGTGCCGTGGAAATTGTGACCTAAAAGGTCCAGGGTGCCCTCGTGTGGCCAGGGAGATTTCTCAGCCTTCCTTCTCTGCCTCTCGGCTTCAGAGACCTGCTATTTCAACATATCTTTGTAGAGTACCGCAACACAATTCAGAATCTTCCTCCCCAGTCCCTGGCTCTGGACTTCCTAAGAAAGCCACTCATATGTTTTCATCTGTCCTCTAGCAGGACTCCCTTGAGGGAGCCAGCCCAGTCTTAAGGTATCCTGTGTCCGCAGGTGTAGCAGAACATGAACTGTGATCTAGTTCAAGCCCTTATCCTATCACCCTGTTCCCTCCTGACCAAGAAAGCTTCCAATGTATTTAGAATGTCAGCATCCAACATCACTTTACATTCTTATGGTCACTCTTGGTCTAATTCTATCTCTCCCTGGACTCTTGACCTCACAGGCATTTCACCTTCCCTAGCTTCCTTCATATCTCTGCTCAGCCCCAACCCAGAGAAGTAATTCACCTCCTTTTATGTATTCACCCCTTTGCCACCAAAATAAGAAAAGGTATTTTAGAATACAAAAGTTTTTGAAAATTAAGGGGCTCAGCAGAGGGGTTTTATGCCACCATGTTGCCGACCGCCTCCCCCTCAAGACTCCTCTCCAGGCTCTCCAACTTTCTCTTTTCTCTAGAGCCCTGGGACCCACAGAGCTCCTGGAATCTTCATTTTCCTCCTTTTATTATGCAGAACAATATCCTTCTTTGTCCCCTATCTTGAATCTAGCCTTACCTTCTTCCCAGATCTGCAGAACCAACAATTCCTCTGCAAAAAACAAAGGTCTCATGCTTATGAGATACTGAGCTTCTGTTAAGGGTGATGGAAAATCTGGAATTATAATGGTGGTAATGGTTGCCCCAAAGGATGACAGTAAGTAATGACACTGAATTATACATTTAAACTGTGCCACCTAGGGACTGTGTGTGTGTGTGTGTGTGTGTGTGTGTGTGTGTGTGTGTAGCCCTGGTGGCACAGGGGTTAAGAGCCTGGCTGCTAACCAAAAGGCCAGCAGTTCAAATCCACCAGCCACTCCTTGGAAACTCTATGGGTCAGTTCTACTCTGTCCGACAGGGTCGCTATGAGTCAGAATCGACTGGACAGCAATAGGTTTTATATATATATATACATATATATATACACACACACACACACAACCAAAAAAAACAAACCTGTTGCACCACCAGGGCTCCATATATAAACACGCACACATACATACATACTTTTGTTGTGGTGGTGGTTTCAACTCAGAATGAAACGCTACCCGGTCCTGCACCATCCTCAAAATGATTGCTATGTTTGAGCCCATTGTTGCAGCCACTGTATCAATCCATCTGCCCAAGGGTCTTCTTCCTTTTGGCTGACCCTCTACCTTACCAAGCATGAGGCCCTTCTCGAGGGAGTGGTCCCTCCTGATAACATGTCAAAGTATGCGAGACAAAGTCTCTCCACCCTCTCTTCCAAGGAGCACTCTGGCTGTACTTCTTCCAAGACAGACTTGTTCATTCTTCTGGAAGTCCATGGTATATTTAATATTCTTCTTCAACACCATAAAAGAAATGCGTCAATTCTTCTATATATTTTCCACAATAAAAAACAAACAAAGCAAAACAAAATGAAAAACAAAAGGCTCACTTTTGGAACTTGAAAAAATTGCCTCATAAGCATGTTGATTTATCAGCCCAAGAAAATGTCAAATCAGAATTCAAAGTTTTCAATGATTATGTTTTTTCTATGTTACATAAATAGTATCTTCATTTAATTAACCTAAAATACACATTTCTCTCATCGTCTAATAGATTTCTCTAAAGACTTTTTATAAGGCATTCAGCAAACTATTTTTGAACTCCTACTATGTAGAAGGCCTAGTGCTGATCCGAGGTACTAGACTCGGTCCAGTTGTTTACAAAATCCAAGAAGCTCCAGGAGTCTAGTTCTGACCGTCATTTTTTATATTAACCTTGTCAGGCTTCTGGTTGCTGAAGATCACATTCTAAACTGAGGTACATGAGGCCTCTGCATACTTTGTTTAACTTTTCATCAGTCTGTATTTTGGTATATTATATGCTGACTCCCCTAACCCCCCTGTTGTGGGCTGGACTCAGATTTGGGTGCATCAACTGACAAGTGAATGTATCCAGCGTCACAAGGTGGCGCCACTGACCAGTAACATCTCCTTTGTGACCTTCGTCACCTCAGCAGTATTTGTAAGATTATTTGAAAAATTAATTCCATTTGACTTGTACTCTTACAAAGTTATGGTACCAGAAACGAGAGCTGTAGATCCCATAAACCTAGTACTTGACCTAAAAATAAAAACCATTTAGGTGCAGCAAAAGCAGGAAATCTTCCTCTGGATGCTCATTGGACTTAACCCAGGTTACATCGTGAGCAATTGTGGAGATAATTAAGTTTAAGGAGAGTGTTTGAAATACTGCAAATAAATATATTATTGAAAATGGTGTCTACACGATGAAGTTTAACTGGGATTTTGATGATATTTTTAGTTATCTAGAAACGGAAAGCCAGTTCTAATACATAAGCTAATTCTTACATATGTATTTCACATGCATTTTCAGAATCAGAGTACGAACAAAAGTAGCAGATTACCTATTGTGATGGTTAATGTCATTTGTCAACTTGACTAGGCTATAATTCTCAGTGATTTGGCAGACACTGTGTATCACCTCCCATACTGTGATCTGATTTCAGCAGCCGATCAATTGGGAGAGGAGTTTGCTTGGGGATGCGGTCTGCATTCATGACATAAAAACAAATGTTCTGGCAAAACTTGCTCTCTCTTGATCCTGCATTCTTCTAGTCATCCTTGACCTTCAACTCTTGGGATGTGAGAAGCCTTCAGCCAGCCAAACTGGCCTGCAAATTTTGGGTCCTTCAGCCCCTGCAGCCATGTGAGTCAGGATAGGCTTCCAGCTTGCTGCCTGTCCCATGATTTGGGACTTGCCAGCCTCCACAATTGCATGAGCCATTTCCTTGAAATAAATCTCTCTATACATATTTATATATATGCTTCACTGCTTTTGCTCCTCTAGAAAATCCAGCCTAAGACACCTATATAATAATATCTGCAATTTCTGTTTACATCATCAGATAGGATCTTCACAAAACAACCCAATGAAGTAGACAAGGAAAAATTATCATGGCCATTTTACAAATGGAACCCAATGTTTAGTTTCCCTCCTTCTCTTCCTCACCCCATTTTTAAGAGAACAGCATCCTTAAAGTAGGCAACTTTCATACTCTCTCTCTCTTCCATCCCTTTTGTTTAGTGGATCTTCTGATCCTTTCCCTGCCACTGCAATCTTCAGTCTGGATCGTCTGCCAGTGCCTCTGTTCCACACTTGCAACTTGGAGTCGTGGGGCACTCCATGAGCTGACACCTTCTGCCTTGGAGCTCAGATGGCTCCTCAAGGCCTCCACACCACCTATAGGATAATTTCCTTACTGAAAGCTCAAACTTCTTAAGAGAATCATGCACACCAAAAGAAGGCTTTTAAAGTTTTAGATTCTTCTCCAGGGGGCAGTGTTCTGCATGAGAAATCCTCAATTCTGTCTTCTTTTCGTTTATTTTTCATTAACTTCAGTCATTCAAATCACTAAGGTAACAGATGCCTGCTGACACAAATTTGAAACAGACTGGCCTGGGTCTGCCAGACCTGGTAGGAAGTTTCTTACTAAATTCCCCCAGGCCTTTCTGACCTAGTTCCAAGCCTTTCTTCTCTCTGTCAGTCTGCTCCAGAAACTGGAAATCCTGCCAGCTACTGTTTTGTTGCCCAGTTTGCCTGTTAGGGCATACTTCCACCTGAAAGCTAAACCCATGGCTACCAGTCGTGTTCTTCAGGTAAGGTTATGCAGAGCAATGGGTTTCTCCTTATATATGGCCTTTCTGGCCCTAGGTTTATAGTTTTGCCAATATGATTTGCTAGGCCACTATCTGGCAAAGAGATTGGACTGTTTACTTTGTAAATAAGCTGCATAAAACCCTTGCAGAGAGATTGGGCAGTTTACCATGCAAATGAAGTATGGAAAACTCTTTCAGTGATGGACAGTTTACTATGCAAATAAGGTACATTTGATCTACTGAGGGGCTTGGTTAGTTCACAGTCTTGCTGGGTGGCAGTCATGCCTTGAAATTGAAAAGAATCTTGCTATATAAGCAGCTTACTCAAGAGAGGTGTTGAAAGAGAGAGAGACAGGAGAGATATTGAAAAGAAGGAGCTATAACATTGAAGATGGCAAGAAATGACACAAGACAAGGAGAAGCATCTAAGAGATGGCAAAGCCTGGCAGCAGTAGGCCCAAGCAGACCTGGCGGCAGTAGGCCCAAACTAAGGGTCTGCCTGTAGATACAGCTGAGAAGGAGCTGGGAGATATCTTAGATGGAAGCTGTCCTGACTGAAGAACTGTATCCTGTCTTACAAGTTGTATACAGTTGTTTCCAAGTTGATCCTGATCCCAAGTTATAACCTGTTGCTTCCTCAAAAAAACCACTTAACTGTAAGTACAGTTCATCAGTTCTGTGAGATATTGCAGCAGATTACCAAATCCAAAGACGGGAGGAAGAATACTGAGGGGAGGGGGGACAGTGGCTGTTAGAGATGATGGGATGGTACAGCAGTTTGGAGAAGTTGGACATTTGGGACATCTTTAACCTCTGCCTAATAGGAACCAGCTTTGTGCTGATTCTTATTAAAGAAATCATTTGTTTAAGTGAGGATCATTGAGGGCCATCTTGGAGGTTGGTACCATGCCAAGCTGAAGTTGCCTAAAATGGCACACTATTGCCAAAAATCTGTCCTGGAAGAAGTACAACCAGAATGCTCCTTAGAAGCAAGGATGGTGAGACTATGTCTCACATAACTTTGGACATGTTATCAGGAAGGCTGAGTCCCTGGAGAAGGACATCATTCTTGGTAAAGTACAGGGTCAGAGAAAAAGAGGAAGACCCTCAACGAGATGGACTGACACAGTGGCTGCAACAATGGGCTCAAGCATGGCAATGATTGTGAGCATGGCACAGGACCAGGCAGTGTTTTGTTCTGTTGTACATGCGGTCACTATGAGTCAGGAACCAACGTGACGGTACCTAACAACAGAACATTGCCAAAAAGGATTTCTTAAATGATGTTGTAGTATGATTGATATGGTAACCCTGTCATTTAGTGCTATTTGGTATGTTAAGTATTGTCATCAGGGATGAATTACCCAATAAGCAAGGTATGCACAGGCTTACTAGTGCTTACTTACTAATCTGTAGTGTGCAATTTCACCTGTTTTTCACCACATCTTTGCAAACACAATTAAGCCCGTGCATACCTTGCTTACAATAAGCCTGTGCATACTTTGCTTGCTGGTTAATTCACCCCTGATTGTCATATACTGTCATATGGTAGAAACTCGCCTATTAGAAAAGATGATGGCTCTATAAAATTATTTTTGTCAAAATAATTATCTAATTGGTCAAGGAATGAAAGGCATACCAATGTTTTATGGGATAATATGAGTTCTGTGAACACGTGTAAATTACACCATCATTTTTTTCTCCTCGTTGAAGTTAACCAAAGGTCAAGGGGTGGATTTTTTTTTTTTCCTTCTGAATGAATTTGACCTTGGATTAATTCATTAGTTCAGTTCCTCTCTGTAATCTGGTAAGAACGTATGTCAACTGTGTTTAAGCGGCCTTGTTTATGACTCTCGTAACCTAACAATGAGGCACATCAGCTGCATTACTAGTTGCCAATGCCTGTGGTTCAACATTGTCTCCTGATTGGTAAATTGCATCCACTTGGCATGCCCCTGGTGAAGCCCTTAGAAGCCAAAAGATGCTCATGGGTTCTTACAAGAGCTATTGTCCCCTGGGGGCATAGGTCTCACTCTTACACTTGGCCCATTGTCCTAAAAGCTGAAAGAGAAGAGGTGAGAGACTGCTGAATAGTATTCCATGAAGGCTACTATGAAAGTAAAATGCCTGCTCAAACATAAATTAAACAACATGATGAGAAAGCCAATAGGTCAGGAGATATTTATTCTACCCTTGGTCAGGAGAATGGTGCCCAAAAAATTCTGCCTAAATATAATCTTAGAGAAAATAATCAGTCATCTGAACTTTTCTCTATGTTATGATGCATGGAAGTGTTTACTAGCCTTCATTCTGTAGCCTTTCTTTTCTGAAACAGTAAACTTTTGCCCTAACTTTGTGCATGATGGAAGAGGAACTTCCTCAGCCTCATCCTTCTCTGTAAACCATCACTGAATAATGTTTGGAGACCTACAGAGGATTCTCCCATATGTTCCTCTAGATATCAACTCATAGTATGTCCTTTATGCGTATAGATGCTGATGAACTTGGGTAGATTTTTAGTGGTGCTTTGAAATCTTTGCATAATGATGCTGCATGATACTCAAAAGACAAGTGTGCAAATGTTACTGACTCAGTGTTTGCTGCTTTATAATTGTTAATGAAAGACACTCCTGAAAATTGTCTCCGTTTGGTATATTATCCAACACCTGATCAAATACAGGTTGCTGCCACTCATGGGATTCTTTAATACAAGTGACAAAGACTAGCATAGGTGATATTATCTTTCTATAGTGTCTTGGGTGTAGACTTTCTTGAAAAGGTAATATTTGAGCAGAGACCCGAGGAAGTGAGGTAGTGAGGCTTGAGGCTAACTAGGGAAAGCGTGCCAAGCAAAAGAAACAGCAAGCACAAATGTTCTGAAATAGGACTTCACTGAGGGTTTTGAAGAACAGAAAGAAAGCCAAGAGCTGCTGAGTGGGGAATATAGAAGATGAGATCAGAGAGGTAAATGTACTCCAGATCTTGTAGGGCCTTGCAGACTCCTACAAGGACTTCAGCTATACTCTGAGGGAAGGTGGAAGCAAATGGGAGGTGTTCAGCAGAAGAAAGACCTGATCTGCCTATGTTTTAAAAGAAGCACTCTGGCTGCAGTAGTGGAGGAAAAACTATGGCAGGGGTGAGAAAGAAGGCAAGTCTGGAAGCAAGGGGACCAGGAGGCTATTGCAGTCGTCCAGTTAAGGGATGATGGTGACTCTACTGGGGGTAGCACTGGAGGTGTTGAGAGGACCAGTGCTGGATGGGTTCAGAAGGTAAAGTTGACAGAATGGGGTGCAAGTGAAAGACAGAAGATAGGAATGACTCCAAAGTTTTGACTTTCTCTATTGTCCATCTCTTTGGGTTTTTGTTGTTGTTGTTTTGTTTTCTATTTCTGGTAGATTTTTTTCAACACTATCTTTAAAATTCTCCATTAATATTTTTAGTATTTTTTATTCTCTCTGAATATATTAGCAGTTGTTGAAATTTTCTACTTTTCTGTTTATCTAAGTTTTTTTTTTTCTTCTTTTAATTAATGTGTTTGTTCCAGTCTCTGTCATTCCTAGTGGAGGGTTTTCTAAAATGTCCTGCAATTCTGCTACTGAAATTTAAGACTGAGGTACTAAAGAGCTGACAGGAAGCTCTGCGTGCAAGTGTAGAGCTTTTTGACTAGTTGTCTGTACTGTGGGGATAAGAAGGGGAGGCTAGCAGAACTAACTTTTCCCTGGAGGGGGCCACAAATGTCAGTGTTTGTAGTTCTCTCATTTTTTCAGTGGTCATTTTCTCCAGAGAGTGATTCTGCAACCTCCTTTCTTTGTGGGGGCGGGAGTAAACAGGTAGGGGGAGGGCAAGCAAAGCCTCACCATTCACTATTCAGACATTGCTTTCATCCCCATTTCCTGTCTGGCACTTTATCCTACCTCCAGCTCTGCTCAGAGTCCAGAGTCTAGCATTCTGGGAATAACTTTCTCAGCTCCAAGGGGAAAGAGGAGGAAGCATTACCCTCCTATGTGGGGTGGGGTGGAGAATTAGAACCTAACTGCTCCTTACCAACTTCCTCCTTGTTTTTAGGTCCAAGCCTCACCCCACCTTAGCAGTTCCTGGGGGCCCAAATTCATAAGCCTCCCTGGGTTCTGTTTCCGGTACATCCTATGCAGGCCCTTATATTTTCACACCCCCTGCTTGTCAAGTCATTTCCCACTCCATCACTGGTTTTCCATCTTAATGTGTTGTATTGTGGTGTTACAGGTGCTTTGTTTCCTTTAAGGTAAAGTATGTACTTCTGTCTCTCATTCTCTTTGTTATGTTTGAGTGATTTCTGAGGGCAGGAGGACAGAAATACCTTTCTTCTGTCATCTTTACCTGAGAATGGTAAAGGCATTACTCCTTTGTCTTCCAGCATCCAGGACTGCTACTGAGAACAATGTTGTTTTTATTCTCATTTCATTATAGTTGACCTAGGAAAGGTCCCTGTGAGGCATAAATAATTTGTACTCAACCACTAACCTAAAGGTTGGTGGTTCAACCTCACCCAGCAGCATCACAGAAAAAAGGCCTGGTGATCTGCTTCCATAATGATTACAGCAGATAAAACCCTATGCAGCAGTTCTACTCTGAAACACATGGAGTGGCCCTGAGTCAGAACTGACTCTGCAGAAATAGGTTTGGTTTTTGGTATTTTTTTTCTGTCTAGAAAAGTGTAGTATATTTTCACTATACTTAGCATACTGATTTTCAAAATGATGTGTCTGAGGGGTATTTTGTTTATTCTACTTGACAGTTGGTAGACCCTTTCCATTTAAAGACTTTTGTCTCATTTCAGGTGAGGAAAATGTACTTATTTACTTCATATTTCTCTGATAATGTCTTATCATTTATTTTTATTATATGTTCAACCGTCACTGAGCCAGGACAACAGAGAATCCCTTCGTCACCAACACAAGCCTAGCACTGTATAAGAAGCAGAATTAGTGTACTGCAGAGAAAGGAGCAAAAACCTAGAAAGAAGACTTCCTCTGTGGTGCAGTCATTCAGGGGTGGCTGAAAGCAGAGTGAGGAGATGAGCACAAAGAAAAACCCTCCAGCACACCTGGTATCCTCACAAGCACAAGACAACGGCAACCCTCCACTGGAAGAATTTGAAGCCTGTGGTACACTGAAAGTAATGATAGCAACAACAAAGACTAACCTAGCACAACTCCTGGCTAGATTGACCCAATTCCTCACACTAACAGCGTAGCACAGAAGAAATATGCCCATTTCTAGGCATAAATACCATTTACCTCAGCCTCTACTCTTCTACACATAATGCCCAATATTAGGTAAAAAATGATAAGACACACAAAAAAGCAAGAGGATCCAAGCCATTTTCAAGAGATGAGTCACTAGGACTAGACTGAACAGTGGCTTAGATTTTAGAACTATCAAAAAAGGACATTAAAATAACTACATTAGTATATTAAAAGATTGAGTGGAAAATTTAGATAACATGCATGAACAGATGAAGAATTTGAAAAGAAAAATGGAATCTCTAAGGAAGATTCAAATGAAGATGTTAAAAATAAAACAACATATTATCAGAGGTAATTAATTCCTATGATGAGCTCATCAGTAGACTCACCACAGTGAGGAATGATTCAATGAATATGAAGAGAGTACAATAGACTGAAACACAAAAAAGATAAAAGAATAAATTTTAACAAAAAAGCACAGAGTATTCAAGAGCTGTGGGAGAATATAAAACAGTCTAATATATGGGATTTGTTTCTCAAAAGGAGAAGAAAGACAGAATGGAGCATAATTTATACTTCAAGAAACAATGGCCAAGGTTTTTCAAAATAACAAAAACCATTAAAACACAGATCCAAGAAACAGATCCAGAGAATCCCAAACAACATAAATACTGAAAAAATATCAACACTACCATCAAACTTCTGAAAATCAAAGATAAAGAGAAAATCTTGAGGACACCATGAGCAAAAATTTCTTTACACTGAGAAACAAAAATGGAAACTATGCCAGAATGCGCACCAGAAACTATTCAATGCAGTACCAGATGGAGTGACTGCTTTGAAATGATTATAGAAAATGTTCCAGGCCAGATTTTTACACCCAGCAAAAATACGTCCAAAACTTAAGGGTAAATAAACATAAATACTGAAATAAAGAAACAGAGAAGATTCATTGCCAGCAGCATATTACAAGAAGTATTAAGGAAGTTCTTCAGGTAGAAGGAATATGATAACAAATAGTAACTTGGGTCTACGCAAAGATGTGAATGCAACAGAAATTGCATAAATAAAGTAAATGTAAAAGACATTGTTTTACTTATTTTTAAATGCTCCAAAAAGTAATTGACTATCTAATGTAAAAAATAGTAACGAAGTATTGTGGGATGTACAGCACATAGCAAAGTGAAATATATGACAAGAAAAACACGAAAAAAGGAAGGAAGAAACTGGAAGTATAATTTTGTAAGATTCTTCACTTTATGTGCAGTGGTATAACATTATATATTAAGGCAAATTGTGATACGTAACAACTCTGTCATAGGCCTTAGAAACCACTGAAACATTTTAGAAAAGAAGTATAACTAATAAGTCAATAATAAAGGTAAAATTAAATAACTAAAAGTACACAATTCAAAAGAAGACAGAAAAAGTGCGTATACTTTCCTATGGGAAAAATGGAAAACAACTAGCAAGATGTTAATTTTAATATAACCATATTAATAATTACATTAAAAGTAAATGGTATAACACACCAGTTAAAAGACAGAGATTGTCTTTTAAAAGACAAAGATTGTCAAATTGTATAAAAAACCAGGACCAACTATATGCTGTGCTCAAAAAAAGCCCACTTAAAATATACATACATATGTACATATATATTACATACACAGATAGATGGATACATATATACTCATTGCCACTGACTCAATTCTGACTCATAGTGACCCTATAGGACAAGTAGAACTTCCCCATAGGAGCAAGTGTTCCAAAGCTCTGTATCTCCACCAATAAGTGCCTGGAGGCACCCCAATCAGAGTCCTCCAACCACCAGGAATTGTGCCTCCTTTTTAGTTGT
This sequence comes from Dugong dugon, assembly GCA_030035585.1. Lineage (NCBI taxonomy): Eukaryota > Metazoa > Chordata > Mammalia > Sirenia > Dugongidae > Dugong > Dugong dugon. The sequence continues at coordinate 73,890,903 of CM057467.1, read as the reverse complement.
AGGAGAGGCCAGATGCAATACTTTATCCTTCATTTTAGAAGGAATATCTCAACGTGCTCCGCACAAGAGGACCCCTAGAAATTTCACTGAGTTGGAAGGCACCTGAATTTTTGCTGGGTTCATTAGCCACTCTCTTGCACACAAATATCTTACCAATCGGTATAGAGTCATTGATACTTCTTCCTTACTAAGTCCAATCAACATAATGTCATCAATGTAATGGATGAGGGTGAGGTCTTGTGGAAGGGAAATGCAACCAAGTTTCCTGCAGACTAAATTATGACCTAGGGCTGAAGAGTTGATATATCACTGAGGTAGAACAGCGAAGGTGTATTGCTCGCCTTGCCAACTGAAGGCAAACTGCTTCTGGTGATCCTTCAAAACTGGAATTGAGAAAAAGGCATTGGTCCAGATCAATAGCTACATACCACTTACCAGGAGTTGTATTAATTTTTTCCATCAATGAAACCACATCTGGAACAGCAGCTACAATTAGTCACCACCTGGTTCAGTTTACAATAATTCACTGTTATTTCCCAAGATCCATCTTTTTTGTTGTTGTTGTTGTTGTTGTTTTTTGCACAGGTCAAATAGGTGAGTTGAATAGGGATATGGTGGGAATCACCACCACTGCATCTTTCAAGTCCTTAATGGTGGCACTAATCTCTGCAATCCTTCCAGGAATGCAGTTTTGCTTTTGATGTACTATTTTCCTAGGTAAGGGCAGTTCTAATGGTTTGTAATTGGCTTTTCCTATCATAATAGCCTACTTGTCAAGGATCCAATGTGGGGCTTCTACCAGTTGCTGGGTATATCTATTCCAATTATGAATTCTGGAACTGGGGAAATCACTACAAGATGGGTTCATGACACACTAGACTCACAGTGAGACAAACCTGAGCTAAGGCTCCATTAAACACCTGACCTCCATATGTCCCCACTCTGACTGGTTGGTCACAATGACATTTCTGGTCTCCTGGAATTAGTGTCATTTCAGAGCTAGTATCCGTTTGTCCTAGTCATCTAGTTCTGCATAACAGAAATACTACAAGTGGATGGCTTTAACAAAGAGAAATTTATTCTCTCACAGTCTGGGAGGCTAGAAGTTCAAATTCAGGGCACCAGCTCCAGGCGAAGGCTTTCTCTCTCAGTTGGCTCTGGGTGAAGGTCCTTGTCATCAATATTCCCCTGGTCAAGGAGATTCTCAGCACAGGGACTCTGGGTCCAGAGGACGTGCTATGCTCCCAGTGCTTCTTTCTTGGTGGTATGAGGTCCACATGTCTCTCTGCTTGCTTCTTTCTTATATCTCAAAAGAGAATGGCTTAAGATACAGCATAATCTTGTAGATTGAGTCTTGCCTCATTAACATAACTGTCACTAATCCCACCTCATTAACATCAGAGAGGTAGGATTTACAACATATAAGAAAATCACATCAGATGACAAAATGGTAGACAATCACTCAGTACTGGGAATCATGGCCTAACCAAGTTGACAGACATTTTGAGGGGACAAAATTCAATCCATGACATTCTACCATTTGGCCCCAAAAAAATTCATGTCCTTGCCACATGTAAAACATATTTACCCCTTCATATCGCAGCAAAAGTCTTAAACCAACTCCAAGTCCAAAATCCAAAAATTCCTCTTCATCTGTGAAATCTGGAATACAAGTCATCTGCTTCCAAAGTACAATGGTGGAACAGGCACAAGCTAGACATTTCCATTACAAACGGGAGAAATTGGAGGAAAAGAAGGGATAATAGGCACCAAGCAAGTCAGCAGAACATATTATATTAGCCTTCAAGGCTTGAAAATAATCCTGTTCTCTGAGACCATTTATATAATGACCCTGCTCTCCAAACTCTAGGTATTGGCCACACTCTCTGGGTCTGAGTGGAGGCCTCTCAGCCCTGGGCTTCAGCTCTACCTTCCAGGCCCACTGGAACTGTAATTCTGCTCCCCCAGCTTTAGGCACACCATTCTCCTAGTCCATCTGAGTGGTGACTCCACCCTTAGAAACTCCAGAGACCATGGCTCCACCCTTTGAGACCCCAGAGGTGGTGGCTATACCCTTTGAGACTGAGGCAGCTCAGCTTCCTGTGGTCCTTGTCTCTTCCACTTCTGCTTCCTGGTTCCATGGTTCAGCAAGCCTAGCTCTACCGATAATGCCTGGAGGTACCCCACTGTGCCAGGAAGCCTCTAGCCCGAAGACACTCAGCTATCTCGCTCTGTGGGTCAGCTCCAGCACTGTCTCGCACTGGTCTCCTGGTTCTGCTGCTGCTGTTTCTCTTCTGCTGCCGTTTTTCTCCTCACTTCCTTCTGAGTCCTCACCAGAATTGCCTGAGATCCATAATTCCACCAACAGTCTCTTCAAGGCAACCACTTCCACATTTTAGGTATCTGTTAGAGCAGCACCCCACTCCTGGTACCAAATTCTGTCTTAGTTTTCTAGTGCTGCTATAACAGAAATACCCCGAGTGGATGGCTTTAACAAAGAGAATTTTATTCTCTCACAGTCTAGGAGGCTAGAAGTCTGACTTCAGGGAACCAGATTCAGGGGAAGTCTTACTCTCTCAGATGGCTCTGAGTGAAGGTCCTTGTCATCAGTCTTCCCCTGGAAGAGATTGGCTTAAGACACAACCAAATCTTGTAAACTCAGTCCTGCCTCATTAACATAACTTCTGCTAATCCTACCTCATTAACACCAGAGAAGCAAAATTTACAACACATAGCAAAATCACATCAGATAACAAAATGGTAGACAATCACACAGTACTGGGAATCATGGCCTAGCCAAGTTGACACATATTTTTGGGGGACACGATTCAATCCATGACACCAGTAATCCCCCAAAAGTCTAATTATGTCCTTTTCCCTAATGAACACTCACTCTTGTAAAAGGCCATAGATTCCTTTGGGGAAGGCTGGAGAAAGAAAACAGTATAAATGTTTGGCAGTGTAGTGGGGTCCTTCCTCAAGGGGACCCAGCCACCCCTTCATTCAAGAGGTTGTGGGTCCATAAACTGGCTCAAGTCTGGGAATTAATTGAGGGGCTGTGACTCTCTATTCTGGCAATTTGAGTTAGACTGCCATTTGTTTGACCTAGAATTCTTCTGCTTGTACAATTCAAGTAAATATTTAGATTTCCCATCTATTTTACTCCTAGGGACACCATGACTAAGTAGCCAAAGCCGAAAGTCCATGCAAGTCAGACTATTCTGTTTATTGCTTTGACTCTGTTGTCCATTATGGTAACCACACCCACCTTGTCTTTGTCAATTAAGTGCCATCACTTGGCCCTTACCACCACAGGGTCCAATCAGCACCCTTGTAGTTAGGTGTCTTAACTCAGTTAGGGCAGGGCCGACTGTCAAATCTGACTTAGATAAAATAGTAATCACAGCAGTCTTCAAGAATGCTGGGGCTCCCTTCGCAAATTTGTTCTTCACTGTTGTGGTAAAAAACGTGTCCTCTGAGCACTCCATAGATGGGTCGGTGGGTCTAACCTGATAAATCCACTCTAACATGCCAATTTCCCTAAGCCTTTGGATACCTTCTACAACAAACCAAGGCAGGTCTGGTACTTCAACTTGCTTTAGTATAAGCCACCACATAATACATGCTTTAGCAAACCAACCAAATAAACTATTGTATCTTTTCCAAACCTCTCGAGCTGAAACACTGAATGAAGAATCTGTGCTTAGTGGGCTCATATCAATAACCTCAGACTGATCCAACTTTATGTTCCTTGCACCATTATCCCACACCCTTAATAACCATTCCCTCACATTCCCCAGGTTTCCATTTGTTCATATTACAAAAGCCAAGTAGTTTCTTTGGAGTGTAGCGTACCTCCTTCTGGTTCACACTTTGTACTTCACCTTTTGGGACTCACTGGGACTTAAGTCTAGTTATAGGTCAAGAAGCAAAAAATGGGTGGTGGCAATAGGTCTGAGAACATTCAGTAAAGTTTTGTATAGTATCTGCCTCAGGCAATGCCCTTGGCACCACCCTGGGTGATATCTCGGACAAAGATTCTTCAGGCACATCTGGGTTAATCTCATCAGATAGGGTGGAGGTGCTACTTAGTCTTCTGGGGAGGGTGGCTTAGCAGGCAAAGATGAAGTAATCTCTTCAGATGGGGGTGAGAGGGCTGGTTCTGTTGGCAGGAGTGATTCAATGGAATTTAGGGGCTCAGTGTCCCCAGCTTCCTGATTATCTGCCCATATGTCCCCATCCCAAGTTTCAGGATCCCACTTCTTCCCAATCAATGCTCTCACTTTAACTTCAGACACCATTCTTGGTTGAGAATTCAATTGGCATTTTAATACAGCAACTCTTACAATAAGACTCTGGGTTGGTTTTCAGCAATATCAGCTCTGTTACCACAAAAAGTAAGGCTTTCTTTCAAGGAACAAGTGGTAACTTTCAAGTCTTTTATGTGGTGCTTGAGCTGTAACTCTGAAGCCCTAGCTCATCTCTTTCTTTCACCATTTTGTCTAGCAAAAGTAGGATCAACCAACCGGCTTTCCTATACTTCTTACTCTGACAAAATTATAGAAAAGTATCCAACATGCAGTCACCCAGAGCCTCACTTGTCACCAATACTTGATCTATTGGTGGTGATATTTTGCATATTAACATTGCCACCTTATGCCATGGATTTGCAGTGCCTTCTTTACTAATGGAAGCAGAGTCATCAGTGCCTTTAAGGCTAGTCAGACTTGAGAACCAATTTAGAAAACTCGTCCTTACAATTTTGTTTCTCTAGAACCACTCTCATTACCAAATGTCTTAGGCTGGGTTCTCTAGAGAAGCAAAACCAGTAAAGTATATATATATATAGAGAGAGAGAGAGAGAGATTTATCACAAGGAAATGGTTCATGCCACTGTAAAAGCTGGCAAGTCCCAAGTCGATGGATCAGGCACCAGGTTGGAGGTTTCTTCTGACTCATAAAACTGCAGGGGTTGGCGAATCCAAGATCTTCAGGTCAGACAGAAGATTGCTGTGTCACAAACTGTGCAGGCTGATGAATCCCAAGAACCAAGGTCAGGTGATGATGAGCCGGATGCAGGATCCAGAGCAAGTGAGTGAGCTTTGTCAGAAAGCCCATATATATTGGATGCAGGCCACACCTCCAAGGAAACACCCCTTACAACTGATTGGCTGATCACATCAGGTCACATCAAGGAGGATGATTACATCATTATGTAACTGCCAAATTACATCATTACATAACTGCTGAACTACATCATTATATAACGGCCAAGCTACATCATTACATAACTGTCAAACTACATCATTACATAACTGCCAAACCACTGAGAATCATGGCCCAGCCAAGTTGACACACAACCTTAACCATTACACTTGTGCAGAAGTCTTTGTTCACATTCCACACTATTTTTTTCCATTTATACTGAATAACATTCATTCAATCCCCTTCCTCAAACTCTCTCAGTGCCTACCCAGCATACCCTAGAGACATGACAGATCACACCCTACCTTACCCTTGGGGAGCTCCCAGTCTGGTAGAGGAGGTAGATATTGGATTGGAGTGACCAGCAGGGTCAGGAGCCATGTAACTAGAGCAAGCCCTTATCCTATTACCAAAGAAAGTCACCTCCACAGCCTGGAATCACCCACTTTCCAGGGTATCTGCTCCCCAAACCTCTGCCCAGCCCTGCCTTTTCTGCTGCCACGTGAGGGTGCCAAAGCCAGTTTTCCATAGGCTCCCAGAAGCTCTCCTATCAGCAATGTGGGTGGGTAGCTGGAGTCAGGTCTGTGCCACTTCTTTTGGTGACCCTAGCCTGCTGGCCCTCTTGGGGCCCGAGGCTCCTCACATGACAAATGAAGGTGATAGATGTAACAAGCCTTCTGGACCCCAGTGCTACAATCTGGTCTCCTGCCATCAGCCAGCTTTTATCTGCAGTGTGCCCTCAGCTTAATCCCCCAGCACCTGCTTCCCGGCCAGGCAAGGGACCCATCTGAGCACTTCTTTCTGCTTTGGATCCTAGGAAAGTGTAACACCCACCCAAGTAACTTCCTGTGTTTTCCTATGTCTCTTCCTATGTCTCCTGCAGGAGAGAGCTCATTACCCTCCAGGAGTGACTCTGGCAGTGACCTTGTTGGTATTACATGGCTGGTAGGTCAAAGATCCGCGTGGTGATGCCTCACAGCAGCCCACTCAGAAAGCCTTCCAGGTATGAGCAGCCTCGGAGACCCCAGCTCTAAGGGCATGGCCAGGATTGTGGGTGGAGGAAAAGAAAATGAGTCACCAGTGGCTTCCGCAGACCTAACCCAATTTATATCCGGCCAGCCATGAGGAGATTTGGTCCCCAGTGGGCATTGCCTACAGGACCATGGGGGCTGATGTGTCTGACATAGCTAAGGAGTGAGTCACTGATGAGGTGTTTGCTTTCCTGAGAAGGCTTCTACTGAGTTGGTGAGTGTGTGGGGAGGGGGTGGGGGAGTCTCCAGCCTTGGCCTTTCTGTCTTGGCCAAGGCAAGGGGCAGTGGGCCTGGCTATGAGGTCTGCTCAGATATCTTCCTCTTCCTGGGGTGATCTCTCAGATGTGACTCCAATATCACCCTCTAGACCTTGCCCCATTCTCCCTGGGCCCTCCCTTAGGCTGTCTCCTCCTCTTACTCCAGCAAGCTGCCCAAAACCAGCCAGGGTACAAGCCACTTCCTGGATAGACATGCAGTTAGGTCATATGGGAAGTAAGGGCCAGCCAGCTCACACACCCTCGGCCCCTACTATGTGCCTGGCAAGTGCTGAGTGGGGCACTTTGTTTGTGTTACCACATTTCTTTCTCACAAAGCCTCATAAGGCAAGTATTATCACACTCATTTCACAGAGGAGGAAGTCAAAGCTCAACCTGGCACAGTCTGAGGACTCAAGCCCAGTCTGGTCTAACTCCTGCCTGTACCTCTTTCTGCTCCCCGTGCTGTAGAAAGCTCATACTCTGATCACCGTGCACATGACTCTTACCTCACTCACTCCATCCTTGCTGCTGATTTACTCCTGCAATCACATGTGCCCATCTCATTGCACATATGCACCATGGTGAGCACACCAATAGCCTCATGTGCACACACATATCCCAGCCCTGACTGCCACTTACTAGCTGTGTGACCTTGAGTAGGTCACTTAACCTCTCTATGCCTCAATTTTTTCATCTCATCAGAGTCATTGTGAGAATTAAATAAGAAACTGTGTGTTAACATTCTTAGTACGTTGCCTGGGCATAAGTGCTCAATAAAATTTACCTATTTTTTTTAATTTTAGCTAGTTTTATTTCATTATTATTGTACACATGCATCTTTGTACAGTCTCTATACATGCACACCTACACACCCACACAGCAGCCCACAAATACATAAGCAACCTGGTATATGGGGACAGTGGTGGTTCAGTGGTAGAATTCTCATCTTCCATGTGTGACACCCACATCCTGTTGCCGGTCAATGTACCTCATGTGCAGCCACTACTCATCTGTCAGTGGAGGCTTCCGAAACTCAGCCAATGAAAACTCTGTGGACCACAGTGGTCTGATCTGCAACCAATCATGGCGATGGTGCAAGACTGGGAGGCACTATGTTCAGTTGTGCACAGGGTCACCATGAGTCAGGGGCAACTGTATAGCAACTAACAACAACCTGGCATATCATGTTCCTGCGTGCCTGGTCCTGCGCTAGGCTCCACTAGGGGTGGGAGGTGGGATACCTGTAGAACAGTAGAAAACAGGGAGCCTACCCTTGGAGTCCACTCAGGCTGGCTGGGGTGTGAGGTTCGTGCTCAGTATGAATCTGTAGAACGACGTGGGACCTTGTTAGAATCTTGAAGATCTCACCTCCCCACACAAGGCTTTCTGAATCAGAATCTGCTTTTGAATGAGATCTTCAAAGCACCATGCCAAAAAGGAGGGAAGTGGGTAGAGCTGCTATCCCTGGGTGAGAGGGGTTGGCTTTAGGGGCTCTAACCTGCTCCTACATCAGGCTGCTATATCTACTTCCTGGCTCTCCTCTGCACTTGAGAGTTCTTGCTAAGGTGTCCAACTCAGCCTTGGGAGGATAGATCAGCCCCTTCAACCAGGCCTAGAAGAGAATAAATAACAAGACTCCTGAGTGGTCCTTCCCAGGGCTCTGAAGGGCTGCAGGCTGGGAGCCACATCAGGAACAAAACAACTGGCAGAGGGCACCTGCCCTTCGATCCTCTTCCTGAAATGTGTCCGTACACATCTGTGACTGTCCCCACCCAATGCCATGGTAGGGCCACTGCCAGAACTGTCTGACCTCTCTTACCTTGGGTAGGATACAGGCTCAGTCCCTGTTGGGGCTAATTTTAGGGCTTCCCTGACAGCTGCCTCAGCTCATCTTGGGTCAGTTCCCAGCCACTCAGCACTGGGGTCAGATGGGGTCACTGGGGAGTAGGCCAGGCCAGCCCCAGCTTTAGCTACAGGAGAAGAGACTAGAATCTTTACCCCTAGACTTCCTTATCCCCCTGCCTAGAGAGTCCCACCTCATTGCTGAACAGCTGGATGGCATAGGAACTGGTCTTGCCTTAGACTGGCACACTTTCTGCAGACAGGGAAACCAAACCATGTGGAAACATGAAAGTCAGAGATCAGAGAGCTTAGGACAGAAAGGGCCCTTGAAGACCTTCTAGCTCAGCACCTGCAAAAGGGAAAGGCCAAAGAGGACAAGGTCTTGGCCTAGAGTCACATAGCAAGTGATAGCAGAGCTGGTGATATCCTGGTGCCCAGCTGGGCTCTGTACCACGTGCCCAGGGCTATGTGAAGATGCAGAGGGAGCCAGCCATAGAAAGCAAGGCTGGGCATCAACTTCCTGCCAGGAGGTTGCAGACAGTGGCCCCTTCTCAGGGTCCTCCCTGATGCCAACCCAACACATATTTTTGAGCACCCTTGCTTGTGCCCCATTGTTGAGAGTTAGGAGCAGATGGCATCTGGGATTGTTGGTAGAGGGAGGATTTTAGCCTCTGAGGACAAAGGGATGGAGTCCTTGCTCTGCCACGATATTCTGGTCCTTGGTTTCCTCGCCTATGAAATGGGTGTAGTGATACACACACACTGGTTGAAAGGGACAGAGGAGATGAGTGTGACTGGAAATGTAACCTGACCCTACGAGTGCCAGTAAATTTCCATTAGTTCTTAAACTAGCCCACGCTAGCCCAGCCCACATGCACAGAAGGACCAGCTGTGACCGCTAATTGACTTCAACACCGGACACAGCAACAGGTGGAATGAATCAGAAGGAAAAATCAGCACCCGGACCCTATTCCAAAGCAAGAGGTCCGACAAGAACCACATCTCCTCCTGTTCCTGGCCACCTTCTAGAATTTTTCCCTCCCCAGTATGCCTGCGTGGCCACCATCTTGCTGCCCAAATCATACATAAGCCCTGTTTCCCTGTAGCTCAGGGAGTAGGATCTTAGGAACTTCCTCTCAGCTCATTGCTCTGCGCATTGCAATAAATTTACTTTCTCTTTCTCAAAGACTGGTGTCCAGATAATTGGCACGTCTGAGTGCATTAGACAAGGACCCATCTTCTTGGGTTCGGTAACAGAAAGAGTGTTGGGAACTCTGGTGTGTCCTTCAGCAGTAGGGGTTGCACCTGGCTAGTTGCTGGGGGCTGAGGCTTCCTCCTGTGGAGAACCTGTTGCTCAGGGAGGGCCTAAGCATCCCACACTTTTCACCCCACTGCCTCCATTCCCACTCTGCTCCCCACCTAGCAATGCTACAGGAGGAAAGAGAAACAGATCTTGAAGCTGTGCTGGACAAGAGGGAAGGGAAATGCAAAAGTCTCAGGGGGCAGCTGCTGTTCTTACCTTCCCCACCTCCAGCCTTTGCTTCCACTGTTCCTGACTCCTGTCATGCCCTTCTCACTGTTCTATATCTTCCAAGCCCCACCTGCTCCATACCCTCCCTTCCTCCCTACCACAGCTGTCCTCTGAGCTCTCTTACCCTTGGGGACTGAGTTCCATGGGGCACTAAGCGGTGAACTCACGGATGAAACTTCCAGACAATGTTGTTCACTTTTCTGGAGAGAATCCCTTCCTCCCAATAGCAAAGGAGCTCCCTGAGGGCAGGGCTAGGCTTTAAACATCCAGGGGCAGCCCCACGGGCTCTAGGCTCAGAAAGCCCTGGATTTGAACCCCAAGTCCACTTCTGCCTGTCTCTGAACCCAGATGCCTCATCCTAACTCACACTGGCCTTAGGCTCCCAGCCCACTGAGGAGCTCTATGCCTTTCTTCCAGTCCCCTGGTCCTCTGAGTATGCTTGGTCTTGTGTCTGCAAGTGAGATAAGTGTGTGTGTGCACACAGGGCTTTGCTGCACATGGCTGGCACTCAATATTTAATGACCCATCTCAAATCCTTTTTGATGTATATATGAATAAATAGATAAACGTTGACTGACTGTAAAAACAAACACGAGCATCCTGAGAAAATCTTTGTTCATCCAGCCTCCCTGGATAACAAGTTGACTCTCACAGTGGGCTCTTCATATAATTGAAGCTGGAGGAATCTAAGGATTAAGAAGAAGAAAGGCATTCCAGGTGGAGGGAACAACTTGAGCCCAGGCTGGGAGCTGAAGAATGTTCAGCAGTCAGTGGAACAGTAGTGTGAGATGAGCTAGTGAAGCTGGTAGAGTCTAGATTATGAAGGGTTTCAAATGCCAGGCCAAGGTATTGGACTTTATCCTGAGGGCAATGGTGAGGCAAAGGGTTTTGAGCAGGGGAGTGACCGTTGGATTCGCTACCAGTAGGATCCCTCTCTGGCTGCTACATGGAGTATAGATTGAAGGCCTCCAGAGAGGGTTGTGTCAAGGAGCCCTCTGTTTCTGAAGTTCAGGTGAGAAAAGATGAAGCACAGATAATCGTGGGTCTGTGGAAGGGGAGAACTGGACAATCCCCAAGATCTCACAGAGGAACAGTCAGGACTTAGTGAAGGATTGGATGAGGGCAGGAGCGAGTGGGAGGACAACTGTGATTCCTGGGTTCCTGTCCGATGACTAGCTGGCTGGAGGTGTTGTCCCTAAGACTGTGAGAGGAGCAGGTCTAGGGGAAAATGAAGAGTTCAGTTTTGGACATACCAGGGGAGGAGGCATCCAAAACGAAATGTCTGCACTGGTCAGAGAAGTGGGGCAAGGCAAATCCGGGCATATTCTCTATGAGTAAAATTCTCTGGATGGATTGAAAATGTCCCAAGTGACCCAAGTGCAAAGAATGGGAATTCCAGAATACTTAATTGTGCTCATGAAGAACCTGTACATAAGCCAAGAGGCAGTTGTTCGAACAGAACAAGGGGATACTGAGTGGTTTAAAATGAGAAAAGGTGAGCCTCGGGGTTGTATACTTTCACCATGCTTATTCGGTCTGTATGCTGTGCAAATTATCTGAGAAGCTGGACTATATGAGGAAGAATGGAGCATCAGGATTGGAGGAAGACTCGTTAACAACCTGCATTATGCAGATGAAACAACCTTGCTTGCTGAAAGTGAAGAGGACTTGAGGCACTTACTGATGAAGATCAAAAACTACAGCCTTCAGTATGGATTACACCTCAACATAAAGAAAACAAAAATCCTCATGCTGGACCAATAAGTAAGTAACAACATGAGAAACAGAGAAAAGATTGAAGCTGTCAAGGATTTCATTTTACTTGGATCCACAATCAACACTCACGGAAGCAGAAGTCAAGAAATCAAATGACACATTGCATTGGGCAAATCTGCTGCAAAAGACCTCTTTGAAGTGTTAAAAAGCAAAGATGTCACTTTAAGGACTAAGGTGCCCCTGATCCAAGCCATGGTATTTTCAGTGAGCTCATATGCGTGTGAAAGCTGGACTTTCACAGGAAGGAAGACCGAAGAATTGATGCTTTTGAATTATGGTGCTGGCGAAGAATATTGAATACACCATGGACTGCCCAAAGAACGAACAAATCTGTCTTGGAAGAAGTACAACCAGAATGCTCCTTAGAAGCAAGAATGGCAAGACTTTGTCTCACATACTTTGGACATGTTATCCCTAGAGAAGGACATCATGCCTGGTAAAGTAGAGAGTCAGCAAAAAAGAGGAAGACCTTTAACAAGATGGATTGACACAGTGGCTGCAACAGTGGGCTCAAACATAGCAACGATTGTGAGGATGGTGCAGGACCAGGCAGTGTTTCATTCTGTTGTACATAGGGTCACTATGAGTCTGAACTGACTCCACAGCACCTAACAACAACAAGTGCGCCCAGGACAATCCCTTAGATCCCCGCCACCCATGGTCTTCATGACAGACAGGGCCTGGACTTGGGCTCCAGGGGAGGACAGAGGAAAATGTCAGCAGAGGTTCTGACCAGGGCAGAGGGAAGGTCTGGGACCTAAGGGTTAGAGGGCAGGAGTGGCTGGCACAGAGGTCTGGGGGTGGCGAGGGAGTAGGAAGAAGGCTGGTGGGACTTAGAGATCAGTCAACCCAAAGCCATAATTATACAGTCTGTCAGTCCATCCCAATTCTGTACTGCTACTTTCTCCATCCCAGAACCCATGTGGAGCCACAATAAGAGGAAGGAGCCACAGACCCTGACCTGGGGGACCACATAGCCTAGAACAGAGCCGGGCTCCTGGTAGAAGCTGTGGTGCATGTCTGAGGGTTGGGGGACCGTGGCATCATGTAACATGCTCCACAGAAGGAGAAATCTAATAAGGGCAATTTCCTTCAACAAATGTGCCAGGCACTGCTCTAGGATCTCTTTACAGGATTTACAGTCTAGCTGGAGGCTGACAATAAACAAATACAAAACATAACATTAAGGAGTGATAAGTGAGATGAAGAAACACAAAACAGGGTGGAGGTGGGGTATTTCAGCAGAAACCACGGAATGGCCACTTGACAGAAAGTGCCCTGTGCCCCAACTTGACTGGCTGGTGATTTGAGCCCTTGTTCCCCTCTGACCTCAGTTTCCCCATCCTAAAATGAGAGTTGAGCTGGGTTATCTCTGAGGGCCACACCCGGCCCAGCCATCAGAGGGGTCTGAGAGGGGGAATGGTGGGGTGATAAGCCTTCTGAAGGAGTGGCCTTGTCCATGAGTCCCAGCCCCACCCACCCAGCTTTCCGTGCCCACCCCAGCAGAAGCTGCCAGGGCTGGCCTGGCAGGTGGAGGTGACTCACCTGGAGGTGTCAGGATCCAGGAAACAGCCCAGGGTTGGGGTGAGAGCCTGAAGACTCCATGTCCTGCCCCTCCCAAGAAAGATGGGCAGGTGGGCCCTGTCCTTTTCTAAGCAGCCCCCACCTGAAGATCTTTCTGCTCTCCAGGAAGCTGTAGCCAAGAAGGCAGAGTACCCACGGTCTTGCCAGGGTTTGCCCCTAATGGGCCTCAGATTCCTAGTCCGTACCTGGGGAGAGGGATGGGTCTAGGTACTCTGCAAGTTTCCTTCCGGCTTTGAACTCCTGTTTTGTTGAGCATGCTGTAGAAGGTGCATGGCCTCTTGATGCCATGTCCCTGGGGGCTCCGAGCAGGGGTGAGTGGCAGATTCTGAATTGGGAGTAGGACAAGGGTTGCCAGATTTAGCAAATGAAAATACAGGATGTTCAGTTAAATTTGAATTTCAGATAAACAACAAATAATTTTTTTAATAATTTATTTTATTCTTTGTTGTTGTTGAGAATATACATAGCAGAACATACACCAATTCAATTTCTACGTATACAATTCAGAGGCATTGATTACATTCTTCAGGTTGTGTAACCATTCTCACCTTCTTTTTCCAAGCTGTTCCTCCCTCATTAACATAAATTCACTGCCCCATAAGTTTCCTATCCAATCTTTCAAGTTATTGTTGTCGTCAATTTGATCCCATATGGATAATTCTTAAAAGAGCACAATGCTCAAGGCAGACATTCTTTATTAGTTAAGCTAAACTATTGTTTAGTTTTAAGAAGACTTCAGGAGATATTTTTGGTTTAACTAATTTTTTAAATATAAGCATGTCCCAAATACTACTTATGCTAAAAGATCATTCATTGTTTATTGGAAATTCAAATTTAACTGAGTGTCTTGTATTTTCTCTGGCAACCCTAGGTGGGGTCAGTGATTTGGAGCTGAGACTTCCACTGAGGAAATTCCTAAATTCCCAGAAGATCAGAGTTCTTGCACCTACATTGCTGCCATCAGAGTCCCTTATCCATGGACTTCTCAGTGTTCTTTTGGAAGGCAGGAATATGAGGGAGATAGAACCAGGGGCTGGGAGAAGCCGAGCCTATATAGAGATGCAGAGAGACCCTGAAGCCCCAGGAGGCAGCACCTGACCTCTTCCTGCCCTGTATCCAACTAACCTCCCCACCTTCTCCCCAATAAGGCAGGTAGGTCTCCCTACTCTCTCCTGCACAGTCCCAACTCATTCCTACCTCCATACCTTTGCTGTAGTCCTGCCCTCTTCCCTCCTATACAGATTCTACCACTGCTTCCTCCAGGAATTCTTCCTTGGTTATTCTTTACCATCATGACCTCCCTCCCTGAGTTCCCAGAGTGCTGTCAGCCCCACTCATGGTCACAGAGCCATTCAATCAACTGTTCACCTGCTATGTGCCAGGCTCTGTAGTAGGTGCTAAACACACAACAGTGATCAAGACAGACACACGACAGAGCTCCTTCATGGTCTAGTGGGGGAGACAAACACACAAACACTTGTCAAAAGAAACTGGGTCAATAATATTAATCTATTATATAGGGGGTATTCGGGTAGAAGATTTGCAAATCAGGTAGCACCAAACCACATGTGGAAAGGTACTGCACCAAGCATCAGAGCGATTGGCTTATACTGGCAAAACATGGAAGCAAAAGAAGCTTATTTCTGATTGGCTTATACAATTTACTACGGAAGCATTGTCATGTTCACACTGTCAAGAAGGGTGGAAGCGCTGTCAGGATTTCATTGGTCAGGGAGGGTGGTCTGTCTTACAGGAAAGCTAGGCTTAAGTTTCAGTGAAGACAAGTCATAGGGGTATTGCCAACTCGACCACTGACGCCATTTTGTCAACCGCAGGACTCCATTATCATTTCATTTAACACACATAATTGCAAAAAAGAGAGATGATTGCTCTTTCACCAAAACCAAAAACCAAACCAGTTGCCCTCACGTCAATTCCAACTAATAACGACCCCATGTGTGCAGAGTAGAACTGTGCTCCATAGGGTTTTCAAGGTTGTGTGACCTTTCAGAAGCAGATCACCAGGACTTTCTTCCAAGACACCTCTGGATGGGTTCGAACCACCAACCAAAAGTGCCACCCAATGGCTCCTTCACAGAGACTGACAAAGTCCTTGTGACAGGGAGCATCTTGAAGGCAGGGACTACATTCTATTTTATTCAGTCCCTGCCTACCAGAAAGAAGGCTTCAATTAGTATTAGTGGAATAAATGAAAGTTCTGAAGGAGAAAAAGAGGAGGGAGGGCGTCCAGGAAACCTTCCCAAAGGGGAGGTCACATGAGTTGGAATAAGGGCATTCCAGATAGAGGTTGCGTCAGAGGCAAGGCGTGTAATATGCTGTGAAAGAAGATGCAAGAACATGTGGCTGGTGGAGGGAGTGCCTATAGGTGAGGAAGATCCCTGGGGATGAGGCCAAGAGTTCATCATGCAAAGGGTCTGTGCTGGCAGCTCAAGCTTGAGCTGTGGACTTGTGCCCTCCCCAGGCTTGCCATCACTGCATGCCATTGCTCTTGTGAGTCCGATCCACTGTTTGAGATCACATTTCCAGAGGGCAGGGGCTGGGTCTTCCTCTCCTCTCATCCCCTCCGGCTCTGGGCTGAGAACTCTGAGAGCTGATGAATGGGAAAAGGAGCTCTGGTGGTGCAGTAGTTAAGCACTCAGCTGCTCACCCAAAAGTCAGCGGTTCAAACCCACCAGCCGCTCCACAAGAGAAAGATGTGGCAGTCTGGTTCCATACAGATTACAGCCTTGGAAACCCAATGAGTCAGAATCGACTTGACGGCAATGAGTTTGGTTTTGTTTTTGAATGGTGCTGAGAGGACCAGTCACACCACGCTGTTTTCTCTTCTCTGCAGTAGATGTTGCTCCCGGGTAGTTTTAGTAGGTAATTACTCAGCAGTATTAGAAAAGGAAGTGACGTTGTCCCCGTGGATGTCCCTGTGGCTTTTAGCAAAGTCTGTTTGCCCGGGTCCCTTCATGGCTATAATCTGGGACAGTGACAACGAACAGGTGATGTCTACCTACCCTTCCCAAGCCCCAACTGAATGAGCCAGTCCCTCCACAGACACCATCTCCAGTCCCCAGATTAAAGAAGAAACTGAGACTCAGGGAGTTTAGGTGAATTTGTCTGAGATTGTGGTGCTGATAAGTGGCTAAACCAGGATTTTAACCCAGATTTATCTAATGCTGAGACTCAAGTTCCTTCTGTTACACTTAGCTGCCCCTATTTTTTGAAGTAATCTCTGAGATGTTATTTATTTTTTGCACTCAGAAACTCACTCCAGCTTTATCCCATGTTGGTCTTTGCTACATGTGTTGCAGAGGCTGTCAAAGCTTGTCTGAGTTTCTGCAGTGGCCTTTGACCAGAAGCAGTAAAGTGCAGAAGAGAAGGAGGCAGGAAGACAGAGACGAGGCTTACTCCTCCTGGGGTTCATTGACTCTTTCCCCAGTTGCGCCACCCTTCCTCCAGCCCTCCACGCTGCCCTGAGTCATGCGGCTTCCCATTGCTCTTGGGACAGCTGGGTCCTGTGCATGCAAGCAGTGTTCTGAGGCCCAGGTTCACAGCCTCCTCCCACACATCACCCTCCACCTGGTCCTGAAAGTGCTTCGACACCTCAGGGTATTCAACAGCAAAATTCTGGGGCTACCACTGGGCAAGATTCTTCGTGGGTTTGTGGGGTGCTATGTCACTTCCACTAGATGGTAAATACCTCTAGAGCAGGGACCTTTCATTCTTTCATTTGTGTACTCAACAGCACCTACTGTGTGCCGGTGCAATGCTGAGCACCAGGGAACAACTGTGGCTGAGATGCAGTCAGCACACACTGGTACAGCTGTAGCAGTTATTAAATAACCAGTGCCCTGAGACCTCCAAGTTCTCTACCACCCTGGCTACCATCTGGGCCTCTTCACCATCTTTCCGCTAAAGGGCTAATATCTGATACACAAGGAGGGCTCTAGGAGCTCAGGCCACATTGACCCATGTCTTGAACCTCCTGGACTTGCCTGGCATCTACAGGTGTGTGCCTGGTGCAGGGCAGGTCCTTAGTGGGGTGGATGTGGGGCTGTTTTAATGACATTTCACTTAATTATGACCCTGGAGAATAGAAAGTCCTGTTGGATGCAGACATGCACGAGACCTTGAGAGCCACTCTGCAACAATCTTCTCACTGGTTACCCCCTAGAGTCAAGTACTGGCCGAGGGTAAATGTCTTGTCATGCCTTCCTTTTCTCCCACTGGCTCCAGGACTCCAGCCAGTCCTCTCTCTCTCTCTCTCTCTCTCTCTCTCTCTCTCTCTCTCTCTCTCTCTCTCTCTCTCTCTCTCTCTCTCTCTCTCAATCTCTTTTGACTTCTGTATCACTAATGGACTTCTAATTTTGGTGGTAGTGCCACTTCCTGGAGACCATGGACTTTGTGCAAGCTCCATCCAAGAACCTTGGTAGGATCCCTGGACCTGTCTAAAGCCCCTGCCCCCTGGTGAAGCCCTCACTGAGCTCCTGGTTATGGTTTAAGGTGACTGTTGACTCTCAGTTCTTGGGCAGAGCAGAGACCTTTGTCATGTCTGGTGCCCAGTTCAGCTTCCCAGATCTGCCCCCTTCCCAGGGACCCTCATAAGTCGCAGAGATGGTATTCCAGAACCTGTCCTTACAGTGGTCACATGGCAAAAACACAGCAACAAAAATAGACAAATGCTTCCCAGGAGAAAGGAGAAAGGTTTTCCACTTCCAAACCAGGCTAGGGCACAGCTGTATATTAAGAGCATGAACTTTAGAGGATTAATGAGCTTATGGGTGGAAAGTACTTACTTCAGTATCTGGCATGTACTAGGTGCTCAGTAAATTACAGTTATCATTATAGAGGCATTGTGAGGAGACTGGGATAGTTATGGTGGTTGATAGTATGGTGAAGGAAAGGTGGTAGCGATTATGGAGTTATCACTGATAATAGCAACAATGGTTTTCCGTAAACAGGAAGTGATCTCTTTCTCTGGGGCAGTTCACATCAGGTTTGTGGGTCACTATCTGACAGATTAACCACTATGTGCTCTGCTCCACATTTGTGTTTGAGGAAGGCCCTATTCAAAGACATTCATGATAGCTTTATGTACCAAATGAAGGAATGTTTGCTCACTAGAGGAGGAAATGACCACCCTGGTTATTGGGCAGGAGCATGAATGGATATTACGCTGCATTAAGATATCATTCTACTGTTGACTTAGAATATGACCATCATACCACCTGGCTACACCCCTGTATGAAGGCAGTAAGGTCTCACCTGAAGTTCTTCCTGGTTTCATCTGGAGCCTGGAAAGTAGAACCGGAGTCTTATGGCTATGGAAGAGAGACCCTGGCTCTCTTAGTCTGCACTTTTAAAGGTATTGTTGTCTACAAGGGTGTTCCCAGTTCAGGAGTCTGTCAAAAAGAGCCAGGTCAAGAACGTGGAAGGGGGAGGGTCGCAGTCAGGCTAGGCCTTACTTTTCTTCCTGGGGTCCATTAGTACCTAGAGAACAATACCTTATACACAAAACTATTTAGTAGGTCACACTCCAGTTTATTTTCCCAATGTCATCTCTGTCTAAACAGCCGTGTTACAGTCGTTTTAAGGATTTTTAAAGGATATATTCCTTTTTTATATACACACCCACTCCTCACTTATTGACATGGTTAGGTTCCAAAGTCCAGGTCATTTTGTGGAAATCAGCATTATGTAAAAATGGAGGATGACCACATCAGATCACAAAATATTAAGGGGGACATATAATACTAGACTCATAATATATGGATGCAAAAGACAGAAAATGTATGTGGGCACTTACATGTTCCACTGGTCATGAAACGTTTATTGCCAGGAGTACGTTATTAATGCACAAAATAGTCAGATAGTAGATTTTTTACTATTATTGTAAATGCAAAATGTCAGATGAGATAGCTGATAAGTGAGGACTAGATGTACATAATATTTTTTAATTTATTCTGTTGTTGTTCAGAATATACACCAATTCAACAGTTTCTGCATGACAATTCAGTGACATTGATTACGTTCTTCAAATTATGCAACCATTCTCAAGCTCCTTTTCTGCTTTGTTCCTCCTTCATTAATATAAACTCACTGTCCCATGAAAATCCTATCTAATTTTTCAAGTTGTTTTGTCAGTTTGATCCCATATAGCTAGTTCTTAATAGAGCACAAAGCTCCAGGCAGTCTTTCTTTACCGATCAAGCTGAACTATTGTTTGCTTTAAAGAAGACTTCAGGAGATATTTTTGGTTTAAGGTTTAAAGACGATCTCAGGGCATATATATATACATATATATATGTAATATTCTTTTAATAAACTTTTTTTTACTTTAGAATAGTTTAGATTTATAGAAAAGTTGCAAAGGTAGTACAGAGGGCTCTCATGTACCCTGCACCCAATTTCCCCTATTGCTAATATCTTATACTAATATGATAAATTTGTTATAATTAATGAACTGATCAATATCAATATTCACCGTTATTAACTGAAGTCCGTATGTTATTTGCATTCCCTGAGTTTTTACCTAATGTCCCAGGATCCCATCTGGGATACCATATTACATTTAAGTCATCATGTCTCCTTACCGGCTTCTGGTCTGTAGCAGTTTCTCAGATTTTCCTTGTTTTTGATGATCGTGACAGTTTTGAGGAGTACTGCTCAGGTATTTTGTAAACTATCCCTCAGCTTGGGTTTTTCTCATGATTAGACTGAGGTTATGGGTTCTTGGGAGGAAGATCAAAGAGGTTAAGTGCCATTCTCCTCACATCATTTCGAGGGTACATGCTATCGGCATGACTCATCACTGTTGTTAAGCTTGATCATGTGGCTTGAGGTAGGAATGCTTGTCAGGTTTCTCCACTGTGAAGTTACTAAAAGAATGCATTCTGTGTCATACTAACCTAGATCACTTAGATGGAGAGGAACAGCACCCCCTGGAAGTCTGCATGGTGGTGAAAGCAGTAACCAGTGAGAGAGCCCACAAGAAAGGTGAATCTCCGAGGGCTCATCACATTGCAGGATGAATCAGCACTTCATTCCTTTTTAAGGCTGAGGAATAGTCCATTGGATGTATACACCACGGTTTGTTTAGCCATTCGTCTGTCAACGGGCATTTGAGTCATGTCTACCTTTTAGCTATTGTGAATGGTGCTATGGACATTCATGTACGAGTATTTGTTTAATGTCTGTTTTCAATTCTTCTGGGTATATACTTACGCATGATTGGATTTTTAAAGAAGATGATATTTCTTCACAGGCTTTTAGGATGTTAATCAAACTTACAGACTAGTGCCCGTTGCAGAGTGGTTTCTGTCTTGGGCCAGGTTCAGATTATCGTGTTATCAACAGGTTAGATAAAGAGACGGTGTACATGTGTCAAATTCATCCACAAAGGCAGCCTGAAGGGAGAGCTAAAAATCACAAATGAAATAAATGAAAAGGGCAAAGTATCAAGTCTTCCATTTGGTTTCTTTACATGATTGCCCGAGCACAGGATGTGGGAGAACTGGTTTACCAACAATGATACAAAAAAGAGCTGGGGAGTTTGAGCTAACCACAAGCTCTCCAGGAGCGAAGACCATGGCTGCCAAATAAGCAAACGCAAATGTAGGCTGCATTAACAGAGGCATAGCATCCAGAACGGAGTAGGTGACTGCCCTACTCTGCTCCACACTCAGTCAGACCCACCTGGAGCTCCCAGACCTCTCTGATACCCTGGGGTGAGCTCTGAGTCAGGAGAAAGTGACTGAACTACAGGAGCCTGGAAACCAGGTCATGTGACAGGCGGGCAGAGGGCCGAAGTGGAGGCAGGGTGGCTTGGGCAGGGTCCTTATCACCCAAGGTCTGCAGGGCTGCGGGCCGCACCTACCCTCTCCCTTCATAAGAAAAAATTTTTTCCTACCAAGGAGTAAGCTCTCAGCCCTTTAGGGTGGGGTGTGTGGGTGAGTAGTGGTTCCTAATATGGCAAGATTCAGAAGGACATCAGGTGAGCCCGGGTGACTCTGGGAGCCCTGGGGTTTTTCCAATACTGAACAACTGATTTTAAGCCTGATGGGGAGACAGGGACAGTGAGAACGATTACCTTTGATGCTGGTTTTGTCTCCTTCTCTTTTCCTTTCCTCTTCCTCCCTTCTCCTCCTCTTCCTCCCTCCTTCTTCTCTTTCTACCTTCCTCATCCTTGCTCCTCCTTCTCCTCTTCCTCCAGGCTGGCACTCAGCACCATTCTCTCTTGGGAAGAAGCAGCTAAATACCAACACAAACTACGGATCTTTGTTAGAATGATGGGCTGAAATCAACAGGGTAGAATTCAACTATCTAGCTTGTAAAAGGAGGAGCCCTGGTGGTGCAGTGATTAAGCGCTTGGCTGCTAACTGAAAGGACAGCTGTTGGAACCGACCAGCCGCTCCTCACAATAAAGATGTGGCAGTCTGCTTCCATGCAGATCACAGCCTTGGAACCCCTGTGGGTCAACTCTACTCTGTCTTATAGGGTAGCTATGAGTTGGAATTAACTTGACAGCAATGGGTTTAGCTTGTAAAAAATTCTACTTGTGCCATTATGGCAAACAAAAAAAGTGGGATACAAAATTATACATACATATAGAGCACCGTTCTAGTCTGGCTCACATGGAGATGCCATGAGTTGGAATCCACTTGACAGCAATGGTTTGGGCTTTTTTCTACTGCAAATTGAGGAGACTGTCCCCTGGGGATCAGTGTATAGCTCTCTCTGAATTAACTCAAGAAACGTTTTCTATCATGTGCTGGGGGCATGGGGTCTGGGCTAGGTGTGGGGGACACAGGGTAATCACCTAGTCCCTACCCTTGGAATGAAGGCAGATGGACTATGACAACCCAGGGGCTCAATGCTGAGGCAGAGGGACACATAGGGTCCAGAAGAAGTATCCCTAAACCTGGGGACATGTGCCCAGGGACTTTGCAGTGCCAGTTCTTCCCTTGTTGCTGGTTCCAGGAAAGCCCACAGCTCAGGCCCCAAATACACTTAAGTCTTCCTACTGAGTCATGGCAGCCCCGCTCTGGTTGCTAGGTATCAGGAGAAGTTCACTGCTGCCTAATGTAGCCTCTTGGGTAACTGCAAAGAGGCTGAAGGTTTGTGGGCATTGAGCAATAGCTAGGCTTCCTGAAACTTCAAGTTTTATTCTTGACTGTTCCCTGTCTTCCTCTTTCAGGGTGAGACTGGGGGCTAGGGAGTGTCCACAGACCAACATTCATTTATTTATTCATTCAAAGGTCCCTTGATCCCCTCCTCCCCTGCCCTGTGCTGGGCTTGGGAGATCCAGAGAAACACCCATGAGGTTCTGCACTCCTATGTTCCCTGGCACCACCATCTACCCCCACAACCAAGAACCCAGGCATCAGCCTAGACTCCTCCCTTACTCCTCCTAAAAACCCCCTTCTGTTTTCTGGTAGTGGTCTGTACTTTTTCTGCCACATCATTTATCATCTTTCATCATAAAGGCTTCAACTGTCCATTTTCCCCCTTTAGACTCAATGAAGGCAGGAACTATGTCAGTCTGTTCCCTGCTGTGTTCCTGGCACCTAGCGGTGCCTGGCACCTAGTAGACGTTCATTAAACATTGTTGGATCAATCAATAACTCCCTTGGATTCCATTTCCTTAATATTCTTTGGATTCTTTGGCTTCCTCCTCCCCTGCCCTGGCCACAGCCCTTGCTCAGATCTCATCTTCTACCTGGACAAGCCTCTGGACTGGGTTTCTTGCTTCATCTCCCCATTCAATTCATTTTCCACACTATAGATAGAGTGGTCATTTTAAAATGCCCATCTAACCATGTCACTGCCCTGCTGAGAACGTTTTCCTGGTTCCCTGTAACTCACAGGAACAAGGCTATGTGTCTAAGATAATTTTAAAAATGACAGCAGACATGACTGATAAGCCCACTCTCTATACCCTGGGAAAATACTCGAGAAAATATTCAAAAATACAGAGACTGGCAGTGATACTGCATAAACCAAAGATAAGAGAAGCTCACAGGGCAAAGTTCAAGAGAGAATTTGTACTAACTAGATGGTAGATGGGTATGGATTGGGAAACATTCTTGGATGACACGCCACCTGTTCCTCCCTCTGAAACAGAACAGCATGTCATACTGTGTCATTAACCAACCGTGCCCCATCCCCCCTTAAGGGCAAGGACCATGTCCAATTATCTTGGTATCTCTGGTACCTACCACAAGACTTGGCACACAGTAGGCACTCAGTAAACGTTTGTAGAATGAATAACTCAAAGGATTAAATGAATGAAGAACCAATGGTTCCAAAGTAGGTAAGACACTTCCTACTCCTTTCTCAGGATCCTGGGACAACACTGATCAACCAGACTTTGACCATACATACCCCAACAACAGAGAAAGTTTCTTCCAAGCCAATCAGAATGGTTGAGGACATAATTCTGGGGCCAGACAGCCTAGGTAGAGTCCTAGATTCACCACTTATTAGTTATGTGAGCTTGGGCAAGTTATATAACTTCACCTCACTGTGCCTCACTTTTATCATTTGTAAAGCAGGGGTAATAATAGTAGTTATCTTACAGGGTTATTGTGAGGATGAAATTTATGTATGTAAATATATACACCATATATATGATCCAAACAAACCAAACCCATTGCCATCAAGTCAATTTAAACCCATAGGGACCCTATAGGACAGAGTAGAACTGCCCCATAGGGTTTCCAAGGAGCTGCTGGTGGATTTGAACTGCCGACGTTTTGGTTAGCAGCTGAGTTCTTAACCACTGCACCACCAGGACCCCAATATATGTGTATACATCGTGTATATATACACATAGATTTATCTATGATATATATGTCATATCCTAGTAAATGCTGTTTAAGTGCCAGCTATTATTATCGATGATGATGATGATTATTCCTCCAACCCATCCCCATCAGCTCCTCTTTTTCTATGTCTACACCATCTGTCTAATGGTGTAATTCAGAATTCCACCATTATTAAGCAATGCAGCATAAAGTTGAGAGGGTCAGAAGGTGGTGCTTGGCCTGGCTTTATTTCTACCTGATTGAGAGAGTGAACAAAAATAATCAACACGGGACGTGTAAAAAGATCCTACAGCACAAGGAGGAAGATTGTCTGAAGATTCAGATGAAGAGCTTATCTCCAAGATGATTTTCTATTTATCTCCAAGACGATTTTCTATAGGAAAGAAGAATAAATTCTAAAAATCATCTGGTTGGTATTCTCAAAACAAACAAGTGCATACTCCAAGAAGCTTTAATGTAGTAGTTACTTGCTGGGTACTTCTCAAATGGGCAAAGGCTATGAATATCCAGTTTACATAAATGAAAATGGAAATTGCTCTCAAACATATGAAAAGATGTTTAGTCTGACTTATAATAAATAAGAGGAATGCAAACCAAACCTACTGTGAGACATGATTTTTCACCTCTCCAAGGCAAAAATCCAAGAGTTTGGGATCACAGTGTTGGTGTGGCCTCGGAAATTTCACTTTGAGGAATTCACTCCTCCCTCACTTTCAGCAATGTTGCTTAGCTGAGATTTACTTCCCTAGAACTCCAGAGGTGGCCTGCTAAATTTCTGGTTTAAGCTTGCTGAATTTCTCATCATCTATAACAGATCATCAAAAATTATTAGGTGACCTTGGGCAAACTACTAAAGCACTCTGAACTTAAGTTTCCTTACCTGTGAAAGGCAGACAATAATAGTAAAGACTGGTGAAAAACAGCAACACAGTGTCTAGCACGTACTCAACAAGTGACACCATTTATTGACTTTGGTAATTTGATACATTTGAATTTAAATACATGCTTTTAACTAATCTAAAAGCTTATCGAATTGCAAACAAGAGGTCTACTTTCTAAATCACTATGGAAGATAAAAGCAAGAAAACTCTAGAATATATAGCCAGGAACAAAATACAAAAGCAAGATGGAAGCACAAAAATAAAGAAGTAAAACAAAACTGTATCAGTTACGAAAAAGATATCAATAAATTAAGCTATGCTATTAAAGGCAAAGATTCTAACATTGGTTTAAAACTAAAATTCAGCTAGACAATATACTGCTCATAACAAATATTTAAAATAACAGAATTTCCAAATGTAAAGCTATGCATGTAAAAGATGAGATATAAGAGTACTAAAAGAAAACATGGGAAAAAATATTGGCATAGGAAAGGGCTTTCCAGTTATGATTCAAAATCCAGAAGCCTTAAGAGAAAAGACTGATAAGTTTTCAGCCACAAAAAAATAAAAACTTCTACATTAAAAAAAATTAAATAAAATCAAAAGACAAATGACAAACTGGGGAAAAAAATTTCAGTTCAGAAAACAAAGGGATAATCTCCCTAAAACACAAAAACTAGTTATTGTTAGTAGCATTTGAATGTAAGACCCACAACCTAATAAAGAACAGGTAGGTAGATCAAGAGGCAGTTGTCCGGACAGAACAAGGGGATACTTCATGGTTTAAAATCAGGAAAGGTGAGCGTCAGGGTTGTATCCTTTCACCATACCTATTCATTCTGTATGCTGAGCAAATAATCCAAGAAGCTGGACTATATGAAGAAGAACGGGTCTCAGGATTAGAGGAAGACTCATAACAATCTGCGTTATGCAGATGACACAACCTTGCTTGCTGAAAGTGAAGAGGACTTGAAGCACTTACTGATGAAGATCAAAGACTACAGCCTTTAGTATGGATTACACCTCAACATATGTAAACAGAGAAAAGACTGAAGTTGTCAAGGATTTCGTTTTACTTGGATCCACAATCAACACCCATGGAAGCAGCAGTCAAGAAATCAGAAGACGCATTGCACTGGGCAAATCTGCTGCAAAAGGCTTCTTTAAAGTGTTGAAAAGCAAAGACATCACCTTGAAGACTAAGGTGGGACTGACCCAAGCCGTGGTATTTTCAATTGCCTCATATGCATGCAAAAGCTGGACAATGAATAAGGAAGACCAAAGAAGAACTGATGCCTTTGAATTGTGGTGTTGACAAAGATTATTGAATATACCACGTACTGGCAAAAGAAAGAATAAATCTGTCTTGGAAGAAGTACAACCAGAATGCTCCTTAGATGTAAGGATGGTGAGACTACATCTTACATACTTTGGACATGTTGTCGGGAGGAATCAGTCCCTGGAGAAGGACATCCATGTTTGGTAAAGTACAGGGGCAGTGAAAAAGAGGAAGACCCTCAACAAGATGGATTGACACAGTGGCTGCAGCAATGGGCTCAAGCATAACAGTGATGGTGGGCATGGCGCAGGACCGGGCAGTGTTTCGTTCTGTTGTACATAGGGTCACTATGAGTGGGAACTGACTCAACAGCACCTAACAACAAACAACAACAAAGCCCTGGTGGCAGTGGTTAAAGCGCTCAGCTGCTAATCGAAAGGTCAACAGTTTGAACCAACCAGCCACTGCAAGGGAGAAAGATGTGGCAATCTGCTTCTGTAAAGATTTACAACCTTGGAAGCCCTGTGAGGCAGTTCAACTTGTCCGATAGGGTCACTATGAGTGGGAATCGACTCCATGGCAGTGGGTTTATTTTTGTGAGTAAAGGGTATAATAGGAAAGAAAATGTAAATGGATCTTAAATGGCTCTTTTGTTATGAAAAGATACACTTAAAACAAGAAAAATGCAAATTAAAACTATATACTGGGGCATGATTTTTCACCTACCAGATTGGCAAAAATCCAAAAGTTTTTTTTTTTTTTTTAATTGTGCTTTGGACCAAACGCAAGTAATGTAAATGACCAGCTGCCACTGCCATCCTCTCCACCTGGTCGGTTCTGTCCACAGAGAGGAGGGCAGGCCCCAGTGCTCGCTATGAAAGGGCTCAGGATGATGTCTAGAGTCAGGTCTGTGGCTGGCAGGTGACCTTCTGGGAGATCCCCTTAGAGGACGGGTGCTATCCCGGCAGTGTAGTGTCAGCAAGGGCAGCAGGGCTGCAGGCACTGCAGTCTTCAGGGACCTAGAGACTCTGAATGGCTGCAGGGTGCTGGTGGAGGGGCTCAGTTCTATGAAGGGAGCCCCTCAGGTGACTGCAGTCGTGTGGGAGAGAAGCCTCCAGCAGCAGGCACCCAGTGGCTCCGAAGGCCAGAGCCAGGGCCGTGGCTCAGTGTTCTTTTGGCAGCAGAGGTGGCAGACTGTGCCTGCCTGAGCAGGGCTCCGTGGCCGCCTCACTGCAGTGCTCACTGGGAAACTGAACCAACCAGGGAGGAGGAGCAACTTGCCTGAAGCCACCCAGCAAGTCAGCAGCAGAACCAGAACGGGCCCCGGTCCGAAACCTCAGTCCAGGTCTTACCACCTATCACACATGGCCTTCTCTAGACCCAGTCCTGAGCAGAGGGGAGGCTCTGAGACCCTGAAGCCCTTCCCACTCCATGTGGTTAGCTCCCTGCCCCACACCTCCCAGCCCTGGTCCACTCAGCCCTGCTACAGAGCAGCCAGGCCTCCCACCAGCCCCACCACATGGGCTGCTGCAGCCTGGGACAGACACGGCTGCAGTGATCCAGCTCAGCCAAGGCCACGAGCTGAGGGTTGCCAGGCCTCGTTCGGGTAGCCTGCAGTTCCCCCTCAGCCTCTAGCCAGTGTGCTACTGGCACTAGCAGTTGTCCAGCTGGGCCCTGTGTGTCTTGAGCTCACACTTCTGTGATTGATGATCAGGGTGGGTAGGGGCTGACTCTGACTTTCAGGGGACTGTCACTGTGGACGCCAAAATGCCATAACTGAGATAAGATGAATAACTGACAAATAAACCTAACTTTTTACCAAAAAAAAATAAAACCCGAAAGTTTGATATCACAGTTGTTGGCTAAGCTATGAGGAAACAGGTGGTCTCACACATCACTGGTGCGATGATAAATTGGTACAACCTCCAAACCCGAAACCAAACCCGCTGCCATCCAGTCAATTCCAACTCATAGGAACCCTCTAGGACAGAGTAGAACTGCACCACAGGGTTTCCAAGGAGCAGCTGCTGGATTTGAACTGCCAACATTTTGGTTAGCAGCAATCTGGCAAGCTATCAGATTTACAAATCAACAATCCTTTTGTTCTGGTAACAACACTTCGGTGAAATTTTCCTACACACATTGGCATCCAAGCAAAAAGTCTGTACAAATGTATTCATTGAAGCATTGTTTGTACTAGCAAAAAAAATTAAATTAAAAAAAATTACAATAGAAACAGCCCAAATGTTCACCAACAGAAAAACCAAAAACCAAAGCCCTTGCCGTCATGTCAAGTCAACTCTGACTCATAGCAAGCCTATCGGACAGAGTAGAATGGCTCCATAGGGTTTCCAAGGAGCAGTTGGTGGATTCGAACTGCCAGTCTTTTGGTTAGCAGCCTGAATTCTTAGTGAAATACATTTTGGCACACCCATACAACAGGATAGTATGCGGCCCCTAAGAAGAATGAGGAAGCTGCCAGTGTATTGATTTGGAAAAACCCCCAGGATACACTACTGAGTGACAAAATGCAAGGTCAGTGTGTATCTCATGCTACTGTGTGTGTAATAAATAAATAAGGAGACATATTTGTATTTACACGAAGAAACTGAAGGATACACAAAAGACTAATAAAATTCTTCTCCAGGTTAAGGAGGAGGGGAGGTGGGAACTAGAAAGATGAATGATGGGAGATGGAGGGAAACTTTCTCTCTGTTTTTTCCCCTATATTTTAAATTTTTGAACCAAGTAAATGTATTACCCATTCAAAAAATTAAATTAAAAATTTAAATGACATAGAAAGTTTACATAAATAAGCACAGACAAAACTATGTTAGGTAAATGCAAACAAAATTAACTATGGGATAGTAACAGTGATACAAAAAATAATAAAAATTGAGGGCAAAAGCATCAAATGGAACAAAAGGGAATATTTTATGTATTGTTATATACATATATATATATATATAATTCATAGAGAAGAAGAATTTTTATATATTGAAGAACATCAAAATAGATGAAATAGAAGGAGAAGTTGATAGAAACAAAAAAGTAGTGGGAGACATACCATTATCAGCCTGATAAGTCACAAAGGCTAAAAACAAATATGAATTGCATTGCTTTAAAATATTACATATGTATGTATTTATGTATATATGTATACAGTACAACTAGACTAATAAAATATGAAAAGTGGATCCTATAAAAAGAGAGCACATTTCCTTCTAAAATATTCATAGGACACATAAAAAGTAAATTCTAAAAATAAAATATACACAAGCTACAGATTTTAATTAAAACAATCTCCCCTTTTTCTCTCACACATCTGCAATAAAATTAGAAATTCATAACCCAAGTTTAAACAATAAAAAGAAACAACCCAAAAACCTAAGTATTTCCCTAAAAAGACTTTTAATTGGGTCAAAGAAGAATTAAAAATTCAATGACAAATCAGTTATGAAATAATGATAAAGGAAACTTTACATATCAAAATGTATGAGATGCATCCAAAACTAAATCCAGAGAGAAGTCATAACCTTAAATCCTTACATTATTTTAAAAGAATGAAAATAAACAAAATAGACATTCACTTCAATAAATTTTGTAGAAAATTTACCCCAAAGTAATTAAAAGGATGAAAATAACAAAGCTAAAAGCAAAAATTAATTACTTAGTAAACTACAGAACTGAGAAATAAATCCAGGTGCTTTCCAAACAGGCAAACAAAAAAATCTCCTTAGTATGGAATATAAAACCCTTTATAACTTATTGCCTGTGATTTTAGTTATCTAGTGCTGCTATAACAGAAATACTACAAGTGGATGGCTTTAACAAATAGAAATTTATTCTCTCATAGTTTAGGAGGCTAGAAAGACCAAATTCAGGGCGCCAGCTCCACAGGAAGTCTTTCTCCCTCTGTTGGCTCTGGACGAACATCTTTGTTATCAATCTTCCCCTGATCTAGGAGTTTCTCAGAGCAGGGACCCTGGGTCCAAAGGACACACTCTGCTCCTGGTTCTTCTTTCTTGGTGGTATCTGCTCGCTTCTCTCTTTTATATCTCAAAAAAGGTTGACTCAGCATACAACCTAATCCTGTAGATTGCGTCCTGTCTCATTAACATTACTGCCTCTAATCCTGCCTCATTAACATCATAGAGGTTAGGATTTACAACACATAGGATAATTACATCAGATCATGAAATGGACGACAACCAGACAATACTGGGAATCATGGCCTAGCCAAGTTGACACACATTTTGGGAGGGTCACAATCCAATCCATAACACTTGTGAACCTCATAAATTTATCAGTTGACACTGTCCCCACACAGTCAACTCTGCCATACTGAAGTATGATACCCCTTGCTGTCTGAATTCAGGAATCAAATGGATTAATTCAGATAAATATTTTGAGATAGGACTGGTATCCCTCAATCTCTGAGCTCTTGTTCCTTGCTTACCCCATCATCCACCTGCCCTTTAAGGCTCAGCTCAAGTGCTCCCTCTTCCAGGCAGTCTTTGTGGATCCAAATAACTACAACACAACCAGAATGGAACGACTGTAAGACAGTGAGTAAATCCAACATCTGTGGCCACCATACCGCCACCAGTTACCGTTCAGTCGACTCTGATTCATGGCGACACCTTGTGTGTCAGAATAGTACTGTGATCCATAGGGTTTTCAAAGGCTGATTTTTCTGGAAGTAGATTGACAGACCCTTCAGGCATCTCTGGTGGGCTCCAACCTCTAACCTTTCAGTTAGCATCCGAGGGCATTAACCTTTTCCACCACCACAGGGACCCCAACATTCATGGCAGAAAAGATTAATTAATGGGTGAAGTTAAACCCTACTGTACAGGTGGAGAAAAGCTGCCTGGTGAAGGTGGCAGATTCATGAAGGAGCAATGGGATTTCAGCCTGCAAACAGAGAGGGAGAAAGAGCATTTCAGGAAGAAGAAAAAGCACAGGCCAAAGAGGGGCGGGGAGGGAGTATATAAAAGAACAGAGTGGTTTCAAGAACTGTGGGACATCACATATGACTGAGGTGTGGGAGGCTGATGGGGAATGGGGACAAGTGAGGGTGGAAACGTCAATGAGGCAGGTCACAAAGGGCGCTAAATGACACATTGAGGAACTTATGCTTCTTCCTCCTGTGGGTGACGGGGAGTGGCAGAAAGTTCCTGAACAGGACTGCGGGGAGGTTGCCTGAGCCCCACCCTCACTGAGGTGTGGACAGTGCGGTGGTAGGTGGTGTGAAGGGAGAGAGAGAGACAGCTGGCAGGCTGCCTGGAAGGAACTGTGGGGAGGCAGAGTGGGCAGCTCTGGCTCTGGAGGCCTGGGGCAGGGGATAAGAGGCCCAGCCCTGGAGTCAATTTCTCTTCCTGGATCCATTTCCTGGCTCCTGGACACTAGCCATCAACCCTCCACCACCCCCCCACCCAGTCCCCATCACAACCAGGGAGGGGCTGTGAGACAGCTCCTGGCAGCTCCCCCACTCACCATGGGGCTTTTCCATGTGCCATCTGGCCCAGCCCCCGCAGGGCCCTCTGTGATCAGGTCTTTGTGTTTGCACAGTAGCCCTCTTTGTCCTGAGCAGCAACCCCCTCCCTGTACCCTTCTGTCTCTCTTGCCTGTATTACAAAAAGCACTAGCTTTACAGAGAGACAGACCAGGGCTCTGATCTTGGTTTCCGCCACTGAGTCACTGTGTGACCCTGGACGAGTTACTTTGCTTCTCTGAGCCTCAGTTTTGGGGTCATTAAAAAGGAGCTGTTGTGAGGAACCAAGCCCCCGGCAAGAATTGGTCTGCTTCCCAGTGCTAAGATTCAAACAACAAATGATGTAGTATGCCCTACCCAACCCTCATGCTGTTCACTGAGCCTTCAACTTATATGGCCTAGCTTATCCTTGCTACCTCTCCAGGTGGCTATTGTTCTCCCATTTGACAGATGAGGAAACCGAGGCCTGAGAACAGGACCAGCTTCATGGGCATGTGACTTGTACAGTCATACAGGGCCCCACACTTAGAAAAACCCTTCATTTGCTTTAATGCTCTGCTGTCCTATCTTGAAATTCTCAATAATTTTTGAACAAAGGGCCCCATGTTTTCATTTTGCCCTGGGTCCCACTGTTATGCGGTTGATCCCGCTTATGGGGAGCTGGAGCAGAGGCTTGCTCGGAGCCCTGCCTCCCAGGGCTGCCTCCCCTGGGTCCTTGCATCCTGCCATGCTGAGAGCCAGTGCTTCCAGGCTGCACTTGGCATCAGAGCCCTGGCCCCTGCCTGGGAAACCTGAGAGGCACGGTTCCCCATCAGTGAGGGAGGGAGAACGGTGCACCCCAACGCAGCAGCTCAGGGAGCAAGCAAGACAAGACACTGGAGTTAGCCCAGCCCTGTGAAACTGAAGGTTCCTGTGTGGGTCCCAACACTATGGCCCAGCCATGCCTCCAGGAACTCAGCAGGCCCTTCCTTTCCAGTAGGTTGCAGTTCCAGGGCAAGGAGACTCACTGCAGACTCACTGCATGACTTTGAACGTTTACTTCCCTGTTCTGAACCTCAGTCTCCGTATATGTAAAATGGGAATAATAGTACCTACATCACAGGATTCTGGTGAAGATTAAATGAGATACCTTAGCACAATGACTAGCACAGAGAAGGTGATTGCTGAATAAAGTTCTATTTGCTCATTCACTCACACAATAAATATTCATGGAGGCTGACCAGGTGACAGGGGCAGTGCTGGGTGCTGGGCACATGATTGTGAACAAGATGGACCCTGGCCCTCAAAGAGATCCCCAGTTAGAGGGGTAGGTTGACATCAACAGTGATCACAGTATAGTAAGGGATGTGACAAAAGGAAGGTACCGATGGGACATGTAGCCTGGGTCTTAGAGAATCAGTGGTGGGGAGCCAGAAGTAGAGGGTCAAGGACAGAGAAGCATTAAGGCAGAGAAACAGCAAGTGCCCAGCCCTTCAGCATGACCAGTTCAGAGACACAAGGTGAACCGGGAGAGGAGGGACGGCCTACAATGGCAGGCTGCATCTTGAGGATGGTGGGCCACCAGAGGGTCTGAAGGAGGTGAGAGCACCTTGGAGGGAGTGGCTGGAGGTGTTGAATTTCAGCTGAGTGAGGAGGTCTGAGCAGCGGCAGGGGCTCCATCCCCAGCATGAATTCTCAGAGCAGATTTTCTCAGGAGAGATGAGAGAAGATGAGGAAAGACGAGAAGGCCTGAGCAAGTCAAATACCTCTTTAGGGCTGGAGAGACAGGAAGCCTTCTGATGCATCGAGGGGAGCTGCTGCTGGGGCTTTGCCATTCCCCATCCCGACTGCTGCTGCTAATGGAACTCCATCACTCTCTCCTCCCATGGCTCCATTACCTACCTCCTGGGGACCATTGCACTGCCTGGGCCTTCACCATTAGCCTTCCTTGACGGCTGGATTCCACAGAGACTTCCTTGTTGCTATTCCACTCTTTCATATGGGGCCTTGTTGTATGGGGCTTGCTGTGTGACTCATTGGACCTCAATTTCCTGGCTGGATCAGTGGTTCTAAGCTGTTTTAGCCATGGAAATCACTATACTTTCCCAACAAACTCTTACTAGAGAATATAAATAAACATAAAAGCAAAGTTGCTCAGCTTGTAGTGGGATGGGAACTCCTAGGCAGTGCCAGGTAAGGAAGACTCAGCTGGGGGATGTGAAGCTTGCTGGGCTTGATGATCTCTAAAACCTGGTGATGAGAGCGTCAGGGGAAGATGTCAAGAGATTGAGACTTTTAGCCCCTCATTAGAGGAGATACTAACCCCTTAAACCTGAGTAGCTCAGGATGACGGGCAAACCCCTAAAAAAGAGCCTCAGACAGGCCAGTAAGTAAGGAGTTATTATTACCTTATTTTGCAGATCAAGAAACTGAGTCTCAGAAAGGAGTTACAGCGAGGTGAGGCAAGACCAGAACCTGAAACCAAGGTTGTGAGGTTCAAGGACCAGGCCTTTTCCTGTGCTCCTCAGGTCTCACAAAAGTCACCTGTAAGAGAGCGCAAACACTACCCATCTCAGGGATGCAGTTTCTTTGGCTATAAAGTAAGGGGGTTGGACCAGAACAGGGACAGGCATCTTGGTAAAAGGAATTTTTCCCCCTGGGTTAAACGGCAGTGACAGTAGGAGGTTTGAAGGCTTGGAAGGGAGAGGGGCCTGGCTGGGGACTCAAGTGCTCAAGGGGACTTCCCTACATCTGGAACCCAAGGCCTGGGTCCCACAGTTTGAAGCCATAGGGATTCCTATCTCCTGAAATCTTCATGAACCAGCTTGAACAATGAATGGTAGAGGATAGACAAGGGGCCTTTGTGTCTTCTGGGTGGAGGCCCAGGGGAACTGCAGAGGCAGCTCGGCCACACAAGGTTGTGTGTCCACTCTGATCCTGCTCCTGGCAGGGCTGCAGCAGGCACCCTTCCTGGGCCCCTTCTGGGACAGGCAGCCAGGCCCCAGTCAGCTCACGTGGAGCCCAGCAGTGCCCAAGGCCCCAAAGCCCTGGGCAAGCTCCTTGATTACAGGAAGAGAGGCCTCCTCTGCACTTGTCCAGCCAATGAACTGTCCAAAGCACCAGATGGAAGGATACTAGAGGGTGGGAGGGTAAGTGTGATTGGCTCTCCTTCACAAACAGCAACTGTAACTGGGTCAAGGTCTTCCAGAATCAGTGCTGAAACTGGGCCAGAACCTGCAAGTCTGACTCCTAGACCAGAAATGGGAAAGATAGGGTCATTCATTCACTCACCCATCCACATATACAGCAACTATTGAGCACCTCCTGGGTCCAGGCACTACACTAGGCTCTGGGAAGACAGAAGGAACAAGGCAGACCTGGTCCGTGCCCTCCTGAAGCTCACACTCTAGGAAAGGGACAGACACAGGACACACGATCAGAAAACTTCAGAGTGAGGTTGAGAGCAGAGAAAGGAGTGATGCTTGTGGCTAGAGCAGTATGAGAAGACTTCTCAAAGGAAGTTGCTCAGGATGAGGAAGGAAAAGAGCAGGGTGCTCAGGGAACTGCTCGTGACTCTTTCTGGCAGAGATTAAGGAGGGGGATCAAAGCAGAGGCTGTCCTGCCCCAGGCTGGGGCCTTCCCCCCAGAGCTAGAGAGGAGGCAGGACCCTGAGTGCCTGGATATCCCCTAGGGCGATGTGGAGCACACTTCCAGAGTTTCAAGAGCGTTTTCAAGGTTGTTAGCAAGTGCTATGAACAGGACCTCCGGGGCAGGTCTCTCCAAAACCTGACCAGAGGGGCCTGGCCTGGGGCGGTGGGGGGGAAGGGGGGGGCGGCCGGGGGTCAGCACAAAAGTCCTGTGGTGGGCAGCGACCGGAGAGACGCAGGCACCGGGCAAACCTTGTAAAACTTGAGAGTGTTTAGTGCTCCCCACCCCGGGTGAGGGAGGTGAGATGCGTCAGTCCAGCCAGGCCGTGTGACTGTCGCCACCGGCCCCTCCTGGCGCAGCGCCCAGCGTGAGCGCGCTGACCCAGCAGCCATATCGCCGGGCGGCACCCCAGAACAGGTGGCGGGGTGTCTGTTGGGGCGGGGAGGGGGGGGTGTGCCAGAAGTTGTCCACAGTCCGCCCCGCCCCGGGCGTAGCCTGGTCGCCTGGGTGGAGAGTGAAGCGGGGCGGCGCGCGGGGAGGGGACCTCAAGGTCTCCCAGCCACGTGGGTCCGGGCGGCGGCGGTCGCGGCACCGCTGGCGGACAAGCGCAGCGCAGAGGTGAGGGGCTGGCAGCATGAAGGGGACAGGGGATGGGGAGAGATCCACAGGGGCGGCCTCCGGGACGCAGAGGGTCAGATTTGCGCGGGTCCCGGCTCCGCCCTGGGCAACGAAAGAGCTGGGACTGGTGTACTGTAGTTGAACCCGGCAAGTTTCCGACCCAGTATGTACGTGAGTGATTGGACGGTGTGAGCGTGCCGCTGGGGATCCGCGTTGATACTTTTGTCTGCACTGGAGCATAGATCTGGGTGAGCGTGGACCAATACCCCGGGTAGGAAGAGTGTGTCCGCGTCTCTGGAAAAGTTTCTGCTAGTAAGTGGATGAGTGCTTGCGTCCCTGCGGGGTCGGGTACCTGAACTTGCAGAACTTGTCTCTGTATGTGTTCTGGTACCGGCGCTCCCGTGGCGCGGAGCCACGGTCAGATACCTGGGAGCCCCCTACCAGACCCGCTGGGCCTCCCTCCTCCAGGGATTCTCCGGGTGGCCGGCCAAGCCTGGGCACCTGTACCCCTTGGGGGCGAGGGGACTGCGGCAGGGGGTTGTGACGGTGGAAGGACAGCTGCCTTTGTCAGGGGACTTTTAATGTGGCAGGTGGTGCTGTGGGAAGAATTAGTCCAGAGGAAGGCAGTAGTGAGCCATGGAGAGTTTGTGAGCAGGGGGAGTTCATGGTCAGAGAAGCATTTCAGAAAGATCTGTCCTCGTACCTTGTCACTGCCATTGCAGCTTCCCAGAAAGGGAGGTCTGGGCACTGGAGAGGGGAAGAGGGCCTCCCCCTGTCTGGGGGAGGCGGGAGGAAGCTCCTTGTATTGATGTGGCTTCTAGCTTGTGGAAGGAGGGATCTTGCATGTGGGCTGTGCGCAAGGAAGGGATGCTCCCACATCACAGGAAATCAGGGCCAAGGGATCAGATCCCCTCACTGAACCACTGAGAGGATAGTCTCCTCCCTGGTCTCCTACTTCCAGAATCCCCCCTCCCCATCCAATCCTATCCACCTGCCATGTGGCACCATAATTGTAAAGGTCAACTTTGACCATGTCCTTCCCTGTTTACACCCTGCCATGGCTTCCCATTGTCCTCAGGATAGAAGCTGAGCTCCTCAGCCTGGCAGTCAATCCTTTTCATGTTGAGCCCCTCAGGCCCCAGACATTCTATGCCACCTAACCCTCCATGCCAGCCATACAAGACCCCCAGCCTTCTTCCCAACAGACCACACTCTCACACCACTGGCTGTTTGCACATGCCCCTCCTTCTGTCTTCAATGCCTCTCTACCCTTTAGTTCACCAGACAAACTCCTAATCACCTGTCAAATCCCAGCTCAAAAGACCCCTCCTCTAGGAAGCCCTCCCTGACCACTTCCTCTAGGCCTGGTAGGGTTTGCTCTGGGCTCCACGGTTACTGGGCTTCCTTTGGTCATGGCTGGATCACTCAGGTGGCCTTGGTCCATGGGTATGTCTTTCCATCCAGCCTGGGAGCTCCTAAAGGGCCCAATAGAGCCTGATCCAAGTCTGGGTTTGCAGGGTCCCTCTCAGACCAGGCACTCAGGGGTACTGGCAAGTGTTTGCTAAGACCGTGTGGCTCCCTGGAATGTGATTTAGGATTGTATCACTCTGAGAGTCCAGACTCCTGTGGTTCTGGGACTCTCAAAACCAAAGGCTATCAGAAGTAACAAGTAATAGAGCTGAAGACAAGTTTAGCATTCACTCCTGGAACTACATACTCTTAGAACTGGACTCAGAATCCTGGAAGCACTCCGAGTGAAACGGTATCAGAATCACAGACTCACTCTTAATACCTTACATTCTTTTGTCCCGTTTTCTACCTTGCGTTCCCCAGTCTCACTCTTTCCTCCCAAGCTGGGTCCTTCCTGCTTCTCCTCAAGCCTGAGCACAGCTTCTCTTCCAGGAGCCTTTCCTGGCTGCTCTGCTAATGAGCTCTGCCCCTCTGTTGAGGACACCTGGGAGAATCCCCCTGCTGAGGTAGCTCAGTCATGACATAGCCCCCACCTCAGGGCAGTGCATGATTTGTTAGCACCATGGAGCCCCCGCCTGCCCCTGTCTCACTTGTGTCTCAAGACCTGTCCCATGTAGCAAAGATTCTCCCCATTTCATCGGTGAAGGCCCTGAGGCTGAGAGAGGGAGAGTGACTTGGGCCAAGATGGCACAAGTTGGTTCCAAGTTGGAGGCTGAACCCAGGGTGCCTCTGAGTCTGGCTGGAGAGATTTGGATGTGATAGGTTGGAGTGATACCCAAGACATTGTGGTTCTGAACCAGTTTGGTTCAGCAGTCATGCCTACAGCTTTGTGCTGTGCTGGGCTGGACTACGGGTCAGGGGTGGGAGAGGTGGTTTGGAGTCCTGTCCTGGGGACTGCTTCACACTGAAAATAATTAGAGCACCAGACCTTGAATAAGACCCTTCGTCTGGAGGGGTGTCGGTTTCTTCATCAGTAAGGTGGGAGGACCAGCCAGGATAATCTGAGACCTACCCTCTCAGATGCTCTGAGCTCACCTCCAGCAGGTGACCCTCACAGCCAGGAGCCTGAGGGCTCCCAAAAGGGAGAGAGCCTTTGAGAGGGGGCTACAGAACCCTAGGTAGGGCCTCCAGGAAGCTGCAAAGGCCTCACACCGCAATGGCACCTACCGATAGCATCTGAGGTTACCCCCCCCCCACCACACACACACACACACACACACACACACGCACACACACGCACACACCTCTTTCTCTAGCCCACCCCGGTGCTTGTGGCCCAGAAAGCACATAAGGCAAGGATGGGGGGCCTACCGGCCTACAGTCCCTTGGAGGCCATGTGAGGAGGCAGAGGATAACTTCCAAAATCCTAAGCCTGTCCTCCAACCCAGCCTCATCCCCTCCACTCCCCTCAAGCCACAGGAATACCTGATAGTTCCCCAAACTGTGATCTCTTGCCCCAGTTTTTGCTTACTCTGCTTCTCCCCTCTCTCCTTTCACCTGACTCCTACTTACCTTCCAAATGCAGCTCAGGTGTCTTCTCCTCCAGAAAGCCTCCCCTGACCACCCATCCATTCCTATTAGTGGCCTTATGGCTCCTTCGGCCCTGGGACCTCTGCCTCCCTCAGCCTCTATCACCCTAAGTTGTCATTGCCTGTTTTGGGGTCTAATTCTTCACACCTTGGCAATGAATTCCCTGTGGGCAGGGAAAGGTCTTTTCCATCTCAGAGTCCCCAGGTGTCCTGCACAGGCACAGGCATAGATACGGTAACCTCTGTAAAGAGTGAGTGAGTGAGGAAGTGTGATGAGGCTCTGGTCCCTGCTGGTGGTCCCTGGACTGCCCTCCCCTCTAAGAATGGCCTTCGGTGTGGGAAACTGGATCTGTGGTCAGTCTGGCTGTGACCTCACAACCTGCAGCCACTGCCCACAATTTCTGTGGGATTTCCTGCCCCTCTTGCCTTCTTGGAATACCCCATCCTCCCTGCCTTCACCTGCTGAAGTCTTCTCTCTTTCAATTACCTCATAAAATGAGTTCAAAGCATCTCATTTAATCATCTCTACAATCTTATAGGGCAGATTGGTGTTGGTTGCCATCGAGTCGATTCTGATCATAGCAGCCCTATATGTTGCAGAGTAGAACTGCCCCTTAGGGTTTTCTTGGCTGTAATCTTTACAGGAGGAGCAAACGGCCAGGTCTTTCTCCTGCACAGCCACTGGGTGAGTTTGAACCTCCATCCTTGTGGTTAGCAGCCTAGTGCTTAACCGTTGCACCACCAGGGCTCCTTATAAGGCAAGTGCTGTTGTTATATTGAGAGGAAACTGAGGCTCAGGTTTTGGAGTTAAGAGATCTATCCAGGTTCCACAGCTGGGAATGACAGAGCTGGGGTTTGAACCAGAGTCTGGCCCCCGCACTCAGCTATCTAGGCTTTTCCAGAAAAGCCCCAACAGAATTTCCCACCTTCCTAGTGCCCTCCCTTGTCTACTCGATGATGTTCTGGGCCTAGGTCCTATGTCTCCCCTCACAGTACCCCACCCCTGGCAGAGACAGGTAGCAAGGTTTTCCGGAATGGTAACAGGACACTCTCTCCTGCCAGGCTGGACAGGGCCAACCAGGTGGGTGGGTGGGCAGGCACATTCCAGAGCCACCCTAGCGGAGTAGCTGGAATGTAGTCCAACAACCGTGGAAATTCTGGCCTGGGAACTGCCTCAGCCCCTCCTCTTGGCTTTGGGCTGTCTATCCTGGGGCCAACGGAAGAAAGACCCAGTTTGGGATAGGAATGGAGCCAGGCCCGGTTGGGGGGGGGGGGGCCGGGAGAGAGGGTTGGCGGGGGCAGGGGGAGGTGGTGGGAGGGGGAGGCAAGCGGTCCGCATACTAGAGTTGGCTCTGCCCTTGACTCACTGGGTGACCTTGGATGAGTCACTATCCCTTTCTGAGCCTTAGTTTCTTTATCTGTGAGATGGGTACAATAACCATCATGCTGCTTCACACTGGAGACGTGCCAGGAAGAATAGTTCTTGGATCTTGCCAGTTGAGTGCTCCTTCCGGCACAGAACTGGCAGAGCTGTGGGACTCAAAGGGGCTGGCCAGGGAGCTTCCTGGAGGAGAGGACCTAGGCCTTGGAGGGTGGGAGGTAACAGTCAGGCCGCAGCTTCTGAAATCAGACAAATCAGAGCTGCTTCTGCCATTTGCTAGCTTTGTGACCCTAGAGAAGTTATTGAGCCTCTCTGAGCCTCTCGGAATTAATGGAGCCACCTAACACAGAACTTGGCACAGAGAAAATACTCAAGTAGTGGAAACTCCTGTTATGATATAGGTGTTAGAAGGTAGGGGAGAGTGTCCCTAGAAGAGAGGACTTTGTGAGCAAAGTTATGACCATGGGGTTCATTTGCTATGCTTGAGACAGGAAGATGAGGGTGGAACAAAGAGGGAGAGTCGGCTGGAGGGGCAACAGGACCAATCAGCCAGGGCCTCGAATGTGAGGCTAAGGAGCTTGGACTTTAGCCTGAGGACAATAGGGAGCCATGGAAGGATTTTTAGCTGGACAGTAACGTGATCAGATTTGTGTTTTAGGAAGACCACATGACTGCAGTGTGAAAGATGGACAGGCAGGGGCAGGGGTGGAGGCAAGGAGACCAGTGAGGAAGCTGGTACAGGGGTCTGAAGGAGAAATGCAGGACTGGCCTAAGGTAGGGGCTGTGGGGTGGGAACCACATGGTGCATGTCTGAGGCACTTGATTGGTTGAACTGATGGACTTAGTGAGTGATGGGCTCCATGTCTCTGAGGTTTGAAACCTGGAAGGACGGTGAAAGTGATGTGTTCCTCCTTAGTGTGTGGAGGCAAAGCATCTCCTAGTGAGAAGACAGGGTGTGATCCCTGGGCGGAATGGGGTGAAAAGGTGTTGTTCTTTTTCCTTGTTACTAGAGCAGACTGGCAGGTAGTTACCAACCCAATGGCCCGTGTCAACCTGAGACTACTAGGGCAAGGTACTCTAAGTACACAGAGGCCCAGGGTGCACAAGTTATCTTTCTCCTGTGATGTGTTTGAGGTTCTGGTGCATGCTGGGACCTGCCCATCCACAAGGTAACCATCCCTTCACTGAAGCTCTGCTGCGCCTGACGTGTGTGAGGGGCTCCCAGGTTGAAGAGACAAGAACCAGGGCCGGAATTCAGAAGGCCTGGGTTCTAATCTTACTGTGAGGCCTTAGGTCAGGGCCACAGCTTCTGAAGTCAGACAGATCAGGGCTGCTTCTGCCATTTGCTAGCTCTGTGACACTGGAGAAGTTACTAAACCTCTCTGAGCCACTCAGAGTTTCTTCATCTGTCAAATGGGGGTTAGGGGGAGGTGATTTCTAAAGGCTGTTCCAGGTCCTGACTGTCTAGGACAGAGTATGTGTGTGCACTCTGTGTATGTCTGAGTGTGATTATGTATACTTCTGTGTATGTGTGTCTGTGCCTGTGTGTGTGGGTGTGTGGTACATGTGTCTGTTTATAATACCCAGGGAGAAATGGTTAGAGGAA
The DNA here is from genome assembly GCA_030035585.1 of Dugong dugon. Lineage (NCBI taxonomy): Eukaryota > Metazoa > Chordata > Mammalia > Sirenia > Dugongidae > Dugong > Dugong dugon. Next base: position 73,848,954 of record CM057467.1, on the reverse strand, counting down.
GGAGCGGGGAAGGGGAGTGTTCCAGATAGAGACCTAGCTTGAGCGAAAGCATATTGGCAGAATTACTGTAGAGTGGCTACTGGAAAAAGTGGGTATTGATTGTTGCTTTAGTGGGGCAGAAGCACAGAACCAGGACTGAGGGAGGGGGTGCTGGTAGCTCTTCTCAGCTCTGCAGGATATGGGGGGAGACCTTCCCCCAGCAGAGCCATCCTCCTGCAAAAGTGGGTGGCTGGGGAAAGAGACTGTGAACACCCCATCCCTAGAGCATTGGAGGGGTGTGAACGGTGGTGGAGGGAGGCAAGGTTATAGAGGGCACTCCTGCCAGGGCAAGCACACCAGGTCATCTTTCTGCCTTATGCAGGCCAAAGTTAGAACAGCGGGGGTGGCCCCAAGAAGGCTTGGCCTGGCTGGCATCCTGTGACCTGGAGCCCATGCCACCAACACCTCCCTGTGTCTGCAGGAGCCAGTGGCAGCAGCAGCCGCCTGCCCTGAGAAATGATGAAGGAACTGAGACAAGGGCGCAGCCCAGGCCAAGCGACCTGTTTTTCGTGTTTCCTGCAGAGTTCCTTGCAGCCTGGTCCAAGTGTGGGCATTCGTGAGTGAGGAGCCTAAGCGGGCAGTAAGCATCCTGACAGCTAGAGAAGCTGGTCAGGCAGGTGTGTCAGAAGGCGGGGCCCATTGGCTGGGAGGCTCAGGGACAGGCACTTCATCCTTATAGTAGTCCTGTTACCTCAATGAGGAAGCAAAGGCCCAGGGTGGTTAAGTAACTTGCCCAAGGTCACACAGCTGGTAGGTAGTAGGGCCAGGTAGTGTGTGTTTTGGGGGTTGGGTGTGTGTGTGTGTGTATATGTGTATAAGCTGAACCAGGATTAGAGCAAAAGGGTCGTAAGGCAGGTGCCCAGCTCTAGCCTCTGCTCTGCCCTGTTCCCTCATCCAGGGCTGGGATGAACTCAGGCTTTGAAGCCGGACAGCCTTGGGTGTTAAGCATATTTTTCCAGTTCCTGGTTGTGTGACCTTGAGCAAGTAGCTTAATGTCTATGGCAGAATCAACTGCACCCAACAACAACAACTGAAGGTGGAGGACAGGGGATGAAATGAAGAAGCTGCGTGGAGGCTGCTCAGCCAAGGTTAGCGCATACAAAACAGCGTGGGGGGGTGGTGCTCCAGGATTGGGGGCTCCTGACCCAGACTGACCCATTACCTGGGCCAGGGATGGGTGAGATAAAAGAATGTGGCTGGCCTTGGACAGCTGGTCTAGCTCCAGAATGCCTGAGTCCAATTCCCCTCCCCCTAGTGGCTCCCTGGCCTGTCTGGAGGAGGAAACATAGCCCAGGTCTTTTTTGGGGTGGGAGCAGCCTCCAGGTGGGCTGGGGCCCCACAAGGGCTGGGCTGACCCCTGGCCACCCAGAGTCAGCAACTGAGAAATCTTTGAGCATCACTGTCCTCCAGGAGGCCCTCAAAAGAGCAAGGAAAAGGAGAAACACCTTCCTAAAGCTCAGCCTACTCTGGGCTCCCATCGCCTCTTGGGCATCACGCATTCATCATGTAATACCTGCTCTGGGTCAGGCCTCTTACGGGATGATAGGGACAGAGGGAAAAATCAGACGGACCCAGCCCTCTAAGAGCACCTGGAACACACCGGGTGGTAGAGGGGTAGAGTAGAGACTGACAATTCACCAATATAGTGTGAGGAACACCCCGTGTGGTGGGAGAGGGGGAGAACTTCAGAGGTGAGGTGACATTTGAGAAGGTCCTTGAGGAATAATAAAATGGAATGGAGGCTGGATAAGTTCTGGAAAGGCTTTCCAGGCAGAAAGAACAGCATGAACAGAGTTGGGAAGCCTGGAAGGGCATTTAAACGGCTCACATCTCCCCTCCAGACTGGGAGCTCCTCAGGGACAGGGCCAGCCGGAACTGGGCACAGAGGTGCTAGTGAGTGGTGCTGGACAAATTAGGAGAGAGCTGATCTCTAGCATGCCTGGAGTGAGGCCCCAAAGTGGCATCTGGGGTCAGGAAACCCATTAGTTTTTTCTACCAGCTGGAAAGGCAGAAGGGGAGGTCTGAGGGAGAGGCTCTGTACTTGGCCATCTCCATAAAGAAGGGGTGGGGAGCTAGGAAAGATGTTCTCCCAGGTTAGTGAGACAGCCTGTGGAGGGAGAGGGCAGGCAGAGTCAGGCTGGAGGGGGGCCACAATGATCGAGTCCCCAGTTCATCTGAGAGGGTGGAGGCTAGGATGTCTCAAAACAGGTGGAAGGGGCAGCTCCCTCCATTCGCAGGGAGACTTAAGAAAGTCTCCACCCATCTTCTCAGGGTCAGAGATTCCACCATTAGTGATTAGTAGGAAACTCTTGGTACAGAGAGATGAGATCTGGACTACTCAGGGAAGATGAGGGCTCTCCCCCCAACTCCGAGGAGAGATCTCAACCCTGGGAAAGAACGAGGGCAGCAGTGTGGAGTGGGTCTTTGTGTGTGTGCCTGCCATGGAGGAAGCCACCCTCCTATCTCAAGGGGGGAAAGGACCTCATAGGGGAGGTTTGGCAGCTGCAGTTCTCCAAGGCTGGGGAATTTGGCCCATGAGAGCTCTGAGACTCAGGAGGGCAGGAAGTGCCTGATGTCACCCAGGGTTCTGTGGCTGACTGACTCCCAGTCTGGGTCTCTGTCCCCAGGTGAGAGTGTGGCCCCTCCACTTGTCCGCAGTCTCACACGCCATCCTCCATGCTCCTCCTGCAGCTTCTGTGAGCTAGCGATGGTCCCAGCTTTCGCAATCCCCACATCCCACAACCTTCATTTCCTTTCCCTGCCCCTGCTCCTCCTCCCAATCCCTCCCTGTCACCCAGCCCTAAGCCAGGCCTCCTCTTGGCCACCTTCCTCTCCCACCCGCCTCCAGTCAGGGGCGCCCCTTTTGCCTAGCCTGCGCTTAAGAGCTGCTTGCACACCCTCAGGAGCAGGGAGTTCACTCCCTCCCTCCTATGGCCCCTTCCACAGTGGTAGGAATTGCAGCCCAGCCACTTACTGGCTGTGTGACCTTGGCCAAATTACTTAAATAATCCATGTCTCAGCCTCTTTATTGGAAAACTGGGGTGATGACCCGGCTCCCAGAAACATGTTGTAAGGATTAAATAAAGTAACATTTATAAAGAACACATTAGTAGTAAAGTCTGAATATCATCAGCTCTCCCTACTCCTCGCCCCTTCACACTATTAGAAAGTTATCCTTTGTGTTTGTCCCAAACCTGCCCGCCTGAGACTCCCGCTATGACTTCTAGCCAACCTTCTGGGACTGTTGGGCACATCTTCTCCCTTCAGCCCTGGATGCCTACAGCCTGCCTTCCAGCTGAGAGAGCTCCTGTTGGTCACATTGGTGGGATGGGGAGAGGAAAGAGGCCAAAGTCCTGCTCTCTGGGAGCTCGCTGTCTGTTGAGCAGTCCGACCTCATGGGTGTGTTATATGCCACTAAGAATAAGGTAGAGAAATGTCAAGATAGTGACATGAAGAGAAGCTGGGAAGACCTAGAAGAAGCTGAATTTGCTCTTCAGAAGAAGTTCCCTTCTGCCCCTCACCCCCACATCCACCGCAGACTTCCCTGGAATCTCCAGGAGGGTCACTGTCCCATTGGGCAGCCTCACAGGCCAGCAGCAGGACTGTTGTTTGCAGATGCAGAAAGTGCCAGAATATAGGAGTACCTAAAAAATATTTGCTGAGTGAGTAAATGAATGACTGAAGAGGGAGAACCTTGGAAATACCCTGTCAAATACCGGGCATAGGGCGAGAGTTTCCCTGGAGAGTAGATAGATGAGCTAAAGCAAAGAGCTTCCTAATGCCTCCAGGAGGAAATGGGTGGCCCACTGTTTAGGAATATCCCAGCAGGCAGTGGACACTGAGTGTGAAGCAGAGCCAGTCAGCCTCAAAGTCCCCTTTCAATGAATCTGAAATTATACCCCTCTGGGCCCACCAGATCCTCAGATTCTAGAGCTTGGAATCCTAGATCTAGAACTCTATGATCTGGAGATTCTAGAGCAAGGTCAACAAACTCTTTTTGTAAACGGCCAGATAGTAAATATTTTAGGCTTTGCCACTATATGGTCTTTGTCAAAATTACTCAACTCTTCATAAACAAATGGGCGTGGCTGTGTTCCAATAAAGCTTTATTTACAAAAACAGACTGGTGGGCTGGATTTGGCCCTCGGATTATAGTTTGCCTACCCCTATTCTAAAGTTTTAGAATTGTATGATTCTGATAGTCATGGATCTCATGCATTCTCCAGGTTCTAGGGCTCTAGAATTCTGTGATTTGAAGGCTCCAGATGTTCTGGGTCAAGGGAGAGATCCAGGTCAGATGGCAACAAAGACTCTGAACGCGGTTAGGCAAACTTAACCAAGGGAATCTGTGGGCACTTGGGGCCCCTCATGGCCCTATTCAGGGTGGGCATGTCAGGCCTCCCCACTGAGCCCTGGCCATGACCCTGATATCTGTTCCCCCCACCCTCTTTCCCTGCAGGGTGATGGCAGCAGGCCTGGACCCCTGGAATGGCACTGACAATGACACCTGGGATGGGGATGAGCTGGGCTATAGGTGCCGCTTCAATGAGGACTTCAAGTATGTGCTGCTGCCTGTATCCTATGGTGTGGTGTGCATGCTCGGGCTGTGTCTGAACACTGTGGCCCTCTACGCCTTCCTGTGCCGCCTCAAGACCTGGAACGCCTCCACCACGTACATGTTCCACCTGGCTGTGTCAGATGCACTGTACGCGGCCTCCCTGCCACTGCTGGTCTACTACTATGCTCGCGGCGACCACTGGCCCTTCAGCACAGTGCTCTGCAAGCTGGTGCGCTTCCTCTTCTACACCAACCTTTACTGCAGCATCCTCTTCCTCACCTGCATCAGCGTGCACCGATGCCTGGGTGTCTTGCGCCCTCTGCGCTCACTGCACTGGGGCCGGGCCCACTATGCCCGCCGGGTGGCTGCTGCCGTGTGGGTGCTGGTGCTGGCCTGCCAGGCACCCATTCTCTACTTCGTCACCACCAGCACACGTGGCACCCGCATTACCTGCCACGACACCTCGGCACCCGAGCTCTTTAGCCACTTCATGGCCTTCAGCTCCGTCATCCTGGGCCTGCTCTTCGCCATACCCTTTGCCATCATCCTGGTCTGTTATGTGCTCATGGCGCAGAGGCTGCTAAAGCCAACCTACGGGGCCACAGGAAACCTGCCGCGGGCCAAGCGCAAGTCGGTGCGCACCATTGCCGTGGTGCTGGCTGTCTTCACCCTCTGCTTCCTGCCTTTCCACATCACCCGCACCCTCTACTACTCCTTTCGCTCACTAGACCTCAGCTGCCACACCCTCAATGCCATCAACATGGCTTACAAGATCACCAGACCACTGGCCAGTGCCAACAGTTGCCTTGACCCTGTGCTCTACTTCCTGGCTGGGCAGAGGCTCGTGCGCTTTGCCCGTGATGACAAACCACCCGTAAACCCCATTCCTACCATCCAGGCTCGCCGCAGGCTGGGCATGCACAGGTCAGACATAAGTGACGCTAAGAGGATACACAATCCGTCAGCCAGCTGGGAAGGCTCTAGACAGACAGCATCTATGCCAGCTGGTGATGAGAACACTAAGGATATCCAGCTGTAGGACCTGTACACTTTGGGCATGTGCAAGTCTGTGTGGGTGGCTGGAGGGGACCAAGACTTGTTCAAATGGAACAGTCTCCCCAGATATGGACTCATGCTGGATGACCAAGGGAGCCATGAGCCCACACTCTGTCATTTGGCAGGGACTCAGGATACACTCTCTGTGGTCTAGATTGCTCAGCAGTCCACACAGTCCCCAGTCATCATTTGTATGTGTGAGTTGGGGAATAAGGTTTCAAAAAAGGCAAGGGTTCAGGGCCAATGCCACTCCTGGCCTGACTCCCACATAAACAGCCATCCATGCCTGCGAGGTACCTAGGCTAGCGTCCAGCCTAATCAAATCAAATGGAGAAACTGAGACCCATTTGGAGAGGCAGGTGACTTACCAAGGTCACATAGCAGAGTCTGAGCTGTAGGTACCTGGGCTGGGGTAGAGTCACAAGGTGACCAGAGGACCCTGGTAAGTGACCAGAGCTGAGCCACTTACAGGAGTCGAGGGGGAGGCTGGGTACCATAATGGACTCAGCTCTGAGGAGATCCCCCAGCACAAGAGATGAACATCTGGGGACTGGTACCATAAACCCATCTGTAGGCTCCCCTGGATGGGAGCCAGTTTGAAGCTGTAGCTTATACTAAAGATTTTGTTGCTTGCTGAGCTGAGCTGTGGCCAGTGAGTGGCCTGGGAATGGGGAAGTAGCCTGGGAAGCTCCCACCACCCCCACCAGGTCCTTTTTCTAACCTGTTCTCTTCTGCCACCTGCCTTCCCAGTAGCTGCCTCAGAAGTAGCTTACTTAAGGGACCCCCCTCTCCAGCCCCAAAGTTATCCTCTACTTTAAAGCCAACTGGCTTCTTTGCCTGGCACAAACAGGAATCAGGTGAGGTCCCAGGCCTTGGGGATCCCCCAGTCTAGGACTCAGTGGGATGACTAGTCATGTGCTGGTAAATGTTAAACCATTTAACTGGCTCTGCGGAGTTAGTGCAGGGTACCTCTTATTTGCAGCATTGCCAATTGCCATAGTGTAAATATTCCCACCATGATCCTTTCAGGCTACCAATGTGATGTCAACTCCTGGCAAAATTCCCCAATTTGGGGAGCTCAGCCAGACAGGGCCCAGCCTGCAGGGACAGGGCAAAGTGGATAGGCCTTACTCTTGACCTCAAGGATGTTGACTCACTCCCTCTCCCTCTGGGAAAGCCTTTTCCCTGTGGACCCACTATGCCTGAGTGAAGGTCCCTCTTTCCCCAAGACCTGCCTCCTATGATTTCTCTACTCAGAGCCTAGCTTCCCAGCTCCTTCATGTGATGGGGTTTTTAGGTCCATCACTGGCCTAGGCTCAAATAATTACTCTCAATAGTGCAATGTGGGTAACCTACCCAAAGTACTGTGAGATATTCACCTCCCACATTCTGGGTTCTATACTTCTGTTAACATAACCAGAATCCCTCTAAGCTTTCTGTTAACACAAAGCCAGATGGCCCAATAAGCCAAGTACACATGGGCTTACTTGTGCATACTTACTAATCTGTAGTGAACAATTTCACATGGGTTTCACCACATCAAAAATGTGGTGAAAAACAGGTAAAATTGTTCAGTACAGATTAGTAAGTAAATACAAGTAAGCCTGTGTGTACCTTGCTTACTGATTAATCCATCCTTGGGTGGCAACCTCTCACAAGCTGTCCTTGAGCCTTTCCTACAGGCCTGAGACTAATAATCTCTTTCCTATCAGCTTCTGCTCAGGCTGAACCCCATCCCAGTTTATAGGGAGTCCCTACCCAGGTAGAATGCTCTGCTGGCCTGAGGTGTGAATGCTGAGCTCTGCCCCCATCAGGACTGAGAGACAGGGGCTATACTCTGACTTTGGGGCCCCTGAATGTGCATCTGTAGTTGAGGATGGCTCTGTGGCCACCACAGGCTCAAGCTCGCCCAGTCCCCATTGCCCTCATGTCCTGCCCACCTATTCCTCCAGAAGCTGCCTTGGAGACCCAAGAACCCAGGGCCCCACAATGGATGGAGACTACACTTAGCCCCAGCCCCAGGAATCTTCTAAGAACTGACTGCCTGCAGATTTCTAAGGACATGGGCCCTGGGTGACAGGGGGAGCTCACTTACCATCTAATCTTGTGACAGACACTGGTGGGGGTGAGGAATGGAAGCACTAAGTGAACCAGGGACAGGCCCAGGGTCCCACCTCTGGACCCCATTCAGACTACACCTGTGTGGACAGACCCTCTGTGTGGACATCTAACCTTGCTGCTGAGTGCCTGGGCTACCCACCTGGTGGGTGAGGTTCCTGACCCTGCTGCCTTGTGCTATTTTCAGCTTAAATAAGAGCAGGATTTTCCACTCTGGGCCCCAGACCATTGTCTAGCAGTGATGGGTGTGTGTGTGCGGATGGGGGGAGTTGCCTGCCCTCAAAATATCTCCTCTTACTCTCTGGGCCTCCCTGCCCTCTCCTCACCTCCCAACCCTGATGTCACTTCCTGGGGCTGTTGACTCCTGAAGGCCTTTGTGAAAGGGCACATGAGTCTCCCAGATGGCACAGCTGCAAATAGGAGCTCCAGGGATTATCCAGTCCAGCTGCAGGCTCAAGGCCAGAGGCAGTGGGGCCTTGCCCAAGGTCACTCAGCGGGTCAGCGTGGCGCCAGGATGTAAGCCAGGGGCCCTCAGGCTGCTCCTTCTGCTCTGCTGCCCACCCTCATTAGTGCAGGTTGGTGCCTTTGTACAAATCCTGCCGTCCCCTGCATAACCCTGCTCTTCCCAACCAGGGTGGACAGAGCCATGGAGCCAAGGCCAGAGACACAAGGCGGGTGGGGGAGCAGGGGCAGAGGGGAGTAAATGTCTGCTGACTTGCCTGCAGTGGCTGTTCTGCATAAGCTCCTTGCCACCAGGGCAGGGCCCTGACATATAGGGGTCTCTGCCCTGGGTGGCAGGTATCTCAGGGCCCGGGGAGGGGGGGAATCCTTGAAGACATTCCCACCCTTACCCTCGAAGGCCAGGGAAAACTCTGGACAACATGCTGCCTGGAGCAGTTGCTCCAGTCTTGGCCTGTGTCGGGCCACCAAGGCTACCCTTCTGCTACCACCCTTGTCATGGCAGATCTGAGCTGACCACTGTTTAAAGTCAGGCACATGGGGAGTGTCTTAGGCTGGGTTCTCTAGAGAAGCAACACCAGAAACACATACAGATGTATAGAGAGAAAGAGATTTATATCAAGGAAACAACTCACGTGATTGTAGAGGCTGGAACGCCCCAAGTCTGTGGATTAGGACAGAGGCTTCTCCTGATTCACGTAGCCACAGGGGCTGGCGAACCCAAGATCAGCAGGTCAGAGAGCAGGGCTCTTGCTCACAGGCTGTGAAGATCAATGAATCCCAAGTTCAGCAGGTAAACTGCTAGCTCAAGTCCCAAGAACCAGAGGGCAGATGAACAAGAGCCAGCTGCAGGATCCAGAATGAACAAAAGCCAGAACGTCTGCTTATATTCAGATGCAGGCCACACACCCAATGAAACTCCCTTTCAACTGATGAGCTACTCACAGCAGATCCCATCATGGGACTGATCACATATAAACACTGAGAATCATTGCCCAGCCAAGATGACACGCAATCTTACAGGCACCATGCAAGACCCTCTCACAACCATTACATTACTTATTCTTCACCACAACCTATGAAGTTTATGCCCATTTAGCAGATGAGGGAGCTTGTTTGGCTCTGAGAAGGCAGTGACTTGCTCTGGGTTATACAGGCAGTAAGTGGGCTAGTCATCATGGAGTCCAGCTCCAGCTGATGCCAGATTATTTCCCTTTTCGGTATCCTACCCCACTCACAACCCCCAGAGGCAGGAGAGTCCATAAGTAACCCTTGATTCAAGAAAGAGAGGCAGTGTTTCAAGGTTGGGGTTAAGAGCACAGGTTCTACACACAGACCACCTGGGTTTGAATGTTGTCTCCACTTCTTTCAGCTGTGGAACATGGGGTATGTTACTTCACCTTGCAGCGCCTCAGTTTTCTCATTTCTAAAATGGGATAATCATACTATCTCCCTCGTAGGGGACTGGGAGGCTTAACTGAGTCAATAATAAACACAAAGCACTTAAAACAGTGGCTGGGAAATAGTAAGCATTTACATGCCAGACCCTGTGCTGGAAGGCTGCCTAGGCAAACCAGCCGGGCCCTGCCCTCACAGGGCTGACATCATTTTATATGTAACCACACTGGGATAGGTGCCTTGAAGGAAAGGTTAGTGTGCTCGTCGGTGAGCAGCAGGGGGCCTGATGTGCCCAGGGACCCTCTGTGGCTGAGGCTTCCCGAAGGTGGGGGAGGAGGGAAGAAGGTCCACCCTCTGCCCTGACTGCCACTGGGTAGCTTTCAGGCACACAGTTCTGTGTGTTTTCACAGAAACTTGCCCAGGTGCCTGGCTATGGAAGGGCAGCAGGGAGAGTGGAAGGAGAAAGAGGAGGGTACTCCTAATATCAAGCTTCAGGAACCAGTCCCTAGGGGCTAGAGAGCTCCCACCTGCTCGTGGCAGCAGGCTTAGCCGATTTTCCTTGACTGGTGGTGCCTGCTGTGGTGTACTGCAGCCACTCCTTGGTTCAACCTGGAGACCTGGGGTGGTGGGACTGGCTTGGAGCTGGGCCAGAGCAAGGAAAGAATGGGCAACCTTTGCTGTGTGACCTGAGGCCACCTGCCTGCCCTCTCTGGGCCACCCTCTAGAGCCTGCCTCCTACTTTCTGCTTCTGTCTACCTCAGTGAGGACATCAGCTGCCTAGACTTTCCTCAAAGGTACTACAGCTGATCGCCCAGGCATTCCCAAACCCCTCTGGGCAATCTGCTCTGAGGACTGGCGTAGGGGCAGTGGGTCTCCTCTAGCATCAAGTGACTATTGAGGTGAAGCGACTTCACTGCCACCACCCAGTGCTTTGGAGTGCAGCCAGTCCAACACCTGATGCTCCCACCTCCTGTGGCGTGGAGGGTGGAGCTCGGCCAGGCGTGACCAGGCTGCAGAGTGAGGGATGAACTTGCCTTCCCAATACATATGTTCTCCGGTGTGGAGGGGAGGCGGAGAGGAGAATTGAGCCCCAAAAGTCAAACTCTCACCTTCTTCTGCCCTGATGCATCATGTGACTGTGGGTAAGTCCCTTCCCCTCTCTGGGCCTCAGTTTCCCCCTCAGTGATGGGGCTTGGCTCTGCCCAGTCATTCTTCCTCCAGCAGGGGTTTCCTGGAGTTGCCTCTGTCTTAGCTCCAGCTCAGCCCGGTGTCCAGACTCATTCCCGTCCCAGCCAGGAACAAAGAGCCAGATTGGGCCACAGTCATTCCTTAGCCCTAAATCCTGTCCCCAGGGGCTCCACCCTCTGCCCTGGACTATTTTAAGCCCCTGGAGATGGAGTCAGAAAAGGATTTTCCACTCCCAGCACAATAGCTGCCCTGGGCCATTGTCTGGCAGTGATGGGTGGGATCTGTCTGCACCCAAATAACTCTCCTGTCCTACCCTCAGGTCTCCCTGCCCTGCTCCTCGACGCTGACATAACTTCCTGGGGCTGTCAACTCCTGAAAGCCTCTGTGAAGGAGCACGTGAGCCACTGGGAGACACACCCAGAGTGGGATCCGGAGTTTTTCCTCCTGGTAGGGGCCCCAGGGATTGTGTGGCTGCTCAGTGGGACTGGAGGCCCAGAGAGGGCTGTGCCTTGCCCAAGGTCAGACAGTGGTCGGGATGGAGCCCAGATGTGAGCCCGGGGCTCTCTGGCTGCTCCTGCTGCCTTGGCTGCCCTCGTTAGTGCTAGTCAGTGGCCCCTGGGAGTGAGAGCTTCACTTGGAAGGCCTGGAAGAAAGAAGCCTGAGTGGTGCGGGAGAGAGGGGGTGCATCTCTGCATTTTAGCCTCAGAGCAGTGAACTCAGTGCCAAAACCAGACCAAACCCGTTGCAATCGAGTCAATTCCAACTCATAGCAACCCTATAGGACACAGTAGAGCTGCTCCATAGGGTTTCCAAGGCTGTAAATCTTTACAGAAACAGATTACCACATCTTTCTCCTGTGGAGCAGCTGGTGGGTTCAAACTGTCAGCAGCCGAGCACTTAACCACTGCGCTACCAGCGCTCCTGAGCTCAGTGCAAACCAAAAAAAAAAAAAAAAACCCATCACCTTCAAGTCAATTCCAACTCATAGTGACACTCTAATAGGACAGAGTAGAATTGCCTCATAGGGTTTCCAAGGAGCAACTGGTGGATTTGAACTGCTGACTTTTTGGTTAGCAGCCGAGCTCTTAACTGCTGTGCTACCAGGGCTCCAAGCTCAGTATACTGGCCTGTAAAGCCTATTCTCCCCATTCAGTCCTGTTTTTACCAAATGCGGCTTGAACTTACACTGAATTCAGGGGTGCCAAGTAGAAGATTTTTGGGGGAGGGAGGGTGAGGGAGAGGGGAGACAAAGAAGCTGAGGCAGGAGCAGGGAATGAGTGGACAGCTTTTGCTGTGTGATCGGAAACCACCTGCCTGCCTTCAGCCGTCACCATCTCTATGACTGCAGATTCAGTTTCCTCATCTGTAAAATGGACCTGATAATACCTGTTTTTCCCAGTTTCCTGAACGGTGAGACTGCAGTAAGCTACCAACATGCAACGCCTTTATTTTTCTCCCATCACTGCTCCCTGCTTGGTGACGGCTAATTTCCTTTTCCCATCTATAAACAACCTATCTGGCAAATTCCAAAAGTTCGGGTCACTTTTGGGTAAAAAATAAAGTCAGTCCACATTAAAGTTTCAATCCCCTACTTAATATAATGCTCGTTCCTTCTCTCTCGCCAGTGCCGGGAGCACCCTTCTGCTCCCTCTTCTGGATCCCTTTCTAGTCTGGGTGTTGGGGCCAGTGGAGAGAAAGGAGACTCTGCCTCTACCCTGGTGCTGCTCTAGCCCCTCTGCTGTGCCTGCTTCTCTGGTCACAACAACCTGGCCATCAGGTCCCCTCTGTGCAGAGCCTTCCAAACTCCAGCCCTCTACCCAGGGGCCCTTGTGTGGATTTTTCAGGGACTAGAAGGGTCACTCTGGCAGTACTTCCTTTTTTTTTTTTGAAGTGAAATTCACATAATGTTAAAATTAACCATTTTAAAGTGCACACTTCAGTGCCGCTTAGTACATTCACAGTGTGTGACCATCACCTCGCTCTAGTTCCAAAACATTTTCATCACCCCCAAAGGAGATCCCATAACCATTAAGCAGTCACCATTCCCTCCTCTCCCCTCCCCAGCAACCACTAATCTGCTTTCTGCCGGTATGATTGACCTATTCTGGATATTTCATGTAAGTGGAATATTTGTCCTTTTGTGTTTGGCCTCTTTCACTAAGCATAATGTTCTCAAGGAACATTCATGTTGTAGCATGCATCAGTACTTCACTCCTTTCTTATGACTCAACAATATCTTATTGTATGTATATACCACATTTTGTTTATCCACTCATCCATTGATGGACATGTGGGGTTGTTTCCACCGTTTGGCTATTGTGAACAGTGCTGCTAGGAGCATTCACGTACAAACATCTGTTTGAACACCTGTTTTCAATTCTTTTGGGGCAGCTGGACATCTTATATGATGCCTCTTTAGCTGCCACACCTGGGGTCCATCCCAAGGCCTTTAATCTCTAGCTCAAGCCCAGCTCTATCTGCAGCATCCCTGTAGCCCAACAAGAACTCAACCTTTTTTTCATGCCACCGCAGGCTCCCCACTGCCCCCTGTCCAGCCCTGCTGTATCTCAGACTGATGGGATAAACCTCGGCAAGTCCTGAGCAGCTGTCCCCCTTTTGGAGACATCCACAGATCCCTCGATGTGAAGACTTGGTGGTCTGTCTTCTGTTGGCCCCTCCTTATTTGCTCTTCACCTTCCCCACCTTGCTCTCTGCCCAGGAGACTGAACTATATGGACTGCATCAAACTTCTCCGGGGCCCTCTGGCTTCTGGGTGGGTTCAGCCAACAGAAGCCCTGTCTGAAGATGGGAGAGAGAAAGGAGAGTGAGATCAGGGTTCCCTCCTGTGGGGTTGCCACTGCCTGGCTTCACCCCTTGACTGAACTTTGGTGGGGGGAGGTAAGGATCCCTCTTTGTATGATTCTTTTCCTCTGGCTTCCAGAGCACTCTCTGTCTCCACCCCTTCAGGCTTAGAGTGGGTAACAGGGCCCCATAATCTCAGAGCATTGCACTCTTGTGGTTTTTCTCCACTCTGCCCAAATCTTTGTAATAAAAAAAAAAAAAGTCTCTTCATTAAACTATCCCATGTTACTCCATTTGAGTGTGCCAGGTCTTTCCTGCTGGGGCGCTAACTGATACACCCCCAGACTCCCAGAGTAGTTTTCCTAGAGTACCCCTTCACCTGGCTTGGGAGTGGTAAAGCCTTCACTCCCCCTCCCCAACGCACACACACACACACACACACACACACACACAAGGCTGAGAACTCACAACTGCAAAAGGTCCCCCAAGCTTAGTGTGAATCCAGTGTTCAGCTTGTAGAGTCAGGGTGCATGGTTGTAGAGATTTAGAGTCATAAACTCTGAGAAGGCATCTGACCCTAATTGTCTTCAGGTTTCTTTACAAAGTAGGGCATTTTACCCTTGTGTGTCCCCAGATTTAAGTCTTAGAGCCAAATTCCAAATCAGCAACCCCATGAAAAGTTCTACCTCATTGTGAGACTAAGCTGTTAGACCAGCCTTTGTGCCCAAAGCAACTGCACAGGGTGTGGGGGGGAGGGGGGCGGTTTAAAAGTTTTCTGCAGATTCAGTCTGCACTAGTGTGTGTCTGTGTGTGTGTGTGTGTGTGTGTGTGTGTGTGTAATCACATCTGTGTATGAGGGAGACTGGTGGTACCAGGTGGGTGCCTGGAGAGAGAAAGGCCACAGGTGGGCGGCCAGCCTGTGGGAGATCAATGAGGGACAAGAAGAGGTTGCCAGGAGGTCAGACCAAAACCAGGAAATGGACATGGATGGGCTTGGGGATGGCAGGAAGAGATGGGGAGTTGGAGAGAGGATCGCACTCCCAGCTCTGCGACGCCCCCTCTCCTTCCCTCTCTCCCGCATCTTTCCCCCTTCCCTCTCCTCCTTCTCCCACCCCTCCCTCCTCCCTCCTTACTCCCTTTCTGTTTTCCCCTTCTCTACTCTTCCCTCCCCTCCCACTTTCCTCCCTGACCCCAGAATTCCTGGGAGCAAATAGAGGCAGACATGGGGCCGTTAAGACGCTTCAGCCCCATTCCTTCCTTCTTGAGTTCTGGCTCAGTGCCCTTCTGTCTACCCTTAGTCTACTGTCCCAGGTTTGTTGATGATGCACTGCTGCCCCCTGGTGGCCAGAGCCAGCTGCAGACGTGGAATCGGGGACTACACCTGTGGAGGGATAAGATGAAAATGGACCTGCTGGCAGTTAAGCTGTTGGGGAGCAGGGGTGACTACGAATTGAATCAGGGACCACAATTTGTAAAACACACCCTGACTTGCAAAACAGGTCAACAATGCCGGACCAAGCCATGATGTTCATCTCAGACTATCTAAACTCACACTCAGAAACATCCATGTGTTTAGATCCACTTATTCCAAGAGAAGACCACACAGACAAAATGATCTAAGAATAATGCTCCGGAAAGACACTTGTATTCTCAAGATAGGATCCCTGACTGTTTCAGCAACTTCCTGGTTTACAATCCCTTCCAAAGACGGCCCTTTGACTAACTCCAGCCCCCCAAAACCCTTCCCTAATTCCCCTATTTGGAGACACCCATAGATCCGAAAAGTGAAGTCTTTGCTGCAGCAAGTAATAAGCCTGGCTTTGATGACTACCGGTGTGATCCTGGTGGTGCCAGGCTTGCTGCCTCTTGCTGGTTAAAAGAGTAATAGCGTGTGACACTTCAACTGTCCATCCCAACCGTCTGGAGAAGGAGCATGCAGCCTAGTTGCCCCCACTGGCGCCCAGAGCCAGACAGCCCCTGGCTGACCCGTTATGGTGCACTCTGTCACCAGGACAAAGCTCTGCACTGTGTGGTCTATGATTCCCACAGAGGAACACACCTCCTGTCCAGCTGCTGGCTTTTAAAGGCAAGACGGAGAAGCAAACAAATTCTAATCTCCCCAGCTTGGGGTTTTGGAGGCACTGAATGGGACCAATGTCCCTTTGACCTCCTGCTTGCCTTCAAGAGGCCTCACATGGGGTACCCCCACTTTCACTGGCTACCCAGTAGACATCCAAGCCCCTGGTCTATGGATGCTGAGTGATGGGGAGAGGCCAACTCAAAGGCATGCGGATCTGGGGCTGGATTCATGGCCCTGAGGTCTGGGAGCTCTTCTGAAGGGAAGCCAGAATCTTCACCCATCAGAGAGTATAGGGCCTCAGAAAAGGTCTAGCTAGCCTCCCCACCCCAGGGAAGAGACCTCGCTGTACCTTCTTGATAGCCCACCCCAACATCTTTTGCCCCCTCCTCCACCCTGCCAGGGATGGAGAGAGCACGCTTTCCTGAGCACCCTCTTCCTTGTGGAAGAGACCTCCTCACAGAAGCCTTAGGGACACGGAGCATATCTGCCCCTCAGCCCAGGACTGCCATGACCTGGATTGGCTCTTCTTCAGCCTGGACTCCCTCTACCCCACTCCAGGGCCCTTGCCCTCTGCATACCCCTAGAAGTCCTTGCCTCCTCACAGGGCAGCCTCCAAAACTGGACTCCTTCCCCTGGGAGGCATGACCAGCACAGCTGGTCCTCCCAGTGCCCCCTGCCACTGGCATCTGGGCAGAAGTTAGGCTTCACTCACCACCCACAAGATGCCTGGAATTTGGATCCCACCAGCACACCAGTAGTTAAATGTATCTGACTCCTGGTCAAGTGGATGCGGAGGCTCAAGAGCTGGGCCCCTGAGGTGGAGTGGGGAGCACAAAGCGAGACAGGGGAAGTCTCAGCAGGCTCTCCAGGCCTCACCTTTACAACCCCCTCACATGCTCTCTCATCCACACCTCTCGTCCAAGCTTTTACTTCCACCTAAGCCCAGATGCCCTCATTCACGAAGCATAGAAAACTTGGTCCAGACAGACTTACATGAGAACCCCAGCTCTGCCACTCATTAATCAGGAGCCCTTGGGCAAGTCTCTTGCCTCCCTGCACCCCAGTTTCCTCATCATAAAAAAAAATAATAACTATACTCATTTCATACTTTATTTGTGCTGCCTGTCTCCTCCCACTAGAATGAAAGCTCCTAATGGAAGAAGGCTTGTTGCTGGGGTGGAGTGGCCAGAAGGGCACGGAGGAGAAAGGAGATCTGGTAGGACACTGAGTGAACTGGGAAGCCATAGTGGGGTTCTGAGCAGGAGATACAATCTGACTTAGAAGGTTCAGTCTGGCTGCTATGTTGAGAACAGATCATAGTGGGGCAAGGACTGAGGCAGGGGGACAAGGGAGGAGCTACTGCAGAAATCCAGAAGAGAGACTGTGGGGGCTGGAACCAGGTGGTGACAACGGAGGTGGTAAGACATGGACTGAATGCAGAAGTTTTTGTTTTTTGGGTTTTTTTTTTTTTCCTTTTTTTTTTTTTTTTTAATTGTACTTTGGATGAAGGTTTACAGAACAAGCTAGCTTCTCATTAAACACTATGCATATTATTTTATGATGTTGGTTAACAAACCCACGACATGTCAACACTCTCCCTTCTCGACCTTGGGTTCCCTATTACCAGCTTTCCTATCCCATCCTACCTTCTAGTCCTTGCCCCTGGGCTGGTGTGTCCCTGTAGTCACATTTTGTTTTATGGGCCTGTCTAATCTTTGGCTGAAGGGTGAATCTCAGGAGTGACTTCATTACTGAGCTAAAAGTATGTCCAGGGGCCATAGTCTAGAGGTTTCTCCAGTCTCTGTCAGGCCAGTAAGTTTGGTCTCTTTTTGTGAGTTAGAATTTTGTTCTACATTTTTCTCCAGCTCTGTCTGGGACCCTCTATTGTGATCCCTGTCAGAGCAGTCGGTGGTGGTAGCCAGGCACCATCTACTTGTAAGGCAGAAGTATTTTGAAGGAAGAGCCAACAGGACTCCTGATGGTATGTGGGGGTGCCGGGGAATAAGAGAAAAGGAGGAGTGGAGGGATGCCTGCAAGGTGTTGGACACAATGAAGCTGAGATCCAGAGAAAGTCTAGTGAGGTGTTGCACAGCGGTCAGCGAGTAGGGGTAGAGGATGGAGTGGTGGGATGGTCCCCAGATCTAGAGCAGTGTCTGGGGGAGGAGAGGGCAGAGTCAAGAACGAATTCTTCTGCAGCAGGTCCCAAACCAGCCCCAAGGCAGCTAGGCGTTGATTTGATCAATGGCTTTTTCCTCTTTCCTTGAATTCCCTAATGATGGCTTTTAACTGGTCCATTTGTTCCAAGACTATAGACTGAGCTGAGCAGCCACCAGAGTATTTGCCAGTCATTAAGTAAAATAGGAAATGGCCCTATGCTCATGGGCTGCCAGAAAAGTCAGAACAGCTGAACAGTGTCTCTGGGGACTTACCACAAGCTTTGGTGCATTGCAGAAGCCATCTCAGGCACCTTGCTTTGCCCAGGCTGCCCATTGGCCTGCATGCTCTTCCCATTCCTTGCTCACCTACTACATTTCTCCTCCTCCTCCAAGTCTTACTTCAAAACCTCCCTTCTTTGTGAAGCCTTGCTGGTCACCACCACTGCCCTAGGCCTGGTTGATCTCCCTCTATAGGGAACACACCTATGCACCTGTGAAAGAGGCCCTGTTGGAAGGCCTGTCAAAGACAACATTGCCCAAGCCAGGGTTACCCAGGGAAGAGGGACACCCAAGGGGATTTAAATCACAAGCACACTTAAGTAAACAAGACTTTTTGATTTCCCCTAGTTTCTCCTCACAGAGGAGCTGAAGTCAGAAGGGCAGGTAGCAGGGGTTAGGGGGAAGGCAGAGGTAGGAGGAGAGGGATAAGAATTAAATTGATATAACAGAAGCTTAAACTAGACTGGAGAAAAATAAAATTGTTTCATGGCAATATCAAATTCAGACTGTTAAAAAAATTTGGACGTTAACATTTTAAATTAAAAATTTTAGACATTATCTACTGAATTCCTACTATGAAAAATGAGGAGGTTTCAGTTCTCTTCCCTCATCCTCCCGTTGTAACTTTCAGCTAAATCAATATCCGGTGCTTATGTTTTCTTATGATGTTGAAAGTATTGTTCAAAGCAACATCTTATAGCATTCCATGGTTACATTTTCTTTCTTGCATAACCCTTTGCTTTTGCTGGAATTAATCATTGTCTCAATGTACATTCTTGAGATGGACACATTATATGGCTAAAGAGAATGGCAAAAAAATCTTAAGCAGTGTTTGTACTCATACTGTGAGCAATAATATGAGTATTGGTGGTTTGAAACTATACATATAGTACAATAAAACAAAACTGTAATTATGTAAATGTCATTGGAAACCAAGATTTTCAACCTAAGAGAAAAAAGATACAAATATAAAATCAAAGAAGTTAAGGGAAAACTACCATGGTCTTAAATTTGAACAGGAAACATCAGTGTGAACTCATGATGCATTTTTTCCTTTAAAGAAAATGTATTTCCCTAAACCTCCAAACCAAAGAACCAAATCCTATGAGGTTTTTGGTTGTACATAAGCAGCCTCAGCCATGACTCTTTTTTTATTTTTTGTCATTGTAAATATATCTATCACACAACTTTTGCCAATTCAACTTTTTACAGGTATACAACTTATTGACAATTTTGTCTTAGTTACCTAGCGCTGCCATAACAGAAATACCACAAATGGATACCTTTAACAAACAGAAATTTATTCTCTCACAATCTAGGAGGCTAGAAGTTCAAATTCAGGACACTAGTTCTAGGGCAAGGCTTTCTCTCTCTGTCGGCTCTGGGGGAAGGTCCTTGTCTCCTTTCAACATCTATGGGTCCAGGTTTCCTTAGAAATCTCCATGTGTCTTGGTATCGGTCTTCCCCTGGGTCTAGCAAGTTCTTAGTGCAGGGACCCTGGGCCCTAAAGACGTACTCTACTCTGGGCTCTTCTTTCTTGGTGGAAGTAGGTCCCTCTCTCTCTGCTGGCTTCTCTCTCCTTTTATCTCTTGTAAGATAAAAGGTGATATAGGCCACACCCTAGGGAAACTCACTTTACATCAGATCAGGGCTGTGACCTGAGTAAGTGTTGCATCCCACCCTAATCCCCTTACAACGATTGGCTGATCACACCAGATCATGGGGGATGATTACATCATTACATAACTGCCAAACCACTGAGAATCATGGTCTAGCCAAGTTGACACATATTTTTAGGGATTCACAATTCAATCCATGACAGATAGCAATTACGATAATTGACTATGCAACTCTACCCTTAATCAATGTGATTTTTTCCACTGCCATTAGCTCCCCTTTTCCCCCTCCTTCCTGCCCCTGGTAACCAGTAATAAAATTTGGTCTCTATACAAAACTTTGTCTTTTCTTGTCTTTTTATATGTGAGGTCATACAATATTTGTCCTTTTATGATTGACTTATTTCACTCAGCATAATGTCTTCAAGCTCCATTCAAATTGTAGCACATATCAAGACTTCGTTTCTTCTACTGGCTGAGTAGTATTTCATTGTATGTATACACCAGATTTTGTTTATCCATTCATCGGTTGATGGGCACTTAAGTTGTTTCCACCTTTGGGTTATTATGAATAGTGCTGCAGTGAACATTGGTTTGGAACTTTAGGGTCATGGTTTCATGAGACATCCCAGTTAATTGGCCTAATAAAGTGTTTAGTGCTTCTGTTCTATCTCCTAATTTGTTGCACAGTGCCTGAGGTCTTAAAAGCTTGCAAGCAGCCATCCAAGACACGAAGATTGGTCTCTATTTGCCTGGAGCAACAAAGGAAGAAGGAGAATCAGGAATAGGAGGAGGATATGGAGTGTTTGGCTAATTGCCTCCATGAACAACTGCCTCCTTTGCCATGAGACCACAAGAACTGGATGGTGCCCGGCTATCATTACTGAACATTTTGATCAAAGATTCTATAGAAGAATCCTGATCTAAAGGGAAAAAATGCAGAACAGGATTCCAAATTCTCAAGGAATCCAGATTTTCTGGAGACATTAAGACTATATGAACGCCTGAAACTATTGCCCTGAGATAATCTTTAAATCTTAAACCAAAAATATACACTGACATCATCTTAAAACCAAACAATAAGTCTAGTTCAACTAGTAAAAAATATCTGCCTTGAGCATTATGCTTTTTTAAGAACTATCTACATGGGTTCAAACTGACAACAGCAACTTGAAAGATTAAATAGGAACCTTAGTGGACATTGAGTTTATGCTAATGGGGGTGGAACGACTCAGAAGGGGAGTGTGAGAATTGTTGCACAACTCGAAGAATGTAATCAATGTCACTGAATTGTACATGTAGAAATGGTAGAAGTGGTGTATGTTTTGCTGTGTATATTCTCAACAACAACAACAAAATTAATTTTTTTAATGTGTTTTCTATTCGAACCTCTAAACAACCCAGTAGCGATGAGAACCCCTAGTACTCAGGTTCTCTAAATACATTTCCCAGAGAAATGACTGATTCCACGGCTAAGGCAGGAAATGTACAAGATGTGTCCAGAACATTTTTCATACTGGAAAGCAGGTTGTTAATGCTACTAAGGTAGTGTCTATGGGGTATAGGAACCAACCTGAAAGGGCAAAACTGACCCAAGGAGTACTTTGATTATCAAAAAGAATAATACCTGCAATGGATTAAAACAGACACAGATCTGAATCTCATGTTTCAATCCACGAGTTTATAATGATACTAAAGGCAAACTCACAAGTCATTTTTATAGGTCACTAGCTTATCAGTGGGATCCCTGCTGGCGCAGTGTTAGTTAAGCACTCAGCAGCTAACTGAAAGGCTGGCAGTTCAAACCCACCAGCCACTCCGTGGGAGAAAGATGTGGCAGTCTGCTTCCATAAAGATCTACAGCCTTAGAAACCCTATCAGGAAGTTCTACTCTGTCCTATAGGGTCACTATGAGTTAAAATTGACTTGACAGCAATGGGTTTAGTTTTTTAGCTTATCAATGTATTATTCTGAAAATTCATTTAAAAGGGAAAGAATCCAGCATTTATCCTGTCTTTCCTGTACAAACTGTATTTCAAGGTAACCAAATAGTTAATAAGAAAAGTTCTTATTTATAGAAGAATTCTAGCCAATAAATAAAGAAGAAATGGTAGAATGAAATATTACCATTTCCTATGCCCTCATGAAGTAATGCATCTAGGCCTGAGCTAGCCAATATGATACCCACAAGTGGCTATTGAGCACTTGACATACAGCTAGTCCAAACAGGGATGTGCTGCAAGTATAAAATACACACTGGATTTTGAAGACTTAGTACCAAAAAAAAAAAATTTAAAATATCTCATTGATTTTTTTTAATTGATTATATGTTGAAATGATAATATTTTGGATACCAAAAACAACAAACCCTTTGCTGTCAAGCCGATTCTGACTCATAGCAACCCCACAGGACAGAGTAGAACAGCCCCATAGGGTTTCCAAAGAGCAGCTGGTAGATTCAAACTGCTGACCTTTTGGTTATCAGCCAAGCTCTTAACCGCTGTGCCACAAGGACTCCAAAATTTTGGAAATAATGTATTAAATAAAACATATTGTTAAAACTAATTTCATTCATTTCTTATTACTTTTTTAATGCAATTACTTGAAAATTTTAACTTATACATGTGTCTTGCCTTATATTTCTATTGCTCAGTGTTGGTCTAGGTAGTGATCATCAATGGCTGCTACTGGGTATATCGAGCTGAAAACATCTGTGCCCACTGACCAATATTAACATCACAAAAAAGAGAACTAGATATTCTGTCTTGCCAACGTGATGGAAAAGGAAGTATACAACACACCCTATGAAGAATTCTTGCCAGAAATTGAACCAGACTCTGATCAAACCTCTCAATCTAATTTCCAGCTTTCAGGAAATCAAGGTACAGAGGAACATGTTAAATGACAACTTGGGGCCGCAACTAGCCAGATCCAGAGTTTGAGAACTTTTGTGAGACAAAAGACCTGGTTTTTTTCAATAAATAAATGGAGAAAAGGGGGGTGGGAGAATAGGCACTACTGAAGTTGAAGCCAAGGCCCTATCTCTCCTCACAGCTACAAAGCACAAGGTCCCAACTCCCAAAATACTCAGAAGTCATCTTGAAGGGAAGCAGAAGAAGGAACTCTGAAGCAGAGTTAGAAGAGGCGGGGCCACACTTAGTTTTTTCTGCCACTCACTGAAGCAGGCACTCAGCAGAATCATTAGATCTATAGATGATAAGGAAACTCCATTTCTTTGTTCACATCTCCCCAGATGAGAAGGCCTGGTGGAAATGTCTTCTCAGGGCCTGAATTTATCTTTGATGGGTTAATAAGTTATCACCATAGTGGGGAACCTGGCCTTGATCACTCTAATTGGCCTAAATTCTCACCTTCACACCTTTTCAACTAGTCCTTCATGGATCTCTATTGCTTTTCTGTTTTCATGCACAAAATGTTGAGAACCTTTGTACCAACGAACATCCTCTCCAATGTCTGATACATGATTCAGCTGTTTTTCTCTCTTTATCGTCAATTAACATTAATGGCCCCTGTGATGGTTAAGATTCTGTGTCAACTTGGCTGGGCCATGATTCTCAGTGTTTAAATGTGATCACTCCCATGATTGAATATACTGTGAGTGGCGAATCAGATGAAAGGGAGCTTCCTTGGGGGTGTGGCCTGCGTCTGAATATAAGCAGATGTTCTGGCTTTTTGCTCTCTCTGGATCTGGATCTGGATCCTGCAGCTGCCTCCTGTTATCTCATCTCCAGTTCTTGGGACTTGAGCTGTCAGCTTATCTGCTGAACTTGGGATTTGTTGATCTTCACAGCCTGTGAGCAGAGCCCTGCTCTCTGACCTGCTGATCTTGGGTTTGCCAGCCCCTGCAGCTACATGAATCAGGAGAAACCTTGTGGTCTTGCCTGCCAATCTTGTAATTTGTCAACCTTCAGAGCCAACGAGCAGAAGCCCTGCTTTCTGACCTGCCAGTCTTGGGCTCACCAGCTTCTGCTGCTGCATGACTTGGGAGAGGCCTCTACCTTGATCCATGGACTTGGTACGTTCTAGCCTCTACAATGCGTGAGCTGCTTCCTTGATATAAGTCTCTCTCTCTATATATATATATATATTTATACCTTTTACTGGTTTTGCTTCTCTAGAGAACCCAGCCTAAGACAGCCCCTGATTGCTTTATGGCTATCTGTGAGCCATCAATGTATAAGGCCACTGAGTCTGTGTCTCATCAGTGTGTTTGGTGTCAAAGTTTGGTGTGTGTGTGTCTGTGTGAGTGTGTGTCTGATGGAATTTGCTGAAGCCACTGCCTACACAGAGTGCATGCTTAGGCTGGCCTTTTGCAATGCCAGTGTCATCAACCACTATCTGTATGACAGCCTGCTGGTCCTCTAAGTCTCTTGTACCAGCACCTATGTCAATGGTAATGGGACAGTATCAACCCCCAGCATTGGGGTTAAGTTTATTAAATGTGACATCTTGATTTAAGGAAGTAATGTGCTTCTTATTTAATTTTCAAGTAAATAATGCACTCACATAGTTCAAACAAAAAAATATTAAAAGGTAAACAATGAAGAGTCGCCCAACCATTGACCATAACAGTAATCACTGTTAATGGTTTCTTCTTTCTCTTTACAGGTAATTGTATGCATAAACAAGTCCTAAAGGCTGTGTGTTCTTTTTTATTTCCTTTATACATAAAAGACAGCATACTATACCCATATTTCTATACCTAGCTTTCTTTTGAAGATTTCTTGAAGATCTTTCCACCAGTACATTGCTGATATCAGATGAATCTACCAGACAGATATTTACCTGTGTTTTATTGGCTCTGCAAAGACATTCAACTGTGTAGATCATAACAAATTACGGATAACATTACAGAGAATGGACATTTCAGAACACTTAATTGTGCTCGTGCAGAACCTGTACGTAGACCAACAGACAGTCATTTGAATAGAACAAGGGAATACTGCATGGTTTAAAATCAGGAAAGGTGTGCGTCAGGGTTGTATCCTTTCACCGTACTTATTCCATCTGTACGCTGAGCAAATAATCCAAGAAGCTGGACTATGTGAAGAAGAATGTGGCATCAGGATCAGAGGACGACTCATTAACAACCTGCAATATGCAGATGACACAACCTTGCTTGCTGAAAGCAAAGAGGACTTGAAGCAATTACTGATAAAGTTCAAAGACCACAGCCTTCAGTATGGATTACACCTAAACATAAAGAAAACAAAAATCATCACAACTGGACCAATAAACAACACCATGAGAAATGGAGAAAAGATTGAAGTTGCCAAGGATTTCATTTTGCTTGGATCAACAACCAATGTCCATGGAAGCAGCAGTCAAGAAATCAAACGATGTATTGCATTGGACAAATCTGCTGCAAAAGACCTCTTGAAAGTGTTAAAAAGCAAAGATGTTACTTTGAGGACTAACTTGCGCCTGGCCCAAGCCATGGTATTTTAGGTCACCTCATATGTATGCAAAAGCTGGACTATGAATAAGGAAGACCAGAGAAGAATTGGCGCATTACGGTGTTGGCAAAGAATATTGACTATACCGTGGACTGCTAGAAGAATAAACAAATCTCTCTTGGAAGCAGTACAGCCAGAATGCTCCTTAGAAATGAGGGTGGCGAGACTTTGTCTCAAGTAATTTGGACATGTTGTCAAGAGGGACCATTCCCTGGAGAAGGACATCGTGCTTGGTAAAGTAGAGGATCAGTGAAAAAGAGAAAGACCCTCAACAGAATAGGTTGACCCAGTGGCTGCAAGAATGGTCTCAAACACAGTGGCAATTATGAGGATGGCCAAGGACCGGGCAGTGTTTTGTTCTGTTGTACATAGCATCACTATGAGGCAGAACGAATTCGACCTAACAACCTAACAAGAACAACAAAGTTAAAAAAGCTTCCAGGTTCTGTTTACAGCCATAGTTTGCTTAACCAGTTCCCTATGAATAGGCATTTAGGTCATTGCCAATATTTAAAGATTGCTTTATTGATTTCTTAAAGAGCTGAAATGTATGAAAACATCAACTCTCTTTATTATGAAGTTTAAACTATTTAACCAAACAATAGTGTCAATTTAAACCTCAGATTCAATGCGTCTGATTTAAAAGTGACAGAAATCTGTTGGTACTAAGTGAAAAATTTGCCCCCTGGTCCCAAGGTTCAATGCTCACATAACTTTGCTTCTTGCTCCCCGTGTTGACTGTGTTACTCTCAGTTACCCTGCCGTCCCAGGGGCAGCAGGCAGGGCTACAGAGGCCAATAGGGGTCCAGGGGTAGCCTGAGTAGCAGGTCTCTGTGGACAATCACCTCTTCTGCCATAGGCACTATGTTCCCTTTAACGTTGACAGAGACCGTATTAACTTTTGTATCGGGAGCAGTTCTGGTGGGCGTGGGTCTGGTAGGGGGGAGCTAGGTGAAAAGAGCAAGGCCTGAATTCTGCCTCAGAGGTCTTAAGTTCTAGTTTAACCAACACTTTCTAGTGGTGTGACCTTAAGCATATAGTCTCTCTTAGCCTCAGTTTCCTCATCTATAAAATGGAAATAATCATAGCACCTACTCAGGCTCCATGTGAGAATGAAGCATGATAATGTACGTGAAACACTTAGCATAATGCTGGCTTATAACACACATACAATAAATGGTAGCTCTTTTATTAGTAGACTTCGGAAGGATGGACAGGGACTCACTGAGAAGATAAGGAGAGGAACAGCATTCCAAGAGAGGGAACAGCATGTAAAAATGCTCGGAGGTAAGTAATAGCAGAATTTACAAACTATAAATCCTCATAACCAGCCATGGGAAGGAGGAAGGGCAGGGATTGTTGACCCAATTTTGTAGTTGAGGAAACCGAGGCCCAGAAAGGGGCAGTGACTCATCCAGGTCTCCAATCAATGTGGGTAGAGGCAGAAGAGGAAACTAGACCCCTGAGGAAGAGCTTCCAGAGCAGGAATTCCTGGGTCATGAGTCTGTGAATTAACACTTGGTGGGGCAGCCAGAATGTGGTGGGAATGGGAAAGGGGAACTTCCAGGAGGGATGCTCCTTTCAGGATATGGGCTGACCATACTGCTCAATTGACAGGGAAAACAGGGGCAACATGGGGTTCCTGAGCCTCAGGAAATAAGCCAGGGGTCCTGGGGCTCTGAATGTGACTGAAAGAGCAGTACTGGCCTCGAGAGGAGGCTACAGGCACATCAAGGCTAGGAGCTGGCAGGTGCACTGGAAATTCTGGTTGCCTCTGGAAGTGCCAGACATAGCTCATCTAGTGCTGAGTCTTACTGGACACCTGCCAGCTGCTAAGGCTTCTTAGGCCATGGGCTGAGACTTGGAGGGGGAGGAAGGGCTAGGAAGAGGAAGAAGCAAGTTTGCTGCTAGACACAGCTTAGCTCAGGTCTCCTTAACCCTCCTAGGGCCAGTAGGGTTGAGGCCTGACTCCCGGGCCCAGTTCTGACCCTGCATCTCTCTCCTCCTTCTCCCTACCCATATTTCCTGGGCCTCGGTGGCACTATAGTGCTCTGCTTCTCTTCTTACTGTTCTGTCTGCTCCTCAGACTCAACCCTGAGCATCTCCTCATTGAACTGACGGCTCTGTCTTGAGCCCTCTGTCTTCTCTCGCCCCTTAAGCAATTTCACCCACTCTATGACCTCAAGGACAAAACATTAAGCTGGTAAATCCCAAATCTGTGTCTGCTGCCCGTTGCCAAACTTAGATGATGTGAGTTTATTTTATTAAAGAGCCTCCAGCTTTCTCTGCCTTGATAGGGGTGCAGAGATCAAACCTTTGACTAAGCTGAGCCATTTCATTAGAGTGAGCATGTCCAGAGGCTGGGGCACAGTCTCCACTGAAATCAGGACAAGGCTCTGAGTGCTTGGGAGGATCTGAGGACAGTGGGTGGACCAAGCAAGAAAGAGGGGAGGAGACTGGGGAGCAGAGTCAGTGCCACTACGTACAAAGCACTCCACCCCCCACAACACACAGGGCTGAATTAAGGGGTGGGCTAAACAGGCAGTGGGGCACTAGGCTTCATGGGGTGGCAAATTTGGTATTTGTCAAAAAAAAGTAGTTTCACTAAAATATTATCAAAACAAATTAAACATCAAGTAGTTAACATAAGTTTATATAGATGTTCCAAACTATGTTCCATGACGCTGTGGCTAAGTAGAGTACTCAAAACCCCCCTGTAGAAAATATTCTCATATTTAAGAAACTAATTGCTGTTTTGATCTCCCATGAAAAGTTCACAACTTTGGACAACTTCAAGGCAAGCATCACAAACGGAAGCCGTGTGAGGAGCCCTGAAAGTAACTGGGACAGAAGCAGGTGTATCACTGGGCCGCTGCCCAGTCAGGAACAATCAGAAAGTATTAATTGACAAGGACCCACATATATTTTTACTACATTATTTTCCTCAATGTGTCAACGTGTTATTTGGAAGTAAACAAATAAGTAGATATTTTTTTCTGGTGCTATTATATTAACGGGCCCACACAAATATATGTTCATCCGGGCCTGCCCCCCATCCCATCCCACCCCCACACACCTCCTACACAGATTCCCCTCTCCACCCACGTTGCAGAACCAGGGCTCAGTCGGTTGGGGGCAAATAGGGTTCTTTTCACCCCGTAGTGAATGCTGTGGGTTTCCGCCCAGAACTCTCAGCACTCACTATTCCTTATGCCCCTCCAGCTTCTCACTGCAGGCACCTGGGACTCTGCCTGAGGGCTTTCTAGTCCCAGTGCCCTTCACAGGGCTGGGCACATAGCAAGTCAGAGTACTAGTGAATGATAATCTAAATCCCCAAAATAACCTATGTTCATTCCTTCATTTAGATAGTTACAGAGTACTGGGCCAAGTGTGAGGCAAATAGGACTGGTGGACAACAGACCCAGCACCTGCTCTGGAAGAACTCCCCAGCTGGTAGGGAAGAGACGTAGACAGAGACAACCTCAACACAGAGTAGGCAGGCGGTAATGGGGCAAGCACTGGGGCTGTGGGAGCCCAGAGGAGGCCCTCGCCCTGTCTGGTCGGGAGCAGGGCAGAGGAGGCTTCTGAGAGGAGGTGCTCCTCTTTGTGCGGCCCCTGCCCACCCTCTTTGTCTTTGCAGAGCATACAAGGGAGCTGGAAGGATCAAGAGAGAAACAGGAAGTATCAGTGTGTCCCCCACAATCACACCCTCTCCTTCACCTCAAAGGTGACCTCTACCCTATTGACCATTGCCATTCACACCTTTATATGTTTTCTACATGGGCATAGAATTATTTTGCATGTTTTAAACTTTATGTGCTTAGTATCATACTGTGTGTATCCTTCTACATATTTCTTTTATCAGTCACATTATGTTTGTGAGGTTTAGCCTTGTGGATGTGTGTTGCTCTAGCTCATTCATTTTTCTCTGCTGTGTAGTATTCCATTGTGTGAATATACAGGCATCCCTTATTATTAGATATAAACCACTTCTGAAAACTTGTTGGCTAGCAAATTTGCAGATAGTGGAAACTTATATTCCAGAGTCTTAACTAGGAAAAATAATAATGTGTTCCCAAGCACATCCAAAAACCTCAACTAATTTCTTCTCCAAAGAAGATATACAAATGGCTAATAAGCCTGTCAAACACCCCATATCATTAGTCATTGTTGTTGTTGTCAGTTGTTGTCTAGTCAATCCCAACTCATGGTGACCCCGTGTGTGCAGAGTAGAATTTCTCCATAGAGTTTTCAAGGCTGTGACCTTTCAGAAGCAGACCTCCAGCAGATCACCTTCCAAGGCATCTCTGGGTGGGTTCGAACCACCAACACTTCAACTAGTAGTCAGGTGCTTAACTGTTTGCACCACCCAGGGACCCCTCATTTGTCATTAAAAAAACCAAACCCAAACCTGTTGCCATCAAGGCAATTCCGACTCACAGCAACCCTATAGGACAGAGTAGAACTGCCCCAGAGAGTTTCCAAGGAGCACCTGGTGGAGTCAAACTGCTGACCTTTTAGTTAGCAGCTGTAGCATTTACCCACTATGCCACCAAGGTTTCCCATTAGTCATTAGGGAAATGCAAATCAAAACCACAATGAGATCCCACTTCATACCCACTAGAATGACCATCTTGAAAAAAAAAGGGAAAATAACAAGTTTTGGCAAGAATGTGGAGAAATTGGCAGCTTAGTGCATTCATTGCTGGTGGGAATGTGAAATGGTGCAGCTGCTGTGAAAGACAGTTTGGCAGTTCCTCAAAAGTTAAGCATAGAATTAGCACATGACCCAGCAGTTCTACTCCTAGGAATAAGGACTAAAACAGATACCCGTACACCAGTGTTCACTGAAGCATTTTTCACAATACCCGAAAGGTAGAAACAACCCAAATAGCCATCAACAGATGAGTGGATAAAATGTGGTATATCCATACAATGGAATATTATTCAGCCATAAAAAGGAATGAAGTTCTAATACATGCTGCAACATGGGTGAACCTTCAATATGCATGAATCTTGAAAATCCCATAAAGCCTGCGAAAGCAGGAACCTGTGTAAGGTGGAAATCTGTCAGAGAAAGAAACCTCAAATATTTTCCACTAACAGAGAGTGATAGAAAGGCAATGTCTACACCCTGTCAAAGGCAAAAAAATTGTGAGACACTGAAAAACAAGGCAGACCTGTTGAGTTCTGGCTGTCACAGGTTTCACTCTATTACGCTAAGTGAAAAAAGCCAGACACAAAAGACCTCACACTACATGATTTCATTTATATAAAATATTCAGAATAAGCAAATCCATAGGACTAGGAGGAGGGGGCGATGGGAGCTATTGCTTCATGGGTACGGAGTTTCTGTTTGGGGTGATGAAAAGATTTTGGAAATAGATAGTGGTGACGGTTGCACAACACTGTGAATGTAATTAACGCCACAGAATTGTATACTTTAAAGTGGTTAAAATGGCAAATTTTATGTTATATGCATTTTACCACAATAAAAATTTTTTAATTAAAAAAAAGCTATCCCTTTCTGCCCTATGTGCCTCTAATAGGAAGTGGGTTAATGGCACAGGCTTGAGCTCAGAAGAACACGGGATTAAATCCTGGCCAAACAATGACCATCACCACAACAACTAATTTCCTCAAGTATCATTAAAATTCTTTAAACCATGAACAATCACCACGGTCTTCTGAGTGCTATAGAGCTCCACTGTCCAATATGGTATCCACTAACCACATGAGGCTATTAAGTTTAAATGTAATTAATTAACATTTAAAAATTCGGTTCCTCAGGTGCACTAGACACATTTCAAATGCTCAGTGGCCACAGGCGGCTAGAGGTCACCATACTGAGACACAACCCTGTTAAACCTGACAAGGCCTTGCCCTCAAGATGACTTCAGTCACAAGGAGATGGGCACAACCATAGTCCATGACACTAAAATCCTCCTAGGTCTGTCCTCTGACCTCTCTCCTCGTTCCGTCCCTGGGCTAGCTGCCAATATCTCTTCCCAGACTGTGGAACAGCCTCCAAGGTGGGCTCCTGCTGC
The DNA here is from genome assembly GCA_030035585.1 of Dugong dugon. Classification (NCBI taxonomy): domain Eukaryota; kingdom Metazoa; phylum Chordata; class Mammalia; order Sirenia; family Dugongidae; genus Dugong; species Dugong dugon. The sequence continues at coordinate 73,817,681 of CM057467.1, read as the reverse complement.
CACCTTGCCCCTCCCACCCACCCTTCATTCTCCATCCAGCAGCCAGACAGATTTCATTAAAATGATATTTGATTATGTCATGCTGCTGCTCTGAACGCTTCAAAGGCTCCTACGGCTCTTCAGACAAAGCCAATGTCTTGAGCATGGCCACAAGGTCCTGCTGGGCTGGCCCCTGTTGATTCTCCAGCCCTTATCTGACTACGCCTCCTGGTTTGTGGTGCACCCCACACCCTGGCTCTGCTTCGGTTCCTGGAATATGCCAAGACCCTGGCTACCTCCGGGCCTCTGCCTGGGAGTCTCTTCCCCGCACCTTCACCTGGCTGAGTCCAACTCCTCCTTCTGGTCTCAGCTTAAATGTCACTTCCTCTGGGAAGCCTTCTGGGATCTCCCAATTTAAATTAGATGCTCTCCTCTCATTATAATATCTCATCTAGCCCTTCACTTTTCCTTCTTAGCACTTATCACAGTCTAATTATGTATTTATTTGTGTGACTGTTTAATGTCCATGTTCCCCACTAGATTATATATCTCATGAGGCCAGTGCTGTCTGGGCTGTCTTGTTCCCTTGCATCCTTGGTGCCTAGTACAGAACCTGGCACATAGTAGGAACTCAACAACTGTTGCATAAAATGGCCGGCTTATATCTGGGGGCTGCAGGTCAGGGGAGATTTCTGAGACAAGGGAATTGGAGGCCCATCTACCAGCAGGACTTTAGAGATAAAAGGGAGGAGGAGAGAGAAGGAACGTGACAGCTAGGAGGAACACTGACATCGACTGAGCATGTCCTATGTGTCAGGCCCTGTCCCATTACACTTACCATCTCCAACTTCACCCCTGCCTCTGTCCTCATCAGCTAGTGACGTCCCACTAGCTGGGTGACCTAACCTCCCTAAGTCTCAGTTGCTTAATCTGTAAAATGGACTGGTTACCAGGCCCCTGGAATTGTTATGCGCATCAGGATCAGTGTACAACATGGAAAGTGCCACCAACTCACACTTCAGGAGTACTTGGGCTCTGGAGTCCGACTGCCTGAATTCAAATCTCAGGTCTGCCACTTACTAGCTGTGTGACCCTGCAAGTCACTTCATCTCTTGTGCCTCATTTTCCCCCCCTGTAAAATAGGAATAATATCTCTGAAATTATTATCAGGATTAAATGAGGTAATGCATTAAAACACCTAGCACAGTGCCTGGTACATAGTAGGTGCTCAAAAAATAATGCCTATATTAATCCCCCCACCCCCACCCCAGAACTACAGAATGTCAGAGCTGGAAAGACCAGAGGAATCACCACTTAAGCCCGCTCCCCTCCATTCTACCACCAATACAGAGAGGGAAACTGAGACCAGGGAAGGAGTCTGAGGGAGTTTGGACTAGAGTCCAGGGCTCCTGGGTCCCAGCCCAGGGTGCTGTCCCCTAAAGCCTGTGGGCTCTTCCAGCACATCCCTCTTGTCCCCCAGGAGCGGGCAGCCACAGCCAGCGGGTCTTGGTTGGGCAGGACTCCAGAGCTGTTGGCTAGGCAGCCTGGCTACTCCCCCTCCCCGCCCCTCTGTGCTCTCACAGCACAAGGCCCCGGGGACATTTGGGACTAGAGCTGCAGCCAACACCTACATGGCTCCTCGGTCCTCAGGTTTGCTTCCCTTTGCTGGAGTGAGCAACGTCCTTGACCAGATGGCATCTGGTGCTGCGTGGCCCAGGTAAGGATGTGTGCCAGGACCCAGAAGGAAAGGAAGTGCAGAGGCCCAGGGTGGACCTGCCCACTCCAGGCTGGCGTCCTCGGTAGGGTTCCTGGAGACTCTGAGCTCCACATGTGAGCACCCGGAATGTGAAAATGTGAATCTGTTGGTGAAGGGGGGTGGACAGTGTGTCAGTAATTAGTGTGGGTAATATGTGTATGCTGGGTTGTATGCAGGCTGGTGTGTGGAGTGCCAAGTGTGATCACATAAGTTGTGATGTGTGTCCCCATGCAAGAAGTATGTATAGTATCTATGCCTGTGGGTGCCTGTGCCAGTGTAACCCAAGGGTTCCATGGGTGTGTGCACTGTGTGGTGGGAGCCATTGCACCATGGTGCCCTGTGTGTGTGTGTGTGTGTGTGTGTGTGTGTGTGTGTGTGCTGTGTATTTGTGAGGGTGTGTTCTTCGTGTGGCACATCCGTGGCCCCTTGTAGTGTTCTAAGCCAGGTAATGGGGGGTGAGGAGCATTTGTGCAGCCATTGCTTCTGACAGAACATTTTCCATGACTCCAGAACAGTTCTGACTTTTCCACTCCAGCTCACCCTGGGCCTGGGTAGAGGAAGCATAGCCCTGTCCCATGCTCACCCTCCCACGCATGCACACACATCAAAGAAGCTTCTCTGAAGACTCATTTTTTTGATCTTCAAAATTCTTATGGATTTTGCATTCCTCTCTGCAATATTGCTGCATTTGTTTTAATGTATAAATATTGTTTTGATAATATACCACGCAGTAAAGTGTCCAGCTGGGCCAAGATGCAGTCTCAGAGGGGCAAATGCTATGTCTCTTGCTGTGTCTCTGGCGAGGCCTGGGGTGGAGTGTGGGAGAGAGGATGGGGGAGGCAGGAGGCTGGCCAGCTATGGGGCTTGAATGGAGGCCCCTCTCTCCTGACAAACACTAAAGGAGCAGAAAAAACGCTGGCCTGTATGGGCACTGGGGTGGTGTGTGTGTATATGTTTGGGGATAGACCATCAGGGGAAGGGGCTGGGGTGTCCTCTGCCTGGAAAAAGGAAAATCAAGAAGAGCAGGATCAGGGATATTGGGTTCCCTGACCGCGGGAGGCTCTGGGAACTGGAAGAGAGACTGTGAGGTTAGAGTTAGAATAGGTGAGCCTGGATGGACTAGGAGACCCCTCAGGCTGGGTTTCGTTTCTTGGCAAAAACTTTTGTGCTGGCAGAGCAAGAGCCCCTGGCATCAGCAGATCAGTTTAGAGAAGGTGCCTGGAGTCCTCAGAGGAGGAAGAGACATAAAAGGCAGTGTCAGGAGCTGTGGAAACATTTTTAGGGGGGGCTCCTAAATATAACCCCTGTGGTGGCAGGGTGCTGTGATGGGCTGGTGGAGAAAGCTAGGGCAGGGACACGGGTAGGGGCAGAGGCAGAGACAGACTGTCGCCACTTCCCCAGCAAGGAAATGCTTCGGCCCAGGAGGCCCTGAGTGCTGCTCTATGAGGTCTAGAGGACAGCCCTGCTGGGCAGGAGGAGAACTGGCCCAGCCCTTGACTTGCTGGGTGATGAGGCCAACTTTCTCTTCTCATCTCTCAGGAAGGTGGGAGTGAATGATGGCATCACTTCTGGCACCGATTTCCTTTATTACTCAATTCCAGCTGTAGTTGTTTATTATTCCACCATTTGAGTCTGTCATCCCAACTCAAACACTCTGGAAGTCTATTATCCAAACCAACTGTCTATACTCCAGTTACAACATTCCCTGATTCCAGCTCAAATGTTCAAGGATTCTGACCCCAGCTCTGGCAGTCCCACACTTTCAAACATGTAAATTATCAGGAAAAATATAATAGGGGTCAATTCTGCAGTATGATTTGAGAAATCCCAGAAAATGTCCCCTCCCCCCACAGGCAGCCACAGCTGCCATTGGAGCCACTCCTCTGGGGTGAGCGATGGTCTAGGATGGGCAACAGTGAGCCCAGAGTCTCCCTCCTCATCAGGGCAGTGGAGGTGCTTGGAGTAGCTCACTGGCTGGCTCTCAGGGAGGCGGGTCTTGGGAGAGGGAAATGTTCGGATCCTGGGAGGTAGGCACCCTTCAAGATGAGGGAATTGTGGGGCCACTGGGTACCTGGAGGGGGACAAGGAGTGGAAGAAGGAGGAGAACAAGAGAGGGGGCTGAAGAGACCCCAAAGGCAAACTTCGTTCCGTTTGACACTCTCCTGAGCGTGTTGCTGTACAGAAGACTCCTGTGGAGTTAGCATACAGTGTCATCCATGCCCAAGCCACGTTTGAACCAAGAGTGGAGAGCTGACTACCAGTCCCAACTTTCGCTCTGTGGCTTTGGACAAGTCACTTTCCCTTCCAGACATCACTTTCCTCATCTGGCAAACTGGCAAACAGGACTAAAAATTCCCTCCCTGCCTTTCTCCCTGCCCTCTCTCTCCATCACTGAGGAAATCTGTGCTGTAGCAGAATGCCTGGCCCTTGAAGGTCAGTGTATAAACATTAATTGAATGGATAAGTAAATGAATGAAGGAATGTATGCTCAGTTGAGTAAATATGAAAATATAGCATAAGGCATCATGATTACGGTCTCCCTTCCCCTCCTCCCCACCCAGCCTCAGCCCACATGTGAGAAATTGATCTCAGAACTAATAGACGGATGGACAGTCTAAGGGGCTCATTCTCTGGAAGGAGCCAGGACTGGCTGACAGTTTAAGAGATTTGGGGGGGGGGGGGGCAGGAACTCCCTGGGCTGCCTCTTACCCTGCAGTGTTTACATTGCCAGCCCTGTCCCTAGCCCCAGCAGTAGGCCTCCTGATTCCCCACACTGTCAATGATTATTTCCCCAGGCCATCCCCTACTTCCTGATCTGATGATTGAAGGAAGGAGCGAGTTAAACCGAGCTTCCTGAGCTTCGGGGTCAGTAGTTCCAGAGGCTGGAGTGTTAAGAAGGAGCCCCAAAGAGGGCAGTCTGAAGAGTGGAGGTTGGAGGGGTCCTGGGCTCCCAGGCGATGTGAGGGTCCTAGAAGGGGTGAGGCTGGATGTGGCCCAGGTCCAAGCAGGGGTAGGCACAGATGAAGCGGCTAATGCCCATTTACCACACACCTACTGTGTGCAGGTATGGTGCCTAGTCCTTGCCTGTCTGCTCACTTCCTCCCACCCACCCTGGCAGGAAGGAGGGGTTCCAGCACATCCTGGGCTTCTTCCTCCATTTCTCCTTCCTCACCTCCCGCATTCAGTCATCAAGCCCCATTGAACCCCCCTCCCAAGTATCTCCACATTGAGCCCCTTGTTTCCATCCCCATGACCTCGGCTCAGATCTGGAATCCTCACCAGCCTCTCCACCTCCAGCCCCACTCCTCCTTCTGGCCCCCGAGGGCAGCCAGAGTGGCTCCTCCAGCACAGAGCCCTGATGATGTGTTGTTTGTGTGGGGGTCAGTAGGGCCACCTCCAAAAGGTCATGGCCCTTTCCTGTTACATTATCTGCCTTGTCTTTGTCGCTTTGCTGTGTATCTCCCCCATCTTGAGTGGGAGTCCCTGGAAGGCCAGGACCATGTCCTTTTCACCTTGTAGCCCCAGTTCATGAATACGGACAGTGCATAATAAAGCTTACTGAATTGGATTGTCTATCCCTTGGCATTGCTCTCAAAACACCAATAGGATTATCCCAGGGGTGAGATCCATTCCTCCAGACCAAATATTTGGCTTCCTTTTATCATAGAGAGGAGCCATAAAACCGTGTTCTGTTTCCCTTTTCACTTTGGCTGCCAGGAAACTCGGTCACCATCTTAGCCTCGGTTTCTGCTACAATTTTTTCTGCCCTGCTTCCAACAGGATCATGTGGTATATGTGGCTGTCTGAGTTGCATCCAGCTCTTTCCAGATAGTGTTGTAAATTCTAAAGCAATCAATAAGATCTGGTATTTCCTAGATTCTTATGAGCAAGGCCACTGACTCCTTGGATTTTTCACTTTTCTTTGCTAAATAAGGCAGTGTAGTGGTTCACAGCATTGTATTCAAATCCCAGCTCTGTTAGTATTAGCGATGTGACCCTTGGGCAAGTTAATTAACTGCTCAGTGCCTCGTTTCCCCATCAGTAATTAAAAAAAAAAAAAAAAAAAAAAACCCAAACCCATTGCTGTCGAGCAGATTCCAACTCATAGCAACCCTATAGGACAGGGTAAAACTGCCCCATAGGATTTCCAAGGAGCGCCTTGTGGATTCAAACTGCCAACCTTTTGGTTAGCAGCTGAGCTCTTAACCGCTTGCCACCAGGGCTCCCCATCTGTAACAGGGGGATAATGAAAGCAGTTACTTCATATGGTTGTGCAAGGTTTAAATGGGGTAGTGTAAGTAAAATGTTTAGAACAATACCTGGCCTGTGGTATGCATGGTGTAAGTGTTTGCCAGTATAGCTATTACCTAAATAGGCCTTAGTCATAGGAAGGCCAACTGGGAAGAGGTTGACTTCGTATGGAATGTTCTATACCAGTGCTTCTCAAAATTCACTGTATGCATGAATCACCTGGGATCTGATTCAGTAGGTTGATATGGGGCCTCAGATTCTGAAATTCTAGCGTGCTCCCAGGTGATGCCAATACTCCTGATCCAAAGTTCACACTTCAAGGAACAAGAAGGACTTAGGTCAGGCTGTGGTCGGGCCCCATCAAGGAGCTCCAGAGGAGAATGGAGGAGTGAGAGACCTGGTGCCCCCACCCCGTCCTGAAACTCAAGGTGGCTGGACTCTGAACTGAGTCTGAGGATAGGGACCTAAATTCTCTTGTTCATCACTCAGTCACTAGCACTCAGGAAGCTCAATAAAATAATTGAATGAATGAATGAACTAAAAAACTAGTGAAATAAGGGCTCAGGGTGGGAGATAGGGCTCCCTCTGCCTAGGAATGGCCTTGTCCCTTCTAGGATTTCCCCTTTCCACACTCCACCCTTGAGCTCCCAAATTCAGAGTGATTAGCCTGAAGCCTCACTTTGAGCTGGTGACAAACAGGGCCGGCAGCCAGCTGGGCAGGTCAGGAGCCATACTTGTAAGAGGGGCCTTTGCCTGTTTTCTCTGACCATTCTGGCCAGGTTTTGTGTGAAGTGGCTGGAGAGAACAGACCAGGCATTCCACCCTCTGCCTTCCTGTGTGTGTCCTTGGGGAAACCGCTCAGCCTCTGCGGGGAGGGAGGGAAGGGCAGGGAGCAGAAGAAAAGCCTGAGCATCTGAGGACTTTGCCCTTCCCCCTCATGTCTTTCCTGGTTCTGAATGTCCTTCACATGAAACATCCTGCCTGAGCTGAGCTACATCCCTGCGTACCCTGGGCTGGGTGAGGATGTATACATACCGAGTGCGTGTGTGCATGCTGTGGGGCAGGCTCCCAATTGTGGCAGGTTCCTAGACATAGATGCATAGGCACACGTGTGAACCTGTGTGAGTTACGGAGCTGTGGGTCGTCTGGGTGCACTGTGTGTGCACCAATATGGAATTGCACCCACAGGCACATGCTCCTTACTCCTCTGCCAGGTCTCTGCGCTCCCTCTGTGCTTTCCTGTGATGGGAAACAGCAGACTCCAGACCCTGGACAGAACGAGGTACCCAGGTTGCAGTAAAGGAAAGTTGAGGCTCAGACAGAGAGCCCAGTCCCCTCTGTCTGAGGAGACCACCAAGCATGCTGCCTGAAAGCCTGAAGCAGAGTCACCTCACTTCAATCTGATCTGAATGCCAGGGGGCCAAGTCTCCTCCCTCAGACTAGGGCCAGGCAGTCTTCTGTTTCAGACAAAGGACAAGGATAGTATTTCCCCTTGTGGCTCCTGGGAGCAGCAAGGGGCCAGTGGGCTGGGCCCTGAGTACCCAGGATGTGCACAAGGCCATCCATGTGTGCTGGTGGCTTATTACAGGTCATAGAAGCCCTCTTCTGCCCTTGGCCTATGTGGGCAGGAATAGCTTCATTCTACATCTGGGGAAACCAAGACTCGGGAAGGGGTGAGATCTACCCAAGAGAGTGGCCAGTGCTCTACTGTGAGCCCAGCCCAGCGCCAGGAGTGCAGACCCTGAGCCCAGTCGGCAGTAGTAGCTGCCTGGGGTGTGAGGCCTCAGGGGGCAAGGCTCCCTGGTCCACCTGTCCAATTATGGAGAGCATCGTCCAACAAGAACATGTAGGGTATAAATTTCAAAGTGCTTGACTCTTGCACAGGGGTCAGGGGTTCCTGTGGAGTGACGGGGCAGGAGAGCAACTGTGGAGCGGTCGGGGCCCACAGGCAGCAGAGGGTCTGAGGATCCAGGGAGGCAGGGTTTCAGCCTCGGGCACACTTCCCAGCAAAGGAGCTGACACCGAGTGCGGAGCCAGGAGAGCCTGAGCCCGAGTTAATCCTCTAAGCCTTCCTCTATTTGTGTAACTGCTTTTTGTTCCTGGAGAAAACCAACTCTGCAGTGCCCAGGAACCCCACAAATCTCCCACGGCATCTGGGCCGGCCTGGGGTTCTGGCAAAGACTGCTGAGCCGGATAATGAGGCCGGCAGACTGAGGATGTGCGGGGCTCCCAAGAAGAGAGTGTGCGTGTGCGTGTGTGTGTACCTTGTGCAAAGACACAGGCACAGGCAAATATGTACACGAACAGACGTACACACTCCTGGGCCACTCACACAGACACACGCAAGTGTGCACACACATACAGGGGCAGTTCCAAACACGGGCACCCCCGTGCGGACATGTGCACCCTCCAGGTCAGGCCCACACAGGTGTCAAATCCCCATGCCAACATGTGTGTGCCTGATACTCATGTACAGCTGCAGCCACTCCCAGGCTGGGGGCCTGAGTGTGGGGTGGGTGACCCTCACAGTCACCTCAGGCCTCTGTCTTCTCCAGAATAAGCCTTCCCAGGCCTCCTGGCCTGTCCCTTTTCCATCTCTCCCATCTAACCTTCTCTCCACAAACACAGAGGAGAAGCCCTTCCTGTGGTCAGGAGCAGAGGTGACTTTGTTTTTTCTTAAGAACTGGTTCTGTGAAATTTCCACTTATTTCCTATCAGGGGTTAAGGGACTGCTCTGGGGGCTGCCTCAGGGTCCAGCAAACACCAGGGAGCTGGTTTTTAGACAAACAGGGATGTTATGTGCATAACATCTTCATCTGGATAGTGCCTAAAAGTTTGCAAACTGCCTTCTTGCCAGTGTTTTACTCAGCTTTCATGGCAGCCCTGAGATGTACATGCTTTCATTTCCTCTATTTGACAGATGAAGCAATTGAGGCCCAGAGAGGGATGAGACCTGACTGAGGTCACACAGCAACTTGAGACAGAGTTGACCAGAACTCCAGTTTCCTGAGCTTGGGCTGAGGGGAAAGTGATTTGGACTTTCCAGGATTTGGGGTACAAGAATGCAGCCTGTCAGAGCTGGAGGATGGGGCAGGCTGGGGCCAGCAAATGGGCTCAATGGGGGAGCATCTCACACTCCTTTACCAGAAGTTAGCTGAGGGTACAGCCAGCCTGGTCACCAGCCAGTGCTCTGCCATGAGGACATGCCAAAGGAAAGGACAGAAGGGGAGACAGGACACCTCTGCCTTCCTATGTGACACAAGCAAGTCCCTGCCCAACTCTGGGTCAGAGCCCTCCTCTCTATAACAGGATGTTGGGGCTGGATGAAGGATGCATTCTCTCTTTCTCTTTCTGTCTATCTATCTGAGCCCGCAGTAGGCTTCTGTAGGTCCAAGAGTGGAAGACAAGCTCAGGCTATACCACGACAGAGCCCTGGTGGTCACAAACCACAGCCTGTGCCCAGGGAGCCCCAGCCCTGCCCTGCAGCTGCTGCTGAGATCCACTCAGGCAAGGCCTGTTACAGAGTGGGGGAGGGCAAGGTCTCCTCCAGACTAAAATAAACTCATCTCCCCCACTGGAATGTAGGCACCGTGAGGGCAGGGACTTTGCTTTGTGTGTTCAAGTGCCTTGAACATTGCCTGCACAGAACAGATGCCCAATAAGTACTTGTTTTAAAAAAAGAATGACTAACGTTATCGAGGAGCCCTTGTGGCACAGTGGTTAAGAGCTCAACTGCTAACCAAAAGGTTGGCAGTCTGAATTCACCAGCGGCTTCTTCGAAACTCTGTGGCACAGTTCTACTCTGTGCTATGAGCTGGAATCGACTCGATGGCAACAAGTTTTTGGTTTTAATGTAGTAGATGGGGAGGGGCCAGCCTGAGCCCACCATGGACTTGAGGCAGAGCTAGGGTTGGAATACACTCTAGCTGCCTTCTCTTCACCAAGTCCAAGCTAAGGGGATAGTGGCCTGGGCTCAGCCCTTTTTCCAAAAAATCACCCTCAATCCAAGGAGCTGCCCTCAGTCTCCACAGAGCGGGGGCCATCTGGACCCTTGGGGATGGAGTTGCAGACAACAGTGCTGCTAATCATGGGATCTCAGCCCCTCTTAATGGACCTTCCAGGCTCTGCTGAGAAAACCAGGTTAATTGTTCCCTGTAGCAGCAATGAGCAGGGTCCAGGACTATCTCCATTCTTGAGAAAGGCCAGGAGAGGGCAGAAGCGGGGAAAGAGGAGGAGGAGAAAAAGAGTCGTTGGAAGAGTGCCTGCAGTACCAGGCCATGGTCCTTAAATGTTATCTCATTCCATCCTCACAACAGCCCTGGGGCTACATGATTACACCCAGGGGCAGATTAACCAGTAAGCATGGTACAAACCAGTTTACCATAAGCAAGGTATGCATGGGCTTAATTGTGTTTACTTACTCACCTGTAGTGCACAAGTTCACATGGGTTTCACATTTTTGTTTCCTATCATCTTTGTGGTGAAAGTCATGTGACATTACGCGCTACAAATTACTAAATAAACACAATTAAGCCCATGCATACCTTGCTTATTGGGTAATCCTTCCCTGCCACCCATTCTGCAGTGAGCAAACTCAGAGGGGGAAGAGACTTGCGCACAGTTGGGTAGTGGTTGAGTCAGCCTTGGTGTTAGGAACTCAATCTTAAAGTTTCTTGGGATTCACGTCCCAGCCCTGACGTTTTCCTGCTCGGTGCTGTGGGAAGTTACTCCCCCTCCTCGAGTTTCTTGGTTTCCCCAGTTGCTCCCTCCCAGGATTCCATGAGACATTGCACATGACGGTTTGTGGCACGGAATCTGTCTAGCAGGAGGGGCTGCTCCAGGAGTCAGAATTGTCTCCAACATTTCTACCGATCAAGAGGGAGCTCACCAACTCCTGGGTGAGTTTTCTGGTAAACGTCCTGATGGTGCTTGAGCCCTGCCCCCCTCTAGGAGCTTACTGAGTTCACATGGTCCACTTGCAGGCACGGTGGCTTGTGTGAGGGGCCCTCTTCCCTTCCTCAGCCTGGTAGTGCCTGGAGCTTGCAGGTCTGCACAGCACAGGGGTAGGGAGGAAGCACTCGGGACAGGAGGGGAGGAGATGGAGACTTTGGGACTGGGTTGTGCCATGGTAGAGGAGTGGAATAGTAGAGGCAGGATTTGGAGCCACACAGGCCTGAGTTTGAGTCTAGAGTGGCATAAGGCACTTCTTTCTGGGCCTCAGTAAAATGGAGGGGTAATGATTTCTGCACTGTCTCCACCTGAGTATTTGAAAATTGCTAAGTGTTGTACACCAGTGAGGGTTCCTCAGGGAAGAGGCTGCACCCTGCCTTTGGAGGTCTGCAGGAACCCTGAGGGAGGAAGGATTAGGTGACCAAATGGGAGTCCACAGATAAGGCCCTAGGAAGGCCTCTGCCATCCCAGCTACATCTCAAGACAACCTGGAGCTGACACAGTGTGACAGGTGGGGAAATCGTGTCCCTGAGTCCTGGTGCAATTTGCCCAGTTAAGGGGAAGAGAAGCAGGGTGAATGAGTGTAGCTGGGGGAGATGGGTGAAAACTTTCTGGAGTTTCCGTTGTCACTCAACTCCCGGTGTCACTACAACAGGGAAAACAGGCCTCACAGCCTGTGGGAAGGGCCCTGGGCTCTTGAAGATATTGGGGGTTCTCGTGTCTTGCCAGCAGCAGAACGGGCTCTAAGCCGATTCAGGGACAGTCCCTCTCACCCCTCCATATCAAATGAGATGATTAATGTGGAGGCTTCTTGCAAACTATGAGGTGCTGTGCCTCCGATGGTGCATCTGCATGTGTCAGTGTCTGTGCCTCCTTGTGTGTGTGCGTGAGAGAGAAACGTGTGGCTTGTGAGTGTGTGCGCATGTGTGTGTGGCTTCTGAGTGTGTGTGGATGTGTGTGCGCACATGTGCACGTACATGTTCACCTGACCAGGTGAAGGTAGCTCTCCACGCTGCCCAACAGGCCCCCTTTGGCTGGGCCTTTTCTCCTCAAAACTTTTTAGAATTTTTTTGGCATTTCCTTGCTGTTTCTTAGTTTACCAGAAAGGGAGGGGGCCATGGTCCAGAAACCTAGCAATTGTCTGTGAGCCTGCCAGCTTTTCTCCCCTCCTGCCCACGCCTCATCCTGTGGCTGTCCCTGGAGGCCCAGCTGCCCAGTGCTCCCAGCATGGCTGGGTCTGCAGGGCTAGCACCTTGCCTGGCTCCTCTCTGTGGCTTTCCTGCCACCTGCTTTTCCAGGGCATTGTGCTGGCTGCTTTGGCATCATTGTCCCGTCGACTCTTCACAATACCCCAGTTTGGGGGTGTGCTATTATTGTTCCTGTTTTATAGGCAAGGAAATGAAGGCTCTGTGAGGGGCAATGGCTTTCTCAGAGTTACCCAGTCAACTGGCAGCAGTGCTGGGACTGCCACTCCAAACTGTCTAACTCTAGAAACTTTATTCTTAACTGTTGTGGCCTACCTAGTGGCATAAGCTGGATGGTTGATTGAATGAACGCATGAATGGAAAGCAAGTGAATATATTCGTTGGTCACTACTAAGCTGAAAGGGGAAGTTAAAGCAATAATAACAATGGTTATCATTTATTGATCATCCACGGATGGTATAAAAGGTTAAGTGCTCTATTATTAACCAAAAGATTTGTGCTTCAAACCTACCCAGAAACTTCTCCAGAGACAGGCCTGGTAATCTGCTTCCAAAAGGTCACAATCTTGAAAACTTTATGTAGCATAGTTCTACTCTGCACACGTGGGGTCACCATGAGTGGGAATTGACTCGATAGCAACTAACCACAACAACAACATCATTTATTGAGCACCTACTATGTGCTAAATGCTTCATATAAAAGGAAATACAGCTAGGATTATTGTTATCCCCATTTTGCAACTGAGGAAGCTGAGGCTCAAAGAAGTTAAAACATCTTCTTCAATGTGGGATCTGGGATTCTAGTTTGTCAGACTCCAGAGCCAGAGCTCTGAGCCCCAGGCTGTCCTGGTTCCCTAGACAAAGGGCAAGTGTGGACAGATGCCCATTCCAGCAGAAAGCCTGGGGCCAGTCAAGACTCTCAGGGAACTGGGTCCACAAGGCCCTCCTCATGACACCCACCCCCACTTTCTCCCACCCTGGTGCCACTTCCCCATTTGTCTCTGAAATGGGTTTCTATTTCAGTTTAGGGTGGAGGATCTGCCAGCCCAGACTCTGGCTCTTCCTCTCTGACTGTTGGAGCAGATAGTTCAGGCCAATACCCTGGCCTGAGCATGTGGAGGAGTTCTTCTGCCCCCCCACCCCCCACCCCAGGGCCAGTCCCATCATTAACAGCTCCCATGGGGAAGGCAGGGCCAGCACAAGACGCCATGGTTGGTCTGTGGAGATGCCCTAAGCTGGGTCAAGAGCAATACCAGTGTCCTCTGTGCCCAGCCCAGTGCTGAATGCTGGGGATTCAGGTACAAGTAGATCCAGCCTTCCCCTTAGGAAACCCCTAAGCTGGGTACTGAGGCCCAGGAAGGCTGGGACAGAGCCTGGCATCCTGACTCCTGGTATAGTGCTGTCTGTTCTGTGGCCCCAGGAGACAGCTGCATCTGTGGAGTGTCTAGGAGGCAGATTTCAGCTCAGAGTGAGGGATGACATTGTCTCTGTCATGCCAGTGAGATGAGAACTGGCCACTCAGGTCAGCTCACAGTTCCTGAGTGCCTTCTTTTGGACGGACTCTTCACAGGAGAAAGAAATCAGACTTTGGAGTCAGAGCTGGGTTTGAATACAGGCACCTGCATTTACTGGCTGTGTCATCTCAGACAAGCTACTTAACCTCTCGGATTCTCAGTTTTCCTTATCTGTAAAATGGGGATAATAGAACCCTTGAACTGTTCATGGAGTGAATGAAACAAGATAATGCTTGTAACATTACTTATAAATCCTTCAGAAGTCTTGGTTCACTTCCCTCCTCACTCTGGAGAACCTTTGATCTGAGGGAGAAGATTCTCTTAGTCAGAAGCTAGTCGGATGGTTGAAGCAAGAGACGTAACTTGTAAAATGTTAGAATTGACTCTACAGACTCACCAACACTTGACATTGTGGTGCACAGTTTGGTTCCTCATGCCCTCACATAGGTCCCCATGCTCCCAAGGAAATACAGACACAGAGAGGTTGTAAATAGTTGCTGGAATAAAGCAAATAATAGATTAGAAACCAAACAGTCCTCAGCCTAGTTCTCCTGACCAAGCTCGAAATCACCAGATTCAGATTCATTGGTGAGATTCATTGAGGACCTTCTTAGTGTCTGGCCCACACCGGGGTTTTATATAGATTTACCTTTACAGTTAGGAGGCCTGGTGGTGCAACAGTTAAGCACTCAGTTGCTAATCCACCCAGTGGCTCCATGAGAGAAAGACCTGACAATCCACTTCTATAAAGATTATAGCCTAGAGAACCCTAAGGGGCAGTTCTACTCTGTCATATGGGGCCGCTACGGGTTGAAAATTGACTCGACGGACAATAACAAGTGTTGGCAAGGATATGGAGAAATTGGAACCCTCAAACACTGCTGGTGGGAAAGTAAAATCATGCAACTGTTTTGCAAAAGTTTGTCAGTTCCTTAAAAAATTCAACATAGAGCAGTTCCACCCCTAAGCATACCCAAGAAAATTGAAAACTCGTGTTCACACACAAACATGTACACGAATGTTCATAGCATCATTATTCGTAACAGCCAAAAAGTGAGAACAACTCAAATGTCCATCAATTGATGAGCAGATAAACAAAATGTAGTATTCCATATGTTGTCATTGTTAGTTGTCATCAAGTCAGTTCCAGCTCATGGTGACCCCGTATGTGCAGAGTAGAACTGCTCCATGGGATTTTCAAGGCTGTGAACTTTTGGAAGCAGATCGCCAGGCCTGTCTTCCAAGGTGCCTCTGGTTGGGTTTCACCAACTTTTCAGCCAGTAGTTAAGCCTTTAACCATTTGCACCACCCAGGGATTCCTCATCCTTGTTATACCAGGCAGTAAAAAAAACCTGGTTTTTGCTCCAGAGAGAGACACTATCACTATATTCCAAGGCTGTTTGCTGTATCAAACATCCTTGAAAAGATAGTCTGGAACATACAGAAATCTGAGGAGCAGGGGTGAAAGTTGAGAACAGAGAGGTCAACAGGGGCCGGATTTAGCTTTATCCTCAGGCACTGGGGAGTTCTAGAAGGGCTTAGGCAAGGAAGTGATGAAGCCAGGTTTTTGCTCCCTCTGGCTGCAGAAAGGGGATGGATTGGCAGGGGAGATGGAAGACAGGAGAGCTGTTAAGTGGCTATGGCCTGGGCTGGGGCAGGGGACACAGGATGAGAGAAGAAGGTAGCCTGACACTTGTAAAGATCCGACATGTCTTAGTTATCTAGCACTGCTATAACAGAAATACCACAAGTGGATGGCTTTAACAAAGAGAAGTTTATTCTCTCACAGTCTAGTAGGCTAGAGGTCCGAATTCAGGGCATCAGCTCCAGGGAAAGGCTTTCTCTCTCTGTCAGCTCTGGAGGAAGGTCCTTGTCATTAATCTTCCCCTAGTCAAGGAGATTCTCAGGGCCGGGACCTTGAGTCCAGAGGACCAGCTATGCTCCTGGTGCTTCTTTCTTGGTGGTGTGAGGTCCCCATGTCTCTCTGCTTGCTTCACTCTTTTATATCTCAAAAGAGGTTGGTTTAAGGCACTATCTAATCTTGTAGATCTCATGAACATAACTGCTGCTAATCCATCTCATTAACATCATAGTGATAGGCTTTACAACACATAGGAAAATCACCCCAGATGACAAAATGGTGGACAATCACACAATACTGGGACTTGTGGCCTAGCCAAGTTGGCAGATATTTTGTGGGGACACAATTCAATCAATGACAGAGCATGAACAGGACTTGGTGACTGATTTGAAGTGCAGCCTCTGTTTTCCCAACAGGGAAATGGCAATAAGCAGGCCCTGTCCCCTGGCCTTTCCAGGTGGGTTTGGAGGATGGCAGACATTTCAAACAGTAACCATTTCTCCATGGGACACTTGCCCCACTCCCACCCCTGAGCAGGGTCTAGGTCAAACTCAAGGCCAGATACCAAAGGGGCTTAGTTGAGTCTGCAAGCTCCAGGGGCCAAAGCCAGTCTCCCCACCCAACCCCACCCCGGGAAAGCTGGTTGGGACTGAGAGGCACAGCCTGGCTGAGCTGTGCTGAAGCGGCAACTAGCTCCCTTGGGCAGGGTAGGGCCAGCACTCCTCCCCTCAAGGAGGGCCCAGCCCAGAACCGCAGCTCCCTGAGAGGATGCCATGTGGTTCCTTCCTGTTTTGTCCTCCTCAGCCATGCCCCACAGAAACACAGATGGTATGGAAGGGGAGGGAGTACAACCTGCGGATGGTGCTGAGGACAAGAGCCAGGCAGGGGCCAGGCACTGGTGACATCAAAACTCCACCCCTCATCAGCTGAGTGTCCCTAGGAATCATGAGTCCATCTGTCCAGCAGCAGGGCCAGGACTACCTGTAAACCTGTTGCCGTTCAGCTGACTCCAACTCATAGGGACCCTATAGGACAGAGTAGAACTGCCCTATAGGGTTTCCAAGGAGTGGCTGGTGGATTCAAACTGCCAATCTTTTGGTTAGCAGCCGAGTTCTTAACTACTGCATCACCAGGGCTCCAGGGCCAGGACTAGAACCCAAGTATTCCATCTCCCTGACTCCCTGACTCCTATCCCGAGGCCCAGATGGTCATGTTTATTCCAGGTGCAGAAAGCCTCTCCTTTCTGAGCCTCAGTTTCCTCTGCTGTGAAATGGGAGTGAAGAAGGACAGGAGAGAATTCCAGAAGCTCTAAGGGCTCCCTTCCCTGATCTGAGAGACAAGGCCTTACCTGGTCCTGGCAGTTGAAACAAGTCATCCTCTGGACTCCTCTGAGTCCCAATCTATGAAAGCCATATCCCTGTGTCCCTAGGAGAGGAAGGCCAGACTGGAGCAGCAGGCTTAGGGTGGGGCACAGGGCGGGAGACACCGCCACAGGCTCACTGCAGGACTATAGGCCATTCTCTTGCCTGCTCTGGGCCTCAACTTCCCGTCTATGGCCTGAGGGTTGGAGGGCCATCTCTGAGACATCCCCACAAGTCTGTCTTTTCAGGACTCTGGCTGTCAGGGCTTGTGGAGGGGTATATGGAGGAGCAGTGGGAGGCTGTTGTGAGCCTCGCATACAAGGCCCCTGATTTGGCCCTACCACCAGCTGGCCCCTGCAGCCTCCTTGTCCCAGGGCCAGAGCCCCACTTCAGACCCTAGTGTCTCTGGTCCAGACTCTAGCAGCAATCAATCTGTCCTCCATTCGACAGCCCAGTGGAGCCTCCTAAGTCTCAAATTTGATTCTGCTTCTGCCCTGCTCCACAAACCATCAGGATTCCTCAGATGGCACCCACAGTGCAGAGGCCAAACTTGTTAGCTAACATCTGAGGCCTGTCAGGACCTGGTTCTGGTGATTACTCAGCCTCTCCTCCTGCAAGGCCCCTCAGCTCCTGCAAACACAGACACCTGCAGATGCCCTTGTGCCTTCACATCTTCAGCCTTTGCCCAAGCAGATGTCTTTGCCTGGGACACCCTCCCCTACCTTGTCCACACTTCACCAAAGAATCACCTCCTCCAGGGAGCCTTCCTTGATACCCCAGGTGGGGATAGGGGTCTCTTTTGCCTTCCCAGAGGCCCCTGGGTCTCCATTTTCATCTCCCTTTCCTACCAGCTTGGGCTCATCTGGGACAGAGACCAGAGCCCAGTGAGGTCCTTGCACATTGTAAGGCCCCCCAGCAAATGCATGTCAAAAGAATGAATGAATGAGTAAATAAGCAGAGGTTGCCAGTGAGACCATTTCTCGTGAGTGTAGCTGGTCTGTGATAAAATTATGGGAGATAATAGAAGCTCCACTGGGTGAATACCTACTGTGTGCCAGATCCCAAGCTAGGTGTTCTAGATCCATTATTTCATGGGAACGAGGTCTGTTGGGTGCCAAGCTCTGTAGAGGGAACAGTGATGGGTGGTAGAGGGGCTTAAAAGCCAGGAAAGGGCATTTGGATCTAATTTTGTGGGCTGGGGCTTGAAGAGCTCTGAGTTTCCCAGAGGGCTCTGAGGAGGAGATGCGTGTTCTAGGAGCAGATTCTCACATTTTGTATCCCCAGGGGCAGGGCCAGGGGGCAACTTGGGGAGCTTTGTTCTGCCCCCTCCACCCTCACCTACTCCATAACCTACCAAAACCCAAAATCAAGCCCCTTGCTGTGGAGTCAATTCCGACTCATACCAACCCTATCGGACAGAGTAGAACTGCCCCATAGGGTTTCCAAGGCTGTAAATCTTTATGAAACAGACTGCCACCTCTTTCTCCCACAGAGCAGCGGGTGGGTTGGAATTGCTGACCTTTCAGTTAGTAGCCTGATGCTTAACCACTGCACCACCAGGGCTCCTTCCATAACCTACAGGCTCTTGTATTTTGTGATACATACAACTGATGTTTCCTCAAACTGATGTCATGAGCTATGCAAAGGTATCGTCACAACCAACGCCCTCACCACCCCCTATCCAGAATCCCCTGAAACAGATGTTCCACTGAGCCCCACCCCACCTTCCGGGCAGAGTCCAGTCTCTTTCCTGGAAGCCACAGAGATGCCCCCCCCCACCCGTCCCTTGCCACACACACACACACACACACACACACACACACACACACACACACACACACACACACGCACACACCAGCCTGAACCTGGGATGTCACGCACAAGGTCTCCTCACAGTGACCTGTTTTTCATCAGGCCTGTTTTGTCAAGGTCACATCCAAGATCTTCTTTGTGATGGAGCTCAGATGGGCCACTAGCTCCCATGGTCCCAACTCATCAGCCTCACCTAGAAAGGCAGGCTGCCCACCACTTCACTGAGCTGGGCCCAAAGGCTCCCTGCTCTGCCCTGTGCCTAGCCCTGGCCAGGGAGGTCTCTGTCAGGTGAGAGGCAGAAGCCTGCCTGTAGGAGTGTGAGAAGTGGGAGTGAGGGAGGGAGAAAGTGGAGGCAGGCATAGTGTGTGGAGAACTTCCAGAAACTTGCTTGTGAAAGGAAGAAGAGGCACAACTAGAGAGACACACGGGGTCAAGGACGAGGTTTTGCTAAACCGAGAGCAAGTGAGGAGTGAAAAATGTTTGTGGACTAAGAGGAAGGAGCTGGCAGAGGCAGCAGCACCTGGACAGGGCCAGGAGGAGGGGGTTTCAGGCACGGGGGTGCTGCAGAGGAGGCCAAGAAGGCCACGGAAGAACTAGGAGAGAAGGGAGCGAACTCAGGGGTTTATCTAGGTGGCCAGGAAGTTGAAGGAAGCCCTTCCGAAAGGGGTCTTTTCTCTGAAGAAGGAGATGAGGGCAGTTAAGGGCAAGGATTCAGGGCAGGCAGGCAAAGCCTTAGAAGAGGGAAGACAACAGGACAGGCAAAAGATCAAGGACCAGCAACCTGGTATGTGGGGTCCTCAGGTGCTCGTCCGAGTCATGTCCTGAGGCCACACTCAGCAACACAGAGCAGGACAGAGCAGTCTGATGCCGTGAACCACGGGTGCGAATTGACCGGGTGTGTTCATGAGAATCCTGGGTCCTGGGTGCAGGTCCAGGCTGGCAAGGGAGGGGAGAGAGGCCAGGAGGATGGAGCCAGTGTGCTGGAGGCACCTAATCAGAGACCCAGGGATAGAGACAGCAATTGTGTGCAGGCTGGGAGGCTTTGAGAGGAGAGCAGGATGGAGCAGGGCCAGTGTGGGGTACCAAGGAGATAAAGGTCACAGAGGTGAGAGGACCAGGGAAGACTTCAGACAAGGCAGATGGAGAGGCAGGCAACCAAGCCCCTCCAGGCCACGTCCTGTTCACCCTTCTCGGCTGAGACTCTTCACAGCCTGAATCTTGCACACACAGCCAGATAGAGGCAGACCCACGGGGCACTTAACTGGCTTAAACTCTATTCGCCCGTAAACCAAAAAAAAAAAAACTTGTTGCCGTTGAGTCGATTCTGACTCATAGGGACCCTGTAGGGACAGAGTACGACTGCCCCATAAGATTTTCAAGGCTGTAAATCTTTACAAAAGCAGACTGCCATATGTTTCTCCTGAGGAGATGCTGGTAAGTTCAAACCACCAACTTTTTGGTTAGCTTTCAAGCACTTAACTACTGTGCCACCAGGGCTCCTATTAGCCTATAGGCCCCCAATAAACACATAATCTAAGTACCACCTGCAGCTTGCAAAGAGAACCTCAAACCAAGTCCCCTACCCTCATCCTCAGGTTCCTGTCCCTAAGTCCTCTCTATGCAGCATTCTTGAACCACCTCTGGAAATTCATTCATTCCCTCATTCAATAAATATTTCTGGAGCACCTACTATGTGCCAGGCGCTGTCCTATGCACTGGAGATGCAGTAGTGAATACCACATGAAATTCCCTGCTCTGGGGGAGGCTATAGGGTCGCTATAAGTCAGAATCGATTCAATGGCAACTATTTTCTAATAGTTTACACTTCCACTGTAATTATATAATTATGTGTTATAATTTTATAACAGTTTATAGTTATAAGATAAACTATTTTATTAGAAAATAGTATGCTAAAAGACAAATGCTTATTCAAAATAGTCAAAAGGTAGAAACAACCCAAATGCCCATCAACAGATGAATGGATAAACAAAATATGGTATATCCATACAATAGAATACTGTTCAGCCATAAAGAGAACTGAAGTTCTGACACATGCTACAATGTGAATGAACCTTGAAAATACTACACTAAGTAAAGTAAGTCTAAAACAAAAGGACAAATATTGTATGACCTCACTTACATAGAATATCTAGAACAAGCAAATGCATAGAGACAGAAAGTGGATTGGCAGTTACCAGGGGCTGGGGGAGGGGCAATGGGGAGTAGTTGCTTAATGGGTACAAAGTATCTGATTGGGGTGATGAATACTTTTGGAAATAAATAGTGCCAATGGTTGCACAACAACCATTGTGAATATAATTAATTTTTTAAAAGGTGGTAAATGCTAAGGAGAAAAATACAGCATAGGTGGGAAATAGAAAGTACTTGCGTGTGGGGTGAGGGTTGCAATTTTAGCTAGCATGGTGAGGGAAGGTCTTATCAAGAAGGTGTCATTTGAGGTATCCCTGAAGAACGTGAGGTCTGTTCTGTGTTCTTCTAGGCTGGAACAACTCCACAGCAGGAATCACCTGCTCACCCCCTATCCCCGACACTGCACTCTGAACAAGGTGGTTGGCCCTGGCTTTGGTCTCCTCCTCCCAGGCAGCCCCTCAGATACCCACAAGGCCCTGCTCCACCCACACTGTTGGCCGCTAATGGAGGCTCCAGTCTCACATGGCTAGCATTAGAAGTTGAGGATTTGGGGTTTGGTGGAAGGCAGCCCAGGTCTGATTGGAAGGCCACCAACAAAGTTACTAAGGTTTTTGAGGCCTTAGTTTCCTCTCTCAAAATGTCAAAAAGAGACCATGCCCCTAGTCACAGGGCCCCAGGCAGAGAACGAGACAGAGAGTAGAAAAGCGTTTCATCCTCAGTGTTGGGAACGGTCACAGCTCTCTGACCACATACATGCCTGGTTTATAGGCCTCACTGATCAGTCCTGGGCCTGGACATGAGTACTGGAATTGCCTGGTGGGAATGAAGACCAGCTGATGAATGGTTTTAGGACAGACTCTGCAGGGAGTTCTGGGGCTTCTGGGCAACCAAGCTCTGTGGCCCCAGTGGCAGGCTGGACTGTGTGAGGGGAACAGTTACTGAGCAGATCTCAAGGCTTGGTGTGACAAAGCACATTACTTCGTGAGCTTTCTCACGGTGGAATGTAGTGGCCTGAGGGAGAAGAAGTGAGCTCCACATCATGGGGAATATGCAAGCAGAGGCCAGACAAGCCCTTCTCTGGTGGGAGGTGTCTGAGTCAGATTCTGTTAAGACTTCTCTGGCCATGAGGGTCCAGAACTCATGGCCCTGTCACTTGACGCCTGGACTCTGGGGTCTAATTGGGTGTTTTGTCCCTGCCAGGTGAGCTCAGGCCCCAGGAGTTGCTAGGGATGGCCAGGACAGGAGTCGGGGAAGGGGGTTCCCTTTCATGGGAGATGAGGGATTCTCAAGACTCCCTCCACACCCAAACCATCCTGTAGGAGCTGTGGACAGAGCTGCCTACCTTTGGGCCTTAGTGTCTGTGAAATGGGCAGGATCACACCCTACAATAAATACTCGGGCAGTGTTGGTGGCCTGAGGGTTGGAGGTGAGGGGGAATGCAGGCAGGCAGACTTAGGGACGCTACTCCTATAGCCATCATGTTCATTCCTCCAACAAGTCTTCTCTGTCCTCAACCAAGACAAAGTTTTTTGTTTTTTTTTTTTAAATGAGCCAGGCAGAACCAAGGGCAGAGCCCCATGACTCACCTTCACAGGCTGGAGCGACTCATTCAACATTTCCCAGTGCCTCTAGGGAACTGGAGCCTGTGCTGCTTTCTGAGGCCCTAAAGGCAAAACAGACTTTATCCTCAATTCCTAACAAAATTAGGGAAGGGAAGGAATCCAGCTGGCATTGACCCTTGGGCTGGTCTTTCCTGCTCTAATTCCTGGTCTCCATTTCTTTGTCCTGTCTCAGGTCACTCGGTTCCTGAGAGGCAAGGTATCAGGGTGGATTTACTGTACACTTTGAGCAAGTTCCTAATCTGTCTGGCCTGGGTTTTCTCATGGCGCCTCTTTTCTTGAGCATAGATTTTATCATCATTCAGATCTGCATCCTAGTCCCCACTTACTGCTGAATCACTGTGTCACCTGGGGCACGTCACCAGCTGTCTTAATCATCTAGTGCTGCTGTAACAGAAATACCACAAGTGGATGGCTTTAACAAAGAGAAATTTATTTTCTCACAGTCTAGTACACTAGAAGTCCAAATTTAGGGCATCAGCTCCAGGGGAAGTCTTTCTCTCTGTCAGCCCTGGAGGAAAGTCCTTGTCATCAACCTTCCTCTGAACTAGGAGCGTCTCAGCACAGGAACCTCCGGTCCAAAGAATGCCCTCTGTTCCTGGCACTGCTTGCTTGATGGTATGAGGTCCCCATGTCTCTCTGCTTGCTTCTGTCTTTTATATCTCAAAAGAGATTGTCTTAAGACACTATCTGATCTTGTAGATCTCATCAATATAACTGTCAATAATCCATCTCATTAACATCATAGTGGTTGGACTTACAATACATAGGGAAATCACATCAGATGACAAAATGGTAGTCATACACTACTGGGAACCCTGACCTAGCCAAACTGACAGATATTTTGGGAGGACACAATTCAATCCATGACACCAGCCCTCTCAAAGCCTATTCCTTCATCTGTAAAATGGAAGTCATAAAACCCACCACACAGGGCTGCTGTAGGAGCAAATGAGATCCTGTAGCAAAAACACTTATCTCAGTGCCTGGCACCTACTGAATAGCCAAGAAACTGTAGCCCGGGAAAATGAGATTTAGGGAGGTAAAGTGACTTCCCCACGGTCACACAGCAAGTGGGGATGAATCTGGGACTGGAACCCATGTGTCCAGCTTTCCTGTTTCCTGCCCAGAATCTACTGAAATGATACAGTGACTACTCTGGGAGCTGATGGGGGAGGTATCTCCTCATGGGAGATGAACTAGGAGGCTTCTCTGGCTGCCCCAAGGGGGATCAGGCTTGGCCTACCAGTCCCTCAATCTCCACCTGCCCCTCTGCTGGTGGCCTCCATGGGCATGGCCAGTTCCAGCCTCCCCGCAGAGATGTTGGATTCTGGGGCCAAAGCTGTGAGCATGGGGCAGTAGAGAGAAGAGAGGGGAGGTATAAGGTGCAGGATTACAGGCAGGAGTCCTGGCTCCAAGTCCACTGGTAGGTAAAGCTTCAGACACAGCTAGAGCCAGGCACTCAGTTATGTTCTCAGGAGACTGTCTATTCTTTCTCTAGACTCTGCCATTCCTTGGCTTTATTTGGACATTCTCCTCCCTGGTGGTGGCATCTCCAGGGCCTAGGACAGTGCCAGGCACATAATTCAGCTGACTCCAGCAGCTCCAGCAGCTTCAGCCTCACTTCCTACCAGCTTTGCAAACACAGCGGAAAACATGTCTCCTTCCCAATATCCCAGTAAAAGCCCTACGATGGACCTCAAGAAGCCCAGCAAAGGTCGCCCATCCACCTGTAAGCTGGCCACAGGGCCTGAGGGGCCCACTCTTCTCTCACTGGCAGGCCTAGGTTGCAGACCCACCACTCCCAGGTCCTCAAGACTCCAAGAGGGGAAAGAGGGACTCCCTTGAAAGAAAAAACAGGGGTGAGGTTGTCATCATGGTTGCAGGGTGGGGTCTGGTAGCTAGGTAGGAAGAAACTACAGAGGAGCAAAATAATGAGTGTCTGCAGGGCAGGCCAGCCTGCTGGGCCTGGGCCATCTTCTCCCCAGCAGACCGGAGCCTGGTTATCTGGGAGGAATGGTGGACCCTGAAAGCACTAACCGAGGCTATCAGCCAATTACACTCCTTGCAGCTGAGCAGTAAGTTCTTTCTGGAAGGGAAATCCAAGAGGCAGACCCCCATAGCTGACACAGGGAGATAAACAGATACAACAGCCTGGGGTCCAGGCAAGGAACAGAGACCCTCTTGCTATCGCTCAAGGGACTTGTTACCAGTTACCATCAAGTTGATTCCAACTTATGGCAACCCTACGTGTGTCAGAGTAGAACTGTGCTCCCTAGAGTCTTCAGTGGCAGATTTTTCAGAAGTAGATCACCAGGTCTTTCTTCTGAGGCACTCTGGGTAGACTTGAACCTCCAACCTTTCAGTTAGCAGCTGAGCATGCTAACCGTTTACACTACCAGGGACTCAAGCTCCAGGGAAAGAGGGGTTTATTGGAAGGCTCTGGGGCTAATCTCCCAGAGCCTCGTTGGGAGGTGCTGTGCCCCACAGACATGGACTTGGAAAGCAAGGCACCACACCCCATTCCCCCTCCCCCGCTCTTCAGGGGCTGCCCTGTCACCACTGATCTCTGAGCCTCTGTGCTCTATCTCCCCACAGTTCCTCAGCCTGGAAGCTGCCCCTGGGACCTCTCAGCCTTGAGCCCACCAAGGCAGCCCTGGTCTCCAACTCCCTTCATTCACATTCCCAAGGGACAATATCTTGCTAAACTTGCTGAGCCTCAGTTTCCTCATCTGTAAAGTGGGGACAGTAATTGTGAAGGGAAATGAGATACCATATATAAAGCATTTTGCACAGTGCTTGGCATATAGCCAATGCTCACGAGAAGCATTTGTCCAGGCTGTGGCAAGGATTCTGTGAGCTCATCGATGTGCAGCTGGAGTATAGTAGGGGTTTAAGAGATGCCAGTTCCCTCTTTGCTCAGCCGGTAGAGGCCAGAGAGAAACCAAAGGAAGCAGCCTTGGCCTGTAAATTCCCCCAAAGTGACAGCTTCCCCTTCCTTGACCTCAAAATGGCTGTTTCAGTTCCAGCTTTGATTTCTGTTGAGCAAGAGATGAGAAAGAGAAATGGAAAAAGAGAAGAGAAATCAGGTTCTCTGCCCTCCCTATGCCCTCCCTATGCCCTCCCTCTGCCATGCCTGCTTCTTTCGAGGCTAACTTGGCACAACAGGTGGAATTGAAACTTTTCTGGGAATTGCCCACTGTCCCCTGGTGCCAGAGAGGCACTGGCATCAGGTACCTGGCCTCAGGCTGCCCCAAAGCAGGCCCAGGAGGCACCCCTTCTGGATGCTGCATGGGGTCAAGGCTGGGTTGGTGACTAGAACACAGACGGCATAATGACCCTGTAAGGTAGTTCTCTTTACCAAGTGGAGGTCTAGGCTCAGAGAGGGTAGGTAATTCGCCACATTCACGCAGCAAATCTGCAGTGGATCCCAGCCTGTCTGACTCCTCAGTGGAAGGAAGCTGGGTCTTGACCCCCATCATCTGGTGCCCTTGCCGCTAAGCTCATGGGCCAAGGGCCCGGCAAGGGGGTTTCCAGACCCTGTTTCCCAGCAGGCAGGCAGGCCAAGTCGGTCAGGAGGCCTCTTCCCATGTTCAGCCTGGTCTGGGCTGGTTCCTGCCTTGGCTGGGTGGCTGGTGGTGACTCAGGCTTCCAGCTCCTGCCTCTGGCCACCAGGACTCCTCATCCCTTCAAATATGAGGGCCTTGGGGGAGGGGGATGTGGAGGCATCTAAAGGGGTAGAGCTCTCCGAAACATAGGATGCAAGCAGCCCAAGAAGCATCAACCCTTATCAGTACTTCCTTATGTCTAAACTAAATTGCTCCTGCTTCGGACCCCATGCAGTGTCATCTGAGTTGAGGAGAGGAATCTGGCAGAGGCTGTCCCCTCTGTGGGGTGGGGGACTTCAGTGCTTCTGCTGATGGTACATCTGGAGTGGGGATGAGCAGTGGATGCCGGGCTTCAGGGCCTCTACCTACGAAGGACAAGGCTCAGCTCTGGCCCTGTTGCCCCGCCAATGTCTCCAGTTGCTCCTGGGAGTCACTGTGATCAGGGTAAGGATCTGAAAACAAGGGCTTGAGCCTGGGAAGGCCATCTGGGAATCCAGCCTGGGTCTTGATGATAAATAAGAGAAAGGCATGGGGAGTGGATAGGGAGAAACTGCTGTTGGGAACCCAGTACTGAGGCTGCTCAGTGCCAGCCCCAGGGGAAAGGCCTCTGCTGTGTGCAGACTCTCCCTCCAACCCTCTGCCCAGAGCAGCAGACAGCCAGAGCCAGCCTGGCTGTCTCGGACTGTCCGCTGGCGCCATCTCATGGCCACAGGCCCTCAGCACAGGCGAGACATGACTTCTCTGGGAATCCCTTCATTTGAGCATCATCTAAGCATGGACTTTGGGGAGAACAATGGAAAGGGGGGTCTTAGAGTTGGAAAGACTGTGTTGAGATGCCACATGGCTGGGACACCTTGGACAACTACTGGCCTTTCCTGAGTCTTAGTGTCCTTATCTATGGAGAGTAATCTCTACCCCCAAGGGCTGCAGATAAAAAATCTGGCACAGAGTAGGCACTTAAGAAGTGACCCCTGGGGCTAAGGGCTCAGAGACTAATGGAGACCGCAGTAGGCTGAGGGAGACCAAAGTGGGAGGCATTTGGAATGGGCCTGGAGTTGGTTCATTCAGTTAACAAACGTTTATCAAGTACCTGCTGTGAGCCAGAGCACCTCACAGACATGGTTTCATTTAATTAATCAGCCCTGTGTGGTAGATGCCAATGATCATTCGCATTTTACAGACAAGAAAACTATAGAGAGAATAAAAATCAATAAAAATCGACTGCTGTCGAGTCGATTCCAACTCACAGCAACCCTGTAGGACAGAGTAGAACTGCCCCATAGGGTTTCCAAGGAGCAGCTGGTGGATTCAAACTGCCGACCTTTTGGTTAGCAACTGAATGCTTAACCACTGCATCACCAGAGCTCCATAGGGAGGATAGGTAGGAATTACTTTGAGAAGGTGAGGGAAAAGCATCCCAGGCAGAGGGAACAGCATATGCACCAATCCTGGAAAACCCATTGAGAAGGTGGGGCTGGGCCAAAGGAGCCCTGGCAGGCTTGGGAGGAAGTCAATGGCACTTGGGCCCTGCCTTGGAAGTTTTATGACAAGTCATCCCCCTCGGGCCTCCCACCTGGCCTCTCCTGCACAACGCATCTCATGCTCTGGCTACTATATTTGTTCTTCGTTTCTCACACAGGCTGGGCTCGTTTCCCACCTCCTGTCTTTGCGCACACTGCACACCCTGCCTCTTCACGCTTTTTATGTGCCCAAGCTCCCCTGGGCCTTTAAGGCCCTGCAACAGATACACCTCCCCCAGGAGCCCTTCCAGGTCACTCCCTCCCAGGCTCCCCTCCCTGACCCCACTGCACCTCCTCCAGGCCCAGTCAGGTCGGTGGGCAAAGCCAAGACCTTGTGAGAACAAGGTGTTTCCTTTGCAGTGATTCAGTCTCATCCTGAGAGTCTTTGAAATCCCAAGTCCCACCATACTGTGATTCAGAGGCCCTGAGAGCGCTAAAGTCAAGGCTCAGTTGATGTGGCAAAGAACCAAAAGGCTAGGTGGGTAATGAGCACTCGGTGGATACTGAGGTGCCAGGCCAGGGGCATAGAGGTCCTGAATGCTCCTGAATTCCTGGGAAGGGTCAAGAGTGTAGGGAATGGGCAACCGGCCTCAGTTTTCTTTCTTTATCTGTGAAGTGGGAACCAGTGAGCCCTCCCTATCCCCCTGAGGTTGCACCAAGTGCCCTTGTCTGGACAAAGGGGTGGGACTAGGAGGTCTCCAGATCTGCTGGTGAGTCATCTTGGTGAGGCATGGTGGAGATGACCTTGTGTTTCCCAGGATAACACGAACTGAGACCACTTAGGTGGCTGACCCAAACCCTACTCAGGGGCTGACAGCCCCAGGAAGCCCTTGGAGCTGCTCTCATTCCTGGGACGGACAGTGACCCACCCTGGTAGGGGTGGTAGATCATTCTGGGGACCCTGCAAAGGACTAGCTGCTGGGCTGTAGGCTGAGCCCCCTTGCACTACTGAACCCCAGCATGACTCAAATCAGATCAGGAAGTCTAGACTGTCAGTCAGTGCAAGCAACCTCCTAGCACAAACTTGAATAAGCAGTAGATGCTCAATCGGTGCACAACTGACCGAGTGTTTACCAGGTGGTTCAAAGCTTGAAATTTTCCAGTTTGGTCTAAGCCTTTGGCCCCTATCCAGTTCCTCGGTCCCCTTGCCTGTAAAATGGGTTTGGTGGCAAGGTCAGTGGTTTTAAGGGAACCTGCAACTCTGACACTCTTGGATTCTAAGATTCTGCACAGCACCTTACAGTGTACAAGGGCATCTCACCCCCTCGGTGGCAGTTTATCCTCACAATTTCCTGGAGATAAAGATCACCACATTCTACCGAGGAGGCTCAGAGAGGGGAAGGGGTTTGTCCTGAGTCATGCAGTGAGTAGGGGCAGAGGTAGAGTAAGAACCCGGGCCTCAGAATCCCAGGGCAGTGTTTTTTCTCTGCACTATCCCACCCTCACCCCCAGTTGCCTCAGCTGTTCCAAATCAAAGCCCACCTTCTCCAGGTCACCCCCTCTGATTGCTGCCTTCACTCCTGGAGCTGGCCTCCTCAGGACAGTGAAGAACCACATCTCCTCCTCTGGTCTTCCTAACAGCTCTGAGCCCTGGACTGGTGGTAAAGAGGAACCAGGGGAGGGCTTGGCACAGGCAGGGAGAATCTCAACCAGATGATTTCTCAGGGGCATCACCTCTGTCCCCACAACCCAAACACGTCACTCCTAACGAGCCACGTAGGAGGGGCAGTGACTGCTAAATGAGAGACTGTGAGAGGATCTGGTGGCATATAACCCAAAAACCAAACCCATTGTCAAGTTGATTCCAACTCATAGTGACCCTATAGGACAGAGCAGAACTAGGTGCTTAACAAATGTTTGTGAAGAAAAGGAAAGGAGAAAAGAAGGGAGGGAGAAGGTGGCTGGATAAATGAGGTATAAGTGGAACACAAAATAGAGGGCGCATCAGTGAATGAGCAATTGAATAAATGAAGGAATGAGGGATGGCTAGAGGGGTAAGTGGCTAGGAAGATAAATGCATACCCATTGGCTCTGTGGGTGTTACAGCTAAAGACCTAAGAGTTCTTTAATTACCAGTCTGCCCATCTGGCAGACGAGAAGACTGAGACAGAGCTAAGGAGAAAAGCGAGTGCTGGGTCTGTGGGGCTGGCCTTTGACCAGCAGCCTCTGGTCCTCCGCCACCTCTCTCTCCACTCCCTCACCCTCCTTTCCCCTGTTGGGTGGGAAAGAGTTGCTGGAAGGAGGCCTTTTTCTCCGCCTCCATGCTCCTCCAGGCCGAGTTTCCGCCAGGCCTTGGCGCTGGGGGCGGCAGGGAAGTGGCCACCCACGCAGGAGCTATTTCAGTCAGAGACAGGCCCTCCAGGAAACAGAGGAAGCTGCCTGCCCCATCAGAGGTGTTCCAGTCTGGACTGAGGGCAGGGGAGTAGGGAGCCTCAAGTCTGACCTCCCCTTGCCCCAACGCACACGGGGCCACCAAGGTGCTGTGGGGACAGGAGACTGCATGTGAGTGTCAGTGTGTTCGAGGCCATGGGCAGTGCGGAGGGTGGAGAGGAAGAAACAGCTGGACACAAGGGACTGTGACTTTAGGCATACAGGCTGAGTCCAACACTGACCTAGAGGAGATCCCCAGAATTGTGGGACCTAGAGGAGATGAGCAGAATTGGGGGGCCCAGAAGAAGGAACTCCATCCAGCTGGGGCAATCAGAAAAGTAAGAAGCCACCTTGGATCTGGGGATTGATGGATGGTTAGAGTTTTGACAAATAGAGGTGGTGAGTTGGATGGCACTTTGCTTGAATGCAACAGCAAAGATGGGGAGACAGAAGGAGTCTCAGCATCTGGCCTGTGAATGGCTGTGTGGCAATCTTGGTGTCTGGGGAACAATGTGACTAGAGAGGAGGGGGGCAGGAATGAGGATTAGGGTAGAGAGGGGCTGGGGTACTTTAGATGAGGCTGGAGGGCTTATCAGGGGCCTTGAATGTCAGTAGAGGGGTTTGGGCTTTTCCCCAAAGAGCAGAGGGATGCAGGGAAGAGTGTAGTTAGACTCACCTGTTGGAAAGCCCCCCACCTGGCCAGAGTAGTGGCTGGCCAGTAAGAGACTGGGGTCTGCGCCGTTCCAGGGCTTAGATCCCAAGAGTAGGTGACAGATATGAGAGATAGAGCGAACCATGGCAACTACTGCCTGAGGTCGGGGCCAGGCCAGCCCTTTCTCTGGGCCAGCCCCTGCCAAGAACCTGGAGAACAGCTCGTACCTCCTAGGACCTCAGAAGGCAAAACAGATGGAGGAGCTGGGCAACAGCCACTCTGAAGTTTTGCCTGGAAGGCAGAAGGGCTCCCTAGATCCCCTTGTGCAGCCCCCTGCTTCCTTCTAAGAGAGCGGGGAGGGGTTCCAGGAGGTCCAGGAATTGGGAAGGGCAGAAAACAATTGGAGTCTTGGGGTACCTGAGGGAGGGGGTTCTCTAAGGGGTAGGTCTGAGGACGCCAGGCCTCCCAAAGTGGAGCTCGAGGGCACAGCACACTTCCTCCTCCCCCCATTCTCTTCACCATAACCCTCAGCCCTAGCAGGCTGGCCTCCTCTCAGATCCTGCCCGCTTCACCTTCCTTCCTTCTCACACCCCTCTCCACCCGTGGAAATCCTCCTCAACCACCAGTGCCCTGCTTCGTCCTTCAACCTCCTCTGAAGAGTCCCCTCCAGCCTCTGGCCTACCCTGGTCTCTCCCTCACGCTTGCATCTCTGTCCTTCTCTGTCTCTGCATCTATATCTACATCTATACACTGTGCCCTCATGCCTCCCTCCATCAGGCAGTAAATACTCAGTAAATGCTTGGAATGGAAAAACAAGAGAATAAATGCATGAATGAATAAACGGCCTGAACAAATGAATAAGAAGATGAATGAATGAATTTTCTCTTTTCTGTACTAGTTTGGCTCCCTGGCTACAGTGGGGGGACCATCATGCTTCCTTTTCTTGTCTTAGCTGGACACCCAACACTCCAAGCGCATGGGCTGAAGCCCACAAAACAGCTTTGATGATGAAAGACCAGGTGGTGTGGGATGTGGGCTGCAAGCTGGAGAACTCTAACATCATCACTTTGCAATTGCCCAGAATCTGGGTAAAATATTTTCATCAAAATCAAATTTAAGTTGAAAGGAATTCGTTTGGGGAGTTTTGCTTTAGTATAAATTTTTAAAATCTCTAACTTTACTTAGCTGGTTCCTACTGACAAAGTATATTCACATTAAGAACAGTTAATACTTGTGCCAGGCACTAATCCTCACCACACTTCTGTGATGCAGGTACTATATCTCCCCGTTTTGCAGTGGGGAAACTGAGGCACAGAGGTTAAGACCACATCACTCACACATGGCAGAGCTGAGATTTGAACCTGGCCATTTGGGCCAGGGTCCATGCGCTTGGTCTCAACCCTCCACCACTCTCTCAGTGCATTTGCAGGACTTCATATTCTTTCCAGCCTCAGTTTCTCTCACTAGTAAAACAGGAAGATAGGCAGATTGGATTCGTTATCTCAAAGGCTTTGCCCTAGAGGTCCTTTGGATTTAGTTTGTAAATTCTCTCCAGAAGCCAGTAAACATGGAAATGCCAGTTTGGAGGTAGGTATCCAGGAGTCAGACTTTCCCCATCAGGAAACCCTTTAAGACATTTGTGCTGCTGCGCCCTGCCCCCCACCCCCACCCCAGACCCAGCCCGACAGATGAGGGACAAGGTGTGGCATACAGCGGCATGGCATTTATTGAGCACCTACAGCATATCAGGCTCATGGCACATTTTATTGATAAGGACACAGGCCCAGAGAAAGCAAGTGACATGCTCTAGGTCATACAGTATGGAAGTGGGGGAGCCAGGATTTGAACCCAGACCTGCCTAGCTCTGAAGCTGGGCTTGTCACCTCCACACTCTGTGCCTGTGGGCTACACCAGGATGCTCCCTCTGAGTCAGATGATTGGGTTATGGTTCTGGATCTGTTCCTAACTCACTGAGTAAGAGGGAGCAGTCACTGCCCCTCCGTGTGCCTCGGTTTCCCTCTCCATAAATTAAGGGGTTGACTTGATTGGTCCCTCCTCCCATTTGCCTTCAGGGAAGGTGGTTTCACTCTTACCACCAAAGGGAGCTGCTGCTTCAGTGGTTCTGCCAGATCAGTCTTTGCAGCCAAAAAAAAACCCAAACCCGTTGCCACTGGGTCAATTTGGACTCATAGCGACCCTGTAGTCAAGTGGAAAAAGGCCTTAGGAAATTCCTAGATCCCCTTCTTTCTCCATTTTACAGATAAGGAGATTGCAGCCAAAAGAAGGACCATGGCTTTGGAAGGTGGAGTCCAGACGGAGATCATATCGGGGTTAACTAAGTCCTGGGCTGGGCTCTCAGACATAGAGAGGCACCAGACCTGACACTTCTCAGGGGGGCCCCAGTCCTTGTGGGAGAGACAATCTCCAAACCCCAGGGAGCCCAAGGATAGCAGGAAGCCCTCCCTAGCATCCACATGACAGCCCTGAGAGGTAGGTGCCTCATTCCCCCATTTTCCAAAGTGAGGCTCAGAGAAGGTATATCACTAGCCCAAGGTCACACAGCTAGTGAGTAGCAGAGTCCGTCAGCCTCCACTAACAGAGAAGGAGACATTTGACCAGGGTTTTGAAGGATGAATAGGAGTTCACCAGGAAGGCTGACGAGGAATAGATACTATAAAAAGAAAGCAAATTGGATTTCTCCCAAGCTTGAGTTTTATTGCATTCCAGGTTTCCTCAAAGTGAGGGCTGTGTGGGGCCTCTGTGTGGGTGGTATATATCAGAGACAGACAAAGTTGGTGCCCTCATTGTTCAGATGGGGAGATCAAACCCAGAGAGGGTCAGGGGCCTATTGGGTAGTCAGTGGGTGCAGTCACTGACAGGTTGTGTGTTACTTCCTCAGTGTCTCCGGACGTAGGAAGCCCGGTTGGGTAGCCATGGAGCTGGACAATGGCACTGGCCAGGACCTGGGCTCACTACCCACTACCTGCATCTACCGCGAGAACTTCAAGAGGCTCCTACTGCCACCTGTTTACTCAGTGGTGCTAGCAATCGGCCTGCCGCTCAATGTCTGCGTTATAGCCCAGATTTGTATGTCCCGTCGGGCCTTGACCCGCACTGCCGTGTACACCCTGAACCTAGCCCTGGCTGACCTGCTCTATGCCTGCTCCCTGCCCCTGCTCATCTATAACTATGCCTGCGGTGACCACTGGCCCTTCGGTGACTTCGCCTGCCGCCTGGTCCGATTCTTCTTCTATGCCAACATGCACGGCAGCATCCTGTTCCTCACCTGCATCAGCTTCCAGCGCTACCTGGGCATCTGCCATCCTCTGGCCCTCTGGCACAAGCATGGGGGCTGCCGGGCTGCCTGGTTAGTGTGTGGGGCTGTGTGGCTGGTTGTGACTGCCCAGTGCCTTCCCACAGCTATCTTTGCCACTACAGGCATCCAGCGTAACCGCACTGTCTGCTATGACCTGAGCCCGCCCACCCTGGCCATCCACTACATGCCCTATGGCATTGCCCTCACGGTCATCGGCTTCCTGCTGCCCTTCACCTTCCTACTGGCCTGCTACTTCTGCCTGGCCTGCCGCCTGTGCCGCCAGGATGGTCCAATAGGGCCAGTGGCCCAGGAGCGGCGTAGCAAGGCAGCCCGCATGGCTGTGGTGGTCGCAGCCACCTTTGTCATCAGTTTCCTGCCTTTCCACATCACCAAGACAGCCTACCTGGCGGTGCGTTCTACATCCGGAGTCTCGTGCCCCATACTGGAGACCTTTGCAGCCGCCTACAAGGGCACACGGCCCTTTGCCAGCTTCAACAGTGTGCTGGATCCCATCCTCTTCTACTTCACCCAGAAGAAGTTCCGCCGTCAGCCACACAAGCTAATGCAGAAATTCACAGCCAAGTGCCAGCAGCGTCATTGAGCCCACGGAGGCAGGACACCCAAGGCCCGGGCAGTCATCATGGCCTCCACTGTGGCTGGGGCAGCAGTTGTTAGGTGCCATCGAGTCAGTTCCAAGTCATAGCGACCCTGTGTACAACAGAATGGAACAATGCCCGATCCTGCACCGTCCTCACAACCACTGCTGGGTTTGAACCCATGGTTGCAGCCACTGTGTCAATCCATGTCATTAAGGGTCTTCTTTTTCACGGACCCTCTACTTTACCAAGCATGATGTGCTTCTCTAGCAACGGGTCCCTCCTGATAAGATGTCCAAAGTACATGAGACAAAGTCTTGCCACTCTCACTTCTAAGGAGTATTCTGGCTCTGCATCTTCCAAGACAGATTTGTTCATTCTGCTGGCAGTCCATGGTATATCCAATATTCTTCGCCAACACCATAATTCAAAGGCGCCAATTCTTCTTTGGTCTTTATTTATTGCCCAGCTTTTGCATGTATATGAGGCAATTGAAAATACCATGGCATGGCTCAGGCACACCTCAGTCCCCAAAGTGACATCTTTGCTTTTTAACACTTTTAAGAGGTCTTTTGTGGCAGATTTGCCCAATGCAACACATCATTTGATTTCTTGACTGCTGCTTCCATGGGCGTTGATTGTGGATCCAAGTAAAATGAAATCCTTGACAACTTCAATCTTTTCTCCATTTCTCATGATGTTGCTTATTAGCCCAATTGTGAGAATTTTTGTTTCCTTTACATTGAGGTATAATCCATATTGAAGGTGGTAGTAGTCTTTGATCTTCATCAGTAAGTGCTTCAAGTTCTCTTCGTTTTCAGTAAGCAAGGCTGTGTCATCTGCATATCACAGTTGTTAATGAGTCTTCCTCCAATCCTGATGTGTATTCTTCTTCATATAGTCCAGCTTCTAGGACTATTTGCTCATTATATAGATTGAATAAGTGTGATGAAAGGATACAACCCTAATGCACACCTATGCTGACTTTAAACCAAGCAGTATCGCCTTGTTCTGTTTGAGTGACTGCCTCTTGGTCTATGTACAGGTTCTTCATGAGCACAATCAAGTGTTAAGAAATTCCCACTCTTCACTATGTT
Source organism: Dugong dugon (assembly GCA_030035585.1). NCBI lineage: Eukaryota > Metazoa > Chordata > Mammalia > Sirenia > Dugongidae > Dugong > Dugong dugon. The sequence goes on along the minus strand of CM057467.1, from coordinate 73,782,064 downwards.
ATCCATAATTTTTTATGACCCACACAGTGAATGCCTTTGCATAGTCAATGAAACACAGGTAAACATCTTTCTGGTACTCTCTGCTTTCAGCCAGGATCCATCTGACATCAGCAATGGTATCCCTAGTTCCATGTCCTCTTCTGAATCTAGCCTGAATTTCTGGCAGTTCCCTGGCAGTGTACTGTTGCAATTGTTTTTGAATTATCTTCAGCAAAATTTTACTTGTGTGTGATATTAATGATATTGTTCAATAATTTCTGCATTTGGTTGGATCACCTTTCTTGGGAATAGGCATAAATATGGATCTCTTCCAGTCGGCTGGCCAGGTAGCTGTCTTCCAAATTTCTTGCCATGGATGAATGAGCACTTCCAGCATTGCATCCATTTCTTGAAACATCTCTATTGGTATTCCATCAATTCCTGGAGACTTGTTTTTCACCAATGCCTTCAGTGCAGCTTGGACCCCTTCCTTCAGTACCATTGGTTCTTGATCATATGCTACCTCCTGAAATGTGTGAATGTCAACCAATTCTTTTTGGTACAGCGACTCTGTGTATTCCTTCCATCTTCTTTTGATGCTTCCTGTGTCGCTCAATATTCTGCCCATAGACTCCTTCACTATTGCAACTTGAGGCCTGAATTTTTTCTTCAGTTCTTTCAGCCTGACAAATGCCAAGCGTGTTCTTCCCTTTTGGTCTTCTAACTCCAGGTCTTTGCACATTTCATTATAATACTTTGTCTTCTCGAGCCACCTTTTGAAATCTTCTGTTCAGCTCTTTCACTTCATCATTTCTTCCACTTGCTTTAGCTGCTCAACATTCAAGAGCAAGTTTCAGAGTCTCTTCTGACATCCATTTTGGTCTTTTCTTTCTCTTCTATCTTTTTAATGACCACTTGCTTTCTTCATGTATGATGGCTTTGATGTCATTCCAAATCTCATCTGGTCTTTGGTCATTAGTGTTCAGTGCATCAAATCTATTCTTGAGATGGTCTCTAAATTCAGTTGGATATACTCAAGGTCACACTTTGGCTCTTGTGGACTTGTTTTAATTTTTTTCGTCTTCAACTTGAACTTGCATATGAGCAATTGATGGTCTGTTCCGCAGCCAGCCCCTGGCCTTGTTCTGATTGATGATATTGAGCTTCTCCATCGTTTTTTTCCACAGACGTAGTCAATTTGATTCCTGTGTATTCCATCTGGCAAGGTCCACGTATATAGTCACGGTTTATATTGTTGAAAAAAAGGTATTTGCAAGGAATAAGTCATTGGTCTTGCAAAATTCTGTCATGTAATCTCCAGCGTCATTTCTGTCCTTAAGGCCATATTTTCCAACTACCGATCCTTCTTCATTTTCAACTTTTGCATTCCAATAACTAGTAATTATCAATGAATCGTGATTGCATGTTTGAGCAATTTCAGACTGCAGAAGTTGGTAAAAATCTTCAATTTCCTCATCTTTGGCCTTAGTGGTTGGTGCAGCAGAAGCCCCACCACCCCTAGACCATGCATAGAGAGAATCAGAGCTAGCTCTGCTTGGCATGGAGTAAGGTCAACCACAGAACTAAAAATCTCATCAGTAAGTGTTTATTGAGCCCCTTCTCTGAGACAGACATTCCTAGGCCTGACTCTGGCCCTTGAGAAAGTCCCAGTCAGCCATGGGGACTTGGGGAAACCATGTTAAACTGCTCACAAAAATATAATGTGACATGTACTGTAATCGGGGGTATGCTATGTGCTGTGGCATTACCAAAGAAGGGGAAGAGGGAAGATGGGAGAAAGAGATGAGAGCTTCTGTGAAGGGGCATTTGAGCTGGGTTTTGAGGGATGAATATGAGCTCTCAGGGAGGGGGTATGATGTTCCATTCATTTTTCAAACCTTTACTGACACCTTCTGCTTGGCCTTGGTTGAATCTGGGGGTCTCAGAAGAACCAGCCCTAGCCCTGCCCCATACAGCCTCCCAACTCCTGAAGTTACAGACACTGACACAGTGATATCAGACCTGGGGGTGGGGAGATCCCAGAGGATGCCCCTGGCACTCAGCACAAGGAGTCAAGGAAGACCTCACTGAAGAGGAGCCATTTGAACCAGATGTTGAAGGCTGAGAGGGAGCTCAGCAAAAGAAAGTGGGGAACACTTTCAGGCAATCTGGTCCAGTCTTGTGCTAAGCTCTGCCCTGATGGAGATGGGCAGAGGACTAGGGTAGAGAGCATACGGTTTCACGTGTGAGAAAATAAGAGCTGTCCCACTGCTACCCTCCAGACAAGGGCAAGAATGGGCCAGATACTCCAGGCTGGGGGAGCTCTGCAGAGGGAGGAATCAGGAGGACTTCTTGGAAGAGGTGGGGCTTGAGCTGCTGCTTTGTTTTTCTTGACCAATGTATTGTGACCTCTACAGGAGTCCTCTGGTCTCCCTTCAGGGCCCGGACCTGTGGGTGACATGGCCCCACCCCTAATCCCTAGGGATGGGCAGAGTCCACACAGCAGCAAGGGACATATTCTCACAGAGGGCAGTAGGACCCAGAGAGCAATAATGTTGCTCTGGTTTCAGATCCTTCCAAAGGCTAACCAAAACTGCATTTGGTTGCTTATCTATCTTGTGCACTGCTGTTCGGGCAGACACTAAGTCCACCCACATTTGCCTTTGGGTCACTTTCAAGGGGCCCTTGGACCCTCGTGTGGCAGGTTTCTCTGTTTTTCTTTCCTCTTTTCCCACGGTTCACACCCCCTTCTCTCTAGCCTTCTTGGTTTCACCCAAATCAGCTATGGCTTGACCCACCTGCTACACTGTCTGGCCCACTAAGGGACTAACTATAGCCACCAGAGAGCAGTACCAGGAGGGAGGAGCCACCTGCAGGATCCTTGCTTTCATTCCAGCAGTAAGAATTTCATTGTCTGGCGCCTGGAAGTGCTCGGCATAAACGGTGTCGTGCATACCTAATTCCCGAATTAACTGCTGTTAACTCTTCTAGGGAGAACCATTTCCCGACCCGTGCCAGGACGATTGCCCTTATTCAGCCAAGCTCTTCTATAACGCAAGATGATCCAATCTGTGAGGCTGTGTGTGCCGTCTGTGTTCCAAGCTTCGTGTAAACGCCACCGCAGGAGGGCGGGGTAGGTGGTTATACTGCTCATTTTCTCAGCCTCAGCTCCGTTTAAAGAGACACCATCTCCTCCAATATCCCACAGAAGTAGTAACCAAGCTGCAATGGCTTCCTTCCCTTTCTGCTGGAATTACCCACACATCTCAATAAGCTCAGTAGGGGTTTACTCATGCGTTGTCGTGGAACTGGCTGGTAGGATTTCGTCTCTGGGGTCATCAGGTTCCCAGGCATCTTTCATCTTAGGAGTAATGAGCGGCCATGCCAGGGGGGCGCTGCTCTGCACTGTTGGACTCCTCCTGCACTGTCACTTCCACAGCCGATTCACTACTAGAGCCACTCTCCCACGGATTCCATGTTTTCGCATCCCAGTCACCTCTCATGAACACTGTCCTAATCCTTACCTTTGGCCAACCTGGGATTTCCCCTGCGGATGCTTCAGTCTCACTTGCCATTTCTTTGGTCTCCTGGTTGGCTTACCAATTATCCAGGCATGGACCAGCAACTTGAAATTTGCCTCCAAAATTAGAGGGTGCAGGGAGACCAAAGAAAGAGGAGGGCAACTCCAGTATGGCGGCAAAGGAGTTTGTTATTAGGGAGATTTACTTATGGAGGCAGTGGTCTCAGTGGCAGGAGGACCAAGGCAGATCTCTGCGTGCAGCAGCATGGGGGGGTCACGGCAATAGCAGGGCCCCCCATTGTGTAGGGAGTGGATGGTAGAAATTATCATCCCATTTTACAGATGAGAAAACTGAGACTCAAGGAAGTTTGCCCAAGCCCACACAGCTGAGATGTACTAGAGGCATTCCAAATCCCATGTTCTTAGCTACTATGTGGTGTTACACTGGAAATTGATAATATGGGTTTCACAGTATTCCCACTCTTCTAGCAAGTTATGTGCTGTTGTTGTTGTTGTTAGTTGCCATCAAGTGGTTTCCAACTCATGGAAACCCTGTTTGTGCAGAATAGAACTCTACACAGGGTTTTTAAGGTTGTGACCTTTTAGAAGCAGATTGCTAGGCCTGTCTTCTGAGGCACCTCTGGGCAGGTTTGAACTGCCAGCCTTTCAGCTAATAGTCAAGTGCTTAACCATTTGCACCACCCAGGGACTCCTAAGTTATGTGCTACATCAGTGTAAATTATGTCTACCTAGTATTTGTGCTACTGCCTCAACCACAGAGGATTACGATGAAAGAATCCTACAGTGTTAGACGTGTATACTAAACAAACCTTACCTTTGGCACTTTCCTTCCCCCCAGCTGTACAAACATGCAGGTGAGGTCTCTAATTGCTTGTCCTGCTCCCAGACTCACGGCTACTTAATATGCTAGTCGTTGCCACACAGGACTGGAGAGCATTTCTTTTTAACGGCAGCACTTCCTGCAGGGTTCTCATGTGTGCTTCAGCAGCTAGCTGGGTCTTGATGGCCAGCTGAACAGCCCAGAGCAGAGGCCATGCCACGGCCGCTGCTACTCTCCTAGCTTCCTTTCCACACTTATAAAGGTGTGTGTCCTCCCACAACCGTGCTATGCCGCTTGGCGTTTTTGATATGTCCCTGTACTCAAGTGGTAGGCTGCATGCATCAAGCATATAGGCCAGACCTCCCCACGTGTAGGTCACTGGCCAAGGACAAAGGTGGCTCCATGCTAGAGGGTTACATAAGACTGCCTCAGCAAGGTCACATAACAGGGGCTTGGAAAACAGCAGTGAACGAACGGAAAGCATGGGGGCAATCATGTTTGGCATCGCAAGCCTGTTTTCCCCTTCAGACTCTGACATTTGAAGTCAGACTCTTGTCTCCTCTGCAGTCTTTTCTTTCCACTCTTCTGAGAAAATTTTCAGTGTGAGGGGGGCCCTAATCCCAGGAGTCCCCACTCTCCCACATATGACAGCCCCTACTGTCTGAAATTTGTACTTTTCCAAACTCCTTCACATCCTTTCATATTGCCTTCACATTACTCCTGGGACAGAGGTCCTTATCCCCATATTACAGATGGGTAAATTGATGCTGGACAGGAATAAAGACTTAAATCACAGGTTCCCAGCATCCTGCTGCTTGGCCTTGAGGTGGGTTGGCTGGGGCCTACAGCTCAGGAATCTCCATGGTGGGGAGGGCCAGCATTTAAGGATCTAGACTGCCCCTCTGCCACAGATTTCTGCTGTATCAGCCACAGAGAGGTTAATGGTCCAAGATGGTCCTCCAGCTGTCATGTCCACATTGTAAGCAATAAGAAGGTGGGGAGGAGGTGGTTGGTGCGGAGAGGCAAAGGAAAGTCACCACCTAACTCTTAAGAACATCTCCTTATATCGATCTGCCTTGGGGCACCTCTGCTTGCACCCATTAGCCAGGAGTAAGTTACCTGGCCATACCTAGCTGCAAAGGAAGTTGGGAAATGAAGCCTTCATCTTGGGAGGCCACGTGCCCACCTAACGTGGCGAGAATGGATATTGTGGTTGGCATCCAGTTGCCTCTGTCACACCTTTCTAGGGGTCCCCAGTTACAGGGACTGGGTCAGGGAGATGGGCATTTGGATGATAAATGAGGAAAGGAAAGAGAAGGGAGGGAGGGTGAGGCAGGAAGGATCTACTATGTGGGTTAGCAAAAGGCTCTGACAAAGTGTGTGGTCTTGGCAAGTCAGTTTCCATATCTGGGCCTCAGCTTCTCCATCTGTAATAGGAGGTATTATAAGGATTAAATGAGAAAATACTTGGCAAGTTACCTGGTACCTGCAGGGCCCAGTAAATGGTAATCACTATCATTGTTATGAGTCGGAATCAACTCGATGGTAATGGGTTTGGTTTTTTGGTTTTATCATTGTTACAGCTCCCCAGAGCCTCCCCAGTGCATTCAAGCCTTTCCTTCACTAGCCCTGTGAACTCTCCAGCCTTATCCCTTCGCTAACAACCTTCATGCCTTTGCCCATGCTGTTCCCTTCACCAGAAACACCTTTACCCTTCAGTCCATTACATCCATCCTTCAAGATCCAGCTGTGCTGCTGCGTCCAGCCAGAAGTCTTCCTCTACCCACAGGAGACTAACCTTAGACTCTGAACTCTCATGGTCCCCCAGCCCACCACACTCCGCCTGCACAGCCCTGTCTGTGCCTCGGTCTGTCTCTAGCCTCAGCAAGAGGAACATGCCAAGGGCAAGCCCCCCCACATCCATCACTGAATATGCTTTGGGTCAAAGTGAGGAGCAAGAAGGTGGATGGCAGGAGGTGAAGGAGACAACGGGAGGGAGAGGAGAAGGAGGAATGTAAGGCCTTCAAGTAGTGCTTGGAGTCCCTGGCACAGGCATGTAAGTGGGTTTTCCTCTTTATAGGGACAGATGGGACTTATGGATTATGGTTCTTGTTTTCAAGAAAGTGTGCAGAGCTTTTTATCTTAAAAGATCAGCTGCCTCTCTGTGCTGAGGGAGAAAGGAACAGTTGCAACCCCTTGCATAAAGCCCCCTGTTTAGAAACCTCCTCTGCCTATCCCTAGAATGGACCTTAGAGGAGCTTGTGTTCCAATAAGGCAAAATAATGATAATACTAACATTTTTTGTCTGCTTACTATGATCCAGGCGTTGTTCTAAGTGCTGTGCACATATTAATCAATTTAATCCTCACAACAACTTTACAAGGTAGGTGTCATTTTTGTTCCCGTTTTACAGTTGGGATATCTGAGGCACAAAGAAGTTAAGTAACTTGCCCAGAGTAACACAGCTAGTAAATGGCAGAGCCAGGATACACTCAGGTGGTCTGGCTCTGGCGTTTGTACCCTTTATGCTATTCTGCCTCTCAAAGGGAAGCTGGGAATGGAGTTAACGTGTGGCCCACAATTTCCACTCCTGGAAAAGCAAACAAAAGGTCACAACTCCTGGTAGCCTGCTGGAACAGTCACCTGGTACTCTGCTCAGGGGCTCAGCCTGGGCTGTGGGCAGGGGCAGAGACACTCTGTCTTCTGCTCTCCCCCCTCTTCCTCCTTCCCCCACCACAGGCAATTGAAGAGCCTAGTCTCGAGGTGGGTAATATCTGTATTGCTTGGCATGACACTGCACTGTATAGGGAGTAAGAATCAGCTTCTGTCTTCTGACATCACCACACTTCTATCACACTGTGGTGATAAGAATCAGAGTACCTTCTGCCCAAAGCCAGCCTCACCAGCAAGGGCACTTTCCATCAGTTCTCAAGACTGGGGGTGGCCCAGTGCTTTGGGTGCCTTGACATAGGTGGGAAATGATGGAACTGAGAGGGCAGGAGTGGGATGCAGCAGGAACAGTCTGTCATGAGACCCTGTAGGCAGGCTGCCAGCCACAGGACCTCCATGTAGCAGCCTCTGATGGCCTAAGAGTTGGTCCTGGGCCATCTCAAGCTGCTGGTTTCTCTGTTTGGAATGAAGCAGTGTTGAGGGGTTATTCCCCTCCACTCAGGGTGTCTGGTGGACATATCCCACTCACCAAGGTTGCTCTGAGCTTGAAAGAACCACCTTGAAGAGGTGGATGAAGGAGAGGTGGGAGTCTGGCTCTCTTCCTTGTATTTAATAATCTGGCCCCAGCTCCTTTTCCATCCATCTTCCTCCACACAACTCAACCCTCTAGGCTTATCTGAAACTCATTGTTGCTTTATAGTCATGCTCCTTTCTATCTCTGGGTTTTGCATACACAATACCTTCTACCAGGAGCAGCTATCACCTAGACAGCTACGCTGACCAAATGGAATGCATACCTGCAACAGCGCAGTGACCTTTCTGCCAGTCTGTTGTCCCAAGAGTTACAGGCTGAACTTGGTCCAATGACATATCAAGAAGAACCCCCAGCACAAGCTAGTGCGCCACCAGAGCCACCTCCCCTTTCCTCTGAGAGAGGAAGGCCCACTGCTAGAAGACGCCTGGTACACAGATGACTCTAGCCAAGATATGCCACCACAGTGGATGGCTGTGGCTGTGCAAGCCTCCACTGATATCATTTGGGCAAGGGTCAGGGCAAAGCAGTCAATGCACCAAATTAAGGGCTGAGTGGATGCTCATCACCCATGAACCTTGGCCCTTAACCCTGTGTACGGACAGCTGGGTGGTAGCCTATGGGCTGACTATGTGGATAGGCCAATGGCATAAGGAACAATGGACAATAACAGGTAAAGTCCTATGGAGGAAAGCCTTGTGGCAGGACATCTGGGATCACCTCCAAACCCGGGATGCTGGCCTGTTTTTCAGGTAGCAGCCCATTCACCCCTTTCCCTGCCAGGAAACCAAGAAGCAGACATCATAGAACAAATTAGAATGGTGTATCCTGAGGGGGAAGCTGCCCATTGGACTCACCAGAAGAGCAGACACCGTAGTGCCTGTGTTGGTTGGAAAATAGTCGAAGAGTCAAGTATAGCAGTAAAACATAGTAATCCGGTGAGTGCTGTACAAAATTGCCCCTTGTGCTCATGCCAACACCCAAAGAATCTGCCACACAATCCTGGGAAGATACATAAGAGAGCACAGCCAGTGATGGACTGGTAGGTAGATTATATAGGGCCCCTATCCCCTAGTGAAGGAGCGAAGTACACTCTTGTTTGTGTGGATACTGTCACCGGCTTGACACAGGCATTCCCATGTAAACAAGCAAACCAAACTGCTACAATAAAGGAATTACAGAAATTGAGTGTTATATATGGTGTCTTAGTTATCCAGTGCTGCTATAACAGAAATAGCACAAGTGGATGGCTTTAACAAACAGAAGTTTATTCTCTCACAGTTTGGGAAGCTAGAAGTTAGAATTCAGGGCGCTAGCTCCACGGGAAGGCTTTCTCTCTCTGTCAGCTCTGGTGGAAGGTCCTCGTCATCAATATTCCCATGGTCTAGGAGCTTCTCAGTACAGGGACCCCAAGTCCAAAGGACATGCTCTGCTGGCTCTTCTTGCTTGGTGGTAATGAGGTCCCTCTCCTCTCTGCTCACTTCTCCCTTTTATAGCTCAGAAGAGATTGACTCAAGATACAACCTAATAGCGTAGATTGTGTCCTGCCTCATTAACATAACTGCCTCTAACCCTGCCTCATTAACATCACAGAGATTAGGATTTGCAACACATAGGATAGTCATATCAGATCACAAAATAGAGGACAACCACACAATACTGGGAATCATGGCCTAGTCAAGTTGACACACATTTTGGGGGGACACATTTCAATCCATAACATATGGGATACCCTGAAGGGTTGATAGTGACCATGGGACACACTTTATAGGTCATGATGTGCACGAATGGGCAGCTGAGAATGAAGTACAACGGTATTACCACCTGCCCTACAACCCCTAGGCCAAGGACCTGGTGGAAAGGAAGAACAGTGTCCTGAAACAACAAATACAAACCCTTAAACAGGCAAGGCTTCCCTGGCAGGGTGGACCAAGGTGCTTCGTGAGGCTTTGAGGTTAATAAATTCTGTTCCCACTGGGGCTTTAGCCCTGTATGCCAGACTAGGAGTCCTGAGTGACTCTCTAGCAATGATCCAAGTGACATCACAGGCTCCAGAAGCCTATCCACCAAGGTTGCTGCCAGAACAGAACAGCATGGTCCTCTAGACACCCCAGAACCTGGCGCCGGGAAGTGTAACCATCTATTGGCACCTGTCGTGGGTCACTCCACCTGGGTGGATTTGTTACTTCGTCCCTCTGGAGGCAGAGGAATTAACCGGCCTAACATGGGAGCCCACCATCCTACTGCATGTAGGGCTTCGGCAATCACGCCTCACATGGAAGGGAACAACGGCCATACCACAAGTGATGGAAGTGGGTCTGCTTTTCTGGCATACACCAAAATGGGTGACTTTACTCACAACCTTTCAGGTGATCTCCCCAGGGCAGCACGCATGGTATACTTAGCCAGGGAAAATGCCTACTTAGCCAGAAACAATGCTGTCTCTCCTTACAGTGACACCTCCTCTGAGGGCCCTCAGGGACTTTGCAGAAGAGGAAGAACACGTCAGATTGTAACAGCAGGCCTCCAGGGGTGGACTGAAGGGAAAAACAGGCTTTGCAAGGCCGAACATGGCTGCATTCATGTTTTCCATTAGTTTACTGCTGTTTATGTTAGTTCACTGCTGTTTTCCAAGCCCCTGTTATGTGATCTTGCCAAGGCAGTCTTATGTAAACCTCTTGCATGGAGCTACCTTTGTCCTTGACCACTATAAAACCTCTGTCCCACTGCTCTGTCCCACGGAGATCTGCCTTGGTCCTCCTGCTGCTGGGGACCACTACCTCTGTATGTTTTTGTTGTTGTTAGGTGCTGTCCAGTCAGTTCCAGCTCATAGCAACTCTGTGTACAACAGAACCAAACACTGCCCGGTCCTGCACCATCCTCACGATCATTGTGCTTGAGTACATTGTTGCAGCCACTATGTCAGTCCATCTCGTTGAGGGTCTTCCTCTTTTTTGCTGGCCCTCTAGTTTATCGAGCATGATGTCCTTCTCCAGGGAATGGTCGCTCCTGATAAGATGTCCAAAGTATGTGAGACAGTCTCACCATTCTTGCTTCCAAGGAGCATCCTAGCTATACTTCTTCCAAGGTGGATTTGTTCATTCTTCTGGCAGTCCATGGTATATTCAGTATTCTTCACCAACACCATAATTCAAAGGGGTCAATTTTTCTTCAGTCTTCCTTACTCATTGTCCAGCTTTCCCATGCATATGAGGTGACTGAAAATACTGTGCCTTGGGTCAGGTGCACCTTAGTCCCCAAAGTGGTATCTTTGCTTTTTAACACTTTCAAGAAGTCTTTTGCAGCATATTTGCCTAACGCAATGTGTCGTTTGACTTCTTGACTGCTGCTTCCATGGGCATTGATTGTGGATCCAAGTAAAATGAAGTCCTTGACCACTTCAATATTTTCTCCATTTTTCATAAAGTTGCTTATTGGTCCAGTTGTGAGGATTTTTGTTTTCTTTATGTTGAAGAGTAATCCATACTGAAGGCTGTGGTCTTGAACTTTATCAGTAAATGCTTCAAGTTCTCTTCACTTTCAGCAAGCAAGGTTGTGTCTTCCGGATATTGCAGGTTGTTAATGAGTCTTCCTCCCACCCTAATGCGGATTCTTCTTCATATAGTCCTGCTTCTTGGATTATTTGCTCAGTATACAAATTGAATAAGTATGGTGAAAGGATACAACCCTGACCCACACCTTTCCTGACTTTAAACCACGTGATATCCCCTTGTTCTGTTTGCACGATTGCCTCTTGGGCTATATACAGGTCCTTCATGAGCACAATTAAGCCTTCACAATGTGTCAGTTATCCAGTGCTGCTATGACAGAAATACCACAGGTGGATGAGTTTAACAAAGAAAAATTTATTCTCTTACAGTCTAGGAGGCTACAAGTCCAAATTCAGGGTGCCAGCTCTAGGAGAAGGCTATCTCTCTCTGTCTGTTCTGGGGGAAGATCTTTGTCATCAATCTTGCCCTGGTCTAGGAGCTTCTTAGGGCAGGGACCCCAGGTCCAAAGGGCATGTTCTGCTCCTGGCTCTGCTTTCTTGGTGGTAGGAGATTCCTCTGTCTGCTTGATTCTCTCTTTTATATCTCAAAAGAGACTGACTCAAAATACAATCTAATCTTGTAGATTGAGTCCTGCCTCATTAACATCATAAAACCCCCATTGCCCTTGAGTTGATTCTGACTCATAGCAACCCTATAGAGAGAGTAGATCTGCCCCACAGAGTTTCCAAGGAGCCACGGGTGGATTTGAACTGCTGACCTTTTGGTTAGCAGCCAAACACTTAACCACTGCGCCTCCAGGCCTCCATTAACATCATAGAGGTAGGATTTATAACACATAGGAAAATCATATCAGATGACAAAGTGGTGGACAATCAAACAATACTGGGGATCATGGCCTAAACAAGTTGACACATTTTGGGGGGACACAATTCAATACATAACACAATGTTATCCATAATTTGTTATGATCCGTACAGTAGAATGCCTTTGCATAGTCAATAAAACACAGGTAAACATCTTTCTGGTATTCTCTGCTTAGAGCCAAGATCCACGTGACATCAGCAATGATATCCCTCGTTCCATGACCTCTTCTGAATGTGGCTTGAACTTCTGGCAGTTCCCTGTACTGCCACAAGTGCTTTTGAATGATCTTCAGCAAAATTTTACTTGTGTGTGATAATGATATTGTTTGATAATTTCTGCATTCTGTTGGATAACCTTTCTTTGGAATGGGCACAAATAGGGATCTCTTCCAGTTGGTTGGTCAAGTAGCTGTCTTCCAAATTTCTTGACATAGACGAGCGAGGGCTGCCAGCACTGCATTCGTTTGTTGAAACATCTCAATTGGTATTCTGTCAATTCCTGGAGACGAGACTCATTTCTTGCCATTCCATTCAGCGCAGCTTGGACTTCTTCCTTCAGTACCATCAGTTCTAGATCATATACTACCTCCTGAAACAGTTGAATGTCAACCAATTCTTTTTGGTACAGTGACTCTGTGTGTAAATATGTAAATCTTGGAACGTAAATCTCCCTAATAATAAACTCCTTTGCTGTCACACTGGAGTTGCCCACCTCTTTCTTTGGTTTCTCGGCATTCTCCAATTTTGGAGGTAAATTTCAAGTTATTGGTCCATGCCTGGACACAGTCAGATAGGAGGCCCTTGGGGAAGACTAGACTCCCTACTCACTTTTCAGATGAGGGAACTGAGACCTAGGTAAGTACAGAGATTTATCAAATATCACACAGCAAGGCAGGGGCAGAGGGACACTAGGCAGGGTAGGGCTCTCTGCCTTGCCCATTAATTTCCCAGTGGAGAGGGAGAGATGTGCTCAGTGGCCTCCTTGAGGCAAAGCTGGGCCAAAGCTGGGGTGAGGGAGTCACTGGAAAACTCAAAGAGTTTTCTCCCTACAGAGATTTCTCACAACTTAAGGGGCTGTCCAGAGGATAAAGAGTGGGTTCCTCATCCTGGGGGGCAAGTGAGCAGCAAGCAAGATCCAGAGTCCTGGCAGAGTCCTCCCTCTCTCATTCATAGTCAGGCAATCTGGGTGTCCCCATTCTGCCCTACCTTCATCCCCTGACCCTCCCATCTAGACCAGGCTTTCCTGCTCCCAGGGCCTCCACAATCCACTTGGCCAGGACTGAGAGGTGTTGATGGGGCAGGCTGGGTAAAGCACAGGTTGCTGAACGAACCATGTGTTTCCCTGAGGCCTTGCTGCTGGGTAGGGTTGGAGGGCCTAGGCGGGCTTGACCAGGCCTGAAGCGGGCTGGGGCAGGGCTGAGGGGTAGCATGAGTCAGACCAGGCTGTCTTCTGTTCCCAGGGAGGGTGAACCTAAGCCCAAGGAGGAGGAGGAGGCTGAAGAATGGCTCAAAGGAGAGGGAAATCCTTTCTTCACCAGGAATCTGAGACCAGGGAAGGCTATGTGGAGGGAGCACGGTGTTTGAAGGTCCTGAGATCTTGATGGGGTTACAGCAGGAGCTGCCATTTCCTGACTTTAACGCTAACTAGTCAGTCACCTCTTCATCATCCATAGAGAAGGGGCAATAAATATTTACCTCCAAGAGTATTTCAAGGATTAAATAAAATAACTGAAGGAATATCACCCACACGCCATTCATTTGCACTCGATACATTTTCATTTATTCAGATGTAGATGCATTTCAGCTGGGCCGAGGAGGATGAACGGGATCTGGCAGAGGAACAGCTTGAGCAAAGGTCTGGAAGTGCAGAGACTGGTGACTCCTCCCCACCCCCTAGCATGTGGAACGCTGAGAAAACCGGCCAGACTAGGCAGAGGTGGGACGGGAGCTCAAGGTTGGATCAGAGTAAAACTCAGGAGAAGCGACCTACACCTTCCCACCAGGAAGGTGGAGCGGCCACAGGTAGGAGTGTAGACTTGGTAGTGGGAAGTTCAGGATGGTCCTGTCTAACCTCATTCCGTGTGTGAGGCGGAAGGAGGGGCGTTGCGCTTTGCGAAGATTAGGGTTGAAACAGCCCCTGAGAGGACTAGAAAACGACTAAAGAAACGGTGAAGTCTCGCTGCTTTACCTGCCCAGGGCTGCGCGAGTTGGGAGAGCCGGCCAGTAGAGGGCGCAAGAGCCGCGTTCCACAGAGCGCAGTGGAAGGAGGGGGCGGGGCGCAGTACGGAGCATGGAAGAACTTGCCGGCTGAGACGGCGGGGGCAGGTGGAGGGGCGTGGCTGGGGCAGCTCAGCTGGTAAAGTGAGGGCGGAAGTGGGCGTGTCACAAAGGGTGGGTTTTCTGCAGCGCCGAAGAGCGGGTTGGAGAACGGTCAGAACTGGACAGGCCGCAGGGATATGGGAGGGGGCGTGGCAAAAGCGGGGCTGGACTGTTGGGGCGCGAAGGGTGGGCAGGGGGCGTGACCACCGCATAATTAGCTTGGAGGGGGCGTGGCCTGGGCGGGGTAGCGAGCAGCGAGAGCACAGGTCTGTCTGTGGCGCCCTCCGCCCCTCCCGGCGCCGAGTTCCGCCCCTCTCCCGCCTGGGAGAGTGTTTCTGCGTGTACCTGAGTGTCGGTGTATACGAGAGTTTGTGGGTTCGAAGTTGCCATGTTGGTGCCCCTAGGGCAGTAGGTGTTTTCGTGCGAATGCGGTTACACTGTGCCGGGTGCGCCGCCCTTTGTGTCCGCATAGCTGACCAAGCACAGAGCTTGCAAGTGTCCAGGCGAGTCCCTGGGGGGCAGCTTGGCCGACTGGAATCCTAAGGGGTTTATCTGGAGGGTCGCTTCGGTCTGCCGGTGCTCAAGCAGCCTAGTTTCTCCTTCGGCTCCTCCCGGCTTTCCTCCCTCCCCCAGGTTCCCAGTGCGGGCCTGGAGCCCACCCCCTCTTTTCGGCGCGAGGCCCCGCCCCCCGCCCCCTTTCCGCCACAAAGTTATTTGCAACAAAAGGGAGTGAAGAGCTAGCAGCCAAGCGGGTGGGGGAGCGGGAGCCGGAGCGGGAGCCGGAGTGGGAGCGCTAGGGGAGGGAGGCAGGTAGGCCGGCGGGCGCCGAGCCGAGGAACCGAGCGCGGGATCCCGCCTGGGCCCGGACAGGCCGCGATGCCCCCGGTCGCGCCAGCCGAGGCGGGCACCCGCCCCGGGGGTCGGCGCTGAGGCGGGAGGGGCCGCAGGGGATGGAGCCGCTGCCGCCTGCGGCCGCAGAAACTTGAACTGGAGCGGATAAACCTCTGCTTAGGTCTCTGCACCCTGTCCCCAGTGCCGCCGCGCGCCGTGGGTGCAGGAACCCAGGCCTTCGGACCACGGCCGCTGCGCTCCTTCGGAGCGGGAGCGCAGGGGGGGTTGGCCGCGGCTCCCCGAGGCCAGCCCCCCCGGAGTGAGTGCCGCCACCATGGCGGACGGGGCACCCCGGCCGCCGCTCTATCGCAGCGTCTCATTCAAGCTGCTGGAGCGCTGGAGCGGCGGACCCGGGCCGAGGGAGGAGGAGGTTGCGGACACTCCCGGGCTGCGGCGCCGCGCCTCGTGCCGGCCCGCCGCCGCCGGCCCGGGCCAGCCCTCCCGGCGCGTGTCCAAGCTGGCGTCGGGGCCCCCGGCCGCCCCCGCGCAGCCGCGCCCGCTCCGCAGCCTCTCTCCGTCGGTGCGCCAGCTCTCCCGGCGCTTCGACGCGCCTCGTCTCGACGACGACTCAGCCGAGGCCTGGGACGGAGGCGTCTCCCCAGGTGCGGTGGAAGAAGCGGCCGAGGGCGCTGCGCGCGGGACCTGGCCCAGCGTCACCGAGATGCGCAAGCTCTTCGGCGGTCCTGGCTCCCGGCGGCCCAGCGCCGACTCTGAGGCCCTGCGGACGCCCAGCCCCGACGGTGCCGCGTGGGAGCCCCAGAGCAGGGAGCCCCCGCAGCCGCCGACGCCACCTCCTCGAACGTGCTTCCCCTTGGCTGGCCTGCGTTCAGTGCGGCCGCTGCCCAGGCCGGGGGTCGAGGGGAGGAGGAGGCGGCAGGAGCAACAGGAGCGGGCTCAGCGTCCGGCGGATGGTTTACATTCTTGGCATAGCTTCTCCCTACCGCAGGCCGGGGCCCGGGCCTCCTGCTCCTCCTCCTCCTCCTCCATCGCCTCCTCCTATCCTGTCAGCCGCAGCCGGGCTGCCAGCTCCAGCGAGGAGGAAGAGGAGGACCCGCAGCCGCCGCCGCTGACCGGGGCTCAGAGTCCAGCCTACCATGACGGCCACTCTTCGGGCAGTGACGAGGACCGAGACGGTGAGGGCAGCCACCGCTGGGGAGGGAGGCAGGGGCGCAGGCCTGGAAACTCTCGCTTGGGCCGAGACTGCAGGCAGGACCGTGATGGGTTAAGTCTAGGCAGCATGGACTCTTCAGAGGGAGCCAGGAGCCCTGAGCCTCTAACATCTCCAAGAGCCCGTAGCGAGGAGGGATCCCGGGAGTGGGGTAGTGGCATGCCACCCTGCACCCCAGGTCCCCAGGAGGGGCCGCGGCCCATAGCCGAAACTGTGGGGGGAGCTTTCCGAGTGGCCAAGGTGAGCTTTCCTGCATACCTGGCCAGCCCAGCAGGCTCCCGTGGCAGCAGTCGTTATTCCAGCACAGAGACCCTCAAGGATGAGGACCTGTGGTCTACCCGGGGTTCTGGGGGCTGGGGTGTGTACCGCTCTCCTAGCTTTGGAGCTGGGGAAGGGCTCCTCTTGCGGTCCCAGGCTCGAACCCGTGCCAAGGGACCTGTGGGCACTATGAGGGTATTGAGGGGTGGAGGATTGGAGCTGGACAAGAGCTGGCAGCGGAAGTCCCTGTCAAACCCAGATATCGCCTCAGAGACACTGACACTGCTCAGTTTCCTGCGCTCAGACCTTTCAGAGCTGAGGATCCGCAAGGCTGGCCAGCGTCCTGGGGACCCTGAGAGTGACCCCCTGGATGGCAGAGACTCACCAGCAGCAGGTGGTCCTGTGGGGCAACTTGGGCCCATGCCTGCCCCAGTCCCAGCATCACCTGGCACCCGCCCCACACTCAAGGACTTGACGGCCACCTTGCGCAGGGCAAAGTCATTTACCTGCTCTGAGAAGCCCATGGCCTGTCGCCTGCCCCGTGCCGGTACTCTGAAGCCCAGTTCCTCTGAGCTTCTGCTGGCAGGCTCTGGTGCTGAGGAGGATCCACTACCCCTCGTTGTCCAGGATCAGTATGTGCAGGAGGCCCGTCAGGTGTTTGAGAAGATACAGCGCATGGGCGCCCAGCAGGATGATGGAAGCAGTGTACCCCCTGGGAGCCCTGACTGGGTAAGGGACATGACCTGCGGGCAGCAGTCCCAGGAGGAGCTCTCGGGCCCTGAGTCCAGCCTGACAGATGAGGGCATTGGGGCAGACCCTGAGCCTCCTGTTTCAGCCTTTTGCAGCCTGGGTTCCACAGGAGTGTGGCGACCTCTTTCCTCGTCCTCTGCCCAGACCAACCACCATGGTTCTGGGACAGAGGATAGTCTGGGTGGCTGGGCCCTCGTGTCCCCTGAGACCCCTCCCACGCCAGGTACCATCCGCCGGCGACGCAAAGTCCCACCTTCAGGCCCTGGTGGGACTGAACTGAGCAATGGGGAGGCAGGTGAGGCTTACAGGTCTCTGAGTGACCCGATTCCACAGCGCCACCGGACTGCCTCCTCTGAGGAGCCCTCTGGGTTCTCAGTGGACAGCAACCTCTTGGGCTCACTGGGCCCCAAGACAGGGCTTCCAGAGGCCTCAACTTTGGATGAGGGCCTGACCAGCGGCCATAGTGACTGGTCTCTGGGCAGTGAAGAAAGCAAGGGATACCAGGACATTATTCAGAGCATTGTCCAGGGGCCTGGTGCCTTGGGGCGTGTGGTAGACGACAGGACTGCTGGCAAAGCCCCCAAAAAGAAATCTCTGAGTGACCCCAGCCGCCGGGGGGAGCTGACTGGGCCTGAATTCGAGGGCCCTGGAGGGGAGCCCATCCGAGAGGTTGAGCTTGTGCTACCTCCATCCAGCAGTGAGCCCATCCTTGCAGAGCAACGGGCAGAGCCCCAAGAGCCCAGTCCTGCCAGGGGCCGGGCACAGTCTGAGAGGGCCCTGCCCGAGGCCCCGCCTGCCTCTTCCACTGCCCACTGTGACTTCCACGTTGACCCTAAGTTGGCGGACGTTCTGTCCCCACGGCTCATCCGCCGAGGCTCCAAGAAGCGCCCAGCCCGGAGTAGTCACCAAGAGCTGTGGAGAGAGGAAGGCAACCAGGGCCAGACTGGTAGCCTGTCTCGGGCCCGGCCCTCCTCCAAACATGTTCGCCATGCCAGTGTGCCAGCCACCTTCACACCTATTGTGGTGCCTGAGACGCCCACCTCCGTTGGCCCCCCTGTGGCTGTGCCAGAGCCCATGGGCTTCCCTGCACAAGCCCACCCCGCCTTGCAGCCACCATCACTCGAGGACGTCACCAAGCAGTATATGCTGACCCTCCGTTCGGGCGAGGTCCCTGCCCGAGGGCCTGTGGACATACCCTGCTTGCCTCCGCTTGCACCGCCTTCTGCCGAGGCCAAACCCCCTGAGGCTTCCCGGGCTCCACACGAGGCTGCCCCAGCCAGCAAGTGCTGCAGCAAGCCACAAGTGGTGAGTCCTTTGTAAGGGGACTTTATTGGGATGGGGTGGAGCGGGGCCAAGGGAAGTCCATGGGCACTGACTTCAGTAGGAGGAACCCTTTGAATGCACTCATTGGGCAGGTGCCCAGGTCTGAGAGTGCTTATCTGGTCCTGGAAGTGCCCAGGCAGTTTTAAGAGTGTTAATGACACAGGGCTCCTGTCTGCTCAGTCCCAAGGCTTCAGGCTTCTGCTGGTGCTAATATCAAAAGTTCATGTCTACTCCAAGGTATTCTAGATGATAATTGCAAAGGATTCTTATCTAGTCCTTTAGATGTTTCTCAGGGACTGGTTTTAGAAATTCCTATCTGTTTCTTTGTTGTAAGTGTGAAAGGGGGTATGAAGAGTAATGGGACCCAGCTGAATGAAGCTCAGTCCTCCCTCTGCCCACCCTAGCCTTGCTAACCTATTAGTCAGACCCCTTGTAGGATGTTTGGGCTCTGGGGCCCAGAGTTGTTGTGGGTTTGCCCTTTCTCATGTGGCCTTCCTATGGCAGGTTCCCTGGCCCAGTAGAATTGGGGAGGTCCAGGGTGTTACTTTATCCAATAGACATGGAGCCTCAGGGATCTAACCCCAGTTCTGTCCCTGACTTGCTGTGTGACATTGAGGAGACCTGGATTTTCTCTGTCACTCATTCTCCCCATCTCTAAAACCAGGGGGTTGTAGACAAGGTGGTGCCTATGTTTCTATGCAGTTAATGCTGCACAGATTTGGGGAATGTCTGTGGGCTTGAGATGGAGCTCAAAGCCTCCGGGGCTGAGGCGTGCCAGAGCCTTTTCCAATTAAAATGGGTCTTCTAACGGAAGACAGGGGCAGAGAGGGGGCTGCTGAGGCTGAGGGGCCTTTGGATGGTTGGGGTGAATCTGCCCCCTTCAGGCAGAGCTGCTTCTATAGGTGAGGGTGAGGCCCCTGGTCTCTCACAGTTCTGCCTGCTTGCATCTTCTCCCCACCCCCACTCCCTTCCTGGTGACTCTGAAGTGCTTCCCCTACCTCTGCCAACCCCTGCCTAGGCCCCAAGATCTTGCTGTCCCTGAGGCTCCCACTTCTGTGTTCTGTCTTCAGCCATCCTTGAGGTCTAGGCTGTGGATTCAGAAGGGTTCCAGGCTGCATGGTGCCCTGGGACCTGGGTTTGAGGCTGGAGTCTAGGCTCTGGGCTCTGGACTGAGCACAGGGATGATGGCCAGGAGATTTCCGCCACTGCCTGCACTCCCACTGTGTTTGCTGCTGTGTAAGGAGCCTGGAAACCCTAAACCCTGGACTAATTTGGTCACTCCCTGTTCCCAATACTCTCACAGCCCCTCTGAACTCTGTCTCTCTCTTTGTTTCTCTCTCCCTGTCTCTGTTTCCTCCTGGTCCCGGCTCTGCTGTCTTCCTCAGAGGTTGCAAGGGAGTCGGTGGGTGGAGGTGAGAAGAGGAGGACTTTTGATCTGCCCTTTCTTCTAAGACCTTGTTAGTGCAGCTCAGGTGCCCCTAAACTCCATTGCATGTTCTGTCTTAGAAGACAGGTTGGGGAGGCAGGGGTTGGGGCTGAGAGCAGGGGTAGCTTCTGCCAGGAGTCCCCTCCCCAACTTCTTTTCGCATATAAATACCTCCTCTGGTAGCCCTGAAGTCTCAACTGGGAGATAGGGCAGGGGTGAACTAAAGAACTTAGACTTGGGGGGTGCTCCTAAGAGGAGGCATTGAGACCCAAAGAAGAGGTGAGAATTTTTGCAGAACATGATATGACTCCTGTCGTGATATGACTCCCGTCCCCATCTCCTGTCACATTCTTCCTGTCCCTCCGCCTTTCCCCTAGGAGAAGCTTAGCCCTACCCATACCCCCATGGGACAAATCTGCCTAGAACACTGGCTTGCTTCTGCGCTGAACAGAGGCTTTTTCCAGCCTCCAAGCCTTTGCCCACTCCAGTCCTCCCACCGTTCCAGGCCCAGCTCCACATCCCTTATTACCCTTTAGGGAGAGAACTAATGTGTCCTGTAATTAGAAGAGTAGGGTTTGAGTCTCTGCTTCAACCCTGTGTGGCCTAGGGTCAGTCACATCACTGCTCTATGCCTCATATTTTCTCCTTCCGTAAAATGGGGGTATAGTCTCTGCCTGGCAGACTCCTGTACGAAGAGTGGGTGGTGTGATTGTTCCCTCCCTGGGGAAAAGAGAGGGAAAAAAGCAGGCTCCATGGCCCCAGTTGTTTCTCAATGACCAGGGAAAGGCTTGGCCCCGCCTCCTCTACCCCCTTCGACACCCCCACCAGGTTTCTGGGCACAGAGCTGGCACATAGTGGGGTCCCAGTACAACCTGGTGGACTTGAATAGGCTCAAAAGAGATTTCCCCATTTCCTGATTTCCCACCCACTCATAAAGCCTGGAAGTTCTCCCATCTGCTAGCCCGGATACCTCCTACTGTCCCCTTCCTTCTGGCTCCCAGGGATGGGGAGCAGCTGTTCGCCCCCACTTGCTGGCCTCCATGGAGGAGACAATGTTCCCTTGTTTCGAGTCTGGGGTTCTAGTCATGCTGCCTGGGCCGTGGGTGGAGACAGCATGGCATGGGCTCCAGAATAAGAGGGGAAGAGAAGAGGCTCTCACGCTTTGCTGATGGGGCAGAAACCAGTGGGAACGTAGCCAGGGGCTGATAGGAGGGGCCTAAGAGGACCCCCTGGCCCAATCCTGGACTGTGGGGAGTCACTCAAACTCAGGTTTCTCCCAGCCCAGAGCCCATTTTCACCCGCCATGTGGTGTTACCCCATTGCTGGGATCCCTGGGTTCCAGGCCTGGTTCAGCCCCGGCTCCCTCTGAGACCTGGACAAGGTCCTCTCTTTAGGCCTCTGTTTCCCCATCTGTACAGTGGGAGGTTATACCGCCTGGTCTTTGAGGCTCTGTAGGAAGGACCTGACCCAGCCTGCAAGGTTGTCAAGGGAAAATAGGAGGAGTCAGGGATGTGGCTGGAGCAGAAAGAAAAGAAGGGCTGCTCTGTGCCAATAGCTGTAAGAGGCTGGAAGCCCCAGCAATGTGGGATAGCTCATGGTTCATTTATTCTATGAACACCTGCTTGCATTTGTGCAGGGGAGTGAGGAGGGGAAGGCTGTCTGAGCCTCCCTGCTCCCCCAAAGCCTCTTGTCATTTCCACTTAGGACCACAATAGCCTAGATGATCAGTGGCTCTTTACTCCAGGGCTTCCCCTAGCCTGCCCTTAAAGTACAGAGTCTTATAGTCTCAGGAACCTTATACCCATTTGACAGATGCAACAACTGTAGCCCAGAAATAGGAAGTGGCTTGTCCCTTAGAATCATAGATGGACTAACTCACAGAACTTTAGCATAATGAAATAGCAGTAACAATGGCTAATGTTTTTTGAGTGCTTACAATGTGCCAGGCACCCTGAATGTTTGATTCTTTGAGGTGAGAGCTGTGGGAACCTTACAGTGCTGAATTCTTCGAATCCCAGACTGTTAGATTCACGCTGAATCCTAGCATATCAGAATCTTAGAGGTGAAAGGGCCCAAGCAGTCCCTGTTTCTCAGTGCAGTTGGCCTGCCATCTGAGTGGGGGACAGGGTCGGGACAGTTGGGAACATCATCTGTACACCCCCAACAGCCTGAGCACCTTCACGTTGGTTATTTAATTCACCAGGGTCTGGGGTTGGAGGGGAAGAACTTACGTGACGCAGAAAGGGAGAATGCTGGGTCTAAAGTCACACAGCAAGGTAGGCAGAGCCAAGCCAAAGCACCAGAACCCTGGTCTTGTCCCCCACCCCCTGCCCACAGCAGACACAGCCCACAAGTCCCCCTCCCCAGCTCCCCGCCTTGCTGAGGAAGGCCTGGGCTGCAGCTCCTCTGGTCGCCTTTCTTCTGTCTGTCTCCCCTTGGCAGGGAACCGACAGAATGGGGGCTCTCTCCTTCCCCTGCTTGGCTCTTTGCTGTGATTTTTCCATGGAAACTGGTTCTGGGAGGGGAGGCGATTAGGACATTTGGAATTCTGAGCAGTACCAAATATCCATAATTAAATGTCTTGTCACCCTGCAGGAGGAGGGTGGGAAGGGGGAGGACAGGCAGAAGGGCTGTCCTTTTCCTCTGTTTATTCCCCAGGGGCCCCCACTCCTTCCTGAGGGCCCTAGGCTGTTGGGGGAGTGTGGTTCAGGAATGGGTCCACCCAGCAGGGAAAGACTAGGGGATCGACCGGAATTGATTCTGACATTTTCCAGCCCCACATTTCTGGGACCAGCTGGGTTTGGGAGGCTGCAAGGCTGCTGCTAATCCTGTCCCAACCCCCTCTCCTAGTGTGGAACTTGGCCCTCCTGCCTCCCTGCCTCCCATCTGTGATCTCTCAGGATATACCTCTCCCCGTAGTGGGGTAGCGGCCCCCCCAGGCTGCCTGGGGTGGTGAGACACTCAGAGGGTTCAGAATCTAGAAGCTGACTGGAAGGGGCTGTAGGATGTTAAGAACTGGCCATGGGGACTGGCTGGGGAAGCTTCTGGGGGAGGCTGTGTCTCAGAGTTGGCCTTGGAAACAGAGTTCGAATAGCCAGAGAAGAGTGGGAAGGGATTTTAGGGAGAGGGCACAATATGAGCAGAGGCTAGGAGGTGGGGAAGAACACAGCAAGTCATGTGCAGTAAGAGTTTGTTTCACAGACTCTGGGAGATCCTTGGTGGGGTAATACATACATCCATTTAACAGATACTGAGCACCTAGGCACTTAGGCGCTTAGGTCCTGGGGATATAGCAGCAAACAAAGCGAAGTCCAGCACTCATGGAGCTTCTAAGCTAGTTAGGACATCTGTCTGTAAATTGTTACATTATGATAGGGGCCTGGAAGAAAAATAAAGCAAGATAAGGGAACAGAGAGTGACAGGGAGGGGGTAATATTTTAAGATGGAGAGGTCAGGGAAGGCCTTCTTGAGGAGGTAACATCTGAACAGAGGCCTGAAAGAAGTGAGGGAGTAAGCCAGGCAGCATCTGGGGAGAAGAGCATTCTGGGTAAAGAGGAACAGCAAGTGCCAAGGCCCTGAGGTGGAAGCATGTTCGATAGGTAGCCAGGGGTCCGTAGGAATGGAGCAGAGATGTAGGAGATGAGGTCAGAGAGTTAAGGGAGGGTAGAGGTGGTTTGGGGGCAGACCATAAAGATCTTGAAGGCCAATGGGAGAACTTTGGCATTTATGCAGAGTGAGTCGGAGCAGATTCTGAGTCTGAGTCGAGCAGTGACCTGATCTGATTTATATTTTCACAGGTCACTCTGGCTGCTGTGTGTAGGATAGACTTTAGGGGTCAGGGTGGAAACAGGGAGGCCAGTCAGGAGGCAACTAGAATAATCTGGGCAAGAGATGATAGTGGTGGCTTGGGCTGGGTTGGTAGGTTTCTGTTGTAGACCAGAGAGCTTTGTGAGGGCCTGTCCCCAGCATTCAAGGGGAACACTGCTATGCTCATGTGGCTGTATGTGTGGCTGGGTAGTGTGGTGAGGCAGTGTGTAAGGAGTCTCTCAGGGTGGGAAGGGAAGATTGACAAAGCTCCAGAGCTGACCAGGGCTGTGGGCTGCATTGGCCCTCCCGCCACCCCCACCCTTCACTGCCCCCCCAACCCCACCCTTCACCCCCCCCCCCAGCTTGGCTCAAAGGCTAAGAGGACCCCAGTGAGGCAGGTGACAGTGCCATATCCCACTGGTGTCTCCTCTGTAGCCCTTGTGATGGCCCATCCAGCCCCAGCTTGCCTGTTTCTGGGGACGGAGTGCTCATTCTAACCCCAGGCAGCCCTGTCCCTCCCATTTGGTCTTCCAGCTAGGTGGGCATTGCCATGGCCTCAATATATAGATGAAGAACAGGCCCAGAGTGGGCAGGGGTTTGCCCAAGGCCTCACAGCTCAAGTATGGGGTTTGGCCCCAGGTGTCTTGACTCCTAGCACATGCATTGGTCTCACAGAGTTCCCACTGAGCCCAGTTGGCGGGGTTGTCAATTGTAGGGCGGGGGATGGAGAGCCCATGTTTCCCAGAAAGGCTCGAAGCCCTGGCGCACTTATTGGGAAATGTGCCCAGGCAGCCTGGCGCCTTGCTGGCAGGCCCTGAAATAGGGGCCCCAAGTCCCTTAGGAGGCAGGTGGGGCCGGGGCCTTGGCCATCCTAAGCCTGTTGGATCCAGTGCCCTCCCCCACCATAGGAGTTGATCCCCCCATCCCCGCCCTGCCACTTCCTGGCCCCTAGGGCATTCCAGGGGTGGATAGAGGCAGAGGCAAACTGCCAGGCTGCTGGGCTTTAAGCAGTGAGCGAGCCCCAGCCTATCAGATGCAAGGGTCCAGGGGCCCATTCAGGGTCTCTGAGCCCCACAACCCCCAGTAACTGTGGAGGGTGAAGTCTGGACTAGAAGTCAGGAGATCTGGGTCCTAGCCTTAGCCTCACCATTTTCCTGCTGTGTGACCTTGAATAAACCCCTTTCCCTCTCTGAACCACACATTCCTCTATACCCTTAGGCACCAGGATAAAGCCTCCTTCCAGGGGTGCTGGGAAAGGCCAAAGCTGTTACGTGTAGGATCTCAGCTTGTAGACTGAGTAGCCATCTCTGGTGAAGGAGGCAGGAGGGCAGGTGGAGACTCTGTTAGGCCGCTGAGGAGATGAGGCTCAGAGTGGAGCTGGGACTCAAACCCAGGCCTGACTCCCTCAGAGCTCCTCTCCCCTTGCCAGCTACTGCTCCAGGTCCACCCTCCCCCTGACCCACACACATACACGTGCAGGGTCTCTCCCCAGACTTTGGCAGACTGTGGTGCCCACTCTGGGGCCTGCCCCCAGAAGTGGTGATGCTGCTGCTGCTGCTGGGACAGTAAACTTCCTCTGGTTTGTTTGCGGAGGGGCTTAGGGAAGTCACGGGGCGCTGAGACCTGCCCCAGGCTGGAGAGGGTGAGAGGTGAGTTCAGAGGGCACCTGAGGGGTGGGGGAGGGGGGCACAAGCTGATTCCAGAGGTCTAGGCTGGCAGATGGGTGGGTGGTGCATTAGTTTTCTGTCGTTGCCGTAACAAATTACCACAGATGTAGCTTAAAAACAGTACAAATTTATTATCATACAGTTCTGGAGGTCAGAAGCCTGAAATGGGTTTCACTAGGCTAAAATCAAGGTATAGGCAGGGCTGTGTTCCTTTCTGGAGACTGTAAGGGACAATCTATTTCCTGGCCTTTTCTAGCTTCTAGAGGTTGCTCATATATGGAGCCGTGGTGGCGCCACGGTTAAGCTCTCAGCTGCTAATCGGTAGGTTGGTGGTTCAAACCCACCCACTGGCTCTGGGGAGAAAGACCTTGTGATCCGCTTCTGTAAATATTACAGCCTAGAAAACCCTATGGGACAGTTCTACTCTATCACATGGGGTCACTGTTGCTGTTGTTAGGTACCCTCAAGTCAGTTCCAACTGATAGCGACCCTGTGTACAACAGAACGAAACACTGCCCGGTCCTGCGCCATCCCCACAATCATTGTTATGCTTGAGCCTATTGTTGCAGCCACTGTGTCAATCCATCTCATTAAGGGTCTTCCTCTTTTTCACTGACCCTCTACTCTACCAAGCATGATGTCCTTCTCCAGGGACTGATCTTATCTCTCCTGATGACATTTGCGAAGTATATGAGGCACATAGTCTTGCCATCCTTGCTTCTAAGGAGCACTCTGGTTGTACTTCTTCCAAGACAGATTTATTCTTTCGGCAGTCCGTGGTATATTCAGTATTCTTCTCCAGCACCACAATTCAAAGGCATCAATTCTTCTTCAGTCTTCCTTATTCATTGTCCAGCTTTCACATGCATATGAGGCAACTGAAAACACCACTGCTTGGGTCACTCTTCAAGGTGACATCTTTGCTTTCCAACACTTTAAAGAGGTCTTTCGCAGCAGATTTGCCCAATGCAATGTGTCATTTGATTTCTTGACTGCTGCTTCCATGGGTATTGATTGTGGATCCAAGTAAAATGAAGTCCTTGACAACTTCAATCTCTTCTCCATTTATCATGATGTTGCTTGTTGGTCCAGTTGTGAGGATTTTTGTTTACTTTATGTTGAGGTGTAATCCATACTGAAGGCTGTGGTCTTTGGTCTTCATCAGTAAGTGCTTCAAGTCCTCTTCACTTTCAGCAAGAAAGGTTGTGTCATCTGCATATCGCAGGTTGTTAATGAGTCTTCCTCCAATCCTGATGCCCCATTCTTCTTCATATAGTCCAGCTTCTCGGATTATTTGCTCAGCATACAGATTGAATAGGTATGAAAGGATACAACCTTGATGCACACCTTTGGGGTCACTATGAGTCAAAAATCAACTCAACGGCCCCTAACAGGAGAGGCTTCCCACGCTCGTTAGTTTGCAACCCCTTCCATCCTCAAAACCAGCAGTTTAGCGTCTTCACATCTCTCTCAGACTCTGACCTGCCTGCCTCCCTCTTATAAGGACCCTTGTAATTACCTTGGACCCACCTGGATAATACAGGATAATCTCCCCATCTGAAGATCCCTAATTTAATCACATTTTCAAAGTCTTTTTTGCTATGTAAGGTAACATATTTACAGGTTTCAGGGATTAGGACGTGGACATCTTTGGGGGCCATTATTCTGCCTACCATCATGGGCAGAGGGGCCAGGCTGTTAGCTCCTGAGATCCAGAGCCCCCAGCAGGTGCTGGTCCTGGGGCAGAGCCTGTGAACTCAGGCCCACTGCATTTATCCCTCCATTCATTCCTTTCCATGTTCATTATTCATTCATTCATGCAGCAGTCAATCATTAAACCCCTCCGTGAGGAGTGGGGACATATAGGGAAAGCTTGGATACCATCCCTGC
The DNA here is from genome assembly GCA_030035585.1 of Dugong dugon. Lineage (NCBI taxonomy): Eukaryota > Metazoa > Chordata > Mammalia > Sirenia > Dugongidae > Dugong > Dugong dugon. The sequence continues at coordinate 73,754,648 of CM057467.1, read as the reverse complement.
TTGCCAGGAGCTTTCAACAAGGGCTAGCCCCCAGAGGTAGGTGGGGTCCGTAGGGAGGCTGAGCCCAGGCCTAGTGGGGCAGGGACAGAAGTGCTAATGGGTCCCCTGGAGACAGGCTGTAGATATGCTGACTAGAAATTTAAGATGGAGCAGTTCCCAAGAAGGGCAGTTGGCAGGAGAGTTTAGAGCCAGGGCAAACAGGGAAGGTAGAGGTCTAAGGAGAGGGTGGGAGTCACATCCCTGCCAGGCTGTTACATCCCTTTCGCAGCCAAGGGCAGATCTGAGACCTTGGGTATAGGTAGGAAATAAGCTCCCTATCCCCATGTGCTGGAAACTCCATGCTGGGGACTGGCAACCCTGGTGCTGTCAGACCAGTGGACCTGGCAGGTCCCTTCATGCTTCCAAGGAGGCGACATGCAGAGGGTAAAGAACACAGTCCAGAATCCCCTCTCCCCCCATGCTGGCTTTGGGACCCAGGGAAAGCATTTAGCTCCTCTGAGTCTGTAAAATGGGTGCATTATCCCCTCACACTGCAAAGGATTATTGTTAAGATTAAATGGAATAATGCAAAGAGGGCTTGGCACATAGTAGGTGCTCAAGAAATGCTAGTTCCTTTTCTCATGATTGAGATGCTAAGATGTTGTGATTCTAAGATTCTAGGAGATGTTGATTCCCAGATTCTCAGCATCTCTTCCCTGCTGTGAAGCAGCTCTAAGAGAGGAGGGCAGATTGGGTTCCCGGCTGTACCTAGGCAGGGTTGGTGGTGGCTCAGCAGCCTGGGCCTTTGGAGGTGCGGAGCCAGGCATTGTCCTTGCTCTTCTCTCCAGCTCCCCATCTACTTTTGTTACCCCAGGCCCAACCTGGGACATGTCTGGGACAGCTCAACCCAGGGCTGGGAGGCAGAGCAGAGCCAAATCCGTCTCTGGGTCAAAGCCCTAGAGCCACTGGAACCAGCCTATGAGGCAGAACTCAGTCCCCTCTGCTTCCCGTTCTGTGCTTAGAAGACTCCCAATGGAGTCGTGCCTTGAACTCCAGGACTTTGCAACTCTGAGGGTCTGTGTGGCTGGTAGGCTTTGGGCTTAGGCTGATAATGGGTTAAATTTTCATCTCTGACTTACTCTCTGGGTGCTATTTAGCAAGTCACCAGACTTCAGCTCTGAGCCTCAGTTTCCTGCTCTGTAAAATGCACACACTTATTAATCCCAGCCTTAAGGGGGTTGTTGTGAAGGCTAGAGGAGACTGTTGGTGTGGCGCCCTCAGCCCAGGGCCCCAGGCCCCAGGTGTAGACAGCTCTGAAATGTGGCCTCTTCAGGAGTGTGTGCTTTTGAGGTTATCAGGTGAGTCTAGAATCCCATGGTTTCATGATGAAGGATTCTGACTTTGATTCTAAGAGTCCACAGCTCTTAGCTTGATTTTGTTTGTGCTTTTGAGATTCTGTTACCCCTTGGTTCTGACATCCTTTGTTTCTGAGATTCTGGGGTTGGGGAGAGGTGGGGCAGATCCTGGGCCAGTGAGAAGGCAGTGGGAAGGCCATCACAAGGGTGGGGGTGGGGCTGAAGGAGCAAGCACGAGGTTGGTGTCTGTTTCCTGTTTATTGGTTCCCAGGGAGTGAGCAGCCCCTGCTCCCCGAGCTGCTTGCTGCCGTGTGGAGCAAGAGGGAGGGAGGCCTGCATTCCTGGCTGCCAGCCAGCCCCACAACCCGGCCTCCTGGGACTGCTGAGACCACCCCCCAACCCCCTTGGACAAACATTCAGTCCTTTCCCAGGACAGGGCATTGGGGGTCAGGGAGCAGATGTGGAGGGAAGGGGCAGAGGGACAGGAAGGGACCCCCTCCCCCTAGAGTCCTGCTGACTCCATCTTTCTTAGCTGCCTGTGTCACTAAAGTCTCACTCCTGTTTCTCACTATTTCCCTCTGTCTCTCCCTGTTCCCCTGGGGTGAGGCCTGACGGTGAGATGTCCAACTTCTGGGCAGGCCAGGAGGGCTGGAGGAAGAGGGCTGGGGCCTTGAATGTCAGGACGGTCCACCTGGAAAGACCCTTAGAAGCCAGCCATCTCTTCTAACCACTCCTCAACCCATGCATTATTTAGATGGGGAAACCAAGGCCCAGGGAGGGGTGGGGCCTTGCCCAAAGCCACACAGTAGTGGAGCAGACCCAGCAGGCTTCCCTGTGCACTTCACTGCTGCCCCTTTGTGCTAGGTAGAACGGGCCACTGAGAGTTCTTGAGCAAGGAAGTGACAAGGTACACTTGGCATTTTAGGGAATTGGTCTGAGCCGGGCGGGAAAGGGAAGCCTCTATATATGACCAAGGCCAAAAGGCCAGGGAGGTCTCAGTTTGACTGAGATCCAGGCTGACTGCCTCAAGCGCCAAGTTGAATGGCCTGGGCTTTGCCCTGTGGGCAGCGGAGAACCCTGGAAGACTAGGAGCTGAGGAGGAGCATGCCAGGTCTGTGAATTAGAAAGAGTCCTCTGGTTGTGGAGAGGTGGTCAGACTGGAGGGAGCGGGGAGGTGAGAAGCCTGAGCTTGTGGGGAGGGCAGGTGACATGGGATGGCAAGAAGGAAACTGCTGGGGAGATAGTTTGGAGGTAGAATCTGGGGATTTGAACTTAGGCTCAGTGGCCCTAACAGAAACTGGATTTGGGGGGATGGGGGCCCGCTTCTTTGGTTTGAGTCAGAGAATATGGCAGTGGGACAGGACACAGGGTCATCTGAGTCATACCCCTGCCTTGGCAGAACTCTCCAGAGTGGGGAGGGGGTCTGAGCCAGCTCAGGTCCCTGCCTCTATACCCGGTATGCTTCCCCTTTAACTTCACAAAGCTCTAGGCTACACCCCTAATCCTGCCCTCCGGGAGAGGCCTGGGCACTAGGGGTAGAGTGATGGGTGGACAGACAGGCAGGCGGCCTTGCTGGTAGAGCTCACAGTAGGTCTTGTAGTTGGAGACAAAGTACCCTTGTGATTTGGGAACCATAGACCTCAAGACAAGTGCTAGTCTGTGGTTGTGCAGCCCTGGAGGCCTTCCTGGAGGAGGGTAGGGCAAGGACTGTGGGGGAAAGGAGTAACCCAGCTTTCAGGGCCTGATCTGAGCCTCAGTTTCCCCATCAGGTGCCTAAGTACCCTTCTTGCTCCTTGTTGCTCCTGGTTCCTCTCCTCTCCCCTCCTGCTTGGACCAGCTGCTTCCAGGCTTCTCCTCAAGGCCAGCCGGGGCGTTACCCAGGGCGAGGGTGAGGAATTTCCGAGGGAACAGCTAAATTCATCCCTGGCTAAAAATAGTCAGGGCCTGGCCCCAAGACTGGAGGAGGAGAAGGAGAAAGGCGGGACAAGCTGCTTTTCCCTGCCTGCCCTGCCTCATCATCTGGGCCCAGGCCCGGGCTGCGGAGAGGCTTCTCCTGTGGATCCACTTGTACTGCCTCCACCAGGCCTTTGTCTCATTGGAGGCTCCTTGCTTTGTTCTCTCCTCCCTCCTCTGTCCTTCGCCCTGCCCTCCTCCCTGGGTCTTGCTCCCTCTGTCTCTGGTCTACTCTGATCCTCTGTATCTGCCTACTTCCCTCAGCAGAGCTAGACAGAAGCCCCTGGCAGGGCCAAGCCTTTGGAAGAGGGCTCTGTAGGACTATCCCCATTAGCATCCCAGCCCAGTGTCAGGACCCCCTGGGGTCACCATTGTGACTCCTCTGCTTGGTGGGAAGGAGGTCTTAAAGACTCTGGGGTGTGGTGATGTTAGTGGGGCCCCGGTTCACCTGTGACCCAGTGCTTGGTTGTGGTTGGGCCAAGCCTTCCCATTTCTGGCACCTGGTGGAGCCTCAATATGTATTTATTAAATATATCAGAGGAGGGGGCAGGGGACGCAGGAAGAGAACTGGGCCCTGCCCTTGAGGAGTCCCCAAGTTACTCTGAGCTCCACCCCACTGCCCACCCATACCCCACCCTGCCTTAGAAGCCAGAAGACTGGCAAAGGGTACTGTCCCAGATCAGTACGGGTTTGGGGCAAGGAGTAAGACACTGAGGCCCAGAGAGTTGAGATGCCTAGTTCAGCTCCCAGAGCCCAGAAGGAGAGGAGGTGGTATTTGAACCCAGGGCAGCCTCACTCCAAGACTGGGAGAATCAATCTTGTCTAATGCAGAGAGATCAGGGAGGAAGCTGATGGAAAGACTCTGTAGATGCAGTGTACCCGGATATGGTGCGGTTTGGGGGGCACAGAGTCACACATAATGGTAGCAAAGCTTACAGTGCCCTTACTGTGCGCCAGGCACTGTTCTAAGCATTTTGCCTGTATTAACTCATTTAATCCTTATGACAAACCTATGGGGTAAGTTCTGTTATTATCCCTGTTTTACAGCTGAGGACCCTGAGACACAGCGTGGTGAAGTAGCCTCCCAGATTAGGAAACTAGCCCTCAGCTAGATAAGTGGCAGAGTTGGGGTTTAAACCCAGGCAGTCTGGCTCCAGAATCCAGGAACGTTACTCAGGCTCCTAGCTTTCAGCAGTGCCTGGGTGGGGGGTGATGCATCATAGGGGAGGAGAGGGTGGACTTGGCTTTGGGGACAGCAATCCCACTGCACTCACAGTCCAGTCATAGCCCCCAGAACTAGCACATAGTAGTCCCTCAGTAAATACGAGTTGACTGGCGCAGTTGAGTTCGAAGGGCCCTTGGAAAGTGAGAGGAGGTAATGGGCAGACAGAGGCAAGGCGTGAGTCCTCCCATCTCTAGCCCAGGGACCTTGCTCTTGGTGCTGGAGAGCAGCCCAGGTGGATGCTGGGCTCGCTGCTGGTGCGGAGCGCTCTGGCTCAGGAGGCTGGGAGGGTGCTGAGATGGGCCACGGGCAGGAGGAGGAGGGATGGGTGGGGGCAGGCCAGGCAGTACTGGCGCAGTCCCGCCTGCAGTATCTGCAAAGCAGATCTCTTGGGCCATGGCCGGCGTGACTCAAATGGAGACAAAAAAACCTTCCATATTTGGACAAAGAGCCCAGAAAGGCCTGGACCCAAGGCCAGCCAGGGACGCCTCCCCCACCCACGGCCTCCTGCCCTGTCTCCCGCCAGGCCCCTAGCCCTGTCCCTGAGTTTAACTCTCAGACCTCAGGCAGCACTGTGGCCCCCTCCCCTCAGTCATCAAGGCTTCAGTGTGGCCAGGCCGGGACTTCGGGTGCTAGGGAAGAAAGACCCTATACACAGGCTAAAGAGGGGGGATACACACTGAAACCAACAATTCCCACACTGTAGGGTAAGTTGCCAATAGACCCCCACCCATCCCAACACAGGTGAAGCCTGAGCTGCACTGTACATAGGCATATGTGTGCACATACACACACACACACTCACACACACTGCTTTTCAATCCCCAGCAGATTTCTATACCCACAAAGACATCTGTGCAGGTAGATGTCAAAAGTAAGGATGAGCCTGAGAACCCTGCTCTCCTACCTTCCCCAGACCAAGCTTGGTGACCTTAAGGATATTTCCTCTATAATGCCAGCAGATTGAGTAGATCCGGGCAACCAGATGTCAGCTTAGCAAGCACTGTAAATACGCATTGTCTGGGGAGACATGAGCGGAGAAATGTGTCCCCACACTGAAACTCCCTCAGTGCCTACCATGGGGCTGGGCTGGGCAATGGGTGCTGGAGCCAGGTGAGTCAGCAGAGGAGCTCAGCCCACTGCTTGCCTGGGAGCAGGACCTCACTCCCATGGGGAAAGCCCAGTAATCTGACAGAGAATCAGACCACTCATTGCCAGGGGTACATGAGTGAATGGATTCACTGAGAGCTGACTGCACAGTGCTCCTAACTCTTAATTAACCCTGTGTAATTAACCCTGGAATATACCCTCAGATTGGCAGAGCAGGCCATTCCATCAGGAACCCAGAGTAACCTTTAAAATTCATTTCCACTGGTGCCTACAGGTGCAGTGTTAGCACCTGGGCTACAGGACAAAGAAGTGGTTCCTTCCCCCAGGGGGTCCCAGTCTGAGAACTGGGGGTCAGAAGGGGGCCAAGAAGGGGGAGACTAACTGGAAGCAGTGGCTGGAGGATGGCCAGGTGGTCATCAAGCATAGCCTTGAGGACCAGCAGGGCCTTGACAGGCAGAAATGGGGCAAGGGCCCCTTGGGCAGAGAGCACCATGCAGGCAGAGGCCTGTGTTGGAAAAGCCCTCGTGCATCTGGGGTACCATAAAAGCTCCCCTGTTCTGGAGAGGTCGGTTGGGTTGTGAGCAGTCTTGAAGGCCACGCCTGGAAGTCTGAACTTGATCCCAGGGCAATAATTTTCAAGCTTTTAAAAATAGTGGAACCCTTTCTTCTAGGAGAATCTTGACACAGAACTATAAAACAAGACAACTTGGAACCTCGTTGATTTAAGTGAAGGTGGGGGGGTGGCCATGTCACCTTCCCCATGTACTAACATGGAACTCCACAGGATACAGGACTCGGTCAGAAAATCCCTGTTTTCGACAGAGGGAATCCCTGGTGGACGGGTTTAAAGCAGGACAAGCCTCTACCTTCAGCTTCTCCACTGGCTCAGAAGTTCAACCCAGGCAGGCTTCCTGGGCAAGGATAAAACCTGTTAGGGCTAGGTCCCCAGAAGAAGCCAGGCCGATGGGACATCTCACCTACCCATGCAGCTCCTCTGAGCAGGTGGTGCACCCACCCAGGGCCTTTGGAGCTAGGCTGGACCCCAGGCCTGGCCAGGCTCTCCCTGTGGACTCGCTTGATCAGGAGGACTGCCTGTCAGCAGCATGAAGACTTTGTTTGCCCACTGCCATCACCTGGAAAGATACAGGCCCTTTGAGGGAAGGTGGGAGCTGGCAGCCAGCCACAGTCCCAGAGTGGGCACCCTGTCTTAGCCCAGCTCAGTGGGTCACACTGAACAAGGTCAGGTGGAGGCACTCTCTCTAGAGGCCCAGGAATCCTCCTTAACCCTATAGGATGAGAGAATTTAGGTTAGACATAATAAAGGACTTCCTTGGAGTTTGGAGTGTGTAAAAGGAAGAGTATGAACAAATGTTTGAAGGAGAAATTCTGAGCTCTGAACCTGGCAGGTCCAAGGCCCTTCAGGACCTGGGTTTTTCACACCTCAGGCACCAGCACATCAGCTCCCTGGCCCACCGCACAGCATGGGCTGTCACTTCTTTGGCCACCAAAAACATAGGATGAGTAGGAAATTGCCAAACATAAAAATGGGTGGGTTTACCTGGCAGAGAGACCGCATGTGCAAAGGTCTAGATATGTAAGAGAGTGGATGGGTTGGAGAAACTACTACAGCCAGAGCATAATGCAGCTAGAGCATGGTGGGGAAATTTGACCCTGATGGGTCAGCAAGGGCCAGGTCACCAAGGGCCTCACAGGTCAGCTTGAGTGCAGGACTTGATCCTGCATCCAGCTGTGTTGGTGTAATGGTTAGAACACAGACTCTGGAGCCAAATGGCTTGGGTTCACATCCTGGCTCTTCCTCTTAGTTGTGTGACCGTGAGAAGGTTTATCGGTAAAATGGGCATGTTGATGATGGTGATGATGGCACATATTATAGGGTTGTTACTATTGGGGATCAGGGGGAAGTCAGAAAGCAAGTCGGAAGGGGAGGAAGGATGGTGGCCTGGCCTGGCTGAGGAAGGGCCCGAGGGATAGAGAGATGTGGATGGGGTCAGGGAGAGTAGCTTAGAAAGTTATCTTTGGAAGGATTAGCTGAGCTCCCTGAGGGAGGTTCGAAATTTCCCCTCAGGCAGCTTCCCATAGGAGAGGAGCTAAGGGGAAATAGGCTTCTGGATTGGGGCTCTGCTGGATTTTCACTGGCAGAAATCCCTGCCCTGAGGTCATGCTCCTCACTGTACAGACAGGTATCCATGGCCCAGAGACGGGCAGGATTGCCAAGGTCACCTAGTGAGTTCTGACTCCGGGGCCTTGTTTCAGGCTTGGGACTCATTTCCAAGCTCTGGCTGAGTCGAAGCCCAGCTCTGAGGTCAGCCTGTGAAGGAGGAATTCAACAATTGTCTGCAGAAGGGGCTGAGCAGAGAATGGACTGGAGTGCCAAGACCCTCTCTTGACTATAAGATGGGCAGGGAGGGCTTCCTGGAGGAGTGCCACATGGGAGACTGTAAGTGTCCAAGAGGATAGCAATTAGGAAACTGCAGGAAGAAAGCACAGACAGCCTCCAAACTCAGGGTCCCAGAGCAGCCCCTCCTCCACCCTCATCCATTCTTTCATGTGGTCTTCATTCACTGGGACCCGCCTTGGGACCTGCTTATGGGACTGGGAACACAGTGGAGTACCCAGGCTATGAGGAGGCAGACACAGGCACAGACCGGGATACCACAGGTGATCAGGACAGAGAGAATCCCAGAGTGTCCCAGCCTAGGAGGGAGTGTATAGAAAAGACAGCTTTCTGGGGAAGAGGCTGAAGTGGATCCTTGAAGGATGAGAAGGAAGATGAGGGGTGCAAAGGTTGTTCAAAGGTGAGACTTGAGGCTGGAGCAGGCAGCAGGGGCTGGATGGTGAGATCCATTTAAAAAAAAAAAAAAATCTATGTATTTAATATTTTGAATAGATGATATATTCACGTGGTTAAGTAAAATCAAAAAGGGTAAAAAGCCCTTTCCCACCCAGCTGCCTAGTCTCCACCCTGCCCCACCCCAAGACACTCAGTTATTACTTTCTTGTAAATCCTTCTATATGCAAATACGAGCAAGTATATCAACTCTTCCCCCACTTTTTACAGATGGCAGCATACCATCTGTACACTGCTCTGCCTCTTGCTCTTTTCACTTACTAGCTCTTGCGGTTCTTGCCTTACTGGTACACTCAGCACTTCCTTATTCTTTTTGTACTGCATGGTGTTTCATTGTACATGTGGTTAAACGTATTTAACCACAGATTAAAGGACATCAAGGTTATTTTCATCTTTGGCTGTAACAAGGAGTGCTGTAGCAGACAAGCTTATGCATAGGTCATTTTGCAAGGGTGCCAGTGTATCATTAGGGCAACTTCTTAGGAGTGGAATTGCTGGGAACAAAGGGTATATGCAATTGTAATTTTGATGCCATCCACGGGGACCCACCACCAGGGGTGTATGAGAGGCCCATTTCCCCACAGCCTCACCAACCCCTACATCCACAGTTCAGACCTCTCCATATTTTCCCAATCTGATAGGTGAAAAACAGTATCTCAGTGTATTTGAATTTGCATTTATCTTGTAATGAGTGAGGTTGAGCATCTTCCTACATGCCCAGGAGACATGGGATCTTCTTTTCTGTGAACAGTTCATATCCTTTGCCCAGTTTTCTGTTGGGTTATTGACCTTCCGTGTTACCGATTTCTAGGAATCCTTTATACATTAGGGAGATTAGTCCTTTGGGCTGTGAGTTGCAAATATTTTTTTCCTGATTTATCACTTGGCTTTTGACTTTGTTTATGGTGTCTTTTTTTTTTTTTTAAATAATTTTATTTATTTTGTTCTCGCTGTTGAGAATATACACGGCAGAACATACACCAATTCAACAGTTTCTACACATACAAGTTAGTGGCATTGATTACATTCTTCAAGTTGTGCCACCATTCTCACCCTCATTTTCTGAGTTATTCCTCCCCCATTAACATAAACTCACTGCCCCCTAAGGTTCCTATCTAATCTTTCGAGTTGCTGTTGTCACTTTGTTCCCATATAGATAGTTCTTAAAAGAGCATATGCTCAAGACAGACCTTTTTTCCTAGTTAAGCTAAACTATTGTTTGGTTTTAAGAAGACTTCAGAGGATATTTTTGGTTTAAGGCTTAAAGATGATCTCAGGGCAATAGTTTCAGGGATTCATCCACCCTCCTATGGTGTGTTTTTTGCCGTACAGAGGTTTTATTTTTATGTGGTCAAATTTATCAAGCGTTTATTTTATGGCTTCTGGATTTGGAGTCCTAGTTAGAAAGACCTTTCCCACTCAAAGGTTATAAAGCAATTCTCCCAAGTTTTTCTTGGTACTTTTATGATTTTTTTTTTTTTTTTTAACATTTAAATCTTTGATCCATTTGGAATTATCCTGGTGTGTAGTATGAGTTATGGCTCCAACTCTGTTTTTCCCCCAGATGGCTGGTGCTTTAAGCCAACAATTTTTCTGGAGTGGGCGTGAAGGCTAACCGAGGGAAGTGAGGCTTGGCTGTTGAGGGTCAGTAGCAGAGGGATGAGGATAAGGGCCTGGGGTGGCACCACTGGAACTTGGTGGATGGTCAGACGTGGGGGCACCTGCTGGTGACACAGCATTCCCAAATTTCTCATCTGTGCTGTGTGACTTTGAACAAGTGTCATCCCCCCTCTGGGCCTAGAATATTATAGCTGGGAGGGGCCCTTGAGATCACCCTGATCTGGGGATTGACTGTGAGGGAAGAGGCTCCCAGCAAGAGGGGGCTGTCCTGCAGGTAGATGACCATGAATCTGGTGCCCACTCAGGCTTGGCCAGAGTGGGTAGTGGGGGAGCTGGTAGCAGAATTCCCTGTGTCTCTGGAGTGGGCAGGCGGGAAGGCGGAGAGAGGTGGGTACCTATTTAAAAATACCCACTGGAGCCTGGCACGGCAGGCGGGGGTGGGGGCAGGCCCTCTGCCAGCCCTCCGGATCCAGGAATGCTAGGGGTTGCTGGGGGCAGGAACATCATCAGCTGGCTCAGGACTGTGGGTCTGGCACAGCCAGGACCATTCTAGGGGCTCCCCCTTCCCCTACCATCAAGCAGTCATCCTTGTCCTGTCCTATGGAAAACTAGGGAAGCCAGAGTGGACAGACCACACCCCCAGGGTCTAGTGCTGGCACCACCTTGAACTTGCTGTGCAATCTTGGGCAAGTCCCTGTCCTCTGGGCCTGGAGTCCCCATCCATCAAAGAGGGTAACTGGCCTTGCCCCACCTGGCTCCTGCTCCTCACAACCCTTACCCAGGCCCCAGTTTGGAGTTGAGATGGAAAGAGAGATCTTGAGGTCATGCCTCTTCCCTCTTTACAGATGGGGAAACTGAGACCAGGGAGGGGTCCCTGGACTGCTGCCCCACCTTTGCTCTTCCTGGTTTTCCTGGGCCTCTGGACCCTCCTCTCTGCCCCTAGCCTGGCCTGTACCAACTCCCCACCCCCACTACTGGGCCCCAGTGGTCAAATTCCAGGGCTGCCATTGCCATGGCAACAGCCAGAACATGGGCCCCTCCTCTCAGGGTTCTCCACCAGGCCCTTGTCCAGGAAGGGGGCAGAGAGGGCCTCCCGCCCCTGGGGGACTGGAGGGGCTGAAGGGGGGATGGTGGAAAAGGAGGTCAGACCCAGCTGGTTCCTCATTTGTTTTCTGAAGGGGAAAATGGGAAAGGCACAAAGTGCTGCCAACAGACGCTGCTCTGTTAACCCAGAGAGCGGGAGGGAGGTGGTCACCTGGGCTGGGGACAGGAGAGCCACCCAGAAAGCCTCTCCCAATCTCGCACCTGAAGAAGCACCCCAGAGAAGAGTCCGAAACCAAAGGATTTTAGAATGGCCGGGGGAATCCCAAGGTCACAGTCGTCCAGTGCTGAGGGGCCCAGTCTAACTTGCCCCATAGTTGAATAAGCGAGCTCCTCAGTCCTGGGGGTATGCAAGCAAGGGTTGCCAGAGCAAGCCTGCCCCGGGAAGGGGCTTGTCTAATAGACCTCTGAGATGACCCTTCTTCCACTAATCTCTTGAAGAGTAAAACCTGCAAAAGACCAAGCCTGTGTAAGGTAGAAACCAATCAGAGAAGGAAAACTCAAATAATTTCCACTAAGAGAGAGTGACAGAAGAGTGGTAAGACTGCACCCTGTGTAAGGCAGAAAACTTGGCAAGACTTGGAAAAACAAAGCAGTCCCATTGAGTGCCGGCTCTCACAGGTTTCAATGTAGTTCATATTAACCGTCAATATTTATTGAGGGCTTTCTTTATTCTAGGCACTGTCCTCAGTAAGCTCTTTATATTCTCTATTTTATAGAAGAGGAACCTGAGGCACAGGTGTGGGCTTCCTGGAGGTGCAGGCAGCCATCAGTGGAGGGTAATCTCTGGCTTTGACCTCTGTCTTAAGCTGGGTTCTCTAGAAAAGCAAAATCAGTGAAGTGTGGTATATATAGATATACAGAGAAACAGATTTATCTCAAGGAAATGGCTCACGCGGTTGTAGAGGCTAGCAAGTCCCAAGTCTGTGGGTTAAGCGTTAGGTTGGAGGCTTCTCCTGACTCACGTAGCTGCAGGGGCTGATGAACCCAAGAATGGCAGGTCAGACAGCAGGCTGCTGTCTCACAGGCTACAGAGGCTGACAGATCCCAAGATCAGCAGGTAAGCCGCCAGCTCAAGTCCCGAGAACTGGAGGTCAGATGATGACAAGCTGGATGCAGGATCCATAGTGAGAGCCTTGCTGGAACATCTATTTATATACTGGAGGCAGGCCCCACCCCCAAGGAAACTCCCTTTCAAATGATTGGCGGCTCATGCAGATCTCAGCATGGAGTTGATTACATCATTACATAACTGCCAAACTACATCATAACTGCCAAACCACTGAGAATCATGAAGCCAAGGTGACACACAACCTTAACAATCACACCCTGCTTTTTCCGGGGACCCTGGCCCGCTGTTACCATTCTGGTATATTTCCTTCCAGGCTTTTCTCCTTGCATATATAGATATGTCTATGACGTTGAGATGGTACAGTATCTACAACTCTTGCTTCTTTCAATCAATATGACTCCTGAACATTGCTCCACAGCATTTCAAAGATCTCCATAAGTACCATGACTCACTCAACCCCCTCTGGGGTTGGACGTTGAGATTGTTACCAGTTTCCACTGTTGTGAAGAAGGCTGTGGGAGCAGTCTCCTCATGCGGGGAGCCTGGGGTTCTTTCTGAGTTACTCCCTTAAGCTGGAAGGTGCCCCTTTCTCTCCGGGGACTATGAAATAGTTACGGCTATCCTGACTCCTCTTCCACCTGGGGCCCCCTAGGAGCTTGTGAGACCTTAAGCAAGGTACTTAACTGCCTTATGCCTCATCATCCTCCTCTGTAAAATAGAGCCTGCCCAAGAAGTTTATTTTGAGGTTAAATATTTGTGAAGTGGTTAGTAAGCAGCACATAGGAATCTCTCAATAAATATTAACTCCTGTTGTTATGCTTTTGCTCTTCCTGTCCTCAAGCTCAGCGAGGTTAAGTGATTTACCCATAGTCCCAAGGCAGGTCAGTAGGAGAAGGGGGAATTTGAGTCCCACTTCTGCCACCTCTTAGCCTTGAGAACCTGAGCAAGTTATGGTGCCTCATTGAACCTTGGTTTCCCTTAGGGCTTGGAACCAGTTCCTTCTGGTTCAAACCCCTGCTGAGAATTTGTATTTCTAACAAGTTCCAGGCAATGCTAATGCTGCTGGTTAGAGGCCAATTCAGAGAACCACTAGTAGAGCAGTGGTTCTCAAAGTTTATCATACATAAGAATCACCTGGAGATGCTGTTAAAACGTAGATTCTGATCCAGTATATCTGGGGTGGAAATGCAAATTCTCAGCAGGGGTTCAAACTGGGATGAACCAGTTTGAAGCCTTGGTTTCCCCACAGAGTTGCTATGAGGTTCTGATGAGATTAGGCCCTGCAAGCATTTTACAAACTGTCAAGTGCTAAATGGTGCCGCTCATTGTCAATAATCATGACGACAAACCTAGAGACACCCTGGGTTTTAAGGCTGCAACTCAAGACAGGTGCTCAGGGGAGGGGAGTGGGCAGATATGGGTATCATCAGGACAGCTTCCTGGAGGTGGTGGCCCTGTCTTGGGGCCTCAGGAGAGTGGAGCCTAGGTCTGGCTCAGTCTGACCTTCAGTCAATCTTTCTGCCCACCATGTACGTACCATACACACACAGAGGCGGCTGTGGCTGCCTAGGCAGTAGGGCTGGTCGCCAATTGCTGATACAGTGCAGTAATACCTAGAGGCCAAGGTTGCAGCATGGCCCAGGCCCAGCCTCCTGGAAGCTAGGGTGTGTGTAGGGGTGGGGGGGGTCATTGAGCAGGGCATGGAGACTACCCTAGGTCTACCCAGTCTGATAGGAGGGTCTTCCTTGGGCTATGGGAGGGGAGCTGACTGGGTTGGGTCAGGGTCACTACTTGCTTCCCTCCTGGGATTGTCCTCTGGGTCCTGGAATGGGGTGAGGGCAGAGGAGATGGAGATCACAGTAACTCCCAGCTGGTTGGACCCCTCTGATCAAAATATAGTGGAAACATTCCAAGAGCCCATTTCTAGCCTCAGCTGACTGCCTGCTGCCCTGGGGGTCATGAGGCAGTCTCCTCTCTGCCGCTCAGTGCCCCCCATATATAAAGTGGGAAGGAATGGTCCCTTCTCTTCCTCTCTTCTTCAACGGAAGATTGAACGTGGACATTCTAAACTTGTTGTACACATTCATTACACTGATACTTGCTTTCCTGTATTGAGCAGCTATGGGCCAGGCGCTGTTCTTAGGATACTACTGAAACAAGGCAGAGGTACCCTTTCCCTTTTGGAGCTCATGGACTTTATTAAATATCCTCTAGTACCCTGGGCAACCTGCCTGAGGGCAAGACTGGCTCGTGGTGGTGGTAGGTGCCGCGGAGTCAGTTCCAACTCATAGCGACCCTATGTACAACAGAACAAAACAGTGCCTGGTCCTGTGCCATCGTCACAACTGTTGGCTGTGCTTGAGCCCATCATTGTAGCCACTGTGTCAGTCCATCTTGTTGAGGGTTTTCCTGTCTTTCACTGACCCTCTACGAAGCATGATATCCTTCTCCAGGTACTGGTCCCTCCTGATAACATGTCCAAATTACGTGAGATGAAGTCTCACCATCCTTGTTTCTAAGGAACATTCTGGCTGTACTTCTTCCAAGACAGACTTGTTCATTTTTCTGGCAGTCCTGTGTTGAAAAGAGGAATGAATTGACTGGGAAGTTGTCACAGAGCAGTTGACTTAGTGCTGCTGTAGTGAGGACAGAGGAAGAAGAGGTCAGGGAGGGCTGGGGATTTAGAGGAGACTTCCTGGAGGTGGCAGAGCATAAAAATTAGATGGGATTTGAACAGAACCAAGAGCAGGGGGGGCAGCCCTGGCAGGGGGAAAAGCTTGAACAAAGGTGTAGAGCTGGGAACAAACCTGGTTGGGCAGGCAACGGTGAGGACACCAGCCTGGCTGGATGTAGAGGCTGGAGGTCACATGAGTAGGCTAAGAGGGAGCTGATAACACCTCAAGCTTCCCGGGCCTTTGATGGCCTTAGTAGAAGAATTTCTGGCACTGTGGTAGGTGGGGAAGGTGGTGGTGCCCCCAAGCATTTTATCTATAGCTCAGTCAGGCCCCACCCCGTCCCTGCCTCTCAGCTCCCTGGGGCTCTGGCCTGAGGCTAGCCTGGCCTTTCCCAGGGTGCCTAGTCCACAATCCAGTGAGTCATCTTCGGCCTCAAAGGCAGGACACCCCAACCCACCCCAACCGCACACAAACAGAGCTCCCCTCCCTCTTGCCTGGATAGAGGGAGGGAGGGAACCAGAAGGGCTGGAAACAGACCCTGGATAACTTCCGTTCCCACGATCCCTCACCCTGGCATGCCTGCACATTGGAGAACTGAGTGGAGGCAGGGAAGGGAGAGGTCTATTCCAGACCACCTATTGTGCAGTTAGGTGTTCACTTTCACGTTTCAGGTGAGGAAACTGAAGCTAAAGGGAAAAGGCATGGTCACAGCCAGAAGGTGCCAGGCACTAGGCCCAGGGACCATATGGTCTCTCTATTGCTGAGCAAGGTTTAAACATTTTTAATGAGATAATTTTTAGAGCTGGGAGGGGAGGGCCCTGGAAAGTCACCTCATCTACAGGTTCTGAGCCAGGGCTCGGACCGCAGGGTCAGACCAATATCGTAGACAGAACTGTGTGCGTAGGAGTCAGATTAGTAGCTGGTGAGAGTGTGTTGGGTAGGTGCATTTCCTGGGAGCCCCTAAGGTGGGAATGCCAGGTTTAACAAATCCTACTCTAAGGCATCATCAGATTCCCAATGGTAACCCTGGTGCCCCTCCCCCACACCCAAAGATGAGGCATCAGTCCCCCTCAGACTCAGATGTGGGACCCAGAAGATCTTGGTTTTGGTTTCTCTGCCCTAAAGTGGGGTGACAGTCGCAGCCTTCAGGGTCAAGACAGAGACTGAATTCAGAACTCACTAGCTCCTCATATGTTTTTCACATCTGTTGGGGTTTGTCTATCCACCTATTCCCCGCCTACCTCCTGCTTCCAGCCGTTATCCGTGATAAGAAAATTTTCCTTCCCAGCCTGGAAGGTCCAGCTGTATCTTCTTGAAATGAAGGAGGGAGGGGGTGGGAAGAAGGGGGAAAAAACACATTTAAAAAAAAACTGGCATTAAATTAAAACCACATGCATCACAGCCCCTGCCGTGTGGCCCTCTGCTGCCACCTCTGGGCGTCTGGCAGGAGTGCAGCTCCTGGAGCCTCAACTTCTTGACTGAATCCAGAAGCCTTGATTCTGACTCTCGAAATCATGAAGGTTAAGCTGTCCATCTCCCAGTCTCTGAGCATGATTTCTCTCCCGCCTCCTCCCTCAGGGATCCTGGTAGGAAGTTTAGAGTCCAGCTGCACTCTTCCTGCTCACCCATTTATTTACAGAGGAAGGAACTGAGTCCCAGCGTGGGGAAAAACTTGGCTAAAGTCACAGAGCAAGGCAGTCAGTCATTAGGTATGTATCGTTCACCTACTGTATGCCAGGGACAGAGCTGTGAACAAGGTCCATCTGGCTTTGTGGGCTTCGCAGTCTAGGGGGAGTGGGGGACAGCCAGTGAGGAGTTCTTATTTTAACCTGTCTCTCAGTCCTCCAGGGAGGGGAACACAGGGCCCACCTCCTAATTCAGGGTACTCCAGGCTTGGCTTGACTCCTCATTTATGTGCCCTGTGACCCTAGTGAAATCACTCAGCCTCTCTGATATGCCAGTTACTTGGGTTCGAATCCCAGCTTCGCCAAATCCCAATTTTGCCACATCCTGATTTCATAACCTCAGGCAAGTTTTACTTCTCAGAGACTTCGTTTTCTCATCTGTAAAATAGTGATAATAGTAATACATAACTCAGAGGACTGATGTGAGGATTAATAGCAATATTGCATGAGCACCAGCACCTCATTAAATGTTACTTCATCGTAGCAGTAAGTCCCCACCGAGGATATGGGGGATGCACAGCATTCCTGGAGGCCCGTGAGGGGGTCAGGAGTATAGTGAGTGGCAGTGTTTCTTCTGGGCCTGAGCCCCAGCATAGGGAGTGAGCTGCCACCTCGATCTTTCTTTCACCCATCTGGAATGGCTTTGGGAAGGGGCGGTGAGATTTTTTAGTGCTGTTCAGGTTGGGGTCCCAGCTGGACCTCTCTGGGCCAATAGATGAAATCTGAATCTGTGCAGAAGTCATCCCCTTGCCTCATTTCTCCCATGAGGACATTAAGGACTCTGGGTTCATAGCCCAGCTCTGCCACTTACTGCCTACATAACCATGGCTCCTTCACCTCTCTGAGCCTCAGTTTCTTCAACTAAGTAGTTCTCACTCAAGAGTTTTTCATACAATTGCAGTCAGATAGTAGCTGGGTTGGAATTACCTTGAAGGCTTCCTCACTCACAAATCTGGCAGTTAATACTGGCCATTGACTGGGGCCTCATCTGGGGTGTCAGCTGGAATATCTGCACCTGGCCTCTGCATGTGGCCTGGGTTTCCTCACAACATGATGGCTGGGTTTCAAGAATGAGTGACCTGAGAGAGCAAGGTGGAAGTGCATGGTATTTTTATGGCCTCGCTTTGGAAGTGGCATCATATCGCTTCTGCTTTATGGTCAAGACAGTCACAAAGATGCACTCAGTTTCAAGGGGAGGGGACATGGACCTCATCACTATGAGAAGAATGTCAATAAGAAGAGCATGTTGGATAGGAAATATTGTGGTAGCCATCTTTGAAAAATAGAGTCTGCCACGCCTACCTAGGGTGATTATGAGGATAAAATGAAACAAAATGTAAAGTACTTAGCCCATGCCTAGCACATAGTAAGTGCTCAGTAAACAACATCTATAGCTGTTTCTTATTATTGTTATTCTCGAAGTTGTCCCTTTACTTTCCATCTCTTCCATAGAAACACATGGACCATCGCTCATAGACTGGCTATGCAGTCACATGTCCACAGAAGACCACTGACAGAGGGGTGTACAGAGACACATGGATGAGTCCCCACAGATAGGATACACGCTGTGTCGCTCATACTATAGTCCCACCTCCAGGTGCACACACAGTCAGGTGCACAACCCACCTAAACAAGGCAGTGTCTCTGTGGCAGGAAGGTCTTGAGGCTACTTAGGCCCTTATTCTCCCCTTCCCATTCCCAAAGCACATTCCCCAGAATTATGGGCCCACCCAGGGCAGCCAGTCCTGGGGAGCCTGGGGCATGGACACTTTCTTTCCAGCTGTCTGTGAAGCCTGGGAATGCTGTGGTGCTTTGAGGGGCTCCTCTTCAAGAAGAGAGGGTATATAGGAAGCAGGATGTGGGTTCGGAAGGCAGGGAGAAAGATGACGCAAAGGAACTCAGACAGGAACAGACAAAGACACTGAGGCCCCAAGAGGTGAGGTGGCTTGCCCAAGGTCTTACCACCAGTAAGTGGCTGAGCCCAGATTTGAGCCCAAGCTATCTGGCTCCAGCCTGTCCTCTTAGTCTCTACATCAAAAGCTCTTTTGGAACTTTCATCTCATTGATGCACCCGAGGAGGGTAGTAGCCATCAGTGAAATGGAGAGCCCATTAGGTTGGGAACATCTAGTACTGACTCCATGCTCATGGACATCAGTGAGGTCAGGAGCACCAGACAGTCCATCTGGGCCTAATGCCAGGGTTTGTGCGGTTCCCCAGGAAGATCCTCCTTGATCCCAGCATTGCCTGTGGATGGCATTTTGTTTTCCACCAAAAACTTCCTGGGTCAGGAGAACTTGTCCTATCACTGTCCCAGTACAAGTAAAGCTGGAGAAAAGCAACTCAGGCAACCAGTACACCAGGGAGGCAAGGGGAAGCTGAGCTGACTGCATGAGGCCAAGGGAGGTGGAGACAGGATCTCCCCCCACCCCAGGGGAGATGTGGATATGGGCTCTGGAGGCAGCCAGCTGGGTTCTACCCCTTACCAGGTAGGTAACTCTCTGAACCTCAGTCTTCTTGTTTGTAAAATAAGGGAGTAACAATATTAGAGCGCTTGGTATAAGGCTACTGTGGAAATTAAAGTAGCCAGGGCTTGCAAAGCAATTGGTAGGATGCCTGGCACATGAAAAGTACTCAAAAAGCATTAGTGATGATGAGGAGTCTGAGATTATAGCATTCCCAGTGCTCCAGTTTGGGAGTTCTGGGGCCCAGACACTCTCTTGGCAAATATTTATATAGAGCTGTGCAGATGTGAAAGGCTGGAGACCCCCTACCAACCCTACAGGAGCCTGATGAGATCTGCTCCAGAAGCTGCATTTCTTCACAGCCTGCATTGCACCTGTCTTTTCTTCAATTCCTATATGAAAGGAAGCTTACATAGACTGAGGTGCCCAGGAGGGTAGAAACCTCTTTTCTTCCCTGTAAACCCCCACCACAGTGCTTGGCATCTAGTAGGGACTCAATAAATATTTGTTGAACTAATCAACAAATGAATAAAATAAAAATCCAATTCACTACTCATCTATCGAATCGTGTATCTGTGGATCCATTTATATATTCATCTGTCATTCATTTATCTTTCTGTTTATACATTTATTATGCATTCATCCATCATCATTCCATTGTTTCATCTCTCTCTTCATTTACTTAGCCATTGCTCATCATCCATCCATGTGTTCAACCCTTCTCATCACTGATCCCCCAGTTTGTCCAGCATCAGCTGCAGGACCAGTTAGCCCCCAAATAGGCAGTGTCCAGATGCAGGTGGTCTTGGCGGGGCACATAGTAGGCAGTGTGTCCAGAGGCAGTCAAGCAGGGCATTGTGCTTCTCTCAGAGATGAGGCAGTTGTCAGCAGAATGGGTCTAGGTAGGGAGGGTTAGATGTTCCCCAAGACTGGCGGAAGAGTGGTCCCACAGAGCTGTGGGTGCCCAGCTTGCCTTTCCTAGCGTGCGGTGGTGGCCTTCTGGGGCAGAGCTCCTTTTCCCCTCCCCCTCCCCACTTCTCCTGGCCAGGGAGAGGGGGAGGCACCAGGGGTAAAGAGGGAGGGGGGTATGTGTTGTGGTAGGGTATGGGGTATGGAGAGGAGGGTTCAGCAGCACTTTACCAGCCACCCTGTACATATCCAACAACTATTCTGAGCCAAACCCACTCCAAACAACTGCAGATACCCAAAAGGGAAAAAGAAATCAATGCCTGCAGTGGGAGCTCAGAGAACCAATAGAACCAGATCTGTACAGATGTGCCCCTGGCGTGCATGGTGCCCCCAGCATCCCCTCACCCCCAGCTGCCCTCGCCTGGGGGGGCTCTGATGCTTATGTGCTGTTGTGGGGATGATCCCTGAAGACCCTGATTAAGCAGCTGTGTGCTCTTGTTCCTTCTCTCAGCTTCCTTTCGTTTCCTCGCCCCCACCAGCCCCCAGATGACAGAGGCTGCCCCTGGTTGCCGTAGCAACAGGCTCTGATCTAATTAGCCATCCTTAATGAAGCAGCAGCAGTGCCTTTGGCTCCAGGTCCCGCCCCTTTTCCTGGCAGGGCCTTTGGGTGAACTCTGCTTTCCAGGCACCCACATGTCTCAGGATCTCTTGACTTCAGGACCGTGTTCAAACCTGTCTCCTCTAGGAGGCCCTCCCTGACTGCCCCCCTGTCCAGGCAGAGATAACCACCTCTGTTGAGCCCCATGAGAGGAGCCCCATGCATTGTCTGGGAGCTTCTGGAGGCCAGCCAGGGTAGATTGATTTCTGCAGGGCCTAGTTCCACTGAGGTAATGAAGTGATGGATGCACCTCACTAATTAGCCTGGGCTATGCACCACCTCCCCACCACTCAGCGGAAATGAAGGCCCAAGGTCATACAGCATGAGAGTCAAATGGGGGAAGAGGTATTCTGACAGCCAAATGTGGGTTATCCACAGTGAATCAAGCGACGGGCCAGGTGCTAGTGTGGGGTTCTCTGTGGGACTGGCTATCTGGACTGGACCACGGTGCGTGCCCATCCTCCCTGCTCAAATCATCGCTCAGTCAACTAGTCTGGCTGTTCTAAACTCTGCCGCCACGTGCCCAACCCTGAGAACAGGAAGAGGAGGAGCAGACCATGCCCCAGGAAAGCCCACAATCCTTCTGGTTTGGGAGGGTAAGAGGCAGGTGAATTTCTTGGTCCAAACTGGGGACAGAAGAGGGAAAAGGCCTTGAGGCTCACCTGGAGGACCTTCGCTTCTGCCTCCCAGGGTCAGAAGGGGCTTGACAAGGACCCGCTGCCCCAGAACGGGATGAGGTGGCCAGGTAGGCTCTAGGCCTCGAAGGCTCTGATTCTTCAAAATCATCTGGAAGGTTTGTTACAGCATAGGTTGCTCTGTCCCACCCCAGAGTTTCAGATTCAGTATGGGGAGGTGGGGCTTGGAGGGGGTTTCTGAGAATGTGCATTTCTAAGACATTCCAGGAGATGCTGAAGCATCTAGGGACCACATTTTGAGAACCACTGCTGTAAAGGGACCAGAAAAGGGGTTCGTGCAGAGCACGCTCATGCCTTCATCGTTTCATTCAATAAACTAACTGAACCTCTACTCTGGGCCAGGTCCCTCGTGGGGCCCAGGGGAATCCAATTGGTTAACTGATGGTTCTTTCATTTATGCAACACAGACTTACCGGACACCTGTCATGTACCAGGCTCTGACTCCCCAGTGTAGCCCCTGGGAGCATCCCCACCTCCTGTCTGTGTTGCGGTCACTGCTCTGGGGTCAGCTGCCATGTGGGGTCACACTGGTTTTCATCTTGCTGCTCTCTTGGAGTTCTCAGTGCCTGTTTATTGTCAGCTGTTTGGAACTATCTGCTGGGAAGTTAAAATTTTCACGTTGGGTGTTTTGGACTCTGAGGAGGCCAGTGTTGCCAGGGCGCATGGTCTGCCCTCTTAGGAGAGGGTAGGGGAATCACATGCCCTTGGCCAAGTGTGGGGGTGTGGACCCACCTGCTTGAGGGCTGAGCGGGGTTGGGGAAAGTGGGACAGAGCAGGATGGGACTGTAGGGTTTGATCCTCGGCCACAGGGATGTCAGGGAAGGCGAGCAGGAAACTGCATGGGCTGGTTTACCTCTCACTAGGTACCTGCTGGGTGTGTGGGGTGAAAGAAGGGAGAAGGAGGAGTTAATCTGGGAACCTGTTTATTAGCCAGCTCCTACTGTGTGCAGAGTGCTGTGGCTTACAAAAGGGACATGGACCCAGCCCTGCAGTCTCCTGGGAGGAGATGGGCATCGACCTAATAATTGCCCAAATGTATAATTACAAACTGTTAAAGACAACTGACAATCTTTGAAAGCACAGAGCAAGTGTACCTGACTTAATCTGGGGATCAGGGAGGGCTCCCCGGAGGAGGTGACTTTTGAGCTGAGACTGGTCTAAAAGGAAAGGAAAAGGCATTCCTAGGAAAGGGAAAAGCATAGGCCAAGGCCCTGAGGTGGGAGAGAGCATGGTCTATTTTCTGGAAGTGAAGGCAGATATGGCTGGAACATATTGAGTGAGGGGGAGGGGGAGATGGATAGATGGGACTGGGCTGGGCGATGGGGTCAGGATGTCTTCACTGCAAAGTTCCCTGGGAGCGCAGGTTTGGGGAGGGTGTCGGTTGGGGGCGTGATGATGAAGTCAGCCAGGGCTGAGGCAGAGCAGAGGGGCACCCAGTCAGCTGCAGGGTGCATCAGGCACCTCAGGTGGGGGTGGGAGTTGGTGCAAAATGAAGATTACCCTCCACCCAAGTCCTGATTAAGTGGGTCTGGGGTAGGTTCTGGCATCGCTGGGATTTGGGGAAGCAGGCCCAGAGAATCCTGCTTGGAGACATCCTAGACCACAGTCTGGTGCGGCGGGGGGAGCATAAGTGCCTGGCCCTCCCCAGCCCCTACCAGGAACCCTGTGGGACTGTTTCAGATACAAGACACAAGCCAAGCTGGGGGGTGGGGGTGGTGTAGAGATCACTCAGTGGGGGGCCTTTTCATGCCCCACCCAAGTACTCCTCCCCTAACAGGGAGGACAGGGTCGAGTCTCCAAAGATGTGTGTTGTTCTTGTTGGGTGCCTTCAGGTCCATTCTGACTCATAGTGACCCCATGTGACGGAGTAGAACTGCCTCATAGGGTTTTCTTGGCTGTAATTTCTCAGTTTTTCTCCCAAAGAGCCTCTGGGTGGGTTCAAACTGCCAACCTTTCTGATAGCAGCCAGACACCTCCCAACCTTACTGCTGCCGTGTGCCACCCAGGCTCTTTCCAGAGATGTGTATGTGTGCCTGGACATGTGTGTCAGTTTCTGCCAATGTGGTCATAGTGTGTTGAATACAGCAGTGCTCAGGATTGCACAAGAATGTGTCACTGTGTGCAGCACTGGTCAGCTCCATGTATGTCAGGGTTTGGGTGTGTATGGGACTATGTTGGTACGTGTGCACTTGAGTCTGAGTCAGTGTATATACGGATCAAGGCCGGAGTGCCATATACGTGTGTAGGTATGTGTGTACCCCGTGTGTGCCTGTCCCCCTCGGTGGGAACCCGGGTTCAGTGTGTGCCTGCGTTGGGTACAGATGTGTACAGAAACTACGCGTCGCCGCGTGTACTCGCCTTTGTCCACGGGTGTGCCCCAACTTGTGTTCTCATAGGGGGATAGGTCTTCAAGCGGACACCGCTGTATAGGGGGAAAGGTGGTTGCGACGTCGGGCCACTCTGGGCGTGTTGGGAGAGATGAGGCCGCGCGGGGTGGGGGGGCCGAAGGTGCCCCCACCCCCACCCCAGCGGCGCCGCGCGCGCCGGGCTCACCGGGTACACTAGCTGCGCGGAGGAGGCAACAGCGTCGCTGCCAGCCCGCCGCCGCGCTCAGATCGACGCTGGGACCGTCACTGCGACCGCCGCCGCCACTGCCGCCGCCGCCGCGGGAAGGGAGCGAGGGCGGGCAGGCGCCCGCGGACCCTGCGCCGACCCGCGTCCCGCCGCCGTCCGGGCGCTCCCGCCCCCGGCGGCGGGCCGGCTGCATGTTGCAGATGGTGAAGACCCTGGCCCAGTTCACCATCGCACTGGAAGAAATGCGTGATCTGGGCCCGGCCGCTGCCTCCGGGGAGCCCGCCCGGAGCAGCGGCGCTGATGCAGAGGAGCCTGGGGAGGCCCAGGTACAGGGAGGGGGAGGGGCAGCCAGGGACCTGGGACAAAGCCTAGAACTCAGCCCGCCCCGGATTGGAGGAGGCATGAGGAGATGCTGAGGCCTGAGGCCCGGAACTTGGATCAGGCACACCAATCTGCTGGCCACGGGGCTGGGAGCACTGTGACCCATGATGGGGGGAAGGGAGATTGAGGGAGTTGTAAGGAGCCCTGGCAGGGGGTGATGTGGCTGGCAGGCGGCTGGTAGGGTTCTCAGGGTTGGCGCCACCAGCATGCAAGCTCAGGATGGCATAAGGACTGGCAAACCCAGCTGGGGTAGGGGGCTTGCTCCCTGAGACCCAGCCTTGTCAAGGTCTGGTGGCACTCAGCTGATCATATGGGGCAGGGTGGGAGAGAGGCCGCCCCCAGGGGGATCCTGGGTCCACAGGCTCAGGCAAGAGAGCTTTTTCCAAGCCTCCCTTTCAGGCGTGAGGCAGCCCTCAGGTCTGTCTGTGTGCTGGGTGTATTCGAATTTGCTCCCCCCCACTTGTCATCCTCTCCCTGCTGCCAGACCTGCTGGGCCATGGAGGTGTGCTGCCTTGGGAACGGTGGTGTCCCCATTCCCGGCTCAGTGTGTGTTCCCCTGTGGGGAAGGGGGAGGCTTCTAGGGGCTGTTACCCTGCCTTTGTGTGTCTCTCTGGGCCTGGACTCTTGTTTGCTCAGCTCTCCCAGGCTCCAGTGGGGGTTTTGGTTCTGTCTTCCTCCCTGTGCAGTGATATGTGTCTCTTCGCTGCCTCAAGCCTCTGGGCTCGAGGGCCTGGTTCTCAGCTGGGTGTCTCAGCCTGTACAGCTCGTCTCTGGGTATATGTGTTTCTTTTCATGTTGTGTGTCTCTCGTGGTCTCAGTTTCTGGGCTATAATGCCCCAGTCAGACTAGGGCTCTGTCCCTCTGCTGTACCCCTCAGCCCCTGTTTCCCCACACCTCAGTGCCCTGTGTAGTGAGGGTCTGAGATGGGGCTGTTAAGGGGTGAGGGGCTCAGGGGGGCAGACCTGGGTACAGCTGGGCGTTCAGGGTTCCCGACTGGAACAGGTGGGCCTGCTGAGCTAGTGGACAGCTGTGTTTTCTGTCTTCTGCTTCCAGGGCCCTGTCCCCCCACCCCTGCATACACTTACACCCATGTCTGGGCACATGTAGGAGGGTGCTCAATGCAGTGACAGGGAGCTGACCCCGTTTTCCATGCCTTCCCCTGACAGCTGAGTGACAGCCCACTGTGCTTTTTAAGCAGGGGAGGAGGTTGGGAAAGGCAGGCATTGCAGCGTCAGCCTCCCCACGTTACCCCAGGCCCCCTGGTCACCAGGCCCAGCACCAGCCCTGTCTCCCTCAGAAAGCTTCCCTGACTGACTCTCAATGTGCCCAGCTGGGTCTGGCAGGGGCAGAGAGTGTAGGTGGAGGAGGGTGGCTGTATAGCCCAGGGCTGAGTCTGGCCCAGTCCTACTCTCAGGGACTGATGCAGACAAATAGCTTTGCTGACGTACAATAAGAATGGGCATTGAGGACCCAATGTAGAGAGAGCTGCTCTGCTTCCCATCTCCTAGCTTTCACTGTGCTGAGAGGGAGGTATTACTTCCATTTCCCAGAGGAGAATGTGGAAACCTAGGGTGGTTATATGACAACCCCAGGTGACACACCCAATAAGGGCAGTGCCAAGGACACTGTGGCCCAAAGCTACCCTGTTGTGCTGGGCAAGAACTCCGGGTGCTGGGGCCCCAAGATGCAGCATGAGGTGGTTGAAGAGACTCTGGTCCAAGCTCTGCTGGTTACTGGCTGTGACCTTGGTCAGGTTGTGTCACCTTTATGACTCTTGATTTCCTTATCTGTGAAGAGGAGATGATACCATCTGTGTGGTAGAGCTGTGAGTGTTTGGCTGAAATGAGGCCATGTCTGTGAAGTACTGCGGTGTCTCCTGGAGACGGGGTGGTGGGGAGGACTGATCGGCTGGGCCTTTCCTTGGGAAGCCCTTCTGGCCCTTGATGCTCTTCTAAGCTCTCCATCCTAGGTTGAGTCCAGCTCATGCTACCTCCTACCAGAAGCTGCCATGATTTTTAAAGGCCCCAGAAGCACTGAGGAGAGATAGTCTGGTTTAGCTAAAGGCTCTGAGGCAGAGCCTGGTGCCTTCTTACCCCATCAGAAGAGCACCAGCTGGGGTTAGCCAGCCTCCTCTCCCCTCCCCCAAGGGGGCATCATTGACACCCCCACCTCTGAGTTCCTAGCATAGGAACCCACTTTTCTGAGTGTGCCTCATTATAGGACAGGTTTGAGGGACAGGGTTGACCTCTGAGTTCCCAGGTTAGAGGAAGGGGGACCTGAGATGGGCGGGCATACCACAGACAGGGGTGAGAGGTGGCTGGGTCAGGCAGGCACTGACACAGGGCACAGCAGTGACCAGTACCACCCCAGTAGTTGAGTCTCTACTCTGAAGGGCACCCAGGGTGGGGACTGGAGGGATGACACAAACATGGACACCCACCTTTGCATTGGCGCATGTAAGGAGGTCCACTTGGATCTGTGGGCCTTGATTACTGGAGCCTATGGCAGGGTCAGGACAAGAGATGCTTGGGCCAGGCTGAGTCCTGGGACAAGGGTGGAGAGGAGAGAGTAAACCCCAGAGATCTGGGGCTCAGAGGGGTTAGGGGCTTTGTCCAAGGTCACTCCCAAGTCTTAGAGAGGTCAGTGAGGAGACTTGGAAGTGGATCCCCTGCCAAGAAAGGGAGGCTGTTGGGGCTAGTGCCATTTGGAAAGGCTTCCTGGAAGAGGAGTGGGCCAGAGACAGTGGGGCTGGTGGGGAAGGGCAGTAGGTAAGCTCAGTTGCAGGGGGTTGAACACAGAGAGGGCATCCCTAGGCTGGCTCCCTGGAAAGCCTTCCCATATGGCAGGGGTCTCCCTGACAGGGATGAGCTTCCTATCCCCAAGGGTTTTGGTGCAGAGGCTGGACGACAACTTGGGTACTCTGTAATTCAGATCATCAGACACCCCACCACACAAACACACACACCAGCTTCTGCTGTGGAGGCCCAGCCCTCAGCCAACCTCCTCCAGCAAGGTTACTCTGGTGCCCTCATGGGCCTCCACTCCCGGGCTCTGCCTCTTCCTGGGGCTCGAGGTGTATGTGTGCAGACCCCTGTGCCCCCACCCTGCTGTGGATGTGTTCCCCTCTGACTATCACTGTGGTGGCCAGGCTCTTGTTTCTCAGGACAGAGGCAGCAGTGCCTGGATCTCTACCCTGGCTCTGATGATTTGGGTTAAGTTGCTTTGCTTTTCCATGCCTCCTTTTCCCCATTCTTAAGAAGGGGAGAATAATAACACCTACCTCACAGGGCAGTTGGGAGGGTTAAATAGTGGGTACATAATGCTTAGAACAGAGCCTGGCACATAGTAGGGCACAGTTAATCTTTTTTAACGAAAGAATTGGGACCCATCTTTGTCTGAGGGTGGCTGGGCCCTGACCCCACACACCTGACTGTGTGACCTTCAGTACCTACTTCACCTTTATGGACCACAGTGTCTTCATCTGTAATGAGGGTGACAGTTTCTATTCCCAGGGATGCTGTGGAGCCCAACCAGGTGGGGCACGTCCCCAAAACACCAAGCCTGAAGGTGGGGGCTCCAGAGCTGGCAGCTGGAGTTGGGCATAGTCTTGAGTCATTCTCCTTTGCAAATGTGAAAGATTACTGGTTTTTGTTTTTTAAGAATCCTTTTCAGGAGCCCAGCAAGGGGGTCAAGAAGTAAACAGAGATTTCCAGATCTGCCAACAGCTGTGGTGATCGAGGTGGGGGGTGGGAGGGTGAAGGATAAACGCTGTGGAGGGGGGCGTTTGAGATGCAAGGGGAGGGCATTGCCAGCAGGGGGACCACTTGAGCTAAGGACTGGCACAGTGGAGGTCCAGGGTGCATTGGGGAACAGCCAGGAGCCCTGGGTGGCAGGAGGGCAGGCCTTCAAGGCCAGGGAGTGGGTGTGGATGGGCCCTCTGGGCCCCACGTGGCTTCGGGTAGTGTGGTCTCAGTGGGATGAGACGCTGCTCACCCTCTGCCCCCTGTCTCCGCAGGACATGCGGAAGCATGTGACCATGACCCTACTGGACACGGAGCAGTCATACGTGGAGTCACTGCGCACCTTGATGCAGGTAAGGCTTGTGGCCAACCCAGGTCCAGGAGGTCTTCAGAAGGGCTTCAGAAGGGCGGGAACAAATCCATTTCATGGACAGGGGGCCGGGGCTAGAGAGGAGAGGGGAGTGACCTGGGCACACTGTTCCGCCATGGAGAAGACCCGCGTGCCTGCACCAGGGGAGGAGGAAGCCCTCTCCAGGGTAGGAGAGAGGAGCCTCGATGGACCAGACCAGCCCACCCCCAGGGCTCTCTATCCCCACAGCCCCTCCACCTCCCCTTGATAGCCCTGCACCTGAGCTTAGATCTGTGGACCCCGTCTGGTGTGCCTCCCCCACCCCATTTCATTCATTGATTGGGGAAATATTTGTTGAATGGAATTAAATGTTGAGCATCTATTGTGTGCCAGGCCCTGTTCCTGTTCCAGATGTAGGTAGCTCACAGTCCTGTTGGGGACTCAGTTAAGTATATGGTGCTCTCTAAAACTATCTAGGGGACACCTCCTAGACATGGAGTCAGGGAAGATTCCCTGGAGGAGGTGCTGAAACCTATCTTCTCAGCAGCAGGAACAGCATGTGCGATATTGAGTAAGGAGAGGGCCTGGCACGTTCAGAGGTCCATGTGGCAGCACAGAGTACGAGGGGTTGGTCTCACAGAGAAGCTGGGGGAGCCAGCAGGGGCCACACTGTGGGGCCTTGAATGCCAGGAGGAGGGTTTAGACTCTGCTGAGAGCCCTGGAGGGCCAGCAAAAGCTCTGAGCAGGAGACATGTGTAGCCTGATTCGTGTTTTACCAAGTCTGATTGGTGAGAGGGTAGGTATCACAGAAAGAGACTGAGGCAGGTAGAAGCCACCACTGAGGTCAGGCGAGGTAGGAGAGGCCAGGACCAGGGCAGAGGTTCCAGGGAGGGAGAGCTGGGGACAGATATTAAGGAGATGAGCTGGTCAGCCAAGCATGGTAACTGGCCAAATGTGGGGGATGATGTGGGGAAGCCCAGGATGATGCCTGGACTCTGGGCATGGTGACCTGGGCACTGGAGGATCCCTACCTGGGTAAGGTGGGGCACAAGCAAGGAGCAGTTCTGGGGCAAGCTGGTGAGTTCAGGCTCAGATGTGTGGGGTCTGGGGAGGCCCAGGAGCCTGGATGCACATGTGGGCCTGGAGCCCAGGATGGAGAGTATGGGTCTGGGCTGAAATGAGAGACCTGGGAGGCCTGTGGTTGAAGGTGAGCTTGCTCAGGCCTCCTGGGCAGAGTGAGGCAAAGGGTGGAAGCTGGAGCCCTAGGAAACATGGAGTTCAGGAACAGACACAGGACTCATTCATTCCTTCATTCACTCACTCACTCCACCAGTCGACATCGAGCACCTTTGTATACCAGGCAGTGTGCTCTGCATGGGAGGTGCAGCAGTGGACATGAGTGACAAGGGCCTGCCTCCTGAAGCTCCTAGCTTATGGCTGAGACCAGCAGTAACCAGGCAGCGAATCATGTATGACGACAAATGGTGATGCCAAAGTGCACGGAGAGATGAGAACACAGGATGGGAGCCTGCCCGGGTGTGGGGTCAGGGAAGGCCTCTCTGAGGTTGGGGGAGGTTTAGCTGAGACCCGAATGGCAGGTAGGAGTTAAGGAAGGGGGGAGCCTGGAGGGGATCATTCCAGGCTTGGAGTCTAGAGGGGGCCTGGAGTAGTCAGAGAATGGAGAGGTGGCCAGTATGGCTGCTGGGAAGGAGGAGGGGTGAGCGAGGCAGGAGCTAGGCAGGACCGGAAGCAGGACCAGGCTTTGCAGGGCCCCAGGGCTACTGGGCAAGGAGCCAGGCTTTGCTGTAAGCACAACTGGAAGCCATAGGAGGGACACAGCCAGAATTCTGTCTTTAAGGAACCCCTCCACCCCGGCCGCCAGGCAGGAGTAGACATGCAGGAGTCTGAGAGGAGTCCGGTGCCATCTCCTGGGTGAAAGACGAAGGCACTGGGATCAGACAGCCCAGGCTGATACTAGCCTCATCACCTCGCTTCTCTGAGCCTCGGTGTTTTCATCTGCAAAATGTCGCTAATAGTACCCATCCCTCAGGGTGAAGATTAAAAGGTGATGTTGCAGCTCATGCCTCATTCAGACAGGAGGCGGGAGCAGTGGGAGAACTGGGGGCAGGCAGGGCCTGGACCTGTCTTTTCTGCTCGAATCTCCCAGGCCTAGCAGAGCACCTGTGGGTGGAAGAGCACAGGCAGGATTGTGCTGAGGAACCAAGGACTGAGTCCTGTGGGGGGAGCTGGAGCTGGGCAGGAGAGTGTCAGCTGAAGCCAAGGACTGTCACTCTAGGCAACCCTGGAATGCTAGAAGAAGGACTGAGGTCAGGCCAAGGGTCAGCAGCACAGCTCTGGAGTCAAACTGCCAATGTTCATACTTGACTCCACCTGCTGACCAGCTACGTGTGACCTAGAGCAAGTTACATAACCAGTCTGTACCTCAGTTTCCTCATCTGTAGAGTGGGGATAATAATGGTACCTGCCTCACTATGGGGACAATGGTCTTGGGGAATATCTAGCTCCATTGGCACAACATTGTTTATGAAGAAAATGTTCTCCATTCTACTTTGGTGAGTAGCATCTGGGGTCTTAAAAGCTTGTGAGCAGCCATCTAAGATACTCCACTGGTCTCACTCCGTTGGGAGCAAGGGAGAATGAAGAAAACTAAAGACACAAGGGAAAGATTAGTCCCAAGGACTGATGGACCACAACTACCAAGGCCTCCACCAGACTCAGTCCAGTATAACTAGATGGTGCCCGGCTGCCACCACTGACTGCTGTGACAGGGATCACAGTGGAGGGTCCCAGACAGAGCTAGAGAAAAATGTAGAATGAAATTCTAACTCACGAAG
Organism: Dugong dugon; assembly: GCA_030035585.1. NCBI lineage: Eukaryota > Metazoa > Chordata > Mammalia > Sirenia > Dugongidae > Dugong > Dugong dugon. The sequence goes on along the minus strand of CM057467.1, from coordinate 73,723,383 downwards.
AAAGACCAGACTTACTGGCCTGACAGAGATTGGAGAAACCCCAAGAATATGGCCCCCAGACACCCTTTTAGCTCAGTAATGAAGTCACTCCTGGGGTTCACCCTTCAGCCAAAGATTTAACAGGCCCATAAAACAAAATGAGACTAAAGGGGCACACCAGCCCAGGAACAAGGACTAGAAGGCAGGAGGCAGGAAAGCTGGTAACAGGGAACCCAAGGTCAAGAAGGGAGAGTGCTGACATGTCGTGGGGTTGGTAACCAGTGTCATAAAACAATACATGTACTGATTGTTTAATGAGAAGCTAGTTTGTCCTGTAAACCTTCATCTAAAGTACAATAATAAAAATAAAATAATTTAAAAAATAATAATAGTGGTACCTGCCTCAGTGTGCAATACCCCTGACCTTTTCAGAACCCCACCATCAGGTGAGAGGATTCGGCTGAGCTTTACTTTCTCAAGTTTGCTTTGCAAAAAAATCCAGATTTGTAAAAAAAAAATTAATATAAATTTTATTGCACCATTGTATATACCTATGAGGCAGAATCAACTCCACGGCAACGGTTTTTTTTTTTGCTTTTTTGAAAGCCTCCCTGTGGCCTGTAGTTACCGTTCGGGCCAGTAGAGGGCGATCTCTCTATAAGCGCATCAGCCACAGAGCATGGCTGTTTTTGTTGAGGGAACAACATTGGATGCAGATTTGAAGTGAAAAATAGGAATTTTAGTCACAGAGTAACCAGCAGATTCACAGATGTTAAAATAACATTCAGATAATGTCACTAAAATCCTCCAATGACTTCCTTTATGGCTTCCCATTCCTATTTATCCTTTTAACTTACTTTATGACTACCACATGTAGTCTATTCTAAGACTCATGTTCTTCACATTTTAAACATCTTTGAAATCAGAATTCATCATAATTGACAGTGTATGATAATTTAATTGGCAGCACATTTTTTCCTTAAAGATAAATAAAAGTAATGGTGTATCTTAAACTTGATGAAATGTGATTTATTTTTTACTTCTTTGTTCTATTTGTCTGCTTCATCCGACTAGCCTGTAATCTCTTATCAGGGCAGGGATATTTGTCTTTCTTGTTTGCTACCATCTCCCAGTTCCTAGAACACTGCCTGACACATATTAAATGCTAAATAAATATTTGCTGAATGAATTGGTGAGTGTGGGTCTCCCAGGGAGCCCCGTCTTCTTGCTTTCCGCACTCCAAGCTCTGTTTATTCATTCATCCAACAAATGTTTCCTGAGCCCCCCACTCAGTCTTGTGCCAGGCCATGGGGTGAGCAGTGAGGGGCATGGGGATAGGTCTGCCCATTCCCCTCCTGGAGCGCCTCGTCTAGTGAAGGAGTTCTAGGAGGCAGGGCACTGAGCCCAGCCGGCCAGGTAATTTCATGTGCATTCACCCAGCTGCCTGCAGGCAGGCATGTCTGGTCACGCCTCTGCAGGTGGGTTGGGCATGCCATCTCTCTGAGGGCACCTGAACTGACCCCGTCGGCCCCATAGGGCTACATGCAGCCGCTGAAGCAGCCGGAGAACTTGCTGTGTGACCCGTCACTGGTGGATGAGATCTTCGACCAGATCCCCGAGCTCCTGGAGCACCACGAGCAGTTCCTGGAGCAGGTACGGCACTGTGTGCAGACCTGGCACGCCCAGAAGAAGGTGGGAGACCTGCTCATCCAGTCGGTGAGTTGCCCTGCCGCCCTCTGCTGCCAGTCACCATGAGCTCGGGCCCCTCTCGGAAGGGGCTGGATGTAGCCGTAGACCCCACAGCTGGGCACTGACTCTGATCCCAGATCCCACCCTAAAACTTGACCAGAATTGGCACTGACCCCAGCCCCTGGGTTGTCCTGTACGTGGACACTGCCCCAACCCCAGACCAGCCCCAGGTTCTAGCACTGACCTGACTCCTGGCACTAACACTGACCCAGATTTCTGTTGGATGCTGCTGCTGGCCCTAACCCCTCTCTTGACCTGAACAAATCATTTCAAAAGCAAAATTATAAAAATCCTCTAAAACTTTTATAGGAAAAAAACAGCTATTTTTGTGGGATGTAGGCATCTTTTCATGTATTTGTTACGATGTGGGGTGGGGCCTTGAGCCTAAGAAGGTCTTAGAATGTGACTGCTGACCTGGAAATTGATGTGACCAGAACCTTGGCCCCAGGGGTGATGGGACCCCAGCTTGGACTGAGTGCTGACATCTCCAGCCCAGCCCCCAACCCGGACCTTGATGCTGACTGTGGACTGAGGTGGAAGCCCTGGGCCCCCAGGAGGGGCCACCATAAGCTACCCTGTCCCAGGACCGGGGTGTTTGGTGAGATCTATCTTCCCTCCTGAGCTCCTCCAGCCTCTGTCCTGTCCCTGTCCAGAGGTGGGGAGAACAGGGACAGTTGGCACCTTAGAGAAACAGGGACTCTGAGGCCTGGAGGGGGTCAGAAACACCACCACAGGTCACCTAGCCCATCTATGGTACAGCTGAGACAGGAACCCAGGTGTCCTGACTCTAGCCAAGGCTTCTAACCGAGTACTCAGTTGTCAGCCGGCCAATAGATACTAGCCACCAGCTGTGTGCACTCCCCTGAGCAGGGCATTCCTGTGGGCATATGGGAGCATCTGCCTCCTAAGAGAGGAAAGATTTATCTTGGGGGACCAGGGGAGACTGGAGGCCAGTGTGTATACAGGCAGAGCCCTTGTCAGGGCAGGGAGTGCTTCCTGGAGGAGGTAGAACTGACTGGAGCTCAACCCTGAGGGCTGGGTGAGATTGAATGGGAGAAGGACATTCCTGCTGGAGGGAATTATATGAACAAGGGCCCAGTGGCTGGAATGAGTCTGTATACCTCGGAGGACAGTAAGCAGGGAGACCTGCCTGGCTGGACTTGGTGGGATTGGAGACCAAGGGATGGAGATGCCCAGTTGGAAGTGAGAGAGCCACGTCTGAGCTCACAGGGCATGTCCAGCCACACATATGTACACACAGACATATGCACAGGTAAGATGTATATATGTATTATATACACACACACACACACAGTCACACATACAACACGTACACACTTAAGAGAGACAGACACAGGAGCACATGCCAGACTCCTTAGAGACTGTATTCTTTGTAGGTAAGGGGAGGGGGACGATGTTGGCTCATGAATGAGTGGAAACCAGGACCCAGGACAGGGTGAGGTGGGTGAGAAACACTTTGAGGGGCCCCAACCTGCCTCCTCCCCCACAGTTTTCCAAGGATGTCCTGGTAAACATCTACTCTGCCTATATTGATAACTTCCTCAATGCAAAGGACGCTGTGCGTGTGGCTAAGGAGGCGAGGCCTGCCTTTCTCAAGTTCCTGGAGGTACTGTGGAGTAGGGCGGGGAGATGGGGCCACCCTCACCCTTGGGCTAGCTTTAGGAGCCCCAGGAACTCCCAGCCTGGGCACCATAGCCCTAGCCAGTGGGCCAGCCTCTGCCCTTGGCCAAGCTGAAAGGGGCCCTCCTGTGCCTGTCCTTGAACACACCCCTACATGTCATCCCTCACACGGGTGCATATCCACCCTGCTTTGGGTTTCAGCAAAACATGCGGGAGAACAAGGAAAAGCAGGCGCTGTCTGACCTCATGATCAAGCCTGTGCAGCGGATCCCACGTTACGAGCTTCTGGTGAAGGTGGGTATGGGGCTGGCTGGATGGGTGGGCAAGGCCTGGAGACATGGGGGGATACAAGAGGCCCTGAGGCCTGCTTGGTTGAGCCTGGCACCAGAGATCTTAGGGGTCAGGTTGGAAAGGAATTCCTCTCCAGTGTCTGCCCACAGTCCCTCCTGCTGCAGCAGTTGGTCTGGGGCCCCAGGGCTGGGCAGGGGCTGCTCAGCAGGCAGGTCTGGTCCCCATTCCCACCCCAGGACCTCCTGAAACACACGCCTGAGGACCACCCGGACTACCCACTCCTGCTGGACGCACAGCGGAACATCAAGCAGGTGGCTGAACGCATCAACAAGGGCGTGCGAAGCGCCGAGGAGGCAGAGCGGCATGCCCGCGTGCTGCAGGAGATCGAGGCTCACATCGAGGGCATGGAGGATGTGCGTGCCATCTCTCCCTGCCCCCTCTGTCCACTTGTCTTCTGGATCTGCATCTCTGGTCACCTGCAATCATGGCTGTGTCTGCGTCCACATCTGTAGTCACCCTCAATCATGGCTGTGTCATGTCCATGTCTTTGGTCACTAGCAACCTTGGCCATGTCATGTCCACATCTGTGGTCAGCTGTGATCGTGCCTGTGTCATGTCCACATCTGTGGTCACCTGCGATCGTGGCTGTGTCATGTCCACATCTGTGGTCACCTGCGATCGTGGCTGTGTCATGTCCACATCTGTGGTCACTTGCGATCGTGGCTGTGTCATGTCCACATCTGTGGTCACTTGCGATCGTGGCTGTGTCATGTCCGCATCTGTGGTCACTTGCGATCGTGGCTGTGTCATGTCCGCATCTGTGGTCACCTGCGATCGTGGCTGTGTCATGTCCACATCTGTGGTCACCTGCGATCGTGGCTGTGTCATGTCCACATCTGTGGTCACCTGCGATCGTGGCTGTGTCATGTCCACATCTGTGGTCACCTGCGATCGTGCCTGTGTCATGTCCACATCTGTGGTCACCTGCGATTGTGGCCACGTTCATGTCTGCATCTGTGGACACCTGCAGTCGTGACCGTGTCCACGTCCACATCAGCATCTGCAGTGTGTTTGTACCCATGTCTGTGTCTCCACCATCACACATCTCCACCATCTGAATCCACATGTCTGTCCATATTCATGTTTCTTCCATGTCTGTCTCTGACCATGTGTCCCACAGCCTGATAGCACAGTATTCTGAGGGTGAACAGGATCCTGCTTCCACTGGCCTGAGCCCGTGGGGCGAGTCTGAGAGGGTAACTGGGGTCTCTGGAGGTGATTGATAACTAGCCTCTAAGACACCTTGTCCTTCCTGCCCCACAGCTCCAGGCCCCTCTGCGGCGGTTCCTGAGGCAGGAGATGGTCATTGAAGTGGTAAGAACTGTCCCATTGTCTGCCCACCTGCCCTACTTTGCTCACACTTCTGCTCATACCTGCTGTCCACGGGTCTGCCTACCGCTTCCACCCCAACAGGAGTCTCGGGTTGAGTCCCAACTCTGATTCTCTGGGCAGCTAGGGGAAAGCGCCCACCCCTCCCTGGGCCTCACTGCCCTTTGGGCACTGTGGGCAGGTGGGTGGGCTTCTGGGCTGTGTCCATCCAGCCTGAATCCTGCCCCGGGCCCCACAGAAGGCAGTGGGTGGCAAGAAGGACCGGTCCCTCTTCCTGTTCACGGATCTCATTGTCTGCACCACCTTGAAGCGGAAGTCGGGTTCTCTGCGGCGCAGCTCCATGAGCCTGTGAGTGGCTGGCCAGGGCCGGGGTGACTTGGGCAGTAGGGAGCAGGTTCTCTCCCTGTGCCTTACTCTCCCACCTTGGCCAGAGCACCCATTGGCTCCCCACAGGTACACGGCGGCCAGCGTCATCGACACGGCCAGCAAGTACAAGCTGCTGTGGAAGCTGCCCTTGGAAGATGCAGACATCATCAAAGGTGGGACTGACTCGGGCCTACTGGGGTATCTGGGTGTCTGGGTTTTCCTCTGAGAAACCCCCCTAGAGAGTTTGAGTTCTGGACAGGCCAGCTGCCTGTCTATCTGCTTCGTTGCTTTGGGGCCTCACTTTCCCATCGAAGGGAGTTATCTGGTATGTAGGACCTGAGTGGCACCTGCAGAGCCAGACCAGGACCTGTCCATGCAGACCACCTGCTAACCAGGCAGGGGACAAGGCTGCCAGGTGGGGTGGTTCAGGGAGAGCAGATGTAATTGTCATTAGCTATTGATTCATCTGTAGGAACTCATGTAAGCACCTAATATTAGGTGAGTTTTACACTGTTCTGCAGTGGTTAAGAGCTCAGATGCTAACCACAAGGTCAGCAATTCAAATCCACCAGCCACTCCCCAGAAACCCTATGAGACAGTTCTGCTCTGTCCTATAGTATTGCTTTGAATTGGAATCGACTCAACGACAGTGGGTTTGGTTTTGGGGTTTTGGTTCAGCAGTTTGTACACAAGGAAGAGAGACTCACTGAAGTTAGTACAGGAGAAGGGGTCAACTGGAAAGATCCACATTGTTTGGGGGAGACTGTCAGGAGCTGAGGCAGCTTCAAGGAGCCTCTCCTCCTGCCATGTCATCTCTCTCTCTCTCTCTCACTGTGTCTGCCCGTTCTCCTCTCTGCTGTCAGCTTTCTCAGCTTCCTTATAACTCCAGCGCCTCACCGCCCCCCAACAGGATCATCTCCAGTGCCTGTGTCCCTGCTAACAGGGCCATTTCCAAAACTATTTGCCAGTTTTAGGATCCATTTCTCCACTAGTGCTGTCATGATGCCATCCAGGTCTTTCTTACCATTCTGCAACCTGTGGGCTAAATGGTAAATTTACATCTCGCAACAACACACCCTGTGAACAAGGTTGGAGGAAAATAGAAAAAAAGAAAATGTCATTTAGGAAAAAGCAAAAAGAAAGAAGCCTCCTTCCCCTTGATTTTAAGACTTGTGTGTTCTGGCCCAGGGGCATGGGGGGAGGTCACAGCCCCATCATGGTCCACTGGTGCAGAGTATACACCCCCAGCCAGGCAGTGAGGGGTGCCAGGCTGGCCTATGGGACCCGCTACTGGGAACCGTCGGGTATGGGCTAGGACAGAGAAATCCAGGGCAGCAGCTCTTGCTCCCTCCCTGATGGGGAGGTGAGTCCTTTGGTCATCATATATGACTGCCTGAGGCTCTCTTTGCTCCCCTGACACCCCCATCGGAGGCTGCACCACTGCAGACACGCCCTTGGGAGGCTGCACCACCAGAAGTTCGGCATCAGCTGGAGCCACATAACCTGCCTAGCCATCTGCCTTCTTATTTTTTGTCTGGGCCTGGCACCCTGTGCCATGTGACTCTGAATCAGGCACAGTCCGCTGCTCTCAGGCCTGGCTTTCCCTGGGAGCTGCCCGTTACCTTGAGGTTTATAAGATCTCAGTTTATCAGGCCACTCCCCATACCCAGCTGCAAGTTGTGCAGTGATGTGAATGAAGCATGCCTGTGCAAACCTGCTGTCCTTAACCCCATGCAGATTATTTTAAGGCAACCCCTGCCACAATCCAAGCCTTGCCCACATTGAGCATGCGGTCTTGAGGAATCACAGGCTTTATGAACGGTTTTGCCTCTGTGTACTCTGAACTGCTCCGCTGGCACACAGCAAGCCCCACATCCACCTCGGAGCATCTCTTGCTTGCAACCCCATTCCTGGTCTTAACTTGTGCTTGTTAGACACCTTCAGTTGTCGGGGACAGAGATTCACTCAAGTTACCTCAAGAAAAGGGGAGTTTATTCTAAGACTACATGGACTAGAACTGGAAAAGCACCAGGAATTGAAGGAGCTCTTTGAGCCAAATACCCCCATCTTTTCCTCATTCTTTTCTCACAACATCTACTCCATTTTCCTCTGTATTCCAGTTGCTATCTCTAATCATCCATGGTTTCTATTCCTCCATATTCTGGATTTCCCATAACTTCAGACTGGCTTCTCCGGTACTCTTGCCACGTCACACCTTTTAGCTTCGGCTTCTATTACAGACCAGCCTGATTCAAATTTATGAGACATTCTAATTGGCCTAGCCTATCTGTTTAGGTCATTCTGTTGGCATAGACCTCAGACCAGCTTCCTAATCCGCTGCCTTTGAGCCAGGGGCTCCCCTGGGACAGTCTATCTGGGAGGGTGTCACATGATAGCGAACATGACTACTCCATTGGGAGGGCAGTTTCCCTTAGCAAGGGTGGAGATGTGGCAAACACTGCCAGGTTTGTCCTGTCCAGTACCACTCACTGTCCCGTTTAATCCTTACGACCACTCTGGGAGGTAAGAGGCATTTTTACCCAGGTTACAGATAAGGAAACTGAGGCTGAGATGTGAAGTGGCTTGCCTACATTTGCATGTAGTAAAGGGCAGCACCTGGATCTGGACTCAGCTCAGTCCAGCTCTGAAGCCGGGAGTCTTCCTATGGATCCAACTGCTGTAGTAGAGTTTCCACCTGGGAACAGAGTGTGTGTTTGGGTGTGGGTCAGTGGCAGAGAGGGGGACTAGGCTGCAGCCAGGTAGAGAGAAAGGCTTCCAGGGTGGTAGAGGCCCTGGGCTCCAGACTGTGTGCCCCAGCCTCTCTTACTAACCGTATCTCTCTGTCTGTCCATGGCCTTCCTCTACCCCTACCAGGGGCATCTCAAGCTACCAATCGAGAAAATATCCAGAAGGCCATCAGCCGCCTGGACGAGGACCTGACCACCCTGGGCCAAATGAGCAAGCTCTCCGAGAGCATCGGTTTCCCCCACCAGGTCTGTGCCATCTGCCTGAGGCAAGGGGTGGTTCCCTGACCCTGTGTCAGGGGGAGACACAGCCTGTTATCTGCCTGAGGGAGGAGACATCCCTTCACTTAAATTGAGGAAGTAATGTGTTTCACATCTAAGGGTGGAGATGTGGCGCCATTCCCATCTGAGGGAGGAGAGCAGGCTCACCCTGTCTGTGGAGGAGAATCCAGGCTACCTCTTGGTCTGAGGCGGGAGACAGAATCCCATTTTCTGTCTGAGGGGAGATGCACTTCCCAACACACACTCCTAGGGACAGGAGCAGGTTGTGGTGAGACTGAGGCCTGGGCCCTCTTCCCCACAGAGCCTGGACGACGCACTTCGGGACCTCTCAGCCGCCATACACCGGGACCTGTCAGAGAAGCAGGCTCTGTGCTATGCTTTCTCCTTCCCACCTACCAAGCTGGAGCTGTGTGCCACACGACCTGAGGGCACTGACTCCTTCATCTTTGAGTTCCCCCACGCTGATGCCCGCCTCGGCTTTGAGCAGGCCTTTGATGAGGCCAAGAGGAAACTGGGTGAGCCGAGACTCCTGCTGGCTCTCTCCCAGAACCTTCTCCCCCCACTCCCCAACACATAGACACACACACACACACACACACACACACACACACACACACACACACACACACACACACACACACACACACACACACACACACACACACACACACACACACACACACACACACACACACACACACACACACACACACACACACACACACACACACACACACACACACACACACACACACACACACACACACACACACACACACACACACACACACACACACACACACACACACACACACACACACACACACACACACACACACACTCTGAGAAAGCTGCTGATCATGGTCTATGGCCTAGAAGACTCTTACAGACCTCTGGGTTCAACTCCCTCATTGTAAAGATGGGAAAATTAAGGCCGAGGACAAATAGGACATAACCCATAGCCACCTCATTCTAGTGTGGCTGTCATCAGGCCCCTCCCTAGAGAGATCCTGAGGGGCAGGGGAGAAAGAGAAATGGGGCAGGGACAGAACCAGGGTGAGGTCGATGCTGAGCAGGGTCTGTCTCCCCCTGCCCCATCCCCTTGTCTGTGTGTCTGTCCATCTCCACCACAGCATCCAGCAAAAGCTGTCTAGACCCTGAGTTCCTGAAGGCCATCCCCATCATGAAAACCCGTAGCGGCATGCAGGTGTGTGTGCACGTGGGTTATGTGGGTACAGGTATTCAAAGCTGTGCTTTCATGTGTTTGTGTTTTGTGTACATTACTTACATGTCTTGAACATTGAAATTGCTCTCTGTGTTTTTGACTGTAGAGCTCTCTACATGCATGTGGACACTGCATATGCATCATATATACGTTTTATGTATGTCTGTATTTGCAACGGGTTTGGTTTTTTTGGTTATATCTGCATTTGATGTGAAGGTGTCTAATTTATGTGCTTGTATGCATCTGCATACAAAACGTGTGCAGAGGTTACCATTGTCACATTTGTAATATGCATGTACACATGATCATAATCAGTGTTTATGTATGTGTACAAGCATGTATGGGTGATGGCAGTATCACATAGGTATGAGTGTATTTGATGTGTAAAGAGTATCATGTATGCTGTGTGGTTGTGTACACGTGTATATAGAAGGTATACTGGGAATCCATACACACTCATGCAGGCCTCCCTCTGTTCTGCTGGGGTCAGGGATAGAGCAGAGGGGAGCTGGCAGCAATTCCTCTATTCACCTTCCCTTGTCCACTGGTGCCTCCCACAGTTCTCCTGTGCGGCGCCCACCCTGAGCAGCTGCCCCGAGCCCACACCCGAGGTGTGGGTGTGCAACAGCGATGGCTATGTGGGCCAGGTGTGTCTGCTGAGCCTGCGGGCGGAGCCCGACGTGGAGGCCTGCATCGCTGTCTGCTCTGCCCGTATCCTCTGCATCGGAGCGGTGCCTGGCCTGCAGCGGCGCTGCAACCGGTGAGTCCTGGGCCATGGAGGTGCCGCGGAGTGGACGCACACTGCCGGCCTGAGAGGCTGGCTCTGCCCTCAGCACACACTGAGGCCACCTCGAAGTGGTTGTGGGCGGGCCAGATGGGCGTGTCCATGGGCAGGGCCTGCTGGTAGGCGTGTGGCAGAGCTGGCGGAGTCTTGGCTCCTAGGGTCTTTCACACCACCATTTGGTCTCTGGTATCGCAGGGAGCGACCTCCCTCGCTAGGGAGCCCTCCTGGGACGGCACCGGAGCCTGCCGGGCCAGAACTGGACACTGAGGTCGCCACAGATGAGGAAGCAGCTGCACTGGTGGAGCCAGGACCTCAGCCTTGCCTGCACATCTCCATTACGGGCTCAGGCCTGGAGATGGCGCCAGGCCACGCTGAAGGTGACCCCCGTCCCGAGTTGGTGCCTTTTGACAGCGACTCAGATGACGAATCTTCGCCCAGTCCCTCAGGAACCCTGCAGAGCCAAGCCAGCCGCTCCACCATCTCCTCCAGCTTTGGCAGTGAGTTCCTAACTTTCACTGTTAAGTTGAATGGATGTCTAGAGGAGGGGGCAGCTGGGTGGTCCTAATGGGTGAGGAGGGATCAGTGTAAAGACATGGGATCAGATGTCAGGATGTTAGTGCGCAGAGCGATGGGGGGCAGCAAGGTGGACAGGGGCTGGGTCACCAAGGACCCAGAGAGCAGTGGGACAGTCAGGCCTGATACTGAGGACCCTGGAATGCTGAGTTAGGAAGATGGAGTACTGGGTGGAGGGGTTGGTCCCCCTGTCCATGGCGTGTCAGGCAGATCATAGGGGGCTAGGCTAGGATGGGAACCTGTGGCACTGAGCTGTCAGTGAGTCAGGTAACAAGGTCTGAGCTGACGCAGAGGCCTCAGGGATGGGGAGGAACAGCTGTAGGAAGGCATGGCCAGGAGGGGTACATCAAGGGGAAACTGAGGCCTAGAAAGATATCAGACTCTGGCCTGGGCAGGGGAAAGAGAGGACTGGAGATAGAGACCCTCATCTCCTTCAGATGAGGAGACCCCGAGCTCCAAGGAGGCCACGGCAGAGACGACCAGCTCAGAGGAGGAGCAAGAGCCTGGATTCCTGCCGCTGTCTGGCTCCTTCGGGCCTGGCGGTCCCTGCGGCACAAGCCCTATGGATGGGCGAGCCCTTTGCCGCTCCAGCCGCGGCTCCTTCACCCGGGGCAGCCTCGAGGACCTACTGAGTGTCGACCCTGAGGCCTACCAGAGCTCCGTGTGGCTGGGCACTGAAGACGGCTGGTAGGGGCAGGGGAGGGGCCGGGAGCACAGTGTCAGAAACTTGAGCTCCCTGCTTTGGAAACCATATGGTACCTGCAGCAGAAGCAGGAGGGCTTTGTGTCAGACCTCAGCGATACTGCCAGCCAGGGGTGTGAGTGGGCCTAAAACTACAGCAGGGGTCCCGGGGAAGGCTCTGGGATCTCAGTATCTTGGGCAGTCACTGGGCATGGAGGAGATGATGCTGGAGGCAGAGAGGTGGAAGGGATGACTCCAGGGATTGGTGTGCCGCAAGCATCGGTCACAAGTGCACACCCCTGATTCACAGCGTCCACGTGTACCAGTCCTCTGACAGCATCCGTGATCGCAGGAACAGCATGAAGCTCCAACATGCAGCCTCTGTGACCTGCATCCTGTAAGGCACCAGGATGGCCCTTCCCATCCAAACCCCTCCCAGCCACACATGCAGGTTTCCTGTTCACCTGGGTCCCCCTGCCCTGCTGGCCCCTCCCTTCTGTGGAGGATGGAGGCCAGAGGCAAGGCCCTAGGCTAGCTCTGCCTGTAACCCACTGTGTGACCTTGGGCAAGTCACTACCACTTCTCAGCCTCAGGTTCCCCCAACTTGGAGAACAAGGAGGGGGGAGGAGGTGACCTCTTAGGAGCCACAGCCATTCCATTGTGATTCCCCTGGCCCCAGGTGACCTGCTTTAGCCTCCTAAAATCTCTGACTCCTCCCTCTTTTTTCTGCTCAGATATTTGAATAATCAGGTGTTTATATCTCTGGCCAATGGAGAACTTGTAGTCTACCAAAGGGAAGCAGGTTAGTGTGTCCACTTGCTGGTGTTGGAGCTCTGTCCTGGGCAAAGCTGGGACCTCAGGGCCAGGAGTCTGGAGCTGTGGCTTTGGGCAACTCCCAGGCCTTCTCCAGGCCTCGGTGTCCTCATTTGTAAACGGGCATGTTAACACTTCATTTCAGGGGAGGGTGAGGCTTAAATGTGATACCGAACTAAATTTGCTGTTTTCTTTACACCGTTCCTGTCCCAGGTCGTTTCTGGGACCCCCAGAACTTCAAATCAGTGACTCTGGGAGCTCGGGGGAGCCCCATCACCAAGATGGTGTCTGTGGGTGGGCGGCTATGGTGCTGCTGCCAGAACCGAGTCCTTGTCCTGAACCCCGACATGCTACAGCTGGAGGTAGTGGGGGTAGGGGGGCAGAATTAGTGACTTGGGGTGAGCTAAGCCCAAGAGAGGAAAAGGAGATCGTAGGTCATAAAAGAACATCCATCTGAAGGATTAGGACCTTCCCCTGACCACTGTGTGATACTGGGCTTGTCCCTGTCCTCTCTAATCTTCATTTCATCTCTGGTTGATGAGGAATACAGTAAGTGCCCCATGTATGTTAGGATTCCTTATTTTTCCTCCCACCCCCACCTCTATCTCTCAACTCAGGTACTAGGGTCTTTTGGAAATGGGACAAAGGTCCTTCCTAATGTCAACATTCCTTAGCATTAAATCCTGGCCTTTATTCCTGACCTCACTTACATACACATCAGATGTTTCCAGCCTGGGTAGTATATTCCAGGGGTAACAAGTTCCCTTAATTTTCCTCTCACTGATTCTGTCACCAGCCGGGCTGTGAGTGGAGCCCTGGGTTCAGGCCCCAGCCCTGAGACTGACTTGCTGTGTGACCTTGAGTAAGTTACTTTTTCCCTCTAGGCTTCAACTTCCCCATCTATCCAGGGAGGGGCCAATGGCTGGTCATAAACCCCCCAACCCAAGCTTTGAAGGTCTCTGATCATTAAAGCACTCAAGTTTCATGGGGAAAGGGCACCTTCATTTTAATTCCTGAGGATAAAGTAGGGAGGCTCCAGTGAAACCAAGCTTTGAAAGGTTAATCATCCAGACCAGGGACCAAGGCTACCTTTACTATCAGTCTGGGTGGGCTTTCTGGAGAGGTTTGGTGTGAGCTGTATGGAGGGAGGGATGGGCACTCGTGAAGCACAAGGCAGGGAGGGGCTAGAGAAGACAGGCCTGCCACTCACCACCCTTCTGCTCTCTGCCACACCCTCCCCACACCCCCCAACTACAGCACACGTTTTACGTGGGGCAGGATTCAAGCCGCAGCGTGGCTTGCATGGTGGACTCCAGCCTGGGCGTGTGGGTGACATTGAAAGGCAGTGCCCATGTGTGTCTCTACCACGCAGATACCTTTGAGCAGCTGGCAGAGGTAGACGTCACACCTCCTGTACACAGGATGCTGGCAGGTACTGACCTCAAACTACCATTGTACTCTCCCTTGGAGCCTTGCTGCCCCTGTCATCAAGGAGTCCTTGGGGATGCTGAGTCAGGTTCAGGATTTGGCCTCAACTCTGGTCTGTTTCCCACCCCAGGCTCAGACGCCATCATCCGGCAGCACAAGGCTGCCTGCTTGCGGATCACAGCGCTGCTGGTGTGTGAAGAGCTGCTGTGGGTAGGCACCAGTGCAGGTGTCGTGCTCACCATGCCCACCTCACCCAATACTGTCAGCTGCCCACGGGCACCCCTTAGCCCTGCCGGCCTAGGCCAGGGACACACTGGCCATGTCCGCTTCCTGGCTGCAGTCCAGCTGCCAGACGGCTTCAATTTGCTCTGCCCAACCCCACTACCTCCCCCAGATACAGGTGGGTCTGCACAACCTACCCTAACCCAGGGGACCTGGACTTTTGGTTTAGGACTCCCACTCTTCTGCCAGAAGGGGTTATAAGAGGGATAAAAAGTATAATACAGAGCTGGAAGTAACATACATTTATTATAGGCAGTAGGCTATGGAAAACCCAAAATGAAATCTAGGATATGGCATATGTGTGTAAAATTCTGCCCAAAGAAGTATCATGGGAGACAGGAAGTGAACAATAAGCTAAGAAGGAGAATATAGCACAGGAAGGTATATACAACAGGAAATAATATGGGACGAGAAATAGTGTATAGGGCAGGAAGTAGAATCAGGAAGTGATGTCCAGAGGAGGAAATAGAAATAGCACCAGAAAACAAGAGATAAAATGGCATATAGGACAGGAAATGAATGGTGAGAATTAGAGAGTAAAACATATTAGGAAATGATGTACATCAAGGAGCTCACAATTAGGAAAACCTTGCACTGGAAGGACAGGAGGCCATATTCCCCAGAGGAAGTGGTGTGTGGGAATTAGGAAACAGTAAAGCCTTGGTCAGGAGCTGTCTGGGTCCAGAGAAGACCTAAGCTATATAACTGGGAAAGGGCAGTTGGAAGTAGGACATGAATATTAAGGGGACATTATATGTGTGGAGTCCTGGTGGCTCAGTGGTTAAGAACTTACAGGTACTAACCAAAAGGTTAGCAGTTTGAATCTACCAGCTACTTCTTGGAAACACTATGGGGCAGTTCTACCCTGTCCTGTAGGGTCACTATGAGTCAGAATCGACTTGACAGCAACAGGCTTGGTTTTTTTTTTCTTTTTAATGTGTGTTAATCAAAAGAGAAAGGAGCCCTGGTGGTGCAACGGTTAAGCACTCAGTTGCTAACTAAAAGGTTGACGGTTCACATCCACCCAGCAGCTCCATGGGAGAAAGACATGGTGATCTGTGCCCATAAAGATTACAGCCAAGAAGACCCTATGGGGCAGTTCTACCCTGTCACATGAGGTCGCTATGAGTCAAAAATTGACTCTACAGCACTAAGAACAACAACAATCAAAAGAGAAAGTGATGTGTCTGTCCCCGAGATGTAGTAATTCCTGACAAGAAAGTACTGATGAGAGATAAGAAGTGGTCTGACTGCCAGGAAGTGGGCATTTCTTTCCAAATAAGTTCTTGGCTAACAGGAAGTAGCATCCTGCACAGGAAGTGTGCATGTCTTTCTTCTATCTTCCGGGGTGTGGGAGCTGAGGCTGTAATGGGACAGCGAAGCCATTAGTCACCTCCCAGGCTGATGACTTCTCCCTCTGCCCCCCAGGCCCTGAGAAGCTGCCATCACTGGAGCACCAGGACTCCCCCCGACACAGAGGCCCTGCCTCAGCCAGGCCTAAAATGCTGGTTATCAGTGGAGGTGATGGCTATGAGGACTTCCGACTCAGCAGTGGGGCCGGCAGCAGCAGCGAGACCGTGGGTCGAGATGACAGCACAAACCACCTCCTCCTATGGAGGGTGTGACCCTGTCCACTATGGCCTAGGACTCGCCCGCCCACCTGCCCTCAGCCTGCTTGCCTCTTCCTAGCCCACACACAGACTCTGAGCAGGAGTGTCTGACCAGGGTCACACATGTGCCTGCATGGGCTCCCTCCCCATCTGTGCAGAAGCATTCCTGACGGAACACCACTGGCCAGCTGGGCCAAGGCCTCTCCTGACCCTCTGGCTGCTCGGTGCTCCCATTCAGGATGGTGGGGCATGCGGGCTGCCTGAGACCTCTGTCCCTGGAGCTTCTACCAAAGACACAGCCAGGCCTGGACCCTGTGTGGCCAGGGAGGGCCATGTGCAATATTTGGAGGGTTTTCTGGGGGCAGCAGGGTGGGGGATGGAATCCCTTCCCATGTACAGTATTTATGTTCTTTTTAGATGTGTACTTTCGCAAGCACTTATTTATGCAATGACCCGAAGCAGGAGGTGATTTGAAGAAATGACAGGAAGGGGGATAAAAACCCTATTCCTGTCCTGGGGGGGCCACCCTGGGACCCTAACAGCCTTCCTGGAGGGACCAATGCCCCTCAACCCCCCAGTATATGCATATACACACACATACGCACATTCAGGGCACTAAACCAATGCCCTTTAACGTATACTTTCCAAGGCTCCATTCTGATTGGGCTGCCCTCCCAATCAAGGACCAGGTCCCCTCAGTTACCCAAAACAAGATGACACCTGTTGGGGACAGTGACTCCCACCCAGGGGACCTCCTAGGCTTGGCATTTCCCAGCTTGTCGTCAGTGCCTTTAGTGGTTTCTTAATTTGGGAATGCAGATGGGGCCTTGGACATGGTTTTTCCTGGCCTTACCAGGTAAGAGAAAAGGGCCCTCTTGCTCTCCTTGCAGTGGCCACTGGCCCCCAGCCTCCTGCCTCCCTGTGTCTCATGCACTGGCACAAATGGTCACCTTGGGGGCAGACCCAGGAGCCCCCTCACTCTGGCCACTGAATCCCTGTCTTCATGCCCCCTCCTACCAGGGGCATCCCCTTCAGGAAGGACCCAAGAGCTGAGGGGCTGGACGTGGCCTCTTCAACTGGGAAGGCTCCCATTTGAAGGCCGCCTCTCCCTCACCCTACAGACTGCAGGGAGTCAATCTGACCCTCAGTCCCCTTGCTTCTCCAGCTACTATTCCAAAGGTCTGGTTTCAGGTGGGGTTTGTTTCATTGTTTAATTTTGTTTTTGTTTGGAGTGGGTGGGTCCTTGGGATCTTAGATTATGTTTCTCTTGCTACCAAACAGTCATGTATTAACTCTCCTTGGATGCTGAAATTTAAAGAGTCAATAAATAGAAACGCCAAATGCTTGCTCCCCGTTGGTGGCCATGGTAGCCTCTGGCCAGCAACCTCAGGGACCTGCCTCCGCAGCGTGTGGGCCTCCTGACACAGACTCACTTGAGAAGGGAGGCCTCGGAGACCCAGAAGAGTGCTGTGATGGTGAGCTGCTCCCTGCCCATGTCTGGGCTGCAGTTTCCTCATCAGGAAATTAAGGGGTTATGTTAGTCCAGTGCTTTGTAACCAGGGCTACGTGTTAAAATCTGTTAGAGGTTACACATGCAAATATCAAACATAATACATAAAATAGATACACATTTAAATATACATTCCCAAGTTTCTCTCAAAAGCTTCAAGTCAGTGGGTGTGGAATGGGGGATTGGGAATCCAGCTGACCGTGCTGCACATGAAGAAGCAGACGGCACCTGTGAGCCTGTCTCAGGCTCCTCCAGGAAACTTCTCCAGCAGAGCCTTACAGCTGACGAGGACTGAGGTGAGTCCAGGCTTTGGAGCACAGCTAGAATCCAAGTCTCTCTGATTTCTGGTCCAAAGAAGGTGGTGGTAAATCAGACACAAGAATGCCAAGGCCTGGCAACCTGGGCCACTCTGCAGCGGCAAAGAGCCCTTCATACCACGGCAGCCCCTGCATAGATCAGTAAGAAGGCCAGTAGAAAAGGGCAGAGCAAGCCTCACCTCTCCTGAACACATTTGGACATTTTCGAACCTCAATGATTGAAACTTTAAAAAAACAAATCAGTTCCTTAAGGGGAGTGCAGGCTCATGCTTTGCAAACTGGCACACACCTCTGTCAGGGATGCTGGGTCCTCAGCACCACAGGACATTGCCCTGCAGCTTCACTTTACATGGAAGATCTTGGAGGAAGGCTTATATTAAACATAGATACATTATGGAGTAGAAGGAACATTCATGTGGAATTTATGATGATATAAAGCATCAGACAACACAGGCTTTGCAGCTGGACAGACCTCGTTTGAAATCTTGACTTCGCCACTGACTAGCTGTGTGACTTTGGACGAGTTGCGTGCCCTCTGAGCCTCCACTTCCTTATCTGTTTAGTGGGGCTGTGTGCAGATCTTTGGAGTTCAAGGAAGAGACTCATGCAGCCCCTGAAATAAAAGGAGGTTTATCAATGGAGACATGAACTGGCAGCAAGTAGCCATAAGGAAGCACAGTGGCCCGCCCATATATTGGAGCTCCATCTCAGGCACCCTGGCTTACCCCCTCTGGTCTCTGGTTCCTCGCTGCCTGCCAGCTGCTGGTCTCCCTGCCTCACAGCTGCTGCTGCCTCAGGGCCTTTGCCCGTCAACATAGGGGCCCCTGGATAGACGTTCCGTTGCAGCACCAGATACCCAAGGCCAAATCCTCACTGTTTTCACAACTCAAGTGCCTCAGTAGGAATGGGATTGGCCCGGCCCATGTTACTTAGAAGGCCACATCCCAGGGTATTGGCCAGGCTGTGGGCAGCTATCTTCATCCAGGTGCCCAGCTCTGAACCAATCAGTTGTGGGCAGGGAGGTCCTAGGATGAATTGGGTCATGCCCCAGGCCCAGGGAGTCTTCTGGAGAGACCAGTTCCTTTAAAGCAGTGGTTCTCAATCTTGGCTGCACATTATAAACTCTGGGGGTGGGGGAGGTGCCAAGCCACATCCCAGACCAATTAGAATTCTGAGGATAGGACCCAGGTATCACTACTTTTTTGTTTTTTAGAAAACTTTATTGTGATGTTTGAACAGAAGAGTGTACAAATCATTAGTGTGCAGCTTGATGAATTTTCATAAAGTGAACACACCCAGATCAGTGTCATCACTCCAGAAGCTCCCCTCACATTCCCTTCCAGTCTACCCACCCCGCCAAGGGTAAGCACTCTGGCTTGTGACACCATGGTTTAGTTTTGCCAGTGATTCCAAAGTGCAGCTGTGGGGAGATCCATAGCTTTAAAGGGTATGGCCATCACTGGCCACTGGGGTGGGAGAAAGTAGGACTTGGCCTTTGTGTGAAGAGGGGACAGCTTGAGCAAAGGCAAGGAGGGGCATCATAGCCTGGTATGGGGGTCCCTGGTATAGTCCCTGTGGGAGCAAAGGGAGAAGAGGAGGAGGCAGGGGAAGCCAGAATGTGAGCTCCATGGGGGTGGACTTTTTTTTTTCTTCGCCCTCACTTCCAGGACTGTTACAGTGCCTGACACACAGTAGGTGCTCAACAAATGTTTGTTGGATTATATCTAGAGGATTAACTTGGGATCCAACTCTAGGCTTTGAATGCCATAAATCAGTAATCCCAGCTGTCATTTATTAAGTGCTACAAGCAGGACACATGGATCATCTCATCAATCCTCACAACAATCCTGTAAGGTCAATGCAATTATCAGCCTCTTTCAGATGAGGACGAGGTTCAGAGAGGTTAAACACTTTCCTCAGAGTTAAGCAGCTACTGGATTCACATCCAGTCTATCCACTCATGTCTCTGCTTCATGGCGGGGTAGGGACTGGCGGTCAGTAGAACGGAGCCCGAGTGGCCACAGCCACATCCAGTCACTCATGAGGGGCCCGACTCATGTTCCTCAGACAGGCTCTGGGCTGTGGGTCCTGACCCCAGAGAGGTGGGGAGAGTTGGGGCCAAAGGACATCTCCTCCCCAAGAGGATTCTCTAGGTGGTCCCCTGGGCTAGGAACAGAGGGCTGGGTTTAGCTGGGCCATCCACCTCATGGGGAAGATGAGGCACAAAGGGATAGGGACTCACCCGAGGTCACAGCACAGCAGCTTTGAGGCTGGGGAGTGGGGTGGGAGTAGAACTCTGGCAGGAATGTTTCCTGTAGTCAGAAAATCAGGAATGACCCTTAGAAACCAGAGGAGGCAGACGGCTAGACTAGTTGGCTTCTAGGGACCCCATGGCACACAGAAAAAGCATCAGCACTAGTCTATAGGTCCAGAGGGCATGGCAGAGGGAGCAGAAAGTGCGGGTAAGTCTTTAGCTTTCTCCCAGGTGAGGCCTGGGATGGGGCAAGCTCAAGCCCTAGCCCTGGCCTCCCCAAGCTGTGTGACCCTAGGCAAGTATCTACCCCTCTCTGGACCCACGTGACCTCTGAAAGCCCTTCAGATCCTTTGCAGGCCTGCCAAACACCAAATCTCTCTTCTGTCCTCACAGACCTTATGCCACAGTCCAGGCTGCAGGAAGCGGCAAGGGGATGTGCTATTCTGGGCCCAATTATGGCCAATGAGGAGCCCTGCCTGGCAAAGGCATCCCGAGCTGGGTCAGGGTAGACTGTAAGGCTAAGCTGGAAAGGAAGATAGTGAGCAGGCATCAGGGACAAGCAGGGGCAGGCACCCAGGCTCTGCCCACCCTGCAGGTCTGCGAGGAGAAGCACAAGGAAAAATGGCACTGAGGGAAGGGGGAGGAGAGGGAGCAGATGGCTCCAGAGCCCAGTGGCTTGGAAGAAGCTGGTGCCCCCCACATGGGGTCTCCATATACTCATAACATCCTGGCTGAATGAATTCACATTCAGAGAGGTGAAGTCACTTGCCTAAGGCCACGCAGCCTCGCAATGCCAGTCCAGGACTTGGCCCCTATCTGTGTGACTCCAAAGCCAGTATTCTTCCATTTCCACCCTCAGACTTCTCCTCTCTCGGTTCCTTAACTTCAAATGCTTCAGCAAGCCACCTGCCTCCCTAGGCCTGGGTGCCTACCCCCTGGACCCAGAGGGTAACCGGACTGCAGGGTGGACCTACGCAGCTCCCAGGGGTCCCGCAAGCCTCACTGCCTGCAATTGGTGACTCCGAGTTCCTCTCAGACCCACCATGGAACTGAGAGTCCCCAAACCAATAAGGCTCAAGCCAAGGATGGATACAACTGAGAGTGCTGGACCTCCTGTGAGGGAGCCAGCGAGGCCAGGGTCAGGGACTTGAGACCCCAACCCCAGCAGGATTCCAGACCCAAGCCAAGGTCAAGACCTACATGTGGGCTGACCTTGGCCCCAGCTCAGCTCAACTCTTGCCCAGGCGCCACACACTGAGCCCCATCCTGACCTCTTAGCCCCAGTTCCTCCTCAGCCCCAGCCCACCCTTCCCCTTGAGCCGAGGCACAAACACGGGAGGGCAGCCCCCTTCCACAGGGGTAGGAATTGGCGAGCTGTGGGTTACCCAAAGACAGAACATTGAAATTTTAAGTTCATGCTCCCTACATTCCTCCTGCCTTGGACTTTCATGTTGAAATTCTAGTGCAGCCAGCAGGGGGCGCCACCATTTCTGGCCCACAGCTCCAGAGGCCATGATCTGCTCAGACCGCCTGCAAATAACTGCATACACATGGCTCTCATCCTGTGGTCCGGGATCCCCACCCTAGACAGTTCTGGACTAGGCATCGAGCCCATGCCCCTGCCACCAGGTCACTATCACAGCTCATCCCAGGTTAGTGGGGCCTTGTGCTGCACCTCCTAGGATGAGCTGTGGGCTTTCTCTGGGCTCACTTCCCCAGCTGTACTATGAGAGGTTCAACAAGAGGGTCTCTGAGGTCCCAGCTCAGGGATTCGAATGCTAAGATTCTGTGGGTCCATCTGAGATGCCAGGATTTTAAAAGCCTGTGGTTTCCACAGTGAAAAAAATCCTGTGATTCTGAGAGTCCTTTGTTCTCCAGCTTGTGATTCTCTAAGCTCCATAAAAAGCCAATCTGGGTAGGGTTGCATGGCCAATTATTGTAATTACTGTCAATAAGTTGTATCACCTGTAAAAAGTTGAATTGGCAAAAATTGTGTGATAGATATTTCACAACAATAAAAAAAAAAGTAGCTGCTGAGGCTACTTATGTACAACCAAATACCTCATGAGATTTGGTGCCTTGGTTTGGAGGTTTAGGGTCATGGTTTCATGGGACATCCCAGTTAATTGGCCTAAGAATGTGTTTAGTGCTTCTGTTCTACCTCCTAGTTCGCTGCATTTGTTGCATAGTGCCTGGGGTCTTAAAAGCTTGCAAGTGGCCATTCAAGCCTCAACAATTGGTCTCTATTCACCTGGAGCAAGAGAGCAAGAAGGAGAGTCAGGAATAGGAGGAGGCTATGGAATGCATGCCTAATTGTCTCCATGAACAACTGCCTCCTTTGCCATGAGACCAGAAGAACTGGATGGTGCCTGACTACCATTACTGTACATTTTGATTAAAGATTCCATAGAAGAATCCTGATCAAAAGGGGGAATATGCAAAACAGAATTTCAAACTCTCATGGATTCTAGACGTTTTGGAGCCATGAGGGGTGGATGAACCCCTGAAACTGTTGCCCTGAGATAATCTGTAAACCTTAAACCCAAAACATCCCCTGAAGTCATCTTAAAACCCAACAGTAGTTTAGCTTAACTAATAAAAAAAAGGTCTGCCTAGAGCATTATGCTCGTTTAAGAACTATCTATATGGGATCAAATTGACAACAGCAACTCGAAAGATTAGATAGGAACTTTAGGCAGCAGTGAGTTTATGTTAATGAGGGAGGAACAACTCAGAAAAGGGTGAGAATGGTTGCACAACTCAAAGAATGTAATCAATGTCACTAAATGGTACATGTAGAAACTGTTGAATTGATGTATGTTTTGTTATGTATATTCTCAACAACAACAACAAACTAAATAAAATTTAGAAAGGAAAAAAAAAAAGAAAGCAAACCAAAAAAAGCCAATCTAAATCTCTTCTGTGGTCTCCACAACTCTTTCCATCTCCCCACTTGGGGGTGGGTGGCGGGGGACCTCGAGGCTCCCAGAGTCTCAGGGAGGGTCCCATCTGCAGTGGTTTGGGAGTCAGAGCCAGCTAGAGGAGGAGATGGCGTTCCAACCAGCAGTAAATAATAAGTTCCTTCGTAACCTGAGGGGTGCAGGGGGTGGGAAGGTTGAAGGGGTTAGGGAGGCTGTGTGGGCTGTGGCTCCAGGACACCTGACTAGATACAGCTGCATCCTGAGAGCCCAGAGTTTCTGATAAGGGCCCCAGAACCATGGGGGAAAACCCGTCTCAGCCCCTCCACCCTTGATTTTTTTCTTCTGGCTCAAGTACTTGATCCCCATCTTTACAACTCAGCCAGGGCAAGCAAATGGCCTCCTCCCACAGAGAACTAGAATGGTATTTAGGCAACAAGCTCAGCACTCTAATTTTCAGATGGGGAAACAGTCCTGGGGGAGGGGGGAGGATGACCAAAGCCTCACAGAGAGCTGGTCGTAGAGATGGGCCTGGACCCTTCTACAGTGTCTGATTAAAATCCAGTGTTCCTTGACCATAAAGCATGGACCCCATTTGGTCCATTAAGCAGGACCTGAAATGCCACCGTCTGGACTTCAGAACTTGGAATTGGGGTATGGAAGGTCCCCTTACAAAGAAAACGTTTCTGGGACTGAGGGGCAAGAATAAACATCCTTGGACGCACATCCCAGCATCCTAAGCCGCCCTGGTTACCTCATTAGGTCCCCAGCATGGACCCTCTGTGGGCTCCCTTCATGGCTGGGATGTGGGATACAGGTTCCTGGGGGCCGCCACTGACACATGAGAGGGCTGGGACCATGATTCTGACATCAGTGACCTGGAGCTCTTTTTGCCCTCCCCCATAACCTGGGCATCGCCTAGGGTAATGGAAACTCTTCCTCTGACCTCCTCCCCACCATAGGTGTCCAGTTCTCCTCCTGGAATCTCCTGGACCCTGGGGACCTGACCCTCCCTACCTCCTCACTGGGAGGCTCAGATTCTCTGACTCAGTTTGTTTGTAATTCTGCCACCCTCCATCTATCTCCAACAGACTTACTTACCTTCCTCCACCTCTGTCATGGGCTATGATTATCCTGATCCCAGCCAGGCCTCTGCCCCCAACACTAGACCCCCCTTGCTGTCTGACTTTCCTCCCAGCCCTGCTGTCCTGGGATCCCCTGAATGGTACTGAGTCAGGGAAACTCTGAACGGCTGAGCTGCTGTCTCCAGTCCTGGCCCACCATGTGGCACAACTCCAGGGGACACAGCTCACAGAGCCAAGAATATAATGTCAGTGGTGCCCTGAAGTTTGTGCGACTGTGCCCCTGGTGACTGCTCTGGTGGGCACCCTGGGCATTGGGTATCAGCGGGGGTGGAAGAGCTGGTGGTAGGGAGGGAGAGCAGAGTGTCACTTGTCCTGCTGGAGGGAGGGACTAACTACCTGGCAGAGGGGTATAGGTGCAGAGTGGTGGAAGGAAAGGCATTTATTTGGAAGGAAAAAGATTTGGGCTGGACCCTGAGGAATGTGCAGGAGCCCACAAGCTAAGCCTCCTTTATAGACTCACCTTCACTGGGGCTTTTCTCACCAACTAGGTGGCGGCTTCCAAGGGAAGGCCTGGGCCTCACAGCAAGGCAAGGAGAGAGGTCGTTCTCCTTCGCTGCTAATTTCCAGGAGAAAGCCGAGGCCTAGGAAGGGACAGCTGTGGTAGCCCCATTTAAACTGGCAATGGTGACAGGACCAGGAGTAGCATCCAAGTTTCCAATCCCTTTATCTTTCATTACTCAACCCTTCTTTCTTGGCTTGAAGCCCTGAAAGGGGGCTGATCCAAGAGGGCCCCCTGGGCTCCGCGGCCTCGTCCCGCGCAGTCCCTTGGAGTTCCCGGGGGGCGCGAGAGATGGCGACGTAGAGCAACGTGGTCAGGCCGAAGAGACGCAAGCCCCTCCTGGTGCTCGGGGATAAGAGCCCGGGACTCTGACGTCCGGGCCGGGGCCGGCGGCTGTGACGCGTGGGGCGGGGCTCCGCGTCTTCCCGGCCCCGCAGGCAATTCATTCAAAAGGCGCGCAGGCTGCGCGGCCCGGCAGGGGCGCCGCGTCGAGCGGGGAGCGGATCTGGAGCTGCGGCCGGGCGGCCAGGTAACAAGGGAGCCGGAACCCCCCAACCTGGCCCCGATTCCTGCAGGCGGGGCCAGAGGGATGCGGACCCGAGTGGCACCCCTGCCGCCCCCACGTCTCTGAGGAACTTCGCCCGCCGGGCGGATGCAGCAACCCGATCCCTGCGCCTCGCTACGCCCACTCCTCTCCCGGGGCCTTCAGTGCCTGTCTCGGAGCCCCCTCACCCGGGCTGTGTCCCCTCCTGTCCTAGTCCTCCGCGTCCTCAGGCCGCGACTCCGGGCCCGGTCCTGCGCGGTGCGGTGTTGGTAGGTGCGTGAAAGGGAAGGGGAAGCAGCGGCGGAACTTGCAGCTTGAGAAGCCGGGCCTGGAAACTTGGACCGAGACCAGGACGGGTTGTGGGACAGAACGGTGGCGCCTCGGTGGGGCTGCGGCGCGGGGCGGCCCGGGGGGAAGGATCTGAACGGTGTCAGCCGGTGACTATGAGTGACACGGCGCATGAGGCAACCCGGCCCGGGCGAACGTGTGGCTGGGACACCGGGTGGTGACGCGGGGCTGAGCAGGCAACACAGAGGGGCTCTGTGTGTCTGTGACAGGCAAGTGTGGGTGTGTGACTGTGTGTATGGGAGAGACCTCGGGTCACTGTGTGTGACTGTGACCCCTAGCTTACTGTGAGACCCTGGTCACTGGGGTCACTGAGTGTGTGTGGCCTGTGGTGTGACCAGGACAGGCAGTGTGAGTATGTGAAAGAGACGGAGAGAAAAGAAACCCAAGTGACTGTGAGAAAGCCCAGGAATCACTGGGCCCATAGTATTTGGGATCAGGGTGTAGTGTCACTGTGTGTGTAAGTACATGTATCTGTGCCTCAGAGCAATGAGTAAAAGGTGTAAAGAGGAGGGACCTCAAACACCTTCCAGCAGTGCGAAGGTGGGGGGAGGGGGAGTCTGAGGGACTGTCCCCAAGAGGATGCCCCTCAGGAGCTCAGTTTAGTGAATAGTGCCCCCTCAGTTTAGTAAGGGGGGGACCCTGAATGATTTGCCCTGGCAGGGGGAGAGGGGACAAGACTGAGAGGCATCTGGTGGGTGACATCTCTGGCAGCAGCAGAGGGGCCCCAGGTGGCCTCAGACTCAACTCCAAATACACACACACTGAGGTTTCTGAAGCCTGACAAAGCCCTGCCACGCTAGTAACCTGCATTCTCGCTGGGCCCAGGCACAGTCTTGCTCTCTCAAACCCTGCCCCCGCTGAGCCTCAGTCTCCCCATCTGCACACTGAGGTGTGGGCCGTGAATGGACTGTGAATCATCACTTTGGGATCCTCTATTGTTTTTGGGTCAACCATCTCTGTTCTCCCTTCCTTTGCTCCAGGCAGAAAGACTGCAGTGAGGGGTGAGGGCAGGGTGTCTGCTAGGGAAGCAGAACCCTCTTCACAACTGGCCAAGGAGACCTCACCTCCTTTCCAAAGTCTGCCTGCCTGGTCCTAGGACCAAGTCCAAAATTCTGATCCATAAACACTGACTTCTCTGACCCAGGTTTCCTTTCTTCAGTTCCCTGATTGGAGGTGGGCAGGGGTGGGGTATAGATTTATTCCCCAAGAATTCCCCAGGTCTAGAAGGATACGTTCTTGCTGGAAGGCTGGAGTAGGGCCCCTCCACCATGTGGGCTGGACCCCTCTGAGTCCCCCATGCCCACAAGAAGGTCTGTGGTTCATGCAGGATAGAATGGAAATCGATCTCCCTAGCCCAGGAGGTGGTGGTGAGCGCTTGTCGAAGGGTCTGGAGTTTCTGTCTTCTGCTGTCATCGTCTGAAAAATGTTGATTGCATCCTTGGGGGGTGGGTAGGGGCAGCAATGCCAGGCACTGTGCTGAAAACTATCATGTGCTGTCTTGTTGAATCCTCACAGTGGTTCTGGGATTGCTTACTGTTTTTCAGAGAAGGAAACTGAGGCTCAAAGAAGTAAAGTGATTGCCCAAGGTCACGTGGAGTTAGGATAGTGCCAGAACCAGAATTCAGGTCTTGTGACCCTGAAGCCCTGTGAGATGCTTAGGGAGGGCCACCCTCCTCCTAACATCTGCTCATGGCTTATCTGGGCTTCCTTCTCTCAAACTTGGGTAGCAAGCATGGCCTTGCCAGGATGTCCCATTGTGAGTTTTGGATGTGGTATGTGTGTGTGTGCACACATGCCTGAAACACTGAGGGTAGATGGACGGGTTATGTGGTTTTCCTGCTCTTCCTCTTCCTCCTTATCCTCCCTCCCCTAACCAGTCGCCCCAACCAGAGGTCACCAGAAAGGCCTATCTTCTGCCTTCTAGAATCTGCAACTGGCTTTGGTAGTATCCACATGGCTCTGAAGGGTGTCCAGAGTTAGCAGCACAGCTAACAGACTCCAAAGGACAGGGATGGCAGGGATAACTGAAAGTCCCAGGTGACCTTCACCATAGCCAAGAGGCCCCTATTCTACTCTTAGGAGTTGTCTAGGGCACATTTCCAAATGCATCACACTCTGTGGTGGGGAGAGGTGGGGAGTGACCTTGAGCTGGTGCTTCGCCTTCTCTGGGCCTCAGTCTCCTCATTTTTCCCGAAGAGATGCCCCCTTCTAGCTCTGATCACTGCTGCTGCTTCCCTGAGAGCTGGGGCTGGGGATCATGGTGGCCTTGGGTCCTCTCTGGAATGACTGGAACTGTGTTTCTTGGGGCTGATCAAAATAGCTGTCCTGGTCTCCAGGGGTTGAGCCCGAGTTATTTCCATCCTCAGCAAAGAGGTGGAAATAGCTCAGGGCCCGGGAGCAGGAGACAGAGGGGAAGGCTTAACCTTCTCTTCTCATCCCAGCCTTGCTGGAGGCTCCCCTGTGCCCCACAGAGCCAAACCTTTCTGGTGGGGCAGACTAGGTTTCCGCATGTGGCCCCAGTTGGGATTGGTGTGATAGTTGGTGGAGGGAAGTGAAGTGCCTGTGTCTGGCCAAGGAGGGGAGACATCAAGGGAAAACCAGCACCCCACCTCTACTCATAGGATCAGGCGACAAAGCCAAGAGGCCTAGCCCCATTTTACAGAGGGAGAGACTGAGGTTCTGAGAAGTGCAGGGACTTAGCCAAGGCTCCTCAGAACCCTGATATTCTGACTCTGCCTTCCAGACAGGATACCTACCTTCTGTTCTGCCACATGAACTGGGGAGGACCAGTCTGGCCAATCTGAAGGGAAAAGAGGTGTGGGTAGGGCTGTTTAACCCCTGACCTTGCTTGGTGAGGCCAGACTCCCTTCATTACGGGGCCAGCCATTCTGCCAAGTGGGCAGGAGGAATGGACAAGAAGGGGAGTTTGTCCTGAGGGCCTGTCAGTCCGTATCCCTCACTCAGGATTGGGTGGCGCCAGGATATATGGTCCTGGGCAGAGCTCAGCACTGCCTGTGTGCTGAGCCCCTGTGTGCCTAAGCCTGGGCTTGGTCGTGCCACTGGGTGGGGCTAGGGTGGCAGGAAAGACAGGAGGGAGTCAGCGCTGTCCCTACTGGGTGCCCAGCCCTGGGATTTCAGGCTGAAGTGCTCACATCCTCAGCCTCATGCTCCAGGAGGGTCATCAGCCGCTTCCAGGCACAGGCAGGGAAACCAAGGCCCAGAGAAGGGAAAGGACTTGCCCATGGTCACCAGCAAGACCCTAGTGTTGCTGAGATCCAAACCCAGGTCTGTCTGCCTTGAAGGCCAGAGTTCTTTTCCTTGGCCACCCTGGGAAAGATGAGAGAACTCTATAAATAACCTGCCCATGCGGCTGTGAGCGTGTGCCCTGGCTGGTTGGCTCTGACAGAGAGGGACGGAGGGGCCTCCACAACCAGTTAAAGGTAGGTTCTGAGTGTGGGAGTGGAAAGAGAAGGAAGGAGGCCTTCCAGGAGGAGGGACCTAAACTTGGACCAGCACATCCTCACTGGTGGTTCCATACCATGGCCCTGCTGCATGCCCAGCCTCCTGCATTTACCTGCCTGCCCTCCTTCCCTCAAGGAGCCCCCACCCCCACCCCAAGGAAGGAGACCAAAAACAATAATGGCTGACCGGGCCAGGGCTTGAGGGGGCCAGGGATAGGGGAGGGCTTCCTGCAGGAGGAGGTGTCTGGGCTGAGGCCTGATTGTAAGAAGAGCCATTGTTCCCTCCCTATGAAGTCAGTGCATCCTCTGTCCACACTGTGAGGTCAGCTGAACAGTCACAGTTGCCCCAAATTATAGAGGAGGAAACTGAGGCTTGGGGCCGTGAGACTGGGTCCTGACTGCTGAGCTGCTCACACTCAGCCCCCTTCACCTTCTTGACTGACCTCAGCTGGCATGAGAACAGGTGGTTACAGGCCTGTAGAGGGACTAGGAAATGGGCAGCCAGGGTCCTCCATCCACACTGCTGGGATTTATGTTGGCTTCCGCAAAGCACTTTTACCCACTCCCAAGCCACTGTGTGACCTTGGCTGGGCACTGCTCGTTCTGAGCTTAGGTTCCTCCTCTGGCCTTCGTGAGGCTGTGGTGAAGACTGGCACTCAAGAGATACTGTCAGGCCAAGCACTGGGCAGCACTACTCATAGTGGCTCCACTTACCCCTCAGTATCCCATGAGCTAGGGATGAGCACCCCATTTGCAGAGGAAGGCCCCAAAGCTGAAGGAGGGTAAGTAATGTGCCCAAGGTCACAGGGCTGCTAAGTGGCAGAAACAGAGCTTGAATCCAGGTGTGGCTGTTCCAGCCACCCTTATTCCTTCCCACTTCACCCGTACTGAACCCAGTCCTCACCACAGCTCCATTGGGTGGGGTCTGACCTAGAATTGCTCAGGGATCCCTTTCCCAGCACCCCGAGCCTGGAGGAGTTGGAGAATGGGGTAGGCTGGGACTATGGTCTCCCCAAAGTCTCTCCAGAAGCCTCTCTCCATGTCTTCCAAGTTTTCCAGGGAGGGTTGGTAGGGGGCAGGGTCTGTGCTGAGCAGGCTCTGAGCTGCCCTGCCACGTTGGTGATTTGGTTCCAGATATATAGTTGGGGTGGGAGGCAAAGGTGGCCCAGGCTTCTCAGAGGTGGAGGTAGCAGTAGGGTCTGGGTTGCAGTGGGGTGTCCTCCGGCCCGTCCCAGGCCTCTTGCCTTCCTGTCTCGAGACCTCCTCCAGCCCAGGGCCACGCAGGAAGGCCCACGGTGCTGTGCGGTTGAGTGGTAGGCTAGAGGAAGGACATGGAGGAGCAGTGGGGATGCCGGGCCTGGGGTGGGATAGGCAAGGACTGTTGCTTCCTCCCTCACCCTGGGTTGGTAAGTCTTGTCTCCTCTGAGACCAAGTTGTTACAGGTCGTCACTTAACCTCCTTAAGCCTCCGTTTCCTCAACTGGAACCCTTTCTTTGAGGGTTCAGTGAAATCCTGTCTGAAAAGGGCATGGGGCATGCAGTAGGTGCTTAGTGAGGAGGGTGTTGGGGAGCCCTGGCTCCACCCCAGGGATAACTATCTGGTCTCAGACACCCCTCTCCCCTAACCCCCGTCTCAGCCCAAGGAACGGGGAGAGGATTGCATCTGTGCCAAAGCCAGACTGGGAGGAGCTGGGTGGGCCAGGTCTGGCCGCCTCAGCCCGTTTCTCAGCCTCAAGGGGCCAATTAGCACCCCTTAGCCCCACCTGAGCCACTGAAGCCCAGACCTGGAGGCAGCCCAGGCCTAGAGACAGCGGGAATCTGAAGCGCAGGGCTGTGGGAGCTGGGCCAGGGGTGGCCAGGGATGGCCAGGGAGCAGCTGCTGCCCATCCATGTAGTGTTGCAGGATTAGGATCCAGCCTGCTTGGAGTACTCACTCCAGGGTTGTAACCTGGGAGATCATGGCTGCCCAAGGCCTGGGTGGGGGCGGGAATGGGGGCTCTCTTCTTGCTGGGTGACCCTGAGCCAACCTCTGCACATCTTGGGCCCCCAGCTCAAAGCCCTAGGGAGCCAGGGCCCCACCCTGGGCCTCTTCTCCATCTGGGAATTCCCAGCCTTCCCAGCTTTCTGGGCCTTCCCCAGCCTTCCTGCTTCTTACAGTACCTAGTACCCCTTCCCGCCAGAGCTGGCACAGACTAGGACAATATGTGAATGAGTATTGATGCAGGCAAATCACAGAGGCCCCACAGACTGCTGGGGTGGGGGCAGCATCTCCATCCTGGGGGCCCATCTGGGTCCTTTGTGTGCATATACCCTCAGTTGAACCACCTACTGTATGCTACTAGCTCACTAGCCTCCACCAGTATGTTGGCAACTTCTCCGAGAATTTATATGTTGAGTCCTGGGCTATGCCCGAGAGTGAGGGGAGGCAGAAATGAGGCAAACACTTAAAAATGAGATGGGAAGTAGAGTCAGACAGACCTGAGCTCCATCTCTGCTTCACCATTTACTGACTGTGTAACCCACACTGCCCCGGCCTCAGTTTACTCAGGTGTGAAACGGGGCTGTTCATTTAACTTGAGAGATGAACTGGGTCCCTGCCTAGGGTAGAGGATGGGAAGTAGGCAGGTCTAGCTGCTCTCACCACCGCCTACTGTGGGCACTGCCCTATTTCAGCCCCAGTTGCCAGGGAACGATCGGGTTCCTCGCTAACCTGGATTTCTCTGTTGACGGGTGGCCTTTGTCTTCCTGCTTCGGGTGCAGCCACCTCCGGGGGAGGCCCATGTCCAGCTGTGTTTCCAGGCAACCCTTGCCCCTGGAGCTGAGGGAGGTCCACAGACTGTGGAGCAGCTGGCTGGGAAACAGAAGTGTCTGCCTCCTGACCCCCTCTGCTCCAGGCCCTACACCAGAGAGCTCCTGCCAGATACTAGGTACCTGCCTCCCACCACCATCTCCCTCAGTCCTACCTCCACTTGGCAGGCAGCCCAGTGAACCCTCTGAAATGCGAATTGTTACACATCTCTCTCTCCCCTACTTAACCCTTCAAGCCTCCTGTAGGCCTTGGCGAAGGCCAAGCTTCTCAGCTTGTAGGTGAGGCTCGGTATAACCTGGGCACTGCCTGCCCACCTTCCAGACTCCTCTACCTCTCTGACACCCCCACCTTCAGATTTTCACCGTGGCTAATTGGATACCGCCAGTGGAGCCTGGCTCAGTGCCGAGCACTACCCATAAACACAAATAGGAATTCCTCATTTATACCTCACACCTCCCTGTCAGGTGTGTGCCATTACCCGGTCCCCAGTTTACAGATGAGGAGACTGAGGCACAGACAGCAGTTGTTGTTAGGTGCCATGGAGCTGGTTCCAACTCATAGCGAACCTATGTACAACACAACATAACGAAACACTGCCCACTCCTGAGCCATCCTCACAATCATTGTTATGCTTGGGCCTGTTTTGGCAGCCACTGTGTCAGTCCATCTCACTGAGGGTCTTCCTCTTTTTCAGTGACCCTCTACCAAGCATGATGTCCTTCTCTAGGGACTGATACCTCCTGATAACATGTCCGAAGTATGTGAGACATAGTCTCGCCCTATTTCCTTCTAAGAAGCATTCTGGCTGTACTTCTTCCAGGACAGATTTGTTCGTTCTTTTGGCAGTCCATGGTGTATTCAATATTCTTGTGATGGTTATTGCTCTGCCCCAGGCCCTGTGCTGAGTGCTTAATGTGAATTCTCTCATCTTATCCTCCGGGCAGCCCTCTGCAGGGGGGGTCCCTAGCCACAAAGCCAGTGGAGAACAGAGCAAGGCAGGCTGATGGCAGTACTTGTCTTCCATGGTGTATACCCCCAACGGAGCCTAACCCCAAGCTCTGGGCTCCTTAACCATCACCCTGCTCTCCGGCCCTCCCTACCTTAGCATAGGCTCTACCCTCTACTGAGAGTGCCTTTCCACATCCCCACCTATCTACATACCAGGCGCGGGCCCTGTGCTTGGCATTGGGAATGGAGGGGCTGGTACCCAAGATCATCACACGCAGGATGGAGATTAATGCTGAAGGAGAAGTGGTGGCTGGTGGGAGGGGGCTTCCAGGAGGAAGTGACTTTGAGCTGAGCTCTGAAGGAAGAGGTGTTGACCAAGTGATGGGAGGGGCTTCAGGGCAGAGGAAACAGTAAGTACAAGGGCTAGGGTAAGAGGCAAGTGTGTCTGAGGGCCCAAAAGAAGATCAGGTGGCTGTAGTGTGTATGCAGGGAGGGGTGGTTGGCTGGGGCGGGTCAGGACACCATCTGAGAGTGAGGGGCTGGGCCAAGGCCAAACTTTTCCACGACACCTTGGCTGCAGGGTAGGTCTGAACTGGAGGCAAGAGGGGCAGGGTGGGATGATCTTCAGGATTTGGGGTTCAGTAGAGCTGACGATGGAAGCCTTTGAGGGAGAAGCAAGGCAAGGACAGGGGAATGTATGGGAGGAGAGGAGGAACCCAGGCCGGGGCAGAGAGACATGGCAGAGGCTTGGGTGACCCGAGCTTCAATTCTGGGAAAGGGGAAGTTGCCGGTGGACTGGGCGGGTGGAGTGGGCTGGCTTCCTCTTTCTCTGAGGCCTCTCTCTGGCTGTACTTCCCTGGGGCTCTACGCCTCCAGCTTCCACCTCTCTCTGGGGCCCAGGGCTGGGACTTTGCTAGTTGGCTTTTTTCCAGGGAATTTCTCATTCTAATTGTGTTAGCATTTTTTTTTGGAGGAGGGGCAAGTCTGAGGAAGCCCTCCCCCCACTTCAAGGAGTCTGTTTTGTGGCGGCCTGGGCTGGGCCCCAGACACTAGGCTGAGTGTGGGGTTTTGTGGTAGATAAAGCAGACATTCCCACCCTTGCTACTGTCTAGTGGGGAGTAAGCAATAAACAAGTAAGCAAACAAATACTTAATTACAAACCGTGACAAGCACAAGCAGTGCAGAGGGGAAAAAAGCGGCGGGGGGAATCACATGACCTACTTTAGGCTCATTATGTCATATAAGCCTCATGACAGCCTTGCCACGGGAGATAAGCATCCCCATTTTGCAGACAAGGAGATTGAGACCCAGTAAGGTGAAGTGGTGGGCTCTTGTCCCACAGGGAGTTGCTGGCAGTGGGGATGGGCCCCCAGGTTGGAGACCCTGGGGAGGAGTGATCTCTAAGCTAACTTTCTTCTCTGCTAAAACCCCCCTGGGCCAGACGACGCTACTGGGAGAGCGCTCAGTCCATCCTATTCCAGCTTCAGAGGAGCTCTCCCATCTGTAGGCTGAGGGTGCTCGCCCTTCCTGGGGCCTTGCTCTGCCCCTCTCTGACACCCTCTTCCAGGAAGCCCTCAGGAAGCACTCGGCTTTGGAAGGTCACTGACTGCTCAGCCTTCAGGACAAGGCAGAGGGGTGGGGATGAGGCCTTCGTAGCTGCCAAGATAGGCTGAGGGGCTTCTAAATGAGTTTGCTTTTAGGTCACGGTTCCAGGGGCTTCTAAATGAGTTTGCTTTTAGGTCACGGTTCCAGGGCTAAGGGATTAGACGCCACAGGCTAAGTGGGGAAGGAGTGCGTGTGAGGACGGGGCCGGAGCAGCAAGAGTGTGCACAGGTGTGGACGAGGTCTTCAGGGCAGCCAGGCTGGTCCATCAGGGTCCCGTCTGGGCTGAGTGGGGGCTGGGGGTGTTGGCTGAAAACAGAGACTTGGGCAGCCAGACTGGAGTAAGTGCCGGTTTGGGGTAATTAGAAGGCGCAGGATGCTAGGCAGTGAGTGTCTGTGAGTGGGCCCCTGCTGGCATCGTGTCTGGGCCTTTGGGCCACGTTTTCCCCCCTGAAGTCTGGTTTACAGGGAGCCTCCTCTGCACAGAGCGCCCCCTGCAGGCTTAGGTCACTCAACTGGTGCCAACCAGGGTACGGGATGGGATAGGGGCCCTCTCCTCTATGCTTGTTTGGCCCCACACTTTTCACTCTCCCTTCTCCCCCACACCGCTGGGCCCATCCAGGACATGAAGGAGTGCTGGGGCTGGGGGCTGGGCAGGGATGTGGGGACAGCCTGAGGACCTCGGGTTCATGTCAGTTCTGTGGGTTGGGTCCCTTGGAGAACAGGGAAGAGGGTCATGGGGAGATGGGCTTGCGGGGGGGGGAGGTGAGCCTGGGCCAGGGGTAGGGACACTTTGGGGGCAGAAACTGGAAAGGAAGACTTGGTGACCAGACTTGAGGAGGGACAAAGGGGTGGGTGAATCAGGGTATACCATCTGCTGAGTGCTGACTGCTAGGTGTGGCCTTCACCCTGTTCTGTGGCTGGCCTTTTCGTGCCCCTGGTTTTCCCCTGAGCTGGCCTGGGGCCCAGAGCTGCTGCCCGTGACCTGGAGAGTCCCAAGGATGATGTGACTGCCGCCCCTCCCCCTCCCCCTGGGACGTAACTCACACCCCTGGCCCAGAAAGGTCTGTGCAGGGCCAGGCAGCAAGGTCAGGCAGATCGGTTTCCTCACTACTTTTCCAGTCAGGGTGCCCGGCCGTCCACAGGCAAGGGGCCTTCACATGATCTGGGATCTACTTCAGCCCGGCTGTCCCACAAGGCTTGGCATTAGACAGTGCGGGTTCCAGGCAGGGTCTCCCCAGCCAGCCGGAGAGCCGTGGGCCTTGTTTCCTGTTCCGAGGCATAGGAAACGGGGGCGCTGCCCCTTGGGGCTCAGAGACTGTGTGTGGCCTGTTGCTGCTGCCAGACAAATGGGGCCTCCCTCACCCACATGACCCTGAAGCCAGTACATGATGGAACTCCTGGTTTGCCACAATCCCTTTTGTTGTCTAATGCAGATCCTTCTTCCTGCTGTTTCAACCTTGTCTACTGGCTCCAAAGACTAGGCTGGAGGCTTATCTCAGGAGGAAAGGTCTGAGAGAGGGGGCCTCGCCTCAAGTGAGGGGCCCGCGGAGCCACCACTGACATTTCTTCGAGCCCCTCCTGCCCCATCACTCTCATCTGCTTTGTTTGTTTTTCTTGGCGATTTCTACCTTCTGGCAGAGGACCACTCTCTGGAATGTGAGCTCGCCAGGACAGAACCTTGTCTGTCCTGTCATACCTGTTGCCCTGGTACTGAGGGCAGTGCTTAGCACACAGGAGGTGCTCTGCACACAGTAGGTGCTCAAGAGGTGACTGGTGGTTGAGTGCTGGCCATCACCGTCACCCCCACCCCCACCCCCGCAGGCCTGCCCAACCCCAGCCGTTGCCTGGCACTGGGGCAGAGATACAATCAGACATGTCCCAGCCCTCCCTGTGGGGTCAACCGGCTGCGGACAGTGGGCCATGGCCACGTGAAAAGACTAGGAATGTGATGGGGTAGGAGTGAGACACACACAGGAGCTCTGGGGGCAAGAGAAGGCCCTGACCTAGCTTTGGGGAAAGGTGAGGTCTAAGGAAGCTTCTGGAAAAAGGTCTTTGTACTGGAATTTGAAGCGTTGGGGAAAGGGTCTTCCTTGGAGCAGAAATGGCAAGAGTGAGGACAGAGAGCCGGCATGCTTGGGGACCTATAAGCAGTTCTGGGTGGCAAGAGTCTGGAGAGTTGGAGATAAGGGTGGAGAGGCTGGGGGCGGGGTGCCAGCCCCTTCAGTCCCCTTCTCCCCCAAAGGCCACCTCAGGCTTCCTGCCTCATAGACTCCCCTGGCGATGGTCCAGGGCACCTGGCTGTTTATGGAAGAGGAAGAAGCCCTTCCTCTGGGAAGCCTCACAAGCCTGGCAGAGCCTCTGCCTCCCCTTCCTGGCCCCTCACAAGGCACCCCCACTTCTACCTAGGCTTCAGCAGGTGGTGTAGGCTGAGTTGCCCGGTGCTCAGCCTCCCCTGCAGCACCTTGCAAGCCCCCGTGCAGCCCTGTTGGCCTCCTGCTGCCCTCCACTGAGCCTCCTTCCATCTGCTCTAGGCTGGCGACCGCCCTGGGCCTGACGATGAAGCTGAGCCCCCTGCACTGGTCCCTGTCCTGCTTCCTTGTGGTGAGCTGGGGATGGGACCGTGGGGAGCTGAGGAGCTGAGTCCTGAGCCCTGTACCCCAGCCCTCCAGGGAGGAACCCGTGGTGGGGTGGTGCTGGGTAGTCAGCTCTTCCTTTGAAGAGTCTGAGGCAGTCAAACCTTTGGACACCCCCCTGGTCTACCCTGCAGGGAGGGAGAAGGCAGGACTTGCTGACATTTGTAGACAGGCCAGCATGGCTGAGGGCAAGATGCCTGCTAGGCGTGGGAACAGAGCAGCAAGGAGGATGGGCCGGGAAAAGAGGAAATCGGGCAAAAGAGGCCTGGGATTTGGAGCCTGAGAACCTTAGCACCTCAGATACTGGGACCCCAGAGTCCAGATCCCAGAATCAGAGACTGGCCAACTGCCCAGAGCCTCATGGGACTCGGTTACAGACTTGTAGCCTCAGGCGGTACCTTAGAGTCTGGTCTGGGGGGTCCGTTTTTCTGCTGTGATACTGGAAACCCAGCGAGAGCGAGACGTGGCTTCAGGCCTGGCTGCTCCAGTGCAGGAGGTCTCCAGGGTCCAGCAGGTGCTGGGAGCCAGGTCTGGGGAAGGAGGAAGTCCCCAGAGCCTCGTGTGGCATTTCCTCTGCCCTTAAGATTGGCTTGCACTGCTCTGTACCCCCCACCCCCGAGCCAGCACCAGCCAAACCAGAGAGGATGGGGGTCTCCCCACAGCAGAAGGGATTAAGGGAGACAGGTCACACCTGAAAATGGGAGGCAGAGGGAGCTCCTGTCCCAGTGGAATGGGCTAGGGGGAGGGGTCACATTCTTTTGGGATGTACCCTGCCCTGTTTCGGTGCAGGGGTGTAAACAGGGTGGCCTTGCGTGGTGGGAGGTCATGGAGGAGGATGTGAAGACACAGAGAGACTGGAATAGGAAGCATCAGCTGCAGACTTGGCCCCGGGGAGGATAAGCAGAAGCCAGTTAATGACATGTCCAGCTGTGATGGTGGTGGAAAGCAACCAAGGCAACAGGAACAGGGGCGGAATTTGAGAGAGGAATTCGGAAGCATTTCCTCCTCATCCTCCTGGATAGCTGGAGAGGTTGTGACTCAGAGACCCAAGAGCCTGAGATCCTGATCTGGCCCTGTCTGGGGCTTTCCAGCACTTGCCGGAAGCAGATGTGGTTTCTCCCTGCCCATGTGGATGGCGATGCAACAGGCCTGGGGCAGGACAGTTTTCACGTGCAGCATGAGGTTTGGGGTTAGAAGAGTGTCCCTGGAGCCTGGATTGGGTGGCCCTGTATGGTCAGTTGTCCCCCTCCAGAGGCCTCAGGGAAGTGGGTTGTGGATGGATGACCCCAGAGACCCCATGCTCTGGTGCTTTCTGCCACCCTCAAAGCACTCTTACCCACTGTTCTTACAGCTGCTGCCCTGGCCTCCATCCACTCCAGCATCGACGATACCTTGGCAGTGCCCTCCTGGGGAGGAGCCCCGCCTGGTGAGCATTGCCCTAGTCCATTCCCATTGCCTAGTCCTAGGAAGGCTGTTGGGGACAAGTGGAGGAGCCACTAGGCCCGGCTTCCCCAGCGACCTCAGTCCTGGCTCCTGGCTCTGTTCTTACCCTTTCCCCCCACAGGACCTGGGGCAGGGTACGTTGTGCAGGTCCTGCCCCCCAGGCACCTTCTCGGCTTCATGGGGCCCCAGCCCATGCCAACCCCACACCTGCTGCAGCCCTCGAGGGAGGCTGGAGGCCCAGGCGGGCTCGGCAACTCGAGATACACTGTGTGGAGGCTGCCAGCCTGGGTGAGCCATGGGTGGGGTGTGGGGCTCATGGCTGTGTGACCAGGACCCTGGGTCACCACCACCCTGAGTAGGCCTCAGTCTCCCCATCTGCTAACTGGGATTGGTCAGTACCAAGGAGGGTGCCTGGGTAGGAGTCCAGCCTCTCTTAAGGATGGACTTTGGGGAACCAGTAACATTTTTCCTCCCTGCAGGTGGTTTGCCCCTGAGGGGCCCCCCCATGTTCCATGTCAGCCCTGCTCCTGGGCACCTCCGGGTACTCGCAGCTGTAATGGTGAGTGGCAGTTTGGGGCTAGGACTGGTGGGGTGGCCTGTGTGGGAGGGACGATCTTGAGCCCAGGAGCCCCTGCAGTGATCATTTAGGGAGAGGGGGTTCTCACTGTGGTGGCCTAGGGGAGGAGCACAGCCAGAGGGTGTCCCATGGGAGGTGGCCACTGGCTCTGTGTGTCTGCCCACCTGGTTTCTGAGTAGCAGAGACTGCTCAGCAAGTGGCAGCCACAGCTGGACCCACACAGCATGGGGGTGGGGGCTGGGCACCTGGGGCTGGTGGGCTCACATTCTGACCAGCCCCCTCCCCAACCCCTCAGAGACCCATGCAGATGAGTGAGCACACGACATGCACACACTTGCACACGTGCACACACACACAGGTGCACATACAAAAACACACATGTGCACACACCTCCACTCACCCATTGGATCAGTCATTTTCTGAGGCAACTAATCCACGGACCAAGTCATGGGGTGGCCCATCCTAGGTCCCTGTGTCCACGCGTGTGCTGTGTGTGCCTTCTGCTCACCCCTCTGGCCCCAAGATGATGGGTGGACAGGGGACCAAGGGGCTGGCTGTCCAGAAGAGGCTGCAGTAAGCGGCAAGACAGAGGCCTTGCTCAGGCTGACGGATCAGATGGCCGAAAGGAGGGGGCAGGTACAGATTACCCAGTAATTAGCAAGGTATGCAGGGGCTTACTTGTGCTTACTTACTAATCTGTAGTGTACAATTTCACAACCCATGTGAAACTGTACACCACAGATTAGTTAAGTAAACACAAGTAAGCCTGTGCATACCTTGCTGACTGGTTAATCTGCCCCCGGGAGGGGAAGGGGGTAAACTGGCCTCTGCTTCCCCAGTATGGTAGGGAGTGGACTGCTCTGGACACCTCAGTCCTCTGCCACTACCTCCATACACCCTCTCTGCCTCTCTGAATGTGTGTTTCTTTCTGCCTCTGCCTTTTCTTGCCCCCGTCCTCCATGGTGCTCAGTGTGGGGGCGTCGGGCCCGGCGTGGTGTGGAGGTGGCAGCAGGGGCCGGCAGCAGTGGGGAGACCCGGCAGTCTGGGAACGGCACGCGGGCGGGCAGCCCCGAGGAGACAGCTGCACAGTATGCGGTGATCGCCATCGTGCCCGTCTTCTGCCTCATGGGGCTGCTGGGCATCCTGGTGTGTAACCTGCTCAAGCGGAAGGGCTACCACTGCACAGCCCACAAGGAGGTCGGGCCTGGCCCCGGAGGCGGAGGCAGCGGTGAGCCCCACCCTGGGGTCCGGGTGGGGAGGCCAAAGGGCATGGGCTAGCCTAGCCCCAGCCCAGTTTGGGGGCTCCCTGAGGGAACCTACCTCTGCCAGGGAGAGGGCTAATCAGGAGGGCTTCCTGGGGGTGCTACACTTGGGGTCACAGGGGTGACAGCTGCAGACTACAAAGGGGACAGAAGGAGGACAAGGTGGCCTGAGGTGTAACGGGAGCAGAGCAGAGGCAGAACAGCTGGTCAAGTGGCTTCAGCAGGATTCTCGCCCTGGGTGAGGCCCTGTCCACCTGCAGAGTTCTGGACTCTTTGGGGGCTCCAGTTGTATGTGTGGCTCAAGGGTCAGACTGCCTCCTTGGTATTCAGTGCGACCTCTGGCCTGGAGCAGGCGGAATTTCCAGTGTCAGGAGCAGGCACTGAGAGGGGCTCAAGTTTCAGCTCCAGGCTGTGGTTTGAGTTACAAGTCCTGGAGCCAGAGGGAGAGACACCTTCCTCCCTCCTACCTGGGATGCTGCTGCCTTTCCCCCTCTCCCTGAAGACCAGTAGGACAGGGTGCCCCCACATGCACATATACTGCTCTGGGCCCACAGGAGCCTGTGGCAGAGTCAAAATTGAAATAGCATCTCCCATGCCAGCTCCCCAGGCTGCCTGGGGGCTTGCCCAAGCCCCTCTCAACTCCTGACACTGAAGTCTGGAGGGGGCAGGCAGGCAGAAAGATGGCAACTCAGGGTCATTGTACCTAGGATGGCACTTGTTTTCCTAATCTAGTGACTTCCGTTTAACTGCTAGCTGCTGTCTGGGTGCAAGTCCTGGGAGCTGTTTGCTGCTGGCCCCAAGACTGATCACAGTGGCTCTGTTCTCACACCCTTGAGGCTTTGGCCCACGCTATCAAGGGCTCTCAGTTAAATAGTTACATAGACAGGGTGATGTGCAGGAGGCAGTAGGCCTGAAATGGCTGTGTGTGCTGGAGATGGGGGCTCTGGGCAGGGAGGCAGCCCACAGCTTCCTGAGGCTGAGGAAGGGAGAGAGCAGGCCCAGAAGAGGCTGAAGGCCTGCCTCACTCTGCAGGGACCCAGGAGTTCAGATAGCCCCCAAAACCTCTAAGTATCTGGGATTTTTGGGTGCAGGAAGTGGCAATGCTGGGTTATCAAGGTGATCATGAGCTTCTGTGAACCAAGGCTGAGGCCAAGAGTCCCACATGTGCAGGGCTCTGGGGACCCCTGCCACCTAAACACACAGAGGCACACGCACGCGTGGCCTTAGCTGCTGTGAATCCAGTCTGGGGCGCCCTCTGCTGGCAGATCCTGGCATAGCTCCTGAGCCTGTAGTACCCCCTCAGACTTCCTGAGATCATGGTACTTCTTCTCTCGTCCCCAGGTATCAACCCTGCCTACCGGACCGAGGACGCCAACGAGGACACCATCGGGGTCCTGGTGCGCCTAATCACAGAGAAGAAAGGTGAGGGGATGGTCTGACCTGCCCCAGTGCCCGGGAGAGGAGGGTCTCCTCCCAGAGCCTGTGAGGCAGCCCTGCTTTGCCCCACTCCTCTGTGATGCCTTGGGCCAGCCTGGCCCTCCTGACTGAGTACAGCTGCCAGTGCAGGCCCCTTTCCTCCTGTTCTTGCCTGATGAGGGTGGAGGAAGAGGCACACAGCCCAGGTTGGGGGTGGTGGGTAGTAGGTAGGGGAGGCCTGTACTGGGAGTGGGGCACTGCCCCTCATGGCCAGAGCTGGGCTCTGAGTGCAGCTGCCCACAGAGAACGCGGCGGCCCTGGAGGAGCTGCTGAAGGAGTATCACAGCAAACAGCTGGTGCAGACAAACCACGGGCCTGTGCCCAGGTGAGTGGTCAGGTGGGGCAAGAGGGAGCCCAAAACACACCGATGATCAGCCTGCCTCCTGAGGACTCCCCACCCGGGTATTTTCCCTCTCCTGTCACTCTGATGCCCCTCCTCCACCTCCTGGGGTCTCCTGGCCCTGGGTTCCCA
Organism: Dugong dugon; assembly: GCA_030035585.1. Classification (NCBI taxonomy): domain Eukaryota; kingdom Metazoa; phylum Chordata; class Mammalia; order Sirenia; family Dugongidae; genus Dugong; species Dugong dugon. The sequence goes on along the minus strand of CM057467.1, from coordinate 73,681,326 downwards.
TGTGTGTTTTTTTGCAGGCTGCCGCCAGGCACCCCCAGCATGCCACACATCTGCCCACATCGCCACCACCTCCACACTGTGCAGGGCCTGGCCTCACTCTCTGGCTCCTGCTGCTCCCGATGTAGCCAGAAGAAGTGGCCTGAGGTGCTGCTGTCCCCTGAGGCTGCAGCAGCCATCACTCCTGCCGCCAGCTTCCTGCCCAGCTCAGCCCGAGCTCCTAAGGCTGGGGCCAAGACAGGACGCCAGGGGGAGATTACCATCCTGTCTGTGGGCAGGTGAGGCAGGCACAGAGACTGCGGGGTCAGGGAGAGACACGACAGCTGGGTGGGGAGGCGGGGCCCTGGGTCAACCCTAAACACCCTGCTCATCAGTGGACACCCCTTTCTGTGCTTCAGTGTGACTCAGCAGTGGGGGTGGCCAGAGAGAAGTCCAGACCTCCCAGCATGCTCTGTCTCATTTGGAGCCATTGGGTCCTCAAGGCAGGCAGGATCTTGATCCCCACTGCACCTGGGGCCCCTGAGGGCAAGGGATAGTCCACCTGCAATCTAGGGCTTGGGGGCCCAGGAGCTGGGTACAGAGAGAACGCCTCATCTGCAGGTGGGAGGGCACTGAGAAGGGCTCAGGCTCAGGTGTTGACAGGTTCAGGATTTGACCCATAAATTTGCTGTGTGACCCTGGGCAGGTGCTGCCCTCACTGCGTCTGCCATTCCCCACCTCTAACGGGAGGATTGTACCACCTCTCCTCATAGGTTCCGTGTGGCTCGAATTCCTGAGCAGCGGACAAGTTCAGCAGCATCTGAGGTGAAGACCATCACAGAGGCTGGGCCCTCAGGGGGTGATTTCCCTGATTCCTCACAACCTGGCCTCCCCGCTGAGCAGCGGGCGCTGCTGAGCAGTGGCACAAACCACACCAAGTGGCTGAAGCCCCCACCGGAGAAGAAGGCTGAGGTGAGGGCCAGAGAGGGGAGGTGTCTGTGGGTGCATGGTCCAACCCTTACCAAAGACAGGGGAGGTGTAGGGTTCAGGGGGCCCAGGGCAGGGGCACCTGGAGCCCAGAAGGCCCCTGACTCAGCTCTGACCCTCACCTCTCCCCCAGGAGAGCCGCTATGTGGTCCGGCTAAGTGAGAGCAACCTGGTCATCTGAAGGGCTGTCTAGTCTGAGGACACTGCAGCCCAGCCCTGGGAGGTTCCTGTGGCTTCCTGAAGGAGGTAGAGCTGCAACTGGGCCTGTGAGGACCGAGAAGCAGTGGCCCAGTGGACAGAACAGCAGAAGCCAAGACCTGGAAGTGGGACCGTCCACCTAGTGGGGAGGCAGGCCAGCTGGCAGGCACTGTGCAGGAGCAGAGTGAGAGCCCACCCCAGGCCCCTGCTGCCCCCGTTTCTCCCCTGCAGGATGCCGCTATACCTGCCCTGGCCAGATCCTAGGAGCCTGCAGGATTCTCTGTACCAGCAGGTAGCATAACTTTGGTGGGAGGGACGGACCCTCTGCTGGGCACCCCTGGCCCCATCCCTGCTTCTGTACAGGGCCCCAGAGCAGAGGCACCTCTTCCTCCAGCAGGTCCTGTAAAGGGAAGGGGCACCAAAAAGCCCTGGGCTGGGGGCTAAGTTCCTGGGTTCTAATCCTGAGAAAGTCCCTGTCCATCGCTGGGTCCCAGCTTTTTGACTGTGAAGTAGGGAGAAAAGGACGTCTTGGTGCCCAAGGCCTCTCCAGCTCCTTGCAGATTCTGGGCTGGGTCCAGTGTGGGGGATGAGCCTGACTCTGTGCCACCCCCTCCCATTAGTAGCTTTACCTGGCCCCGTTTTGCTACTGCTGGGGCTTCCGCCTTCAAGGCCCCCATGGGGCTATTCATCCGTGCTCTACCTACAGAAGGGGCTTAATGCATGTGCGTGCCCCTCTCCCCACTGTTTTTAATGAAAATGGAAAAACAGACTTGACCTGGGCAGGGCTATGGTGCATGAGCCCCAGCCTGCCTAGCTGCCCCCTCCCGCAAGATCTCAGGAGCTTGGGGGGTGGGGGGATGGGGCTAGAGAGGCGCCTCTGGCCTCAGTGGTTCCTGTGTCCCTGTGGTGTTGGTGCATCTGTCCTCCAGCCCCAGGCAGCACGGGTGACTGCCTGGCCCAGCATCTATCCCCACACTCTGCTCAGCAACCTGGTTATTTATGTGGTGCCGTGCAGGCACGGGCCCACTGCCCCAAGCCCATTTCTTTTATTTATTGAAACTTTGCTGTTGTCCTACCCTCACATCCCCATCCATTTATTGAATAATAAAAGGTGGGAGAGTGGTGTCATGAGGAGCTTCTTTTCCTGCTGCCTCCCCAGGTCGTCTGTCCATTCAGCACACTGCTCTTGAGTGCTGCGCTGGGTTGGGCACTGTGTGCCAGGCAGACCATCTCTCCCTCCCAGGGCCTGCTCCCTGGCAGGTGGTGACCTGGCATCAGTGAAGCAGAGGCTCCTGAGGAGGCCCCTAACCTCACCTGGGTCTCACTGAAGTGTCTGAAGGCAGTGCTGGCCACAGAAATAGAATGTGAGCCCCATACACATTTAAAATGTTCTAGTAGCCACATTTTTTAAAAGTACAAAGAAAGACCAGTAAACCAGTTGCCGTCAAGTTGATTCCAACCCATGGCCACCCCCTATGTGTCAGAGTAGAACTGTGCCCCATAGAGCTTTTAATGGCTGACTTGTCTCCAGGCTCTTCTTCTGAGGCGCCTCTGGGTGGACTCGCACCTCCATCCTTTCAGTTAGCAGCCAAGAACATTAATCTTTTGCAGCACCCAGGGACTCCAAAAAGAAACAGGTGAACTTAATTTTAATTACAACAGTAACATACTTTATTTGACCCAATAATATCTAAAATATTTTCACTTCAACATAAAATAAATTTTAAAATTATTAATAACCCCTTTTACATTCTTTTTGGTAAAACCTAGTGTGTATTTTACACTTAAAGCACATCTCGATATGAGCTAGCATATTTCAAGCGCTCAAAACCACACGTGGCTAGTGACCACCATATTGGACAGTACGGCTCTAGAGAAAGTGAGTCATGTGAAGCCTCGAGGATGACTGGGAGTAAGCAAGACATACTGGGGGCTTGAGAATGTGGGAGGTGGGAATGTGTTCTAGGCAGAGGGAACAGCACGAGGAAAGGCGAGGGATCAAAAGAAACATGAAGCGCTGGAGAAATTGGAAGAAGTACAGTGTGACTGGGGCATGGAGACCCAAGCCAGGGAGCAGCAGCAGGCCAGCCACGTGGGCTCTGGGAAGCCATCGGCCTTGCACCAAGGGTGCCAAGGAGCCTCTAAAAGGCTTAGGAAGGGGAAAGCATGCTACATCAGCTCACTCTTGGCCACAGTGTGAAGAATGGGTGGAAGAGGAGGAGCAGGGGCACCACAAGGAAGCTGATGCAGCCATCTAGGCAAGAGACAATGGTGGTCGGGCTGTGTGGTGGAAAGAAACAGATGGACTCAAAAGATTTCCAGGACAGACATGCTAGGACTCGGTAGTGGGATGTGGCTCAAGGGATGAGGGGCAGCTGGGCCAGTTGGGTGGGGAAACAGAAGTAACAGTCCTGAGGGTAGCAGGGTGAGTCAGGGCCTGTGAAACAGCCCTGTGGGAGGTCCTGAGGTATCTGGATGTGAAGGCCTGAAGCTCTCAGGAGATGGACCTGGGCTACAAGACTAATTAGAAGCACTCAGGTGGGTATTTATGCCAGGACTGGGCTAGGAAGTAGGGGGCATGTCCCAGGGTAAGGTCCAGGGAAGATCACTTGCTACTCCAGGGGAATGGCAGAGAGAGCCCTGCCAGGGAGTTGGGAAGAAAACCAGGAAAGGATGAGTATGGGGGCAGGAGTAGGCCACAAGGCCAGGTGCTGTTGGGCAGTCAGGACTGCAGCATTGCCTGAGTTTATCAACACAAGGACTTGGGTGGGAGTCACCTCAAGGGAGTGGTGAGGGCAGGGCCAAGTCCCAGTGAATTGAGGGAGAGGGCAGAGAGGAAATGGGGCCAGTGCCATTATGTAGACAGCTTCCTGCAGAACCAGGCATGACTGGTAAGGCTTTACTGGAGACAGTAAGTTAATTTTCAGTTTAGTTAATTTTTTTTTTTTTTTTTTGAATTTGATAAATCAATGGAATTTTATTTTCCACCAAAAGAAGATCCACACATAGAAAGTTCATGGATCTGGGATAGGGTTCTTTCATCAAAAGGTAATTTAAATTTAACTCACTCTACAGGTTTAATTAATCTTGTTGTTGTTGTTTGGTATGTTTTTTAAAGGTGGAAGAGGGGCACACATTTAAATGCTAATGCGGGGGAGGCTGAAGAACTAGGAAGAAAGCCGCACTTGATGGGACCTGGGAAGGTGTAAGGAGGGACAGCCCATGGGGAGTCCCAAGACTGGGGCTGAAGGGCGGCCATGCTGGGACTGGAGGAGGCCTGGCTTCTCCAGAGCAGAAGTTGAGGTTGGGGCCTGGCCTAGCAGCTGCTGGAGGATGCTCCCACCCTGGGCTGAGCAGACAGACTTTGAGATTTGACCTCCCCACAGGGTATGTGGAGACAGGCTCATGTCTGGGGCTTCTTGCCTGGGCAGGAAACGGAGAGAGGCACCCGAGGACACCAGAGACAGAGCTTCACCTGCACTAGGAGAGGGTGGGGGAAGGAGGGGAATTAGACAAGGAGGCGGGTTAGACACCAAGAGGAATTTTCTGGAGCAGCAAAAATTGCCAAGGTCTAGAACAAGGTGTCCGTTTTTAGGTAACTAGTGGGCGTCAACAGAGCCCTGGTGGCGCAGTGATTAAGCATTCGGCTGCTAACCAAAAGGTCAGCAGCTGCTCTTTGGAAACCCTATGGGGCAGTTCTACTCTGTCCTATAGGGTCACTATGAGTTGGAATTGACTTGATGGCAACTTTTTTTTTTTAAGTGGGTGTCACCAGTGCACCCAAGGAAATGCTCCCTAGGGCCATCAGGGTGCACTTGGTATCCCTCTTTGCCAGCTGTGCAGCTGCATCTCAAGGCTTGGCATTTCAAATGTGGCTGTCCCCTCAGTCAATTAACCCTGCTTTAGCCCAGGCTGGGATGACACACCACCCACTCTGGGGCGGAGAGGGGGATGAGACAGCACTTGTTGAGTAGGGCAGGAGGCTGGACCCCATCCACTCTCTGGCCTCAGCCTCCTTCCCCATGGGAAGGCTAGACTGTGGCCTCCGGGTGCCCTCTCCCCAATCTGCCCACCCAGCCTGGAGTGAGCCACAAAAAAATGCCAGCCATGGTGAAGACTTCCAGGTAAGGAACACCCCTATCCCAGTGCTGGGCCCCAGGGTAAACACCATGCTTCCCTCCAGACCATGCCTGCCCCAATTTTCTGTCTGCTTGGAAGGGTGGGGTTGGTGAGAAACATATGACCCTTCCCTCAGTGTCTTCACCTGTCTCTTGAGGGTGTTGAGGCCAGCTCCCAAAAGAGTAGGATGTATGATGTACATACGTACGATGCCCTTGGGCCTTAGGGCCTCCACCCTCACCTTCATCTGGATGCCCTACTGGCTTTCACCTTCCCAGGCTTGCCCCCTCTATACCAGCAGGTGAGGTAGCTGGAGGCAGGGTAAGTTCTGATGAGTGTGACCCAGCCTTATTCCTGCACTCCTCCCCCACAAGCTAGAACAGTGGCCCAGGTCTCAGCCTCCCTGCCTGCTCCTGGTCCTCAGCCCTGTCACTGTGACCTGGAGCTGAGCTCCCAGGAAAAAGTCCCATCCTGCCCTGTGTGCTATAATACAACTCAGGCAGTGCCTGTGGCCAGAGGTGCCCTCAGTGATAGTGCTTTCTGCCCTTTGGGTGGGAGAATGAGTCAGGTCAAGGACAGGAGGGAAGACTGGGGAGAGGGTTGCAGAGGCACAGGGTGAGGTTTGGCAGGAAGTCCTGAGTTTTAATTACAGGTGTAGTGTGAACTGGTTAAGCACTAGACTACTAACAGAAAGGTTGGTGATTCGAACCCACTCAGAGACGCCTCAGAATTGTGATCTGCTTCTGAAAGGTCACAGCCTTGAAAACCCTATGGTGCAGTTCTACTCTGCAACACGTGGGGTCACCATGAGTCGGAATCAACTTGATGGCAACTGGTTTAGCTTTTGGTTTGGTAGTGTGAGCCAAGTCGTTTAGCCTCTCTAGGCCTGTTTTCACCCCAGTTGAGGAGGCTGAATTACTTACAGGCACAGCCATGAACTGGTGGAGTGAAGAAGGGGCTTGAAACTAGGGCTCTGGCCGTAGCATGGAGCATAAACCATAGAGGGCCAGGTCCTGGGAAGGACTGAGGGACACGATGACCCAGAGAAGCAGCCCAGGCCTGGACTAGGGTAGTGGCTTTACCCAAAAGAGAGTTAAAAGATTTAGGAGATAAAACTGACAGCACCTGATGTCTGTTTGGATGGAGGCCACATGACCACCGTCAATCTCCTCCTGTAACTCAAACTACCACGTCCCTCCCTCAGTTTCCCATCTGACACATCTACCCTTTAAGAAAGCTCAGGTATTGCCTCCTCGGGACGGGCAGGAAAATGTGGGGCTAACAGGGCTGTCCTCACAGTGTTGTGAGGATTGAGTTAACAAGCATGAAGCAAGCAGTGCCAGCCACAGTGTCAGCTCTTAACCATTAATGGCCTCACTGGGCTCCCGTATCACACAACTTGGTCCAGGGTGCCGAAACTGCCACTTCATATCTCCCTCTCGACTGTGAGACCTGATGCCACATCCACTATGAGACGTATCAGGTATTTCTTGACGGGAGAAAAGTTTAGAATCAACTGGGGAAAAGCCCAGAAAACTCGTTCTGTAGCCCCCCTCTCCCAAGAACCACTCAGTCTGGTCACCTAGGACTTTTTTTTTTTTGGAAACTTTTTTAATAGTTATTGAATGTTCTACAGCTTACAGTAAATATCATAGTTACAAATTCTTGGCTTCAATCTTTCAGAGTGATCACTATCTGATCTTCAAAACAAAACAGAACAAAAACCCAAAAGAATCCAAAACAAAACAAAACCAGATTTACACTTCATACACACAGTGAGGCCATGGGGCTTTCCAATCTTTACACTCCAGGATGTGTTTTAAAAACACCTGTAATTTTTTTCATCAAACTACTTGGAAGACACCGGTCAAAAGTTTGTTATTATTTTAAATGCTTTTATTTCTTTTTTAAAATGTGAGTTCCAATAAAATTTAAAAATTAGACTCCAACCTGTAGATTAAAATGAATTAAAAAATACAAAATCATATACAACGCTCTCTCACAGGGATGTTACATGCCATGAGAATAGGTTTCTCTGTCACATATGAAACAAGGATGCAGAAGCCTTGAAGTCAGGAGATGGGGACAGGCCCTTGGACCTTTAAAGGTTATCACAGGACAACTACAAGTTGCTACAGGCCTGGCCTTACCTCCCCTTTAGTAAGGAGTCACACCATAGATCCAGACAATCTGGTTGACCCAAAGGAGGTCTCTGGACCAGTCCCATATTCACAGACTCTAGGCATGAGGAGAAGGCTGGAGCCTGGAGATGCTGGTCTTGCTGGGATCAGACCCAAAGCTGATTTCACCCATTTGACTCCTGGTACTTCTCTGCAAGGTACTTCCTTTCAGGAAGGAAAACACCCCTCTACCAGGGGCTGGAATGATATAGGGCCTCACTGCCACAGCAAGGATACCCAGGGACTGTGAATACAGCCACAAGGAAGTGAGTGCTGTAGCTTCCCTTTCTGGTTTTGTGGTAGCCAGATCCAACTCCTGGGCTCAACTCCACAGCATGCAAGATAGCAAATACTCACTGGAGAAATCAAGGGAGAGGAACTCAAGTTGGCTTCAGGCAAGGTTGGCCTGTGGAATGTTGAAGCTGGTCTGCCAGGAATTTTGAAGGCTGGGCCCTAGAACCATGTAATGCCTCATTTCAAAAATAAGGAGTTTTGTAGGAGAGGGGGACGTGGACAGGTAAAGGACAAATCCAGCAGCTAGCATGGCATGCCTATAGAAGCCTGAGCTCTCCAAGGCACAGGTGTTGAATTTGATCAGTTAGCCTGGCTGACTTCCTTCCACTGCGATACTGCCTTCCAAGGTGGGTCAGGTCTGAACTTCCTGGGGCTGCACACTGGCATAGAGCCTGCTACCTATTTGCCCACTACCTGACCTGCTCCTCTCTGGATTTACACCCTGTAGTGATGTGGTGGAGCCCTGGTGGCAGTGTTTTAAGAGCTCAGCTGCTAAGCAAAAGGTCAGCCGTTGGAATCCACTGGCCACTCCTTGAAAACCCTATGGGGCTGTTCTACTCTGTCCTATATAGGGTTGCTATGAGTCGGAATCAACTTGATGGCCAAGGGGTTTTTTACTGATGTGGTGGAATACAGGATGTCAAAGCAGAGCTTCCACATACTTTCACTCCAATAAATGCTGTGGTGAGATCTGAATGACTGATCTAGCCAGAATGCTGTGATTAAGACCACAAGGCCCAGAGTGGGACCTGTCCCCTCTGGGCCCGCCCTCTCTTGTCACAGAGCAGAACCAATGGAATTTGATATGCTGGCTCTAGTCTTGGCTCAAACAGTGCCTTGCTGGGACCCTGGATATGTCCTGTGTCTTGTCTGCACGATGGGGACACCAGATCTTGGCCTGCCATACTTTTATGATGCTCCATGTGATTGATTTCTGAAGGCCCCTCAGGACAAAGTAAGCCACTCCAAAGAAGTCCCTGCAGATCTCTGGCAGTAAAACACCTTAAATAGGGAACAATTTGGGTGAAGCCAGGGAAAGGGTTGGGTAGGGATGCATGAAGCCTACTTATTCAGTGTCTCTCTAGGTCCTGGTTCTTGTCCATGGGAAAAGCAAGCCTAGGGACAAGCCTAGGGACTTTAGTCCAGAATGCTTCTGGCCATTCGGCACCACACCAGGTCGCCTTGAATTTCCAGTCCGCTGGATCTGGGCAGTGGCCAGGCTCTCCGGGGTCAGAAAGCAAGGGTGTGCAGGCGTCCCAGGTACATGGGTCTTTCAATGGAAAGGATGCCTCAGGCTGCCACTGAATGTGTTTTCAGTCCTGAGCATCATGACCCCAAAGTGTTTTATTCGTTAGGCCTTTTGTTGCCAATTCTCATCCTCCCTGTGCTGCCAGCTGGATATATCCCCAGGGTTCCTCACAGGCTGTGGCCCAAAGCAAAAGCTCACAAAAATCTGCTCAGTTAGAAGGATTAAGCTTCCGAAGTCTTCCATTGAGCCTTCCTCTACTCTGGCACAGATAGGTAGCCCATCCCTTCTTCAGGCCTGCCACTCAGACACCCAGCAGGTAACAGCAAAGGAGCAGAGGACTGAAGAGTTCAAATCTTGGCATTCATTTATAAGCTGAGTGACCTCTGGCAAGTCTCCTAAGCCTTAGTTTTTTCATCTGTAAAACGGCGATTTTGGCAATCAATGTCAAAGTACTTTGTACACCAAGAAAGCTCTGGACAGGTAGGTAGGTGTGTGTGTGTGTGTGTGTGTGTGTGTGTGTGTGTGTGTGTGTGTGTGTGTGTGTGTGTGTGTGTGTGTGTGTGTGTGTGTGTGTGTGTGTGTGTGTGTGTGTGTGTGTGTGTGTGTGTGTGTGTGTCCCTGCTGGATACAATACAGAATAAGTGTGTCTGGAAAAGGAGATATACTGCAGAGTCACTGCCAAGAGTGAGAGAAGGAGCAGCAACTGTCCTGTGTCGTGGGCAAGAAATTAAATATGCTCCCCACTTCCCCCCCAAAATGTGGCAAAAGATTGTTTCAGGCTTTTACTACCTAGGGACAGTCCAGCTTCCAGACTCAAACTTCTTTGGCCCCAGGCTGGTAAAGAGAGGGTATCAGGTAGAAGTGGGGGAAGCCAAGAGGATTTGGTAACTGAAACCACCTCCACCTCTGAACCTGGCCACCATGCTTATGGCACATGGGAGAAGTAGTGAAGTGGGATAGAGATAGGGGTTTGCATGCTGGTCCAGCTCAGCAGCTCAAAATGTCATGTGGACATGCCCTGTTGGCTTGCCCGCACCTTCCTACAAAGAGAGGGCCCTTCCAGCTCTGACCTTCTATCCAGCCTGACCACTGGGCTATCTAGAATCTTTGGATGATGGCTATGGTACCTCCCAACAGGCAGCTGTGACCTTACTGGAGGCACACTACTGCCCCTGTTCTCCTGGGCTCAGTCCCTAAGCAATGACTCCCCAAGCTTGGCCAGGCTTGTGGATCTCAGTCAAGGCAAGAGGGTGAGCCAGCTAAACTGTGAGCTCACACTGAAAAAGGAATGCTGAGCCTGGGCTCTTCCAGACCACGGCCTTTCAGTGCCTTCTTTTTGTCTTGGGCCCTCTCTTTGATCTTGAATTACATACTAGGGGCTACAACAGGGTGCAGAGCATAGACGCTTGAGTACGTGAGCCTGTGTGTGAAGTCAGAGTGGAAGGCAAAGAAACAGCAGACAGGCTAGGATTCAAGTGGCTCTGCTGATTATTAGCAAGTCAATTTACCTTTCTGAGCCTCAGTTTCCTCACGGATCAAATAGGAGGAATAATCTCTATTTCACAGGTTGTTGGAAGCATTAAACCAGATAATGTATGTGAAACTGCTGTGTGAACTGTGAGGTACTAGATGTTAGACTTTTACTTACTCATAGAAAAGAGCAAAGTGACAAGGTCATTTCTAGGTCCCGTCCCCCCCGCCCACACACACCCCATGGTTCTACCTAAGCCCACTTGGAGGCAGCAGGGTTTGGGAAGTCTGTCAGGATATCAGCATTCTGCTTGCTTTGAGCAAGTTCCTTTTCCTTTTATAACCTGGGTTTCCTCAATTGTCTAATGGGTATAATAACTCTGACCCTGTCTCTCTCTCAGGGCTAGTAAATTAAAGGCTGTAAAGTCCTTTGAAATTTATGAAGCACCTGACAAATGCAAAGGTTTCCTATTACTATTATCAGTATTATTCTGGCATTTTTAAAACACATATGACATAATCTAAAGTAACCTTCACCCACCCTTACAAAACCAAGGCAGATGGGAGGAGGTATTTGCAAAAAATGATTAACACTGGAAAACTTTGTTATTTCAAAACCAAAGCTCTTCAGCATCCCAGAACTAAACAGACCATTTAGAACAGTTGGAGTTAGATTTTTCCTTACTGGTCCTGAAGATCCCTGCAAGGCCAGGAGGGTACGCCCCCAAACTGGCTCTGGGCCAAGGATACTGATGGGCTTTTGCCCTCCTGGGAAGGGCTGGACAGCTTCTGAGGTCCTTCCAGCCCATGGGTTTGTCCTAATTTTTTCCTCCTTAGGGAGACATGGGAGGTAGGGGTGGGGGGCTATCCAAGTTTGCACCAATTTAAAATAAAAATAGAAACTTAAAGTCTGAAATGTTCTCAATGATCCCATTTTGTACAGTAAAATGCCAGGTTCCTGCTCCACCCTAGAGGGGCTGCTGGCCCAGCCAAGCACTGGAGGGCAGGAGAGCAATGCTGAGCAATCCAGGCTCCTGGCTGAGACTAGAAGGGGCCCCTCGTCCCTGGGGCTCCTCTTCTCTCAGATGAGCCTAAGTCTCCTGGGCCTCATCCTCGTCCTCCTCTCCTGATGGTTCCCACTCTCCTCTCAGGAAGCTCCTCTTCCTCTCCTCTCAGAATGAGGGGATAGTGTCCTAAAATCATGGCCTCTCCTTTTCAGCCCACTTGCTCCCTCTCCTAGGGTTGGAGTCATGTATAGGACAAACGTTGCAGAAGTCTTCACAGAATTTCCAAATGCTATTTCTTCGTTTGCATTTTCTGTTCCTGTCATCTGCCCCCATGTGGCCTCCGCCCAGTCTTCAGCCCCTGCCTTCGGAGTCCATGAAGGAAAAGAGCAGAAACAAAAGCCCAGAGACTGTTCCAGAGTCTGCCAGGTGTGGGCACTGCTGACTTAATTTTTTTAAAACCAAGCTAATCCATTCCTAGGTAAATTTTTGTAGGCAACATGCCCCTGGGTAGGAAGGCCGCATTTAATGCTAATTTACTGTGAGATCTAGGGAAGTCCTTTCCTCCTTTCTGGGCCTCAGTTCCCTCATCTGTCAAACAGGGAATGGATGAGATGATTGCTGAGGTCCCTTCAGTTCCATGAGTCTATAAAATGTTTATTGCTATTGCTTTTCCTTCACTATCATGACCTTCAGAGCCACCAGCCACCTGGAATAGGGTTCCTTCACTTTGGCCATGAATGGCATAAGGTAACCAAGAGCGTGGCCTGTCTGCCAGCCCCACAGACAGAGAGGTAAGCCTCGGCACTGGGAAGGGCTGAGGGAAAGGGAGAAAAATGCCATAGGTTCCCATTCCAATCAGGAGGAAGCTCCTCATCCAAGTGGGTCCATGAAGGCTCAGAGGCCGAGGTCTGGATTACACAGGGCACCTGGCCTTCCAAGGTCTTGGGACACAGGGGTCCCACCACCCTGCAACTGCTTGGTATGTCTCAGGTCAAAACCACCTTTTGAGGAAGTGCCAGGTCAGTTTACATCACTGTGCAAATCAGAAGGTCCAGGCCCAATTTGGCCAGAGACCTGTCAAACAAAGCCAGCAGGCAAGCACCCTCTCCCTTCCCACCACCATGCCCTCCCTCCCCCACCCTCCCCCAAGTTCTCCCAAGGAAAAAAATCTGGTTTTTCCAGGTGCTCAGCCTGGTGTATCAAGTTGCTATCAACACTCCTACATAATCAGGTGGTTTTATTCTTGGTTTGTTGCAATGGTTCTCAGAAGATATTTCATTTGTGTCAGGACATGGTAATGTCCTAAACTAATCTTAAGAAACACACACACCCCCTGCCCACCCCCCCCCCCAAAAAAAAAACTCAGAGATGTGGCCTGCTCAACAGCTCTGAGTTCCTACTCTGGACCTGAGGGCCACATCTGTTTATGCTCTTCAAATGAAACTGAGCCTTCAGCTGAACCACTGCAATAAACCCCACTCACTGCTTGCTGCTAGACTAGGATCCCTGGGGACTGAGCGCTTGGGGAAGAAAAGAAGAGCAGAGAGGATGTGGCTGGTCAGGTAGGAGGAGGAGGTGGAGCTGGAAGGGCAGCCAGCTAAGAGGGGCGCAGTTGGGGAGAGGCAGGAGATTAGAAAAAGCAGCTTTTACAAAAATCAAAAATAACCCAAACCACTAAAATGCATAAAGTGACCCTTGCACTTCCGTTGTCTCTTCTTGCAAATAGAGGTGGTGCTGCTAGGGAACTGCTCCAGCACCTGTGTAAGACTTGAGTAGTTGCATACAATGTGTGACTCCAGATCTGGGGAGGAAGGGGAAAGCCATTAGTGATAGTGATATTCCTGTAGCCACTTCAGGAAGCCTCCGGACACCCTCCCTCAACTTGGGAGTACCCCTAAATGGAGACCTCTGTGCCTTCCCAGTGGAGCTGCTGGCTTCTACCCAGGGAAGATGTGCTCCAGCATCAATAGCTCCTGGAGGAGGTGGAGGGCAGGGTAGATGATGAGGTAGGGCCCTGAAGCTCCAGGGTTCACTGGCGCTGCCTCAGGAGCTGCTGGGGGCAGTGGGGAGGCTGGTGGTTGTGGCAGCTCCAGGTTCTCCACCCTGCTCCAACCACAGCTAACATCTCATTTAGGTAAGATTACATTTGACAAATGGGGCCCACAGTTAAAAGAAGTCTGTAAGACTGTAAAGTAATGAGCAGGGAATTCAGAATCAAAGGACTGGAATTCAAGTCCCAGCTTCATTTTTACTGATGGTGAACTAAGTGTTTATATGTAAAAGAGAGCTAACGGTCCTTATTTCATAGAGCTACTGTCAGGATTATGAGATAACCTGTGAAGTATCTAGAATATCTGTAAAGTGACAGCTATTATTAAGAGTGATATTACTAAACCCAGAGCAGGAAAGCAACTGATAACTGCTGCCTGCCACCTGCTGACACCTGTGCTCCAGACGCAAGCCAGGGGCTTTGAAGCTGTTGCTCTATTTATTCACCCTCCTACCTCTCCCGCCCTGGGCCCCACTCACTTGGATGGGCTGCAGGCTTTACCAGTGTGGGGGCACATAGCTGTACGCAGGGGTTCCTTGGGCCCTGTATGTTGGCATGGAGACAGGGTGTGCCCCGATCGCGGTGTGCTGGGGTGTAGTTAGCAGGGTACCTGAACATCCAGAGAGAGAAAAGTAAACCCAAAAAGCTGTACCAGGGCACCCCCACTCCCCAGCCTGCCTGATGACCTGCTGTCTGTCCTTCCCCACTCTACCAGGCTTTAAGTCCTTAGGGAAACTTTCTGACACTCGAGTGGCAGAATCAATCACTCTAATTCAGTGGCCTTCTCTTTTCTTTGTATGCTTCTTGTAGTTACAAATATCATACTGAGTGGTAATTGTTGGTTTATGTGTCCATTTCCCACTAACTTGGGGGCTCCTCAAGGGCAGAGCTCTGGTCTGATCCTTCTCTGGTTCCCAGAACCCGAACAAGGCTGACACTGAGCAAACAGTCAACAGCTTGCTGAGGTGATCTGAGGACTGAGAGGTCTTTAACAACCGCCACATGAGGGGCAGAACACAACTCAAACTCCCGCTCCCGCTCCCATCCCCTCTTCCCCTTATATTCTCTTCCTTGGAGCATGACCCAGCTGATTCATTAACACTTGGGTCTCTAAGGTCTTCATCGCCCTCTTCTCTCTTCTCATGCTCTTTATCTGAATGTTCAGTCGTTAATTCTCCCTGGGTGTCAACACATCCAGACTTCCCTAAATCTGCTCTTCCTCTGGTGTCCCTTCCCACCCTCCACCTGCAAGGTGGCATAAGTCAGAAATGGGTAGGGGTCATCCTGGACTCCTCCTCTCCCATCCCTTATAATTAATTATTGGCCAGGTCCTTAAGATCCTGTCTGCTAAATAGCATTGCCCGGAGCCCTCCTTTCTGGGCTCCCTGCTTCTACCAGGATCCTAGCATCATCTCTCCCCTGAACTAAATCAACAGCATCCCCACAGGCCCATTCGTTTCAGCAGCCAGAGAGAATGTTTAAACCAAACCCATCCCTCCTCCGTTTAAGCCCCCTTACTAGCTCCTTATTAAACAAATGTATTCAAGACTCTTCACCATCTTATCTTTGCCAACTGCTCTAGCCACTCTCCCTATTCCATACCCCTATCTTCTAAGTGCCTAGACCATTTCCATTCTGTGAACATGCCATACTCATGTCCTTTCTGCCTGTATTGAGCATCCCTTTTTCATCTATCTGGTAAGCCTCTGTTCACCCTTTAAGACCTAGCTCCACACGCCCTTCTCCACGAAAGCTTCCCTCATCCCTGCAGACAGATTTAGAGGGTCCTTCCTCTGGGCTTGCAGGCCCCCTGACACAGGATTTCTCATGCTATGCTGCAGTCAATTCCATGACTGTGTTCTCCACTCCGTCATGAGTTTCTGGAGAGGAAGGATGGATACCGATGGAGATGCCCTCACCTGCTGACATCGCCATAGTCGTGCCTGCCACCATGCCCATGGCCACACCATTGGTCCTGGGGGCAGGGACAGGTGCTGGGTAGATGGCAGAGGGAATGCTGTTGGGCTGGACGACCGTGGTGTGGTGGATAACATGGGGCTGGGCAGCATACACTGGCTGTGTGTAGTAGGCTCCCTGGGAGAAAGAGACTAAGGTTACACAGGCTTTTGGAAAGGTAGGGTGGGACCTGGTGAGGAGAGAGAAGGGGAGGTTCTGTTCTTCCTAGACCCTAAGGGGTGGGGTGCGAGAAGCCATGGCCCAGGCCTGGGCTCCAGGCTAGGGCTCTGCTTCTACCTTATACGACTGTGGATAGTTCAGTGCTGGGCTCAGTTTTTGGACTGAAAACTGAGGCTCACAACCCTGTCCTGCCTTGCTCCTAGGGCTGCTCTGATGATCTAATGGGATAAGCGCTCTACTCCTTTAACCTTGGTTTTAGCATTTTAAAATGTTTGTTTCTTATTATAATGTGCTTTTATAAGCACCTAAAATTTAGAGACAGGGACTACAATCAATTTATTAATAAGGTTGTGAATGTGTCTGGTGAACTCCAGAGCACAGTGCAACATACACACGAAGGGCTATTAGTAGTTGCATTATCACACTGGTGCAAATGCCGGCATCTGTACGTATTGAAAATATATCACAAATGGAAAGCATTTCCCAAGACATTTCTTACTATCTATTTCCCTTTAGGCAAAAAGGTGAGGATGGAGACACTGATTTGAGGTGACGTCCCACTGCCTGCTTCCCGCTGCCACAGTCCACAGGCCTGCTGACCTCTGGGGGGAAGCAGATAGACACCCTCAAGATCATTTTAATCCAGAGCTTCTCAAATGTTTCTACTAAATAATGCCAAGAGTCCCAGAATGTGGGTTTATAACCTCATAGGTGGGAGATCATAGTCCAAAGCAGCCTAGCATAAATGAGATAAATGTTATCTTGAGCCTATTGTTTTATCTTTTAAAAACTTTGTATTCTACTCTATAATACAGCTGTTTCTTAAATTTAAAAAAAAAAAAAAAAGTGTTCTCCTCACCACTTAAACCTCATATAGAATTGTCACTCCAAAAAAAGTGCCATGTGTCTACTGGCACTTCGTATAATCCCTCTCTCACAGCCATCCCCTCAGAGCACACTCTAGTTTACGGAGGCCAGATAGGGCACTGAGGCACAGAAAGAGAGAAGAACTTGCCCAAGGTCACACTGGACAGTGGTGGAACAGCGTGGGCACTATTCTCCTTCCCATTTGGCTCACAGACTTTATCAAGTCTGTAGATGTAAGGTAGTAGGGAAAGAGATGGAGACACATGGGGTCTCACTCTGACTCAACCAATAGCTCACTGTACCTTGGAAAAGTCACTCCTGTCTCTGGGTTGTAGCTTCCCTGCTTGTATAACAAAGGAGTTGAGCTAGATGATCTCTAAGGGCTCTTGCCCCTCCAACATTCTGGGTTCTATTAATCTAAATGACTTTGTGCATCATACCTCTGGGGGCTGAGGTAGAGTGAGGGAGTGGGCAGACTGTAGAGATAATGCTTCATTGATGCAATAGTGACAGTGGGCCCAAGTCATGAGCTCTCCTTCCGTCTCTTTTTCACCTCATGTGATTCCACCCCACCCCACCCCACCTGGCTGGTGGCTCCTCTGCAGAAGAGGTGGGCCCAGGCTTCCAAGTGTACTTACCTGGGCATACAGATTCTGCTGGGGGTAGGCACTTCTGACTGGATACATGGCCGTCTGATATGGGTTGGGTGATGGGGAGTAGGGGGGCGGAGCAGTATTACTCTGGGTTGGCGGGACCTTGTATGGTGTCCCTGCAGTATATCCTGTACCAAGGCAATAAGAGAGACTTCCAATTAGCAGAACAGCATGGCTGGAAGGCAGCAGGTCCCAATCATGACTCCCCAGATAAGGATGAGCTGAATCCAGGCTGGAAACACAGATGAGAACAGACAGAGAACAGGGCCCCTCCCAGAGAGCCCTGGCCCCACAGGCAGCTCCCTCAGTCCTGGTGCACAGGGCTACATGTGTGATTCTGGGCATCTTTTGTTTCTCTGGGCCTCAGGGCTCTCATCTATAAACTAAGAGGTTGGGATCAGATGATCTCTTAAGGGACCCTTTCAGCTCTGACAGTCTGGGATTCTGAGCTATCTGCTGTAAGACAGGCAGGGGCACAAAAGTGAAAGATCCTCAACCCACTCACTCTTTCTTGCTATTCTCCATCTTCTTGCTTTTCTGTCTGCTCACCCAGTACCCCAGGGTTATCTTCTACTGCTATTTTCATCTTTCTCTGTCTTGCTTTCTCCTTCACTCTCTATTTCTTTCTCTCTTGCTTTCTCCTTCACTCTCTATTTCTTTCTCTTCTTATATCTCTCTCCCTTTTTGGACTTTTCTCACCACCACCATATCCCTCTCCTCCTCACCAAGTTTCGAGGTTAAAAACCCCACACAAAACACCGTTCGTAGATCTTCAGCTTCTGGGATGCTGAAAAACTACTTTGTTTTGTAGAGCTGGCTTCCCCCGCCACCCTCATCCCCCACCTTGGATTGGGTGAGGGCCACCTCTGCCTGAAGAGCCGGAAGTCAAAGATCACAAAGGTTCACATCTACCTGGAACCCAGGCCATGTCTATGCCTCAGCAGGGTGGACAAAAGCTGGGGTTGGAGCTGAGAAGTCAGGCCCCAAGGAGCCATAGAAACAACTTGTGCTGCCTCTGAGTCCTCTGGAAAAGTCAGATCCTGTGTTCACAGGAAAAACTTGAAACACGATCACTCGAGAATAAGACTCTGTCCTTAGGGAACCATAAAATGGAATGATTCTATGGAATCCAAGTGATCATCGAGTAAACCCAACCTTCTCAGTTTACACACAAGGGGATCCTGGAACTCAGAGAGGGTAGGCCTTTTCAGGAACTTTTGAAGACGCTAAGCTTTTATTTCTGAGTTGAAGGGACAGTGCCAGGGGACCTTGGTTATAGAGTCCTAATGAGGTAAGGTCGGGGTTTCTTCTTCTCTGTGGTCCCAGTCCTAGCTGGGTCTGGCGAATACATCACTGAACCTCTCTGGGCCTCAGCTCTTTCACCTGTAAGATGCTCACCAAGGACCCTTTTAGCTTGAAGGTGCTGTTTCTCCAAGGAGGGACTGGGGGCAGTGTGGAGAGGGTACTTCATTGGAAAAGAAAAGATCTAGGCTTCAGTCCTGACTTTCCCTCTAATTTGCTGTGACTTTTGGTGAGTCTCTGGGCCTTTGTTTCTTTGGCTGTAAAACCAGGAGGTTAAGAATAAAGATCTCTTCCTGAACTAAAATTCCATGGCTCTAAAGATACAGGGGCTCTTCTACCCTAACCCTGAGTAAAAGCAAGCCACCACATAGTCACAAATCTCTCCATCCATATCACAGCCTTGGCTTGGCACCTCTCAGCCCCTGATGAAGTGCTCAGGAGGATACGAGAGCTACTGTTCAGTTGCCACAAAAGGCAACTACTAGTGTCTTGTCCCTGCCGCTGGAATCATGGCATTTATTTTTCCACCTGCAGAACTATAGTTTGTTGCATGAAAAACTGCTTGGGAAATAAGCAGCAGTGAGGATGGAGTGGAAAGGATACATTAAAGAAACAGACCTAGAAGGTAGCATTGATAAGAACTAGAAGCTAACTGGAAGTGGGGAGGGGGTGTCAGTTGAGGGAGAAGTCTACAGCAGATTCTTCAAAGTTTCTAGATTATAGAGCTAATCATGAGATGTGGCCTGTAAGAGGAGAAGTAGATACTGTGGGGGAAAACAGGGAGTCTAGTTTGCAGACATCTAGAAGGAGCCATCTGATGAGTACTTCACCTCAGAGCCACAGTTTATTTACCTATAAAAGGAACACACAAGATGGACATGTCCCAAGTGTGCATGATGAGTTGTTGATTCCAAGGAACCTTAATAGTTGTTGTGCCAAAAAAAAGAGAAAAAAAAAGTTCCATGGTCCTAAGTTTGTGAAGTATCATGTAAAATAGAGACAGTTTTTTATTCCATGACACTAAGAAGTTTTTAAAACGGCAGGGTGAACTGTGAATCTCTAAGACAGGAAGATGTAGGAGACCGCATTTCCCAAATTTATTTCATCACAGAATCTTTTACTCCTACTATTAACATTTCAGACAGACACAATACAGCCAGGAGTTTTTGTAACTGCAGCCTGCTTTGGTAAATAAAGTTTTACTGTAACACAGCCACACCCATTCACTTAAGATTGACGTTGGCTGCTTTCCTGCTACAACAGTAGTTATGACAGAGACCATATGGCCCGCAAAGCCTTAAATATTTATCTGGCCCTTTACAGTAAAAGTTTGCCAACCTCTGACTTAAAGGAATAAAATAAGGCGTGGGATTCCTGCCACAGTGGAGAGCACCTCTTTTCTAGGAAGAAGAGCAGGTCACCCTGAAGCATGAGATGCCTGTCTCTGAAAGCTATATGGCACAGAGTAGTGGTTAAGAGTGGTCTGGAGCCAGACTGACTGACTGGATCCAAATCCCACCCCTGCTACTTAACAATTGTAGAATCTCTACACTATCAGTCTCCTCATCTAAAAAATGGGGATAATAACAGTACCTATTTCAAAGGGTTACTGTGATAAATATATTAATAAGTATAAAACAGAACAGTGTCTGACACATTATAAGCACTTCATAAAGGTTAGTTATTATTATTTTCTATCCTTCACTGTCTAGAGGTTGTAAGCTTCTTGTCCTGGGGATGTGCAAGCAGAGGCTGGTCTGAAAGACTACAATAGAAAGAGGTTAAACTATGACTTCTATGGTCTGTTCCAACTTGGAATGTACATTTCAGGATTCTAAGATTCTAAAATTTTATGGTTTAAAATGCCATGATTTTATGATTCGTTCATGTTAGCAAGTCAGCAATTCTGGCGACCTTCCTTTACATGGAAATCCTAGTGGTGTAGTGGTTAAGAGCTACAGCTGCTAACCAAATGGTCAGCAGTTCGAATCCGCCAGGCGCTCCTTGGAAACTCTATGGGGCAGTTCTACCCTGTCCTATAGGATCGCTATAAGTCTAAATTGATTCGATGAAAACGGGTTTGTTTTTGTCCTTTATGCTCAAGAATTTGCCATTTTTATCTTTCCTGGTGCAGCCTGCACTACTCCCTCTGCCACAAGGACAACCATATTACTAAGTGTTGAGACTATCCCTCTGAGGAAAATCAAAAGGCTCTATGAGATTGCAGTAGAACTTGGTTTCTACATCTAAGAATAACCTTGTCTGAGAATGTTTCTCCTTCTTCGTGTTATAAAATGAGACACAAGCATACTCAGAATACAAATTAGTAGCCAAAACACCCTTGTCAGACAAAGAGATGATGCAGCAGAAGAAGGCCTTGAGGTTTATCCAGACAGTCTGAGGTGGGAGAAGCGAACTGCCAAAGCACCTGAGATCTTAGAGATCATTTAGATCAAACACAAACATTTCACAGATACTAAGTAGATGCCAAAAGAGAGAGTGACTGCTCACAAGGGCCCAGGACTCAGTTCCTCCTCTAACCACAATGGTTCTCAGGGCTCCCAATTGTCAGGAGGATCTTACATGAGGTTGCAGAAACTGTCCTGGACCCTCATCCTGACTCTGTCACTGACTCAGGTCAATTCCTCTCTCAGGGAATATCGTCATTGGGATAGATTATATCAGAGGGCCTTTCTAATGCTGACATTCTAAATCTCTTGAGTATTTCAGAGGGACTTTATGGGGAAATCATTGCAGAGAACTTCCTACAATTAACTGGTGGTCCTATCCATATCCTTGGGGAACAATGGAAATTCCCCTGGGGCTGCAGCCAGAGCTACCTTGGGTATCACAGAATCCAGGACTTATTACTTTGTACATCAAATGAACTTAGACTCAACTCACTCACTGGAGGTCTGGCTATCCTGAAAGGAATTCTACCTAAATCTGAAGGTCATGGAATTAGGGCCTTAAAGATATTAGATTTGCATTCGACCCTCTCTGTTTCAGATGAAGGACCTGGAGCCCAGACAAGCAGTGACTTTCCCAAAAACTGCACAGCAGATCAGTTTAGGACGAACCATGTCCTGGGCAGAGCTCCTTTCTGAGTGATACATCTCTGCAGTCCATTCTCAAGCATTTGGTATGTTGGCTTTTGGGCCCCCATTTCACCAAAAGGCAGTATCATGAGAAAAAAGACAGCTGTCCCAGCTCTATCTTATGAAAGAGGCTTTGTTTATGATGCCCTGTTCTTACTCTCAAGGTTCCTAACCATAATTTTAGGCTTAATCAAACAGGATGATAAAGACAACGTGTACATTAGCAAGAGAAAATCGACTCAGCCCTCTCTTTAATCCTTTGGCACTGTCATAAATTTTTTAGTTGTAGCACCCCTACTACCTTCAAAGGCATTGATCCTCACATCATAGATACCTTTTAGACTAATCAGTTTATTGATCATCAGATGTAAATGTCTGGACAAAGCTCTATGTTTGAATTTTGCCTCAACCCCCACGTCTCCTTGTTGGTAGCCGAACAAGAAAGTGCTTAGCAAGTAGGAGGGAGACCTAATTACAAACAGGCTTAGCAAGTGTTGGTGAAACTGAACTGATTTTGTCTAAATGTCCTGAATTTTCTGTGGCACTAGAAGCCACAAAATTTGAGTGCTGGGAGGGACCTTGGTGAGCATGAGAGGGTAAGTCAATCCTAACTCTATTAAGAAATTGCAAAGGTTCATATATTGCATCCTTTAAAAAGAGGGGTACATTTTGGTCCTTTTCAGGGACTGTGATAGCCTGTCTGGGAGGGAAACAATAAAATATGACTATTGAACATTTCAATGGGACTTCAGGAAGATTTCAACAGAGTATGAGGCATAGCCTTCTAATACTCAAACTTTCTATATGTGGAAAGGGCTGCCTCTGAAGGGAATGAGTACCCCTTCCCTAGAGATATGCAAGCAAAGGATAGTTGGCCAGCTACTTATCAAGGTGGCTAGAGAGGAGGTCCCTGCCCGGGTGGAGGACACTGGGTACCCAGCACTAAGGTCACAGAATCAGAAGTCCAATAGCCGGAGTGAACCTTAAAGCATACCTAGTCCAGCCCCTTTATTTTACGGTCGGAAAAACCAAGGTCCAGAGCATGGACACGAATTATCCAGAGTTACAAAGAACCAAGTCTAGAATCCAGTTGTTTAGGCTTCCACTCCAGGCCTCTTTCTGCTACATGATGGTGTTGTTGTTGTTAGCTGCTGTTGAGTCAGCCCCCAACTCATAGAGACCCCACACACATAATGCGATTACACCAATGTGATTCACAGGGTTTTCATTAGCTGATTTTTTTGAAGTAGATCCCAGGCCTTTCTTCCTAGTCTGTTTTAATCTGTAAACTCTGCTGAAACCTGTTCAGCATCATAGCAACATACAAGCCTCCAGTGACAGACAACTGGTGGCTGTACTTGAGGTACATTGGCCAGGAACTGAACCCATGGCTCCTGCATGGAAGGCGAGAATTCTATACCACTGAACCACCACTGCCCTCCTACATGATGGCAGGTGTGTCTATATACATCTACATCTATATGTGTAGATGCGCGTAAGAGAGCATTATGCGTGTATATGCCCATCTGCATATATAAACTCAAAGATGTTCAGCCAATTCCACCTGAGGCATCTGGAGAAACTCTCAACTGCTGCCATCCCTCTTTTAAAGAGACAAAATTAATCTCATGAATAAAAGTCAGTAATGGAAATTTAACCTGGGTGAGTATCGTTTTCCAGTTGTGTTGCTTACTGGCTGGATGGCATTTCATTCCAGTTTGATAGCTGAGGGCTACTTTTCTGGGCCTCAGCTATCAAACTGGAATGAAAATCCACCCAAATAACTTAAGTAGGACTTCAGTATAGGTTCAATAAGAGGGTGGTTATGAAAGCATATCTCCAAAAGATGAGAGTTACGCTATATAAACGTTAAGTTGATGTTGACATCTAGGAACAACTATGGAGAAAGTGACATGGGGTATTTTAAAGAAAGGAAAAAATATAACGAATTCTTCTAATCTATTTACTTAATAGATTAATAATTCACTGAACCGCAGACCATCAAGCCTAGTCTACAACATCCCTCTGAGGGTTTGTCCAGCCTCTGCTGGCACAACTCAAGAAACAGGTGCTCACCACATCCCAAGGCAGCCATTCCTTCACTAGACAGCTCCAACAAGGCACAAAGCTCTTCCTTATATGAAGTCAAATGCCACTCAGTAATTTCCAAACATTGGTCCTATTTTCACCCAGCGAAGCCATTTTGTGTTCAAAATCAGATTTGAGGTTGGATGTTATCAGTCACTTTACTGAGTCCCAGGAAGAATGTGACCAATCTGACTGGCTAGATAGTTTCTGTCCTCCCTAAGGACTCCCTGTACATACCTTGCTCCCATTGTGTGGCTTCCATTAGGGCAGTGTTTCTCACCCAAGGGGCAATTTGCCTTTCAGGGGAGATTTAGCAACATTTAGAGACATTTTTCATTTTCACAACAGGGGTTTGCTACTGTTATCTCGTAAGCAGAGGCCAGAAATGCTGCTAAGCATCCTACAATGCATAGGACAGCCCCCATAAGAAAGAATTATCTGGTCCAGAATGTCAATAGTGTGGAGTTTCAGAAACCCTGCACTAAGAGGAGGAGCCTTCTCTGTCCAAAGGCTCACAGGCCTTCAAAATGTGTCCTCTGTCCTTTCCTCTAAAATCCATTAACAGTCCTTCTCTAACCAAACTCAATGGCCAGAGGAATACTTCCTTCTCCTTCATTCACTGCTTTGTGTCTCCCCAAACATGGGTGCATGATCAGAGAAATAACCTTTCCTGAATGAGGAGGTGAAATTTTTGTATGGTTAGGAGAATCTCTTGAAAGTTTCTTATAAATGTCATTTTTTTAAAAGTTCCTTTTCCCTTCTTCCTAAGAAACCAATCAGTCCCAACCAAGGGAAACAAGGAAAGGAGAGACAGGCTGTATTTACTGAAAGCCGCAGAGGATGCTTGATAAGTTCGGTTCTCGGTCCCGGTGTCCACTGGGAGGTGGAAGGTGCCTTCAGTGCCACAGGAAGACGAGTTCTGTGGCCAGGCCTGTTTCATCAGCAGAGTTGCTTAAGGGAAGACACAAGAATGGCATTAGGCAGAAATAAGAAGTGGGCACCACCAAACACAGACATAAAACAAGGGTCTTGTGCTGAATGAAAACACAACCCAAGGGGTCCTGTTGAAGACACACAGGATGGTTCAGCTTTCCTGAGATGGGTGGGTGGGGTGGGAGGGGTGCTGAAGTGAACTTCCAAATGATTTGAAACCAAGGAAATCTGAGTTTATACTAAAAGAGTCAGGATTTTCTACTACTAGAATCATGACGATGCCTATGAACCAGCCCCTACTCTCCCTGACATTCTGGCCTAAGGCTCTGGGATATTCCTTAGCAGCTTTCTCATTAATGTGCAGCAACCTGGGGTCTTGGACTATATACTGGGCCAGATCAACTGAGTCCTCTTTTTCATGTCTGAAATCTCATCTGGAGGTGTATTTAATAAGCTGCTTTCCAAGAGAAACTCAAAAATAACCACATTACATGAACCTTGATGGACTGCCATCTCTTTTAAAGGGACTGAGCTGTGGCCCTGTCAGCTTAAAAGGCACAGAGGCACTAAACCTAGCAGTTCAGTGGGGCAGTGCCTAATACCTTTTTCTCCTGTACACCCAGCTGCAGCCAGAGAGATATACCTCTTGCACACCTCTAAACATCGCCTGCTGAAGCGCTAATGAGTGCCCCACCTGAGATATCACCTCATGAGTTAAAGATGATCCTTTGGGCCATTACGAAAGTAAATGTCAAGCTTGAGGTAGGTGTGAAATACAGCTGAGTCCCAGCTTGGGCTCTGCAGAGACATCCCAGGCTGATTCAGAGTTCAGCTTGAGAAATTTGAAGGACGAGTGACTAAAAAATCTTACCTTCATGGTATCCTGAGGGAACGGAGAGAGGAAATAAGGTTGCAAAAGGGGTGGGGAATGCCTAACTTTGTAGATATTTCCCTTGCTATGCTTTCAAACACTGGAAGAGAAACATTTTGACCCAAATTTCTACTTACGGTAAAAAGAATGCTTTTAGAAATATCCCTCCCACTCAAATAAGGTCTTGGGAGTCATGGATGTAGGGTATTTTAAAGTATATTAATAGAAGGCAGAACTGCATTGGCAACAGCCAGATATACTTGAAGTATTTTAACAAGGGCTAAAGTAAGAGAGGGTGGTATGAGAAGAAAGTATGCCTTTACACCTCTAATACCACCAGGACAAGGATATTCCACCTCCAGAGAGATGCCACAACCCCCTCTGCCCATCAGAGGTAACAGGTAATGCCTCTGGCTCCTTCAATTATGGAGGTACTGGGGCCAGAGAAGACGTCAAGAATTCTGTTGTTTTTGTTAAACAAGGCTAGAAGTGTAGCTATTCTGGGCTGACTCTGTGCTTGTATGAATAGCCTGCAATATATACAGCTGATGCTGAGAAATGAGAAGGAAATCATGGGCAGGAAAGCGACACTAAAAGGAGAATTCTGGCAGAGGAAATAGAGCCCCAGCAGAACTTCCATGCAGAGTCCAGGGCCTTTGCTGGATATCAAGACATGGCTCTGCAGACAGTGCAGGAGGAGAGGAGTCAATTTTAAACAATCATTTTGGATTTCTTTTCCCCAGGGGGTAAAATTAATAAAAGATCCAATCGATGTTGAAAAATCTTATCAAAATGTCTCCAGATTTAGAACCTACCATTACAGAGGCTGGAAAGCCCCTAGCCACCCAAAACAACTCCCTAAAAAGTGAGCCATGCAGCTCTGAAAAGTCAGACTGAGCAAGCCCATACCCTCAAGATCCCACGGGACACCACCAGGGGGCAGGAAGCCTGAATTTGGCTGCAAGGAATTTGAAGAATTTGGAGGTCCAGTTCCATTCCAACTTTCCCCCTAAGTGGTGCATATTTTACCATAATTTTCATCTTAAGCAAAAAGTCTGACATTAGCCTGAAGGACTGTGTGACAAAGTAAGTAAATAAAAACTAACCAAACAGTGACCGAGGCCTACACTGCACTCAGCACTGAGGGAAGCGCCACAGTGGACGAGAACACATGTGGGTCACAGTCACCACACACAAAGTACTTATGGCCTAGCTGGGGATGCAACACAGCCACACGCCAACCAGGGAGTGAACAAGACAGCATTATATACAGTAAAATAACATACCAGATTAACCAGGAAAGAGACAAGTGTGACTGTGCCTTTGATTATGCCCTTCCCAACCGATTAAGTAAACAAACCATATATGTTTCTAAAAAAGTAGGTATTTTCTTTTGGTTTCATTATAAAGAGAACGAGGTCAAGGACTCCGCTGTATGCCTATGCTGTATACAGAATAGTTAATAACTTAAATAATTACATAAATATGAAGATTAAAAACAACAAATATAAGCTGTCAACTTGACCTCATTAGTTGTACCGTATAATCCTCTTCCACGTACAGTTCTGAAGCAAACCACTCTGTTGGTGGTAGCAGTTTAGAGGGATGAAGACAATCCTAACGAAGCTTCTAGAGGCATGGTAACAGAGGAAGCTGCTCTGACATGTATGCCTGCTCTTAGGTGCCATGAAAGGTACCACTCCTAGAAATGTTTAATATTTTGAACTGGGTAGTAGTTAATATAAGTGTACACATATGTAAAACATTAAGCTGTACATTTAAGATTAATGTACTTTACTGTATACATGTTATTCCTCAATTAAAAAGAGAGAGAGAAGGAAGAGGGAGGGAGAGAGGGAAGGGGAAGACAGCGAGCAAGAGAGGGAGAGAGAGAGAAACCAGTCCTTGGCAGTGAAGGGCTATGGGCTATGGGCCCAGTCACAGCATACTGCCCCATCTAGGTGCTGGATTGTTCACTTCCCCAGATACGGGGCCCTCACGCCCTCTGACACTTGAACAATTGTTAAGCACACTTACAACGAGGCGAGGCAGCAAGGGACCATCATCCTGAACAATGAACTGAATCAGGAAATCTGAGTTCTAGCCTGGGCTCTGCCACTTATTAGCTGTGGGACCTTGGGCAAGTCACTTAAACTTTCTAAGCTTCAGTTCTTTTGTCTCATAAAAGGGTAATAATAATCACTCCCTGCTTACTTCATAGTACTGATGTGAGGCCAAAAAGTAAAGTGTTGTCCAGTCTCGTAGTCTCTAATTCTGGTGTCTATCTGCCCACTCTTCCAGCCCCAACAGTTGCTGACAGCTCTAATTTAAGCTCTCACCATCTCTCATCTGAACTGCTGCGACTGCTTCCTCACTGTTCTGTTTGTTCTTAAACCTGCCCCCTGCAATCTATCCTCCAAGCTGCAATTAGAGTGATATTTCTAAGACCCAAACCTAATCACAGACTTCCCTTTCTTAAAAACTTTCCATGGTTCTCCACTGCCTATAGGCTAAAGTTTGAACTCCTTGTATGGCATTCAAAGCCTCACGATCTAGTCCTGATGATCTCTCTAGCCTCTGTCTCATTGTACTCACTCTCCAACCCTTCACCACAGCCACAAAAACTGCTCATCATTCCCAGAATATGCCAAGGAGCTTCACATCTCTGTTTTTGCTCATACTGCTTGCTCTTCCTGGCATGTATTTCCCCAACCTCCACCTAGTAATCGTTTTTTAATCCATCAATCATGAGCCAAAGACCTGACTCTACTCTGAAGTCTTTTCTTCCCCCCACCCCTTGACCACAGTCCCCTCATATCCCATATAGTTAACTAACCCAGTTCCTGTGATCCTTACATGCCCCTGTACTTGTGGCTTGTCTGTGTCCCACACTCAACCGTGCACTCCTTGAGAACAGGTACCTCGTCTTACTGGTCTTTGTATCTTCAAAAGACCAGCTTAGGGCCTGGCACAGAACATTTTGTAAAGTGAAGAGCTCCAGAAGGGTGAGGAAGTATGAGAGCTTCTCTTATTCTTTATGGAGTCTTCTGTCCAAGTTCATACATGCTGAGGCCAACAAAAAATGACTCCCCATAAATGACAAGAGAAACAAGTCTGCCGCTAGCAAAATCGAAATAGTAAAATTATAAGATGGCAGAGTGTTAGCATCTAAAGGGACCTCAGAGATCATCTGGAATAAAAAACTTTATCTTATCAACTATGGCCTGGAGATATCAGCAAATTGCCCAAGATCACGCAGCCCACAGCAGTGGCAAGGAGAAATTTCACAGCTCATCTCCTGGAAGATGTGCCACATACAAATGCAATTCCAACATCCAAATAATTCAAGGTTAAAAGTCGAGGAAGGGTGCAGAGATTTTATGAAAACATTGTCCTAAGCAGCCCAGGTGAGGGTGGTAAGTCCCTCCCATGGTCCCTTCCTGTCTATGACAAAAAGGACCTAGTCAAGTTACACTGCTGGGACCCTCACAGGTGCCCAGAAGTTCCTGTGGTGCCTTGGGCCTGGAGTCCACACTGTCCAGAGAACCCGGTTCTGGTCTCTGGCTCATTAGCACACTTGGCCCCCACCTCTCACCATCCAGGAAAACGCCCTGAAAATGAGTCCAGAGCTCAAGATCTGGGCTAAGGAGAATACATTGTACCTAAAGTCAACCAGGTCTTCAAACACGTCAGACTGCCAATGGAGATGAAAAAGTTGATCCTGGGGCAGACTGGTTTTTTGAGTTCTTATAGGCATAAACCAGGTACTCCTCCACAGGGGCTGCCACAAAGCCAACAGAAGAGGCTCATACAGGCCCAGGAGTTTTTGTTCATTTGAATTCACAGCCAGGTTAGGGTGAAGATTTCTGACCTAGGTCAGATATGAACCCCAGAGGTGAGGAGGGGAAGAGACGCCTTTTAGTGCCATGATCCTTCACTGCTGCCTGGGGGACGGTTCAT
The DNA here is from genome assembly GCA_030035585.1 of Dugong dugon. NCBI lineage: Eukaryota > Metazoa > Chordata > Mammalia > Sirenia > Dugongidae > Dugong > Dugong dugon. The sequence continues at coordinate 73,651,888 of CM057467.1, read as the reverse complement.
GTGTGTCTCCAACCCATGATTTTGCACCATGAGACATGTTCCTGCATGCTTTAGGAACTGCTGCTAAGCCACCTGGGGAGAGCCCAAGCCTAAGGGATGGGAATTGGGGAGGGAAGGAGAGGGAGTCTACCACTGTTACAAGATAACACATTCATAGGTCATAATACAGATGAGGAAAAATAGCTCTCCTACCATAAGCTGAATGCAGGAACTGAAACTCTGTTGGATAGAAATGTTAGTTGAAGTTACCACTAAGAATTTGTGGAAAGATGTACACATTGCAGTTACATAAACAGACTTTGTCTTGAGATAGCAGTTTTCCCCGGCTACACAAGGAACAGTGAATCCACAGGGTGCAAAGTACATGTACCCTGAAGGAGGGTGAAAGACTTGCCATCCAGGAAAGCTCATGGAAGAGAGGCATGTCCCTAGATGCCATGGCACCTTTCAGGCAGCTGACCCAGAAGTTGCCTGAATGTGGACAGGCCCAAGCTCCCACTCTTTCTGTCCATAACAAGAATGGTTTTTAATTCTCCCAAGTATTGCAGAGGGACTCCACACATGACAGAGTCTTTAGGTGTTGGAGGAAATCAAAGTTCAGGGACAAAACTGCCATTTTTTGCCTCTGAAGAGTAAAGCCCCAGAGAACTAGGACTAATGCAGAGGCATTTCATTCCCTGGAGCCTCTGGGATAGTGTAGGGCTAAAGAAGGAGCACAGGCTGTGGGGTCAGACAGACTGGGTTTGAATCCCGCTCTATTGCTTTTTAGCTGTGAAACTTTGGACAAGTTATTTAACCTCCCTGAGCAAAACTGAAGGCAAGAAGCTGTAGCTCACAAGACTAACCTGAAAATTAAATAATGTTTGTGACATGCCTTACATAGTGCCTAGAACATGGCAGGTGTCCAGAAAACACAAATTCCTTTCCACTGCCCTTCCCCTGGTTCATCATATGCAAAATGTGAGTATGTATTTATACTTCACAGAGCTGCTATGAAATCAAGTGAGACAACAGATGAAAATGTTTCATAAACAGAGTTCTTGTAAGGAGGTATTTTACTTTTATCTATTTGCTTATCCTATTTATCCTCCCTCTTCATTTTCAAGTCAGATTGCCATTAGTATGACACATCTTTTGGTTTCCAGATCCTGAAAATCAAGTCTCAGTTGGCTCCTGCCTCCTGTGGGGTCAAGTGGTTCTTATAAGATTCCTGAAGTCATTAAAAGCTTGGGGAAAAGAAGCTCCAAGAGCTACAATGCTTTCAGAACCAATGGAAGAGTGAAACATTTCCCTGTATCATGGACAGATGACATCTAAGGGTACTCAGAGCTACTAAAAATAGCTCTCTCTGAAGCAACTTCTTAGTCTCCTTGAAGCAGCTGAGAAAAATTTAAACCTGAGAGCCTAGCTTCTTTGTAGACTTCTGCCCCAGCAGGCTTCTCCCTGCATTACAAATGGGCTGGCTCTGGGAGGAGGCTCAGAGTAGCCTACACTGTCCTCTCTGACCTTGAGCCAGCTCCTCCATGGTAGAAGCTTCCCCGCTGCAGTCAGGAGACCTGGTGAATGATGCAGAGGCCAACATCCCAACATATGAAACAGACCCAGGTGTGTGTATGTGCATGTGTATTTTTTTTTAACTCAGAAGGGAAACTGACCTGCCCAAGGTCACACCAAAATCAGTAGCAGAATTAGTGCTACAACCCAGATCTTTCAACTCCCAGTTTGGGGCTTCTGACACAGTGCGCTAACAACTCTCTCTCCCTTGGATTTTGTGAGTTTTTGTGAGAATGGTTGGGTTAGTTTGGTCATAGCTTAGAAAGTATGTTGACTTTCCAAAACATAAAAGTAAGGAAAACCAAGTTAAATGACAGCTGATTTTGTTTTAAAATTAAAACTTAACCAATAGTTTATACATGCAAGGGGCTTGTGATCCCTCCATTTTTTCAGACTCAGGCTCCTCCTGTCTGTACTCCCTTCTCTAGCCTGGTTCCTCTAGTCTAACACCTCAGCCTCCATCTGGCCAGATCCCTTAACTATAATGCAGTGGTTAAGAGCACATGTGGGCTTGGTGGCAGGATACCTGGGTTTGGATCTTTTGACTAGTTACCTAACTTCTTCAAGTTTTAGTTTTTCCATTCGGAAAATAACCAACAGTACCGACTTCAAGGGTCTGCTGTGATATAAAACAAGTTAATATCCATAAAGAGCTTAAAATAGTGCCTCGAACATAGGAACCATCAATAAATACTAGCTATTTACTTCCTGTCCTTCTATTTTATCTTTCCAGCCAAACTCTAATTCTAAAATAATCCCACAATCTATCACCAGAAGTACTGAATATTACGAGAAAACACCCCAGTGATTAAGAGCCATGACAAAGTTACGGCCTCCACCCTCAGTGGGGCTCCAATGGTACAGTTACAGGATAGTGTTATCTTTTGGTAGTTTCCTCTCCTGCTACTTCCCCTCAAGATCCCTTCCTCTATCCTTACTCACCTGTCTCAGCAAATCAAGGTCATTAGACAAAAACTCTCCACCTTCCGCCAAGCAATTTATACTAAAAACGTCCATCTGTGACTATTCCTTTAGTCTCAGAGGAAGAGCTGCCCTCCTCCTGTGTGAGGCACCCCACCTCCACCTGCCACTCGACTCCCAAAACAAAGAAGAGAACTGAGCTCTGGATTTCCCTACCTCAGCCTCCTTGGGGACCTGGCTCCATCTGGCACCCCTTCTCCTCCATCTCTGACCTGTCCTCTCCACTTGCTCCTTCCCATCAGTACTTATTTAATCACACTCATATGCTAAAAATCCCTCTGTTAGTCCCACATTCCCTTCTAGTCAATGCCCTCTTGCTCTCCTTTCCCTTGTAGCCCACCTTCTTACAAGAGTAATCTATATTTGCTAAATCTACTTTTTCAATCTCTAATTCACTGCAGTCTGACTTCCAGCCTCATCACCTCACTGACACTGCTTCCACTAAGGTCACTGGTGGCCTCCTGACCATAAAGACAATGGATCTTCTTTCCACCTGATCTAACCTGACCTTCTGCAATAATTTACCTCATTTTGTTTTAGACTGGATAGTTTACAAAGTTAATTCACAGATCTCATAGTATTTAAATTACTTAATAATCAAAACCACAATAGCTTTTAAGATAAAACTTAAATCAAATTTGATTAAGTATTTTATCAGAGAGAATTTCTGTGGCCTTTATTGTCTCTGCCTCCTATTATAGGTATTTTGGAAATATATTTTTATTGATTAAATATAAAATAAAATATGCTGAGATGCCATTATAGATTTTTAGCTCATATGTCACTGCTCCTCTCAAAAGGAGTCTCTCTGAGGGCAGAGACTATAGCTTCCTCAACTTTGAATCATCTACAGTGTCTTCCAGAATGCCTCGGGCATAACAGGGACAAAATAAATGTCTGTGGAATAACACATCTACAGAAACACTTTAAAGGTTAACATTACTTATTTGCATAAAAAATTCCTGTTCACTTAAAAAAAAAAAAAAAAAAAGAGGGGCTGTCTGATAACTTCACAGTGTGTATGTTGTTGTTAGGTGCCATTGAGTTGGTTCTGACTCACAGTAACCCTACAGGACAGAGTAAAACTGCCCCACAGGGTTTCCAAGGAGTGGCTGTTGAATTTGAACTGCTGACCTTTTGGTTAGCAGCCGAGCTCTTAACTACTACGCCACCAGGGCTCCATGGTGTGTATATGCATATATAATGTGAATTGTGATATAATTCCTGCTTTAGAGATGAAGAAATTAAGGTTCAGAAAGGTCAGGTGACTTCAAGGTTGTTCATCTAGGAAGTGATGGGAGTCAGGACTCAAATCTAGGTCTTCTGACATAGCCCATGTTCTTCTCTCCTTTAAATGTCTTGTAAGAAAGGAAATGGCAGTAGAATGAGTTCTGGATTGGCACAGAAAAGAATAAGACTGAGAGATAGGAGATCTGCCAAGGGTTCTGGTCCATATGCTGTTGCTGATTCACTGGGTAACTGGGACAAAACATTGCTCCTTTCTGGATCTCCCCTACCAAGAAAAGGGTTCATTGAACTGGAAGATCTCTAAGGCCTTTTCAAACTTTTTAATTCTATAATAATAATTACTAAACAAGAAAATGGGGGTATTATCATGACATTGGAGCCCTGATGGCACAGTGATTAAGAGCTTGGCTGCTAACCAAAAGGCTGGCAGTTCGAATCCACCAGCCGCTCCTTGGAAACCCTATGGGACAGTTCTACTCTGTCTTATAGGGTCACTATGAGTTGGAATTGACTCCATGGCAGTGATTTGTTTTTGCTTTTAATCATGACATTCAAGGCCTTTCCAGATCTGGTTCTTGCACATCTATAGTTCAGACATATCTACCATCCACTCACATTCCATGCTTCAACCATTCCCACTACTTCTAGGTCCCTAAAAGTGTCATGTTCTCAGATCTCCACGTCTTTGCCCATGCCTGCCTTTGTGTGCTTAAGAAAAAGTCCAACTTCTCCCTCAAATCTCTATTGCTAGCCCCTCTGAGAAGCCTCCCTTACATTCTCACCCTCAGAGAGGCAGTTATTCTCTCCTCTGTCTCCTCTCCTCTTAAATGTATTCTTTTTAAAAATTTACCACACTATATTGCAATGAATTTGTTTATATGCCACGCTCTCAAGTGGACTGTAAGCTCCTTCAAATAAAGATGGCATCCTTACATTTCTCCATCCCAGTGTGGAGGACATTCAACAAATTGTTGAACAAATGAAAAGAAACTTGCATAAAATCATCTACAACCCTGACGTAGGTGGTTACATTCTTCAGAGAGGTGAGGTGGCTTCACAACTAGTGAGCTGACTAATCAGGATTCAAACACAGGACTTTCTAACTGCAGAGCCCATCCTCTTTCGCCTACCCTTGAGTGTTAAAGCATCACCGAGTGTGAAGGGATTAAGGTCAGTGGTGATATCTCTGTACCACTGCTACTGCCAAATTAGAACAAACCTTTGCAAGGTTTTCAAACCTATTTCAACTTCTATCTAAATAGGTTTGTACTCTTTTTATTTTTGAAAAACAAGCAGCTTACCTCAGTTTGAAAACCAGTTCTTTACCCTCTGATGGCAAGTCTCTCACCTCTTCCAAATCCACACCCAGGAAGCCTGCTAAGTATGTGTGTGTATGCATGTGCGTGTTTCCCAATGACAGCCTTAAGGGGAAAGTAAGCAAAGAATAGATTTGGACAAATGTTTGAGAGAGTGGAAAAGGTTCTATGAGGAGGACACATGTCTTGGACATTCCAGCAGAGAGGTGGGCCAACCTGAAGTCTCAAGGAGTATGGAGAAGGTTTACTCCCGCCCCCAGCCTGAGGATGATGTGCCCCAATTCCCAGAGGGGACTCCCAGGAGAATCAGATCTGGACAGGCTAAGCCCAGAGCAATTCAGGACAGGGCAAGGCCAGCAGGTGGGTTTGTTTCTCCAAACAGAGCCCCATCTTCATCCCACTCATCACTGCTGTTCCCACATTCTCCTTACCTGGAGCATAACTAGGGCTACTGGTCGGGTAGAGGCTGGGATTGTAAGCAGGAGCCGCTGCCGGGTAGGCTGTGGGGTAACCTACAAAGAGACAAGTGAAATTCCCATTTAGTTGGGCATGAAGAAAAAGCAATTTCAGAGGAAAAAGAGCATAAGTCCCAGGCTTGGTCTTCACCCTCCTCATGCGCCATTTCAGATAGTATATGCAACCAGCTTTTAGCCTCTCGGGGGAAAAGCCACCAATCCCACATTCCCAACATACGCAGATTGTCTGTCTTTTTTTAAAAATAGTAGTACAAGAAACATATATCTGTATGCTCACTATAAAAAATGCAAACAATATACAAGTGTGTATGATAAAAAGAATTCGTTTCCTTTCACACTCTTGCCACAATAGTACTCTCCTCCCCAGAGGTAATACCATTACCAGTTTGGCATCTATCCTTCCAGATAGTTTTCTATTTCTTTTATATGTATATATTCAGTGGTGTACTGGTATGTATTTAAGAACTGGCTCAAGGGGATGGGGATGGAAGGCTAGGGTTTTATGGTGCACCATAGTCTTTGTAACTCCCACCAAATGACTGGCCCACCAAAGGGATTGGACAGCTTGCTAATAGTGTAAATAAAGTACGTGACACCCTTGTGGGGTGGGACCATGCAAATAAGATGCATGGAGCCCTAACAAGGTGACTGGTCAGTTTTGCCATCCCGCTAGGCTTGAAGGTAGAGAGAGAGAGAGAAAGGAGTTGTAACACGGAAGACAGCGAGAGATGGTGGTGCAGCAGTAGCAAGAAGCAATGGCAGCAGACACAGAAGAACCAGGAGACTGACAGGAGACAACGCAGTGGGCTTCCTGACCCATGGAACAAGAGAGCTGAGTGTCTTTGAGCCAAGGTCTCCCGGTAGAGTAGGGTGCCCCCGGGCATTTGTTGGCAGAGCTAAAGAGTTTTGTAACACGTGCCAGAGCAGGGCAGAGGCCAGGCCAAAGGGCCGAGGGGCCAGTGGGCCAAGGGCCAGAGAGGCCTGCCTGCAAGCATGGCAAAGAAGAGGCTATTCTGATGGAATGACTATATCCTGAGTACTTCCTGATCCTGAATTGTAACCTGTTACTTCTCTAATAACCCCATAATCATGAGTATGATCTGTGAGTTGTGTGTGGCCACTACAACAAATCATCGAACCCAGCAGAGAAGTAGACTGTGCTGTGGGAGGGACAGATGGGTCTCAGAATTGGTAAAAAGTTTAGAGAGGAGGAGGTATGTCTGACCCTCGCCTCATAGCAATCAGCCTTGGGCTGTTGATGCTGACAATGATTCTCTCTCCTTCCCCTTATGAAGTTAGAGGAGGCAGTCAGATGTCTCCTCCACACCATTTTTACAGGTTGGTAACCCCGCTTTGTATTGTTTGCCAATTTCTGCAGTGTAAAGACTCCCACAATGACCAATTTCAAGCCACCAACATCACTGAACGAGTAGTTGGAAAGAGATGCTCAAAATCAGTTCTAGAGAACTTACATGAGCCAGCTCCAGCCCACTGCTGCATATTATATATACTTTCCATTTTAGCAATATAAGCATTTTCCCATAATTAAGATGTCATTATTTTTTATTATCTTCATAATATTTCATCATGTAGATATCAAATGATTTAACCATTACTCTGTTTTTAGACATTTAGGTTGTCTGCAATTTTTCATCAATATAAAAGCTGTGAGAACAATCTTCTAACTAAAACTTTGGCTGCATCTCTCATTATTTCTTTAAGAAAGGGTTCTAGAAGTGATATTTCTAGATCAAAGGATAGGACTATTTTTAAAGTCCATCCATTCAGCAAATATTTGAATATCTACTATGTGTCAGACACTCTTCTAGGGACTTATATCAGTGAACAAAGCAAAGATTCCTGCCCTTGTGGAGCTTACACTTTAAGGGAGTGGGAGAAGGCAGGCAATAAATAGTAACTATAGATAAAGTCTTAAGTGCTATGAAAAAAGAAAAAAAGGGCAGGGTAAAGAGCATCAGAAGTGCCAGAGGACTGGTGGCAGGAAGGAGGGGCACTGCAATACTAAACAGAGTGATCAAGGTAAGACACATTGAGACGTACTTTTAAAAATCAGCTTTCTATCATCAGTCAAAATACCAATGAGCACTGAAAAACTGCAGGGAGCAGTGAGACAGGCACTTACACACTGCTAGTGGAAACACAAATTGATACAGTCTTTCTAGAAAGCAGTGTGGCAAACTATGTGGAAGTATGATTTTTGCAAAAACTTGCAGGAAATGATAGAGTTAACTAAGCAGGTAGCTGAAGAAAAGCATTTCAGACCACAGAAACAGTATAAAGGCCCTAAACTGGAAGCATACAAGATACAGGGCATCTTCAGGGAAAGGCAAAGAAGCCAAGTGTAGCAGGACAGGAGCAAACAAGGAGGACAGCAGTAGTAGTAGAGAAAGTCAGAGGGATAAATGGCTGGTCAGTTCATGTAGGGCCTTTTTATAGGCTACTGTAAGGACTTTGACTTTTATTCTGAGTGAAATGAGAGCCATCACAAGGTTTTGAGCAAAAGAATAACCTGATTTATGTTTGAAAAGGGTCATTCTGATGGCTGTGTTGAAAAGGGGGCAAGGATAGAGAAGCATAAAGACTAATTAGGAAGCTTTTGCAAACTCCTGGTGATAGATGACAGGGCTCAGGATCAGGGCAATAGCAGGACAGGTGATGACAAGTGACATGCAGAGAGTCTTCACATACTTTGCCACACTGCTTTCTAGAAAGACTGTATCAATTTGTACTTCCAATAGCAGTGTGTAAGTGCCTGTCTCACTGCTCCCTGCAGTTTTTTAATGCTCATTGGTATTTTGACTGACAACAGAAAGCTGATTTTAAAAGTCAAAGATTAAATCCCTAAATCCCTAAAAGCTTCTTTGGGATTTGTAAATGTTGGAGCTTTAATAATGTATCTTTGTTAATATGCCCTTCCCTAAGTCCTTTCCAACTCCTAAGAAACTTCATCTTTATTTACCCTCAATCATTTTCTAATTTCAGAACTGAGGTAGCCAAGTTGTTGCCACCTAAGTAGTAATCCAGAGGTCTGCCACTTCTCAAAAAAAAAAAAAAAAAAATCAGGGGCTTCATCTGGGAAGCAATGTGATCCAGCCTCATGGCTGAAATCTGTATTCAGCCCTCACGTGAGAGACTGTGCAGACACAGACAATCACATCCCCCGGTTCTGTCTTTTCAGATGCTTTTACTTTACGGGCAGTTATAAAATCTTCCTTCACTGTTTCCAAGCAGAATTATTTTTAGTTCACCTGAATTTGGTAGATTTCATAGAATGGTAGCACTAGATCTAGGACTAAATGTGCTACAGGTTCACACTCGTTACTTGCCATTGAGTTGATTCCAACTCATGGCAACCCCTCGTATGCAGAGTAGAACTGATCCATAGGGTTTTCAAGGCTATGATCTTTTGGAAGCAGATCACCAGGCTTGCTTTCTGAGGTGCCTCTGGGTAGGTTTGAAACACCAACCTTTTGGCTACTAGTCAAGTGCTTACCAGTCTGCGCCACCCAGGTCCTCCTTACAGGTCACACTAGCACTTGCTATTTTGTGGCTATTCCTTGCTGGAACCATCTCCTCCCAGCACACTCCGAAGACTTTCCTGACAGGTTCTGCCCCATCCACTTGAGCAGAGTGCATTCCAGGTCCTGGTCCCCTCAAGGCTGCATGGATCTGCTAAAGCTCATCAGAGGTAAAGTATATTGAGTTGAAATTACATGCCATGTATATTTAACCCACTGTTCATACAAAAGATTATTTTTACACCTATTTCATTTGAGCGTCAAAACAACCCTAATCTTATTTCCCCCGCCCATTTTGTGGAATCCCAAAAGCAACGCCTTTTTGATACCTACCAAATAACTATGGCTTGGTCTTTGGAAATAAGTCTGCCCCTTCTGTATTTATATTCTTTGAAGGTCAAGAGCAAAGAGAACAAATGAACACAAGTGAGCATTTCTCTTTTGCATCCCAAAGGCTGTAGTCGTGATCAGGTTTCCTGGGATTCTAATGTGTACATTTTAATTGCTTTACAGATGTCAAGACAATCTAATACCCTTTTATTGTTGTTACTAGGATTAGGGCTGAAGAAATGTAAAGCTATTTTTTGATTAATACGGAAATTAGAAATTACTTTCAGGAGAAATCAGGGGACTATTTCTGACATTACTTGATCTTTAGGAACTAAAAATTGCAGAGTATTAAAAGTTAGGGGCATCTCCTAGGAATTAAATACTTATGCTCATCAAAAGAGAACCCACAAACTGAGAAAAAATCTTTGGCAACAACATATCTGCTAAGGGTCTAATCTCTAAAATACATAGAAAACTTGAACAACTCAATAACAAAAAGACAATCCAATCAAAAAATGGGCAAAGGACATGAACAGACACTTCACCAAAGAGCATATTCAGGTGGCCAACAAATACATGAAAAGATGATCACAATCATCAGCCATTAGAGAGATGCAAATCAAAACTACAATGTGACACCATCTCACCCCTGCAAAAATGGCAATGATAAAAAAAAAAAACAGAAAACAACAAATGCTGGTGAGGTTGTGAGGTGACTAGAACTCTTATACACTGGTGGTGGGATTGTAAAATGGAACAACCACTATGGAGAACAGTACAGCGCTTCCTCAAAAAGTTAGAAATAGAAATACCTTATGATCCAGAAATCCCACTCCTAAGTATATATCCAAGAGATATAAGAGCAGTGACACAAATTAGACATATGCACACCTATGTTCACTGCAGCATAATTCACAATAGCAAAAAGATGGAAACAACTTAAGTGCTCATCAGTGGATGAATGGATAAGCAAATTGTGGTACATAGATATGATGGAATACTATGTAACTATAAAGAATAATGAGGAATCTGCAAAACATAACACGGATGAATCTGGAGGACATTATGCTGAGTGAAATAGGTCAATCACCAAAGGACAAATACTGTATGGTCCCACTATTATAAAAAATCAAGAATAGATACACACAGAGAAAACAACGTTCTTTGATGGTTACCAGGGATGGGAGGGAGAAGGAGGGGGAATCACTTTCTAGATAGTAGACACTTACTATTTTTGGTGACGGGAAAGGCTATACCAAATATGGGTGAAGTCAGTACAACGTGACCAAGGTAAATAAAGACACTAAGAAGTACACAAGAAAAAGGGGCAATTTCAGTAAATGCTATTTTTGCAACAACAGTAACAACAACCAAAAAACATATGTGTGGTTATGTAGGTAGATATGTATGCATATATGTGTATAAGAAGGCATATGCAAGTAAATGCACATGCATGTGTAAGTGTCTCTGTATGTGTGCTGCATATATATCCATACATATAACGAAGCACATACGGGGCAAAGATGCGGAGGCCTCCTAGATACATCCAAACAAACTCACAGGTTAGTTTACTGGGTTCAACCCAGTAAGGCTCACGACCATAGTCTTAGGGGACAACTTAGTCAACTGGCATAACATAGTTCATAAAGATAATGTTCTACATCCTACCTACTTTGAAGAGTAGCATCTGGGGTCTTAAAAGCTTGCAGGCAGCCATCTAAGATACAACTATTGGTCTCTACTTATATGGAGCAAAAGAGAATGAAGGAAATCAAAGGCTCAAAGAAGAAAATAGTCCATAAGACTAAAACCCCACATGAACCATGTCCTCTTCTAGCCTGAGACCAGAAGAATTAGATGGTACATTGCTACCACTACCGACTGTTCTGACCAGGGACACAACAGAGGGTCTCAGATAGAATGGGAGAAAAAGATAGAACAAAATTCAAATTCCTGTAAAAAGCCAGACCTACTGAACTGATAGACTAGAGGAAGCCCCGAAACTATTGCCTTAAGATAACCTTTGAACTTGCAACTGAAGCTATTTCTGGAGGTCACCTTTCAGTCAAATAATAGATGGGCTTATAAACTAAACAATATCACCCATGAGTAATGTGCTCCCTTAAACAATCAACTATATGAGACCAAATGGTCAAAATTTATCCAAAAGATAAGAAGGCAACGAGGCAAGAGGAAGCTAGATCAATGGAAATAGAACAAACAGAATGGAAATAATAAGAATGCTGACACATTGTGAAAATTGTAACAAATGTCATGGAACAACTGGTATAAAAATTGTTAAATGGGAACCTACTTTGCTGGGTAAACTTTCAACTAAAACACAATAAAATATTATTTTAAAAAAAAGAAAGAAAGAAAGGCTAGGGGAAGACTAACTCCCCAGCTCAGGAAGACAAAGAGGATTGCTCCTTTTTGGGAACGGGAACACTTACACAGTGAAGACATTTTAGGTCTGAAAGGCATAATTAAAAAGAAACTGCCTCCAAGTCCAGAATGACCAAAACAAACAAACAAACTCCACCCAAACCCACTACGAACTCTCATAGCAACCCTATAGGACAGAATAGAACTGCCCCACAGGGTTTCCAAGGCTGTAATTTTTTTTTTTTTAATTGTACTTCAGATGAAGGCTTACAGAACAAATAGTTTCTCATGAAACAGTAGTACACATATTGTTTTATGACATTGGTTAACAACCCCATGACATGTCAACACTCTCTCTTCTCGACCTTTTTTTTTTTTGTGAAAATATGCATAGCCAAAGATACACCACTTCAAAAATTTCTACATGCACAGTTCAGTGACATCAACTACGCTCTTCCAATTGTGCTGCTATTCTCACTTTAGATGAAGGTTTACAGAACAAAATAGTTTCTCATTTAACAGTTAGTACACACGTTGCCCTATGACGATGGTTAACAACGTCACAACACATCAACACTATCCTTACTCGACCTTGAGTTCCCTATCACCAGCTTTCCTGTCCCCTTCTGCCTTCTAGTCCTTGTCCCTGGACTGCTCTGCCTCATTAGTCCCATTTGGTTTTATGGGGCTGGTCCACTCCCCGGCTGAACAGTGAACCTTGGAAATGACTTCTCCACTGAGCTAAAAGGGTATCTGGGGGCCATATTCTCAGGGTTTCTCCAGTCTCCTTTAGGCCAGTAAATCTGGTCTTTTTTTTGTGGGTTAGAATTTTGTTCTACATCCTTCTCCAGCTCTGTCCAGAACCCTCTGTTGTGATCCCGGTCAGAGCAGTCAGTGGTGGTAGCCGGGCACCATCTAGCTGTACTGGACTCAGTCTGGTGGAGGCCTTGGTAGCTGTGGTCCATTAGTCCTTCAGACTAATCTTTTCCTTGTATCCTGTTCTCTTCATTCTCCCTTGCTCCTGAAGGGATGAGACCAGCGGAGTATCTTAGATGGCTGCTCACAGACTTTTAAGACCCCATACGCTACTCACCAAGGTAGAATGTAGAACACTGTCTTTATAAACTGTGTTATGCCAATTGAGCTAAATGTTCCCCGAGACCATGGTCCCCACAACAAGGCTGTAAATTTTTATGGAAGCAGGCTGCCACATCTTTCTCTCACAGAGTGGCTGGGGGGTTCGAACGTCGACCTTTCAGTTAGCAGCTGAGCGCTTTAACCACTATACCACCAGGGCTTCTTATCAACCAAACAAGGAAACTTTAATTCTCTCAAAATAAAAAAGAAGAGGGCAAGAGGAAGGAAACAGTTTTAAATCTGTAGTTGTTCTGCATATTGTGCCAGGCACTTCTTTATTTGATTTAATCTTCACCCTACTGCTGTTGTTGGGTGCCATCAGGTAGATTCCGATTCATAGCCAATTCCATGCGATGGGGCAGAACTGCCTCATAGGGTTTTCTTGGCTGTAATCTTCACGGAAGCAGATTGCCAGGTGTTTTTCCCATGGACCGCTGAGTGGGTTCAAACCACCAACCTGGTTAGCAGCCAAGTGCTTAACTGCTGTGCCACTAGGTTAATCTTCACCCTAATGCTATGAAATATATTATTAATTCCATTTTAGAGATTAGGACATTGAGGCTGAGACTTATATTACTCTCACAGCTAGTAAGCAGAATGGGGACAGAACTCCATCTCCACCACCTTCCTCAGCAGCCTCTCTAGCTCGCCTTGAAGCCTGAGTCTATTCAGTGTAAACCTCAGAATTTGACTGCCATTTTCTTTCCCAAGATTCTTTTCTCTCTGCTTCAAAACCAGAGAAAACAGGAAATTACTCTGGAGAGTCAATTTGGTCAAAAATGGTTCAGTTACCAAAAAAGCTATTCTATTCCCATTCAGTGTCCTAATATAGGTCATGTTCATGTTATTGAAAAGTATCACACAGGCACTGAATTACAGAGTTGAAACAGGTATTAGAGGTGATTGAGTCCAATTTGCAACTCAGCACTAGAATGCCCACATGGCTGGCAACATGGCCTCTGCCAGCACACCCCTGTAATGATGGTATGCTCAGAACCTCTTCAGGCAGTCAAAGCTCCTGCTGGAGAGCACTGTTGGTTAGAAAATTCTTCACTTTGAGCTAAAATCTGCCTTATTAGGAATCTTACCCTGAACACCTTCTCAGCCCTCACAGAACGTATCTGTTGCCTCTGCTCTAGGGCAGTCCTCCAGAGATATAAAAATATAAGTTATTCTTCCTGAATCCTCTTGTCCAAATTCAACAGACCCAGTTCCTTCAACCTTCCTCCATTCTGATTGCCCATTTCTAGCTAGACATTAGTTGGCAAATCCTCTTCCCTGAAAACAATTCAATTTTCTTCCTACTTTGTTCACTATTTCACTGATGATTTTTTTCCTCCTGATATTTTTCTGTTTTGTTTTTTAATTGAACTGACATAGCAAGATTCTGGTGACAGGCAGTTAGTGAAGGCCTAAAGTGATTTAATCCAGATGTCTTCATCATTATCCAGGAGCAGAGTTATCATCTAGCAAATGCTTACTCTGTGCCAAGCATAGTGCTTGGTTATTTACATAGGAGCTTACAGACTAGTGGAAAATAATATAGGTCATTTATATTAATCTATAGGCAATATATATGTAATCAGAGAATGCTGGGGTGTTATCAGAACATGGAAGAGGTTAGGGAGCATTGGGAATGGCTTCTCAGAAGAAAAAAATATTTTAGTTGGTATTGAAGATGAATGGAAGGAATCTGTAAGAAGTGTGTAGGGGTGAGGACAGAGAAATATATACTTATTCCAAGCATAAAGGCATGAAAGTGCATGTCATATTAGGGAGATGGTAAATTGTTTAGTATGGTTGAAGTTTACAGTGAATTGTGGAAAATTGGCAGGAAATGAAGATAAAAAGGTAGACTGGGGACAGATTATGAAGGGATCTGAATGCCAGGCTAAGGGATGGAATTTATCAGTAAATACCAGAAGAGGATTTTAAACTGGGGAGTTTCAGATTTGTGTTTTATACAAACTACTCTGGCAGCAGTGTAGAAAGTTGCTCAGAGTGGGTGAGATCAGAAAGAAACTTACGGCAGCTCAAAGGAAAAGGTAAAACAGTAGTAATGAGACGAATTAGAGGGAGTAAACTACAAAGATGTTTAGGAGACAAAAAAACCAAACTCGTTGCCATCGAGTCGATTCCGACTCATAGTGACCCTACAGGACAGAGTAGAACTACCCCACAGGGTTTCCAAGGAGCGCCTGGTGGATTTGAACTGCCGACGTTTTGGTTAGTAGCATAGCTCTTAACTACCATCCCACCAGGGGTTTAGGAGATAGAGCCTACAAAACCTGATACTGATCACAAACTTCACTTTATCGCTTTGAGCTTAGAGGCTGAAAAGACAGACGAAAAACATTCTTGCTGCAAGGTTTGCAAGTTTTTATTTATTTTTTAATTAAATGAACCTTGAATCAGTTAGCTCCAGAGAAATGCCTGAATCTGGAATCCTCTTAGTAGCTAGGAAGCCTGGCTGCTGAGAGTGCTATACTGGTGAGAAAGTAGGTCAATCCAGACAGGCAGTGGCTCTGCAGTGCTGGCTCTGGGCCTGCCCACCAGATCTGAATCTGAGGGGACCTCTATTTTGGGTTCAAAGCCCACCCACCCAACCTCTCACCAATGAGCCCCAGAGAATTGTAAAGGGTGTGAACTGTAAGTAAGGCACTGTTCTTTCTAGTCAGGGCAAGATGACTCTCCCTGTGGTTCTTCTACCAAAACAGGGGAATTGTGCTCCAAATTGTGCTGCATCATCAGGGAGAACATGCTCATACAGGTAAAAGGCCAGCAACCTCTGGGGTCGTTCACCTAGGCTGAGCGCCCTAGCAGAGGCAGACTGTTAAAATGAGAGCAGGCTCAACTTGATACGTCTTTAGTGTAGAAACAATATCAACAACAAGAAAATAGACTGCTAAAAATCTAATAATATAATTGCTCCTAGGTAAACATATAAGGCCAAGTGTGTGCTGTTCCTCAGGGGAAAAAACTCTCTAACAAATCTAAAAATATCTCTGCAGTTCCCTATCTGCTGGTATGGGAGAAATTTTAATGGAAAGCAGATGGCCTGTACTGTCTCAACCTACACTCCAAGACTGTGCTCCATTTTTTCTCCCTGCATCTGCGAGGTGCTTGGGAGGTACCCTAGGACTTCACAGGTTGTTTGCTGAGTGCTTGTTCCTGCCCTAGGTGCATATTATCTTCTAAAAATAAGCAAAGGAGCAAGGTAAAATTCTGCAAAATGGTGATTTGGTCCATTAATTCCTGTCCCTCCCAGATCAATTTGAACTTTTACTTCATTATCCTGTTTAAAGAGATCAGGCAAAGGGAAGAATCTTGCTCAGATTCAATAAAATATATTGAGACAACGTTTTCTCTGTGAAAAATAAAAATAAAATTAGATCCTTACCTCGCACTTCTCTAATTCCAGAAAGACCAAATTCCTAAATATAAATAAATAAAACTTTAAAACTATCAGAAAAAAATCAGAAGAGAATATAATTATGACCTTGGGATTGGAAAGTATTTCTTAGATGAGTCCAAAAGGAAAAACCACAGAAGAAAAGGTTAATAAATTTAACTCATCAAATTTAAGATGGTGGCACAGTGGTTAAACGCTCAGCTGCTAACCAAAAGGTTGGCAGTTTGAACTCACCAGCCACTCTGTGAGAGGAAGATGTGGCAGTCTGCTTCCGTAAGGATTACAGCCTTGGAAACCCTATGGGGCAGTTCTACTCTGTACTATGGGCCGCTATGAGTTGGAATCAACTTGACAGCAAAGGGTTTAATTCAGGCTTATTACAAAAGATATTGTAAACAAAGTTAAAAGACAAGTACATAGTAAAAAAATACATTTGTAAAATATATAACAAAGGATTAGTATCAGCAATAAAGAATTCACAAAAATCAATACGAAAATTAAAACAAGTTAGTAGAATCTGATCAGGAAATTCATAGAAGAAAATACTCAAATGACTTCAGAGAAGAAGAAGAAGAAACTTGTTCAACCATACTAAGTAATCAGCAAAATGCGATAAAACACCATTTAACACTTATCATACTGGCGAAAATTTTAAAGTCTGACAATATCAAGTGTTGGGAAGGATTTGAAACAATGGGAATTAGTAAAACCATTTTGAAGGGCAATTCTGCATTACCAAATAAAGATATGCAACCTAGCAATTCTGTTTCTAGGTACATATGCTTGGAAAACCTAAATTTGAGTTAAGACTTGTGGAATGGGTAGGATTCTGACAGGCAAAGATTAAAAAACTGGCATTCCCAAATAAAAAAGAACAGTGTAAGCAAAGTCACAGAGATAGGAAAATGAGTGTCCAGGGAACAGCCACTTTAGTTTTGCTTCTGCACAGAGGGTCCAAAAGCATGTAATAGGAAATGGGACAGAACACATCGATGATCAGACCACAAAAGGTCTTGATTAAGACATTAAAAAGGATAGGATTTATTTGGTGAGTGACAGGAAAGCAATAAACATTTTCAAACACGTGTTCTTTAGGGAAGATCTCTATGGAGGCTATGTGGAAGATGGCCTGGAAGAAGGCAGGTAGACCATCTAAAAATGATGAATCTGAAGCTGAGTGAAAGAAGTTTCACACAGGAATACACACTATGTGATTCTAAACTTTAAAAACCAGGAAAAACAAATCTATGGTGTTAGAAATCAGGACAGTGAATTATCCTTAGAGGGTGAGTAGTCACTGGGAGCTGGGAGGGGCATGGGGGCAGTTTCTGGGGTGATGTAATGTTCTATTTCCTTTTTTTTTTTTTTTTTAATTGTACTTCAGGTGAAGGCTTACAGAACAAATAGTTTCCCATGAAACAGTAGTACACATATTGTTTTGTGCCATTGGTTAACAACCCCACAACATGTCAACCCTCTCGCTTCTCGACCTTTTTTAATTTTTTTTTTTTTTTTTGTAATGTTCTATTTCTTGATCTGGGTACAGGTTACATGAGTACTTTCACTTTGTAAAAATTCATCAAGCTGTACACTAATGATCTGTGTACTTCTCTGTATGTATATTCTACTCCAATTAAAAAAAAAAAGATAAATCCTGAACGAGGTGAATTGCCAAGGCTTCATTTAAAAAAACAAAATCTGGGCTGTTTCCACTTTTTGGCTATTACAAAGAATCCTGCTAAGATATCTGTGTACTAGTTTTTCTATTCCAGTGATCTATATATCTATCTTTATGCCAATACCACACTGTCTTGATTCCTGTAACTTTGTAATAAGCTTTGAATCAGGAAGTGGGTATCTTCCAACTTCGTTCTTCTTTTTCAAAATTGTTTAGCTAATTAAAAAAAAAAAAAAAAAACCCAACCCCGTTGCTGGCAAGTCCATTCTGACTCACGGTGACCCTAGAGGACAGGGTAGAATTGCCCCATAGAGTTTCTAAGGAGCGGGTGATGATTTGAACTGCCAACCTTTTGGTTAGCAGCCAAGCTCTTAACCACTGCGCCACCAGGACTCCACTTTGGCTGATGTTGGTCCATTAAATTTCCATACAAATTTCAGGAATAGCTTGTCAACTTTTGCAAAGTAAATTGGGATTTTGATAGGAATTACATTGAATCTGTATATCCATTTGGACAGTATTGCTATCTTAACAACACTAAGTCTTTCGATCTATAAACATAAGATGTCTTTCCATTTATTTACATCTTCTTTAATCTCTTTCAGCTATGTTTTTATTTTCAGAGTATAAGTTTTGCACTTTCTCCTTAAATTTATTCCCACCTATTTTATTATTTTCTTTTTTAATTTTTTTTTTATTGTACTTCAGGTGAAGGTTTACAGAACAAAGAGTTTCTTATGAAACAGTAGTACACATATTGTTTTATGACATTGGTTAACAACCCCATGACATGTCAACACTCTCTCTTCTCGACCTTTTTTTTTTTGTGAAAATATGCATAGCCAAAGATACACCACTTCAAAAATTTCTACATGCACAGTTCAGTGACATCAACTACGCTCTTCCAATTGTGCTGCTATTCTCACTTTAGATGAAGGTTTACAGAACAAAATAGTTTCTCATTTAACAGTTAGTACACACGTTGCCCTATGACGATGGTTAACAACGTCACAACACATCAACACTATCCTTATTCAACCTTGGGTTCCCTATCACCAGCTTTCCTGTCCCCTTCTGCCTTCTAGTCCTTGTCCCTGGACTGCTCTGCCTCATTAGTCCCATTTGGTTTTATGGGGCTGGTCCACTCCCCAGCTGAACGGTGAACCTCGGAAATGACTTCACCACTGAGCTAAAAGTGTGCCGGGGGACCATACTCTCGGGGTTTCTCCAGTCTCCTTTAGGCCAGTAAATCTGGTCTTTTTTTTGTGGGTTAGAATTTTGTTCTACATCCTTCTCCAGCTCTGTCCAGAACCCTCTGTTGTGATCCCGGTCAGAGCAGTCAGTGGTGGTAGCCGGGCACCATCTAGCTGTACTGGACTCAGTCTGGTGGAGGCCTTGGTAGCTGTGGTCCATTAGTCCTTCGGACTAATCTTTCCCTTGTATCCTGTTCTCTTCACACTCCCTTGCTCCCAAAGGGATGAGACCAGTGGAGTATCTTAGATGGCCGCTCACAGGCTTTTAAGACCCCAGACACTACTCATCAAGGTAAAATGTAGAACATTGCCTTTATAAACTGTGTTATGCCAACTGAGCTAGATGTTCCCCGAGACCAGAGACCATAGTCCCCACAGCCCTCCGCCCAGCAATTCAGTCCCTCAGGGAGTTTGGATGTGTCTGTGGAGCTTCCATGACCTTTCCTTGTACAAGTTGTGCTGGTTTCCCCAGTATTGCGTACTGTCTCACCCTTCACCCAAGATACCAGTTATCTATTGCCTGTTTAGTATTCCCCCCCCCCACCCCTCCCATCCCTGGTAACCAACAAAGATTGTTACTTTTTGTGTGTGAACTTTTTCATGGGTTTTTACAATAGAGGTCTCAGACAATATTTGTCCTTTTGTGATTGACTTATTTTACTCAGCATAATGTCCTCCAGTTTCATCCATGTTATGAGATGATTCACAGATTCATCGTTGTTCTTTCTCGTTGCATAGTACTCCACTGTGTGTAAGTATCATAGTTTGTTTATCCATTCATCTGTTGATGGGCATCTAGGTTGTTTCCATCTTTTTGCTATTGTGAACAATGCTGCCATGAACATAGGTGTGCATATGTCTATTCGAGAGACAACTCTTATTTCTCTAGGATATATTCCTAGGAGTGGGATTCCTGGATCGTATGGAATGTCTATTTCTAGCTTTCTAAGGAAGCGCCATATCATTTTCCAAAATGGTCGTATCATTTTGCATTCCCACCCGCAGTGCATAAGAGTTCTGATCTCCCTGCAGCCCCTCCAACATTTGCTATTTCCAGTGTTTTTGATTTGTGCCAGTAATGCCGGGGTGAGATGGTATCTCATTATGGTTTTAATTTGCATTTCTCTAATGGCCAGTGATCGCGAGCATTTCCTCATGTGTCTGCTGGCCAGTTGAACGTCTTCTTTGGTGAAGTGTCTGTTCATTTCCTTCCCCATTTTTTAACTGGATTATTTGTCTTTTTGTTGTAGAGGTGTTGGATTTTTTTGTAGATTATGGAGATTAGACCTTTGTCTGACCTGTACTGTCCAAAAATTTTTTCCCAGTCTATAGGTTCTCTTTTCACTCTTTTGGTGAAGTCTTTTGAAGAGCATAGGTGTTTGATTTTTAGAAGATCCCAGTTATCTAACTTATCTTCTGCGGTTTGTGTGTTGATGGTTATGGTTTGTATCCTATTAAAGCCATGTATTAGGGCCTGTAGCATTGGTCCTATTTTTTCTTCAATGAACTTTATAGTTTTTGGCTTTATATTCAGG
Source organism: Dugong dugon (assembly GCA_030035585.1). Lineage (NCBI taxonomy): Eukaryota > Metazoa > Chordata > Mammalia > Sirenia > Dugongidae > Dugong > Dugong dugon. The sequence continues at coordinate 73,631,044 of CM057467.1, read as the reverse complement.
TCTTTGATCCGTTTTGAATTAGTTTTTGTATATGGAGTGAGGTATGGGTCCTGTTTCATTTTTTTGCAGATGGATATCCAGTTTTGCCAGCACCATTTATTAAAAAGACTGTCTTTTCCCCATTTGATGGACTTTGGGCTGTTGTCGAAAATCAGGTGACCATAGGTGGATGGATTTACATCTGGGTTCTCAATTCTGTTCCATTGGTCAATGTATCTGTCATTGTACCAGTACCAGGCTGTTTTGACTACCGTAGCTGTATAGTAGGTTCTGAGGTCAGGTAGTGTGAGTCCTCCAACTTTATTCTTCTTCTTCAGTAGTGCTTTACTTATTCGGGGCTTCTTCCTTTTCCATATAAAGTTAATGATTAGTTTTTCCATCTCTTTGAAAAATGCTGTTGGTATTTGGATCGGGATTGCGTTGTATTTGTAAATTGCTTTGGGTAGAATTGTCATTTTCACAATGTTGAGTCTACCTATCCATGAGCATGGTTTGTTTTTCCATTTAGGTAAATTCCCTTTGGGTTTCTTGCAGTAGTGTTTTGTAGTTTTCTTTGTATAGGTCTTTTACATCCCTGGTTAGATTTATTCCTAAGTATTTTATTTTTTAGGGGCTATTATAAATGGTATTGTTTTCCTGATTTCCTTTTCATCGCTCTCCTTATTGGTGTATGGGAGTCTAACTGATTTCTGTATGCTTATCTTGTATCCTGCTACTCTGCTGAATCTTTCTATTAGTTCCAGTAGATTTCTCATGGAGTCTTCAGGATTTTCTAGGTATAGTATCGTATCATCCGCAAATAGGGACAGTTTAACTTCTTCATTACCAATTTGGATGCCCTTTATTTCTTTTTCTTGCCTTACTGCTCTAGCTAGAACTTCCAGGACAATGTTAAATAGGAGTGGTGATAAAGGGCATCCTTGTCTTGTTCCTGTTCTCAAGGGGAATGTTTTCAACCTCTCTCCATTAAGAATGATGTTGGCCACTGGTTTTGCATAGATGCCCTTTATTATGTTGAGAAATTTCCCTTCTATACCTATTTTATTGACAGTTTTTATCAGGAATGGGTGTTGGACTTTGTTGAATGCCTTTTCTGCGTCAATTGAGATGATCATGTGATTTTTTTCTCTCTTTTTATTTATGTGGTGGATTATGTTGATTGATTTTCTAATGTTGAACCATCCTTGCACACTTGGTCGTGGTGTATTACTTTTTTGATATGATGCTGAATTCTATTGGCTAGAATTTTGTTCAGAATTTTTGCATACTGATGAGAGGTATTGGTCTGTAATTTTCTTTTTTGTGGCGTCTTTGCCTGGTTTTGGTATCAGTGTTATGCTGGCTTCATAGAATGAATTTGGAAGTGTTGCTTCCTTTTCTATGTTCTGAAATAGCTTGAGTAGTACTGGTACAAGCTCTTCTGTGAATGTTTTGTAGAATTCTCCAGTGAAGCCATCTGGGCCAGGGCTTTTTTTTTTTGTTGTTGGGAGTTTTTTTTTATTACCTTTTCAATCTCTTCTCGTTATGGGTCTGTTCAGATTTTCAACATCACTTTGTTGGAGTTTGGGTAGGTAGTGTGATTCTAGAAATTTATCCATTTCCTCTAGGTTTTCAAATCTGTTGGAATATAGTTTTTCATAATATTCTGTTATGATCCTTTTTATTTCAGTTGGGTCTATTGTAATGTCCCCCATTTCATTTCTTATTTGGGTTATTTGTGTCCTCTCCTGTTTTTCTTTTGTCAGTCTGGCCAGTGGTTTGTCGATTTTGTTGATTCTTTCAAAGAACCAACTTTTGGTTTTGTTGATTCTTTCTATTGTTTTTCTGTTCTCTATTTCATTTATTTCTACTCTTTGTTACTTCCTTCCTTCCGGTGGCTGTGGGCTTTCTTTGCTGTTCTGTATTTTATTATTTTTGATGCTATTACAACTGGAATTGTTTTCTTAATTTCATTTGTGGATTGTTCATTACAAGTATATAGAAATACAATTGACTTTTGTATATTGATCTTGTATCCTCAACCTTGCTGAACTCATTTATTATAATATTTTTTATTGGTTCCTTAGAATTTTCTAGATGAAAGATCATGTCATCTGCAAATACAGATAGTTTTACTTCTTCCTTTCCAATCTGGATGCATTTTATTTAATTTTCTTGCCTAACTGTCCTGGTTAGAAACTCCAGTACAATGTTAAACAGAACTGGTGAGAATGGACATCATTACCTTGTTCCTATATTAGGGGGAAAGTATTTACTCTTTCTCCATTAAGTATGATGATGTTGTTGTTGTTGTTAGTTTTCAAGTTGGCTCCAATTCATAGCGACCTTATGTATATCAGAACAAAATATGCTATCTTCAAGATCACTGGTATGTTTGAGTCCACTGTTGTGGTTATTGTGTCAGTACATCTCATTGAGGGTGTTCCTACTTTTCAGTGACCCTCTACTTTAGCAAACAGGATGTAGCTGTGGGTGTTTTGGTAAATGTTCTTTACCAGACTGAAGAAGTTCCCTTCTATTCTTAGTTTGTTGGCTTTGTGTGTGTGTGTGTGTGTGTGTGTGTGTGTACGTGTTTTGTTCATTGTTTTTATATCATGAAAAGGGTATTGGATTTTGTCAAATGTTTTTTCTGTGTCTGTTAAAATGATTATGTGGGTTTTGTCCTTTATTCTTTTCATATGATGTACTGCATTGACTGATTCTCCTACGTGGAACCAACCTTGTAACCTTGGGATATACCCCACTTGGTCATAGTATATGATCTTCAGTCTCTCCATAATAATAATAATACCTTATACAAGTATGGTGGGTGTTAAGTTTTATTTAACACACACTTATATATTTGCTCTGCAAATATTAACTCATTTAATCTTCTTAACAACTCATGAATTAGATACTATTATTTTCCCCCTTCTTACGGATAAAGAAATCGAGGCATCCAACAGTTATTTGGTCAAGGTCACAGAGCAAGTAGGTGATGAAGCTAGTATTGAAATCCAGGCAATCTGACTCCAAAGTTGACGCACTGAACCATAAAGTTTTTATTTATTTATTATTGTACTTTACATGCAGGTTTACAGAACAAATAGTTTCTCATTAAACAGTTAGTACACATATTGTTTTATGACAGTGGTTAACAACCCCACGACATGTTAACACTGTCCCTTCTCAACTCTGGGTTCCCTATTATCGCCTTCCTGTCCCCTCCTGCCTTCTTCTAGTCCTTGTCCCTGGGCTGTTGTGCCACATTAGTCTCATTTTGTTTTATGGGCCTGTCTAATCTTACTACAAAGGTATTTTTGATCTTCCATGCATGTATCACAGTAGGTTAAAGGATGGCTCTAGAGTCACAGAGAATTGGGTTCAAATCCTAGCTCTACCACTTACTAGCTGGGTAACCTTGAGCTTTATGTTCTTATCTCTAAGAAGAGGATAATATTTCCTAAGTCATAAAAGGCAAATGAGAGGATAAAGTGAAATAATTAAGATAAAGCATTAGACATGCTATCTGACACAAATGAGTACACAAGAAACGGTAACAATTATTTGCAGAGCTCACAAACAGTTTTCAGGACATTTTTATATACATCTGAGAAATCTGGGAATCTGGATTCTAGCCCTGGCTTTGCCTAAAGGATAAGTGGAAGTTATTTAGAACAGATGAAATGTCTAACAATAGGAGATTAATTGAACCTACCTAACTGGACACTAATAAGATCATTTTATGGTTTTTTTTGTTGTCTTTCCTCATTTCCAAAACAATGTGTGCTCATTTTAGAAAAATTGGAAAATTTTTACAAATAAGAAAAACATAAGGAATACCCATTAATTCCCCTGATCCAGGGACAATACATTGGTGTATCTATTTTTCCAGATCTTCTTAAATGAATATACACAGAGACATTATTTTTCAATACTGTCCTGTAGTCCACCTTAATTTATTTAAGGAATTCTGACTTGTTGGGTCACTTAGAGTTACTTCAGTCAATCCCCTGTTGTTAGACATTTAGGTTACTTTAATTTTCACTATTAACCAACAGAACAAAGCATAAATATAGACTGAAAATTAATTTGAAATAAAAAGGCAAAAATGTGGGACACCTTTATTTACACATTTTTAAAAAGGAACAAAAATGCTTTAAAATGTACAAAAGATTGTAAACACACATATATACATAAGTGCACAAAAAATTAACTCTATTCAAAGAACAGTGACTGTTTTGTTGTTCCCACAAAAAAATCCATGCTGACTAGAAGCTTGCTTTTGTCCAACTTATATTTGGCAAAAGGGCAATAGGCCTGATCACCGGGAGCCATGTGGGGGAGAGGAAAAGGCAGGAAATGAGAGACATGATTGAGGATCTAGAAGAATTTTATCAAATAGTCTGAAAATTTATGGGTAAGCACAACTGTTTCCAATAGGGAAATTTTAATGAAAGGTATGGGGTGGGGGACTAACATTTATTGAAGCACCTACCTCTCTGTGCCAAATATTTACAGTAGGTATTTGCATGCTACCTCTTTTAATTTTCTAGCCTGCAGGATAGGATATCCCTGTATTCCTGAGACTAGGGTGAAGGGATCTGCCCAAAGTCTTATGTCTGGTAAGTGGTACAGCTGGCTTTTGAATCCACAATTACCTGCCTCAAGAGCTCCTGTTTACCCCACGGGACTGTGATGGCTCCCTCAGGAGGGCCAGGGCAGAAGACCTCTTCTCTTGACTCATAATAGGAGTGATGTGGGTCTCTACAAAGCAGGGGCGGATCATCCAATATGCAAGGTAAGCACGGTCCTTACCTTGCATACCAGATCATCTGTAGTGAACAATTTCACATTTTTCACCACATCGAAGATTCTGCTTCTAGGTATGATTGGCATCTGTCTCTCTCCCAACCCCACAGCACCATCCTACAGAATCAAAGCCTCTTTTCAATTTCACAATCCCTAACAGGGACAGATTACCCAGTAAGCAAGGTAAACACAAGTAAATTCATGCTTACCTTGCTTAATGGGTAATCTGCCCTACTACAAAGAAAGTTCAGGACTGCTCTGCTTACTTTCCTAGCCAGCCCACATGCAGATATAGGAGAAGGATTATAAATCATTTTAAAATGGTCTACCTGCCTTCTTCCAGGCCATCTTCTGCATAGCCTCCACAGGGATCTTCCCTAAAGCACATGTGTCTGAAAACGTTTATTGCTTTCCTATCATCCACTAAATAAAGCCCATCCTCCTTAATGTCTTATTCAATACCTTTTGTGATCTGATCATCCACATGTTCTGTCCCATCTCCTATCACATGCTTTTTTGGACCCTCTGTGTGGCAGCAAAACTAAGGTGACTGTTTACTGAACACTCACTTTCCTGTCTCTGACTTTGCTTACACTGTTCTTTTTATTTGGGAATGCTAATCCTTTTATCTTTGCCTGTCAGAATGCTACAAATTTAAAGGGCTCATGTATAGAGACTTCTCAGTCTGCTGGTGGAAGCAGGTGAGAAGTAAGTGTGATATGCATACCAGGACAGGGCTTCCAAATAAACTGAAGTACAAAACATGTCTTAAGTCAAAAATTCCCGAAAAATACTACCTGTTCAACACATTTTTGTTTATAATTGCCACTAGGTTACTATGTGACCTGGGCAGGATCCTAGCCCTCTCTGAATCTCAGTTTTCTCATCTGCAAAATAATAACGACAGGATCCATGGAGGCTGGAAGAAGCCCTGTGTCATGGATTGAACTGTGTCCCCAAAAAATGTGTGTAGCAACTTCGCTAAGTCATGATTCCCAGTATTGTATGATCGTGTTATCTGATGTGATTTCCTTATGTGTTGTAAACTCTACCACTGTGATGAGATTATATGTGATCTCCTCATGTGTTGTAAATTCTATCACTGTGATGAGTTTATGCTGATAAGGTTGACAAGATTAGTGTCTTAATGCAATCTCTTTTGAGATATAAAAGAGAGAAACGAGCAGAGATACATGGGAATCTCGTACCAACAAGAAAGCAGTGCCGGGAGCAGAGCGTGTCCTTTGGACCTGAGGTTCCTGCACAGAGAAGCTCCCAGACTAAAGGAAGACTGATGACATGGACTTTCCTCCAGAGCTGATGGAGAAAGCGTTCCCCTGGAGCTGATGCCCTGAATTTGGACTTGTAGCCTACTGGACTGTGAGAGAATAAATTTCTCTTGTTAAAACCATCCACTTGTGGTATTTCTGTTGGAGCAGCACTACATGACTGAGACACCCTGAAACTAGCACTCTGAGATAATCTTTAAACCTTAAACCAAAAATATCCCCTGAAGTCTTCTTAAAACCAAACAATAGTCTAACTTAACAAATGTCTGCCTTGAGCATTATGCTCTTTTAAGAACTATCTATATAATATCAAAGTGACAACAGCAACTGGAAAGATTAGACAGGAACCTTAGGGGGCAGTGAGTTTCTGTTAATGGGGGAGGAACAACTTACAAAAGGAGGGTGAAAATGGTTGCACAACTTTGAAGAATGTAATCAATGTTACTGAACTGTACACATAGAAACTGCTGAATTGGTTTATGTTTTGCTGTGCATATCTTCAACAACAAAATAAAAAAAAAAAAGACAGCTACAATAAGTGAACATCTCCCATATTCGATTTTATATATAAGAAGACTGAAGCTCTGAGAGGCTAAGTAATTTGCCAACAATATGTGACAGAGTTAAGACTGAAACCAGATCTACTGATAAAGAAGAACTGGAGTAGGGGAACGTTAGCTTCTATTTCTGTGTTATTTTATTTTTCCTTTTAACACTAAAAAGACATGAGTAGAACTGTCTTTGTGTAATGAAAATGATACAGTGCACTCTGTTGGATTGAATTAGAAGATGCATTGAATTACAATTAACTCATGGTCTCATTCTAACAGCTGGGTAATCAGATCAATCTAATCTTCTGGGAATTTTATTGCTTGTTTTATTATGGCCTATAAGCAGTTGAAATTGCAATGGGAGTCCAAGGGTCTTGCATGAAGACAACATACTGTAGAGGAAAGAACATGTTTTACTCTGAGTAGCTGGGTGATAGCGGCTCAGTTACTTAACCTCTCTGCACCTCAGTTTCCAAATCCATAAAATGTAATATCTCATCCCACAATTGTCAAGGTATATTAAATTTAGAAATGCCAAGCAGTAGGAAAAAAGGTAATTCCCTAAGGGTTATGAGAAAATTACCTGAGAAACATCTAACGGAAAAGCTCCCTGACACACACTGGCTTCAGTACTCCTGAGAACTCAAGTGAAAGGCATGACCAAGCACCCTGTCACCTGGGATAAGTCCAGATTCCTCCTCCCTTGCTCCTCAAATCCAATGTAAAGTCCTAACTTACTTGTTCATATTCCACAAATATTAAAAGTCTACTACATGCCAGACATTGTTCTTTCAAAAGATGTCTCAAACATCTCTCTTCTCCATCCCAATAATACTACCCCTAGTTCAGGTTTCTTGACTGAATACTTTAAGAGCCTCCTAACTGGTCTTTTAACCTCCAGTTTCCCTCTCTCCAATCCATCGTCCTCACCTCATCCAGAGGGATCTTTCAAACATGCCAATCTAGCCATCTTGCCTACAAATCTCTGTCAGCTCCCTATTGCTATGGGTAAAATTCCGAACTTCTTGGCATGACATCAGGACTTTCTGAGTCTGGACTCCCATCCATCTGAATGTTCAATTTCCTCTTTTGTCAATCCTGGTCTGGCATTTTACACTTCACCAACACCAAATGCACAGCTGTTCTAGCACATTCCATTCCACTATTTTGCATCCATGCCTTTGTTCAGACTGTTCTCAACACTTGGCTTGTCTTCCCCTCACCCTTCACTTCACTTCCTTCTCCTAAAGTCTTCCTTGACCCTCCTCCACCCAGGCTAGATAAGGGTCCCTCCTGGCTGCTCATATAACTGACTTTTCTAATAACCAAAACCAAAACCAAACTCACTGCCATGAATCGATTCTGACTGCCCCATAGGGTTTCCATTTCCAAGGCTATAATCTTTATAGGAGCAGACTGCCACATCTTTCTCCTGTGGAGCGACTGGTAAGTTCGAACTGCAGGCCTTTTGGTTAGCAGCCAAGTGCTTAACCAGTGCACCACCAGGGCTCCTTGACTTTTTAACAGCCCTAATCAGATTAAATTTCCATTGCTCTCAAATACTCTGGCCCCTAATTTGGTGGAGCTGGTATCAGTCTAGTGATGACCACCTACCCCATGGTTCTCTTTGCATTTGTACATCCTAGACAAGGGCCTTTGCTTGGGCTCTCACCACCTAAATCTGTTATTTTCAGTCTCCCTCCCTTAGCAGTGACCAAGCCTCATGGCTGAGGCCATGGGTTTTCCCAAGACAGATTTGCCAGCAAACTCCCATTTTCCTGCTGACTCAACTTTCAGTGCAGAAAAAGGAGCATGGAATTTACATTCAGATGTAGGTTCTAATACCAGTTTTGTCATTGTCAAACTGTATCAATTAAGGAAAGTTATTTCCAGTCACTGAGCTTCAGCTACTCCATGTAAAATGGAATAATTACTTTGCAGAGTTGAGATAATAGTGCTAATAAAACAATTAATATTATTATTGGTCAAGTATTATGCTAAGCACTTTACATGTATTTCATTTAATCCTCACAAGCCCCACATGAGAAAGGTTCTACTATTATCTCTATTTTATAGATCAGAATACCAATCAGAGAAGCTAACTGCCCAGGTCACTGTGACAGACATTATGAACTGGCTCCACTATTAAGGCTGGAAAAGGTAAATACTCACTTTCCCAGCCTTTCTGACACCTAGGAGTGGCCATGTGGCCCACTTCTGTCCAATCGGATGTACACAGAAGGCTGCTGGGGAATTTCAGAAAAGCCTTTGCTTTCCTAATAAAAGGACAGACATTACTGATGTCCCCTACCCTCCTCCCAGTTTTTTCTACCTCAGTCACAGACATAATGCCTGGAGCTGTAACAGTCATCTTAGATCAAGAGGGAAAGGCCAAAAGAATCACGAGGATACTAGTTTTGAAATCACTGACCCAATGAATAATGCCACCTGCCACTGACCTCCAGATTTCTCTTTATGTGAGAAAAACATACCTTCTATTTGTTTAAATCACTGTTGGTCAACTCTTCCAGTACTGCATCTTTAGGCATTTATAAAAGATACACAGTGATCAAATGATGGAGTTGGGATTCAATCCTAGGCAGTCTTCATTAGTACTTACCTGAGAAACGCTTAGCACTGGGCTTAGTAAGGAATGGACGGTCAAATAATGAAAATAGTTATAATAATACCAACACTCAGCCTACCTCCTAAAGGCTCCAAGCTCCTCTGGAAACTCAGAATTGTCTGTAGCCTAAATCACAACAGAGCTGCTTTGGAACCAGGGCTTTGAACCAGTTCCGTCACGGCCAATGAAGCGAAATCGGAACAGACCTGAATTTTTACAATTTGGGTGATCTGAAATGATAACCAGAATGGGAAAAATTATGGGCAGAGGCCCTGGAATGAGAGACTCAGAAGAGGTGTAGTGAGTCCTCTCAGAATCCTTTTGCGTGAGACTGCATTATTGGCAGAACTGTGGAGAACGACACACATTCAAAGCAGTACAGTCAGCCGCCATCTTTGAGAGGGACACCGCTGTTTCAGACTCTGTTCAAAATCCGAGGGGCAAGAGATTTGGTTGTTATTCAATGCTTACACTGCCCTTGATTTCTAAGAAGGAGATTAGATTTCTAGCAAGGCTTTGACCTGTAATTTTTCCCATTTTGGTTATCATTCCAGTTCAGCCAAATTTTTAAAATTCAGGTTTGTTCTGGTTTTGCTTCCTCGGCCATGACTGAACCTGGAAAAACTGATTTGAAGCCCTGTTGGGAACAGGCTATCTACCTCTGCTTTCCCCTCTTGTCTGTATTTCTGAAATCAGTTCTCCCAGTTCAGGAGGGAAGAGGGAAGGGAAGGTCTGAAGTCATGGTCCTAGCTCTCTACCCACCCTTACCTATTTCATGGTACCACAAAGATTCCAGGCCTCCTGCCATTTGGCACAACACAACAGAGTTCAATAAACTCAGTACAAACTTACAATCCTGACAGTACTTGTGGTAACATTAGAGGCCCAAATTTCTCCCTGAAAGTCAGAGACCTCTGGAGGAACAAGAAGTGTGGTTTGTAGCTTAAACAAGAACCAGGACTATTGATTTTTCTGCCTCTTCTCCTGCTAAGAGCAGTAATAACAAAAATCTGATTTAGACACTTAAATTCAAGTACCTTCCCCACTAGCTGAGCAATTTTCAAGTAATCACACTTTTAATCTCACCCAACATGAGTCCTTTTAAAGGCAATTTTTAGGGCCAGTTATTTAGTTTTCCTAAGATGAACAAGGAAAAAGGCAGGACTGTTGGCTATCCTGCTGGGAACTGCTTTCATCCCCATGTCCAGGGTTTAGGTTTTCCCTACTCACAGACCTCCCAACCTGTCTGAGAAGGGGCCAGCCACCTATAGCTGACACATAAACTGTGCTTCTAAAGCTGTTTGGAACTCAAAGGGCATTTCCCAGAGAAATTATGACATGCATGATGGCAAGATGCCTAGACAAGTTCACAGAATTGGGAGAGAAAAGAGAGACTATTGAACATTTACTAAATGGCAGGCACATGCATCAGAAGCATCTGGAGGGTTTGTGAAAACAGATTGCTGGGATCCACCCCCAGTTTCTAATTCAGAAGGTCTGGGGTAGGGCCCAGGAATCTGCATTTCTATCAAGCTCCTAGGTCCAGGGACTACGCTTTAAAAATTACTATAAAGTTAAATCAATCAGTCACGAAGACTCTGGAAACCCATACTTGGCACCTTCAGATGCTGACAGCCTCTTCATCCCTAAGAAGAGGTTCACTATATCAGGATAGTCACCTCATTAACAGCCTTTATTTATTTTTACAAAACAACAACAGCAAAAAAAAAAAAAAAACCAGAATTTTTTTTAAAAAACCCTATAAGTCAATAGTGACAGGTTTCTACAGGTTTGCCTTTAACCAAGCACCAGATTCCAAATGCTTCAGGACACTATGCAATGCCTGTAGGTTTTCATAAGGCAAAGCTCTCTTAAAAAGATGCCTTGAGTTCAGAAGTCTCCTAGAAGCTCCACACAATATACTCTAGAAGACAGGGTAAGTTTGCAGTGGCGGTTCACCAATCTCCCCAAGTGTGCACATACTACCACCAGCTGCTATTAAGGAAAAAAATCTTTAAAAGAGCAATTCTCAAGCTTTTTCCACAACACACCTGTGCTCATCACAGTAACGTTCAGGTGTGGATGGATTCAAAGGTGGAGAAGAGAGAGTATATGTGATGGGGGAGGGGCGTGGCGGGGAGAGGGAAGAGACGGACAAAAACCAGACAATTCTGAGATACTCTTCATGGTAGCTTAAGGAGTTGTAAATGGGTTACAGGTGAGCTGAGATACTGATTCCTTAAGCTCTTAGGTATTTGGGAAGGAGGTGGGGCACAGGAGCTCTTGGGCAGTCTTGTCTCATTTATCCAGTGTATCCTATAAACATTTTCTGTGGACAGTACTAGCTTAGAGCTGACTGTGAATCAATGATTTAGAGAAAAGCCTCAGGACAAAACAGTCTATTTCATACTCTGAGGTCAATCACTTACGGACCTCTGAAAGGCTTCATTTTTAGGGACTGGATCATTTAATCATTCATTCAGTCAGCAAACCAATATTTACTGAGAGTTTACCTGCACTAGGCACAGTGTTATGCACTGAGGACATAGTGATTGCCTGCAAGAGCTATGGGTATTATAGAAATACTGCACAATTGTGAGGCAGTAAATAATACAGTAGACTACACACAGCTCAGTAGTTAAAAGAGTATGGAGTCATGCAAACTTAAGTTTGATTTTGACTCCACTATTTCCTGACACTGTTTACAGGGACAAGTCTTTTCACCTTTCTTGACTTGTGTCTACATCTATTAAAACTTCGATAATAAGGATTAAGTAAAATAATGATGACATAATTCTCAAACTTGGTACAAGTACCCCTGTGTGTACTTAGCGATATGCTGGAGGGTACATGAAAGCATTAGATAAATATGGTGCATATTCCTGGGGTGTTAATTTTACCACATGTAAATAATTTAAAATATTTGCTTTACAAAAAACAAGTATGACTATATAATGGTGCATTAAGGCAAAATTCATATGAATTTTGTAGATAAGACAGAGACTTCAAATAAATTTTAACCTTGGAGTAGCTGCTCTGGGCTATTCCCCCATGGACCCAGGGACAAATTCATTCTCCTCTGATGTCAGGTACATTTGGTAGGAAAGTTTGCAAAACATTGAGCATGGCCCATAACGATGCTGAATAAATAAACGGAATAAATAAACATTATTATTCAGAATAGATAGATATTATTACTAACCTACCCACTGGAGAAACAAACTTACTCTGTGGTGTCTGGGGCATAAGAGGAAGTCCTCTCTACCCATGTATCCTTTTCTTCTAAGCTGCTCTGGACCTAGCCAATGACAGCCCAAAAGCCCAAGAAGACTCTATGGGAACTGGGAACTCTAGGAAGCTGGCCAATTCTGCCCCCAAATGTCAGGGAGAGTTCTCTTCAAAATAGAGAAGAAACATTTCAGCACTAGTAAAGTAGCTAATCTCATTAACCGCCTGGCCTGGGGCCACAACCTGCCCAAGAAGATAACCTCTAGGATAAGAACAGTCAGTTAAATCACTGACCCAGCTCCACCCATAACTAGCTTTGCCTCGTTTTACAAAACCCTTACAGACCAATTATCTCTTTAAAGTCTCACAAACAAGTGGCAGACAGAGTATGTATTATTCCTACTTTATAGAGGAGAAAACTATTAAGTTTCCTCAGAAGTGAGCTTATTCAAGTTTTTAGCTAAGAGGCAGAGCCAGGAGTCAAACTGAGGTCTTCTGAGTTCAAGAGCAGGCTCTCCCCACTAAATTAAGTGTCTGAAGTTATTCATTCCAATAAGAATCTATGCAGTTTAGCCAAAAGTTCTTCAAATCCTTTCTCAATTACTAATTTTCAGCTGTATTCAGTGCCAGAAAAATTATATTGCCAATGACCAAGAACCATAGTAGCTAATAAAAAATTAAATTAAACTGCATAAGCTTAATTAGCAGAGAAAGGAAACTCACTCACTGGTGGTGGCTATAGCTGACCTTTCACAGGAGGATACTTGTGAAAAGGCTTTCAAGGTTTCCTATTAATCTTGCCCAAGAATGTCAGGAGCTCTGGGGCAAGAAATCCTGGGCTGACAGAAGGTACTGCCACTATAGGAGAAGGCTCTGAGTAAGAGTGCAGAACTCACCTCATCTCTCTTTCTGAACCTTTCACTAACACCAGAGATTCCAAGAAAAGGCACCAAAAAAATGCGTTCAAGAGGCAAAATAAATGGATTAATGCAATGAGATAGTCAGCTGACTTATGAGGAAAGAGGTCTAACAAAAAGTTATGAATTAATTCACAGAATGTTAGAGCAGGAAGAGGAACTGCTGAACAACTCATGGGAGAGTGAAAGCAACAGACAGGTAGGACTTGCTCAGTGTCTCACAGTCATTAGTAGCAAAACTAAACTTGGAACTCAGAACTCCTCGTGCTTCAAGACCTAGCTCCATGCTTGCCTTCTTAGAAGCCTTTCCTGATGCCAACCTCTGATGAAGCTGTGGCCCCCACCCCACTCCCACAATGCTTCCACAGCAATGTGTCTATCCACTCATTATGCTAAGCTCTTAGAATACAGCGGCACATCCCTCTGATATACAGCATTTGTTTCAGTGTATCGCAACTGTCTCCATATATGTCTGTGTCTTTCCCCTTCTTATATATCTGTGCTGGTTAAGGTGGAGAGTCTCTGCAGGGACTTTATACAAAAAGAACATACAGTCATTGTGGGTTTATCTTCAAAAACCTGATAATCTTATAATTTGAAGACTAGACTGTATAATAAAACTTAAGGTCAAAGTTCATCTAGACTAGTTCATTTAGGCCCCCCTCCTGTGGCAGCAGAACTCTTTCTTAAAATAAAATCTTGCCTGAAAGCCTAAAATATAAAATAGGTATGAGCAGATCTTCTTTACTGAAAAGGAAGGGAACACCTGTGTGGTATACCCTTGCCCTTTAATAGCTCCTAAGGCATCTCAATCTCAAGGAGTAATCTCTTCACTTCTTGGGTGAGGAAACTGAACCAAAATAAAGCAACTGTTTTGTTTTAGGCCTTCCCTTCATTCAGCATGGGATAGAGAAAGAGTACAGCCTTTGGAGCCAGGTGAAATGGGAAAGAAATTTTCTCTGACTTCAGAAAAATTATTTAACCTGCCTGTGTCATTTTGTTCATCAATAAAAATAATATCTATCTTGCAGCGATGTTAGGATTAAATGAGATGAAATATAGATACAGATATACAGATAGATATATAAAAGCAGTGCCGGTACAACCCAGATGCTCAATAAATAGTCACCAGAGAATAACTAAGTTACTTAACTTAGCTAAGCGTTCTTCCGTAAGATGTAAAATGATAATAGCTCTCCCTTGCAGGGCTGTCATGGAAAATGGTAACAGTGTTTGTAAAGTGCCTGGTATGCCATTGACAGTCATTAATGGTAGTTATTAATATAATAATTATTAACAGCAACATTAATATAATTAAAACAAATTATGATTATAATTTAATTCAACACTTATTTGATGAGTAACTAATTGCCGCAGGAGTAACTAACAGGCACAGGAGGTACATGACTCCTACCCTCAAGGAGCTCACAGTCTAGAAAGACATGCAAACAAGTGAACAACTCCTACAGAGAACAGGAAGCCAGGAAAGATTTAGGAGCAGGGGTATAACAACCCAAAACATCAACACTTCTTTCTTTGGGGGAAAAAGTTGGTCTTTTCTACAGAGGTGAAACATCAGTTTATGATCCTGGAAAGTAAATCAGTCACAAGCCAAACAGCAATTCAGTTTAATGTGCATGTTTCTTGCCCAGACAATATTCAATCCATCTGCTTTTTGTACTGGCATCACATAAAGACTAGCAGAGACAGCCACACTCACTGCTTGTGTTTACTCCAAAACCCACACAGGCCTTGCCTGACAGCTCAATGGAATGGAAACAGCATTCAGTTTGGGTTTCAAGTCTAGCAAGCCTAAGTTCTAGTCCTGGCTTTGCCATTTACTAGCAGTATGACCTTGCATACGTGTATTAACCTTTCTGAGTCTTTCTTTAACTGTAAGATGGATATTTTAACGGAAATTTCTGAAACCTCACAGTACTGTTGTTAAGAATTAACAAATCACAAATGATAAAGAACTTTTAAGTTGTGAAGTATTATAGTTTTTATCTATCATTATATGGTCTTTTTGGGTCCTTGTTCTCTCAGGCTTCAGAGAATATCTGTCATAGGAGAATGTCTTAGTTATCTAGTGCTGTTATAACAGAAATACCACAAGTGGATGGCTTTAACAAACAGAAGTGTATTCTCTCACTGCTTAGGAGGCTGGAAGTCCAAATTCAGAATGCCAGCTCTAGGGAAAGGCCTTCTCTCTGTGTCAGTTCTCAGGAAAGGTCCTTGTCATCAATCTTCCCCTAGTCTAGAAGCTTCTCAGCACAGTGACTCTGAGTCTAAAGGATGCGCTCTGCTCCCAGCCCTGCTTTCTTAGTGGTAGGCTGTCCTCCAACACTCTGCTTGTGTCTCTCTTTTATATCTCAAAAGAGATTGACTTATGACACAACCTAATCTTGTAGATTGTCCTGTCTCATTAACACAATGGTCTCTAATTCTGCCTCATTAACATCATGGAGGTAGGATTTACAACACATAGGAAAAAGCGTATCAGATGACAAAATGGTGTACAATCACACAATACTGGGAATCATGGCCTAGCCAAGTTGACACATATTTTGGGGGACACAATTCGGTCCACGACACAGAGTCAACTTTTCTTTTTAAAAATCAAATCTGGCTTTGTTACCAAAGAAGCTGAGACTCAAAGTGATCCACTCCAAAGCTGAAAGCACAGATAATACAGGAGGTTTGAGGACAGCTCCTCTTGGCTAAGAAGCTCAACAGAATTGTCAGAGACTTCAAGTATCGTTGTTTTTTTTTTTTTTTTTTAAAAAAAAGCTACAAACCAAGTAGGCAAGGGGAAAGGGGAAAGGAACCCCTGGTGTTTTTCAGTGAGGGTCTCTTCTTGTCTCCATATGACTTATAAGCAGAAAAATCTCCCTGTTCAAGGTGTTTCCATCTGCTCCATCCAGAGGAGTTGACCAGTCACAACAGATCATCCAAATGAAATTTTCTGGGCCTCACTTCATCACCTACAAAGCAAGAACAATTTCTCCCATAACAGCTACCTGTCCCAGGCTCTCCTTGCCATGTCAGAGGGCTACTCATTGGCAGGGGCAGGCAGGTCAAAGGGATATTTCTCTCAATCCTATCTCATACTTCCTTGCTATCGCCTGCTTCACTTATTAGATTCCCATCTTCTTCCCTGTATTTCTTTCTTCCCTCCTTCCCTGTCTTCCTTCAAAATATACTAATCTAACAACAAAAAGACAAACAACCCAATCAAAAAATGGACAAAAGACTTGAATAAAAAGAAACACAAATGGCGAACAAGCACATGAAAACATATCATTAGTCATTATGGAGATGCCAATCAAAACCACAATGAGATACCATCTGACTCCCACTAGGATGGCTATGATGGCAAAAAAAATAAAGGAAAACAACGAGTGCTGGTGAGAATGTGGAGAAACTGGAACCCTCATTCACTGCTGATGGGAATGAAAAATAGTACAGCCGCTACAGAAAACAGTTTGGCGGTTCCTCTGAAAGTTAAACATAGAAATACCATATGACCCACAAATCCCAATCCTGGGTATATAGCCAAAAGAATTGAAAGCAGGAATGCTGTCATGGAATGAATTGTGTCCCCCAAAAATATGTGTCAACTTGGTTAGGTCATGATTCCCAGTATTGTGTGGTTGTCCTCCATTTTGTGATTGATATAATTTTCCTCTAAATTGTAAATCCTAATCTCTGCCTGGGGTTAACGAGGCAAGATTGGATTATGTTGAAGAGGATTAGGGTGGGATGTAACACCCTTGTTCAGATCACATCCCTGATCCAATGTAAAGGGAGTTTCCCTGGGGTGTGGCCCACACCACCTTTTATCTTACAAGAGATAAAAGGAAAGGGAAGTGAGCAGATAATGGGGGACTTCATACCACCAAGAAAGCAGTGCTGGGAGCAAAACACATCCTTTGGACCTGGGGTTCCTGCGCAGAGAAGCTCCTAGTCCAGGGGAAGATTAAGGACAAGGACCTTCCTCCAGAGCCAACAGAGAAAGACGTCCCCTGTAGCCGATGCCCTGAATTTGGACTTCTAGCCTACAAGTCGGTGAGAGAATAAACTTCTGTTTGTTAAAGCCATCCACTTGTGATATTTCTGTTACAGTATTACTAGATAACTAAGCCAAATGAAAACAGAAAATTGAATACCAATGTTTATTGTAGCACTATTCATAATAGCCAAAAGATGGAAACAACCTAAATGCCAACAGATGAATGGACCAGATGTGGTATATACAAAAAAAAAAAGAATATTGATTATCGATGCCCTTTATCATCACTCCTATTTAACATTGTGCTGGAAGTCCTAGCTAGAGCAATAAGGCCAAAAAAAGAGAAAAGAAATAAAGAAAGGGCAACCAAATTGAAAAGGAAGAAGTAAAACTATCCCTATTCACAGATGATATGATAGTATACACAGAGAATCCCAAAGATTCCACAAGAAAACTACTGGAACTAATACAAAGATTTAGCAGAGTAGCAGGATACAAGATCTAAATACAAAAATCAGTTGGATTCCTCTACACCAACAAAGAGAACTTTGAAAAGGAAATCAGGAAAACAATACCATTTACAGTAGCCCCTAAAAAGATGAAATACTTAGGAATAAATCTAACCAGGGACGTAAAAGACCTATACAAAG
Organism: Dugong dugon; assembly: GCA_030035585.1. NCBI lineage: Eukaryota > Metazoa > Chordata > Mammalia > Sirenia > Dugongidae > Dugong > Dugong dugon. The sequence continues at coordinate 73,612,980 of CM057467.1, read as the reverse complement.
AAAACTGTAAAACACTACTGCAAGAAACCAAAAGAGACCTACAAATGGAAAAATGTACTGTCCTCATGGATAGGAAACTCAATGTTGTGAAAATGTAAATTCTACCCAAAGCAATCTACAGATATAATGCAATCCCAATTCAAATACCAACAGTATTCTTTAAGGAGATGGAAAAAATAACCACCAACTTTATATGGAAAGGAAAGAAGGTCCAGATAAGCAAAGAATTATTGAAGAAAAAGAACAAAGTAGGAGGCCTCACACTACTTGATCTCAGAAGCTACTATACACAGCCACAGTAGTCAAAACAGCCTGGTACAGGTAAAACGACAGACACACAGACCAATGGACAGAAATTGAGAACCCAGATGTAAATCCATCCACCTACAGTTTGGCTGATCTTTGACAAAGGACCAAAGTCCATTAAATGGGGAAAAGACAGTCTTTTTAACAAATGATGCTGGCAAAACTGGACGTCCATCTGTAAAAAAAATGAAACAGGACTCACACCTCACACTACACATAAAAACTAACTGAAAATGGATCAAAGACCTAAATATTACACCTAAAACAACAAAGATCATGGAAGAAAAAAATAGGGACAACACTAGGGGCCCTAATACATAGCACAAAGAGAATACAAACCGTAACTAACAATGCACAAACACTAGAAGATAAACTAAATAATTGGGAGGTCCTAAAAATTAAACACTTATGCTCATCAAAAGACTTCACCAAAAGAGTAAAAAGAGAACCCAAAGACTGGGAAAAAAATTTTGGCTAGGACATATCTGATAAGGGTCTAATCTCTAAAATCTATAAAATACTTCAACAACTCAATAACAAAAAGATTAATAATCCAATTAAAAAATGGGCAAAGGATATGAACAGGCACTTCACCAACAGACACTGAAGCAGCTAACAGACATATGAGGAAACGCTTACAATCATTAGCCATTAGAGAAATGCAAATCAAAAATACAATGAGATCTCACTCCAACATCACTGGCACCAATAAAAAAAAAAAACAGAAAATAACAAATATTGGAGAGGTTGCAGGGAGATTGGAGCTCTTATGCAGTGCTGGTGGGAATGTAAAACGGTACAACCAGTATGGAAAACTATACGCAGCCTCCTTAAAAAGCTAGAAATAGACATATCATATGATCCAGCAATCCCACATCTAGGAATATACCCTAGAGAAATAAGAGCTGTCACACGAATAGACATATGCACACCCATGTTCATTGCAGCACTATTCATAATAGCAAAAAGATGGAAACAACCTAAATGCCATCAAAAGATGAACAGATAAATTATGGTACATATACACAATGAACTGCTACGCAACTATAAAGAATAACGATGAATTCGTAAAATATCTCACAGCCTGAATGAATCTGGGGGGCACTACGTGGAGTGAACTAAGTCAGTCACAAAAAGACAAAGGTTTTGTTGTTGTTAGGTGCCTTCAAGTCAGCTCTGACTCGTAGTGAGTCCATATACAAAAGAATGAAACACCACCCAGTCCTACACCATCCTCACAATCATTGTTATGCTTGAGCCTACTGCTGCAGCCACTGTGTCAATCCATCTCGTTGCGGGTCTTCCTCTTTTTTGCTGACCTTCTACTTTACCAAGCATGATGTCCTTTCCCAGGGATTGGTCCCTCCTGATAACATGTCCAAAGCACAGGAGCCAAAGTCTCGCCATCCTCGCTTCTAAGGAGCATTCTGGTTATACACCTTCCAAGACACATTTGTTTGTTTAGACACAGAAAAAAAACAATCTCTGATGGTTATGAGGGAGGGGAGGAGTGGGAAGGGGAAATCACTAACTAGATGGTAGACAAGTGTTAACTCTGGTGAAGGGAAAGACAACACACAATATAGGGGAAGTAAGCACAACTTGACAAAGGCAAAGTCATAGAAGCTTCCTAGACACATCCAAACACCCTGAGAGTCTGAGTTACTGAGGCTGAGGGCTAGGGACCATAGTCTTGAGAGACATCTAGGTCAACTGGCATAACATAGTTCATAAAGAAAATGTTCTACATCCTACTTTGGGGAGTAGCATTTAGGGTCTTAAAAGCTTATGAGCAGCCATCTAAACTACATCTATTGGTCCTATCCTGTCCAGAGCAGAGGCAAATGAAGAAAACCAAAGACACAAGGAAAATGTTAGTCCAAAGGACTAATGGACCACATGAACCACAGCCTCCACCAGGCACAGAAGAACCAGATGGTATCCAGCTACCACCGCTCTGACAGGGATCACAACAAAGGGTCCAGGACAGAGCCGGAGAAAAATGTAGAACAAAATTCAAGTCCACAAAAAATGACCAGACTTACTGGCCTGACAGAGACTGGAGGAACCCCTGAGACCATGGTCACTGGACACCCTGCTAACTCAGAACTGAAGCCACTCTCGAAGTCCACCTTTCAGCCAAAGATTAGACAAGCCTATAAAACAAACAACACAGGTGAGGAACATGCTTCTTAGTTCAATCAAGTACATGAGACCAAATGGGCAACACTTGCCCCAAAGCAAAGATGACAAGGTAGGAAGGGACAGGAAAACTAGACGAATGGACACGGGGCACCCAGGGTGGAAAGAGGGAGACTACTGACACATTGTGGAGATTGCAACCAATGTCACAAAATGATTTTTGTATAAATTTTGGAATGAGAAACTAATATGCACTGTAAACTTTCTCCTAAAGCACAATAAAATTTAAAAAAGAGAATATTACTGTGTCATAAATAATATTCTTTTTATGATGGAGTAATATTCTATTTTTTAAGAAAAATGAAGTCCTGATACATGCTACAAGATGTATGAATCTAGAAACCTTATACTATCTTAGTCATCAGTGCTGCTCCAACAGAAATACCACAAGTGCATAGCTTTAACAAAAAGAAGTTTATTCTCTCACAGTCCAGCAGGCTACCAGTCCAAATTCAGGGCATCAGCTCCAGGGGAACACTTTCTCCATCAGCTCTAGAGAAAAGACCGTGTCATCAGTCCTCCACTGGTCTGGGAGCTTCTCTGAGCAGGAACCTCAGGTCCAAAGTATGCACTCCCTCCCCGGCACTGCTTTCTTGGTATGGTATGAAGCTCCCATGTGCCTCTGCTCACTTCTCTCTTTTATATCTCAAAAGAGACTGGATTAAGACACTATCTAATCTTGTAAACCTCATCACAGTGACAGAGTTTACAACACACAAGGAAATCACATCAGATTTACAAAATGGTACACAATCATACAATACTGGGAATCATGACCCAGCCAAGCTGACAGATATGTTTTGGGGACACAATTCAATCCATGACACTGACTAAAATAAGTCAGTCACAAAAGGACAAATACTGTATGATACTACTCACATGAAATATCTAGAATACACAAATACACAGAGACCAAAGTTTATTAGTGATTACCAGAGATAGAAGGGAGAGGGGAAAGGAGAGTCACTGCTTAGAAGGCACTGATTTTCTGTTGATGGTAATGGAATAATTTAGAAACACACAGTGGTAATGGTAGCACAACATGATAAATATAATCAATTGTACATGTAAAAACTGCTGAATTGGCAAATGTTTTGTTACATGTATTTTTACCACAATAAATTTTTTTTTACTGAGCATCTACTCTGTATCAGTCCCTGTGCTAGGTGACAGAGATATAATGATAACCAATAACAAAACAATGACTACTAATTCTTTAGTATCTAATAAAAGCCTAACTACACACCAGATGCAGTACACATATTATGTCATGTAATCTTCAAAGCACTATGAAGTAGGTAGTTACTACTATCCTTATTTTATAGATGAAGTCAGAGAGGTAGGCAATGACCTAAGAAGATGATAGTTACCTTGTTAAAATGAAATCTAAATAGCTGTCTTGCAAATAAAAAAGCAGCATAAGGTAGACAGAAAGAGAACTAAACTGGGTGCCAAGGTTCCGGGTTCTACTTTCAGCTTTAACATTTGTCCATCTGTCCATTTATCTAAAAAACACTTTATCAATATTCATGGTGTGCTGGGGCTCTGTTGGGTTACTAGAGTTACAGAAGTAAATCAGACATCGAACTCATTGTGAATCTGAATAAGTGCTTTCCTTAGGCACTTAGCAGACCTCAGGTTCCTCACCTATAAAAGAAGAGGTTGGACTTGATGATCTCTAATAATGTTACAGTTTTAAATGAAAACATAATACCAGCTACCAACTGAACTGAGGATATAGATAAATACGAGAAGCAGGAGATCAGCTGGAAATCTCTAAACAGTCAAGTCATAAATATCTCCTATAGCAAATTAAAGAGTTTGGACTTTATCCAAAGGACAGTGAAGAATCATTGAAAGGTTTTAAGAACTGGAGTGACATGATCAGATTTTCAAGCTGGAAAAATGATTCTGGTTACTATGTAAAGAATGGATTGGGGAAAAGGTATGTGACAGGAGTCAGAGAGACCAGTTAGGGGCAATTTAAATAACCCCAGAAAGAATGATAATAGCCTGAGTGATAAGGTTGGAAAGGATAGGGAAGAAAGATCTAATCTGAGAAATATAAAGGAGGTTTAAAAAAAAAAAAGCAGGACTATCAAGGATGACTCCCACATTTCTGATATGAGGGAACAGATGGATGGTGGTACCAATCACAAATTGATAAAGGGAAAAATGGGTTACAGGCAAAGATAATAAGCTAGTTTTACACATGATGAGTCTGTGTAAAGTATGAAACATTCATGGAAGAGATGTTTAGAAGAGATCTAGATAAACTAGCCTGAACCTCAAGAGAGATTTGCTGCAGATAGAATTTATGAATCATTAGCCTACAAATAGTAGCTGAAGCTAAGAAAGAAGAGAATAGGGCCAAGGTTGGGCCCTTGAGCAATACCAACTTTTAATGGGTGAGTGGAGGAAGAAAAGCCTAAAAAGAGACTGAGATTCAGGAACAGTTGAAGAATAAGGAAAAAAAAAAAAAAATGGAAAAATAAACAGAAAAAGTAAGGTAGTATCAGTGAAAAGCAAGAAAAAAGAAAGCTTAAAGAAGGGAAGTGTCAGAGGTGTTAAATAATATAAGAAATAAAAACAAAATCCGTTGCCCTAGAGTTGATTCCGACTCATAGCGACCCTATAGGAGTAGAACTGTCCCATATAGCTTCCAAAGCTGTCATCTTTATGGAAGCAGATTGCCACATCTTTCTCCCGAGGAGTGGCTGGTGGGTTCCAACCACAGACCTTACAGTTAGCAGCAGAGAGCTTAACCACTGTGCCACCAGGGCTCCTTGTCAAATGATAAAAGCCCACTGCCACTGAGTTGATTCTGGCTCACAGCAACCCCATAGTTTCCAAGGGTGTAAATCTCTACCAGAGAAGACTGTCATATCTTTCTCCCACAGAGCCACGGATGGTTTTGAACCTCCAACCTTTCAGTTAGCAGTCAATTGCTTTAAATGTCAAATGATATGAAGGTGTCAAATTAGGATGAGGACTAAAATGGGTCCATCTGATTTAACAACAAGGACATTACCAGTAAGTATAGCGAAAAGTTAATAAAAATTCTCCTTAGAGGCTCTTCTTCAACGATAGGTGAGAAAGTAATTAGGTGACCTGAGAGCTCTTTTCTAAGCAGAGATCAGTTTGAACATCAAAGGGGGTTTTGTGAAGCAGTTTCAGGAATCAGAAGCCATTTTCCAGGCTTACCTGAGATCCTAATGGTCCCCAAGACACAGCCAAGTGTGCTAGAGTGGTAAAAACACTTGCTTTGTAACTCAGGGAACCCCTGGGTGGTGCAAATGGTAACACAGTTGGCTGTTAAACAAAAGATTAGAGGTTCAATTCCACCCTTAGGTGCCTTGAAAGAAACACCTGGTGATCTACTTCTGAAAAATCAGCAATTGAAAACCCTATGAAGCACAATTCTACTGTGCTTCAGTATTGTTTTTAAACATTTTATTGTGCTTTAGGTGAAAGTTTACACAGCAAATTAGTTTTCCATTCAATAATTCATACACAAATTGTTCTGTGACATTGGTTGCAATCCCCACAATGTGTCAGCACTCAACCAATTTCCACCCTGGTTTCCCTGCCCCTCACTGCCTTCTCATCTTTGCTTTTGGGCAAATGTTGCCCTTTTGGTCTTGTATAGTTGATTGTTCCATGGAGCACATTTACTTTATAGGCCAGTCTATTATTTGACTGAAAGGTGGCCTTCAGGAGTGGCTTCAGTTCCAGTTTGAAGCATTGTCTTGGAACAATAGTCTTGGAGAGAGCGGGAAAAGGGTTCCTCTAGTCTCTATCAAACCAGTAATTCTGATTTTCTTTATGAATTTGAATTTTGTTCTACATTTTTCACCCATTCTAACTAGGACCTTCTACTGTGTTCCTGGTCAGAACGATTGGTAGTGGTAGCTGGGCACCATCTAGTTCTTCTGATCTCAGGCTACAGAAGGCTGTGGTTCATGTGGGTCATTAGTTCTTTGGACTAATTGCTTCCTTGAGTCTTTGGTTTTTTTCACTCTCCTTTGTTCCAGATAGGGAAGAGACCAATCATTGATCCTAGATGGCCACTCGCAAGCTTTTAAGACCCCAGATGCTACTCACCAGCCTTGGATGTGGAAAATTATCTTCATGAACTATGTTATGGCAACCAACCTAGATGTTCCCCGAGACTATGTTCCTTAGCCTTCAGGCCCAGCAGTTCAGTGTTTGGATATGTCTAATAAGTTTCCATAACTGTGCCCACTATGTGCTCTATTACATTGGCTACGTCTAATAAGTTTCTGTAACTGTGCCCACTATGTGCTCTATTACACTGGATATGTCTAATAAGTTTCCATAACTGTGTCCACTATGTGCTCTATTATATATATGACTACACACGCAGCACATACAAATATTTATGTAGAAACAGCCACAACCATACCTATATATGCACTCATGTACTCCCATACAACCTTCCATACCTACTTAGCATGCACATTACCTATGTATCCACTCATAAATTACTGTTTGTTATTTCTGTTGTTGCAGGATTGTATACGTCATAGTATTTATCATAGTTGCCCTTTACTCTTGCGTACCTCTCAATGTCTTCCTTTGCCTTGGTCATGTTTTGCTGACTTCCTCTGTATTGTGTATTGTCTTTTCCTTCACCAGAATTAACACGTCTACTACAGATTTAGTGATTCTCCCTCCCTCTCCCTGTGCACTTAAGTATGTTAAAATATCACACATTACATTGTCTGAATTCACTTTTCCAAGATGTATAAGGAGCTAGTTATAACTACTTCATAGGATTGTTTTCAGTATAAAAATAGATAATGTCTTTAAAATGCTGAGCTCAGTTTTTGGCACAGAGTAAGTGCTCAGTAAGGGTTTGTTGTTGTTAGACGCTGTTAAGTCAATCCCAACTCATGGCAACCCCATGTGTGCAGAGTAGAATGCTCCATAGGATTTTTAAGGCTGTGATCTTTCAAAAGCTGATCACCAGGCCTGTCTTCCAAGGACCCTCTGGGTGGGTTCGAACTGCCAATCTTTTGGCTAGTAGTCTAGCACTTACTGTTTGTGCCACCCAGGGACTCCTCAGTAAAGAGTAGTTATAATATTATAAAAAGGAGAGAGAGAGAGAACACTGTCGACTAGCTAGATGATAGCTGCTCTCTGGAATACTCTGTATTGCAAAGCTATATTTTATTTCCCATTCAAGCCTGCAGAGAGAATTTCAAATCATGACCCCTCTGTTCTCTGCGGCCACCATCTCATTGCCTCTGAAGTATATGACATGTATTACAATGGACCTGACCTTCCACTTTTGCTTCTTCTGACCATCTCACTCCACCATCTGTTGACCAGAAGCAGGCTTCTAGCTCTGCAGAGGAGAGGTTCCGAGTCCTCTTAACTGAAAAGACAAACCTCTCCTAGTATAGCTCATCACTGGCGGCAATGAAAGGAACACACATTTTAAGACAGATCAGCTTGCTATAATAGAAAGTGCATATACTTTGAAATCATAAAGACCTGGGTTCAAATCTTGTCTCATCCTTTAGAAGCTATGTACACTGGCTGTGATGGTTAAGATTGTGTATCAACTTGGCTGGGCTATGATTCTCAGTGTTTATATGTGATCACCCCCATGATGGGATTTGCTGTGAGTAGCCAATCTGCTGAAGGGAGTTTCCTTGGACATGTGGCCTACATCCAAATATAAGTGGATGTTCTGGCTTTTGCCCTCTCTGGATCCTGCAGCTGCCTCCTGTTCGTCTGACCTCCAGTTCTTGGGACTCGAGCTAGCAGCTTACCTGCCGATCTTGGGATTCATCGATCTTCACAGCCTGTGAACAAGAGCCCTGCTCTCCAACCTGCTGATCTTCGGTTTGCCAGCCCCTGTGGCTACGTCAATCAGGAGAAGCTTCTATCCTGATCCACGGACTTGGGATGTTTCAGCCTCTACAATCGCGTGAGCCGTTTCCTTGATATAAATTACTCTCTATATATTTATATGCTGTACTGGTTTTGCTTCTCTAGAGAACCCAGCCTTAGACACTGGCCAAGTCATATGACCTGAAATTAAACTACCAGTTTCTTTATCTATAAAAGAGGAGCACTATGACGTTTATGATCAACAAAGATTACAATTAATATGTATACTAAAAGGTAAACTACCTTTTAACATGATCATTATTGTTACTGGAGCCCTGGTGGTGCAGTGGTTGAGAGCTCAGCTGCTAAACAAAAGGTCATCAGTTCAAATCCACCAGCCGCTCCTTGGAAATCTTATGGGGCAGTTCTACTCTGTCCTATCGGGTCACTATGAGTCAGAATCAACTCGATGGCAACAGGTTTAGTTTGGTTTGATGAGGCTTATGATCAATAAAGATTACAATTTATATATATATATATGTAAAGTGCCTTTTAACATAACCATTATTCTTACTAACAGTAACAACAAATGTTGACTATAATGCACTGTATCTGGCATTTGTTTAAAAATTATTTCATATTTACAGCAATATGGAGGAAAAAATAACCTGAAAATCTGCCTACTGCACAATACCTAGTAAAGCTGAATAAAGTATAACAAACATCTCGTTCATAGGCAGAATTGAGATTTTAAAAGAGAAAGATAAATCCCCAGGGGTCAAAAAATAAAGAGGAAACTAAGCAGTGAGCTGATGTTGGACTGCTCTGGGGAGGTTTTTTGGTTTGAGCAATCAGAGGACTTGCTTTTTACAGCCATGTGGTGGTGGGAGAATAGGCTTTGAGCCCTGGAGAGACCAACAGCTGAAACTCAAATACCGCTGCATAAAGTTGTTAGGACCTCAGAGGAATAATACTGCCAGTTTAAAAAAAAAAAAAAAAATCAATCCAAAAGTACAGAGAGACAACAAGAAAGCTTAGGTTAAAAAAAAAAAAAGTCTCCATAAGAATCTGAAACCCTGGCCTGTGTGAAGTCTAAATTTATTCTACTTGTGTAAAGTCTACACTACCTGTGTGGTCCTAGAATCTCCAGCACAGAAATTAAAACAGTTCCAGACTGATAATATTCCTCAGTGATTAGCAGAAACAAAGACAATCCTCCCTTCCTCTGGAGTAATACTAATCATCTCATTTAATTCTCACAACTGTCCTATGAAACAGATACATTATCCCAGCTTAGAAAAGAAATTAAGGATAGGGAGGTTAACCAACTCATCCAAATTCACCCAGCTATTACCTGACAGAGCTGGGATTTGAACCTGGCTGTTGTTCATTCAAGGAGCCCTTGTGGTGCAGTGGTTAAAGCAACTGGCTGCTAACCAAAAGGTCAGTGGTTCCAATCTACACAGTGGCTCCTCGAGAGAAAAATGTGGCAGTCTGCTTCTGTAAAGATTTATATAGCCTTGGAAACCCTATGGGGTAGTTCTGCTCTGTCCGATAGGGTCACTTTGAGTCAGAATCAGCTTGATGGCAATGCATTGTTTTGTTTTTTCTTTTCATCAGGCTACCTGAGCTACTGGGGCATAAGGTAATGCCCAATGGGTCCTGGTTACTAGAATGAATTTTATTAGTATAAATATACAGTAGAAGTTCAAACAGAAAATATTTACTTTTAAGGTTAAACAGTAAGGACAATGAAGCTATTGTGATGAACAAAACATGTGAAATTGAAAGTTAAGGATGGCAACTGCAGTCCTATCAGGCTCAACCTCCAATATATTTCTGAATGTTATATGGGTTGCATAGCAGTGAGAAAATCTTGATTTACAAACATAAGCAACTGCAAATGATAGCCTTTTTTTAAAATTAACATATATTCTTAGAAATTTAATACTTTTATCATCGTGTGCGTGTGTGCGTGTGTGTGTGTGTGTGCTTTATACAAATAGTTCTAAACATTTTTTTAAAATCAAATGAATCTCTGAAGCACTTCCCTAGGGTTCTTGTAGAACTCAGTTCAGAAACAACCAGACAAGTTCTCTGAGATCCCTCTAGTTCTCATTCTAGGATTCTACACAGCATTGTTGTTGTTGTTAATTGCCATCAAGTTGGTTCTGACTCCTGGCGATCTCATGTGTGCAGAGTACAACTGCCCCACAGGGTTTTCAAGGCTGTGACCTTCTGGAAGCAGATCACCAGGCCTGTCTTCTTAAGAGCCTCTGGGTGGGATGCAATAGCCAACCTTTCGGCTACTAGTCAGTGCTTAACTGCCTGCACCACCCAGGGACTCTTCTTTCACTCTTTACGCCAGTTAATCTCAAGTACTGACCATACCCTGACTGTAGTGTCTTACCTCCATGTGTTTGTTTACACTGTTGCCTTCATTCTGGATTTAAACTCAGTAAATATTCTTGAAGAGTCATGTGTCAAGCACTATGCTAGACAACTACATACATTTTTTTCATTCACTTCCATTGCCACAATCCTACCCACTCTTAGTTATCTGTAACTAATAAAACCATCATTAAGCACTTACTTTGTGCCAGGTATTAAATGCTGAGTACCTTATACTAGCTTATTTAATCCTTACAGCAGCTCTGTGAAATAGGGTAATACTATAATCCTCATTTTATACATAAAAACACCACAGCTTTGGATTAAAATATTTGCCTAAGGTCAAGCAAGCAAGAGAATGCTTCTTGGAAAAGTGCTACTTGAGCTCAGAGCTGAGTTCTTAAAAAATAAGGTAAAGTTGTCAGGGGACAGAGGCATCCCAGAGAGACGAACCACATAAGTAAAAGCAGAGAAGTAGGAAATAGTTTAGTATATAGTTCAGGAAAAATATCAGCCTTCAGAATCAGGAGGGCTGGGTTCAAACATCTATTTTCGTTTCGTTCTGTGGCATCTTACTCTAAGTACGGTTTTCTTGTCCATGAAATGGTGATAATAAGTGCACCTTGTAGAACTGCTTTAGGGTTAAAGTAAAATAAAGTATGTGAAAGTGCCTAGCACAAGGCCAAGCCCATGGTCCTGCACCATCCTCACAACCATCATTGTGCTTAAGCTCACTGCTGCAGCCACTGTGTCAATCCATCTCCTTGAGAGTCTTCCTCTTTTTCGCTGAACCTCTACTTTACCAACCATGATGTACTTCTCCAGGGACTGATCCCTCCTGATAACATGTCCAAAGTATGTGAGACGCAGTCTTGCCATCCTTCTAAGGAGCATTCTGCTTGCACTTCTTCCAAGATAGATTTGTTCATTCTTCTGGCAGTCCGTGGTATATTCAATATTCTTTGCCAACACCACAATTCAAAGGCATCAATTCTTCGATTTTCCTTATTCATTATCCAGCTTTTGCATGCATATGAGGCAGTTGAAAATACCATGGCTTGGGTCAGATGCACCTTAGTCTTCAAGGTGACAACTCTGTTTTTAACACTTTAAAGAGGTCTTTTGCAGCAGATTTTCCCAAGCAATGCATCTTTTGATTTCATGACTGCTGCTTCCATGGGTGTTCACTGTGGATCAAAATAAAATGACATCCTTAACAACTTCAATCTTTTATCTGTTGATCATGTTGCTGCTTACTGGTCCAGTTGTGAGGATTTTTGTCTTCTTTATGTTGAGGTGTAATCCATACTGAAGGCTGTAGTCTGTGATCTTCATCAGTAAGTGCTTCAAGTCCTCTTCACTTTCAGCAAGCAAGGTTGTGTCATCTGCATAACGCAGGTTGTTAATGCATCTTCCTCTAATCTTGATGTTCCATTCTTCTTCATAGAGTCCAGCTTCTCAGATTATTTGCTCAGCATACAGACTGAATAGGTATGGTGAAAGGATGCAACCCCAATGCACACCTTTCCTGACTTTAAACCACGCAGAATCCCCTTGTTCTGTTCGAACAACTGCCTCTTGATCTATGTACAGGTTCTTCATGTGCACAATTAAGTGTTCCGGAATTCCCATCCTTCGCAATGTTATCCAAAATTTGTTATGATCCACACAGTCGAATGCCTCTGCAGAGTCAATAAAACACAGGTAAACATCTTTCTGGTATTCTCTGTTTTCAGCCAGGATCCATCTGATATCAGCAATGATATCCTTGGTTTCATGTCTTCTTCTGAATCCAGCTTGAATTTCTGGCAGTGCCCTGTCAATATACTGCTGCAGCAGCTTTTGAATGATCTTCAGCAAAATTTTACTTGCGTGTGATATTAAAGATATTGTTTGATAATTTCCACATTCAGTTTGATCACCTTTATTGGGAATAGGCATAAATGTGGATCTCTTCCAGTTGGTTGGCCAAGTAGTTGTCTTCCAAATTTCTTGGCATAGATGAGTGAGGACTTCCAGTACTGCATCCGTTTGTTGAAACTTCTCAGTTGGTATTCTGTCAATTCCTGAAGGCTTGTTTTTCACCAATGTCTTCAGTGCAGCTTGGACTTCTTCCTTCAGTACCATTAGCTCCTGATCATATGCTACCTGCTGAAATGGTTGAACACTGACCAATTCTTTTAGGCATAGTGATTCTGTGTATTCCTTCCATCTTCTTTTGATGTTTCCTGCATCGTTTACTATTTTCCCGGTAGAATCCTTCAATATTGCAACTCGAAGCTTGAATTTTTTCTTCAGTTCTTTCAGCTTGAGAAATGCTGAGTGTGTTCTTCAGACCATCAACTGCTCATATACAAGTTCAAGCTGAAGCTGAAGAAACTTAGAACAAATCCACAAGAGCCAAAATACGACCTTGAGTATATCCCACCTGAATTTAGAGACCATCTCAAGAAGAGATTTGACGTGATGTACACTAATGACCAAAGACCAGACGAGTTGTGGAATGACATCAAGGACATCATACATGAAGAAAGCAAGAGGTCATTAAAAAGACAGGAAAGAAAGAAAAGACCAAAACAGATGTCAGAAAAGACTCTGAAAGTTGCTCTTGAACATCGAGTAGCTAAAGCAAATGGAAGAAATGATGAAGTAAAAGAGCTGAACAGAAGATTTCAAAAGGTGGCTTGAGAAGACAAAGTAAAGTATTACAATGACATGTGCAAACACCTGGAGATAGAAAACCAAAAGGGAAGCACATATTCAGCATTTCTCAAGCTGAAAGAACTGAAGAAAAAAATTCAAGCCCACGGTAGGTACTCAATAAATGTGTCCTCCTTCCTTCCCCCTAGTTGACAATTCAATGATCCTTAGTCTCAAGAGCGTCATTTCAATCTCTACTAGATTCCAAACCTCCGTGTTTCAAGCGTTACCAGGGCTTTATGGAGGTTTAGTATATCAAGTCATTCACCAAGTTGTTTGGTAACATCCTTAATCACCATTTCTCAAAGTGAGAGTCATTCTCACACCACTCACCTGTGTAGGCCATGCTCTTAGGGTTGCCATAGGGAGCCCCAGGCTGCACGGGGCTGTAAACAGGGTTCATTGTGGAAGATTGAGGATCCTGCAGAGAAAACAAAGAAAACAGCATTGACTATTGATTGCTCAATTCTCCCTGACATCAGCTTCACCTCTATAATGTCCAGTTTATGCTCAAAGGGAATCATCACAATGGTGTTGTAGAAAGAGGACCAAACAAAAAGTTCATTTCTTTTGTACTTGGCCCTATGCTAGATACTTTTCCTATTTTACAGAGAAGCAGAGTAGTACGATTACTTGCCTAATGTCAACCCAGGCCTTTTGGCTCTCCATTCAGTTTCACTCCCAATATGCCACAGACTACTGCCACTAGCATACTATGTGGCATTAGTCAAGTCACTTCCCTCTCTATACTTCAATGTCCTGGTGTTAAATGGGAGAATTAGTTTAGGATCTCTGAGTCCCCTTGCAACTCTAATGATGCTAATCCAAAACCTGGGAAAGGATGTGCTTCTACTGCTCATCACGGGAGCCCTGGTGTCTGGTGATGAGCATACACACTTCTGGAAAGAAGAGCAGCAAATGTCTCACCTGTCCCTCACACCTGCACAGAACAAGATATCAGTTACTAACAGCTTTGAAAAAATGGGAATTTATTGCCATTGATCATTTTAATGCAAACAAAGAAACTTAGCCAGGATCTCTCTCCAAATTTATTCAAAGGAAAGAAATAATCTTGGAAATTTTTGTGCAATAAGTATCACCTGAACAAGTATTCTGGTTAATTATCTTAATGAACCACATTCTCCATTCTGATTAACGGAAAATTCATCATTAAACTCTATTAGCCAGTCAATTTGTCCCACTTTGTTTCAGGAACCATTTCTGACACATAGGCTGACACAAGTTTGAAAACGTGTCTTCAGTTATATTATTTACACATCATAAAAATCAAACGATTCCCTCCTAACGAGGCTCACAGGATAGATGGGCAATTTTTGGGGTCATTAACTTCTCCTGTAGCACCTCAGGATAGGAAACAAGTCAAATGTTGAAGGCAGACAGTCAACAGCTGGTTTGATGACAACTGCTCTGTGATTAATTAGCCTGACCAGGGTTCTGGACTCAGAGGTGGAGAAACGATGGATTCCCAAGGCGAGGAAGCTGGGACAGTCAGACAGGTAAAAGCTAAAATACTACTGGTCAATTTCAGAGGACAGACTTTCTGGAAATGTACCCCAAGTACAGCCCTGGCAAACCACTCCAGGGCAACAAGCTAGATTAAACAGACATCAGTTGACAAACGGAAAGCAGGACAACTTGGGGATGAAAGTTAAAGGGAGGTATATTTCAGCTCAAGAAACCCTGGTGGTGCAGTGGTTAAATGCTCAGCTGCTAACCAAAACCCGGTGGTTTGAACCCACCGGCCACTCTGTGGGAGAAAGATGCGGCAGTCTGCTTCCGTAAAGATTTACAGTCTTGAAAATCCTTGGGACAGTTTTACTCTGTCTATAGAGTCATGATGAGTCAGAAGTGACTTGATGGCAACAAGTTTTTTTTTGTTTTTTTTAATCTAAGCTCAACGGAAGGAAAAACATATTCTTACAGTCAGTTACCCAAAAACACAGTCAGATAACACTGTATCTCAAAATATTAGCACTCACCTCACAGGGTACTGAGAGAATCACAGTTGTTAAAATACATTGCAAATTATAAAGTGGCGTGCCAATATAAATGATGATGATACAACGATAACACAGGTGATTGCCTGTACACTTTGCCTGCCTTTAATCTCTTGTAAAAATGGCGTGGGGCAGTGTCTGACCTCCTCTCTAACTTCAGAAGGGGTAAGGAGGATCAAGATTGACAGTCTAAGGCTGATTCCTATGAGACGGACGTCAGACATGCCTTCTCTCTCCACCATCTTTACCAACTCTGACACCAACCATCCCTCCCATGGCACTCTCTACTTCTCTGCTGGGTTTGATAATTCATTGTAATGGCCAGAGAACTGACCATACTCACGATTATAAGGTTTATTAGGGAAATAACAGGTTACAATTCAGTCTCAGGAACATTCAAGGATACAGTTCTTCCATCAGGACAGCCTCTTCCCACCTGTGCTCACAGGCACACCTTTCCCTAGTCTCTGCCCAAAGGTACTCAGCTTTCTTGCTCCATGGGCTAGGAAGCCCACTGCGCTGTCTCCTGCCAGTCTCTCCTTCCTTGGCGGTGGTGGGCTCTTCTCTTTCCCACCTCTGGGGCGACTCATTTCAAGCCCAGTGGGATGGCAAAACTGACCAACTCTTTGGTGGGCCACAATCACTCTACCACACAGTCCTGCCCAATCGCTTGGGAGTTAAAAGACCATGGCTAGAAACGCCACACACAAAAGTGATCTATCACACTATATCTCTCCTCTACCCAACCAGTTCTCTACCTAATACGACAAGGAGAGGAAAACTGTTAAAGTGCTAAGCTGTACAGCTGGTCCTATAAACATCTGAGCACTCTCCTACTGAGAAGGCACTCTATGTTGCAGATTGGACAAAGTATGAAATTGATTTTCATAACCAAGGAAGCTCATCAGCTTTGAAAATGGTCTCCAGCTGCTCTAAAATGACGGCCACAGCCACAGAATGAGATCATGCCTGGGGCAGCATTCCATAACAGCATCAATTCCAATCCCAACTAATGACTGACAGAAATGAGATCTGCCAGGATTCAAAATTTGGAATAAGAATGTGACAGCTACTTCTGGGAAGCCGCTCAAAGCCAAGCAAAGTTCCTGGCTTCTAAGGGAGGGTCTGCCTTTCACAAGAGAACCTACATACTATTAATAGTTTCAGGAAAAAAACCCAAACCCCGTTGCCTTCAAGTCGATTCTGACTCATAGTGACCCTATATGACAGAGCAGAATTAACCCATAGGGTTTCCAAGGAGTGGCTGGTGGATTCAAACTGCCGATCTTTTTGGTCAGCAGCCAAATGCTTAACAACTATGATAATTTCAGAGAGAGGCTAAAAATGAGTAGGAAGAACACAAGTTCTACGATGAGGCAGATTTAAATTCAAATCCTGGAACTGCCACACACCAACTATGGGATAACAGGAAAGACCCCTAAACTTTCTGAGGCTCAGTTTCCTCTAACCACAAAATGAAAAAGAATAATATCTACTTTGTAAAGCTGTTGGAAAGTTTTCTTGCTTTTGTTTTTTTTAAGTCAAGTTTAAGGAGCTATAATTTACACATAATAAAACTCACTCTTTTGGGGTATAAGCTTTTATTAGCCCTAATAAATTTATATGGTTGCACAAACACCACCACAATCAAGATATAAAATATTCATCACTCCAAAGCGTTCCCTCATGCTACTTTGTAGTCAATGCTCTCTATCCCCCAATTCCTAGCTCTTGACAATGACCTGTTTTCTGTTGTTGTAAGGATTTCACAGGTGTGTCTGTGTGTGTATGTGTCCCTGGTACAATAACTGATCATTGTTATTATTCTTTCAGATGAGATTAAAATGAATTGGTGAAAAAAGGCAAAACAATCATAAAAATAAACTGGGCTGTGCATATCCTATACCTTTATCTTTTTCCAGATGGAGAGTCTAGAGAAGTGCTGTCCAATAGAACTTTCTACAATAATGGAAATGTTATATATCTGCTGTTAGCCACTAGCCACATGTGGCTATTAAGCTCTTAAAATGTGGCTAGTGCAACTGAGTGAATTTTTAGTTTAATTTTAATTAATTTAAATTTAATCATATGATACTATTCATTCAGAAAAGCATTTTATTCAGAAGAATAGTATTCATTCAAAAGAATACATTTTACAAAGATATCAATATTCCACCACACTTGGAAAGCAGCTTATACTTCCCAAAGCGCTTTCACATTTATTATATTATTTCATAAATCACAGAGAAGAAAATTTTAGAGCTAGAAGTAACCTTAAATTTAGCTAAATTTTACAGATGAAAAAGTGAAGCTAAGAAAAGGCAAATGAATGGTCCAAGGCCACAAAGCAAGTAAGAGACAGAGTCAAGACTAGCCCCAAAACAGATCAAAGACCTAAACATAAGAGTTAAAACTATAAACCTCTTAAAAGAAAGAAGAAAACATAGGTGTAAACCTTGTGCTCTTGGATTCGGCAATGGTTTCTTAGATATGACACAAAAAGCACAAGCAATCAAAGAAAAAAATAGCTAAATTCTACCTCAAAACTTTAGTGCTTCAAAAGACACCATAAAAAAAGTGAAAAGATAACCCATAAAATGGTATAAAATATATACAAATCATATATCTGATAAGGGGTGTGTATTTAGATTATGCAAAGAATTCTTACAACTCAATAATAAAAAGACAAACAATCCACTTAAAAAATAGGCAATTAGGGGACACTGAGCTTCCCTTGGAGCCCTGGTGGCATAGTAGTTAGGAGCTTGGCTGCTAACCAACAGGTTGGCAGTTCAAATCCATCAGCTGCTCCTTGGAAACCCAATGGGGCAGTTCTACTCTGTCCTATACGATCGCTATGAGTCGTAGTCAACTAAATGGCAATGGGTTTTAGTTTTGGAGCATCTGTTAAGAGTGATGACAAAATCTGGGAATGGTTTACGGTGACAGCTGAACAAGTATGACGAATATATTTAATGTCACTGAATTGTACATATGAAGATTGCTGAAATAGCAAATGTTTTGTTATCTATATATTTAATCCCCACCCAAAAAAAGATAAAAATTGGCCAAGTAACTGAATAGAAGTTTTCCAAAGAAGATATACAAAAAGCCAAAAACACATAAAAGATATAAATCCAAAGCACAATGAGACACCACTTCACACCCTCTCCAACAGCCATCAGTCAATTCCAATTCACAGTCATCCTAGGATGGCTATAATAAAAGAAGATAGATAATAATAAGTATTGACAAGGGTGCAGAGAAACTGGAACCCTCATACATTGCTGGTGGGAACTGAAAATGATGCGGCTGCTATGGAAAACAGTCTGGAAACTCCTCAAACATAAAACACAGTTACTCTACAACCCAGCAATTCCACTTCTAGGTATATATACAACAACAAAACAAAACAAGCCCATTGCCATCAAGTCAATCCCGACTCACAGCAACCCTAAGGTATATACCCAAGAGAACTGAAAACATACATCCGCACAAAAACTTGTACATGAATGTTTATAACAGTATTATTCATAACAGCCAAAAAACTGAAATAACCCAAATGTTCATCAACAGATGAACAGACAAAATGTACTATATCCATACAATGGACTGTTCAGCAACAAAAAGGAATGAAGCACTGATATTTGCTACATGGATGAATCTTGAAAACATTATGCTAATTGAAAGAAGCAAAATACAAAAGGTCACCTATTGTATGATTCCATTCATATGAAATGTCCAGAACAGGCAAATCTATACAGACAGAAAGGAAACTAGTGGTTGTCTAGGGCTAATGGCTACAGGGCATGGGGTTTCTTTTGAGGGTTAAAAAAAAAAAAAAAGTTTAAAGTCAGGAAAGGTGTGTGTCAGGATTGTATCCTTTCACTATACCTATTCAATCTATGTGCTGAGCAAACAATCCAAGAAGCTGGACTATATGAAGAAGAACGGGGCATCAGGACTGAAGAAGACTCATTAACAACCTGCATTATGCAGATGACACAACCTTGCTTGCTGAAAGTAAAGAGGACTTGAAGCACTCACTGATGAAGATCGAAGACTATAGCCTTCAGTATGAATTACACCTCAACATAAAGAAAACAAAAATCCTCACAACTGGACATCATCGTGATAAAAAAGCAACATCATGATAAACAGAGAAAAGATTGAAGCTGTCAAGGATTTCATTTTACCCAAATCCATAATCAACATCCATGGAAGCAGCAGTCAAAAATCAAAAGGCACACTGCTTGGGCAAATTTGCTGCAAAAGACCTCTTTAAAGTGTTAAAAACCAAGACGTCACTTTGAGGACTAAGGTGAACCTGACCTAAACCATGCTGTTTTCAATCACCTCATATATATGCAAAAGCTGAACGATGAATAAGGAAGACCATACAAGAATTGATGCCTTTGGTGTTGAAGAATACTGAATATACCATGGACTGCCAAAAGAAGAAACAAATCTGTCTTGGAAGAAGTATAACCAGAATGCCCATTAGAAGCAAGGATGGCAGGACTATGTCTCACATACTTTGGACATGTTATCAGGAGGTATCAGTCCCTGGAGAAGGACATCATGCTTGGTAAAGTAGAGGGTCAGCGAAAAAGAGGAAGACCCTCAACGAGATGGACTGACACAGTGGCTGCAACAATAGGCTCTAGCATAACAAGTAGTGTTTCATTTTGTGGTACACATGGTTGCTGTGAGTCAGAACCAACACAACAGCACCTAACAACGACAAAGTTGACTGTGGTGACAGATACACAACTCAGTGAATATACTAAAAGCCACTGAATTTTATATGTTAAGTTGATAAATTATGTGCTATATGAACTACATCTAAATAAAGCAGTTTTTCAAAAAAAAGGAATCAAGAATACATGCTACAACATGGATGAAATTTGAAAACATTATGCTATGTGAAAAAAGCCAGTCACAGAAATTACATATTGTATAATTCCACTGATAGGAAATGTTCAAAACAGGCAAATCTATAGACAGAAAGTAAACTAGTGGTTGCCTATGGCTGCAGTAATGAAATTTAATTAGAAATCAACAATATAGTAAATGTGGGAAGTCTACAAATATTTGGAAATTGTTTAAGATACTTTGAAATAATTCATGGGTCAGATAGTAAATTACAAGGACAATTAGAAAATATTTTGAGCTGAATGAAAACAAAAACTCAAAACATCAAACTTTAATGGAAGTAGCTAAAGCAGTGCTTTGAGGAAAATTTATAGCCCTTAACATCAATATTAGAAGAGAGATCTCAAATCAATAACTTTCATTCCATTTTAAGAAACTAGAAAATGAAAAGCAAACTGACCAAAGCAGGCAGAAAGAAGGAAATAAAGATTAGAACAAAATTCAATGAATTTAAAAAATACAAAAACAACAGAGAAAAATCAACAAAACCAAAAGTTGGTTCTTTGAAAAAATGAATAAAATTGACAGCTAGATTGACCAAGAAAAAATGAGAAGAAACATAATTACCAAAATCAGGAATGGAAGAGGGGACACCACCATCAACCCTACAGAAATTAAAAGGATTAGAAGAGAGTAACCATGAACAATTTTATGTCAACAAATTAGATAACGTAGATGAAATGGACTAATTCAATTACCAAAACTACATTAAGAAGACATAAAAAAATCTGAATAGACCTAAACAAGTAAAGAGACTGAATTAGTAATTTAAAAACTTCCTCCCAAATAAAATTCCAGGAACAGATACCTGCATTGGTGAATCCTAGTAAACACTGAAAGAAGAATTAACACCAATCTTTAAAAAACTCTTCCAAAAAAAGAAAAGGAAGGAACACTTCCAAACTCATTCTATGAGGACAGTTACCCTGTTATCAAAACCAGACAGAGACATCACAAGAAAACTACAGACAAATATCTCATTTCAACATAGATGTAAAAATCCTCAACAAAACACTAGTACACAGAGTCGAACAACATTTTAAAAGGCATTATACACTATTACCAAATGGTATTTTATCCCAGCATGCAAGATTAGTTCAACATATGAAAATCTATCAATATATACACCATATTAGAAGAATAACAGATAAGATAAGAAAAGAAATAAAGGATATCCAAATTAGAAAGAAAGAAGTGAAACTATCACTATTTACAGATGATATGATACTATATCATATGTATATGATATCACGTATATGATACTATACATAGAGAACCCCAAAGATTCCAAAGAAAACTACTGGAACTAATACAAAGATTCAGCAGAGTAGCAGGATACAAGATCAACATTCAAAAATCAGTTAGAAAAAAAAAGAAATCAGGAAAACAATACCACTTACAATAGCCCCTAAAAAGTTAAATACTTAGGAATAAATATAACTAGGGATGTAAAAGAACTCTACAAAGAAAACCACAAAACACTACTGCAAGAAACCAAAAGAGACCTACATAAATGGAAAAACATACCACGCTAATAGACAGGAAGACTCAACATTGTGAAAATGTCAATACTACCCAAAGCAATCTACAGATATAATGCAATCCCAATCCAAATACCAACAGCATTCTTTATCTAGATGGAAAAACTAATCACCAACTTTATATGGAAAGAAAAGAGGCCCCAGATAAACAAAGTATTACTGAAGAAAAAGAACAAAGTAGGAGGCCTCACATTACCTGATCTCAGAACCTACTATACAGCCACAGTAGTCAAAATAGCCTGGTACTGGTATGACGACAGACACATAGACCAATGGAGAAGAATCCAGAATCCAAATGTGAATCCATCCATCTATGGTCGGCTGATCTTTGACAAAGGATCAAAGTCCATTAAATGGGGAAAAGACAGGCTTTTTAACAAATGGTGCTGGCAAAACTGGTTGTCCACCTGTAAAAAAAGGAAACAAGAACCATACTTCACACCGTACGTAAAAACTAATTCAAAATGGATCAAAGAACTAAATACAAAACCTAAAACGATAAGATCATGGAAGGAAAAAACAGGGACAACACTAGGGGCCCTAATATATGGCATAAATAGAATACCAAACATAACTAAAAATGTACACACAGCAGAAGATGAACTAGATAACTGGGAACTCCTAAAAATTAAACACTTACACTCATCAAAACACTTCACCAAAAGAGTAAAAAGAGAACCCACAGACTGGGAAAAAATTTTGGCTACAACATAACCGACAAGGGTCTAATCTCTAAAATCTATAGACTACTTCAACACCTCAGTAACAAAAAGACAAACAATCCAAATAAAAAATGGGCAAAGGATATGAACAGACACTTCACCAAGAAGACATTCAGGTGGCTAACAGACACATGAGGAAATGCTCACAATCATTAACCATTAGAGAAATGCAAATCAAAACTACAATGAGATATCATCTTACCCCAACATTACTGGCACTAATCAAAAAAACAGAAAATAACAAATGTTGGAGAGGTTGCAGGGAGATTGGAACTCTTATGCAGTGCTGGTGGGAATATAAAATGGTACAACCACTATGGAAAATGATATGGCACCTCCTTAAAAAGCTAGAAATAGAAATACCATACAATCCAGCAATCCCACTCCTAGGAATATATCCTAGAGAAATAAGAGCTGTCACACTAATAGACATATGCACACCTATGTTCACTGAAGCATTATTAACAAAAGCAAAAAGATGGAAACAACCTAAGTGCCCATCAACAGATGAATGGATAAACATTACGGTACATACACACAATGGAATACTACAAAACAATAAAGAACAATGATAAATCCACAAAACATCTCACAACATGGATGAATCTGGAGGGCATTATGCTGTGTGAAATAAGTCAATCACAAAGGGACAAATATTGTATAAGACCATATAAACAGCTCACAACATGGATGAATCTGGAAGGCATTATGCTGTGTGAAATAAGTCAATCAAAAGGGGACAAATATTGTATGAGACAGCTAATGTTTTGTGACTGGTGGGTCTAACCAACTACCACAGCAGAAAACTCATCGGTTTAGACTGAAGGCAACAGATAAAGAACAAAAAGAAAGAATGCTGTCTGTCTCTTGGCATTCTACAGGCAGGAAAACAGGCCAAAGGAGCTACATCTGTTGTCCTCCAAGAAAAGGATCATCCCTGGGGCAGCTCGGAGATCAGCAGAACTGTTGGGAGGAGTTCTGGAAGCAAGGTTGCATTGGTTTCAAAGGGTGGAGTCATGGCCTCCTCGGTTTAAAAGAGTCAGATCTTCACCAAATCAGTTCTGGAGTACAGGGCTGCTGTTCACAAGCGCCAGGGAGATGGCGCCATTGCCCAAAGCTGAGGGGATGGGGCTGTCATGCCTAAGGGGCAGAAGAACTGGCTGAGGGGGTGGGTTCGTAACTCAGATGGGCTAGGAGAATGGGACCACCCAAAGCCGAGGGAGCAGAGTTGTCATCCCAGTGGGCCTGGAGGGCAGAGCTGAAGCCCAGAGCCCTCTGCCCAGAATCCAGAGGGTGTGGCCAACACCCATATTCTGGAGTGCAGAGCCCTTGCCCAGATGGTCTCAGAGAACAGAGGATTATTTTCAAGCCTTGAGAGCTAATGTAAATTGTTCTGCTGGGTTTTGTACTTGCTTAATGCCTGATATCCTTTCTTTCCCTTCAATGTCTCTCATTTGTAATGGAAATGTCTACGTTGTGCCTGTTCTACCACTGTACTTTGGAAACAGATAACTTGTTTACATTTCACAGGTTCACAGATGAAGAGGAATTTTTTCCCAGGATGGAATACGCCTAAAGTCTCACCCATATTTGATTTATATGATTCAGAAGATGAGATTTTGGACTTGGAGTTGATTTAAAACTTTTGGGATAATGTGATGGGGTAAATGTATTTTACATTTGGCAAGGACATGAATCTGGGTGGGGACCAAGGGTTGGAATGTTATAGATTGAATTGTGTCCCTGAAAAATATGTGCTGCAAATCCTAACCTCTATGCCTGTGGTTATAATTCCATTTGGGAATGGGTTGTCTTTTCTACGTTAATGAGACAGAATCAGTTTAGAGTGTATCTTGAGTTAATCTCTTTTGAGATATAAAAAAGACTGAACAAGCAAGCTAGCAAGCAGAGATTGTGTAAGACAGATGCCAAGCCACATGAACATGGCTCAGGATTAGAAGCTCAAAAGAGACAAGGACCTTCCTCTAGAGCTAACAGAGGCAGAAAGCCTTCCCCTACAGCCAGCATCTAAATTCGGACTTCTAGCCTCCTAAACTGTGAGAAAATAAATTTCTGTTTGTTAAAGCCACCCACTTGTGGTATTTTTGTTATAGCAGCACTAGATAAGACACCATCTCATCAAAGAAGATATATATGAATGGCTAAAAAGCACATGAAAGAATATTCAACATCATGAGTCATTAGGAAATGCAAATTAAAATCACAATGAGATATACTTCAAACCCACTAGTATGGCAAAAGTCAGTAAGACAGGCAATACTAAGTGTTGGCAAAGATGTGGAGAAAATAAAACCCTCATTCAATGCTGGTGGGAATGTAAAATAGTGCAGCCACTTTGAAAAACAGTTTGGTAGTTTCCTAAAAAGTGAAACATGTGAAACATCTGGTGTGTATATTTTCATCACAATTAAAAAAAAAAAAGAAGAAATGTACAGTAAAAAAAAAAGGTGAAACATAAATTTACCATTATTTACCACTTACCATATGACCCAGCAAGTTCGCTCCAAGGTATACATCCAAGAGAAATGAAAACACAGGTCCCCTCAAAGACTTGAACTTGAATATTCATAGCAGCATTATACATAACAGCCAAAAAGAGAAAACAATTCAAATATTCATCAACTGGTAAATGGATAAATGAATGTGGTATGTCCACACAATGGACTACTGTTCAGCAATAAAAAGAAATGAGCTATTGATACGTATGACAACATGGGTGAACCTTGAAAATACTATGCTAATATACACATAATGGAATATAACTCAGCCATAAAGAGGAATGAAGTCCTGATGTATGTCACAACATAGATGAACCCAGAAAACATTGCTCTGAGCAAAACAGGTCAGTCACAAAAAGGCAAATACTGAACTCACTTACATGAAATAATCAAATACATAGAAATCAAAAATTATTAATGGTTACCAGGAGTGAGACAGAGAGGGAAAGAGGAAGTTTTTGTTAGGGTTCACTGAATGTATGTTAATGGTGGTAGAATAATTTGGAAAAGGATAGCAAGAATGGTTGCACAACTTGAAGAATGTAATCAATGTCACTGAATTATACATATAGAAATGGTTGAAGTACGTTTTGTTGTGTACATTTTCACCACAGTTAAAAACAAAAAACACTATGCTAAGTGAAAGAAGCCAGAACAAAAGACCACATATTGTGATTCCATTTATATGAAATATTCAGAAAAGGCAAATCTATACAGGCAGAAATTAGATTTTTGATCACCTGGGACTTGGAGTGAAATGGGGATTGACTGTAGATAGGATTAAGTGATCTTTTAGGGGTAAGAGAAATGGTCTAAAACTGGATTTTGGAGATAGCTGCACAACTCACTTGTAAGTTGCACAACTCACTTTTAAGTTTACCAAAAAGTTTAAATTGTACATTTATAACAGGCGAATTTTATTACATATAAATCATCTCAATAAAGCTGTTAAAATACAAATTGATGATTCAAGAGATAAGGTGTTTTTTTTTTTTTAAATAAACTAAAAGGGATTAAGTCATTTAGTTCAACACTCTCATTTTATACACACAAACTGATACCTCCTATGGCAGACCCTGTGCAAGATATTATGGATTCAGAGATAACAGGACACAATTTCTGTCACTGGGGTGGTTATAGTTTGATTAGGAAGACAGATATGGAAACTGACAATTAATAGCAATATAGTACTATTACTGTACTGAGTGCTAGAAATTGAAGAAAGAAAACTAACTTGGACAAGGGTAGGGGGATGCAGAGACTGTCACTAGGTGGCAAAATGTTCATCTAAAAGGATTCTATTTCCCCATCTCCCTTGCATGTAGGTGTGGTTACGTGATTGGTTTTGCCCAATGAGATGTAACTAAAATACTGGGTAGGACTTCTGGGAAGGCTGCTGAAAGGAAACTGTTAGTTGGAAGAGATGCTCTTTCTTTTTGTCCTCCCCTCCCCTTTATTGTCTCCTGCCGTCTACAGTTAGGACACGATGGTTGGAGCTCAGCAGCCTTATTTTCCATGAAGTGATCTTAAACATGGAAGCCTCAAACCAAGGATGGCAAAAGGAGTCTCGGTTCTTGATGACTTCATAGAACAACCATTTTAGCCCAGAGCTACCAACCTCTGTACTTCTATTATATGAGAGAATAAAACCCTCTATTTTTTAACTAGAACCCTGGTGGTGCAGTGATTAAGAGTTACGGCTGCTAAACTAAAGGTCAGCGGTGAGAATCCACCAGCTGCTCCCTGGAAACCTTATGGGGCAGTTCTACTCTGTCCTATACGGTTGCTGAGTCGGAATCGACTCAATGGCAACGGGTTTGGGTTTTGTTAGTTTGTTTATTTTGTAACCACTGTTGTTTTGGATTTCTGTTATATGTAGCTGAGATTAATCCTATTTAATTGAGGGGAGAGGTATAGAAAGTTTCAAAAGGATGTGTCATTTGATTTATTTGTGTTTGAGGGATGACAGAAATTCTACAGAGGGAGAAGGGGAAGGAAAGGCCATTTGTGAAATTACACCATGAGAGGGCAAAGTACA
Source organism: Dugong dugon (assembly GCA_030035585.1). NCBI lineage: Eukaryota > Metazoa > Chordata > Mammalia > Sirenia > Dugongidae > Dugong > Dugong dugon. The sequence continues at coordinate 73,585,746 of CM057467.1, read as the reverse complement.
TTCAGAGAATACAGACTAGTTCTGGAAGGCTGGAGCATAGAACCTGAGGCAAAATATGGCAGGGATGCTATCATCCTGTATCCTGTCTCCATTTCTCAATTGTATCCACTCAGTTCTTATGAAGGATCTCAGGAAACTAGATTGGGCATGGCTACAGGCCATTCTATGATCTCAGAGCTCTCTCAACTTTTCTGTTATAAACGTTCATTATAGCTGTAATTTGCTTGCCCAAATCTTTTCTTCATGCTAGGTTTTAGGCACATGAAGTCAAGAGACTGTATCTGTTTTGCTCACCAGAAAAGGGCCTGCTATAAAGCAGGGTGGCTCAATAAACATCTGGTGACAAGATGAATGACTGAATTAATGGGTGAACAAAAAGATCAAAACCTTTTTAAGAATTCAATGCATTAACTTAACATGAACTTCTTCTTACCAAACAAATTTAAGAAAATTCACTGTTTTAGTAGTGTTTTTCCTTAATTCCATCAGTATGATACACAAGGAAGCTCAGTTGTTTTTTTTTTATAGAAGTTGTTTTTATTTTACAGTTCTGTATATAACATTTCATCTTAGACAATGTCTCAATCTAAAGATAAAATGGAGGAGAACTCTTGATTTCTAGGAACCTACCAAAGAGGATTTTAATATTTTAGGGCTTCCACAGTCAACAGAAGGATCTTTTCACACATAAACAGAAAAACCAGCTTTTGTGCCTGCCTGTAAATGAGACGCTCATCTGCAAAACATCACATTTCAACCACCAGGACACTCACCCCACTGAAACAGCCTTAAAAAAAAAATAGCTTTCTAGCTAATCAAAAACCTAACAAAAACTGTCTTTAAAGCCAAATGCTTCCAAATAACACAAAATTTCTTCTCAAGGATTTTTTTTAAGGGCAAACGAATTTTAGAGGGACTCTCCCTTAATACAGAACTCAATTTTTCATTAAACCACACAAGTACTTAGGACTTACTATGTGCCAGGTCTCTGCTCTTTTTAGAAGAATTCATGTTTTAGTGGGGAGACAGTAATGTATACGACTGAGTAGAATGCAAGAAGCTATACTAAAGTTCTTGAAACAGGAAAAAAAAAAAAGATGTCATTTGGTTGGCAGAAGAGTCAAAGAAGGCTTTCATCTGTGTAGCACTTTTCTAGCTATATATGGAAGAGTTAGCAATGACTATTTTGCAGATAAGGAACAGAATCAGAGACATTAAATGATTTTTCCAAGTTCTCATAGATGGTTAGTGGAAAGCCAGTGGCTCAAAGTTAGGTCTTCAGACTCCAAATCTAGTGTCCTTTCTGTGATACCACGCTGCTTCACAATCCAGATGTGATACCTAAAATGGCTGTAATTTCAAAATAACATCCTTGTACCTTCACACTCCGTACTCCAACACAATTGATCTTTTTCAGCTGCCTTCCCTCTAAGTCTTTATACATGCTATTGTCTGTCTAAAATACCACCCCCTTCACCATCATTTCTGGGTTGTCCTTCATCTTCTCTATCCCTTAGTCTGGGTTATTCCTACTCTTCTTTTCAGAGCTCAATTAGATATTATTTTTTCTAGGAAGTTTCTGTAGTATTTACCACCATGTAATGTAATTGTATCCCAACCCTGACTATACAGCCTACAATAGCAAAGATTTGTCTTGATCTGGTTTTATTCCCAATGCCTACCACAAAGTCAGGCACAAAGTAGATGGTTGGAAAATATCTGTTAAATAAATTGATAAAATTTTCAGCCCTCACCTTTCTTGGCATATTTTAGCAGCCTTTGACACAGCTGATCGTGCTTTCCTCTTTTATACACTTTCTTCACTTGACTTCCAGATACTACACTCACCTTGTTTTTACCCCCATGGTTCTGGCAGCACCTTTCTCAACTTCTAAACTTTATGGTGACCTAGGCTAAAGTCTTGGGCCTCTTTTCTTTTCTATCTACATGTACTCCTAAAGTCACCTCAATCCAACCTCATGACTCTAAATACCACCTATATTCTTATATTCACTCACCCTTCCCCTAAAATCTGTTTATCTTGAAGTCTTCCCCAGTTCAATTAATGGCAACTCTAAACTTCCAACTGCATAGGACAAAATTTTGGTGTCGTTCTTGACTTCTCTTTTTCTCACACCTCACAACTAGTTCATCAGCAAATCTTTTCTGGTTCTACCTCTAAAATATATTCAGAATTCAATCAATTGTCACTATCCCCACTTCCACCACCTTAATCTAAGCCACCACCATCTTTCACCAGGATTAATGCAACTGTCTCCTAACTGGACTCCCTGCCTTTGTATTTACACCTTTTTCTATCTATTTTCAACATACAGTCAGAATGATTCAATGAAAAAATCAAAAGAGGTCACTCTATCAAAATTCTCAATGATTTCCCATCTCACTCAGTGGAAAAGTCAAGTCTTTACTAGGCTCTAGAAGCCCAACAAGATCTGCTCCCATCCCAACCTTTTGATTTCTTCTATTACTCCCCCTTGCTCACATCACTTCAGCCATTCTGGCTTCCTGCTGTTCCCTGAAACATGCCAGGTCTAGCCTCAAGGGCTATGCACTTGCTACTCCCTTTGCATGGAATGCTCTTCCTCCAGTTCACTCTCTCACTTTCTTCAGATCTTAATTAAAAGTTAACTTCTCAGTAAGGCCTTCCTTGGTTCCCTACCTAAAAGTTGAAACCTTCATCCTTTGTTCTGTGATGACACACAGATCATGGATATGGAAAGCTCTTAGTCACTTCCTACCATAAGTCAGATGCTAATCCTGGTTGATTTCACTGATGTTACTTCATTCCCTCCTCCTAATACTCCTGAGCCTTCAGGGACCAATAGTTGACAAAAAACAAACAAAACACACACACACACACAAGCCTCAGACAGCTGGGAAGAGTGGGAGGTTAGGGGCTAATAACAACAACAAAAAAAAAAAAACCCAAAACCAGTGCCGTCGAGTTGATTCCCACCCATAACAACCCTATAGGACAGATTAGAACTGCCCTATAGGGTTTCCAAAAGAGTGGCTGGTGGATTCAAACTGCTGACCTTTTGGTTAACAGCTAAGCTCTTAACTACTACACTACTAGGGCTCCACGGGCTAATGGGAGATAGCAAAATGACCCATCAAACCATAACCAAAGCTGTTGCCGATGAGTCAATTCCAACTCATAGTGACCCTAAAGTACAGGGTAGAACTGCCCCAAAGGGTTTCCAAGGAGCACCTGGTGGATTTGAACGACCTAATGGTTAGGAGGTATGATGGGAAGTTACTTATGGTAATACCATTCCAGTTAGAAGCCGACTTGATAACGTTTGATTGTCTTCCTGATGGAAGCCTTCATGCTTATATTCTTACATGGCTTCTATTTCATGCTTTCATATGGCACAATTCTTCTCAATAGACTGGGAGTTTCTGGCGGTCTGTTTCTTTCACGTCTGCAACCTTAGAATCCAGATAGCACAGAACAGACTCCCATGTTTGTTAAACTCCACAAAATAATTATTTGAGGTATTTATTCAGTGATAATAACGTAAAATACTCAAGAGCAAGTATCTTCTTAGTAACAAACCAGGGATTTGAACTCAATTTCCCCATTCTTTCTCCTGCACCACACTGTTGTTGCTGTTATACAAGAATGGCAAACTCTGAACACTGACCCTGTCTCAAATTTCATCTCATATTAGCGGTTCAGATCTTTCCCAAGCTACAGTCTGAGAAAAGTTATCATAGATAATATCTTCCCAAGGCAAGCCAAGTCCCCAAACTAAACCCAGAAGTTGGTAAGTCCCACATTTAAGTATTTTCCCCTTCCCCAACCACCCCCTTTGTTCCCTCCCTTAACTCCTTTGTGTCCATTTCTGCCTGCCCAAGTTGCATTTAAAGTCCTTGGAGGGCAGAAACCAAAACAGACGTGCGTAAGTGGAAAAACATACCTTGCTCATGGATAGAAAGACTCAACTCTGTAAAAATGTCAGTTCTACCCAGAGCAATCTACAGATACAATGCAAGCCCGATCCAAATTCCACTGGCATTTTTTAATGAGATGGAGAAGCAAATCACCAACGTCATATGAAACGGGAAGAGGCCCCAGGGAAGTAAAGCATTACTCGAGAAGCATAATGTGGGAGGCCTTACACTACCTGATTTTAGAACCTGCTAAACCACCTCAAAACAGACTAGTACTGGTTCAACGACAGATACATAGACCAACGGAACAGAATTGAGAATCCAAATGTAAATTCATCCACCTACGAGCAGCTGATATTTGACAAAGGCACAAAGTCCGTTAATTAGGGAAAAGACAGTCTCTTTAACAAATGATGCTGGCATAACTGGATATCCATCTGCAAAAAACGAAACAAGACCCATACCTCTCACCATGCACAAAAACTAACTCAAAATAGATCAAAGACCTAAATATAAAATCGAAAACAATAAAGATCATGGAAGAAAAACTAGGGACAATGCTAGGAGCCCTAATACATGGCATAAACACAATATGAACCATAAGTAACAACGCACAAACATCAAAAGAGAAACTAGATAACTGGGACCTCCTAAAAATCAAACACTTACTTACGCTCATCAAAAGACTTCACCAAAAGAGTAAAAACACAACCTACAGACTGGGAAAAAAATTTTGGCTACGATGAATCTGATCAGCGTCTAATCTCTAAAATCTACAAGATAATGCAAAACCTCAACAACAAAAAGACAAATAACCCAATTAAAAAATGGGCAAAGGATATGAACAGGCACTTCGCCAAAGAAGATATTCAGGTGGCTAACACACATGAGGAAATGCTCACGATCATTAGTCATTAGAGAAATGCAAATCAAAACTACAATGAGACACCATCTCACCCCAACAAGGCTAGCATTAATCCAAAAAAGACAAAATAATAAATGTTGGAGAAGTTGTGAAGAGACCGGAACACTTATACACTGTTGGTGGGAATGTAAAATGGTACAACCACTTTGGAAATCAGTTTGGTGCTTCCTTGAAAAGCTAGAAATAGAAGTATCGTAAGATCCAGCAATCCCACTCCTTGAAACATATCCTAGAGAAATAAGAGCCGTCACACAAATAGATACATGCACACCCATGTTCACTGCAGCACTGTTCACAATAGCAAAAAGATGGAAACAACCTAGGTACCCATCAACGCACGAATGGGTAAACAAATTATGGTATATCGATACAATGGAATACTACGCAACGATAAAGAACAACGATGAAGCTGTGAAACATCTTATAACATGGAGGAAGCTGGAGGTCATTATGCTGAGTGAATTTAGTCAGTCACAGAAGGACAAATATTGTATAGGACCACTATTATAAGAACTCAAGAAAAGGTTTAAACACAGAAGAAAACATTCTTTGATGGTTACGAGGGTGTGGAGGGGGGGGTGAGGGTTATTTACTAACTAGATAATAGTCAAGAATTATCTTAGGTGAAGAGAAGGACAGCGCACACTACAGGGGAAGTCCGTACAACTGGACTAAACCAAAGCTAAGTTTCCTGAATACAGTCAAACTCTTCTAGTGACAGGTAGCAGGGGCACGGATCTGGGGATCATGCTTTCAGGGGACACCTAGGTCAACTGGCATAACAAAGCTTATTAAGAAAACATTCTGCATCCTACTTGGGTGAGTGGCGTCTGGGGTCTTAAAAGCTTGCAAGCAACCATCTAAGATGCATCAATTGGTCCCAACCCACCTGGAGTAAAGGAAAATGAAGAACACCAAAGTCACAAGGAAAGTATTAGCCCAAGAGACAAAAAGTGCCACATAAACCAGAGACTGCATCAGCCTGAGACCAGAAGAACTAGGTGGTGCCTGGCTACCACCAATGACTGCCCTGACAGGGAACACAAAAGAGAGTCCTTGATGGAGCAGGAGAACAATGGGATGCAGAACTCAAATTTCAGTTAAAAGACCAGACTTAATGGTCTGAATGAGACTGGGAAGAACCCCAGAAAGCATAGCCCCAGACACTCTGTCAACCTAGAACTAAAACAATTTCCGAGGCCAACTCTTCAGACAAAGATTAGACTGGACTGTGGGACATAAAATGATACTCACGAAGAGTGCGCTTCTTAGCTCAAGTAGATACAAGAGACTAAATGGGCAGCTTCTGTCTGGAGGTGAGGTGAGAAGGCACAGAGGGTTAGGAGATGGTTGAATGGACATGGGAAATCCGGGGTGGAAAGGAGGAGTGTGCTGTCACAGAATAGGGAGAGCAATTAGGTCAAATAACAATGTATGTATAAATTTTTGCATGAGAGACTAACTTGAATTGTAAACTTTCACTTAAACTACAACAATTAAAAAAAAAAAAGTTACCTCCTTAAAAAAACATGCTAAAAGCCAAAGAAATAAAAAAAGAGTACTTTTTGACTTTCCAAAACATTTCTGCAGTCATCTGACCTGTGGAACCAGGGCTGGGATTAGCCTCTACTTTACAAATGAGAAAACTAAGCCTCAAAGGAGAGAAGCAACTTGCCCAGACTTTATCTTGACTCTGCACACTCCAAGCCCAGTGTTCCTTCCATCATGTCATAATGTTCACCACACTTCTCAGAGGCAAGAAGAGGTTGAGGCAAGAAAGAGGAATCAAGATTGACAAAAAGACTGTCACACATTATAAATTAATCACTTAACAATAAAAACAGCACATCCTGAATGAATAAGCAAATATGACATCCATATCAGAGCAAGAGACTTGGTTTAAAATAAACAAACCCAAGTTTAATGGCACTCTGCTATGGATCATTTGTTACATGAAATCAGTTGGAACAGGCACAGATGATGAGAATAAGATATACTGTTAGAGACTCATATGGACATGGAGAGAGGAAAGGATAACAGAACAAAGGCGAAGACAGGACCAAAGGCTCAAACACTAACCCCTACATGAAGCTTTGCGGATCCCTCCAGCTCTAACTAACAAGTGTGTCCTCTGTTCCACCCATACTTACTGATAGCCCCATTCTAAGCCTACTTCAAGTTCGAAGACCTAGGTATCAATGTGACTGCTTCCCTCCTGGGCTATGAACTCTGAGAAAGTAGAGGATGTCTTGCTAACTTTGGAGTTCCACATAACGTCTAATACACAGCCAAGCACATATAAGCACATAGTTTGATTAACTGAATTTAACCAAAGCATGTTAGAGCTTAGAAGAACCTCAAAGATCATTTAATCCAACCCCTTCATTTTGCAAGTTAGAAAACAGAGACCAAGTGACTTGCTCAAATTCACAGAGCAAGTCAGTAACAGATCCAAAAGAGGACCTCAGGTCTCCAGAGTCTCAGCCCACTAACTTGCCAGTGAAGTCACTCTTGTACCCAAAGCACAAGAGATCTCCTCTGTTCACTGTTTATTTCAAACACAACTGGGCCCTTGCAGTGGGAAATCCAAGGCTCTGAAACAAGAACTTCTGCATTCCAAACAGTCAAGACTGATGACCAGGCCAAGTCCTTTGTCTCAGGACAGAAGGGATCCGGAAAAACCTAGTGAAACCATCCTTGTTTAATGCAAAAGGCCCAAGGACTCTCTGGGCTTTAGGCCTGGTTAGAGGATCAGGAAGAGTTTTATTGTGATGAAGCTGAAGAAAATCTGGGGAAAAAAACAGAGGGAGGGAGCAATAGAAAGGTAAGATTCCTGTACAGGAGACACCAACACTGAGAAAGTACTTTTTTCTTATAGTTATCCTAGATATTTTTTATGCATATGTATTAAATTGTTAATAGATAATGTATTAATATGGTTTAAATGTCAAATATTTGAAAAGTAGACTGTGAAGTCTCTCTTCTATCCTTCTGCCTCCATTTGCTCAGTTCTATTCCCCCCATATACCTATTTCTATAATAGGTAGCCTATATATTTAATACAAATTATAAATATAGACACAAATATACATATGTTCTGTTCAACTGCTTATTCTTATGCAAATGGTAGCACAGCACCCAACTTTCTTTTTTAATTTTATTGTTGTAGTTTAAATGAAGTTTGCATTTCAAGTTAGCCTACCATACAAAAATATTTACACACATTGTTATGTGACCCTAACTGCTCTCCCCATACTGTGACAGCACACTCCTCCTTTCCACCTGATTCCCCAGGTCCATTCAACCAGCTCCTAAACCCTCTCTGCCTTCCCATCTCACCTCTGGACAGAAGCTGCCCATTTAGTCTCTTGTATCTACTTCAGCTAAGAGATAAACTCCTCATGAGTATCATTTTATGTCCCACAGTCCAGTCCAATCCCTGTCTGAAGAGTTGGCCTTGGAAACTGTTTTAGTTCTGAAATTATAGAGAATCCAAGGGCCATGCATTCCGGGGTTCCTCCAGTCTCATTCAGACCACTAAGTCTGATCTTCTTACTAGAATTTGAGTTCTGTACCCCATCTTTCTCCTGCTCCATCCGTGACTCTCTTTTGTGTTCCCTGTCAGGGCGGTCATTGGTGGTAGCCAGGCACCACCTAGTTCTTCTGGTCTCAGGCTGATGCAGTCTCTGGTTTATGTGGCACTTTTTGTCTCTTGGGCTAATATTTTCCTTGTGACTTTGGTGTTCTTCATTTTCCTTTACTCCAGGTGGGTTGGGACCAATTGATTGATGCATCTTAGATGGTTGCTTGCAAGCTATTAAGATTCCAGATGCCACTCACCCAAGTAGGATGCAGAATGTTTTCTTAATAAGCTTTGTTATGCCAGTTGACCTAGATGTCCCCTGAAAGCATGATCCCCAGATCCGTGCCCCTGCTATCTGTCACTAGAAGAGTTTGACTGTATTCAAGAAACTTAGCTTTGGTTTAGTCCAGTTGTACGGACTTCCCCTGTAGTGTGCGCTGTCCTTCGCTTCACCTAAGATAATTCTTGACTATTATCTAGTTAGTAAATAACCCTCACCCCCCCCCTCCACACCCTCGTAACCATCAAAGAATGTTTTCTTCTGTGTTTAAACCTTTTCTTGAGTTCTTATAATAGTGGTCTTATACAATATTTGTCCTTCTGTGACTGACTAAATTCACTCAGCATAATGACCTCCAGCTTCCTCCATGTTATAAGATGTTTCACAGCTTCATCGTTGTTCTTTATCGTTGCGTAGTATTCCATTGTATCGATATACCATAATTTGTTTACCCATTCGTGCGTTGATGGGTACCTAGGTTGTTTCCATCTTTTTGCTATTGTGAACAGTGCTGCAATGAACATGGGTGTGCATGTATCTATTTGTGTGACGGCTCTTATTTCTCTAGGATATATTTCAAGGAGTGGGATTGCTGGATCTTACGATACTTCTATTTCTAGCTTTTCAAGGAAGCACCAAACTGATTTCCAAAGTGGTTGTACCATTTTACATTCCCACCAACAGTGTATAAGTGTTCCGGTCTCTTCACAACTTCTCCAACATTTATTATTTTGTCTTTTTTGGATTAATGCTAGCCTTGTTGGGGTGAGATGGTGTCTCATTGTAGTTTTGATTTGCATTTCTCTAATGACTAATGATCGTGAGCATTTCCTCATGTGTGTTAGCCACCTGAATATCTTCTTTGGCGAAGTGCCTGTTCATATCCTTTGCCCATTTTTTAATTGGGTTATTTGTCTTTTTGTTGTTGAGGTTTTGCATTATCTTGTAGATTTTAGAGATTAGACGCTGATCAGATTCATCGTAGCCAAAATTTTTTTCCCAGTCTGTAGGTTGTGTTTTTACTCTTTTGGTGAAGTCTTTTGATGAGCGTAAGTAAGTGTTTGATTTTTAGGAGGTCCCAGTTATCTAGTTTCTCTTTTGATGTTTGTGCGTTGTTACTTATGGTTCATATTGTGTTTATGCCATGTATTAGGGCTCCTAGCATTGTCCCTAGTTTTTCTTCCATGATCTTTATTGTTTTCGATTTTATATTTAGGTCTTTGATCTATTTTGAGTTAGTTTTTGTGCATGGTGAGAGGTATGGGTCTTGTTTCGTTTTTTGCAGATGGATATCCAGTTATGCCAGCACCATTTGTTAAAGAGACTGTCTTTTCCCTAATTAACGGACTTTGTGCCTTTGTCAAATATCAGCTGCTCGTAGGTGGATGAATTTACATTTGGATTCTCAATTCTGTTCCGTTGGTCTATGTATCTGTCGTTGAACCAGTACTAGTCTGTTTTGAGGCGGTTTAGCAGGTTCTAAAATCAGGTAGTGTAAGGCCTCCCACATTATGCTTCTGGAGTAATGCTTTACTTCCCTGGGGCCTCTTCCCATTTCATATGACATTGGTGATTTGCTTCTCCATCTCATTAAAAAATGCCAGTGGAATTTGGATCGGGATTGCATTGTATCTGTAGATTGCTCTGGGTAGAACTGACATTTTTACAGAGTTGAGTCTTTCTATCCATGAGAAAGGTATGTTTTTCCACTTATGCAGGTCTCTTTTGGTTTCTTGCAGTAGTGTCTTGTAGTTTTCACTGTATAGATCTTTGACATCTCTGGTTAGATTTATTCCTAAGTATTTTATCTTCTTGGGGACTATTGTAAATGGTATTGATTTGGTGATTTCCTCTTTGAGGTTCTCTTTGTTGGTGTAAAGGAATCCAACTGACTTTTGTATGTTTATCTTGTATCCTGAAACTTTGCTGAAATCTTCTATTAGTTCCTCTAATTTTCTTGTGGATTCTTTGGGGTTTTCTGTGTATAAGAACATATCATCTGCAAATAGAGATGCTTTGACTTCTTCCCTTCCCATTTGAATGCCCTTTATTTCCTTCTGTAGCCTAATTGCTCTGGCTAGGACCTCTAGCACAGTGTTGAATGAGAGTGGTGATAAACAGCATCTTTGTCTAGTTCCCATTCTGAAGGGGAATGCTTTCAAAGTCTCTTCATTTAGGATGATGTTGGCTGTTGGCTTTGTATAAATACCCTTAATTATATTAAGGAGTTTCCCTTCTTCTCCTATTTTGTTGAGAGTTTTTATTATAAATGGGTGTTGGACTCTGTCAAATGCCTTTTCTGCATCGACTGATAAGATCAGGTGGTCCTTGTCTTTTGTTTTATTTATGTGATGGATTACATTGTTTTTTTAATGTTGAACCATCCCTACATAGCTGGTATGAATCCCACTTGATCATGGTGAATTATTTTTCTGATATGTTGCTGAATTCTATTGGCTAGAATTTTGTTGAGGATTTTTGCACTTATGTTCATGAGGGATAGTGGTCTGTAATTTTCTTTTTTTGTGGTGTCTTTACCTCGTTTTGGTATCAGGGTTATGCCGGCTTCATAGAATGAGTTTGGGAGTATTCCATCCTTTTCTATGCTCTGAAATACCTTTAGTAGTAGTGGTGTTAACTCTTCTCTGAAAGTTTGGTAGAACTCTCCAGTGAAGCCATCCGGGCCAGGGCTTTTTTGTTGGGAGTTTTTTAATTACCTTTCCAATCTCTTCTTTTGTTATGGGTTTATTTAGTTGTTCTACCTCTGTTTGTGTTAGTTTAGGTAGGTAGTGAGTTTCTAGAAATTTGTGCATTTCCTCTAGGCTTTCAAATTTGTTAAGAGTACAATTTTTCATAGTATTCTGTTATGATTCTTTTAATTTCAGTTGGGTCTGTTGTGATATCACTCATCTCATGTCTTATACGGGTTATTTGCGTCCTCTCCTCTTTTTCTTTTGTCATTTTGGCCAATGGTCTATCAATTTTGTTGATCTTTCAAAGAACCAGCTTTTGGTCTTGTTAACTCTTTCCATTATTTTTCTATTCTCTATTTCATTTAATTCTGCTCTAATGGTTATTATTTCCTTTCTTCTGGCACCTGAGGCTTCTTTTGCTGCTCTCTTTCTACTTGTTCCAGTTGTAGGCTTAATGTTTTGATTATGACCCTTTCATCTTCTTGGATGTTTGCATTTATTGCTACAAACTGACTCTGAGCACTGCTTTTGCTGTGTCCCAAAGGTTCTGGTAGGATGTGTTTTCATTCTCGTTTGATTCTATGAATTTCTTTATTCCATCCTTAATTTCTTCTATAACCCAGTAGTTTTTGAACAAGGTGTTGTTCAGTTTCCATGTGTTTAATTTTTTTTCCTTGCTTTTCTGTTGCTGATTTCTGCTTTTATGGCTTTATGGTCAGAAAAGATGCTTTGTAATATTTCGATGCTTTGGATTTTGTTAAGGTTTGCTTTACGGCCTAATATGGGGTCTACTCTGGAGAATGTTCCATGTGCATTGGAAAAGAAAGTATACTTGGCTGCTGTTTGGTGGAGTGTTCGGTATATGTCTGTGAGATAAAGTTGTTGATTGTAGCATTTAGCTCTTCTGTGTCTTTCTTGAGCGTCTTTCTGGATGTTCTGTCCTTCACCGAAAGTGGTATGTCTCTTTTCAGTGCTGTTAGAGTTTGTTTTATGTACTTTGGAGCCCTGTCGTTGCGTGTGTAAATATTTATCATAGTTATGTCCTCCTGGTGTATTGACCCTTTAACCATTATATAGTGTCCTTCCTTATCCTTCGTGGTGAATTTTACTTTAAAGTCTATTTTGTCAGAGATTAATATTGCCACTCCTGCTCTTTGAGTGTTTGCTTGATATATTTTTTTCCATCCTTTTAGTTTTAGTTTATCTGTGTCTTTAAGTCTCAGGTGTATCTTTTGTAGGCAGCATATAGACGGATTGTGTTTTTTAATCCAATCTGCCACTCTCTGTCTCTTTATTGGTGCATTTAGTCCATTTACATTCAGTGTAATTATTGATAGGTATGAGTTTAGAGCTGTCATTTTGATGTCTTTTTTTGTGTGTTGTTGACAGTTTCTTTGTTCCACTTAATTTTCTGTGCTGAGTTGTTTTTCTCTATGTGTTTTCTTTTCATCTTTTTCATTGTTGATTTTGTGTTTGCTGAGTCTTTTATATTTTTCTAGTTTTTTATTTTCACTTGTAGGATTGTTAGTTTCCTTTGTGGTTACCTTATTATTTACTCCTATTTTTCTAAGTTTATACCAGTCTTTTATTTTTTTATATTGCCTTAACTTCCTCTCCATATGAAAGAATCTATGTCTACATTTTTTAATTCCCTCTTTTTTGTTTTAATGGTGTCATCTTTTACATATTGACATCTGTTTCCCTATTTTCAGTGTTTTAGCTTTGATCTACTTTTGTGACTTCCCTATCTGGGTTGATATCTGGTTGCTCTGTCCTGTGTTCTAGTCCTGGGTTGTTATCTGATGTTACTGATTTTCTAACCAGAGGACTCCCTTTAGTATTTCTTGTAATTTTTGTTTGGTCTTTGCAAATTCCCTAAACTTCTGCTTATCTGGAAATGCCCTAATTTTGCCATCATATTTGAGAGACAGTTTTGCTGGATATATAATTCTTGGCTGGCAGTTTTTTTCCTTCAAGGCTTTATATATGTCATCCCATTGCCTTCTTGCCTGCATGGTTTCTGCTGAGGAGTCCGAGCTCAGTCTTATTGACTCTCCTTTGTAGATGACTTTTCATTATCCCTAGCCGCTCTTAAAATTCTCTGTTTATCTTAGGTTTTGGCAAGTTTGATTATAATATGTCTTGGTGACTATCTTTTGGGATCTACCTTATTTGGGGTTCAATGAGCATCTTGGTTCAATGAGCATCTTGGATAGATATCTTGTCATCTTTCATGGTATCAGGGAAGTTTTCTGCCAACAAATCTTCAACAATTCTCTCTGTATTTTCTGTTATCCCCCCCTGCTCTGGTACTCCAGTCAGTCTTAGGTTATTCCTCTTGATAGAGGCCCATATAATTCTTAGGGTTTCTTCATTTTTTAAAAAAAATCCTTTTATCTGATTTTTCCTCAAATAAGTTGGTGTCAAGTGCTTTATCTTTAATCTCACTAATTCTGACTTCCATTGCCTCAATTTTGCTCCTATGACTTCCTATTGAGTTGCCTAATTCTGAAATTTTATTGTTAATCTTCTGGATTTCTGATTGCTGTCCCTCTGTGGATTCTTTCAGCCTGTTAAATCTGTCATTATGCTCTTCTCTAATCTTTTTAATTTCCTCTATTGCGTGTTCTGCGTTTTGATTAACTTCCTTCCTAATTTCTTGAAGAGGTCTGTGTATTTATCTTTTGTATTCTGCCTCCAGTAATTCCAAGAAATTTTCCTCCTCTAGAATATTTCTAGATTATTTTGGGAGCTTGCTGAAGCCATCATGAATTGTCTCTTTATGTGATTTGATTATTGACTGTTGTCTCTGAGCCATCAATGAGTTCTTTATTTATTTTATGTTTGCTTACTGTGTCCTAGCTTTCTGTTTTGTTTTGATATGCCCAAAAAGGCTGCTCGTATGAGCTAGTTTGCTTATTGGCACCTTTCAAGCTCTAATGTCCTGTCACTAGGTGGTTAGATCTGCTACTAGGTATGTGAGCTCAGGAGTCCGCCCACTCCTCATGTATGTATTCAGCTCAGGTGCGCATGTAGATAGCCACCAAGTGTGTGGTGTAGGCTCTCACTTACAATCCTAGATGGGCAGGGGTGATTGGTGTAGGCACAGGCATCTGGCTGCAGCAGGGGGACACACTGTCAGCAAGGCAGGGGGCTGATGGCAACCCCCGAGTGTCCAGGAGGAAGGCGTGTCCCTGTTCCCTAGAGCGCATAGGTGGATGTGTTTTGCAGCTGGACTATGAGTACCTAATGCTGTTGGCTGTTAAGGACTGGGGGGCACCTCTTATTCATGGGCCCCTATCGCAGGTGGCTAGGTGGCATTGGGGGAGCCACCAGTCCTCAGGTCCCTGATGTGGGTAGGTGAAGACCCTGCTTAATGGGCAGAGCAGTGTCAAATGTCAAGAACCTGCCACTTCACAGATGAAACAGCTGAAGTTAGACTTCCTGTATATACCCCACTGTACTGTGGTAATGAAGGCCTACACTTTTGAAATGGGCACACACAAGTCTATGCCAGGGGAAAGCCACTCAAAGTCCATGGATCCCTTATGACTGTGCCTCAGCAAAGGAGCTGCACCTACCCTGAGTTCCTGGCTTAGTGGAGCCAGTAGTTTATATTTTCCCGTTTGTTAATTTGTTCACTCTCCAAAGCAGGAGAATGGCTCCGGGCATGCGACGGATCCTACTTTGGGCCCAGAGGACTCAGCAGTTGCTCAAGCTAGTCCGGAAGGTAAACGGGAGAGAGATTTTTCCCTAAGGGAGGTGTTTTTGATCCGCGCAGTAATCCGTACACAAGTACTTCTGTTTCGCCGATCAAGGGCTGCTTCTCACTGGTTCTGGGTGGCCGAGTAGGCTCTGGTGCTGTGTCTCTCCCAGTGTGGAAAACGCACCTCCCGAGGACCGCTGCTTGCCTGCCTCACTGCTCACCCCCAAGCTGATCAGTCCTGGAGGGCTCAGGCTCTTGCCAGGTCAGGACTGGCAACTCCTCGCTGCTTCCGAACCATCTCTCCCTCCCCCCCCGCCACTCAGTCCAGTTCCTCAACTCTGCCTTTGATGTTCAGGGCTGCCAGATTGCCATATATAATTGATTCACTTGTTTTTTTGGGTCTTTGTTGTAAGAGGGTCGACCGGAAACATCTGACTACTCCACCATCTTGGCCCCGCCTCCACGCCCAGCTTTCTTTACACCTCCTTTTTTTGACTGAGAAGGCACTCTTAGAAGAAGGTAAAGGCTCAGGAAATGGGAGAAGAGGGTAATTTCAGGACTCAGTTAAGAATCCACAGGGAAGCATCTAATCTGAGGCTTAATGGTATACACATCACATAAAATCAAACTGGAGACAGTGTGTGATGCCAAGAATAACCCAATCAAGAACAATGCAGCTTAACTGTTCCAGGCCTTCTCCTTCTCCATCACTGCACGCCCACTCACCACTACTCCCCTATCAGAATCATGTGGGGCCCTTATTCAAAACATAGATTTTTTTTGCCCCACACCAAAACTATTAAATCAGACCATCTGGGAATCAGAATTTTAAACGACATCCCCAGGTATTTCTGCTATATGGCCAAATTCAGAAACTGCTGGTTTCAAAATAAAGTTCAAACTTTATTTTGGCATCCAAAGCCTTCCATGACCCAATCCCTATCTCTCCATTATTATCATTTCTCCTTCTTGGACCTTGGGCTGTCCCCTCACCCTCCAGGTGAGACTATAGCAGTGCTATCCAACTGAACTTTCTATGATCATGGAAACAAAATGTTCTACATCTGTGCTATCCAATACAACAGCCATTAGCCACATGTGGCTATTGAGCACCTGACATGTGGCTAGCAGTTGCCATTTAGTTGATCCTAACTCATGGAGACCCTATGTGTGTCAGAGTAGAACCATGCTTCACTGGGTTTTCAATGGCTGATATCTCAGAAATAGAGTGCCACGTCTTTCTTCCAAGGTGCCTCTAGGCAGACTTGGCTAGGGGCTACTATACTGAACATCACAGCACTAGAGCAATAGAACAGTCCCTAGAAGTCCCCAGAAGACTAAGAGAGGCCAAAGCACAAACTCAAAACAACTCCATTTAACTTTGACCTCAAATATATATTGATGTGAGAATTCATTCATTCACTCACTTAACAAATGTTTATTGCTTATTATGTGCCAGGTACTATTTTAGGTACTGGGGATACAGCAGTGAACAAAACAAACATCCCTCCCTCAAGAAACTTATGTTCTAATGAGGCAGTATAGTACAGTACAGTGGTTAAGAACAAGACTCTGGAGCCAGAGAGCTTAAGTTCAGATTCCAGCTCCACTGCTAACCACTTGTGTGTTCTTCGAAAATCACTTAACTTCTCCATGCCTCAGTTGCTTATCTGTAATCTAATAATAACAATAACAAAAACCAGTTGTCATCAAGTCAATTCCAACTCACAGTACTGCCTAATAAGGTTTCTGTAAGGATTAAATTAGTTAATATATGTAAAGTACTTAGAACAGTGCCTGACATATAACTAGTAGCTTTTACTGTGATTGTTGTATTTTGTTGCTGTTGTTACAAACAGGGAGTGAGACAATTAACAAATAGCAAAAAATATGTCCAGTTAGTGGTATAAAGAAAAATAAAGCAGGGTAAAAGAACAGGGATTGCAGGAAAAGTCTCACTAAGACGGTGATACCTGAGAAAAGACCTGAAGGAGGAAAAGGAACAAGCCATGCAGACATTTAGGGAAGAATTTAATCCCCCTGTGAGGTAGGTAGTACTACTAACACCATTTTACAGATAGGAGAACTGAGGTTCAGACTAAGGAACCTGTCTAAGACCACATGGCTAATAAAAGACTGAGCCTGGAGTCCAATCCAGAACTGTGTAACACCAATCACTTCTCCAGTGCTGGATCCTGTTTGACCTCCACATTTTTCTGCGGTGAACCAAGACCCTTTTCATGTCAGTTTCCCCTTCGGCTCTGAGATTTACAAATTCAATATGACTACACAAACTCTCTGGGTTAAGGGATTACAATGGTTAAAGGCACAGGCCATTTAATCCACCCTGCCCACTCTGATATGTACTCTCACCAGTCACTTCCTAAGCAGCTCCACACCAGGACCTCCATATTAACTATAGGCTGTGCGTAGAAAACAGGCATTTATTAAGACCAACAAGCCTGAAACACCAGGAAGGAGAGGTAAATTATACATCAGAAATAGAAACTCCACTGCTTCCAGCCAGGCCTCTGAGGAAAAACCTCTGCAAGATGTGCACTGTAGGGAAACTATGATCAAAAGTTAGGTTCAACCTACTGAACCTTTTCTAATCTAACCTTGGTACACAAAATATATAGAAATAAGGGGGTATGGGGGGCACTGAAGGAAACCCCATGTCCTTACTTATCTGTAAAGAAGTCAGTAGTTTAAAATACTTCCAACAATATTTTCTCTGTATGTTTTAACCATGCTCGTGGAAATACTTGGCAATTTTTTCCAGAAAATGATTAGTGCTGTCAGGAGCAGTAGATTCTAGTCTTCCTCTAAAACTTACTAGAAAAGTCATTTCCCCTTTCTGAGCCCCAGCTCCCTCATCAGTTAGAAACAGAGGCTACACTAGAGATTCTCTAAAGGTCCCATCGTCAGCTCTTTACGACATGTTATATTAATAATGAAACAGTATCTGTATACCTTCAGACTCAGACCCAAAATTCACTCACTCAATAAACATTTACTCACTCAAACATTTATTGAGTACCAACAGTATGCTAGGCATTGAAAACAAATACATTAAACAGATAAATTCATGAAAAGTTTCACATATGCTGCTTTTCGCACTCAATATATAACGTTTTTTCACTCATACAGATAAAAATTTCAGAGTTGTGTTCCTACTAAAAACCAAAACTTGGCTCCAAGTTCCTATAGTTTAAAAAAAAAAAAAAGCCACACTTAATAGCACTATAGATCTTTTATTGCCTATGCTATACTTTTAAACCCTCAAAAATAAAAATAAAAATTGTCCTTATTAAATCGTAGCTCACACTGATCTTTCCCTTTTTTTAAATCACAGATAGCCTGAACTACCCATTCAGGATATTTTTCCCACTTACTATCTGGTGAGACCATCTCTAATTGTCATGCACATGTGTTTTTCTTACAACCAACCTTTAGTTCCTTGAGAATAGATCCAACATCTTAGTGTTCTTTGCATCTCCAATAAGACTTTTTAAAAATTTACTTAAAACCCATACAAAGACTAATCTGAAAGAATGTGAAGTGGTTCATCTTATTAAAGTATAATAATAAGACATTTTATTAAGGAATAAAAATTTTAAAAAAACCACTGCTGTAGAGTCAATTCCAATTCATAGCAGCCCTATAGGACAGAGCAGAACTGCCCCACAGGGTTTCCAAAGAGTGGCTGGTGGATTCGAACTGCCGACCTTTTGGTTAGCAGCCAAGCTCATTACCACTTCACCACCAGGGCTCCAATAACAAAAAGACAGCCTTATTTGTTTACTTATTCTGGACTGCCAGAAGAATGAACAAACCTGTCTTGGAAAAAGTACATCGAAAATGCTCCTTTGAAACAAAGATGGTGAGACTGAGACTCGCATACTTCGGCCATGTTATCAGGAAGGACCAGTCCCTAGAGAAGGATACCGTGCTTGGTAATGTAGAGGGTCAGCGAAAAAGACGACCCTCAATGAGATGGAATGACATAGAGGCTGCTACAACGTGCTCAAACATAACAGATTGTGAGGATGGTGCAGGACAGGGCAGTGTTTTGTTCTGTTGTACGCAGGGCCACTAAGAGTTGGAGCCAACTCATCAGCACCTAACAACAATAAGACAGCTAAAAATGAATTTTAAAAATCATCAGGGGGATAAATTTTAAGTCAAATTATCAAAATCCAAGTCCTATATGTATCATAAGGGGCCCTGGTGGTGCAGCAGTTAAGCACTCAGATGCTAACCAAGAGGTTAGTGGTTCAATCCCACCCAGCAGCTTTGCAGTAGACAGACCTGGCGATCTGCTCCCATAAAGATAACAGCCTAGAAAACCCCACAGGGCAGTTCTACCCTGTCATGTGGGGTCACTATGAGTCGAAATCAATTCGATGGTACCTAACGACAACAGTTAACATATCTACCATATATGTGCCACGTGATTACTGGCAAGTTATAATCTCAGAAGGCTCAGCTTGCTCATGAATAAATGAAGATACAATGCCCATATCTCAGAGAGTCACTGAAGCACAGAGGTTAAGAGAATCAGCTCTGAAGCCAGGCACCATCAGATTCAAATCACAGCTTCACCACATATTAATTGTGTGATGTTTAACACCTCTTTGGGAGTCAGTCTCTTCATCTGTTCCAAATGTGGACAATATTACTTCCATAGTTGATGTAAAAGTTAATAATGCATGTAAAACACTTAGCACAGTGTCTGACACATAGTAGGCATTCAATAAAAGGTAGCTGTTATCATCATCTCCAGGTTGTTTTTGTAGATTATCTAGGGGGAAAACACTCTGAAGTTTAAAGTCCATGAAAATGTTTGCTATCACTCACATCCAAAACTATGAGGCAGATTAGTAAAAATGAGCAAAAATGTGTTCAAAGAGAGTTGTGTTAAATAACTTTAAATATAGTTTCTTATACCTCTCTCCTTTGCATTTCTGGCCTCCTTTCAAACATCTTTAATACTGCAGTAAGGGCAGGAGTAGAAATGCAAGCTGTGTACTTGCAACAGACAGGAAAGGTGAGGCTTGAGGTTTTTCTACATAGCTGGGACAAAATTGCCATGCCTCCTCCTTCTAGCCCTTCAGGACAGGCTTTTCCCATGGCTGCCTGGGCAGGAATTGGCAATCTATAGCTTCCAGGAAGGCCAACTGAAACTGAAGCAGCTGGTTTTGTTGTTTTTTTTTTAAACCCCCTAATACTATTAGAACACACTGGTGCCTCTGGGCCTGTGGACTGTTCCACAGGCCGACGGTAGGTACAGCCAAAACATGAAGGCAGCAGAGGGCAGAAAAAGGACAAGGCACAAGGACAATACTCAAAAAGCAAGTGTAGCATAATCACCAATGCGAACAGTTTCAGGCACATGTGTTGAAAAAGCCAACATATGTGCAGTCACTGGTATAATTACTTTTAATCCATTATGAACAGAGCATATGAAGAGTGTTAAAGAAAAGGCTGATCTGTGTCCCATATACATAACCAAAAAAAACTCGTTGCCATCAAGTTGATTCTGACTCATAGCGACCCAACAGGACAGAGTAGAACTGCCCCACAGGGTTCATATACATAGATCCTGAAATATCAGAACTAAAAGAGCTTTTAGAGATTGTCTAGTCCAGCATTACTGTCATTATGGATTCAAGAACTAAGGACCAAAGAGGGCCATAGTCACACAGGCAAGTTGAGGGGCAGAGCTGAGTTCTGAACCCAGGAGACTAGGCTGACTGTGGACCTCAGTACAAAGTGTGTAGGAAGGGAATATATTAAGAACCTTATCATTTGTAAACAAATTCCCAGAGAGGGTTTAAGAATCCCCAAATTCTCATGAATATACATGTAAAAATTTTCAACAAAATTCTAGCCAATAGAATTCAGCATTACATCAAAAAAACAATACAACATGACCTAGTGGTATTCATACCAGGTATATAAGAATGGTTCAACATTAGAAAATCAATCAGCATAATCCACCATATAAACAGAACAAAAGAAAAGAGTCTCATGATAATCTCAATCGACGCAGAAAAGGCATATGATAAAGTCCAACACCTATTCCTGATAAAAACTCTCAATATAAGAGGAATAAAAGGGAAATTCCTCAATATAATAAAGGGCATCTATACAAAACCAACAGCCAACATCGTTCTCAATGGAGAGAGGCTGAAAGCATTCCCCTTGAGAATGTGAACAAGACATGGATGTCCTTTATCACTACTTCTATTTAACATTTTGCTGGAAGTTCTAGCTTGAGCAATAGGGCAAGAAAAAGAAATAAAGGGCATCCAAATTGGAAAGGAAGAAGCAAAACTATCCCTATTTGCAGATATATGATCCTATACATAGAGAATCTGAAAGACTCCACAAGAGAACTACTGGAACTAATGGAAAGATTCAGCAGAGTAGCAGGAGACAAGGTCAGCATACAAAAAATCAGTTGGATTCCTATACACCAACAAAGAGAACTTCGAAAAGGAAATCAGGAAAATACCATTTATAACAGTCCCTAAAAAGATAAAAATTTTAGGAATAAATTTAACCAGGAACATAAAAGAACTATATAAATAAAAATAAAAACATTATTGCAAGAAACCAGGAGAGACCTACATAAAGGAAAAACGTATTACGCTCATGGATAGGAACACTTAATTTTGTGAAAATGTCAATTCTACCCAAAGCAATCTACAGATACAATGCAATCCCAATCCAAATACCAACGGCGTTCTTTAACAAGATGGAAAAAAGAATCACCAACTTTATATGGAAAGGAAAGAGGGCCTGGATAAGCAAAAAACTATTGAAGAAAAAGAACAAAGTAGGAGGCCTCACACTACCTGATCTCAGAATCTACTGTACAGCCACAGTAGTCAAAACATGCTGGTACAGGTACAACGACAGACATATAGACCAATGGACAGAATCAAGAACCCAGATATAAATCCATCCACTTACGGTCGGCTGATCTTTGACAAAGGACCATAGCCCATTAAATGGGGAAAAGACAGTCTTTTTAACACATGATGCTGGCAAAACTGGATGTCCATCTGTAAAAAAATGAAACAGGACCCATACCTCACACCATACATAAAAACTAACTCAAAATGAATCAAAGACCTAAATATAAAACCTAAAACAATAAAGATCATGGAAGGAAAAAATAGGGACAATGTTAAGTGCCCTAATACACAGCACAAAGAGAATACAAACCATAACTAACAATGTACAAACACCAGATGATAAACTAGATAATTGGGAGCACCTAAAAATTAAATACTTATGCTCATCAAAAGACTTCACCAAAAAAGTAAAAAGAGAACGTACAGACTGGGGAAAAAATTTTGGCTACAACATAACTGACAAGGGTCTAATCTCAAAAATCTATAGAACACTTCAACACCTCAATAACAAAAAGACAAACAATCCGGGTAAAAAATGGGCAAAGGATATGAACAGATACTTCATTGAAGACATTGAAGCAGCTAACAGACATATGAGGAAATGCTTGGAATCATTAGCTATTAGAGAAATGCAAATCAAAACTACAATGAGATTATCATTTTACCCCGACAC
This sequence comes from Dugong dugon, assembly GCA_030035585.1. Lineage (NCBI taxonomy): Eukaryota > Metazoa > Chordata > Mammalia > Sirenia > Dugongidae > Dugong > Dugong dugon. The sequence goes on along the minus strand of CM057467.1, from coordinate 73,563,042 downwards.
TACTGGCACTAATTTAAAAAAAACAGAAAATAACAATGTTGGAGAGGTTGCGGGGAAACTGGAACTCTTATGCACTGCTGGTGGGAATGTAAAATGGTACAACCCCTATGGAAAATGATATGGAACCTCCTTAAAAAGCTAGAAATAGAAATACTGTATGATCCAGCAATCCTACTCCTAGGAATATATCCTAGAGAAATAAGAGTCATAACATAAACAGGCATATGCACACTCATGTTCATTGCAGCCTTACTCACAATAGCAAAAAGACAGAAACAACCTAACTGCCAATCAACAGATGAACGGGTAAACAAATTATGGTACATATATACAATGGAATACTACATAACGATAAAGAACAATGATAAATCTGCAAAACATCTCACAGCCTGGATGTATCTGGAGTGCATTATGCTGTATGAAATAAGTCAATCACAAAAGGACAAATATTTTAAGAGACCACTATTATAAAAACCCAAGAAAAGGATTACACGCAGGAAAAAAAATTTTTTTTTGATAGGGAAGGGAAATCACTAACTAGATAGTAGACAAATGTTAACTTTGGTGAAGGAAAAGACAACACACGATACAGGCGAAGTCAGCACAACTTGACCAAGGTAAAGCCACAGAAGCTTCCTAGACACATCCAAACACCTCAAGGGAACCAGTTACCAAGTCTGAGGGCTGGGGACTACGGTCTCAGGGGACATCTTGGTCAAGTGGCATAACATAGTTCATAAAGAAAATGTTCTACATCATACTTTGGAGAGTAGCATCTGGGGTCTTAAAAGCTTGTGAGTGGCCATCTAAACTACGTCTATTGGTCCCATCACGTTTGGAGAAAAGGAGAATAAAGAAAACTAAAGACACAAGGAAAATATCAGTCCAAAGGACTAACAGACCACATGAACCACAGCCTCCACCAGTCTAAGCCCAGAAGAACAAGCTGGTGCTGGGCTACCACCACCAACTGCTCTAACAGGGGTCAATGATAGAGGTTTCCGAACAGAGCAGGAGAAAAATGTAAAACAAAATTCAAATTCACAAAAAAAAGACCAGACTTACTCTTCTGACACAGACTGGAAAAACCTCTCAAACTATAGCCCCTGGACACCTTTCTAACTCATAACTGGAGCCATTCCTGAAGTCTACCTTCAGTCAAAGATTAAACAGGTCTATAATAAACAAACGCGAGGAACATGCTTAGTTCAATCAAGGATATGAGACCAAATGGGCAACACCTGCCCAAAAGCAAAGATGAGAAGGCAAGAAGGAACAGGAAAACTGGACAAATGGACACAGAGAACCTGGGATGGAAAGGGAAAGGAGGAGAGTGCTGACACATTGTGGGGATTGCAACCAATGTCACAAAATAATTTGTGTATAAATTTTTGAATGAGAAAGTAATTTGTGCTATAAACTTTCATCTATACCACAGTAAAGTTTAAAAAAAAGAATCCCCAAATTTACAAATTTCACTAACTGTAAAACACATGCTGGTTGGCTGGGTAGGAGGCATTCCTTAGCTAAGTAACACCCATCCACCACTGTCTCATCAAGTTCTTTTCAAATGACCACCCTGGGAAAATGAGAAATTATTGCACGCCATGGACCTTTGGGGTCCCTCAAAAACAAAGCTGCATATGGTAAATTCATCAAAGCGAAGTACCTAAAACAAAGCCCAAATCTGTAAAGAGTAATGAAGGTAGAGAGTTCACTACCCAGCTGCTGTCCAGGGCATAACCCATCTTTGAAGAGGGAGCACATCTACAGTGGTATTGACAGAAATAAAAAGTAAATCCTCAAATCCAGAATTCAAGGCTCTTTAAAATCTAGTCTCAACCTCTAGCACTCCTCACCATCTGACAATGCTCTAGCCAGACTTGACAAGAACTTGGCTTTCCAACACTGTTTAAAGAGGAAGAGAAGTGTGCTCACTTTCCTCCACAAACCTGTGTCATACCTGTAAATTCATATCCTAACCGTGTTTCAGGCCCAGCTCAAAACTTCCATTTCTAGGAAGCTTTCTCTAAAAAGCCCACATCAAAGTGATCTCTCCTCATTGACTTTGACCTCTTTTCACCATTTTTTCTAGCATCTCCCACTGTTCTGCCACCCTGGACTCTCCACCCCAGCATTACTTAGTTCAGTCTGTGCTCTGATCACATCAGTCTAGTTGCTTCTTTATAGGGGCAGCAAACTCTCACTGCCCCTGGAGCTTTGCTTTGTCTATATTATTTTTCCCAGATTCAAATCATACCAACCCAGTTACAGGGTAATAGAAAGAAGACTGGACAACTCGGGCTCAGAGGATCAGATTCCCACAGAAATCTACCTAGCTCTTTCAACTAAGCGACACATCCTCCATATTAAAACCAGGTTAAACAATTCTAAGAGGTTATACCTAATAACCTAGGCTTTCTGAGGGATGTGAAGGTACATAAAGCATGATCTGTGCCCCCTAAAAGCTTATGATCTTTATAGGAAAACAGGAGGTAGCAGAGTCTGATAGGGGAAAAACTGGCCCGGCAACATTGGGGTCCTGGTCTCACCTCTGCCACAGAATCTGTGCCTTCCCTTTACTGGGCCTCAGTTTTCCTCCTCCGTAAAATGAGCACGGGTTAGACTCAGTGATTTTTAAGGCCCCTCTCAGCTTTGATATTCTGTGGAAAATAACCACAGTACTAGCCAGTTCATGCAGCAAGCCAAAAGGGTATTTACGGATAATGCCTAATGTAACCAGAAACAATGTTGCTGGATTCAAAGGAAGCTGCTCTGTGACTGCCAGATCCAAATGGAACCTCAAGGGGGTGAAGGGGGAATGGGAAAGTTGAAGCCAGATGATGAATGCATCTGCTGCTAGGAGGTCATGGCTAATCACAGGAACACTTCTCATTCCGGAAGGTCTGTACAAATCCTCCATTCAGGTCCTAAGGTCCCTTCTCATACAAAGGAGCCTCGTGGCCCAGAGAGGGAGAGATACCAGTCAGGAGCCTGGCAACAGACAATCAACAAAGTCAAATGGGGCAAAGCCCATCCTGCCCAGAGCTGAGGCCACATTTTAGGCTTTCTCAGGTTTTTTCTTACCAGAGCACGTAAAGGGGAGCAATAGGACAGCAGGGCTCTGGTAGAGCTGAATTTTTCAAAACATGTAATGAATCTGAAACCTCTTTTAGCCAATAAAATATAGTTTTTGCTTTGTAGGACTTATTTACAAATTTCTGAGAAATTACAGCAAATTATTTTTAGTAAACATTAGAAATAAAAAAGCACACGTTATACAATTGATCACATTCAGGTTCAAATTCCAGGTTAACTACTTATATCTGTTTAACCCTGGGCAACCTACTTAACATCTCTTAGCCTTAGTTTCCTCATCTATAATAATGTAGCTAAGAATCTCCAACCCACAGGGTTATCCTCAGAATTAAATGAGACAAATGCGAAGCACACAGCAGCTACTCAGTGTGAATTCATTCTTCCTTCCTGCACCCATATCACACTATATTTACTTCTAATAAAGAACTAAGCTGCATTTTATTTCTCTCCTTATATATCTGTCTCTGCCATGATAAGACTGAGAACAGCTTGAGAGCCCAGGGGCAATATCTTAATCTATCTTTGAGATGCCTAACACATAGTAGGGGCTTGGGTGAATGTGTTTACCATGCGTCCAATCTTATGCTCAGTGCTATAGAGGGAACAAAGTAATAATCACTATAATGTTGAAGATAATACTCATAAAACAACAAACACATAGCATTTACTATGGGCCAGGCACAATTCTAACTAAGCCCTTTACATTAATTCATTTAATCCTCATAATAACTTGACGAGGTAGTTATTACCTCCACTTTACTGATGAGAAAACTGAGGCATAGAGGGATTAAATAACTTGCCCAAGTCCAGAACAGGCAAATCCATAGAGAAAGAAAGTAAATTAGTGGTTGCCAGGGGCTGGGGTGGATGGAAAATGAGAAGTGACTGGTAATAGGTATAGGATTTCTTTTGGGAATGATGAAAATGTCCTAAAATTAGATAGAGGTGATGGTTGCAGAACTATGAATATACTACAAATCCACTGAATTGTATACTATACAGGATAAATTTTATAGTATATGAATTATATCTCAATAAAGCCCAAAGTCACAAAGCCAGAAGTAGCAGACTCAGAATTCTAACCCTTAAAATCTGTGCTTTTAACCACTATTCTATACTGCCCTCAAAGAATTTAAAATCCAGTACTATCCAGTTGTTATCATTACTTACTTACTAAGATATTGCGGAAAAAAACAAGGCCCGGAATCGCAGGTGTTCAATAATGTTTAATTGAATTGAACCAAAAAACAGTGAGCTTACTCATTAATTTAATTCCTGATGTCAAGGCATTTACAGTATAAAACTGTGGCCCAGATATATGAACAAACTATCCCTAATAAAAGCTAGAAGGAAACAAGTACTCTGTAAAAATAATTTCCCTAGGGAAGCATCTGTTGGAAAGTGGTCTGGAGAGATATTCACTATTCACTGAATATGCATGAGCTCCTCTACAGTTCCCGACTAAGGAACAGACCATCAGTTGCTCATATGCAAGTTGAAGCTGAAACTAAAGAAAATTAAAACAAGTTCACAAGAGCCAAAATACGACCTCGAGTATATCCCACCTAAATTTGGAGACCATCTCAAGAACAGATCTGACGCACTGAATACTAATGACCGAAGACTAGACGAGTTGTGGGATGACATCAAGGGCATCATACATGAAGAAAGCAAAAGGTCATTAAAAAGACAGGAAAGAAAGAAAAGGCCAAAATGCAAGTCAGAAGAGACTCTGAAACTTGCTCTTGAGTGCACAGTAGCTAACGCAAATGGAAGAAATGATGAAGTAAAAAAGTTGAACAAAAATTTGAAAGTAAAGTATGAAATGTGCAAAGACCTCAAGTCAGAAAACCAAAAAGGAAGAACACACTCGGCATTTCTCAAGCTGAAAGAACTGAAGAAAAAATTCAAGCCTCAAGTTGTAATTCTGAAGGATTCTATGTGGAAAACACTGCATTATGTAGGAAGCATCAAAACAAGATGGAAGGAACACACAGTCACTGTACCAAAATGAATTGCTCAATGTTCAGCCATTTCAGGAGGTAGCACATGATCAAGAACCGATGGTACTGAAGGAAGAAGGCCAAGCTGCACTGAAGACCTTGGTGAAAAACAAGGCTCTAGGAACTGGCAGAATACCAACTGAGATGTTTCAAGAAATGGATACAGCACTGGAGGTGCTCACTCGTCTATGTCAAGAATTTGGAAGACAGCTACGTGGCCAACCAACCGGAAGAGATCCATAATTTGTGCACATTCCAAAGAAAGGTGATCCAACAGAATTTGGAAATTATCAAACAATATCATTAATATCACATGCAAGTAAAACTGTGCTGAAGATAATTCAAAAATGGTTGTAGCAGTACATCCACAGGGAACTGCCAGAAAGTCAAGCTAGATTCAGAAGAGGACGTCAAACGAGGGATATCACTGCTGATGTTAGACAGATGCTGGCTGAAAGCAGATAATACCAAAAAGATGTTTACCTGTGTTTTATTGACTATGCAAAGGCATTCCACTGTGTGGATCATAACAAATTATAGGTAACAAATTATGGGAATTCCAGAACATTTAATTGTGCTCATGTAGAACCTGTACATAGACCAAGAGGCAATTGTTTGAACAGAACAAGGGGATACTGTGTGGTTTAAAATCAGGAAAAGTGTGTGTCAGGGTTGTATCCTTTCACCATACTTATTCAATTTGTATGTCAAGCAAATAATCCAAGAAGCTGGACTATATAAAGAAGAAAGGGGCATTAGGATTGGAGGAAGACTCAGTAACATGCAAGATGCAGATGACACAACTTTGCCTGCAGAAAGCGAAGAAGACTTAAAGCACTTACTGATGAAGATCAAAGACTACATCCTTCAGTATGAATTACACTTCAACAAGAAGAAAACAAAAATCCTCACAACTGAACCAATAAGCAACATCATGATAAACAGAGAAAATGTTGAAGTTGTCAAGGATTTCATTTTACTTCGATTCACAATCAACGCCCATGGAAACAGTAGTCAAGAAATCCAATGAGGTATTACATATGCTACAAAAGACCTCTTTAGAATGTTAAAAAGCAAAGATGTCACTTTGAGGACTAAGGTGTGCCTCACCCAACCCACGGTGTTTTCAATCGTCTCATATGCATGCGAAAGCTGGACAATGAATGAGGAAGACCAAAGAAGAACTGACGTATTTAAATTATGGTGTTAGCAAAGAATACTGAATATACCATGGGCTGCCAGAAGAAAGAACAAGCCTGTCTTGGAAGAAGTACAGCCAGAGCGTTCCTTGGAAGTGAGTATGTACTCTGAACATGTTATCAGGAGGGACCAGTCCCTGGAAAAGGACATCATGCTTGGTAAGATAGAGGGTCAACAAAAAAGAGGAAGACCCTTGACAAGATGGATTGACACAGTGGCTGCAACAATGGGCTCAAACATAACAATGACTGTGAGGATGGCACAGGACGAGGCAGTGTTTCGTTCTGTTGTACATAGGGTCACTATGAGACGGAACCGACTCGACATCACTCAACAACAACCACTACCTATACACTTACTAGACCTCTTGCAGTTAGGCAGCACCATGTGACTTCCTTTGGCCAATGTTGTCACTTCCAGGCAGAAGTATTTTGACAGCCGGTGCGTGAGACTCCAGCTCTCTCTTTTCTCCTGCAAAGATGTCCTGGAAGTCTCATGTTGAGATGGTGGCATAACAAGAATGAAGCAGTCTAAATACTTGAGTCATCACACTGTAGAGGACAACTGCCCTCGAGAGTCACCTGACCTGCACTGGAATTCATATGAGCAAGAACTCAATAAATCTTTGTTACATTAAACCATTAAAATCTTGGGGCTAATTTGCAGCCAAAACAGTTCAGCCTGTCCTGACCAATATAAGTAAAACAAAAAATGAATCTAGAATACATGAATTCAAATTTGTACTCTATCACTTACTTTTTGGCTAAATTATTTAAACTCACTGGCCCTTGGTTTATTCATCCTTAAAATGGGGGTAATAAGTATTCGCTTGGAGTTGTTAAAATAATTAAATATTTGAAAGCACCTGGCATAACCCAAGAGCCTTTGGAAAAAAAACATGTGAGACCAAATCTGATGCTTGCCTGATAAGAGAAATTCTAATAGGAGTCTATGGTGTCAAAAGCAAGAAAGGGCACAGTGTTTTGGGGGGAATTTGTGTGTTGAAAATAGTTCTGAAGGAACAGTTACTTGTTTCTCTGAAAACAAACAAAAAAGCTATATTCTTGTCTGCACAGCATTTTACATGTCCAAAATTACCTCCCATACACTGCTACATTTGATCTTCACAAGAGTCCTGTAAAGTAAAGATCCTTATCAAAGACAGACTAATACAAGCATCTAAAGCTTAATCTATACCTACTTATGGATCAGTGGGAGAAGAACTTTAATAGTGTCCTTTTAAAGCAACAGAAAGATACTGGGAAGACGGCTGGGGACCATGGTCTCAGGGGACATCTAGCTTAACTGGCATAACTTATGCTATAAAAGTATGTTCTTTACATCTGACTGTGGTGAATAGCAACTGGGGACTTAAAAGCCACAAGTGGCCATCTAAGATACATCTACTAGTCCCATCCCAGCTGAAGCAAAGGAGAATGAAGACCAAAGGCACAAGGAAAAGATTAGTCCAAAGGACTAATGGACCACAACCTTGCCAGACTGAGCCCAGAACAACTAGATGGTGCCCAGTTACCACCAGCAACTGCTTTCGCAGGGATCACAATAGAGGGTCCTGGAGAAAGCAGGAGAAAAATGTAGAACAAAATTCAAATTCACAAAAAAAAAAAAAAAGACTAGGCTTTCTGGTCTGACAGAGACTGGAGAAACCGCGAGAGTATGGCCCCCAGACACCCTTTTAACTCAGTACTGAAGTCACTCTGAGGTTCACCCTTCAGCCAAAGATTAGACAAGTCTATAGGGCCAACAATAACACATGTGAGGGATGTGCTTCATAATTCAAACATGTATACAAGACTAATGGGCATACCAGCCTAAAAGCAAAGATGAGAAGGCAGGAAGGGACAGGAAAACCGGACGAATAGAAACAGGGAACCTGGGGTGGAAAAGGGGAGAGTGTTGACACATCACCTGGTTGGCAACTAATGTCACAAAACAATTTGTGTATTAACTGTTTAATGAGAAACTAATTTGCTCTGTAAACTTTCACCTAGATTACAATGAAAAAATAACACAACAGAAAGAAAAGGTACTTATGTTAGCAGTTCCCCACCAGCACCACCAGGTGTGATAAAGAGGTACTATAACTCACTCTGCCCCAAAATAGCTTCCTCTGCCCAATTACTGTGCCTAAAATTCCTTCATTTAGACATTCACTCCAGGAAGGGATAATACAACATCAACAACACATCAGTTCTTATAAACCAATGAGACAGCTATCTAACCCTTGGGAAACCCAGTGACTATGGCACATGACAGAGAGTTTTTCTTGAAATCACATATTCTGGGAAAGAAGCCTTAAAAGGCATTTTACTGATGTAAACAAGCAACTCATTAGTGAGAACGCAAGCACGCGGGAAAATGTGTGCTCTAGTGTAATAAATAAAAAATTAACAAAAAAAGGAGAAGAAAAGGTGCTGCTTCCAATCTACTGAATTGACAAAAAAAATTCTAGTAAAGGTATGAAAAACAGGACTTCAAACCTGTTTGCTCTGGTAAGAACCCCTGCTGATAATTTGCGTTTCTAAATGGTTCCCACGTAATGCTAACACTGCTGGTTAAACACCAATTCTGAGAACCACTAGTAGAGCAGTGGTTCTCAGAATTTATTTATTCATAAGAATCATCTGGGGATCTTGTTAGATTCTGATTCAGTATATCTGGGGGTGGAAATTTAAATTCTCAGCAGGGGTTCAAACCGGAAGAAATGGGTTCAAAACCCTGATGAAAAACTAAAATCACTCATGATATGTAATTATAAAATCACAAGGGCTCAATGTATATGTGCTAACTGATCAATATAAAATATCCAGGACAGCTGTCTTGCCCTCAAGAGGTTTATAAGTAGGAGAGATGATAAACCTCGAGCACACATAGCTATAAGGAAAAAAGTAAAAAATGACAGAAGAATATAAATAAAGTGCTACGGAAGAAATGAGGCTGAAGAAATCACTTCTCACAGGAAAGGCAACATGAAAGAGGTGGCATTTTGGCTGAGTGTTAAGAGTCTTAAGAATTAGAATCTTCTTAGGAAACTCCCTCAAAGCACCACGATTTCTCACCTTTTAGGGAAACATCTCAGAGCTCTACAAAATGAACCTATAATACAATACAAAGAGCTCTGATCTTGTCAAAAATACCTTAATGAGTCCTGGCTCTGTCCTTTACCAGCTGTTAACTCAAGAAAGTTATTTAACCTCTCTGATATCAATTTCCTCATCAGTCAAGTGGGGAATAATACCACTGACCTTACTGGATTGTTGAAAGAGTGAAGTGAGATAAATAGCTGAGAAAGTGTCTGATAAAGTATAAAGCATTTAAAATTTTTTTAAGAGATAGTAGTAACACATGTAAAATTAATACCCTTTCGTTTCTATACCATGATAGAATAGGCTTAAGTAATCCTCCAATTTTAAATTATTGCTGGAATTGAACATCATTATATTTCCAATAAACATATCTCAAACTCTAAGCCCAATTAAGTTTTACTTTTGAGTGCCTCCTAAGGCAGAGATCACATGTAATTCACCTTTATGTAAGTGCCTAGCAGTAAATGCCTGATGAGTCTATAAACTAATCAACAGGCCCCTGGTACCTTAAAGAGTTGTCTCTGCGTGGTAGAAAATCCTTTATTCATTCATCCAACAAATATTAAGTGCCTACTATGAGCCTGGCACTGTGCTGGATCTTACAGAAGCAGCAATGAACAAGGCAGACATGATCCCTGCCCTCATGGAGTTTACTGTCTAGTGGGGAAGACAGATGACAGATATCGAACAAATAATTACAAGTATACTGATAAGTTATTAAGAAAACAATACCGATTGCTTCAGGAGCTCACAGTAGACAAGACCACGTGGTCAGAGAAATTTATAGCTGAAAGACACCTTGAAGGTCACAGAGTCCACATACTTTTTTTTTTTTTTTTTTTTTAAAGAAATTTAGTAGTAAACAACCTCCCCCATTTTAACTCCCACCCCCTACCACCTCAAGCAGCTAGTCTAAAACCCAGGTCACCTGATTGCTAGAGGCTATTGCTCTTCTCCCTATTCCAGTTCATAGATTTCTAAGTCTAACAGAAATTGATGCTATATTATTAACAGTTAAAGAGCACTGTTTAATCTAAGGGCGGGGGGGGAGGTGGGAGCCTCATACATGTCATGATGGATTGTGCTTGCCCATTAGTTCTCTGAAGGTACATTCATAGCATGCAGAAATAAATACTTTTAAACCCCAAGGGAGTCAAGGAAAAATGACAGCAACTCAGAAGTACCTATCACACCTCACAACCTTGGTCTTGGCTTAGGGATATCAATTACTTTTTTGAAATACCTAATATGACCTTGAGTGTTTTTTAATATAAAGGCAGATAATGTAGTTTTTCAATGCAAGATAAGAAACACAAGCAATTCATATTAGGGTCACTTACAGAAGTAGAGATTTGGAACCATTCCTTTCAGGATGGGTCATAGCTCAATAGTAAATTCCTATTAAAAGGGCCGTGGAGTTTAGGGGAAAGACTTGGAAGCCCCAGCGACTCCAACTCATTGATTACATGACTTTGGGGCAGGGGTAAAGGCTCTCTGATTTAATATTTCATTCTCAGTGCGTTATACGATGTCCAAGTGTTGGCACATAGTAGATACTCAAAACACATTTGCTGAAAGCCTGAATGAATGAAGAAATCTCCTAAATTTTTTTATAGGTTTTCTTTATTACTAGTGATGCAGTTCAAATCCACCAGCCGCACTCCTTGGAAACCCTATGGGGCAGTTCTACTCTGTTCTAAAGGGTCACTATGAGTCAGAATCGACTCGACGGCAATGGGTTTGGTTTTTTTGGTTTGAATCTGGGCTGACCTGCTCTTATGATACACTTATAACCAGCAGAGTGCAGCACAAGTGATGCTGTGTGACTTCTGAAGCTACGTCAAAAACAGCCATGCAGCTTTTGCCTGGTTCTATTTGTATGCTCCCTAGAAAGCAACCATGAAAAGCTTTTTTGAAGATCCTCCTTCATCCATTAGGGCTTTCAAAAATATTTTTTATGAGTTCGTATCATGTGCCAGGCCCTGGGCATTGTATTATGCACTGAGAATGCAACAGTGAACCACTCAGCCACTGTCCTTGTCCTCAGAGTTTACACTTTAGACAAGGAAAGAGATGAAAGGCACGTGGAAAAGACTACTACATCCTATAATTGCAACTTGTAAGAGAATCTCATTAAAAAAACAAACTCAGAGATTTGCTTGAGAATGGCAAGTCAAAGAAGGACACTCCTAGGCAATGATATTTAAATAAGCTGTTTACAGGAGAAGTTAGCCATGATGGAGGGAAGAGCAGGGAAACATTTTAGGAAAAAGAAAACATTATGGGCAAAAGCACTGAAGCAGAAAAGAACTTGGCATGTTCTCAGGGGAACTGAGAGAAGATGAGTGTGTCTGGAACAGAGTGAACAAGGGGAAGAGTGGCACAAGGACTAGAGCACAGATTTTTGAAGTAATACTGTTGGGTTAATCATAGGTCAGTGAGTACAACATATCAGCAGATTCACCTCTTAAAATTATAGTTTAAATATTATTTTAAAGTCAGCTTTAAATAACTTCAGATATAAAACAAAAGAACTCAAGTAATGAGTGCTGATATTGAATACCATAGAACTAGATGTAGTTATATGCACATTACGGGAATGTTTCTAAGACAAAGAAACATATGGTTTGAAGGCCTTCCTGTAATTAACCTTTTCAGAATTTCAGGACACAAAGACAGAAGTGACTTTCCCATTGCCTCACTAATGGCACACTTCGTAAGTCATACCTGTTATTACTGTTTTACCTAGCTTCTTTAGCAGTTATCACAACTGTTTCACTGAAATCATAATCCTTAAATGGAGAGGATGATCAAGCCTATCACCAAAGGATGTCTTGTCTAAAAAGAAGCTTATTCCTTTAATAGAATTCAGAACATCAAATTGGCTTCCTGCATACCCTACCCAGTTTTGTTCTCTCTTATCAGGTGTCAAGTCCACGGAAAAGAAGAAATGGTTTTACACATTATTTCACACTACTGTCAAACATCTGTCAGACAATGCAAAGATGACTGAAATAACCAAATCTTTTCTGATAATGGCTCCCAGGAAACCCCCTCATGGGACCTGGGACCCTCAACAAACACTAGCTTATAGCAAGGCTTTCTTCCCTTGGTCTAGAAGACTATCTCTTACATTGCTTGAAACTAATAGGTTCCAAGTTATAAATGAGCTGATAAAATTTTATTATAGTACAGTAGTTTCAGTAATTATACATGTTATTGTTTTAATAAGACTAATTTTAGTCTTATAACTTGAAACGGTTGATAGCTCGTTGTACATGTGCAACCTAGCCTGTGAATGTTGATCACTCTTTATGAGAGCAACAATCATATCTGTTTAGCCCCATCAAAGAAGGAGCCCTCTGGCTCCCTCTCCAGAGCAGTCTGAATAACAGGACATGCACGCTGTACTCCTCAAGGACAAGAGAGCTGAGACACTATCTACCCCTTCCTACTCTCTGGTCAAGGTTACCTGACCAGGTTAAGCCCCTCCGCCTTCTTCTACACTGAGCCCAGGGATGACACGGATAAAAATAAAACTCTATTCTTGTTTTTGCTCATATCTGCTCTGGGGACAATAGGGAGAAATAACTGCTCTTAATTTCATCTTAAAAACTAGGAAATTAGTAGATAAACTACCACCGAACAGATAAAAGCAAAGAAAACCCAGGGATCTTGCAAGTAATGCCTGTGGACAAGAATGCTTTAATGGTAATAACAATAGGAAGCAGGATAACCTAGTAGCTGAAGTAAACTAGGACACTGACTCATTCTGAGGCTTTTACGCTGGGTTTGTAATCTTGGGAGTTGGCACCTGAGGGTAAAGAATGAATCGCCAGCACTAGACAATGGGATTCCTCACTGAGAATAAAATTCTCATGCATGATGGATGAGTGATAAATTCATTTACAGAAGTGATCCAAAGGACTACGTAGGGCACAGAAAATTGGAACACTAGAGTTCAACAAGGAGTCCCTGGATGATTCAAAGAGTTAGGTGCTCAACTACTAGCCAAAAGGTTGGCAGTTTGAACCCACCCCGAGGCATCTCGGAAGACAGGACTGGCAATCTACTTTCAAAGAGTCACAGTCTTGAAAACCCTATGGAGCAGTTCTACTCTGCATACACGGGGTTGCCATGAGTCAGAATCAACACGACAGCAACTAACAACAACAAAGAGTGGAATAAAGGTGTCAAGGAGGGAATTCTCAAGGAAGTTGAAACTAAAGCTTAAAAAACAAAAGAATCCTATACCACTAAAAGGAGGGAAAAAAAAAAGAAAAAACAACAATAGTTGAGCAATAACTTGCATTCAAATCCTCTTACCCAAACCCTGGTTCTGATTTCCCTCTCTTAAGATAAAGGTGTTTCAGCAGAGGCCAAGAACCAACTTTTAAACTGAAAAAGAATACAGATGCATGTAATATAGGAATAAAAGAGCTATTCTTAGTCTATGAAAAGAAAAAAAAATGGACATGGCTGCTGAGGTCGCATTTGGGAAAGCAGTTTTATGGTAATTTTATTGCCCCAGCATCAGCTACTCAGGAACTGGGTCATTAGGACTCTTGTTTGCCATGTCAGGCACATTGCAGTGTCCCATATGCAGACTCAGTATCATCCAATATCAAAAATATTGAAAGCACACTACTGGAAGCAAAGGCTTTCACTCCTATGAACATTACCAGCAAACACCTGAAGAAAGGTGGAGTAGAAAAAGCACTGGTAAGATTCAGACAGCCAAAGCTGGAATCTCAGCTGGTTATTCATTCTAAAACCTTGGGGTCCTACCTCTGGTCTTATTTCCATGTAATGTAATAACCTTTTTTTCATATGCTTTTGGGGAAAGGGGCCATAACAATTACTTTATGATTTAATCTAACTTCATTTTTTATCAGAGTTAATATGTACATAGTTTTACAAGTCAAATTCAGTAATACTATAAGACTCATAACTAAAAAGCAATAGACCCCCTACCTTATCCTGATTTCTGCCTCCCAAAGGCAACCAATTTCAATTTTTAGCTCTTTCTTCTAGTATTTATGTCATTATTTCCAAAGAACCTGCTTACATGGGCATTTTTTTGGTTTGGTTTTGTCAATTTTAGTCACTATTTATTGTCTTCCTGTGATATGGATTTCTCTTTTATACTATCATCATCATCTCTAATACACACACACACACACACACACACACTTCCCTTCCACCAACAGAGTCACATCATAGTTTGTACTTAAATTAATATTTAGGATACATCCATACCATGAAATGCTACTCAGCAATAAAAAAGAATGAACTATACTGATAGATGCAACCACCTGGACAGATCTTGAGGGCATTAGGCTGAACAAAAAATACCACTCCTAAAAGGTCACGTCCTGTATGATTCTATTTATAAAATATTCTTGAAATGACAAAATTATAGAGGCGGAAAAAAATTAGTCGTTACCAGGGAGCTGGGATGGTGATAGGGAGGGGTTGAGTATGACTGACTATAAAGGGGTAGCACGAGGAAGATCTTTAGTGATAAAATATTCTGTATCTTCCCGAATTCATGCTATGAAGCCAGCATAACCCTGATACCAAAGCCAAGCAAAGACATCACAAAAAAATGAAAATTACAGACCAATATCTCTCATGAATATAGATGCAAAAATTCTCAACAAAATTCTAGCCAATAGAATTCAGCATCATATCAAAAGAATAATACACCACAATCAAGTGGGATTCATACCAGGTATGCAAGGATGCTACAACATTAGAAAATCAATCAGTGTAATCCACCACAAAAACAGAACAGAAGAAAAGAGTCCCATGATCATCTCATACAATGCAGAAAAGGCATCTGATAAAATCCAACACTCACTCCTGATAAAAATTCTCAACGTAAGAGGAATAGAAGGGAAATTCCTCAACATGATAAAGGGCATCTATATAAAACCAATAGCCAACATCATTCTCAATGGGGAGAGGCTGAAAGCATTCCCCCTGAGAATGGGAACAAGACAAGGATGACCTTTATTCACCACCCCCATTTAACACTGCTGGAATTCCTAGCTAGAGCAGTAAGGCAAGAAAAAGAAATAAAGGGCATCCTAATTGGAAAGAAAGAAGTAAAACTATCCCTATTCACAGATGATATGATACTACACATAGAGAACCCCGAAAGATTCCACAAGAAAACTACTGGAACGAACAGAAAGATTCAGCAGAGTAGCAGAATACAGGATACAAAACACAAAAATCAGTTGGATTCCTATACATTAACAAAGAAAACTTCAAAAAAGAAATCAGGAAAATAATATCATTTATAATAGTCCCTAAAAAGATAAAATACTTAGGAATAAATCTATCCAGGGACATAAAAGACCTATACAAAGAAAACTACAAAACACTACTGCATGAAACCAAAACAGATTTACATAAATGGAAAAACATACCATGCTCATGGATAGGAAGACTCAACATTGTAAAAACGTCAATTCTAAACAAAGTGATCTACAGATATAATGGAATCCCAATCCAAATACCAACAGCATTCTTTAATGAGATGGAAAAAATAATCACCAACTTTACATGGGAAGGAAAGAGGCCCTGGATAAGTAAAGAATTACTGAAGAAAAAGAACAGAAGTAGGAGGCCTCACACTACCTGATCTCCAAACCTACTATACAGCCACAGTAGTCAAAACAGCTTGGTACAGGTAAAACGACAGACACATAGACCAATGGACAGAATCGAGAATCCAGATGTAAATCATTCACCTATGGTCAGCTGACATTTGACAAAGGCCCAAAGTTTGTTAATTAGGGAAAAGACAGTCTTTTTAACAAATGGTGCTGGCAAAACTGGATGTCTATCTGTAAAAAAATTAAACAGAACTCATACCTCACACCATACATAAAAACTAACTCAAGAATGGATCAAGGACCTAAATGAAAAACTAAAAAATGAAAAGATCATGGAAGAAAAAACGGATAACACTAGGGGCCCTACACATGGCATAAAGGGAATACAAACCATAACTAATAGTGCACAAACACCAGAAGATAAACTAGATAACTGGGAACTCCTAAAAATTAAACACTTATGCTCATCAATACAGTTCACCAAGAGTAAGAAGAGAACCTACAGACTGGGAAAAAATTCTGGCTATGACATAACCAACAAGGGTCTAATCTCTAAAATCTATAGAATACTTCAACACCTCAATAACAAAAAGACAAATAATCCAATTAAAAAATGGGCAAAGGATCTGAACAGACACTTCACCAAACAAGACATTCAGGCAGCTAACAGACACATGAGAAAACACTCGCGATCATTAGCCATTAGAGAAATGCAAATCAAAACTACAATGAGATATTTCACTCCAACATTGCTGGCACTAATAAAACCGCAAAAAATAACAAACATTAGAGAGGTAGCGGGGAGACTGGAACTCTGAAGCAGTGTTGGTAGGAATGTAAAATGGTCCAACCACTATGGAAAACCATATGGCACATCTTTAAAAAGCTAGAAATAGAAATACCATATGATCCAGCAATCCCACTCCTAGGAATATATCTTTGAGAAGAGCTGTCACACAAATAAACATATGCACATCCATGTTCATTACAGCATTATCCACAATAGCAAAAAGATGGAAACATCCTAAGTGCCCATCAACAGGTGAATGGATAAACAAATCATGGTACAGACACACAATGAAATACTACACAACGATAAAGAACAAGGATGAATCTGCAAAACATCTCACAACATGGATGAATCTGGAGGACATTATGCTCAGTGAAATAAGTCATTCACAAAAGGACAAATATTGTATGAGATCACTATTATAAAAACTCAAGGAAAGGTTTACACACAGAAAAGGGAAAAAAAAAAAAACAATCTTTGATGGTTACGAGGAGTCGTAAAGGGAAAGACAACACAATATAGGGGAAGTCAGCACAACTTGACCAAGCTAAAGCCATAGAAGCTTCCCTAGACACATACAAACACCTTGAGGGAATAAGTTACTGGGGCTGAGGGCTGGGGACCATGGTTTCAGGGGACATCTAGGTCAACTGGCATAACATAGTTCATAAAGAAAATGTTCTATATCCTACTTTGCTGAGTAGCATCTGGCATCTTAAAAGCTGGGAGCAGCCAACTAAACTACATCTATTGGTTCCATCATGTTCGGAGCAAAGGAGAATAAAAAAGACCAACGACACAAGGAAAATATTAGTCCAAAGGACTAATGGACCACATGAACCATAGCCTTCACTAGCCTGAGCTCAGAACAACTAGATGGTTGTTCTCCACCACCAACCGCTCTGACAGCAATCACAATAGAGAGTCCTGGACACAGCAGGAGAAAAATGAAGAACAAAATTCAAATTCACAAAAAAAACACCAGACTTCCTGGCCCGACAGAGACTGGAGGAACCCCTGAAACTACGGTCACCAGACACCCTGCTAACTCAGAACTGAAGCCACTCCTGAAGTCCACCTTTCAGCCAAAGATGAGACGGGCCTATAAAACAAACACTAACACACATGAAGAACGTGCTTCTAAGTTCAATAAAGTATACGAGACCAAATGGGCAACACCTGCCCAAAAGCAAAGACGAGAAGGCAGGAAGGGGCAGGAAAACTGGACAAATGGGCATGGAGAACCCAGGGTGGAAAGGGAAAAAGGGACAGTGCTGACATATTGCAGGGATTGCAACCAATGTCACAGAACAATTTGTGTATAATTTTTTAAATGAGAATTAGTTTGCACTGAAACTTTCACTTAAAACACAATAAAATTAAGAATATATATATATATAGCACCTTGATTATGGTGGTAGTTACACACACATTGTATCAATGTCATTTTTCTAGGTTTGATATTGTATTATAGTTATGCAAGATATAAGCAATTAACACAAAAAAGATATAACCAATGAGGAAAACTGGATAAAGGGCATACAGAACACTTCTGTACTATCTTCCCATAAATCTATAATTTACAACTTCCTTTAAATCTGTAATTTTTTGTAAATTTTTTAAAATTTAATTAATATTCAAAGTTTACCTTATTATTTTCACAGCTGAACCATGTAGTGTATTATGGTCATACTGCTTTTCTTGGACAACTAGAGTTCAATACAATTTAAAAAAAAAAAAAGAAAGAAAGCAAACCCTATGGAGCACAGGTCTACCCTGACATACATGTGATCACTATGAGTCAGGAATTGACTCGGGTAGGGGGGAGGTATCAATGATGGTCACTACTGTGTTAAATGGAAACATTCCACATGTCTCTCTTAAAGGGAAATGTTTAATGAACTACGACACACTCATAATATAGAATACTGTACACCATTGAAAAAAAGAGAAAGGTTTTATGTTCTGATATTGAAATCACCAAGATATATTTTCAGATGATAACAAGTTGCAAATTACATTTAGTATGAACCCACTTAGGTTAAATATATATATATACACACACACACACAAACACACACACACACACAAAAGAGAAACAATAGCACGGTGGTTAAGAGTAAGCATTCTGGAGTTAGACATCCTGAGTGCCACTTACTAACTATATAACCTTAGGCAAGTTATTTAACCCATCTGTGCTTCAGTTTACTTATCTGTGAAAAAAGGAATAATAATAGCACTTTAAAGTGCTTAGAACATTGAGTGGCACGTAGTTAGCAATATATTAGTGTTAGCTGCTACCATTAATATTTATAAGCATGCATATGCATAGAAAGAAGACTGGAAGGATACACAACAAGATGTTAATAGTGGTTATCAGTGGTATCACCCACAAGTGTTAGGGAGAATGTAGAGAAAATGAAACCCTTATACGCTGCTGGTGGGATTGCAGCTCCTCAAAAGGTTAAACAAAGAATTATCATATAACCCATCAATTCCACTCCTAGGTATACACCCAAGAGAACTGAAAGCATATGTCTACCCAAAAACCTGTATATAAATGTTCAAAACAACAACTGAACCAAAGCTAAAGCATAGAAGTTTCCTAGACACATCTGTTATGGATTGAATTGTGTCCCCCCAGAAATGTGTGTCAACTTAGCTAGTCCATGATTCCCAGTATTATGATTGTCCACCATTTTGTCATCTGATGTGATTTTCCTATGTGTTATAAATGCAACCTCCTATGATGTTAATCAGGTGAGATTAGTGGCAGTTACGTTAATGAGGCAAGACTCAAGCTACACGATTAAGTTGTATCTTAAATCAATCTCTACTGTGATGTAAGAGAGAGAAACGAGCAGAGAGACAGGGGAACTTCATACCACCAAGAAGAGGTGCCAGGAGAAGAGCGTGTCCTTTGGATCTGGGGTCCCTGTGCTGAGAAGCTGCTACACCAGGGAAAGATTGATGACAAGGACCTTCCTCCACAGTTCACAGAGACAGAAGGCCTTCCCCTGGAGCTGACACCTTTAATTTGGACTTCTAGCCTCCTAGACTGTGAGGGAATAAATTTCTCTTTGTTAAAGCCATCCACTTATGGTATTTCTGTTATAACAGCACTAGATAATGAAGACAACATCCAAACACTCTGAGGAACCAAGTAGCTGGGCCGGAGCCTGGGGACCATAGTCTCGGGGGACATCTAGGTCACTCAGCACAGCACAGTTTACAAAGAAAATGTTCTACATCCCACTTCAGTGAGTAGAGTCTGGAGTCTTAAAACCTTGTGAACAACCAGCTAAGATACAGCTATTGGTCCCATCCCACTCCCATCCCACCCGGAGCAAAGGAGAATGAAGAAAACCAAAGACACAAGGAAAATACTAGCCCAAAGGACTAACGGACCACATGAACCAGAGACTTCCACCAGCCTGAGACCAGAAGAACTAGATGGTGCTCAGCTACCACCAATGACCACCCTGACAAGGAACACAACAGAGAGTCCCAGACAGAGCAACAGAAAAATGTAGAACAGAATTCAAATTCACATAAAAAGACAGACGTAACATTCTGAAAGAGTCTGGAGGAACCCCCTAAACTATGGCCCCCGGACACTCTGCTAACCCAGAACTGAAACCATTCCTGAAGCCCACTTTTCAGCCTGTCATGGATTGAGTTGTGTCCTCCAAAGGTATCTGTCAGCTTGGCTGGGTCATGATTCCCAGTATTGTATGACTGTGTTATCTGATGTGATTTCCTTATGTGTTGTAAACTCTATCACTATGATGAGATTATATGGGATCTCCTCATGTGTTGTAAATTCTATCACTGTGATGAGGTTATACTGATGAGGTTGACAAGATTAGTGTCTTAATGCAATCTCTTTTGAGATATAAAAGAGAGAAGTGAACAGAGACACAATGGGAGCCTCACACCATACCAAGAAAGCAGTGCCAGGAGCAGAGCCCATCCTCTGGATCTGAGATTCCTGTGCTGAGATGCTCCCAGACCAAGGGAAGACTAATGACATGGACCTTCCTCCAGAGCCAACAGAGAGAGAACCCAGCCTAAGACAAGATGACACCCTGAATTTGGACTTGTAGCCTACTGGACTATGAGAGAATAAACTTCTCTTTGTTAAAACCATCCACTTGTGGTATTTCTGTTGGAGCAGCACTAGATGACTAAGACACAGACAAAGATTAGACTGGCCTAAAAACCAAAAAATTAATACACATGAGGAACATCCTTCTTGATTCAATCAAATACATGAGACCAAATGGGCAGCTCCTGTCCAAAGACAGGACGAGAAGGCAGGAAGGGACAGGAACTGGATGAATGGACACAAGGAACCCACGGTGGAAAGGAGAAGAGTGCTGTCACATTGTGGGGATTGCAACCAATGTCACAAAATAGTATATGCATACATTTTTGAATGAGAAATTAATTTGAGCTGTAAACTTTCACCTAAAGCACAATTTAAAAGAAAATGTTCACAGACGCATTCTTCATAATAGCCAAAAAGTTGAAAGAACCCAAATGTCCATTGACTGATGAATGGATAAACAAAATGTGGTACATCCATATAATGAAATATTATCAGTAATAGAAAGGAATGAAGCATTGATACCTGCTACAACATGGATGTACTTTGAAAATATTATGCTAAGTGAAAGAAGCCAGTCACAAAAGACCACAAATTGCATGACTCCATTAATATGAAATGCCCAGAAAAGGCAAATCCACACAGCAAGTAGATTAGTGGTTGCCAGTGTTTGCGGGGGTAAGGGAAAATGGGGTATGACTGCTAATGTATACAGAGTTTCTTTTTGTTATGTTCTAAAATTAGAGAGTGGTGACGATTGTACAACGATATGAATATACTAAAAACCACTGAACTGTATAATTTAAAAGGGTGCATTTTATAGTATGGAAATTATATCTCAATAAAGCTGTCATTTTAAAAAAAAATGAGGAAGGGCACCAGTGAAGTACTCTTCTTCACCTAAAAGAGCTTATCTCAGTAACACATCTGGCCTCCATCATGTAATCATGGACAGAAGGCCAAATCAAAAAACCAAACCCACTGCCATCAAATGGATTCCTAGTCATAGTAACCCTATAGGACAGAGTAGAACTGTCCCACAGGGCTTCCAAGGAATGGCTGGTGGATTCGAACTGCTGACTTTTTAGTAAGCAGCTGAGTTCTCAACCACTGCGCGAACTGGGGGGAGGGTGGGAAGGGGTAGGAGAGGGAACACAAGGGGAGCAATGTTCCCAATGATGATCAGAAACCTAGCATGTAAAAATAAAAGGGCCTTCTTGCTCTTGAGTCCTAGTTCTAGCCCTATTATTGACTCACACACTATATGACTGAACGGGTCACCTTCCCTTCTCTGGGCCCCAATTTCCTCATCTGTTAAAAAACAAAAAAAAAAAAACGTTAAAAGCATCTAATTTGCTTATCTCACAAGAGTGTTAAATGAAGAAAAAATGCAACATTGGAAGAAATCTAGGTCTGGTTTCACAATATTCAAAAAAGTCCTCTAATCTCTGTGTTCAGCTTTTCAAGATCTCTAATAATTGTACAATTCTATGAGAAAAAGGAAGAGACATGAAACCCTTGAACTGAAACAGATGGAATTCATACTTGCCAGCTTCTCAGGAATGAAGAAGCTAGTAGATCATATGCTCACTTTGCAGAGACATCCAGTTTAATGGTCCATAAAATATTTTTTACTGGCTAACCTCCCCCCTTGGCTTATACCAAAGAAACAGCGAAATAATAGCATGACCACATCTCCTTAAAGGCCTCTCACAAACCCTTCTTGGTCTTGTCTACAAGAGACTGGATCTAGAAACACAAGCTACTAGAGGTTTTGAACCACAACCCAGCCTTTACAATCCACTTTCTCTATAGTGAGCAACTTGAACAACAGAAACAGTGCAGCTTGAGAAGGCAACTCCCAGAGGAAACAAATCCATTGTTCTTGTCTGCAGACATAGTAGGAGAAAGAACACTAGCAGACCAAGTAAAACTGCCCCTAAAGTAAATGACAAGTACTCCTACTGAAAGAACTGATCAATCAGGCACTCCACTAGACACTTCCATTTATATCATTCCATTTCTTTCTCAAACCAAACCTACTGTTGAGGAATTATTGCCTACATTTTACAGATAGAGGTTCAGAGAAATTAACAGATTTTCCCAAAATCATAATCATGGAGCACTATTATTTGTCACTGTTATTACTTATTGTCTTAGTTATCTAGTGCTGCTATAACAGAAATACCACAAGTGAATGGCTTTAACAAACAGAAATTTATTCTCTCACAGTTTAAGAGGCTAGAAGTCCGAATTCAGGGAGCCAACTCCAGGGGAAGGTTTTCTCTCTTTGTCAGCTCTGGGAGAAGGTCCTTGTCATTAATCTTCCGCTAGTCTAGGAGCTTCTCTGCGCAGGGTACCCGGGTCCAAAGTACACATTGTGCTCCCAGCACTTCCTTCTTAGTGGTATGAGGCCCCCTGTATCTCTGCTCACTTTTCTCTTTTATATCTCAAAAGTGATTGACTCAAGACACAATCAAATCTTGTACATTGAGTCCTGCCTCATGAGCATAAGTGCCACTAATCCCATCTCATCAACATCACAAAGACAGAATTTACAACACATAAGAAAATCACATCAGATGACAAAATGGTAGACAATCACACAATACTGGGACTCATGGCCTAGCCAAACTGATACACATAGTTTTGGGGGACACAATTTAATCCATAACACTTATCATTACTCTCATTTTAATAAGTAGTAAGCTGAGGCTCAGAAGGGATAAGTAACTATTAAGTTATTAAGTAGCAGAATGGGGTTTTGCCCCAGGTGGTTCTAGCAAAGCCTGTACTAATTTCACTATACCACATTCAATGCCTTTCTTGTTCTATGCTAAATCACAAAATGAAAATAAGATTTCAACTCCAGTGAGTATGCAGTAAAAATAAATGACATATACAAATTCTTTTCTCAGTTTCTTTCAAAGATTAACTTCTGAAAAGCAGTTAGGCGGCACTGTTTACAGCAGGGAAAGAAGACTATCCTAAGATAGTACCAAAAGGGTAACTAAGGGAAAATGATGTTGGTCCAATGGCTTCTCACTCTCATGATGAAACCACACTGCCAAGAATAATCTCAGCGGTCATTCCAGTGGGTAATCACAAAATAACCAGCTGAATGATTTGATTAGCAAATTCTAACGTTACTCAATGCCTTTAATGTAATAATGCCTCTCTTGGAACAGTATCTCACCCAGGCAATATGCAACACTATGACTCTTCAAGCAATGAGACAGGCATCAGGGTTCCCAAACTCTGATGATCTGAGAAAGAAATAACTGACTCCCAAATCTAAATAATTTACTTAGAAGCTTTGTATGTGCTGGCCCAGAAACAACAAACATACTAACCTCATAAATTTTGCCGCTTAATAATAATTAAATGGTCTATCTAATCTCAGCCTCAGGAAAAAGAAAGAAACCTACAGGAGCAAGAGAAGAAAGGCTTAATATTGCAGGGAATGTATCAGAATTCTTTTGTGAGCTGTTAATGCGGAATTTGAAAAATGAATAATACCCTGCTGCCAGACAGCAACTGCTTCACCAATCAGGTGTCTGAAGCTCAGGCTCAAACGGGCTTATTTAAAAGGCCAATTATTAGCAAACACTAACACTGCAGCCTTGCAAGCACTACTATTTGGCTGTTGTTACCTGTCCCACCCTAAACGGCCAGAAAGAGAAAACAATTCTACAGATTTCTGCCAAGAAAAACTGAGCCCTTGCCCTCATAAACTGGAAAAAGGGAGAGAGTGTTGCCCTGCTCAAATTTTAGAACTGCCAAACCTGGGCTCATATCCTAGCTATTCTACTTACTAGCTGTATTAACTCTGGTCAAGTCCCTTAACCTTTCTGAGCCTCAGTTTCTCCACCTGGAAAATGGAGATAACACAATAGAATGTGGGGATGAAATGAACTAAAAAGTACATGGCACATAATATGTTAATCTCCTTCCCTTCTGAGGCATATCCTTGTGTACAAAGTCCTTACACTAGATTGCAGATTGTCAACCTTTAGGAAAGGAGATGTTTAATTTCATAGAATATACGAATATTAACAGTAGAATGTTCTCCCTGTCTTTAGTATCTAACAGAGATGATGCACATTAACAATAGAATGTTCTCCCTGTCTTCACTCTAGCATCTATTATTTAACAAAGGTTATGCACATGACAGATACAAGACAAATGACATTCAATAAAGCTTTAACTTATAGAATAACAGAGCTGCTAGGGAGGATGCCTACCTAGTCCTGCCCCCAACCCTTCCAAAAATAATCAGACTTAAGCCAACCTAGAGAAACACCTAAATTTCCCTATTTTAGATTAACATTCCTTCATTCAAACAGCGTTTACTGAGCAACTCTTTAGTGCCAGGGCCCATCTGGGGCAATGTAAAGAGAGACAAAACAAACTCGGTCCTAGCCACCATCGATCTCATGGTACAATGAGGAAGACATATCGAAACAGACAGTAACAATATATCAAACCAAACCTGTTGCCGTCTAGTTGATTCCAACTCATAGCAACTCTATAGGACAGGGCAGAACTGCCTCATAGGGTTTCCAAGGCTGTAATCTTTATGAAGCAAACTGCCACATCTCTCTCCCACGGAGAGACCTGTGGGTTCGAACTGCCAACCTTTCGTTAGCAGCCGAGTGCTTTAACCACTGCACCACGAGGGCTAACTACAATATAAAAGTTCATAATGATAGCCTTACAGCTCCAAACCAATTCTTCATTGCCCTACTCTGTGATACCAGACTGGACTCTGCAGACTACATTTTTCCTTTCCCAGATAACTTCACGTTCAGTTCTGTCAACAGAGGGTGCTGAAGGGAGACTACAAGGCTAGTGGAAGAAGAAGGGACTTTCCCTGTTTCCAGTGTTCTGTTTTCTGTAAGGCAGCAAACAGACCAGCATGCTAGATTTCACTACAGTACCTCTCCATGTTCTGAGGCTATTGCCCTCCAGCCAGTTTCTTCTTCACCAGAACAACAGGCAGCATGTTCCTACCAAGCATTCACTCTCCTCAGAGGTCTGTGGAACTCCCTCCTAAGCTCCTAAAATTCCTTCCTTGGTCACTTTCGTTCATCACAGGGATAGTAGACATTTTCTACAGCTGCTACCTATATTATGCCTTAGAGTTCTTTCATTTCTTTTAGTAGTTAACTACCTTTTACCTAGTCAACAATTCTTTGTATTGAATTTTACCTCTTCAAATTATTGGTGTGGTTTCTATCTCCTCAAATGGACCCTGGCTGATATAAACAGAATAAATGCTATGATACTGGTCAATGAGTACAGCCTCCATATTTTACAGATAAGAAAACTGGAGTTCCAAAAATTAGAAGTGACCTGCCCAAGGCCACACAGTGGTAGAAATGGGACTAAAACTCCTAATTCCTAACTCTCAATAAACAATCAGCATGTACCAAACACCAATTCTGTGTCCAGGCCTTAGGCTGGCTGCTGAAAAAAACAAAGAGGTGAACAATACCAAATCCCTGCCCTCAGGGTTCCACCAGCTAGCAGGGGAGGCACACACTGCAACAAGACAGTTCTATGGCAAGGTAACAAGCACTAAGACAAAGTAAAAAGGAATTATTCGCTCTCTCTGGGAGGGTCAGAGGATTCCAAAAGGTTCTCATTTCACATTTTGCTCCCCAGATTGAGAGATTCCTGAGCTGAATGGAAGGTAAACAGCCTCAAAATAAACCTGTAACCAAGATCTAAGAAATACAAGTAACCAAACAATAAGCCTTCACTCTGGGCATAACAAAAATATCATTAATGGTGAATCCCTCCAGAAAGGAAGCATTACAGAAACAAATTATGGATGAACACCCATTCATATTAACTTAGGAGTTGAAGTGCAATGGCTCACAAAGGGCAGCACAACTCTAGAGAAGAGAGGTATCAGATAAGCCAGAGCAGCCACGAAGGCGTAGACAGGGTGATTATGCACTGGAGAGGGGAGGCAGCCTGTTTTAGAGAGTACATGCATATGAGTAAGAAGAACAGATCTATGGTGACCACAGCATAATAGGAAGAATCCTTGAGAGTCCTGGACCAGAGAGAAGGCCTAGTTTACCTTACTTTCCAGTTCTAGCTGAATTGCTTGAATTCTCACTGCTCCCCTCAAACAACAAGCTCTTTCATATTTCTGAGACTTTGCACATACTGTTCCTTCTGCTTGCAATGCCCTTCATCCTCTTTCTGTCTAAAGATCTAGCCTATCCTTACAGGCACAAATCAAACATCTTCTCTATTAAGCTTTCTCAAATCACTCCCCTTACCCTTGACCTGGACAGAATTCATCATTCTCTATTCTGTGCTCTTTGCATATTTCAATTACAGCATTTCTTACACTGTAATGTAATTATCTGTTTGTGTCTCTCCCCCCACTAAACCATGGGATTCCTAGGCAGGAACTACTCCCCAATGCCTATTATTATTCCTAGTACATGGCAAAAGCTCAATAAATGTATTCAGAATTTTTCTACTGAATTGACTAAATAAATTCAACCTGTAAGTCTAAGAATGAATGGATTTTAGAGTCCTAACGTCCCTGATTCATAATGAATCCCTCCTGTGGTCCAGAACATTAGGCTGTACTAGAAACCCAGTATTTCTTCTTGAGAGCTTACCTATTTCCTTGTGCCAAACTGGCAATGCAACTATGTATATCTTTAGTGCTTCCACTAAAGGAATTAAGTTTGTTGCAAGTCCAAATACAACACTTCTTTATCCTCCTCCTTTAGGTAAGTTCCACAAATAGGTGGAGAATTTCAATCAGCTGAACGCTCCCAGGGAAGAGGACTTAGCTGTTCACTAAAGAACAGCTCAAACCATTGCTGTCTAATATCCCTGTGGCTGGCATATTATCTGTTTTGGCAGTTCATCCAAATTTAGGCAAGAAGTATTACACACTGCAATCAGCAACAAGGATTTGGAGTCAAAAGAAGAGAGTAAGTCTCAGCTCTGTCAACATTTATTTTGCCTTGTGATCTTAGACAAGTCATCTAGCCTCTCTGAGTTTCAATTCCCCCAACAATACTACCTGCCCCACTGTGCTACTATAAGAATCAAACGAGGGCTAGATGGTACTTCTTTGCATTGCACTCTGACGTTATGAGTTTGACTCTCTGTAGAAAGCCGCATGCAAAGAAATAGAATAAAGAGACAGAGCACTAGGGCTTGACTCAGTCAACCTGAGATTGGTCCCAGCTCTACCTCAATTATGTGATCTGAGCAAGTCAATTAATATCTCTGCACCTCAAACTGCCATATCTATAATCCGGGAATAATCCTACCTGCCCTATTTACTGTACAGAATCACCATGAAGCTTAAAATAAAAATGACATGATATGGATGAAAGCACTTTACTTGACAAATTATGAAGTTTCATTATAATAACTCACTTGTATGAAATTCTGCAATCCAATAACCTTGTCTTCCTAGAACACACAGAGAACCTGGAAGGAAGTAAGCCAAAAAGGCCTCTCCAAAGCCAAAATAACGATCTTTAATTCCTCACACTTTACTACTAGGAGAGTCCCTACAGCCTCGCCCTTCCTTTAAAAATACTTCTAATAAACTTAGATATTTGGGAGCACCATCCATAGTAGGTGAGAAATGACAAAGTAAGAAAGGAGAAAAATATTCTGTTGTGTTTCTACACAAATAGCAAGAAGAAAGGCAGAAACTAATTGAAAAACAACCAAAAGATTCTACAGACCAGCAATGAGAAACCTAAAAGGGGAATTAGGGAAACAATTCCACTTACAACAGCATCTATGAGAATAAAATACCTAGGAATAAATCTAACCAGAGATATAAAGGACTTATACAATGAAAACTATAAACACTGCTTAAAGAGATAAAAGAAGACTTTAAATAAATAAAAAAATGTTCCATGTTCATGAATTGGAAGATTTAATATTGTTAAGATGTCAATACTACCCAAAGTGATCTACAGATCCAATCAAAATTCCAACAGCCTTCTTTACAGAAATAGAAAAACTAATCCTCAACTTTATATGGAATGGTAAGAGAACCCAAATAGCTAAAACAATGTTGAAAGAGAAGAACAAAGTAGGAGGACTGACACTTCTTGATTTTAAAACATACTATACAGTTACAGTAATAAAAACAGCCTGGTACTGGTAGAGCAATAGACACATTGACCAATGAGATAGAATTGAGAGCCCAGAAATAAAAACACATCTATGGTCAACTGATCTTTGACAAGGGTGCTAAGTTCATTTGATGGGGAAAGAAGAATTTGTTCAATAAATGATGCTAGGAAAACTGGGCTTCCACATACAGAAAAATGAAGCAGGATCCATGCCTCACACCATACACAAAAACAAATTCAAAATGGATTAAGGACCTAAATGTGCAAACTAAAACCATAAAATTCTTAGAAGAACGAGCAGGGGCCACACCATTAGGCCCAGCTTTCAACAAGGATTATCTAATATAATAACAAAAGTACAAACAGCAAAAGACAAAATAAATAAATGGGACCTCATAAAAATTAAAAACTTCTGCTCATCAAAAGACTTCCAAAAAAGTGAAAAGACAAGCTACTGACTGGGAAAATATCCATCTATCTGACAAGACTCTAATAACCAATATATATATATAAATTCGACAACAACAAAAAGACAACCCGATCATAATAGGGCAAAGCATCTGAATAGACATTTCACCAAAGAAAACACTCAAATGGCCATCAAAACACATGAAAAGATCCTCAGCGTCATTAACCATCAGAGAGATGCAAATCAAAATCACAATGAGCTACAATTTCACTCCCACTAGGATGCCCAAGATTAAAAAAAAAAAAACATAAAATAACATGTCGGCTAGGATGTGGGGAAACTGAAACCTTTATCCATTGCTGGTGGGAATGCAAAATGGTACAGTCATTGTAGAAAACAGTGTGGCGCTTCCTCAAAAAACTAAAGATAGAACTGCCATATGATCCAGCAATTCCACTCATAAGTATGTACCCAAAAGACTTGAAAGTAGAGATTCAAAAACAGATGTATATACCAATGTTCACTGCAACACTACTCACGCACGATAGCCAAAAGGTGGAAACAACATAAATGCCCATCAGAAGATGAATGGATAAACAAAATGTGGTACATACATACAATGGAAAACTACTCAGCCAATAGGAGAAATGACATCTTGATACATGCTACAATACGGATGGAGCTTAAAGACATTATGTTGAGCGAAATAAGCCAATCAACAAAGGGACAAAGATTGTATGATCTCACTTATATAAAAAGACAAGAAAAGGAAAATATACAGAAAACAAAGTTTATTAGTGGTTACCAGGGGTAACTTAATCACATTTATTAAGGGTAGGGTTGCACAGCCAATTATTTTAACTGCTGTCAAGAAGTCATATACCCGAGAAAAAAGCAGAATTGGCAAAAGTCATGTGATAGATGTATTTACAACAATGACAAAAAAAAATAAGCAGCTGCTGATGCTGCTTATGTACAACCAAACAACTCATGGGATTGGATGCCTTGGTTTGGAGGTTTAAGGTCATGGTTTCATGGCACATTCCAGTTAACTGGCCTAATAATGTGTTTAGTACTTCTGTTCTACCTCCTAGTTCTTGTGTAGTGCCTGAGGTCTTAAAAGCCTGCAAGAGGTCATCCAAGGACCAATAATTGGTCTCTATTGACCTGGAGCAAAAGAGGAAGAAGGAAAGTCAGGAGTAGGAGGAGAATATGGAATGTGTGCCTAATTGCCTCCATGAACAACTGCCTCCTTTGCCATGAGAACACAAAACTGGATGGTGCCCAGCTACCATTACTGAATATTTTGATCAAAAGTTCCATAGAAGAATCCTGATCAAAAGGGGTAAACTGCAGAACAGAATTTCAAATTCTTATGGACTCTAGACTTTCTGGAGGCGTGGACAGTGGAGGAACCCCTGAAACCAATGCCCTGAGATAATCTTTAAACCTGAAACCAAAAATATCCCCTGAAGTCATCTTAAAACTGAACAATAGTTTAACTAGTAAAAAATGGTCGGCCTTGAGCATTATGCTCTTTTAAGAACTATCTGTATGGAATGAAACTGAAAATAGCAACTCGAATGATTAGATAGGTACCTTAGGGAGCAGTGAGTTTATGTTAATGAGGGAGGAACAACTCAGAAAAGGAGGGTGAGAATGGTTGTACAACTTGAAGAATGTAATCAATGTCACTAAACTGTACATGTAGAAACTGCTGAATTGGTGTTTGTTTTGCTATGTATATTCTCAACAACAACAAAATAAATAAAATTTAGGAAAAAAACCACAAGAATGTAAAAAGCATGGTAGTTGTTATTAGCTATTGTTAGAAGAGATTTGAGTATCCTAATGAAAAGTTATCTAAAAAAAGCGTAAGTATAATAATTATGCGTGCCTTGGCCAAAGTCTATCAATGATTAAAATATCAAATTGGATAAACGTGTGCCATCAACCTGACAATAAACAGCTCTTTCCAGACCCAATGGTTTGTTTTACTGATGGCTATTCACATCATCAGGGGCAAGAGGTATAATAAAATATAATTTGCTGCACCTAGCAAGACACTGTATTGTACCTGCATTTATTCCTCTGATCCCAAGGGTATCTGTTGTGAATGTATCTACACATGGATGAACTGAGTGTTCCAATGAAGGCACTAAAATAAAGAAGCCAATGAATCATAAAAGCGTCATGAGGCACATCTTTGTGAATCTACTAATCACTGATGTTACAACATATAGTTAAAATTTTGTATGTACAAAATTCTAGATGAAACTAGAGGAAGGAGGCCTCTCATTCTATGGCACCTCACCTTCAGAAGTCAGGGGAGACTGCAAAGAACACATGATACTCGAGAAGAGTTTTAAAGAAGGCAGAGAAGTTTATCAGGCAAAACAGAGGGATAGGAAACAGAAGAAGTACAGCATAGAAGAAAGACTAGCATGAGCCAGAATATAAATGAGCATGGAACGGTTGAGAAGCTGCAAATAATGCAGTGTCACTAGAGCACAGGGAAGAGCAGTGGGAGATGAGGCTGAAAGGGCAGGCAGAAGCCAGATCAAGAAACACCTTGTATGTCACAGGAGGAGTCTGTACTCTATAACCTGAAGGCAATAGGGAGCCAACGAAAAATTTTAACAGCCAATTGAGATGACCAGATTATATCTTTAAATGGACCATTCTGATTATAATGTGACAGATTCTGCTGGTGGGACGGAGAGGGCTGGTGACTACCTTCCGAGCTACGGACTAGCTGTTTCCAACAGGCAGTTCTCATGCTTACAAACCCGAGGTTCTGTTCTCAGTTTATTATAAAGCAGATTATTCTATCTTTAAGAGACTAGTAGCTACCAGAGACACTCTAATGGTCCTCCTAACGAAACCAGCATCCCAAGGCCTCTACCTCCAGGTTCTTTCTTTTTCCCTGCTAACGTCTTCTTTATGGGCACAAGGACTGTATTATCTTATCCCATCAGAGTGTATCTCTCAGTCTTGTTTCAAAGAAGACACGCATCTGCCCCAAACCCTCACCTTCCAATTCCCAATGACTGCATGGCAAATTCCAACCGCTTGTTGTTGTTGTTGTTAGCTGCCTTCCAGTAGACCTCCAACTCATGGTGGCCCCAAGCACAACAGAATGAAATGCTGCCCAGTCCTGCGCCATCGCCATGATCGATTGTGGACTGGACTGCTGTGATCCATAGGGTTTTCACTGATTGATTTTCAGAAGCATATCACAAAATCTTTCTTCCTAGACCTCCTTAGTCTGGGAGCTCTGCTGAAACCTGTTCAGCAGCATAGCAACACACAATCCTCTACTGACAGATGGGTAGTGGCTGTGCATGAAGTGCACTGACTGGGAATCAAACCAAGGTCTGCCATATGGAAGGTGAGAACCACGACTGCCCTCAGCCACTTCTCGTAGCTATATTAAACTAACGCATGCACACATACGTCGCTTCTATACATGTCTGATTTCCCTATGTATAGTCCTTAAGGAGATGGGAAGAAGGGTGGAAGGAAATAATTTAATGAGCGCCTACTTAACGCTTAGCACTAAGCAAGATCCTTTCCTATATATTCTCCCATTTAATCCTCACAACAACCTTGGGCAAGGTAGATATTTATATTTCCATTTTCAGGGATGAGGAAACTATGGCTTGAAGAGGTTAAATAATTTACACAAGGTGACAGAGCCAGTGTAAGGAAAGCTGAAAAGTTCTTCACTACCTCACACTAGGTTCCCTTGTATCTTATTTTGTTCATTACTGCCTGAATCTCCACTTAATACAATCTGTTGAACTGCATTTACTGAGCCACTCATTGAACGGATTTGCAACCTGGAAAAGCAACCAAACAGAAAAACAAAGGGCAAGTGGAAAATTTGGACAACAGATGCAGGTACCAAAAAAAGCAGCAGCAGTACCAACAGCAATCCCAAAAAGTTCTTCAGAGCCCTAGCTGATACTGGCAAGGATTGAAATATCAAAGCCCATGGTGACAGACCTCCATTCCAGATTTTTATCTGCTCTTCAGGCAACATCAGCACAGTCCCTGGTAAAATACTGCCTAGGTCAGGCACACATCACAAATGAATTCCAATAAGCAGATGCAATCTCCCCTTGAGGCCTTCCTACTCACACAAAACCACCAGGAACTGGAGAAGGCTTTTGTTCTCCATCTGAACAATTGCAAGCCCTTGGTGGTAAAGGAAAAATGGGTTCGAGAAGCAGATGGCTTGTCAAAGGGCCTAAAACCTAAGGTGAAAAGGAAGCAATTTACTAAAACTAAACATTGCAAAAGGGAAACCAAGCCTCTCTGAGGTAAAAGTGTTGTCATAGCTGTGAGTCCCCCTCCAAACAGAGAGTCTCCAAAGCACCTTGTAGGAAGGGCACAGGCCATTTTGGTCAAGACTCAGACTAACTCTAGCTGTATTCTACCACAGATAACAACACAGGCTCACATTAACAATCTAGATTTTTCTGAAAGTAAGTATCATTTCTTTGCAGCAACTGTGTTTTGTTATGGGTATGTGATTTTGGAAGAATTCTGTTATGGAAAAAAACTACTATTACATTAATTAGACCCTCAATATAATAAGGGGAGACATAAAGGAATTTAAGAGCTAAGTAAAGAGCCTAGAAACATATCTGATACAACCACCACCCACCCATTGCCATCAAGTCGATTCCGACTCATAGCAACCGTGTATGACAGAGGAGAACTGCCCCACAGGGTTTCCAAGGAGCAGCTGGTGGATTTGAACTTCCAACCTTTTGGTTAGCAGCTGTAGCTCTTCACCACTGCAACACCAGGGCACAAGGTGGATGCTTAATCAGTGTTTGCTGAACTGAACTAAGGAAGAGAAGAAATTAGCATTTGTATCTTCTGATTATAAAAAATGATCTAGGCAGCTTTCTTATACATTATCTCATTTAATCCTCAAAACAAATCAGAACAAGTGTTAATAATCCTCATTTTATAAATAAGAGAGGTTCCAAAAAACTAAGCAACTTAATAACTCAGTTATTAAGGGGCAAAAAGTTATTAGTTCAAGGTATCACAGTAAGTTATCAACTCAGCAAAAAATAACAATGCCATCTCATATTTGGATAGTGCTTGAATATTCTTCATGGCACAACACACCGTGGACAGGTAAGCACTAGGATGGGAACTGGGATACGTGAGTTCTAGTTCTGGCTGTGCCAAACTCCTATGCAACTTAAATTAAGTCCCTTCCCCTCTCTGAGAGTTAATGTCCTCACCTAACTCAAGAGTGATGCAACACCTAACTTAAAAGAATCAGCTGAGTTAAATGATCTTAAGCACTCCAGGAATCTAGGATATACAATCAAGACTCTTTACTAGACTTCTGGGCAACATGGCGCTATAGTTAGAAGCACTACACCATCCCTCCACAGCAAAGATCAGAAAAACTAAGTCAAACAGAGTCATACGTCAGTCCTGAAACCCTAAGCATCAAATGAAGACATAAAGAACTCAGCCTCAGCCAAGCACCGAATGGAATAAGAAACTGACTGAGAACAGAGAGTGAGGAGAGATACATACAGAGGACCCCTATCAGATACCGCAGCACAGATCTGCCATCTTGGACTCCAATCGGAGATCAGCGAACAAGGGGTACGAGAAAGCAGCTTCACGGAGCTTCCAGCAGGAGACAGAACAACCGGTAACCAGCGATATACGCTTTCCCACCCCTCACCCTTCTACACCCCCACTTAGCCTCCTCTGCTTCCTGCAGCCACAGTCTCTTGGCCAGGAAGCACCACCATCACCCTGGTGTTGCTTGGATTCCACCTGCCCGCACTGGCCGGCTCACTGAGTGCCTTTTGTTGGCTACTGGTGTTGTTTTCTTCCGCTTCTTTACATTTCTCCCTTATCTCTCACCACCTCTCCCTCCTGTCTCTCAAATACCTGGCTCC
The DNA here is from genome assembly GCA_030035585.1 of Dugong dugon. Lineage (NCBI taxonomy): Eukaryota > Metazoa > Chordata > Mammalia > Sirenia > Dugongidae > Dugong > Dugong dugon. The sequence goes on along the minus strand of CM057467.1, from coordinate 73,527,617 downwards.
CTGTGCCATCTTCACTTCTTCCTGAAAGGCTGCGAAACACCGCTCGACTGTGAAACTGCTGCCCGGCCCGTGCTGCCCGCTGGTGGGACCCTCGGGGCTTTTTTGTTTGTTTGCTCCGATTTGTTCTGTTTTGTTTGTTTGTTTTCTTTTTCTTTTCTTGGCTTGGGAGCCCCTTCTAGCCAGGCAGTACCATGCAGCTTGGAAGCTACTCCCTTACTCTGTGCTGATGCACAGGGACATCCTGGGTGGCATTTCTTTTTTCTTGTTCTTTTTTTTTTTCTTTGGTTTTGGTTTTTATTGTTTCTTTGTTTTCTTCTCTCTCTTATTCCCTTTTTGTCTTTCTTCATTTCCAGTTTCTCGATTTATTAATTTTTTTGTTTTACCCTTTTTATTTTTTCATTTTTGTTTTTGCCCATTTCTCAGTCTCTCATCTGTCCACTCCAATAGCAAGCTCCCTTAGCACTCTTTTTTGTTTGTGTGTATGTTTTTGGCTCCTGTTCCTCTCTCCTCTTTCTCATCTTTCCCATACCCATCTTAGCTCCACACATCAAAATCTACCCCCTCCTACCTGCCTACCTGCACAGTGTGCTGAACATCACACTCCCAAGCAGCACAGGCACAGCCTACTGGAACCTGCCCTGCAATGATTCCTGGTCCACACTGTCAGCCCTGGGACATGCCACAAACAACCCATCCCAGCAACTCCCCTTCAGTTGGACCTGCCCTGCTGTACCATACCTGAGTGACTGACCCTGCCCACTGGACAAGGAGGTGAAAAGTATTGTGCCCACAGACGAGCAAACAACAAAATGCACAGCCCATCTGCTCAGACATAACCAAATAAAACAAAAAAGCAGGACGAAACAAACAAATCTACAATCAATAAACGACGGAAATAACCCCTGAATGCCCCAAAGACAGCAGACAATATCAAAGCATTTACAGAAACAGGACAGGATGGTTCCAGTAGGCATCCAAAATAAAACACTAGATGACTTTCCAGTAGAAGAAAAGGCACTAGACCTCACTGATAGGGAATTCAAATCTCTAATATTCAGTATTATCCAAGAGTTGAAGCAAAAAGCAGACAAAAATGAGGAAAAAATAGACAAATTCATGGAAAAGGCAAACAAATTCATGGAAAATACAGACAAAAAAATGGAAGAATTCAAGAAAATAATACAGGAACAAAATGTTAAAATAAATTCACAATTAGAAATCATACAAAAACAACAATTATAAATCCAAAAGATAAACAACAAGATTTCATAAATGGACAGTGTCATAGAAAGGCTGAGGAGCAGGTTTGAAACAATGGAAGATAGGATCAGCGAAACTGAAGACAAACACTTGGACACAACTCTGAGGAAAAATCAGAAAAAAGAACGAAGAAAAATGAAGAAACCCTGAGAATTATGTGGGATGCCATCAAAAGCGAAAATCTTCGAGTGATCAGAGTTCCAGAACAGGGGGGATAAAACAGAAAACACAGAGAGGATCATTGAAGAATTGCTGACAGAAAACTTCCCCAATATCATGGAAGATGAAAAGCTGACCATCCAAGAAGCTCAACAAACCCCATATAGGATAGACCCCAAAAGAAAATCACCAAGGCATATCATAATCACACTCGCTAAAACCAAAGACAAAGAATCCTGAGAGAAGCTCAGGAAAAACAAAAAGTCACATACACAGGGGAAACAATAAGACTAAGCTTGAATTATTCAGCAGAAACCATGCAGGCAAGAAGACAATGGGATGACATATATAAAACCTTGAAAGAAAAAAATTGCCAGCCAAGAATAATATATCCTGCAAAACTCTCATTCAAATACGATGGTGAAATTAAGGTCATTTCCAGATAAACAGAAATTAAGGGACTATGTAAAAACCAAACAAACCTTACAAGACTTATTAAAGGGAGTCCTTCGATCTGAGAACAAACAACATCAGACCACAGTCTGAATTTAGGACACAGGATTGTACTAGCCAGATAACCAACCTAAGAAATGAACTGTTAAGGACTACCCAAAACCAAAAGAATTACAACAGGGAACCAGAGAGGTTAATCTGTAAATGACAACAGCATCCGAACAACAAAAGAGGGAATGAATGGTGTAAGTACAGAATCTTCTAATGGAGAGGAAGGCAAGGCGATACCAAGTAATAATAGACTGGTTCAAATCTAGGAAGATAAGGGTAAATTTCAAGGCAACCGCAAAGAAAGTTAACAAACCTACTCATCAAAATAAAGAAGAAAAACAGGAGGTCGCAGTAAAAACATAACCAACAAAAACAAAAGAAATGAAAAAAAAAATCCACAGACAAAAGTAACTCAACACAGGAGAGTAAGAGAAACAAAGAAAACATCAGCACCACAAAAAAAATAGCACTACAAAATGCAATCCCACTCCTAGGACTATATACTAGAGAAATAAGAGCCATCACACGAATAGACATATGCTCACCCATATTCATTGAGGCATTGTTCACAATAGCAAAAAGATGAAAACAGCGTAGATGCCCATCAACAGATGAATGGATAAACTATGGTACATACATACAATGGAGCATTATGCAATATAAAGAACAATGATGAATCTGTAAAGCATCTCATAGCATGGATGAAACTGGTGGACATTATGCTGAGTGAAATAAGTCAATCACAAAAGAACAAATATTGTATGAGACCTCTACTGTAAAAACTCATGTAAAAGTTTACACAGAAAAAGAAACAATCTTTGTTGGTTACAAAGGATTGGGGGGGGGGGACTAAATAGACAATAGATAGGTGGTAACTTTGGTAAAGGGAAAACAGTACACAATACTGGGGAAGCCAGCGCAACTCGTACAGGGAAAGGTCATGGAACCTCCACAGACACTTCCAAACTCCCTGAAGTACTGAATTGCTGGGTGGAGGGCTGTGGGGACCATGGTCTTGGGAAACATCTAGCTTAACTGGCATAACACAGTTTATAAAGACAATGTTCTAGATTCCACCTTACTGAGTAGCGTCTAGGGTCTTAAAAGCCTGTGAGCAGCCATCTAAGATACTCCACTGGTCTCACCCCTTCGAGAGCAAGGGAGCATAAAGAGAAAAAATACAAGGAAAAGATTAGTCCAAAGGACTAATCAACCACAGCTACCATGGCCTCCACCAGACTGAGTCCAGTACAGCTAGAGGGTGCCCGGCTACCACCACTGACTGTTCTGACCAAGATCACAACAGAGGGTCCTGGACAGAGCTGGAAAAGGATGTAGACCAAAATTCTAACTCACAAAAAAAAGATCAGATTTACTGGCCTGACAGACTGGAGAAACCCTGAGAGTATGGCCCCTGGACACCCTTTTAGCTCAGTAGTGAAGTCACTCCCGAAGTTCACCGTTCAGCTGAGGACTGGACAGCCTCATAAAACAAAATGGGACTAATGAGGCACAGCAGTCCAGGGACAAGGACTAGAAGGCAGGAGGGGACAGGAAAGCTGGTGATAGGGAACCCAAGGTTGAGAAGGGACAGTGTTGACATGTCATGGGGTTGTTAACCATTGTCATAGGGCAATATGTGTACTAACTGTTTAATGAGAAACTATTTGTTCTGCAAACCTTCATCTAAGGTACAAAAAAAAAAAAAAAAGAATTATCTATGTGAGATCAAACTGACAACAACAACTCAAAAGATTTGATGGGAAGCCTAGGGGGCAGTGAGTTGAAGATAACGGTGATGGAATAATTTGGAAAAGACAGTAAGAGTAGCAGCACAACTGGAAGAATGTAATCGATGTCACTGAATTGTACATGTAGAAACTTTTGAAATGGTGTAACTTTGGCTATGTATATTTTCACCAAAAAAAAGGTCCTCCAGGGTCGAGAAGGGAGAGTGTTGACATGTCGTGGGGTTGTTAACCAATGTCATAAAACAAAATGTGTACTGGCTGTTTAATGAGAAACTATTTGTTCTGTAAACCTTCACCTAAAGTACAATTCTAAAAATTTAAAAGAAAAAAAAGGACTCTTTACTGGACAACAAGCTCTCCCTTAGTGCCCAGTGTTTAGCCTGCTATGCTCTCAGGACTAACAGCTTACCTCCACCTGTTCATCAGCGATTTCTAAGCCAGAAGCATACTTTATAGTGCAGCTGGCCAACTGTGCTGGATGCTTCGTTACGTGCAAAGCTGATACTGTGCTTTGCTGGAAGGCTGCTGCACAAATGTTACCTGGAGATGAATAAATCATTCTAGTTGTGTTGGGTTTCAATTGTTAAGGGCAGCAGCTGTGGGTCTGAAAGCAGATGGTCTTATAAGGATGGAGGATTTGGCTCCAATCTGATTTTCCTAAGGCAAGCAGGTTTGGGTCAGCAGAAAGCCTGGCTGGGAAGTGCCTGTGTGGAGCTAGTATCTGGTGATGAGGAAAGATGACAGAAGTACACATGCAGTTTCTTTCCATAATAAATGAATAATACATCAGAGACTACAATTACCAAAATCTCAAGCCATTATTTTTGTACCTACTCATCAACTTCTAAATCATTTTGTTTTCAGTCCAACAATTTCTTCCTTGATTTTAACACAAAGGTGAGATCAGGGAGCATGCCTAGTACAGCCCTGGCACAAAAAGGGATTTTAAGATCTGCTGACTGAAACAAATTGAATAAAAGAAAAAAAAAAAAAAACTAAATTCATTTGATAACTGTGGAATGACTGCCTAGAACATTGTCTAATAGTAGGTATGCAGTAACCATATATTTAATGAATGAATGAATGTGCCAGGCACCATCCTAGGTGTTTTATGTATATTCTCTCATTTCACTCTCAAGACAACCTTTTATTTTATTATCTCCATTTTACAGATAACAAAATTAAAGCTCAGAAAAATCAGGTACTCTGCCCAGAGTCACATTGCAAATTAAATGATGGGAGCCAGAACTGACCGTTAGAGTTAAATGAATACAAAGCTTTATGTATTTTGCTTATCCACTTCATGTCCTACCAATAGTGTTCTTGCTGTTCCTAAAACACACCTAGCTCATTCCTGCCCCTGGACCTTTCCTACTAGCTGTTCCCTCTGCTCTGAACACCCTTCCACCACATGTTCTCGTGGTTTTCCACTTCAGATCATTCAGGTTCTCTACTCAAATACCATCTCTTCAGAGAAGCTTTCCTTGATCACCCCCCACCCCCAGTGTATCCTGTTCTTTTACACCTTGCTTTATTTTTTATGTCCCTAAAGTGAGCCCTGGTGGTGCAGTGATTAAGAGCCTGGCTGCTAACCAAAAGGTCAGCAGTTTGAATCGACCAGCCGCTCCTTGGAAACCCTGTGGGGCAGTTCTACTCTATCCTACAGGGTCACTGTGAGTCAGAATTGACCCTACAGCAATGGGTTTGGATTTTTTGTTGATGTTGTTGTTAAAGTTATATTATTTATTAGTTAGCCAGTATGTTTGTTTATTGTGAGTCTACCCACTAGAATAAAAGATCTATAAGGACAGGGACTTACTCTTGGTCACAGCTGTATCAACAGCACTTAGAACGATAATTAACACACATATTAACTAGTATTTGCTGAATAAATCAATGAACAAATGAATTCTATGTGCTCAGAATCACAGAACTGTAGAATATTAGTGTAAAAAGACAGCTGTTGTATAGAAGTAAAAAGCATAGGCTTTGAGATCAGGCTGACCTGGATTCTAATCTCTGACTACGACTATGTAACCTTGGGTTAACTTCTTCAATCTCCTCATCTGTGTTAAAAATATACATCCCACAGATTTTTTTATGAAGATAAAATGAAATAAACACATAAAAAATCTCTGTACAAACTATGAAGTGTCATATAAATATGTTTATTATTATCATGGGGAAAAGTTTATAGACAATCTAGTCAAACCCTGCACTTTGGAGATCAGGAAACCAAAACCCAAGGACATAAAGTGAACTGTCCAATGTCCCACAGTTATTTGGAGCCAAACTGTAATTAGACCCTAGGATTCCAGATGACCAAGCCAAGACACCTTCCATTACCTCCCACAGATTATCTGGTTCTGGGACTCTAATTTGTCTTGGTGCTTCTTCTACCTCACTGGCTATTCCTTTGATCTTCTCAGCCTCTTAAATATCATCAAATCTCTTCTCTGCTCTATCAACACATGGCTTACATGATCTCCTCCATTCCATGGCTTTACATATACTAATGACTCCCAGATTTGTATCTCCAACCCAGACTTCTCTGAATTCCAGACTTGTTATATCCAAATGCCTATCTGACATCTCCTCTTGATTGTCTAGCACCTTAAATGTACTATTAAAAATAAATGCCTGATCCCTCCCTACAGACCTGCTCCTCCCAGTCTTCCCCATCTCTGTAAACAGCCAACTCCAATCCTGTAGTTACTCAAGGCAAAAACCTCAGAATCATCTTTGACTACTTTTTTAATCTCATAAACCTCATCCAATCTATCAGCAAATTCTGTCAGTTCTACTTTCAAAACATATCCCGTATCTAACCACTTCTCTACTGCTACCACGTTGAACCACCCTGGTTCAAGCCTTCATTATGTCTCTCAACTGTTGTAATGGCTTCCTATCTGATCCACTTGCTTCTGCCCTCACCATCTGTCTATCTCTTGTTCCTCTCTTCCCAGAAGCCAAAATGATCCTTTTAAATTCAGTTCAAATCATGTTAGTCCACTCTGTTCAAAACCTTGCAATGGCTTCTCATCTCACTTAGAATAAAATTCAAGGTCATTACCACGGCCTATAAGACACCATGCAGTCTAGCTCCCTTCTACTTATCTGATCTCTACCACTGTCCTGGGTCATTACCCTGTAGGCACACTACAGTAAAATTAAATTTTAGCATCAATTTTCATGTTGCTTGGATATAATCTGAAGTGGCCAACAGCATGGACCAAAAACATGCAAGCCTCAGATCCCTTAACATGAACAGTAGGGGCATGGTTCCCTTCTTCTTCCTTGATGAGAAAAGCACACTCCTCCCTCAGAGACTTAGCACTTATAGTTCTGTCTTATTCTTCTCTTGGATTATCAATATGACTTGTTCCTTCATTTCATTAAGATCACCACTCAAATGTCACCTCATGAGGTGACCAACCTAAAATATCTAAAATAGCATCCTCTCCTTTAATCACTCCTTTTCCCCATACCCTGCCTGACTTTTTTTTCTGTCTCTAAACACTATCACTTTGGGGACTTTGTTTTATTCACTACTGTATTCCCAGTGCCAAGATCAAATTGTAAATGCTCTATAATCAATATTAGAAATTAATTCAGCCTTTAATTGTTCTTTAATTATATTTTAAGTCCTCAATCTGGTCTTCCCCTAAACAGACTGAATATTCTTTGAAAACTTCCCTTTTCTGGACATCCTCACTGAGGACTTATGGTTCAACTAGTGATAAAACCAAAACCAAACCTGTTGCTGTCGAGTCATTCCAACTCATGGAGATCCCACGTGTTACAGAGTAGAACTGCTCCATATAGTTTTCTTGGCAGTAACATTTTATGGAAGCAGATCTCCAGGTCTTTCTTCTGCAGTGCTGCTGGGTAGGTTGGAACTGCCAGCCTTTAGGTTAGTAGTTGACTGGAAACAATGTGTACCACCCAGGGACCTCAACTAGTGATAAAAGTAACTAAAAAAGGAGAGAATAAGATGATGACATATTTTTTACTCTGGTATTCTCTTATAATATGCTAACAAATCAGTAACCATTAATAAGTGCCTTCGGGTGCAAAGCACCATCCTGCTGAAGGAGGATATTGCCTAGCTGGGTAGAATACATAGAGAGGCACATAAAAATAATAACAAGATGTGTTACTGAAATTTAGCAAGGATGGATTCATTGTGGGCATATACAGAAGGCTTTTCAAAGGTGTAACAGGTATGAAGTGTTAAAAGGGCAGGACTTGCAGAAGCAAGTGGTCTACCCACCACAAAGTCCAAAGTAATACGTATCAGAAAAAAGACTCCTTCATCCAGGAGAAGGTGGGTCTTAATGACCTCTAAAAGACTCTAAGCTCAATCATTCTTTTTTTTTTTTTTTTAATTCTGTTCAACAAATCCTTGGAGATGTAACAAATTGTTAAGCCTATGAAGGGTATACAAAGGTAGGCAAGACAACCAGGGTCCTTTCTTCAGAGAGTTTGCAGGTGGGGAAAGAATTTAATGAGATAAATGAAATAAACATTAATAATATCATCACCGTCCAAAAATCATGAGGCTTGCTAAGAATTCTGATTAAAGTATGATGGAAATGAGTTTGATATTACTGGTTTAAAATGTGGTTTGGGCTACTAAAAAACCATTAAAACAAGTTCAGCAAAGTTGCAGGATACAAGATCAATACTGCCTTTCTATATTCTAGCAATGAAAAATCTAAAACTGAAATTAAGAAAACAATTCACTTATAATAGTAACAAAAAGACAAAATACTTAGGAATAAATTTAATAAAAGAAGTGCAAAACTTATACTCTGAACACTACAAAGCATCACTAGAAGAAATTAAAGATCTGAATAAAGAGAAAGTCATTCCACATAGATGGATCAGAAGATTTAATACTGTTAAGACAGCAATACTCCCCAAATTGATCTACAGCTGCAATGCAATCCCTACCAAAATCCAAGCTGGCTTTTTTGCAGAAATGGACAAGTTATTCATAAAATTCATGTGGATATTCAAGGGACCTAGAAAGGAATCTTTCAAAAGAATATTGAAAAAGAAGAGCAAAGCTGGAAGACTCACACTTGACAATTTCAAAACTTACTATAAAGCCACAGTAATCAAAACAGTGTGGTAATGGCATAAGGACAGACATACAGATCAATGGAACACAACCGAGAGTCAAGAATAAGCCCACACACAACTGATTTTCAACAATTCAATCAGGAAAGAATAATCTCTTCAATAAAAGGTCATCGGTCAACTAGATATCCACATACAAAAGAATAAAGTTTGACCCCCAACTTACACCATATGCAAAAATTACCTCAAAAGAGATTAAAGATCTTAATAAAATAACTAAGACTATAAAACTCTTAGAAGAAAACAGAGGGGTAAATCTTCATGACTCTGGACTAGCCAAGTTTCTTATATATGACACAAAAACAAAAGCAACAAGGAAAAAAAAAAAAGATAATGGACTTCATTAATATTAAAAAATTTTGTGCTTCAAAGGGCACCATCAAGAAAGTGAAAAGACAACTATGGAATAGGGAAAAAATATCTGCAAATCATAGATCTGATTGCCCATCAGGGAAATGCAAGTCAAACCACAATGAGATAACACTTCACATCTAGTAAAGACAAAAAAAAAGTGAAATCAGAACCCTCATACACTGCTGATGGGAATATAAAATGGTGCAGCTGATTTAGAAACAGTCTAAAATTCCTCAAAAGGTTAAACACAGAATTACCATATGACCCAACAATTCTATTCCTAGGTATATATCCAAGAAAACTGAAAACATAAGTCCACACAAAATCTTGTCCACAAATGTTCATGGCAGCATTATTCATAATAGCCAAAAAGTTGAAAGAACCCAAATGACCATCAACTGATGAGTGGATAAACAATACTGTACAGTAATAAAACGAAATGAAATACTGATACATGTTATAACATGGAAGAACCTTGAAAACATTACGCTAAGTGAAAGAAGCCAGTCACAACAGCCCACATAGCGTATGATTCTATTTATATAAAATGTCATACAAGAATATATAAGTAGGTAAATCTACTGTAGAAAGCAGATTAGTGATTGCCTAGAGCTGGGGGGCATGGGAAGAATGGGGGTGATTGCTAAAGGATACAGTGTTTCTTCTAAGAGGGATGAAATTATTCTAAAATGATTATGGTGATGGTTGCACAACTGTGAATATATTAAAAGTCATTAATTGTATACTTTAAATTTAAATTGATGAATTGTTTGCTATGTAAATTATATCTCAATAAAACTATTATTAAAAAAAACTTTTTAACATGTAGTCTGGGGCTTATTTTGAGTTCCATTTATCCCTCCATTCACATTCAGCTTAACATTTATTGAAGACTAGGTACTCTTGCCTTCTTTACAGTACTTAATACTTACAACCAAAAACTGTATGAGATAAGGGTTATCAACTCATCCATTTTGCAGATATGAAACCTACAGTTCAGAGAAATTAAATGATTTGTTCAATATCTATAGGAGGTTATTAGACCAGAAGTTGATTCTACATACAGTAACTCCAAATCTAGGGTTCTTAGTCAGCTCTCTTCTCCCACTTCCTACTAAGTGAACATAGTTAAGACCTAGATGTAGCACTTTTTCATAAAAGACTTAAGACCTGGATGTAGCACTTTTTCATAAAAGCTTCTATAAATTAATAAACCAAAGACTAAGAGACCATAAGAACACAGATTTAAAATCACAGATTAAGAGAATGATTACCAGAACTGTGTATCATAAAATCCAATATTCCCACATTTAATTACTTAGTCAGCAGTGCTCTGCTACATGAAAAGAGGGGGCTAGGTCTGACTCCCCAGGTCACCTGTGTGGAAAAAAATAAAAGTACGGAGCATTCCCCAGCAAACCAACCAAGAGTCATAGATACTTTGGACTGATTTGCAACTGACCTTAACTATCCTTGAAACAAGAGAGTTTCTTAGTAATACTATTGAAAAGCATCTATTAAAAAGCTAGCTATGGTATTATGATAGACATACTGACTAATGGAACAGAATTGAGAGTCCAGAATAAAACCATACATCTATGGTCAACTGATTTTCAACAAGGGTACTAAGTCCATTCAAAGGAAAAAATAGTCTCTTTAATAAATGGTGCTGGGACAATTGTATCTCCACATGCAAAAGAATAAAGCTGGACCCATACCTCACCACCATGTACAAAATTTAACTCAAAACAGATCAAGGACCTAAGTGTGAGAACTAAAACCATAAAACTCTTAGAAGAAAATATAGATATGACATCAACAGCATGAGAGCAACAAAAGACAAGATAGGTTAAACTGGACTTCATCAAACTTAACAATTTTTATGCATCAGAACTTTACTAATGAAGTGAAGAGACAGCCTACAGGTAGGGAGAAAAATTTGGGGAACCATATACCTCGATAAGGGTTTAATATCCAGAATATATAAAGAACACCTACAACTTAACAACAAAAAGAAACAACCCAATCAAAAAATGGGCAAAGAACTCAAAGAGACATTTCACCAAAGCTATCCAAATGGTCAACAAGCACATGAAAAGATGCTCAACATCATCTGTCATTAGGGAAATGCACATCAAAACCACAATGAGATACCATACAATGCTGCAGCGCATAATTTGCTGATATTATGATTCTTAGAAGTTCATTCGCAGATGTTCAATTTTATGATTTACTGTTCAAAACACTGCCATATAGCAGGCTATAGCCTGGTCCACACTGAAGTTGGCGTCTGTCGGGAGTAATTAACAGGCAGAAAGGTGCAACGTTCAACGCGCAGGACATACGACAGCGGTTAGGACTCCTACTTCATTGTTATGACACTGACACCAACTTCACTGTAGATCAGGCCTACAGCATGATCATATTCAGTGTTTTGTACCATACGAAGCATAAGCTGTTAATCTGAAGCTGAGTTGTTCAAGTTTCTCTAATTGTAACATCTGCACTACTTATACCCCCAACATTATGTCTAGCAAAAGAGTGATGCTACTGAAAGCTCTAATAAAAAAAAAGGTGTGAGGAAGGCTCTAGACGTGGATATAAAGATGAAGATCATTAAGGCCTATGATAATGGAAAGAAACTCAGCAAAATAGCACAGGAGGTAGAACTGTCTCATTCAACCATTTTGATAATCATTAAAGAAAAAATAGGATTTTGGAGGCAGTTAAAGGAGTGACTGGCATAAAATCAACAATTTTAACAAAAAGGCAAGGGCCAATCCATGAAACAGAGAAGCTGTTGATGATGTGAGTAGAAGACCAAATCCAGAAAACGATTCCTATGAGTTTACTGATGATTCAAACAAAAACACTCTGTCTTTCTGAAAACCTGAAGGAACAGCAAGAAGATGACTACTGCGAGAACTTCGTGCCAGCAAGGGCTGGTTTCATTGCTTCAAACGCAGATTTGGCTTACATAACATGCATATAACTGGAGAAGCAGGAATTGCCGATGTTGAAGCTGCCTGAAAATTCAAGGATGAGCTGGACAAGATGGAAGAGGAAGGAGAGAAGTTGTCAAAATATTTTACAGTGAAAGGATTAGCTGGAGTCTTTTCTAAACTAAATCAGGGGCTTCAGTTGCTTGAAAATATGGACCTGAACACTGATCGCTTTGCTAAAGTTGACAGGCAGATTCGGGAAGCAGTAAGCTTTCAATACGAAATGCATGAAGAAAAAAAGAAAAGGACCATGCAAATAACTCTCACTAATTTTCTGACTAGAAATGCCATCCCCATTCCAAAGGATAATCCAGATGGTCCAGAACTTTCCACAAGTGGAGTTACTACTGCAACTAACAAAATGCCTATGTCATCAACTCCTCTTCATCAAGGGAGTAAATTTTTACAATTTATATATTTTTATGTATGTATGTATTAAAATATATCTGTAAGCTTATATGTAATGTTTACAACCCCTAAAGACAAATAAAGATCGATTTATAAAGATACTGATAATAAAAGGCAAAAATAATGAAAACTGAAAAAAAAAAAAAGAGGTTTTCGACTTATATTAGAACTGACTTATGACAGGGTCATTGGAATGGAATCCTGTTCTAAGTCGGAGACTACCACTATATATTTTTACCACAATAAAACAATTTTTATAAAAGCTAGCTGTAATAAAGGAGGTTTTTAGGATGATAGAAATGTTCATATCATGACTATTATGGTGATCACATGAATCTATCCAAAAAGTCAACTTTCTTGTTGTTAATTTAAAAATAAAGTTTCAGAAAAACTGCAAATTAAAAAAGATAAACTAGGCAAGCTTGGTAATGCGATATGAGGTAAAATGAAAATAATAATGGCTAACATTTACTGCATGCTTACTTATGAACAAGCACATTATCTTACCTAACTCTTAATGTAGGGACTATTACTATTTCTCTTTTACAAATAAGAAACCTGGGTCTAGAATCATTTGCTCAGATCACTTGGCTAGTAAGTGAATGAGACTGAATTCAAACTCAGGCAGTCTGATTCCAAAGCCCAGGCCCTTAACCACTATAAACAAGCAAACAAAAAAAAAACCTGTTGCCGCAGAGTTATCCTGTAGGACAGAACAGAATTGTCCCACAGGGTTTCCAAGGAACAGCTTGTGAATTTGAACTGTCAACCTTTTGGTTAGCAGCTGAGCTGTTAAACACTGCGCCACCAGGGCTCCCTTACTATACTGCACCATAAAATACTATATAAACTATTACAGATAGAAGTTGTCAGGCCAGTCCTGACAGCCTAAGCTTTCAATCGAAGAGAGGCCACATCAGCAGCAGACACACTGCACACATCCAATATAGCAGATTAGAAGCACTGTGGAAACATCAAGAATGTTCCTGTAGAAAATTTATATATGTAAATTTAGCTGGCCCGACAGCCTCTCTCTTTGGAACCAAGCCCATAAAGAGTAAACTAATGACAGTTCTAGACCATCCATCACTCAGGCAGAACACATACATACACATACACACATCTATTAAGACCCCAAGAATGCTGACACACTGTGAAAAATGTAACTAATGTCACTGAACAATTTGTATAGAAATTGTCAAATAGGAACCTAATTTGATGTGTAAACTTTCAGCAAAAACACAATAAAATATTATTAAAAAAAAAAAAAAAGATTCCAGCATCCCAATTTCAATACTGCCCTCCAGTACTGTCAGACTCAAATGCTACCATCCTCCCTCTTGGTTCTTCGGACTTCTGAATAGCTTTCATATTTGCTCTGGGCAAAGGACAACCCCCTTCCGTCCAAGGCTCTGTAGAACTAACATCATCCTCTGCATCTCCACCCTGCAAATAGAACCTAGAACTTACTCCATACCAAAACCAAAAATCCAAACCTGTTGCCATTGAGTTGATTCTGGCTCATGCCAACCCAGTGTGTTACAGGGTAGAACTGAGCTCCACAGGGTTTTCTTGGCTGTAATCTTTACAGAAGCAGATCACCAAGCCTTTCTACCATGGCACCACCGTTGGATGGGTTCAAACCACCAACCATTTGATTAGCAGGTGAGCACAAACTGTTTGTGCCACCCAGGGACCCTTACTCTATACCCAGTACTAAGCATATCTCTCGTTTCTACTTAAATTTTTTATTTCCTTTTACCTCATAGCCTATGAGGTTTATTTATTAGTTATTTACCTGAAAAACAGAAACTTAAAATTAAAAAAAAAAAAGCACACTAAGCCAAACTAAAGGGCCAACAGCATGAAGGGAGGCCTAAGGAGGAGCCTGAGTATGAAGAGACAGACTTGAGACTAACTTTCTGCAAAATCAGTCCCTACTATTCAGGGAAGTTCAGTAAAGGTTTCTCAGCACATGACTTCCTTTATCTCCTACAGTTTCCATCAAATAAATATGATAAACTACATAATACACACATTTGTTAGCCTTATTTATTAAACCCTAGGCCACATTTCTTAACTTTTCTATATTTTTTTGTAAAATGTCTTAGTCTATCCAGGAATTTTAATCCTTTCCTTTTAATAAGAATTCCTGATTAAATAAAGTAGTAAGAGGCTCACATTTCATCAGACTTAATCGAGCACCTACAATGTTTCTGAATTGGATTTTTTCAGACAGGAAGTTTCTCATTTAGTTCTCAAAAAGAATTCTTTGAATTAAGTATGAACTGGTTGCCATCCTTCCTCTTTTTTTAACCACCAAGTAAAGTGAGAATCATAGTGTTAAAATAATTTGCAAAGATCATACAACTAAAAAAGTAAAGGTAAAAAAAAGCAAAAGAGCCAGAATTCAAACTCAGCCCTTCTGTCCCACCTCTCGGAACCTCAAAGTCCTCATCTGCAAAATGGAAATAATTATTACGCACCTTCAAGGGTTGCTGTAAGAATTACTTGAGATAACACATGCACAGCTCTCTCAGATCAGTGCCTGCTCTTCAATAAATATTAGCTTTTTTTCCTTCTTCCTTCATGGTCAAATTGCCTGGTTTGTTGCTTATTCCAAACAAATAGAAATTAACACTATATATTTTTAGCTGTCTTATTAACCGGTTATGTCTTGGTCCTCACAAGGATGTCCATGACATGATATGACTCTAGGATATCCCAGGAGCACTTCTGGCTCACCTACAAGTTGGGATGTCTGCAGCAGAGCTCTTTTAAGCTCAGGGATTTGCATAAGGACTACTTCCTCTCCTCTATTCTCTCTTAGACAAACAGACTCATATGCAGGTGGAATTTTTTTTTTAAGCCATAATTAACTTAATTAACATAGAATGACAGAAATAGAAAACTCCACAGTGTTCTAGCAAGGCAGCAAGCTGCAGGGGAATCAAGAATTCTCTGGCTAGCAAAATGAGGGAAGAAATAAGCATCCATTTAGGAGGAAAAGGAATGATGGCCACGTGGTGGGGACTAGGAAATGTGTAAGATGCATGGTCACCACTATCCACCAGGGCCCTCATCCCTGTTCTCCAGGATGGGTTTGGGGCCCCTGATCTATTGAACAAGAAATTACACCAGATAAAAGTCTAATTATGAGCTCCTTGAGGGCCTAAACTGTAACTTATATCTAGGTCCCCAGGACACAGAACGTGGCACAGACAGGCATGCATTATTTCTTGAATACTGTAAAAATGGCATGGGGGCAACGACACTACTTAATGTAAGAGCTGTCTAAGGAAAGGGCTTATTTCTTGTTTCAGGCTTGGCATATAACTAAATTGCAGGTGATTCTAAATGGATTTTTTTTTTTTCAACTCTTGGAACAATCTCACAACTCAGCAGAAATAAAAAAACGGGGATACTCATCAAATTTTATCACACTTTTTGGGACTCCATGAACGAATATATCCTTAGTATGTTCTTCAGGAGGAGCCCCAGTGGCACGGTGGTTAAGCATACGGCTGCTAACCAGAAGGTCGGTGGTTTGAACCCACTAGCCACACTGCAGGAGAAAGATGTGGCAGTTTGCTTCCATAAAGATTTACAGCCTTGGAAATCCTATGGGCAGTTCTACTCTGTCCGATAAGGCTGCTATGAGTCAAAATTGACTCGAGGGCAGTGGGTTTGGGTATGGTTTATCTTCATATAAAAGACAGTCATTTGACAAACATTATCTGAGGACCTATTAAGGGATACATGCTAAAGAGAGAAATAAATTATAGCAGCAGACAGAAACTTAAACAGTAATAATACAAAGTGGTAAGTGCTGTAAGAGAGGGAAATACCAGGAACTATGAAAAGAAAAAGAAGAGGCTCAGAATCCTGCGGTGGAATGAGGTAGGGGTATAAGAACCACAAAGGCAGGCTGCTCAGAGATGATGCTCAAGCTGTTTTAAAGGGCAATTAAGAGGCTAAGAGACAAAGAAAGGGTGGGAAGGTGTCCCAAATAGGGAGAGTATGTAGATAAAGATATAGGAACAGGACCTGGACAGTAAATGCCTAGTAGTTCAGTCTGGCTGAACAATACATGAGAAAGAAGTGGGATTTGAGGCTAATGAGGCAGGCAGAGGCCAAATCATAAAAAGAGCCTTGCAAGCTAAGTTAAAGGGTCTGGATTTTATCCTCAGAGGAAGGGTAACCACTGAGGGTTTTAAAGCAAGGAAGAGAGTGTAATCTATGCTTAATAAAGCTCATAGAGAAGCAGTATGTAGGATGTGAGACAGGAGGAAGGGATACTAGTCAGGAAGCTGCTGCAGAAGTGAGGATCAGGGCCCATCTCATGCAAATAGTTTTAAACACAGCCTATTTTAAATGGTCTGTCTCCATTAATCCATGCCTCTCAAAGCTGTAACACCATGAATCAATTATACAGCACAACTGTTGAAGTCAGTTCTGTAAGCTCTGAAAAACTTCACTGCATTCCTTTATTCAACAGCCATTCTAGACTTCAAACTAAAACCGCCTATTTTTCTCTTTTCTACTGCACCCTATTTTGGAAAAGCATTTCAGCCAGCTGAGCACATCAGTGCAGTCTGCAACAAGTGTAAACAATTTAACAGGAGTTTAATGAAACATTTCTTACTCTTAACTGCAGAAAAAATTAGAAAATTCTAATATGGCAGCATCAGGTTGCAAATTAACATTTTAAAATTAAGTGAGCTTTTTCTTTTTTTTTTAGTATGAACATGCCGATTTTAAATCCCATCTCGTTGCATGATGCAGCTGCCTTGAATGAATATAGCATTTTCAGTTATTAGGCACTTGGCTAAAGCATTCGAGACCACCATGTGTCACCAGCAGCAACAGCCACAAGTACAGTACTTAAGACGTGCCTATGCATTCTCACACTATAAGAGGATATCTTAGCCTGGAGAGGATGCAACATATAGGGAAATGAAAGGAACAATCTCACATTTTAAAGAAAGTACCTTTCAGTTTTTCTTGCTATTCCATTAATAGGTAATGGACTCTCCTATGTTTGATCCCATAGTTCCTTAGCCTAGAGAACTCTACCTACCCTCCTGCCTTCTACCAACGAAATTCTAAGAACCAAAGCTTTAGAACTGGACCTAAAACTGGGCTCAATTCCAACTCCACCTCTCACAAACTGTGTGAACTTAGACACCTTTCTTAATCTTCTTGAGACTCTATTCCTCACGTGTAAAATGATAATACCTACCTAATCTCGCAGGGTTGTGGAGAGAATGAAAGAAAATGTATTATCAAGTACCAACAGAATGTCTGGCTTATAGTGGGCATTCAATAAATGGTAATATTATATTCTCATTTGTACTCCACTATAATCTATAGATAACAGTAATTATGCACCTATCTTAAAGGTTTATTGTGATAATTAAGTAACACAGATAAAGGGCTTAGAACAGAGCCTGGCATATAACAGACACTCATTAAGTATTAGTTACTATTGCTGTTGTTGTTGTTGTTATATAACAGTATCATAGCATATTTTACACTGAATTGTAATATCCTCTCCATCTAGTACTTAGCCTAAAAAGTTGCAAAATAGGTACTCAATAAATGCCTGCTGACTGACTAAATGAACTGACTTGAATAAGTGACCTGAAGATATCATAGTTCTTTGACAAGAAGAATATTTCTCTGAATTTACCACAATCTTGCACACAATAGCTATTCAATAAAAATGTTGTTTTATAGATTGGTTAATCCTCTCATGCCTGTGTGGTAAATGGCGGAGGTATTACTGTGGGCCTGTTTTACAGATAAGAAAGAGAATCCCAGAGAGATCAAAGGTTAAGATCACTCAGCTAGGGAGGGTAGGAGCTAGAATCCCCTTTGGTTTCTCAGTAACTAGTGCTAGATCTTTTCTACTAGGGCTTGCTCTCGCTCCATATTTTAAACATTACCTATGGGATGGGTCAAGATTTTCCAAATCTCGGTGACTGCAAGAAGAGACCTCTGAGTCATACGATACTACCAATGAATGATGGAAAGACGAAAAATGAACATGATAAGAAACCAAATGAGGAGAAACTTACTGTCTCTTCTTTAGGAGAGAAGGAGCAAAGACCTGATTTTATTTGGCCTGAGCGTAAAAAGAGCAATGAAGTGTGAAATTAAACAGAGGATAAAGCACTAAGAACAAAGAGGACACAGAACACTTAGAAGGACAAGTATGAAAGGGGGGATGGAGGCTACAGGCACTTGTTCCCTCCTATATAAAGCATGACTAGGTATAGCCTTTCTTTCATTTAAAAAATACATGCTGCATTCCTGTAATGAACTAGCAGAGCAAGAGTATGTATGAAGAGCCTTAAAAATTTTACACCTTTACTCCAATTACCCTATTCAAAGACTTCATTTTACCTGGATCCACAATCAACACCCATGGAAGCAGCAGTAAAGAAATCAAAAGACACATTGCACTGGGCAAAAATCTGCTGTGAAAGAACTCTTTCAAATGTTAAAAAGCAAAGATGTCACTTTAAGGACTAAGGTTCACCTGATCCAAGCTATGGTGTTTTCAATAGCCTCATGTGCATGTGAAAGCTGGACAATGAATAAGAAAGACTGAAGAATTGATGCCTTTGAATTATGGCGATGGTGAAGAATATCGAATATACCATGGGCTGCCAGAAGAACGAACAAACGTGTCTTGGAAGTAGTACAGCCAAAATGCTCCCTTAAAAGTGTCACACACACTTTGGACACGTTATCAGGAGGGACTAGTCCCTAGAGAAGGACATCATGCTTGGTAAAGTAGAGGGTCAGCGAAAAAGAGGAAGACCCTCAACAAGATGGACTGACAAAGTGGCTGCAACAATGGGCTCAAGCATAACAATGATCATGAGGATGGTGGCAGGACTGAGCAGTGTTTCGTTCTGTTGTACGCAGGGTCGCTACGAGTCGGAACCGACTCAATGGCACCTAACAACAACAAGAAAGTTATCAAAATTTATGACCAAAGATGCTTATCACAATCTTATTTATAATATCCAAA
Source organism: Dugong dugon (assembly GCA_030035585.1). Classification (NCBI taxonomy): domain Eukaryota; kingdom Metazoa; phylum Chordata; class Mammalia; order Sirenia; family Dugongidae; genus Dugong; species Dugong dugon. The sequence continues at coordinate 73,507,992 of CM057467.1, read as the reverse complement.
AAATGGAAAATAATCTAAATGTCTAACAATAAGGTAATGACTAAGTCATGGCATGCAATGCAATAGCATACATAGCCATTAAAACTGATGCTTAAGGAAAAATTTTTAATGACATTGGAAAATGCTTATGATCTATGTAAAATACAAAAGCACTGCACAAAATGGTATCTATAGTATGATCTGAACTATATAAAATAAGTAGAAAAAAACTTTTAAAAATGCTGTAAGTTTTAAAAGCTAATCTCTGCATGGTAAAATTATAGGGAAACATTTGCCAAGTTTTAAAATTTTTCTATAACAGATTAAAAAAAAAAAAAAAAAACTCTGGAAGGGGATTTAAGAAGAAAAATGAAGACATTAAACGCCATCAAGATGGATCAAGATCACTGGAGTCTCTGCTAGGTGAGAAGACTATAAAAGGCATATTATTTTTACACAAAAGGATTATGTTCATCCTAGTTAGAACTGACACATCTGCAAGGGTAATACACAATGGGAAAGCAATAAAGAGGAAATCCCGTCAGATTCCTAGGAGGTTACTTATGTTCCAGAATGTCTGTCAGCAGCAAAGGCAACTTCAATGAGTGAGGTGCAGAACGAAGCTTGATGGGTGAAGAAGATGGCAGAAATCTAGCTATGACTTAGTGCCAAAAACTAAGAGTTCCTTGAGAGCATGGAATCTGTGATAAAGATGATGGAAGGCAGCAGCAGAAGCATGGGAAAACAGTCTAGAGAGGGCCAGGAAAGGCTTCCTGGAAGATAACTGATTTAAAGGAGAAAAGAGTTAATGTAGAGGAGAAGGACATTCTAGGAAAAAGGAACAGCCCAGAAAAAAAAAACAGTTTAGCATGCCTGGGGAAATGACATCGACTTCAGTGCTGCTACAGTACAAAGTGCCAGCCAGGCAGTGGTGAAAGATGTGGTTGCAGAAGTCATCCGGGGCCTATCCCAGATGACCTGAATGTGTGGTCTAGTGTTAGCCAAGCAGCTGCACATGAATCAATTAATGAGGGCACCAGTCCAGAAGGAGCTCACTCTAGCAGAGGAGACAGCCAGGAAGCATTATGGCAAAGATAAGTAAAGGGTGGTTAGAGCAGAAAAGGAGCACCCAACCCAGCCTGGAGGCTCATAAAAGACTTCAAGGAAAAGGTGCCAGAGTTGAGGCACAATGTAAAAATGGAGCTACGGAGAGTGACATCCAAGATGGTAACATGCCATTGAGACCTGGCCTACCTAATCCCAAACTCCGCAAATCAAGGAACCAGTCCCTGCAAGGTTCCAAAGAGGGAAACAGTCTCATCATCAGAATATAAGCACCAACTACCAAGGCCTCCACCAGACTGAGTCCAGTACAGCTAGATGGTGCCCGGCTACTACCACTGACTGCTCTGACTGGGATCACAACAGAGGATTCTAGACAGAGCTGGAGAAGGATGTAGAACAAAATTCTAACACACACAAAAAAGACCAGATTTACTAGCCTAAAAGAGACTGGAGAAACCCCAAGAGTATGGCCCCCAGACACCCTTTCAGCTCAGTGGTGAAGTCCCTTCCAAGGTTCACCGTTCAGCCGGGGACTGGACAACCCCATAAAACAAAACGGGACTAATGAGGCACAGCAGTCCAGGGACAAGGACTAGAAGGCAAAAGGGGACAGGAAAGCTGGTGATAGGGAACCCAAGGTTGAGTAAGGACAGTGATGACGTGTAGTGAGGTTGTTAACCATTGTCATAGAGCAACATATGTACTAACTGTTCAATGAGAAACTATTTTGTTCTGTAAACCTTCATCTAAAGTGAGAATAGCAGCACAACTGGAAGAGCATAGTCAATGTCACTGAACTGTACATGTAGAAATTTTTGAAATGGTATATCTTTGGCTATGTATATTTTTACCAAAAAAAAAAAAAAAAAAAAGGTGGAGAAGTGAGAAGGTTGACATGTCGTGGGGCTGTTAACTAACATGATAAAACAATATGTATACTACTATTTAATGAGAAACTATTTGTTCTGTAAACCTTCACCTGAAGTATGATTAAGAAAAAAAAAAAAGAATATAAGCACCAAGGATCTTGTTTCTCTTGTTCATTACAGCGTCTCCAATACGCAAAACAGTGAATATAGAGAATGTGCTCTATGAATATTTGTGAATAAAAAGAGAGAAGGGGGCTTTCCTATTATATTAAAAAGCAATGGAGAAAATAAAAGAAATGCAAAATAGGGTAAAGAAGTAAGAGTACAACTCTGAAGACCAAGGCTAACCCTCATGAGTTTGGACCGAAGGCAAACAGCAATGTCTCCTCCATCATTCCCTTCAACCATCATTTCCATCCCCATCTCCATCCAACTTAGTCATTTTACATGTACTTGAATCCTAATTAAAACATACTAAACACAGAACCCCCAAGGGGGTCACAAAAAAATTAAATCAATGGGTAATCTGAAAGATGTGCTATAAAAGTACAGTTTCACTGACTTTACCTAGTTATTGTTAGTAACAGCAATACAACTATCATTTATTAGAACGTCAACTATGAGACACGCATTGTGGTTGTAAATATAAACTATCTCTAATCCTAACAGTAACCTTGAAAGGTAAATGTTACAATGCTATTTTCACAATGACTTATCCAGGATGATACAGACAGTGAATGGTAAAGCTGAAATTGAATCCAGGTCTATCTAATATCCAAAATACCTCAGGAGTGATCAATTGTTACAGAAGAACTAGCTACCTTCCTCCCCGCCAACCAGGTACCTCTCTGTGCTGCTACTAGAGCCTGGGCCCCTGACTTGTCCTCCCCTCCAGCTATGCTGGAAGTTAACAGTTAGGAGTACCTGGATTGAGCCACTGCCAAATATCCTTCCAGGCAGTCCCCAATGGCCAGAGACAGAGATGCGCTGGGCACTAAGCCACTAAACCAAAAGAAAAACCAAACTCACTGCCCATCAAGTCGATTCCAACTCATAGAGACCGTATAGGGTTTCCAAGGCTGTGAATCCCTCCGGAAGCAGACTGCCACATCTTTCTCCCATGGAGCAGCTGGTGAGTTTGAATGCCGACCTCAGGGTTTAGCAGCCGACCACTTTAAGCACTGTGCCACCAGGGCTCCTACTAAGTCACCAGGGAGAAGGAAAGAGGGTGGCTCACCACAGGCCTTTCAGACCCCAAATTTACCAAGTAAGACACAGACACAAGATATTTTTAACAATGTTTTCTCCAGGAGAACAAACACTCCACTGGCACTGACTGAAATAGTACTGCTGCTTAACAATGCCTCACTGATTAACAGCCTTTACTCCCTTTTTTCCTCCAAACCTACCCTAGAAATCATTAATCGGCTCCAGTTTCCTTCTAGCCCATTTTTCCTCGGCCTCTCCCATCTGGACTACTCTCACTACCACCACTGAGTTCAAGGCTAATCTAAGGAAGATCTTTTCTTCCTCCATATACCTTTCAAAGCATTCCAAGTCTATGGTCCACTCCTTTACCTAGGTCCGCTAGGTGACATCTACTATCGAATGAATGAACCAACATCTGTACAGCTCTCATTTTCATATACACTAAATCATTTACCCTTGAGCCAGTCTGGCCTAAATAAATAAGTGGAGCTCTGGTGGCACAATGGTTAAGTGCTTGGATGCTAACCAGAAGGTCAGAGGTTCCAACCCACAAGCCACCCTATAGAAGAAAAGACCTGATGATCTTCTCCCATAAAGATTATAGCCTAGGAAACCCTATGGAGCAGTTCTACTCTCTTACAGGATCGCTATGAGTCTGAATCAACTCGTTGGCACATGACAACAACAACAAATAAGTAAGCAGTGGAAAATATTCACCTGAAAAAAAGTGGATATATTTTTTTTTTCAAGCCAAGAACCTTTCTTAGAAGTCTCCAGCAGCCTTCCTGTCACGTTTTACGGCCCAGACTTTGGACAGATGACCAAAAAAAAAACCAACCCATTGCCGTCAAGTCAATTCCAACTCATAGCGACCCTATAGGACAGAGTAGAACTGCCCCATAGGGTTTCCAAGGAACGCCTGGTGGATTCGAACAGTGGACCTTTATGATTAGCAGCCGTAGCTCTTAACCACTATGCCGCCAGGGTTTCCCATTCCTAGACCATTCACTAGCAAAGGAATGACATTAATTGACTTAAGCTAATTCTTTGGAATGGAATGAAAGTTGACAATTACACAACTACCACAGTGCACGTCACCTCTAGGATACAGTAACGAACAAATGAAAGAAGCAGATCGCCTCCAGACCCCTCTTAGTATGTCTCCTTCATATCATAGGGACACTTCAGACTCAGGGAGCCAGGACTGCTGGCCTAGGTAAGGGGGAACAGATATTCTATAGAGTCCAGAGTCTGTAGAAAGTGTACTGAAGGGAACTCGAGAGACCTTAGTTTTAGTAATAGTACTATACTAACACTAGCTCTAATCCTAAAACCTGCTGTGTAGGCTGTCCCCCAGGCCTCAGTTTCCTCTTCAGTAATAAAGGGCCATCTAGATCAGTGTTTTCAAACTGTTCTACAGAGACCTAGGAGATATGAAAAAGTACCTTAGGAACCAGAAGTGAGTAGAAGGGGATACAAAGGAACAGTGCTGTAAGTTCCACTTCAACCAGAACAGCTCCCATTTAATCTCTTTGTATTGAGCTTTCATATAACACTTAGTAGGGAAAAAAAGGTTCTAGTGTTTTAAAAAAATATTTTTTAATCTGCTGTATTAGTTTTCTAGGGTGTCATAACGAAGTACCACAAACCAAGCGGCTTTAAACAATGGAAATTTATTTTCTCACAGTTTTGGAGGCTAGAAGTTCAAACTCAGGGTGTCAGCAGGGACATGCTGTCTCTGAAGGCTATAGGGGAAGATCCTTCCTTATCTCTTCCAGCTCCTGGTAGCCCCAAGTGATCCTTGGCTGTAGCAGTACAACTCCAATCTTCACATGGTCATCCTCTGAGTGTCTGTCTGTGTCTGTCTTTTCTCCTCTTCTTGTAATAAGGATACCAGCCATACTGAATTAGGGCCCATGCTACTCCAGTACGACCTCATGGTAACTAATCACATCTGCAAAGACACTATTTCCAAATAAGGTCCCATTCACAGGTACTGGGAGTTAAGGAGCTATGGCTGCTAACCAAAAGGTCAGCAGTTCGAATCCACCAGGCGCTCCTTGGAAACCCTATGGGGCAGTTCTACTCCATCTTATAAGGTCACTATGAGTTAGAATCGACTCAGCAGCAACAGGTTTGTTTTTTTGTCTTGGGGGGTTAAGACTTCAATATATCTTTTGGGGGGATACAATTCAACCCATAACATCTACTAATCATGATGATAAATAATATCCCTTCCAGATCTAACATTCCAGAAACAGTATCAGCTGAACAATGCCCCATTAATCATTTCACCATGTTTCAAATTAAATCCAATGAACATTAAGTCTTTATTTTTATTTGATCTCTCAGCACTGTTAATAATTTCCTCCTTATTAAATCAGTTGGTTTCTGAATACTACATTTCCCCTAGTTTCTCTCTTACCTTTATCTCTGTCCACTCTGTCTACTTTCCAGGTTTATCCTCCTCTGCCCAGTGATTAAATATGCCTCAATACTCTGTACTATGCCCTATTCTCTATTTTCTTTCTCTAGACAATTTAATCCATGTGCATGACTTTACCATCTAAATGCCAAATATATAACCAATTTTTGTCTGGCCCTTACCTCTAAGTTCCAGATATGTTTATCTAACTGCCTACTTGACATCTAACCTTGGATGTCTTAAAGTCACCGCAAATTCAACGTGTTCAAAACTGAATTCACAATATTCCATCCCCAAACTGATCCTTTTCCAGTATCCCATTTCACTGAACATGGAACACTAACAAAAAAGTGGAAACATTCCAAAGGACCACCAATCGTTGAACGGATAAACAAATTGTGGTATATACATACAATGCCGTATTATTCAGCCATAAAGAGAAATGACGTTCTGATACATGCTATTACATGGATGAACCTTCAAAACATGCTAAATGAAATAAGCCAGATACAAAAGGACAAATATTGTGATTCCATTTACATGAATATCTACAGTAGGCAAATTTATAGAGACAGAAAGTAGAGGTTACCAGGGGCTAGGGAGAGAGGAGAACGAGGAGTTACTGTTTAATGGATACAGAATTCCTGTTTGGGGTAACGAAAATTTTTGGAAATAGTGCTGATCCTTGCACAACATGGTGAAGGTAATTAATATCACTGAAGTATACATTTAAGCAGTCAAGAAATGAAACAGTGGATTACATTGGGCAAATGTGCTACAAAAGACCTCTTCAAGGTGTTAAAAAGCAATGATATCACACTGAGGACTAAGGTGTGCCTGACCCAAGCCATGGTATTTCCAATCGCCTCATATGCATGCTAAAGTTGGGCAATGAATTATGGTGTTGGTGAAGAACACTGAATATACCATGGATTGCCAGAAGAACAAACAAACCTGTCTTGGAAGAAGTACAGCCAGAATGCTCCAAGAATAGGAAGACTTCATCTCACTTACTTTAGACATGTTATCAGGAGGGACCAGCCCCTGGAGAAGGACATCATGCTTGGTAAAGCAGAGAGAAGGTCATAGTCAGCCAAAAAGAGAAAGACCCTCAACGAGATGGAATGACAAAGTGGCTGCAACAATGGGCTCATACATAGCAACGACTGTAAGGATGGCGCAGGACCAGGCAATGTTTTGCTCTGTCGTACATGGGGTCACTATGAGTCGGAACTGACTCAATGGCACCTAACAACAACATTCGTTTAAAAATGGTTAAAATAGCAAATTTTATGCTATATATATTTTATCACAATAAAATTTTTAAAAAGAATGAGAAACAAAGCAAAATTAGAGGGGAATATTTACAACCATAAATCATTTTTCTGATTTTATAAATGGGGAGAGTAATACTAATTCTGAAGGGTTCTTTTGGGAATTATATAAAATAATATATGTAAATCACCTAGAAGATAAATAGTATCATTTGATTCAGACCTTGGAGTACAATCTAGATATCTTGCATCAAGGCGAGGGTATTTTCCATCATAGAATAAAGTCTGTAACACTAGTTAGAATTTTTCCATTTGATTTTTTGCTTAATCTGGTTTCTGACTTTAAAGCTCAATAAAGAACAAAAGGTCACCTACTAATAGAGTGGTTCTGCCTAAGCCTGAGCAAAACATTCCCTAGGAACCAGTCAAGCATATTTAGCAAGGCATTAACTCACAAGGGCCCCAGGGAGGAAGCATTCACTGAGCTATTCAATGGGGCATCACCATACTATACACAGTACCCTGTGACCATAATTTCTAATGCCCCTACACTCTATCTTTCATTACTTAATGGATGCAATGGATTGGTGCAATAAATGAAATAATGCCAAGAAAAGACTTGAATGTGGCTTTTCAAGCAATTCCAGACCAAGACTTCACACCTACCAGGTGTTTACTTGATATTCACTCTTATCATTCACCTAAGGCAGATCCCTCAAACTTTTCTGGTATATGTTCTGGAAGGCTCAATTACATTTACATCTATTCCTTACTCATCGATTAACTCATTATCCAACATTTCACATTTACAACAATAGTAAGACAAAAATCTACTATCCAACTATTTTACGCATTGACAACGTACGTCTGGCAGCATTCACTTACATCTTCTGCCTCTCCGGTCCAGAAGGACATTATGTCCCACATAATATTTTGTGATCTGATGTGGTCATTCTCCATTTTTGCATAATTCTAATTTTTGCATAACAACCTGGTCTTTGGAACTTAACCATATCAACAAGTGAGGAGTGTATTTTCCATCATAACCAACAATTTCAGCTCTGCCACTTGTTAACTGTATAACCTAACCTCTTAGAATACCACCACTTATCTAACAGCTACCTAACAGGTAATGCTATTAGTTAAGTTTAGAGATAATTTATGTAGAATGCCTATACAATGTCTGGCCAAAAGAAAGTATACAATAAATTGCAGCTTTTATTGTCATCATTAATAAGTATTCATGCATGTCCACTATTCTCCCAATATTGTGCTAAGCAATGTGGGGAAAACTATAAGTATGTAAGACACAGTCTCACTCTCAGCAGGTATACAATCTAATTGAGAGAAAATAAGTTAACTGTTATCAGACTATAATTATAATGGTTAGAGTTATAGGAACAATTAAGTGAATTGTTTGGTATAGACTAAGTGCCGAAGGACACCAAAGAGTTTTTTCTTCTATTAATTCTATTAACTCACAACAAACCTTGAGCCAGGCAGAGCAGAAATTATTACTCCCATTTTGTAGAAACTGAGACTAAGAAAAAGGAAATCCCTATTCATGTTCCTACAGTTCATTCATTTATGTATTTAACAATCTCTGGGCCAAACTCTAGGTACAGAACAGAAATGGATCAGTTAGGATTCTTTCAGTGGTAAATAACAGAAAACTCAACCCAACCTAGTTTAAGCAAAGGAGTCCCTCCCTGGGTGGTGCAAATGGTTAACACACTCAACAGTTAACTGAAAGGTTTGAGTCCACGCAGAAACAACTCAGAAAGGCCTGGCAATCTACTTCTGAAACAGCAGCCACAGACAAACCTATGGAGCATAGTTCTACTCTGATACACATTAGATCACCATGAGTTGGAATCGACTTAAAAGCAATTGGCTAGTTTAAGCAACAAAAGCCTAACTACTGGCTCAATTAACTGAAGACCAAGATTAGGGTAGACTTTCAGAATGCCTCGACATCACTGTCTCCATCTCTTTAAACTTGCCGCCTCAATGCTGCTGTATGATGAGCCAGACCCCTCTCTTATGGCAGCAAAATGGCTGCAGCAGGTCTAAACATACACCTTCTAGGCCAGCATGATAGGGAGAAGGTCTTTTGTAGTGGCTCCCACAAAGTCCTGAATATTTGGTTTAGACCAGCTTAGAACACGTATTTACCCCTAAACCAATCCCTGTGGCCAGATAATTGTGACGCACTGGTTAGCTTGGACCCGCTTCATATAACATCAAAGGCAAGGAAGTTCTCACCCAAACCACAAGCGACATAGTAGAAGGGAGGTGTGGTTCCCAAAACCAGCATCTGAGGCCATTACCAAGATAAGAGAGGAAAGATGCAAAGGAAGCAAACTACAAATGTCCACTATAAGGAACCCTGTGAATGTGCCCTCACAGAATATATGGTTTAGGACTATGGTTCTAAAGTGCAAATGTATGACAGAAAAAGAGGACAGAGGTACAGTTCTAATGGGAAAGAAAGGAACATAATTACAGTACAATGAGATAAATGCTACAGTGGGTATGTGAATGTGTCATAACATCCAGAAACAAAAAGGCACTGAGGTTACCTGGGGGACTCAGAGGAGTCTTCATAGAGGTGGTATGTCCTGAACTTAGTCCTCAAAAGGTCAGTTAGCAAATCATCACACTGCAACTCAAGAATCAAGGCTCCCTGATTTCCTGTCAAGAGATCTTTCCACTACTAGATCCTAATGGTAGGAGAGGAAGATGGGCACTGGGGCATCAATGGAGATGACTGCCACAGCAGCTCATTTAAACCAGCTGTCGTAACTGCTCAGCACTGAAATACACTGTGGAGGCCTTGTCTACACAAGCAGCAGGACCACAAAGACCCTGCCAACCCTAGAGAAGGATGCTTCAACTAGATATATAATGATTCAAACATGGAATTATGGGCAAACCTGTCATCTTCCAGCACTTTAACTTCTTCACCTACTACCATGCTGCCTCTTTCCTGTTATATGTGTAAGGATCGAAAGCTCAGAGAAAAGTATTAAACACACTAAGCTAAGATCACATTATCATACAACAAAATCAGTTAAAGGAAAACCTGTTAAACTGACATTTCCACACATGCAGTTTATGCTCATTGAGATAGCATGATGTACAGAAAAGGAGGTAAGGTCTGGGGTCTGCATCAGTCTCTATTACTTCCTCACTGTGTAACCTCGGGCAAGTCACTTTCCTGACCCTCAGTTTCCTCACATTTAAAATGGGAAACATGATTATAGCATCTTTCTTCATGAAACTTTTACAGGAATTAAAATAAGGGAAAGCACTTGGTCAAATTGTAAAGCATCATATAAATATTAGTTATTATGTTTTTTAACTTAACTCTTTGCAGAGAGATATTTCTAAGTATTATATGATTTCTACTTTTATAAAAAGCTGAATCCTCAATTCTCCAATATGTAGGGACTACATTTCCTTTTGTACTTGAAGAAGATCAAAACTTCTACTAGGGAAGGCTTATAAACACAATACCACATTAAGCATTGGTGATTTGTTTTAAGAGCTGGTATGCAATTAAGAGGATTCCACTGTTTCACCAGGCTCTTGTGGCATCCAATTAGGTAATAACATGAGAGAGAAGCTCTTAATTACAGAGGAAAACTGCCACAAGCCAGTGACAGGTGTGCAGGGCTCAAGCTGAGATCAAAACAGTTGACTACAGCGTTAATCCCCCTCCGTTCCTTTTTCCCAAAGACACTTAAGTTTGCATGCAATTAATTGAAAAGTAAACCAGACCAAATGACTGCCATATTTTAAGCTTTACTGCCTTTTATTACATTAACATCTACCAACTGTGTTTTAAAGATCAACACCAAAACAGATGGTTTAAACTCACAATAAATTAGCTTCAGTGATCAGAAATGATAACGGTCAAGCTGAGTTTACACTCATCACTGATATGTAATCATGTTTCCCTAAATTGTGTGTATTGTAACTTGAAGCTATCCCTTTTTCATTTTCACGTGCTTTCTAAATAACTTTAAGAATATAACCACCCTTTATACAACGACTAACGTAACTGATATCACTAAGTTACACGCCAGAAAAAGGGCAAAATGGCAAATGTTGCATTATATATAATTTTACAACAGCAGCAACAAAAAAAAAAAAAAGGAAGCAGCAGTTGCTGAAACTACTTAGGTACAACCAAACACCTCATGGAATCAGTTCTCTTGGTATGAAGGCTTAGGGGTCATGGCTTCCTGGGACTGTCCAGTCAATTGGCCTAACGCTGTTTTTAGTTTCCATTCTACCCCCAAGTTTGGCGAGTAGCACCTGGGGTCTTAAAAGCTTGCCTGCAGCCATCCAAGATACAACAATTGGTCTCTATTCACCTGGAGCAGCAGAGGAAGAAGACTCAGGAATCTGAGAAGGAACTGGACTACATGTGTAGTTGCCTCCATGAGACCAGAAGAACTGGATGGTGCTCACCTACTATTACTGAATGTTTTGATGACAAGGGAAAATATGGAACAGATTTCAAATTTCTTATAGAATCCAGACTTACTGAACCCAATGAGGCTAGAGGAACCCCCAAATCTGCTGCCCTGAGGAAATTTTTGAACCTTGAACTGAAATTATCCCCTGAAGTAATCTTCAAACTAAACAATAGTTGAGCTGAATAAGTAAAGAATGTTTGCCTTGAGCACTGCGCTCTTCCAAAGAATTATCTGTATCGGATAGAATTGAGAACCATAACTCTAAAACAGATGACTAGTCTACAGATAGGACAGTGAGTCAAAGTCAATGGCGGTGAAACAAGATACTGAGAATGGTGATACAACATGAAGAATGTAACCAGTGTCGAGTCCAGTGCTGCCCAAGGATCAGGCAGGGTAAACAGCAGGAGAATTAGAATCTGTGAATCAGTCTGCCTTGGATCCAACCTATGAACCTAGGAAAGTACAAGAAACAACAGAAACATATCAGAAAGCAGTCTCCCTGTCAAAGCAGTATGAGTGGGCTCATCTTGACCATATTAAAGGCTTTAAGAACAAAATTCTCAAACATTTCTGAGGGGAGCTGAATAGATGAAATCCTATAGGTGATCTGACATTATCATGTAACCAGATGATGCTGATTCTGAGGACAAGGAGATATTAAACTGGGATATTAATGATATCAAACTGCCACTGGATGTTTTCACTGAAGTTGTTTGAAAAGATCACTAGGAAGGCTGAGACTGAAGACCACCAGCACCAACAATGATAAGGTCAATCTAATCTGCCTGATTCTGGGGAAGAAGGAATTTGAACTATGCCAAGCAGAAGGGGGAAAAAAATCCATTGCCATTATCGATTCCAACTCATAGTGACCCTATAAGACAGGGTAAGACTGCTCCATAGAGTTTCCAAGGAGTGGCTGGTGGATTTGAAAAGCCGACCTTTTGGTTAACAGCTGAGCTCTTAACCTACAGCCTCACCAGGGCTCCAAGCAGAGGAAAGGTGATGGGAATTCTACAGTCCTGATTTGGTAAACCACACAAGTTTTCACTCTAGTAAACACTTATTTTTTTTTAAACTATGTAACTTATGTCATTGAACCACACATGCAGAAGTTGTTGAATGGGTGTAAGATTTATTGTGTATATTTTCACCAAAAATAAAATGAATATTAAAAATATATATATATACAGCTCACCTGTTTTGTCTTTTGATGTAATCAATAAAAATTAAAGTCAAACATCCACCATTTATTTATTTACAGGTTACAATTGTTTTAGCAGCACCTGCATAAAATATCAAATAATGCACATCCCCAAAATCCTAATGAAAAAATAATTTTCCCACAAATTTGATTACTATAAGGTCAAAGTTTGACCTTTCAAAGACACAGACTCATAAATGGCAATTAAACTGTTTATGTGAACTCTATACACATGACAGGGAAATGATGATGCCACAAAAGCAACCATTAGTTGAAACAGCCCTTTTCAAGCAGTGCTACTCTTGACTGCAAAGAGAGGCACTCCTGGAATGCCAGATCTCCCAAGGATTAGCCCTAGAAAAATATGTACATACTCACACAGGATGAGTCATCATAAGAAAAACATAGGATTTGGATTCAAGTACCAATTTGTCACGTACTCCATTCATCAAGCAATTACTGAGTAGCTGCTCTCTACCAGGCACAGTACTGAGTGCTAGGAGTACAAAGGCAACACATAAATTAGTACAATAAAGTGTTACAGGTTCTATGACAAGCATTAACACAGGAGAAACATGAAGGAGAAAATGGTCAATTCTATCTGGAAAAGACAGTAACAGCTTTACAGAGGAAGTGATGTTGGCGTTAGACGATAAAAAATAAAATAAGTCTGTGTCTGCCAACTTGAAAAGAGGAGAGTCCTGGGAACTGCAAGTGGTTTGGCAGGGTTGGGCTGAAAAGAGTGGGTCACCAGAGGTGACCCTGGCAGCAGAGAAAAGAATGGAGGCTACTGAACAGGCAAGAGATGCTGAGAGTCTAAGCTAAGGTGGGGTTGGAGGAAAAGGCACAGCTTTGAGAAATATCAAGTGATAATACCTATGGGGCTTAGTGATGGAGGGAATATGGGGAGATAAAAAAAATCCCAAATTTCTAGTTTGGGTGACGGAAAGAATGGTGATGCCGTTCACTGAGATAAGAAACACAAGAGGGGTAGATTTGGGAAAGAAGATTATGAGTTCAGTTTGAGCCAGTCATGTGACTTTAAAACAGTCACTTATACTTCAAAATCCGTTTCCCTGTTAGTAAAATGGTTATAATGCCACCTACCTCAAAGGTTGTGGAGAGAATTAAATAAGATAATAATAATATAGCCCTTCACCCTTTCATTATCTTCTACCTATGTCTCCATGGAAGAGACTACTAATAGTATTCATTTTCCTTTTCATTTTACTACAGATACTCCCCTACCCTCACCCTCTGCCAAGATTCAACTGGGCACATACAACCCAGCTGGAAATTACACTTCCCCGTATAACTTATAACTTAGAAACATGGCATACCTAGCTATAATGAATGAGATGTCAGAAGAAGTGACATACACCAACTCCCAGCTCACTTTTTTTCCCCCAGGCAACTACTTGCCCTCTACTCACTCTTACTCCTTCTCATGAACTAGAAGGCAGATGGATTAATAAGCTGTTTTAGAGCACACAGATGAGGACAACATCCTAGGAGAACAACGAGATAAAAGGAACCTGGATCCCTGGATATTTTCAAGGAACAGAACCATTGACCACCTGAACGCCTGCCTACCTCTGGGACTGTTATATGAAAGATAAGCTTCTATCTTTCTTGAGTCACTGAATTTTGGGGTCTCTGTTTCAGCAGCTTAGCCTGTACTCTGATTATATACACTCTCCAAGCTTGTAAAATCTACAAGGAAACTGAGCGAGACAAATTACAGGGCCTAAAAATCAACTAGATTGGAGAGGGGAACATTCGTGAGTACATATGCACATGTGCCCTCGTAAACATAAAATGAGAGAAAACAGTCGGATTGATGTCTGCCAAGTGACAAAGCAAGTCCAGGATTGTAGCCAACTAGTCAAGATTGAAAATTACAATTTTTTATTTCATACAGCTTCCACATTAAAACAACTAACACTTAAAAGACCCAGTTATATGTAGATTACTAACACTCACATCTACAATCTGGAACAATGGAATTAAATGACATTCCTAGGCAGGGTAATTTACTTGAACGTAACAACCATGTCAGACTGAAATAAGAAGAGGAGCTTAGGAATTCTCAAATACTTTGAACTATAATTGCACACAAAAATAATGCAGGCCTGGGCCATCTGGAAAACCTAACAGCCAGACTATGGTATGACTGTATCTGGATGGTGATATTGCCGAGAAGCTAAATGTAGCAAAACTGGCTTCTTCTCAAGGACCCAGGAAGAAAGCTTTTAATGGAGGTAGCCACTTGATCTGTTCCTTACTATAGAGATGTTCCTATCAAAAGGCACACAATTTCCCTCTTTTTTTTTTTTTTTTAATAAAAGGGATATAATATATATTTGCAGGACAGATAAGCCAAAATACTTCAGCCTGTGACTTTGGCCATGTGACATCATCTTTAGAGTAATATTTGACTTCACAATTGCCAAAATAAGAAATAATTTTCAAAGGAAACCAGTTTCTAGTCCGAAGTTCTCCATTACGAACTGTATGACCTTGAACAAATCAACTGACTTCTCTGGGCTTCCAACTCCTTATGTATAATATAAGAGAGGGTGGAGCAGATGATGATCTCTTCTAGCTCTATAAAGTCTAACATTTTTAAATCTTCTAATGATATACTACTGAGTTAGTCTCCTGTTATTTTAATGGCAATATTTCAGTGTAAAAAATGAGAAATCACAGAATACAGCATCACTTCAATTTCTTTATTTAAAATGTATACTTAAGCAAATTCAAAAAAAAAAAAATCCAGGAAAACTAATTTGCTACTGCCATATCTTTTTCATAGAAATACAAAAGAAATCTGACAAGGCAATCAAAAAAAGTCCAGTACAATTAAGTTCACCCAGACATTAAAGAAATTGCTTGAGTATTAGAAATACGTAACTACAATCCTTCTCTCATATAAAGGCTCTGTTATACAGTTACCATATATTGGCTCAACTGTATTAAATGTCACTATAATTGGTGTTACTATAATAACTCAAACATAATCAGACAGTGACCAAGAATGAAGAAATGAGGATAAAGCAGACGATACAAAAGTAAACTAGCAATTTTAGAACCACTCTCTAATAATACCAGATTTAGCATCAACTTTTTCAATCATGATTCCCACAGCAACCTTTAAGAAAACATGCTCTGTGCCAGGTGCTAGGAAAACAGATAAAATTCACACACACACCCATATACAGCTGTCCTATCTACCCTCAAAGAGTTCACAGTCTATGTAACCATGGAATTTTACTTGGATTTAAGAAAGAAAAAGGCGCACAAAGATTTTTTAAGGCTGCCTCTGATCTTCAGTTAGTCTAGATGAAGGAAACAATTTTCCATATCAAAAGATTATTGTGCATTCCCAAGAAAGGAGGTATGTAGTTTTAATCAATAGCTAAAAGTATGATAAAGAAACCCACTGCCATCAAGTCGATTCCAACTCATATTGACCCTATAGGACAGAGTAGACCTGCCCCATAGGGTTTTCAAGGCTGTAAATCTTTACGGAAGGAGACTGCCACATCTTTCTCCTGCGGAGCAGCTGGTGGGTTTTAATCACTGACCTTTTGGCTGGCAGCCGAGCACTTTAAGCACTGTGCACCAGGACTCCTTAAAAGTATGATAGAAGGGGGAAATATCTGAGACTTTGGAGTCAGGAGACCAGAGATTTTTGAATCCAAGTTCTGCCACTCAGCAACTGTATGACCTTGTGCAATTACTTCACTTTACTTTTCCTCACCAGATACAAAAAGCATAATAGATACAAAAAGCACAACATCTGCTTTACAGAGTTTTAAGGTACAAAGAAAGATAGATAATACACCTCATATATACCAATATACATACACATACAAGCCTTTTCTGAGAAAGTATCGTGTAAACGTTAAGTATGTAGGCTCTGAAATCAGATTGCTTGGGTTCTAACTACATCTGCATCCTTCCATTAGTTGTGAAACTGAGCAAGTTACTTCCTTTCTCTGAGCCTCAGTTTTCTGTTCTATAAAATGGAGATAGTAAAGATTAAAATAGATGGCACAATGCCTGGCATACAACACAGCATTAGCTATCATCGTGATTTTTACCTCTGTGCAAAATATAGTGAACACAGAGATGAAAAATACATGGTCCTGCCCCAAAAGAGCTACCAGTTTAGTGCAAGAAAAAGATCAGTAAAAAGAAAAAATTTTAATAACATAATACTTTACAAAGAAAAAATTATTCTACATAAAGTTAACATGATAAAGTAACTCAGAACATCTGAGTGGGGCATATGGAAACACATCTCCTTATCTAATCACTGCACCATCTTCATACTAGCAGACAAAGGGGGTACAAGAAAGAAGCCTAAATGTATTCTTATAATCAAATAGAGACTCTGAAACTGTTCTGTACTGTACAATAGATATTCTACCCCAATACTCAATAGTGAAGGCAATGATCCAGACAACATAATGCAGTCAATTGTAGTAAAGAAAACCCAATATTCCTTTCAAAGAAAAATACATAAAACTAGTATAGTACCAAAATCCAGAGTCAGAGCCTTTTTTCACATAAATAAAACCTTAACCAATACACTGCAGCATTCAGGTGCATAATTAAACACACAGAAAATCTGGTTGACATTCCACTTAGGAAAAATATCATCTACATTACTGAAATGCTATAAACAGAACTAATTTTCAGAGAAGTTCTCTTATCTAACCTGAATAAGACTCCATAAAATTAAGCTTTTTAGTCTGTGGAAGCAGATCCCCCACTTATCAGCCACCTGCACCTCTTTAAATGAAAATATGCCAGTTTGTTCACCTGAGAGCTACCACTGGATTCATGCATGATAAACACAAGACTCACCTGGAATGTTCCAAAAAAATGAGTCAGAATTAGCTGGTGGGGGTTATGGGGAGCTGGGAATGAAACAAAATCTATTTTAATTAAAATTATGAAGCAAAAGTAACAAATTAGAACTTCTGTACATACTCCTAAAAGACTTAAAACTGGGATTTCAACCTGAATATCCTCAAAGGGGAAGCTATAGCTGTCACTTTCATCCCTAGTCCTTCAACCAGTTCTCCACACATTGCCCAGGGCTCTGTTTTTCTGATCAAGGAGCCTCTTTTCCAGCTCTATGGATCAAGATTAGACCAGGATCCAAACCTCATATCTAAACTCTTCCCTAAGTCCCCTTGGCCTTTCTCAGTTGTCCCCCCACCACTCCTCACCTCCATCTTCCAATTATATTCGCTCAATACTTCCTCTACCCAGGATCTCTTCAGCTGTCCCCAAGGACTATAATAAAACTAATCAACATGTCTCCTTTGTAATAGTTCAAGTAAAATTTTAAATTTCCCTCTTAAAATGGTATTGAATTCCCACTAAGGCATACCTCATTATTAAAACCACATAATAATTACTATCTTGTCTAGCATTTTTTTAATTTAAAAGGCATTTTTACACTTATTATCTCATTTGATCCTCATTAAGAGATGGAAAGGTCAGCTACTATTATCCCTATCCCAAGTCTCAGCCAGAGAAGTCAGTTGTCCTAAGAAACTCAGGTAAATAGCGAAGTAAGAACTTCAACCAAGTTTCGAAGACCAGAAATCCAATGCCCTTTCCTCATGTGCATTTACTTTCTTCACCAAGAGAATGTAAATAGGAAAACAGCTGTCTAAATGTCCCTTAAACAAATTACCTAGCTTGGGCAGCAAGACCCTAGGGAAAAATGAACTGTGAGTTTAACAGCATCAACATGTAATCTAACATAATGGCACTAGAAGTTGGCCATCTTTTAATAAATCCTGTGGCCATTGATAAAAGAGCTCTGGTGGCACAATGGTTAAGAGTTCAGCTGCTAACTAAGAGGGTGGCAGTTTAAATCCACCAGCTGCTCCCTGGAAATCCTATAGGGCAGTTCTACTCTGTCCTGTAAGGTCACTATGAGTCGGAATCAACTCGACAGCAATGGTTTGATGATAAAAGAAGCATCAAATTATCTCATGATACTTCACCAGTAGCAGAGTTAGTCAAGAAGGAAGGAAACCAATATTATTGAGCCCCAAGCCTGCCGATCTGCTTTCAAGGTTACAGCCTTGAAAACCCTATGGAGTAGTTCTACTCTGCACACAAGGGGTCACCATGAGTCAGAATCGACTCAAGGGCAACTGACAACAACAACTATGTTGGAGGCAAATACTAGGTCCTATCACATACCTGGAGTCCTGGTGGCACAGTGGTTAAGAGCTCAGCTGCTAACCAAAAGATCGGAAGTTCAAATCCAGCAGCGGCTCCTTGTAAACCCTATGGGGCAGTTCTACTCTGTCCTATGGGGTCGAGGGTTGCTATCAGACAGAATCGACTCCACAGCAACAAGCATCACATACCTGGATGGTGCAAATGGTTAATGTACTCAGCTGCTAACTGAAAGTTGGAGGTTTGAGTCCACCCAGAGGCACCTGGGAAGAAAGCCCTGGCAATCTACTTCCAAAAAATCAGCCACTGAAAACCCTATGGAGCACAGTTCTACTCTGACATACATGGGGTCTCCATGAGTCAGACTCAACTTGACAGCAACTGGTTTTTACCGGTATCACATACACTAATCCTAACATCCCTGTAAAGTGGGTATCATATCCCTATTTTGCAGATGTACAAAATGTGGCTCAGAGATAATTAAGAGATTTATCCAAGATCACACAGTAAGTGGCAGAAGCAAGATTTGGAAACCCAGCCCCCAAACTCCATGACTGGGGCTATTTCTAACAACTACACTACGCTTTGGGCCTTTTAAAGAATTCTAAAAACAGTAAATATCTGAAAGTCCTTTAATCTTGGTAAGATAATCAAAATATTCTATGTATTTTTTGCTGCAGTACAAGATTAGATGACAGGAAGAAACAAATGCACACATCTATGACCGACAGTAATTCTTGTATAACACATTATTGAGCCAATCACTGTATCATCTAAAAATGTAATAGGAGCTTTAATGTATCTTCAGAATGTCTTATACTATAATTGAAAATCTAGTGTGAGCTTTGACTCCGGTAAACTGCCTGCCACTTATTAGCTGGGATACCTTAAATTAGTCACTTAACTTTTCTGAATTTAAGTTTCTGCTTATACAAAATGGAAACCATACCTACCTCTAAGGGGTCTCATTAAAATTTAGAATGTATGTAAAACACCTAGGGCAATGTCTAGCACATAGTAGCTATTATCATTCTTTGCCCTCTGAATATTCCCAGAAAAAAAAAGTAAGATAAAAATTAAAAACTCAGTATGATAACTAGACGTTTGGCACCATGAAAAATAAAGATGACTAAAACCTTAAATTTTTATCCAGATATTTTGGCACTGGGCAGACAAAAGCTTTAAAACAAAAAAATTCCCAAATGACAATCAAAATCAACCCAGCTATTTGCCCTGAATCCCTAAGCAGAATTTCTTTCCCCTTCAGGAGATCCTCTAGTTACCTAGTAACCACCTGCCAGCCCCAACTCAAGAAAATTGGCTCTGCACTGGGCTAATTACCAACTAGCCAGAGCTATCTAAAAAGAAGTCTGGGATAAAGGGAATTGGCAGCCAGAATGTTAGTGAAATTATCCACAACAGGAGACCTAAGAATCCAAATACCACCAGGCAGCTATTTCCATGAGAATAAAATCACAATTTATGAGCCCTGCAAATGATACCATTATTAAAACAAACATTCCATTGAGGCTACAGCTATCAGATAAATGGCTTTATTGTCCTCATTGTTTCATCCGCTGCAGCAAAGAGGTGCAAACTGATCAAGCATTTACCAGAAGCAGCAATTTCTAGGAAATTACAATGCAGACCTCCATCTTAAAGCTCCCTTTGTGTGGGCTGTAAACACTCTGGAGGAGAAAGGGGGACTGAGAATGAAAGCTTCTCCACCTCCCTCAAACTCAAAGATCCTGACAACTTTATAAGCAGAACTCACCAGTTGTTCTTGCATTTTGCTATTTGTTACCTCTCTTCCAAGTAGGTCATTCCTGGGCTCACCCAGGAGGAAGAATTTGGGCTCAGCGAATCCATTTTATTCACTAAGAAACCTTTAGACAATCCTCCAACCCAAATAAACACAGAAGAAAATGGCCCCCGGTTTCCCTGGCTCCCAGAATACAAAGTACCTCCAGCTACAGCAATGATAATTAATAAGAAAGTATAAAAGCATGGCATAAGCTCCTCCCATTATAAAAAAATCCCTTTACAATAACTGCTACCATCATAAACATCAAACAACATTTTAAGACTTAAATGGAAAATCTAAGACACACAGAGGGCCTGTGCTAGCTACCCTGTGCCAAACTGCATCATGGAATACAGCAGGCAAAAGTAATCCCTTCAGCAGAGAGGGTCAGGAGCTGGTTGAATGGACACTGGAAATCCCAGGTGGAAAGGAAGAGTGTGCTGTCACAGTATAGCGAGAGCAACTAGGGTCACATGACAATGTATGTATAAATTTTTGTATGAGACACTAACTTGAATAGTAAACTTTCACTTAAAGCAAAATAATAAAAAAAAAATTTAATCCCTTCAGTAATAACTTACTAAACTCCACAAATCTACCAGTTTTGGAAATGGAAGAAAGAAACTAGCATCACTGGCTGTGGTGTGATAATTTAGTATGGACTTTCTCTCCATCAGCTTGTAATTCCCACCCAGGCAACTGGGCAGAGCTGTGCAATTAAGATAACTGTGGCCAACCAAAGGGATTGGTCAATTTTGCCTTAGAAGAGCCAGTTCCACAGAAGAGAGAAGAGCCCACCCATCACTGGCAGGAGAGGAGACCGGCAGTGGGGGGGTGAGGGGGCGCAGTGGGCTTCCCAGCCCAGGAAGCGAGAAAGCTGAGTGCTTTTGGAAAGAAACTGAGGACCAGAGGGAAGCCTACACCTGACCCACAAAATTTGCAACTTGCCAGCCTCCACAACCACGTGACCCATTTCCTTTATACCGTTTGTGAGTTCTGTGAATTAGAGAAAACAAAGACGGGAGGAAGTGTGCTGAGGGGAGAAGGAGTAGCTGATATTACAGATGATGGAGTGGCACAAGTAGCTTGGAAAAGTTAGACATATGAGATATACTTAACCTCTGCCTCATAGGAACCAGCTTTGTGCTGATCCTTATAAAGGAAATTATTCATTTACTGGGCACCTACTACATGGCAACCACTGTACACACATTACCTGTAATCCTCTCAACAACTCTCTGAAATAGAATAGATATCCCTTAGGGACAAGTGAGAAAATGAAGGCTCAGAGAAACTAAATACTTTGCCCAAGGTCACACAGTTACTAAACCAAGATTAGAATTAAGGTTTGTCTGACTTTAAAGTCTAAGCACTTTCAACTTTTGGTTTTTGCTTTTTTGTTTTACCTATAAGTAGAACCTAATAGAAAAATACTTTTTAAAAATCTAAGATATCAAATTTAAATGCTACCTGAACCTTTTACAAAGTTCTAACACTAAAAGACAGTCATGGAAAGATGTAGATGAACTATGACCTCATCACACAATTCAGTTCCAAAATTCTCCTTTAATCATCCCAGCAAACTTGTAAGATATGATTCTCCCCCACTTTATATGTAAGAAAACCAAGGAATAGAAAGGTTTTATGATTTGCCCAAGGAAGAGCAGAAACTAAAACTCATAACTCTCACTACACACTCCTTGCCCGTGCAGCTTTATCACGATGCAAGACTAAAGCACAGGCATAAAGAACTAAAAAATCTGCTGTGGAGTTTTTTGCTTATTTATGAAGAACATCTGTGCATAATTAATAGCATGTAGAAAACACTGGGCATAGGGGCAAGAAGGAGAGAGTACCAGAAAGCCCCTTAGGGCCTCAAACTACCTAAATCTAAACTTTCCTGTTTCAAAAACACTGGAAGCCCACTCAGTGAGGGGGACACCAGTTCTAGGAGACAGAAAAGCATTTTGGAGCAAAAAAACAAGTATACTCTGGACCATCAATGAAAGCTCCGCTGGTAATACTGGCTTCCAAGGATTGAGGGCCTACTATGTGTCAGGTACTACGCTAGACTCTTTCTATACATTGTTCCTAATCTTCCCCATATTCCTTTGGGCTGGTAGCTGCATCCCTATTTTACAGATGAATAAACTGTTGTTGCATGCTGTTGAGTCACTTCCAACTCACAAAAATCCTATGTGACAGAATAGAACTGCCCCATAGGGCTTCCTAGGCTATAATCTTTACAGGAGCAGATCGCCAGGTCTTTTCTCTCGTGGAACAGCTGATGGGTTCAAACCACCAACCTTTGGGTTAACAACCGAGCACTTTACCATTGCACCACCAGGGATCCTTATGAATAAACATGATGCACAAAGCTGAGAAGTGAAGTGACTTCTCTAAGGTCACCCAACTAATAGAATGGCAGACTACAGATCTGAATCCTGATTGGTCTGACTTCAAAACCATCGTTTAATCTATAGAGATAGAAGGCAGATAAATGCTGCTTTGGGGGTGGGGGGAGCAGAGGCAGGGAAGACATTACCAAAGGATACCAGGAAACTTTTGGGGGCAATGGATATGTTCACTATCTTGAATGTGGCGATGGTTTCATGGATATATACATGTCAAAACTCAGCGAAGTGTACATTAAATGTATGTGGTTTATTGTATGTCAGTTTTACCTCAATAAAGCTGTTTAAAAACAAACACTGTTCTTTTAACTAACTACTGAACATGACCCAGAATAATCTGCCCTTAAACTGAGTCAGATCACATGGAAGCCAGGCCAAAAAATTCTTTCCCTAACCAATTTAGTTCTGAGTTTATGTAAACTATTAGTAAAACATCAGTAAAAGAAAGTTTTAAATATCTAAAAGTAACAAATTATTTCCAAACACTCTTCAGCATTTCAAAATATATTTCCATACAACTGAAATGTTAATTACAAAACACAGCCTGGTAAAAGTATAGAGAGTAAAGGTTCTGGCATCACAGAAACCTGGACAGAATCCCATCCTTAACGCGTACTAGTGAACATAGCCAGGCTGCTCAATCTGTGTCCAGTTCCTCATTTGTAAAATGAAGTGATAATAACAATGCTACCATTTACTGAAAACTGTACTATGTGCCATACACTGGACTAAGCACCATTTATCTAATAATCGCATTTAATCCTCCCAACAACTCTATAATGCAATAACCATTATATCCCTGTTTCACAGAGGAAGAAAATAAGTTATAGAAAGATTATGTAACTTTCAAGGTCACACAGCCAGTAAGTGCAAGAGCTGGGACTTGAACTTTGTCCGACTCAGTAACATCTCCCTCCACCTTCCAAACTATCCTGAGGAATAATCTTAAAGAAGGAAGTAAAATACTAAAAGTTTTGGCATAGTATAAATGCTAGAAGCTCCCTCCATTCTTCAAAGCAAGTTCTCTATAGAACTCTTATTTATTTGAAAGGAAAAAAATTTTAAATACTCTATAAATTAAACTTTTAACTGATTAAGGCTAGTGGTATGTACTTTACCCAACTTATCCCTAATTCTCAGTCTGCAAGGTAACTATCAATTCCCTCTGCTTTACTAATGGAGAAAATGAAATTCTGAGATGTTAAATAACCTCCAGTGGTGGCAATGATGTAAACTGCATCACTGTAATGTAAGCATTAACAGGAAATGGAGCTGTTTCCATTAAGGCTTGTTGTCATCCAAGCCCCTCATAACCACATTCAATATTTTTTCAGAGACCACTCCTTAAGCACTACTTCCTTAATAGTTTAGAATTGAAGCTTTATGGATTCTGAATGCAAAAATCCTTGCCCTAAATTCACAGCACTTACACTATTAGCACTTCATAAATGACACCAATATTCTCAGTCTTTTTCTCACTTATTTCTGTTTTGGGTAAGAAAACTGATACTCCAATCTATCAAAATACTATTTTCAATGAATAAATAAAAACAAAAACCAGAATATATTCTTTGTAATAGCACATTTATGAGGCTCTTTCACATGTCTTAAATCCTCATAACAACTTTCAATGGTAGACATAGATACGATTTTCCTCACTCTGCACAGGAAAAACATTGAGATTCAGAGAGCTTAAACAACTGGTCCCAAGTCAGAGAGCTAGTAAATGGCTGAGGTGGGGTCCAAATCCAGGTCTTCTAAGTCCAGAATCTTTCATATGCAAGAGTTAGTCTTCTTTTAGAAATAAGCTCAGGTATCTACTC
This sequence comes from Dugong dugon, assembly GCA_030035585.1. Classification (NCBI taxonomy): domain Eukaryota; kingdom Metazoa; phylum Chordata; class Mammalia; order Sirenia; family Dugongidae; genus Dugong; species Dugong dugon. The sequence continues at coordinate 73,483,223 of CM057467.1, read as the reverse complement.
TTGCAAGAACACTTCCCTGAAAAAGGTTATTAACACCTCCCTCTCTATGTATTTTATGACATCTACAACACATTATGCAGCCCTGGTGGCACAGTGGTTAAGTGCTCAGCTGCTAACCAAAAAGGCTGGCATTCAAACCCAACAGCCGCTCCGCGGGGGAAAGATGTGGCAGTTAGTTTCCACGAAGATTTACAGCCTTGGAAACTTTATAGGGCAGTTCTACTCTGTCCTGTAGGGCCACTATGAGTCAGAATCGACTAGACAGCAATGGGTTTGGTTTTTGGGACAACACATTAACTAATGTATTTGTTTATACCTTATCTCCCTTATACTTGGGAGCTCCCTGAAGGCAGGCACCACATCTTACTTATCCCTGTACCTCATCAGAACCTACCTAGCACGGAGTCTGACAACTAGGTAATCAATACATGCTGACTACATGAATGAATGGATACATAAATTAATATTTTTGCTTCTATTAAGCCTCTAAAACAGCAAAATATTTTTGGGAATATATAATTTAAATCACCTGTTAGGAACTACTAAGGGCTTACTAAAGCAGTCATAAAAACCTCACATTTCTTAATGTCTCACTCATCCTACCACCTTAACAAATAAGTCAAATCCTATACTTAAGTTCAAAAAATCAAATGCACAAGTACAGTATTGATAAAATTTGGTTTTGTGGCATTCATTTTAAGTAAGTTAAAATTGACCAAAAGGCTAATAATAAGGAGGAAACTTGGAAGCAGGGAAAAGAACACTAGATTAAAAGGCAAAAGCAGAAGAGTGATCATCAGGTCCCAGCTCCCCCACTTACCAATGTGACCTTCATTCATTCCAAGTCAGAGTCCAGGACATGTCACAAATCAAGTACTTTGAGTACCTACATGCCTACTGCACACACAGTCCACTGGCCCAGTCATAGGCAAAGAGAAGGGGAAAGCTGCATGAATAGTGAGCTGAAATGGAATACGAAAGCACAAGAAGTGGGGAGCACAGAAAGGGAGGTGGCGAAGACAGAAAAACTACTCTAGTAAAACTCAGCCTAGAGCAACATGGAAAAACTGCAGCTGACTGGGAAATCACAGCTGCTAATAGGCCACCCTGAAACCATGGATTCACTCAACAATCCCTTATTGATGCCTATTCTGTACCTGGTCCCAAGATGGGCTCTGAGAATAAAAGGATGATCAGATATAATCCCTGCCCACTGCAAGTGGAAGAGACCAACAAATACTAAATAAATGGATAATTATCACATTCTATTAAGTGTAACCCAGAACTGGGGTACCCAATCCCAATCTGGGAAAGTCAAGGAAAGCTTTCCAGGAATGGTTAGGTCCTAAGCTGAGTCTTAAAGGCTGAGCAGGAGTTAAGACCAGTCAAGCATTAAAAAGAGATGACCAAGCTGAGAAAAGAACATGTGGAAAGACACTGAGGTAAAAGGTAGGCACATGTGGACAACTGCAAACACAACACAGTATAATGCACACTCAGTGCTACAGGTAAAATGTATAAGCTGGGACAATGAATAACACTGGAGTGGGAGGTAGGGTCAGGATCCTGAACTGCTTTATGCACCATAGTAGAAAACCTGGATCTCATCTCAACGGGTTTTAAGTATTCAAGAGTTTCACACTTACTCCTATCCAGGAGAGTGTCCCTACACTGGTACTTATCTGAAGGGCAGGCTTTTAAATACGCTCATTTAGAATGAGCCTAATTAAACTGTCCCGTAAAAGCCATAAATCTCAAAAATAAGGACAATATCACCGCCAACATATGCAAATGCAGAAAATGCCAAAAAACATACTCCTGCTTTGGCTCTAGGGCAGAGTACCATGGAGAAAAAGTGGATCCTCTCAATGATGACTGGCGTAAATAGAAAAAAATTAGAAAGGGGTGTTTCTCACAGTCACTGACATTTTTAATTTATGAAGAACTACCAACCTCAGTGAGCTCCAGAACAATCCAATTTCAATCAGACTACAGAGTTTTTAAAGTTGATAGAGAGACAAATGCCATACTTGCATTGGTTCACCAAGAAATTCAAGCAAACAGCCAAAATTAGAGCACTGTTGCTAGGAAGGCGAAGTAACCTATAAGCAAAAAACCAAGGAATTCAGTGTATTATTTCTCTAACAAAGAGCCAAAACATCGTTCCTTCTTCACATGGTAAAAATTACAATAAATCCTATACTTCCATTCTAGAAGGCTAATATGAATAACAGCTGTCATGTATTGAGTAATATTATTACTGAACATTGTTATTAATAAATGTCAAGCACTGTGCTAAATTCTTAGATGAATTATCATTTAATTTTCACAGCCATCTAAGAAGCATGTACTATAATTACTGCCCTTTCCTTTTTAAAGACAAAAAAATGCTGCACAATGAATGAAGCCGGAAGACATTATGCTGAAATAAGTCAATTATAAAAGGACAAATATTATATGACCTCACTTATATAAAAAGATAAGACAAAAGTATAGAGACCAAAGTTTATTTGTGGTTACCAGGGTGGGAGGGATGGAGGAAGGGGGTAGTTAACAGTGACAGAAAAATATCACACTGATTAAGGGTGGGGTTGCACAATCGATTACCGTAATTGCTGTCAAGAAGTTGTACACCTGTAAAAAGCTGAATAGGCAAAAGTTATGTGACAGATAGATATATTTACACCAATGATCAAAAAAAAAAAAAGAGTAGCTGCTGAGGCTGTTTATGTACAACCAAACACCTCACGGGATTTGGCGCCTTGGTTTGGAGGTTTAGGGTCATAGTTTCACAAGACATCCCAGGTAACTGGACTAATAAAGCATTTGGTACCTCTATTCTATCTCCTACTTCTTGTACAGTGCCTGGGGTCTTTAAAAGCTTGCAGGAGACTCAACAATTGGTCTCTATTCACCTGGAGCAACAGAGGAAGGAGAATCAGGAATAGGAGGAGGATATAAAATGTGAGGTTAATTGCCTTCATGAACAACTGATACCTTTGCCATGAGACCAGAAGAACTGGATGGTGCTCAGCTACCATTATTGAACATTTTGATCAAGGATTCTATAGAGGAATCCTGATAAAAGGGGGAAAATGCAGAAAAGAATTTCAAATTCTCATGGACTCCAGACTTTCTGGAGCCAAGAAGACTAGATAAGCCCCTGATACTACTGCCCTGAGATAATCTTTAAACCTTAAACCAAAAATATCCCCTGAAGTCTTCTTAAAACCAAACAATAGTTTAGCTTAACTAGCAAAAAATGTCTGTCTGGAGAAACTAATTTGCTCTGTAAACTTTCACCTAAATCATAATTTAAAAAAAAAAGTCTGTCTTGAGCATTATGCTCTTTTAAGAACTATCTATGTGGGATCAAAGTGACAATAGCATCTCGAAAGATCATATAGGAAGCTTAGGGGGCAGTGAGTGTGTTAAAGGCAGAGGAACAACTCAGAAAAGGAGAGTGAGAATGGTTGTACAACTCGAAGAATGTGATCAATGTCACTGAATTGTACATGTAGAAACTGCTGAATTGGTGAACTTTTTGATATGTATATTCTCAACAACAACAAAAGAAGTAAAATTTAAAAAACAGACACAGAAAAGTGAAATAACTTGACCAAGGTCTCACAACTAGCAAGAGGGAAAGCCAGGGCTAAATAGATGCCTTATACATATTTCTAAAGAGATTACTGACAATCTAAAGAAAATGCATTCCATTAGATCTCTTAGTTCCTAAATATCCAAATTATTTAAATAGTTTTATAGAGATCATCATTAAGAAGATTGACCCTTTCCCCATAGCACCAGACCACACTGTACAAAACCAGGCATCACTGCATACTTTGTAGCATCAACATACTGTAGCTCAGAACGATTAAGTTACATTCTACTCTGTATAAACCACTAGTTCACTCATTCAGCACTTAATTATTCAACAAAAATTTACTAAGTACCCCCTAGGTTCCAGGCACTAGAGACACAAATAATCAGAGAGACTGTGTCACTGGAAATAAGCATTGGCACATGGGAAAAAGCACTCATGGGCTTTGGAGGCAGAAAAGTCCGGGGATAAATCCCACCCTAGTCACCTACTGGCTGATGGGCCTAAGCAGTTCAGTATCTCTGAGCCTAAGTCTTCTCACCTGTAAAAAGAAATAATTATGACCACCCTACAGGTTGTGAGGTTGATAAGACATAACACATGTAAAGGGTCTAACACAATGTAGGCACACAATGAACATTAATTCCCTTCCCTCAGAAATAAGGTTCCAGGATTCACAGGGGTGCTGGTTGGGCGGCAAAATAATGCTCAGCACTATGACTTGTCTAGCCTACCTTCTTCTCCATTCCTCTGCCCAACTACAGTGAAAAACCAGTCATTACACAACAAGATTACCTGGCTATGACTTCATCTGCATCTTTTTCTTCTTCTACTGCAAACACTACAAGCTAAGAAGGGTAGAGAGACCTAATACACCAATAGAAACACTTGTCTTTATGCACAGTTCTCTGGGGGCCACTTAGCATCTTTCCTTCACCACAAGGTGAAGGATAAGCCCCAAACCCAATGATTTTCTAACATCTTGACAAAGTGGTGAAACTGCTTATCTCTAAAGTTTTTGGCTCTACTAAGCCAAGAAAAATACAACTGCATCCATGCTGGTTTTAAAACAGCATTTTTACCAAAGTTTAGCAAAACTACCCATTCCCCCAATAAGAAACAATCCTATTAACAAATAAAAATATACTATGTTGTATGAATCAAGGCAGTGACACCAAACTGTAACAGTATCACTGTATTCTTCATGGCCAGGCCAAAAACAAAAAAGTTAGTTTCACTTTCACAAAATAATGTTCTTGAGTAAGCCATAAAAAAATATTAATTTTATTAAATCTCAGTCCTTAATTACACATCTTTCTATTATTCTCTGTGATGAAACGGGAAGCACACATAAAGCACTTCTGCTGCATACACCAAAGAACAGAACTGTAATCGAGTTGCAAGCTGAACTAGCTGCTTTTTTCATGAAAGACCATTTTTACTTGAAAGAATGACTGGCAGACAAGCTATGGTTATTCAGATTTGGATGTCTGGCAGACATTTTTTCGAAAATGAATAATGTGACACTGTTACTTTAAGGAAAACAACTGTCAGTATTTGTTGCCAATGATAAAACTTGAGCTTTCAAGAAAAAATTAGAAAAAGACTTTTCTGACAAGACTGGCAGTGTTATTAACAAATGTGATTTTTTGACACTATATAATGGAATGTGTCAGTGGAATGTGTCAACATTCAGAAGATCTGCATAACTTAGTAAACCAGTATTTTCCAAATGACCAAAGATGCTACAAAATCAAGCATGGGTTAAAGATCTATTCAAAGTGCAAAACAGACAAACGGATTTTAATGTAACAGAGAATGAAAAGTTCATTGATAATGGTTTCAGATTCCACAAGGCAACCCACCTTAAGAAACTACCACTTGTCAAGTTTTGGTGTAGTATCAAAGAGAAATATCCTTAACTATGTAAAAAGGCAACTGAAATACTCCTCCCGTTCCAACTTTGCAACAGACTGAATGCAAAAGCAGATATGAATCCAGCTGACTTCTATTAAGTAAGACATTAAAGAGATTTGCAAAAATGTAAAACATTATTTTTCTTATTTTTTTGTTTTTGATATATTTTCATAAAATGTTAATATGTAATAGATTGTATTATTTTTAAACAAATTAATAATACTTTTTTAAAGTTTCTCAGTTTTAATTTTTAATACAGTAAATCTTGATAGAGATAACCCAGAAAGAAAGCTCTTTGGGGTCCTCAATTTATAAGCCTGTGAAGAGACCAAAATGCTTGAGAACTGTTGCTATGTAACAATGAGCAAGAACAAACTACTGCTCCACCAAGAACATGAATTAATCTTACAATGTTGGGTGCAAAAAGCCAGTGATAGCTTATAAAATTTCAAAAACAGGTCAGACCAATCTACAGCATCGGGAGTCAAATATTGGTTTTCTTGGAGGAGGGAAGGACCCCTGGTAGTGCAGTGGTTATCGTGCTCTGCTGTTAACCAAATGGTCAGCGGTTCAAACCCACCAGCCGCTCCACAGGAGAAAGATGTGGCAGTCTGCTTCCTTAAAGATCACAGCCTTGGAAACCCTATAGAGCAGTTCTACTGTCCTTTAGGGTCACTATGAGTCGGAATCGACTCAACAATGGCCGGTTTAGGTTTCGGAGGAGGGGATAATGTTCCCTTTATTGATCTGAGTGCTGGCTACACTTTTTGTGCACCTCTTTTATGTTATACATCAATACAACTTCTTTTCAATTTATATCTTCTATATATACATATGGAGCCCTGGTGGCAAAGTGGTTAAGAGCTCAGCTGCTAACTAAAAAGGCAGCAGTTTGAATCCACCAGCCACTCCTTGGAAACCCTATGGGGCAGCTCTACTCTGTCAACTCGACGGCAATGGGTATATATACATATACCCATACACATGCACACAACATCTGCCTGAGGCTCACTGTCATGGATTGAATTGTGTCCCCCAAAAATATCTGTCAACTTAGCTGGGTCATGATTCCCAGTACTGTATGATTGTGTACCATTTTATAATCTGATGTGATTTCCTTATGTGTTGTAAACTCAATCACTATGATGTAATAAGATGGTTAGCGGCAGTTATACCGATGAGGTATACAAGACTGGATAGTGTCTTAAGCCAATCTCTTGAAGAGAGAAGCGAGCAGAGACACACGGGAACCTCATACCACCAAGAAAGCAGTGCCAGGAGCAGAGCACGTTCTTTGGACCTGAGGTTCCTGCACTGAGATGCTCCCAGACCAAGGGAAGACTGATGCATCACAAGGACCCTCCTCCAGAGCCGACAGAGAGAGAAAGCCTTCCCCTGGAGCTGATGCCTTGAATTTGGACTTGTAACCTATTAGACTGTGAGAGAATAAATTTCTCTTTGTTAAAGCCATCCACTTGTGGTAATTGTTACAGCAGCACTAGATGACTAAGACACTCACCCACAGACCTTCTGTTAGCCCTCGTATAGAATGGAACAGGGGCATGGCTTTTTTTAATAGCTCCTCAGGTGATTCTAATGTGTAGCCAAATACTACCTGTCTAATAGGTTAAAGAATACTGACTTAAGAGTTCAAAACCAAGGAACTTTATATGTACAACAGCAAAAAGAAAAAGGGCTTTGGAGCAATGCAGGCCAGAGTTTTAATACAAACTTCTCTTCAACTAGCTATGTGACCACCAGTAAACTACTTAATCTCTACGGGCCTCATTTGCCTTAGTTTCCTATTCTGCAAAATGGACACAATACCTTATACAGTGTAAATGTGACAATTAAATAATATAAGAGGAAAAAAGTACCTGGCATATTGCTTACTACAGATACTCAAATATTAGGTCTTTTTGTCTTTCCATCCTGATCTTCTACTAGTCCTAAGGCCTGAGAGAAACTGACCTCTGAGTGTTGATTTCTTCATTCTTAAAATGAAGATAATACAACCTATGTACTGTAGATCAAATAAAACAGTATAGTTAGTTATATTTATAGTAGTATAATAGTATAACTACATTTACAAATAAGAGAGGTTTGCTATCATTCAAATAACAGAGGTAGGAGGACACATTACAAAACTAAAATATATAGACGAATTACAAAACAGAAGCTAGAAAAGAAATATGAGCATCAACAGAATTGTCAAGCCTGAAGGGCATGATCAAAAGGCAAATCAAGATCATAATCTCCAGTCAGCCAGATACTGAAGTTTACTGTGAAAAATATGAACAGCCAGGATTCCTTTAAAATGTCCATACTAAGAAAAAACATAACCTATTTAATCATAAAAATAGGCATAGCCTGAAAGGACCCAGACGCTTGCCTAACTGGAGAGAGAAGGGGGAGTTGTACTGGAGCTGTATAAACCAAGGTATTCTTTGAGCATCTTCATACAGTGATCAATAACCCATTTAACAAAATTTTTTTTAAATAAACAGAGTAGTATGACAAAAAAATAATCTGCACAATTGTTTTCAATACTAAAGACATGCATAACTGCCCAAGCAACCATATTTTATGAAGAAAATAAAGGAATATGAACTTGCTTTAGTCTCTGTGCTCTTCAATATTCTACAACTTCCAGTTCAATTTCTGATAACATACCAGAGACAGGTAAGCTATGGCCCACCCATAGCCTGTTTTTGTATGGCCTGTGAACTAAGAATGTGTTTTACATTTTGAAACACTTGTATAAAAAGAAAAAGAATATACAAGAGAGACTGTATGCGCCCACAAAGCCTCAAATATTTACTCTGATCCTTTACGGAAGAAGTTTGCTGACAGCTAGTTAGACCATCTTCCTGTCTTCTACTTTTGGACCTCATACTATACACATCCCCTCCCCAGGTAGATCAGGCCCTGCCAACCTCCACCCTCCCCATGCCAATTATCCATGCCTCCATTGTAGAATTTGTCCCACTATGCTACAGTTATGAGTGACATGTCTGTAGGCTGCTAAGATCAGAGAATTTTAATTTTTTATATCCCTTATTCCCAGCACAGTGCCTACCATCTAATAATCACTCAACAGATATTGGTGAACAGATGTGTTGAACAAATGTTTTGTACATATCTGTCATGCACAAGACTACCAACTCCTTGGCTTTGGAATGCAGCTATGGATTTGTGTTCTTTGTTATGCTTTACTTATGATGATACTAAAATAGATTTACATTCTAAATGTAAACTGAGTGAGGGGAGATGTAGCCCAGGAAAATAATGAATAACAAAAGAACAGCCTGGTGGAAAAATTAGCTCTAAACAATTCACAAGTAAAATTAAATTAAAATAATTACAGTAATAGCTACCATATAAAGCACCAACTAGGTTCATGGTAAAATTCTCACCTTCCATGCAAGAAACCAGGGTTCGATTCGTGGCCAGTGCGTCTCAGTATAACCACCACACATCTGTCAGTAAAGGCTTGCATTTCCCTAGGATGTTGAACAGGTTTAAGCTGAGCTTCCAAACTAAGGCAGCCTAGGAAGAAAGGTCTGGTGACCTACTTCCAAAAATCAGCCAAAAACCCTATGGATCACAATAGTCCAATCTGCAACCAGTCATGAGGATGGTGCAGGACCAGGCAGCATTTCCTTTTGTTGTGCATGGGTTCATCATAAATTGGGGGTCGACATGACAGCAGCTAACAACAGCAACAATGTATGTGCCAGACAGTATTCCAAGTACTTTGCCTTTCTTACCTCATTAAATCCTCACATTAATCCACCAGTGGTGTATTATTTCCCTTTTACATATGTACAATCTTCTCACTATACCACCCGGTCTCGATAATGGTTACAGGTAAAAAACTAAAAGGGAAATAACAGGTAAAAAACTAAGAGAGAAATAAATGTATTTGTCAGGCTAATGAACAATACACAGTGCATACTGCACTCTCTACTTCAATAAAGCCTCAATTGTTTCATTTTGATCCAGCCAACATAGTTAAAGGGAGCCAGGTCCCATAAATTCACTAGGAGGAAAGTCCTCTAGCAGCTTCTCCATCCCACTAAACCCAACAATATTCCAGTTTCAAGGAAGAAACTATGAGCTGACTTCCACTGGGAGAAGAATCCTTCATAAAGGCAATAAACCAAATACGACAAGCTTTTTGCCTGTATCTGGGGTGTTCTGATTTCAGTTTTATAAACTAGGAGGGGGGAAAAAACTGCAACTAACACTTACACAGTCTTTTACAGTTTAAAAAGCAGTTTCACATTTATTATCTCATTTGAGCCCCATTTTACGATTATTAATGAATTTAGATTTTAAATCCCTTAGAAAATTCGTGATGCATAGGTTGCTAAGCCTCCAATATGTATAACTGTGGATTTCCTCTGTCCATCAGATGACAGACCCTCCTGCACAGTTAGGTGAGGTTCAGTGTACCAGGCTGTCTTTCTGCAAAAAGAAAGATAGACAAAAATTCTGACCAAAAGATCTAAGTGACTTGCCAAAACATGACATGAAGCCCCAAGCTGATATAACAAAGAATTATTACCTAGCACATAAAGAACTCCTGCCAATGAGAAAAAAATACTCCACGATAGTATTCTTTCAGAGCTCAGAAAGGCTGCTACTATCCTCTCCCATTCCTATTTCCAAGTTATGACTGATGCACATCTGGGTAATCTGAACATTCATAAATGAAAACTGGCTTCCTCTTTCGACCTGGACTACCCATAGCCTTCAGTGTATGCGTTTAAAAAAAAAAAAAAACTGCCATCAAGTCAATTTCAGCTCATAATGATGCTATAGGACAGAGAAGAACTGCCCCCATAGGGTTTCCAAGGCTGTAAATCTCTAAGGAAGCAGACTGCCACATCTTTCTCCCTCGGAGCAGCTGGTGGATTCGAACTGTCAATCTTTTGGTTAGCAGCTGAGCACTTAACCACTGCACCACCAGGGCTCCTTTCAGTATACACATGAATATGTTAATAGAAGGTGTTGCTGGGTAAAGGGCCAATAAACAATAATTTTGCTTCTTTTTTCTTATTTGTACTTTCCAATTTCCACCATAAGCATATACTATTTTAATGGTGGAAGAAATAAAATTTTTTATAGTTAAAAAATAATAATGATGTAGCATGAAAGAGCAAGTCACAGAAAAATACCTATACTACAATTTATATAAAGCTGCAAAGGTAAAAAAAAAAAAAAATCTATTGTTTAGAGATAAGCACATTTCTGATAAAACTATACAGAAAAGCAAGAGAATGATGCATACAAAAGTCAGGAAAGTGGTTACCTTTGAGGGAGAGGGAAGAAGGGAGATTCAATCAGACAGGGCCTCACAGGAGGCTTCAAATGTACTAGTAATCTTTTTGTTAAACTGGGTAGTGAGCACACAGGTCTTCAATCTATTATTATTCTTTAAATTGTGGATTTATGTTATATGTATACTTTTATATATGTGGCTTATTTCACAACTTAAAAAGAAGATACAGAGCCCTGATGGCACAGTGGCTTAGCACTCTGCTGCTAACCGAAAGGGTCGTTCGAACCCACTAGCCTCTCTGATCAGAAAGATGTGGCAGTCTGCTTCCAAAAAAAAAGATACAAACAGGGTTGAAGAATCAGAATTTCTGGGCTGTAACCCAGACTCTTCTACTTACTGTCTGTGTAACCTTAAGGAATTTATTTAACCTTTCAGAGTACAGTTTTTCTACTTATTTTATATATGAGGAAACTAACAGCTAACATCTGTTTAGTACTTTATTGTTTAAAGTTCCAATACTACCGTACAAATATGCAAATAAATTGTGAGATCATAATAATACAAAATAACACCTCATAAACAATTTTTAAAAAACCACTGTTGTCACATCAATTCTGACTCATGGCAACCCCATATGTTACAGAGTAGACCATTTCCATAGGGTTTTCTTGTTTGTAATCTTTACAGAAGCAGATCGCCAGGCTGTTCTTCCACAGTGGTGCTGGGTGAATTCAAACTGCCAACCTTTAGGTTAGGAGTCATGCATAAACCATTTGCAGCACCAAATAATAGAACACCACAATACTAACAGCTCATTTGTCAGGCACACAAGGCTCTTCACATTCTAGCTGCATTGTTATCAGGGCAGTAGGCAGCAACAACTAACACTTTTTTAATGCATGGTATGTAACACACAGAAGCCCTGATGGCACAGTGGTTAAAGTGCTCAGCTGCTAACCCAAAGGTTGGTAGTTCAAATCCACAGCCCCTCCAAGGGAGAAAAACGACAGTCTGCTTCCATAAACATTTACAGGCTCATAAACCCTATGGAGCAGTTCCACTTTCTCCTACAGGGTTGCTATGAGTCAGAACCAACTCCATGGCCACGGTTATGTAACACACACTGTATTAAATGCTTTCCATAGATTATCTGGTTTAACTTTCTGTCTTAGTTATCCACTGCTGCTATAACAGAAATACCACAAGTGGATGGCTTTAACAAAAAGAAATTCATTCTCTCATAGTCTAGGAGGTTAGAAGCCCGAATTCAGGGTGCCAGCTCCAGGGGAAGGCTTTCTCTCTTTGTTGGCTCTGGGAGATGGTCCTTGTTATCAGTCTTCCCCTGGTCAAGGAGCTTCTCAGTGCAGGGACCCCAGGTCCAAAGGATGTGCTTTCTGCTGGCTCTTGTTTCTTGGTAGTATGAGGTCCCCATGTCTCTCTGCCCACTTCTTTTATATCTCAAAAGAGATTGGCTTAAAACACAACCTAATCTTGTAGATTGAGTCCTGTCTCATTAACATAACTGCCGCTAATCCCATCTCATCAACATCACAGACGCAGGATTTACAACACATAGGAAAATTATATCAGATGACAAACTGGTGGACAATCATACAATACTGGGAATCATGGACTAGCCAAGTTGACACACATTTTTGGGGGGACACAATTCAATCCTCAAAACAACTTTATGAGATTAGTTCTATTATCTCTGCTTTACAGATGAGACCATTTTGCCCAAGGTTACACAGGTAGTACTAAGTGGTATACAAACTTCAGAACCCATACTCTTAACCACTAAATATTTATGTCTTACTTTTCACACTATATTTTAATTGTCTATCTTACCCATGACACTGAAAGCTCCCTGACAACTCGTTTTTGTTCACTTTCATCCCCTAGCAGTTAAAAATCCATTGCCATTGAGTTGATTCCAACTCATAGCGATCCTATAGGACAGAACAGAACTGCCTCATAGGGTTTCCAAGGATCTGCTGGTGGATTAGAACTGCCGAGCTCTTAACCACTGAGCCACCAGGGCCCCCTCTAGCACTTAGCAGGCATTGAATAAATAGTGAACAAATATTAAATAGTGAAACATATCAATGTTCTCAGGACATACACTGCTCTCGCATGCATGAGCTGATTTGTTCCTCTTGACAGCTTTGTGCAGTACGTAAGGTTTTTAATGACTTCACCTAAATCACTCAGCTATTAAAGTTGTGGAACTGGGATGTGAACGCAGGATTCGTTGACTCCTAAGTCCATGGGCTATTCATTCTACCAAAGTGTCTATCTACCAATATCTCTACCTGCTCTCCCCTTCTCACCAGACTATCTGGAGGATCAAATGAGGTAAAGATACTAAAACATTTTATATACATTTCTACTGAACAGTTGACCACAGCTGTGGGAAAAAAAAACCTCCATCAAAATATTTCTCCTAAGCGATTACTTTTCATTTTGAGATTTCAAAAGATAGGGCTTTAATATAAATATCCTACCTCTAGATCAAGCCTGCAGATCCACAAAAGCAATGTGTGGACCCCAGAGTAAAGTTATGAGAAGAATTGCTTGCATTAGTTAGATTACACTCTCACTGAATTACAGGTAACTGCTCAAACTTGATTTTTATTGTAATACAGAAAGCTTCCTCATAACAAAACACTTTCAATTCCAAGCGTAAGTCCAACCTTCCATCATTCTGCCTATTTAGTTACTACAAAAAAAAAAAAAAAAAAGATTCTGAATATTGGATATTTTTGTATGCTCAACTGTGAAAGCCATGGAAAATGATTTGTTTGCTAGCTAAATTCTAAAGCTTGAACAAAAACAGAAAGAATTATTTTGATCCTTTTGGTGCCAATTTTATCCTCTTTACACCTCTCCCCATTTTTTCTTAGTCTGAACTCTAATCAACAGCCACTTCATGTTTAACATATCATAGTGCAATTAAGTCCAGAAAACTATTTCCCTAAAGATGTTTCCTCCGTTCACACCCCTCTCTACCTTCCATCATCACCATTCTGCTATCAGAATGAACATATCACTAAGCTTTAAATCAAATCTCTGATGAATACATGGAGATAATGTTTCCGTGGTTAATGCATGCCCATATCAATACCATCCCCCAAAAAATAAGATAAAAATGACTCGACATGCTTATTTATCTACATCTGACAAATTTCTAATCACCTGAAATCCTTTAGGAGAAAATTCAATCTATAGAAATACGATCCATTTATTTCAAATCTTATCTATGTCAAAAGAGAATCAAATGAAAAACTCCATCAGTACCAAACCATCTCACCAATGAATATTTATGACATTTCCATATTTCCTGTCTTCTCTCTGTTTACATAAAGCAGTGGTGCCAAGACTCATCTCAAGATTATTAGCCTGCAATACAATGATGGGCCTAACTGCCTTGCAAACCAGGACACCAATAAATGTAGTCTTCAAGCAATCAATTTTAAAACAGGGGGAAAAAAGGCCTAAGCTCTTTCTGCATACTTGCACAGACACTGCCTGCCTAGGAAATAAGTCCAGTCTCATATTTTTCAGTCTCATTCATCAGTTCTCAAGCAAAGAATGCTCCCTTAACAATCTCAATATCATCAAATCTATTTAAATTCCAAATTCCAGGACTAGTTTTTAAATGCACCAGGGAAAGGCAAACGCAGAGACATCCTACAGAAAGATATCACATTCCATTTTCATTTTTTTCCATTTTCAGTTTGGGAGTGGATTTTTCCCCCTAACTTTCTTTTTATGATACATGAATAATAGAAAGAAGATACCTTCCCCTCCTTAATTCTACCCTAACTGAAATCCTTACTAAGTCTACTCTCTGGGTTGACCTAACTTCTAAGTACGATACTGATATAAACGAAACCAACAAAACAAACAAAAAGATCAAACAGCTTAAGATATCCTCTAGGAAAGATAAGTCTTTAAAATACCTTTTCTGTCCCCTGCAAAGTTCCCTCTAACAACCCTCTGATTACTGTCCCTCCGCTATCACAGTCACAAGAACTGTCCATTTACGCGTTCTAACCCCTAACCCTCTTGTGTCTCTTGGAGGCCATCTCAATCCCTCCTCTCCAGAATCATCCAACCAACCTCATCCCCGCACTGCTTATTGCCTCCTCCATCCCTACAACTCCTGGTCTCCCACTCCTTAGATTTCCACTCTGCCACTTCACTATCTGCCACTTCACTATCGTTAACCACCTCTCCAGTCTTACCAGCTTGTCTCAGACATTCCTTCTCCAAAACTCCCTCTGACACCTTGGCCAAAGGACATTTTCTCTAACATACCATCCCCAACCTTGCTCACCACCTGCCACTATTCTTTGAGTCAAGCCCAGCGGCCTCAATACTGTACCTAGGGAAACATCACATCTCTTCCAGTAGTTCTAAAATCACCCTGAATTCCATTCCACTATGCTCCCCCCAACTCAATTTCAATCCTTGTCAGCCCATTTTGGGCCTAACTCCAACTTCCCCCCATCCTGCCAGCTCACTATCATACTTCCCTCATTGAAAGTTCTACCCCCTATTCCAACCTCCATCAGCCCATCCCAGGGAAACCCCAAATTCCACCCCCTCTGTTCTATCCCAACCCCTGCTATTCCATAAGGCTCCCTAAATTCCACATGCCCTGGATAAAAAACACCCACCTAAGGCTTAGGTCCCAACCCATGCCAAATCCCTCATTCTCAGCTCCTACCACCTCCATCAGCCTGTCCCGGGTCCATCCCAAATTCCACCCTCTGGAATTAACATCTCCCCGTGGTCCTATCCCAAGCCTGTACATCCCACTCTCCACTGAGAGCATCCCCCTACCTCCCACCCCAGCTCAGATCCCAAGCTGTCAACTGCTCCAGGCCAACCCCAAATCCACCACCTTCATTCAGTCCCCTCCCCCATTAAAAGCCAACCCACTCCAGTCTTATCTTCCATCTCGCGCCTGAGACCATTCCAAATTCCACCTCGATCCCCTACTCCACACTCCTGTCCCAGTTCTGGTCATTCCCTATTAAAAAATTCCTTTCTCTTGTCACCCTCCTCCCCAACCTGCTTGGGTTCCACCCTTACCCCACCCCCAGCCCGTGCCTGGGCTAGTCTCCCCCACCAGCCCGCCGTTCCACCGTGACCTTAGCCCCCTCCCCCAAACCCACCCAGGGGCTCCGCAGCCCCCACTCTCATTATTCCCAGTAACACCAGCCCAGACTGAGGTCAAGCGGACCAGGTTGGGGGGGAAGGTTTCCTCACCAGCAAGCGACTGCAGGCGAAAACGGCGGCGACTGAGGCGGCGATGCCCTTGTCTTCTCTGGCGGCTGCAGCGGCGACGATCTCGCTCCCTCGCCGGTGTCCGTGGGGTGGTGGATGACGCGCAGGGACCGGGAGCCTCCTCCTCTTCAGCGACTCGGCTCTGAATCCTCTGCAGTAGCCGCCGAGGAGACCGACGGGTTGGGGGAGGGGACGCTCTGCTGCGGGCGAGAGAGGAGGGGGCGGAGGACCGCTGAGAAGGGCAGCGAAGGAGGAGCCCGCGCGGCGCCGCGACACGTCCCACCTCAGTACGCCAGGACCACAACTCCCGGCATGCCCTGCTTCAGCCCGCGCACGGCCTACACATCTCGCCGAGACCTGGGGGCACCGCGCCTTTCCCAGTCCGGGACAATGGAGTAAAGCCAACCATCCGTGTGTAGCTATTGTAGATTAAAAGACCACATGTTAGGGAAGTCAGGTTGTCCCGCACATCTCCTAGTTGACGAGGCTCCTGGCGTTTCCACCCGCCCCCCGACACACACGCAAACACAAAAAAAGTCATCTCCCATCGGACTACATTTCCCAGCACTCCCCTGCGGCCTCCGACCCGCTTTCCATACCCTCCTCAGACCCGGTACTATTACGTTTCCCGAAGAGTGCGGTCAGCGTGAAATGCTGGGAGATGCAGTTCTCAGTTCTTCCTCCATGTTAAGAAAAAGAAGTGAAAGAGGGAAGGGCTATGCCAACCCACCGAGGACAGGCCTAAATGGGCTAGTTCACCTGTAAGTCTGTACTCTACTCGCTATCCCTCTGTTGCCGCTGTCTCGCGCCAGGACTAATGCAACAGCTTCCTCCCTGGTCTCCCTGCAAATCTGACGACGATTTGGCAATTTTAATACAAAAGTAAAAAGGGCATATTTCTTGACCCAGCTCCATTACTTGTAAGAATTTACCTTGAAAAGGTAATCGAACCACTAAATTGTACACTTAAAAATGGTTAAAATGATAACTCTTATGTATGTTTTATCATCAAAAAGAATACATATATATCGAACAATTTGGAAAAGATGAATGCACAAGGTTGTTATATGAGGTTGTTGATTATAGAGGGGAGGTACGTAAATGTCCATCAGTAGGGAGCTAGTCAAATAAGTTACGATATATACATACAGTGCAGTACTAAGCAGCTGTTAAAAATGATGATATAGATCTATTTATTGACATGAAAAGCTATTCACAATTCATCCTTAAGGGAAAAAATTGATTACAGAGCAGCATGTCTAGAATGGCCCAATTTATGTGAAGTTTGAGACAATATTCTATAACCATAGAGTTCAGGAAAGAGGTTCCCCAAAATACTATCAGTGATTGTCTTGGAGGAAAGCGTGTCAGATTTCAAGTAATTTTTATTTTCGTGTTGTCTGATTTGTTTAAAAGGAGCACATACCATATTTTTAAAAGCTTAAGACTATTTTCAAAAAATACAATTTCCAAATCCAGCCACCTCTCTTTGCTGCCTAAAAGCTTTCCATGGCTCCTCATTTTCATCTGCAGTGCTCCAGGACTATACCTGTTTGTTTTTTTCCTATGAGCTCCGCAGTTCATGATTAAAACCAATAGTGTTGGCCACTTCCAACTCACAAAAGAACACTAAATTAGTAGGGAGAATTTTCCCAATATTCAATGCCTCTTCTCAAAATTTTCCCTCTTTTGGCACCTGTGTGTCCATTGCCCCTAGAATACCATATAAGATGATCTGATTTAGCACAAATCATATTTACTTACAGTATTTTTTTTATTGTATATGTCATTCTTTTGTGTTCTGCAGGAACACAAGGTCATTCGAGCTCCACTACCTAGCCCACTGAAGAATTGCAGACCCACAGGAAGTCCAGGCGATCTAGCTCAGGGGATAGTTTTCGTCCACAATCCCACTGCAGCCTATTTCTCCAGCTTCACCCCGTGTCAGTTCCTTTTCTGAGAATAGCGAGAAAAGTACCTATGACATGTTGGTTATGTGATGGGCAAGTCCCTTCCCCTCTCGAAGTGTTGCATTGATGGTTCCTTCTTCTAAACTCTGTTTTCACTTCTTTTCCCCACTTCTCCCAGTGGCAGAAAGTGGGAGGCTGCGTGGTCAAAATGAGAAGGGTTCTGGTCTTTCCAGGGAGTAAAGCATTATCTGAGTTAGATATGAAGAAGCTTAATGAACTAGGAGGAGCCCTGATGGCACAAATGGTTAAACACTCAGCTCCTAACCAAAAGGTTGGTGGTTCGGACACATCCAGCGCCTCTATGGGAGAAAGAGGTAGCGATCTATTTCTGTAAAGATTACAGCCCAGAAAACCCTACATTTGTACTCTGTCTCATGGGGTTGGTATGAGTTGGAATTGACTTGATGGCACCCAACAACTACAGTGGACTAGGAATCTTGGTAAACAAATGATTTCTTTTATAAGATCAGCACAAAGCTGGTTCCTATGAGGCGGAGGTTAAAGATGTCCCAAATGTCTGACTTTTCCAAACTGTTATACCACTGCATCATCTCTAACATCAACTACTCCCTCTTGCCTCAGTACTCTCCCTCTGTCTTCGGGTTCCCTAATTTCTTGTACTGTCTCACAGAACTCACCGACCATGTAAAGGAAATGGCTCACGAGGTTTTGGAGGCCGGCAAGTCCGATTCGTGGGTCAGGTGTAGACTTCTCCCTGGCCCTCAGTCTCTGCCCAGAGGCACTCAGCTTTCTCGCTCTGTAGGCTGGGAAGCCCACTAAACAATCTCCTGCAGGTCTCTCCTCCTCCGGTGGTGGTGAGCCCTCATCTTTGCTCTGGAATTGGCTCTCTTTTAAGGCAAAACTGACCAATCCCCTTTGTAGGCCACGATTACCCTATCACACAATCACCTGGGTGGGAGTTGCAAGGCCATGGCTATAAAGGCCACACACAAAAGTAATTAATCCACCACAGGCCACCCCCTGGCTTTTCTAGCCATGGTTCTTTCATATTTGGAGGATAACGTCCCCTTTCCAATCATTCTACCAGTCTTAAACAGTCATTAACAATTAGTCCTTCAGTAGGGCAAAGAGTCCAAAAGATGAGTTTACTCAGGTACCAGCCATTCAAGTCTGCTGCGGGTTTCCATCTGATCTGGTCATCTTATCTTCACCCTTTCTGGTCTCTGACAAAATTCAACTGAGAAAAGATTACTCCCTTGCTCTGAGTCTCTCTCGAGGTATCAGCATGTTAGGTTTCCCCCACTGCATAACCCATTTATTCATTCCTTTTCCTTCAGTTATTATGTCTCCTTCTATTTGTCATTTATTTTTACCCAAACTTCTCCACGTTAGGAAGGAACATCAGGTTCAGCTGCTGTGCTAGTCCAGATTGCTGGTAGCAAGACAAGTCTAGCAAGTGCTTCCCCCTCAGTCCACTGCCATTCACTCCCCTTCACACTGGGTAGGGTTACATAGGTACAACACTAGTGGGCTATCTCGCCCACTAGGCAATTCGGCAGTATTCACTGTCAACCCCAATTTTGCCAGATGGGAAGGTACAATCCATCCCATCAGGCCCTTGGGAATTCTAGCATACAAGTTTAGGGTTGATATTTACAGTTTCTTCAGGATCACCCCTGCTTCTGGCACCTGCAGTTGCATCCCTGGTCCTGGAACTGCAACAGCTAGCAGGAGAAAAAACAATTTTAGGTGATGTGGAGAAGAACTGTACAGTAGCACTAGCATCCTCCCCCACCCCTTCTTCCTCAATTCCCCTAGAGAAGCATAGGATTCTGTCAAATGGTGATCCTCCCTTTGTCCCCCTCATGTTGTGTGTGAGCACACACTCAGGAAGGTGTGTGAGCCAGTCCTTCATGCTTTTATCTCCCCTTGTTTCAATTGCCCTTTCCAATTCTCTATCAAACCATTACTCTGAGGGTGGTGTACAACATTGTATATCCATTTAATATGTTCCTTGGCCCATTGTTGCACTCTTTGGGTTATAAAGTGTGTTCCTTGGTCTGATTAAATATAACTCAGTAGTCCAAATTGGTACAGTATCTTTTGCTCCAATCCCTTAATGGTACTTCTGACATTTGCATCTGTCACAGGATATCCAAAGCCTAGTCCAGAGTAAGTATCTATTCCTGTGAGGACCCATTTGTAGCCACCTGGTGCCACCGGCATCATTGGTCCAGTATAATCAACTTGCCAGCTATGTGCAGGGCCTTCCCACTGGGGAGTCTGCCCCATAGCCATCTGCAACCTCTTTATCTTTCTTGCTGGCAGACAGAGCAGTCCTTACTGGTATTTTGTGCCTCAGAAAGTACAAGGGGAATGTGTCTAGATTCAGCCCATCTCTGCATTGCTGCGGCACCAGCACGTCCGCTCATTTCACGGACCCAATTGGCCACTTCAAGTGAGTACCAACAGGTCCACTTGCTGATTCCAGTTGCCTTCCAATCCAGGAAGAGGGTTTTTCTGATGGACATCGACGTGCCCTACTCTGATGCGCCCTCTAAGTTCCCAGAGTGCTTTCCATAGGTTCATGCACTACACAGGTATCCCCTTAATAGTCCAATTTTCCATCACCCATTTGCCTGACCATATAGCTAGGCCATTGACCACTGCCCATGAATTGGTAAAAATCCAAATATATGGGCTCTCGCCATTGTGAAATTCTTCCATCACAGTTAGGAAAACAGCACGCAGTTCAGCACATTGAGCTGAACTGTTCTCACCTTCTTCAGTCAGAGTCTTTCCATTTGCCGGTCTTCACACAGCAGCTTTCCACATCACATGTTGTCCATGTACCCTGGAACTGCTGTCTGTAAACCAAGCAGCCTTCTGCTGGTCAGGATAAAGTTGTTCATAGAGCACTGTCCACATAGCAGTGGGCTCTGGCAGCTTCTCAGGTGGTTCCAGAGTAGGACCTATGGGAAAAGAGGCTACCTGTTCTTGGATACAGTGGGTGCCTCCTTGCATTCCCCCAGTAGCTTGTTCTTGTATGAACCATTTCCATTTTATTATGGAACTGTTTTGGGCACTGCCTTCCTTTTTAGAGCATTTCTGACATCACCCAAGACATTATAGGTATTTCAGGTCTCATGATTTTATGTCCTTCTGTCACTGAGGCAGTCTCAATCAATGCCCAATAGCAGGTGAGTAATTGCCTTTCAAATGGCAGGTATCGTGCTGCAGCATCTGGAAACTTTCTAGTCCAGAATCCCAGTGGTTGCTGTAGGGCAGCATTCTCAGGTTTTTGCCATAAGCTCCAGTCTGCATAAGCACGTGTGGCAGATACTCCAAAATCATGTCTGAATGTAGATCATAAGGGCCTAAAGGCAGGGAAACTGAAACTGGTTTTTTGTAATTCAAACATAGCCTGCCGTTGCTCTGGCCCTCATTCGAATGCAGTTTTCTTCCAAGTGATTTTATGGATGGGGGCCAGCAGTATTCCCAGATGTAGAATGTGCGTTCTCCAAAATCCAAATAAACCAACCAAACGTTAGTCTGGTTAGTCTGGTTAGTCTGCTTAGTCTTGGGGGTAGGTAGCAACAACAACTTAGTTGCATGTGGAATGTCACAGGTGGATCCTGCCCAAGTTATTCCCAAGAATTTCACTCTTTGGACAGGGCTCTGGAGTTTTGCTGGATTTATTAACCAGCCTCTGTTGGTCATGTGGGCCACAATTGTATTCAAGTCAGCCCTAGCCTGTTCTTCAATGCTTGATATTAACATAATATTGTCAATATAATGTATCATTGTACTTGAGATCCACACCAAGTCCATGTCTCTTCTAACCAAACTATGACAGTAAGCTGGTGAATTCAGGTTAACCTTGTGGCAATGTAGTGAAAGTAAGCTGAGATCCTTTCCACGTGAAAGCAAACTGTGGCTGGTTCTTTTCGGAGATTGGTATGGTTGTAACCTGACCCTAGGAATGCCAGTAAATTTCTGTTAGTCCTTAAACTAGCGCAAGCCAGAGCTGGTCTGCCCCACATGTGCAGAAGGGCCAGCTGTGACCACTAATTGAGTTCAACAGAAGATGCAGCAACAAGTGGAATGAATCAGAAGGAAAATTATCATCCAGACCCTATTTGAAGGGAGAGGTCTGACGAGAACCATGTCACCTCCTGTTTCCTGGCGCCCTTCTAGAATTCCCTCCCCAGTACACCTGCATGGCCATCTTGCTGCCCAAATCACGTATAAGCCTTGCTTCCCTGTAGCTTGGTGAGCCAGATCTGAGGAACTTCCTCCCAGCTCTTTGCTCTGTGCATTGCAATAAAGTTACTTTCTCAAAGACCAGTGTCCAGATAATTGGCAAGACTGAGCACGCCAGACAAGGACCCACCTTTCCCGGTTCAGTAACATGGAGAAAAAGGCATTTGCAAGATCAGTCACTGAGTACCAGTTTCCTTTAGCCTCCTTTATTTTCTGCACCATGTCTGAACTGCTGAAGCCACAGGTGGCACTACTTTATTTAGGCCTTGATTGTCAGCCTCCACGAGCCGTCTGCCTTTTTCACGAGCCATACAGGGCTGTTACACAGAGAATTTGTTAGCACCAATACTCCAGCCTTTAGCGTGTCTTTAATCAAGGCAGTAATCTCCTTTTGTCCACCAAGTATCCTATACAGTTTCAAATTAACAACCTGAGTGGGTTTGGGCAATTCTAATGGTTCTCATTTAACATGTCCAATCAATACTGGCCTAAGGGCAGACTTTACACGCCTTCAGTTTTACAATATCAGGAAGAGGGGTGTTCCCCAGTTAGTTATTCACACCAATAATAAACTCAGGTAAGGGAGATACAGCTACTTCTTACAAGATCTGTTTAAATCTTCCAGTTCTTATCCACACTTTCACCTTAGTCCCATCAATCATTGCATACCCATATCCCCCCAGTCTAACCTTAGGCCCCTTCAAGATTTTATTGACAGGTTTTGGAATTGCAGTACATTAAGCTTCTGTGTCCAGGAGCCCCAAGAAGGTTTCTTCGCCACCCCTGGGCCATGTGCATATAGCCTTGGGTCCCCTGCTGGAGGTTGGACCAGAAGACCCTGGCCCCCATATCAATCCTTACCTTGATCAACCAGTTGAGCCTCTGCTTCAGATGGTCCCAGGTGGGAATTCCCATCATTAAATACCTCCTGGCTGGGGTGAATAGGATGGACTTAGGCCTGTTTAACATTTGGGGACTAGCAGGAATTTCCATTGGTCCACCTAACCTCCTGTAGTGCTACCTTAGATCCTTTGTCTCAACTCCGTCAATGTCTGCTATATTCATCCCATTTCTTAGTAACCATCTAAAAATCACTTTCCTGCTGGGATAAGTTCTTTCCCCATGGCCTCTTCCCATTCTTCTATAAATCACCCTTCTGTTTATTGCATTTGTAAGACCATCCAGGGAAGCTGTGCCAACAGATCCGACAAGGCTTCTCAGATTGTTGCTTTGTTTCACAGTAGCAAGGTTACATGGGGTGCCCATGTAGAAGGGTCTTCTTTGATTACCATGTCTACCCTGACCTGTGTAAGGGGCATAGTCATTGGATGAATATCCTGATCAACATAAAGCCATTCTAGCATGGCTTGCATAAGCAGCATTATCAGCTGCTTCCTCTGGAGTGTTCCATTGGGTATTTAGAGGGGGAGAGGGGCAGTTTCCTTTCTCAGGTAAACAAATCTCACTGCAAATTTTACCCAGTCTATCAGGCTGGCCATCCCTTCTGGGTTAACCTGCTGTGTAAGTGGATCTTGTATCATCATTCATGACTGTTCCCTAGTGAGTTATGGGTCTTGCATCAACCCAAACATACTCTTCCATTCTGCAGCACTCAAAACTAAAGACACTGTGCCTAAATTAGTCACTCTCACAATCCGTTTTAGTAACTGTTCCTCAGGAAGCTGATGATAACGATCTACAAATTGAAGCAACTCCTTTACACTGTACTCCCTGATTTCTGTAGTTCCTTGGTTTTGCTGGTTTCCCTCCCAGACTACCTTCTTGGTGGCCAGCGGTCATAGAGGAACTGCCTGTCGTTTGGACCTGATTTTCCCTTTCCGACTTAGGCCCTGAGACTAGTTGTCATAGCTCTTACTGGACAGGATCTGGGCTTGGTTCAGTGCTAAAATCAGCCCCTACATTCTTTTTTCCTGCCATTGCAGCTATTACAGATAACACAAACCAAGGAATTGTAGGTCTGGCCCTTTCCTTATCACTCTGTATTTCCATATGCATCCAATTAGCCAATTCCTCAGAGATTAGATTCACCCTTCCTAAATCCCATGAATAGCTTTTGCCTTGGGTAACTGATTGCAGCATAAAAGCTGCTTCAGTTCACTGGTGTTTTTTATCCCATCCAGAAACCAAAAATTTCTCGTTCTCTGATTTATCCCCTTTTTTCCAAAACCACATGTTCCAGTGAGTCTGGGCTGTTGCAGCAAAACCCACCATTCTGACACCAACTAAACAATTTCTTTTATATGGATCAGCACAAAGCTGGCTCCTATGAGGCAGAAGTTAAGGATGTCCCAAATATCTAACTTTTCCAAACTGCTGTACCACTCCATCATCTCTAACATCAGCTACTCCATCTCACCTCAGTACTTTCCCTCTGTCTTTTGGTTCCCTAATTTCTTGCAACGTCTCACAGAACTCATAGAGCATATAAAGGAAATGGCTCACGAGGTTTTGGAGGCTGGCAACTCCCAAACTCGTGGGTCGGGCGTAGACTTCTCCCTGTCCCTCAGTCTCTGCCCAAAGGCAGTCAGCTTTCTTGCTTTGTGGGCTGGGAAGCCCACCGTGCTGTCTCCTGCGGGTTTCTGCTGCTCTGGTTTCTGCTCCAGGTCTCTCCTTCAGTGGTGGTGATCTCTTCTCTTTGCTCTGGAATT
Source organism: Dugong dugon (assembly GCA_030035585.1). Taxonomy (NCBI): domain Eukaryota; kingdom Metazoa; phylum Chordata; class Mammalia; order Sirenia; family Dugongidae; genus Dugong; species Dugong dugon. The sequence continues at coordinate 73,458,257 of CM057467.1, read as the reverse complement.
GGCTCTCTTTTAAGGCAAAACTGACCAATCCCCTTGGTCCCACAATTACTCCATTACACAGCCCTGAACATGCTGGGTGACCTTGAATAAGTTTCCTTAACTTTTCTAAACCTCAGTGTCCACATCTGTAAAATGGCAAGAACGATTCCTGCCCTGGCACCTCATAAGGTTATTACAAGAATCCAGTAAGATAATGGGATGGGAAAATGCTTTGAAAACTAACTTGCCATTTACAACCCAGACCCTAATTTGAGAATTCTCTCTCTAAATTCCTGCCAAGTCATGGTATGTAAAATTTTTACTCAGAATTGTATCACCTTAATGAATTTCATTAAGAAAGTATTTAAGGAATTAACTCCATTAAACTAATTTAATTCCTTGATAAATTTTCTGTAAAGCACAGTTAAGCAATTTCTAGCTTTTCTAGATTTTTTTCTGTATTGAATTTTCATCAAGATCTTTTCTCTACGAACTTTACAAGGAAGATTTGATTCATCAGTTATCTTTTGTTTTTATCGAACTTTACTGATTATTGCTTCAGCCGTAAAATTTATTTTCTAGTCGTTATTTCTGCCAAGTCTAGTTTTTCTTGGAGCAGTTGAAGCTATTGTCAGTTTTATTTTGTGTTGATTATTTCTAGCAAGTGGAATTTTCCCAGGGGTCAATTTTGCAGTGTTCAATGTGACTAACAAAGATGGGATAATTCAGTTTGCTTTTCCATCCATAATAAATTTTACCACATGTAGTTTTAGCCATTGGCAGTTTTATCTTATGTTCAGTCGTATTCTCCCAGCTCTAATTTTTTTCTGCAACCCCATTAAAACAAACTCAGGGTCAAAATGACACTGTCAAAAACACTATCCTTTGCCTTTTACTATCTAATTAACTCGAACTGTGGAATGGTTTTGTCCCAGCTGTGTTAATAAGTTTGCTTTGAGCTCTCTCTCAAAGAATGCCTTTGGAATTCTTGGCACACATGTGTGGGCTGGTGTAAGAATTGCTTTAGAATCACAGGAAGATGGATATTAAACACTTTATTAGGAGAACTGATCTTTAAATAGCCAGGTGCTATGCTGGTGTCTAAGATCCATTACTTCATTACATCCTTCAGCCTAAACTTCATTCACATGCCCATTTTATAGTAGAGGAAGTTGAGACCAAGAAAAAGGAAGGGATTGGCCAAGTTAGGATTAGAAACCAAGCCCTGGTTTAATTCTCAGTTAGTGCAATATGAATGGTTGTAAGTTACAAAGTTATTTAATTTTTAAACTTTTGCAATTACCTTGTTGGAAAATTAAATGTAATTTTTTTAGTTGAGCTAGAATAGAAAACAATTAAAAGAAATCACATGATTATAAATAAAGCATCCTTAAAGAGCTTTGTGTGACAGCAAATGAGACAAGGAGTGTGAAAATGTTTTATAAATCGCTCAGCCCTGGGCGAATGGAAGTAACTGCCATTTGTGCTGAAGGCTGTTATGTAAACCTGTTATGTGAGCTTGGTAGAGTGCTAGATAGCTAATAACACAGTAACACTGTTCAATAGATCGGCATCAAAGGCCCACCTAATATTTAACTCAAATAGCCAACATTAAAGGAATAAAATCTCATCCTTACAAGACCCAATTAAGATATCAAGAAGCCTCTCCTGACCCACTGGCTAGGTTAGGTGCCCATGCTGGGCTCCCACAGCCCTGTTCACACTGTATGTTCACTATGTATTTACTGCTCTCAAGCAAAGGACCAAGGTGATCTAGTTCATCTCTGTGACCCAGAGCTCAGCCCAGCCTGGTGCTTCTCACAGGATAAGGGTTTAATAAATGGTGGGTTCAATAAAAGTCTGTCTCTAAATTCAGTCAATCAACAAACATGACAAGTATATAGATTGTATAGATAATCAATTGAAATGACAAGCAAAATAGGCACATTAAATAAAGTTGGAGGCCTTGTGGAGCAGTGGTTAAGAACTCGACTGCTAACCAAAAGGTTGGCAGTTCGAATCCACCAGCTGCTCCTTGGAAACCCTATGGGCCAGTTCTTATCTGTCCTATAGGATCACTATGAGTTGGTAGGGCAGAAGTAAATCACAAATGAGTCTGCATGAACTGATTACAGCTGCCAAAGCCCCTGCACAACAGCAGCAGTATCAAGAAAGAGCCTTGATGACAGGGGTTCAAAGCCTGCCTCAGCCACTTCCTAGCTGAATGCCCTCGGTCAAACCACTCTCTCCCTGTGCTTGTTTCCTAATCCGTAAAATAGCAGGCCTTGCAGACCTCCCAAAGCAGATAGAAGAGTTAATTAAGATAACAGAGGCTTTGTATGCATGCTATGAAGAGCTAACAGGGGTAAGCATTGTTACTGACAAAAGCCACAGGAGAATTTGGAGGGAAGGGTTGGGGTTTACATTTAGGAGAATCCTTTTTATAAAGCTAGTCAAGTTCATAAACTTAAACTATATATAAATATATACATATACACGTATACATTTATAACCCAAGCCAAACCCGTGGAGTCGATTCCAACTCATAGCAACCCTATAGGACAAAGTAGAACTTCCCCATAGGGTTTTTGAGGAGAGGCTGGTAGATTCGAACTGCCAACCTTTTTGGTTAGCAGCCAAACTCTTAACCACTGAGCCACCAGGACTCCATATATACATTAAAAAAAACAGTCCCAAACCTGTTGCTGTCAAGTCAATTCTGACTCATAGTGAAACCCTATAGGACAGAGTAGAACTGCCCCACAGAGTTTCCAAGGAATGACTGATGGATTTGAACTGCCAATCTTTTGGTTAGCAGCTAAGCTCTTAACCACTGCACCACTAGGGCTCCATGTATATGTGTATATATATGTATGTGTATATATATGTACCTATATAGGTATATACATATATATACATACATATATATGTACCTATTAAGCTGTAAACCCAAGCCAAACAAGTAATTAGCAAGTATTTTAAGTCTCTCAGATAGTTTCAAAGGGAGGCCGTTTTGGTGAATGTTTATCAGTTCCATTTAAATTTTTATCTCTAACAACAGCTATGACAAATTGATGTTAACATCCATTGTCTTTGAATCTTTGTCTTTACTCTTTTTAACTCTTATTGCATTCTTAGTTCTTACTTTGTCTCCTGGGATGGCCAATACTTCTAATTAGTGTGACGAAGTATGGTGTCATACAAAGCTCACAGAGATGGGTTGATCAGACCTAGGTTCATATCCCAGCTCAGTCACTTATAGTGACCTTGGAAAAATCGTTTCTCCTTACTGCACCTGCATGTCCTCGATTGTAAGATATGGCTAGTTACATCTTCACCACAGGATGAAATGAGTTAATGCATAGAAAGCCCAGTACCTGACCTAGCAGTTTCATAAACTTGACTTGTCCAGAAAGCAAGAGAGTTCTTTTTTTTTCTTTTTTTTTTGGTAGTGAGGGTTATTTGGATGGAAGGGGGAGAGAAGGAACAGCCAATTTTCATTTCAGCTAGAAGGTGAGAAAGCCTTCCATAAAAAGCATAAGGACAAAGGGGCTTTTGTTCCCAGAAGACTTGAGTTTCCATAGGCAGGTGTCTATGAACCCCAGGGAAGGGGATGGACAGCGTTGGATAGTTATTCATTATTCATTCAGCATAAGGCACTGACTCCTGCTCTGTACCAGGCCCTTTGCTGGTTCCAGGGTCCCAGGGCTGAATCAAGCATAGTCTTGTCCTCAAGCAGTTCACTGTCTTGGGTAACACACTGACAGGTAAATAGTTACATCCCAGTGTGGTCAGTTCCATGGTTAGAGAAAATGAGGGGCTGCAGGAACCCAGAGGGGGACACCTAACCCAGGCCAAGGGGTCAGGTGTAAACTGAGTGTTGCCACCTGCAGATTCTTTTCAAGACACTCTAAGCTCCCTGAGGGCCAGGATTTTTGTCTATTTGGTTTACTGTGGCATCCCCAGTGCTGGAACAGTGCCAGGTACATAGTAATATTCAATAATATTTGTCAAGTGAATGAATACAAATTAAGTCACATTGTACAACACCTCCTGCCGCTACAAATCCCCCTCTCCAATCCCATATTATTTATTCATCAGACTTTTACTGAGTACCTCCCATTTGCCAGGCACTATGTTGGGTTCTGGGTTCTGAGTGGTGAGCCAAACAGACAAGGTCCCTGCCTTCATGAAACTCACAGCCTAGGAGAGACCTAGGCACAAAACAGTTACCTGTATAACCTCCATACTTCCCAGCCCTAGCCCAGCTTCCCTGTGCCCTGTGTTGTTGTCCTCTTGGCTCAGCCTCAAGCTCCAGCAAAGCACCAGATTCCATTCAGAAGAGCAAAGATGAATTCTCTCCCCTGCTCTGCACATGGTCAACTGGGCCCCAACACAGTCAGGGCTCTTGTACACCTGGCGCTTTATTAAGGCCCTCCTCCAGCTTCTGACTCGGCCCTGCTAACCTTCAGCAATGATCACCAGCGAAGCAAGCCCCTTGCAGTGCCAAAGAAATAAGCCTGCCCTGTCCAGCAGCTGCTGCTTGGGAACAGGTGAGGGACAGTGTGGTGCAGACAAGGGGTCACCGGCCTTCCAGTCTCAAATTCCATTCTGCGCTGAGCTCCTTTGGGGAAGTTTACTGAGGTGGAGACCCTTGAATTATACCTTGATGGATAAGGAAAAACTCAACAGAGAGTGGAAGGGCCTGTAAGGAGGAGGGGAAGCAACCTGTCAGAAACACCACCTGAGTTCAGGAAAACTTAAGTCAGCAGTTCTCAACCTTCTTTGTGCCATGGACCCTTTAGGCAGACTGGTGAAGCTCATAAAACTCCATCAAAATAACATTTCTAAATGTATAAAGTATATCCTGTAAACCTGTTGCTGTCGAGTCAATTCTGACTCATAGCAACCCTATAGGACGGAGTAGAACTGCCCCATAGGGTTTCTAAGCAGCAGCTGGTAGATTTGAACTGCCGACCTTTTGGTTAACAGCCGAGCTCTTAACCACTGTGCTACCAGGGCTCCATGCATAACATATATAGGATTACAAATATATATGTATATGTATATATAAACAATGAAGTAGAGTTATCAAAATATTTTAAATGTGATACAATAATATATATTTTTACTAACAAATAACAAGATCTAATCACCAGTTTAATAACTATTATAATTTCAAAATAGTAATGAACGCAAACAATATTTTGAGATATCTGCAACACCTGTAATGTGATATGAGAAACATCTGTGATTTCTGTTGGTGACAAAGAAGTACTGAGGTACTGCTAACACTACCTGCGGTTTGTTGCCTATATTCAAGATTGAAGGAAATACTAAATTTCTCTAAAAGTTAATGAATAAAAATGTAACTTTTTCCCATCCAAGATCACAGACCCCCTGGATTCTCTCCATGGACTCTCTGATACTAAATAACTGCTCTCATTGGACTAGAGCATAGAGGATGTGGGAAGGGATGACAAAGATTGAGGGCTTGTGTCTGTGACAGAAGTTTTTAAGAAAGTGTAGTGTTGAAGAAGTAGTAGGATGTGATTGGTAGAGACCAAGGAGCCAGGCAGAATTGAGACCACCCTAAGCCATGTGATCTTGGGCAAGTCATTTCACATGTCTGCAAAATGTAGCTATTCACACATATCTCACAGCGTGTCGTGGGAGTCAAATGTAAATTCCTCTTCAGTGCTAGAGCTTAATATTATCAAATACACATTTAGTACTCAAATTGCTCCAACTGTCCCATAATTTTGTTTTATGGTTGGTATTTTAGTCAAGATCCAAACATGGATTTACTTGATATATCTCTGAAGTCTGTTTTTATGTATAGACTCCTCATCTCCCTAATTTATTTCCTTATTTGCCTCTAAAAGTCCCCACAGTCTGGACTCTGCAGATTTCATTCTCATGGAATCCTCTGACATGTTTCTCTGTACCCTGTATTAGTTGAAAATTGGTAATTAATTCAAGAGACTTGATTATATTAAGATTTCATTTTTTTGGAAAAAATGCTCCTAGAAAGTAAGATGTACTTCCATCAGGACACATGTCATACTGTCTCTTCTGAGGATGTTAGCATCCATTGATGATAATGCCTAGATCTATTAATTCATTAAAAGTTACAAAATAGTGATATTCTAATTCTATCATTTCTTCTTCACTTTTTAGCTAGAATTTTTCTTCTTCTCATCAGCTATTTAACTTCCTTTAAGTATGTAGTTTGTTCAGAAAACACCAGGATAAATGTTTGATTCTTTTCTTTATGTACCAATTTTCAGTAATGAGTTGGTTCCTAGCATTCTCCAAGATCACCAATGAGTTCTCATTAGACAATTAGTACACGAACTGTTTTGTGACATTGGTTAACAACCCCACGACATGTCAACACTCTCCCCTTCTCGACCTTGGGTTTCCTGTTACTGGTTTTCCTGTCCCCTCCTGCCTTCTCATCCTCACCCCTGGGCTGGTGTGCCCCTGTATTCTCTTTTTGTTTTATGAGCCTGTCATATCTACGGCTCAAGGGTGAACCTCAGGAGTGACTTCATTACTGAACTAAAAGGGTGTCTGGGGGCCATACTCTCAGGGTTTCTCCAGCCTCTCTGTCAGACCAGTAAGTCTGGTCTTTTTTTTTTTTTTTTTTGGTCACCGATGAGTTTTTGGTTTCTTCATATTGTTTTGAATGTGTGGATTTAGACATATTTAGTGTGTTTTCATCCTTTGCTGTTATTATTCTTGGTCTCATCTATGGCCAGTGGGAGTTTCTTCAAGTAGGCTTTTGACATAGCTCAGTGGTTTTTGATGGATCCCTTGAATCCTGGTTTGACAGGAATTTCCAAGCTTATCTTGTACATTTCCTGCCCTAGATCTGGAATGAGTCATTTCTCTAAGAAGCTCTGGTTCCTTTTAGTGGGGAATGACATTTAGAAATCACAGTCTAGGTTTAGAGGTGCTTATTGCTACCGGGCCGGTCATGGCCTTTTTTAATGGACAGAGCTAAGAAATTTTTTTTTCCCTAAAATAAAAATGTATCATGAGTTCATAATGATACTTCCAATTCAATTTTAGGTTCATGGAAGTTTTACTTCTTTGATTTTTTATGTATCTATTTTTCCTTTTATGTTGAAAACCTTGGCTCCTAACAATTCTGACATAATTACCAATTTGTTTAGTCCTACTATATATGTGTGTATGTAAATATATATGTGTATATACTGAATATTAAGAAGACTACATTAATAATACCAGTGTTATTACTGACAGTGTGATTACTGAGATTAGATAGAATTTCTGCAGTCCATTTTTTACTTTGTATATGTCTTAGTCATCTAGTGCTGCTGTAACAGAAATACCACAAGTGGATGGCTTTGACAAATAGAAGTTTATGTTCTGACAGTGTTTTGTTCTGTTTTACATAGGGTCATTATGAGTTGAAACCAACTAGATGGCACCTAGCAACAACAGCAACATATGTCTTTTCATATTTTTGCCAGTGTATTGGAGGAATGGTTAAGCGCTCGACTAGCCAAAAGGTTGGCAGTGTGAACCCAGCCAGAGGCCCCCTGGAAGACAGGCCTGGCAATATGCTTTTGAAAAGTCACAGCCTTAAAAACCCTCTGGAACACAGTTCTACTGTAACACACATGCAATCACTGTGAGTTGAAATTGACTCAGCAGCAACTAACAACAACAATAATACTGGAGGAATAGAGTCTTAGAAGGGGATTTCTAGGTCAAGAGGTAAGTGCCTTTGAAAATTTTAAAATATTGCTAAACTCCCTTCTATAAGTGTACCATTTGCATTCTCACCAGCAGTATATGAAAGTGCCTATTACCTCACGGATTCAACCCAGATTCAGAAGAGGATGTGGAACCAGGGATATCATTCCTGATGTCAGATGGATCCTGGCTGAAAACAGAGAATACCAGAAAGATGTTTACCTGTGTTTTATTGACTCTGCAAAGGTATCCAACTGTGTGGATCATAACAAGTTATGGATAACATTGCGAAGAATGGGAATTCCAGAACACTTAATTGTCCTCATGAGGAACCTGAATGTAGATCAAGAGGCAGTCATTTGAACAGAACAAGGGGATACTGCATCATTTAAAGTCAGGAAAGGTGTGCATCAGGGTTATATCCTTTCACCATACTTATTCAGTCTGTATGCTGAGCAAATAATCCGAGAAGCTGGACTGTATAAAGAAGAAAGTGGCATCAGGATTGGAGGAAGACTCATTACCAACCTGCGTTATGCAGATAACACAACCTTGCTTGATGATAATGAAAAGGACTTGAAGCACTTACTGATGAAGATCAAGGACTACAGCCTTCAGTATGGATTACATCTCAACATGAGAAAACAAAAATCTCACGACTGGACCAATAAGCAACATCATAGTAAACAGAGAAAAGATAGAAGTTGTCAAGGATTTCATTTTACTTGGATCCACAATTAACACCTATGGAAGCAGCAGCCAAGAAATCAAAAGAGACATTGCATTGGGCAAATCTGCTGCAAAAGACCTCATTAAAGTGTTAAAAAACAAAGATGTCAGCTTGAAGACTAAGGTGCCCCTGACCCAAGCCATGGTGTTTTCAATCTCCTCATATGCATGCAAAAGCTGGACAATGAATAAGGAAGACTGAAGAAAAATTGACGCCTTTGAATTGTGGTATTGGGGAAGGCATCATGCTTGGTAACATAGAGAGTCACCAAAAAAGAAGAAGACCCTTGACAAGCTGGATTGACACAGAGGCTGCAGCAATGGGCTCAAGCATAATAATGATTGTGAGGGTGGCGCAGGACTGGGCAGTGTTTCATTCTGCTGTACTTAGGGTCACAACAACAACCTGGATGAGCTAAGAGGAAAAGGAGTTTGTATACCTCTCACCCAAGATAGCGTGGGAAGCTTTTTCTGAAAAGGTCATGAATGAGTTTTGTTGAGGGGTGGGTGGAAGGAGAGAAAGCCAGTGACTTTCTGGGTAGTGAAAAAGAGGAGATTCCCAAGACTAGAAGGAGGTCTGGGTTATAGATGTGTGTGACCTGCTTTCTGAGTATGAAGGGAGAACAGCATTGTGATAGACAGCAGTGCACTAGCATTCACTAAGAATGGGAGAGGCCACCCCAAACATTTTGTTCTACATAAGACCTCAGATTCCTTGTACAACACTGAAGTGGAGGGAACCCAAATAATAACCAGGTAGTAAGTTCTGAGTTGGACTTAATTTGACTTAAAGTGAATAAAGTAATATGTCATTTCTTACTCTCCTAAATTTGTGGAGTAAGATTCATAACCACTACATGATCAACAGAAAAAATAACTGACAGTAGCTGAATTGCACACAGTGAAATTTCTTATTAACTAAAAATTGATGGAAAATCAAATAAATCTTCTTGACAAAAACGTAGATCTGTAAAATTTGTCCCAGGAAAAGTGGACTTGATAGAAATAATGACCACAAAAGATAACTCACAATGGCAGAAGCTATAATTATCAAACTGTGATACGGATTTTTAAAACTGACTTATGAATCAAGTCATTATAAAATTTATATGGAAAATTATTTTTCAAATGAAGATAATTACAGTTCAGTTTACATGAAAATGGAAAAGTTGGAAGTAGATTTAATAAGCTATGTAGAAAAACCAAAAAGTCATTGAACTGATCTAATGACATTTGTTCTGGGAAATAGTTTTTCAATGAAAAGTAATCAATATAATTCCAACTAAAAGTCTGTATTAATAGACAAGACAAAAACATGGTTAAAACAGGGGTCTAAATATCTTGACCCCTCTGCTGAGTCTCCTAGGACAAAACAGAAATGGAGACAATGACTGGGCCTATATCATGATTCCTGAACCTCCCACTGCCCCCACATTTTGCAGATCTACATCTTGTTAAGATTTATCTTATTATTCTGCAAATTTTTTTGTCAATAAGAAATTTCACTGTGTGCAATTTAGCTGTTGTCATTTTCATTTTTTCTGCTGGTTATGTAGAGTCAGTGACTACCTGGTGAAAGCCTCTGCCTTGGGGTCCCACCATTCACTATTCCCTTTGATGAATTTGGAAGGCCTCTGTGAAATGGGGAGCCCTGGTGGCACAGTCGTTAAGAGTTCAGCTGCTAACCAAAAGATCGGCAGTTCAAATCCACCAGCTGCTGCTTGGAAACACGATAGGGCAGTTCTACTCTGTCCTATTGTGTCACTACAAGTCAGAATTGACTCGACAGCAAGGGGTTTGGTTTTCATTTTGGTTCTGTGAAATGAACCTACAGGTGGGGTTTTCAGAAACCTCAGAGGAGAAATCAAAGGACCCTTAGGAGAGCCCCTGTGTTAGGCCTGCAACCAACCCAGAAGAGAAACACCTCTCAAGACTTTCAAGGAAGCTTCAGAAGTTAATAGTAGCAAACAACAGAAACCAATTCTGGCTGATTTAAGAGAAGGAATTGATTAAAAGGCTATTAGGAATAAGCACATGAGAAAATGCTCTACATCATTAGTCATCAGGGAAATGCAAATCAAACCACAATGAGATAGCACTTCACACCCACTAGGATGGCTATAATTAAAAAGGCAGATAATAACAAAGTGTAGGTGAGGATATGGAGAAATAGGAACACTTATACATTGCTTGTGGGATTATAAAATAGTGGAGACGCTTTGGAAAATAGTCTGGCAGTTCCTCGAATGGCTAAATGTAGAGTTACTATATGACCCAACAATTCCACTCCTAGGTATATACCCAAAAGAACTGAAAGCAGAATACAAACAGATACTTGTACACTAATGTTCATTGCAGCATTATTCACAATAGCCAAAAAGTGGAAAAAACTCAAGTGTTCATCCACAGATGAATGGATAAACAAAATATGGCATATCCATACGATGGAATATTACTCAACAATGAAAAGAAATGAAGCACTGATACTTGAATCTTGAAAACATTACACTAAGTGAAAGAAGCCAGTTACAAAAGACCACATATTGTTTGATCCCATTTACATGAAGTATCCAGAGTAGGTAAATCTATAGAGACAGAAAGTAGATTAGTGGTTGCCTAGGGCTGAGGGTGGGGTCTAGGGGGTTGGGGGAGAGTAGGAGTGACTGCTAAAGGGTACAGGATTTCTTTTGTGGGTAATGAAAATGTTCTAAAATTGATTGTAGTGGTGGTCACAACCCTGTGAATATACTAAAAACCAGTAAGTTGTACACTTTAAATGAATGACTTGTATAGTATGTAAACCGTATCTCAATAAACCTGTTATATTTTAAAAAAAAAAGGGGGGGGGATAATGGAGAGCTCACAGAATCAATAAGAGGCCTGGAGAACCAGTTTTGGAGCCAAGAACATCACCCCAAACATAACAAAACTGGTCATGGTTGCTGCCTCAAGCACCAGCCACTGCAGACTTTTTCTTTTTTCAATGAAGCAAGCAGGCTCTGTTTTCCATTTCAACTTTATTGAGTATATAATTTACATACAATAAACTATACCCATTTAAGTCTTAAAAGCCTGTGAGTGGCCATCTAAGATGCTCCACTGGTCTCACCCCGTCAGGAGCAAGGGTGAATGAAGAAAACCAAAGACACGAGGGAAAGATTAGTCCAAAGGACTAGTGGATCACAACTACCACAGCCTCCACCAGACTGAGTCCAGTAAAACTAGATGGTGCCTGGCTGCCACCACTGACTGCTCTGACAATGATCACAATGGAGGGTCCCAGATAGAGCTGGAGAAAAATGTAGAACAAAATTCTAACTAACCAAGACCAGAGTTACTGACCTGCAGAGACTGGAGAAACCCTGAGAGTCTGGCCCCCGGACACACTTTTAGCTCAGTAATGAAGTCACTCCTGAGGTTCACCCTTTAGCCAAATATTAGACAGGCCCATAAAACAAAACGAGACTAAAGGGGCACACTAGCCCAGGGCAAGGACTAGAAGACAGGAGGGGACAGGAAAGCTGGTAATAGGAACCCAAGTTCAAGAACGGAGAGTGTTGACATGTCATGGGGCTGTTAACCAATGTCATAAAGCAATATGTGTACTAACTGTTTAATGAGAAGCTAGTTCTGTAAACCTTCACCAAAAGTATAATAATAAAAAAAAACTACACTCATTTAAAGTATATGGCTTGATGAGTTTTGACAAATGTGTATACCCTGTGTAACTGCCATCACGATCTAGATACAGAATATTTCCATCATGCCAAAATGTTTCCTTGTGCCCCTTGACAGTTCCATCCCCAGCCCCAGGCAACCACTGATCTGCTTCCTGTCCACTTCCTGAGCTTGGTTCTCTCACCTTCCCATCAATTCTGTGGGCCACTCAACATCCTTTCAATGAATTCTTTTTCTGTTTAGATGAGACACAGTTCGTTTCTGTGTTCACAACCAATTATCTTGACGGATACAACAGGGAGAGAGCAAGTAAGGAGGAAGGGGAAGAAAAGTAACTCAGAGAAAACACGTCCACTGGGAATTCATTTATCTAAAGTTCAAAAATAAGAAAGTGAGAGAAGCCCTCGGCAAGATGGCGCTCTAGGCAGAAGCACCACGCCGTCCCTCCACAGCAAAGATCCGAAAAACTAAGACTAACAGAGAATCAACAATCCTGAAACCCTAGAACACCAAATGAAGAGATAAAGAACTCAGCCAAACACCGAACGGAGTGAGAATACTAAAAGAGAACGGAGAGCGAGGAGAGACTCACGCAGAGATTCCTTACCAGCTAACGCAGCGCGGATCCACCATCTTGGATTCCTATCGGAGACCAGCGAACGGGAGAGCAGCCTTGCAGAGCGTCCAGTGGGAGACAGAACGACCGGTAAACTGCGGTGCACGCTTTCCCACCCCCCACCCCTCTCCGCCTCGGCTGGGGCTCCCCTGCTTTCCGTGGCCAGGGTCCCTGGGCTGGGGGGCACCGGTGCTTGGATTCCGCGCGCCCCCGGGCTGGCAGCTTCCTGAGAGCCATTTGCTGGCTGCTGGCGAAGCTTTTTCTGCCGCCTCCCCCTCCTTTTGCCTGGGTGCCTGGTTCCGAGTGCCGTCTTTGCTATCTCCTGCGGGGCTGTGGGGCTGCGTTCGGGCGTGTGGCTGCTTCCAGGTCTGGGCTACCGCGCTGGTGAGATCCCGGGGCCTTTGTTCGTTCGCCCCTCTGCTTTCCGTGGCCAGGGTCCCTGGGCTGGGGGGCGCCAGTGCTTGGATTCCGCGCGCCCAGGCTGGGGGCTTTCTGAGAGCCGTTTGCTGGCTGCTGGCGAAGCTTTTTCTGCCGCCTCCCCCTCCTTTTGCCTGGGTACCTGGTTCCGAGTGCCATCTTTGCTCTCTCCTGCGGGGCTGTGGGGCTGCGTTTGGGCGTGTGGCTGCTTCCAGGTCTGGGCTGCTGTGCTGGTGAGATCCCGGGGCCTTTGTTCGTTCGCCCCTCTGCTTCCCGTGGCCACGGTCTCTTAACCCCGAGACTGCCGGCTGCTTGGAGTTCGCGCCCCTGAGTGGGGGCTCTCTGGGTCCCATTTGTTCGCTGTTGGTGTGGCATTTTCTGCTTCTTCTGGTTTCTCGCTTGCCTTTCGCTGCCTCCCCCTCCTTTTACTCGGGTGCCTGGTTCCGAGCGCAGTCTTTGGTCTCTCTTGAGGGGCTGTGGGACTGCATTCGGGCGTGTGGCTGCTTCCAGGTCTGGGCTGCCGTGCTGGCGAGATCCCGGGGCCCTTGTTCGTTCGCCCCTCTGCTTCCCGTGGCCACAGTCTCTTAACCCCGAGACTGCCGGCTGCTTGGAATTCGCGCCCCTGAGTGGGGGCTCTCTGGGTCCCATTTGTTGGCACTGACTACTGGTGTTGCTTTTTTTTTTTTTTCTTTTTTCTTTTTTTAATTTTATTTTTCTTCTGTTTTGATTACTTTTGTCATCTTTTCCCTCTTTTTCCCTTTTGTCTTTCTTCATTGCTTAATTTCTCGTCTCTCTATCTCTTCCTTCTCTTTCTGATCCCTGAATACCAGGCGATGTATGCCTCTGTACGTTCTGGCCAGGCTGTGCTGTGAAAACTGAGACCGACTCCCCCAGACCTCATAGCTGCATCGGTGGGATCCCTGGGAACTTTGCAGTTCTTTAACTTTTCTGATTTTTATTTGTTCATTCTTTCCTTTTCTTTCTCTTCCCCCTTCTGGTTTCCTCCATCCCATAGTCTCTCATCTGTACATTCCAACGACAAGCTCCCCTAGCATTCTTTTATGTTTGTATGCTTTTTGCTCCTGCTCCTCTCTCCTCTCTCCCGTATCCAGCTTAGCCTCACACATAACCATCTTCCTGCTGCACCCTACCTACCTGCGCCGTGCACTTGACATCACACCACCAAGCTGTGCAGGCACGCCCTATTGGAACCTGCCCAGCACTGACTACCGACTGTCCTGGTGGCTGCGGTGAGTGCCACAAACAACCCATCCCAGTGGCTCCTCTTCAGCTAGATCTGCCCAGCTGTACCACAAGGAAGAAACAAAAAAAAAAAAAAAAAATCTACACTCAATAAACAAGAGAAATATCTACTGAATGCCCCGAAAACAACAAACAATATCAAAACATTTACAAAAACAAGACAAGATGGCTCCAATAGGCGTCCAAATTAAAACACCAGATAACTCTCCTGTGGAAGAAAATGCACTAGAAGTACCTGATAGGGAACTCAAATCACTAATACTCGGAATTTTCCAAGAACAGAGGCAAAAAGCTGGCAAACATGAGGAAAAAATAGACAAATTTATGGAAAATACAGACAAAAAATTGGAATAATTCAGGAAGATGATGCAGGAACAAAATGCCAAAATAAATTCACAACTCGAAATTATACAAAAACAACAATTAGAAATCCAAAAGATAAACAACAAGATTTCAGAAATGGACGGTGTCATAGAAGGGCTGAGAAGTAGATTTGAAACCATGGAAGACAGGATCAGTGGAACTGAAGACAAACACTTGGATACAACTCTGTTTCAGGAAAACTCAGAAAAAAGAACAAAGAAAAATGAAGAGACCCTGAGAGTTATGTGGGACACAATTAAAAGCAAAAACTTACGAGTGATTGGCATACCAGAACAGGGGGAGAAAACAGAAAACACAGAGAGGATCATTGACGAACTGCTGACAGAAAACTTTCCCAATATCATGAAAAATGAAAAGCTGGCCATCCAAGAAGCTCAACGAACCCCATATAGAAGACACCCCAAAAGAAAATCACCAAGACATATCATATTCACACTCGCTAAAACTAAAGACAAACAAAGAATCCTGAGAGCAGCTCGTGAAAAACAAGAAGTCACGTACAGAGGAGAAACAATAAGACTAAGCTCAGATTATTCGGCAGAAACCATGGAGGCAAGAAAGCAATGGGATGACATATATAAAATCTTGAAAGAAAAGAATTGTCAGCCAAGAATAACATATCCTGCAAAACTCTCATTCAAATTTGATGGTGAAATTAGGTCATTTCCAGATAAACAGAAACTAAAGGAATATGCAAAAGTCAAACCAAACTTACAAGAATTATTAAAGGGAGTTCTTCAATCTGAGGACAAACAGCTTCAGCCCTCAGGCAGGACCTAGGACCTAGGACGCAGGTTCATATGAACCAGATACCATTCTAGGAACTGAACTACAGAGGACTTTCCAAAAACAAAAGAAATATAACAGGGAATCAGAGAAATCAATCAAAGGATGACAACAACATCAAAACAATGAAAGAGGGAACAAACGGCATAGGTATAGAACCTTCTAAAGGAGAGGAAGGCAAGGCGATACCAAGTAAGGGTAGACTGCTTCAAAAATTATAAAGATAAGGGTAAAATTCATGGTAACCACAAAGAAAGTTAACAAACCAACTCATAAAAATAAAGACGAAAAGCATAAAGTCTCAACAAAAACAAAACCTACAAAAACAAAAGAAATGAACACAAAATCCACAAACAAAAGTAACTCAGCACAAGAGAGTAAGAAGAACAAAGAAAACTTCAGCACCACAAAAAAAAGCACTACAAAATGACAGCAACAAACTTCCATCTATCAATAATTACACTGAACGTAAATGGACTCAATGCACCCATAAAGAGACGGAGAGTGGCAGAATGGATAAGAAAACAGGATCCATCGATTTGCTGTCTACAAGAGACACACCTTAGAAACAAAGATGTGAATTTATTAAAAATCAAAGGTTGGAAAAAAATATATCAAGCTAACAACTATCAAAAAAGAGCAGGAGTGGCAATTCTAATCTCAGATAAAATAGACTTTAAAACAAAATCTACCATAAAAGACAAAGAAGGACACTATATAATGATTAAGGGGATGATCCATCATGAAGACATAACCATAGTAAATATCTATGCACCCAATGACAGGGCTCCAAAATACGTAAAAAAAACTCTAACAGCACTGAAAAGAGAAATTGACAGTTCCACAATAATAGTAGGAGACTTCAACACACCACTCTCAGGAAAGGACAGAACAACTAAAAAGAAACTCAGCAAAGATACAGAAGACCTAAAGGACACAATCAGCCAACTGGACCTCATAGACATATATAGAACAATCCATCCAACCGCTGCAAAGTACACATTCTTTTCCAATGCACATGGAACGTTCTCCAGAATAGACCACATCTTAGGCCACAGAGCAATCCTCAACAAGATCCAAAATGCTGAGATAATTCACAGTATCTTCTCTGACCACAATGCCATCAAGGTAGAAATTAACACTAGAAAGAGCAAGGAAAAAAAAATCAAACACATGGAAACTGAATAATAATCTGCTTACACATCAGTGGGTAATAGAAGAAATCAGAGATGGAATTAAAAAATTCCTAGAATCAAATGAGAATGAAAACACATCATACCAAAACCTTTGGGACACAGCAAAGGCAGTCCTCAGAGGACAATTTATAGCAATAGATGCACATATCAAAAAAGAAGAAAGGGACAAAATCAAAACATTAACTACAGAACTCAAACAAATAGAAAGAGAACAACAAAAAAAGCCTACAACCACCGGAAGAAAGGAAATAGTAAAGATCAGAGCAGAAATAAATGAAATAGAGAACAGAAAAACAATAGAAAGAATCAACAAAACCAAAAGTTGGTTCTTTGAAAGAATCAACAAAATCGACAAACCACTGGCCAGACTGACAAAAGAAAAACAGCAGAGGGCACAAATAACCCAAATAAGAAATGAAATGGGGGACATTACAACAGACCCAACCGAAATAAAAAGGATTATAACAGAATATTATGAAAAACTATATTCCAACAAATTTAAAAACCTAGAGGAAATGGATAAATTTCTAGAAACATACGGCCAACCCAAACTACAACAAAGTAATATTGAAAATCTGAACAGACCCATAACAGGAGAAGAGATTGAAAAGGTAATAAAAAAAACTCCCAACCAAAAAAAGCCCTGGCCCAGATGGCTTCACTGGAGAATTCTACAAAACATTTACAGAAGAGCTTGTACCAGTTCTACTCAAGCTATTTCAGAGCATAGAAGAGGAAGCAACACTTCCAAATTCATTCTATGAAGCCAGCATAACGCTGATACCAAAACCAGGCAAAGACATCACAAAAAAAGAAAATTACAGAACAATATCTCTCATGAATATAGATGCAAAAATTCTGAATAAAATTCTAGCCAATAGAATTCAGTATCATATCAAAAAAATGATACACCACAACCAAGTAGGATTCATACCAGGTATGCAAGGATGGTTTAACATTAGAAAACCCATCAACGTAATCCACCACATAAATAAAAGGAAAGAAAAAAATCACATGATCATCTCAATTGACGCAGAAAAGGCATTTGACAAAGTCCAACACCCATTCCTGATAAAAGCTCTCAATAAAATAGGTATAGAAGGGAAATTTCTCAACATAATAAAGGGCATCTATGCAAAACCAACAGCCAACATCATTCTTAATGGAGAGAGGCTGAAAACATTCCCCTTGAGAACAGGAACAAGACAAGGATGCCCTTTATCACCACTCCTATTTAACATTGTCCTGGAAGTTCTAGCTAGAGCAATAAGGCAAGAGAAAGAAATAAAGGGCATCCAAATTGGTAATGAAGAAGTTAAACTCTCCTTGTTTGCAGATGATATGATACTATACATAGAAAACCCTAAAGACTCCACAAGAAATCTACTGGAACTAATAGAAAGATTCAGCAGAGTAGCAGGATACAAGATAAACATTCAAAAATCAGTTGGATTCCTATACACCTGTAAAGAGAACGATGAAAAGGAGATCAGGAAATCAATACCATTTTCAATAGCCCCTAAAAAGATAAAATACTTAGGAATAAATCTGACCAGGAATGTAAAAGACCTATACAAAGAAAACTACAAAACACTGCTGCATGAAACCCAAAGGGATCTACATAAATGGAAAAACCTACCATGCTCATGGATAGGCAGACTCAACATTGTGAAAATGGCAATTCTACCTAAAGCAATTTACAAATACAATGCAATCCCGATACAAATACCAACAACATTCTTCAAAGAGATGGAAAAACTAATTATTAACTTTATATGGAAAGGGAAGAAACCCCGAATAAGTAAAGCACTACTGAAGAAGAAGAATAAAGTTGGAGGACTCACACTACCTGACTTGAGAACCTACTATGCAGCTACAGTACTGAAAACAGCCTGGTACTGGTACAACAACAGAGACATTGACCAATGGAACAGAATTGAGAACCCAGATGTAAATCCATCCACCTACGGTCACCTGATCTTCGACAAGGCCTCAAAATACATCAAATGGGGAAAAGACAGTCTTTTTAACAAATGGTGCTGGCAAAACTGGATGTCCATTTGTAGAAAAATGAAACAGGACCCATACCTCACACCATATACAAAAACTACTTCAAAATGGATCAAAGACCTGAATATAAAGCCTCAAACTATAAAATTCATAGAAGAAAAAATAGGACCAACACTTCAGGCCTTAATACATGGCATTAACAGGATACAAACCATAAACATCAACACAAAAAACCCAACAGATAAACTAGATAACTGGGATCTTCTAAAAATCAAACATCTATGCTCTTCAAAAGACTTCACCAAAAGAGTCAAAAGAGAACCTACAGACTGGGAAAAAATTTTTGGACAGTACAAGTCAGACAAAGGTCTAATCTCCATAATCTACAAGAAAATCCAACACCTCTACAACAAAAAGACAAACAATCCTATCAAAAAATGGGCAAAGGAAATGAACAGACACTTCACCAAGGAAGACATTCAAATGGCCAACAGACACATGAGGAAATGCTCGCAATCACTAGCCATTAGAGAAATGCAAATTAAAACCACAATGAGATACCATCTCACCCCGGCATTACTGGCACGAATCAAAAATACTGGAAATAACAAATGTTGAAGGGGCTGCCGGGAGATGGGAACTCTTATACGCTGCTGGTGGGAATGCAAAATGATACAACCATTTTGGAAAATGATATGGCGTTTCCTCAGAAAGCTAGAGATAGACTTACCATTCGATCCAGCAACCCCACTCCTAGGAATATATCCTAGAGAAATAAGAGTCATCACTCGAATAGACATATGCACACCTATGTTCATGGCAGCATTGTTCACAATAGCAAAACGATGGAAACAACCTCGATGTCCATCAACAGATGAATGGATACACAAACTATGGTACATACACACAATGGAGTACTATGCAACGAGAAAGAACAACAATGAATCTGTGAACCATCTCATAACATAGATGAAACTGGAGGACATTATGCTGAGTGAAATAAGTCAATCACAAAAGGACAAATATTGTATGAGACCTCTATTGTAAAAACCCATGAAAAAATTCACATGCAAAATGTAACAATCCTTGTTGGTTACCAGGGATGGGAGGGGAGGGGTGGGAAATACTAAATAGGCAATAGATAAGTGGTACCTTGGGTGAGAGGTGAGATAGTACACAGTACAGGGGAAACTAACACAACCTGCACAAGGAAAGGTCATGGAGGCCCTATAGATCCAAACCCCCCGAGGGCCTGAGTTTTTGGACGGAGGGCTCTGGGGACCATGGTCTCAGGGAACATCTAGCTCAATTGGCGTGACACTACTTATAAAGATAATGCTCTACATTCTACCTTGGTGAGTAGTGTCTGGGGTCTTAAAAGCCTATGAGCGGCCATCTAAGATACTCCACTGGTCTCATCCCTTCGGGAGCAAGGGAGAATGAAGAGAACAGGATAAAATGAAAAGATTAGTCCAAAGGACTAATTGTCCACAGCTACCAAGGCCTCCACTGGACTGAGTCCAGTACAGCTAGATGGTGCCTGGCTACTACCACTGACTGCTCTGACCAGGATCACAAGAGAGGGTTCTGGACAGAGCTGGAGAAGGATGTGGAACATAATTTTAACTCCCAAAAAAAAAAGACCAGATTTACTGGCCTAAAGAATACTGGAGAAATCTCGAGAGTGTGGCCCCCAGACACCCTTTCAGCTCAGAGGTGAAGTTACCTTCGAGGTTTGATGTTAAGCCTGGGAGTGGACAGCCCAGTAAAACTAAATGGGACTAAAGAGGTACAGGAGTCCGGTGACAAAGGCCAGAAGGCAGAGGGGGAGTAGGAAACTGATGATAAGGAACACAAATTGAGTAAGGACACTGTCGATGTGTTGGGAGATTGTTGACCACTGTTATAGGGCAACATTTGTAGTAACTATTAAATGGGAGGCTGTTTTGTCCTGTAAGCCTTCATCTTGGGTAAGAATGGCAGCACAATTGGAAGAGCATAGTCAATATCACTTAAATGTGTAAGTAAAAAGTTTTGAAATGTTGTTAAAATAAAAAAAAAAAAAAAAAAAAAAAACGAGACTAATGAAGTACAGTAGTCCAGTGACAAGGGCCAGAAGACAGAAGGGGACAAGGAAGTCCCCTGGTGATAGGGAACACAAGGTGGAGTAAGGATATTCTTGATGTGTTGTGAGATTGTTAACCATTGTCACAGGGCAACATGTGTAGTAACTGTTAAATGAAAAACTATTTTGTTCTGTAAGCCTTCATCTTAAGTGAGAATAACAGCACAGTTGGAAGAGCGTAGTCAATGTCACTGAACTGTGTATGTAGAAATTTTTGAAACAGTGTGTCTTTGGCTATCTGTATTTTCATCAAAAAAAAAAAGAAAAGGTTGAGAATTTAGAGGCTTAATATGTTGTGGGGTTGTTAACCAATGTCATAGAACAACATGTGTACTGCTATTTCATGAGAAACTATTTGTTCTGTAAGCTTTCACCTGAAGTACAATAAAATATAAAAAAAATAATAAGAAGAAAGTGACTGATACATTATTTAGGGATACATCCACATTTGGTAAAATTATAAAGAAAACCAAAAGCGATAGTGTGGATATGGTTTAGCAAATATTTACTGCCCCTCCCTCCACTGCGAAGGGAGTATATTCCCCTTCCCCATTGTTTTTGGGTTTGGGCATGAGACTTGCTTTGGCCAATGGAATATTAGTAGACATGACATAGGCAGTAGCCTTAAATATGCTTGTGCTATTTAACTTGACTCTCAAACTTCAGTGAGCTGCCATGAGATCTCTTCTGGGTACCCTCTGATCCCAAGGAGGATGAGAGCCATGTGGAGCAAGACTGGACCCAACCTGTAGCTGGAGCTAAGCCCAGCCAACCCGCCAGAGCCAACCTACATTAGCTGAACTGCAGTTGACCTGCAGACCATGAGCATGAGAGTAATTACTTATTGAGTTTTGAGGCAATAGGTGGCATTATTGTGGCAAGAGCAACAGAAAATTCAGGAAGGGAAAGGAGGTGATGTGACCAGGGAGGGGCACACAGGCTTTAAAGTATGAAAACAAAAAACAAAAAAAATCCATTGCTGTTGAGTCAATTCTGACTCATAGTGACCCTATAGGACAGAGTAGAACTGCCCCATAGGGTTTCCAGGGAACAGCCTGGTGGATTCGAACTGCCAACCTTTCGGTTAGCAGCTGAACTCTTAACCACTGGGCCACCAGAGCGCCTTCAAAGTATTAGTAGTGCTCAATTTTTCAAGCTGAGTGATGGGTTCACAAATGTTCGTTACATCATTTTTCTTTAAACTGTACACATCCATTGTACATACTCTGTTATTTATGAAATTTTTCATAGGAAAAAAAAGTGAGGGAGGAATCTGGGGCTATGACCTACAACAAACTTTTATGTGCTGAATGGAAGGTGGTGGTTTGTGAGTTGACGGGCAGGTTTAAAGGGCCGGTGCAGAATGGGGCTAGCAGGGAGGTAGGAGGGGTGCATAGCCAAGATGGATAAGATGAAAATACTAACAGTGGTTGGCTCTAGGTGGTAGAATATTAGAAGATTTTATTTTCTTCATCCTTTTCTGGATTTCCCAAATCTTCTACAGTGAACGCATATGACTTTTGCAATCAGAGAAAAGAACAAAAAATGTTATGGCAGACATAGTTAATCACTTCCCAACAAGCATTCTCCCTTTCTTCTCTGCTGACAGGATGAATGATGATTAGTCCAAGCCAGCATGGTAATAGTCTCCTTACCCTGAGGTCGGTTTAGTGGCACCTGTGTGCCCTAGTTCTGACCAACGAGATGAAAAGAGTCAGCTGGTGGGTGTTGGTGGCAGGATTTTAAGAAAGTTTCCCTCCCTGATAAAAACAACAGAGAAAGAGAGAGAAGGGGAAGCCTTCTTGATAATCTTTCCATCGTGATATTTGGATCTGCAGGAGCCATCTTGCAGCCTTCAGGGAAGCTGTTGCCAAGGAGGAAGACTGAAGGGAGAGATGGCAAGGTCCTAGATGGCAAGTTGAGCCACGCCACTGAGTCAATCCAAGGACTATTCTGCTGATTTCCTATTAAGTGAGATTATAAAACTCCTGTGGCCTAAGTCATTTTCAGTCAGGTAGACTATCAGTTACAACCAAAAACATCCCAACTGACACAATGTTTTTTTAAGTGTGAGGAGAGACATCCTGTTGGCTTTAGAGGCCCATTTACTCTCTCCTTTTGGTAGCTTAGCAGAGAGCTAACTCAGTGTGTCAGAATTAGCTCAATGGAAGAACTGGCTGATATCAGCCGTGGGCTCCTATGGCTCCCCCTTTCTAACTAGGCCACTAATTAGGGGAGCTTCCAATGTGACATAGTTACATAGATGTTCCCTGCCCTTGACCATGCTATTTAAAAGTTCCTTTTTCTATCATTCATGCTCCTTTCTCATTTCAGCATTACTGGAACAGGACCCTTTTTTATTGGAACTCTGGCCATGCTGCTGTTGGGGTAATGAGAGTTCCAGAGATTGCTGGAGCTCTACTTTTCTGCTTGTAAGTTTCCCCCATTTAAAACCAAACCTATTGCTATTCAGTTGATTCTGACTCATAGTAACCCCATGTGTTACAAGGAGTTTCCTTGGCTGTGTTCTTTATGGAAACAGATGGTCAGGCCTTTCTTTGCTGGTACCCCTGGGTGGGTTTGAGCTACTAATCTTTCGACTAGTAGTCTAACACAAACCGTTTGCACCACCCAGGGACCTTTTCCCCCTATTATACCTTATCATCTGAGGAGGCCTGGTTGCACAGTGGTTAAAGCGCTCAGCTGCTAACTGAAAGGTCGATGATTTGAACCCACCTATGGCTCTGCAGGAGAAAGATGTGGCACTCTGCTTCCAAAGATTAAAAACAAAAACAAAAAATCAAACCCATTGCCACTGAGTCAATTCCCACTGACAGCAGCCCTGTAGGACAGAGTAGAACTGCCCTATAGGGTTTCCAAGGAGTAGCTATTGGATTCAAACTGCCAAGCTTTTGGTTAGCCGCCATAGCTCACCATAGCTGTTAACCACTGTGCCACTAGGGTTCCCTGTAAAGATTCCGAAAACCAAATCATACCTGTTGCCATTGAGTCGATTCGGACTCATATTGTTCTACTCTGTCCTATAGGGTCACTATGAATTGGAACCAACTTGACAGCAATGAGTGTTTGGTATACCCTATCTATACTACTAAGGGGGCTAGTGGTGTGTGTCCCGAAACTTCTTTGCATGAGAAAGTGTTATGCAAAGAGGAAACCCTGAGATAGGAACAGCAGAGTAAACATAAACTAGAACTGACCGATGTCAATATCTACTAATTGCAGCTAGGTTTGTCCTCTCAACCAGACATGCTTTTCAGGCTGCATGCAGGGTGAATCGCCCAGGTGTGAAAGGTGGAAAGCAAGGGCTGCAGCGCCATCTACTTGTGGAGTCCTCCTCCAAGGGCCCACCTTCTTTTTTTTTTTCATTGTTGTGCTTTAAGTGAAAGTTTACAATTCAAGTTAGTCTCTCATACAAAAATTTATATACGTATATTATTATGTGACCCGAGTTGCTCTCCCTATACTGTGACAGCATACTCCTCCTTTCCACCCCAGATTTCCCATGTCCATTCAACCAGCTCCTGACCCTCTCTGCCTTTTCATCTCACCTCCAGACAGGAGCTGCCCATTTAGTCTCACGTATCTACTTGAGCTAAGAAGCATACCCTTCAGACGTATCATTTTATGTCCCATAGTCCAGTCTAATCTTTGTCTGAAGAGTTGGCCTCAGGAATGGTTTTAGTTTTGGGCTAACAGAGAGTCCGGGGGCCATGTCTTCCAGGGTCCCTCCAGTCTCAGTCAAACCATTAAGTCTGGTTTTATTACTAGAATTTGAGTTCTGCATCCCACTTTTCTCCTGCTCCATCAGGGACTCTCTGCTGTGTTCCCTCTCAGGGCGGTCGTTGGTGGTAGCCAGGCATCATCTAGTTCTTCTGGTGTCAGGCTGATGAAGTCTCCCGTTTATGTGGCCCTTTCTGTCTCTTGGGCTAATACTTTCCTTGAGTCTTTGGTGTTATTCATTCTCCTTTGCTCCAAGTGGGTTGGGACCAATTGATGCATATTATATGGCTGCTCACTAGCTTTTAAGACCCCAGATGCCACTCACCAAAATAGGATGCAGAACATTTCCTTAATAAACTTTGTTATGCCAATTGACCTAGATGTCCCCTGAAACCGTGGTCCCCAGACTTCCACCCCTGCTACTCTGTCCCTCAAAGTGTTTGTTTGTATTCAGGAAACTTCTTAACTGGTTTAGTCCAGTTGTGCTGACTTCCAAGGGCCCACTTTCCATGGCCCTTCATCCAGGAGGTCTCACCTCAAGAAGTCACCAGTCCATCCTGACTTTACAGAATGTGCCTGCTCACACTGGTGGGTCACAGCCTGTGAAGTCTAGGAAATCCGTGGCCATGCCCCTGGCTCTTATTGAAGCTTCCCACATACCACACCTCCTCCCATAGGACCTGAGAGGAGGGATGTTATGGACTGAATTTTGTCCCCTAGAAATATGTATTATAAATTCTAAACCCCTATACCTATGGCTGTAATCCCATTTCGGAATAGGACTTTCTTTGTTATGTTAACAAGACTGTATCAGTGTAGGGTGTGTCTTAAGTCAATCCCCTTTGAGATGTAAGAAGATAAGACTGGGATCAAAAGGGGGAAACTTCAGAACAGAATTTCAAATTTCATGGATTTATGGAGACTTTCTGGCGCCATGGAGGATGGATGAACCCCTGAAACTATTGCCCTGAGATAATGTTTAAAACTTAAACCAAAAATATCCCCTTAAGCCTTCTTAAAACCAAACAATAGTCTAGCTTAACTGGTAAAAAATGTCTGCCTTGAGCATTATGCTCTTTTAAAAACTATGTGGGGTCAATTTGACAACAGCAGCTGGAAAGATTAGATAGGAACGTTAGAGGGCAGTGAGTTTATGCTAATGGGGGAGGAACAACTCAGAAAAGGAGGATGAGAATGGTTGTACAACTTGAAGTATGTAATAAATGTCACTGAATTGTACATGTAGAAATGGTAGACTTGGTGTATGTTTTACTGTGTGTATTCTCAACAACAACAACAAAATAAATTTTAAAAAAAGCTTGCAAGGGGCCATCCAAGGTGCAACAAGTTTTCCCTATTTGCCTGAAGCAACAAAGGAAGAAGGAGAGTCAGGAATAGGAAGAGAAAATGGAATGTGTGGGTAATTAGCTCCATGAACAAGTGCCTCCTTTGCCATGAGACCAGAAGTACAAGATGGTGCCCAGCTACCAGTATCGAACGTTTTGATCAAAGGTTCTGTAAAAGAATCCTGATTAAAAGGAGGAAAATGCAGAACAGAATTTCAAATGCTCATGGACTCCAAACTTTCTGGAGCCATGGAGGCTGGATGAACCCCTGAAACTGTTGCCCTGAGATAGTCTTTAAACCTTAAACCAAAAATATCCCCTGAAGTCTTCCTAAAAACCAAACAATAATTTAGCTTAATTAGTAAAGAATGTCTACCTTGAGCGATATGCTCTTTTAAAATCTGTTTGTATGGGATAAAATTGGCAACAGCAACTAAATTGTACGTGTAGAAATTGTTGAATTGGTATATATTTGCTGTATACTCAACAAAAGGAACAAAAATAAAATAAATTATATGTATTAAAAAAAAGAAGAGCAGATTGGGCACAGAGAAGGAAGCACAAACCGAAGGGAAAATACATGCCACATGAAGATTGCCAAGGAATCAAGGAACAGAGCCGAAAAGAGACAAGGACCTTCCCCCCAGAGCCTACAGAGAGAGAGAGAAAGCCTTCCTGTAGCTAACATCCTGAATTCAGACTTCTGGCCTCCTAAACTGTGAGAAAATAAATTTCTGCTTGTTAAATCCACCCACTTGTGGTATTTATGTTATAGCAAAGGGAGAATCTCCAGAGAAGCTGGACTTCAAGGTTTCAGCCACATGAGCACGCTGAGAGTCCTTCCACATACTGTATTCTGAGTGTGCCAAGGCCACAATCTCCACCAGTTGCTTGTTCATGGGCTTCAGCCACTGTCGCACCTTGTGAATGGGGAGACCCTATAGGTGGCACCTCTGACATGCCTAGATGGAGCAGAGTGGAGTGGGGAGATGTAACTTTGTAGGTGCTGCCCAGACTGGGGACTGTAGGTCAGCTGAACTGAAAGAGTTGCTCTAAAATGCCAGCCCAGAACAGAGCCCAGTTTATCTAATCGACCTTGGCAAAAGCATTGGAAAGTCCTTACCTGGGTGCCTTGCTTGGTTGCAGTAACCAAATATGGCCACAAGGGGACAGTGATGCCTGTCACCAGCTGCAGGGGTTTGGCTGCAACCTGGAACAGCTCAAGATGCTTTTTTGTCCTTCTAAAGCAGAAGGACATACCTATTTAACTAGCACCCAGATCAACTGTATGAGGAGTACAGTTTTTATTAACAGAAAAGTTGTTTCTTTCATCCCCACGAGATACATTTGAACATCATTTAAAGAATATAATTTTTAAAGGCATGTCAAGTTACTTGCCTTCACCAGAGCACCCACAGATCTCCATCTGGCCCCATGACTCACAGCGACCCAATAGTTGGAATTGACTTGACGGCAATGGGTTAAAGCAGAAGGGCCAGATGGAGATGTATTTTATTTACTGACTGTAGCATACATTTTTTGAGGAGAATTAAATACATTCACAAGGTTCAAAATTCAAATGATTCAAAAGGATGAGTGAAAATCTCTCTCCTTCTTTTGCCCTCCAGCCGCTCAATTCCCTCCTGTAATAGTTGCCTACTACTATGTAATAAACCACCCTAAAACTGAAAGAAACAATCATTTTATTTGCTCATGATTCTGTGGGTCAGTGATTTGGGCTGGCCTCAGCTGGGCAATGCTTCTGCTGGTCTTACCTGGGGTGAAGCATGCTGCTTTGGTCCTCCGGCATATTGAATGGGGCTACACAGTCTACAGTGGCATCACTCACATGTCTGGCTGTGCATGCTAGCTGTCAGCCAGGCCTCACTTTCCCTGTGGTCTCTCATCCTCCAAGAACTAGCCTGAACTTCTTTTTCACATGGTGGTCTCAGGACAGCAAGAAGGCAAGAGTGGAAGTTGCAAGGCCTGTTAAGGTTTAAGCCCAGAACTCTGACAACATCACTTCAGTTACATTGTACTGGTCAAAGCAGGTTACATGGCTAGCCAGATTCAAGGATGGGGGAGAAATAGACTCCTACTCTTGATGAGAAGAGCAGCAAAATCACACTGCAAAAGGCCATGCATTTAAGGATCAGGAGGGATTTGTGGCCATCTTTTGCAATCTACCACACCTCCCATGGAGTTTCTTATATATCCTTCTAGAAATATTTTGTGTATACAGTGAAACCTGTGAGAGCTGGAACTCTATGGGACTGCCTTGTTTTCTGGGTCTTGTAAGTTTTCCACCTTTGACAGGGTGCAGTCTTACCACTTTTCTATCCCTCATTTTAGTGGAAAATATTTGAGTTTTCCTTCTCTGACAGGTTTCTGCCTTATACAGGTTCTGGCTTTCACTGTACATAAGTAAATATGCGCACACTTATATAGAGAGTATATGCACACACAAATGCCTCTACTTCAAGCCAGAAATCTAAGAATCTTTCCTAAATTCTCCCTTTCACTCAAGATCTACACCCAGTCCATTAGCAAGTTGGTAAAACCTTTAAAATGCACACAAAATCCATCCACTTCGCCATCTCTATTGCTATCTCCCCCTTCCAAGTCACCACCATCTCTAGCCTGCCATGGCCTCCTAACTAGTCACCCTGCTTCCACCTTTGTACTACTTGAAGCCATTCCCCACCCAGCAGGTAGAGTGAGCTCTTAGAAACATAAACCACGTCATGTCATTTTTTTGTTGTTGGAAAGTCTCCAGGGCTTCCCTAGTACTCAGTATGGTTTGTTCCTGTCTTCTTTTCTGAATGCATCTCTTACTGCTCTTTCCCTCTTTTTTCACTAAGGCCCAGCTGCTCTGCTCTTCTTGGGGTTTGGTTCCTTTTCCTCCTTCATGTCTTAGCTCAGCTATTACCTCCTCAAGGAGAGCTTCCCTGACCAGCATTCCCCCTGTGACCTACACCCTCCTACTCTTTTAACATTCTTTTTATTTCTTTCAGTATTTATCACATTATCTTCTTATTTATTAGTTTTCTTGTATTTTTCCTTTCTCCTCCTTCCAGAATGTGAGGACTTTGTCTTTTCACTGATGAATCTCCTGGGCCTACCTGGGCCTAGTATAATGTCTGGTCTATAATAGGGGCTCAATAAACATGTGTGGATCAAATAAAGATTAAAAAGGACATGAACAGTTATTCTGTGGTATAATAGAAGAAAGACCTTGACTATGAGGGCGTAGAAGAAGCTCATAGCTCAGTGTTGGGGACCAGGCAGGGCTTCCTGGGATGGTGGTCCCTGAGATGCAGCTGAGCATATTGGTCCATGGGCAGTGGAGGTACCAGATGGCCCAATAAACCAGGGTCACTTTAACAACTGGGAGCAGATACTATAGTGCTTATGAACACCAACTCTAGAAAAAGGTATTTAATCTAGGGTCCACAGACTCATATGATTCAGGAGGCCTGTGAACTTGGGTAGGGAAAATAATTACATTTTTATAGTCACTAACCCTTAATGAAATTTAGCATTTCCTTCAATTGTGAATGTAGGCAACCATCCCCAGTAGTATTAGTAGTGACTGTGACTGTGTTACCAACAGAAACTACAGATATTTTCACACCACATTACAGTTGTTAACAGATGTCTTTAAAAACCATTTACACTAATCACTCCCTCAAAGTTAGGACAGTTTTTAGACCCACTGCTAGATCTTGTTATTGAATGTGTTAATGAAGAAGTACATGTATTCTTATATCTCATATGTGGTTTTTTTTAACATCTTGATAATTAAATTTCAATAATATTGGTTTCCTTTTTAATCATATGTATTCTGTGCACTTAAAAACATTATTCTGAGGAAGGGTTCAGAGGGTTTCCCACACAGCAAAAAAAGTTCGTGGCAGAGAAAAGATGAAGAATTCCTGCTCTAGAACCAGCCTGCCTGAGATTAATGACCAGATCCACTACTCACTAGCTCTGTAACCTTGAACAAGTTAGTCAGTTTCTTTATATGCAAAACAACATTTAACAATAGAACTTAGCTTGGAGAGTTGTCAAGTGAGCTAATGTATATAAAGTGCTTAGAACAGAGCCTGGCATATAGTAAGCACTATGTAAGTGTTTGCTGTTATTGTTTTTATTATTATTATTGAGATACATCAAGAAATAGTCCCAAACAAAGTGGGAGGCCTCACACTACCTGATTTTAGAACCTGTTATACCGCCACAGTAGTCAAAACAGCCTGGTACTGACTGGTACAACAACAGATACGTAGACCAGTGGAACAGAATTGAGAATCCAGAGATAAATTCATCTACCTATCTGCAGCTGATAGTTGACAAAATTCCAAAGTCCATTAACTTGGGAAAAGACAGTCTCTTTAACAAATGGTGGTGGCATAACTGACTATTCATCTGCAAAAAAATGAAACAAGACCCATACCTCTCACCATGCACAAAAACTAACTCAAAATGGATCAAAGACCTAAATATAAAATCTAAAATGATAAAGATCATGGAAGAAAAATAGAGATAACGCTAGGAGCCCTAATACATGGCACAAACAGAATACAAAACATTACTAACAATGCATAAACACCAGAAGAGAAACTAGATAACTGGGAGCTCCTAAAAATCAAACACTTATGCTCATCAAAAGACTTCACCAAAAGAGTAAAAAGACAACCTACACACTGAGAAAAAATTTTTGGCTACAACAAATCCAGTCAGCATCTGATCTCTAAAATCTATAAGATACTGCAAAACCTCAGTAACAAAAAGTCAAATAACCCAATTAAAAAATCGACAAAGGATATGAACAGACACTTTACCAAAGAAGACGTTCAGGTGGTGTCATGGATTGAATTATGTCCCTCAAAAATATCTGTCAACTTGGCTGGGTCATGATTCCCAGTATTGTATGATTGTGTACCATTTTGTAATCTGATGTGATTTCCTTATGTGTTGTAAACTCTATTACTGCGATGTAATAAGATGGATTAGCGGCAGTTACACTGATGAGGTCTACAAGATTAGTGTCCTCAGCCAATCTCTTTTGAGATATAAAAGAGAGAAGCAAGCAGAGACACACGGGAACCTCATACCACCAAGAAAGCAGTGCTGGGAGCAGAGCACATAATTTGTACCTGAGGTTCCTGGGCAGAGAAGCTTCCAGACCAAGGGAAGATTGATGACATGGACCTTCCTCCAGAGCTGACTGAGAAAGTGTTCCCCTGGAGCTGACACCCTGAATTTGGACTTGTAGCCTACTTTACTGTGAGGAAATAAATTTCTCTTTGTTAAAGCCATCCACTTGTGGTATTTCTGTTATAGCAGCACTGGGTGACTAAGACAGGTGGCTACCAGACACTTGAGGAAATGCTCACGATCATTAGCCATTAGAGAAAAACAAATCAAAACTACAATGAGGTATCATCTCACCCCAACAAGGCCAGCATTAATCCAAAATACACAAAATAATAAATATTGGAGAGGTTGTGGAGAGGCTGGAACACTTATACACTTCTGGTGGGAATGTAAAATGGTACAACCACTTCGGAAATCAATTTGGTGATTCCTTAAAAAGCTAGAAATAGAAGTATCATACAATCCAGCAATCCCACTCCTTGGAATATATCCTGGAGAAATAAGAGCTATCACACAGATAGATACATGCACACCCATGTTTATTGCAGCACTGTTCACAATAGCAAAAAGATGGAAACAACCTAGGTGACCATCAATGGACGAATGGATAAACAAATTATGGTATATTCATACAATGGAATACTATGCAACGATAAAGAGCAATGATGAATCTGCGAAACATCTCATAACATGGATGAATCTGGAAAGCGTTATGCTGAGTGAAATTAGTCAGTCGCAAAAGGACAAATATTGTATGAGACCACTATTATAAGAACTCAAGAAAAGGTTTAAACACAAAAGAAAACATTCTTTGATGGTTACGAGGGTGGGGAGGGAGGTAAATGGGTATTCACTAACTAGATAGTAGATAATTATCTTAGGTGAAGCGAAGGACAACACACAATACAGAGGAAGTCAGCACAACTGGACTAAACCAAAAGCTAAGAAGTTTCCTGAATACAACCAAACACTTCGAGGGACAGAGTAGCAGGGGCGGGAGTCTGAGGACCATGGTTTCAGGGGACATCTAGGTTAATTGGCATAACAAAGTTTATTAAGAAAATGTTCTGCATCCCATTTTGGTGAGTGGCGTCTGGGGTCTTAAAAGCTAGTGAGCAGCCATCTAACATGCATCAATTGGTCCCAACCCACCTGGAGCAAAGGAGAGTGAAGAACCCCAAAGACACAAGGAAAATATTAGCCCCAAAGACAGAAAGGGCCACATAAACCAGAGACTCCATCAGCCTGAGACCAGAAGAACTAGATGGCACCTGGCTACCACCAATGACCGCCCTGAGAGGGAACACAACAGCGAGTCCCTGACAGAGCAGGAGAAAAATGGGGTGCCGAACTTAAATTCTAGTAAAAAGACCAGATTTAATAGTCTGACTGAGACTGGAGGGACACTGGAAGACGTGGCACTCCGTGTTAGCCCAGACACGGACTCTCTGTTAGCCCAGAACTGAAACCATTCCCAAAACCAACTCTTCAGACAACGATTAGACTGGACTATAAGACATAAAATAATACTTGTGAAGAGGGTGCTTCTTAGCTCAAGTAGATACATGAGACTAAATGGGCAGCTCCTGTCCAGAGGAGAGATGAAAGGGCAAAAAGGGACAGGAGCTGGTTGAATGGACATGGGAAATCTGGGCTGGAAAGGAGGAGTGTGCTGTCACATTATAGGGAGAGCAGCTAGGGTCACATAACATTGTGTGTATAAATTTTTGTATGAGAAACTAACTTGAGCTATAAACTTTCACTTAAAGCACACACACACAAAAAGTCCCAAAGCAAGGAGTTGGCAGGTAAGAGAGAATGAAGCAGACACACAGAGGCCAGGGGCAGACAGAGAGAGAAAACATACTTTTTGTTTAAGCTAGACCCAGCTTTTTTCATGTAAAACCAGAAACCCTGCCTAAAATAGACTGTTTCTGAAAGTTCCTCCTGATCAGGCACGCTTGTCTGTAAAGATTTGGAATTTATGCCGTTTTTATGACTAGAAGAGAAGTATATGTTGGAATTAATGTTTAAGGTATCCATACTCCTACTGCTAAAGCATAAAACTAAAACATAATCTCAAAAATATTTGCTGTTATCATCAGGTTTTCTTCCTACTTGAAAGTGGGATGGGTGGGTTAGGTGGGATATGGGTTTTCTGCACTGTGTAAAAGGACCGTGATACCATAGATTACCAGCCACTGCCTTATACAGACCAGTCTTGGGGATATTCTGTCTGAGAATACCCGGGCCATGCGTCCTTTTTAACCCCTGTGATCTATCCAGCCAGAGTATTGACAAATGTCAATAATAGGTCCAGATACAAACACAACCTGGGAAAATCCAACAAAGTTAACTTATCTAGGACACAGAAGGAAGCTGGTGCAGCCAGGATACACAACAGTGAGATTAGCAATATTCTCCAAGGACAGAGGTGGGAACTTCTAGATCCCTTCCAAGAGGCCTCGCCAAGGAGACACAGCTGTGGTTGATGACTATGAGTGAGTGGGAGGTCTTACCACACTTTCTCTGCCCTCAACTGCCTTCACAATTGCATTACCAGCACTCAACTCATTCATGCCTGGCACCTGGAAGCATTCTGTAAAAGTTGAGTAAACTAGTTAATAAAACCAAAAAAGCTCATTGCCTTCGAGTTAATTCCAACTCATAGAGACCCTATAGAACAGAGTAGAACTGCCCCATAGGGTTTCCAAAGAGTGGCTGGTGAATTCGAACTAGTTAATGGTCCTCACTTGATTCCTAGATGGGCCACGTTACTAAGAAGCAGCACACAAGCCCAAGGCTGGATGGCTACACCCATGAAGGACGTGAGATCATGCCCTCCTTGGGGAATTCAGTCATGCAGGTCCACTTCCTGCTGGTGCATGTTCAAGGGTCCAGGGAGTCTTCTGAGGGTTGAGCAGTAATAGGCTGTGGCAGGCTGAGTTTGAAGTTTCATTGGTGGCACATTTCCTTCAAAAATAAGCCTTTGGTCTATTTGATTCTGGTCAGTTCCAATGTGAGTAACCACAGCTAAAGATCTTATCTAGACATGGTTTTTAAGCCTGAAGACTCTGATCTTTACTTGCTTGCCAGTCCTCCAGCTTAATGGTGGTTCTCTTCAGACTATCTGAAACAATAGGCTTAGGTAAGAAAGCAACATCCTTAATTTCTTCTTGCCAACAAGCTCACATATTTTGTAAAGAGGGCATTAGTCTTAACTCCTGCTAAGGCTGACACTTTGCAATTACCACTCATAACATCTTCAGTATGGAAGAAATTGGCTTTTTCAACTCTGTAAAACTCAAAATTACAGAATTCTCAATTAACCCAGGTTACAGGTTATAGCAGAGTACCTCCCTTAGCAAAGGTGTATTTCTTTTCTTCTCTGCTTACAGAGTAGCTAGCTCTAGCTTGAATTTATCTATCTCTTTCTGTCTCATAGGACTTTGCTAAAAGTAGCAAGAAGGAGCCAGAAAACACCAGTATTCTATTTTTTTTCCCATACAAAAATTTATACATACATTGTTATGTGACCCTAATTTCTCTCCCCATGCTGTGACAGCACACTCCTCTCCACCCCTGATTCCCCATGTCCATTCAACCAGCTCCTAACCCTCTCTGCCTTCCCATCTCACCTCTGGACAGAAGCTGCCCATTTAGTCTCTTGTATTTACTTGAGCTAAGAGGCCCACTCCTCACTAGTATCACTTTATGTCCCACAGTCTAGTCCAATCCCTGTCTAAAGAGTTGGCCTTGGAAATTGTTTTAGTTCTGAGCTGATAGAGAATCCAAGGGCCATGCTTTCTGGGGTTCCTCCAGTCTCAGTCAGACCATTAAGTCTAAAAACACCAATATTCTAAAGTTACTTACCATTTCTCCCCTTGCTACAACCACAGTCAGCCCATGATCTGCCTTCCAAGGTGAGGCAGCTAGTGTCCAGTTTTGCTCCTAATGAACCATACCTCCCAGGATTCACAACCTTATGTAGTACCCTCCCCGTAAATCTGGGCTAGCCCTGTGACTCCCTTTAACCAAAAGTATGTGCTATGCAGATGACAACCTTGCTTGCTGAAAGTGAAGAGTACTTGAAGCTCTTACTGATGAAGATCAAGGACTACAGCCTTTAGTAGGGATTATACCTCAACGTAAAACAAAAATCCTCACAACTGAACGAATGGGCAACATTATGATAATCCGAGAAAAGATTGAACTTGTCAAGGATTTTGTTTCCTTGGATCCATAATCAATACCCGTGGAAGCAGCAGTCAAGAAATCAAATGATGTATTGCATTGGGAAAATCTGCTGCAAAGGACCTCTTCAAAGTGTTAAAAAGCAAAGATGTCGCTTTGAGGACTAAGGTGCATCTGACCCAAGCCATGGTGTTTTCAGTCACCTCATATGCATGCGAAAGCTGGACAATGAATAAAGAAGACTGAAGAAGAATGGAAGCTTTTGAATTATGGTGTTGGTGAAGAATATTGAGTATACCATGGACTGCCAGAAGAACGAACAAATCTGTCTTGGATAAAGTACAGCCAGAATGCTCCTTAGAAGCAAGAATGGCGAGACTACTTCTCACATGGTTTGAACATATTATCAGGAGGGACCAGTCCCTGAAGAAGGACATCTTGTTTGGTAAAGTAGAGGGTCAGAGAAAGAGAGGAAGACCCTCATGAGATGAACTGACACAGTGGCTGCAACAATGGGCTCAAGCATAACAATGATTGTGAGGATGGTACAGGACTCGGCAGTATTTCGTTCTGTTGTACATAGGGTCACTATGAGTCAGAATCGACTAGACGGCACCTAACAACAATGACAACAACATGCGGCAGAAGTGACATTGCCAGTTCTGGGCATAAATCTTTAAGAAGGTCTGGCAACTTCCACTTTTGCATTCTTGGGAACCAACCAACATGTAAAGAAACCCAAGCTAAACCAAGCCTCCCAAAATGCCACAGACATGAGTAAAGGCATCTTGGATATTTCATCCCCGGCCACCATCCTACTACAACCTGTGATAGGCCCCTGTAATCCCAGCAGAAGAACCACCCAGCTTATCACAGTCAACCCACAAAACTGTCAGAAATAATAAAATGCTTGTTGTTTTAACCCATTGTTCAGGGGTAGTTTGCTACACAGTAACACCTCATTGCCATCGAGTCAATTCTGACTCATAGTGACCATATAGGACAGAGTAGAACTGCCCCGTAGGGCTTCCAAAGCTGTAATCTTTATGGAAGCAGACTGCCACATCTTTCTCCAGTGAAGCAGCTGGTAGGTTCAAAGCACCGATCTTTTGGTTAGCAGCTGAGTGCTTAATCACTGTGCTACCAGGGCTCTTTCTACACAGTAACAGATAACTAAAACACAGAGTTTTGATCTAATGTTTTATTGCTGTATTACAAGGGTCACAAGCTTTCCAGAAGGCAATTTCTGAGTCCTTGCCATCTGCAACCCAACTGCATTCATTCATTAAGCATTTAGGTTCTGTCACTTATAGTACTCTATTTCCAGATATCAAATTCAACATCAATTAGAATTAGGTTTGCCAGTGACAGAAAAATTAAAATAATAGTAGCTTAAACAAAATAGAAGTTTATTTCTCTCACACATAAATGAAGTCCAGAAATAAGTTATCTAGAGCTGGTTTGACCCTCCATAGTTTCAGACACCCAGGCACTTTCTCTCTTGTGTTCCACTATCTTCAACGTATGGCTTTCCTCTCATGGTCCAAGATGGCTGCTTAAGCTCTGTCTTAGGCTGGGTTCTCTAGAGAAGCAAAACCAGTGAAGTGTATAAATACATATATAGAGAGATTTATATCAAGGGAATGTCTCATGCAGTTGTAGAGGCTTAAAAGTCCTAAGCCCATGGGTCAGGCTGGAGGCTTCTCCTGAATCACGTAGCTGCAGGGGCTGGTGAACCCAAGATTGGCAGATCAGACAGCAGGCCTCTGGCTTACAGGCTGTGGAAGCTGATGAATCGCAAGACTGGCAGGTAAGCTGCTAGCTCAAGTCCCAAGAACCGGAGGTCAAAGGAACAGGAGCAGCTGCAGGATCCAAAGCAAGCAAAAGCCAACGAGCTTTGCCAGAAAGTCCGCCTATACTGGATGCAGGCCACACCCCCAACAAAAGTCCCTTTCAACTGACTGGCTGCTCGTAACAGATCTCCTCGTGGAGGTGATTACATTATATCAGATCTCATTATGGAGGTAATTACATCATTACGTAGCTACCAAACTACATCGTAACTGCCAAACCACTGAGAATCATGGCCCAGCCAAGTTGATGCACAACCTTAACCA
Organism: Dugong dugon; assembly: GCA_030035585.1. Lineage (NCBI taxonomy): Eukaryota > Metazoa > Chordata > Mammalia > Sirenia > Dugongidae > Dugong > Dugong dugon. The sequence goes on along the minus strand of CM057467.1, from coordinate 73,420,788 downwards.
TCACAAGCTCCAATCATAACAATTGCCTTTCAACCAACAGAAAGGTGAAAGGGACAAAAAAAGTTGTACCTCTCTGTGTTAGTTTCCTAGGGCTGCCATAACAAAATAACACAAATTTAGTGGCTTATAAAAACAGAAATTTATTGTCTCATAGAGGCTAGTGGTCTGAATTCAGAGTGTAGGCAGGGCCGTGTTCTCTCTGAAGGCTCTAGCGGAAGATCCTTTCTTGTCTCTCTCAGCTTCTGGTAGCCCCAAGCATTCTTTGGCACTTAGATGCATCTTCACATGGCCATCTTTCCTCTTCTCTTCACCTTCCCGAAAGTGCTGAAAGGAGTTTTAAGCTCTCCTAAGGAACCAAACAGTGTTATATTTGAATCTTCAGGGACAGCAAATCAATGCTTTTGTTCTTCTTTAATTCACTCATTCATTCATTCTCTCCACAAACATGCATGAAGTACTGAGGACCTATACTCTATGCCAGGTTCTGCCCTGGGCACTGGGGACCCAGAGATGATGAGACCCAGTAATTATAGGATGGGCCTTGCTCCGCATGTGGGCAGCAAGAGGCAGCCCTTTCCTGGCAGAGGGAACAGCAAGCACAGATGATAGGATGAGCCTGTAGAAGGAGACATTTAAGTAGAGAAAAGAGTGAGCCCTGGGCAAGGTTGAGGGTATGTGCGTTCTTTGTTGTATTAATCCTGCCCCCCTGTACCCTCTGGACTCGTGGTCTGCCCAGTTGCCAGATGCAGGCTTGGTTCTGGGTAGAAGCTTGCTCAGTGTTGTCCACAATATGGTCCTGGCAACGGCAGGTGGCTCTGTTGTAGCCTGGGTGCTACAGAGGGACTTCATCCTACCAGGAATGGAGAACCTGGTAGATACTGCAGAATTCTATGCAGAAGTACCTGACAATGTGAGAACAAGCCTTGCCCTCCTCAAGCATCAATGGGTGACAGTGCTGAGTGCCGTAGTAGTATGTGTGCTAATAGTTCTCTTGGTTTTAGGCAGAAATTTTCAGTCAGTGAAAAAAAATTTTTTTCTGTACTGAGTGAAGGAACACATCATTAACATTTCAGCATTAATTCTAGTAAAATTAAAACTCTTGTCAAGTTTTGCCCTGCAATGAAAGAAGATAAAAGCCCAGAAGTGCCTAATGCCCTGGACACATCTAGTACTGTGATTTGACCCATCGTATGCTTAAATAGGAGTCTCTGGGTGGTGCAAATGGTTAATGCACTGGTCTGCTAACCTAAAGGCTGGAGGTTCAAGACCACCCAAAAGCACCTCAGAAGTAAAGCCTGGTGATCTACTTCCAAAAAATCAGTCATTGAAAACCCTATGACGTAATGGTTGCACAACATGAAGAATGTAATCAATGCCATTGAATTATACATATAGAAATTGTTGAATTGGTGAAGGTTTGTTGTGTAAATTTTCACCACAATTAAAAGCAAAACAAAACAAAAAACAACCTTAAGGATCACAGATCTACTGTGACACACATAGGATCACTATGAGTCAGAGTCAACTCAACAGCAACCGGCTTTTATGCTTAAATAGAAAACTAGCTAGGAAGATAAAAACCTCAATATTCAGATCAGGATGAGCCAGTCTCCAGTACTGTCGAAAAGATCCTGTCTCTAGAAGCAGAAACCAAATCCATAAAAACACAAGTGAAAACAAACTTAAAACTATTATGGGGAATAGAAGAAAGACTTAGGACCTTCATACAGAACTCTAGGACATGAGTGAAGAGTCAGATCAAGTCTCTGGAGGAATGTTTGCGAAAGACGAATGACCTGGCAGCTTCCCTTGGAGAAGAGAACACGGAAAACAGCTTGGAGTCAGGAGGTGAAGGCAGTATTTATGACCAGACAAGAGGAGCCAGGAGGAAACTGACTGATGTTGAAAAGTCAAGTGTGCATTTAAACATTGAAGATGGAGAGAAAAATCAATTTTACACCGACATTGCTAACGAAGAAAACAGAAAACCAACATGATAGATCATCTTAAAAGCTCCAGACTGAGTAAACCTTGATTGAAAGTGCAGATCAAAAGCTCCAGGAGAGAGGAAAATGAAGTGACCGAACTTTGTCAAGAGAAAGAAATGGAGCTTCTTGAGACATTATCTCCCCATTACTTAGAGCAAGAGGATAAAGTTCTGAAGCAAATGACAAGATGAGTGTGCAGATGAAGAACTGGAGACCTCCAGAAAGTGAGTCAAAGACCTTGAAGAAAAGCTAGAAAGAACGATTTGTTCTTCTCATAGCCAGATTTTTTTCCCTTGAACTAAAAGCTCATGATCATTTCTTGAGAGTTCAGGAGGCTGAAGAACCCTCATCAGCTCAAGACAAGAGATTGCAAACATGAGACCAAGAATAACATAAACAACAATTAAATTTGAACTTCTAGAATTAGATCCTCATGCATGATACAGATGGAGCATTTTTCAGGGATCATTTGCTCCCCCTATCCCTGGGCATGGGGTGCTATTTCCTTTGGGACAGGAGGGTCTCATGCACCTCTCCTCAGTGGCTTTCCTTGGCTGCCAAGTTTCCCTTCTCCTCCTCCATTCCCAAATTCAGTATTTCCGGTGGATTTATGGGGAGTTCATGACAAGAAGACCTCCTCTTCTGCCCCCTTGATCTAGGGATCCTGGATGAACCCGTCCAATATGCCTTTCCAGCAAAAGGTTGTTGTCCTCCTTATCCTCCCCCATGGATTGGATTTTTTCCTGGACAACCCCATCCAGAAAATGGAAGTGAGTTACCACATGTCTTAGTTATCTAGTGCTGCTATAACAGAAATACCACAAGTGGATGGCTTTAACAAAGAGAAATTTATTCTCTCCCAGTTTAGGAAGCTAGAAGTCCAAATTCAGGGTGTCAGCTCCAGGGGAAAGTTTTCTGGGAGAAAGTCCTTGTCATCAATCTTCCCCTGGTCTAGGAGTGTTTCCACACAGGAATCTCGGGTCCAAAGGACATGCTCTGCTCCTGGTGTTACTTTCTTAGTGGTATGAGGTCACCATGTGTCTCTGCTCACTTCTCTTTTTTATATCTCAAAAGAGATTGATTTAAGACACAATCTAATCTTGTAGATTGAGTCCTGTCTCATTAACATAACTGCCTCTAATCCTGCCTCATTAACATCATAAAGGTAGGATTTATAACACATACGAAAATCACATCATATGACAAAATGGTGGACAATCACACAATACCGGGAATCATTGCCTAGCCAAGTTGATAGATATTTTGGGGGGACACAGTTCAATCCATGACACCACATGACCCTTGTACTCAAAATCGTGAAACACTGCCAGGTCCTTAAGTCATTTCATTTACATTTTTTCCAAATGTATTTTTTAATTATCTACATTTTTTAGTTTAAAAAACTTCTTATGAAAATAAAAACAAATCGCCCAATTAAAAATGGCCAAAAGATTTGAATAGACATTTCTCAAAAAAAAAAACAAATGACAAATAAGCACATGAAGATATTCAACATCATTAGTCATTAGGGAAATGCAAATCAAAGCTACAATAAGATACCACTTCACATCCACTAAAAACCAAAATCCACTAGGATGGCTAAAATAAAAGAGACAATAACAAGTGTTAGCAAATATGTGGAGAAATTGGAACCCTCATCCATTGCTGGTGGGATTGTAAAATGGTGCAGCCACTTTGATAAACAGTGTGGCAGTTCTTCAAAATGTTAAACATAGAATTACCATTTGACCCAATTGTTACTGTGTGGAAACCCCACTTGGCATGACTTGTATTGGCCAATAGATGAGAGAGAGAGATTGAGGTGGAAGAACAAGAAGGCACCTTTATTTCATTGTACAAGGAAATGGAGGAGTAGGAACTGCTGCCACCAAGACTGCTCGCCAAGGGTGGGCAGGCAGGTTACTTTTAAAGGGGTTTATAAGTAGGGAGTTCATACAGGTTATGTCAGCAACATTCTTAATCATACTACACAGGCACAATGGGGTTTACATATAACCCCCAAGCAAAAGCAGGATTCAAATACAAAGCTGAGGAGCAGATGGGGGGAGCCCAGGAAAGGAAATGATTTTGCAATACAACACTGTAGGGGAGGAAGCCAGGTAAAGAATACAGCATTGTGGGGGCTCTGTTTCACTCCTCCCATTTCCATTTCTTTTTGGACATTGGTCATTCAAGACCAGTGTCCATTTTGAACTATAGCCAGGCTCAGAATTGTTTGGCATATTTTTGGAGAGGGGCAAATATTGGACCTAGGCCTTTCATTCTGTGGTACATAGGGTTGCTATGAGTCAGAAGCGACTTGACGGCACCTAACAACAACAGACCTTTCAATGTGGCTATTGACCTCTTGTTGGTTTATAACTGACTACTTACTAAATATTAGAAGAAAAAGAGTGGCTTTTATGCCCTGTGTATGTGAATGTCTCTCTAAAAGATTCTTTTTTTTTCAGATTGTCTTAACTATTGTCTTTATACCTCAGGGACCAGTTGATGTGTCTTTGTGAGTCCAGCTCTAGCTGGGTCACACAATGACTTAGGAGATAATATTAGAAACATTATTCCCTGTCCTAGAATGTGATCCAGCTGGAGCTGGACTCACAAGGACGCACAAGGACTCACAAGGACACATCAGCTGGGCCCTTAGGTATAAAGACAATAGCTAGGACAATCTTGGAAAACATCTTTTAGGGAAACTTTCATATAAACAAATCATAAATAGCACAAATGACCCATATACTTTCCACTCTTATCTTTTTCTATTAGCATTTATTGAATAGTAAGATTTGTTGGACCAATGAAGAAGAAAAACAATTCAAAATGTAGAATCACTCAGATTTAGCAGTTTCTAGCCAATCTGTGAAAAGGTGAACATTTCTTTTTTTTTAAATTTTATTTTGTTGTACTTTAAGTGAAAGTTTACAATTCAAGTTAGTCTATCATAAGAAAATTTAAACACACATTGTTATGTGACCTCAGTTGCTCTCCATATACTGTTACAGCATACTCTTCCTTTCTACCTGTTATCCCGCGTCCACTCAACTAGCTCCTGACCGTCTCTGCCTTCTCATCTCACCTCCAGACAGAAGCTGCCCATCTAGTCTCATGTATCTACCTGAGCCAAGAAGCACACTCTTCACAAGTATCATTCCATGTCCCACAGTCAAGTCTAATCTTTGACTTAAGAGTTGGTCTTGGGAACGGTTTTAGTGCTGGGTTGACAGAGAGTCTGGGGGCCGTGCTCTCTGGGGTTCCTCCAGTCTCAGTCAGACCATTAAGTCTGGTCTTTTCACTAGAATTTGAGTTCTGCACCCCACTTTTCTCTTGCTCCAACAGAGACTCTCTGCTGTGTTCCCCATCAGGGCGGTCATTGGTGGTAGCCAGCCACCATCTAGTTCTTCTGGTCTCAGACTGTTGCCGTCTCCAGTTTATGTGGCTCTTTCTGTCTCTTGGGCTAATGCTTTCCTTGTGACTTTGGTGTTCTTCATTCTTCTTTACTCCAGGTGGGTTGGAACCAATTGATGCATCTTAGGAGGCCACTCTCTAGCTTTTAAGATCCCAGACGCTACTCACCCAAGTAGGATGCAGAACATTTTCTTAATAAACTTTGTTATGTCAATTGACTTAGACGTCCCCAGACCTCCACCCCTGCTACTCTGTCCCTCAAAGTGTTTGATTGTATTCAGGATACTTCTTAGCTTTGGTTTAGTTCAGTTGTGCTGACTTCCCCTGTAGCGTGTGCTGTCCTTCCCTTCACCTAAGATAATTCTTGTCTACTCTCTAGTTAGTGAATAACCCTCACCCTCCCTCCCCACCCTTGTAACCATCAAAGAATGTTTTCTTCTGTGTTTAAACCTTTTCTTGAGTTCTTATAATCGTGGTCTTATGCAATATTTGTCCTTCTGTGACTGACTAAATTCACTCAGCACAATGCCTTCCAGATTCTTCCATGTTATAAGGTGTTTCATGGCTTCATCGTTGTTCTTTATCGTTGCGTAGTATTCCATTGTGTGAATATACCATAATTTGTTTATCCATTCGTCCGTTGATGGGCAGGTAGGTTGTTTCCATCTTTTTGCTATCGTGAGCAGTGCTGCAATGAACATGGGTGTGCATATATCTATTCGTGTGACAGCTCTTATTTCTCTAGGATATATTCCAAGGAGTGGGATTGCTGGATCGTCTGGTACACTATTTCTAGCTTTTTAAGGAAGCGCCAAATCGATTTCCAAAGTGATTGTACCATTTTGCATTCCCACCAACAGTATATAAGTGTTCCAGTCTCTCCACAACCTCTCCAACATTTATTATTTCGTGTTTTTTGGATTAATGCTAGCCTTATTGGGGTGAGATGGTATCTCATTGTAGTTTTGATTTGCATTTCTCTAATGGCTAATGATCGTGAGCTTTTCTTTATGTATCTGTTCGCTGCCTGAATGTCTTCTTTGGGAAAAGGTGAAGCTTTCGATGGTTTTGCCCATTTGTAATGTTAATATATACTGATGAATCTGTAGCATTCCTCCGACTGGGGCAGACATGGCTGTGGCAGCAGCATGCTTGTTCATTTTCCCACTTTTGCCTATTCTGTAATATTCCTTGGATTAGGGCAGACATTAGCTCTGGCAGCATGCTTGACCACTTGCCACTTTTGCCTTTTTGAATATATGCTGAATAAAACTTTCTTTTTGTTTTACTAAACTTTGTGATGTTTTTACCCTACAATACCAGCAGTTACACTCATAGGTGTATACTCCAAAAAAATGAAAACATATGTCCACATAAAAACTTGTAAATGAATGTTCATAGCAGTATTTATTCCTAATAGTCAAAAAGTAGAAACAACCTAAATGGCTATCAACTGATGAATGGATAAATAAAACATGGTCTATCAATACAATGGAATATTATTCATAAAAAAAAAAAGAAATGAAGCATTGATACATGTTACAACATGGATAAATCTCGAAAATGTTATGCTAAGTGAAAGAAGCCAGTCACAAAAGAAGACATATTACATGATTCCATTTATATGAAAAGTTCACAGTAGACAAATCCGTAGAGACAGAAAGTAGATTAGTGGTAGCCAGGGGCTGGGGCGGGGATGGGGTTGAGGGGGAAATGGAGAGTGACTGCTAAAGGGTCTGGGCTTTGTAGGGGTGATGAAAATGTTCTGAAATTGATTGTGCTGATGGTTGCACAACTCTGAATATGCTAAAAAGCACTGAACTGTACACTTTAAAAAGGTGAATTTTATACTATGTGAATTGTATCTCAATAAAGCTATTATTTAAAAAAAACTTTTTACATGAGTGGTTTTACTTTTGCTCAGATTGCATCTTGATATAAATTTCAGGATTTTTTTAAGTAAATAGATATAATTTAAATTATTTTCATTATATTATACTATCTAGAAACTGTAAATAGTAAATTTTAATTTGATGAGCCAGTCCACTCTTCTCTAAACAGCTGTGAGCTATTCATCCACCAGCGATATCCCAAATAGCAAAATACTTTTCTCTCTGCCAATGGTTCTATGTACCACAGTTACAATAGGAATGTGAAAGTTACTCGTTGGCTTATTGGTCTCAATAAATGTTAACTGATTAAACAAAGTATCTCACAGCCAGCACTGCTGGAGCTAGGTTCCCTGCTATGCTCTCAGGGCCTCTCACTCCTCAAACCACACTCTTTCCCTAAGTCTACACGGCTCTGGAGATTAAAAACAATCTCAACAGTGATCATCATGGCTTCCATGAACTTCCAGGAATTACATGCAAAATGTTATGGCTTTGTGTGTGCATTTTTCCCTGAGGCGTCTATAACTTTTATCAGCTTCTCAAAGAGAGCCACTGACCAACATTTTAGAGACATACACCATGTCCGGCTGCATTTAGAGTCTGTGGGAAGATGTGGCAGTCTGCTTCCGTAGAGATTTACAGCCTTGGAAACCTTATGGGGTCGCTATGAGTCGGAATCTACTCGATCGCAGGGGTTTTTCTTTTTGGCGGGGGGTTCAGAGGCATCTTTAAGAGTCGTGGTGGCGCGGTGGTTAAGCGCTCAGATGTTAACTGAAAGGTCAGCGGCTTGAACCCACCAGCCATTCCGCGGGACAAAAATGTGGCAGTCTACCTCTTTGAAAATTTACAGCCTTGGAAACCCTATGAGGCTGGTCTACTCTGTTCTATAGGGTTGCTATAAGCTGGAAACAGTGGACGCCAAGGGGTAGAGGCATCTGTGGCTTTAGTTTGCCCAGCATCCTTTCCCTTTTTTCTTGTCTTTGAAGAGGGTGGGGATGGGAGAGGTCTTTCTCCAGAATTCTGGATGCTAAATCGGAAGAATGTAATTTAGGAACTGTCTGCACTGTTCCCTCCACCTCACTTCACCCTCTCTATGAACAAAGCCCAACAACCTATCACGGATGGGAGCAGGGAGAGCTGGGTAGAGGAAAAGAGGGGGCCGCTCCACCCCTGGACTTCCTGGGGCAAAGGCCAATAAATTCCCTTCTTTGGCTTAAGCCTTGTTGAGTTTTGTTTTGTTTTATTCCACCAGGAACTCCTGGAGCTAAAGAACTCCTTTCTTCTCCCCCCACCCCCCTCCCTCCTTCCGCTGTGGGGATGGAGAATTTAGGGGTTTGACGTTTCAGGGACCAGATAAGAGAGTTTAGAAGAATGCAGAAGAAGGGAAAACTGCGTGGTTTGGGGAGCTGGTTCTGGGGCTGCAGGGAAGGGATGAGCTCAGCGGCTAATAGGATTGGCCATGGCGAATCCACTAGCAAGTCACGCACTGCACGCAGGGCCGAAGCGTCAGGGTGGCCCGAGGTCAGGATTACAGGGACCCAGGAGCAGGAGAGGTAGGCTTAGGGAGTCAAGCCGCGCAGCCGGGACTGAGGTGATCGACAGTGCTCTGCCCAGCCACAAAGAGTCTCAGCCCCGCCCCCGACCGAGGGAGGAGGACTAGCCCGCCCTTCTCCCTCCTCCCCTAATCTTGGCGTTGAGATACCACTTTCGAATCAGTGATGACTTATTGTTGCTCTGTGACGAAGGGTGAGAGCCTGGGATCAGTTGGGAAAGTTGGTGGGGGGTAGGGGTGGGGTGGACTAGAAAAAGAGGACGAACTTCCCCAGGCTGTGTGCACCCCCGTCTCTCCACCCTCTTCCGGCTCCCACTTGGTGGCACCTTCCTGATCCCCTTATCTCTAAGGCGCTCAGGGAAATAGCCCCTGCAGGAGCCTTCTCGGAAATGCTACCCTGGCCGCCCAGGAACCATGAGCCCTGCAGCTCCGGTAAGGAAGAGGTGTCTGGGACAGGAGGAAGGGGCCTAGGGCCGGGCAGGCGCCCTTCCCAAAGCAGGGGATGGAACCAGGAGCCTTTTAGGCCCTGACAGCCCCTGTTCTCTGAATGTGTGTCTGCTTGTAAGTAGGAGTCTATGGAAATGAGATATTCAGGGAAATGATCTTGGAGGGGCAGATCTAGGTGGTAGCTATACAGAAACAGCCCTCCTTCTCCACTTGTGCCCCTTCCCATCCATTTTTGACTGTGCCCTGGAGGGACCTTTACAGCCCACAACTCGGACCATCTCACTCCTCATCTTGAAACCCCACCCCCCAGGCTCTAGTCACTATGTCATAATGTCCAACTTCTTGAGCATGTCATCCATGGCCTTCATGTTATATCCTTGCAACCTCTGCAGCTTTATCACCTGCTACTCCCCATGTCCTTCCCACCCCTGCACTCCACCTTCCAAACACGCTGAAATACTGAACACTCTTTTGAACTTGCTGACCTGTGCTCATATGGGTTCCTTAGGTGCCCCCTGGGAAACACCTTCAAGACCCTTTTCAGTCTCCTCCAGGAAGCCTTCCTGAACCTCTTGTTGTTGTTAGGTGCCGTCGAGTCGATTCCGACTCCTAGCAACCCTACGGAACAGAGTAGAATCACCCCATAGGGTTTCCAAGGAGAGGTTGGTGGATTTGAACTGCCAACCTTTTGGTTAGCAGCTGAGCTCTTAACCACCACTCCCACCAGGGCTCCCCTGAACCTCTTAGATATCAAAAACAAAAAAATCAGTCTTTTCTTTTCCATTGTTAAATCGCACCCTGTGCTCTATTGTGTTTTACATCTAGTACCCCCCACCAGACTGGAAGCTGGGAGTGGGAGGGAGAAGGGTCATGTTGAATGCTCCTCTGTATCCTCCCCTAGTACCGAGTGCAATGCCTGGCACAGACTGAGTGTTTAGAAAATATACAAAACTAGGAGACTGTTTAACTTAACAAGTAACGAATGTCTACCTTGAGCATTATGCTCTTTTAGGAACTATCTGTATGGGATCAAATTGACAATAGCAGCTCAAAAGATTAGATAGGAGCCTTAGGGGACAGTGAGTTTATGTTAATGAAGGAGGAACAACTCTGAAAAGGAGGGTGAGAATGGTTGTACAACTCGAAGAATGTAATCGGTGTCACTGAATTGTATATGTAGAAACTTGAATGGGTATATGTTTTTGCTGTGTATATTCTCAACAACAACAAAAAAGATAAATTATAAAAAAAAAAACAAAACTAGGATATTGGCTTCTCCTTGCAACTTTACTTTTTTCTAGAAAATGAGTTGGTAGGTTCTTAAGAAAAAGTATTTTATGATAAATTTTAATGAGTGAACAGATGTCTTCACAAACATAACATCGCAGGTGCAGCCTCCCACAAGGCTGCCAGCCCGGACTGGCCATGCATTGCGCGGCTCTAGGGCTGCAGACTACAAGTCCCAGCATGCCTGGTCAGCACATCCCTCTACGCCCCGCCCCCTCTTTAGGGGTGGGGCGGGTCCAGAGGGCGGGACCCCAGGGCGGCTGAGGCCCCAGGCTGTCTCGGGCAGACAAAGCGCAGGCGCAGCGGGTTCGGTGGCTGCAGCATCAAGTAGCCTCCGCAGTGGCAGCATCATCCACAACAGGTGTAGACAGGTGGGTGCATCAAGGGGGACTGGAGAAGGAGTTTGCACCTGGCCTTTTTGTCTTAGTTGTGTCAGGGTTTGGAGACGGGAGGGAGCAGCAGGAGAAGAGCGGACAAGGCCGGGCCTTCCAGCCTAGGTGTGTCAGCCCTTGCTACGCAGCAACAGGTGTGAGCAGGTGGGGGAGGGGCAGAGGCACCAGCTCTCAAATAAGTCGCCCTCAGGGGCAGAAGGCCCCTGGATTCCAAGCTCTATCACATATGTGGACAAGCTGGAGTGAAGATCCCTACCTATCTAACAAGGTTATAGCAGGGACAAGGGAGAGGTTGTATCATATGTGCAGTGGTTCCCAAACTTTACTGCACATTGGAAATATCTTGGGATCTTTAAAGTCTACCAGTGCTTGGCTCATGCCCCCAGGCATTCTGATTTAATTGGTATGGGGTGTGAGCTGGGCATTGAGATTTTAAAAGCTCCCACTGGTATAGTGGCAGCTAACCACTGGTATAGTGGTTAGAAGCCAGGACTGCTGGCTCCATCACTTATTAATCAAGTGGAACTGAGCAAGTGACTGGACCTCTTCAGGCCCAGTTTCCTCATCTGTAAAATGGGAATAATAAGTGGTGTTGTGATGAAAGCACCAAGAACAGTACCTGGCACATAGTGCTTAATCAGTGACAGCTGTTATTTCACGTTCTTTGTAAATGGCTCAAGGGGGTTCCAAATATAAGGCAGGCTTTTCTTATTATGAATCCTCTATTCATTGCTATGATTCTAATATTCTTCACTGCCAGTATTTCAAAATCCCAACATTTCTGACATTTTAAGAGTTCCTCACTCCAGCCTCTACCTGCCTCACAGACACACTTTTACAAATCTGGAAACTGAGGCCAGGGCCAGAGGGGCAGGGAGAAGGGACTTGGTCAAGGCCGTATGATCGAGATTGGAATCCAGGCTCCTAATCCCCACCACCCATCAGCTGCCTTGCTGACTCCATAGGGACAGTGCTCGCATTATCTGCCTGGAGCAGAGAGTGGGGAGGAGACCGAGGCAGCCTTGCTAACACTCCCTTGAACGTTTCCTCGGTGGCTCCCCCAGGGAAGGCAGGGCTGGGGGCTTCTCTCTGGGGAGCTGCTCTGGAGCTGCTGAAGAGGCCTGTGTGTTCTGTGGCTCCTCTGACAGGTCCCACCTGACTCCGCCCTGGAAAGTCCTTTTGGAGAAATGGCCCTGGTGAGGGGCGGCTGGCTGTGGAGACAGAGTAAGTGAGCTGGGCCAAGCCGTTGTTTGTCCTGCACCTCAGTCCCCAGCACCTCATCCTCAGGCAGGGGTGAGGGAAATGGCTTGTTGGGACTGCTGCACTGTGAACCCTTCTCCTAAGAAGCCAGTGCCTTTTTATCCTCCTTGCTCTGTCCATGCCCTCCCCTCAGCCTGGAACATCCTTCCCATCTCTGACTTCTTGGTTGACTTCTATTTATTCTTCAACACGCAGCTCAAATGTCCCCTCTCTGAGGAGCCTTCTCTGACTCCCTCTAATACCCTACCTCCATCCCTGCTGTAGCACCAAGCTGGGCTAGAGGCTCCTTTCTCAGCTCCCACAATGCCTCACATATACCCCGTTATCAAATTGACCCTCCTATTATATAACTACCTTTACCTATGAGTCTCTCTACTTCTTCAGCCATACTAGCCCAGACTGTGAGCTCCTCAACAGCAAGAATGGGGTTTGACCCTCTGTGTGTTCACAGCATCTCAGCCTAGGGCCGGACACAGAACAGAGCACAGAACAAAATGAAAAATGCCTCTGTTCAGTGCTTTGGAATCTGTAAAGCTCTAAGACGCTCTTATGTCTTTGCTCTTTCCTGTTAAGATTTCCCACTGCAAAATCTCTGAGACTTTAGGGCTCAGGGTTTCAGACCTACTCCTGACCAGAGTCATGATTTGGACAAGAGTTATCGCAGAGACCCCTGGGACTAGGACTCCCCACCTCCATGGGCCTCTGCCATTCTCAGTTTGGTTCAGTTCAGCAAACACTGAACACAGGTCCTGCTGGGTGCCAAGACCTACATGGGAAGCCATGGACCCTCGGTCTGGTGGAGGAGGCAGACACTGCACAAATGACTGTCACATAAGTCAGAGATAAGAGATAAGATGATGGCTCAGGGTAGCGAGAGGTCTTTACCCTTGAAAAGACCTGAGTCTTGGCTTGAAAGCTCCATTTACCATTCAGCACATTTATTGAGCCTCTACTATGTGTCAGGCCCAATGGTAGGGGGTGGGGTGAGCAAGACAGAAAGAGCCCCTGCCCTCATTTCAGAGGGGAGACAAGGGAGGGGTGGTTACAACACTAGGTGCTGGGGCTGAGGGGACCCTGGGAGCACATCTAGGGCTCCTGCCCCCCAGCAGGCTCTGGGATCAGCCTGTCTGGTGGGTCTGGAATGTTGCACAGGCTCCATCCTCCGCCGCTGGAAGCGGAACTGGTTTGCCCTGTGGCTGGACGGAACCTTGGGCTACTATCGTGACGAGACTGCGCAGGATGAGGAAGACCGTGTGCTCATCCACTTCAATGTCCGTGACGTGAAGGTTGGCCAAGAGTGCCATGGTGAGCAGACATCCCTTCTTCCCTGGCACTGTGACAAGAGGTGGGGTCCTTTCACTGTGTCTGAGGACACCTGCAGTTGGAAGGTTCTTTGCAGCTTTCAGAGGGCTTCCATGGACATTGGTTTTGGGCCTCTGTCAACTCCAATTCATTTGGGTGTGAATTAATACATTAGTTCCTTATTGACTTCTTACCCTGTGCTGCGGTCACAGAGATGAGCCAGACACAGTTCCTGCCCTCTAGGCACTAGGAACTGGATAAAGATGAAATGAAATAAGGATGCTCAGAGAAGGTAAGTGACTACAGAGTCACACAGCAAATCTCTAAATTTCTCATCTAAAGCTCTGGTCACAGTTATAAATAACATTGTAGTTGGAAGGTGTACCTAGGGAAGTGGGCAATGTGGGAAAGCTGAAAAGGATTGAGGGGTAGAGTGGAATCCCAAAGAAAGCATATGGGATCAGAGAAGGTTGGCAATGGCAAGTAAATAGGACCTACAGAAGTCAGTTCTTGCTGTTGTTCTCAGTATGCTGGGGGGGCCTGGGGTCTGTGGCCCATGGAAACCCCATATCTCTGTGTCTGCCTCCAGATGTGCAGCCCCCAGAGGGCCGGAGCCGAGATGGCCTGCTGACTGTGCACCTGCGGGAGGGCTCCCGCCTGCACCTATGTGCAGAGACCCAGGATGACGCCATGTGAGTTGCTCCCAGGAGAGGATGGGGTGGGATCTTGGAGAATGAAATCAAATGCCCACTCCTCAACGGGCCTTCTGATTTCCTGAGGGTAGGAAGAGGGGATGAACACCAGTCAGTGTGGTTGTCTCATTGGGGGCTGGGCAGAGCAGACTTGAATGGCTCATGGTGATTGGTATGATGCACAGTAAACTCCCCACACAGTTTACAATGAACTCAGGACTGTTGGGGGGGTGCACATCTACCTCGGATGTGTGGTTCCCGGTTACTGAGAGTCAGATACTTAGCAGCCTCTGAGGTGAGCCCTTGCCTGGGGGTGGTACAAAGGAGCAGACAAGCCTAGTGCCATCCTCAAAGATGGCACTCCCTTCTGAGAAGATGGCTATGGTGCTGCCCTGGTGTGGGGACAGGTGGACTCTGATCTGAGGGGGCAACCCAGAGGCAGCCTGGGAGTGTGCTGGGGGTACCCTAATGTCAGATGCAGATCCACACGCAAAACTGGGTGTGTGTTCCTTAGGCGCCATCCGCTCCCTCACGTTCTTTCCCTTCCTACCCTCTGGCAGGGGGTCATTTGGCCTCTGCCTTGTAGAAGAGTGAAAGAGATGGGGTGTGTGGGAGCAGGGGAAGCTGAGCTCTGGGCAGACAAAGCACAGAGCCGCCTTGTCCACCCCAGCCAGGCGCCATGGCAACCAACAAAGGCCCAGTTGTCCAAAACCACTGGGCCTTGCTGGTACTCTGGGGTCAGAGCTTTGGGGAACTATGTTTGTAGGTTCGGGATGTGGAGGTGGGCTGCAGCTAGAGAACCCACCCAGGCAGATCAGACTGAAGGCCCCTTAGAGGCCACCCAAGCCCAACTTCCCATTGTATAGGTGGGGAAACTAGAACTTCTAGCTGGGAAGAGACCATGGACTGTGAATGAATTAGGAGGCTCCAGCCTAACCTAGGGCTCTGCCCATGTGACTGGAGCAAGAGAGAGGTCACCTTTGTCTACACAAAAGGAGTCAATGAGGAACTGGGGCAGGAAGCTGAGATGGGGAGGAAAGTCTGAAATGTGGGGACCAAATCACCCTTCTCCCAAGCCCCCTCCTCATGGTCTGGTGGGGTTTGCTTTTGCAGAGCATGGAAGACAGCGCTGATGGAGGCGAACTCCACCCCGGTGAGCCCCCCATCTCTCCCTGTCTGCTCCCCACCCCCAACTGCCATGGAATCATAGGTGACTCAGACTCGGTCTCCACCTGCCAGGAGTTCCCAGTCTAGTGTGGACAGACTTGTGCAGACTCAGATGCCCTGAGTCTCAGGTGGAAAAGGATGAAGGACAGCCAACAGAAGACAGAGGGGGCAGAGAGAGAAGCCTCCAGGAGGTTTGCTGGAGGTGGTAGCATGGGAGCCAGGGGAAAGGAACTGTCTTCTATCGAGCAACTGTTATGTGCTAGGTGTGATGCAGGTGTTATCCCAGCCGCTCCTCACAATAATCCTGCAGATGATAAGACCGAGGTTCGATAATCCAACCAAAAATATTTACTGAGTTTCTACTATGTGCCAGGCACTGTGCCAGGTACCAGGGACCAGAGGTGAACCAAGGAGATATAGGCCCTTCCCTCTAGGACTCAGCTTAGTCGGGGAGACAGATGTGAAACAACTGATTACATAGCTGATTTCAGTGCAATGGTGGTAACTACTCTGACAGAGAAGTGCAATGTGCAAGTGATGTGAGACCATCTGATCCAGGTGGGTGTGCAGACAAGGCATAAGCTGAGACCTGAAGGATAAACAGAAATCAGCTGGGTGAAAGGTGTGGGGTGGAGGAAGGAAACTGCTTTTCAGGCAAAGGGAATAGCATGTGCAAAGGCCCGGAATGATGCTTAAGACCTTGGCAATTTGAGGAACAGAAGGCAGGCTGGCGTAGCTGGAGCTTAAGGAGTGAGACGGAGATGGGGTAGGAAGGTTGGCAGGGCCAGGCCTTGTGGGCCTTGTTTAGGATGTTGGTTTCTGCTGAGAGCACTGGGAAGCCACTGGGGGACAGAATGATAAGATTAGATCAGATTTGTATTTTTAAAAAGGCAGCCTGGCTGTTAAGTAGGGAATGAATTATAGGGGGCAAGAGAGGCCATTGGAGACCAGGTAGAAGAATGGGACGAGTGACAGGTTGGAGGTCTGCACTAAGACCTTGCTGGCAGAGACAGACAGATAAGGACAGAATGTATTTAGGAGGTGGACTCAGCAGAGCTTAGAGACTGATAGAGGTGTGAGGCTGGTTTTGGGGAGCTGCCCAAGGCCCCTAGCTCAGGGATGGCAGCCTGGTCTCGATCCCCATCTGCCTAACTCAAGATTCTGTGCTTGCCCCTTCTCTCTGGGGCACAGTAGAGCCTCCTTTCATCTAGAGGTAAAGTCCACAGGGAAGTAGCAAGGGAGACTGGGATGCATTTAGTAACCCCCTTGGGCATCCACCTGCTGAGGGCCAGGCATTGTGCTGAATACCTAGCTTTGGTTACATCGTTTAATCTTCCAACAACCCTAGCAGGAGGGCGGTGGGGGACTGGTATTATTAGTCCCATTTTATAGACATGGAAGCTGAGGCTCAGAGAGGGGAATTGACTTGTCCAAAGTCTCATAGTCTTGTCAATGGAAAAGCCTCTATTGGAACCTAGGTCAGTGATATTTTGAAAGGACATTATCTGCAGAAAGGACTGCATAACAAGCAGGAAAGTGATGTGTGTATGTGTGTGTACACATGCGTGTGTCTAAGGGCCAGGAGGCTGGCCTGGCTGAAGGGTAACACATGGAGGGAATGCAATGGAAGAGAAGACCTCTGATGTCATCAGTGACTAGGTCACGAAGGGTCTGGAAGTTCAGTTGAAGGAAGTGGACTTCATCCTAGGGTGTGGGGAACAGTAAAGGGCATTAAGCAGGGGAGACTGGGCAGATTTGTGGGCAGACTCAGGCTTCCAGGTGGAGGCTGGATTGAAGGAAGCTGGGAGTGAGGAGGCTGGAATAGTGGTCAGTAGAGTAGAGGGACCCAAACCAAAAACCAACCAAACCGATTGCTGTCAAGTCGATTCCAACTCATAGCGACCCAGGGTTGGGCAAATCAGTCCCCCCTAAGGGGGCAGAGGAAGGAGGTGAGGGTTGACCGTTCTGTACTCTGTGACTCTATGAAGCTACCTTGTCCCTTCTCTGTCCACCCTCCTGCTGCTTGGCGTACCACATCTCTTCCTCTCTGTCCCCTGACCCTCTGTTCTATCTCCTGCTGCTCTACACACATACACCCCTCTGGTCACAGGGCTTATTAGAACAGGTGTGTGTTTGTGCCTCTGTGTCTTTGTACCTATGTCTCTGCCTGTGTCTGTGTGTGTTCATGTCTGTGTCTGTGGGCTTCTTTCTGCCTTGGTGCCTGCATTTGAGTGACCTGTACTTTGTCCGTCTATACCCTGAAGGTTCATATCCCACTCTGGTTGGAGGCTCCAGGAGCCCCTGACCTCAGATGTACCAGGGAACATAAGACCTGGGGGTGCAGTAAGGGGCAGGACTGGGGGTGCTGCTGTGAAGAAGGCCAGGTGAGAGAGAGGGCACATCAGAGCTGCCCTGTCCTCCCTGGAGACTGGGAGCCTCAGCTGCCTGAAACAGGTGAAGGTGGGCTAATTCCGGAGAGAGACTATCAGTCCTTCTCTGGATAACTTTGGCAAAGTCACCATTCCTCTCTAAACCACCTCCCATTACCAAGGGCTGAGGAAGAAGAGAGTACCCTCTTTCCCACCCCAGCTAGCAGATGGCTCTGGTAGGGTCTGTTAAGACCTCTGATTCTCATAGGGTGTAGAGGGCCTCTGACACCTCCCTCCCTCCTCCTTCTCGGGTTTCTGTGGCTTGAGCAGGCCCCAGCTGGAGCCACAGTCCCTCCCAGGAGCCGTCGGGTTTGCCCCAAGGTCAGGTGTGTGACCCGCTCGTGGAACCCCTGTAAGGTTGAGAGGCGAATCTGGGTAAGTGCTGGCTCAGCCCTCCCTGCCTCCATACTGGCCACCAGGATGAGTCTCTGAAACCAGGCCTGGCCACACCCCTTCCCTACTCACAAACCTTCCATGGCTCCCCATCACTCACAAGACACCAACCACAGCCCAGCTTTTGAAGCCCTTGTGATCTGGCCTGGGCCAGCCTCTCCTGTCTTATCCCCCTCATCCTCTGTTCTCCAACCACTCTGCTGACCCCCTGCTCCCAGCTGCCCCAGACCCTTGTCCTCATCCCAGCCTTGCACATGCTGTTTTCTCTGCCAAAAAGACCCTTAGTTTCCTTATTCACTTGACAATCTGATGCACATCCTTTAAGACCCACCTCAAAGACTGCTACCTCCTCAGTGAGGACTTCCCAGATGCCAGACATTGTCAAAGAGGGAGAAGATTGGAGATCATGCCCTAAGGTTCTGTCCCTGAGGTCCCTACCGCCTCACTTGCCTGCCTGCCTGTTGCCAGGTGACCTACATGAGTTTGCCTTTGGGCCTCCCAGACCTGGAGGGTAGAGACAGGCGCCCCCAGAGGGACATAAGCTGGTGTTTTCCACCCTCCTCGGGGCCTACCAAAGCCACTGGCTCACTGCAGCCACAGGGCAGGTGGATACTCTTTCTGGACCTCAGCTTCCCTATCTGTTAAGTTGGGGATCTGAAGGCTTAGATCCTTCTGACCCCTCCTGGGCATGGGGCCCAGATCCTGGCCATTTCCACTAGAAAGCCTTCTTGGATCACTCTTTGGGGAAGGGTACAGTGAGAGGAGTTACTTGAGACTGAGGACCCACAGCATTGCTTGTCTGAGCCTCTTGTACTGCCCTGGGACTAAAATTGGACTCAGAGTTGGGTGACCTTGGTTCTAGTCCTGGCCCTGTATTTGGTTCACTTGAGGTAAATTCAGCAAACATTTAAATATTAGACACCTACCATATGCCAGGCTCTGCCCAATCTGGCCTGATCTAGCGCCTGCCTTTGGGGGGTCTCCAGTTCTCATGGGAGACACATACAGAGACACAAGCAATGACAATACAGTGTGATCAGTGCTGTGATGGAGGGAAGCCCAAGAGCTGTGGATGCCCAAATGGGACCCCAACAGAGCATGAGGTTCAGGGAGAGTGACACATGAGTTGCATCTAAAAGACAAGTCAGGTAATCGAAATAAAAAAGGGTAAGAAGGGTACCCCTATCAAAGGGAAGTGGATGAGCAAAGGCATGGAGACTTGAAATCACATGGTGTGCCTGGAGAATTCCTTTTATAGCTAAACTTCTTGAAAGAGAAGCCATTACATGTTGATTATATTCCTCACCTCTCAACTATTCTTCAACCCTCCATAGTCTGGATTCTACCCTCAACCACTCCTCTGAAAAATGTTTTTTCAAAGTTGCCCACAGTTTCCAAGTTGCCAACCAATGGCTTATTCTCTTGTCATTGGCCATGAGGATGGACAGGAGAGCATTTTTAGAAGATAAAATGACGAGACCTGGTCGCTGATTTGATATGGAAGGCGAGTGTGAGAAGACAAAGTTGACAACCTGATTTTTTGGTTTGGGTGTGCACTGGTGGCATTTAAGAGAAAAGCATTTACAGGAAGAGGAGCGGTTTTGGGAGATGGAGAGAGAATGTGATCACTTTGAGATGGGGGGAGTTTGAGACACCCAGACATCTAAGGGGAGTTGGACCTTTTCGGTGTGAAGCTCAGTTGGAGAGAGAGATGGAGTGGAAGGTGGTTAAGAGGAAGGAGCCAGAAGTGAACGGGATCCAGCCCCCTGTCTGGGCCTGCTCCCCCATGGCTAAAGTGAGAGGACTGGATTGGGAGCTTCCATTTAATTCAGCACAAATTTATTAGTTCCTGCTGTTTTAGGCCCTGCAGATGACACAAATGAATGAGTCCTTGACTATAGGTAGCTCACATTTGGGGTGTGGGCGGGAAAGGCCAGGAGAAGGAACAAAGAGGTACAAGCAAAGTCTACAGAGAATTCAGGAAGTAAGAGTTCTGAGACCAGGAGGATTCCTGGACTGGGCAACTTTCGAACTAGGCTTTAAAGGATTGGTGGGAGTTCTCCTCTGAGCTTCGGTCTCCTCTGCTGTGGTAAAATGGGAGATAATAATGCTTGCCTTAAGATTAGAGGTGATAATACATGTGAACACCTCCTTCAGGACCTGGTACATGGTAGATGCTCGATAATAGTTACTTCAGTTCCTACCCTAACCTTCCCTTTCTCCCTCTCCAACCCTAACCTTCCCTTCCTGCCTCTCCAACCCGTTTATTTCCTAGGAGTGGTGCTTGACCAGTTTCCCCTACCCCTGACTAGAAGAGTAGAGAAATCCATTGAGTTTCTCCAAGTGAAACCATTGTAGAGCTGCCAGCAAATATTAGACCATCTATGAAGGGAAGTTGGGAACCATGGAGAATTTTTGAGCAGGGCAGTGCTAGATAGGAGGCTAGGGCGGGAGAATGGGCAACACTGGACCTGGATACAAGGGATGATGTTTTAAAGGTCAAGGACCATGGACCTTGTGGAGACTCAGGGACTCTTCCAGGGGCTTGCCGGTCCCTGGGAGCCCATTTCTGAACTTGGGGAAGTGGCTCTGCCGGGCCCAGAGGGGCCTGAGCCGGGTGTGGGAGGTAGGGGACCAAACACTGGCCAGGGAGTTCCTGGGCAGCTAACCCGGCAGGGCTTCCCAGGTGCGCGTCTACAGCCCCTACCAGGACTACTACGAGGTGGTGCCACCCAACGCGCACGAGGCCACGTATGTCCGCAGTTACTACGGGCCGCCCTACGCTGGTAAGTCCCCCGCCCGCCTCCCTGCCTCGCTCTGGCGCCAGGCCCCGGGCCTGATCCAGAGACCTCGAACTGGCCCTGCCCCCCCCCCCCCCCCCCGCCCTCCACCCTCCACCCTCTGCCCCGCCCCGTCCCCACTCTTTTAGTGACCATGGATTTTCCCCAGGCGGGAACCTCCAAGTTTTTCCCCATCTCGAGACGCATAATAGCTCTCGGACAAGCCTCCCTCCCCACTCTAGAGCTGACCTCACCTCTATAGGCCCGCACCTAGGCTCGACCCGGCTGGCCGGGAGTACCCATTCCTGCGCTGGTGGCGACACCTGGTGGCTAATCTGGGAACAGCTGCCTCCTTCCCGCTCCAGGGTCTGGCCGTTAGGAACGCCCATCTTCAAGTGCGGTCTGGAGGGACTTAAGAGATCCCAGGGTTTCCTGGCCCCACGGTCCCAGAACGTCTGAAGCAGATCCAAGGCATAGAAGTAGTCAGGGCGTAGCCCTTCCTATTTCAAGGCCTCAGTTTCCCTGCCTAGAGAGAAGAATGGGCCCAGTGCCTTCTCTGGGTTGGGGGAGAGTCGCACGAAGAGGGGGACGGAGGTCATTCCGCTTGCCCCCTTTGATGATCCTGCCCCTCCCGGCTCTCCCCGCAGGCCCCGGCGTGACGCATGTGGTAGTGCGGGAGGATCCTTGCTACAGCGCGGGCGCCCCGCTGGCCATGGGCATGCTCGCAGGGGCCGCCACGGGTGCCGCGCTCGGCTCGCTCATGTGGTCGCCCTGCTGGTTCTGAGCCCTGGGGTTCAGCGCAGAACCCTGACCTGCCTCCGCATGGACCGCTAGACCCCTCTTCCTCCTACATCCCACTCTCCACCCCCGCAGCGACCCACATTCCAATTCCTGCTCCACTTCGGCCCCTTCCTCTTTCCCTGCTCCCTTCTAGAAGCTTGGACAACCCCCCTACCAATGCCCCCACATTCGAATAAGCTGTCATTTCGCAGGCACCATCTGCCCCCAAAAATTCTCGTGTCTGCCGCCAGACAGCCTGGAAATCCATTATAGAAACATATGGCTGTATTTCCCCCGTGCACACTAGGGCACAACAAACAACTCATTTGGCTTCAAGTTCTCCAGGCGCTGGGGACACGCGCGCTCTCCTCTGGGGGCTGCAGGCCTGGTGGGGGAAACAGGAGTAAACACACTTGACGAGTTGTCAGCCCTTTGACAGGGACGCATGGGGGGCAGGGAGCAAGGCAGGTAGACTGGGAGTACTGTTGGTAGCAGTGCAGATCCGTGAATATCATGGCATGTCTTAGGAATTAAAAGGGAGTTCGGTTGGGCTGGATTAGGCCTCCAGGCTAAAGAGCTTACTGGTTAAGGAGGAGACGAGAGCTTTCAATGGAAGGAAGTTTCATGATTGCGCCTGCTATGTATTGCCTGTTTTATTAACACTGACACATACTCATACCCAAACCACTCCCCCAGTTTATTCTACCCTTCTCACCACCAGCTTCCTGGGCCCTCTGTTCCTTCAGTGCTCAGAGCTGTTTGGGACCTCCACCCCTACGTATGAAGTTGCTTCCATTAGGAAATGACTTTCTGGTCCCCAGAGCTTGGCCCTCTGTCCATAGCTGTGGCTGTTACCATCTCAGGCTTAGTCTCTTCCTTCACTCTGGGGAACATGGAGGTGTCCCTTTGGGAGAATGGCAGTGTTCACCTCTGGGGCTTGATCCACCTTTCCCCAGCCCAGGAGGTCCCATATGTGCCTCGATGCAGGTGGCCCAGCAGTCCATTTTGTCACCTTCCAGTACCATCCCCTATCCTGTCCCCATCACCAATAGAAGTGCTAACATACCTGCCCAGTAGCCAGAGTAGTCTGCTAAAGATTTCCTGTAGATGGGGGTCCACTGGCTCTGCTGCAGAGACTAATAAAGGTGTGTTTGGCTCTAGCTCTGGCTCTAGCTTTGTTTGTTCTCCCAGGAGGCCCTGCCCTCTAGGTCTCCATGGGATAGTGAGAGGAGTGTGGATTCCGAGGTCAGGTGGACCTTGTGACAGCACGTTAGCTGAGCAATTTGGGGTAAGTCACTTAACCTTTCTGGACCTTGGTTTCCCCACAAATAAGGTGGCAGGTTTAAGTTCTCTCTCCCTGAGGGCTCGAAAGGAGAGGCTGTGTCAGGGTCTCTGTCATCTGAGCTGATGGATGATCCAGGCCATACCCTGCCTGCTTTCTCGGAGTCCTGTGGTATTGGGGTCTTTTCCAGCTCTGGCTCTGTCTGGCCACACTCAGTCATCAGCCCACGGGGTAGCACTCTACTCCATGTCCATCCCTGAGACTGTCCGTCTCAACAGTGAGGGTCTGTGCATCCACGCTCTGAGCATCCCACAGTGGGTGCTTCTCCAGTACCTATGTTTTGAGACTCCTATGTCCAGAAAGCTAAGCTGGAAAGGACCCTACATGCCCTTTGAAACTGATGCCTCCCCTACCAGATAGGACCTGTTTTACTACTTTCTGTCATTTATAGGAACAAGGAATTCACTTCCTCTTCCTTCCTTCCCTTGAGGGGGGGCTCAGCTTGGGGAACATCCTTCCTCAATGGGAGCTGAGCTCTGCCTCCTGTAAACTCCCAAGAGTCGAGTTCCAGCTCTACTTGTAGGCCTCAGACCACAGTGCCCTCCAGCCCTAAAACTTCCTAAGGAGGTCTGGAGACATTTAATTGGTCCTCAGGAGGCTTCACTGTCAAGAGACACATCTGAACCAGACTCTTTCCACTAAACCCAGAACACAGATCCTTGAAGTTTGACCCTTTTTACACTGGTTACCAGCCTTGGTGGATAGGGAAAGAGAGGTCACAAGCTGAGGCCCAGGATATGCTAAGACAGGGAAAGTGTGTTGAATAGAGTTCCAACTATAATGTAGATGTCAGCCTTCCTTCCTCTAAAAGTCACCCTCTTCTTTTACGTAATATGGGAGGGAGAAGGCCTTCTTCACTAGCCAGCTGCTCCCTAGGTGGTTCCTCTCACCCCACATCCTAGTCTGCGTAGATCCATTGGTCACCATTTGGAAATCTTGACAAAATGGAAAGGGATGGATATGGGGTGGTTTCCCTTTTCTGCCCTAGCTCTTCATCTTCCATGTCATCATCATTCTTCTCACCAAGACGTGTATGCAACAGACTTTACAGAAAGGTTGGCTAACCAAAGGGAAAAGAAGAAAATGAAAATTCAAATTAAATTGAATTTTCTATAGTCCAAGAATCCAAACTCTTTATCCTATGCCTCCCGACCCCACCCCCTCACCCACATAAGAAGTCCCTACTTCATCTTGCTCCTCTGTGTTTTGTTTTGTCTTCCTCTTCCTCCACCCAAAAAAAATCTACTCTTTTGCCATGGTGCTTTCCACTTGCCCCACTGGACAGAGCAACAGGAATGCAAATGAATCCTCAAGATACAGTTTGCTTCAAGATTTCTCTACTAGTAGGATTGCAGCATGAATTTTTTTATTTTTCCAGCTGTCTAGCAGACAATTTTTATATTATTCATGCACACATTAAGACAAACACTAATCCTCATAGACAACATAGTCTAAAACTAGAGGTGGTGTATGGGCCACATCTGACCCACACATTGTGTTTTGTCTGGCCAGCATAGTGTCTAAAAAAATTTTGAATTAAAATGTGGTATCACTACACACCCACCTGAAGATGAAAAGATTGGTGTGTAGTAGATGGTGGTGTGTAGTATGTAAAGACAAAAAAGACAACATTATGTACTGACGTGGTTGTTAGTTGCCATCGAGTTGGTTCCGACTCCTAACACCTACCACCACCACCAGAGTTTGCTGTTCTCCATGTTCCCAGCCTTCTACTATTGTTGTTGCTGTTAGGTGCCATCGAGTCAGTTCCGATTCATAGTGGCCCTACTTACAACAGAATGAAACACTGCCTGGTCCTGCGCCATCCTCACAATTGTTGTTATGCTTAAGCCCATTTCTGTAGCCACTGTGTTAATCTATCTTGTTGAGGGTCTTCCTCTTTTTCGCTGACTGCTGATGTGGAGCAACTGGAAATCTTATACACTGCTGGTATGAGTGTAAACTGGTACAATTGCTTTGGAAAACTGATTGGTAAAGCCAAACATACACATGACTTTTGACTCATAAATTCCACTGCTAGAGTACACTCAATAGCAATGCCAAAAAAAAAGGTAATAAAATGTTCAGTGCAACACCGGAAACAACTCAAATTCTAGAATAGAGTAGATCCATTGGTATACTCACAAAATGGACAATATTCAACAGTGAGAATTATCTATCCATAACTATGCAAAAAACATGGATGACTCTCACCAACAATAGCAGAGAGGAAAGGGAGGGGGTGGAAAATTGGAATTATTCTACTATAGGTTTCCTGTATCTTATGTGAAATAGTACAATATTAACACTAAGTGTATGGTAATAAAGATGCATACTGTAATCCCTAGAGCAACAACTGAAAACATAATGCAAAGAGGTTAAGCTAAAAACAAAACAAACAAGAAAAAGAGGAATTAAAAAACACATGAGCCAAACAGAAAACAAATACCAAAATGGTAGCCCTAAATCCAAACATAGTAATAACATTAAATGTAAATGCACTAACCGAACCAATTAACAGGCTAATCAGAGTAAATAAGCAAGACCCAACTATATGCTTTGTACAAAAGATGCACTTGAAAATACAAAGACAGTAAAGACAGCAAAGTAGAAGGATGGAAAAATGTACACCATGCAAACAGTTAAGTATGAGAAAGCTGGAGGAACTATTTTACTACCAGACAAAACAGACTTCAAGACAAAAATTACTACCAGAAATAAAGAGGGACATTTCACAAAGATAAAAGGGTCAATACATCAAGAAGACATAAAAATTATAACTGCATATGTACTAATAACAGAGCTTTATGATGCAAAAACTGATAGAACTGAAAGGAGAAATCAATAAATCCACAATTACAGTTGGAGATTTTAATACTCTTTTATAAGTAATTTTAGTGATTGATAGAAAAAATAGGTATAAATTAATAAGAATATAGGAAATCTAAATACTGAAACCACTTTGACTTAATTGGCATAGAACACTACACCTAATATAATTGCATAATACATATTTTCTTCAGGTGCACATGGAATGATGTGATCAAGACGGACCATAAAAATGGTTCCTAAAACAAGTCTCAATAAATTTCAAAAGACTGAAACCTTCCAGAATATTTTCTCAGACTACATAAAAATTAGAAATTAACAAAAACAAGATATTCAGAAAACCTTCAAATGTTTGGATATCAAACACATTTCTAAATCACCCATGGGTCAAAAAAGAAAGCCCAAGGGAAATTAGAAAATATTTTGAATGATAATAAAAATATAAAACATATAAAAATTTATGAGATGCAGGTAAAGCAGAGCTTAAAAAGAAAATTTATAGTTTTAAATGCTTGTATTAGGAAGAAAGGATTAAAATCAGTGACCTAAATTTCCATCTTAAGAAGCCAGAAAAAGAAAACCAAATTAAACCCAAGGTAAATAGAAGTAGGGAAATAATAAAGAACAGAAATCAACAAAATAAAAAACAAACAGGAAAAATTTAGAATTAAAGTTTGGTTCTTTGAAAATATTAATAATGTTGATAAACCCCTAGGAGGACTGATCAATAAAAGGAGCAAAACCACAACTGAACAGTATCAAAGATGAGAGAAGGGTATCACTACAGACCTTACAAATATCAAAAGGTTAGGGGAGTATTAGGAACAATTTTATGCAAATAAATTTGACAACTTAGGTGATATGGACAAATCCCTTGAAAAACACAATTTTATACACTTACATATGATAAAATAGAAAATCTGAAGAACCCTATATCTAACAAAGAAATTGAATTACTTATTTAAAACTCTCCACAAAGAAGACTCCAGGCCCAAAGGATTTCTAATGAAACATTTACAGTAAAGATAATATAATTTTACATAAAATATTTCAAAACATAGAGGAAGGACTATTTCCCAACTTATGAGTAGAGCATAACCCTGATAACAAAATCTGAAAAAGACATTACAAGAAAGGAAAATTATAGATCAATATCCCTCATCATGAACATAAAAATCTATAACAAAAGATCAGCAAACAAAATCCAGTAATACAGGAAAAGATAAATCATCTGACCAGGTGGGTTTATCTCAGGAATGAAAGGTTGGTTTATCTTTCAAAATTCAATAAAATAATAATCATATTGCTTAACAGGTACAGTGTTTCTGTGTAGGGTGATGAAAAAAAACTGAAAATGGTGATAGTTGCACAACATTGTAAACGTAACTAATTTCACTGAAACACACTTAAAAATTGTGCAAATTTTGTTATACGCATTTTACCACAATAAACTAAAAAAAAAAAAATCAGCGTAATCTGATATTAATACAATAAAAGAGAAACACCATATGATCATCAAAATAGATACAGAAAAAGCATTTGAAAAAAATTCAAAATCTGTTCACTTAAATATCTCAGCAAAGCAGGTATAGAAGAGAGCTTCCTGAATCTGATAAAGGGTATCTATATTAAGCCCTGGTGACACAGTGGTTAAGAGCTACAGCTGCTAACCAAAAGGTCGGCAGTTCGAATCCACCAGGCGCTCCCTGGAAACTCTATGAGGCAGTTCTACTCTGTCCTATGGGGTTGCTGTAAGTCGGAAATGACTCGACAGCAACAGTAAAATGGTAAATATTAAACAAAACAAAACCACAGTTAAAAGAATAAAAAGACAACTGACAGACTGGGAGAAAATATTTGCAAAACACATATCTGAAAGGACTTGTATCCAAAATATAAAGAACTCTTAAAATAAAAAGAAAGCAAAAACCCCAATTGAAACATGGGCAGATATGAACAGACACCTCACCAAAGAAGATACAGAGATGACAATTACACATATAAAAAGTTGCTCAACATCATTTGCCATTAGGGAATTGCAAATTAAAACAAGAAAAAAACAACAACAAGATACCACTACACACTTATTAGAATGATTAAATCAAAAATCAAAAAAACCTGACAATACCAAATGCTGGCAAGGATGCAGAACAACAGGAACATGAACTCAGACTTCGTTGGTGGGGATGCAAAATGGTACAGCCACTTTGTAAGATAGTTTGGCAGCTTCTTACAAAGTTAAACATAGTCTTACTATACGATCCAGCAATCACCTTCCTAGGTAGGTACTTACTCAATTCAGTTGAAAACTTACGTCCACACAAAAAGCTTTACATGAAAGTTTACAGCAGCTTTATTCATACTAGCCTCAAACTAGAAGCAACCAAGATGCCCTTCAGTAGGTGAATGGATAAACAAACTGCGGTACATCCACACAATAGAACATTATTCAGCAATGAAAAGAAATGAGCTATCAAGCTACAAAAAGACATGAATGAACCTTAAATGCATATTGCTAAGTGAAAGAAGTTTGAAAATACTGTATGATCCCAAGTGTATGACATTTTGGAAAAGACCAACAATAGAGACAGTAGGAGTCCCTCCCTGAGTGATTCAGCACTTGACTACTAACCAAAACGTTTGCGGTTTAAACTCACTCAGAGGCTTCTTAGAAGAAAGGCCTGGTGATCTATTTCCAAAAGGTCATAGCTTTGAAAACCTTACAGAGTGCAGTTCTACTCTGAAATACATGTGGTTGTCATGAGTTGGAACAGACTCGACAGCAACTGTTTCTTTTGGTTTATAGACAGTAAAAACATCAGTGGTTGCCAGAGATTTGAGGTGAGTGCGTGAGAGCTGACTAGGTGAAGAAGGGAATTTACAGGCGGTGAAACTATTTTGTATATTGTAATACATAACTATGCATTTCCAAACCCACAGAACTTTACTGCCCAAAGGGTGACCCTTAATGTTAAAAAAAAAAAAAAAAAATTTAGGAAGTTGGGGGTTTCCAGGGAAGAATCCAGACTGTGACAAGAGAATCTAACTGTATTACAAATACATGAAACCACCTCACTGAAAGGGATGAGAAGGAAGTTACCTGAGTAACTTTGTAACTCTGCAAGTAAGTGTAATCTATAAGACAAAAGTCAAAAGTACCTGCAAATAAGCAGTGTACTCTAGTTGATAAAGTTGTTTCCCACGGGGGTATGGGTTAACAATTCTGACATTGTTATACATGTATACAGGAATTGAACAATTAAGTAAATGGATGGCAGCTGGTGGGTGCCAGGTTTCTCAATGTTGGAGTGGTAATTTACAGATAAACAAGGGGAAGAGACTAGAATGATCTTTGTGGTAATGGATTAGAGTTGGAGACATAAGAATAACTCAAGTTTAGTGTAATATAGAGACGGATGGCTATATACAGATATTTATAAGTATATATACATGCTAGTAAATGCACATTTATTAGTAGTACACACATGTCAGCTGAGAGGGTGTAAAAGAAACGACACATCAGTGGCAACAAGCATACTTACCATCCAGATCTCAATTTATAATATCAGTCTCCAATTGAAGGAGCCAGGGCTCCTTGGAGAAATGGCTGGGTCAGGAAATACACAAGATGAGCCTGGAGCATGTTGTAGTGCTAAGAAGAAAAAAGTGCTCAAAAAGAAGCCAAAATCCACATACCCAAACGGGGGTATGTCAAATGGGCGAAGGAGCCAACTGCAAGAGATCCCAATGGCCAAAGCTGGAAGGATTTGAACAAAATAAATATGGCAGTATTGTACCCAAGGTATAAAATAAATATCCGTGAGTCCATACTGATATGGTTGAATATATAAATAAATGGGGAAGAAGACAGAAATTTTCCTTGCAGAATTCCAAATAATTTATGTATATACTCCACTCTCGAGGGAGCCAAAATCCCTACTCCATTAGTTGAGCTGCACATAGTGAATTCCTTCTGAAGAATACAGTATGGAAAAAGGCGAGATAAAGTGACTTTACAGTGGAGAAATCTGACAAACACTACCTCAGCCAAGGGATCATGGTCAAAATAAATAGTGATAAATCATGTTGATAGTTATGTACCCTTGATATGATGTGATGAAAGTGGCACTGTAGTCTTCCTCCCCAAAGTCTATAACCCCAGTCTAATTATGAGAAAAATATCAGATAAAGTCCAATAGAAGGGCATCCTACAAAATACTGGACCCGAGCCCTGCTGCCATCGAGTCGATTCCGACTCATAGCGACACTGTAGGACAGAGCAGAACTGTCCCATAGAGTTTCCAAGGAGCGCCTGGTGGATTTGAACTGCTGACCTTTTGGTTAGCAGCCGTAGCTCTTAACCACTCCGCCACCAGGGTTACTCCTCAAAATGGCCAAGGTCATTAAAAACAAGGAAGTCTGAGAAACTGACAGCCAAGAAGAACCTAAGGAGACATGAATAAATGTAATGTGGTATCCTGGGTGGTATCTGAAACAGAAAAAAGACATTATGTAAAAACTAAGAACATCTGAATAAAGTATGGACTTTAGTTAATAATGGCACAGTGGTTAAGAGCTCAGTTGCTAACCAAAAAGTCAAATTCACCAGCTGCTCCTTGGAAACCCTATGGGGCAGTTCTACTCTGTCCTATAAGGTCGCTATGAGTTGGAATCAACTAGACAGCAACGGGTTTAGTTTTTTTTTGTTTTAGTTAATAATAATGTATCGATATTGGCTTGTTAATTTTAACAAAAATACCATCTTACTGTAAGATGGTAATAATGGGGAAACTGGGTTTTGGGGTATTTGAGAACTCTCTGTACTATGTTCTCAATTTTTCTGTAAACTTAAATCAGTTCTAAAATAAAGTCTATTATAAAAACAGAACAGAGTTAGCATATAACCCAGCAATTCCACTCCTAGGTAGATACCCAACAGAAATAAAAACCTATGTCTGCACAAAAACATGTATACAAATGTTCATAGCAGCATTGTTCATAAATAGCCAAAAGCGGAAACAACTCAAATGTCCATCAACTGGTAGATAAAATGTAGCATATATCCATACAATAAAAAGGAATGAAGTACTGATACATGCTACACATGGATGAACCTTGAAAATATTATGCTAAGTGAAAGAAGCCAGACACAAAAAACCACATATTATCACATTTGTATGAAATGTCCAGAATAGGCAAATCTAGTGACAGAAAGTAAATTAGCTTAGGGCTGGGGTGGGGGCTGAGGTAAAATGGGGAGTGGTTCCTAATGGGTACAGGGTTTCTTTTAGGGTTGATGAAAACGTTCGAAAATTGTGGTGATGGTTTTACAACTCTGTAAATATACTAAAAGTCATTAAGTCCCATGCTTTAAGTGGGTGAACTGTATGCTATATTACTTTTATTTCATTAAAACTATTTTTAAAAACAACAACACAGCTAACATATAATTACTGGTGAAATGCTAAATGTTTTCCCCTAAGACTAGGAACGAGGCAAGGTTGTCTACTTTCATCACTTTTGTTCAGCATCATACTAGAGATCTTCAGCCAGTACAATAACACAAACAAAAGAAATAAAAAGCTAAGATTTGGAAAGGAAGAAATAAACCTGTCTGTATAGGCAGATGACATGATTACTTACGTAAAGAACTGTAAAGAATTAACTAAAAACTACTGTTGTTGTTGTTAGGTGCTGTCGAGTCAGTTCAGACTCACAGCAACCCTATAGGACAGAACGGAACTGCCCCATAGGGTTTCCAAGGAGCAGCTGGTGGATTTGAAGCTCTTAACCACGATGCCACCAGGGCTCCCAGAACTAATAAATGAGTTAAGCAAGTTCAAGTCAGTATGTACCAGTCAGTTATATGTCTTCATGCCAGAAGCAAACTGGAAAATTTAGTTAAAAACAAAACTAAAACAAGACACCAGACCAAAAACCAAACCCAATGCCATCAAGTCCATTCTGACTCATAGGGACCCTATAACAGAGAACTGCCCCATAGGGTTTCCAAGGAACAGCTAGCTGGTGGATTCGAGCTGCCGACCTTTTGGTTAGCAGTCAAGCTCTTAACCACTGTGCCACCAGTTCCTTTAAGTAGCATTAAGAACACCAGAAAATGCTTAGGAATATGAAGTTCAAATTTTGTTTACAGCACTTTAGTTCTTCTTGCTTTTTTGCTTTCTGGAATTGCTACTGGATGTTAGCACATATTACCTTTCTTATCTTTTTTCTCTGCTTTCTAATGGACGAGCTCCTTAATTTAATGTTCTAATTCAATCAATGGAATTCATTGTACCATTTAGCCCAACTACGTGTTCATTATTTCAATTACATTTTTCACACATAATATTTTATTTGGTTATGATTTTTTTTTATCCTTGTTCCACACTGCTGCTATTTTCCCTTATCTCAATATCTACCATGCCATCTTTAAATTCTTGGTTGTCTTTTCAAATATTTCTGCTTCTGATGGTATTCACTTTTTCCTTTGAAGCAGTTTTCAGGTATCCAACAAATCTAGCTTGTGAGTTCAAATTTCACTGGGTGTACAGGCTAATAGTCTGGTAAGAAATACTGGGCAAGGGTCAAAGACCAGACTGTTAAGTGTTCGAGGGCATCCCACCAAACCAATCAGTTGCTGTGGAGTCAATTCTGACTTATAGGGTTTTCACGGCCGTGATCTTTCAGAAGCAGACTACCAGCCTTTCTTCTGAGGCATCTCTGGGTGGGTTTGAACAGCCAACCTTTCAGTCAGTAGTAGTCCAATGCTTAACTGTTTGCGCACCCAGGGACTCCATCCCACCATACCTTATGTCAGGGCCTTACCTTTAAACCCCTTTAAACCCCAGCAGCTCTTACAGGAGGCAGTCTCCCAGTGTCCCTAGATTACAGTCCACTAACTCTGAAAGGGAAAGGGTGGAAAGTGAAATGCCTAAGGCAAGTTATTCCACAACTGTTTTCATCAACTTCCCACTTTTACTTATCAGGGCTTTTTCACTGCCCTGTTATTACCCCTGTGGTAACCTGCACCTGGCCTATGGCCTCAACTTCTACAGCACAAGGGTCAGCTGTGATTGTCCCAAGGCAGAGGTCAGCCCATTCTTCTGTAAAGGGCCAGACAGTAAATATTTTTGGCTTTGTGGGCCAATCAGTCCATCACAACCACCCAACTCTGCCTTGGTAGTGAGAAAGTATGGCTGTTTTCCTGTAAAACTTGATTTAAAAAACAGGTAGCAGGCTGAATGTGACTAGAGGGCGAGTTTGCCAACCCCTGCCCCAAGGCAAAGGGTGGGGTTGGGAGCAAGGTGGCAAAAGCAGAATTAAAATTATTTTCTTAACATATCCTATTACTGCTTCTACCAGCAGCCTTATCTTAGAAGTTGCAGCCACCCTCTCCACAACAGTTGAAAACTGTCTTCTCACTCCCCAGGGGTTTCTCACTTTTATTGTTTTTCTAGATCCCATTTTGCCTTTATAGTCCTTCTAGGCAGGGAGCAAGAAGTACATGCTAATTTACCATCCTGGCAGGAACGGGAAACCAAGTCAACTATTGTTTTCTTTATATATTTTTGGCGGCAAAATTGTGTTTATTTAAAAAAAAAAAAAATCTGGACTATGAACGCACTTTACTGCTTCAGTTGAAGAACCCCAAGCCAAATAAAAAGACCAATACGAAAAGGGCATAACTGGCTACTTTCTTAAAGATACGTAAAAACAATCAAATGCTACAGTGTGGGAAGACAATCACCCCCTTGTCAGGAATCACAACATCTTCCAAATAAAGAATATGACCCATCTGCCATATTGAATTGATATTTATTTCAGGACATGCCATGTCAAAATAAAACAAAAGAGTCAACCGTTACCTTCAACAACAATATTGCATTATAAAAGCACTTTACAACTCCATCTCGTCTTTCAGCATAAGTTACTTGTATGTGGGCTAATGATTATCTGAAAGCATTTCTCTATTCAGATCAATAATCCAAGTGCTCTCTGAATATTACAAGGTGACAGTAAGTGGGAAGTGGAGGAGGAAGAAGAAAGACAGGAGAATAAGGTTCTTAGTTAAAGGGTTTTGTTGCCATGAGGGGATGAGGAAGTATGAAGATATTTTTGCTGTCTTTTCACCTTTATAGTGTGTTAAGTAATGCTTACAACATAAATTTAGCAGGGTTTTCCTGAGCTGTAACTCAGAAATTTTCTTCCTGCAAACAATGTATTTACAAATGTGTTTATTAACTTACACAGCAATCTCACAATAACTAGTAAAGGTTAAAAGGGTGCACTCCTAGTATATGTGTTTGCAGTGTTTTAAGAGAAATACATATTGCCATGGTGATCAAGCTCTAAATATTGAACAAAACGTCCAAAAATTGAGAGTAGTTAAAAAAAAGCAAAGAAATAAATATCATCAAAGAAAAAAAAAGATTAATTGTAGCTTAAATATAAAACTAAATCACTAGTTAATTAACCAAACTATACAGATCTAATAAAAGGCAAAACCAGCCTCAGCAACCCAACATAAAAAAAAAAAAAGCTAGAAAATAAGGCATAAGTCTGCATAATATTATATTTTATTTCCATTCTCTTTCTCCTCTTCTGTGTATGCTTTTTCAAATCTGCCTATAGGGGCTTATAAAAAAAACTGTTTCCTTCTTCAGTTTGACCTCAAATATCCTGAGTAAAGTATCTGCTATTCTGCTGCTGAGGGTTCTTTCATTGATAAGTTTTAGATATCATTGTTTCTATTGGTTATAGCAGTTTTGATCATGGTGCCAAATTAAAATTCTTCCACTGGTTCTTTTTAAAGGAATTTGACTTCAACAGTGCCTTGCCTGCCCAGCATTTTTAAGAAAAGATAACTCAAGAGAAATCTATTGCTTTAAAAGGTTTTTCTAACAAATAGAATAACTCTAAGTTGACAATTTAAAAATCCTGGGAGAAATAATTCACCAGAACTTTGTGATTTTTACAATAAAGAATTAAATATTAAAAATCTATACTAAATCATTTGTTCACGTCTCTCTCCCAGAATCTAATAAAGCACATGTGAAAGGGTCATTTGTTTTGGTCATAAATACATTTTATGTTCCTCTACTTGTAAGTACTCAGTATGTTCATTAGGACTCATTTTGAAGATGCATCAGAACTCTTTTCTTATTCAAGCACTGCCCACCATGATAGCTGAATTCTGACCTCAAAGAAGGTCTAAGTAATTTATATCAGAGCTCATGAATTATTTTGGACACTTTTGCCCAAAAGTCCTAAAGGAAGTAGTATTCCTAAAATTGAAAGGTAATTCCATGGGCTTGGTCTTACTTCTGCTTTGCCACTTTGTTTTGAGGAAGGGAGGGTGAGAACAGAGAATGGGAGAGGTGAGAAAAGAAGGGAAAGATCAAGCAGGTAGGCAAGTGCTGCTTTGAACATACTACTCCTTAACCAAGCCACACTTGTAATATTGACATTTTCATCATTTTGAAGTACATTATCATAACATTAAAAAAGGAAAAAAAAATGTTAAGAAAATGTATCTAATTTTTAAAGTTATTACTGGAATATGCTGAAATCTTTTGGCTTTTTGTAAAACATAAATAATGAAGACACTGACTTTTTTTTGTGCTTATGAAGCTAACAGATCATCTCCACAAGACAGGCAGCAATGATGAATTGCAATACGTTATTACTGAAGGGAAAAGGTTCAAGCCAATATTCACACTGCAGTCAATGAAAAAGTAAAGGGGCCAAAGCAGTGAGCTTCTGGAGAAGAGCTGAAGATGCTGGCGGGATTAGCAGGAACAGCCTCCTTCACTGACTGGCTGCTCCTGAGGCTTTTCCAGTTTTATGTCAATCACTGAAACAAAAGTTAAGGACTCATAAATGGGGAAGTACAATTCTGCTGAACACGGACTTCTCTGGTAAGCCCCTTACATTCCTATTTGACTTCAGAGTTTACCCAGTCACTATTTTCTATATAGCTACCTCACGATATGAGGATATGGAATAAACTTGCTTATACCTACCACATGCAGGAAGGGTTGGAATGAGGTTCAAGCCCTACTCGTCAGAATCTATCCTAAGAAAATTATTATACAGCACAAGAAACCACATGGAGATACCATTCCTTACTGAATTATCTATAATAAAAACCTGAAAACAGCCTTGAAGAGAATTCCAACAACAAAGGGAGAATCTAATAAAGCATGGGACTTTGATTCAGTAGAGCACTATATGTTTTCAAAGCCTTTATTACTTTTAATGGCATCAACTTCTGGCTGTAAAAGGAAACAGCACAATATTCCTTTGCCAACAGGGGCTCTAAAGACAAGCATTAACAATAGAATTTTCTGAAGAAACAGAAAGGATACTGTCTTCTCTGCTTCTGTCCTGTGTGCTTTCCATTCCAGGCAACGCTGCTGCAACACGTCGGAAGAGCTGTGACAAAGAGAGAAATATGATAATTGGGAAGGAAAATTTAGCAAGTGGTATCAAGTAAAGGTGGATGACCATTGGATGAATTAAAGGATATGGCTTTCCTAAGTTTTTTGTAACTTAGACTTTAGCATCATGAGCATATTAAAATGTCTACTCACTCTATAAATGAATTATATGAAAAGCAGTATGCTACATACAAAGAGTATGAATACATTATCCCTGCTTTCCAACTAGTGAGATAAGAAACAGCTATGAAATAAGCAGCAAAAATGTTATTTGAGTAATAAAAATAAAATATTACAGGAACTCGGAGTAAGGACAGATATTTAGTAAAACTGTACAGAGACATTCTTATCTTTCATAAGTGGTTAGGTTCTAAAGTCAGTATATATAATAAAAATCAATTTGGTCAAAACTACCCTTGACAATTCCTTAGGAAAGCACTATGTTAGAGATTAACACACCACCTTTCAAGTCCAACACAAGCTGGCTTTTCCTCTATCACTGGAATGAGTGCCAGTGGAAGTGGCTGGCTTGTGTTTGAGGTATGATGTAACGAAAAATATCTCCAACAGGAAAATCACCTCAAGTCTGGTAAGATGTTCACTATGAGAGGCATGTGGGAAAGGAAATCAACAGAAGGAAAAATATACCTCCTATCTTGTCTGATCCTAGGTACAAGAATGGCAGATGAAGTTGCCTAATTTTTTCAATTATTTCTGTTTTTGTTAGGCACACAGTGTAGCAGTTAAACGCACATGTGATGTTAACTCCCTTGTACTCATTACCTGCTTAACTGAGGCACTGTCTCAGGCTCTCTATGGACCGAGTAATGAACAAGATGTAGTTACTGAATTCATAGAGCTCACGATTTGGCAAAGGACACAGACTCAAACAATCCCCTATGTCACAATGCGATGAGTGCTATAAACCAAGGATGTACAAAATGATATGAGAATACAGATGCAAAAAGACCCTCTCAGGAGGCTGGAAAAAATCTCTAGGAGGTGTCAGCTGAGTTGATTTAAAGCAGTCTTAAAATTTCATGTGGCTGAAAAATGTGCAAAGTGCTGAGTTTAAATGTTCCATAAATGTTGCTAAATTAAATTGAGAAGGAACAGAATGAACAGAAGGCCAGAGGTGAGAGACTGGAACTGCAATAACAATTAGGAGACCAAAGATTAACTGGTAGATCCATTAGTCAGAGAAAAATGCATACAAGGAAACTGACAAGCCTCCATCATCTACAAAGTTAAAGATATTAGAGAGACACAGAAGAGTAAACAAGTTGTGACTTCACAAACATTTTTATTTTGTTTTTCTTATTTTTACCTTTGAAACTAATTAGAAGGAAATACTTCAGGAAAGCTTTCCGGAAAAGCTGTGAAGCCCCTCCCTCTTGACCAGTGATACTCAATACTCACAGTGTTATCAGAATTACCTAAGAAGTTTAAAAACAGATTTTCAGCACCATCCCCAAAGACTGGTTCAAATGGTTTAGAGTGGGGATGAGACTTCAGTGCTTTACTAAAAAATACCTGGGTTCACAATAGCCTAAAGGTGGAAACAACCTAAAGGCCCATCAACAGATGAAGAATCATACAGGTGGGTTTTTTGCTACCAAATCTTGTATAAAACAGCTCAATAATGTGGGATTCTTCCTGTATTCTCCTATCCCTGCTCCTCAAAAAATATTCCTCTATAAACACTGCTGAACCACCAGCAATTTATTAAGAACCGGTAAAAGTGGTGAATGTACTTTCACAACAAAACAAAGCACCATTCCTGACAGTAAATAACTTGCTTTCTTTCATCACAGTCTTATATATAAGTGTGAAATAAGGAAAAACTACCTTTTAACCAATGCAGTAGGAACAGAGTGAAAAGTATGGTGAATTTACAACCTTGCAATCACAATGAAACAGTTATCCTGTGCATAATCCAAAAATTTGGCAAGCCTCTTCTTTTTTTCCAAAAACTATGCTACATTTGTATTTTTTCACTGTTTGAAAATAGATGCTAGCTCATGAGGCTAAAACCTTAGACTACAGAATACATGTACTGTTACTTCACAGTATGTTTTAAAATTTGATAACCTCAACCCATACTCAAAGCACACTTACCTGTTTTACATTATATCCTGCTTTTGCACTAGTTTCAATAAACATAACATTCAGCTCTTTGGCTTTCCTTTCTCCCTCCTCAATTGACACTTGCCTGTAGAAAAAGAATATAAATAAATTATATTTTTAAAACATATTATAAAAACTATGAACAAAGCTCTGAAAATAATTTTTCTTGATATTGGTAGTGATTACAGATGCAAATCTAGTTTAAAAATTCATTAAGCTGCAGCACAATTAAACTGTGCTCTTTTCTGTTGTTATACTTCAATAAACAGTTTTTTTAAAAGGTATTTTTTTACTGATCGGCTTTGACTTGGCTGAGCTCATCTTCTTTTTTATTAAAAACATTTTAATAGCCTGTTTCCTTCCTTTAATATTGGATCATAAGCATTTACCCTTCTGCTTCAAAGCTTTATGTGAAATAATTTTTATGTCTGTATAATTTCTATAGTAGCAAAATTATAAACTATGCAAATTATGTACATAAATTATATAACCATTTCCAAACTGTCAGAAACATATACTGTTTTCAAATTTCACACTATGAAAAATGTTGTTATAAACATCTTCGTGACTAATATTTTGTGTACTGTGGATCACTTCCTTAGATTGGATTTCCTGGAGTTTTGTAAGTAGAACAAGTGAGTCAAAAGACTTACGTATTTTAAAGCCTCTTGATACATAATACTTTAACACTTCTTTTACAGAGCATTTTGGGATGTATTATAATTAACAATGTGTTTCAAACTGTGAGCTCTTCAAGTGTAAGACTATCTTATTTATCTTGGTATTCCTAGTGCCTACCTGGCACGTAGGTATTCTATATATATGAATGTTCTAATTAAACAGATCTAAACATCAGCTGACAAACCCTGCTTCCTACAATCAAAGTAATGGAAGACGAGATCGGGCGCGTTCAGGGTGGTATGGCCATAGACGAGAATTTCCACAAGCTCCCACTACATCTATCCACCTTCCTACTCACATGTGTGCCCATATATTCCACCTCTACTTTTGTTAGTATAGAGGAACTATCCTTACTCCCAAAACTGCCTGTGTATTAGATTCCATTCCCGTCTTCTCTAGAAGGTATTATTCTAGAAATTCTCCCCTCTCTAAAAACATGGACATTCTCTTACACATTCCAACTGTGAACATTTCATATTTGCTTTATCATCCTGTCTGTAATGTGTGTGTGTATATAAATAAAATACATACACATATATATTTTTCTTAACAGTCTGAAAGTTGCCAGTCTGTAGCCCTTTACCCTAAATAGTTCAGCAGTGTGAATTCTCTAAAAACATTCTCTTACATAACCACAGTACAATTACTAAAATCCAGAAATTCACACGGATACCATTATAAAGTCTACAAATTTTATTCAAGTTTCGTCACTTATCCAGATGTTCTTCATAACAAATTAAATATTTCTTTTAAAGAGAAACTTCTTCAACTGTTTGGTACCCATACAAGGGGAAAAAGAGAT
Organism: Dugong dugon; assembly: GCA_030035585.1. Lineage (NCBI taxonomy): Eukaryota > Metazoa > Chordata > Mammalia > Sirenia > Dugongidae > Dugong > Dugong dugon. The sequence goes on along the minus strand of CM057467.1, from coordinate 73,380,781 downwards.
AAATTTGAACATGATATCATTATAACTCATGAATTTAAATACATTTGCAGTAATTATTATTATTGATTCTCAAACTGTTCATCTTCAGCCAATGGAGCTTCTTTAATTTGGCTCCTGAGTCTAACACAATCCCAACAGTTTTTAATAACTTCCTTGACTTATGGTGTGAAAAGATAATCCAGACACATTTTCTGCCTCCAATTTCCAAGTAGTTATTTCTTAAGTAGCACCGGTTCCTTTAGAGAGAAATGGTATTTAGAGATGGCAGTCTGGTCATTCCTCCTTGTTTAGGTCTTTTCAGTGAACTGAGATAGAAAATATTAAAATTTTTAATGCTAAAACATATCATAAGGGGAAAAAAAGATCATGAATTCATACTTCAACTACTACGATTGCCTAGTTTTCCTTCTACTTTTGTGGCAAATTTCTCCTTTCTGTTTATTTTGCTATTTCCTTAACATCTAAACTGTAGTTCTTAAACCGGCGCAGTTTTGGCCCCCTCCCACCCAGGGACATTTGGTAATGGTGGGAGAAATTTTGGATTGTCACAACTAGGGGAGCAGGGCACTACTGCTATCTGGTGGGTAGAAGCCAGGGATGCTACTAAACATCCTATAATGTGCAGGACAGTCCCCTACAACAAAGAATTACCTGACCCAAAAATGTCATTCATGCTGAGGTTAAGAAATGTTCTAAATGTTGGATGTCTGAAAATGTACTGCTTGGACCTCTTTATCAAAAATCATTCCCTTGATGATCCCATCCAGTCTCATGGCTTTAAATATCATCTATATGCTGATGGCACCCAAACTAGTATATCTAGCCTGGACCTCTCATCTGAACTCCAGACTCATATATCCAACTCCTTACCTGACATATTCACTTAGGTATCTAACAGTCATTCCAAACTTAACATAACCAAAACTGAGTTCATGATACTCACTCCCAAACCAGATCTTCATGTGTTTTCTCCCACCTCAGTTAATAACAGGCACTCAGGCCAAAAATCTAGGTATCATCCTTGATTCATCCTTCTCTCACATCCCACATTCTGTCCGTCAGTATCTCCTGAAAGTTCTATCTCCAAAATATATCTGCATTTGATCATGTATCAGCACACAAGCTGCCACCATCCTGGTCTAAGTCATCATCTTTTGTTGCCTGAACTGCAGCCTGTATCCTTGCTTCTACCCTTGCCCCTCTGTTTTCAATAAATCAAACAGTGATCCATGAAAAGTATGTCAGAGCAGGCTACTCCTCTGTTCAAACCCTCTAATCTTATTCAGAATAAAGAAAAACCTTACTTTGCTCTACATGATCTGGTCTTCATTATCTTTTTATTTTTTACCTCATTGCCTACCACTCTTCCCCTCATTATCTTTATCCAGCTATATACATCTCCTTGCTGTTCTCTGAGTAAGCTAGGTATGTTCCTGCCTCGGGGCCTTTCTATTTTCTGAGCCTTCTGCCTAGAACCCCTTCCCCCTCAAGATATCTGCACAGTTAGCTCCCTTACTTCTTTCACATCTTTACAGAAGGTCAACAGTCACCTTCTCAGTGAGCTCTTCCACTGCCATTTTATCTAAAATTTCAAACCCACCCTAGACATTTCATATCCCCCCTTCCGTGCTATACATTTCCCCTTAGCACGTATCACTATAACACACCATGTATTTTATTGTCTGCTTCATTCTTTGAAACAAAAGCTACTTGAAGACTTGTCCTTTTTGGTTCCCTATTCTATCCTATAGCAGCAGCAGCTGGCACATTGAGTGACAATAAATATTTCTTGAAAGAATGACTATTAGTTTGTAAATCTTACATGTGACGGACTCTAGGCAGAAATTATAACTGGTTTTAGAATCATAAGCATATTCACGAAGGTATCTGTAACTAGTTGGCATTGAGTTGACTCTAGATCATGGTGACCCCATATGTGTCAAGCTCCATGGCGTTTTCAAGTGCTGACTTTTCAGGAGTAGTTCACCAGGTCTTTCTTCCGAGGCACCTTTGGTTGGACTCAAACCTCCAACTTTTCAGTGCACAGCTGGGCGCTTTAACTGTTTGTATCACCCAGGAACTCTGAGATAACAACAAGTCACACTAATAAAATGCTTGAAGGCTAGTTATAGCAATGGTCCTCGACTATGGTTTGATTGTGTCAGAATCACTTAATCACTCAGGGACACTATTTAAAATAGATTCATGGGTCCCATCCTAGACCACTGAATCATAATATCTACAGGTAGGACCAAACCCCTAAATTTAAAAAAATTAGCCATGATTCATTAAAGCCACAGTCATATAAGAGTCTAATAAGCTTTATTTACCACGTCATTTTCAGGCTTGAAATGTCTGGGAATCACTAGACTGCAGGAGATAGAGAACTGAGCATGCAGGAAATTATTTCGAGGCAGTGAAACAAATATCCTCTGATCTTTCCTCCAAGTCTTTTTAAAAAAGCATTAACTCTCAAAGAAAGTAAAAAAGGCATTTAACTTCGAATTTTTTGTTTTTAACTAAAACCTTTTTATCGATCACAAGAGTAATAAACGTTTAAAAAGACTGATCATTATAATCAATCAAGCAAGCAATAAAAGTCCTCCATAATCCCACCCCTTTCCCAAAGACATAGTAAATTTCATATATTCTTATCCAGATTTGTTTTAAGTAAATAAATATATCTCTACTATCTTTTGTTTATAACAGAAGGGAAATCATACTGTATACACTGATCAAGTATTTTAAAAGTTTCATGTGTTAGACATCAATAAATTCCTCTCATTCTTTTTAGTGACTACAGAATATTTCATTCAGGGGCGTGGTCAACATGGCAGACTAGTTAGACACTTCCTATATCCCTCTTATAGCAAAGACCTGGAAAAACAAGCGATTTGATTCTATGTGAACATCTGGCAGCCCTGAACAAGACAAGGTTAAGAAACCCATCTGAGTCATACCGGAGAGGAAGACTGTGGAAGAGGTGAGGAGCGCTAGAGCTGCGGCGGTGACACAGCAGACACAGCCACGCCAGGACACGGTGAAGCAGGCAAACAGCTGTGCTGTGCGCAAGCTCTAGAAACAGTTTCCACATTGAGAGAGACCCGGCAGCAGATATACCTATCCAAGATGCTCATCGAACCCCACGTAAGGTAGATCCCAAAAGAAAGTCACCAAGACATATTATAATCAAACTTAGCAAAACCAAAGATAAAGAGAGAATGTTAAGAGTGGCTAGGGATAAAAGAAAAGTCATCTACAAAGGAGAATCGATTAGAATAAGCTCAGACTACTCGGCAGAAACCATGCAGGCTAGAAGGCAATGGAATGACATATTTAAAGCCTTGAAGGAAAATAACTGTCAGCCAAGAGTTGTATATCCAGCAAAACTGTCTCTCAAATATGATGGCGAAATTAGGGCATTTCCAGATAAACAGAAGTTCAGGGAATCTGCAAAAACCAAACCAAGATTACAAGAAATACTAAAGGCAGTCCTACGGTTAGATAATAACACCAGCTAACAACGCAAGACTAGAACACAGGGTAGAGCAACCAGATATTGACTCAGATATGGAAATCAAAATTACATCAAAGCTGAAACATTGAAAATAGGGAAACAGCTATCAATATGTAAAAAAAAAAAGAGAATAATATTAAAAAAAAGAGGGACTTAAAAAATGGAGACATTGATTTTCTATATGGAGGGGAAGTTAAGGCAATATAATAATAAAAGACTGGTATAAACTTAGAAAATTAGGGGTAAATATTAAGGTAACCACAAAGGAATCTAACAATCCTACAAATAAAAAAAAAAAATATTTCATTCATAAATTACTATTTAAATATCCAATCTGCTGATTAACATTTAAATTGATTTTATTTTTTTAAGTATTACAAATAATTTTGCAACAAACATTGTTGTATATTCATCTTTTTACATTTCTGTGTTACTGTGGGATAAATTACTGCAGATAGCACCGAGGCAGTGAATACTTAAAATTCTGATATTGTCAAATTCCAATAAAGTTGTGTTAGTTATATTTTTAGTGTATGAGAGTTTTTGTTTATTCAGACTCTTGGTGATACGATGTATTATCAATCTTGTAAATCTTGGTCAATCTAATAGCTAGATTTCTATATTTATGCATTTAAACATATCAGCCTTTCCCTTTAAGGTTTCATGCCATGCTTATAAAAAGCCACCCACCATCAAAAGGTTATTTTAATGCTTTTATGGTTCATTTATTAACATTTAAATATTTCATCGATCTGAAAATTATTTCAATGGAATGAATAAGGCTCTAATCTTTTTCTTCCCCACAGTGCCTTTTTTTTCTAAATTTTATTTATTTTGTTGTTGAGAATGTACACAGCAAAACATACACCAATTCAACAGTTTCTACATGCACCGATTAGTGACACTGATTACATTCTTCGAGTTGTGCAACCATTCTCACCTTTTCTGAGTTGTTCCTTCCTCATTAACATAAATTCACTACCTCCTAAGGTTCCTATCTAATCTTTTGAGTTGCTGTTGTAACTCTGATCTCATATAGATAGTTCTTAAAAAGAGCATAATGCTCAAGGCAGACATTTTTTACTAGTGAAACTAAACTATTTTTCAGTTTTAAGATGACTTCAGGGGATATTTTTGGTTTAAGGTTTGAAGATTATCTCAGGATAATAGTTTCAGGGGTTCATTCACCCTCCAGGGCTCCACAAAGTCTAGAGTCCATGAGAAATTGAAACTCAGTTCTGCATTTCCCCCCTTTTGATCAGGATTCTTCTACAGAATCTTTGATCAAAATGTGCAGTAATGGTAGCTAGGCACCATCCAGCTCTTCTGGCCTCACAGCAAAGGAGGCAGTTAGTTGTTCATGGAGGCAATTAGCCATACATTCCATATTCTCCTTCTATTCCTGACTCTCCTTCTTCCTCTGCTGCAAGTGAATAGAGACCAATTGTTGGCTTTGGATGGTCACTTGCAAGCTTTTAAGACCCAGGCACTATGCAACGGACTAGGAGGTAAAACAGAATCAATAAACATGTTATTATTCCAATTAACTGAGATGTCCCATGAAACCATGACCCTAAACCTCTAAACCAAGGCACCAAATCTCATGAGCTGTTGATTGTACATAAGCAGCCTCAATAGCTTTTTTTCTTTTTGTCATTGTTGTAAATATATCTATCAATTTCTGCCAATTCAACTTTTTACAGGTGTACAACTTATTGACAGCAATTACAATAATCGGCTGTGCAACCCCACCCTGAATCAATGTGATTTTCTCATCACTGTTAACCCCTCCCTACTTACATCCTCCCTCCCCTGGTAATCAATAATAAACTTTGGTCTCCATACATCTGGCCTTTTCATATAAGTGAGGTCATGCAACGTTTGTCCTTTTACGATTGGCATACTTTGCTCAGCATAATGTCTTCAAGCTCTATCCATACTGTAGCATGTATCGAGACATAATTTCTCCTACAGGCTGATAGTATTTCACTGTATGTATGTACCACATTTTGTTTATCCATTCATCTGTTCATGGTGATTTAGGTTGTTTCTACCTTTTTGCTATTGTGAATAGTGCTGCAATGAACATTGGTGTACATGTCTCTTTTTGAGTCTCTGCTTTCAAGCCTTTTGGGTATATACCTAGAAGTGGAACTGCTGGATGATATGGTAGATCTATTTTTAGTTTTTTGAGGAACAGCCACAGTTTTACACAGCATCCGTACCATTTTGCATTCCCACCAGCAATGGATAAGGGTTCAACTTCCCCACATCCTCGCCACCATTTGTTATTTTCTGTTTTTCAATCTTAGCCATCCTAGTGGGAGTGAAATCGTATCTCATTGTCGTTTTGATCTGCATCTCTCTGATGGCTAATGATGCCGAGTATCTTTTCATGTTTGGTGGCCATTTGAATGTTCTCTTTGGTGAAATGTCTATTCAAGTCCTTTGTCCATTTTATAATTGGGTTATTTGTCTTTCTGTTGTTAAGCTGTCGAAGTTTTATATGTATTTTGGTAAGGCTGTAATCTTTTTTTTTTTAATTGTACTTCAGGTGAAGGTTTACAGAACAAATAGTTTCTCATTAAACAGTAGTACACATATTGTTTTATGACACTGGTTAACAACCCCATGACATGTCAACCCTCTCCCTTCTCGATTTTTTTATTTTTTTTTTGGTGAAAATATACATAGCCAAAGATACACCATTTCAAAAATTTCTACATGCACAGTTCAGTGACATCGACTATGCTCTTCCAGTTGTGCTGCTATTCTCACTTTAGATGAAGGTTTACAGAACAAAATAGTTTCTCATTAAACAGTTAGTACACATGTTGCCCTATGACAATGATTAACAACCCCACTACAAGTCAACACTGTCCTTACTCAACCTTGGGTTCCCCATCACCAGCTTTCCTGTCCCCCTCTGCCTTCTAGACCTTGTCCCTGGACTACCATGCCTCATTAGTCCTGTTTCGTTATATGGGGCTGTCCAATCCCCGGCTGAACGTTGAACCTCATAAGTGACATCACCACTGAGCTAAAAGGGTGTCTGGGGGCCATACTCTGAGGGTTTCTCCAGTCTCTTTCAAGCCAGTAAATCTGGTCTTTTTGTGTGTGTTAGAATTTTGTTCTACATTCTTCTCCAGCTCTGTCCAGAACCCTCTGTTGTGATTCCGGTCAGAGCAGTCAGTGGTGGTAGCTGGACACCATCTAGCTGTACTGGACTCAGTCTGGTGGAGGCCATGGTAGCTGTGGTCCACTAGTCCTTTGGACTGATCTTTTTCTTGTACCCTGTTCTCTTCATTCTCCCTTGCTCCCAAACAGATGAGACCAGTGGAGTGTATCAGATGGCTGCTCACAGGCTTTTAAGACCCCAGATGCTACTCACCAAGGTAGAATGTAGAACACTGTCTTTATAAACTGTGTTATGCCAACTGAGCTAGATGTTCCCTGAGACCATGGTCCCCACAGCCCTCCACCCAGCAATTCAGTCCCTCAGGGAGTTTGAATGTGTTTATGGAGCTTCCATGACCTTTCCTTGTACAAGTTGTGCTGGTTTCCCCAGTATTGTGCACTGTCGCACCCTTATCTATTGCCTACTTAGTATCCGCCCCCACTCCACTCCTCCTATCCCTGGTAACCAACAAACATTGTTACTTCCTGTGTGTAAAGTTTTTCATGGGTTTTTTACAACAGAGGTCTCATACAATATTTGTCCTTTTGTGATTGACTTATTTCACTCAGCATAATGTCCTCTAGTTTCATCCATGTTATGAGATGCTTCACAGATTCATCGTTGTTCTTTATCATTACGTAGTACTCCATTGTGTGTATGTACCATAGTTTGTTTATCCATTCATCTGTTGATGGGCATCTAGGTTGTTTCCAACGTTTTGCTATTGTGAACAATTGTGCCATGAACATGTGTGTGCCTATGTCTATTCGAGTGACGACTCTTCTCAAGGATATACTCCTAGGAGTGGGATTCCTGGATCGTATGGTATTTCTATTTCTAGCTTTCTAAGGAAGTGCCATATCATTTTCCAAAATGGTTGTATCATTTTGCATTCCCACCAGCAGTGCATAAGAGTTCCGATCTCCCCATAACCCCTCCAACATTTGTTATTTCCAGTGTTTTTGATGCATGCCAGTAATGCCAGGGTGAGATGGTATCTCATTGTGGTTTTAATTTGCATTTCTCTAATGGCTAGTGAACGGGAGCATTTCCTCATGTGTCTGTTGGCCGCGTGAATGTCTTCTTTGGTGAAGTGTCTGTTCATTTCCTTTGCCCATTTTTTAATAGGATTATTTGTCTTTTTGTTGTAGAGGTGTTGGATTTTCTTGTAGATTATGGAGATTACACCTTTGTCTGACTTGTACTGTCCAAAATTTTTTTCCCAGTCTGTAGGTTCTCTTTTTACTCTTTTGGTAAAGTCTTTGGAAGAGCATAGTTGTTTGATTTTTAGGAGATCCCAGTTACCTAGCTTATCTTCTGAGGTTTGTGTGTTGATGGTTATGGTTTGTATTCAGTTAATGCCGTGTGTTAGGGCCTGTTGCGTTGGTCCTATTTTTTCTTCTATGAACTTTATAGTTTTTGGCTTTATATTTAGGTCTTTGAGCCACTTTGAATTAGTTTTTGTACACGGTGTGAGGTATGGGTCCTGTTTCAGTTTTTTGCAGATGGATATCCAGTTTTGCCAGCACCATTTGTTAAAAAGACTGTCTTTTCCCCATCTGATGGACTTTGGGCCCTTGTTGAAGATCAGGTGACTGCAGGTGGATGGATTTACATCTGGGTTCTCAATTCTGTTCCCTTGGTCAATGTATCTGTCATTGTACCAGTACCAGGCTGAAGGTTGTAATCTTTTTAAACGTAATCTTTTTAAAGGTGATAGCCTGACAAAAATTACCATGAAAGATGGTAATTCCAAAGCAATGGACAAATACTACCCTAAAGAAAAATTATTGTAAATATAATTTACATAAGTTTCTAGCATTTGTACACTTAACTGAAATATTAAGCAATAAAGGAACAGACACCTATTAGCACCCTCTTAGACGACTCTCCCTACAAAGGAAAACAATATAGATATACAATTTTTCCTTTAAAAATGAAGGTACCTAGGGAATCTCTATTAGAATGAATATATCGATATAATCTTTAAATTATCATATTGGTGATAAATAGGGAAAATTTATATCATGACAATTCATGTCCAAAAAGCTTTTCATAAAGAAAAGATGAAGTCATACTTTGAACTTGCTCTTAAGTTCATAAAGACTTTTTTGCAACTGTACTACCAATGCCAGCTGAGGTACCACAGAAAAAAAATGGGCTCAACAGGTTTACAAGCCTTTAAACACACTGGATTTCTTGGCAACATTTTAATTTAACAGCATTAGTTCACTACCTGAATTTCAATATCCAACTCATGAATAAACAAACAATACATAGTAAAATTGCCTGCTAGTAAGTAGAATGGGGAAGACTATTTAAAGCCGAAAAAATAACTGCAAATATCCAACAGGTCACTTAAGAACACTGAAAGCAGATACTCAAGCCATGGGTTCTACAGTGAATGCTAATACATTTTACACCCTGTGACTTGAATATGGCTTTGCTCATTTGACTAAGGTATCACAATTAAGCTATTCAGTTCAGCTACAGTTTGGCTCAACAAAAAAAAAAAAAAAAAACCTACACCACTGAATTATAATGAATGCTTATAAGACTACCAAGAAAAGAGTGTATTTAATCATTAGGAACAATTTTTAAAGATAGGATTTGTTTCATAAGATGTTTTACTCTTTAAAAAAAAACTGCTCATGCTTATGAATCCTAAAAAATGCAAAATATTTATCAGCTTCATGTGTAAACAATCTTACACTAGTGTTGCTTACTTACACACGGGCTTACACAAAACAAAACCAGTTTTCCTTTAAGGACTGAGTTTAATATTTATATTTCAGGTTCCCTCACTGAAGGAAAGGGGGGGGGGACTTAAGGATTAAACATGTTTCCTTTCAAAATAATCCTTTAGTGACAAAAATAAACAGGCTGCTTAATACAGAAATCAAACATTCCATACACACAAAATCACTCCATACCTCTTGTCAGCAAGATCTGTTTTATTTCCTACTAGCATGATGATAACATCACTTCCTCTTTCTGTTCTGACATCATCAATCCATTTTGTAGTTTGCTGGAATGAGTTAACATCTGGTGTAGGAGGGTGGACAGAGAGATTAGTGCTATTGCAAATGTCTCCCGAAGTGATGGATTCCCCCGTCAAAAAAACGCCCTGGAAGTTGGAAGGGGGCTGGCACATTAAAACCCTACATTTAATGTGCCTGCAACATAACTCCATTTTATCTGATTATAACTGTCAGTGATCTAAAGAAATCACAAGAAAAAAACTTCTCAAGGTTCCTTTTATAGTAGTTTCAAAAGTTTTTGACATGACCAAATGAGTACAATATAAAATATACTGTAAAAAAAAAAAAAAAAAAAAAAACCTTTTAAAACTAAGGACAGCTATGGCAGATAATACGGTGTCACATTGCCACGATGCTTTTTGATCACTTACACATACTAAACGTGACAAAGCATTTCCAAAAGTATGTCAGCCAGTAAGTCCCAACACATCCAGAAAATCTATAAAGACTTTACATAGCTTTTCAACACCACTCGTTTGCACTGCTTACTTAGTTTGTGATCACTTTAACTTGAAGTTCATCAGTTTACTACACCATAATCACCTGTAACAAAACCCATCTTTTCCAGTGTTAGATTCTGAGTACTTTAACACTTTTTACAGGTGCTAAAGAAAACAATTTACTAATATTATTTTAACCACGTGTGTAATTTTTAAAGAAAAATACCCCAGGTTTCACTTCCTTCGGTTAAAGTAAGCACAAACATTTTAAAGCTGCAAAACATGTCAATGCACAATAATGAACATACTTAAAAACAAGTAGCACCCCAAAGTGAAGCTGCAAGAGAAGACTGCATATAGCACTATCTGTCTATCTATCTATCTATATATATAAAAAAGTCTCTATGACAAACTTCTAATTCTGTCATGGCAATTACTGTTAAGTAGGTATGACTTCTGACTGGGCAGATATGCAAAAATGTATAGTATCACTAGCTCAAATCAACAGTGTCTTCATTTTTAAAGTCCTGGAAGCTGAACTATCCTGGTTTTCCTATAAATTCTTTTTTTTTAAATTGTGCATTAGATGAACATTTACTGAGCAAATTAGTTTCTATTTTCTTATAAATTCTGGACTACTATATGGAATAATGCTTAATATTACTTATTATATGTCATAAGCCAATTTACAATTTCTATCAGAGAGCAATTTCCTGTCAGTCACCAATGCTCCATGGAAAATTTAGTCACTTAAGATGCCAAAGGCATTACTCAGTCTTTGGGAAAAAGAAAAAGAGAAACCATTACTTAAGCGGTCTCTCGTTTTTTAATTTTTTCGTGGTGAGAAATGAAAGCGTAATTTCTTATCAAAGAAGTAAAGCAGTCTTAGTCACAGAACCCAGATACGATTCAAATGAAAATGATTAATAGAAATCTGCACATTGTGTTTTCTCTGTCTTCTTCTATAGACAGAGGACAGCAGAAGGGAAAGCAGAGAAAAGCTGGCTGGCAGAAGCTTTTAATAGCCTCATCGGAGGCCTTGGAGGATTTGGGAAACTTGGCAAGAGATTTAAATGCAGATTGTTTTATTTTAGAAAAATATGAGATCAAGTTAAATAAAAAAGGAGACGTTCCTCCTATTATAATCATGGTATGGCTTAGTGGTATCACGAAACTAAAAAGCCTTGGGGAGGAGTCATGATTGGATTTGAAGGAAAATTTCTGGGAGAAAAGAATCTAATACAGTAGAAATAAAGCATAATGGCACAAATAGGAAAGTAAATATTTCTGACCTGGCTGGTCTGTGATAAGGTTTGCTATGATAAAACTCATTTTTACATGCCAGTACAGAAAACAAGCACAAGACAAGACCATGCATGCAGCTAAGCTAAAGGTTAAAAGAAGATTAGAAATGCGTAATTCCCCCCCCCACTCACTTGTGATATCATAAACAACAACTGCCACAGTGGAGTCACGAATGTAGCTAGGAATCAAGCTCCTGAACCGCTCTTGACCTGCTGTGTCCCATAATTGCAATCGAACCTAACAACGAAATCAGTCAAACAAGCAAAAAAAAATAAGAAAGGTCAACCCGTTGCGAAATACCTACTTGTGATATCGTAAACTACTACGGCTGCAGCAGAATCACGGATGTAACTGGGAATGAGGCTACGGAAACGTTCCTGACCCGCAGTATCCCATAGCTGCAGCCTGATCTGTGGGATGGGAAAAAATAAATAAAAAAAAAAAAAAAACAAAAACTAATACTAAAAAGGAAAAAGAAATAATGCTTTTAAAAAGAGAGGAAAAAGGGAGGGAGGGAAGTAGAAAGGAGATTCATGCAAGAGGCCGAGGAGGTGTAAGAAATGAAAATAACATAAAATTTTCCCTTTTTGAAAAGGAGTATTAAAAAATTTTCCTTGCTTGGTAGGTACATGACTGTAAAATGGCATTGGGAAAGATAATCACGCATCAAAAATGTTTCCGTTTTTTACTTCCTGTAACCTCTCTTTGAATCTCTACGCCTTCTAGATGGCAAAAAGTAGACTCTGTTGATGTTCAAATAGTGAGAATGAGAAAAAAATGAAGGTAAATGTCAATGTATACCCTGGGCTATCAGAGTAAACGAATTAATGCTTTTCTGAAGGCCTTTCTAAAGCAAAAATATGTCCCTTTCCTACTGGGTCAAGAACACTTTGAAACTCAGTCTCTGGCTATTTTGCTTATGGTCCCCCCAGTTCTCCCAGAACATTCTACACCCACTGCCATCAAGTCTATTCCAATTCATAGCGACCCTATATGTATGAGAATAACAACAAAAAAGAAAAATATCTTTTCGCAACTCTACATGAGTAATTACTTTCTTACTTTCTCATATCTACATTAGGCGAACAAAAGCTTGAAAGTAATATCAAGTTCTCTTACCATTATAAAGCAGTTTCCAAGCTTTCAAATTTTAAAAAATGGCATACTATGTATTAAAACATAAAAGAGAACATCCAAAAGAACAAAACTCACACATATATGAGACAAAACAATGTTTCTTGGGTACAGGTCCCAAGGTATTGTGTTTAATCTTTAATGCATAAGCTAGCTTTTCTCAAAGGACAGTATGGAAATTACACTGTATTTAAGGATAACATTCTAAAGGATGGAAGACAAAAATCCAACAAATAAAGACATGTTACTTCTTTCTATTCACCGTCTATTTTGGCACACATCGTATTCTGGCAAAGAAAACCTTACAGTTTACTAACTGTAATATTCAAATGAAATCTTCCTGAAGAGCAGAATTAAAAAGGTCTTTAGCACTCCAATTTCTTCAGGAAAATTCTCTTTTAATTATCTCTTAACCTTATGGATTATCATTTTTCCAAACCAAGACGACAAAATTTATTTAACAGGCTTAGGGCCATCTGGGTTTTTGCAAATAACTTGGTTTTCTCTCTCCTTTGGATTTCATTTGGAGATAATAAGTCAGAGTACTAAGTAATATTAACTCTGTAATAACAGTTTCCCTAGAGGCCTATAAACTAACTTTGGTAACTGCTAAATACTTCTTGTGGGGACAACCAATGATTACAGCTTTGATCAGTTTTCTACCGAGTGCTGCAGAAAATTGCACACTAAAAACATTACTCACTGTTCGATCTTCCAAGTACATTGTTTTTGACAAAAAGTCAATGCCAATTGTTGCCTGCAAAACAAAACAAAACAAAGAAGTTAACAGATATAATAGTTTAATGGTGGTCAGCAGTTTAGGGTTCAAATGGGAATTAAGGATGAAGGAACGCATAAAACACATCATAGCCAATGAAGAAAGAACCAAGTTTTCAGTGATAATGCCTTCATCTATTGAACACATATTGTGTGTTAGGGACTGTCTTAGGCCCTTTATTTACATAATCGTCTCTAATCCTTATACATCTCTGCAAGGTAGCCATTATCATCCCTATTTTTCACATAAAGATGACAAAAACAGGGATGATAAGAATATTGAGGTTCAGACATGCTAAATAACTTGCCTAATATCACACTGCTTCTGTTGTACTGTTGATATAGTCTGACTATAAAGTTCAGCCCTTTCTAATATACACCAACTTTTTTTTTAACAAGTGTTTTTTTTTTTAATATTTTTTGTTGTTGTTGAGAATATACACAGCAGAACATACACCAATTCAACAATTTCTACATGTATAATTAAGTGACATGAATAGTCGGTAAGTGAGGAGTAGGTATAGTTGATAAAACACTTGATTTTAATTGCTTTATTTTAGTAATACAGAAGATGTTTATCTAATTAAAGGGATAGTCAATTTCCATGGGGGTAACTACCACTATCTTAATTATTTATCAAATCTTTTTTTTTTAAGGGGGGCGCCTAGAGTAAATTTAAAATCTGAATACTACCTTTTTTCATTATGTATCTTCCCACATTTGAAATATTTATTTTACTTCAAGAATATGTTTTCTTATTTAAATATTTGAAAAATTTGGACATCTCCTTTCTAGAAAGCCATACAATGAGTTTTAGAGTTGGAAAGCTCTTTATTTACATCTTAGATCCACCATTTAGTTGTTGGGTGATTTTGAACAAATTATTTAATTTTTCAGAGTCTCTATTTTCACATCTGTAGAGTGAGAATAGTAATCCTTCTGCAAGGTGATCTTTTCTCCTTTTTGGGGAAAAAAGCTCTACTGTTTTACAATTATTGTCATTTACCATTTAGAAATAAAACATTGTTTTGATTACTTCTTTATTTGAAGACCACAGTACCTGGCTTAAAATATGCCTCTCTATTCTCACTTGTGAGCATTCTAGGCAATTATAATGTTCATAGAGAAGACCTACTAGCCTACTATCCTGTATCTGCATGACCTCATCATGGCCTTACCAACTCCCACAGTCACCATCAGAAGCAGCTAGATCTTTTCTACAAATCGTTTGTTCAGATATTCTCTTCTCTGACAGTTTTCTATCCTTCTATTTCTCTTGATCAGGTCTTCTTAATGCAATTAGTTCCTATTTCAGCAGTACATACAGAAACCTCAAATCCATTAATTCCTCTACATTATCTGTAAATATCAGGTCCTACACCTTTTCGTCTTTACTCCTTTTCTAGGTTAGACTCCATAGGAAATACCCTTAACTTTCTAACCCCTTGTTCGTCAATTCCATTTAACTGGCAAAATCTGTATGATGATTGAACCCAGTCATTTCCTTTCTCTGCATCATTCCTTGAATACACCGGAGGAGTTAGTGTCAACTAGGTTGTCAGTTTTGCCAAGCAAGCTTATTTCTTATCTCACTCTGTGGAGTAACTATTTCATACTTGTTCTACACTCCTCAAACCTAACCTTAATAAAGGTCATTACCACTATTAAGAAAGGTCACTACCACTCTTCCCTCACCCTTACTAGATCTGCTTTGTTTCTCAGAGATACAGAAGTCACCAGATAGGAACACCCTTATTTGTTTATTTACACTATATTGGCTATAAACCCACTTGCATTTATACTCATCCTCTTTCAACCCAATGTAGTAAAAGTCCTCTTTCTATTAAAGGTCCATCTTCTCTGCATTCATCATTCTCAAATCGTTAACTGTTCTTTTATTTATTTCCTGGAGTGTTTATTATATGCCTGTTACTATTCTACTTCCTGGATATACAGCAGTGAATAAAAAAATCCAGTCCTGCTGTTATGGAACCTCTAGTGGGGAGAAGATGGACAATAATTTAATTTCAATTAGTCAAAAGTGCTATGAAGAACAAAAAGGGTAAAGAAAAAGAGACTATCTAAGAAGCAAGGGTTCTACTTTAGAGAAGATGTTCAGCAAAAGTATTTCTAAGGTGACATTTCAGATGAGAGATCAGAAAAATGAGAAGGAGCAAGCTATAGAAATCTGATGGAAGAACATTCTAGTGAATGCAAGGATGTACAGCCAACGTGTTCAAGGAACACCAAGGAAGTTGCTGTGTCCTATGTGGAGTTTAGTGAGAGATGAGTGGTAGGAGATGAAGCTAGAGAGGTGGTGGAGGACCATATGATATAGTACTTTAAAAGCCATTAGAAGTTTTTTTGTAATAATTTATATTTGTTGTTGAGAATATACATAGCAGAACATACATCAATTCAACAATTTCTACTTGTATAATTCAGTGACACTGATTATATTCTGAGTCATGCAACCATTCTCACCTTCCTTTTCTGAGTTCTTCCTCCCCTATTAACATAAACTCACTGCCACCTAAGCTTCCTATCTAATCTTTTGAGTTGCTGTTGTCAATCTGATCCCATACAGACAGATCTTAAAAGAGAATAATGCTCAAGGCTACCATTCTTTACTAGTTAAACTAAACTATTGTTTGGTTTTTAAGAAGACTTCAGGGGATATTTCTGGTTTAAGTTTTAAAGATTATCTCAGGGCAATAGTTCATCCAGCCTCCATGGCTCCAAAACATCTGGAGTCCATAAGAATTTGAAACTCTATTCTGTATTCTCCCCCTTTTGATCAGGATTCTTCTACAGAATCTTTGATCAAAATATCCAGTAATGGTGGCCGGGCAACATTCAGTTCTTCTAGTCTCATGGCAAAGGAGGCAGCTGTTTATGAAGGCAATCAGCCATACATTCCATTTCCCCCCTCTATTCCTGACTCTCCTTCTTCCTCTGTTGCTCTAGGTGTATACAGACCAACTGTTGTGCCTTGGATGGCCACCTGCAAGCTTTTAAGACCCCAGGCACTACACAATGAACCAGAAGATAGAACCAAAAACCAAAACCAAACCCGTTGCCCTGAGTCAATTCCAACTTACAGCAACCCTACAGAAAGTAGAACAGAAGCACTGAACGTATGTTATTAGGCCAGGAATTAACTGGGATGTCCCATGAAACCATGACCCTAAATCTCCAAACCAAGGAACCATAACCCATGAGGTGTCTGGTTGTACAGAAGCAGCCTCAGCAGCTTTTTTTTTTTTTTTTTCATTGTTGTAAATATATCTATCACCCAACTTTTGCAAATTCAACTTTCATCAGCTGTGCAACCCTACCCTTAATCAATGTGGTTTTTCCATCACCAAAAAGCAAAAGCCAGTGCTCCGTAAGCAATAAACTCCCTTTCCCCTCCCTCCCACTCCTGGTAACCACCAATAAACTTTGGTCTCTATACATTTGCCTGTTCTTGTTTTTTTTTTATATAAGTGAGGTCATACAATATTTGTCCTTTTGTGATTAACTTATTTCACTCAGCATGTCTTCAAGCTCCATCCATACTGTAGCAATGTATCAAGACTTCATTTCTCTTACTCAACGAGTAGTAGTCTATTGTATGTATGTACCACATTTTGTTTATCCATTCATTCACTAATGGGCATTTAGGTTGTTTCTACCTTTTGAATATTGTGAATAGTGCTGCAATGAACCACTGGTGTACAAGTTTCCGCTTTCAAATCTTTTTTGGGTATATACCCAGGAGTGGAATTGCTGAGTTATATGGTAACTCCCTTTTTAGTTTTTTGAGTAAGCACCACATTCTTTTTTACAACAGCCGTGGGTCTGGGGCCTGTGATGCAAGCAACTAAGGGCTGTTTTATTAACACTACTAACACTTCAATTAAAATATATTATATACTAACAAATATTTAAAATAGCAGTTACTATCATTTGTTGAGTGCATCCTTTGTGCTAGGTACTTTACACCCTCTCCTCACTTACTGACTATTCACTCGACATTTCACATTTACGACAATAGTAAAAAATCTACCATCTGACTATTTTGCACATTAACAACGTTTATCTGGCAGTAGCGAACACTGAGGTGCGAGTAACACTGGCTGTGATGGTTAAGGTTATGTGTCAACTTGGTTGGGCCATGATTCTCAGTGGTTTGGCAGTTATGTAACGATGTAACTTGGCAGTTACATAATGACGTAGTCATCGTCCATTTTGTGATTTGATGGATGCTTCATTTTTGCATAACACCGATTTTTGCATTAACAATGGTTGGAACTTAACCATGTCAATGAGTAAGAAGTTGGTGTACATTGCAATACAGATGTAAAATAGAAAATCTGGTTAAGGGTGCCTTCATTTTTTTTTATTGTAACAAAAACATTTCAAAAAGTTAGCACAGAAAAATTCCTTACACTATGCTCAGGACCTCAATGAAAGTAAACGGTTATAAAATTACTTGTTCTTTTCTGTTAACTTTTTTGATTTTTTTGTTTTGCAATTAAGCCATTTACTTCAAGGAGGTTATACACACACACACACATATAAATTTTATATGTTGTTGTTGTGTGCTGTCAATCGATCCCAACTCATAGTGACCCTATAAAACAGAGTAGAACCGTCCCAGTGAGTTTTCTAGGCTGTAATCTTATGGAGAAGATCGACAGGTCTTATCTCCAGCAGAGCCGCTGGTGGGTTTGAATCACTGACTTTCAGTCAGCCATCGAGTGCTTAACCACTGCGCCATTAGGGCTCCTTAAATTTTATATTACATATATAAATTTTAACTGAAGGGGTTTTTATGATATATGAGATACCATTCATATAACATTTACTCTTTCAAAGTGTACAATTCAAGGTTAATCAAAGGTCATGAAGTTGTATACCTATGTTTTCTTTATAATTTTAGCTCTGATATTTAAGTTTATGATCTATTTTGAATAAATTTTTGTATACAGTGTGAAGTAGGAGACCAACTTCATTCTTTTGTTACGTGGATACCCAGTTATTCCAGTACCATTTGTTAAAAAGACTGTTCTTTCTCCATTGAATCATACTGACATCCTTGTCAAAAACCAACTGACCATAAATGTATGGGTTTATTTCTAGACGCTCAGTTCTATTCCATTTACCTATATGTCGATCCTTATACCAGTACTACATAATCTTGATTGATATAGCTTTGTGATTGTTTTGGCTATTTGAGGTCCTTTGTATTTCTATATTAACATTAGGGTCAATTTCTACAAATAAGTCAGCTGGAATTTTTATTGGGATTCCAGAGAATCTGCAGATCGACCTGAGAAATACTGCCATCTTATCAATGCTGTCTTCTGATTCATAAATATGGAATGTCTTTCCATTTACTTAGGTCTGCTTTAAATTTCTTTCAATGATGTGTAATTTTCAGTGTAGAAATCAGATGATTTTCAGTATAAATATTTTGCAATTCTTCTATTAAACCTATCCCTAAGTATTTTATTCTTTTTGATGCTATTATAAATGACTGTAAAAATGGTGTGGTGGGGGCATCTGACTTCATCTAACTTCACAAGGGGGAAGGAGAATCAAGATCAACAGCTAAAGGCTGATTTCTATGAGTTGAGGTTAGACATACCTCCAGAATTCAGCCTTTTTACCAATTCTGACACCAGCTGTCCCCCCAAATCATTCTCTACTTCTCTGCTGGGTTCAATAATTCATTGCAACTGCCACACAGAACTCACAAACAATACTCATGATCATGTGTTTATCAGGGAAGTAACAGGTTACAATTCAGGATCAGAAACAACTCAAGAAACTTAGGACATCTTCTTGGTTGTGCCCACAGACAGGCCTCTCCCTCAGCCACTTGGCCTCTCTGCCTCTTGGGCTAGCTCAGCCTCTGCCCTGCTCAGGCAAGTGTTACAAAGCTCTTTAACTCTACCAGTAAGTGCCCAGAGGCACTGCATTCTGCCAGTAAGCCTTGGCCCAAAGGCGCTCAACTCTCTAGCTCCATGAGTTGGCAAGCCTAGCTCTGCTGACAAGTGCCCCACTCCGCCAGCAAGTATGCTGCCCAAAGGCACTCAGCTGTCTTAACTCTGTGGACCGGGAAGCCCACCGCACCATCTCCTGCCAGTCTCCTGGTTCTGCTACCACCATTTCTCTGCTGTGGCTTCTCGCTCTCTCTTGCTGTCTCCTGTGTTACAGTTCTTGGGTCTAGGAAGTTCTCAGCACAGGGACCCAGGTCCAAAGGACATGCTTCGCTTCCAACTCTTCTTTTTGGTGGTAGTGGTCTCCCCTTTCTGCCTCTAGGATGGCTCATTTTAAGCCTAACAGGATAGCAAAACTGACCAATCACCTTGTTAGGGTTCCATATACCTTATTTACATAGTCCCACCCCCACACAGGTTGTATGCATCTTTATCTGCATTAGCAACAAGCTGTCCAATTCCCTTAGCAGGCTACAAGCACCTCACTCATAGTCCCACCCACTCATTTGGTGGAAGTCACAAGACTATAGCAAGAAAGGCCATATAAAAGCAAACCACCACACCGCAATGGTGGTTTTCTTAATTTCCATTTCTGACTGTTCATTATTAGTGTACAGGAATACAATTTATTTTTATACTTTTATCTTATATTCTACAATCTTACTGAACTCAGTTATTATTATCTCTAATAGTTTTTTTTTTGGTGTGGATTCCTTAATATTTTCTATATACAAGATCATGTCATCTGTAAGTAATTTTACTTCTTCCTTTCCAATCTGCATGCCTTTTCTGTATTTCGTTTTCTTGCCTAACTGGCCTGGATGGAACCTCTAGTATAAGATTGAATAGACACCATCTGAACAGGTAGATCATTGTTCTTGATCTTAGGGGGAAAATGTTTCAGTTATCTAGTGCTGCTATAACAAATACAACAAGTGGATGCTTTAACAAACAAATTTATTTTCTCACAGTTAAGGAGGCTAGAAATCCACATTCAGGGTACTGGCTAGGGAAAGGCTCTCTCTCTGTAGGCTCTAAGGGGATATCCTTGTCTCAGCTTCTCCAGGCTGCCACCCTTGGAGTTCCTGGGATCGGTCTGTCTCCATCATCTTCAGATAGTGTCTGTTCTTCCTCTGTGTCTGCCTTCTTCTGTGCCTAATTTGTTCTTTTATATCTCAGAAGTATACACACTGCACTGACATAGCCTCATTAACATAACAAAGAAAGCCCTATTCCCGAATGAGATTACATTCACAGGTATAGGGATGAGGGTTTATAACACACTGTTCTGGGGGGGACACAATTCAATTCATAACAAAGTATCAGTCTTTCAACATGAAGTATGACATTACCTGTGGATTTTTGATAGATACTGTAAGAATGGTGTGACAGTAGTATCTGACCTCACTAACTTCACAAAGGGGAAGGAGAATTATTATCAGCATCAACAGCCCAAGGCTGATTGCTATGAGGGGAAGGTGAGACATGCCTCCACCCTCCAACCTTTTTACCAATTCTGACATCAACTGTCCCTCCCACGGTACTCTCTACTTCTCTGTTGGGTTCAGTAACTCATTGCAATGGTCACAAAGAACTCAGAGACCATACTCACAGTTATGGGGTTTACTAGGCAAGTAACAGGTTATAATTCAGGTTCAGCAATGTTCAGATACAGTTTTTCGGTCAGGACAGACTCTTCTAGTCGTGCCACAGGCAGGCTGCTCCCTGACCTTCAGCCCTGACTCCACCCAAGCTGCTTCCTGCTGGTCTCCTGGTTCTGCTGCCACTGTTTCTCACCATCTCTCCAGTGTTACAGCTCTCTCTCTGTATCTCGGATCTAGGAGGCTCCCAGCCCAGGGACCCTCGATCCAAAGGACACGCTTCACTCCTGGCTCTTCTTTCTTGATGGTCATGAGGTCCTCTCTCTGCCCTGGAATGATCTCTCTTTTAAGTCTATCAGAATGGCAAAGCTGACCAATCCCCTTCTTAGGGTTCCATATACCTTATTTGCATGGTCCTACACACACAAGGGTGCTGTGCACTTTATTTACTTAATTAGCAAGGTATCCAACCCCTTGGTGAACCACAAGCACCTCATTCACACATTCCTACCCAGTCATTTGGTGGGAGTTACAAAGACTATGGCTAGAAGGGCCACATTAAGTAATTCACTGCACTGCAGATGCCACTTATGATGCTGAAGAAGATCCCTTCTATTTCTAATTTATTGGTTTTATTATGAGATGCTGTTGGATTTTGTCAAATACTTTTTCTGCATCTAGTGAGATAATCATGTGGAATTGTCCTATTCATATGATCTATTACATTGATTGATTTTCGTATGTTGAGCAATCTTACATTTGTGGGCTAAATCCACTGGGTCATGGTATATATACTCCTTTTTACGTGTTTCTGGCTAGATTCAGTTTGCTAGTATTTTAGTTGAGGAATTAAATGTCTACATTCATAAGGAACACTGGTTTACAGTTTTGTTTTGTTTTTTTTTTTTGATGTCTGTCAGATTTTGTTACTGGGATAATACCAGTCTCGTAAATTAAGTTGGGAAGTGCTCCCTCATCTTCTATTTGGTGAAAGAGTTTGTGAAGGACTGGCATTAATTCTTCTTTAAACGTTTGGTAGAATTCACCACTGTAGCCATCTTGTCCTGGGACTTTCCCCGTGAAGTTTTTTTTATTACTAATTCTATCTCTTTACTTGTTATAGGCGTATTCAGATTTTCTATTTCTTCCTGAGTCAGTTTTGGTAGATTGTTTCTTTGTCCATTTCATCTAGGTGATTTAATTTGTTGGCAGACAATTGTTCATAGTAACCCCTTATAATCTTTATTTCTGTATGGTCGGTAGTAATGTCCCCTCTTTCATTCCTGATTAGAATGAGTCTTTGCTCTTTTTTTTTTTTTTTTTGGTTAATTTTGCTAATCTTTTCAAAGAATCAGTTTTGGTTTTAATGATTTGCTCTATTGTTTTTCTATTCCCTATGTCACATATTTGAGGAGTCCTGGTGGTACAAATAGTTATATACTCGGCTACTAACCAAAAGGCTGGTGGATCAAATCCCCCTAGCAGCTCCATGGAAGAAAGATCTGGTGATCTGCTTCCATAAACATTACAGCCAAGAAAACCCTATGGGGCAGTTCTACTCTGTCATATGGAGTCGCTAAACTACTCAATGGCACCTGTCTTAGTTATCTAGTGCTGCTATAAAAGAAATACCACAAATGGATAGCTTTAAAAAAAGAGAAATTTATTCTCTCACAGGTTTAGGAGGCAAGAAGTCTGAATTCAGGGTGCCAGCTTCAGAGGAAATCTTTCTCTCTCTATTGGCTCCAGAGAGGAAGGTCCTTGTCATCAATCTTCCCTTGGTCTGGAAGCTTCTATGCGTAGGAACCTCAAGACCAAAGGATGCACTCTGCTCCAGGTGCTGCCTTCTTGGTGGTATGAAGTCTCCCACTCTCTGCTCACTTCTCTCTTTTATATCTCAAAAGAGACTGGCTAAAGATACAACCTAATCTTGCAGATTGAGTCCTGCCTCATTAACATAACGCTGCTAATCCCATCTCATTAACATCACAGAGACAGGATTTACAACACATAGGAAAACGACATCAGGTGACGAAATGGTGGACAGTCAAACAATACTGGGAATCATGGCCTAGCCAAGTAGACAGACATTTTGGGGAGACACAATTCAATCCATAACAGCACCTATAAACACCAACATCAACTTGTCACATATTTATGCTCTAATCCTTATAGGGTCGCTATAGGATTGCTATGAGTCAGAATCAACTCCATAACAACGGGTTTGTGTTCTTTTTTTATATCTTTGAGTTCCTTCCTTCTGCATGCTTCAATTTAATTTAGTCTTTTTCTACTTTCTTAAGGTAGAAGGTTAGGTTATTGATTTGAGGTCTTTCTTCTTTTTATTACAGGAATTTACTGCTATAAATTTCGTTCTAGCATGGCTTCAGCTGCATCTCATAGCTTTGGTATGTTGTGTTTTCATTTGTCTCACAGTACTCAGTAATATCCTATTTGACCCACGACTATTTAGGAGCATGTCATTTAATTGCCACATATTTGTGAATTTCCCAAATTTCCTTGTGTTATTGATTTCTAATTTCATTACTCACTCTTGAGTTCAACTTCAGATAAAAATATTACAGAACCCGACACTTGAAAGAAATCATTATAAGAAAATATCTACAATCACTCCTACCATCATCCCAGATGGTATCGAGATTATTTTTAATGGATTTTGGGATAGGAGACAAAGAATTCAAATGAAAAAGTTGAGAACATCTAAATTTTATGTAGCATTTTACAGATTACAAGAAGTACTTTTATATCCATGACTACATGAAAATAATGGATTTTTAAAAAATTCCTTGACTGTAATTTGTAACACAAAATAGACACAACTAATAAGATAGCAAGACAAAATACCTGATAAGTGTTGTCAAAACTGTCATACATGAATCTGGTGATCAAGGATGTCTTTCCAACTGAAAAGAAAATGAAAAGATATTTACTCAGTAAACTGGGTTCTCACACAATCCTCTGGAGTCTCACACAATTTTTCTACAGACAATTGCAATTAAACTAAATGTGAAGTATCTGCAATGGTTCCACTAATAACAATTAAAAGTCATTTGGCCCTGAGTTTGTCACACAACTTTCTTTAATAACAGACAAAATCTCTCAAGAGCACAAAGAATATTTACTAGGAAGAAAAGCCTGGCAATCTACTTCCAAATATCAGCCAATGAAAACCCTGTGGATCATAACAATCTGATCCCGTTATGAATGGGGTCACCATGAGCTGGGGCCAACTCAATGGCAGCTAACAACAACAACATTATCACATAAAGAAAGGACCAGACGTGTTCAATATGGCCTAAACAAGCACAGCCATGACCCAGAGGTAAAAGTCACTGAACAATCACACTGTGAGGCAGACACTATAATTACTGAGTTTTAAGCAGAGATTATTAAATAAACTCGTCTATGTCTACATTACATCATTGATAACAAGCAAAGCAGGATTCAAATGCAGATCTGTCCCAAGTTCTTAACTATTATGCTGTATTTTTATCAAATTTAGCACTTACAGGTGCATTGTATAATACAGAAAATATAATAAATCACGGAGATGTTTCAAAACGCACATGCTTGCCAATCTGCATTATCCCTTTGGAATTGGTTCCAAGCCTCTCCAAAAAACAAGATGCACTTTCTGAACCAACAGGGCTGTTGATAGCTGAGAATTAGCAACGAAGTTTGTTATGGGTTGAACTGTGTCCCCCCCAAAAAATGTGTTGTAAATCCTAACCACTATACTTGTGGACATAATCCCATTTGGGAATAGAGTTTTCTTTACTATGTTAATGAGGCCATCAGTTTAGGGTATGTCTTAATCCAATCAACTTCAAGATATAAAACAAGCAGATTAGGCATAGAGAACCAAGTATAGATGATGGAAGATAGATGCGACGCCACATGAGATCTCCAAGGAACCAAGAAACAGAAGCTGAAAAGAGACAAGGCCATGCCCCAGAGCCAACAGACAGAAAAGGTCTTCTCCTAGAGCCAGTGCCCTGAATTCAAACCTCTAACCTGCTATGCATATGTCAGTTTGTCATAGTGTGGGGGCTTGCATGTTGCTGTCATGCTGGAAGCTATATAATCGGTATTCAAATAATAGCAGGGTCACCATGGTGGACAGGTTTCAGCTGAGCTATCATACAAAGACAGACTAGGAAGAAGGATCCGGTGGTCCACTTCTGAGAAGAATCAACCAATGAAAACTCTGTGAAAAGCAGCGGAATATGGTCTGATATAGTGCTGGAAGATGAGCCCCTCAGGTTGGAAGGCACTCAAAAGACGACCGGAAAGACCTGCCTCCTAAAAGTAGAGTAGACCTTAAAGACGTAGATGGAGTTAAGCTTTCAGGACTTTCGTTTGCTGATGTGACACGAATTGAAATGGAAAGAAACAGCTGAAAACATCCATTAATAATCAGAATGTGGAATGTACAAAGTACGAATCTAGGAAAATCAGAAGTCGTCAAAAACGAAATGGAGTGCATAAACATCGATATCCTAGGCATTAGTGAGCTAAAATGGACTGGTATTGGACATTTTGAATCAGACAATCATATGGTCTACTATGCCGGGAATGAAAACTTGAAGAGGAATGGCACTGCACTCATTGCCAAAAAGAACATTTCAAGATCTATCCTGAAATACAACAGTCAGTGATAGGATAACATCCATATGCCTACAAGGAAGACAAGTTAATACAACTATTATTCAAATTTATGCGCTAATCACTGAGGCCAAAGACGAAGAAATTGAAGATTTTTACCAACTTCTGCAGTCTGAAATTGATTAAACATGCAATCAAGATACACTGATAATTACTGGTAATCAGAATGCAAAAGTTGGAAACAAGAAGGATCGGCAGTTGGAAAATATGGCCTTGGTGATAGAAACAATGCCAGAGATCACATGATAGATAGACCAATGACTTATTCATTGCAAATACCTTTTTTCTGACAACATAAATGGCGACTACACACGGGGACCTCATCGGATGGAAAACACAGGAATCAAACTGAGTATATCTTTGGAAAAAGACAATGGAAAAGCTCAACATATCAGTAAGAACAAGGCCAAGGGCCAACTGCAGAACAGACGATCAACTGTTCATATGCAAGTTTAAGGTGAAGCTGAAGAATATTAAAACAAGTCTACGAGAACCAAAATATGACCTTGAGCATATCCCACCTGAATTTGGAGACCATCTCAAGAACAGATTTGACGTTTTGAACACTAATGACCGAAGACCAGTCGAGCTGTGGAATGACATCAAACATGAAGAAAGTAAGAGGTCATTAAAAAGACAGGAAAGAAATACCAGACCAAAATGGATATCAAAAGAGACTCTGAAACTTGCTCTTGAACATTTAGTAGCTAAAGTGAAAGGAAGAAATGATGAAGTAAAAGAGCTGAACTGATGATTTCTAAGGGTGGCTTGAGAAGACAAAGTATTATAATGACATGTGCAAAGAGCTGGAGATAGAAAACCAAAAGGGAAGAACATGCTCGTCATTTTTTGAGCTGAAAGAACTGAAGGAAAAATTCAAGCCTTGAGTTACAATAGTGAAAGATTCTACAGGGAATTTATTAAATGAGGCAGGAAGCATCAAAAGAAGATGGAAGGAATACACAGTCATTATACCAGAAAGAATTGGTTGATGACATTCAACCATTCAGGAGATAGCATATGATCAAGAACCGATGGTACTAAAGGAAAAAGTCCAAGCTGTACTGAAGCACTGGCGAAAAACAAGGCTCCAGGGACCGACGCAATACCAACTGAGATGTTTCAACAAATGGATGCAGCACTGGAAGCGCTCACTCATCTATGCCAAGAAATCTGGAAGACAGCTACCTGGCCAACTGACTGAAAGAGATCCATATTTATGCCTATTCCCAAGAAAGGTGATCCAACCGAATGCGGAAATGATCAAACAATATCATTAATATCACATGCAAGTAAAATTTTGCTGAAGATCATTCAAAAGCAGTGGCAGCACTGTATCGACAGGGAACTGCCAGAAATTCAAGCCGGATTAGAAGAGGACATGAAACCAGGGATATCACTGCTGATGTGAGATGGATCCTGGCTGAAAGCAGAGAATACCAGAAAGATGTTTACCTGCGTTTTACTGACTATGCAAAGGCATTCAACTGGATCATAACAAGTTACAGCTAATATTGCGAAGACTGGGAATTCCAGAACACTTAATTGTGCTCATGAGGAACCTGTACAAAGATCAAGAGGCAGTCGCTCAAATAGAACAAGGGGATACCGAGTGGTTTAAAGTCAGGAAAGGTGTGCATTAGGGTTGTATCCTTTCACCATACTTATTCAGTCTGTATGCTGAGCAAATAATCCGAGAAGTTGGACTATATGAAGAAGGACAGTGCATCAGGATTGGAGAAAGACACTTTAATAACCTGCATTATGCAGATGACACAACCTTGCTTGCTGAAAGTAAAGGGGACTTGAAGTACTTACTGATGAAGATCAAATACCACAGCCTTCAGTATGGATTACACCTCAACATAAAGAAATCCAAAATTCTCACAACTGGACCAATGAGCAACATCATGATAAATAGAGAAAATATTGAAGTTGTCAAGAATTTCATTTTACTTCGATCCACAATCAATGCCCACGCCAGCAGCAGTCAATAAATCAAAAAACACATTGCACTGGGCAAATCTGCCGCAAAAGACCTCTTTAAAGTGTTGAAAAGCAAAGAAGTCACTTTAAGAACTAAGATATGCCTGACCCAAGCCATGCTGTCTTCAGTAGCCTCATATGCATGCTAAAGCTGGACAAGGAATAAGGAAAACCGAAGTAGAACTGATGCCCTTGAATTATGGTGCTAGCAAAGAATACTGAATATACCATGGACTGCCAGAAGAACGAACAAATCTGTCTTGGAAGAAGCACAGCCAGAATGCTCCTTAGAAGGATGACGAGACTTCATCTCACATACAATCTGTACACGTTATCAGGAGAGGTCAGTTTCTGGAGAAGGACATAGTGCTTAGTGAAGTACAGTGTCAGTGAGGAAGACCCTCAACAAGATGGACTGACACAATGGCTGCAACAATGGGCTCAAGCATAACAACAACTGTGAGAATAGCGCAGGACCAGGCAATGTTTCATTCTGTTGTACATTGGGTCGCTAGGAGTCAGAACCGATTCAATGGTACCTAACAATAGCTGCCTCCTAAACTCAGAAAATAAATTTATGTTTATTTTAAAAAACAAAAAAAGAATATTTGTTTAGTTAAGAGCAGGGCATCGAACTGGTTCAGTTCTGTTCAACCACCTGCTCAGAATTTGCTTTTCCACCCCTATATATTCTGAATCAGAATCTACAGTTTAACAAGATCTCCAGGTGATTCTTACAGATCCCCAGGTTTACATAAGAATCACTGGGGGATCTTGTTACAAAATTCTGATTCAGTATATTTGGGGTGGAAAGGCAAATTCTCAGCAGAGGGTCAATCATAATGAACCAGCTGAAGACCTGGTTAAGAGTTAAGGAGTATGAAAAAACAGGACAGAAGAAAACAAACAATTACACAAACATCCCCAGTTCTCAAAAGGCCAAGCAGGTATCTTTTTGCTTCCAGCAAAAAAGCAGCACTGTATGCTGAAAGATCTGAGCAGAGATTTTAGCTGTTGTCCACAACCAGTGACTTTAAATTTAGATTTAAATTTAAGAGTTTAAATTCAGCCAACTCAACCGCCTTCTAGGACAAAAATCACCCTTTGGAGGAACAGCAAACTCTCTCTGTATGTATTCTCCATTACAACCAGTATATAGTCAAAAATTATTAGACAGAAGAAAAAGAAGAAAAGTGTAATTAATACCTAAGGAAAAAAAGTAGTCAATAAAAACAGGTTCTCAGATGATGCCCTGACTACAGTTAGCAGACAAATATTAAAAGAAACCACTATAAATATCTTCTAAGAATTAAAGGAAGATATATACATGTAAGAAATTAACAGAAAGGAAATTTCAGCAGAGAAATAGAAATGAAAAAAAAAGAACCAAATGGAAACTCTGAGTATAATAACTGGTGAGAAAAAGCAACTATTTAGACTTAAACAGAAGATGGAGGTAGCAGAAGAATCAGCACACCTGAATACAGATCAATAGAAATTATAAATTTGAAGAACAAAGAGAAAAACTATTTAAAAAAATGAACAGTCTCAGTCATCTCTAATAAAATATAAAGTAGTCTAATATATGTATAATTGCAAGATAAAAGAGAATAGAGAAAAATATTTGTAGAAATAATAGCCAAAAACATCCCAAATCTGGCGAAACACAAGAACTCACAGATTCAGGAAATGCAACAAACTCCAAGCAAGTTAAATACAAACAAAATCACACCTTGGCAAACTGCTGAAATCCAAGGATATAGAGAAAACCTTGTAAACAGCCAGGAAAAACACATTACACACAGAGGGCAGAAGGGAAGGTGATAGGAAAGGGTAGATATAAATTTTTATTAACTTCTCCACAAAGAAAAGTGGAACAGAAGACAATGAAATGACATCTTTAAATCGCAGAAAGAAAAAAAAAAAAAAGCTCAACCAAAAAATCCTTAAATCCTATGAAACTAACCCTAGAAAATAAAGATGAGAGGCGGGACCAAGAAGGCAAAGTAGTCAGACGCTTCCTGTGGACACTCTTACAAAAAAGATCGGAAAAAAACAAGTGATTTGATCATATATGGCAATCTGGGAGCCCTGAATATCAAACGCAGAGTTGAGAAAACAGACTGAGTGGCAGGGGGAGGGACAGACAGTTCAGAAGCACCAAAGAGCTGCCAGACCTGACCCAGAGAGACCCTGAGCCCTTCAGGCCTGAGCAGCTCGGGGGTGTGTGGTGAAGCATGCAAGCATCGGTGCTCCAGAGGCGTATTCCACACCGGGAGAGACCCAGTCACTGAGAGTCTACTCGGCCACACACAACCAGTGAGAAGCAGCACTCAACGAAAGATAAATGCTTACGGCTTACAGCACAGATCAAAAACACCTTCTTAGGGAAAAACGTCTCTCCCATTTACCTCCCTGCTCCCTGTTCTGTATTGGGTCCTGGACCGACTTCAGCAATTGCCCAGTCTGCTGGGCCAGAAGAAGGATCTGTCATACGCCCAGAGCCATTCTCCCTGCCTTGGAGAGTAAACAAACTAACAAATGGGAAAAACTAAACTGCCATAATCCCTAAGCCAGAAACCCAGGGTAGGCACAGCTCCTTTGCCTAGGCACAAGAATAAGGGACTCTGAGTGCTTTCTCCCCTGCATAGACCTATGTGGGCCCATCTCAACAGCACAGGCCCACAGTACAACAGGGTATATACCAGAACTCTAACTTCAACTGTTTCAGCTGTGAAGTGGCAGGTTCTTGACATTTGACACTGCTCTGCCCATTAAGCAGGGTCTTCACCTACCCACATCAGGGACCTGAGGACTGGTGGCTCCACCCACGCCACCTACAATAGGGGCCCATGAATAAGAGGTGCCCCCCAGTCCTCACAGCCAACAGCGTCAGCTGCTCACACTCTGGCTGCAAAACCCACCCACCTACGCAATCTAGGGAACAGGGACATGCCTTCCTCCTGGACACTCAGGGGCGGCCGTCACCCCCTGTCTTGCTAAGAGTGTGTCCCCCTGCTACAGCCAGATGCCAGTGCCTATACCAATCACCCATGCCTATCTAGGACTGTAAGTGAGAGCCTACACCACACACTTGGTGGCTATCTATCTGGGCACCTAAGCTGAATCCATACAGGAGGAGTGAGTGGGCGGACTCTTGAGCTCACATACCTAGTAACAGCTCTAACCTCCTGGTGACAGGACATTAGAGCTTCAAAGGTACCAATAATCAAACTAGCTCAAACAAGCAGCCTATTTGGCCATATCAAAACAAAACAAGAAGCTAGGACATAGTAAGCAAACAAAATAAATAAATATAATAACTTATTGATGGCTCGAAGACAACAGTCAATATCAAATCACATAAAGAGGCAATCCATGATGGCTTCAGCAAGCTCCCAAAATAAAGAACCTAGAAAATTTCCAGAGGAAAAACATTTCCTGGAATTACTGGAGGCAGAATACAAAAGATTAATATACAGAACTCTCCAAGAGATTAGGAAGGAAATTAAGCAAAATGCAGAACATGCAATACAGGAAATTAAAAAGATTAGAGAAGAGCATAATGACAAATTAAACAGGTTGCAAGAATCCATAGAGAGACAGCAATCAGAAATCCAGAAGATTAACAATAAAATGTCAGAATTAGAGAACTCAATACAAAGTCATAGGAGCAGAATTGAGGCAATGGAAGTTAGAATTAGTGACACTGAAGATAAAGCACTTGACACCAACTTATTTGAGGAAAAATCAGATAAAAGGATGAAAAAAAATGAAGAAACCCTAAGAATTACACGGGACTCTATCAAGAGGAATAATCTATGAGTGACTGGAGTACCAGAACGGGGATGGGTAACAGAAAATACAGAGAGAACTGTTGAAGATTTGTTGGCAGAAAACTTCCCTGATATCGGAAAAGATGACAAGATATCTATCCAAGATGCTCATGGAACCCCACTAAGGTAGATCCCAAAAGAAAGGCACCAAGATATATTATAATGAAACCTGCAAAAACCAAAGATAAAGAGAATTTTAAGAGCAGCTAGGGATAAACGAAAAGTCGTCTACAAAGGACAGTCAATAAGAATAAGCTCGGACTACTCAGCAGAAACCATGCAGACCAGAAGGCAATGGGATGACATATACAAAGCCTTGAAGGAAAAAAACTGCCAGCCAAGAATTATCTATGCAGCAAAACTGTTTCTCAAATACGATAGCGAAATGAGGGCATTTCCCGATAAACAGAAGTTCAGGGATTTGCAAAAACCAAAGCAAAATTACAAGAAATACTACAGGGAGTCCTCCAGTTAGAAAATCAGTAACATCAGATAACAACCCAAGACTAGAACACAGGACACAGCAACCAGATATCAACCCAGATAGGGAAGTCACAAAAGTAAATCAAAGCTAAAACACTGAAAATGGGGAAACAGATGTCAATACGTAAAAGATGACACCATTAAAACAAAAAAGAGGGACTTAAAAAATATAGACACAGATTTTTCATATGAAGAGGAAGTCAAGTGATATAAAGAAATAAAAGGCTGGTATAAACTTAGAAAAACAGGAGTAAATATTAAGGTAACCACAAACAAAACTAACAATCCTACAAGTCAAAATAAAAAACTAGAAAAATATAAAGACTCAGCAAACACAAAATCAACAACAATGAAAAGAAAATTCATAAAGAAAAACGACTCAGCACAGAAAATTAAGTGGAACAAAGAAACTGTCAACAACACACAAAAAAAAGACATCAAAATGACAGCACTAAACTCATACCTATCAATAATTACGCTGAATGTAAATGGACTAAATGCACAAATAAAGAGACAGAGAGTGGCAGATTGGATTAAAAAAAAACACAATCCGTGTATATGCTGCCTACAAGAGATACACCTTAGACTTAAAGACACAAACTAAAACTCAAAGGATGGAAAAAAATATATAAAGCAAACAACACTCAAAAAAGAGCAGGAATGGCAATATTAATCTCTGACAAAATAGACTTTAAAGTAAAATCCACCACAAAGGATAAGGAAGGACACTAGTGAGTAAAGGGTCAATACACCAGGAGACAATAACTATAATAAATATTTATGCACCCAACCACAGGGCTCCAAAATACATAAAACAAACTCTAACAGCACTGAAAAGAGAGAGAGACAGCGCAACAATAATAATAGGAGACTTCAACACACCACTTTCAGTGAAGGACAGAACATCCAGAAAGAAGCTCAACAAAGACACCGAAGAGCTAAATGTCACAATCAACCAACTTCATCTCACAGACATATACTGAACATTCCGCCCAACAGCAGCCAAGTATACTTTCTTTTCCAACACATACGGAACATTCTCCAGAACAGACCACATATTAGGGCACAGAGACAAACCTTAACAAAATCCAAAACATCAAAAAATTACAAACCATCTTTTCTGACCATAAAGCCATAAATCAGCAAAAGAAAAAGCAAGGAAAAAAAATCAAATACATGGAAACTGACCAACACCTTGCTCAAAAACTACTGGATTATAGAAGAAATTGAGGATGGAATAAAAAAATTCACAGAATCAAACAAGAATGAAAACACATCCTACCAGAACCTTTGGGACACAGCAAAAGCAGTGCTCAGACGTCATTCTATAGCAATAAATGCACACATTCAAAAAGAAGAAAGGGCCATAACCAAAACATTAACCCTACAACTGGAACAAGTACAGAGAGAGCAGCAAAAGAAGCCTTCAGGCGCCAGTAGAAGGGAAATAATAAGAATTAGAGCAGAATTAAATGAAATAGAGAATAGAAAAACCACTGAAAAAGTTAACAAGACCAAAAGCTGGTTCTTTGAAAAGATCAACAAAATTGATAAACCATTGGCCAAACTGACAACAGAATAACAGGAGAGGAAGCAGATAACCCCATATAAAAAATCAGATGGGTGATTTCACAACAGACCCAACAGAAATTAAAAGCATGATAACGGAATACTATGAAAAACTGTACTCTAACAAATTTGAAAACCTAGAGGAAATGCACAAACTTCTAGAAACTCACTACCTACCTAAACTAATACAAACAGAGGTAGAACAACTAAATAACAAAAGAAGAGATTGAAAAGGTAAGCAAAAAACTCCCAACAAAAAAAAAACCCTGGCCCGGATGGCTTCACTGGAGAATTCAGAGAAGAGTGAACACCACTACTACTAAAGGTATTTCAGAGCATAGAAAAGGATGGAATACTCCCAAACTCATTCTATCAGCATAACCCTGATACCAAATCCAAGTAAAGATACCACAAAAAAAGAAAATTACAGACCAATATCCCTCATGAACATTGACACAAAAATCCTCAACAAAATTCTAGCCAACAGAATTCAGCAACATATCAAAAAATAATTCACCATGATCAAGTGGGATTTACACCAGGTATGCAGGGATGGCTCAACAATAGAAAAGCAATCAATGTAAACCATCACATGAATAAAACAAAAGACAAGAACCACATGATCTTATCAATCGAGGCAGAAAAGGCATTTGACAAAGTCCAACACCCATTCATGATAAAAACTCTCAGCAAAATAGGAATAGAAGGGAAATTCGTCAATATAATTAAGGGCATTTACACAAAGCCAACAGCCAACATCATCCTAAATGCAGAGACTTTGAAAGCATTCCCCTTTAGAATGGGAACCAGACAAGGATACTCTTTATCACCACTCTAATTCAACACTGTACTGGAGGTCCTAGCCAGAGCACTTAGGCTAGAGAAAGAAATAAAGGCCATCCAAATTGGCAGGGAAGAAGTCAAAGTATCGCTATTTCCAGATGATATGATCTTATACAGAGAAAACCCCAAAGAATCCACAAGAAAACTACTGGAACTAATAGAGGATATCAGCGAAGTTTCAGAATACAAGATAAACATACAAAAGTCAGCTGGATTCCTTTACACCAGCAAACAGAACCTGGAAGAGGAAATCACCAAATCAATACCATTTACAATAGCCCCCAAGAAGATAAAATACTTACGAATAAATCTAACCAGAGATGTAAAAGACCTATACAATGAAAATTACAAGACACTATTGCCAGAAACCAAGAGACCTGCATAAGTGGAAAAACATACCTTTCTCATGGATAGGAAGACTCAACGCTATAAAAATGTCAATTCTACCCAAAGTGTTCTAGAGAGACAATGAAATCACGATCCAAATTCTACCGGCAATTTTCAGTGAGATGGAGAAACAAATCACCAATTTCATGTGGAAAGAGAAGAGGCCCCCGAATAAGTAAAGCATTACTCAAGGAGAACAACAAAGTGGGAGGCCTCACACTACCTGATTTTAGAGCCTATTATACTGCCAAGAAAGTCAGAACAGCGTGGTACTGTTACAACAACAGATACATAGACCAATGGAACAGAATTGAGAATCCAGACATAAATTCATCCACCTATGAGCAGCTGATATTTGACAAAGGCCCAAAGTCTGTTAATTGGGGAAAAGACAGTCTCTTTAACAAATGATGCTGGCATAACTGGATATCCACCTGCAAAAAACTGAAACAAGACCCATGCCTGACACCATGCACAAAAACTAACTCAAAATGGATCAAAGACTTAAATATAAAGTCAAAAACGATAAAGATCATGGAAGAAAAAATAGGGACAATGCTAGGAGCCCTAATACATGGCATAAACACAATATGAACCATAAGTAACAATGCACAAGCACCAGAAGAGAGACTAGATAAATGGGAGCTCCTAAAAAAATCAAACACTTATGCTCATCAAAAGACTTCACCAAAAGAGTCAAAAGACAACCTATAGACTGGGAAAAAATTTTTGGCTATGACAAATCTGATCACTGTCTAATCTCTAAAATCTACAAGATACTGCAAAACCTCAACAACAAAAAGGCAAATAACCCAATTAAAAAATGGGCAAAGGATATGAACAGGCACTTCTCCAAAGAAGATATTCAGGTGGCTAACAGACATATGAAGAAATGCTCACGATCATTAGCCATTAGAGAAATGCAGATCAAAACTACAGTGAGATACCATCTCACCCCAGCGAGGCTAGCATTAATCCAATAAACACAAAATAATAAATGCCAGAGAGGTTGTGGAGAGACTGGAACACATATACACTGTTGGTGGGAATGTAAAATGGTACAACCACTTTGGAAATTGATTTGGCGCTTCCTTAAAAAGCTAGAAATAGAAGTACCATACGATCCAGCTATCCTGTTCCTTGGAATATATCCTAGAGAAATAAAAGCCATCACACGAACAGATAATATGCACAACCATGTTCATTGCAGCACTGTTCACAACAGCAAAAAGATGGAAACAACTTAGGTGCCCATCAACAGACGAACGGATAAACAAATTATGGTATATCCACACAATGGAATACTACACAACAATAAAGAACAACGATGAAGTCGTGAAACATAACATAGAAGAATCTGGAGGTCGTTATGCTGAGTGAATTCAGTCAGTCATAGAAGGACAGATATTGTATAAAACCACTATGATAAGAACTCACTAAAAGGTTTAGACACAGAAGAAAACATTCATTGATAGTTATCAGGGTGGGGATTGAGGGAGAGGTGTATTCACTAACTAGATAGTAGATAAGAATTATCTTAGGTGAAGTAAAGGACAGCACACACTACAGGGGAAGTCAGCACAACTAGACTAAACCAAAGCTAAGAAGTTTCCTGAATACAATCAAACACTTTGAGGGACAGAGTAGCAGGAGTAGGGGTCTGGGGACCATGCTTTCAGGGGACATCTAGGTCAACTGACATAACAAAGCTTATTAAGAAAATGTTCCGCATCCAACTTTGGTGAGTGGCTCTGGGGTCTTAAAAGCTTACAAGTGGCCATCTAAGATACATCAATTGGTCCCAACCCACCTGGAATAAAGGAGAATGCAGAACACCAAAGACACAAGGAAAGTATTAGCCCAAGAGACAGAAAGGGCCACATAAACCAGAGACTCTATCAGCCTGAGGCCAGAAGAACTAGATGGTGCCCGGCTACCACCAATGACCGCCCTGACAGGGAACACAACAGAGAGTCCTGGATGGAGCAGGAGAAAGGTGGCATGCAGAACTGAAATTCTAGTAAGAAGACCAGACTTAACGGCCTGACTGAGACTGGAGGAACCCCAGAAAACATGGCCCCTGGATTCTCTATCAGCCCAGAACTAAAACAGTTTCCAAGGCCAACTCTTCAGACAGAGATTGGACTGGACTGTGGGACATAAAGGGATACTTGTGAGGAGTGTGCCTCTTAGCTCAAGGAGATATAAGAGACTAAATGGGAAGCTTCTGTCCAGAGGTGAGATGGGAAGGCAGAGAGGGTTTAGGAGCTGGTTGAATGGACATGTGGAATCAGGCGTGGAAAGGAGGAGTGTGCTGTCACAGTATGGGGAGAGCAATTAGAGTCACATAACAATGTATGTATAAATTTTTGTACTGGGAAAAATTAGAAAAAAAGAAGACAATGAAATAAAGATACTTGCAGATAAACAAAAGAGAATTCTTTGTTAGAAGACCTGTACTCAAAAATGCTTGAAGAAGTTCTTCAGGATGAAGTGAAATGACAACATATAATAACCCTAGGTGGTAAATATGAGGATAAAAGATTACATATTTTTTCTTTTAATTTCTTTAAAAGACAACACTTTAAAGTAAAAATTATAATGACATATAATAAGATTTATAACATGTACAGATGTAATATACAAGACAATTATAACACAAAGGACAGAAGAGGTAAATGCAACTATACTACTGCAATGTTCATATATTTTACATGAATAATACAATACAGACTGTGAGAAATTAATGATACATACCTGTGAGAGGTAAGCCTTGGCACAACCACTAATGAAAAAGGAGCTAAATAGTCAACAGAGGAATCAAAACTGAATACTAAAACAAGAACAAAAACCAGATGAGACAAATAAAAAATAAACAGCAAACAGCAGATCCAAATCCAGCCATATCAGTATGTACAGTATATATACAGTATATATAAAAACTCCAATTGAAAGACAGAGATTGTTAGACTAGATAAGAAAACAAACACAACTATTTGTTATCTATGAGACACATTTTAAGAACAAAGAAACAAATACGTTTAAAAGTAAAAGGATGTTAAAAAAAAAAACTTCCTAACAAAGAAAACTCCAGGCCCACATGGTTTCACTACTGAATTCTAATCAAAGATTTAAGTAATAAGAACAATTTTACACAAACCTTTTTAGAAAAAAAAAAAACTTTCCAATTCATGACATGGAACCAGTATAACCATAATATTAAAACTTGACAAAGATACTACAAGAAAAAAAAATTACAGACCAATAGCTCTCATAATGATACACTCAAAATTTCTGAATAAAATATTAGCAAATCAAATTCACCTATATATTTAAAAAAAAAAAAAATCCTCATAACCAGGTGGGGTTTATCCCAGGAATAAAAGGTTTAACTATAAAAAATAATCAATGAAATCCACAATATTCACAAAGAAGAAAATCCACGTGATCATCTCAATAAATAAAGTGACACAATTTGACATGAATTCATGATGAAAAGTCTAACGAAACTAGTAAGCCAGGAATAGAAGGAAACTTCCTCAATGTGATAAAAAACACATATACATCAGTCAGTTACAGGTAGCATCATACATAATGGTGAAACTCTAAAATGATTTCCTTCTAAGACTAGGAAAAAGGCAAGGATTTCCAATCCTACCACTTCTATTCAGCATGGTACTGGTATAAGGTCTCAGCCAGTGCAATACTGATAAGAAAAATAAATAAAAGGCAAACTGTTCCCATTCACAGACAATTCCCATAAACATGATTGTTTAGCTACAGAAATATACTAAACAGCAAATTTAAAAACATTCACTGTAACTATTAAGTTCAGCAAGGACTCAGCAAAGAAAAATCAACTGAATTTCTATATATAAGCAGCAAACAACAGGAAAATAAAAGTTTTCAAAATTCCATGTATACAGGACACTATAAAAGGCCATGCAAATAAAATGCAACATTTTTATTCTTCCTAACTATTATGACTAATGCACTGTAGCATGAAAATGAACATTCTCCAAAGAATCAAAACTGGTTCCTTTATAAAATGTATACTCTATGAATATCATTCTTTGACTCCCCAAGGAAAAGCAGCTTCCCTCTCCTAAAAGACATCCCAAAATAAGGGAGAAGCACGTTTCTAAATTTCACTCAACGGCAGAAAAAGGAATCCTAGAGTCAAATGAATTAAGATATTTGCTGATGAGACAAAGTTAAAGACGTTATGTTAGGAACTTAGCAAAGAATGGTTAAAAGTAAGCAGCAAACTCACTATTGTGGAAAAACAAAATCCTTATCTATAGTTTAAAAAAAATAAATTTAACAAGATGCGTAACACCTCTACATTGAAAACTACAAATAATTCTGCTGAGAGAAATTGAAGAAAACCTAAATAAATGGGGTAATATATTACAGACATGGTTAGGAAGAATCAATATTATTAAAATGTCAATTTTCTCCAAATAATACATTCAACACAATCTAAATCATAATCCCAATAGCCTTTTTTAAAACAGAAATTGACAAGCTGACTCTAAAGTTTAAATGCAAATGGAAAGAATCTAGAATAGTTTTTTTAAAAATCTTGAAAAAGATTAATAAATTTGAAGGAACTACAGTATCCAGCCTCAAAATTTACCATAAAGCTACAGTAATCCAAACAGTGTTGCATTGGTTAAAAGATAGAATACAGAGAGCCAGGGAACAGAAGAGAGTCTAGAAACAGACGAAAATCTCTAGGTAGTTGAATAACATCTCTACGTCCGTGAGACCAAAACCCTACTAATCCCCCCAAAAAGGGCCAGAACAGACAATTCTCTTTTCTTCCACATTAGCACACTCAATGATATTATAATAGAGATTTTTAAAATATATTTGTAGCTAAACAGCTTTCCCAACATGAAATTATGACATTTTATTTTCAAGCAGATATCTCCACAATGATGATACTGTTCTGATTACCAGAAGTTTTAGGTAATATGTGCTTTCATCCTAACCCTCAACCTTTCCAAAATCAGTAAGGTAGAGATCTCTTTTCTGTCAATTCCTGTTTAGGAAAAGCATTGATTTTGCTAGCAACAGGGAAAAGTAGCTTTGGGATAGGATTAATGCAGTGTGGAAGATTTTAGACAGCAAAAAATAATAAGGTGGCTCTATCTTTATTTCACTAAAACCCAAAAACCAAACCCACTGCCCAATTTCAACTCACAGCCACCCTGCAGGACAGAGCAGAACTGCACCATAGGGTTTCTAAGGCCATAAATCTTTACTGAAGTATACTGCCACATCTTTCTCCTGTGGAGCAACTGGTGGGTTCGAATTGTTGCCCTTTCAGTTAGCAGCCACCAGGGCTCCTTTACTTCACTAAAGACAGTTCAAACAGACTGAGATCCCTTAGGTAAAAAGTGTTATACACACATTAGCATTCACATTTGTAGGCAGCCAAGCTTTTTTATGTTTTGTTTCAAAACAAGCTGTAGAAGGAGATTCAAGATACTATCACTGTAGAGGGGACAATATTCATTAACTCATTATTATATGCTTAAATACTGTGATGGTTAAGACTGTGTCAACTTGGCTGGGCCATGATTCTGTGTTCGGCAATTATATAATGTTGTGATC
Source organism: Dugong dugon (assembly GCA_030035585.1). Lineage (NCBI taxonomy): Eukaryota > Metazoa > Chordata > Mammalia > Sirenia > Dugongidae > Dugong > Dugong dugon. The sequence goes on along the minus strand of CM057467.1, from coordinate 73,340,386 downwards.
ACTTCCCTGTTGCGATCTGATACGTGATCATCCCATGATGGGATCTGCTGTGAGTAGCCAATCAGCTGAAAGCGAGTTTTCTTGGGCATGTGGCCTGCATCCAAATATAAGCGGACATTCTGGTTTTTGTCTACTCTGAATCCTACAACTGGCTCCTGTTCATGTGACCTCCAGTTCTTGGGACTTGAGCTGGCAGCTTACCTGCAGTCTTGCCTGCCACTCTTGGAATTCATCAATCTTCACAGCCTGTGAGCAAGAACCCTGCTCTCCGACCTGCCCATCTTGGGTTCGCCAGCCTGAGGCTACATCGATCAGAAGTCTCCTTGCCTTGAGCTGCCTCCCAATCATAAGCCTAAGGGAGCTCTCAAAAACAGTGAAGGTTGTTACTAACGGCAATTGGGAGGAAATCAATAAATTCAGTTAGATAAAGGTTGAATTGCAGGCTAGCTATTTTGACAAAAGAGATAGCTAGAAGGAGCCCTCTGGGGCTCAGGAAAAATCTCAAACACTGACCTCTAGAACTATTCTTTCAAAAGATCCTGAATTTGACTGGATTGGTTTGATTGCCATTATTTGTGGAGCAATCTGTGCTCCAGGGAATTGTTGAAAACAACAGAGCAATCAGGTGACAATTAGTGGAGCCTAACAGCTAGGTAAGAAGCCCTCCTGGCCCAAAAAGCACTCAGTTGCTAACCCAAAGGTCTGTGGTGAGAACACATCAGCGGCTCTGTGGAAAAGACCTGGCAACCTTCTACCATAAAGATTTCAGCCTAGGAAACCCTATGTGGCAGTATAAATGCACACAACAAAAGGTACATGTGATCAGGGAAAGAGTTAAAGAGAGTCCTAACAAAGCCACTGTCATACCAGGAACAACTACAGGCATACTCAAGGCTGCAGTCCCTGAAGAACATCAGAGGCTTCACACTGGTTAGAGGGAAGGAGGAGATAGACAGCGGAGAGGGAGTAAACATCATTAAAATAATCACGCCAGTCACTAAACAAGTAATAAGCAAATAACAAGTCCCAGAGTGGAAGTCTAGTACCCACAGTGGCTACAACATATTATCTAAAATGTCCAGTTTCCAATAAAGAACTATGAAAGATTCAAGAAACAAGAAAGTATGAACTATGCACTAGGAAAAAGACAGGCAATAGAAACTGCCTGGGAGAGGAACCAGATGTCAGACTTACAGGCAAAGATTTCAAAGTAGTCATTATACACATGTTCAAAGAACTAAAGGAAACCATGTTCAGAGGAGTAAAGGAAGGTAAGATGATAATGCTGCATCCACAGAGAGAGAGAAATTATTTGAAAAAAGAACCAAACAGACATTTGGGAGTAGAAAAGTATAGTAACTGAATAGAGTACAATAGATTTGAACTGACAGAAGAATTAGCAATCTTGAAGACAAACAGAAATGATGCAATCCAAAGAGCTGAGAGAAAAAAGAAAAATGAACACACCCTCAGAGAAATAAGGAGACCATTAAACACACTAACATACGTATCGCAGAAGGAGAGGAGAGAGACAAAGCACCAGAAAAAATATTTGAATAATTTAAAGACATCAACCTACACATACAGGTAGTTCAACGAACTCTTAGTAGGAAAAAAGGCAAAGAGATCCACAGACACATCATAATAAAAATGCTGAAAGCCAAACACAAGGAGAAAATCTTGAAAGCAGTTAAGATAAAAATGACTTATCACTTACCTAACATAAACAGCTTAATAGTTCATCAGAAATAATGGAGACCAGAAGGCACCAATAACATATTCAAAGTGTTTAAAGGAAAAAAACAAAACAAAACTGAAAACCAAGAATCCTATAAAACCAGAAATATCCCCTGAAATCTTCTTCAAACCAAACAATAGTTCAGCTTAACTAGTAAAGAACGTCTGCCTTGAGCACTGTACTCTTTCAAGATCTAGTTATATGAGATCAAACTGACAATGGCAACTCAAAAGATTAGATAGAAGTTTAGGGGGCAGTGAGTTTATGTTAATAAGGGAAGAACAACTCAGAAAAGGAAGGTAAGAATGGTTGCACAACTCGAAGAATGTGATCACTGTCATTGAACTGTACATGTGGAAACTGTTGAAATGGTGTATGTTTTGCTGTGTATATCCTCAACAACAAAACAAATAAAATTTAAAAAAAGAAATACCAAATGAAGTTCTTCAGACAGAAAGCAAGTGATCTCAGATAGTAATTAAAATTCACATTAAAAACCAAAAAGCACCAGTAAATGATATAATTATGAAAGAGAGCATAAATGCATATTTCTTCACCTTTCTTCTCTTAACTGATATAAAAGGCAACTGTATAAATCAGTTTGTATATAACATATTATTGGGCCTATGATACACAGAAATGCAACATTATTTGTCAACAGCAGCACAAAGAAGGGGGTGGGGGCAAAGCAGTATTGGGCTAAGGAAATGACACCAGATGGTAACACAAATCCAAAGAAATAAATTAAGAGTAACAGAAAAGATAAAGGGGGAAAAGGAAATAGAGCTACATAGGAGTAATGTTTCTATCTTCACTAGAATTAAGTCAGTATAAACTTGAAGTTGATAAGATATATAGTGAGACCTGTGAGAGCCAGAATTCAATGGGACTGCCATGTTTTTCTGGGTCTCGTAAGTTTTCTGCCTTTGACAGGGTGCCGTCTTATCACTTTTCTATCATTTGTTTTAGTGGAAAATATCTGCATTTTCCTTCTCTGGCAGGTTTCCACCTGACACAGCTTCCGGCTCTTGCAGGTTTTAGTGCATACAGTAAGCCCTAGAGCAACCACTAAAGTAATAACTCAAAAAAAAAAAAAAAAGTTCAAAAAGATCATTAAGCTGGGGACTGACTGTATTTATATTCTGCAACTTTTCCCCACAGAAATTAGCCACTATAATAGATTAATATACTATAATAATAATAGTCATTCAAATCAAATGCTATGGTTTTAACAAATGAGCTAAGCCAAGAACACTGCCTGTAGTCACTGTTCCATCACAGTAACAAAGACAGCTGAGAAAGCTACCCAGGGACCACAGAAGAAAAGCTCAGCTGCAAGCAAAACTCATTGCAATATCGTATCCAAGTACGTATAATCTAAGTGATGCAATTCTATAGCAAACCAGAAAAATCAATTAAAACAAGTTAATGTTACTTCACTGTTGCTTAACCTAGTCAATAACATAAAAGTTTAACAGACCTAGTAGCCTTTCTCTATAGACCTAAATTGAAAATTTTGTTTCTCCTGTACAGTCACTATGAGTCAGAATCAACTCAACAGCAACAGGTCTGGTTTTCTGGTTAGTTAAAAAAGAAAAAAAAGACAACTACACTTGCATAATCATACCTAAAAATGGTAGAATGAGTCTGGTTGTATAAAATACTTGCTGAAATAAGTAATTTTGCATCTATGGCTCAAAAGTTGTTTTTAAAGGTGTTTTATTTATTTACAGTAATATTTATGGTAAAGGCATTTAACTATAGTATGAGCTTCCAGAATAATGAAATGGCACATCCAAAGTAACAGCAAAAAATATTTACCTACAGAAGAGATTAAGACAGGAAAGGCACTCTCCATTGGCTTTTCTCACCAAAGACAAGGAGTAAACAAATTTTAATCCTTGGATATCTATTTATTTCTCACCTCATTCCAAAGCTACTAAATGCTAGGAAAAAAGGGAGGTTGGGGGATTGGAATGCGAAAACAAATAATTAAGGCAGACCTCAAAGGAGTTTACAATCCACTGAAAAAGACAAACATGCACACATACAAGAAAGTGAACAAGAAGGAAGCACTGAGCAAAGTGTCCAGCCTCCATAATGTCAGAGGTATCTTTCCCCAACTTATGACAGGAATCTCCTGTAGCGTTAAAAATCTCCGGCAGGCTTTAAAGGACCTTTAAAATCAAACTTCAGCCTAGCTTCATCTCCTGCCCTTGCCAAACATAAACTTCATAAGCCAATCATGAAGGCTATTAGTTATTCTCCAAACCTCTGAGCCTTTGCTCATGTAACTTCATTTTGGGCAAGCTTTCTTTCCTGGGTACATTATGAGCCTATAACTTTGCTATCAGATAAGGCTCTGCATGAAGAAAAGAGAAACAAAATTACTTTCAGCCTAAGAGTGTTTCTGAGTATTTTAGACAGCAGCAGGGCTCTGTCATACATTGGTGACTATGGTAAGGATAAAAAGATAAGTCGAAAATAATCCACACCCTCAAAAACAGTCCAGTGTAAAGTTCAAAGTAAATACTAGCATAAGACTAATTTTACCAGCATTAGCTTTATTTAAAAACTTAAATGTAGAAATTTAAGGTAAGGAAATGCATGATCCACATTTTCTTATGGGGAAAAGTAAAGAAAAACTGGTAATATGAAAAAAAAAACACTTATTACTACCTCAAATTATCTTGTTCATGTATGTTTACTAGTTTACCTCTCCCAACTTGAAATCTAAGATGCAGAATAGGAACCTTATCTATCTTGTTCACTGCTATACTGTCTAGAACCAGTCCCTGCCTGGAACTCAGTGAACTAAACAGTGAAAGAAATTTCACTAAGCAGACAGCATTCACTACTTTAGGCAGGTAATACGGTCCAGAGTCTGGCCCACAACAGCCTACCTTCTTAGGAAAATGAAAGTGATAGGGTTGCTATGAGTCAGAATCTACTTGATGGCAGTGGGTTTGGTTTGGTTGGGTATAGCTCGTAGGGACATAGTTATAATCAAGCTCAAGAACCAGGTATAAAACCAAAAAGCCATATTTACTAATTTACAATAAGAATAACTTTCTTAAGGATGGGAATATTCAAAGTTAATATGACTAGTAAATTCTCTCATTCAAGCTGTACACTTATGATTTGTATACATTTCTGTTTCCCTTACAAAAAATCTAAATAATCACTGTTTGAAATAATAATAATGTCTTATGGGGTTTTACAAATATATACTAGCAGTAAGTGGAGAGGAGTAGTAGTAAGTAGAATTAAAGAGTTCTAAGGTCTTTGCATTGTCCAGAAGGGTAAAGGTATCAATTAATTGTAAACTCTGTTAAGTCAAGGATGCATACCACAACTTCTAGGGTAATCACTAAATAAAATGAGGAAAATGTGTAACTTCCAAACTAATAAAGTCAAGAATATACAATATTCTTTTGAAAACTGTAAATTCAAAATAACACAAGGAGAAAAAAATCCACGACAAAAAGAAAGCATAAAATAAGATGGTAGATTTATTCTAAACCCAAATATATAAGTAATTATACTAAATGTAAATATACGAACACTACAATTCTTCTAAAAAAGTTATCAGACTGGACAAACACAAAACCTAACTAGATATTGTTTGCTAATATCTAGTTAGCAAACATCTACTAACATTACTTGCAACCAAAGAATACAAAAAGGTTTATAGGAAAAATATAAAAACACTAATCAAAAAAAAAGAGTATACCTATATTAACCTGAAAATAAACTTTAGGACAAAAAGCATTACTAGAAATAAGGAAGAACACTTGATAATGACAAAAGGTTCAACTCACCAAGAACATATCATTTGTATACACCTAATAACAAACTAAAAATGTACAGAACCACAAGGATAAACAGAGAGAGCCACAATCACAAAGAGAGGTTTTAACGTACCTCTCTCCGTAACAGAACAGACAAAAATTCAGTAAGGACACAGAAGATATGAACTACATGATTAACAAAACTGACCTAAACCCATTGCCATCAAGTCGATTCTGACTCACAGTGACCCTACAGGACAGACCAGAACTGCCCCAAAGGGTTTCCAAACCCATAAATCTTTACAGGAGCAGACAGCCACATCTTTCTCCCATGGAGCAGCTGGTGGGTTCAAAGTGCCAACCTTATGGTTAGCAGCCGAGTACTTAACTACTATGCCACCAGGCACTGTAAAACTGCCTAAAGACTATAATATAGAATCTGCACCTAACAACTGCAAAATACACATTCTTTCAGGCAAAATGGAATAGCTACACACTTTGCAATTCTACTGAGATTTAAACAAGAGAAAGGCTTAAGCTGAAACAGTGACTTTAAGTGACTGATTTCATTTGATTTACATTAATCAGTTTATTGTGTAGCATTGGTGGGAAGCAGGATAGAAAGAAAAGCATTACAACATAATGTACAAAGTTTTATGTTTGGTTACACGAGGATATTAGGTACAAATGTAAACAACAAATGAACAGTTACAGTATTCAGGATAAGATTAGTTAGGTTCTCAGTGAAATGGTCATCAAGAAGTTCTGATAAAAAGGAAGCTTATATGAAAGCAAGTAAGAACAGCTAAAACTAGCAAACAAGAATATTTAATTATCAACAAATATGATTCTATATATCTCAAAATAGAGTCTGTTAAGTTTTCAAGGTATAGTTCTGGTTCTGTCTGGGCACTTCCAGCTCTTCCAAGATATCATTTCTGTATTTTAAAAAACAAAATATACTCTAGGTGATTTCATAACCTACTCTAGTATTTCTACAATCCTTTTCATCAGCAAATTCTTCCATATCTGACTTAAATTCACTATCTTTCAGCTTAAGTCCTTCTCTTCTTGTTAAGAATTGCAAACTAACTAGCTATTATCTTTTCTGGAAGATATCGTTACAGATCTAAAATTTTTTTTTCAGTTGTACTTTTGCCTTCTCTGTGAGACTAAACAATTCACATTTATGTAGCACTTTAATATGTATTTTCTCATTTCAGTATCACATTTTAATTATATGATTAAATAAAACTGATTTTCCTAATGTATAGATACTATTTTGAAATATTCTGGTAATTCAGTACCAGTAAAACAGTCATTAACATAGTAAATTTTATCAAAGCCATTGAACAATCTCTTCTTAACTATACCATTGCCGTTCAGTAGATTCCAACTCACAGAGACCCTACAGCACAGCGAAGAACTGCCTCAAAGGGTTTCCAAGGAGTGGCTGGTGGATTCAAACTGCCAACCTTTTGGTTAGCAGCCGAGCTCTTAACCACTGTGCCACCAGGGCTCCTCTTAACTGTAAGTTATATGAAATTAAGAATCTTGTCATGTAAACGACAGAAGTTCAGTAATTCAAAATATCTAAGAAACACTTAACCTTATATAGCTAGATTTTCCAGAGATGGTTATACTTTTTTCACTCTTATGTTCTGGGGAACACATAACTACCCTGTAGATATTTTCTGCATGAGTCAGAATTGACTTGACAGCACACAACAAACATAAGCAATTTTTATCAAGGCAAGTTAATAACAGTTTAGTGTTTAAGAACTTTAAATCTAGAACCAGATTGTTAAGTTGGGATCAGATCACAGCTTGGCCACTTGCTAACCATGCAACCGTGGACTAGTAAATCTCTCTATGCCTCAGTTTCTTCATTATAAAATAGAAATAATAGTACCTACCTTATAGGGATATTTTAACTTTTTATTTGGAAATAATTTTAGGCCTACAGAAAAGCTGCAAAATAGAACAGATAATTCCAGTATACTTTTCACACAGCTTCCCCTAATATTAACATCTTATATAACCACCATACAATTATCAAAACTAAGAAATTAACAAGGATACAGTTCAATTAAGTAAACTACAGGATTTATTCCAATTTCACCAGTTTTTCTAACAAAGCCCTTTTGCTGTTCCAAGAGCCAATCCAGGATCCCACATTGCATTTAGTTATCATGTCTCCTTACTCTCCTCTGACCTCTAACATTTCCTCTGTCTTTCCTTGTTTTCATGATCTTCACGCTTTGAAGAGTACTGGTCAATTATTTTGTACAACGTCCCTCAATTTAGACTTGCCTGATGTTTCCTTGTGATTAGACTGAGGTCATGCATTTTTGGCAAGACTACCACAGAAGTGATGCGCCCTTCTCAGTGCATCATATCAAGGGTACATGATGTTATTATGTCTTGTTCCTGATGATGTTCCTTTATTACTTGGTTAAGTTTATATATGAAGGGTTTCTCGACCATAAAGTTACTGTCTTTTACCTTGTAAGTAATAAATATCTTGGGGGAGATACTTTCAGACTATGCAAATATCCTGTGTGTTTTCAAACCTTCACCCACTAATTTTAGCATTCATCAAATGGATCTGCCCGCAGCAATTATTACTGTGGTGTTCTAATGGTGATTTTCTATTTCCCTTATTCCTTCTACATTTATTAATTGGAATTCTTATACAGAAGAGGTGTCCCTTCTCCCTTATTTATATATATTAGTAGGTATTCATGGAAATTTTTACCCTGTGGGTTATAATCTAATATCATCATTATTTATTTGTTGCTCAAATTGTTCCAGCTTTCCCTACTGGGAGCTCTTTCAGGTTGGCTCCTGTGTCCTTTCAACATGCCCCATTCTTTTTTAAGTACTTCCTTACTTTCTGGCACCACAAGATGCTCCAAGCTCATCTTCTATATTCCCTGCCCCAACCCTGAAATAAACCACTTCTCCAAGGAGCTTACAGGTTTTACAGGTTAAATGAGTTTGAAATATACAACACAACAGGGCCTGATATACAGTAAGCAATTAAACGTTAGTTGATATTAAAATAATATATGTAAACAACTATACTAATATAAGGAAACAGCCACAAAACTGGATCTATTCACAAAATTATGGTAGTCTGACTATTCAAAAAAAATTTAGTAGTTTGGCAGAAATTATACTTAAATATTACCCACTCCTATTGTCAGGAGGTGCTATATGGAGTTTTATGTTTCTTTGCAAAGGGTTAAGTACAAATGTAGAAATTCTGAAAAACAAAAATAAATGGTCACAGTATTCAAAATGCTATCAATCAGATTGAGGTTGAAATGGCTATTTAGACTGGGGAGTGCAAACCAGGGCTTCAAACTGGTTCTAACCAGTTCAGTCATAGCCTACGAAATGAAATCAGAACAGACCCAATTTTTCAAATTTGGGTGAAGCAGAACAATAAACTGAATGGGAAAAACCACAGTGGAAGCCCTGGAATGGGAGACTCAGAAGAGGCATAGTGAGCCCCATCAGGAACCTGATGCAGAAGACTGGACCACTGTCAGGACTAAGGAGAGTGACACGCATTCAAAGTGGTGCGGTTAGCTGCCATCTTTGAGCAGAGCACCACTGTTTCTATCTCTGCTGGTCAAGAGATTTGGTTGCTATGCAACGCTCATGCTGCCCTTGTTTTCTAAGAGGGAGATTAAGTTCCTAACAGGGCATCAACTCATAATTTTTCCCCTTCCAGTTATGTTCCAGTTCACCCACATTTTACAAATTCAGGTCCATTCTAGTTACGCTTCGTCAGCCATGAGTAAACTGGGAAGAACTAGTTCAAAGCCCTGGTGCAAAGAGTTAAGCACTCGACTACTAGCCAAAAGGTTGGCAGTTTGAACCCAGTCCTTGGAAGACAAGCCTGATGATCTGCTTCTGAAAGGCCACAGCTTTCAAAACCCTATAGAGCACTTCTACTCTGCACACACAAGATCACCATGAGTTGAAACTGACTCGATGGTAATTAACAACAATATATTAAATATGCAATAGCAGAGATTTTGAAAACAAATGCACAACATTTTGGAGAGGAAAGTAAGTTCAGCTAAAGAACTTTCAATATAAAAGGACTGCTGTACTTAAAACCAGGCATACCCAGTCTTTATCTGAAGAGGAACTAACTTCAATTTCTGGAAGCTTTGTGAGCATTAAGGAGGGTAAGAACATATGAGACAGTGCTGACTAAAAGCTCCTGGGTGGAGCCTACAGAGGGACCACCTATATGGGAAACAAGAGTCTTCTCATTTTACGTATGATGAAACTGACACATGAAGTTACAGTGACCTTTTTAAGAGCACAAATTTATAAACAAGATCAGAGTTCAGTTTTCTCCTATGCCTACTCCCCCATCCCACATCACATTAACTATAATTGTTTTGCAGGCAAAAGGAAAGAAATGCTTCATATTAAACAACTTGATCGATAGAACTTAAAAGGTTTACAAAATGAGTAATAACATCCTATTATTATCGCAATATCAACCAGTCTTCCCTTTAACTTAACATCAGTATAATACTCTGTCATCTTCTTAACGAAGAAACACAGACCTATTTTCCAGCTTTCTATGACTGAACAGATTCAGTTATTTTATGGTCGACTACATGAAAGGCGGAGCCCTGGTGGCACAGTGATTAAGCACTCAGCTGCTAACCAAAAGGTCAGCAGTCTGAACCCACCTGGTGCTCTGCAGAAGATGTGGCAGTCGGCTTCCATAAAGATTACAGTCTTAGAAACCCTATGGGGCAGTTCTACTCTGTCTTACAGGGTTGCTATGAGTCAGAATCAACTTGACAACAGTGGGTTTGTGGGGGTCCTCTACCCTAAAGGTTACTATTATTCTAATTTTTTTTTGGTATTTACTTTCTTGTCTTGCTTTACTTATCAGTGTTACCACTAAAGTATCCATCTCTACATAATTGGTTAATTTTGCCTCTTTTTGAATTTTGTATAAATGGAACCATACTATATGTAAAAAAAAAAAGAACAAAGATAGAAAACAATGTGACATTATCTAATAAAGTTGAATATATCCATATTCTGTGACTCACTAGTTCTATTCTTAGGTATAAGGAGCCCCGGTGGCTTAATGGTTAAGCACTTGGGTGCTAACCAAAAGGTCAGCAGTTCAAACCCACCAGAGCCCCACAGGAGAAAAGACCTGGTGATCTGCTCCCGTAAAGATTACAGTGTAGGAAACCTTACAGAGCAGTTCTACCTGTCATATAGGTTCACTCTGAGTCAGAATAGATTTGATGGCACACAACAACATTCTTAGGTATATGCATACCCAAGAAATATGCATGCTTATGTGTATCAGGATACATATGCAAAAATGTTTATAGCAGCATTGTTCTTAACTGACAATATCTGAAAACAACCTCTAAGACCATCAACAGTAAAATGGATAAATACACTGTGTGTATTCACTGTATCAACTGTTATACATTAATGCGTATTAAAAAACACATATATTTTTACAAAACATAGATGAATCTTAGAAACAATGTTGAGGAAAAAAATCAAAATCACAAAGAACTCCACACAATTCATAAGACACTGACTCAAAAACAGGTAAAACTGTATCATTTAGGAATGTACATACAGGTGGTAAAACTAAAAACAGAAGTAAATAATTATCATAAAAATCAGGCTGCTGTTTACCTCTGGGATGTAAGGGATTCTAACTGGTAAAAGATATGTACAGGACTTCTGGAGTAACAGTAATGTTCTATTTCTTTTCCTGGGAGGTGACTGTATGGGTGTTCACTTTACAATGATTTGTTAAAACATGTATGTCGATTTTATGCATTTTCTGTATGTTTTACAACACAAATGTTTTAAGAAATATACACACAAAAATATACTGAAATGATATTCACCAAAATGCTAATAATGGTTGTGAGTTTAACGGGTTCTTGATGAGATTACAGGTGATTCTTTTTCTTTCCCTTCATAGATCCCTTTATTGTCCAACTTTTCTATAATGAACTGATTTTAATTTCATAAAATGTATTTTTTAAAAATAATGGTGAGGGAGTGGAAACTCTGAAAACCCTAAGTAATTTTAAATGCCTAAAAATGTTGGTTGTCAGAAAATCCAATTCATCCAAGTTATAAGCTAGAAAGCAAATGGAAAAGTGGTAATTGACCTAACAGACTCCCAAAAGATAAATTCTAAAATTACAACAGGGAAAGCAAGGGAACAACTCGATTTGTGCCACAGAGTACATCTAGAAATAATAAACAGGAGGAATGGATGCTACCCTGTTTAAAAGGTAGACTGACCACATCACCACCTATATTCCACATAGCCAGGTCCCTCCCTCCTCCACATCATAAGATTAGAGGATTATGCTGTACAGAAAGGAAAACAGAGTTTCTAGACTGAAGGATACAAGGTACAATTGAGGGTTAGAGCCTATACAGTATTAAAAACAAGGAGATTAAATCCATTTACTGTATGTTATAACTTCAAGCCTCTCTCCATTCAGCTCCAACAATGCTAGCAATCAGCTTTATCCTCTCCAGCAAGAGACTGGATAACTCTTCTTCAAGGAAATCTGACGAGCAAAAAGGCTTAAAGATCTAATACCAGGAACTTTCCAAAAAAGAACTCAGTTAGATCGCCCTACAGTGAAGCCCCATAAAGTCAAACAAGATCTAAAAAAGCAAAATGTTAGTGCTCAACAGTTAAACAGAAGCAAACAGTCAAGAATCACTAGTTTTTTGAGAGGACCACTGCAAATAGGACATAGAGAAACTAAAACAGGGAGGGAAAAGTTTACAAAAACAGACCATGCAGGAAGAAAGCCATGTATCTCATTAATATCCTCAAAATGACAAGAAAAGATACTGGAACCTGAAGGATGCTACAGAACAAGAAACATTATTAAAACAAAAAACTCTTTCAGGTTCACCGTTCAGCCAGGGATTGGACAGCCCCATAAAAGAGAACGGGACTAATGAGGCACAGCAGTCCAGGGAAAAGGGCTAGAAGGCAGAAGGGGACAGGAAAGCTAGTGATAGGGAACCCAAGGTTGAGTAAAGATAGTGTTGACCTGTAGTGGGGTTGTTAACCATTGTCATAGGGCAACATGTGTACTAACTGTTAAATGAGGAACTATGTTGTTCTGTAAGCCTTCATCTAAAGTGAGAACAGCAGCACAACTGGAAGAGCGTAGTCGATGTCACTGAACTGTGCATGTAGAAATTTTTGAAATGGTCTATCTTTGGCTATGTATATTTTCACCAAAAAAAAAAAAAAGTCGAGAAGGGAGAGTGTTGACATGTCGTGGGGCTGTTAACCAACATTGTAAAACAATATGTGTACTGACCGTTTAATGAGAAACTATTTGTTCTGTAAACCTTCACCTAAAGTACAATAAAAAAAAGAAAGGAAAAAATAAACTCTTTGAAATTAAAGTATGATAGCAGAAATAAAACTTAATAGAAGGACTGGAAGAAAGTTGAGAAAATCTTGTGAGAATTACAACAGACACATAAATAAATACAAAAGAAATAAGAAAATTAAAGGATCAATCCAGGACTAATAAAAATTCCAGAAAAAGAGAACTGAGCAGAGGGCTACCACAGTAGTAAGTCAAGAAAACGTCCTAAAACTAAAAAACATGTGCTTCCAGCTTGAAAGGACTTATACCTAGTACCCAACACATAAAATGAAAATAAACATCATTATGCAGGTTAAAACACCAGGAGTCAGAATTGCAACACTGGAATCTATGAGGCAATAAATTAATGTCTTCAAACTTCTGAAGGAAGAATATGTCCAACCTAGAACTCAACCTAGAATTCAGTGTAAAGGATTTATGAAGAAAGTTTCAGACACAAAATAGCTCAAGAAAATTTCCTCCCATGTTCCCTTTATCAGAAAGCTATCTACGGAGAACGTAAGGTGTAAACCAAGAAATAAGAAAAAATGGAACCTAGGAAACAGGGTGTTATGCATCAAATTGTGTCCACCAAAAATACGTGTTGTAAATCCTAACCACTATGCCTGTGGTTATAAGGCCATTTGCGAATGGGTGTCTTTATTATGTTAATGAGACAGGATTAGTATAGGGTGTGTCTTAAGCCCATCTCTTTTAAGATATAAAAGACATTAAACAAGCAAGCAAAATACGCAGAGATGGAGGAAGAGAGATGCCAAGCCACATGAAGATCATCCAAGAGCAGAAGTTCAAAAGAGACAAGGACCTTTCTCCAGAGCCGACAGAGAAAGCCTTCCCCTAGAGCCGGCGCCCTGAATTTGGGCTTCTAGCCTCCTAAACTGTGAGAAAATAAATTTGTTTGTTAAAGCCACCCATCTGTGGTATCTGTTATAGCGGCGCTAGATAGCTAAGACAGAATTTGGTACCGAGAAGTGGGAGTGCTGCTCTAACACATATCTAAAATGTGGAAGTGGTTTTGGAATTGGGTAACAGGTGGAGGCTGGAAGAGTTTTAAGGTGCCTAATAGTAAAGGCCCAGATTGCCTTGCAGAGACTGTTGGTGGAATTATGGATGTCAAAGGCAATTCTAGTGAGGAAAGCTATAAAGAAAGTTTCTACTGTCTTAGAGAATACATACAGCACCAACAACAGAATGTTGCTAGAAATGTGGACAATAAAGGTGCTTCTGGTGAGGCTTTTAAAAGAAAATGATGAACATGTGATTGGACAAGGGAGGAAGGGCAATGCTTTAGACGTAGTGGCAAATAACTTGTCTGAATTATATTCAAATGTTTGGTGGAAGAACTTCGATATGTGGCTGAGGAGACTTCTAAGCAAGATCTTAAAGGGGCTGTGTGGTCTCTTTGCTGCTTATAACAAAATGTGAAAGAAAAAAAAGAACTTAAAGATTTGGGAAAATATTGTTGTACAAACTAAGGACACGTGTCCTAGAATGTTCACCAAGGATGTGGCTACACAATCTTCTATTAAAGAGATTAAGCCTATGACTGATGGATCTAACCAACTACGAAAGCAGAAAACCCATCAGTTTACACTGAAGAGGACAGAGAAGAATGAAAGGAAAGAACGCTGTCTGCCTCTTGGGATTCTACAGGCAGGAAAACAGGCCAAAGTAGCTACACTTGTTGTCCTCCAAGAAAAGAAAAGGACCATCCCTGGAGCAGTTCAGAGATCAGCAGAACTGTTGAAAGGAGCACAGGAAGCAGGGCCTTCTCAGTTTCAAAGATGGGGCCACAGACTTGTGGCTCTCAAAGAGTAGGACCACAGCCTCCTAGGTTTCAAAGAGTCGGATCTTCACCCACTCAGTTCCAGACTGTGGGGCTGCCGTTCATGAGTACCAGAGGCATAGGGCCACCACCCAAAACTCAGTGGGCAGGGCTGCCATGGCAAAGGGCAGAAAAACAGGGCCTGCCAGGGCCAACAGGGTTGGGTCACCACTCAGATGGACTAAGACAATGGGGTCTCCCAAAGCTGAGGGAGCGAAGTTGCCATCCTAGTGGGCCTGGTAGGCGAAGCTGAAGCCCAGGGCCCAAGAGCCTCCACTCAGAATCCAGAGGGCACAGCTAACACTCAGAGTCTGGAGGATGGGGCCATTGCCCAGACGGTTCCAAAGAAGAGTGGATTATTTTCAAACTTGAGAGCTAATGTAAATTGTTCTGCTGGGTTCTGGACTTGCTTGGTGCCCTTTATCCCTTCTTTTCCTCCAATTAATCCCATTTGTAATGGAAATGTCTACCTTGTGCTTGCTCCACCACTGTACTTTAGAAACAGATAATTTGTATTCTAGATTTCATAGATTTACAGATGAAGAGGAATTTTGCCCCAGGATGGAATATACCTAAAGTCTCACCCATATTTGATTTAAATGCTTCAGAACATGAGATTTTTAAGACTTTTGGGATGATGCAATGCAGTGAATGTGTTTTGCATGTGGTAAAGGACATAAGTTTTGGGGGGGGTCAAAAGGTAGAATGTTATGGATTGTGTCCCCAAAAAGTAAAAATATATGTTCTAAATTCTAATCTCCATGCTTACTTTATGGAGATCTACTGGCACTGTGGTTAAGAGCTCAGCTGCTAACCAAATGGTTGGCAGTTCCAATCCATCAGCCACTCCCTGAAGACCCTATGGGGCAGTTCTACACTGTCCTATAGGGTTGCTATGAGTCAGAATCCACTCAGTGCAACAGTTTTTGGTATGCCTACTTTGTGGTTATAATCCCATTTGTGAATGGGCTGTTTTTGTTGGGTTAATGAGAAGGATTAGTGTAGGGTGTGCATTGAGCCAATCTCTTTTGAGACATAAAAAAGGTTAAACAACATGGTCTCGGGGAACATCTAGCTCAACTGGCATAACACAGTTTATACACAAAATGTTCTACGTTCTACTTTGGTGAGTAGTGTCTGGGGTCTTAAAAGCTCTGAGCGGCCATCTAAGATACTCCACTGGTCTCACTCTGGAGCAAGGGAGAATGAAAAAAACCAAAGGCACAAGGGAAAGATCTGTCCAGAGGACTAATGGACCACAAGTACCACAGCCTCCACCAGATTAAGTCCAGCACAACTAGATGCTGCCAGGCTACCACCACCAGCTGCTCTGACAGGGATCACAATAAAGGGTCCCGGACACAGCTGAAGGAAAATGTAGAACAAAATCCTAACTCCCCCCCAAAAAAAAGGCCAGACTCATCAGTCCAACAGACTAGAGAAACCCCGAGAATATGGCCCTAGAAACCCTTATAGTATATGAAGTCACTCCTGAGGTTCACCCTTCAGCCGAAGATTAGACAGGTCCATAACACAAAACGAGACTAAATGGGCACACCAGCCCAAGGGCAAGGACAAGAAGGCAAGAGGGGGCAGGAAAGCTGGTAATGGGGAACACAAGGTCGAGAAGGAGAGAGCGTTGACATGTCGTGGGGTTGGCAATCAATATCACAAAACAATATGTGTATTAATCAATGAAAGAAACTATTTCAAAAAAAATAGAAAATTGGACGAGTATTTGGATAAAATTAAAGGATTATTAATTTTTTAGATGTGATAATGGATTATTGTTATGTTAAAAAAAAAAGTCCTTACATTTTAGAGAAGAAATCATGTTCTAGGAACTGCTTTAAAATAATCTAGGGAAGGGGAGTGGCTGAGGTATAGATGAAACAAGTTTGGTCAGCAGTTGATGAAGTTGGATGATAGATTTGTGAGTTTTCATTATTGTGGGGTTAACTTTACCCAAAGAATTTGGTCTTTGTCCTTGGTTTCTGAGATACAACCTCTAAAACCTTAGAATTTCCCGAGATTGAAGTGTCTTCGTTGAAGGCTCCAGATCACACCTGAGGGTTTATGGTAATGAATACTTCTTGGGTAGGGGCTGGCCAGGCCTGAATGAGAAACTAGTTTGCTCGGTAAACCTTCATCTATTAAGTACAATAAAAAAAAATCAGATGGTTACGAGGGTGGGGAGGGAGGGAAAGGGGTATTCACTAACTAGACAGTAGAGAAGAATTATCTTAGGTGAAGGGAAGGACAATACACACTACTGGGGAAGTCAGCACAACCAGACTAAACTAAAACTAAGAAGTTTCCTGAATACAACCAAACACTTTGAGGGACAGAGTAGCAGGGTCAGGGGTCTGGGGACCATGGCTTCAGGGGACATCTAGGCCAACAGGTATAACAAAGTTCATTAAGAAAATGTTCTGCACCCCCCCCACTTTGGTGAGAGGCATCTGAGGTCTTAAAAGCTAGTGAGCAGTCATCTAAGATGCATCAATTGGTCCCAACCCACCTGGAGCAAGGGAGAATGCATAATACCAAAGACACAAGTAAAGTATTAGCCCAAGAGACAGAAAAGGCCACATAAATCAGAGACTTCATCAGCCTGAAACCAGAAGAACTAGATGGTACCCGGCTACCACCAATGACTGCCCTGATAGGGAACACGACTAAGAGTCCCTGACGGAGCAGGAGAAAAGTAGGGCACAGAACTCAAATTCTAGTAAAAAGACCAGACTTAATGGTTTGATTGAGAGTGGAAGGACCCTGGAAGACATGACCCCCGGACTCTCTGTTAGCCTAAAACTAAAATCATTCCCGAGGTCAACTCTCCAGACAAAGATTAGACCCGACTACAGGACACAAAATGAGACTCGTGAAGAGTGTGCTTCTTAGCTCAAGTAGATACATGAGACTAAATGGGCGGCTCTTATCCACAGGCAAGATGAGAAGCCAGAGAGGGTCAGTAGCTGTTGAATGTACACAGGAAATCCGGGGTGGAAAGAAGGAGTGTGCTGTCACAGTACAGGGAGAGCAACGAGGGTCACATAACAGTATAAATTCTTATGTGAGACTAACTTGAATTGTGAACTTTCATTTAATGCACAACAATTTTAAACAAATAATAATAATAAATTAAATAAACAAATAAATAAAAGAGGTTAAACAAGAAAGCAGAGATAGGGGAAGAGCAATGCCAAGCCTCACGAAGATCGCCCAGGAGCAGAAGAAGCTCAAGAGACAAGGACCTTCCGCCAGAGCCTAGAGAGAGAAAACCTTCCCCTAGAGCCAGCACCCTGAATTCAGACTTCAAGCCTCCTGAACTGTGAGAAAATACATTTATCTTTGTTAAAGCCACCCATTTGTAGTATTTCTGTTATAGCAGCACTAAGATAATTAAGGCCAGGTGATCCAACCAACATAAGAGAAAAGTAAAGGAAGTCTTCAAAATGATGGTAAAGGAAGATCCCAGGTTGACAATGGGGGGTTAACTAGTCTAAATTAGAATAAGGCCTCAGGAGAGATGTCCCAAGGAGATCCAAACTGAGCAAAAACCTTGCTCTTTCTTACATACTGAGAGGTGATTCATGCTGTTGGGAAAGAGTTTGGGGATAATTTAGTGATATACACATAAATTAAACAAAGGAAAAAAGCAAGTCAACTGGTGACTCAAAGGAAAATAAAAAACTGTACAATACAGTACAAGTAATTAGTATACTACATGGCACAGCTGTGAATACCATTCACTTAATAATAGTGTAAAGACTAACTAAAATGTATGATACTTACATTGAAAGGATGGGGTAAACAACACTGCCAGTATCTCCATGTTAAAAATGAAGAGCTAAGACTCAGAGAGGGTAAATAAATTTTCCAAGATCACAGCGTAAATACTGGAGTCAGGATGAGAACCAGAGGCTGACTGTCTCTAGAGTTATCTTTTTCACAATATATTGCCTCCCCGAGAAAAGCTTAACTATGCAGTATGAGAATATATTTACGGAATCCAGAACAGAGAAGTTTGATATTAAAAATTACAAAATTTGCTATTTTTAAGAATAGGATATGGTAGCCAGAGTGGTCCAGTTTAAAGCTCTAAGAGACCTGGATTAGATGACCTCTCAAGGTCTCCCCCAACTCTGGAATGCTCTAATTCAAGAATTTCAACTGAAAGACACTCAAACTACTAGATATATTTATAATGTGCCTTCCTTGAAACTACACACTGTCCTGTCACTCCTCTTACCTTTTAACTCTACTTTTAAAAGCAGCTGTACTATACTGCTGTTGTCAGGTGGTATTGAGTCGGCTTCGACTCATAGCAACACTATGTACAACAGAATGAAGCACTGCCCAGTCCTGTGCCATCCTCACTCCATCGTTGTTTTGCTTGAGCCCACTGTTGCAGTCACTGTGTCAAGCCATCTCATTGAGGGTCTTTTTCGTTGACCCTCTACTTTATCAAGCATGACGTCCTTTTCCAGGGACTGGTCCCTCCTGATAACATGTCCAAAGTACATGAGATGAAGTGTCACTATCCTTGCTTCTAAGGAGCATTCTGGTTGTACTTCCTCCAAGACAGATTTGTTCATTCTTCTGGCAGTCCATGGTATATTCAATATCATCCTACTATATTAAGTATTATATATTTCTTCTGATTAAATGTAAGTTCCTTCAGAGTAGGCTCTACCAAACCACTTAGCACAGTAGAAGTTTTCAATAAATATTTGCTAAGTTAAAATATGTACTGAGCACTTCCCATATACTATGTACTCTTCTAAATGCTTTACACTTATTAACTAATTTAATCTTCACAATAACTCTATATGATAGGTACTAGTATTATCTTAATTTTATAGATAGGAAAACTGAAGTCTAAAGACAGGTTAAGTAATTTGCCCAAGGTCACTGGCCAGTGCTAAAATATGAAATCTAGACTCCGCGTTCTTAATCACTAGCTCTAGTTTAAAGGCTTCAAAAACAAGATATGGCAAACATTTCCCCTGAGTGCTGTAACCTGCAGTATAAGGCTAAAAGAGCGTACAAGTGGCTTGATACCTAACGCAGCAATTCTCAAAGTGTGGTCTACAGATCCTTGGAGAATCCCAAGACTATTCAGGGGTATACAAAGTCAAAATCATTTTTATAACAATATTAAAATGTTATTTGGCTTTTTCACTCTCACTCTCTCATGAATATATAGCAGACATAACACAACAGATTGAATGCAGAAGCAGCTATGAGAATTCAGCCATCTTTTATTAAGTAAAACATTAAAAAGATTTGCAAATATGGAAAACAATGTCTCACTAAATTTTGTTTGGAAAAATAGTTCTTTTTCATAAAAAAAGTATTATGTTAACATGTACTGGGTTTATTACTATTATATTTAAATGAACTAAATATTTTTTAATTTTCTCAGTTAATTTTTCATATGACAAATATTGACAGATATAAACCACATAAACAGAGCTCTTTAGGGTCTTCAATAATTTGTGACAGAATAATAAAGGGGTCCTGAGAAGAAAAACTCTAAGAATGGCTGATCCAGTCAAAACAAACTATTCAGTACTTCTGTGTCTCTGATAGTAAGACACCTTTTCCCTACCTAGCAAGTTGCAATTTAAAAAAAAACTGATATAAATTGGCTGGAAAAGCAATACAGAGTGAAAAAAGCCAGAAGTTTTATATGTTTCTCCTTGCTATTACACATTACATTTCCTAATTTGGAACCCATGATGTTTGTGTGTAGCAAAACCTTCTGCTGTAAACTATGAATGGAATTCCCAAAACTGCCTTGCATTTCAAGACAATAGCCAGAGGTAGTAACAAAAGAGGCTCCTCAAGTAAACTTCAGATTGTATATTTCAACACTCCTTTATTAAACCACTTATAAAGAAACCATAAGAGTCTGTATGAAGATTACCAAGGCTGATACGTCATTAACTCAATTCATCTTCATTATAGAGGACAGTACCTCAAATTTTTGATAAGCCAAATGAACAGTCTAACTTCAAATCAGTTCCAAAAACATGTCTTTAATATCATTTAACAAACTTTTATGTGCTATACTAATAGCAAATAATTTATTTTAGTAATAGCTTAAACAAAACAAAATTTTACTTAAAAAAAAAAAAAAACCAAGTCAATCTTTCTGTTTGTTTTCTTTTCTTTTTAAGCCAAGTGGTTTACACCTATACATTATTGGATCAGGTCTCATCACACTCTCCACCCCACCCCACCCCACCCCCAGCATCTGGAGTATCCTTGTACACAATCAAATGACATAAAACAACACCTTCACCATAGCAAAGAGTAATAAAGGCTACTAGTATATTAGCCTTGATTACTATAAAATTCAATCATCATTCATTCAGTAAATATTTCTGAGCACCTACTGTCAGCCTGGCACTACGCTACAAACTGGGGGACACAATGAACAAGAATGATAATAGTTTTTATCCTCGTGGGACTTGCATTCTGCTGTGGAAAATAAATAATATATAAATAATTACAAATGTGGTAAATGCTATTAAGGAAACAAAGAAGGCTTTGCCATAGATTATAGCCTTTGAAAGCTGAACTGTGGAATTCTAACAGACCTAAAAATAAATAATTCATGAAGAGTTACATCAAGATGGCATGGATTCTACAGATCTTTGCTAATGCATAAAAAAACTATAGACACCACCCATGAAAACAGAAATCAATCTTTCACTGTCAAAGCTACAGAGTCTTATTACTTAACTATATAATAGCCTCAAAAGATATAATTAACTTCACAATTTCACCGTGCAAAAAGCATGTAAACACAATCCTAAAACAGCTAAACGTTATGTAGTATACTGGATGGAATCCTGGAATAGAAAAAGGACATTAGATAAAAACTAAGGAAATCTAAATAAACTATGGATTTTAGTTAACAATAATGTCAATATTGGTTCATTAATTGTAACAAATGTGCCATACTAATGCAAGATGTTAACAACAGCAGAAACTGCGTGCAGGGCATATGGAATACTCTGTACTATCTTCTCAATTTTTCTGTAAATCTAAAACTGTTCTTAAAAACAGTCTATTAAAAAAAAAAAACAAAAAAAAACAGAGAACCTAAGATGTCTTGGGATAAAAAGTTATTAAAGGTTTAAAGAAAGTAAGCTATTAGAAGCCATAAAACTCTGCACTACTAATTGGAGCATAAATTCTCCAGAAACTCAAAGGAAACCTGCTGATACTAAGTTAAAATCTCCACTCATGCTAAAATCTTTATAGGACGAGAGATTAATGGGTTTTTCATGCAAATTAAATAGCTCTGCATCACAACATATGGCAGACAATAACATCCCCAGAGTGTACAATAAGCACTTTAGATCCTATTTATCAATAATGACCTATAGACTATCTTTTATGTACGGTCTGTCCTGAAACTGACATAAAACAGCTGGACCAGGATCAACCCCACAGGTTCTATCAAGTTACTCAGCTAAAGAAACAAGTTTCAATTTGCTTCAGGAAAACCCACAAGCAAAGAAGAGGCTATTATTTTTTCCTCGGTAAGGGGGGAAAAGATCATCTATATATGAAAGGAGAAAACTGATTGCTCAGGTCCAACTGGAGGCAATTTGCAACTAGTATCAACATACTTTAATGCGATTCAAATTAGTATAAATAGTTCAAATATTAATAAAAACCTCTAAATTTACATCAGTACCTGACTTCCAATCAAAACAAATAACTCATGTTTTCTATAAACTCACCTAAGACATCTAGTAGGTAGCCAATGATTTACAATTTGGGAGAAACTAATCTCTCAACGTCTGAATTTTAAAGATGGTCATGAAAAGTGTGAGAAAAACAAAGGAGGGTGATAATCTCTTAACTGTAGAGTATCAAGTTTGCATAATACAGCATAAAACTGGAATTATTACAAAAAATAAGTTTAGAGACAACCATTACTAAATTAGGATCTTGTATCTAATACAAACTATAGTAACAACAGAAACCTGACCAGGTAAAAGACATTACAATTTCACTCATCAGATACTATGGAATGTTAAGCATAAAATATCATTTAGCCAAAACGGTATTACATATGTAAATCTAATTTATATAACTAGATGATAAACCTATTACACCATACTCCTTTCCTCCCTAACTACAAAGGAAATCCTACAAAACAAAGATGTTCCTTATTCTCAAGCCTCTTCTCACAGAAGTCCTAAATATATAATTGGAAAATACTCAAAAAGAAATGAAAAATTAACATTTCCCTGTTTGCACCACGATGAGAAGAATCAGCTACCGCTTCATGTTGAAATGAGAAAAAGGGGAGGTAAGATGTAAAAAATTCCAAGTAAAATGATCATGACATAGCGTCTGGCAGAGATCTGAAAACCATCAACACTGCCAAAAGAATTGTCAGTGATTAAAGTCAGAGAAGAAAACGAGGGTTTCCGACAAGCCACAGCCCTACCCAAAGGGCAAAAATCGCACCACCACCGCCACCTCGTTCACCCCCATCCCATTTTCAAGTCCCCTCCAATTCAGATATATTTCTACCATAACCTAGACTAAGTCCCCATCAAAGTGATGAACCTCCAAGAATTTTCTACGACCACCATTTCCCACCTTCTATAGGATCCGCACTTCCCAGAGCCAAGCCTCTGGAGAAAACAACGCCCAGATCCCACCCACCTAGCCCAAGGTTGACGAGGGCCTGTTTCCCGTAGTGGGACTTCCCGGGGTGGGCCTCACAGAGCAGACGAAGTGGGCAAAGAGCATGGAATAAGGGTGCGGCTCAAGAAAGGGGGCTGGGGTTGGGGGGACGACGGAGACCAGAAGAAGAAAAGGATGGACAGGAGGCAGGGGCTGGGCGGGGTGAGAACTGAGAAGGGCAGATCAGGAGAACAGGGAACGGCTCTCGGGAACGGAGACTGCCTGCCATGTCAGGGAGGGAAGGGCCAGGGAATAAAGAATAAAAAACCGAGCGACGGATCAAGATGAGGAAGGGGCAACGAACCCTGGGAAGGGGTGGGGTGGAAGGGAGCAGGAACGCGAGGCCAGCAGGGAGCCTCTGCGGACGGAAGGGCCGCACTGGGGGCGGTGCGGCGAAGCTGCGGCCAGCTGCCAGGAGTGGGGGAGCGGCGCACTCACCGCTCTGCTCCCCCAGGAACACCAGCTTGAATTTCCTCAGCGGATTCCCGAAGTCTCCGCCCGCGGACATGATGAAGCCGGAGGAGCTGCCGCCGCCTCAGTCCAGAGACCTCCCGGACCGACCCTGTTCCAGCCGGCAGACGAAAACGGCGAGAGGAGCGCAGGAGCCGAGCTCTGTCGGCCCCTGCAGGGCCCGACTGAGGAGCAAGCCTGGACCGCAGGACTCCTTCACAGACACACAGGCAGCCGTCGCCGCCGCCTCCCGGCAGAGTCGCCTAGCACCTAGAGAGGCCCGCGGCTGGGAAGGAAAGGAGGGCGGTGTCGGAAACAGCCACGGGTGTGCTCGGGGTTCCCAAGGTTAGTGCCCTTGCCTGCCGCAGCACCCTCACGGAGACTGGGGTGAAAAAGGCGAAGGGTGACGGAGCCAGAACCGCAGACGCGTCCGGGACCTCGCAAACGCAGCGCCTCAGCTCCCCCGTTGCCGCCGCCACCGCAGCCCAACCTGCTGAGTGCGCGAGCGTCTAGCGCGGCGCGGGGCGAGCCCGGGCACGAGCCTGCCGCCCCGCTGGCCGCCTGCGTGCGTGCGTGCGTGCGTCCGTGCGCGTGCGCGCCACAGCCAGCGCCTTCCTGGTTAGCCAGCTCTCCCGGCTTCCCCCGGAGCAGCCGAGACGAGGGCCGGTTAGATTTCCTCTCGCGTTGGGAAAAGGCAGGCGGAGACGGGGCGGAGCCAGAGGAAAATAAGGGGATGGGATATGGAGCACTTACGTCTCTTACATAATGAGCCAATTGGAAGAGGCCAAGGGCGGGCAAGAACGAGAGTGAGCTGGCGACCTCGTGCCGTGGAAAGGATCGCGTCGTGGCGGCCATATGAAGTGTGGCGCGTTGCAGCCTAAGTGGAGAGGAGGCGAGGCGGAGGCGGGGGCAGAACAGAGGTAGGAATGACCTCTGTAATGTGCGGGTGGGGTCGGAGAGCCAGGGGGGTGTGGACGAGGTGCCTCTTTCCTGAGCCATCAGCTCTCCATCACGTTCCTCAAATCTGCCCTTTAGCCCTGCACCCTTCTCCATCTTATTTCTGGTCATAATTCTGCACACAGCATCTTACTAGGTACATTCTCCGTTGTTGCTCCCCGGAGTTTCATAACTGCCAGAAGCGGGACTTCCACAATTTGCAAATGAGGAAACCGAAGCCCAGAAGGAGGAAATGAATTTTAAAAATCTACAAAGACAGGTTTGAAACCCAGGTTTTCTTATTTTCCCCCATTGAACTTCTGCAGCCTGCTTATTGATTAGCCCACTCACTTCCCTGGCCTGACCTGGCTTGGTCTTCTGTTACCAACCCTTGCTTCTCAGATGTTGACAGCTCTAGGGGTAACGCCTACCTTCCGCCATGCTAGACATCATATAAACCAAACCCCTCATTTCAGAGATGGTGAAACTGACACACAGGAGAACAGCTTTGCAGAAAGCCGCACAACATTAGAGGCATAGCCTGAACTGGAGCCCAAATCTGGTCAAGGGGATGTTTTAAAGCGCTCCCTTTCCTCCTAAAGCAGGCCTTCTGAATTGGCTGAGTGGACTTCCTTTAAATTAGCCATCTAAAGCATGTGCATTTTTCTGTGGAGAAAGTCCATAGTTTTTATCAGATTTTCAACCAGGTTGGTGATCCAGAAAGTGAAAGATTAATGCCACAGTCAAGAGGAGCCCAAGGAGACATGACAACTAAAGTTAATGTGGTATCCTGGATGGAATCCTGGAACAGAAAAAGGACAGTGGGCAAAAACTAAAGAAATCTGAATAAAGTGTGGATTTTAGTTAATAACAATGTGTCAATATCGGTTCATTAATGGTAACAAATGTACCATCCTAATGTAATGCTAATAATAGAGGAAACTATGGGGAGGGGCATATGGGAAGGCTGTACTATCCGCTCAATTTTTCTGTAAATCTAGAAGTGTTCTGAAAATAAAGTCTCCTAATAAAAGATAAATAAAAGGTTAAGAACCACCAAATTAGAAAATTTGACAACCACACAACTTAAGCCACACCTACACCATGCAGCAAAACAGGTCCAAAAAGTAATTCCTGCCTTTGAAGAGGGCATTTTTAGAAGCTGGCATAAAAAATACTTTCCAAGTTAATAAAAAATATTTCCTTACATTTGTACGTAGTGTCTTACTATTCACGAAACACATTTATATACATTTTTTCATTATTCAGGTGTTATTATTTACTTAGCTTATAGAAATGGCAGGGTCAAATAAGCACCTTTTCAAGCCCAGGAATGAATTGCTGATGTAGCATAAATTAAGGAGAGGAACTGGAGCTCTTAAAATATCATCTCTTTTGGCCTATCAAGACAATGACTATATCCACAAATCCCCCTTCCTATCAAAATTTACTCGCTTTTGTTTCCACTTAGGCAAGTGACAGGATTTTGGCACATGAATCTAAAATGAAATGTTAAAAGCCTGAGTCATGACTTGGACATTTGATTATTTATTTAACTATTTGATTTTAAAAGTAGTTTGTCAGGTCTGGTAGGGCCCTCCTACCAGTAACCCAGAACCTTGGCATGCTCAAAAAACTGCCAATATGAAGAGACTTTTAAAAAACTCTTGCAAACAAAAGTGAGTGGAAATTTTTTCTTTCTGATGGGTACCAAGTTTTCAATATGTTTCCTGAAATAGCCTTTAAAGTAACATCTGAGAATTGGAACTATAATTACTTTTTACTTCTGCCAGAAGTTTATGAATCAATTTGTCCCTGCTGCTTTGGTCTCTGTAGTCACCTAAACAGGTAAAGCTATCCCCTATCATTTTGAAGAAAAGTGTGGTATAATCTACCCCTTACCACAGATGTTTTAATGTAATATTTTCCATTGACACATATACAACTTCATTCTCTGAAGCTGCTTTCATATTTATCAAGTACCTTCTGTATGTAAGTCACGTGTTTTGTCTTCAGAGATTTTATGATCTAAAAGTTGCATAATAACTGCTGTGGAGTTCAGCAAATGGAGAAATTACTTGGAAGAAGAAGGAATTAGAAAGACCCTTTTCAAGGCCACTTTCACCTCCTTGATTTCCTACACCCAGTTACTTCTCTTTCACTTGAACCCTTTCCCTCTCCTTTCCTTTCCCCAGTTCTTACTCATCCTTCAGGTATCATTACAAGAAGCCTTCAAGAACATTTCTAGTCTGC
Source organism: Dugong dugon (assembly GCA_030035585.1). NCBI lineage: Eukaryota > Metazoa > Chordata > Mammalia > Sirenia > Dugongidae > Dugong > Dugong dugon. The sequence goes on along the minus strand of CM057467.1, from coordinate 73,313,212 downwards.
CCCCACCCACATCAACAGTTTAAGTGTTGTTGCCTGTCCTCCCATTGTACCCTGTTCTTCCCCACTACTTAATTGTTATTGCTAATTATCTGTTTTCCCCACCAGACTGTGAGCTCCATGAAGTCAGAACTCAAGTCTTGTATCCCTAACACTTGAAGAGTGCTTGCTATATAATAAGTATTATAACGTAATTATAGCATTCTTTGCACCTTGAAAGAAACCAGGCTTCTTGAGGAAGGACTGAGATTTCATTCTTCCTAGTGGCAGACACTTAGTTGCCTAGCCAATAGTACACATACACAAAACAACACACTTCCACAGAGATGATAGCTACTTTTCCAGCTTCCCTTCTGCCATGGTATAGGCACATGACTCAATCTGAGCCACTAGGAGACAAAGAAAACATGCTAGAGGATTCTGAGATAAATTTTTTTCCCTAATGAAATGAGATACGTGAGGAAAACTGCCATTTCTCTGTCACAGGGTGTGGTTGTGTGAGAACATGACACTTACAGCTAAATAAACCATCTTGTGAACATTACTAGTTAATCTTGAGGAAAAAAGCCAACACATTGATGATGGCTAAGCCTAAAGCTAATAAGCATCATTGAGCTTTTCACTAACCCTGGAACTGGCCTTCCTCTGGATTTCTTTTTGATAAAATAATATCTTTATACTTAATGATGTCTTTAATAATATAAATGTCATTTTATTTGTCATTGTTACTTGCAGCTGAAAGCATCTGGCATGCTCATCTTTAGATCCCTTAAAAAACCTTGCACAGTTCCTTGAACATTAAACAATAGTATGCGTGTATGTGTGTGTGTGTAGTAATAGGTACCAAACTTGAACCGCCTTTTTCTGTTTACTACCCCCTAAAAAAGATTTATTACTCTTGGAGAGGCAGAAGATCAATAAAGGAGAAAAACTGTCCAGGTAAAAGGACTGAAATCATACTGCTCATATTTGAAACAAATAATAGCTCTGGCAGGAATTCAAAGTCCATCAAATACAAAGTCCTTCTAACCTGCTTTGCAGGTTATTATAATCATTGCTCTTAAAAATAATGGTGGGTCAATATACAAAGCATAAACATGACAAATGCTCAAAATTCAAGGTGACCAATTAAATGGGCACAATTAACACAAAGTATATCTAAGGAAGTCTGATTTTAAAAAAGTACCACCAAAAAAAAAAAAAAAAATGGTGGTAGGGGGGTGTCTCATGTCAAAACCTGTTTTCTAAATACCTTGACCTACAAGTATATGGCATGGGAAAAGAATGAAGGTTATTTGGCCAAAATGGAAGAGAAGATGGTAGAACTCCAATAGAATGATATTGTCTGTAATTATAACCAATTCATAAGGTAAATCAGAAGATATTTTTGCTACAGATTGATCTAGAGCATCTATTTTTGATAATTCCATTTTGTTCTGTTCATGTGAATCATGGTCCCTGTTATGAATAATGTGGTTTCTCAGTGTTATAGGTGGGGTGTTAAACTTCCAGGCTTTGAAATTGCATGGGGGAAGAAGTTGCTTCTTTTTTTGCTAGTCCAGAATGTGTAATACTTGACACATTGAAGAAGCTTTCCTCTCCCCACACTCTATCCCCCACAAATAATAAAGTCTCCTCTAAGAAGTACAGAAGAATGAATCACTCCACCTGCTACTAAGAGATAATCACTCTCAGAGTAGAACAACTCCTTCTACTGCTGTTTATATAAAGAACAGAGCATCTTAGGACGGAAAAGTGAGACCAACAGTTTGCACTGAAGTACCAACAGACTGTACAGCCAACTTGTATTGTGCCAAAGATGCCAAGAGAAACTATCTTTTTGTGAACATTTCTTCAGATTTTTGAATAACACAGTGACTAGGACTTCATTTATATACAAACTTAAAGATATAAAAATCATTACAGTAGTTATATCTTCAAACTATCCAGTGAGATAGTAAGTCCCAGGATCCAGAGCTTTAGACCATAATATCGTGGGGAAGAAACTGATAAAATCTGCCTCCTTCCTTTTCTGAAATCAACCCAAAACAAGAATAAAAAATAGAAATGCATGGAAACATAATGGTGATGGTTAAACAGCATGATGAGCGTAATAATGTCACTGAATTGTGTACACAGAACTTGTAAAAAAAAGTTAAGATTACAAATACTACGTATATATTTACCACAACTAAAAACAAAAAGAAGAAATGCAAACTCTGGCTTTGACATGAGTAACCCAGAGCGATAATAAGTTGGGAGATAAAGATAGAGCGGTGGTAACTTACTAAAAAGAGCATAGAAAAGTCGTAACCAAAAAAAACTAAAACCAGACCCCTTGCCATCAAGTCGATTCCGATTTATAGCTATCCTATCGGACAGAGTAGAATGCCCCATAGGGTTTCCAAGGAGTGGCTGGTGGATTCAAACTGCTTACCTTTTGGTTAGCAGCCATAGCTCTACTGGAGGGAAAATAACAAGAAGCAAGCCAATAAACCAAGCAGAACCCCAGAAAGGCTCATGAATGTGAAGCATCAGGTACAACAGAGGGTGGATGTTATGGGTTTAATTGTGTCCCCACCTACACCTGTGGATGTAATCCTATTTTGGAATAGGGTTTTCTTTGTTATGTTAATGAGGCCATGTCAGTGTAGGGTGTGTCAAACCCACTCACTTTTCAGATAATAAAATGAGCAGATTGGGCACAGAGAAACAAGCACAGATGGAGGGGAAAATACATGCCACATGGAGATCGCCAAGGAATCAAGGAATACTGGGTCTGCAAAAACTGAAAGAGATCTTTTCCCCAGAGACCACAGAGACAGCCTTCCCCTAGAGCCAGTGCCCTGAATTCAGACTTCAAGCCTCCTAAACTGTGAGAAAATAAAGTTCTGTTCTTTAAAACCACCTACTTGTTGTATTTCTGTTACAGCAGCACTAGGTATTAGGAAAAGGGGCCAAAAACAAGAGAATTGTGTCAAAGTCTATATAAACAAACCTATTTCTCTATACAGAAATTGAGGAATTGAATACAAGAGGCTCTAGGCTATATAGCCAAGCATAGTACAGTGCTTGGAATGAGGTGCTGCAAGAAGATGTTGTTGTAGCTGGGTGCCATTGAGTAGGTTCTGACTCATATTGACCCCATGTGATAAGGGGATTGATAAACCAGTTGTCTCTCCCCAACCACCTTCTGTAACACTGACAACCAGTTTTATATGCCTGAAAAAGAAACTAAAAGATCCTTCTCCAAACAGAAACATCACAGAAAAAAGACAGATCTTGAAATCAAAGTCCTTCAGTGAAAAAGCCAGTTCACCAACAAATCATCTATAATGAACTCCTCTAATCAACAAACCCCACCCACGCACTCACACTGAGCTTCCTTTTAGTTTGGTGACTATTTTTTTTCCCTCTCTCATTCAAAAATTTATACACAAGTTGTTTTGTGACATTGGTTGTAATCCCTGCAATGTGTCAGCACTCTCCTCCTCTCTGCTTGGATTCCCTGTTTCCATTTCTCTAGTTGCCCTGTCCCTTCCTACCTTCTTATCTTTGCTTTTGGGCAGGTGTTGCCCATTTGGTCTGTCATACTTGATTGATCTGAGAAGCAAGTTCCTCACATGTATTATTGTTTGTTTTACAGGCTTGTCTAATCTTTGACTGAAAGGTGGACTTCGGGAGTGACTTCAGTTCTGAATTAAAAGGGTGTCCAGGGGCCATAGTCTCGGGGGTTCTTACAGTCTCTGTCAGACCAGTAAGTCTGGTCTTCTTTGTGAATTTGCATTTTGTTCTACAATTTTCTCCCACTCTGTCCGGGACCCTCTATTGTGATCCCTGTCAGAGTGGTTGCTGGTGGTAGCCAGGCACCATCTAGTTCTTTTGGGCGTAGATTGGTGAAGTCTGTGGTTCTTGTGGTCCATTAGTCCTTTGGACTAATATTTTCCTTGTGTCTTTGTTTGTTTTCATTCTCCTTTGCTGCAGACGGGATGTTTGTTTTCATTCTCCTTTGCTGCAGATGGGATGAGACAAATAGATGTACTGGCTGCTCACAAGCTTTTAAGACCCCAGATGCTACTCACCATAATAGGATGTAGACCATTTTATGAACTATGTTATACTAATTGACTTAGATGTCCCCAGCCCTCAGCCCCAATAACTCAGTCTCTCAAGTTGTTTGGATGTGTCTAGGAAGCTTCTATGACTGTACCCCTTTTGTGCTGTATTATATATATGAGTGTACATGCTGTGCATAACAATATGTATGTAAGAACATCCACAGCCTAATCTATATACATACATCAGTATACTCCTATACACCTTCCTTCACGTATTCAGCATACATATATGCCTGTGTATCTGCCTGTAAGTTATTATTTGTTTTTACTGTTGTTGTCAGGTTACATATGCTATAGTATTTCCTGTGATTGCCTTTTTTTCCTCCTTGTATTCCTCTTAAGTGCCTTCCTTTGCCTTGATCAAGTTATGCTGACTTAACCTGTATTATGTGTTGTCTTTTCCTTCACCAAAGTTAACATTTGTCTACTATCTAGTTAATGGATTTCCCCTCCCCACCCATCCCCTGTCTTGTAACCATAAAAATTGTTTACGTGTAAACCTTTTCCTGAGTTTTTATGATAGTGGTTTCACACAATATTTATCCTTTTATGATAGACTTATTTCACTCAACATAATGCCTCCGGATTCATCCATGTTGTGAGATGTTTCACAGATTCATCATTGTTCTTTATTGTTGAATAGTATTCCATTGGGTGTATGTACCATAATTTGTTTATTCATTCATCTGTTGATGGGCACTTAGGTTGTTTCCATCTTTTCGCTATTGTGAATAATGCTGCATGAACATGGGTGTACATATGTCTATTTGTGTAGCAGTTCTTATTTCTCTTGATATATTCCTAGGAGTGGGATTGCTGGATCATATGGTATTTCTATTTCTAGCTTTTTAAGGAGGCACCATATCATTTTCCATGGTGATTGTACCATTTTACATTCCCAACTGCAGTGTATGAGAGTTCCAATCTCCCCACAACCTGGCTGGCATTTATTGTTTTCTGAATTTTTGATCAGTGCCATTTTTGCAGGGGTGAGATGGTATCTCATTGTTATTTTGATTTGCGTTTCTCTGGTCGACAGTTCGAATACACCAGCTGCTCCTTGGAAACCCTATGGGGCAGTTCTACTTTGTCCTACAGGGTCGCTATGAGTCGGAATTGACTCGATGGCAGTGGGTTTAATGGCTAATGATTGCGAGCGTCTTTTCATGTTATTTGTTGGTTGTCTGAATGTCCTTTTTGGTGAAGTGTCTGTTCATGTCCTTTGCCCATTTTGTGATTGGGTTTCTTGTCTTTTTATTGTTGAGTTCTTGAAGTTTTCTGTATATTTTAGAGATTAAAGCTTTATCAGATATGTCGTTGCCAAAGATTTTTTCCCAGTCTGTAGGTTCTCTTTTTACTTTCTTGGAAAAGTCTTTTGATGAGCGTAAGTATTTAATATTTAGGAGGTCATGGTTATCTAGTCTATCTTCTGGAGTTTGTGCATTTTTAATTATGCTTGATATTCTACTTATAACGTAAATTAGGGCTCCTAGCATTGTCCCTATGTTTTCTTCCATGAAATTTATGGTTTTAGGTTTTACATTTAGGTCTTTAATTCATTTTCATTTAGTTTTTGTGTACGAGGTGAGGTATGAGTCCTGCTTCATTTTTCTGCAAATGGATATCCAGTTTTGCTGGCACTATTTATTGAAGAGACAATCTCTTCCCCATTTAATGGACTTCGACCCTCTGTCGAAGATCAGGTGTCCATAGATGGATGGATTTATTTCTGGGTCCTCAATTCTGATCCATTGGTTTATGTGTCTGTCATTTTACCAGTGCCACACTGTTTTGACTACTGTAGCTGTATAGTAGGCTCTGACATAGGGTAGTGTGAGGCCTCTTAACTTTCTTCTTCTTTTTTAGTAATATTCTACTTGTCTGGGAACTCTTTCCATTCCATAAAGTCTGTGATTAGTATTTCCATCTTGTTAAAGAATGTTGTTGGAATTTGGATCAGGATTGCGTTGTATCTATAGATTCCTTTAGGTGATATTCACATTTTCATGTTAAGTCTTCCTGTCCGTGAGCATGGTATGTTTTTCCATTTATGAAGGTCTCTTTTGGTTTCTTGCAGTAGTGTTTTGTAGTTTTCTTTGTGTAAGACTTTTACATCCCTAGTTAGGTTTATTACTAAGTATTTTATCTTTTGGGGGCTATCGTAACTGGTATTGTTTTCCTGATTTCCTTTTCAGAATTTTCTTTGTTAGTGTAGAGGAATCAGACTGATTTTTGTATGTTGATCTTGTACCCTGCCACTTTGCTGAATCCTTCTGTTAGTTCTGATAGCTTTTTTGTGGATTCTCTGGGATTTTCTATGTATAGGATCACATCATTTGTGAGTAGGGATAGTTTTACTTCTTCCTTAACAACTTGAATGCCCTTTATTTCCCTTTCTTGTCTTATTGTTCTAGCTAGGATTTCCAGTACAATGTTGAATAAGAGTGGTGATAAAGAACATCCTTGTTTGGTTCTCGTTCTCAGGGGAATGCTTTCAGTCTCTCTCTATTGAGAGTAATGTTGGCTGTTGGTTTTGTATATATGCCCTTAATTATATTAAGGAATTTCCCTTCTATTCCTGTTTTGCTGAGAGTTTTTAATCAGGAATGGATGTTGGACTTTATCAAATGCATTTTGTACATCGATTGAGATGATCATGTGATTCTTTTCCTTTGTTTTATTTATGTGGTAGATTACGATGATTGATTTTCTAGTGTTGAACCATCCTTGCATATATGGTATGAATCCCACTTGGTTGTCATGTATTATTTTTTTGATATGCTGTTGGATTCTGTTGGCTAGAATTTATGACTGCTCTCAAATATGAACAAACTCTCAAGGTTTGTGATATATTTGAGAAAGTCCTCCACTATGAAATAAAGAAAAAATAAATGAGCAGAAAAAAAATTGGAAGGCCTATGATAAGAGAAAAAATACTGCATTTGTGAAACAAGAAGAAGTTATTCTTAAAGGGGAAAAAAAATGAATGTGGAACAAAAACAAGCTTTCATAGAAAATAAAATTATGATAGCCAAAGTTTAAAAGTAAAATAGAGGAGGCAAGGCAAAGATGGTGGAGTAGTCAGATGCTTCCAGTAGTCCCTCTTACAACAGGGATGTGAAAAAAAAGTGAATCGATTATATATGACAATCTAGGAGCCCTGAACATCAAAGGCAAAGTTGGGAAGTTGAACTGAGCAGCAGGGGGAGGGAGAGACAGTTCGGAAGCAGCAAGCTGTTACCAGACCTGACCTGGCTGGCACCGGCACCCTGCAGCTGGATCGGCTGGCGTGCGTGGTGAGGAAAGCAGTGGCACTTGGGACGTGTTTTCTACATCAGGAGAGACCAAGTGGCGGAGTGTCTGCTCAAGCCTCCAGAACTAGTGAGAAGTGGCGCTCAATCAGCAAAATATTAAGTACATGTGTGTAACCTACCACAGGAATGAAAAAAACACCCCCTTTAGAAAGAACCTCTCTCCCATTTACCTGCCTCCTCCCTGCTCTGCACCAGGTCCTGGTCCGGCTTCAGGAATTGCCGTGCCTCCTGGGCCAGAAGTAGGACCCGTTGCAAGCCCTGAGCTATTCTCCCAGCATTGGAGAAGGAACATATTAACAAAGGAAAAACTAATCTGCCAGCTCCCCTAAGCCAGGAATTCAGGGCAGACACAGCCCCTTTGCATAGACACAGGCGTAAGGGGTCCACAGACTTTGAATGCCTTTCACCCCTGCATAGATTGGTGTGGGCCCATTTCAACAGCCTAGCCTCGTTAGCACAGTACAACAGGATATATATCTGAAGCCTGTTTTCAACTGTATCAGCTATACGGGGAGTGGCAGATTTGTGACATTTGACTCCACCCTGCCTGTTATGCAGGGTCCCCACCTGCCCACATCAGGGGCCTGAGGACTGGTGGCTCTACCCACGCCGCCTAGCCACCTAAAACAGGAGTCCAAGAATAAGTGGTCCTTACATCCAACAGCATTGGGTGCCCATAGTCAGCCTGCAAAACCCACCCACCTACGCGCTTTAGGGAACAGGGACACACTTTCCTCCCAGACACTCAGGGGCAGCCATCAGCCCCCTGCCTTGCTCAGCACATGACCCCCTACTGCAGCCAGATACTTGTGCCTACTCCAATCACCCCTGCCCATCTAGGACTGTAGGTGGGAGCCTGCAACACACACTTGGTGACCGACTACCTGAACACCTGAGCTGAATCCAGACAAGAAAAGTAAATGGACTTCTGGGCTCACAAACCTAGTAACAGCTCTAACCACCTGGTGACAGGACATGAGAGCTTCAAAGATGCCACTAATCAAACTAGCTCACATGATGAGGCTATTTGGTCATATCAAACAAAAAAACAAGAAGCTAGGACACAGTAAGCAAACATAACATAAATAAATATAATAACTTATTGATGGCTCGAAGACAAGAGTCAATATCAGATCACATAAAGGTGCAGACTATGATGGCTTTAACAAGCAACCAAAACAAAGAATCAGGAAACCTTTCAGAAGAAGATAACTTCTTGAACTTACCAGAGGTAGAATTCAAAAGATTAATATACAGAGCTCTTTAAGAGATCAGGAGGGAGATCATGAAAACTGCAGAACAAGCCAAGAAACACAGAGACAAAGCAATAGAGGAAATTAAGAAGGTTGTACAAGAGCATAATGACAAATTTAACAGGCTGCAAGAATTCATACAGAGAAAGCAAATAGAAATCCAAAAGCTTGACAATAAAATTTCAGAATTAGACAACTCAATAGAAAGTCATAGGAGCAAAATTGAGGCAATGGAAGTCAGACTTACTGAGATTGAAAATAAAGCACTTGACATCAACTTATATGAGGAAAAATCAGATAAAAGGATTTTAAAAAAATGAAAAAACTCTAAGAATTACATGGGAATCTATCAAGAGGAATAACCTACAGGTAACTGCAGTGCCACAACAGGGGGGATAACAGAAAATACAAAGAGAATTGTGTAGATTTGTTGGCATAAAACTTTCCTGATATCATAAAGGATGAGAAGATACCTATCCAAGAAGCTCTTCGAACCCCACACAAGGTAGATCCCAAAAGAAAGTCACCAAGACATATTATAATCAAACTTGCAAAAACCAAAGATAAAGAGAATTTTAAGAGAAGCTAGGGATAAATGAAAAGTCATCTACAAAGGAGAGTCAGTAAGACTAAGCTCTGACTACTCAGCAAAAACCATGAGGCAAGAAGTCAATGGGATGACATATGTAAAGCGTTGGAGGAAAAAAATTGCCAGCCAAGAATTATATATCCAGCAAAACTGTCTCTCAAATATGGTGGCAAAATTAGAGAATTTCCAGATAAACAGAAGTTTAGGGAATTTGGAAAAACCAAACCAAAATTACAAGAAACACTACAGGGAGTCCTCTGGTTAGAAAATCAATAACATCAGATAACCACTTAAGACTAGAACACAGGAACAGAACAACAAGATATCAACCCAGATAGGGAAGTCACAAAAATAAATCAAAGCTAAAGTTCTGAAAATAGAGAAACAGAAATGTCAATATGTAAAAGATGACAACATTAAAACAAAAAAAAAGGGACTAAATAATGTAGTCATAGATCTTTCATATAGAGAGGAAGTCAAGGTGATATCAAGAAATAAAAGACTGGTTTAAACTTAGAAAAATAGAGATAAATGTTGAGGTAACCACAAAGGAAACTAACAATCCTACACATCAAAATAAAAAACAAGAAAAACATAAAGACTCAGCAAATACAAAATCAACAATATTGAAAAGGATGAAAAGAAAATACATAAAGAAAAATGACTCAGCCCAGAAAACTAAGTGGAACAAAGAAACTGTCAACAACACACACAAAAAGACATCAAAATGACAACACTAAACTCATACCTATCAATAATTACACTGAATGCAAATGGGTTAAATGCACCAATAAAGAGATGGAAAGTGGCAGAATGGATTAAAAAAACAATCCGTCTGTATGCTGCCTACAAGAGACACACCTTAGACTCACAAACACGAAAAAGGATGGAAAAAAATATATATCAAGCAAACAACAAAGAACAGGAGGGGCAATATTAATCTCTGACAAAACAGACTTTAAAGCAAAATCCACCACAAAGGATAAGGAAGGACACTATATAATGATTACGGGGTCAGTACAGCAGGAGGACATAACCATAATAAATATTTATACATCCAACAACAGGGCTCCAAAATACATAAACTCTAACAGCACTGAAAAGAGAGATAGACAGCTCAATAATAATAATACGAGACTTCAACACACCACTTTCAGTGAAGGACAGAACATCCAGAAAGAAGCTCAGTAAAGACACAGAAGATCTAAATGCCACAAAAAAACAACTTTGTCTCATAGACATGTACTGAACACTCCGCCCAACAGCAGCCAAGTATACTTTCTTTTCCAATACATATGGAACATTCTCCAGAATAGACCACGTATTAGGCCACAAAGCAAGACTTAACGGAATCCAAAGCATTGAAATATTACAAAGCATCTTTTCTGATCATAAAGACATAAAAGTAGAAATCAATAACAGGAAAAACAAGGGAAAAAAATCAAATACGTGGAAACTGAACAACACCTTGATCAAAAACTACTGAGTTATAGAAGAAATTACGGATGGAATAAAGAAATTCACAGAATCAAATGAGAATGAAAGCACATCCTACCAGAACCTTTAGGATACAGCAAAAACAGTGCTTAGAGGTCAGTTTATAGCAATAAATACACACATCCAAAAGAAGTAAGAGCCAGAATCAAAACGTTAACCCTACAACTCAAACAAGTAGAGAGCAGCAAAAGAAGCCCGCAGAAACTAGAAGAACACAAATAATAAAAATCGGAGCAGAATGAAATGAAATAGAGAATAGAAAAACAATTGAAAGAGTTAACAAGATGAAAAGCTGCGTCTTTGAAAAGATCGACAAAATCGATAAACCACTGGCCAGTCTGACAAAAGAAAAACAGGAGAGGAAGCAAATAACCTGAATAAGAAATGAGATGGGCAATATCACAACAGATGCTGAAATTAAAAGAATCGTAACAGAATACTATGAAAAATTTTATTCCAACACATTTGAAGACCTAAAGGAAATGGACAGATTTCTAGAAACACACTACCTACCTAAACTAACATAAATAGAGGTAGAACAACTAACTAAACCTATAACAAAAGAAGAGATGGAAAATGCAATTAAAAACTCCCAACAAAAAAAAGCTCCGGCCCTGACAGCTTTACTGGGGAATTCTACTAAACTTTCAGAGAAGAATTAACACCAGTACTACTAAAAGGATTTCAGAGCATAGAAAAGGAAGGAATACTCCCAAACTCATTCTATGAAGCCAGCATAACCTTGATACCAAAACCAGGTAAAGACACCCACAAAAAAAGAAAATTACAGATCAATGTCCCTCATGAACATAGACACAAAAATCCTCAACAAAATTCTAGCCAATAGAATTCAACAACATATCAAAAAAATAATTCACAATGACCAAGTGGGATTCGTACCAGGTATGCCGGGATGGTTCAGCATTAGAAAAACAATCAATGTAATCCATCACATAAATAAAACAAAAGACAAGAACCACATGATCTTATCAATTGATGCAGAAAAGGGATTTGACAAAGTCCAACACCCACTCATAAGAAAAACTCTCAGCAAAATAGGAATAAAGGGAAATTCATCAACATAATAAAAGGCATTTACACAAAGCCAACAGCCAACATCATTCTAAATGGAGAGAGTCTGAAAGCATTCCCCTTGAGAACAGGAACCCGACAAGGATGCCCTTTATCACTACTCTTATTTGACATAGTGCTGAAGGTCCTAGCCAGAGCAATTATGCTAGAAAAAGAAATAAGAGCATCCAGATTGGTAAAGAAGAAGTCAGAGTATCTCTTTGCAGATGATATGATCTTATACACAGAAAACCCCAAAGAATCCACAAGGAAACTACTGGAACTAATAGAAGATTTCAGCAAAGTATCAGGATACAAAGTAAACATAGAAAAATCAGTTGGATTCCTCAACACCAACAAAGAGAGCTTTGAAGTGGAAATCACCAAATCAATACCATTTATTATAGCCCCCAAAAAGATAAAATACTTGGGAGTAAATCTAAGCAGAGACATAAAAGACCTGTACAAAGAAGTCTACAAGACACTACTTCAAGAAACCAAAAGAGACCTGCATAAATGGAAGAACATACCTTGTTCATGGATAGGAAGACTCAGCATTTTAAAGATGTCAGTTCTACCCAAAGTGATCTACAGGTACAATGTGATCCCGATCCAAATTCCACTGGCATTTTTTTTAATGAGATGGAGAAGCAAATCACCAGCTTCATATGGAAAGGGAAGAGGCCCCAGATAAGTAAAGCATTACTGAAGAAGAACAAAGTGGAAAGCATCACACTACCTGATTTAAGAACCTATTATACGGCCATGGTAGTCAAAACATCCTAGTACTGATACAACAACAGATACAGAAACCAATGGAACACAATTGAGAATCCAGATGTAAATTCATCCACCTGTGAGCAGCTGATATTTGACAAAGGCCCAAGTCTGTTAAATGGGGAAAAGACAGTTTCTTTAACAAATGATGCTGGCATAAGTGGATATGCATTTGCACAAAAATGAAACAAGACCCACACCTCACACTGTGCACAAAAACTAATTCAAAATGGATCAAAGACCTCAATATAAAGTCTAAAACAATAAAGATCATGGAAGAAAAAATAGAGACAACACTTGGAGCCCTAATTCATGGCATAAACAGAATACAAACTGTAAGAAACAAGGCAAAAACACCAGGAGAGAAACTACATAACTGGGAGCTCCTAAAAATCAGACACTTACATTCATCAAAAGACTTTACCAAAAGAGTAAAAAGATAACCTACAGACTGGGAAAAAATTCTTGGGTACGACAAATCTGATCAGCGTCTAATCTCTAAAATCTACAAGATACTGCAAAACTTCAATGACAAAAGGACAAATAACCCAACTAAAAAATGGGCAAAGGATAAGAACAGGTACTTCACCAAAGAAGACATTCAGGCGGCTACCAGATACATGAGGAAATGCTCATGATCATTAGCCATTAGAGAAATGCAAATGAAAACTACAATGAGATACCATCTCACCCCAACAAGGCTAGCATTAATCCAAAAAACACAAAATAATAAATGCTGGAGAGGTTGTGGAGAGACTGGAACACATACACTGTTGGTGGGAATGTAAAATGGTGCAACCACTTTGGAAATCAATTTGGCACTTCCTTAGAAAGATAGAAATAGAAGTACCATATGATCCAGCAATCCCACTCCTTGGAATATATCCTAGAGAAATAAGAGTTGTCACACAAATAGATATATGCACACCCATGTTCATTGCAGCACTGTTCACAATAGCAAAAAGATGGGGAAAACCTAGGTTCCCAACAACGGACAAATGGATAAATTATGGTATATTCACACAATGGAATACTATGTAATGATAAAAGACAACGATGAATCCGCGAAACCTCTCATAACATGGATGAATCTGGAAAGCGTTATGCTGAGTGAAATTAGTCAGTCGCAAAAGGACAAATATTGTATGAGACCACTATTATAAGAACTCAAGAAAAGATTTAAACACAGAAGAAAACATTCTTTGATGGTTACGAGTGTGGAGAGGGAGGGAGACAGGCATTCATTATAACTAGATAGTAGACAAGAATTAGGTGAAGGGAAGGACAACACACGATACAGGGGAAGTCAGCACAACTGAACTGAACCAAAGCTAAGAAGTTTCCTGAATACAATCAAACACTTCGAGGGACAGAGTATCAGGGGCAGGGTTCTGGGGACCATGGTTTCAGGGGACATCTAGGTCAATTGGTATAACAAAGTTTATGAAGAAAGTGTTCTGCGTCCCATTTTGGTGAGTGGCTTCTGGGGTCTTAAAAGCTAGCGAGCAGCCATCTAAGATGCATCAATTGGTCTCAACCCACCTGGAGCAAAGGAGAATGAAGAACACCAAAGATGCAAGGAAAACATTAGCCCAAGAGACAAAAAGGGCCACATAAACCAGAGACTCTATCAGCCTGAGACCCGAAGAACTGGATGGTGCCCGGCTACCACCAGTTTCCAAGCTGACACACAGCAGAGAGTCCCTGATGGAGCAGGAGAAAAGTGGGGTACAGAACTCAAATTCTGGTAACAAGACCAGACTTAATGGCCTGAATGAGACTGGAGGAACCTCAGAAGACATGACCCCAAGACTCTCTGTTAATTCAGATCTAAAACCATTCCCAAGGCCAACTCTTCAGACAAAGATTAGATTGGACCATAAGCCATAAAATGATACCCGTGAAGAGTGTGCTTCTTAGTTTAAGTAGATACACGAGACTAGATGGGCAGCTCCTGTCTGGAGGCAAGATGAAAAGGCAGAAAGGGACAGGAGCTGGTTGAATGGGCACGGGAAATCCGGGGTGGAAAGGAGGAGTGTGCTGTCACGTTATAGGGACAGCAACTAGGGTCACATAACAATGTGTATAAATTTTTGTATGGGAAGCTAACTTGAGTTGTAAACTTTCCCTTAAAGTACAAAAAATAAAATGGAAGGGAAGAGCGTAGTCAGTGTCACTGAACTGTGTATGTAGAAATTTTTGCAACGGTGTATCTTTGGCTATCTGTATTTTCATCAAAAAAAAAAAAAAAAAAAAGTTGAGAATTTAGAGGCTTAATATGTTGTGGGGTTGTTAACCAATGTCATAAAACAACATGTGTACTACTGTTTCATGAGAAACTATTTGTTCTGTAAGCCTTCACCTGAAGTACAATAAAATATAAAAATAAAATAAAATAAAATGGAAGAATTAGAGGACAACATTAAGGAAATGTTCCAGAAAATATAGCAAAAAGCTAAGAGTTGTACACTAGAAGAGAAAAAATTATTTGAGGATTATTCCAGGCGATACAGCATAAAAATAATAGGAATTACAGAGAGAAAAAAAAATTAGAAAAGAGAAAATTATAATAATATGAATAAATTTCCCACACCTGAGTGACTCGTGTCCAGATTAAAAAAGTATACCAGGTCCCCAGCAAAAATGAATAAAAGAGTTAATAAATAAATACGTCAAATTGTATCATCATGAAATCCCACAATATCAGAGACAAAAGGAAATCTTAAAAGTTCCTAAAAATTGAAAACAGAACATTGAAAAGATTGAAAACCAGAATGGCATCAACTTTCTCAATAACAGCATTGGAAACTGTGTAATAGTGAAGCAACATTTTCTAATTTAAAAGGATTTTCCACCTAGAATCCTATTATTCCCTGGCAAACTATTATTTAGATGTGTAAGTAAAGTAAAAATATTTCCAGATACGCAAGGTCACAAAAATTCATCTCCCATGTGCTCTTTTTTCAGAAAGCTGTTGGAGGAGATAACAAGGAGCTAAGCTAAATCAAAGACAAGGAAGTTACAGACTCTGGAATAGAATAAGTAGATCCTATATAGGAAAGGAGTAAAAGTGATTCCACGAAAAGCAAAGAAAAGTTACAGAGTAGCAGCTGTACAGCAGGCCTAAAGAGTAACCAGTCCAGAATTCAGCAGCCAGATGAAAATTAAATCTGACCATATAGAAAATGGAATTGAGAGACTACTGTAGAGTGAAGAAAAACTTATCAACAAGTGCAGTAGTAACTAGGCAAATGAAAATAGCATTTTAGTACTATTAAACTTGAAAAAAAAAACTATGTAGCTATGTCACTTTCATTTATAACTGTAATTGAAAAGACAGCCTGTAAAATGGAAGAAAATATTGGCAAATGACATATCTGGTAAGTGTCTAGAGTCCAGAATGTATAAAGAACACTTACAACTCAATAACAAAAAGACAAACAACCCCATTTAAAAATGGACAAAGGATTTAAGTACACATTTTCCCGAAGATATGTAAGTGGCCAATAAGTACAAGAAAAAAAACATCATTTATCATCAGGGAAATGCAAATCAAAACCACAATGAGGTGCCACTTTAGACCCACTATGATGGCTATAATAGAAAAGATGGAAAATAACAAGTGTTGATAAAAAATGTGGAGAAATTAGAACTCTTGTACATTGCTGTTGGGAATGTAATATGTACAATAGTTTGGAAAACAGTTTAAGACTTCCTCAAAATGTTAAACAGAGTTTGCATATGACCCAGCAATTCCACTCCTATGTATATATCCAAGAGAATTGAAAACATATGTCCACACAAAAACTTGTGTATGAATGTTCATAGCAGCATTATTCCTAATACCAAAAAATTAGAAGCAACCCAAATATCTACCAACTGAAAAATGAATAAACAAAATGTGGTATATCCATGCAATGGAATATTATTCAGCCATAAAAAGGAATAAAGTGCTCGTACATACTACGACATAGTTGAACCTTGAAAAGACTATGTTAAGTAAACAAAGCCAGACATAAAAGGCACATTTTGGCTTTTCTTTTGGGTATGATGAAATATTCTGGAATTAGTGGTGATGGTTGCACAGTGTAATAAATATACTAGAAATTACTGAATTGTACACTTTAAAAGGGTGAATTTTATGGTATGTGAATCATGTCTCAAAAAATAAATAATTACCAATACTTCACATTATCTGCAAGCATTGTCACAGTTATTTTTTGTTGTTGTTGTTTATTTTTGCTTTTTTATCCAGGTTGAAGATGTTAACTGTTAATGGAGAGAGATTCCTTTTAAGAAAAGCTCTTTGGAGGCAGAATTATAAAAACTCCAGATGGTAGAAAGAAACTGGCAGTTACTTGAAGGGCAGGTTAGGCTAAGGATCCAACAGCAACAAAAGACCAGAGGCCAACTGGAGTAGTAGATAAATAAAACACAGATGAGTGTGAAAAGTGCAAACTAATTCTATAGAATATAGAGAGTCCAAATAAATTAATGAGTAGTTATCCACAGGTTATTAAAAACAAAACTGGAAACACTTACTAGACACTCAATTTGCATAGCATTATACTAAGCCCTTTCTTTACTTTAAAATTGCTTTTAATAAATACTAAGTAGATTCAGAGTATATTTATAAGCACCTCTGGGTAGACTCCTACCACCAACCTTTTGGTTAGTAGCAGAGCACGTTAATCATTTGCACCACCCCATTTGTAAGATATAAAAAATAACAGTACAACAAATACCCTTGAGCCTGTCATCAGTCTCTATACGTTTTTTAATGTGCTTAAACATTTATTAAGAACAAATGATACACAAGGCAGTGTGCTCTGTGTTGAGGTAAGGGTAGAGAAAATAAAGCATGGGGGTCAATTTCATGTAAACACTTAAACAAATCCTGTCTTGTTTGAGTCCCTGTCCCTATTAACCACTGAATTACTACAGACTTTAGGAATTAAAGGATATGTTTGCAATCCCCAAAATTTGTTCAGCCCTCAGCAACAAAATGTATAGATAGTTTCTAATTAGATTTCTAACTCATATGCAAAATCTGTTCTTGATACATATTCTTAATATTGTATGTTCAAAATGTACAATAAACAAACAATTATTGACAATTTGCTATCCAATAAGAGAGATGCTTGTGTGGGAATACCTTGACATTTATTCTGTCCTTGGGAAGCTTGCAATCTAGTTGAAGAGGAAAGACATGTAAAAAGTTCAATAATAAAGCTAGGAACAACACTTCAAAACAATACATAGAGATTTTACAAGGCATTGCAAAACCAGTTGCCAAATAAGTACAAAGACAATTACCTTTGTAAAAAGATTAGAGGAGAGAGAGGTTACCTCATGATGCATTATTTTTATGACAAGGGTGAAATCTCAGTTGCGTCTTGGCAGACAGATTTCAACAGATGAAAGGAGAGGAGAAAAAGCTAAAAGTACTGAGACTGCTAGAAAAACATTGTAATAACTACAAACTACCAGTGTCAATCTATACCTTCAACCCTTCTGAAAATTACTTCTATTGAGACTCTGCCTTTGGACTGAAAGTGCCAGCATTGGGTGGTGAAAATTCTCATTATTTTCATCAACAAGACATTTCCATATCACTAATCCTAACATCTGTTTTCCTGGCTTCACCTGACATGCTAACTGTTCTTTCTATTGCTCGATCTGAGACTATTCAAGGTCAGCATGCAAACTGTATTTACAGAGGACTCTTGCAAGAACATCCATATTGCAGCTGTAGTCTAATACAGATAACAGAGATGACAACAGGATTGACATATGCCCTTTGTCTGCAACCCACTAGTGCCTGATTAGGAAAAAAAAATGAAGACACAGCTTGTTTGCTATGTTATCCATTTACTACATTATCAGTTAGGAATCTTTCAGCTGGAAGAAACAGAAAACCCAACTCTAAAGAACTTAAACAATAGGGCAAACCACATACAAGTCCCAAGCTAGGCCAACTACATGGTTAATTCCCATCCAACAATGTCATCAAGAGTACCTAGGTGGTGCAAATGGTTAGGTGCTTGACTACTAGCCGAAAGGTTAGTCATTCGAATCCACCCAGAGGTGCCTTGGAAGACAGGCCTGGTAATCTGCTTCTGAAAGTTCACAGCCTTGAAAACCTTATGGAGCCCAGTACTACTGTACACACATGGGGTCCCGATGAGTCAGAATTGACTTGACAGCAACTAACAACAACAGTGCCGTCAAGGTCCAGGTTTTTGTCTTTCTGCTGTAGCTTTCTCAGTATATTGACTTTGCCCTTAAATACTAGCTTCTCTAATAATCACAAGATGGCTGCCATAGTTCGAGTTGACACATGTAGACACTATTCAGTCCAGAGAAGATGCTTTTATGTATCTCTATTTATAAATGAAAAAAATTTTTGTAGTATCCTTCCAGCAGACTACTCCTTACATCTCCTTGGCCGGAGTTGCTTCATATGTGCCTCCTAAATCTGTCACTGACAAGAAGAATGGATTGCTATGACTGGAATATGGAAGTATATGGCTACATGGAGAAAGATGGATTATTACAATAAAATTGTAATTTTGTTATAAGGAGAAAAAGATGGAAATGATGTTTGACACCCTACCACCAATACTCACTACACTAACACGCCAACTCATGACTGAGTGTGATCTACCCTGACACATTCATTTGTTCATTTATTCATTCTACTTTTGCCTACTGTGTGCCAGGCACTATGTTTTCAGATGGAAATATAAAAGAGAAAAAAAAAATTGGTCATTGAGTTTGAGTTTACATCAATCTATTGGTGAGACAGACATATAAAAACTAAGTCAAAATACAGTAGGAGAGAGGCTGGCACATTAAAACTCTATTTGAAGAGTATATTATGGTCTATAGACTAAAGAGATCATGTATATATTATATTTCATCCACTACCTTGAAAACATTAAGATATGGGTGAATTTTAAATGTCTCCTCCAAGAAGAACAGGATTTATCTCCTAATTTGATGAGTTTTTCTATTTGTATTTTATTATATCCAAAGCCCCAAAGAAGAACCACTGTTGATAATAAGATTTTGTACTACCACATCATATCAGTCTGGAGCTCAGGACACAAGTCTGAGCTATAGATAAAGACTTGGGAGTCATCAGCTTACAGGTGGCATTTGTAGTCATGAGGATGGATGTGATCACCTAGGTAGAGTGTAGACTGAGAAGGCCAGGAAACAACCCTATGGAACAGCAATATTTAAAGTCAGGCAGATAAAGTAACCTGTGAAGAAATATCAGAAAAATAGGAGGAGAAAGAGTGGTGACAAGAAAGCCAGGGGAAGAGAACAGGACATTAAGCAAATGGGCACAAGGGATCTTTTTGGGAATATAGAAATGTCAAAGATGATATGATCTAGGCTTGCTATGAGTCAGAATGGACCCCTCATGGCATAGTGGTTAAGAGTTAGGCCGCTACCCAAAAAGTCGGCAGTATGAATCCCCCAGCCGCTCCTTGCAAAGGCTTTGGGGCAGTTCTGTCCTATAGTGTTGCTATGAGTCTGAATCAACTTGACCACAGTGGGTTTATGAGTCAGAATGGACTCAATGGCAATGGGTTGGTGACCTGGTCTAGAGAAGTTTCAATGGAATGATGGAGACAGAAGCCAGATTTGGATTTAGGAGTAAACGGGAGATGAAGAAATGGAGGCAAGTGAAGACACCTTCATTTAAGGAATTTGACTCTGAAGGGAGAAAGAGAAAAAAAATAGTACCTGAAGAGGCATTTCAAGTTAAAAGGAGGGACAGAGATGGTGAGTGTTATGGATTGAATTGTGTCCCTCCAAAATATGTGTTGTAAATCCTAACTCTTCTACCTGTGATTGGAGCCCTGGTGGTGCAGTGGTTAAGAGCTCGCCTGCTAACCAAAAGGTTGGCAGTTCAAATCCACCAGCCGCTCCTTGGAAATCCTATAGGACAGTTCTACTCTGTCCTATAGGGTCACTATGAGTCGAAATCGACTTGATGGCAAGTCCTGTGGATATAATATATAACCTATGGTTATATATTATATGCCTGTGGTTATAATCCCATTTGGGAATGGATTTTCTTTGTTATGTTAATGAGGCAGTATTCATCTAGGGTGTGTCTTAAGCGATCTCTTTTGAGTTACAAAAAGCTGATTAAGCAAGTGACTAAGCAAGCAAGCACAGTTGGGGGAAGGTAGATGCCATGCTGCATGAGATCTCCAAGGAACCAAGAAAGAAGCGAGAGAGACTTCCCCTAGAGCTGATGCCCTGAATTTGGACTTCCAGCCTCTGTAACAGTGAGAAAATAAATTTCTGTTTGTTAAAGCCACCCACTTGTGGTTTTTCTGTTATAGCAGCACTAAACTAAGACAGTTTAGTTTTAGACATATTCCATTTGAAACAAGAATCCAAATAGTTAAGGGCAGATCATTATTACTTTTTGTTTTAGAAGTAGGAATTGCAGCAGATTAGTCCAAGGTTCCACAATAGGCGGACCTGGGGAGAAGCTAGAAAGAGAGCAGTGGAAAAGTCCCCTCTTTGGTCTCTAGGCAAACTCCATTTCTCAGAATTCCTGAGCCCAGAGAATATTCATAGGGTTTCTTCATCTCTGTTCACTTCTAGGCATATAAACATCAACTGATTCTTTAATATCTATAATGAAGAATGTCTCTCCACGCTCCCATTTGCTTTATTATCAGGAAGTTTTTCCTAATGTGTAACCCAAATCTCTTCTTTCATAACTGAGCCTTTTAAAAACTCGTTGAAGAAAAAACATTGTGTGCTGTTGTGTTTTCCCATTTCTATTGTTTACTAAGTTACCAAATATCCTCCAAAAATACTGGACCACATCTGTAACAACTCTAGTGTTGGTTTTCCCATAAGGTTTAAATTAAATGATGTCTGTAAAGCACTTAGCATGCCTGCACATACCAAAAAAACCAAACCCGTTGCCATCGAGTTGATTCCGACTCATAGTGACCCTAGAGGACAGAGTAGAACTGCCCCATAGGGTTTCCAAGAAACGCCTGGTGAATTCAAACTGCTGACCTTTTGGTTAGCAGCCATAGCTCTTAACCACTACACCACCAGGGTTTCCACACCTGCACATAGAACTCAATAAATAGTTACTATCATTTGGAGGGAGACAAGTTATGAAAAAAATGTTTTGTGGAGATGTCACCCTCTCCCTCCTTGAGATAGCATCCCTTTTATATAATTTAATAGAAAATTTAACATTAGTATCTGAACTAATAACCTATTTTACTTATAAACTCTTAGAGAATGAAATTATTCACATTACAAAAATCAATTGCAAAGGGGTTACATGGTTCCTTTACCTGTTGCTGTGTAGTTGATTCCTACTCATGGCAATCCCATGTGTGTAAGAGTAGAACTGTGCTCCATAGGGTTTTCAGTGGCTGATTTTTTGGAGGTAAATGACCAGGACTTTCTTCTGAGGTGCTTGTAAGTGGACTCAAACCTCCAACCTTATAGTTAGCAGCCAGGCTTGTTAACCATTTGCACCATTCAGATACTCCTCTTTTAGGAGCAAAAAAACCAAAACAAAACCTATTGCCATCGAGTCCATTTCGACTCAGAGCAACCCTATACAACAGAGTAGACAACAGAGTAGAACTGCCCCATAGGGTTCCAAGGCGTGGGGATCAGCTGGTGGGTTGAAACCGGTGGCCTTTCAGTAGCAGGCAAGTGCTTTAATCACTGTGCCACCAGGGCTCCTCTTTCCAGACAGGGTCTAAGAATTCTGCCCTCCTATCCCTGTGGCATCTAATTAATTGCCCTCTTTTCTAAACCTTATAGTCTTGAAGGAAAAAAAATGCTGTTATGTTAAAATGTCCAGAAACAAATGTGATGGGGTAGCACTGGCATTGCATGTACGTCACATTCATCTTGATTTGGATACATGGTAGATGGACTAGCCTTGTTCAAGCTCTAATAGAGTGTACCTTGTAAATTTCAGAAAAAAATTTCCAAGATTTTGTTTATGAATTAATGGATAAAATAAGAACAAAGACCCAAATAGACCCCTTGCATTTAGCACGTTCTCTGTAGATATTTGTTGAACAAAATGATTTTAATCTTCAGACGTGTCCCCAATTTTTCTTAAAAAGCCAGATTTTGCAAGGCCATTGCTATTAACATGTTATTGTTAGCCTACATGGAGTTGTCCCCCTCCCACTCAAGGTGACCTCATATTTAACAGAACAAAATAAAACGCTGCCCGGTCCTGTGCCATCTCTGTAACTAGTTGCAGATTCAACCTTGTGATCCACAAGGTTTTCACTGGCTGATTTTCTAAATTATATTCCCAGTCTTTACTTCTGAATCTGTCTTAGTCTGAAGCTCTGCTGAAACCTGTACAGCATCATAGCAACATACAAGCCTGCACTAACAGATGGGTGATGACTGTACATGAGGTACATTGGCCAGGGAATTGAGCTGGTCTATCACATGGGAAGGGAGAATTCTACTATTGAATCACCAATGCCCTCGTTTATTAACATACACTGGTGAAATTTTTTTAAAGTGTAATTGACATTTTGACTCGGCTCTGACAGAAAGTCTCTCTAGTAAGTAGGCCAGGAAAGATTTAGATTTCTAAAAATCCTATCATCCCAGGCTGTACATTAAAAGGCCAGTCTATAAGCTTTATGTCCTGAGGTAAGCTTTTATTTTCTTTATCAAAGACAGGAACTTTTGTTTGTTTAATACTGACGTACAACAATCCCCAAAATCAGAATTGTCTACTGTCTTAATAATTTGAACTGTACATACAACCTTCTGTCTTTATAATGGGAGCAAAATTTTTCTGAATGTTCTACTCTCTTACATTGTTTTATAATTGCAAGTAAAACTCCACCAATGATTTTTTAAAAAGTGTTTATTAACACAGGTTTTAAAGAAAACTCTGGGTCTTGGTCCCAGCTGTCATTAACTTCCTGTGACCTTGAGTCCTCAGGCCTAACTCCCTGTAAGCATTAATTTCTTCATTTGTAAAATGAGATGGACCTAGGATCCAGTGATCTATAAGTAAGATGGCCGTGTGTCCTGGAATAGTCCACATTTATATCTGTTGTGCTGAGCATAATTATCTAATAATGCCCCCTTAGACTCTCAAAGTTGTCCCCGTTTGGACAATAAATTATATGGTTACCCTGTCTCTAAGGAGCTCCAATGTTCAGTGACTCTGATACCCTAACCTCGGGCATTAGGACCTTGGAAATGTTTTGTGGTGACATCACTTCTAGAAAACTAAAAATCCACTGGACTCCAGAGAATAGGTGGCAGTGCAGGAGACGTCAGCACTTCCACACAAACGCCCAGCTTCCCGGGAAGAATCATTTCAGTGGTAAACCACCTCTTTCCTTTGGCCTCCGAGAGCCCGTGACTGAGAAGAAACATAAGGAAGTGATGTGGGATTGAATCAATGGCAGCAGCAAGAGGGAGGGGCCCCAACCTCTTCTTCCCAGCCACACTCAGCATGGCCACTCCAGCCGAAGTAGGAGGCGGGAACGCCCCACCTCTCGCTGGCCCTAGAGAGGGCAGACCCTGAGAACAAGACCAGCTTCAGCAGACCAATGGGAAGAGGCAAGGGGAGGGGACTAACCGGGGGCGTTGGTCCGAGGGGCGGTGGAGGTGGTTGCGGCATCGCGGGTCTTGCTCGCTTGTTCCGCCTGCCGGGTTGTTCCGAGACTTTGAGGCTGGAGTTTGCCCGGTGGAGTGCCACTGTCAGCACTTCCGGGTTGAACTCCAGCTGAGCTGATCAGTTTCCATCCTATCCAGTGTTTGTTCCTACCCTTCGAAGGCAGCCCTAGTCAAAGCCCAGCTGGCCCCTCCTCTCCTTTGAGATGACTCATCTCTACGTCCCAATTCCGAGATAAACTGGCGGCGCCAGGTGTGGCCTCACACGTTTGCGCTCAAAACATTTTTTTTCCTGATTATAAAAATACATGCATATTTTAGGAAATTGGGAAAATTAAGAAATGGGTAATGAAAGTGATTATCCCACCAACCAGCAACAATTATTAACTTTTGTAATTCTTCTACTGTTTTCTATGTATGTATAGATTTTAACATAATTGGAACAATGCTGTATAAAGTTATGTATTGTTTCTTACATACTAAGCATTTTTGTTTGTCATTTTAATTGCATAAACTCGTTGCCGTTGAGTGGATTCCAACTCAAAGCGACCCTACAGGACAGAATAGAACTGCCCCACGGGGAGCGGCTGGTGGATTTGAACTGCCGACCTTTCAGTCAGCAGCCGAGCTCTTAACCACTGCGCCACCAGGGCTTCTTTTAATTGCATGCATAATATAAAATATTCCATGGATGAATATGCTGTAATTTTCATACTGTTTCACCACTAGACATTTAAACACTTCGAACTTTAACTGGATAAACTATTAGAGGTGGGGCGGGTAGGGAAGGAGAGGCAACTAAGAACTGGCTATTCCACAACTTCGTAAAGTTGTTTCACAAGAATGAGAAGATTTTAGAACCTTGGAGCTTTATAGTTTTAGAATTCTAGAGTATTACAATCTTCAGAAACTCAGAATCATTAACATTTTGGGGTGGTAGGGACCCTTGAAGAAACAAGTCCAAATTTTCACCAAATGTAGGAATATCTAACAATCAGAGACTTCTCAAAAGCTTGGTCCTTTACATTTATAATGTCACTTCGTTCTAGCTGTCTTCAGTCTCTGTCCTGTGTCAAGATGGCCCTAGCAAGTCTTCATAGACTGTCAAGAAATAAGTTCGGCCTTCCAGCCCCATCCTGCCTAGCTAGGAGCTTTCCTAAATCTTTAATGCTGCTTCTCTTGCACTATAGTTTCTAATTTGGCAGATAAGCAGGATAGGGAAGGGGAGTTTTCCATGGATTTATTTATTTGATAGGAGAGATATCACTTTTTGGACTTCGTATTAGTCTCCTAGAGCTGCAATAACAAAGCACCACAAACTGGGTGGCTTAAAACAACAGAAATGTATTCTCCCTTAAGTCTGCATGCTAGAAGTACAAATTCAGGCTTTTAGCAGGCAATGCTCTCTCTAAAGGCTATCGGGGAGAAACCCTTCCTTGCCTCTTTTAGCTTCTGGTGATCCCAGACATTCCTTGGCTTGGGTAGCATAACTCCAAATCTCTGCCTCCATCTTCAGATAGCTGTCTTTCCTCTGTGTCTCTCTCTGGCTCTATGTCTCTTCACTTCTTATTATATGGAGTCCAGTTATATTGGAGTAGAAGAGCCCTGATGGTGCAGTGGTTAAAGTGCTCGGCTGCTAACTGGAATGTCTGTGTCTTGAACCCACCTGCTGCTCTGTGGGAGAAAGATGTGGCGGTCTGCTTCTGTAAAGATTTACAGCTTTGGAAACCCTAGGGGGCAGTTCTACTCTGTCCTACATGGTCACTGTGGGTTGGAACTGGCTCAATAGCAGTGGGTATATTGGAGTAGGACCCACTTTAGTATGACCTTATGTTAATAAATTACATCTGCAAAGACCCTACTTCCAAATAAGGTCACAGTCACAGGTACAGGAGATTAGGACTTCAACATACCTTTTTTTGGAGACACAATTCAATCTGTAACAATCCCTTTTAATCCCTTCCATGTGACCCTGGGGATAGGAGAATTGACTGCTCAGACTCAGAGGCTCTATAATACTCATTGATAAACTGGCTTGAACATGAGTTTCCAGCTAAAAATTATCAAAGGAGATAATGCTGAGTGGTAGTGATTGAATGAAAAGGCACTGGGCTAGAAGACTAAGAACCTGGGTCCAGTTTCCAACCATGTGATGTTAAGTAAGTCATTTCAATTCTCTGAGCCTTAATTTCCTCATCTTTTGATGAGATAAGGTCTTCCTTACTTGCTTCATACAACTGTTGTGATGAGCAATTGAGAAAATATATGTGAAGGCGCTTTCAAAAAAGGAAGGCACTATGTTGCTGTTATTATCATTGTTGCTGTTGGCAGTTGCCGTCAAGTTGATTCTGACTCATGGCAACTCCATGAGTTCTTATTATTACTAGATGACATGAAATTTTTAGAAAGAAAGCTTTCAGACTTTTGAAGAGTCATTATAATTCATAAAATTGAAGGAAGAGTTATGGCAAAAGTCAGATGGCATAGCAACTCCCATATGTCTACGTGGCTGAGCACATAAGGGAGTCATCTATGAGGCCAGTGACTATGTTCTATGCTTTGGGTAGTGTTATCACCTCAGGGTGACTTCTGTTTTACTCTGAAGAATTTGGTTCTTTTGGTGTAACGAACAGAGTTACCTCAAGTTGTTTAGCGTAGGGGTGGTGGGGTTTATTGAGCATTCCATTGTAAGAATGTGCATGCTGGAGTTCCCTGAAATGCTGAACAGCCCAGTCTCAAGAAGAGTTGGGATTCAGGAGGAGAGGGTGGTTCTGGATTCAAGAAGGCTCAGGGATCACAATAGAGTTAGAAGTTCTGATTTCCTCTTAGCTTCTATTCACTTCAATTGAGTTTCAGTTTCTTTTTCTGTAAAATGGCAATAACAATAGAATCGTTCTCTAAGTGGATCACTTCCTATGTATGTCAGAATAATGGAATCCAAGCCTACTAGAGATAGAAGGGCCTTAATAAAAAATTGTAACAGTGGATAAAATGGGAGCTGCTCTAGTCAAAGTGGAGGGCAGGAGTTTTGGAGGGTAGCCCCATCTACTCGGCTTATCCCTTGATCATAGAGTCCATCATGCTCATTTTGTAGACTTGGATACTGAGGCCTAGAGAGGAGAAATGATTTGCTCCAGGTCACATGCTGGCAGAGCTGGGGCCAGAACCCAGATTTCCTGAATCCCAGTATGGTGTTCTTTCCCTGAATATAATCCACCTCCTAAAACACAATAAGAGTTTATATAAAAGGCTGAAATTGTCAGGAAAAAAAGTATTAATACCCCAAAGGATAAGTGGGTGAAGGACACTAATAGGCAATTTGCAAAGGAAATACAGGGAAACCTGTGAGGGCCAGAATTCAATGGGACTGCCTTGTTTTTCTGGGTCTTGCAAGTTTTCTGCCTTTGACAGGATGCAGTCTTACTACTTTTTTTATCACTTGTTTTAGTGGAAAATATTTGAGTTTTCCTTCTCTGAAAGGTTTCTGTCTTATACAGTTTCTGGCCCTCACAGGTTTTACTGTATAACTGGATAAGAAAGCATAGGGGAAAAGATCAACCACACTAGCAACGAAAATGAAAACAAGATACAATTTTTAAACTACCAAATTTGCAAAGATTCTTTTTTTTAAAATTTATTTTGTTCTTGTTATTGAGAATATACACAGCAAAACATACACCAATACAAGTTTCTACATTAAATTCAATAACATTGATTACCTTCAATATGCAACCATTCTCACCCTCCTTTTCTGAGTTATTCCTCTCTCATTAACATGAACTCACTGCCCCCAAGCTTCCTATCTAATCTTTCCAGATGCTGTTGTCAGTTTGCTACTATATAGATAGTTCTTAAAAGAGCATAATGCTCAAGGCAGCCATTTTTTACTAGTTAAGCTAAACTATTATTTGGTTTTAAGAAGACTGAAGAGGGTATTCTTGGTTTAAAGTTTAAAGGTTATCTCAGGGCAATAGTTTCAGGGGTTCATCCCGCTTCCATGGCTCCAGAAAATCTGGCGTCCATGAGAATTTTAAATTCTGCTCTACATTTTCCCCATTTTGATCAGGATTCTGCTATAGAATCTTTGATCAGAATGTTCAGTAATCGTACCCAGGCACCATCCAGTCCTTCTGGTCTCATGGCAAAGGAGGCAGTTGTTCACGGAGGCAATTAGTCACACATTCCATTTCTTCCTCCTATTCCTTACTTTCCTTCTTCCTCTGTTGCTCCAGGTGAATAGGGACAAACTGCTGTGCCTTGGATGACTGCTCAAATTTGCAAAGGTTCTGTTATACAATTTTTACTTACCATATTTGGAAAGTTTCAGAAAATGTTAATATTCAATATTTATGAAAGTATGGTGAAACAAGAAGTACAGAGAAATAAACAGTAATTTGGCAAATAGATATCAAAAGTCTCAAAATGAGTATACCCAGAAATAATTCTACTTCTTATGATAGCTGTCATTAGAAAGCAATCTTTAACATGGTAATTTAATATAATGTATAATATAAAAAGCGAACAACTTAGGATACCATCTTCATAATAGATTATTAGGTAGCTAAGAATGATAATTGCAATGAGTATTTTGTAAACTAGGGAAAAGCTTATGTCATAACATACTGCGAACAAAACTGCCTCTAAAATTGTATGCAGATGATATTAAAACTATTTTGAAAAGACATGGAGAAAAGAGAAATATAATATAATGTTAATATACCAGCTATCTTTGGGTGATGTAAAATTGTGTTGCTTTGTTTTTACTTTTCTGTATTCTCCAAGCATTTTACAGTAAGTGTGCCCTATCTTTTTTTTTTTTTTTTTTTAAGAAAAAGGGAAAATGGAGTAGCTTATCATGTCAACCATCTCTATTTTGATCATAAACCTTGAGGCCAAAGGTCTTAGTATTATTCAGCAAGCCCAATGATCATCCACAAATATTTTCCGGTGCCTATGATATGTAGATGCTATTAAAGATGCTGGGAGAAACTTAGAGATGAATCAGACAAGGATCTTAAAATCAAAGAGCATGGTCTTGTCAGACAAAACACATGTGAAAATAACTGTAATATAAATAATAAAGTATATAAGGGAGGCATAGGAAAATGTGTTGAACAGAGTTATCAGTGTGTTAGGAGCAATGGGTATGTGAATGGGAATAGTTACAATGGTAAGTTGGAGATAGATCGTGAGAGTTTTAAATGCCAAGCTAAGAAGTGTGTTGTTAAATTGGAGGGCTGTAAGTAACTATTGAAGGTCCTTGAGTGGTGCAAATAGTTTGCACTCACCTACTAACCTAAATGTTGGTAGTTCAAGCCCACCCACCCAGCAGAACCATGGAAGAAAGGCCTGGCAATCTGCTTCCATAAAGATTATAGCCCAAAAAACCCTATTAAGCAGTTCTACTCTGTCACACATAGGGTTACCATGTGTTAGAATCAGCTCAATGGCAACGAGTTAAGTAGCTATTAAAGCTTTTTTAAATTTTTATTTATTTATTTATGTGCATGTGTTTTTAAATTATGATCTCCATATGTGCTTCAAGAAGGCTGTTTTTGGGGAGAAACTCGAATGAGAATGAGAATGGAGGCTGATAATCAATTAGAAGGCCAGCATATAGTTCAGGTGAGAGGTGATGAAAGTGGACCTTGGGCAGTAGATGCAGAGGTAAAGAGGAGGGAGCATTCAAACGAAGAGATAGACTAGATAGCTGGAGATGAAAGTCAGAAGCTCCTATCTCGTTAGATCAAGGAGGTATGCTATCTTCTGAGGGATTTCTTTCAAAATCTGCTTCAACATGCTGATTTTGTAAAATCTGCACCTGTGTCTCCCAAGTTCAGGCTGCAAGGCAGGGGAATCACACTAGTGGCCATAAGCGGTTTGCTACAGTGGAATTTTAGATTTTTCTGTTTCTGTTTTCTAGTACACATGTGCCATCTGGGCCTTGAGCAGCAGCAACACAAAGGATTCTTCCTAGTCCATAAGACAACTTTTCCTTATGTTGAGTAATAGTGTTAACTACAAAAAGTGGCTCAGTGCTGGCCCATCTGAGAGTGGTGGGGAAACAGAATAGCCTCTCAGGTGGCTCCCATTCTGCCTATGTTGGAGGAGTTCTGTTTAGGGCAAGGCGGGCTGGGCCATCCTGAACAACAGGTCTTGGGCTTCCAGAAAGAATACCATCTGAGTTGCCCACCTAACTGCCTAGTGGGTGGTTCTCTCTCTCCCCTCTTACCTGGCTCCTATGATCTCACTAATCACTTGAGCTTCCCTCTTGCAGCCTCTTTCATCATCATTTCACCCTCTCTCTAGGGTTAGGTAATCTCTGCTTATTCAGAGCAGCCCTAAACAAGCAGAAAGATTCTTGATAAAGCACAAGTTGGGTTTTCCCAGTTAGCTAGCTCTCTTCTAGCTCTTGCCTTTTATCTCTTTCTTCTTTTAAGTATGATTTTCTTTGTAACAAAACCATATCAAAAAAAAAAAAAAGTTACCATAGAAGCTAAAGTAGTTTTCAATTTGAGGTAGCTTAAGCCATAAATTAAAGCTATTTGGAGCTGTTGGGAAACTTTCTATAAAAAGGTGACCATAAAATTGTTAGTTTTAAGGAAGTTCAACTTGAGATCAAACATAATCTTCTAAAGGGTCTCCTTTTATTCTCCCATGTTCCCTAAGGCTTTCTCTGATGTGGTTGTGCTGAGGGCTGGAGCAGATTTTTTTTTTTTAAAGCTTTTAAAGAAGGCTGACTTATAAAAATAAAACCAGAAAGGCAAAGTATCTCTGTGCTTTTTTGGGGGTGCAAGATCTTGGAAAAATCTAAAATCCATGATAGCAAGGAACTTTTTAATATTCATTAATTATTTCATTTAACATTTATTGAAGCCTCGTTGTAAATTCTGGAGATACAAAGAAAAAGAAAGAATATTCCTTTTAAAATTCTCACAATCTAGTGAGGGAAGATATACAAATGAACAAATAATTATAATACACTGTGTTGAGGGCTTGAAAAATGGGCTGTGGAAGTACAGAGAAGGGACCATGTCATTCCTGTGAAGGGGTTGGAAGAGGCTTCATAGGAAAGGTAGCATTTGAGTTGTGTCTTGAAAGAGTAGGAGTTTTCCAGGTGAATGAGTAAAGAAAGGTCGTTTCAGCAGAGGGAACTGCAGGTGCAAAGGCAGGGAGATGTGACAAAGTGTATCATGATTGGAGAACTACAAGGATTTTATTTTGGCTGAGGAGTAATATTTGTGTTGAAAAGGGTAGAAAATAAGACTAGGTAGGTAGGCAGGCACTAAAGAATAAAGGACTTGGTATGTCACATTCCAGAGTTTGGACTTTATCTTACAGGCCACTCACTATAGGGAGCCACTATGCACATGTGGCCCTCCGTTGCCATTGAGTCGATTCCAATTCATAGCGACCCTATAGGACAGAGTAGAACTGCCCCATAGAGTTTCCAAGGAGCACCTTGTGAATTTGAACTGCCAACCTTTTGCTTAGCAGCTATAGCTCTTCACCACTACACTGCCAGGGTTTCCCACGTGTGGCCAGTGACATTTAAATTAGATTAAATTAAAAGTGAGTTCCTAAATTGCATTAGTTACACTTAAATTACTCAACAGTCACATGTGGCTGGTAATTGTCATATTGGACAGTACAGATATAGGAATTTACATAATTGGAGAAAGTTCTATTGGATAACACTGCTATAGACAGTTTGTGGGAGCCATTAAATGACCTTGGGCAGGGAAGTGACATAGTCAGATTTATGTTTAGAAAGATCACTCTGATGGCAGCATGAAGAATGGAGAGGGAGAAAGGGATTTGTTAAATCATTTTAAAAGTGAAGTGATCACAAATTAGTATTTGGTTCTCTCTTCCTTAGCCTACTGTCATAGCTGCCTTTTTTCCAACATCGACTCATCATGAAAGACAAAACTATCCAGAATTTAGGCCTAAATAACTTACTTCAGACAGTCTTTTAAAAGTAGCATTCAAATGTTCCACCCCTTTCCTTCTGTGTCTATCACTAGGGAGGTCAGATGGGATTTGGTAAGCCTCAGTCTATTTCCCACTCTAGGCTGATTGCCATAGGTGCTTCCAGAAAGTAAAGAGAGGGGCAGCAGCAAGCCAAAGGCCTGGGAGAATGGGAAACTGGCTTATCTGCTACCTAGTTGTAGACCGATGGTTAAATACCCATCTCAGATTATAACTCAGAATGTCCTTCATCTAATCAGTCACCAAATCCTGCCCATTCTACCTCCTTAACATCTCTCATATTGACTCCTCTCCATCTCTATCACTGCCTTAGACCCGCCTTCTTCTCACTTAAATTACTACCTTCATCTGCTGGCTGCTCTCCCTGGCTCTTTTTTCTCCTCCACCATCCCATTCTTCATTGGATCCTGACTTGTCAAAGCCTCCCTAACTCTTTAGCATGGCAAAAGAGTTATCTCAACTGCTTCTCCAGCCTCGTTTACCACCAGTTTCTTTTATATATCTACATTTTAGCCAAACCTGAAGTCCCTAGAACAGTCAGCCCTCTTTCTCTCTTTACAAAACCACACCAAGGCAGGACTGGATCTAAGATCTGGCTCTAAAGTCCAACTTCCATGCACATTCTCCCACCCCTGTATGCTGACAAGAAATGTCATAGTGTAAATGGGTTTTAGGTGGGAGAAAAAGGAGAAAGAAGAGGAGGAAGGTTTAGTTCAGTTCAGCAGGTGTGTATTACCGTGGGCCAGGCCCTGGGCTAGATGCTGAGGATGCAAAGATGAATAAGTTATATCCTTGACCTTGGGGAGCTTATCATCCATCTATAGAAGGATGAAGCAAGAAGGCAGGAACATTGGTACCTGGAGAGTGGCCTGTGGAACTCTCTTGTTCTCCCCAAGAAGGTCTTAGTTTTTGAGGCTGGAGATATTTAAAATAAGTCAGAAAAGCCACAGAATGATGGATATGCAAGGATTTCTGATCACATCTGTATGGAAGTGTCCTTCTGGGAAGTTCAGTAGGCTCACATTCCTTTATAACACATGACACCATCAGCAGAGTCTGGCAGCAATATTCTCCATCCCTATACATTCATGGATATTATTCAGGTATCTTTACTGATTTCATCTCCCTTCTGGGTCTTAGATTTCTAAACTTTTGAAGTACTCTAGGAGTCTTGGAAATCCTTGTACATTCATACAAAAAACTAATGTCCACATCTTCTTCTCTCTCCCCCCACAGCTTCACCACTGGAGTATACAAAAATGGATTTGTATCTTACCAGATTGCATTTACCTGGACTAGGCAAGGAAAAAAACACTTTCTGGCCTAGCCAACTCACCCTTTTGGAAATCTATGGTTGCAGTCCTATGGAGTAGAAGGAGCACAGGCATTGCAATCAGACAGCTCACCACTTACAATGTGACCTTAAGTTAACTAGGTAACTTTTTAGTGCCTCTGTTCCTCATTCGTGAAATAGGTGTAATGATCTTTAGCCTCACAGGCTTATTGGGAAGATTGAATGAGCTCAAATAGCTGAAAAGACCTGACGACACATACTAAGCACTTGATAGATGTTTACTTGTTTTTTTCCTATTTAAAAATTCACATCTAAAATCCTCATAGTTTTTAGATACCCATGACAGCAAAGATCAGTCACTGTGGTGGAGGAGGTATGACAACTTATCTCTTCACATGGTCTCCTAGCAACTCTGCCCCAAAAGGGAGAAGGGCTACCTTTGGAGGAAACTGGTTTACCTTATTTATCTCTGTTTGCAGCCCCTTGGAATTTAATTATAGGAAAAATTGACAAAATATTAGGATAAGGGATCCTTTCAGGGTTTGTGACAACAAAGTGAACTATCATCGAAGCCCCATTCATACTGACCAATTTCTACACCTTCTTCTTGCCAAGAACAACAGTAATAATAACAGGAATAGTAGCAGCAGCAACAATAACTGCATGTATTCCCTTTGTTCACAAAGTTTGTATGTATACCTCTGTAACTGGAATTTCACATTGTTTTATAATTGCCCGTTTATGACTTTGCCTCCCCACTCATCTCTATGAGCTACATAATGTCAGGCACTATGTCATGTTCATCTCTGTGTTCCCAGGGTTCAGCCGAAGGACTGGCACTAAGTAGTACTAAGTAAACAGTTGATGTGTGTAAAGTAAGTAATGAATGTAGGCAGTGACATTATTATCTCATGTGAGAAGGCATGTGTCAGAGGGTAAACACTTTGCAGTAACGGAGACTGAGTCTGAAACACAGCTTTGCCTCACCTGATTGACATCAGACAAGTCACTTAACCTCTTGATTCCACAGTGTCCTTATCTGTACAATTGAGTGATTTCACTAATAGGGTTGTTGTGAGGAATAAATTAAGTGATGCATTGGGCATAATCATTGCACATAGAGGTCACTTAATAAAAGATAGTTATTATCAATTATTATGTAGCAATTGAATGTCAGGTTCACTTAGGGTCATTCAGCTCTTAAATCAAGGTTAGAAGTCAGATCTTTAGCTCCGTGTTAGATCCTGGAATGAATTAATCAGGCAGGACCTCAGTCCTTGAAGAGCTCACAATAAATATTGGGAAGAGATGGTAACACATAATTAATATATAGCATTGCATTGGGCAAATCTGCTGCAAAAGAGCTCTTTAAAGTGTGAAAATGCAAAGATGTCACTTTGAGGACCTAAGGTGTGCCTGAGCCAAACTAGGGTATTTTCAATCGCCTCATATGCATGCCAAAGCTGGACAGTGAATAAGGAAGACTATAGAAGAATTGATGCCTTTGAATTATGGTGTTGGCAGGGAATATTGACTATACCTGGACTGCCAGAAGAACAAACAAATCTGTCTTGAAAAAAGGACAGCCAGAAAGCTCCTTAGGAGAGAGGACAGCAAGACTTCGTCTCACGTACTTTGGACATGTTATCAGGCGGTACTAGTGCTTGGAGAAGCACATCATGCTTAGTACAGTAGAGAGTCAGCAAAAAAGACGAAGACCCTCAACGAGAAAGATTGACACAGTGGCTGCAACAATAGGCTCAAACACAGCAACGACTGTGAGGATGGCGCGCTGGATGAGGCAGTGTTTCGTTCTGTTGTCGGTAGGATCGCTGTATGTCTGAACCGACTAGACGGCAATTAACAGCAACATGGTAGGTGATAGCACAGTTGTGTGCAAAGTAGTGGGGCAACACAGAGACGGCAATTAATTCTACCTGGAGAAGCAGCAGTGAAGGTTACACTTGAGCTGCAGTGGGAGAAGAGTTTGGGGGATTTCTGGTTCTAGGCACTAAATCTCCGGAGCTTCCGGAACCAAAGTACTGCGGGAATTAAGTGAGGCTCGGTCGGATATTGTTACTGGACCGATCAAAGCCATTCCGCCAGTGTTTTCAGCTGCCCGCCCAAGGATCGCGGCTGCTAAAGCGGATCTTCGACTTGCGTAACTATACGCCGCAGCAGCAAAGGATGAGCGGAGCCCTGGGCAAGGTAACGTAGGTTCCACGCACGAGGGGTGCGAGGGTGGAGTGCAGAGAGGAGAGCTGGGAGTGGCGGCGCCGGTATCACTGCCTCTGTAGACATCCGGGTCTGAAACATTGGCGAGAACAAGACTCTTCCCGGCAGTCTTTGCGGCCGCTCGCAATCAAAGGGACTGCGCTTTCTTTTTCCTGCCCCGTGTGTCCTCCGCTACGGTGACCCGCGGGTCGCCACTTCTACTCGCCAGCCTTGCTACCCAGTGGCCTGGAAAGAGGCGAGCCCTGCACGGGAAATCATGATATCAGGATCTGGTCCGGATAAATCGTCTGACCTTGGGCAGGTCATTTAATTTTTGCATTGTCATCAAATAACAGAATTTTTTCCAAGAATACCGTTTTGGCTAGCTGAACTGACTGGGGTGTGAGGCATCTTGGTGATAGAGGAAGAGTAGTAATAAACTACACTTTTACTTCTAAAGCCTTATTTAAGTGACTGTCGTAAAACCATATGAACCACCATAAATGCAGTCCTTGGCTTCTCTTGCCCCCCCCCCTTTTTTTTAACAGATTTCAGTTGTGCTCTTTTAGTCATATTATGCTGCTTGCATTAATTGCTCGCTTCACCAATTTATATTAACATTTTAATTTGTGCGTTAATGGTAGAGACTTAGAGCCTGGTGCATAGTGGTTAAGCGCTTGGCTGTTAACTGAACGGTGGGTGGTTGGAACCCAGCCGTCCAGCCGTCTTTTTATTTTTATTTTATTATTGTAGTTTATGTGAAAGTTTACAATTCAAGTTAGTCTCTCATACAAAAATTTATACGTGCATTGTTATGTGACCCTAATTGCTCTCCCTATGCTGTAACAGCACACTCCTGCTTTCCACCCCTGATTTCCCATGTCCATTCAACCAGCTCTTAACCCTCTCTGCCTTCTCATCTCACCTCCGGACGAAAGCTGCCCGTTTACTCTCGTGTATCTACTTGAGCCAAGAAGCACCCTCTTCACGAGTATCATTTTATGTCCCACAGTCCAGGCCAATATTTGTCTGAAGAGTTGGCCTCGGGAATCATTTTAGTTCTGGGTTGACAGTGCGGAGGCCATGCTTTCTGGGGTTCTTCCAGTCTCAGTCAGACCATTAAGTCTGGTCTTTTTACTAGAATTTGAGTTCTGCACCCCACTTTTTTCCTGCTCCAACAGGGACTCTCTGTTGTGTTCCCTATCAGGGCGATCATTGGTGGTAGCCGGGAACCCAGCCGTCTTTGAGAGAAAGATAAGGCAGTCTATTTTCCTGAAGATTTACAGCCTTGGAAACCCTATGGGGCAGTTCTACTCTTTCCCATAGGGTTATTGTGAGTTGGACTCCACGGCAACCGGTTTTTGGTTTTATCCAAAGCATAGATCAGCATAATCATTGCTGCTCATGGATCTGCCAGGTAGTTACCTTGGATCAACTCCTGAATATCTCTAGGTTTGAGTTTCCCTAAGGGCCTACTAAGCCTTACTTCATCATTTATGGAACAAGTCGCTGTTGTTTACCTTAGCCAATTTGTGAGATTTTGACCAGGTCTAGTGCAAACGTAACGGGGCGGGGGGGGGGGGGGGAATCAGGAAGTTTCAAAATTCCATTGCTAAAGATGGTCAGGTTGGTGACTCCACTCTTCTGCTCTAATAAACTTGGTTTGAGGAAGGCTGGAAAGGAGGGATGATTTATCAAGGAATCCTGTTTCCAACCATTCCATACTCCAGGAGAGTCCATGGGAATCTGTCATTAGGCCATCATTTAAAGATACATGGGCATACAGAGCCCCTCCAAGTCTGATGCCACTTCCAGATTCCTCTGTTACTGACTGCTCTCCCATTCTGCCCTACTGCTTTGGCCATCTAGTCTCACTGTTTCCCAAATGATGAATTACTTTCTTGATTCTTAATCTTCTTGTGCCTTCTCATCCAAATGCTTCATCCTTCTAGTCTCATCTTTTCCATAAAACTGTTCTGACCATTCCATCTAAAACACCTGTTTATTTTCTGAACTACTAGCAGGGGTCATCTTTTAGTACCTAATCATGTGCAGTCTTGTGACCATCATTGTCACAACCTATTTTGAATTATTAGTTAATACTTTACATTTACAAGGAAAGCCCATGGGATTTGCATCAGATCTGGGTTCTATCCCTTACTAGCTGTATGATTTTGGGCAGGTCACTTAACCTGTCTGAGCTTCAGTTTCATATCTGTAAAAATGCAGATGATGCCTGCCTCATGGATTTGTAAATATTGTAGAAGATAATACAAGTAAGAAGATTTTGTAAGCTGCAAAGGAATACTATACAAGTAAGAATATTGATATTATTCTGTAGTTAATAAACTGCTTTCATTTGCATGATTTTTTTAAATCTTTACAATATTACGAGATAATCCTGGCAGACACCACAGATGAGGAAACGGAAGCTCCTGGCACAGTGTCTAGTACATAATAGAACCTCAAATATTCTGCTGAATGAATGAATGCCTTGCTTATAGGTCACATAGCATTTAAGTGGAGTTACTGAGACTGGAGCCTCGGGTTTTCTACCCCTCCTAAGACCCCAGTTGCTTTTCTAAGTATTTCACAGCTGCCTAATATGATAATAATCCTGGTTTTCCTCATCTGTGAATGAGGAATGAAAACCTCTGACCTTTCCAGTTGTCAGTCATTCCCTTCTTTGTGATTCATACAGTCCATTATACTGATCTCACATTGTAATGTAATAAATAATTGGCACATCTGCTTTCTTCACTAGAAAGATTTGAGGCTAGGGAACCGTATTTCCTTCATGTACTTAGCACACAGTGTACTTGGCCTAAAGTAGCTACCTGACAAATGTTGAATGAATAAGTGAATGAACAAATGCTGATACTACACAGTAAGTACACAGGAGACTTGGGAGTAGAACTTCTGACTTCTAGTCCATTGCTCTTTCCTTGGGACCCTAGGAAGTTTTTGGCTTTAGATCATCTCAAATTTTAGATGGGTGAGAAGTCCAGCTTGGCTGGCATAAAGTTGAATGGAATAATATACATCTTTGGGTCAACAGAAGTAGTGCAGCAGGGTGGATCTTGTTAAGACACCTAATGCTGATACTCATCAGACCCCAGAAAGACATTGATTGATAGAGATGGCAGAATGGTTTCTGGGGGAATCGGAATGCACCAGGGAATGAGTAATGACTCACCTTCTGAGTCAGTTTGCAGAGAAAATCGATGACCCTGGAGTGTCAAGCTCAGATCTGATTTTACTGACCCTGCGATTACCTCTCTTTTCTCAGGCACTGCCACATCCCTGAACCACAGGGTATGATTAGGGGAGTGGTGGTCATCACAAAAGATATGCCAGGGTATGTCTAATGTACCAGCCCAGAGGGAGCAGCTTCAAGGACTGATGTAAAAGATAATAAGATGTTTTCAGGTGAAAATGTTGAAGGCTAAAATGGATCAGAGTTTCTATGAACAGATAGCAATGAGGATTGAAGCAAATGACAAACCAACAGACATGAATTGGGAAGACATAAAAAGACACAGACTAGGAGGACACAAATTTCAGAATGCCAAAAAGCCCAGGAAAATAGTTAAGAAGTCAGCTATTTCCTGATTACTATTAGGCTGTAAGCTCAGGAGCACAGGGACATTTTTCCATTTTTTTCATGGTTTTCTCTTCAGCACCTGTCACACACTTAAGGTACTCAATACATATTGTTTAATAAATGAGGAGCTGAACAATCACTACCACCATTATCACCACTGCTACCAATTTGACCATTACCCATGAGCCCTGTACTTGCTAATCCCTTTTCACATATTATCTAATTTAATCATGTCAGCAATTCTATGAGGTAGATATTTTTATAACCTCTTTAGAGATAGGAAATGAGATTCGAAGGATTCATTAATTGATCAGCAAATATTAATTGAGCACCTGTTAATGTGCTAGATGGAGCCCAGTGGCACAGTGGTTAAGGTGATCGACTGCTAACCAAAAAGTCGGTGGTTCAAAACCACCAGCGGCTTGGTGGGAGAAGGATGTGGCAGTCTGCTTCTGTACAGATTTACAGCCTTGGAAATCCTATGGGGTCCCTATGAGTCGGAATCAGCTCAGTGGCAGTGGGGTGGGTTATGTGCTAGAGAGTATGCTAGTTGCTGAGATGTAGCTCCTGTTTTCATGGAGTTTATGTTCCTAGCAAAAGAAGCAGACGTTAAACATATAACTAAACTGTGATAAATGCCACAAAGGAAAGATCAAGGTGCTATATGAGTGTATAACAACAGGATTTAAGCAAATCTGAGCAGTCAGGGAAGTTTTCTTGAGGAAGTTACATGATTAAGACTTAAAGAATGAGTAGGATTTAGGAAAAATATTCCAGACAAAGAGGAGAGCATGTGCAAAGACCCGAAATGGGAACACACATGGAGTTCCAGAAGGCCCAGAGGAAGCTGGGAGGGATCAAGGGAGAGTGTGCAGAGAATTATGGGGATGAGAGCTGGGGAGATGATAGAGGATTGGACTTAACACATTTCAGGAAAGTACTGTGAAACTGAATTAGTCCTAGAGGAAGTTAGGGAATTGGGCTTAACAGAGCTCAGCTGTAGCTTCCAGCAGTTGTGTGAGGTCAGGTATTTATTTTTTTAAAAATCGAGATATAATTCACACGCCTTAGTATTCATCGTTTTAAAGTGAATAATTCAGTGGTTTTTATTATGTTCACGAAATTGTATGACTATCACCTAATTCCAGAACATTTTCATCACCCCAAAAAGAAACCCCATACTCATTAGCAGTCACTCCCCATTCCCTCCTGCCCTCAGTCTCTGGCAACCACTACACTTTCTGTGTATGAATTTATCTTTTCTGGACATGACATATAAATGGAATCATAATATATGAGGCCAGGTTTTTCTTAAGTGACTTGCCCAGTATCATACAGCTAGTACAATAGGAGTGCTGATACGCAAACCCAGGTATGTGCAAATCTAAAACTTGTGCTCCTAACTGTCATGAGGACCCAGTGCAGTGACAGACTTGATGGTCAACATAGCAAATGTTCAAAGGAGAATGACCAAAAGAAAAGCTACAAAGGAAAGCAGTTTTTGAAAGAATTTGGGAAAAAGAAACCTGAGGGCAGGTGTGGGGAAATGATCATTGCCTTCAAATACTCGAGGGGCTGGTAGGAGAAATAAGAACTGAACTTATTCTCTGTGGTCCCGGAGTAGAGGAACTAATCTCAAACCATGGAAGTTACAGGGAAACTGGTTTGGATTTTCTACGTGGAAGAACTTTCAGATAATTAGAAGTGTCTGAACATGTTTCAATTTCTGATGAGGGAGTTGCTTATGTAGTGGGTGGATCATTATGGGCTGAGGACTGGCATTAGCCCTGTATGTGAGAAAAGTAGTGGTGGACACTGACTGAGGGTAGGAGACCAGTGAGAAAGACTTGAAACTACTGACAGATGGACCCTGGCAGGAAGCGGGCTATGAAAGATGCCCAGGATGAAAGGAACCACTGCTCTGTTGCAAGTATTGGAATACAGATCAAGGTGTTGTTCAGCCCAGGGAGGAAAGTGAGAGTGTCCTGTAATTGCAGAACTTGCTTTCTTTCCATCAGTAGTGTGTGATTGTGGAAAGAACCCCGGTTATGGAGTCACCTAGAACACCACTTACTAGTTGTGTGCATTGGGCATATTAATTCACCTTCCGAGCTTACTTTCTTCACTATAAAATGGGGGTAGAAATATCTACCTCACAGAGTGGTTCTGAGGATTAAGGGATGATGTTTGGCACATCGAAGGTCCTCAACAAATGGTGGGATTATTGAGGCTATTATTATTAGCGTGTGAATTTTGGTAGTATAAATTGGAATCACTATTTTGAGAGATAGTGTGGCAGAATGGAAAACATGATCTTTGGATTCAGGCAGACCTGGGTTTGAATTCCTGGCACCCCTTACCAAACGTACAACTTCGAGCAATTTACTTAAGCCTGTATTTTTTCCTCTATAAAATGGAGGCAGTTACCTGTAAAGGTAAGTGAAATAGTATATATATAAATTACTTAGCACAAAGGATGCACTCAACAAATGCTATTTTAAGTAATATTTATTAATATATAAATGTGTTTTAATTGAAACGATCCATCTTGTCAATAATATTTATAAAACAGCTCTCAGTTGCTTGCATCACAGGCCCCAGACTCACTGCTCTCACCACCCACCCTGGGTCTCTGGTGTCTGAAGCTACTCACACACTAGATTTTGCCCTGTGAGAGGTTCTTTGGTAGTCATGCAATCCTTCTCTGGTTCCTGGCTCATGGGACAAGCATTTTTGTAATACACTGCAGCAGCTGTGTCCTCATTCATTCATTCACTGCGTCACAGCCCTCCTTTTTCACTTTTCTACTTGCTCCACAGCCAGAACTGATCTTCATTTGCTGACTGAGGAGAGGGAGGTTGGCATTTGTGGATACAGTCCCAAAATAGATTACTTTTGTCCTGATAAATAATGCCGAGCATTGCAGGGGAGAGGAAGCACATTTCCCAGAGCTGAAAGAGTTCAGGCCATAATTTGAGTGTCTTCCAGAAAGTTGTCGACTCTTAAGCCTGGCTTTTAGATAATTAAATCCTTGGCTGTTGTACTGTATTGAATTCTGAATGATTAAAATGAGGAAAAAGCCGTCTCATCTAGATCTTCCCATCCAACACTTCTGTATGAAGTCACCCATTTAAAAATATATTCTGTTCACTCTGATTTCTGTTCTGTTTGTCATGGTTGACAGATCTTAGACCTGTGAGGGACCTTAGAGTCATCAACTTTAACTCCAGAGAGGGGAAATACTAGCCAAGGTA
This sequence comes from Dugong dugon, assembly GCA_030035585.1. NCBI lineage: Eukaryota > Metazoa > Chordata > Mammalia > Sirenia > Dugongidae > Dugong > Dugong dugon. Next base: position 73,270,565 of record CM057467.1, on the reverse strand, counting down.
TGACAGCCAGTGGTGGGGGAGCTAGCTAGAGTTCCCAGAGTCTCCCGGGGTTCCCAGTTCCCTACTCTGCCTTTTATGCTGGCCAGTATTAGGTTAAGCATATTACACACGTACTTTACAAAATCCTTTAGTATCTTATTCAGTTGTGATTTTTAGGATCATGTAGACATTTTGCCCTTTTATCTGTCTATTCACTTCTGTCCCCATCTTCATCACCTCACGTTCTCCAGGAGACCTTCCCTGAATTTGATCTTTTTCTTCCCTGATTTCCTGAGCACTAGCCTATTAATTCTTATGAGAAAAGGTATAGAATCGTGGAAATATTAAGGGCTTTAGAGTCAGAAAAACCTAAGATCCTGTGCTAGTTCTGATAGTAGCTGTATGACTTTGGGAAAATTACTTAATCTCAGTTTCCTCAACTATAAAATGGGGATAATATACTTATCTTGTAAGGTTATTATGATTTAGACACATGGTAGGTACTCAGCAAGATAAATGTGGGTGCTTAATAAATGGTAGCGATGATTATCATTCGTTCTCTTCTTTCCAATCACTTATTTATTTATTCATCAAAACAAACCTTTATTGAGTGTCTACAATGTGCATGAGGAATAAGACATGACCCTTGCCCCTGAGGATCTCTTGGTTTCGCATAGGGGACCATGGGTGATCTTAAGGGTTTCAGTGGAATCTCTTGAAGTGTATATTCATGCCAGTATGCATTTGGCTGGGGAGAGTATTCATGTCTTTGAGAAGATCCTCAGCAAAAGCTGAGAAACTTCTCCTGACCATCTCCACTTGGATATTCTGCCAGGGGCACTTGTTGTTCATACCAGCTATTTGACTTAATCAAGTAATGCCTGCAGTGTTGCCTGGCTGTTAAATATGAATGTATGTCTGTATCTCCAGCCATCTGAACTCCTGTAGGGAAGGGATTGTGCATATGTATTAACAGCTTTATTGAAATGTAACTCACATACCATACGATTCACCCATATAAAGTGTACAATTCAGTGGCTTTTAATATATTCATAGAATTGTGCAATCATACCACAATCAATTTTAGAATATTTTCATCATTCAAAAAGAAATCCTATACCTCTTGGCCGTCACCCCCAGCACCCCAACCCCTTCAGCTGTGGGCAACCACTAATCTACTTTCTGTTTCTGTAGATTTGCCTATTCTGGATATTTTCTGTAAATGGTATTGTATAATGTTTGGTCCTTTCTGACTGGTTTCTTTCATATAGCATAATGTTTTCAAGGTTCATCTGTGTTATGTTTTGCTTTTATATTACCTTTTATTATTAACTATCTCCCTGCACAGTAGTTGGTGCATAATAGGCTTTTTAAAAATAAAGTTTTTATTTTAGAATAGTTTTAGATTTATAGAAAAGTTACAAAGATCATACAGAGAGTTCCCATATACCCTACAGTCAGTTTCTCCTGTTATTAACATCTTACATTAGTATGCTACATTTGTCACAATTAATGAACCAATATCGATACATTATTATTACCTAACATCCATATTTTATTCTAGTTTCTTTAGTTTTTACCAAGTGTTCTTCTTCTGTTCCAGGATTCCATCCAGGATACCACATTATATTTAGTTGTCTTATCTCTTTAGGTTCTTCTTGACTGTGACAGTTTCTCAGACTTTCCTTGTTTTTGCATAATAGGCTTTTAACAGATATGTGCTAAAGGAATTGAAATTGTTTCCTGTAGTGAGCATGAGCAGGATTTTCTCTTTATATTATAGGGTCTTAGCATACTGCTGTCAAGTCGATTTTGACTTGTAGAGACCTTATGGCACAGAATGCGTAGAACTGCTCCATAGGGTTTCCAAGGCCATAAATCTTTATGGAAGCTGACTGCCACATCTTTCTCCTGCAGAGTGGCTGGTGTATTCCAACCACCGACCTTTAGGTTAGCAGCCGAGCGCCTTAACCACTGCAGCACCAAGGCTCCTCATAGGACCTTAAGGACATTTAATATTTATTATCTAATTACTTCATAAAAAGATCCCTCTATGTTAAATGCTCCCTTAGTAAGTCTATATCTCTGATCTTTTGGGTAGGTGCCCCAGAGTCAAGGCAGGGTGACACTGAAATAACTGTGGAAGGGGGAACCTTGGGGAGGAGAGCTGCCACTGTTACTGCCTTTTCTCATTATTGTTTTGTTGATGTTGGTATCATATTATCATTGAGAGAGACAGTGTGCTGTAACAGGCATAGCTTAGCCACTTATTAGCTATGATTTCTTGGAATATAACCTATATGGGGCTCAGTTGCTTCATTTGTAAAATTGCCTCAGAGCATTGTTTTAAGAATTAGAGAAGATTTAAGAAAGCCTCTTGCATTATGCCTGTACATGGCAGATATATAATAGTTGCTGATGGATATTAGAAAAAAATAGATCAAGATGAGAATAAAAATAATAAAAAGCAGGGTGAGGAGGGGTGCTTCTGTTTTTGAGAATTTTCTTTGGGAGTAGAATAAGAAAGATGAGGACCTGCATGTTTAGTATTAACGGTAGAACAGCTTCTTTGCTAGACAGGAGCCTTTGAATCCTTTTGGTTTGTGTACTCTGAGTTTCTAGCCTTCTTTGAGAAGCGGTGCTTGGAGGTCTGTGAATGCTTAAGATTGTCCTAACATGGCTGTTTTGCTGTAGGTGCTGTGCCTGAGGAATGATACCATTTTCAAACAAGCCTTTTCCCTCTTAAGGTAAGGATAATGATAATTAGTTATAGCTAATACATTCTTTTTCATAGCTCACACAGCATTTTTCTTTCATCATCTTTATTTGCATGTCTGCTAAACATCTCAAATCTTAACTCCTTTAACATCTTACTTCTTTCTCATTCTCAGTAAATGGCATCTCCATTCATCTATTCATCTAGTTGTTCAGGCCAAAATCCTTGGTGTTATTCTTGCCACTGCTCTTTCTCTCTGCGTGCAATTCTTTTTCTTTTTTTTTCATTTATTTTGTTGTTGTTGTTGAGAATATACACAGCAAAACATACACAATTCAACAGTTTCTACATGTACAATTCAGTAACACTGATTACATTCTTCAAGTTGTACAACTATTCTAACCCCTTTTTTGAGTTGCTTCTCCCTCATTAATGTAAATTCACTGCTCCTCTAAGGTTCCTTTCTAATCTTTTGAGTTGCTGTTATCAGTTTGATCCCATATAGATAGTTCTTCAGAACATAATGTTCAAGGCAGACATTCTTTACTAGTTAAGCTAAACTACAGTTTGGTTTTAATAAGAATATTTCAGGGGGTATTTTTGTTTTAAAGTGTAAAGATTATCTCGGGGCAATAGTGTCTTAGGCTGGGTTCTCTAAAGGAGCAAAAACCAGTGAAGTATATATATAGAGAGAAATTTATCTCAAGGAAATGGCTCACACAGTTGTGGAGGCTGGCAAGTCCCAAATCCGTGGGTCAGGCGTCAGGCTGGAGACTTCTCCTGACCTGACAGACTCAAAATTGGCAGGTTAGGCAGAAGCCTGCTGGCACAAGGGGTTTCAGGAGCAGGCAAATCCCAAGATCTGCAGGTCAGACAGCAGGCTGCTGGCCCATATCCCAAGAACTGGAGATCAGAGGACGATGAGTCCAATGCAGGATCCAGAGAGAGCTTTGTAAGAACATCCATATATATGGGATGCAGGCCACACCCCCAGGGAAACTGATTGGTTTTCAACTGATTGGCTGCTCATATCAGATCACAAAATGGAGAATGATTATATAATATCTGCCATACCACTGAGAATCATGGCCTAGCCAAGTTGACACATAACCTTAACCATCAGAAATGGTTTCAGGGGTTCATCCCTATTGTTTTTCTCTAGGTTCTGACAAGAGGCATTTGGTACTTTATTTATTTCTCTATGCAGCAGTTACTCCCTGGGTGTGGCAACCACAGGATATAAAACAATGAATTGTGTATATTCCTGGACCATGTGGCACTTACAAGCCTGGATGATGTCTTGAATTCCTTAAATTTATTAAAGCCTTTCTCTTCTTATTCCCTTTCCGTCTTAATCTAGTTTTTTCCGTCATTAATCAGCCAACTAATATTTGTTGAGCACCTACTAAGACAATGTGCTAGGCATTTTACATATGTTCTCTCTAATCTTCACAAAGACACTACAGTAAAAATATAAATGTCTTCATTTTACAATAGAGGAAACCAGCTTAGAAGGTTGAAGATAGATTTTCAGTCCCATGAGGTAGGTACTATTATCTGCATTTTAAAGACATGATAACTGAGTTACAGAGATGAAGCAACTTGCCTAAGGTCACAGTTTGGAAATAGTGGAGTCAGTGTTCCGTCACAGACTTGCTTGTCTCTTATCTTGTTGCACAGTTTAGTTTCTGAAATGTGTTGGCTTCCGATCTTGCCTAACTTCAGGGGGAGAGTTGAGAATCAAGATCAGCCCAAAGCTAATTCCTATGAAGTGGAAGTCAGACTTATCTCCACTCTCTAACCTTTTTACCAGTTCTGACAACAGCTCCCACAGCACTCTCTGCTTCTCTGCTGGGTTTGATAATATGTTGCAGTGGCCACACAGAACTCATAGACCATACTCACAATTACTGGGTTTATTAGGGAAATAACAGGTTACAGTTCAGGATCAGGATCAACTTGGAAGTAACAGGAATAACTCAGGAGACAGAATACAGTTTATTAATCAGGACAGCTTCCAGCTTCTCAGCTCCTTCTCTGTCATGCCTACTGCCAGCCCTTGCTGTTGGCCTCTGCCCCACTTGGGCCTAGCCTCTGCCCTGCTCAGGTAAGTGTTACAGCTCTGTAGCTTCGTGGACACATGGCCAGAGGCATCCCACTCTGCCAGGAAGCCTTCTGCCAGAAGGTACTCCAACTCTTCTCTCCTTGGCTCAGTGAGCTCATGGTAGCTGTCTGCTGGTTCTATGCCACTTCTGTCCTGTGCTGCTGCCGTCTCCAGTGTTACAGCTGTCGAGTGCTATAGTTCTCTGTCTCCTGGATCTAGGATGTTCTCAGTGCAGGGATGCTGGGTCCAAAGGACCTGGTCCACTCCTGGCTTTTCTTCTTGATGATAGTGAGGTCCCCCCTCAACCTGTAGGATTGGCTCTTTTTAAGCCTAGTGGGATGGCAAAACTGACCAATCCCATTGGTGGGCCATAGGCACCTTATTTACACAGTCTCCATCCTTGCAAGAGTTTACATGCCTTATTTGCATATTCCCAGCCGTTCATTTTGTGAGAGTTAAAAGACCATGGCCAGAAAAACCATATAAAAAGAGAAACCCATTACCTTCCAGTTTCAAAGCTTTTAAGGATACTGAATTAAAATATTCTGATTACCTAGTTAGCTAAACTGGAGACCCAGAGCCATATTACTCTCCTCCATATCCTCTGGCTCCATATGCAGTCTGGCACCAAGAATAGCTCTCATAGCTGTCCCTTCCTCTCCATCCTCCCTGCCTGTTTTAATAATGCAAGGTTTATCCCCTTTTTTGTGGGCTATTGCAGGAACCACTCACTGGTTCTGTTGCCTCAGTCTCACCTCTTCCCATTCATTGCTTACCTGATGCCAGGGTTGTCTTACCAAAACTTAAATGTGGTCATATCACTCTTTTTTTTTTTTTTAAACTGTTGAGATATTTATCTTTTTTTTAATTAATTATTTTTTTTTGTTGAGAATATACACAGCAAAATATACACAGATTCAACAGTTTCTACATGTACAGTTCAGTGACATTGGTTACATTCTTCAAGTTGTGCAGCCTTTCTCATCCTCCTTTTCTGAGTTGTTCCTCCCCCATTACCATAAACTCTCTGCCCCCTAAGGTTATTATCTAATCTTTCAAGTTGCTGTTGTCAATTCAATCCATGTAGATAGATCTTAAAAGAGCATATGCTTAAGGCAGACATTCTTTACTAGTTAAGCTAAACTATTGTTTGGTTTTAATAAGAAGACTGCAGGGGATATTTTTGTTTTAAAGTTTAAAGATTATTTCAGGGAAGTAGTTTTAGGAATTCATCCACCCTCCATGGCTCCAGAAAGTCTGGAGTCCATGAGAATTTGAAATTCCGTTCTGCATTTTCCCCCTTTTGATCAGAATTCTGCTATAGAATCTTTGATCAAAATATTCAGTAATGGTAGCCTGACACCATCCAGTTCTTCTGATCTCATGGCAAAGGAGGCAGTTGTTCATGGAGGCAGTTAGCCACTCATTCCATATCCTCTTCCTATTCCTGACTCTCCTTCTTCCTCTGTTGCTCCAAGTGAATAGAGACCAGTTATTGTGCCTTGGATGGTCACTTGCAAACTTTTAAGACATCATGTACTCCGCAGTGAACTAGGAGGTAGAGCAAAACCACTAAACATGTTATTAGGCCACTTAACTGGGATGTGCCATGAAACCATGACCCTGAACTTCCAAACCAAGGAACCATATCCCATGAAGTGTTTGATTGTACATAAGTAGTCTCAGCAGCTACTCTTTTTTTTTGTCTTTGTTGTAAATGTATTTATTATCCAACTTCTGCCAGTTCAGCTTTTTACAGGTGTACAACTTATTGACAGCAATTGCATTAATTAGCTGTGCAGCCCTACCCTTAATCAATGTGATTTTTCCGTCACTGTATACTGAACCTCAGTATTCCATAAGCAGTAACCCTCCCTTTCCCCCTCCCTCCCGCCCCTGGTAACCACTAATAAACTTTGGTCTCTATACATTTTTTTTTTTTGTCTTTTTATATAAGTGAGGTTATACAATATTTGTCCTTTTCTAAGTCACTTATTTCACTCAGCAGAAAGTCTTCAAGCTCTATGCATATTGTAGCATGCATGGAGACTTCATTTTTCTTACTGGCTGAGTAGTATTCCATTGTGTGTATGTACCACATTTTGTTTATCCGTTCATCCATTGATGGGTGTTCAGATTGTTTCCACTCTTTGGCTATTGTGGATAGTGCTGCAATGAACATTGGTGTACAAGTATCTGTTTGAGTCTCTGCTTTCAAGTCTTTTGGGCATAGACCTAGAAGTAGAGTTGCTGAGTCATCTGATAGTTCTATTTTTAGTTTATTGGGGAAGCGCCCCGCTGTTTTCCACAACGGCTGTATCATGGT